>OY743158.1:10000-2697139 GCA_963555695.1 Dasypolia templi
TTCAAAAGGAATAATAGAAATCCAAAACTCTACAACGCCATCCTAATTGCTCACCCCACCTTATGGCGTAGAATGGTTGATATGGGAAGAGTTTGCGTCGACCATCAGCGCGTCCATTGCGAAGACTTCTCGCCATTCATCCAGTGCAAAAAGTGTCTGCAGTTTGGGCACATCAAGACAAAATGCACCGCGCAACAATCTCCTTGCGCCTACTGCTCTGAAGAAAGCCACAACATAGAAAGCTGCCCGCTTCGAGAGAAGAAAGGCACTCCCAAATGCTTCAACTGTCACCATCACAACACAAAGTTCAGGACCAGCTACGACGTTGGGCATAAGGCCACCGCAAATAATTGCCCTAGAGTGAAATCACTTAAACTTAAAATTACCAGCCGCACCGATTATGGATAAGTCACTTATTAAAATAGTACAGTGTAACATTGATCGCTCAAAAAACAGTTTCCACGAATTTATAACATACTTTTACAACGGCCAATATGACATTGCTTTGTTGTCCGAACCCTATATAGGATCTGGCAAGGAGGTCAAGCCTATATCGGGTATCGACATCTTCCAATACTCGAACGGATGCAATGTTAAGGCATGCATCCTCGTCAAACCTGGGTGTGGTGTGGTGTTGGGGGAGTCCGGATTGTCCTCGGCTAACTTGTGCGTGATTCAGCTGCAAACCGAACATCAGAAATGGTACCTGGCCTCAGCCTACGTAGAGCCAAGAGATGACACATCCTGTACGCTTGAAGCAATTGATTGCTTCCTCAAAACCACATCGCAACACAAGTGCCTGCTAGGGGGAGATTTCAATGGCTGGCACCCTGCTTGGGGAAGTCAAAAATCCAACCCCAGAGGAATCAGCCTTCTGGAAATCGCCTACGCCAACGACATGTACATCTGCAACACCGGAACCACCCCGACTTTCGAGACAGTAACGCACGGGCGCGACCGATCGTCTATCATTGACGTGACGCTGGCGTCAGGCTCAATCTACGACTCGGTACGCGATTGGCGCGTCAACCTGGACTGTTGCACGTCATCGCAGCACAATGCCATCGATTTCAGCATCGCCACTTGCAGGCCCACAACTAAAGGATACAACAACAACTCCACCTTCTTATTCAACACCAAAGGAGCTGACTGGGCAGCCTTTAAAGATGCTGTGCTGCGCAGAATGACGATCTCGGACGCGCTCGATAGGGATGTGCCCAACCTCGATATCGATCAGCTGGAGTGCCTTGTCCAGCAAATCACTGACCTGATACACGACAGCTGCACCGAAACCATGACTACTAAAGGTCAGAACTGTAGGTACAAAGCTCCATGGTGGACCGAGAGCCTCGAAACCCAAAAGAGAGACATAATTAATCTCCACAGACGCATCCACACCGCGAAACGGCAAGGTTTACCGCTCGAAGCCCTTCTGGAGGAAAGCCAGAACAAGAAAGCGGTCTACTCGGAGGAGCTCAAGAAGGAGTCCACCAAAAACTTCCGTAAGTTCTGCGAACTTCAGCAGAAAGAGAACGTCTGGTCGCTGACGAACCGACTTCTCAAAGAGACTGCGCCCAGGAGACCACCCATCACTCTAAAAGTAGGAGACAAATTCACCACCGATGGAGAGGAGACAGCCACAGCCCTCCTAAATCACTTCTACCCTGACGATACCGACGACCATTTGCCAGTACAAACACAACTTCGACACCAGTACCATAGCCCCACGACCAACACAATAGACGACCATCCCTTCTCGGAAGAAGAGATTCTCGAGCAACTAAAGCAGATAAGCCCCAGTAAAGCCCCTGGCCTCGACAATCTCACCTCCGATATTTGCCTCCAATTCACCGTTCATTACCCGCAACTAATTACCGACATCATGAACAGATGCCTTACCCTACAGTATTTTCCCCGAGTATGGAAGGAGGCCTATGTCAAGATCATTCCCAAACCGGGTAAGGATGATCCAACAGATCTCAAATCCTTCCGCCCCATAGGTCTCATTCCAGTATTCGGGAAACTCCTGGAAAAACTGTTCATTAAAAGGGTAGCCCACCACGCTGAGGTGGAAAACAAACTAAACCCTCAACAATTCGGGTTTCGGCAGCAAAAGAGTACCACCCAAGCCATCCATGCAGCTCTAAACCATGTACTCCACGCCAAAAAGAATCACAAACTTGCCATAGCAATATCACTAGACATAAGGGCGGCGTTTGATAACGCTTGGTGGCCTGCCCTTTTCCATCGCCTGAAACATATTGAAACGCCGCAAAACATCTACGGTCTAATCAAAAACTACGTGCAGGATAGAACCGCCACGTTGGACCACGCGGGAGTACGAGTGCGCAAAACTCTGACAAAGGGGTGTATTCAAGGATCCGCGTGTGGTCCGGTCTTATGGAACCTAATACTGGACGAGCTCCTTGACATGCAACTGCCATCGGGCTGCCACATGCAAGCCTTCGCAGATGACGTCCTGCTGGTAGTAACGGCGGATACACCTGGAACAGTGGAGCAACTAACCAACAGCATTCTCGCTAACATCAGCGAATGGGGCAAACGCGTAAAACTTACCTTTGGCCCAGCGAAAACTCAAGTCATCGCCTTCACGCCCAAAGCGAAAACCGCGCAGCTTCAAATGGACGGCACCGACTTAGTATTTGTGCCAGAAATTAAACTGCTTGGCGTCATTCTAGATGAAAAACTGCGGTTCAATAGCCACCTAAAATATGTGCTGGGGAAAGCCACTCGCATATTCAATAAATTAAGAATGTACACTAGGTGTACTTGGGGAGCACACCCGGAAAACGCCCGCACGATCTATTTGCATGTAATAGAACCAACTATCACGTACGCTGCTGGTATATGGGGGCACATTGTAAGCAGGAAGAGCGTTAAAAAACAAGTCGCAAGTCTTCAGCGGGGATTCGCACTTAAGGCTACCCGAGCCTTCCGGACCGTCTCTACTACTGCCGCTCTGGCACTCGCAGAACTCATGCCTCTCGATCTCAAGATCCATGAAGTACACCATGTCGAGAAGATCCGGCTCACAGGTAATAGTCACCTGTTGCCAGCAGACATCTCCCCTGAACGCCCCACACCCGTACGTGAACTTCTCCATCCAGCAATAAGGATATCAAAATCAGACACTGGCACCCGGATACGTAGAAACGCTGAAGGCGAGGCGACCCAATCGCCACCTCAAACGGAACACAACATCTACACCGACGGCAGCAAACAGGACGATGGTGCCGTCGGAGCGGCCTTCGTTTGTTTCGGTCCAAGAGGAACAACCGTAACTAAAAAATTTAAGCTCCACGACACCTGCACAGTCTTCCAGGCTGAACTGTTGGCCATCCTGGAAGCCTGCAAATGGGCTTATTCAAAGGCGCAACTCAACACCACCATCTTTACAGATTCCCAGTCGGCTATACAGGCAATAGCAGACCGGAGTAACACACACCCACTGGTCACAAATATACATAAAACCATCCACAATCACACAAACACACGCACGGACACCACACCACACATTGCTATTAAATGGGTGAAAGGACACAGTGGAGTTGCAGGCAACGAAGCTGTAGATACTGCGGCGAAAATGGCCACTCGGCTTCATAAAGCTCCGGACTACAGCGCATACCCGATGTCATATATCAAACGCGAGCTAAGACAAACCAACTTAGCCAAGTGGCAAGCCAGGTACACATCAAGTGAGCAGGGCCAACACACCAAAACCATATTCCCAACACTATTAGAAATACACAAATTCCGAAAAACATCTGGACCAAACTTCTACATTACCCAAATTTTGACAGGTCACGGCTTCCACAAACAATACCTCCATCGCTTCAAAATAACTGCTGATGACAACTGTCCCTGCCACGACAACACCGTACAGAGCCTCGACCATCTCCTCAGGGATTGCTCCAGATTCGCCATGGATCGCATGCAATATGAGGCAATCTCTGAGAGATTCGGTATCACGGCATATGACATCGGGATGCTAACGCGAAGAGAGGAAGTCTTGGACGCATACACCAAATACGTCACGAAAATTTTGAGCCAACTCAAGAACTTCAACGGAACATAAAATATAAAAATCTATTTATTAATTATATGTATAATAAATATTTATCATTTAATATGATATAATTGTAATAAAAAAAAAAAAAAAAAAAAAAAAAAAAAAAAAAAAAAAAAAAAAAAAAAAAAAAAAAAAAAAAAAAATATATATATATATATATATATATATATATAAATAATATCACTATCGCGAAAAACAAAAGCAAAAATAAAGGGAGTATCTGTATCAAATCGCAGATACTGCTGAAAATAAAAACATTACAAACAAATATAATAACAACCAAAACAAAAAGCGAAACAAACAAATTACCAAAAAAAAAAAACCTAACCTAACCTAACCTAACCTAACCTAACCTAACCTAACCTAACCTAACCTAACCTAACCTAACCTAACCTAACCTAACCTAACCTAACCTAACCTAACCTAACCTAACCTAACCTAACCTAACCTAACCTAACCTAACCTAACCTAACCTAACCTAACCTAACCTAACCTAACCTAACCTAACCTAACCTAACCTAACCTAACCTAACCTAACCTAACCTAACCTAACCTAACCTAACCTAACCTAACCTAACCTAACCTTTTTTTTTTTTTTTTTTTTTTTTTTTTCCCGGGGTGGAAAATCCTCATGGATGTCCTCCGCCCTGGGGCGGGCGGAGGGGTCTGTCAGACTCTTACTGACTAAAAACCACCCCGGTGTTCCATCTCACACCTACGCCGGGGTCGCGGGAACACTTTATTCTTCCACAACCCCGGCTGGTGCCGGCCCGCTTGCGCAGGCCCCGTCTCGGGCGGGGGGAGTGAGGTGTACTCCCCCCGCAACGTCTGTGAGTGGCGCACGCGGAACACTACGCGCGCCGCCTTCTCGGGTCCTGATGTTGGGGGGCGACGGATGTCCCCGAATCCGTCGCCCCTGGACCCATTTAGGGGGGCCGGAAGAGGACGTTGTCCGCCCTCCTCCGACGCCCGGTGCGTCTGCTGCGGGCCGGGTCGAGAGTCGAGATCTCTCTCTCCCTTTCCGCAGCCTCCTTCTGCGAGATGACCGTTTCGCAAAAGGAGACCACTGCGTCCCAGGACTCTGCGCCGCCGACCATCGCGTTCACGACGGCCGGCAGCGACAGGTCACTGCCTACTTCAGTTATGAGGGCACGGCGCGGCTCCTCCCAAGCGGCACACTCTGCCAGCGTGTGCCACGCCGTGTCCTCCCGGCAGTCGACGCAGTGGTGACACCGGGCGTCCGGCTCCCTGTTTATGCGACACAGGTACTTCCCGAAGCAACCATGCCCCGAGAGCACCTGCGCCGCCCGAAACGACAGGGAGCCGTGCCTTCTCCCGAGCCAGCGGTCGAGCACTGGCCGGATCGCCTCGATGGTGCTGAGGCCGGAACCTAACCTAACCTAACCTAACCTACCCCGGTGTTCCATCTCACACCTACGCCGGGGTCGCGGGAACACATTATTCTTCCACAACCCCGGCTGGTGCCGGCCCGCTTGTGCGGGCCCCGTCTCGGGCGGGGGGAGTGAGGTGTACTCCCCCCGCAACATCTGTGAGCGGCGCACGCGGAACACTACGCGCGCCGCCTTCTCGGGTCCTGATGTTGGGGAGCGACGGATGTCCCCGAATCCGTCGCCCCTGGACCCATTTAGGGGGGCCGGAAGAGGGCGTTGTCCGCCCTCCTCCGACGCCCGGTGCGTCTGCTGCGGGCCGGGTCGAGAGTCGAGATCTCTCTCTCCCTTTCCGCAGCCTCCTTCTGCGAGATGACCGTTTCGCAAAAGGAGACCACTGCGTCCCAGGACTCTGCGCCGCCGACCATCGCGTTCACGACGGCCGGCAGCGACAGGTCGTTGCCTACTTCGGTGATGAGGGCACGGCGCGGCTCCTCCCAAGCGGCACACTCTGCCAGCGTGTGCCGCGCCGTGTCCTCCCGGCAGTCGACGCAGTGGTGACACCGGGCGTCCGGCTCCCTGTTTATGCGACACAGGTACTTCCCGAAGCAACCATGCCCCGGGAGCACCTGCGTCGCCCGAAACGTCAGGGAGCCGTGCCTTCTCCCGAGCCAGCGGCCGAGCACTGGCCGGATCGCCTCGATGGTGCTGAGGCCGGCGGTAGGGCGTGAAAGCCTCACCCGCCATTCCGCCACCAGGACCTCGCGGAGCTGCAACCGATGCTGCTCGATTTGTTGCTGCATCGGTCGCTCGCCCCGCTCCCGCGCTGCCTCGCGCCACCGGTACAGTGACGCGAGCACCTTCGCCTCCAGGTCCCAGGGCGGTGATCCGTTCAGTGCACAACCCGCCTCGAAGGAGATCGTGCGATACCCCCGAATGACTCTGACGGCCATCGCCCGCTGCGGCTTGCGCAGGACAGCTATGCTGCCGGCCGTCAGGTCAGACGCCCAGATCGGCGCTCCGTAGAGCGCCATGGATCGCACGATCCCCATATAGAGCCGCCTACAGGCGGCGCTCGGGCCCCCCAGATTGGGAAGCAGCGTTGCCAGCGCCCCGGCCGCGCCCAACAACTTGGGCGCCAGCCGCCGGAAGTGGGGTCCGAAGTCCCACCGGCTGTCGAGCACCAATCCCAGATATTTCATGGTGGGCTCGACAGCGATCCGGACCCCCCCGACCACAATGTGTGATCCGGCCGGCGGCGCCCGCCGGGGGCCATGAAACACCATGGCCTCCGACTTGTTGAGGGCCACCTCCAGGCCGAGGCGCCGTATGCGGCTCACCGTCAGTGAGACCGCCGCCGTCGCGAGCAACGCTGCCTCCCTGTGCGAACTCCCCCGGGCCGTGACCAGCGTGTCGTCCGCGTAACACGTCAGGTCCACGCCCGGCGGGAGCTCGCCCCTCAGCACCCAGTCGTACCCGATGTTCCACAGGAGCGGTCCCACGACCGATCCCTGTGGAACACCGCACGACACTTGGCGCTGGTTTCCGCCATCACGTCCCATGTAGGTGACACACCTCCCCGCCAGGTAAGCCCCAACGATGCGGCGGAGGTAGAGAGGCACCCGATGATAACGTAGTGCCTCCCGTATGCAGCTCCAGGGCAGGGTGTTGAAGGCGTTGGAGATGTCCAAGGACACCGCCACCACCACCCCGCCCCGGGACACTGTTTCCTCCGCCAGGACTCTCACCCTCGACACAGCGTGGATGGTAGAGCGCCCATGCCGAAAGCCGAACTGGCTCTCGTCCAGGTCCGGCCCCTCTCTGCACAAGTGGCCGACGAGGCGGGCTGCGAGTATGCGCTCGAACAGCTTGCCCACCTCGTCGAGCAGCACTATGGGCCGGTACGCAGACGGCGAGTCGGCAGGGCGCCCCGCCTTCCTGAGCAGGACCAGACGTCCAATCTTCCACAGACTGGGAAACTGGCCCCGCTCAAGGCACGCCGTGTAGAGTCCTCTCAGTTGGGGCTCCAACTCCTTCAGAGAGAGGGCCAAAGCCAGGCCGTGAATTCCGTCGGGCCCCGGAGCCACGTTCTTGGCCCGGAGCCGCATCACGGCCGCCCTCATCTCTGCCTGTGTCACCTCTGGGACGCTGATGGCGTTCTCCTCCTCCTCCTCTGCAGACTCTGCGGCTGCGGGCAAAGCCATCGGCGGCGGAATATGCTCCGCTCTCACCGGGAAGAGGGCTGCTACCACTTCCTCCAGCAGCTCGGGTTGGAGACTCTCCGTAAGTGGGGGCGCCGCGGCTCGAAGTTGCCCTCGAACCGCTTTATACGGGCGCCCCCACGGATCCCCGTCCAGAGTCTCCAACATCCTCTCCCGGGATCGCGTCCTCGCCTCGTCGATGGCCAGCCACAGAGTCTGCTTTGCCGCGCGGTACACCTCGTACAGCGCGGCCTCCTCCTCGGGTACCCGACGACGTCTCCTCCGGTAGCGGGTGTACCGGCGTCTCACCGCCACGCATGCGACGCGCAGCTGCGCGATCTCGGCGGACCACCAGTACACCTGGCGCCTTGCACCCTGTGCGTGGGCGCGGGGCATGGACGCGTCGCATATCTGCGTCATTGCCCCGCGGAACCACAGCGCCTCCAGCTCGACGTCATCGGGTCCGGTCGTTGCCGACCCCCGGAACCAGGCCTGAGCAATGGCTGCCTCCTCGAGAAGCTCCCTGTCGATGCGCTTACGCGCCCAGCGCGGGCCGTCCGAACGCGGGACTGATGTCCTGCGGCCGCCAGCGGTCTGGGCGGAGACGTCGAATCGGATATATCGGTGATCCGACAACGTCTCCACCTCCGCGGCGACACGCCAGTCGCGGACACGGCTCGCGACAGCAGGGCTTGCGAACGACACGTCCACTATGGACCCGCCCCGCTGCCGCACGCACGTGTGGACCGAGCCCCGGTTCAGGACGACCAGGCCAGTCGTGATCGCCCACTCCTCCAATGCCTCACCCTTAGCATCGGTCACCGGGGATCCCCACGCCGCAGACTTGGCGTTGAGATCCCCGAGTAACAGCACCGGGCGAGGATGGAGCTGGCCCACGACGGCACCCAACTCGACAAGGAACCTCTCGAAGTCGGCGAGACTCTTGTTGGGCGAAAAATACGCCCCAACGACGCCAACGCCATCTGCGAGGGCGGCTACCCAGCCGTGCCCCCGAGACGGGCTGACGAGAGCCCCGCCAATGATGGCCACCAAACCGTCCAGGTCTCCCACCCAGTTATCCCTGGGTGGGACCCAGTACGGCTCGGCGACCACGGCCACGTGAATCGACCACTCTGCCATGCTCTGGAGCAAGAGATCCTGAGCTCTGGCAGAGTGGTTGATGTTGCCCTGGAGGAGACGGAACAGCGCCATTTATGCGCAGTCCATCCCCCCCTCTGTTCCGTTCTTAGGCCGGGAGTCGGCCGAAGAGGAGCCCTTCTGGCCCCTTCCCCTCCTTCTGTTGGCGGGCACGCCACAGGCTTTCGCCCCCCATTTGTGCCCGGCGGGCCTCCCTGCAGCCGTGCAGAGGCTGCGGAGGGCCGGGAATGACCGACGAAGGTGATGACGGGTGCAATGCGGGCGGAGGCGCCCCCGCGCCTGTCGCCCGCCTGTCACCACCACGAGGAGGGAGGAGACGACGCCCTCTCCGACCTCTTCTTCGTCTACGGAGCGGCGCAGCGAGAGGATCGTCCTCCCGCACGCGCTCCGCCGCCTCCTTATGCGAAATAACGTCCTCGCAAAAGGAGGCGACCTCTCGCCAGGCCTCCTCGCTCTCCAGCATGGAGCTGACCACGCCGGGGAGCGAGAGGTCCTGCCCGACCACCGCGATCAGACTGCGGCGCAGCTCTGACCAGGCTGGGCACACCTCTAGGGTGTGCTGTGCCGTGTCCTCCGGCGCACCGCAGTCATGGCACGCCGGCGTCTCCTCCCTCCCGATCCTGTGCAGGTGCGATCCAAAACAGCCATGACCGGACAACACCTGCACCAGACGGAATGAGAGGAAGCCGTGGGACCGCTCGAGCCAGCCTCGCAGGACCGGACCGAGCGCGTCCAACGTGCGCCGGCCAAAGGTGGCGGCTGCGAGGTCCTCCGTCCAATGGAGGACGATGGCGTCCCTCGCCTCCTGCCGCACGGCCTCCCGCTCCTCCGCGACGGGGCACTCCCCGAGCGCTTTTCGCCGCGCCGTCCACTCGTACACTCTGGCGAGCACCCATGCCTCCAACTCCCAAGGAGGGGTGCCAGCCAGAGCGCATGCCGCCGAAAAGCCCACCGAGCGGTAGGCCCTTGCCACCCGTAGTGCAATGGCCCTTTGGGGCCTGCGGATCGCCGTTGCGTTCTCCCGCCTGTGCAGGGAGTCCGCCCAGATAGGGGCCCCATATAGGGCCATGCTCCGCAGGATGCCGGCATACAATTGCCGGCACCGCGCATTGGGCCCCCCCAGGTTCGGGAGGAGCCACGAGAGGGCGTCCGCGGCTTTCAGCAGGCGCGTTGACAGCCCGCTGAAATGCGGGCCAAATCGCCACCTGCTGTCCAGCACCAGGCCCAGATATTTCATCTGGGTCTGGACCCCGATCCTGACGCCCTCCACTACTATGTGGGCGTCGAGAGGGCAGCGCTGCCGAGGCCCGTGAAAGAAAACGGCCTCGGTCTTGTGCAGCGCCACCTTCAGTCCCAAGCGGCGGATCCTCCCTGCAACCAAGGATCCGCCAGCCGAGGCCAGACAGGCCGCCTCCCTGAAGCTCCTCCCCCGGGCAGCGAGGAGAGTGTCATCCGCGTAACAAATGACGCTCGTGCCCTGGAGGAGGGCTCCCCGCAAGAGCCAGTCGAAACCTATGTTCCACAGGGGCGGCCCCAGCACCGACCCCTGCGGAACACCGCACTCTGCGCCGTGACGCCTCACCCTGGCCGTCTTGTCCACAAGGAGGATCTCTCGATCCTCCAAGTAGCTGGCCAGGAGGCTCCTCAAGTATTGAGGCACTCCGTGATACCGAAGTGCCTCCAATATTGTCGAGTGGGGCACGGAGTTGAAGGCGTTGGCTATGTCGAATGACACCGCCAACACTCCGCCCCCCGCCTCCACTGCCTCCTTCACCTGACCCTTGAGAAGGGCCAGCGCGTCAATCGTCGAACGCCCTTGTCGAAAACCGAATTGGGCGTCCGACAGATTCGGCCCCACCCCCCGCAACAGGCTATTGAGCCGGGAGGCGACAATCCCCTCGAACAATTTACCGACCTCATCAAGCAGAACGATGGGCCGGTATGCCGAGGGGGAGTCCACCGGGCGTCCCTCCTTTCGGAGGAGGCACAGCTGCCCCTCCTTCCACAGTTTCGGGAACCTGCCAGCCGTAAAGCACGCGCTGAACAGGTCCCGAATTCTGTCCTCCATTTGGGCGGCAGCAATAGCCACCACCCGTGCAGGGACGCCGTCCGGTCCAGGAGCCGTCTTCTTCGCGCGGAGGCTGAGAACCCCCGCGTATAGCTCCTCAGCCGTCACCGGGGGGACCTCCTCCTCCGGCGGAGTCGCCCCTTGCGGAGGGTCCATTGTTGGTGGGGTGAAGTCGGTCCTGCGCGGAAACAGGGACCGGACCACCCCATCCAGCAACGCCGGCTCGAGGGTCTCCGTCAATGGGGGACCACAGGGGCGTAGTTGGTTCCGCGCCGCCTTGTATGGTCTCCCATATGGATCCCGGTCGAGCCCTGCCAGCATCTCGGCCCTCGCCGAGTCCTTGGCGGCGCCAATCGCCGACTTGAGGACCGTCCTCGCCTCTTGGTAAGAAGCGTAGAGGCGGTCCTCGTTTTCCTGACTCCGGGCGCTGCGTCGTCGGCTCCGCGTGAAGGCCCTTCTGGCCGCCACGCAGGCGGCTCGGAGCCCCGCCAGTTCCTCCGTCCACCAATAGACGGCACGACGGGGAGGCGGGCGGCGAGAGCGAGGCATGCTGGCGTTGCACACCTCGGTCAGGGACCTCCTGAGCTGCACCGCTGCGGTGTCCACGTCCAGGACCTCGACGGGGGGCGACAGCCAGTCCTGGAGAAAGGCCGCCTCCTGAGCTGCCTCGCGGTCCAGGCGGGTGAGAGCCCACCGTGGGAAGGGAGATTTGCCAGGGCGGGCCACCCTCCCCTGGGCGGAGATGTCGAACCGCACGTATCGGTGGTCCGACAAGGTCTCCACCATCTCCACCCGCCAATTCACGACGCGGGCGGCTAGCGCGGGGGTGGCAAACGTGACGTCAACCACCGACCCTCCCTGCTGCCGCACACACGTGTGGACCGCCCCCCTGTTGAGGAGGGACACGCCGGATGAGGCCGCCCAAAATTCGACGGCGCGTCCTCGGACGTTGCACGAGGCAGCAGGGTTGCCCCAGGCCACCGACTTGGCGTTCAGGTCACCCAACACGACGACCTGGCGCGGCGCCGCCCTCCCTACGACTGCGGTGAGGACTTCGAGGAAATCCTCAAAGTCCGAGAGAGGGCGGTTTGGGGAGAAATAAACCCCCACCACACCTACGTCTCCCCACGCGGCGGCCACGTATCCCGGTCCTCTCTCTAAAAGCGAGAGGGGAGGGGAGTCTGTGGAAGACCGCGTCGCCAACGCCACCAAGCCGTCCCGATCGCCCAGCCAGTGGCCGGGGACCGAGTAAGGCTCAGCAACCACCGCCAAGTCCACCAACCACTCAGCCATGGTCTGCATCAGCAGATCCTGGGCTGCCCTGCAGTGGTTGGTGTTCGCCTGGAGAATGCGATGATGGACCCTATCCATCGATCGACATTTCTCCCCCCTCCGCGGCCACCGCGGTTCCTGCCTCGGGAACAGACGGACGGACGGTGCTGGCAGCCGGACCGATCGGCGCTTTGCCCCTCTTAGGGGGAGGATTGCAGTTCCTCCCCTTCATGACGTGGTCCGCCGGGCGGCCACTGGCGGCACACACTGCGCAGTGCGGAGTGGCAGCCGTGCAGGAGCTGCTTTTGTGGCCCTCCTTGCCGCAGCGATAGCAGCTGTCCGTCCTATCGACCGTGGACGGACAGAGGGCTCGAGTGTGTCCGATACCGAAGCACCTGTAGCACCGAAGAGGCTGGTCTACAAGTGCCCGGACTGCACCCGAGCTGAAGCCGACGGTAAGCCGTCCCTTATCGAGGACGGCTTTGGCAGCGGCGACTGGGCACTCGAGGCGAATGGTGCCCATGCCACCGCGACCGGGCCTAATGTCCCGGCCGTGCACATCTGCGACGTCACACCCCCCTATCGCTGCGACCGCCGCCACCACCTCCTCTTTGGTGACCGAGTCATCCAGGTCGGTCACCTCTATGGTCGTCGCTTTGACTGGACGGGCCACCTTGGCCGCGTCTGCGATGACCTCCTGCAGCTTCGACGCGAAGAGGTCCGCATGAGCTCTGCCCTCTGCCCCCGGGAACTCGAAAATTCGAGCACCGGCTTGGGTTCGCCGGCAAGAGACTTTGCCGATCCCCAGTTGAGTGGGATCGGCATTGGCACGCGCCCGCAACAAAATGGACGCGTACGTCTCGCCCCGCTCCGCAGCCTCCGCGGTGAGCGTCACCACAACGGCTGCGGTCTTTGGGGGAACGAGTTTCCCCTCTCTCTTCCCTCTCCCTTTTCCCTTTCCAGTCGCTTTCTTGGGTTGCGACTGATTGGGAGGTGTGGTGGCGGGCACGGCAAGGACGGCCGTCGCGGCTTTTTTGGCCTTTTTGGCCTTGCCCTTGCCCCTCCCGGCAACCTCGGTCCACCCATGCTGGTTGGACGGGGTTGTGGACGGTAGAAAGGCGTCTTCCCCCTGGGAGGACGGCCCCGGCTCACTTTGCCTCTTGTCCGCCGCAAGCGGCGGTCGGAGGCGTTTCTCCGGCAAGAGCCGGTCCTCGATGCCTGCTAAGCAGGCTCGTGTGAAGGCCCTCTCCTCCATGACGACCTTTCGGATGACATCCTCAAGGTTGGAGGCGGGGCCCTCTGCCGCAGGTCTTCTTTCAGGTTCCGCTGAGTCTGGCCGAGCCGTGGCTTCAGCCAGCTTCTGATGTAGCTGGCTGACCTCCGATTGCAGGCGATCGACTTTCGCCTGCAGTTGCCGCGTTTCGTCGCTCGCCTTCCGCTGGACCATCTCTTTGACGATGCCACGCATGCTCGCGGCCCTACATTTAAGGGCCTTTTGGAAGGTCCCTTTTAGGTTCGAGGATTTAGAGGCGATCTCCACTATCTCCTCCTCGTCCTCCTCAGCCATCCGCTCCAGCTCAGCCAGCGAGTGGTCCGCGTACAGAACGCGGGACGCGCCGTACCCGGACTTGGCCCGGGCAGCGCGCGCCCGATTCTCTTTAGCAGCAACCCGCTCCTCCAGGTCTTTTTGGTGCTGTTCCCGCCGAGCTAAGTCCAACTGTCGTTGGGCGTCCGCGAGACCCACGACGTGGGTGTCCGCGGCTGTCGCTGGCTTTTTGGCCTTTGACCGCCCCGCCGAGCCCGAGGAGCCCTCTGACCCATTCCTTAGGAATGCCCGCTTCCGCGACTGTGAGTCGCCACCGTCCGAAACTCCAGCCATGGACTCTTTGTCTGAGTCCGACAGCGAGTCCATGTCCAAGGGACAACCAAAGAAGCTAGCTGCAGACGGCGCGCGGCTAGCCTCTGACGCCGAAGCGTCGGACTGGCCCTGATAAGGGCCTTTCGGTTGGCCCTGAGAAGGGCCTTTGGGTTGGCCCTGAGAAGGGCCTTTGGGTTGGCCCTGAGAAGGGCCTTTGGCTTGGCCCTGAGAAGGGCCTTTGGGTTGGCCCTGAGAAGGGCCTTTAGGTGTTAAAAATCGCCCGAAGGCATCCCGCGTGGGTTTGGGCATAGCCTCCGCAGATTCGTACGCTCAAGTCAAGATAAAATTCGCTACGAAAGCACAGTGCACTTTGGCCGAGCCCAGTCTGCCACTCCGTTACGGTGGTCAGAACTGGGTCGTTTCCAGGGGACGCGACGTGGACGCAAGCACTGTGGGGTGGTCCCCCAACCTAACCTAACCTAACCTAACCTAACCTTTTTTTTTTTTTTTTTTTTTTTTTTTTTTTTTTTTTTTGCGCTGGGAAAAAATGCATTACGCATACCCTCCCATTGGGGGAATGGGGGGCTATGTGGGACTCCCCGGTATGACCCGGTATACCCACTAAAACAACCCAGCGGCACTCCCGCCTCGTCTTGAGTGGAGGGGACTGGGAGATTGGCGCAGCCTGTACGTCCAGTCCTCCTCCGACGACCGTCCGCCTTTAATGCGGACGCTTTACGCCCTCCCCGTTGGGGGAGGGCCGGGAATGACTTACGAAGGTGATGACGGGTGCAATGCGGGCGGAGGCGCCCCCGCGCCTGTCGCCCGCCTGTCACCACCATGAGGAGGGAGGAGACGACGCCCTCTCCGACCTCTTCGTCTCCGGAGCGGCGCAGCGAGAGGATCGTCCTCCCGCTCGCGCTCCGCCGCCTCCTTTTGCGAAATAACGTCCTCGCAAAAGGAGGCGACCTCTGCCCATGCCTCCTCGCTCTCCAGCATGGAGCTGACCACGCTGGGGAGCGAGAGGTCCCGCCCGACCACCGCGGTCAGACTGCGGCGCAGCTCTGACCAGGCGGGGCACACCTCTAGGGTGTGCTGTGCCGTGTCCTCCGGCGCACCGCAGTCATGGCACGCCGGAGTCTCCTCCCTCCCGATCCGGTGCAGGTGCGATCCAAAACAGCCATGGCCGGACAACACCTGCACCAGACGGAATGAGAGGAAGCCGTGTGACCGCTCGAGCCAGCCTCGCAGGACCGGACCGAGCGCGTCCAAGGTTCGCCGGCCAAAGGTGGCGGCTGCGAGGTCCTCCGTCCAATGGAGGACGATGGCGTCCCTCGCCTCTTGCCGCACGGCCTCCCGCTCCTCCGCGACGGGGCGCTCCCCGAGCGCTTTTCGCCGCGCCGTCCACTCGTACACTCTGGCGAGCACCCATGCCTCCAACTCCCAAGGAGGGGTGCCAGCCAGAGCGCACGCCGCCGAAAATCCCACCGAGCGGTAGGCCCTTGCCACCCGTAGTGCAATGGCCCTTTGGGGCCTGCGGATCGCCGTTGCGTTCTCCCGCCTGTGCAGGGAGTCCGCCCAGATAGGGGCCCCATATAGGGCCATGCTCCGCAGGATGCCGGCATACAATCGCCGGCACTGCGCGTTGGGCCCCCCCAGGTTCGGGAGGAGCCACGAGAGGGCGTCCGCGGCTTTCAGCAGGCGCGTTGACAGCCCGCTGAAATGCGGGCCAAATCGCCACCTGCTGTCCAGCACCAGGCCCAGATATTTCATCTGGGTCTGGACCCCGATCCTGACGCCCTCCACAACTATGTGGGCGTCGGGAGGGCAGCGCTGCCAAGGCCCGTGAAAGAAAACGGCCTCGGTCTTGTGCAGCGCCACCTTCAATCCCAGGCGGCGGATCCTCCCTGCAACCAAGGATCCGCCAGCCGAGGCCAGACAGGCCGCCTCCCTGTAGCTCCTCCCCCGGGCAGTGAGGAGAGTGTCATCCGCGTAACAGATGACACTCGTGCCCCGGAGGAGGGCTCCCCGCAGGAGCCAGTCAAACCCTATATTCCATAGGGGGGGCCCCAGCACCGACCCCTGCGGAACACCGCACTCTGCGCCGTATCGCCTCACCCTGGCCGTCTTGTCCACAAGGAGGATCTCGCGATCCTCCAAGTAGCTGGCCAGGAGGCTCCTCATGTATTGAGGCACTCCGTGATACCGAAGTGCCTCCAATATTGTCGAGTGGGGCACGGAGTTGAAGGCGTTGGCTATGTCGAATGACACCGCCAACACTCCGCCCCCCGCCTCCACCGCCTCCTTCACCTGACCCTTGAGTAGGGCCAGCGCGTCTATCGTCGAACGCCCTTGTCGAAATCCGAATTGGGCGTCCGACAGATTCGGCCCCACCCCCCGCAACAGGCTTTTGAGCCGGGAGGCGACAATCCCCTCGAACAATTTACCGACCTCATCAAGCAGAACGATGGGCCGGTATGCCGAGGGGGAGTCCACCGGGCGTCCCTCCTTTCGGAGGAGGCACAGCTGCCCCTCCTTCCACAGTTTCGGGAACCTGCCAGCCGTAAAGCACGCGCTGAACAGGTCCCGAATTCTGCCCTCCATTTGGGCGGCAGCAATGGCCACCACCCGTGCAGGGACGCCGTCCGGTCCAGGGGCCGTCTTCTTCGCGCGGAGGCTGAGAACCCCCGCGTACAATTCCTCCGCCGTCACCGGGGGGACCTCCTCCTCCGGCGAAGTTGCGCCTTGCGGAGGGTCCATTGTTGGTGGGGTAAAGTCGGTCCTGCGCGGAAACAGGGACCGGACCACCCCGTCCAGCAACGCCGGCTCGAGAGTCTCCGTCAATGGGGGACCATATGGGCGCAGTTGGTTCCGCGCCGCCTTGTACGGTCTCCCATATGGATCCCGGTCGAGCCCTGCCAGCATCTCGGCCCTCGCCGAGTCTTTGGCAGCGCCAATCGCCGACTTGAGGACCGTCCTCGCCTCTTGGTAAGAAGCGTAGAGGCGGTCCTCGTTTTCCCGATTCCGGGCGCTGCGTCGTCGGCTCCGCGTGAAGGCCCTTCTGGCCGACACGCAGGCGGCTCGGAGCCCCACCAGTTCCTCCGTCCACCAATAGACGGCACGACGGGGAGGCGGACGGCGAGACCGAGGCATGCTGGAGTTGCACACCTCGGTCAGGGACCTTCTGAGCTGAACCGCTGCGGTGTCCACGTCCAGGACCTCGACAGGGGGCGACAACCAGTCCTGGAGAAAGGCCGCCTCCTGAGCGGCCTCCCGGTCCAGGCGGGTGAGAGCCCAGCGTGGAAAGGGAGATTTGCCCGAGCGGGCCACCCTCCCCTGGGCGGAGATGTCGAACCGCACGTATCGGTGGTCCGACAAGGTCTCCACCATCTCCACCCGCCAATTCACGACGCGGGCGGCTAGCGTGGGGGTGGCAAACGTGACGTCAACCACCGACCCTCCCTGCTGCCGCACACACGTGTGGACCGCCCCCCTGTTGAGGAGGGACACGCCGGATGAGGCCGCCCAAAATTCGACGGCGCGTCCTCGGACGTTGCACGAGGCAGCCGGGTTGCCCCAGGCCACCGACTTGGCGTTCAGGTCGCCCAACACGACGACCTGGCGCGGCGCCGCCCTCCCTACGACTGCGGTGAGGACTTCGAGGAAATCCTCAAAGTCCGAGAGAGGGCGGTTTGGGGAGAAGTAAACCCCCACCACACCTACGTCTCCCCACGCGGCGGCCACGTATCCCGGTCCTCTCTCTAAAAGCGAGAGGGGAGGGGAGTCTGTGGAAGACCGCGACACCAATGCCACCAAGCCGTCTCGATCGCCCAGCCAATGGCCGGGGACCGAGTAAGGCTCGGCAACCACCGCCAAGTCCACCAACCACTCAGCCATGGTCTGCATCAGCAGATCCTGGGCTGCCCTGCAGTGGTTGGTGTTCGCCTGGAGTATGCGATGATGGCCTCTATCCATCGATCGTCATTTCTCCCCCCTCCGCGGCCACCGCGGTTCCTGCCTCGGGAACGACGGTGCTGGCAGCCGGACCCATCGGCGCTTTGCCCCTCTTAGGGGGAGGATTGCAGTTCCTCCCCTTCATGACGTGGTCTGCCGGGCGGCCACTGGCGGCGCACACTGCGCAGTGCGGAGTGGCAGCCGTGCAGGAGCTGCTCTTGTGGCCCTCCTTGCTGCAGCGATAGCAGCTGTCCGTCCTATCGACCGTGGACGGACAGAGGGCTCGAGTGTGTCCGATACCGAAGCACCTGTAGCACCGAAGAGGCTGGTCTACAAGTGCCCGGACTGCACCCGAGCTGAAGCCGACGGTAAGCCGTCCCTTGTCGAGGACGGCTTTGGCAGCCGCGACTGGGCACTCGAGGCGAATGGTGCCCATCCCACCGCGGCCGGGCCTGATGTCCCGGCCGTGCACCTCTGCGACGTCACAGCCCCCCATTGCTGCGACCGCAACCACCACCTCCTCTTTGGTGACCGAGTCATCCAGGTCGGTCACCTCGATGGTCGTCGCCTTGACTGGACGGGCCACCTTGGCCGCGTCCGCGATGACCTCCTGCAGCTTGGATGCAAAGAGGTCCGCATGGGCTTTGCCCTCTGCCCCCGGGAACTCGAAAATTCGAGCCCCGGCTTGAGTTCGCCGGCAAGAGACTTTGCCGATCCCCAGTTGAGTGGGATCGGCATTGGCACGCGCCCGCAACAAAATGGACGCGTACGTCTCGCCTCGCTCCGCAGCCTCCGCGGTGAGCGTCACCACAACGGCTGCGGTCTTTGGGGGAACGAGTTTCGCCTTTGTCTTCCCTCTCCCTTTACCCTTTGCAGTCGTCTGCGACTGATTGGGAGGTGTGGTGGAGGGCACGGCAGGAACGGCCGTCGCGGCTTTTTTGGCCTTTTTGGCCTTGCCCTTACCCCTCCCGGCAACCTCGGTCCACCCATGCTGGTTGGACGGGGTTGTAGATGGGAGAAAGGCGTCTTCCCCCTGGGAGGACGGCCCCGGCTCACATTGCCTCTTGTCCGCCGCAAGCGGCGGTCGGAGGCGTTTCTCCGGCAAGAGCCGGTCCTCAATGCCTGCTAAGCAGGCTCTGGTGAAGGCCCTTTCCTCCATTACGACCTTGCGGATGATATCCTCAAGGTTGGAGGTGGTGCCCTCTGCCGCAGGTCTTTCCGCAGGTCTTTCCGCAGGTCTTCCTCCTGCTTGGTCTGGCCGAGCCGTGGCTTCAGCCAGCTTCTGATGTAGCTGGCTGACCTCCGATTGCAGGCGATCGACTTTCGTCTGCAGTTGCCGCGTTTCGTCTGTCGCCTTGCGCTGGACCATCTCCTGGATGATGCCACGCATGCTCGCGGCCCGGCATTTAAGGGCCTTTTGGAAGGTCCCTTTCAAGTTGGAGGATTTAGAGGCGATCTCCACTATCTCCTCCTCGTCCTCCTCAGCCATTCGCTCCAGCTCGGCCAGCGAGTGGTCCGCGTACAGAACGCGGGACGCCCCGTACCCGGACTTGGCCCGGGCAGCGCGCGCCCGTTGCTCCTTGGCAGCAACCCGCTCCTCCAGGTCTTGCTGGTGCTGCTCCCGCCGAGCCAGGTCCAACTGACGCTCAGCGTCCGCGAGACCCACGACGTGGGTGTCCGCGGCTGTCGGTGGCTTTTTGGCCTTAGGACGCCCCGCCGAGCCCGAAGAGCCCTCGGACCCGTTCCGCAGGAAGGCCCGCTTCCGCGACTGGTTATCGCCCCCGTCCGACACGCCAGCCATGGACTCTTTGTCGGAGTCAGACAACGAGTCCAAGTCCAACGGGTTCTCAAAGAAGCTAGCTGCAGACGGCGCGCGGCTAGCCTCTGACGCCGAAGCGTCGGACTGGCCCTGAGAAGGGCCTTTTGGTTGGCCCTGAGAAGGACCTTTGGGTTGGCCCTGAGAAGGGCCTTTGGCTTGGCCCTGAGAAGGGCCTTTTGGTCGGCCCCGCGAAGGGCGTTTGGGTTGGCCCTGAGAAGGGCCTTTGGGTTTTAAAAACTGCCCGAAGGCATCCCGCGTGGGTTTGGGCATAGCCTCCGCAGGTTCGTTCACTCAAGGCAAGATAAAAAGCAACGAAAGCACAGTGCACTTTGGCCGAGCCCAGTCTGCCACTCCGTTACGGTGGTCAGAACTGGGTCGTTTCCAGGGGACGCGACGTGGACGCAAGCACTGTGGGGTGGTCCCCCAACCTAACCTAACCTAACCTAACCTAACCTAACCTAACCCAGTCACACGGCAGCCCCCGCCGCGAACAGATCGTTTTAAAGTCGCTCCGCGATCAAAAAAATCCAAAAATTGGGTTTTTTCGCGAAAAACACCAAGTGTTATATATCGTTAGAAGCGCGCTGCAAAGACGCATAGGACTGTGAAAGTGTTTTTCAAAAAAGTGAAGAATTGTGCACGTGACAGGTGAAAAACACAGTGCAAAAACGCTTGGAGCGCGACGCTGCTCGATTTTGAGTGGTGGCGTTAAAATCGGCAAATGCAGTTTTGTGGGGCTGGTGAATACCTATCTCTGGATACCCACCTTACAAAATTCCGATCAGGGAATCCGAAGATATCATCAGAAAAATAAAAACCTCGTGGCATGAAAAAAAGGATCCCGAGGGTTGTTACCTGATTTTCGACCAACCCCTGAAGGCGACACTGACGAGGAGCCGGGAGCATCATCTACTTCAAAGAAATTCCTCAAGCAACCCCAAAAATCAAGGTTCCAAAATTGTTGTTATTTTCAAAATTTTATTCCTGAGAATCCAGATCGTGGACACCCATTTTTTATAGTGTTAAAAAATTTGTTATTTGCTTTTCTATGTGTAGTTTTAATTTCATTTTAATCTGATTATTAGTTTTTTGTATAGACAGTGTTAAAGTTTTAAAAAATTCGGGGGTTGCTTATCCCAACACCAAAAATAAAATTTTTGATTCTTATATAAGCACAGTGGGCCTGCCTTAGAGTACATATAAAAATTTATAATTTTATATTTTCGATTTGTTCCTTAAATAGTAAAAATAAGAACTTGAAGTGACGTTTCTCGTTTTGTTATCTAAAAATTAACCCCTTCCGGGTAACACAAAAATCTAAAATTAACACGACTGGAAAGGGGAAGTCGTCCTCTCTCTATTATTAAAATCAAAATCCACGCGAAATTTGTAAATACCTAGTTATAAGATAATTAAGACAGAGATACCGTGGTGTTTTTGTTTAATTTACAGTGGCTTGCGATATTGTTGTTCCAAAATCAACCCCTTCTGGGTTGATTAAAATTCTAAATTAGGTACCGTTGGATAGAGGGCATCTCCCTCTATCTAATGATAAAAACAAAACCCACGCGTAATTAATATTTATATAGATATAAGTAAAATAAGGTTGAGGTACCGTGGCTGACTTCAAATTTTTTCTAGTTTGTGGGTTTTTAAGTGTCAAAATTAACCCCTTCTGGGTTAATTAAAAAATCCCTTTTTGACACGAACAGAAAGAGGGCTTCACCCTCCGTCTGGCGAGCAAAGATTCATCCACGCGTATCCCAAATTTATATAGTTATAACTAAGACAAATACGAGATATCCAGATTCGATTTTTATGAAAGAAATCTGTTACTTCTTCCTGTTTGTGGTTCCTCCCGGAAATTTTATTTTTTGGGATCCGTAGCCCTCAGCTGTTAGTTTATTTTGCATTTTATTTAGTGAAAAAATCTTGGCTAATTTCCGAGTTATAGCTTCTCCCAGATTGCGGTTTTTTCCATCTTTACCCGTTTTTAAAAGTTCCATAGGGGTGGCTATAACTCGAAAACGGGAAGTCGTAGGGAAAAAAATTTTGGCATTACATATAGTTTACTGAGGAATAGCTACACATACAAATTTATCCCGTAGCTCTACGACCATTCCCCAAAAAACTCGGGGTAAATCCGCGATGTTATAAAAAGTTTCCTCGATTTTTAACTTTCCCCAAAAAATTACCCCACAATTTTAATTAATTTAAATTCGCAAAACACACATACACACACCATACACACATACATTACACACGTAACAGTTACAGTTAATTTGTTGAAAATTTAAAAAAAAAAAAAAAAAAATATTTTTCACCGACCGGGAACCGAACTCGGGACTTTTACAAACTTTAAAAAGCGGATATCTCAAAAACGGTGCGTCGTAGCCCGTTTTTAACCAAACCCAGGTACAGAATATTTGAAACGCTTCCCTTACCAACCCCCTTCGAACCCCCCCCCTTATTGTTTTATTTATTTATATTTATTTAACTTCCCACCAAATACACCATAGTGGCAAGTGTAACTGGTTACGTACATAAGCAGACGACGTAAACGGTTGCGTATATATATTAAATTAATTTATTATTATTTTATTTATTATTTATTTCTTTAATTAATTTTATTATTTTATAAACCCAATCCAATTTATTTATTATATTAACCCCCCCTGGTCAAATTTATATCCCTGGTCTAACCAAAAAGTCCACCCCCATCCCCTTAAAATCTTTACACCCCCATATCTTTTAAACGGCTGGGAATTTCAAAGTTTTGACGAAATTTTTCACCCCCCTATAACCCCCCTCTCAGCCCGAACCTAGATTCCGATAAGACCCCTAAACCCCCCTTTTTCCCCCTTTTCACCCTTCCATTTTGACCCCAAAAAATAATTAAATCGGTAGTATATTTATTTTAATATATCTGTCTGAAACCCCAAACCCTTATACCCCCTCCCCCCTGCCCCCTAAGCGTTACCCCACCCCCCCGTGCCCTAACTTGTGACACAAGGGTCGCAGAGATACCGAGTTTGGGCTCGCTGAAATCGGGAGGAGAAGGCCTTTACACCTGCCCCAATTAAAACAGGGATTACGCCCCTTTTATTTATCTAATATAATTTTATTTAATCATTTATTTTATTTATTTATATTCTATTCAAATTTTGGTTGGGTGGCGTTGGTTATTAATAGACAGACTAGCTTTATTGAGCAGAACTTAGGGTTAAGACATCAATAAATATTGAATCTATTTTTAGATATTTTATTTATACACTGACACTGACACGGACCCCCCTATACAGGGCCAAACATACTTTTACACCCGACAACTTTCCCCATTCACTAGCACTACACAAACATCACACTCCCTCACGCACACACCATGTTTCATACACCCACAACATCTGGTGCCAAAAAATCCACCACTCCCAGTTCCGCTACCTCACCCTCGGTAGTCCTGGACGCTGCCAGGACTTTCTTAAAAAGGCCGGGTACACCAAGAAGGTCTTTGGAGAATATGGAGATCTACAGACTGCAGGACTACGGCGAGAGATCTAACGACCAGTTGCTCCAAGACCTGATGAGGGCCTTTGAGGATATTCCCTCAAAGGTATACCCTCAAATGAAAAGAGAGACCAAGACCTTCCTCGAAACAACATCCGACAAAAGTATGCGTGCGCTGTTCGAGCTAAGTAAGCGGATGAAGAATCTGGAAAAAACAGCGTCTAGACCCAACGTACATACAGCCGTAACTTCAGTACCTGCCCCTTCTGAAAAAGAAGAAAAAATGTTGGGGAAACTGGGAGAGGTGGGAGATACACTCATGACGCGCCTTAATGAGATGGAAGCCAACCTAAATAGCCGAATAGAGCAGCTTGACAAGGACAACGACGATCGAGGCGCTGACATCCTCGACAAATTGTTTGACAAACTCGATGAGGCCAGGGTCGCGATCGACGAAACGACGAAGGGGATCGTGGGATGCATGCAGGCGGAAATAGAAAGCCAGGTGGGCACTGTCGCCCTTGGCGTCACTGATGCCAACACGCGACTATGCGAGATGGAAAGGCAGACACCCGAGAGCAACCCGGTCCCCAAGACGTATGCCAGCGCCGCAGCAGCCAAGCCCGGGCGTCGTCCGGCTCTTCACTCGATGGCGGTAACCTGCGAAGGCAGTCTTGAGACTGCCGACGAGGTCCTGGCGAGGGTGAAGAAGGCGGTCGACGCCAGGGTTACTGGCCTGAAGATAAACAAAGTACGGAAGGCTAAAAACCAGACCGTCATTTTGGGCTGTGACACCGAAGTGGAGATGAGCAGGGTGAAAGAGAGGATTGAGAGCCGTGGCAATGGACTGATAGTAGCGCCCATGAAGAACAAAGACCCACTCGTCGTCCTTAAGGATGTCTTTATGGACGGCGACGACGAAGATATGACCGAGGCACTTTATGCCCAAAACGCGGACATCTTCATGGGCCTACCTAAGGAGGAGATTGACCTAACCATTAAGTACAAGAAAAGGACGAGAAATCCCAAGACTTCACACGTTGTGATCCAGGTGAGGCCGAGGGTATGGCAGAGGATGACGGAGGCTGGAGCCCTTTATCTGGACCTGCAAAGGGTAAGGGTAGAGGACCAGTCTCCGCTCATCCAATGCACGAAGTGCCTCGCATTTGGACATGGCCGCAAATTCTGCACCGAGAGTGTAGACAAGTGCAGCCACTGTGGAGGCCCGCACCTGCGCGAAAAATGCGCCGACTTTACCGCGGGACTTGAGCCGCAGTGCTGCAACTGTCTGCACTCTAGATTGCAGAAAACGGATCACAACGCGTTTAGTATCGACTGTGCAACCCGGAAGAAGTGGGACTATCTAGCAAGAGCAAACACATCATATACATGACTCACACACACACACAGTAAAACACACACACATACACACTGATATAGAAGTATATATTATATATATATATGGATATATTAAAACATGCATACAAATACTGACACGTACACAAATAACAAATAAATAGCTAAGAAATAATCCTGTAACAAGAAAATTTAATAAGTATATATATCACTGGAATATATATATATTATTGATGAAATTTAGATAGAATGTTTAAAACCGATATACACTGAGTCATGAACGCACCACCACAAAGTCTAAAAAAGTAACTAAAAGATACTAAAGATAAGATTATTACCGGAAGGAACTATAAACAAAGCTAAGATCAATTTTGTAAATTAGAATAAGAAATATTGTTAAAAAGATAACTAGATTTCATAGAATTATTAGAGTAAGGATTAAGTTGTAATAGTATAAGAAATAGACAGTAAGCTCTTTAGATTTAACAATATAACATGTACTTGTAAAATAGAAAATATAATAAAAATTTTAGTATATCGTAGTAAATGTGTAATGTTGAAACTGCATTGTAATGTTGTAACATTAAATGATCACACATACAGTAAAATTATTTCCCGTAGAAAATAAAAATAAAGTTTTTATTAGACTAGTGTAAGTAGCGGGAGTCCCACCCGGATAAGAAATGAAAGTGATGAATGAAAGAAAGATCAAGTATGCGGAATAAAAGTGCGAGAGGCATAAAAGAAGGAATTAGAATGAATGAGTTATCTAGAGTAATAAGGTCCCGGCGTGCCTATGGCTGGGGAAAGGCAGAAAAAAAAAAAAAAAAAAAAAAAAAAAAAAAAAAAAAAAAAAAACCTAACCTAACCTAACTTAACCTTTTTTTTTTTTTTTTTTTGTTCCCGGGGTGGAAAATCCTCATGGATGTCCTCCGCCCTGGGGCGGGCGGAGGGGTCTGTCAGACTCTTACTGACTAAAAACCACCCCGGTGTTCCATCTCACACCTACGCCGGGGTCGCGGGAACACATTATTCTTCCACAACCCCGGCTGGTGCCGGCCCGCTTGGGCGGGCCCCGTCTCGGGCGGGGGGAGTGAGGTGTACTCCCCCCGCAACGTCTGTGGTCGGCGCGCGAGGAACACTACGCGCGCCGCCTTCTCGGGTCTTGATGTTGGGGGGCGACGGATGTCCCCGAATCCGTCGCCCCTGGACCCATTTAGGGGGGCCGGAAGAGGGCGTTGTCCGCCCTCCTCCGACGCCCGGTGCGTCTGCTGCGGGCCGGGTCGAGAGTCGAGATCTCTCTCTCCCTTTCCGCAGCCTCCTTCTGCGAGATGACCGTTTCGCAAAAGGAGACCACTGCGTCCCAGGACTCTGCGCCGCCGACCATCGCGTTCACGACGGCCGGCAGCGACAGGTCATTGCCTACTTCAGTTATGAGGGCACGGCGCGGCACCTCCCAAGCGGCACACTCTGCCAGCGTGTGCCACGCCGTGTCCTCCCGGCAGTCGACGCAGTGGTGACACCGGGCGTCCGGCTCCCTGTTTATGCGACACAGGTACTTCCCGAAGCAACCATGCCCCGAGAGCACCTGCGTCGCCCGAAACGACAGGGAGCCGTGCCTTCTCCCGAGCCAGCGGTCGAGCACCGGCCGGATCGCCTCGATGGTGCTGAGGCCGGCGGTAGGGCGTGAAAGCCTCACCCGCCATTCCGCCACCAGGACCTCGCGGAGCTGCAACCGATGCTGCTCGATATGTTGCTGCATCGGTCGCTCGCCCCGCTCCCGCGCTGCCTCGCGCCACCGGTACAGTGACGCGAGCACCTTCGCCTCCAGGTCCCAGGGCGGTGATCCGGCCAGTGCACAACCCGCCTCGCAGGAGATCGTGCGATACCCCCGAATGACTCTGACGGCCATAGCCCGCTGCGGCTTGCGCAGGACAGCTATGCTGCCGGCCGTCAGGTCAGACGCCCAGATCGGCGCTCCGTAGAGCGCCATGGATCGCACGATCCCCATATAGAGCCGCCTACAGGCGGCGCTCGGGCCCCCCAGATTGGGAAGCAGCGTTGCCAGCGCCCCGGCCGCGCCCAACAACTTGGGCGCCAGCCGCCGGAAGTGGGGTCCGAAGTCCCACCGGCTGTCGAGCACCAATCCCAGATATTTCATGGTGGGCTCGACAGCGATCCGGACCCCCCCGACCACAATGTGTGATCCGGCCGGCGGCGCCCGCCGGGGGCCATGAAACACCATGGCCTCCGACTTGTTGAGGGCCACCTCCAGGCCGAGGCGCCGTATGCGGCTCACCGTGAGTGAGACCGCCGCCGTCGCGAGCAACGCTGCCTCCCTGTGCGAACTCCCCCGGGCCGTGACCAGCGTGTCGTCCGCGTAACACGTCAGGTCCGCGCCCGGCGGGAGCTCGCCCCTCAGCACCCAGTCGTACCCGATGTTCCACAGGAGCGGTCCCACGACCGATCCCTGTGGAACACCGCACGACACTTGGCGCCGGTTTCCGCCATCTCGTCCCATGTAGGTGACACACCTCCCCGCCAGATAAGCCCCAACGATGCGGCGGAGGTAGAGAGGCACCCGATGATAACGTAGTGCCTCCCGTATGCAGCTCCAGGGCAGGGTGTTGAAGGCGTTGGAGATGTCCAAGGACACCGCCACCACCACCCCGCCCCGGGACACTGTTTCCTCCGCCAGGACTCTCACCCTCGACACAGCGTGGATGGTAGAGCGCCCATGCCGAAAGCCGAACTGGCTCTCGTCCAGGTCCGGCCCCTCTCTGCACAAGTGGCCGACGAGGCGGGCTGCGAGTATGCGCTCGAACAGCTTGCCCACCTCGTCGAGCAGCACTATGGGCCGGTACGCAGACGGCGAGTCGGCAGTGCGCCCCGCCTTCCTGAGCAGGACCAGACGTCCAATCTTCCACAGACTGGGAAACTGGCCCCGCTCAAGGCACGCTGTGTAGAGTCCTCTCAGTTGGGGCTCCAACTCCTTCAGAGAGAGGGCCAAAGCCAGGCCGTGAATTCCGTCGGGCCCCGGAGCCACGTTCTTGGCCCGGAGCCGCATCACGGCCGCCCTCATCTCTGCCTGTGTCACCTCTGGGACGCTGATGGCGTTCTCCTCGTCCTCCTCTTCAGACTCTGCGGCTGCGGGCAAAGCCATCGGCGGCGGAACATGCTCCGCTCTCACCGGGAAGAGGGCTGCCACAACTTCCTCCAGCAGCTCGGGTTGGAGACTCTCCGTAAGTGGAGACTCTCCGTAAAACCTAACCTAACCTAACCTAACCTTTTTTTTTTTTTTTTTTTTGTTTCCGGGGTGGAAAATCCTCATGGATGTCCTCCGCCCTGGGGCGGGCGGAGGGGTCTGTCAGACTCTTACTGACTAAAAACCACCCCGGTGTTCCTTCTCACACCTACGCCGGGGTCGCGGGAACACATTATTCTTCCACAACCCCGGCTGGTGCCGGCCCGCTTGTGCGGGCCCCGTCTCGGGCGGGGGGAGTGAGGTGTACTCCCCCCGCAACGTCTGTGGTCGGCGCGCGAGGAACACTACGCGCGCCGCCTTCTCGGGTCCTGATGTTGGGGGGCGACGGATGTCCCCGAATCCGTCGCCCCTTTACCCATTTAGGGGGGCCGGAAGAGGGCGTTGTCCGCCCTCCGCCTGCGCCCGGTGCGCCTGCTGCGGATCGGGAGAGTGGACGAGATCTCTCTCTCCCTTTCCGCAGCCTCCTTCTGCGAGATGACTGTTTCGCAGAAGGAAACCACCGCGTCCCAGGACTCGGCGCTGCCGACCATCGAACTCACTACGGTCGGCAGCGACAAGTCACTGCCTACTTCTGAGATGAGGGCACGGCGCGGCTCCTCCCAAGCGGCACACTCTGCCAGCGTATGCCACGCCGTGTCCTCCCGGCAGTCGACGCAGTGGTGACACCGAGCGTCCGGCTCCCTGTTTATGCGACACAGGTACTTCCCGAAGCAGCCATGCCCCGAGAGCACCTGCGTCGCCCGAAACGACAGGGAGCCGTGCCTCCTCCCGAGCCAGAGGTCGAGCACTGGCCGGACCGCCTCGATGGTGACGAGGCCAGCGGTAGGGCGTGAAAGCCTCACCCGCCATTCCGCCACCAGGACCTCGCGGAGCTGCAACCGATGCTGCTCGATATGTTGCTGCATCGGTCGCTCGCCCCGCTCCCGCGCTGCCTCGCGCCACCGGTACAGTGACGCGAGCACCTTCGCCTCCAGGTCCCAGGGCGGTGATCCGGCCAGTGCACAACCCGCCTCGAAGGAGATCGTGCGATACCCCCGAATGACTCTGACGGCCATCGCCCGCTGCGGCTTGCGCAGGACAGCTATGCTGCCGGCCGTCAGGTCAGACGCCCAGATCGGCGCTCCGTAGAGCGCCATGGATCGCACGATCCCCATATAGAGCCGCCTACAGGCGGCGCTCGGGCCCCCCAGTGCGACGCCCGAAACGACAGGGAGCCGTGCCTCCTCCCGAGCCAGAGGTCGAGCACTGGCCGGACCGCCTCGATGGTGACGAGGCCGGCGGTAGGGCGTGAAAGCCTGTCCCGCCATTCCGCCACCAGGACCTCGCGAAGCTGCGACCGACGCTGCTCCATATGGCGCTGCATCGGTCGCTCGCCCCGCTCCCGCGCTGCCTCGCGCCACCGGTACAGTGACGCGAGCACCTTCGCCTCCAGGTCCCAGGGCGGTGATCCGGCCAGTGCACAACCCGCCTCGAAGGAGATCGTGCGATACCCCCGAATGACTCTGACGGCCATCGCCCGCTGCGGCTTGCGCAGGACAGCTATGCTGCCGGCCGTCAGGTCAGACGCCCAGATTGGCGCTCCGTAGAGCGCCATGGATCGCACGATCCCCATATAGAGCCGCCTACAGGCGGCGCTCGGGCCCCCCAGATTGGGAAGCAGCGTTGCCAGCGCCCCGGCCGCGCCCAACAACTTGGGCGCCAGCCGCCGGAAGTGGGGTCCGAACCTAACCTAACCTAACTTTTTTTTTTTTTTTTTTTTTTGTTTTTTTTTTTTTTGCGCTGGGAAAAAATGCATTACGCATACCCTCCCATTGGGGGACTGGGGGGCTATGTGGGACTCCCCGGTCTGACCCGGTATACCCACTAAAACAACCCAGCGGCACTCCCGCCTCGTCTTGAGTGGAGGGGACTGGGAGATTGACGCAGCCTGTACGTCCAGTTCTCCTCCGACGACCGTCCGCCTTTAATGCGGACGCTTCACGCCCTCCCCGTTGGGGGAGGGCCGGGAATGACTTACGAAGGTGATGACGGGTGCAATGCGGGCGGAGGCGCCCCCGCGCCTGTCGCCCGCCTGTCACCACCATGAGGAGGGAGGAGACGACGCCCCCTCCGACCTCTTCTTCGGCTACGGAGCGGCGCAGCGAGAGGATCGTCCTCCCGCTCGCGCTCCGCCGCCTCCTTTTGCGAAATAACGTCCTCGCAAAAGGAGGCGACCTCTGCCCATGCCTCCTCGCTCTCCAGCATGGAGCTGACCACGCCGGGGAGCGAGAGGTCCCGCCCGACCACCGCGGTCAGACTGCGGCGCAGCTCTGACCAGGCGGGGCACACCTCTAGGGTGTGCTGTGCCGTGTCCGCCGGCGCACCGCAGTCATGGCACGCCGGAGTCTCCTCCCTCCCGATCCGGTGCAGGTGCGATCCAAAACAGCCATGGCCGGACAACACCTGCACCAGACGGAATGAGAGGAAGCCGTGCGACCGCTCGAGCCAGCCTCGCAGGACCGGACCGAGCGCGTCCAAGGTTCGCCGGCCAAAGGTGGCGGCTGCGAGGTCCTCCGTCCAATGGAGGACGATGGCGTCCCTCGCCTCTTGCCGCACGGCCTCCCGCTCCTCCGCGACGGGGCGCTCCCCGAGCGCTTTTCGCCGCGCCGTCCACTCGTACACTCTGGCGAGCACCCATGCCTCCAACTCCCAAGGAGGGGTGCCAGCCAGAGCGCATGCCGCCGAAAAGCCCACCGAGCGGTAGGCCCTTGCCACCCTTAGTGCAATGGCCCTTTGGGGCCTGCGGATCGCCGTTGCGTTCTCCCGCCTGTGCAGGGAGTCCGCCCAGATAGGGGCCCCATATAGGGCCATGCTCCGCAGGATGCCGGCATACAATCGCCGGCACTGCGCGTTGGGCCCCCCCAGGTTCGGGAGGAGCCACGAGAGGGCGTCCGCGGCTTTCAGCAGGCGCGTTGACAGCCCGCTGAAATGCGGGCCAAATCGCCACCTGCTGTCCAGCACCAGGCCCAGATATTTCATCTGGGTCTGGACCCCGATCCTGACGCCCTCCACAACGATGTGGGCGTCGGGAGGGCAGCGCTGCCGAGGCCCGTGAAAGAAAACGGCCTCGGTCTTGTGCAGCGCCACCTTCAGTCCCAAGCGGCGGATCCTCCCTGCAACCAAGGATCCGCCAGCCGAGGCCAGACAGTCCGCCTCCCTGTAGCTCCTCCCCCGGGCAGTGAGGAGAGTGTCATCCGCGTAACAGATGACACTCGTGCCCTGGAGGAGGGCTCCCCGCAGGAAACCTAACCTAACCTTTTTTTTTTTTTTTTTTTTTGTTCCCGGGGTGGAAAATCCTCATGGATGTCCTCCGCCCTGAGGCGGGCGGAGGGGTCTGTCAGACTCTTACTGACTAAAAACCACCCCGGTGTTCCTTCTCACACCTACGCCGGGGTCGCGGGAACACATTATTCTTCCACAACCCCGGCTGGTGCCGGCCCGCTTGCGCGGGCCCCGTCTCAACCTAACCTTTTTTTTTTTTTTTTTGTTACCGGGGTGGAAAATCCTCATGGATGTCCTCCGCCCTGGGGCGGGCGGAGGGGTCTGTCAGACTCTTACTGACTAAAAACCACCCCGGTGTTCCATCTCACACCTACGCCGGGGTCGCGGGAACACATTATTCTTCCACAACCCCGGCTGGTGCCGGCCCGCTTGCGCGGGCCCCGTCTCGGGCGGGGGGAGTGAGGTGTACTCCCCCCGCAACGTCTGTGAGCGGCGCACGCGGAACACTACGCGCGCCGCCTTCTCGGGTCCTGATGTTGGGGGGCGACGGATGTCCCCGAATCCGTCGCCCCTGGACCCATTTAGGGGGGCCGGAAGAGGGCGTTGTCCGCCCTCCTCCGACGCCCGGTGCGTCTGCTGCGGATCGGGAGAGTGGACGAGATCTCTCTCTCCCTTTCCGCAGCCTCCTTCTGCGAGATGACCGTTTCGCAAAAGGAGACCACTGCGTCCCAGGACTCTGCGCCGCCGACCATCGCGTTCACGACGGCCGGCAGCGACAGGTCATTGCCTACTTCAGTTATGAGGGCACGGCGCGGCTCCTCCCAAGCGGCACACTCTGCCAGCGTGTGCCACGCCGTGTCCTCCCGGCAGTCGACGCAGTGGTGACACCGGGCGTCCGGCTCCCTGTTTATGCGACACAGGTACTTCCCGAAGCAACCATGCCCCGAGAGCACCTGCGCCGCCCGAAACGTCAGGGAGCCGTGCCTTCTCCCGAGCCAGCGGTCGAGCACTGGCCGGACCGCCTCGATGGTGACGAGGCCGGCGGTAGGGCGTGAAAGCCTGTCCCGCCATTCCGCCACCAGGACCTCGCGAAGCTGCGACCGACGCTGCTCCATATGGCGCTGCATCGGCCGCTCGCCCCGCGCCCTCGCTTCCTCGCGCCACCGATAAAGTGACGCGAGCACCTTCGCGTCTAGGTCCCATGGCGGGGATCCGGCCAGTGCACAAGCCGCCTCGTAGGAGATCGTGCGATACCCCCTTATGACTCTGACGGCCATTGCTCTCTGCGGCTTTCGCAGCACAGAGATGCTGGCGGCCGTCAGGTCCGCCGCCCAGATCGGGGCCCCGTAAAGGGCCATCGATCGCACGATCCCCACGTAGAGCCGCCTACAAGCGGCGCTCGGGCCCCCCAAATTGGGAAGCAGCGTTGCCAGCGCCCCGGCCGCGCCCAACAACTTGGGCGCCAGCCGCCGGAAGTGGGGTCCGAAGTCCCACCGGCTGTCGAGCACCAATCCCAGATATTTCATGGAACCTAACCTTTTTTTTTTTTTTTTTTTTTGTTCCCGGGGTGGAAAATCCTCATGGATGTCCTCCGCCCTGGGGCGGGCGGAGGGGTCTGTCAGACTCTTACTGACTAAAAACCACCCCGGTGTTCCATCTCACACCTACGCCGGGGTCGCGGGAACACATTATTCTTCCACAACCCCGGCTGGTGCCGGCCCGCTTGCGCGGGCCCCGTCTCGGGCGGGGGGAGTGAGGTGTACTCCACCCGCAACGTCTGTGAGCGGCGCACGCGGAACACTACGCGCGCCGCCTTCTCGGGTCCTGATGTTGGGGGGCGACGGATGTCCCCGAATCCGTCGCCCCTGGACCCATTTAGGGGGGCCGGAAGAGGGCGTTGTCCGCCCTCCTCCGACGCCCGGTGCGTCTGCTGCGGGCCGGGTCGAGAGTCGAGATCTCTCTCTCCCTTTCCGCAGCCTCCTTCTGCGAGATGACCGTTTCGCAAAAGGAGACCACTGCGTCCCAGGACTCTGCGCCGCCGACCATCGCGTTCACGACGGCCGGCAGCGACAGGTCGTTGCCTACTTCGCTGATGAGGGCACGGCGCGGCTCCTCCCAAGCGGCACACTCTGCCAGCGTGTGCCGCGCCGTGTCCTCCCGGCAGTCGACGCAGTGGTGACACCGGGCATCCGGCTCCCTGTTTATGCGACACAGGTACTTCCCGAAGCAACCATGCCCCGAGAGCACCTGCGTCGCCCGAAACGTCAGGGAGCCGTGCCTTCTCCCGAGCCAGCGGTCGAGCACTGGCCGGATCGCCTCGATGGTGCTGAGGCCGGCGGTAGGGCGTGACAGCCTCACCCGCCATTCCGCCACCAGGACCTCGCGGAGCTGCAACCGATGCTGCTCGATTTGTTGCTGCATCGGTCGCTCGCCCCGCTCCCGCGCTGCCTCGCGCCACCGGTACAGTGACGCGAGCACCTTCGCCTCCAGGTCCCAGGGCGGTGATCCGGCCAGTGCACAACCCGCCTCGAAGGAGATCGTGCGATACCCCCGAATGACTCTGACGGCCATCGCCCGCTGCGGCTTGCGCAGGACAGCTATGCTGCCGGCCGTCAGGTCAGACGCCCAGATCGGCGCTCCGTAGAGCGCCATGGATCGCACGATCCCCATATAGAGCCGCCTACAGGCGGCGCTCGGGCCCCCCAGATTGGGAAGCAGCGTTGCCAGCGCCCCGGCCGCGCCCAACAACTTGGGCGCCAGCCGCCGGAAGTGGGGTCCGAAGTCCCACTTGCTGTCGAGCACCAATCCCAGATATTTCATGGTGGGCTCGACAGCGATCCGGACCCCCCCGACCACAATGTGTGATCCGGCCGGCGGCGCCCGCCGGGGGCCATGAAACGCCATGGCCTCCGACTTGTTGAGGGCCACCTCCAGGCCGAGGCGCCGTATGCGGCTCACCGTGAGTGAGACCGCCGCCGTCGCGAGCAACGCTGCCTCCCTGTGCGAACTCCCCCGGGCCGTGACCAGCGTGTCGTCCGCGTAACACGTCAGGTCCGCGCCCGGCGGGAGCTCGCCCCTCAGCACCCAGTCGTACCCGATGTTCCACAGGAGCGGTCCCACGACCGATCCCTGTGGAACACCGCACGACACTTGGCGCTGGTTTCCGCCATCTCGTCCCATGTAGGTGACACACCTCCCCGCCAGATAAGCCCCAACGATGCGGCGGAGGTAGAGAGGCACCCGATGATAACGTAGTGCCTCCCGTATGCAGCTCCAGGGCAGGGTGTTGAAGGCGTTGGAGATGTCCAAGGACACCGCCACCACCACCCCGCCCCGGGACACTGTTTCCTCCGCCAGGACTCTCACCCTCGACACAGCGTGGATGGTAGAGCGCCCATGCCGAAAGCCGAACTGGCTCTCGTCCAGGTCCGGCCCCTCTCTGCACAAGTGGCCGACGAGGCGGGCTGCGAGTATGCGCTCGAACAGCTTGCCCACCTCGTCGAGCAGCACTATGGGCCGGTACGCAGACGGCGAGTCGGCAGGGCGCCCCGCCTTCCTGAGCAGGACCAGACGTCCAATCTTCCACAGACTGGGAAACTGGCCCCGCTCAAGGCACGCTGTGTAGAGTCCTCTCAGTTGGGGCTCCAACTCCTTCAGAGAGAGGGCCAAAGCCAGGCCGTGAATTCCGTCGGGCCCCGGAGCCACGTTCTTGGCCCGGAGCCGCATCACGGCCGCCCTCATCTCTGCCTGTGTCACCTCTGGGACGCTGATGGCGTTCTCCTCGTCCTCCTCATGGAACCTAACCTAACCTAACCTTTTTTTTTTTTTTTTTGTTCCCGGGGTGGAAAATCCTCATGGATGTCCTCCGCCCTGGGGCGGGCGGAGGGGTCTGTCAGACTCTTACTGACTAAAAACCACCCCGGTGTTCCATCTCACACCTAAGCCGGGGTCGCGGGAACACATTATTCTTCCACAACCCCGGCTGGTGCCGGCCCGCTTGCGCGGGCCCCGTCTCGGGCGGAGGGAGTGAGGTGTACTCCCCCCGCAACGTCTGTGAGCGGCGCACGCGGAACACTACGCGCGCCGCCTTCTCGGGTCCTGATGTTGGGGGGCGACGGATGTCCCCGAATCCGTCGCCCCTGGACCCATTTAGGGGGGCCGGAAGAGGGCGTTGTCCGCCCTCCTCCGACGCCCGGTGCGTCTGCTGCGGGCCGGGTCGAGAGTCGAGATCTCTCTCTCCCTTTCCGCAGCCTCCTTCTGCGAGATCACTGTTTCGCAGAAGGAAACCACCGCGTCCCAGGACTCGGCGCTGCCGACCATCGAACTCACTACGGTCGGCAGCGACAAGTCCCTGCCTACTTCTGAGATGAGGGCACGGCGCGGCTCCTCCCAAGCGGCACACTCTGCCAGCGTATGCCACGCCGTGTCCTCCCGGCAGTCGACGCAGTGGTGACACTGAGCGTCCGGCTCCCTGTTTATGCGACACAGGTACTTCCCGAAGCAGCCATGCCCCGAGAGCACCTGCGTCGCCCGAAACGACAGGGAGCCGTGCCTTCTCCCGAGCCAGCGGTCGAGCACTGGCCGGATCGCCTCGATGGTGCTGAGGCCGGCGGTAGGGCGTGAAAGCCTCACCCGCCATTCCGCCACCAGGACCTCGCGGAGCTGCAACCGATGCCGCTCGATATGTTGCGGCATCGGTCGCTCGCCCCGCTCCCGCGCTGCCTCGCGCCACCGGTACAGTGACGCGAGCACCTTCGCCTCCAGGTCCCAGGGCGGTGATCCGGCCAGTGCACAACCCGCCTCGAAGGAGATCGTGCGATACCCCCGAATGACTCTGACGGCCATCGCCCGCTGCGGCTTGCGCAGGACAGCTATGCTGCCGGCCGTCAGGTCAGACGCCCAGATCGGCGCTCCGTAGAGCGCCATGGATCGCACGATCCCCATATAGAGCCGCCTACAGGCGGCGCTCGGGCCCCCCAGATTGGGAAGCAGCGTTGCCAGCGCCCCGGCCGCGCCCAACAACTTGGGCGCCAGCCGCCGGAAGTGGGGTCCGAAGTCCCACCGGCTGTCGAGCACCAATCCCAGATATTTCATGGTGGGCTCGACAGCGATCCGGACCCCCCCGACCACAATATGTGATCCAGCCGGCGGCGCCCGCCGGGGGCCATGAAACACCATGGCCTCCGACTTGTTTAGGGCCACCTCCAGGCCGAGGCGCCGTATGCGGCTCACCGTCAGTGAGACCGCCGCCGTCGCGAGCAACGCTGCCTCCCTGTGCGAACTCCCCCGGGCCGTGACCAGCGTGTCGTCCGCGTAACACGTCAGGTCCGCGCCCGGCGGGAGCTCGCCCCTCAGCACCCAGTCGTACCCGATGTTCCACAGGAGCGGTCCCACTACCGATCCCTGTGGAACACCGCACGACACTTGGCGCTGGTTTCCGCCATCACGTCCCATGTAGGTGACACACCTCCCCGCCAGATAAGCCCCAACGATGCGGCGGAGGTAGAGAGGCACCCGATGATAACGCAGTGCCTCCCGTATGCAGCTCCAGGGCAGGGTGTTGAAGGCGTTGGAGATGTCCAAGGACACCGCCACCACCACCCCGCCCCGGGACACTGTTTCCTCCGCCAGGACTCTCACTCTCGACACAGCAACCTAACCTAACCTAACCTAACCTGGTGTTTCTGAAATTTTACCTTTTTTTGTTGTTGAATTTTGGTAAAAAAACTAACTTTTCGACTGAAAAATAAAATGCGTGAAACCGTAATTACTGCTACCAAACGGTACTCGAGCTCACGCAACGCACCAGAATACCGGTAAGGCAGCTGAGTATCTTTTTCAATGAAAACCTACGTAGATTTTGATGAAAAGTAAGACATAAAAATTCATTTTGTTATTCGTGAAGAAAAATTTGTTGAAATTTTTACAAGTGACTGAAAAAAAAAAAGTTAATTTTTGAAGTTCTGCATTGGCTAGGCGTACGCGCTAGCTTTCAAAAGACGCGTCTCCGAGCGAGCTAGTGATCCACGGTGTTTCTGAAATTTTTCCTTTTTTTGTTGTTAATTTTGGTAAAAAAAACTAACATTTCGACTGAAAAATAAAATGCGTGAAACCGTAATTACTGCTACCAAACGGTACTCGAGCTCACGCAACACGCACCAGAATACCGGTAAGGCAGCTGAGTATCTTTCTAAATGAAGACCTACGTAGATTTTGATGAAAGTAAGATATAAAAATTCATTTTGTTATTCGTACAGAAAAATTTGTTGAAATTTTTACAAGTGACTGAAAAAAAAAAAAAGTTAATTTTTGAAGTTCTGCATTGGCTAGGCTTACGCGCGGGCTTTCAAAAGACGCGTCTCTGCGCGAGCTAGTGATCCACGGTGTTTCTGAAATTTTTCCTTTTTTTGTCGTTGATATTTGGTCAAAAAACTAACTTTTCGACTGAAAAATAAAATGCGTGAAGAAAATTCTTTTTGTTATTCGTGAAGAAAAATATGTTGAAATCACTAGCTCGCTCGGAGACGCGTCTTTTGAAAGCTAGCGCGTACGCCTAGCCAATGTAGAACTTCAAAAATTAACTTTTTTTCTTTCAGAAACTTGTAAAAATTTCAACATATTTTGCTGTACGAATAACAAAATGAATTTTTATGTCTTATTTTTCATCAAAATCTACGTAGTTCTTCGTTTAGAAAGATATTCAGCTGCCATACCGGTATTCTGGTGCGCGTTGCGTGAGCTCGAGTACCGTTTGGTAGCAGTAATTAGAAAGAAAGAAAGAAAGAAAACTATTTATTAGGACTCGCACAGGAATACACATTTACACAATATACAGTACGTTGTGTGATACGCAGTATCACAAACTTAAGTAAACACACTCATAAAAACATGAAAATTAATAACACCAAAATAAAAAATAAAACAAAGTCCTGTACGAGGCTAAAAGGCCCCTATCTCAGCATAATGCTGTCACACTTAAAAATAAGTGTCACAGCGCTGGTATTCTGATAGGGCCCACTGTGATGTCACGGACAGATACAGAAATATTTAATCGATCAAATAATACATAAATAATATTAATGCAAATTAATAAGTGCAAATTATATAAAATATTTAAATAATACACTAAATAAAATATTTATAACTTTATCCGCTTGTCAGCACCCGACGTAACATCAACCACTTGTCTATGCAACAAGTGTCTGTGGTACTCTATGGCTAGAGTGCTCCATGACATTATGGCATCTATGTGACAAGCAAGTAGACCAGAGACGCAGGCGCCGAAACTCCGGTAAACAAAATTAAAAACATTACGGCTGTTTAAACACAATGCTAAATAAATAAAGCTACAATAATTATAGTGATTAATACAAACAAAAGTGTTCTATAGTAGTCAACTACATTTGGAGAAATAAGGATAAAACCAATGATATGAGTGGCAGAATTCCAATATTCACAAGTGACAAACAACGAAAAATATAAAACAAAAACAAAATGCGAAACAACATCTGCGCCTGTACTGTTCAGCGAATAATCGCTGCCAATCGCTTGCCTCTATTGCCAGCTGCGTGTAGATCAAAGGTAAGTTCAAAGTGTGGTATCTTTTTGAAGCTGTAATAGGTGCTGTTTAAATTTGATTCTGAATGTACCAACTGTCTTTATAGCACGAAACGGAGGTGGCAAGTCGTTCCAGCAACGAGAGGCAGCGAACTTGAAACAACCACGAAATGCAGCAGTTCTGTGCGATGAGGCTAACATGAGGTACGAAGATGCTCTAGTTTTAATCTTGTTAACATCGCGCGACCAAGACAGTTTCTTATATAAATAGTCCGGTTTCTTTGTGAGAATAGTGCCAAAGAGTAGGGTAGCCAAGTGAAGCTGTCTACGTGCTGACATTCTCATCAAATTACCCTCATTCAAGAATGGAGTGATGTGGGAACGCGGTGGGACATTGTAGCAGAATCTTGCACAAGCATTCTGCACCCGCTGGATCAATTTTTCGCTTCTACCGAGAATGCACGCCCCATACACAGTGTCAGCATAGTTCAGCTTAGATAGTACAAGTGACTCACACAGCATAACACGCATATCCACACTTATGTAGGGACGGACACGATATAAGAGCTTGAGTCGGTAGAAGCAGTTGCGCACGGCCTCCATGATATGAGTTTCAAAATTAAGCTGCCCGTCAAATACTACCCCCAGATTACGGGCTTCCAGAACCCTTTCCACACTACAACCATCAATCACGAGATCTATGTTGCAAGCAAGCATTTTGTTCAGGAAATCCCTAGATCCCATTACAATATACTTGGATTTGCTAGGGTTCAGGACCAAGGAGTTTCTTCTGGACCAAGCAGAGATCCTTTCCAAATCGTCATTTATTCTTTTTACAGTTTCAGCAGTATCCTGGGAGCGGAAGGAAAGGTATAACTGCAGATCATCAGCATAGAGGTGGAACTTGGCATTGATCAGACAGTTAGTGATGTCAGCACTGTAAAGGATGAAGAGAAGTGGGCCTAGGATCGATCCCTGCGGTACGCCCCTGTCCACGCGCTTCGGCCCAGAGGACATGGTATTTCCGTTACTGTCGCATGTCACCTGGACAAACTGTGAACGATTTCTCAGGTAACTCTCAAACCATTTTACTGTTTCCACATCACACCCATAGTAAGACAGCTTGGATAGCAGAAGCGAAGTATTAATAGAGTCAAAAGCACGCGAAAAATCTAGCAGGACAAGCAGGGTTCCCATGCCCTGATCTCTGGCTTCAATAATGTTGCCAACTACATCTAGGAGTGCTGTTGCTGTACTGTGGCCCCTACGAAATCCGGATTGAGCCAGTGGCAAAATGCTTTCGTTCTCAAGATAATCCCTAAGCTGGTCTGAGACAACCCTTTCTAAAATCTTAGATAGACATGGCAGTAGACTTATCGGACGGAGGTCTGACACGCTAGTGGGGTTAGATACCTTTGGGATTGGTCTAACTATTGCCATTTTCCACAGATCGGGGAAAGAAGAGGTGACTATGGATCTGTTGATGATAGCTGTGACAACTGCAAGTGTTCGAGGAAGTGTCAACATCAGCATCTCCAGTGAAATATGGTCAGAGCCCTGCGCATTGGACTTAAGACCGCGCAAGATTCTCAGCACCACATCCTGCTGGACCTGCTCAAGCTGGAAATGACTGTTACTGTGTCTATGGTGCTCAAAAAAAGTTAAATCAGCAGTAGCGACTTTACCACTGCCAGGTACATTCAAAAAGTGTTGATTGATAGAATCAGGGTTATTACAGAAATGTGGCAGACTAGGCTCTGGTTTTTTTGAGGTGGCTATGGTTGATTTAATATGGGTCCATAACTTCTTAGGTTGCTTAATATTATTATTAATATATGTTTTAAAATATGCGCACTTCTCACTGTCAAAGGCAGCTCTAACCAGGTATTTTAATTCTTTATAGGATTTAATGTGATGTTCGGATTTTGTTGTTTTAGACTTCAAATGGCAATTGTCACGCAGCTTCATCATTTCCCTGACAGTGTCAGTAATCCAGGGATAAGATTTCTCTTTTATTAAGACTTTTTTAAGGGGAGCGTGTAAATCAAATAGTGACAAAACATATTGACTAAACATTGCAACCATGGAGTTCACATCGTCCAGACTTTCAATATGTTCCCAGTCCATTTTATTTAAGTCGTCATTAAAAAAAATCAGGAAGGATGTCTTTAAGTGGCCTATATGTGATCCAGTATGGAGCAGACTTCTCTAGTTTAAAATTTAATTCAACAGAAATAATTGCGTGGTGACCGAGCTCCGGTATGTGTGATACAGAGACCCCACAAACACGGGCGTCAGTGCACACAACATCAATTAGAGTTTCACTGTGATCTGTGAAATGGGTTGGCTCAGTAACAACTTGTCTTAGCTTGCAGCAATGTATAAAATTGTTTAGTAGTTTAGATTTGTTGTCAGTTTGGTTCAAGACGTTAATATTGAAGTCACCAAGCAGGACAACCTTGTCCACGTTAGCAAAAGAGGAGAGAGAATCAGTAATTGCATCCAGGAAGACATTGACATCAAGCCACGGGGGCCTGTATGCGGTACCGATGATAATTGAACATGAATTAATGTTAAGCCTGAGCCACATTTGCTCGACCTGCGGCGCTGGCGGGTGCGGCACGGCGCGCACGCGCACCCCGCGGCGCACGTAGAAGCCCACGCCGCCCCCGCGCCCGCCGCGCACGGTGCGCGCGCGCGGCACGTGCCGCAGCCGGTAGCCCGGCACGGTCGGCGCGCGACCTTCCTCTCCCTGCCTGAGCCAGGTCTCATTAATCGCCATGATATCTGTCGAGAGGTTATGCATAGCAACAAGGAACTCCTCATGTCGCGAACCGAGTGACCCCGCATTAAATAATCCAACTTTAAGATTCCTTGCTTTAGTCATTTTTGTAAATAAAGATGTATATAATAATATGTTTGTTGTAGATAGCGTCAGAGGTATAATGTAGTGTAGAGTTCTGCCTAATATTTGGAGACCTAAATATAATGAAATTCATAACACTGGGTGTATCTTGTAGTAATATAAAGTGAAGTATTGTAAGTATTGTGTAGATATACAATGGTAGCCAAAATGTATCTAAAGTCCGTAAAAATAAATATATCATAATAAATAATGAAGAAGTGAAAAATGAGAGTGGAAGTGTGACACATATAAAATAAATATAAATAGGCATCGGACGAGCAGCTGATCCACCAGAAGTAACCAACTTATACTGAGACAGGAAAATAGCCAACCTCGCATAGGACAAGCATAAACACCAAAGTAATAACAATACAGATAAAAAAAAGTAATCAGGCATCCTTTGCCGCAGACACCTCACAACCAAAAACACGCGCAAGATCTTGCTCTGAGCGGATGCAGTGGGTAGGCTTGCCATCACCCTGCTTAGCTAGAATGCGGCCGAACTTCGTCCACGTGTACCTCCACCCGAGACGGCTGCCAGCTTCACGCACAAGGTAAAACAAATGCCTGTTGGATTTTGTGAGCCTCTCATTGAGATAGAAGCGACGCGGTTGTGCGGAGAGTCCCATGTCAGCGGTGCTGGACCCGCGCCGCACGCGCGCGCTCTGCAGCAGGTCGTCGCGCAGTGCACGCCGCGTCAGGCGCACCACGATGCGCCGCCCGCGCCCCGTCGCCGCCGCTACTCCCACCGGGCTCGCTCCGCCGACCGGACTTGCGCTGCCCGTAGAACTCGTCAGCACCTCCCGTTCCGCTCGCATGCCCACCCGTTGCGCGAACACTATGTCCCGATGGTCGAGAGTCACTCCAAGCGTTGCCGCTACCAGGCCAACGGTGTGCAACACGTTTTCACCAGGAGTCTCCGGGATGTTGGCGATCTCCAAATCCGAGCCAAGCAACTCCTGTTCGCGGTCGTTCAGGTCAAGCTGCAGCTGCTGCACTATCTGCTCCAGCCGGCCCACTTTGCCGTCCGACACCGCAACAGTTTGCCTACCCTCAAGAGCCTCGATCCTAGCCTCCAGGCTGTCGACCCGCTCTGTACAGACTCCCATCGACGAGTGCAGGCCGGCCATCTCTCGACGAAATTCACGCATTTCGTCCCGGACTTCCCGCAGCTCGGATCGGAAGAGCCTTATTTCCTCACGGAGGGTCAGCTGGGTATCTGGCGAGGGCTCCCCATCGGTACTCTGTTCGCTCCCAGCCCGACACAGTACCTTAGCCACCGCAGCGGGAGGTTTGGACACCGCAGCGGGGGGTTTAGTCACCGCAGCGGGGAGTTTAGTCACCGCAGCGGGGGGTTTTGTCACCACCGGGGGGGGTTTGGTTACCGCGACTGGTGACCTGATCATGCCGCCTTGGATTTCTGCAGCAACTGGAGCTGCTACCGCTGCTGACACTGCCGTAAGGGGAGCCGCTGCAGCTCGCGACGCTATCTCAACAGGGGCTACTGCCAGTGCCGGCGCTGCTGCAGGTGTTACAGGGGGACCACTACCCAGATCCTTGACAGGTGTGGCGCTGTTATCTCCCCTGGGCAACTTTCCCCTACACTCAGGGCACAGCCAGTCGCTGCTTATCTGCGATGGATCCGGCAACAACAAGCAAGCGAGGTGGTATCGATTGTGGCACGCAGAGTTGTTACACGTGGCGCCCCCTTTTGCAGACAGAAACCTTCCGCAAGCTGCACACTTCACCATATTAGTACGGCTCGGAGCAGCTAGATGGCGCAAAGCACACTTTCTCCTTTTTCTTATTGCGGCGCTAGATGGCACCTGCTACGCAATAAATCATTGACTTTTATACACAATCTGTGGTCGATAATTGTCAAAACCTGTGAAAGTGACACTTTTTGGAGGTACCGGTGGCACAAAAAAACGAGCAAGTGACTTCGAAGCTAAGAAAAGTTAATAAAATTGGAAATTGCTTATCGAATTTCACTGCCGAACTGCGGTTTATTTGCTTTGCAAATAATCACACACTTATGGAACACTACAAGGCTAATGTGAACACGACTTTTACTAAGAATCCAGTGATGTTTTATCTTTTTATCAGTGCTGACACGAACAGCTGATGTGAACCGTATTCCGTCCGTGACGTCACCCCAACAAAAAGGTTTCACGGCAACAAAATTACGGTTTCACGCATTTTATTTTTCAGTCGAAAAGTTAGTTTTTTTACCAAATTTCAACAACAAAAAAAGGAAAAATTTCAGAAACACCGTGGATCACTAGCTCGCTCGGAGACGCGTCTTTTGAAAGCTAGCGCGTACGCCTAGCCAATGCAGAACTTCAAAAATTAACTTTTTTTTTTCAGACACTTGTAAAAATTTCAACATATTTTTCTTCACGAATAACAAAATGAATTTGTATGTCTTACTTTTCATCAAAATCTACGTAGGTCTTCATTTAGAAAGATACTCAGCTGCCTTACCGGTATTCTGGTGCGTGTTACGTGAGCTCGAGTACCGTTTGGTAGCAGTAATTACGGTTTCACGCATTTTATTTTTCAGTCGAAAAGTTAGTTTTTTTACCAAATTTCAACAACAAAAAAAGGAAAAATTTCAGAAACACCGTGGATCACTAGCTCGCTCGGAGACGCGTCTTTTGAAAGCTAGCGCGTACGCCTAGCCAATGCAGAACTTCAAAAATTAACTTTTTTTTTTTTCAGACACTTGTAAAAATTTCAACATATTTTTCTTCACGAATAACAAAAAGAATTTTCTTCACGCATTTTATTTTTCAGTCGAAAAGTTAGTTTTTTGACCAAATATCAACGACAAAAAAAGGAAAAATTTCAGAAACACCGTGGATCACTAGCTCGCGCAGAGACGCGTCTTTTGAAAGCCCGCGCGTAAGCCTAGCCAATGCAGAACTTCAAAAATTAACTTTTTTTTTCAGTCACTTGTAAAAATTTCAACAAATTTTTCTGTACGAATAACAAAATGATTTTTTATATCTTACTTTCATCAAAATCTACGTAGGTCTTCATTTAGAAAGATACTCAGCTGCCTTACCGGTATTCTGGTGCGTGTTGCGTGAGCTCGAGTACCGTTTGGTAGCAGTAATTACGGTTTCACGCATTTTATTTTTCAGTCGAAATGTTAGTTTTTTTACCAAAATTAACAACAAAAAAAGGAAAAATTTCAGAAACACCGTGGATCACTAGCTCGCTCGGAGACGCGTCTTTTGAAAGCTAGCGCGTACGCCTAGCCAATGCAGAACTTCAAAAATTAACTTTTTTTCTTTCAGAAACTTGTAAAAATTTCAACATATTTTTCTGTACGAATAACAAAATGAATTTTTATGTCTTATTTTTCATCAAAATCTACGTAGTTCTTCGTTTAGAAAGATATTCAGCTGCCATACCGGTATTCTGGTGCGCGTTGCGTGAGCTCGAGTACCGTTTGGTAGCAGTAATTACGGTTTCACGCATTTTATTTTTCAGTCGAAAAGTTAGTTTTTTTACCAAATTTCAACAACAAAAAAAGGAAAAATTTCAGAAACACCGTGGATCACTGGCTCACTCGGAGACGCGTCTTTTGAAAGCTAGCGCGTACGCCTAGCCAATGCAGAACTTCAAAAATTAACTTTTTTTTTTTCAGACACTTGTAAAAATTTCAACATATTTTTCTTCACGAATAACAAAAAGAATTTTCTTCACGCATTTTATTTTTCAGTCGAAAAGTTAGTTTATTGACCAAATATCAACAACAAAAACATTAACAATTTCAGAAACACCTTGGATCGCTAGCTCGCGCAGAGACGCGTCTTTTGAAAGCCAGCGCGTACGCCTAGCCAATGCAGAACTTCAAAAATTAACTTTTTTTTTTCAGTCACTTGTAAAAATTTCAACAAATTTTTCTTCACGAATAACAAAATGAATTTTTATGTCTTACTTTTCATCAAAATCTACGTAGGTTTTCATTGAAAAAGATACTCAGCTGCCTTACCGGTATTCTGGTGCGTTGCGTGAGCTCGAGTACCGTTTGGTAGCAGTAATTACGGTTTCACGCATTTTATTTTTCAGTCGAAAAGTTAGTTTTTTTACCAAATATCAACAACAAAAAAAGGAAAAATTTCAGAAACACCGTGGATCACTAGCTTGCTCGGAGACGCGTATTTTGACAGGTTGCGCGTGCGCCTAGCCAATGTAGAACTTCAAAATTAACTTTTTTTCTTTCAGACACTTGTAAAAATTTCAACATATTTTTCTGTACGAATAACAAAAAGAATTTTTAAATCTTACTTTTCATCAAAATCTACGTAGGTATTCATTTAGAAAGATACTCAGTTGCCTTACCGGTATTCTGGTGCGCGTTGCGTGAGCATAAGTATCGTTTGGTAGCAGTAATTACGGTTTCACGCATTTTATTTTGCAGTCGAAAAGTTAGTTTTTTTTACCAAAATTCAACAACAAAAAAAGGAAAAATTTCAGAAACACCGTCGATCACTAGCTCGCTCGGAGACGCGTATTTTGACAGGTTGCGCGTGCGCCTAGCCAATGTAGAACTTCAAAAATTAACTTTTTTTCTTTCAGACACTTGTAAAAATTTCAACATATTTTTCTTTACGAATAACAAAATGAATTTTTATGTCTTACTTTTCATCAAAATCTACGTAGGTCTTCATTTAGAAAGATACTCAGCTGCCTTACCGGTTTTCTGGTGCGCGTTGCGTGAGCTCGAGTACCGTTTGGTAGCTGTAATTACGGTTTCACGCATTTTATTTTTCAGTCGAAAAGTTAGTTTTTTTACCAAATTTCAGCAACAAAAAAAGAAAAAATTTCAAAAACACAGTGGATCACTAGCTCGCTCGGAGACGCGTATTTTGAGAGGTTGCGCGTGCGCCTAGCCAATGTAGAACTTCAAAAATTAACTTTTTTTCTTTCTGACACTTGTAAAAATTTCAACATATTTTTCTGTACGAATAACAAAATGAATTTTTATATCTTACTTTTCATCAAAATCTACGTAGGTCTTCATTTAGAAATATACTCAGCTACCGTACCGGTATTACGGTGCGCGTTGCGTGATTTTGAGTACCGTTTGGTAGCAGTAATTACGGTTTCACGCATTTTATTTTTCAGTCGAAAAGTTAGTTTTTTGACCAAATATCAACAACAAAAAAAGGAAAATTTTCAGAAACACCGTGGATCACTAGCTCGCTCGGAGACGCGTATTTTGACAGGTTGCGCGTGCGCCTAGCCAATGTAGAACTTCAAAATTAACTTTTTTTCTTTCAGACACGTAAAAATTTCACCATATTTCTCTTCACGAATAAGGGATTTATTGTATATTATCTGCAGTGGTATAATAAGAGCATCAGTACAGAGACGAATAAAAATAGGAGGAAGTCCATCCGGACCAGCACCTTTATTGAGATCTAACTTTTTGATGCTCTTTTTGATCTAACGTTAGAGATATAACGTCATTTTCAGTAATGCCAATGGAAGACATACTGTAATTAGACGAGGAGTAACCTGGAGACAATTTACTATTCTGTTGATGAGCACAGTACACAGATGCAAAATAGTCTGCAAATAGATCAGCCACACCACTACCACCCACACCAACACGATCACCCCACGAATTTTGGTTAGGGACACCTCGGAAAGATTTTTTTGACTTAGTGTAACGCCAAAAAGCTTATATTAGTTTCCGTTAACTACTCTGAATATGCCACGCCCATAGTACCGTTGCTTAAGGAAAATGGGAAAGTTAGAATAGCTGGCGACTATTCAGTTACATTAAATAAGGATCATGTAATCGATAAATATCCCCTCCCCCGTATTGAAGAGGTTTTCGCTAAGCTCAATCTTAAAAATGCATACAATCAATTCAGCTTAACTGACTCTTCTCAGGAGCTTACTACCATAAATATCTCGAAGGGACTTTTCAAATACACACGCCTAGTGTATGATTTAGCTAACGCACCCGCTATATTTCAAAAGTCAATGGAAACACTCCTTTCGGGCATAGATGGTCTGAGCTGCTGGTTGGACGATATTTGCATTACGGGACCAGACAGAAAAACGCACTTAAATAGATTGCAAGAGGTTTTAAGTAGGTTGAGCGATGCGGGCTTACGTTTGCAAAAAGAGAAGTGTGATTTTTTAAAAACAATGTGACATATCTAGGTTATGTTATCGAAAAGAGAGGACTACGAACGTGTCCTGATAAAGTCAACGCCATTATGAATGCCATGTATAGTATGTGTAAATACGGGCCTCTCCTTTTGTCTGCTTCAGTGGCAGTGGATTTTTTGGCAGTGATTTCGTGTGACTGATTGCTATTTTGTTTCTGTAGGAGCGCCGCGACGCTTATAGTGAAGCGCCGCTTTCTTCACGACATCTCGGCGGTCTGTCGCCGCCAGGTGAGACCCCTAGTTACCTAGGGGAGGCCCGGCGACAACGACCAGCGACGAAGATGCCGACTCGACGCGCCTACAGAGTAGGTGAGTGGTCCCCGCCCGTCCAGATCACAGAGCTAGCCGTTACTGTCCGGGCTAAGGGGCCGAATGTGGGTGTGAACGGCATTGTAATTGTGTAACACCGTTCAATGTTTGCGTGCCTCGCGGCCCGCGCCGCGCGTGCACGCGTGAGTTTGGGTGCCTGTATAGACATGTATGTCTGTCTGTATTTACGTAACGTGCCTATATTAACCTAGAACACGTTACGCAAAGGGTGTGTGTGTTGTGAGTGTGGAGTCTTTTTGTCACAGATAAGTCGCGTGTAACTTGGCTGCGGCTTATCTGGAAGTCAGTCCGGGTTTCAATTGACGTCTTCATGTCCCGAGGGAGGTGGCGGAGGGGGGGGGGGCGGCCTTGTGCCAGAAGGCCGCCGGCGTCCCATTTTGGGCCGCCCTGGGTGACCTAGCCGTGGTACAGAGTCAGTAGTGCGGCCAGGCCATCCAGGATGACCAACTCGACATCCTGTCCCTGCCTGATGGCCTTTATCAGGTCCATCAGTAGTTTGATGGCACAGGTTGTGAAATCCGACTTGTTTGTGGCTGCTTTGGCGTCGGTAGCGCCGCCACTGGTTTCTTTTAGGAACTTTTCCCTTGGTTGTTCCTTGTTTGTCCGCGGCGCCGTGGCGGCGCTAGCGGTAGGTTGCTGCATATTCACAACCTGTGCCTCGGTGAAGGCAGGGGTGGCAGTTGGGTTTTCTTGGGTCGCCGGGGGTGGGTCGGGTTTCTTCCCCTTGCCCTTTCCCCCGCGTCTCTTGTTTTTCCTCCGCCCAGAGGAGGTAGCTTGTTTGTTTGAGGGCCCGTTGGCCGCCGCCATAAGCGTCGTGCCTTGGGCCTCTTCTGGCATCACCTGTGGCCTCTCAATGGTCACTTTGGGCCGGCGTGATGTGGCCGTTATGGCGGCGGTGCCCGCCCGCTTGTTCCGGATCTCCTTCTGGAACACCGGACATCTGATGTTACACGCCGGGTGCGGGCCACCGCAGTTCACGCAGGTGGCCGGCTCTTCCCGTGGGCGCGGGCAGTCCCCCGCCGCGTGCTCCCCTCCACAGCGCACGCAAGCGAGCGGGCGGTGGCACTGATGCGAGCTGTGTCTGAACAGCTGGCATCGGTGGCACTGGGCAGGTCCTCTTTTTCCGCGCCAGGCCTCTATTTTGACACCACGCATTAACATGAACGTCGTAGTGTCGTAAATGGCCCGGACGTCCGGAGTCTTTTTTAAGATCGCGTGGAATACGCAACCGGGTCGTCCTTGTGCGGCCTTGATATGGCGCACATACTCCGGCTGGTATCCCAGCGTTTGGAGCTCCTCCTCTATCTCCTTCGGGTCCGTGTCCGCCGGTAGTCCCCGTATGGCGATCTTCAGGCTCTTCTCTGCTGGCAGCGAGTAAGCGAACCAGCTGACGCCGCTATCCTTCTCTAGGCCAGTCAGGTATCGCTGGACCAGCCTATACTCCTCCTCGCTGTCTGGGGTGAAGCGGACTCCACCTCCGTATGGACGAGCGTTAGGAGGCCGGCCCAGTTTCTCCCTGATGGCCCGGAAATGGGCGGCCCAGTTTGGCAGCTTCTCAACTACCAGCGGCGGGTACCTGGGCTTCTTTTGCCCCGGCTTTTGTTGCCACGTTCTTGTCGCGGCGCCGGGGGGTGCATCGGGGGTGTTGGCAGCGGTAGCGGGGGCGGGGGGTGGCCTGACCCCCGCGGTCGGTGACGGTGGCGGCGATGGTGACGCAGGTGGCGGGGGTGAGCGGCGCGCCGCGTCGGCAAAAGTAGGCGACGCTGGCGGGTCCGGACTCCGCGGCGCACTTTCGCGCGGTGGCCGCGGCGAGTCGGGGCAGAGCCGCTTCCCCTCCGCCGCTGCGGTCTCGCTTGAGCTCCTGCGTCGACGTTGTCGTTGGCCTCTGGGTTCTAGCCGGGACTCGATATAGACGCGCGCACAGCCATCGCCGGTCGAGCCCACGGATGCCAGCGACATGTTCGATCCGATGGACGTTCGTCCATCGGATCCGGCGACATAACCGCGGGCGAGTCGTAGGCTGAGGCACGAGGAGGCGCCGGCGAGTCGGGCGTATGGGTGGCGCTTGGTACTGACCTTGCTGATGTCATGGTGGTTGCAGGATTTTTAACTGGCCGCTCTCGCTCAGCCATTGCCGGTCCCGCCAGCGAGAGGCGGGCGCCGGTCACGGCGGTGCGCGGAGCTGGCGCAGCTTTGTTCTTCGCTTGCGCGGACACAGGAGCCGCTGCGGCAGGCGCGGGCGGAGTCGCGAATCGCGGCGGCGCGTCGGTGAGTGCAGGGGGCGCGCGGGGTAGTCGCGCGGCGTGGCGGGGCGCGCAGCGTAAGCGGCGGCGTACGCGGCGGCATATGCAGCGCAGCGCACGGGCGCGGGTGCGGGGGCACGCGCGGGCGGTGCCGCGGCGCGCGCATGCGGCGCGCGATTTGGGTTAGCGGCAGGCCCCGGGGCCTGGATGGGTACCGGGTGGAACGCGGCGGGGCGGATCACTACCGCGTGCGGTCGGCTCGACGACGGCGAAGGCGCAGCGCGCGCAGGCGCCAGTGACGTCGGTGGGCCGGCAGCAGCGGCGGCGCTCGATCCCCCTCTTCTTCTGTCTTCTTTCTTCTTCTTCATCTTTTTCTCTTCACTCCTTGTGGAGCCGGCCGGCGGTGCACAGGACGACGCAACACCGATGATCGGCATCGACGACGTCCTATCCAGCGCCGGGCGGGACTCCGGTGAGCCGGCATCGCAGCCCAACGAGCCGCGCGTGCCGGGCTTCGGCATCCCAGGGGTATGGTCTCCGCGACCGCGTCGGTACAAAAAAACCGGGTAGTCAGATAATTTTAAAATTATTAATGACGGTCCGCGCGGAACAAACTCAACGGAATGGAATATTCCGTAGGACGAGCTTGCGTGACGACCACAAGCCAATCCGTGTGTCGGTCTGTCTGCTGTTGGAAGTCGCTGCGTCCCCGTAAGGGGGCGCGGCAAGCGGAACCGGGGCTATGCCCCCCGGCCGCGAAGGCTATACGTTGGCCCGTTAATACGGGCCCCTCCTTATGGTTGCCCCTGGCAATGATATTTGAGCGCGCGTGTAAAGTGCGCGCGCCCATGTGTGTGATTGCTATGAGTTTATCTGTAGGAGCGCCGCGACGCTTGTAGTGAGCGTCGCTTTCTTCACGGCATCTCGGCGGTCTGTCACCGCCAGGTGAGACCCCTAGTTGCCTAGGGGAGGCCCGGCGGCGACGACCTGCGACAGAGATGCCGACTCGACGCGCCTACAGAGTGGGTGATTGGTCCCCGCCCGCCCAGCTCACAGAGCTAGCCGTTCACTGTCCGGGCTAAGGGACCGTCTTGTGTGTGTGTGAGCGGTATTGTTCTGTGTAACACCGCCCAGCGTCTAACGTGAGTCGCGACTCGCACCGCGACCACACGTGTGTGTTTACGCGCCTGTATTTGTAGGTGAATGTCTGTTTTACGTTAACGTAGCGTGCCTATATTAACCTAGAACACGTTACGCAACGGGTGTATATTTTGCATGTGGAGTGTTTATTGTCACGGATAAGCTGTGTGTAACCTGAATGACAGCTTATCCGGGCGTCATATCCGGTGGGATGGGGTCATGGTCCGCTATCAGGTCGCGGGGTAGGGGTCTCGCGTCGGGGGGGCGCGCGTGCCAGGGCGCAATGTCCTTGACGTGCGTCAGGTCCGATGCGTCGGCACGCGCGAACATTCCCTTCGCGAGTGGCCGCGTAAACTCGTCCAGGCTCTCAATCTTGAGGTCCCGCTGGATGATGTCGTTCCTCACGAAGCGAGGGGCGTTCACTATGGTCCGCAGCGCAAGGTTTTGTTGCGTGCGGAGCAGTCTGCGGTTCGTCTCGCTCGTGAGGGCGAACCATGCGGGGGCGGCGTACGTCAGTATAGGGCGTATGTACGACTTGTACACGCCCAGCTTGACGCGCGCCGGGATGCGAGACGAGAGCACTGGGTTGAGTAGGTTGCGGGCGACCCTACCCTGTGCGGCGACCTTGCGGACATGTGGCCCCATCGTGAGCCGACGGTCGATGGTGACCCCCAGGTATTTCACCGTGGGCGACCACTCGATGTCGGCTCCTTGTAGTTTCAAGGGTGGCGGGAGAGGCGCGGATCCAGTGATCATCGCCTGCGTCTTACCGACGTTCACCGACAGCCGCCACTTTGACAGCCAATCGGGAAGAGTGTTGAGGGCGCGCTGCATTTTGACGGCCGCGTACTTTGCATTGAGCGAGGTGGTAATGTACGCGGCATCGTCTGCGTACAGCGCGAGCGTCGCATCTGGCGTCGTGGGAATGTCGTCGGTGAAACGCGAGTAACACGCCGGCGACACGCAGCTGCCTTGCGGTACACCCGCACGCACCGGTCGGGCGCTGGAAAGCGACCCGTCGACCACCACCCTGAAGGACCTGTTGGACAGAAAGGATGAGACCACCCTAACAACACGACGGGGCGCGTCGGACGTAGCCAGCTTGTAAATAAGGCCTTCGTGCCACACACGGTCGAAGGCCTTCTCCATGTCGAGGAATACTGCAACCGAGTACTCCCTCTTGTTCATCGCAGCTGCGAGAAGGTGCAGTACCCTCGACAGCTGAAGCGTCGTGCTGTGTTCCGCCCGAAACCCGAACTGTTCAGGCCGCGGGGCGATGTGTGGCTGGAGATGTCGCAGCAGGAGTGCCTCGAACACCTTAGAGACCGTCGGCAGCAAGGTAATCGGCCGATAGCTCTCTGGCTTCAGTATGTTTTTCCCCGCCTTGGGCAGCATAATGACGCGCCCTTCCTTCCACGAGGCGGGAAAGGTCCCGGTGCGCAGTATCGCCGTGAACAGGCGCGCCAGTGCCGCTACCATACGGTACGGCAGGTGGCGCAGCGCTGTATTGGTGACACCGTCTGCACCGGGAGCCTTTCTAGGCTTCGTCCGTAGGATGGCGCGTCTGACTGCGCCAGGCGAGAAGAAAACAGGCTCCTCTTCAGGAGCCATCGGCGTGGCGAAATAGTCTCTCAGGTGTTGCTCGACCGCTGCGACATGATCGACGTCGCTGGTCGGGTTCGGTTGGAACTGACGCTCCAGGTGCTCGGCGAAGACCTCCGCCCGGTCCTCCGCTACATACTTAAGCGCCCCGTCGCTGTTGAGCAGTGGGCGCACCGGGACTGGGGTATTCTTCAACTGGCGGCACAGCTTGTGTAGTGACGGCCAGTTGCCTGTCGTGGCGTCAATTCTCTCTTCCCAGTCCGCGGCGGTGTGTGCCGTGAGCTCGGCCTTCACCTTCTCCGCGAGACGGTTCATCTCTTTCTTGAGAGTCGGACATCTGTGTTGTTGCCACTGCTTGCGGATGCGCCTCTTCGCATCGATCATAGCTGTTATATATGCCGGCAGGGGCGGCAATAGCCCTCTCCCCTGCGGCAGTGTGCTAGTGGCCGATTCGTAGGCGCTTTGTATGCAAGCAGTGACATCGTCCGCCGTCTGGTCTACGTCCGCGGAGGTAACGATAGGCCGAGTCGGCGTGGAGAGAGGATTGAGCTCTCTGCATAGGCTGTCCAGTCCGTTTTACGACGTGGCGCTATGGGCTTCAGTCGGGTCGGCATACCCGATAAGACGACGAGTACCGGTTGATGATCCGTTGTAACTCGTCGTCTATCACTTGTTGAGTGGCCTGGCATTTTAGCCCTCGGTGTACTACGATGTCCAGCACGTCCGGCATATACCGTGCGACGTCCGGGTAGTGTGTGGGTGTCTCCGGGCCAGACACCGTATATCCGAAGGCTTCCGCGTCCGCGAAGAGCCGTCTCCCCTCGGTATTCGTTTGGTATGAATTCCACGCTGGGTGCTTGCAGTTAAAATCACCGGCGAGGATGGTGGCATGCGGTGATTTATTCAATAGTGCCCGCAGCTCTAAAAGATCTAGATGAGCCGCGGGCGGCTTATAGCAGCTATATATGTTGATATCCTCGCCGGCTACGTGTAGCTGTACACCCAACGCGTAAAAGGTGTTGAACGTCGACGAGGGAATTTCCTGATGGACGACTCTTCGTCTCACTAATACCGCCAGACCACGATAGCGGATGTTTAGTGCCGACCTTTCGTCCTTCCTGTAGACGAGGAATCCTGGGAACCTTATCCTATCCTCAGGTCCCAGGAGCGTCTCGCTGATGAGCGCCACGTCGATATTTTGTTCCCTCAGGAGATGGCGGAGGGGGGCGACCTTGTCCCGAAGGCCGCGGGCATTCCAGTGAATCACCCTTAACGACCTAGCCATTATAAAGGGTTAAGAGAGTGGCCAGGCCATCAAGGATGACCGTCTCCGCGTTTTGTCCCTGCCTGATGGCCTTAATAAGGTCTAGCAGCAGCTTGATGGCGCAGGTAGTAAATTCTTTATTTGTTGCCGTCGTTTTAGCGCCGGTAGCGCCGCCACGAGGGTCGCTCTGAAACTTTTGTTTCAGCAGTTCAGATTTTTGCCGCGGCGCTATGCCGGCGCTAGCGGTAGGTTCGATTCCATCTGTTTTTTCGACCTGCGCCCTGTTTGAGGCAGGGTCGGCCTTCGGGATCTCATCTTCCTGGGTCGCCGGGGGTTTGGGCTTCTTTCCCCTTCCTTTGCCCCCGCGTCCCTTCTTCCTCCGCTTCGAGGATGTGGCATCTCTGTCTCTGTCCGTGGGCCCGTTTGCCGCCGCCATCAGCGTCGTGCCTTGGGCCTCTGTGGCCTCAACTTGTGGCCTCTCGGTGGCCACTTGGGGCCGGCGTGTGGTGGCCGTGATGGCGACAGTCCCCGCTCGCTTGTTCCGGATTTCTGCCTGGAACACGGGGCACTTGATGTTGCACGCGGGGTGCGGGCCGTTGCAATTTATGCAGGTGGCCGGCTCCTCCCGCGGGCGCTGGCAGTCTCGTGCCGCGTGCTCGCCTCCGCATCGTACGCAAGCAAGCGGGCGGTGGCACTGGTGCGAGCTGTGCCGGAATTTCTGGCACCGGTGGCACTGTGCGGGCCCACGTTTGCCTCGCCACGCTTCTATCTTCACACCACGCATAAACATAAATGTCGTGGTGTCAAATATAGTGCGGGCGTCTGGTGTCCTCTTAAGTATTGCGTGGAATACGCAACCGGGTCGTCCTTGCGCCCCCTTTATATGGCGCACATACTCCGGTTGGTACCCCAGCGTCTGAAGTTCCTCGTAGATCTCCTGAGGGTCTGTATCTGCTGGTAATCCCCGGATGGCAATCTTCATGTCCTTGTCCGCTGGCAGTGAGTACGCGAACCAGGAGACTCCGGCTTCTTTCTCCAGGCCAGTCAGGTAGCGCTGGACGAGCCTGTACTCCTCCTCACTGTCGGGTGTAAAACGGACCCCATTCCCGTAGGGCCGAGCGTGAGGAGGACGGCCCAGCTTGGCGCTGATGGCCCGGAAATGTGTGGCCCAGTTCGGTAGTTTTTCCACTACCAGCGGTGGGTACCTCGGCTTCTTCTTCGTGCCCGGCTGTTGCTTTGTCGTCGTCGTCGTCGTTGTCGTCGCGGCGCCGACGGTGGCAGTCGGGGGTGTCGGTGATTGAGGGGCAAGGGGTAAATTTTGGGTACTTACCCCTGCGGTTGTCTCGTTCCTTGATGGTGGAGGCGTGCGGCGTGCAGCGTCCGCGAAGGTCGGCGACGCTGGCGGCGCGATCTCGCGCTGTGCCTGCGGCGCCTCGGAGCGTAGCCGCTTCGACTGCTCCTCTGCTGTCTCGTCCGAGCTCTGCCTGCGACGCTGTTTCTGGGGCCTAGACTCGAGCTGGAACTCGAAGTCGAACCCCAGAGGTGGCATCGGTGTTGGAGGTGATGTCATTGCGACATCGGCGGCGACTGGTCCCACGGTGGGCCTTCGCCCGGATCGCGGGGTCGTGTCCCCAGACACGTCATCGCGACCGGACGCGGCCGAGCCCACGGATGCCAGTGACGAACTCGAGCCCGCACGCGACGAGCATGCCGACAGCATGGCGGGCGAGTCGTAAGCCGACGTTCGGGGGGGCGCCGGCGAAGCGGGCGCCTGTGTTGATGTTTGTACCGGACGTGAAAGTGGTCCGGTACTCGCTGGCCGCTCCTGTTCCGCTGTCGCCGGTCCCGCCAGCAAGAGGCGGGGACCGGGTGCGGAGGTGTGCGAAGCTGGCACAGCTTTGGTCGTCCTGGCCGACGGCTCGGGCGCAGCCCCCGCGGGCGCGGGCGGCGACGCAAAGCGTGGCGGTGCGGCGGTGCGGGCGGGGGGCGCGCGAGGGCGCGTGGACGGCGCGGGCGGGTATGCGTGCGGCGCGGCGGCGGCGCGCGCGGTGGGCGCATCGGTGCGGGCGGGCGCGGGCGCGGGCGCGCGCGCGTGCGGCATGGGGGCGCGCGCATGCGGTGCGCGGCCTTGGTTCGCGGCCGGCCCCGGTGCCTGGATCGGTACCGGGCGGAACGCGGCTGGTCGGATCACGACCGCGTGCTGGCGGCTCGTCGACGGCGACGGCGCAACGCGCGCAGGCGCCGATGACGTCGGTGGGCCGGCAGCTACTGCGGCACTCGTGCTCTCTCCTCCTCTGCTCCCTGTAATGGTAGGTCGGGGGGGCCCAGCGGGCGGTGAGCCGGACGACGCGTCGCCAATGTTTGGCAGCGACGTCGTCCTGTCCATCGCCGGGTGGGTCTCCGGGGACCCGGCATCGCGGCCCAAAGAGCCGCGCTTGCCGGGCTTCGACATCCCTGGGGCGTGGTGTCCGCGACCGCTGCGGTGAAACTTTCACCGAGCAGCACGGTGGCTCCCTCTGTGTTCGCACCGGTGCCGGCTGGAACCTGTGCAAACACAAAGGAAACGAATAAAACAAAGTGCGGTCCGCGCGGCACAAGTCTAACACGACACTATAGAAAGGCTTGTGACGGCACCACGAAGCCAATCCGTGTGTCGCTCCGCTCGGAGCTATATCGCGGCGCCCCCGTAAGGGGGCGTTGCGTGCGGTGCCGGGGCTTCACCCCCTGACCGCGGAGGCTATACGGCGACCCGTAAATACGGGCCTCTCATTTGGCCTGCTTCGATGGCAGTGGATTTTCGGGCGCGCGCGGGCAACGCGCGCCCGTGTGAGTGATTGCTATTTTGTTTCTGTAGGAGCGCCGCGACGCTTATAGTGAAGCGCCGCTTTCTTCACGACATCTCGGCGGTCTGTCGCCGCCAGGTGAGACCCCTAGTTACCTAGGGGAGGCCCGGCGACAACGACCAGCGACGAAGATGCCGACTCGACGCGCCTACAGAGTAGGTGAGTGGTCCCCGCCCGTCCAGATCACAGAGCTAGCCGTTACTGTCCGGGCTAAGGGGCCGACATGTGGGTGTGAACGGTATTGTAATTGTGTAACACCGTTCAATGTTTGCGTGACTCGCGGCCCGCGCCGCGCGTACACGCGTGAGTTTGGGTGCCTGTATAGACATGTATGTCTGTCTGCATCTACGTAACGTGCCTATATTAACCTAGAACACGTTACGCAAAGGGTGTGTGTGTTGTGAGTGTGGAGTCTTTTTGTCACAGATAAGTCGCGTGTAACTTGGCTGCGGCTTATCTGGAAGTCAGTCCAGGTTTCAAGTGCCGTCTTCATGTCCCGAGGGAGGTGGCGGAGGGGGGGGGCGGCCTTGTGCCAGAAGGCCGCCGGCGTCCCATTTTGGGCCGCCCTGGGTGACCTAGCCGCGGTACAGAGTCAGTAGTGCGGCCAAGCCATCCAGGATGACCAACTCGACATCCTGTCCCTGCCTGATGGCCTTTATCAGGTCCATCAGTAGTTTGATGGCACAGGTTGTGAAATCCGACTTGTTTGTGGCTGCTTTGGCGTCGGTAGCGCCGCCACTGGTTTCTTTTATGAACTTTTCACTTGGTAGTTCCTTTGTTGTCCGCGGCGCCGTGGCGGCGCTAGCGGTAGTTTGCTGCTTTATCACAACCTGTGCCTCGTTGAAGGCAGGGGTGGCAATTGGGTTTTCTTGGGTCGCCTGGGGTGGGTCGGGTTTCTTCCCCTTGCCCTTTCCCCCGCGTCTCTTGTTTTTCCTCCGCCCAGAGGAGGTAGCTGATTTGTCTGAGGGCCCGTTGGCCGCCGCCATAAGCGTCGTGCCTTGGGCCTCTTCTGGCATCACTTGTGGCCTCTCAAAGGACACTTTGGGACGGCGTGATGTGGCCGTTATGGCGGCGGTGCCCGCCCGCTTGTTCCGGGTCTCTCTCTGGAACACCGGACACTTGATGTTGCACGCCGGGTGCGGGCCACCGCAGTTCACGCAGGTGGCCGGCTCTTCCCTCGGGCGCGGGCAGTCTCTCGCCGCGTGCTCCCCTCCACAGCGCACGCAGGCGAGCGGGCGGTGACACTGATGCGAGCTGTGTCTGAACAGTTGGCATCGGTGGCACTGGGCGGGTCCTCGTTTTCCGCGCCAGGCCTCTATCTTGACACCACGCATCAGCATGAACGTCGTGGTGTCATAAATGGCCCGGACGTCCGGAGTCTTCTTTAAGATTGCGTGGAATACGCAACCGGGTCGTCCTTGTGCGGCCTTGATATGGCGCACATACTCCGGCTGGTATCCCAGCGTTTGGAGCTCCTCCTCTATCTCCTTCGGGTCCGTATCCGCCGGTAGTCCCCGTATGGCGATCTTCAGGCTCTTCTCTGCTGGCAGCGAGTAAGCGAACCAGCTGACGCCGCTATCCTTCTCTAGGCCAGTCAGGTATCGCTGGACCAGCCTATACTCCTCCTCGCTGTCTGGGGTGAAGCGGACTCCACCTCCGTATGGACGAGCGTTAGGAGGCCGGCCCAGTTTCTCCCTGATGGCCCGGAAATGGGCGGCCCAGTTTGGCAGCTTCTCAACTACCAGCGGCGGGTACCTGGGCTTCTTTTGTCCCGGCTTTTGTTGCCACGTTCTTTTCGCGGCGCCGGGGGTTGCATCGGGGGTGTTGGCAGCGGTGGCGGGGGCGGGGGGTGGCCTGACCCCCGCGGTCGGTGACGGTGGCGGCGATGGTGACGCAGGTGGCGGGGGTGAGCGGCGCGCCGCGTCGGCAAAAGTAGGCGACGCTGGCGGGTCCGGACTCCGCGGCGCGCTTTCGCGCGGTGGCCGCGGCGAGTCGGGGCAGAGCCGCTTCCCCTCCGCCGCTGCGGTCTCGCTTGAGCTCCTGCGTCGACGTTGTCGTTGGCCTCTGGGTTCTGGCCGGGACTCGATATAGCCGCGCGCACAGCCATCGCCGGTCGAGCCCGCGGATGCCAGCGACATGTTCGATCCGATGGACGAACACGGCGACATAACCGCGGGCGAGTCGTAGGCTGAGGCACGAGGAGGCGCCGGCGAGTCGGGCGTATGGGTGGCGCTTGGTACTGACCTTGCTGACGTCATGGTGGTTGCGGAATTTTTAGCTGGCCGCTCACGCTCAGCCATTGCCGGTCCCGCCAGCGAGAGGCGGGCGGCGGTCACGGCGGTGCGCGGAGCTGGCGCAGCTTTGGTCTTCGGTTGCGCGGTCACAGTAGTCGCTGCGGCAGGCGCGGGCGGAGTCGCGAATCGCGGCAGCGCGTCGGTGCGTGCAGGGGGCGCGCGGGGGGGCGCGGGCGGTGTGCGGGGGCGCGCGGGGTAGTCGCGCGGCGTGGCGGGGCGCGCGGCGTAAGCGGCGGCGTACGCGGCGGCATATGCGGCGCAGCGCACGGGCGCGGGTGCGGGAGCAAGCGCGGGCGGTGCCACGGCGCGCGCATGCGGCGCGCGACTGGGGTTAGCGGCAGGCCCCGGGGCCTGGCTGGGTACCGGGCGGAACGCAGCGGGGCGGATCGCTACCGCGTGCGGTCGGCTCGACGACGGCGAAGGCGCAGCGCGCGCAGGCGCCAGTGGCGTCGGTGGGCCGGCAGCAGCAGCGGCGCTCGATCCCCCTCCTCTTCTTTCTTCCTTCTTCTTCTTGTTGGACGTCTTCTTTTCTTCGCTCCTTGTGGAGCCGGCCGGCGGTGCACAGGACGACGCAACACCGATGATCGGCATCGACGACGTCCTATCCAGCGCCGGGCGGGACTCCGGTGAGCCGGCATCGCAGCCCAACGAGCCGCGCGTGCCGGGCTTCGGCATCGCTGGGGTATGGTCTCCGCGACCGCGTCGGTACAAAAAAACCGGGTAGTCAGAAATTTTTTTGAAAAATTTTTAACGGTCCGCGCGGAACAAACTCAACGGAATGGAAAATTCCGTAGGACGAGCTTGCGTGACGACCACAAGCCAATCCTCCCGTGTGTCGCTCCGAAATCCCGCACCCTTTTTATACCATAAAATTCCCCTTCCACCGGCTCCGCCCACTTCCTCACCCCCGCTACCGCTCATTTATTATTTATTACAATATAATTATGCTAGGGTATTTTATCTATTACATACTTAAAACTATTTAAAATACCTATCTAATTTCCTATATTTCTACACTCTGCGACGTTCCCTAGTACCACGACGAGAGGACATATTCTTAATTTCCTCGCCTCCCACCTCACTACTATAAAGGCGTGTGGCAGGGCGCGGCCCCTTGTCCCCCGGTTCGGATGGTATTACCAATAAGGTATACAAACTCCTTCCTGCCCCGCTAATAATGCTTATGACCGCCATCTTCAATGGCGCCTTGAGCAACAACATCTTCCCACAATCATGGAAAGAAGCTACCGTCATCGGTATCCCAAAGCCAGGCAAGCCAAAGTCTGAGCCCTCCAGCTACCGCCCTATTAGCTTACTCAATGTCCTCGGCAAAATCTACGAGAGGCTTATTTATAAGCGTCTCAAAGACTACGCCGAAGCAAAGAGCCTCATACCCAACGAGCAGTTTGGATTCCGTAGCCAACACTCGGGCACCCAACAGGTCCACCGTATCGTAGAGCACTTATGCGCTGGTCTGCAGCGTAACGCGACGACGGGTGTGCTATTCTTCGACATAGCGAAAGCCTTCGACAAAGTCTGGCACAATGGCTTGATATACAAGCTCTACCAACTAGGAGTGCCAGATCGTCTCGTGCTCATCTTACGAGACTTTTTGTCGAACCGGACCTTTCGCTATCGCGTCGAGGGAGCACTCTCGTCCCCTCATCCTATTCGCGCAGGTGTCCCTCAGGGTCCGTACTATCTCCTCTCACCTTCACGCTGTTCACTAGCGATATCCCAAAAAGTAAAAAGGCTCAGTTGGCTCTCTTCGCCGACGACACTGCCGTTTACTATACCGGTCACTGTCCCAACGCTATAGCTCGTACTCTCCAAACCTCCGCAAACGTCTTAGGCGCTTGGTTCCGGAAATGGAGAATCGAGGTCAACCCCGATAAGAGTCAGGCGGTTCTCTTCTCGAGACTTCGTCGACTCCCTCCCCCACTTCCCAGCCCGATCACTATGTACGGCAAGCCAATCCCTTGGGAGAAGCAAGCCAAATACCTAGGCGTGATCCTCGATGAGAACCTTACCTTTAAGGCTCATATTAAGGCGGTTCGCGCGCGCGCCTCCTTCGCTCTTAGCAGGCTGCAATTCGTACTGACAGCCCGTAGTAAACTGTCCCTCAAATGCAAGCTCCGCATCTATACCGCAGTCATCCGTCCCATCATGACCTATGCCTGCGTTGTATTTGCGCACGCTCACCCACGTCATCTCCATAAGATGCAGACCCTCCAAAACCGTTTTCTCAGAAGGGTCACGGGTGCCCCCTTCTATGTCCGTAATATCGATCTTCACGTCGACCTCAAAATGCCAACCATAAAACAGTTCATGAAACGCTTATCAAAGCGTTTCTTCGACTGCGGCATCAAACATTCTAACCCCCTGATTACAGCGGCCGCCCGCTACACTCCCTCTCGCATTAGCAGTATTCGCCGACCAAGGCATACTTTAATCGACCCCGACGACGCCACTACCCTCCTCCAGGAGAGTAGTAAGGCCACTAGCACGCTACATAAGCCCAAAACCCGATCGCCGTCCTACCGCCCTCGCCGCCGAGGCCCGCCGCGACGCCCAAATCGACGCCCCTCCCGACCCTTGCTCGAGCCAGCCCGCGCCGCTGAGCCTGTAGCTTTAAATTCGTCCCTAATTAATACCAATCCTGATCCAGCTAGTCATTTGCTGCCCTCTTCCAGCGACGCCCTAAGCCGAGGTTCGTACCCCACAGGGGGTGCCCTTAGCGTTGTCGCTTAGTTTTAGTTAGTATATAAGTTTAAGTCCTGGCTGGAGGCCTTAATTTATTAGGGAATCCACAGGCAAGTCCGCTTAAGCAGACGACAACCGCATAGGTTGACCTGCGAGATGCCAAACATACAAACAAACAAACAAAAGCGGCCCCTTGTTATTCCTATTACGGGCGTCGCAGAGTTATGATAATGAAATACACAATGTTATAATGCTTTATTTAGCTTATAGTTATTCTAAAATAGTTCGCTAACAGTTCCTAATTACCTGTTTCCTACTTATTAATAATTATTTTAGGTTCGGCAGCTAAGTTACACGTTATATACATTATTTCTTATCCTACGTGACAAATGTGACCTCTATTATACCTATATACTAATATTTAAACAGGATTATTACAGAAACTTAAATTAAATACATAAGACACGCAAATTGTGCTCGGAAGTCTTCTCCCAACGTCGCGCTGATTTTATGCGCCCGGCCCACTACTTGCGCCCACGTAGGAAGTGAGCTTAGGGCATCGTGCACACAGTCGTTACTACGAACGGTTGTTTCACTGGTCACCTACATATCACTGTTCCTGTGATAAGTTTACCTCATTTACGAGAACTCACCTCTAACGCCGCGAAAATGGAACCTGTAAACCTGGAAGGAGTTCACCTTGATGATATGCGCCATTTAAATTACCTTATGAAGAATAGGTGCGATTAGTGAGATCAGTGAAAACTACGGTGATAGTGTCAGTGTCGCTCTTTACTCTCTGTACGCGATCGTCTTTTTATTGTTAGTAGTTATAGTTATGTATAAGTATAATATCAGGAAAATTTGTAAAGGGCAGGATCGTCGTTCGAATGGTGTTGAAGACAATCCTACTCAACAGGAGGAAAATAGAGTCATTCAGAGACCTTATTTATTATTAGTGTCTTAACTCTATGATTCTCACTTTATGATTAACCCTCTTAAATTAAGTACCTAATCGGTATAGCAACGTGTCATTTTCTATTTTTATTATTTTGCGAAGTTCTCGGAAAAGTTACATTCTGCGAACCCACTTTATCGCTGTGGTAGAGCCATAAGCTCGTTGGCTGCATTTTTGCCCTTATCAGCCAGACATGGCGTGATGTGAAGGCGCCAGTGACCACCAGCTTAGTTGTGAGTTCTATGTATTAATTAGGTTAGATAAAATAGTCAGTATTATGTCAAGCTCTGTAAGCTCGGGCCATTTATTCTAATAAACTCTTAGTTAAACGAGTCCTAATATTTTTATTTTCAACCATCGCTCCGCTCCCGAAATCTAACTAGGTACATTCAACTTTGGTTTACAAAAGTATTTAGGTAAGTACGCAGTTTTAGTCTGTACATTTACTAACGATTCCCAAAAGTGGTCAACAAAAATAAAGCGAAATCAGGAACATACCTAATTACTAATAGATAGAAATATTTTCAGAGTCGTTATGAATGAATGGTAGGTACAATACATCTAATAAAAGCTGTCTATCGACTCACACAGACACACACACACGGCTGCACACTGCGTCCCTCGCTCGCCTTCTTTTGTCAAATAGAGATAGCAATATTCCGAACGAATTTTGTACTGGCCTTGAATTGCCATTTCGTTCGTTTAACGTCGTACTCTTAACTCGACGAGTTAATGACCGCTATCTCGAAATCCATCATTGTTACTCGAGGGTACAATTTAATACCTACCTATCATAATCTAGAGCATAAGACTTTAGTATTTCATAAAAAATCAAGTAACAATTTAGCGTCTTCTTCGTTAGAAACGCATGTTAAACTTTTTGTTAGTATCATTTATTTCTAAACGCAGCCGCAAACATCTCCAGCTCTACCTGTCAAAGTCAATAATGTAAAACTAATATCAAATGTTTGCCTCCAATTAGGGGTGTCCACTTTGAAAAAACATGGATGTTATTTTTGATTAGATACATCGTGTATAGTAACGATGTCTTTCGATGTATCGGAAAAAAACATCGAGTACTTATTTCAAAATTATAATACAAAACTCAACTAATGTGGAAAGTGTCCCATCTCAACAGAGGCCATCTTTTCATAGTCTTTTACAATTGAAGTTTATGATATTATTATTACTTTTTTTTAGTTTAGATGTTAATCTTTCATAAAATCATGGAATTAACTGCTTTCATAATGAGTAAGTAAAAGTAAAAACAAGTAAAAGCCATGTATCAGAAAAATCTGTATTAAATTCTATAAAAGATCAAATTTAAAAACACTAAATAACTCGCAAAATTGTTGCTAAGTCTGTCAAAAGAATAAAACGTCTGTAGGTTAGGGTCCAGTGTTATTTTCTGAAGACTTTGCAATAACAATAGTTTATTTAAACGATTGCCTTTGAGCCTATTTCGTTGTTGATTGACGATTTGTACTGCTTTAGAAAACAAACGTTCAGATGGAACTGAAGTTCCTACCATGGTTAAATATTTGTACAAAGTTTAGGAAGCTGAATCTTGAGATCATTCCAAATTTCTTAAGGATTCTCATTTAATCTGCCTACTGGGCTACGTAAATAAATAGATAGTTCATCGAAATAGAATCGTCCTTGAGTTTTGCAACAGCCATGGAGCAAGCGAGTGAGTTCGTGAAATGCATTTTCTTAAACCTGGGGTCCAAGATTGTGGCTACAGCAAGACGAGTTACTCTCTCTATAACACCCATTATTTTGTCAATCTCTTTCAGGATCAACGACTGCAATTGTTGGGCAACAGATTTCGACTTTAAGAGGTTGAAGTTTTAAAAGAAGACAATAGAAAAGTGGTATTACTTTGCTGCTGGTGCAGTACTTATCACCTGACACTTCCTTGGTTGCAGCTTCGATCGGTCGCAGAACTTGTAATACCGAGAAAGAATAGATAATTCTGACGCAGTAAGCATTGGTGTTGCATTTTTATGACCAATGATTATATTATTCACAACGCTGCGAAGCTCCAAAAATCGCTCAATAAGTACTGTTCCATCTCGTTGGGACGTCTTGTATCAATATCGTTTCTTTCTGGGTTGCTTAACGTAATTCGTTACTGGCTATATTGCTTTGTTTAAACCAAGTTACAATTTCTTTTAGCTTGGTTATCAAGTTTCGCAGATTAGTACACTGCTGTATAGCATATTGTGCTACCAAATTAAGGGTGCGGGCGAAACATGGTATATGTTTTTTTCCAAAGGCTAAACCAACAGCTTTTACCATGCTTGCTGGTTTGTCTGTGACCACAGCTGAAACTTTGTTCTAATCTATATCTATTCGGCACAAGTTTTTAACTGCATTTCAGATATGTTATCTGAAGTGTGGCGTTCGTTTGACTCGTAAACTCCAAGAGTGATCTAAAAAGATCATTACATTCAGCGAAGTGTGCTGTAGTTCCTAAAAAAACTTCTCAAGCCCATCGTTTCAGACCACATGTCAGTAGGTAGAGTTATGTTTTCAATATTAGACAACTTTTCTTTGAAGACTTCTGATAATGCTGCGTATTTATCATCAACCCATCGAGTCAACGTTGTTTTACTGGGAAGTATATAATGCGGCGCAAAAACTTTCTTCATTTTCAAAAAAATTTTATTTATGGGTATTGTTTATTCTCAATGTTTTATCACCTCTCTCTGAAAAAGCGTAAAGAACATTGGCAAGATGCCGAACAAATTTTTGTTGACATTTTTTTGTTTGCGTCTACTGATGAAAAAAATGTTAAAATACAGAGTTTGTATTCCTGAACAGTTTTGTCTTCAGTTAGACTTTTATAGGAGGTCGGGAATTAAAGGTATTCAAGTTCGAAGTTCAAGAGGTTATGTTTTATCAACAACAGATCCTAATCGAAAAATAAATATAAGAATACCTACCTAACAGTTTTAATATCATTGATAGATGTATATGTAGAGTAAAATAAACTACGGACAACGTATTAAGTATAAGCCTAGCTGACCGCGACGTGCGTAGGTCTGCGTCCCAAATGCGACGTAGGTACCTACGTAAATGCCCCCGGTGGGTTCCCACATTGACGAGGCGGGGGGGACTCAGTAACCGTGGCTTGATCCCCACGGTGAAGCTAAGAGGAACCCGAGCAGGGGCTGTTAGTCAGGGCTTTTGCCGAAAAGCCGACGACGTAGCAACCAAGGTTGCGGTGCCGCTTGGACTACATCGCAACTGAGGCCGCAGTGGGAGAGGAGTGCCGGTATTGCGGGTCGCCACCGTTATATGGCGGACGCAGTGGGACCGCAGGGTAAGAGGAGTGTCGGTATGTTGTTGGCCGCTCTTCCTATCCTTTGCGGCCGAAAATGGTAGGCGACGGGGCCATTTATCTGACTCGTCGCAAGGGGTTGGTCCCCTTGGTTGCCCAGACAGAACCGGGGTTGTCTGGTGCCCAGGGCTGTGTTGATCCCTAGGCTGGTCACAGCGTGCCATGTGTTGTGTTCTGGTGCGCCGGTGATGGGGGGTATTCCCCAGAGGAGGGTCCGGTGACGAACAGCCGCGGCGGGTTTGCGGATGAATGATAACGCGTGCCCGTGTTCCCGCCTAAAGCGGAGACGAGGACACCGTGGAGTTTTAGTGAGTTGGAGTCCCACATATCTGAACTATCTCTCCTTGATATTGCAGTATGCATGAGCATTTCTCAACGCAAAAAATAAAATAAATAAATAAAGTACCTACGTAAATAAATGTTCAAAGATATATTTATTTAATAATCTTAGCTAACTTTCTTAGGACAGTTATACATATATTTGATTAATTATATGGTAGGGGTAGGACATAGGTAGGTTAGATTAAAAATACAAAATAATTTTTTTTTACATTTATTCCTCATCATCTCTAATCACAATGTCATCAAGAAAACCTGCGGGTGCTAAAATATTTGTTTGATGTCTGGCCCATCCTAGATACCATACTACAGTCATTGTATGAGCGCAACATCCAACAGTTCGTCGTCCAACTAAACACATAAAAACTTGAACAGCCACATAAAAGGCACACATTTGAATGCCACATTGTACTTGGTCCAGCTTCTTCACTGCCCAAAACTTCTCTTTGCAAGTTAACTGCAGCCATTGCAAGATCTCTACATGCCTCGCAGACATAGTCACGTTCCAAAATCTAGAAAAAAAAAGTAATGTTAAAAGTAAAATATAATGTTTATTCATTGAAACTTGCAAATTGTTTTTCATGATATTTATGGTAGAAGCGCAATATGTTGTTCGTCACCTATTTAGTACAAAGCTTTAGATGTCTACATATTAAATTATTTTAAAATCATGATTTTTAACAACATTGATTGCAACTAACAGAAATCAGACAATGTTTTCAACGAGGGTAAATTATTTTGTTCTATGCTTGGTATAAGCAATGAAGATAATCACTATCTTGTAACTTGACTAGTCGCCAGAAATACTTACAATTTGTGGATATACCCAGCTGATAATGATAAGATTAAATCAGTGGCTCCCATGTTAAGTGCCAATGCTGGGTATCGGCGCAATGTGTTGACACATATATGTTGCAGTTGACACACATGATGCGTGTAGGCCTTACACAGCTTCCAATCGTTTTAACAAATGGATTCACACACAACAAAGTCCAAGGTATCAGGCAGGATCGTAACCCAGAGTGTCAGAAAAAATGTCGCCGTAAAATAAAATAATCAGAATCCCTAGGCAAGCACTAGGCAAGTCACACAGAAAACAGTAAATCTCAGAGTCCATAAAAGCAGAAGCAGTTGATAAAGTAGAAAATCAAGGATAATCGATGGAATGAAACACAAAATACGAGATAAACGCGCAAGCAACGAACGACAAGTTGTGTTATGTTGTCTAATTACAGTACTCTTTGTTATGTTGTCAGTAGGCCGGTGGGTTGACTGTTAAAATGTCATGTGAATTTTTTCGGTAACGTTGTTGCCATACTGGAATTATACTGAGATTTAATTTATGTATTCAAAATGATGACCTCTATATTCTTACCACAAACAATTATTTTTATTTTCACATTTATTAAATTCTGACGCAGAAATGTATTTCCTAAGTATATTATTGCAATACGAAAAGCAAAGCTTTTTATGTTACTTGCCCAAGATTTTTAATACATGGCAACATTAAACGTCCAGTCAAGCCAGAAAAAGATAAATAGCCATAAGTATTTTATGTCATCAATAAAATAGTCAATAGAATTTTCATTTATGACGATTTTTTTGCCCGGCCTCCATAGGCCATAATCTTGATTTCATAAAACTTAGTAAATTATTTCGTCAGTATATATCACGGTGCCATATGTAGACGCTTACTAATTCCATTAACAATTTCGTCGCCTTTGTTCTTTCTTCAAAACTTGACACAATAGACTTCTGACATTTTGGTGCTGGAGGAATCGAAATACATACATCATCTTTTGAAGAGTCACATTTTTTATCAGCGTCACTAATCGATTCTATTATACCAGCAGAGCTCGTTGATGGTAGTGGATCAGAGCTTTTGGGAACTAGTTGTGTATATTTTTAAATGACCAATTACATTAGTTGTATTGCCACAAGATTTTATTAATTTTTGACTAAGTCTACACTTTGCAGAGTCATTTGTTCCTTCAATTGTATCGTAAAACCTCCACACATAACTCTTCTTGGAAGGTGCCATCGTCGTGTTGTCACTGAGACTGAAATAAAAATTGATTTTTTAATGTCATCGATATTGTATTGTTTTGTGAAGAAATCTATTATACAATGCAATTTGATGAATGAATGGGTTGAGTCTAGTATCGTTTGGCAGGAGTTAGGGGGTAAAAAGGGTTAAATATGGTAGGGGTGGGTTCCCTGATTGTAACGCTACCACTCTTATTACAAGGTAATGTATATTTTTCTAGAAATTTATAATAAATGTTTCTAACCTCAAATTAGAATAACATTTTTTTTTTTTTTTGGTATGGCATCTCGTAGTTGACCTTGAGAGGTCGTGACTACTTAACCGGACTATCCTGTGGCTGCCTTAAGCGGACTCAAAGCCTCCAGCCAGGGGCGTAAAACTACTTATATTATTACATTTTAGGCCATGCACTTTAGGCCTGAAGGCTTTATTTATGTATTTGTGTTATTTACATGCAATTTTTTTTCATTTTTTTTGTCATTGGCGTTTCGGTAATTACTTGCAATTGTTTAGAATCAAGTTCTTCTAACTGAACAGACAGCTGTGCTGCTGGGGAGTTTGTTGCGCCACTTCTTCTTCCCAGCTAAAGCACTAGGAAGTGGTGAAGGGCGGGCTTTTTGGGGGACTGTCTTATGTAATTTTGACGTTCGAAAAGTGCTGATTCTCAGCCTAATTTGAATAAATGACTTTTGATTTTGATTTTGATTAAGCGAACGCTCGCTAAGGGCACCCCCTGTGGGGTACGGACCTCGGCGGAGGACAGCAAGATGGGACAGGCTGGATCAAGTTTTGTTGATTATTATTATTCGGGGAATTTAAAGCTACAGGCTCAGCTACGGCGCGGGCTGGCACTTCGTAGAGCAAGGGTCGGGGGGGACAATTACGTCGGGATCTTCGCGAGGAACCTCGGCGGCGAGGTCGGAATATCGGTCTGTGTTTGTGCACTGTACTGGTGGCCCTACTGCTCTCCTGAATGAGAGTTATGTGGTCATCGGCATCGGTGAGGACATGCTTGGGACGGCGGACATGACTTATGGAGGAGGGAATATAACTAGCGGCTTTCACAACCAGAGGGTTGCGGTGATTCGCGGCGGTCTCGAAGAAACGCTTTGAAATGCGTTTCATGAACTGACGGATAGTGGGAATCCTGAGGTCTACGTGGAGGATTTCGTTGCGAACGTACCAGGGGGAGCCTGTTATCCTACGGAGGAACTTGTTCTGGAGGGTCTGCATTCTATTGAAGCGAACGGGCTTGGCGTGTGCGAAGACTGCACTGGCATAGGTCATGATCGGGCGGATGCACGCTGTGTAGATACGCATTTTGCACTTTAATGACAATTTGCTACGTGCATTGAGGACAAAGTGAAGTCTACCTAGAGCGAAGGCGGCGCGCGAACGAGCCGCCTTAATGTGCTCTGAAAAAGAGAGGTGTTCGTCTAGTACGACACCCAGGTATTTGGCTTGCTTCTCCCAAGGGATCGGCTTGCCGAACATGGTGATCGGTCGAGGGGGGCAGGGGTTGCGACGCGGTTTTGAGAAAAGAACCGCTTGACTTTTGTCGGGATTGACTTCGATTCGCCATTTTCTAAACCAAGCACCAAGCTTGTTCACTTGGGTTTGGAGAATGCGAGCTATCGAATTTTCATCACGGCCGGTGTAGTAGATGGCCGTGTCGTCTGCGAACAGGGCCAACTGCGCCTTGCTGCACTTGGGCATATCACTGGTGAATAGCGTGAAAGCTAAAGGAGAGATCACAGAGCCCTGAGGGACTCCTGCGCGAATAGGGTGGGGGGAGGATAGCGCTCCTTCGATGCGATAACGGAAGGTGCGGTTCGACAAAAAGTCCCGTAAGATGAGCACGAGACGATCTGGCACGCCGAGTTGGTACAGCTTATATAATAAGCCGTTGTGCCAGACTTTGTCAAACGCTTTCGCTATGTCGAAGAAGACAGCACCGGTCATCAAACCTCGTTGGAAACCGAAGTTGATGTGTTCGACTATACGGTGGACCTGTTGTACGCACGAGTGTTGGGTTCTAAAACCAAACTGTTCGTTGGGGATCAGGCCCTTTGTCTCGGCGTAGTCTCTGAGGCGCTTATAAATAAGCCTCTCATAGATTTTGCCGAGGACATTGAGCAGACTGATGGGGCGGTAACTACTAGGCTCTGACTTTGGCTTGCCGAGCTTCGGGATACCGATGACGGTGGCTTCTTTGAATGCCTGTGGGAAGATGTTGTTGCTCAGAGCACCATTGAAGATGGTGGTCAGTAGCATTATCAGGTGGGCAGGGAAAAGTTGGAATACCCTATTGGTTATTCCATCTGAGCCGGGGGCTTTACGAGCCTTAAGACCTTTGATGAGGTCGTGCACTTCGTCGGGCGTGACTGGGGGCAGTGGATACTCTGGGTCTTCGACGGGAGGGAGGGAGGCTCTATGTTCGACTTCAGCGTCGACCTCAGTGTCTACTGGTTGAGAGCTAGGCGAGCATTGGACTTCTAGACTGTCGGCTAGAAGCTCAGCCTTGTCGACATCATCGAAGGCGATGGTCTTGTCGGGACGGATCAGGGGGGGCATGGAGACTATTTCTCCGGATCTGAGCTTCCTCTGGAGTTGCCAGAAGGCTAGGTGGGTGGGCTCTAGTTCGCTCAACATCTTGTCCCAGCCGGCGGTACGCAGCTCCTCTATGCGTGTTCTTACAGTACGCTGTAAGTAACGCATATGGGCTTTGTTCGCGTCGCAGGGGAAGTTGCTGTAGGCACGGACAGCCGCGTTCTTCTCATTCAACAGTTCGCGTACATCGTCCGGCAACTTCCAGCGACGGTCACCCGTCGCTGGAATTTCCCTTGAACAATCGTTCAGGACTGATTGTACGTGAGCTGTGAATGAGTCGATCGCGGCCGTCGTGTCAGCGATAGAGTCAAAATGATCGGGGATTGGGTCCAAGTGGGGGGACGTGGTGGATTTTAAGCGATCGCTTACTTTCCTCGAGTCCGTTACCACTTTGTTGGGAAGGGGTTGGGTGGAATCGGGCAGACCTATGCGGGGGACCAGTTTCATGACTACTGGACGGTGATCGGAAGCGAGCTCTTGTACCACTTCTATAGAGTCCAACCGTAGGTTGACGTTCTGTAGGAGCGCCACGTCGAGAACATCGGCGGTGTGATTGGGATCGGGGGGAAAATGAGTGGGAGTCATCGGCGCGATGTCATCGAAATTCTGAGAGGAGGAGAGGTTGAACAGGTGTCTCCCTCTGGAAGAGGTCCTTTTGCTATTCCAGGAGGGGTGTTTTGCGTTGAGATCCCCCGCTATGATAACGGAGTCACTCAGGCTAAAAAGTACAGAAAGATCTTCAGTAAGGAGTTGGAAGTTCTCCGAAGTATTAATGGGGGGGAGGTAGGCCGAAACTATGGTGATCGGTTGATGACCTGTCATGCCAAGCCGACAGCAAGACACTTCTAATCGTGAGAGTGTGGGAGGGTCTATGGGAATGCAGTATAGCTCCTTTTTGTAATAGATAAGGGTACCGCCCTTATGGCAACGCGTCCTGTCATTGCGAACTGTACGATAGTTTGCAATTGACGGATTTCGGTAACTCGGTTTAAGGAACGTTTCCTGAACAAGGAGGATGTCGATGTGGTGGTCGTGGAGGAACTCGCTGATTTCAGCGCGTTGTCGCAGGATGCCATTGGCATTGAAATAACCTAACTTTAGGGATCGGGGTTTGGTTCGCGCGAGGATTCCTTTATCCATGATTAGGATTGGGTTGATTGTTAAAGGACATCAGGGCTTGCGTAATGTCCGGGTACGCATTGTAGATATTATGAATCATGAAAATGTTGCCGGCATTTCTGGCGGCAACAATTTCACTTGCCATTTTCCTGGCACGAGGGGTAAGGAAGGCCGTGAATGTACTTGATATGACATTAAACGCGTCCATCGGGTTCTGACCGACCACCCGGGTGGCTGCGGGCGGAGCTGACGCGGCCGGAGCGGCTTTGTTTAGAGGCACAGGAATGCCTGGAGGCGCGTTGACGCGGATGCGGGGGTCCATAAGTGGAGGGATGGCCGCAGGAACGGGTCTAGGAGCTAAGGCTGGAAAAGCCTGCTGATGGTGGAAGTAGTTCCAGGGCGAGGGCCTCTGAGGACTGAGTCGCTCCTGATGCTGTGTGGTAGGCCACGCGTGGGCGTAGCGGGGGCTTTCCCTTTGCTGGCGGGCGTCTGCACGCTTCGTCAGCTTGGGAGATGATGTTTTGGGGGCCTTGGGGCACCCACGATAATTGGCCGGGTGGCCTGAGTCGCCGCAAAGCACACAGCTAGGCGGCTCTGTGCACTCGGTCCTTAGGACGAGTGCAATCAGCAGTGCCGTGATCGCCCAGGCACTTGACGCACCTGGGTTTCGCGTGGCAGTGCATCTGCGAATGTCCGTAAAGTTGGCAGCGGTGACACTGCCCTATGACACTGGTCTTAAACGGCTTCTCGATCTGCTAGCCGGTGAGGTTGCAGATGGAACGGACGTTGAAAATGGGGTGGTGACCCTCAGTAGGCGGGCAGACAACAAGGACCATATCGAACGGTACCCTGCCTCGGGCGCGGTGCATGCGGTGGACTTCCGCAACGGGGTCGTTTTGCGACAGAAGGTCGGCTTTTATATCTTCCGCGGGTATCTCCTTCGGGATCCTACGGATCACGACTCGGACTTGACGGTCTTCGGGGAGGGCGTAGGTGTGGAAGGACACACCTCTAAGACGGAGAGTCTTCGTGAGCTCTCTGTAGTCGTTTGACGTCGGGACGGTTACCTTAATACCCTGTTGGGTAGACTTCGCGCTGGTGTAGCCTATACGCAGGTCGGTGCACCATTTGGACACGTCTGTCCACTTCCCCTTGTCCTGGATGTACACAGGGGGAGGGGGGGCGATTTTCTTTGCCGCAGAAGGCTGGGCAGCGGGCTTGGCAGCACTGTGGGAAAGGCTGAGGGAAGAGGTTGAGGCCGAGGCGGCCTGAGAGGGGGCGGCGGCGGATGGAGCCACGGGAGCGGAGGTGGCTTCGATAGCCGGTTTCTTTGTCCTTGTGTCAGGACTCGGTTTGAGGCTCCTCTTTTTGGAGCCGACCGTCTTAAAGACGCCTTCGTCGGAAGAGGGGGAGGAGCTCTGGTCGCCGCTCGAGATTAAGTACGGCGAGGTCGGGCGAGGGGATGGCTCGCTGGTGTCCATGTGGACAGCCGGCGGCGAGCAACCTGGAAGTTGCGACGGAGAGGGCTCGAGGGCATCGCTAAACGTAGCGATGTCCGAGCTGTCGGTGCCTACTAGGTCAGAGGGACCGGGGACGGATTGCTGCAGAGCAGCGAATTTGGCTCCATACTTGGCGAGGAAGTCGGGGTCCTTAAATAGGACCTCCTTGAAGAACGCCACTATCAGGGCGTCCTCCATGGTCGGAGTGGGGGGAAGGCCTAAGGGAGGGAATGGTGGAAATTAAGTTTCCACTTAGCCTACTAACCCTATTCCTAACTCCCCGGGTGGATTGGCCCGGGGATGAGTTCCCTCCCTGTCGGGTGCAGACAGGGAGGTGTGTACCTAATGGTGAGCCCTAATCTTGTATACCCGTCGCCAGTCTTATTGTGCGAACGGGGCCCTGACCAGTCTAGCGCGAAGGGTGTAGACACACCCTAAAGACACTAGGTGAGTAGCTGGAAAGCAAAACTGTCACCAGAGCCGACTAGGAGATCCCCCAAGGCCGGTTATCTGGGACCCGTCCAATGGATTGCCTCGCCCTGAAGGGGTTCGGCGGGTGTGATTGGGTCACCACCCCACTCGGCTTCGTTGGCACCGTAAGGTTTCCACCGAGGACCACGAAACTGTGGTTTCACCCAGAAGGGGCCTAGTGAAGCTACACACGAAAGTCTGATGAAGAAATAAGATTTGCCTTGAAAAAGGCACTTTTTAATTGATTAAAATCAAAATCAATTTCTTGATATTGATTTTATATCGGAGTAGTCGGGGCGACTACGATGACGTCACGTGGTAGCGACGAGTAGAAATACGAAACACAACACTGGAGCGGGAGAGCGCACAAACACGTCCGTCCGCGGCGAGGGTCGAGCGTCGAGTCCCTGTAGAATAACAGCGAAACGAAACTTTATGCCCGCCGGGGTGTTCCGTGTTTATTGTCAGTGTTAGACGATTACTTTATTGTCCTGTGCGTGCGTATTTATTTGCTTTCTAAATTGTATTGTAATATTTCTGACACAATTGACTTATGCTGTGAACTTGGATTTAGATTTGCCTTGTTATTTGGTATCGAGTAATCTAACCATTATTACGAACTTTAGCCGTAAGACTTGTTACGAGTATTTATGATATTTTATTTACGATTTGGTTTGGTTGCCGACATGGACTCCGAACGTTGGGATGTATTTAATAGTTAGTATTATCCACTGAAATAGTATAAGTTACCTACCTACCACGTTCTTAGTTCCTAAGTGGTTTGCATGGACACCCCCAAACAATAAGTGCCGATTTCACCAATGAAACTGAACGCGATCATCACTTTTAAACCTAGTTCTGAAGAGAAGAGCTGTCATTGTCAATATTCCATAAAAAATTTGACACTGACAGCTCTTGAACGCGTTATAGTTGTGCTGAACGCGTTCAGTTTCATTGGTGAAATCGGTACTAAGTCGGTTATCGTAAAACTCAAGTTTTACAGGAAAAATGTGTTTTGTTTTTATTGAATATGTATCTTTTCAAGGAGTCGAAGTATTGCGTTCATCGTTACATCAACTGAAACCTTTTTTTTTTGTGTAATTCAATAACAATGTCAACATTAGTAAATTGTTTTTGTTAAATTGTTACTTATTGCAGAAAGTTTGTTGAAAATGTTGTTACGTAACATTAGAGTACGGACTTATCTAACGTTATTTCTTACTAGCTTCCGCCCGCGGCTTCGCTCATGTGGAATGTTGATGATAAATTAGCCTATGTTCTTCCCCAGGCTTCAAACACAGTTCTACGGATTAGCCGTGAAACGTCACAGCCCCGCTGTGCGCACCACTCGCGGTATCCGCGGTATTTACGTACTGAGTTCGCAATAAACTTTTGACTTTGACTTATGTAACTTTTGAACCATCCGTCCAAATGAATAAGTGTAAAAACAAAGTTTACCTACATCAAACGCCAAAGGCGATAACGGTATTTATTTTGATGAGAAATAACTGAATAAACTGACTAATACCACGACATACATAATTCGACAATAACCACGTTCTAACATTCACTAAGAACTGCACGATTCATTTACGCCCTTATGTCGGTAATATCAACTTACGAAAATTCAATACTTTACGCAAAACAGTTTTGCATTGATACGTAAAGATACTTTTTTGTCATAATTTTTGTTTTGAATTTCCCTACAATAAAAGTGATATTCATGATATCTTTGTAAATCACACTACGAACACTAAAATGAAAAACAAATGGGGAAGGCAACTGTCAAAATGGCGCTGTCGTAGCTAGTTCCCAACATAAGCTAATAATACAAGGCGTGATTTGGTTTTATTTTATTTTAGCGAAAATTGACGCGTTATTGTGTTCCTAGATACTGTGAAATTGGAGTGCACCATTTCCCGAAAGATCCTAAAATTAGAAGACTGTGGTTTAAAGCTATTCGTAGAAATTTTTTTGAGTTCGAGTTTGATTCGGAAACATTTTGAATAAAGTGATTACGAGGAAATATTCAACGATTAAAATTCTGACACTTTCCATGCCAAGTACTTCTTAAAAAGTACTGAAATCACCGAAAATAACGAAATATTGAAATAAAATCAAACTCATGAATGAATACAAAATGGAATGAATGAACGAAATGTCAAATTTATTTAAGGCCGTAGGGACCTAGCTATGGTCACGCCATCTACAATTAGCTTTGCCCGACCTTCCCCATTACTTAGATGTATCCAAACCCGAATGACGAATTCGACATAACAATAAAAAGTCCAATTTTACTGACTTATTGAGGGCATCGACTCAGCCCGAGAAAATAAAGACATTTTTTTCTTGGTCTGAGTTTCACACTAGTAGGTACCTAATTATATTTTGCATAAATTAGTATTTACCTACCTATCTACCTACCTATGAAGCATCGTTATTTCCGTTTCTTTAGACCATGAAGGGCGGGCGTTTTGGGGGACTGTCTTATGTAATTTTGACGTTCGAAAAGTGCTTATTCTCAGCCTAATTTGAATAAATGACTTTGATTTCATGTTCGTACTGACGAAAATATCTCGCTCCGGGATTTTATCGCGCTCTGCATTTTCAACTCTTTGTGTTGAACCGAGCATTGAGAATCTAACAGAGTGCTACCCAGCGCGTTGACTAAACACTGTTTAATTTTCACCTCTCGGTGCTAAGCAGTGCGATGAAGATCCAGTGCGCGAAACAATCCCGCCGCGATTTATACGGCGTAGGTAATTATCTCAAGGACACTGAGGGCCTAGACAAAGTAACATTCGATTAGCGATGACGCTAGTAGAAAAGCCAAAAAATGTATGGGGTTGACATAAGCTATCGAAACGCCACGTGATCATATCATATTTCATTGATTATTTATTGTCACTACACATATAATCTAAGGTCATAGCGTAGTATCTTATTGAAGCGATAGCGGATAAAACAAATGGACAATCGTTTTGTGATTACAACAGTATCAAAATAGTTATGCTTGTTGCTTGCTTTAAAATAAGTCAATTTCATAAGTAACTGTTGAACGTTTTTTTGCAAGTTTTTTTACGCATAATCAAACGTTATTACAGTGAGGTTATATGCCCTATAGGGAGTGCACCTGTGTCTGCGCACAAGGACAAGGGCAAGGACATGTAGCACAAGCAAAAGAAAACTCTAATATTAATTAAATGTTTATTGCTTCAAGCACGGAACACATATTGCATACAGATGCATCGGAGGTTATTTGTGTTGTGGATTCGGAAGCAACACATAACTTCATACAAGAGCAATACTTAAAATATATGACAAATGTGACAGAACTTCAAGTGGATCTTGAAGTTAAAAATAAAAAATTGCAAATGGAGAAGTTTTATGTTCTAAGAAAAAATGCTATTTAAAAACCTTTTAACAAGGGAGATACACCTGTCACAACTGAGGGTCTCTTATTTAGTGGGATTTAAATGTAATTTACTGTCAGTAAACTGATGAATAAAAGCAAATGTGAAAAAAAATATGGAGAGTTGATAACACAATCTGAAAAACGCGTTTATTATGGTGAAAAGAAGGGAAAGTTATACATACTGAAAATGCAACTACCCAGAGAAAAATATAAATGCTCTTAGATAAATGATAGGTCTCGCGGCGCTAGACTAGATCCCGCCGGCGTACTTGTGAAATGCGGCAAAAAAATACCACGCCCAAGTAGACGTACCCGAGCCAGTCACACTGCAAGCTGTCTGTCACGAGCAGGTGCCGAATGATTTATTAAATTTTGGGCATAATCCGAAGTAGAATGCCAGTTTGCGTAGTGAAACTCTGTAAAAATAATACTACAAGGAATAAGAAGGACACTGGGATCAGTAAGTATCGCATAAATTTCAACACAAAATAACATGAACCCTAAACGCCATTCAGTGTTGCCGATTAAACAAGAGTCAAGTTCCCCGCGGTTGAGGTTTTTATAAAATGTGTTTTTTTTTGTATTTTATTAAATATCCTATTTCATTAATCTAACCTAATTCTATAAATTATTTAATGTTTATCTTTGTAATCTATACACATAAGGTGTAAAAATGTTAGCCGACACTATTTCAAAGGGTGATTCTACCCATGAAACTGAACAACTTTCTCCAACGATCCTGATCGAAAAATTTCAATAAAAATCGTTGTATGTGAATAATAATAAAAAACAACACTCGACACTGGCAACAATGTTTAAGGCCGCTTGCCACAATCAAACAAAAAAAAGTATTAAAAATTAGGCGTAATCACTGAAACATACCTTCCTTTTTTCTAAAGAAGAAACCTACGCCTAACCTATACACAAATGTATTTATGCATTCGTTTTTAATTTATTGTTCATTTTTAAGTATTTGCTGAGCTATGTTTATTACTTAATTAACTAATAGACCACAACATAAAATATGTTTCCGTTATTTCGGCTGGTAACACAATTCTTCACGCACACTAGTGCTCAATGTCAAGTGACGATGTCTGATCTGATTGCACGAGCGTATTAAGACAAACGTTTTCCCAATGCGCGATCGGTTTCATCGCACGATGAAATCGCATCGAATCATCGCGCGAGCGACGGCGGACAGCGCCTATAGTTTTAAATTTGATTTAGTTGTCAACAACATAACATAGTTTTCTTCAAACAACACCTGACGCCCAAAAATTTTTTACCATCAACTTTCTGCAATCTATCGGGGACGTTTAAATCATCCAAAAAATTCTTCAAGCTTGACGTTTAATGGCAATGCTGCTTTTTTTGTTAGGAAGGGCACAACTTGATTTCGAAATTTTGGTCTCATTTCGCTGAATAATTTGACTCGGTCTATCAAGCGAGCCGCTCACATCACTTTTTTGTCTAAAACGTAGTTCATAAGGTAGATGAACTACGTTTTAGACCAAAAAGTGATGTGACCACCAGGATCTGGTGGGTGATTATGATGACTGTGTTTTATAGCAATCCACCAAATGCTCAGCAGTTCCGTGCAATTTTGTTTTTGCGGTACTATAGTACAATGGTATTTATATTTGTAGGAACAATGCCAGTATAACTTGTTATTATATTTTGTTTATTGCCATTAGGTACATAGCCATCCAAAACTAAGACCTAACTAAGTCGATTAATTAATATTCGATAATTTGGAATTCGATTTGGCATAGTACACCCTATTTCAATCGATCGACTGAAGCCTGCGTATGTCATCAGAGAGCATACCAATACCTTACCTTCGAGCAAGATTACCATTACCAAGCAAAACATAACCAGTACCATATCAGCTATTACCAAGCCACAAACACGAGTACCTACGGCCAATGTGACGTTACAGCCCGCCATCAACAAAACAACACGCTCGGGCCGCGTCGTCAAGCTGCCGATGCCGCCGGTACGCTTCCCTTGAAGGGGAGTACTGTAGCCACCACTCATCAAAGCACTTTACTATTTTATTAAACATTCAGAGGTAAGTTTTTGATAACGCTTTGTATTCAATAGAAAAATATTGAAACTGAGCAACACACACACACACACAAATCCCACATTGGCATTTAGTGAATGCGAGAAATAAAGTCAATGGTGCTACACTTGCAATTGTTACCAACCAGTTGATGTCCAAAAAGGCACGACTGGCTGTTCACAATGGTGTGCTGGTGCCTACGCTTACCTATGTAGGCAAGTAAATGCTGGGTGTGGCAAAAGAAGCAGAACAAATGCTGTGGAAATGCGTTGCTTGCGGCGCATGTGTGGTGTGACTATGAATGATAGGCTGAGCAATTACCTATATGATAAGGCAGCGGTGCGGTTAAAAGATGTAATGAGTTGAGAGGATGAATGAAAGGAGACCAACAAAAGGCATTTACGTGGAAACGCCGGGATAGGGCCGCCCTAGGAGGACATATTAAAGTGACGTTATTGGTGATGTTACAACAAATGCCTCTGTTAAATGTTACAAAAAAATACCTTGTGATATATTGCAAATAAATGAAAGAAAGTTTAAAACTCATGTTAAAAAAACACTTTGTAAACAAGCATATTACAAATTAGAGGATTATATCCTAGATAAGAATGCTTGGAAACATGCTGGTCCTGCTCCATAGGACAATCTAGAGGCTAGACAAAATCCCTAGTTCCTTACTGTATTGTATAATTTGTTATTTATACTTTACTCACACACTGACTTATTCCAAGTTAATATTTTAGGAAAATCATATATTTTTACAATGTTTGTAAATATGTGAGCACAATGTACCTATCACGTGATTAATTTATCTGCCTTTGCTTTTTTTTAATTCTTGTGGTATTGTATTTTTATTCTTGGTGCATTCGTCTTCAAATAATATAATTAATGTATACAAAATATTGTAAAACATTTTAAAAGAGTAATTTATTAGTGATCGATGGCCTATTTGAAATAAATGCTTTGACTTTGACTTAGATGTCCCTCAGAAATGTCACGTGCGTCGTACTTGCAACCGGCGCGCGTGTATGACAGATGTATAAACGTAAACGAGGCAAAAGGTGTATGTAAGGATCGTTGCAGGTGGCGACTCACAAAGTCAACAAATAAGACGAGTAAATAAAACGATGTTAATTTCTACATAAGCTTAAAGGTGACCCTGAAATTATTAAAATCAGCAGCCTAATTGCGTAACACATTTTCGTAAACGATCACGACTAATCTGTTTGATTTTGACAGTTCAACAACATTCATTGCGTTATTCACATTGTTGAACATAATTTCTATAGAACTTATGAAGCAACGGATTAGCAATCTGTTTCAAAACGATTAAGATTCCGATTGATTGTGTATTACGCAATAAGGGTACAGGCCATATTTATTATGTACGGTACTTTTGTATGATTGATATCAAAACATAGTTGAAGTGCCTTAACAATAAATAAATAAATAAATAAATAGTGCCGCCGCGCGCCGCTACCGTTTGAGGCCACCTTCTTGATTGCTAGCGTGGCGATTAGGTTTAGCAGTCAAGTCAACTTACTAAGACAACGATGGATGCTAGAGCGAGCTAGATTTTTTTTGTATGCCTTTTGGGCTCTCTTTAATCATAATAATTATAGAGCACTTTCATCCATTAACCTTTGAGGCCCAATCCCGGTTGGTTTGGTCCGGGCAGTGAGTGGGGCCCCCAAACACAGCAGGCACAGGTTCCCCGCACCATTATGCCTTGTTACGCCATTACACCACTGAGTGTGTCACTCTAGGACAGAGCCTCACGATATCGCATTTCTTTTCGACTGGCAATTATTATTTTCTGCCAGCTCTTCTGTTGGACAACAAATGTGTGACAAGTGTGAGCAAAAGTGTATTTAACGTACGTAGGTACCTACGTAAAACTAGGAAAAAGGAAAGATAAATACACTCATTGTTTTCACACGGCATTACTTGGCTCGGATCCAAATCGCGATCAAACATACGATATTTGTTTTTGTTGATTGTTGTTTGTCGGGAGTGGGTCGCTTGAGAGGTGTGGCGACTGTGGCGAGTCAGCGCGCTGCAAACACGCCGCGCCGCCCGCGCCAACGTCGTCACGGTCTCAAAACTAGCTGAGAACATTCGTCGTAATATAATATAAATATAGTCAAAACATGTTTTGAGAAAATACTGCTATATAATTCGCAAATTTGTTTTTGCTAGTTCATTGTACATTTGAATATTACTCGAACACAACCTCCCCGCAAATAACGACTTCTTTGTTTGTAAACAAAACCTAAAGTAAAAATAAAAAAAGAAAAGGAATCAGGAAGTGAGTGATTACTGCACAGGATTACTGTGATCAGTGAACGAACTGAGCGTGTAGTTGGGCATCACTATTTTTACGGTTCATTTTACGGGACAATTTGCTATTTGTAAAAGAACATTTATTTTTATTATTGTGATTTAACTAGGAAGACAATTATTTTAAAATAGAATAAACAGTGCCATGTAAATAATTGTGTTAATCCCATCTGTGGTTTCAACAAAGATAAAGTCAAATAAATATTTAAAATTATACACGCGAAACGAAACGTTTTTAGATTTGTTTTGATTTGCTGAAGTTGGTATAACTGCTCTCAAAGATCGTCCGATTTGACGTCACGAAACCTGTCATTGATATACATTTGTGATATTTGTTTACTCGCGAGTCGCGGAGCCTCTTGCGCAAAAATCACACATTATCATATAGTAGTGTGGTGGGAGCAGGTGGCGCATTACTGAATAAAAATATACGTTCAAAACTGATTGGAAATATTTTGTTGAAACAACAAATTAATAGGTCTTAACAAAGAGCTGTGACAAACATTGGTGTTGAACATATTTAAAAAGAGTGTGTACATAGAAGTCGCAACAGTTCTAGAAGGCGGTGGTATCGTTGAGCTCGTGCTCGCGTCGCATGAAGATGTCGTCGCTGGGCGGTCAGTGGCGGGTGATTCGCCACTACCTTTCGCTCAGCAACCTGAACGCTGAGGTGGACAAGCTGGTGCAGAAGATCAAACCCGCGTCGCCCGAGCAGTGGGACAGTACGTACCGCTACACTAGCTTCATACACATCACATCCCTTTCCAATTTCGGCTCTGTCGAATCGAAGCGATTGTTTACTATAGAGTTCCTTGTCTGCACTGTGCAAGGTTCACATGAGAACATTGACACACTGATATGATTCAGACACAGACTGAAACACTGTTCATCTGTTTATTTGAATCTCTTTTAATTTTTTCTCATGAAATAATTAAATTTTATTATCAAAGTCAACTAATGACTACATTAAAAACAGTATTAAACTAAAACAGAAAATTGTGTAGAAATTTTAAAAGAAAGCATTGCAAATACAGTAATCTAAACCATAAAATTAAATATCAAGTATCTAAACTATATTTGTTTACAGAAATTTTAATTTTAAAATGTATTTATTCTAAGAAGTATAAGTAATATATTTCATATTTTTAAAAAATAGTATTTCACTCACACTCATTAGAATACATTTAAATAAACATACCATATCTATTGTCATAGATTTAATACGGAGGTTTGAAAAGTTGGTGGCAATTCGTCTGTCACCCGTTACACAAGTGCACAAGACAGCAACACCCGACAACAAACTGAACTCTACAGCTGTTGAAGAGACAAACACTAAATCACTGACCAAAGAGCTGACAGAAAGCAAGCCCAAGGAAGTAGTGGCACCCGGCGTTGGCTCCGAGATCAAGGAGCTCAGCATAGAGAGCCTGTGGCAAGGACTGCGCCTCAAGAAAGACATCCGGCTCGGCAAGATTTCCGAGCCTACCTGGAAGGAGCAGAAGCACACCGTGTCCAAGGTTTGTAAAACACCTACACTCAAGCAAAAAGTTCTGAAGTGTACAGGTATCTTAACTCATATCCACTTAAGATGAGTAGTTGGTAACTAATATTTGTGTTCAATATTTTTAATTGCTTTATCAAGTTATTGTAATTCACTACAGTAAACATGCTGTGTTTTTTTTGTTTGTTTCTTATTCACTCTTGGTGACGTATTCATAGACGCTAGTCATTAAACAACGAGTTGCGTTCTGTTCAAGTTGCAGCCGCACTACTCAACAACAATCAATAGATCTGCAAAATATCAGCTGATACATTGTTTTCCGATTTCCCCCAAACCGGTAGACACTCAATTTGATGATGATGATTGCTAATTCATGCTAGAGTAAACAGAACAACAAAATAGTTGAAAACAACAACAACAACACTAAGCACTGCCACAGTTATTTGTGTATCAGATTTGTTGTTATCAGTGTTGATGTTATTGTGCGATGTGCGCCGCGCGCTGTCGGGATGAACAGCGGGTGATAGCGTCAGCGATAATTTGGAGAAATAAAAAAAAAAACATGCGGTCATCCGTTATAAATACTTATGTGCGTGATGCTCGGGACATGCGATTAGATGCGATGTACACCACAATAACAGAAGCTCAACTTCATTCAAAGTTCACTTATAACATATCGTACAGTCAGGGAAATGTATGTTGTATGTTTTGCTGTGTTGTAACATTTAAAAAAAAACAACAATGACGGTTGTGTTTCGAATATTACGAACAGCATAACTGGCGAAATGTGCGTGTACTTTAAAGGTACACCTCTGCCTAACGTATCTGGGATAACAGGCGTGGATGTTATGTGTGTTATGTTAATGTTCTAAATTGGCAAACAATTCGTTTCCCAGACACTAGTCTGGTACATAATTAAATATCACAGGTGAATGTAGAGCAATGATATAACGGTGGCTGGTGAACTAACGAGTGAGCCTTCTGTGCGCATCTGTTGTGGGGCGCAGTAAACTGTGTCAGCTATTATCTAATCACTCGCGAAATTGGCGAAGTGAATGAAGATACCTACAGCGTTCAGAGGCGTACTTGTCAACATAATAATATTGTACTCGCGCATGAAAACAAGTGATAAGCCTGCGCCGACCGTATCTAACTCTCGGAGTTATAAATAAATGAGAGAAATGAGTCGTCTACGTCATGAAGATAGATGGATATTTTTAGTTACTATACTCTATGGATGGATAGATAGACCAGCGAGGAGCCAGGCGCGGCGGCGGCGGCTGGGGCGGCTATATCTACTACTCGTCGGAAGACATAAGAACAGCGCTCTCACAAAACAATTACACAGAAATTGTCTACCTGAACGAGCAAGCAAGCAAAGATGCCAAGCTTGCAAGATGCCATACCAGTGCCGCACTACTAATAAATAATGAATCACTCCTACTTCTTGTACCTACTGTTCAATGCACGCAAAAACCAAAAATGCTAGCAATTTTTAGAACCACAAGAATTAAGCCTTCACAGACTAGCTATAGCATAAGCATAATCAGCCTATGACGTTCTCACTGCTGGGATACAGGCCTCCTCTCTATGAGATGGAGTGAGCCGAAATCCACCACGCAGGCTCAGTGCGGATTGGTAGATGTCACATGTCTTCGATTTTTTTATTCTAGGACATGCCGCCGGTTTCCTCACGATGTTTTACTTCATCGTTTTGAGAGCAGTGGTGATGACAGACAGACGTAGCTATAATATGTTACATATATATTAAAATGAATCATAGCAAGGCATATTACGACATATTTTCTATATAAATTTTCGAGTGACCGCACACGCAGCTATAAATGTTTCTATGACGTCACAAAAATATAACAAAATATATATCCCGGTATATTTTGGCCTATTGATATATATTTTGGTATATTAAAATATATTTTGAGTATACGGGTTGTTCTATTTGTTCACCGAACGCCTCCCCGATCACACCCGTGCTCGATGCGCACGATCATTTCTCCCCTGCCCGCTTCACGTCAACGACGCCTACCCACCTATTGTTTGTATCTCGGCTTTTTTTTTGTGTATGGCATCTCGTAGTTGGCCTTGAGAGGTCGTGACTACTTAACCGGACTATCCTGTGGCTGCCTTAAGCGGACTCAAAGCCTCCAGCCAGGGGCGTAAAACTACTTACATTACTAAGCGAACGCTCGCTAAGGGCACCCCCATGTGGGGTACGGACCTCGGCTTAGGGCGTCGCTGACGGGAGGACAGCAAGATGGGACAGGCTGGATCTGGAGTATATTATTATTATTCGGGGAAGTTAAAGCTACAGGCTCAGCTACGGCGCGGGCTGGCAATTCGTCGAGCAAGGGTCGGGGAGGACAGTTACGTCGGGGTCTTCGCGAGGTACCTCGGCGGCGAGGTCGGAATGTCGGTCTGTGTTTGTGCACTGTACTGGTGGCCCTACTGCTCTCCTGGATGAGAGTAATGTGGTCATCGGGATCGGTGAGGACATGCTTGGGACGGCGGACATGACTGATGGAGGAGGGAATATAGCTAGCGGCCTTGACAACCAGAGGGTTGCTGTGATTCGCGGCGGTCTCGAAGAAACGCTTTGAAATGCGTTTCATAAACTGGCGGATAGTGGGAATCCTGAGGTCAACGTGGAGGATTTCGTTGCGAATGTACCAGGGGGAGCCTGTAATCCTACGGAGGAACTTGTTCTGGAGGGTCTACATTTTATTAAAGGTATGGGGCTTGGCGTGTGCAAATACTGCACCGGCATGAACTCGGCTGTGTGCGAGCCCGCATATGCCCGCCACTACCTGTTATTTGTTCGTGAAAAGAGCGTGCGCTTTATTTAAAATGGAACATTACAAATTAAATTCGTAACGAGATATCTTTTGTTTTATAAGCGACTCTAACCAAATGGCTTCTATTTTTCGTTCCTAACAAGAAACATGCATATCAAATTCAGCATCGGAATCATTCTCTGAGGAACTTTCAATTAGATCAAAGTCAAAGTCAAAGCATTTATTTCAAATAGGCCCATAAAAAGGCACTTTTGAACGTCAACATTTACATAAAAAATAGAACTGATTCTAGGCGCCACTTCCAAAAAGTAGTTTCGTATGGAGAAGAAGTGGCAAGAAACTCCACCGTTACTCTTTTAAAATGTTTTACAATATGTTGTATACATTAATTATATTTCTATATGTGAAGACGATGCACCAAGAATAAAAATACTATACCACTATTGGTACAAAAAAATTAAAAATAAAGCAAAGGTATATAAATTAATCACGTGATAGGTACATTGTGCTCACATATTTACAAACAATTGTAAAAATATATGATTTTCCTAAAATATTAACTTGGAATAATACAGTGTGTGAGTAAAGTAAAAATAACCAAATATACAATACAATAAGCAAATAGTATGATTTTGTCTAGCCTCTAGATTGTCCTATGGAGCAGGACCAGCATGTTTCCAAGCATTCTTATCAAGGATATAATCTTCTAATTTGTAATATGCTTGATTACAAAGTGTTTTTTTAACATGAGTTTTAAACTTTCTTTCATTTAATTGCAATATTTCACCAGGTATTTTGTTGTAACATTTAACACAGTACCCCATAAAAGATCTATGTACTTTTGATTGTCTGAAAATGGAAGATATAAAAGTAGTGCTCTTGGCGAATTCGTTTAGGTTCCTAGATTGATTCATTATAGTGTTATTTAAAAATTTGAACATCCTGTTCAGAAAATAAGCTTTAAAACCGTGAACTTGCAAGGACTACCCCAGACCGAGTGAGGACTAAATATATATTATGGTATCGCTCCCGTGTGTGTTAGCTTGCTATACCATAATATAATATATATCTCGAAATATTAATATATATTATAGCTACGTCTGTGACGGGCTATAAAGTTTAAATGAAAATATACCTCAATAAACAAAACACACACATTGGTTAGCACGTGTGTGAGAATGTGTGAGAAGGAAACTGTGAACAAAACATGTTTTTGCACCTACCACTGCTGCCACTGCTGCCAGAGCGTACCTAATACTAAACCTACAAAATGGAATGTTAAGTAAATAGGTACGCAGTATTTTTGCGCTGAAGCTAAGTACCTATCTACACTGCACCTCAGTACGTAGGTGGTCAGATATCGTATGATCTGCAAATTCTGCAATACGTACTAGATGTGCGTCGTGGGCCTCGTGGGGACACGCCTATCAGTTCGTGAAATTACAATCAAGATAAAGTTTGACAAAACAAACGACGCACTTTTTGAAAGGCCTTGAGCTAGTTGTGCTTAACGTGTGATTGTCAATAATGCGGAAATGTTTTGCAGAAATACTGCTTTCGATATGCTGCCATAGATTCGTTATGATTAAGTATCTTGACTTTAAAGATGTTTGTTTTTTTTTTTAATTGGAAGATTATCAGAGGTAGGAAATTAGATTGGAGAGTACCTATTATATAGCTTAGTACAGTCCGCGGGGCCCAAGCTGAGCTCTGCATTTGTGTGAGTGCTCATAGCGACGCGTCCTTTGCTTGGCAATCGGCCTGAGGCGCTGTGCGTCCCTCGCGCGATCACTTTGGTGCGATTGGTAATCGCACACAAACGCAATGCTTAACCTATTTCTCGCGGACTGTAATAATGATGAATGTGTTTCGACTCGCTAGCTCGCTGACCCCAGCCGGCGCACAGTGGGTCGAAACTATGATTTTAGTGACTTAGGGCTCAACTTTGCTTTTTCACTTTTTTTTTTATGCGGATGGGTAGAGCTCATTAACCTCAATAATAATTGTTCTGATGTATTATTTCCTAAACTTTATACTTTGGGTAGAAAAATGTGTTTTGTTATTTTTTTGTATGGAGCGGCTCAAATAAACTTAAATTCCTGCTAAGTAGCGTGTGATCCCGCGTTGAAACTTTATTTTTCATATACCTTGTCTGGTCTATTATCATTTGATGCTATAAACAAATGCATAAAGTTGCAACTCTGCCAAATAAATGGATCGAAAAAAATGAAAAAATACATAGAATAAAAAGCTTCATTTTTTACTTTCGTAAGTTATTTTAAGTTAAATTTGATATGGAATAGTAAGTAAAAGCACGTAATAATACACATAATTACTTAGCAACTAACAACAATACATTTAAAAGGTCCCTAATTAGCTTAAATTTACTAATACTACATATATTAGTAAATTTAAGCTAATTAGGGACCTTTATTTAAAAATGTGGATATGAAATCAATTAATTTCTATTTGTGTGTTTAATTACTGTAATTAGCTTAACCTTTTACCTTATAAAATAACAATGTTTTTCACTTTTAGTCATTACTGTAATATTAATTAGGATAATTAGTTAATGAGGGTAGTAGAAAAATTAGTAAACATTGTTTGTCACTGGATTCTGGAAGTATAAAATGACCATAATTTATTATATACTAACTAGTGTTCGTTTATTCGTACTACTACTAACATCTCGTGATTCTGATCGTCCCTTTTTCGTTATAATGGATAATTTAGTTAACAATTTAGATTTATTTATGATTTTAAGAGAACAGGTCAAGTCACTGTCGGATAGTCAAAAATTCTTTCAATTCCTACAACATAAAATAAACGTGACCGAAGAGAACAGTGTTGAGCTCCAAAAATTCTGTACGCGCTTTTGTTCAAATATAAGTGCAAGATGGGAACGAAGTAGTCGCACGTTAGCACAGTTTGTAAGAAAAAATGGTGATTGGTTGGAACGTGCAATAAACTGGCCCGAAGGAATGATACCTGAAGCTGTGAACACTGAACAGGAAAGGCTCGAGATTTGTAATACTGAAGATGTCGAAAATCTACCACCATCTACTACAGAAGCTTCGACATCTACATTTACACCTCGAAAACCTTTCGAGGAATTGGGCTCCAGGCAAAAACGACGACGCGTTGATCAAATTAACCAATCGCTTTCGTTATCCCCGGATGAACTTAAAGCTACTACAATTGCTAGTTTAAGAAACACCGGAAATGAGGATGTAGGAAAAATTATGAACCATTTACTAAATCACCCCGAAGATCTAGAAAAAGTTAAAGAGTGTTTAAGTACAAGTAAACCGAAAAGTAGTACATATTCACCCGATAAGGCACTGTCTTTATTAGTTTCACTTAAATTAAGTAAGTGGCAGTATATAAGCCTAAGAGAAGCAGCAAGTGAAAATAGGTCTGATTTATACCCTTCTTATTATAAAATAAAACAAGCGAAGGCAAAATGTTATCCAGGGAAAGAAGACATAATTATAACTGAAGAAGGAGCTGCTATTAAACTGCAAGCTTTACTCAACTTGACGGTATCTAGGCTTTTAGAAGTGATTACTTTAGATTTGGATTCGCCAACTGAGTTACTGCTAATAAGCAAATGGGGTTTTGATGGAGCCTCAGGTCAAAGTAATTATAAACAAAAGACTGAAGCAGAGTTTGATGACTCAACTATCTTCATGGCCAGTCTAGTTCCTATAAGGCTTCAACAATGTGATGGAACAATTGTTTGGGAAAACGATCGACCCTCATCAACTTTCTATTGCCGTCCGATAATGTTCAAATTTACCAAAGAAACGCAGTCAACAGTGGTAACTATAAAAGCTAGCATAACCGAAGAAATAGAAACACTTCAGCCAATCAAGTTCAATCAAGTTGAAGTTAAGCATCAATTGCACTTGACGATGATAGACGGCAAAATATCGTCATATTTGTCAGACACATCTTCAGCTGTCTGTGATATCTGCAAAGCAAAACCGTCAGAGATGAACAATTTAGAGTCACTTGCTCAAAAAGAGAACAACGAAGAAGTGTTCCAGTATGGAATGTCATCTTTACATGCCTGGATAAGAAGCATGGAGTGCTTACTTCATATCGGTAAATATAATTTTATTAGTTCATAATTTTTTTCACGTTATATAGTTACTTGTGAGATTTTAATTTAAGTGATATTTCTTTTTGTTTGCAGCTTATCGTTTGGACTTCAAAAAATGGAGTTGCAGGGGCGATGACAAAGAAAAAATGTCACTCAGAAAGAGCGCTATACAGCAAGCGTTTAAGAAAGAATGCGGTTTACTTATTGACGTAGTCAAGCAAGGAGTAGGCACAACCAATGATGGCAATACTGCCAGAAGATTTTTTAGGGATGCAGAAACAACAGCTCGCATAACAGGAATAGATAAAGATTTAATAGAAAGGTTTCATGTGATTCTTCAGACGGTTGCATCTGGAGAGAGCGTGGATCTTTCTAAGTTTTCCGAATTTTGTAGAGATACTGCACAATTGTACGTTCACTTATATCCCTGGTATTATATGCCTTCCAGTATACATAAATTGTTAGTACATGGGAGTGATATAATTAAGCACTTTGGTGCCATACCTATAGGTAAACTGTCGGAAGAGGCAGCGGAAGCTCGTAATAAAGATTTCCGGAAATATAGAGAGAGTCATTCTAGAAAGGTAAGTAGAACGGCGACAAATGAGGATATTATACACAATCTTCTTTTGTCTTCTGATCCAAAGATCACAAGTCTAAGACCTCGAATGGTGAAACAAAATATAATGGTTCTCTCTCCAAAAGTCAAAGAGCTTCTGCTGATTTTTCCCACAGAATCCGATATAGATTTTATTGATGTAGATAATTTACAAGATAGTCATAGCGATAGTGAATAAGATTTTTTGGTAGTTTGTAAGTTTCTTGTTTTTTTTATTAGTTTATAAATGTCAAACTCATAATTGAAAGGAAATAGTAATGTTTGATGTTGTTTATAGTTAGTTTTTAGTTTGCTTGTGTTAGTTGTAGTAATGTTAGTTTACCTTTACTAATTGGTATTATTATGTACCTATCTTTACTCACTATTCAGTATTAAATCTAACTTAAAATAACATTTCATAAACATGTTAAAGTCATTAAAACAAAGAAATTGAAATTCATAGATCCCTAATTAGCTTAAATTTACTACTACTACATATATTAGTAAATTTAAGCTAATTAGGGACCTTTTAAATGTATTATGATTAGTGTGATTAGCTTTAAATTTACTAATACTACATATATTAGTAAATTTAAGCTAATTAGGGACCTTTTAAATGTATTGTTGTTAGTTGTTAAGTAACTATGTGTATTATTACGTGCTTTTACTTACTATTCCATATCAAATTTAACTTAAAAGAACTTACGAAAGTAAAAAATGTAGCTTTTTATTCTATATATTTTTTCATTTTTTTCGATCCATTTATTTGGCAGAGTTGCAACTTTATGCACACGTTAATAGCATCAAATGATAATAGACTAGACAAGGTATATGAAAAATAAAGTTTCAACGCGGGATCACACGCTACTTAGCAGGAATTTAAGGTTATTTGATCCGCTCCATACAAAAAAATAACAAAACACATTTTTCTACCCAAAGTATAAAGTTTAGGAAAAAATACATCAGAACAATTATTGTTGAGGTTAATGAGCTCTATCCATCCACATGAGGAAAAAAGTAAAAAAGCAAAGTTGAGCCCTAAGTCACTAAAATCATAGTTTCGACCCACTGTGCGGCGAGGCGAGGCGGTGCGGTGACTGGCGACTTGCCATCACATGCGTTGTTTTGAGCAAGATCTAAGTGTACCTTCGCATAGTTTCTAGTATACGATTACATAAAGTGTCTGTGAAGCAAGCAATCATCTTTGTGTGTTATATTCAACTATTTAGGATCTATGATGAGTGACCGAGTGCGCAATACCTAGTAGGAACCAATTATTTTTCATTTGATTTTCTCCCAAACTGTTAGTAAGCCCGAGCATGTTTAGATTATTCGGGACAAGAGAGAAATTGTGAAGAAACACATTGCGTTACTTCACGCCCTGTAATGCCTCTGATCGAGGCGACGACGAGGCGTTTAATGCCAGAAGGGCCTGAAGTTCGCTCTTATGGACTTCGCACACTTTCGTCGAAGTTTATTTTTCTGACAGTTATTACATATTTTAATTTTATTTATACAGATACTACAGTAGACATGTATCTACTGAAACTATTCCCCACAAAACCCTTACACGGATCATAATTACCTACTTATGTATTAATTTCTATAAGTTGTTTAAGTTATTCATTTATTTACTCAAAACAAAGGATTGTAGTACACGTTTAAAATACAGTTTTACAAAATAAGTACTATTTCTACAAACGTGAGGGTGAGCACTGCTCTACTAGCTAGGTTATGGTAACCTGTGCTAAGGAGAAGCAGCCCGGTCCCCTAAGGTTCAATGACGTAAAAGTATTTTTGCAAAATTGCATTTTTTTATCTCACGCCTAATATTCGTAGGCATTCGTTGAGAAGGCACGGTACTCGTTAATCTTCTGTGAACAAATTAGTAACATACTGTAGGTACGTAGGAACTTCAAATTTACCCGCAAATACTGCGCGAGTTGCGTGGTTAAGGGTATCTAGCGAGTAACGCTCCCTGCCATGGCTGTTGACTACAAGTAGGTTTTTGTATGTTGTCTGTACAGTCGTCGATCCACTCGCGCACGGCGTACGTGATCAGCGCGGTGGTCGCGGCGCAGAGCGCGGAGAGCGTGCTGGCGCGCGCCGAGAGCCTCGTCGAGCACCTGCACTGCTACCCCGAGGCCAGGGACTATGCCATCAAGGTAATAGGACTACTACATCCAATTTTTTATTGTTTTATATAAGGCTGAGAATCACCACTTTTTAAACGCCAAATGAAAGAAAAATAAAAATAAAAAAATGTTAAAATCTGTTACCCAACTGCGACTAAAACGGCAACTAAAAGAGTTAAAACAAAAATACTCGTAACATACAAACAAATAACATCGGTTTTCGTATAGCCGTAGTCACACGTAATTTGTACGATGTAGTAATGACGTGTTTGTGTCGTTTGGCTTTGCCGAAGTCTGGTCAAAAGTTACAAAAGACACGCCAGTATTTTTCTCCACTTCCAACGTTTTAACTTTACTGGGAAGAAGAAGTTTTATGTGCTATAGTCGTATTTTTAATTAGACGAAGCCAACTGACAGTAGCTAATGTCACTTTGTAAAATAATGTTGCCATATTTAAAGTAATAGTGATGAGTTCAGTTCTCGTTCAATCAGATGAATGAACAATGAGTGTGAGTTGATCATTTCAAACTATAAAATAATATTATTTCTATTTTACAATAAAATTGTATAAAAGTGTTCTGATATAAGTTACTAGTATTATGTAACTACAATCAGTTTTTTGACGGCTTATTACAAAGCGGCGCGGCGACTAGTGCCATTTTGTTTGTAATTCGGCTTCTAACCTCTGGTCTGATTGCACGAATGTTTTTTCTGCGCTCACGCTGTTTAGTTATTGTTTTTGTTAAGTTTTTCGTTACGTTGTGTTTGTGGTAATTGTTGAGTTTATTTATTGCTATATTGTTTCGTACAAACGATATGGATCCTAAACCAAGCACGTCAAGTCAAAGCTTGTCTCCACGAAAGAAGAGACCACGGATTGCTTTAAGCGTTACAAACAGGTATTTGAGGAGAAAACTGCTTCACTATTACCTATTGAGGCTCCCGAAGAAAAAAATAATTTGTTTTGAAAACAGCTGACATTTTGGGAATCGGTGTGACCTTAGTTTACAGTGTATTATAAAAATACAAAGAAAATTAACAATTTAAGTCTCCCGAGAAACGTGGACCGAAACACAGTTTCAAAGATAAATTAGACGATTTTACTTTTGCCGCTATAAGGCGAAAAGTACATATTTTTTTATGCAAATGAGCCACCCACCATTATAAAGGCCCCCATACCACTACGAGCTCAATCCCATTGAGTTGGTATGGGCGCAGGCTAAAGGATGTGTTGTAAGAAATAACAAAACCTTAAAAATGACAGAAGTAAAAAAACTTTTTGAAGAAGACTTCAACATAACACACCTGAAAAATGGAGTAGCTGCGTGTCTCATATAATTAAAGAAGAAGACAAAATGTATGGTCTCGACCACATGATCGACAATGTTTCAGACAGATTTATAAATGTCACCGAAAGCGATAGTGATGATTTTTTATCTGATGATGAATATAACCAAATTATGTATTATGCGATGTTTTTTATTTTCATTACCTACCTATAATTGTTATATTTTATACATCTATAGTTTTAACTACATGATGTATTGAAAATAGGACAGTCTTACAAGTTTCCTAGCAATGTTTTTCTTAATGCTTAAGGTGTTCAGTATAGGTAGATACTATAGGAACATAGTCGTCGAAAACTCGTTGGTATGTACAAAGCACGACTAAAATTTGAACCCCGTACCCGATATCGGCAGTTCGGCACACTAACTGTTCACTAGACAATCGAGGCAATTTCATTCATTCAGGAGTTTTTTCAGTCATTCACTTTGTCACAACACTATTTTTATTTCATCAAAAACTGACAACACTGTAAACGTCAGTTGACTTCGTCTAATTAAAAATACGACTATAAAAGTTGGAGCTTCGTTACGAAATAGAAGAGCTTAGACGCTGATCCTCTTGTCAACTCTTGTGGAAGTTGAAGATTCTCCTCAAGCTCATTTGTTTAATTGTTTCATAGAAATCTCAGGCCAAATCAAAAATCAAGACAAAGCGCTGAACAATACAGTGGAGCATGCAAAACTATACCTTGCGCTGTGCATACACGCTCACATGCACACATTTACAACCCATTATACAACCAAACTACACTAAGTGCACACATGTTTACGGAAGCATCCTCACGCCACCGTTGACAGCGCTATGTCCTGATTTTTTATTTGGTCTGAGATAGGATTATGTTTATTTAGCGATAAAGCAACAGCTATCAATCAATAGAGAACACAGTTCACAGTATATTAGGTAGTTACTGCATAGATAGGTACAGTCATGAGTTTTTGACTCTGCAAGTTCATGAATAGCGTTATTGGTTCTGGTTCGTGTAAACTAAATACACTTAGACTTATACTCTATGTGTATTAAGTGTGTTAAATAACGCAACGAGATAACTCCATCTGATGGCTTGTAAATGCTTATAATACACATCAGATTTAGTTACCGTTTTGCGTCAAAGTTGCATCTTTTTATTTATGAGCAAACGCCGACAGTAAGTAAGCATGTGGTCGGCACAAGCATGTATTCATACATGTGACGACACGTTACAGGAAAGTACAGAAGCGCAACTGTTTAAAACGCATAATAATTATAATAAACTGCCGTTACGCGGCACACTTTTATATGTACCTTATTGTTTACTGACGCGCGTTTGTTATTGTTGCTGTAGTGAGTATGAGTCGCGTCGCGCCTGTCTCCGGAAGCCTTTACCAATAATTAATAAAAACATTTATTTCAGGCTTTCATGTGCTGTGCCATTCAAACCACATTGACGTCACTTTTGTCAAGTCGGGAAAATGATTGCTTAGCTTATTGATTATCAACTTATTGTTCGGAAATTCAAACCATATCTTACTGTATATTTTTAAGTAGTACTGTACATAGACTGAATATTATTACGACGTCAGAAGTCATCCCCCAAACCAACTAGTTGCTTCCGTAGTAATGATTGTAATTACAGATAATATAGTTTTTGGGGGAGAAACCTTTGGGCACAGTATAAATATGGACAGTGCGGAAACTAGGCCTATTTTAGGCGCTAAGGTTGTCACTCCTAATGTTTGTAAAACTGAAAAGTATTTTTTAGAAATGATGTTCTTTAACGCGGCATGCGGCAAGAGTTAACTGTTTTTCAAAAAAATTGACAACGTTCGCAGCCACCATCTTTGATTATTATTTTACCTCAGTAATGGGTTCAGCACCCTCGAAACCATGAAAACGCCACCCATGATGAAAAGTTTGAAAGTTCTCGCAGTCGCCGTCTTGGATTTACATTTTGACCTCTCTATTGGCTTTAGCACCCTTGAAAACTATGAAAACGACACTCACGATAAAAAACAAATGCAGCCGCCATCTTGGATTTACATTTTGACCTCTCTATTGGCTTTAGCACCCTTGAAAACTATGAAAACGACACTCACGATAAAAAACAAATGCAGCCGCCATCTTGGATTTTCATTTTGATTTCACTATCGGCTTTAGCACCCCTCGAAAAACGAAAACGACACCCATGATGTAAAATTGTAAATTTTTGCGCCAACTCTTTTCGACACGGCACCCGCTACTGAGAGCACTGCGACGTTCGCTTTGGTGTCTCGTCGATGCGCGCCTCTGTGTGAGTGTGCCGTTTCATACGTTTGTTCGTAGTTTGCGTACTGTCCTTATTTATATTGTGCCTTGGGTGACCGTTTTCTTCTCCCTTGGGGTGATGGTTTTCTTCTTAATCGCGACAGTTTGTTAAAATTGGTTGGCCCAAAACTTCGTCACTTCCACGGCGTCCTAAAAGAGCCGTTTGGGGTGGGCCTACAGAGGACCGCTTGAGACTGAACGTTCCGCCCGGCATGTCGGCAGGAGGGCGCGGTGCGCGCGCTGCTGCGGGTGCAGCACGCTCTGGACGGGTCGCCGCGCGCGCGCCTCACGGGCGGCGTCGTGCGCGAGGCGCTGGCGCTGCTGGGCTGGAGCGGGCCGCCGCGCGGGCCGGGCGCCAACATCCTGTCCATCGACGGCGGCGGCATCCGCGGCATCATCGCCATCGAGGTGCTGCGTCACCTGGAGCGCCTCACGGGGCGGCGCGTGGACCAGCTGTTCGACTACATCGTGGGCGTCAGCACGGGCGCCATCATCGCCGCCGTCATCGGCTCCGGCGTGGGCACGCTGGACACGGCGCGCCACATGTACTACACGCTGTCGCGCGAGATGTTCGGCAACACCTCGCTGCTAGGTAATAAATAAATTATGTCCCGGTGCTGGGCAAATGGCTCCCTTTCCCTTTGCCGTGTGTTGACTTCCCATCGACAAAAATATCAACTTTATATTATTACATAAAGAAGTCTCTTGCAAAACGTCATGCTTCTAGACGCGGGGTTTAGGCGGTGTGTTCTCTGTCAGTAAATGAATGAATTTAAGATTTTCATTTAGTGGTTTACTTTACTTTTCAAGCCCTGCTTCAATATGAAGTATAGTCCATGTACTACCAGTATTCTATAAAAACTTTAACATTGTGTGTGTGTGTGTGCAGGCGGCGGCGCGCGCCTGATGTGGACGCACTCGTACTACGACACGAACGCGTGGGAGAAAATGCTGCAGGACTACCTGCACGACTGCACGCTCACGCAGTGCAACAGAAACAATGCGCCCAAGGTGAGGCCCGCTCCAATCTATGCACGCCTGGTACTTTTTAATAGATGGATGCCCAAAATTTTATTGTTATTACAATAAACTAAAATAAAGTCAACATAAATTAGTCTTCGTCTTCTCTAAGACGCTATTGGTTTAATATAGACTTTATTTTATTTTATTGTTAAATGATAAATGATTTATTTTAGCTGTAAATAGGTTTGTACAAACACTTTTACACGTCAATCATATTTTAAAAACTAGGTGAGATCGGCGTTTCCTATCTGACTACTCTGAGAAGAAACGCCGAAACAAACTCAGAGGTCACAGTCTCTTTTAAAGTCCAGACATAATCTTGGTCAGGTCATGTGAAGACCATGTGGATTGATGTCTGAAATGGTCTTTTGAGGAAAGAACCACACGGATTTGAGTGGACCTGTCCAGTCAGTGCACGCATTTGTCAATCATCGTGCAGCTCAACTCAGAACTAAGGAGCTCAACGATTCGACGAACAATACAAAAGAAAGGACATTTGGGGAGGCCGCGTAAAGTACTCAAACAGCCAGACCTTCATTAAAAGAAAAAAATGTAATGACCCACATAGTCCTCACATTCGCAAAAATTAAAACAATATTATACTTTATTCAGTAAATATAATATGTTAGTACAATAAAATTTATTTAACTAATGTTATTAATACGGCACATCGAGTGCTAGCAAAAGTTGGGCTTCGTTCGTAGAGGCTGTGGTCAAGCATCGTCACCTATCACTCACACGTGTATGTTTGTCTCACGGTCTCATTCTAAAAAGGTCTATGCCATAGTAACAAAAACCCTTACAACTATCTCACTCTTATCTCCCGATTTATGAAATATCTCGTAGTGTAATAAATAAGGTTTTAAACTCGGTTCGTCTGGGTGTCGGGTACCAGGCGCTCAGTAGTTCCGTGGAGCTCACGCTATGTCCCCGCAGCTGGCGGTGGTGTCGTGCGTGGTGAACTCGGGCGCGCGGCTGACGCCGTTCCTGTTCCGTTAGGTACCAGGCGCTCAGTAGTTCCGTGGAGCTCACGCTATGTCCCCGCAGCTGGCGGTGGTGTCGTGCGTGGTGAACTCGGGCGCGCGGCTGACGCCGTTCCTGTTCCGCAGCTACTCGGTGGGCTGGCGCACGCGCTCGGTGTTCCCGGGCACGTCGCGCGCGCGCCTGTGGCACGCCGTGCGCGCGTCCGCCGCCGCGCCCACGTACTTCGACGAGTTCCGTCTCGACGGACTGCTGCATCAGGTATGTACACATACTTAATTTACTATCGACCTAAAATGTCCTTAAATTCAAATTACAAACTGTTCAACAGTCGAATTCTCTGACAGTATATGTATTGTATGATAGGGTCAAAGACCGATAACGCCCATTGAGTGAAAAAACTGGCTATTTTCAAAACGAAATCAGAGCCATGGAAAACCATGAAAACCACACCAACGGCGAAAGTTAAAAATAAATCGTAACCAATATCTTGGATTTTCATTTTTACCTCAATATCATCATCATTAGCATCAGCACCATCGGTCGGTCGTGCCTGCTTTCGCTTAATGCAGCGTCCGCAAAGCGTAGTGGTTTGCTTGCGGGATTTCGAAATCAAGTTGTGTCTCTTTTGTGTGTCGCTGTGTCGTGAATTAGAGTACTTTGAAACGGTGCAATGGAGGCATAAGTACGTTCCGGATCTCAGCCTGCGGCGTTATAGCCCGACCCATTGCGGGCCAATCTGGTGAGATCGTTCTGTATTACTTACTGTCGAGGGGGTATCCGGCCAGGTTTTGGTTTGTTGATTGATTTGAAGGTGGGCGCGCATTCAACAACATTTCAAGCTATCGTTATGGGGACATTGTGTTCATGTTAAATGTAATAGGGTGGGATAAATTAATATGCGATGTCTAACCGAAATCGCACGATTTCTCCGCGTTCGCCCTAACTGCGATTGTTTACGTTATAATATTTAACTGGACTAAACCTAAACCAATTTTGCTGAAAAGTTTACCTCGTGTCTCGATAGATGGCGTTGGCCGGTTTAAATTCGCGCTATGGTTTCGTTACCAAGCGAACTATAAGAGACCTCGAAATTATTTATTAAATGTTCAAGTCCGCTTAAGCAGACGATAACCGCATAGGTTGACCTGCGATATAACAAACAAACAATTATTAAATGTCTTCGTTCTGAGTACAAAGTAGAGATGGGTTGTAACAGGTTATACACGATATCTGTTATCACTGGTACTGTTACACAAAAATAACAGATCCAAATATCTGTTATTGAATAACAGCCTGTTATTTTTGGACGGATGATAAATACAAATTTAAATCTCAATTGAACATCGTCTTTGTCTTTGCGTTTTGAATCGAAAATCGTATCCGAAGAAAGACATGGGTAATGTGAAATTATAGAATTACGTAAGTCGGCCGTATGCCAGTTGTAAAAGGCTAGGCAAATTGATTGTTTTTTTTTTTTCGAAATTCCAAACTGAACACTTTCCTTCATGCTTAATCGCAGGCATAGGACTGTCAGTTTACTATACATTTAGGAACTTTAGTACATAATCAGAAATTGATTACGTTTCTCAAACTGGCGTAGTTAACTGTTCAATTAATTTTATGTAGGTACATAACTATTGACATTATCACCTATTATATATCTACATGACTATTTACAGTATCACCTATTCTATATCTACATTTACATATTTGATTAAGAAAGATTAGTTGCTGCAATTTCCTAACTCCTAACCGGGTCCGCCTTTCATTAAGGATATTCCCTGCAGCAGAGAATACCCTTTCGCAAGGAACCGACGAAGCCATTGCGTTAAAATTTTTGTTTACCATTTCACATTTCGTAACAAAGGAAGCAGCAAGGGAAGCAGTGAAAGAAATCAAATTTCAAAAATTCTAAATGTCAACAAATAAACCAGCCAAATTACCTTCAATTGAATATCATCTTTAAATCTATTAAAAATAAAGTCGTACATATTTGGGACATTTTGCGACCAATATCGTCAAACCAAAGATAATATAGATAAAAGATATCCTTAGACGGACATTATAATAGTTTTGGTTGCATCCCTTTCCAAAATAATGTAGAACAAAATATATTTTTATGTCATCAATATCAAACAAACCAAGAAAATTACTCATAATAAAATATAATTGATCATCAAAAAATCGTAAATACCTGGAACATAATGCCGCCAAGATAATAAAGGAATTCCGATACGATCACATTTTTTTTGGTTGCATCACAAATTGCCATAAAGAAAATTGAATAAAATTTTATTTCATTTTTTATAATGGTCACTGGTCAGTAACAGGTCAGGTAACAAGTAACACGGCCTAATTTAGGAGTCACTTTTTTGTAAGTGATCGTTCTTGTTAGACTACCAACTATATTTTAGGGATAATAAATACTAAGTGCTTCTCTTTTTAGCGCAGTTGAACCGCTTTAGTAAGAGTGAGAAGTAAACTTAATTTGAAATAAATAATAGGTGTTTCTCTTTTTAGCAAGGGTCATTCTTTGATGAGGGGGAGGACACCGTAACCCTAGACTCGGGTCATCTTCTCTACTTTCGCGAGGGCGATAAAACATCCCAGGGTGGTGTAGGTTTTCTCGTCAATAAGGCCCTCACTAACAACGTTCAAGAAATCTCCAGTGTGTCGAACAGGGTAGCGTACCTGATCCTTCGGCTATCCAAGCGGTATAGCATGAAGGTAATTCAGGTCTACGCACCGACCTCGGCACACTCGGATGATGAAGTGGAGGATATGTATGAATACATATCCAAAGCCTTACACAACACCACTAAGGCTCACTTCAACGTTGTTATGGGGGACTTTAACGGCAAGGTGGGAACCCGGACTGGCAACGAATCCCGAATAGGCCCACATGGTTATGGAGTTAGGAATCACAGGGGACAAACGCTTGTCAACTTCCTTGAGAAGGAGGGGCTGTTCTTAATGAACTCCTTCTTTAAGAAACGGCCCCAAAGGAAGTGGACGTGGCGAAGTCCCGACACTGTGACAAAAAATGAGATCGACTTCATCATGACGGAAAGCAAGCACATATTCAGAGATGTCTCAGTGATCAACAGGTTCAATACCGGGTCTGATCACCGACTGCTCCGAGGCTCTCTGAATATGAACTTAAAGCTTGAAAGAAACCGTCTGCTGAAGTCCACGCTCCGACCTAACCCAATCCAAATCATGGCGGGCACCGAGAAGTTCCAGCAGGCTCTCGGGAATAGATTCGTTGCCTTGGAACCCACTGATGACGCCGACGAGACCCTACACAATCTGGTCGAAACGTTGAGAGACGAGGGCATCAAGTTCTGCCAAAAGCAGCGTACTGGCAGGAAATCCAAACTCTCGGATGAGACTCTCAGGCTGTTGGCAAAAAGACGGGAAACCACCCAAGCGACTTTGTCAGATAGGTCAGACCTGAACAAGCGAATTGCGAAGATGGTACGGCACGACCTTCGGAGCTCCAACACACACCTCATTGAAGAGGCAATAGAGCGAAACCGAGGGTCCAAAGTATTCACTCAGCAGCTTGGCAGGAGCCACCTGACGAAGCTTAAAACGCACGACGGGAGGACTGTATTGTCGAAGCCGGAGATATTCGCCGAGATAGAGGATTTCTATGGCTGATTATACGCTGCACATGCCCCTCGTTCCCAACGAGACGACCACGATTCCAGAGCCACCCTGACACGCCACTATACCGACGAACTGCCAGACATCAGTCAAGACGAGATCGTGTTAGCTCTGAGGCAGCTTAAAAATTGAAAAGCCCCCGGTGAGGACGGCATAACGTCAGAGCTTTTGAAAGCCGGAGGAGCTCCTTTTATACAGGAACTACAGAACCTCTTCAACGGTGTCCTTCACAGTGGAAGAACTCCAAAGGCGTGGAGCAGGAGTTTGGTGGTGCTCTTTTTTAAGAAGGGTGATAAAGCCCTCCTTAAAAACTACAGACCCATCTCACTCCTGAGCCACGTCTATAAGCTGTTCTCACGAGTGGTCACGAACCGTCTCGCCAGGAGACTCGACGAGTTCCAGCCACCGGAACAGGCCGGGTTTCGCGGAGGATATGGCACCATAGACCACATACACACAGTGAGGCAGATTATACAGAAGTCCGAAGAGTATAATCAGCCCCTGTGTCTGGCCTTTGTGGACTATGAGAAGGCCTTTGATTCTGTCGAAACCTGGGCTGTTCTGGAATCCTTACAGCGATGCCAAGTAGACTGTCGCTATATCGAGGTACTGAGATGTCTTTACGACGCCGCCATCATGAGTGTCCAAGTACAGGACCAGCAGTCCAAACCCATCCAACTGCGCAGAGGAGTGAGACAGGGGGATGTTATATCCCCGAAACTGTTCACGAGCGCTTTGGAAGATATGTTTAAGACGCTGGACTGGAAAGGTAAGGGCATTAACATAAACGGCGATTACATCTCACACCTGCGATTTGCTGATGACATAGTCTTAATGGCGGAGTCGTTGGAGGAGCTGAACCAGATGCTGGGCGGCCTAGCTTCACCCTCGCGACGCATCGGTCTCGGCATGAATTTGGATAAAACCAAAGTCATGGTCAATGGTCTCATTGATCCGGGACCGGTCGTCGTACATGGCCACCCTCTCGAAATTGTTTCCGAGTACACTTACCTTGGGCAAATTCTGCAGTTAGGTAAAAACAATTTTCAGAGGGAGGCCAAGAGGAGGATCCAGCTAGGTTGGGCAGCGTTTGGGAAACTACGCCGAGTCTTCTCGTCATCCATACCGCAATGCTTGAAAACTAAAGTTTTCAATCAGTGCGTCCTACCCGTCATGACCTACGGAGCTGAGACGTGGACACTCACGATAGGGCTGGTCCACCAGTTTAAAGTCGCTCAGCGAGCTATGGAAAGAGCTATGCTCGGCGTCTCTCTGAAGGATAGAATTCGCAACGAATACATCCGACAGAGAACCAAAGTTCGACATAGCTCAAAGAATTAGCAAGCTGAAGTGGCAGTGGGCCGGCCATATCTCGCGAAGAACCGACAACCGCTGGGGTAAACGAGTTCTTGAGTGGAGACCGCGACTCGGCAAACGTAGTGTAGGACGTCCTCCGGCCAGGTGGGATGACGATCTGCGAAAGACTGCAGGCAGATGCTGGATGCGTCGAGCTGAAGACAGGGCGCTATGGCGCTCATTAGGGGAGGCCTATGTCCAGCAGTGGACTACTATAGGCTGATGATGATGATGATGATGAGTGGTAAATATCAGGAATGGTCAACGTTTAGAGATTTGTTTTTGTCACTTATTGATAGTAACCAATCGCTTGATGATGTACAACGTTTACACTATTTAAGATCTCAGTTGTCAGGTGAAGCATCACAACTCATAAAGCACATACCGATCACGCATGCAAATTATAACAAATGTTGGACTCTGTTAAACAGTCGTTACAATAATAAGAGATTTTTAGCCAATTGTATTCTCAAGCGTTTACTAAACCAAAAACAAATGACGGCCGAGTCATCTATTGCTCTCAAGGAGCTTTTAGGTACTACGACCGATTGCTTACATGAATTGTCAAATCTAGGGGTGCAAGTAGACTCTTGGGATATTATTATTATTTATTTGATTGGCTCCAAGTTGGACGTTGAGACTCGGAAGCAGTGGGAATTGCAGGTAAGTCAATCTTGCGAGGAACTTCCCACCTTAAACGATTTTCGGGACTTTTTGGATAAATGTTTTCGGGCTTTGGAATTTGTAGAACCTCAAAGTAGCAAGTCTAAAGATAGTACTAAAGCATTTCACGTAGTTTCAAAAATATCCTGTCCTCATTGTTCCGAGGAGCATCTCTTGTGTTATTGTAAAAAGTTTGCTCAGGAGACCGTCGATCAGCGTCGTCAAATAGTTAAATCTCGTGGTTTGTGTTTCAATTGCCTTCGCTCAAGTCATCTTAATATTAATTGTCGAGTAAATACCAAATGCAAAATGTGCAACAAAAAGCATCACACTCTCTTGCATCTAAAAACTGATTCAGAAGCTCAGGCGAGCTGTTCTATGTCTCCGTTGCAAAAGAAAATGCCACAGAACGAGATCACGGCTGAACCTCATATTTCAACCCATTTTTCGAAAAGTTTTCATAGTCAAGTTATACTGGCTACAGCCGTTATTAAGGCTAGGTCGGAAAATGGGTATCCACAAGTTTTGAGAGCCCTGTTAGACCAGGGTTCACAAGCTTCCTTTATTACGGAATCTGCTGTTCAGTTATTAAAGTTAAAAAAGATAGCAGTTAAAACGTCTATCTCAGGTGTAGGGGGAGGTCAGAGCGGTCTAACGTCAAAATTTATGGTTAGAGTTAACATTCAGTCTTTATGGGATCCTGACTTCACCCTTCAAATAAATGCTTATGTGCTGAGGAAGGTGACTTCGATTTTACCTGAAAGGAAATTCAAGTTGGTGGATTGGCTAGAGCTGTACCCTAATTGCGTAATACACATTCGATCGTAATCTGAATCGTTTTGAAACAGATTGCTAATCCATTGCTTCATAAGTACGAAAAAAATATGCTCAACAATTTAAATAACGCAATGAATGTTGTTGAACTGTCAAAATCAAACAGAGTAGTCGTAATCGTTTACGAAAATGTGTTACGCAATTAGGGTGCTGAATAGTATTAATCATTTGGCTGATCCAAATTTCAATAAGCCTAACAAAATCGACATTTTGTTAGGATCGGGAGTCTATACTAAAGTCTTAAAAGAAGGCTTAATCAAGGACCCTATGGGTAAAACAATGGCTCAAGATACTTACCTTCGTTGGATCATATCGGGAGAAGTCAGCGATGATTATGGAGTGATGTCTTGTCACAATGTAATTATAAGCATGCACGGTAAGGTCGAAGAAAATGAAATCCTAAAAAAGTTTTGGGAACTTGAGGCAGGGCCAACCTGCTCTGAAAAGTCAATTCTTAGCCCTGAAGAGCAAGCATGTGAAGACTACTTTGCTACTACCACATGTAGGGATGCAGATGGTCACTACATTGTAAAAGTGCCTTTTCGATCCAGTAAAACGCCCTGCAACACAAAGGAAATAGCGTTAAAAAGATTATACAGTCTTGAACGGAAGCTAGCTAAAAATTGCGAGCTTAAAGGACAATATACGTCGGTTATAAAGGAATATTTATCACTAGGTCATATGGAAGAAATTTCTAATGAAAAAGACAAGAATAAAGTTGGCGCTGTTTACTTACCGCATCATGCTGTAATCCGCAAAGACAAGTCGACCACAAAATTAACAGTGGTATTTGATGCGTCATCCAAGGGATCCGATGGAGTTTCCTTGAATGACACCTTAATGGTAGGACCACTGTTACAGGGAGATTTACGTCATAAAGTTATGCGGTGGAGAAAACATCCAGTATGATTGGTAGCAGATATTATAAAAATGTATCGCCAAGTTAAAATAGCTGATGACCATGTGGACTTTCAAAGGATTTTATGGCGAGATGATGTTCATTCTGATATAAAAGAATACAGGCTGTTGAGAGTTACATTTGGAACATCTAGTGCACCTTACCTGGCAGTCAAGGCATTGCAGCAAACTGCAAGCGATGAAGGTCAATCGTATCCATGCGCTGCTAGCAGGGTTAAGACAGATTTCTACATGGATGACCTAATGACAGGTTGTCAGACTGATGATGAAGCGGTAAAAATATATCATGAGTTTAATGAACTATTGAATAAAACAGGTTTCACTTTGCAAAAATTGACAAGTAACCGAGAAGAGTTGCTGAAAGATATAAGGCTGGACACTGGAAGAGATCTGGAAATAAAGGAAGATGGAACTACTAGAATTCTAGGACTTACCTGGAATCGCAATTCTGATGAATTCCATTATACTGTAAACTTACCCTTTTCAACACAGTCGCCGTTGCCGCCGTCTACATCTGAAACTAAAAGGACAGTTATATCGGAGATATCACGTTTATATGATCCGCTAGGTTGGATTGCACCATGTAATTACCGCTAAAATCTTCATCCAAAAACTATGGATCGCTGGTTTGGATTGGGATGAGAAACTGCCTGAGGATCTTTCAACAGAGTGGCAGTCTTATCGTAGTGGGTTGCACACACTCAACAACTTTAGAATACCTAGGTGGCTGAAAGGAAAAAGCGATGATCAAACGGTTGAACTGCATGGTTTTTCTGATGCGTCAAGCGTGGCATACGCCGCGGTTGTTTACATCAGAGTCATCGAGGCCAAAGGTCGAGTCCACTGTAATCTGGTAACTGCAAAAACGAAGGTGGCTCCGATTAAACAAATTTCTATACCCCGACTGGAACTATGTGGCGCAGTTTTAGTTACCAAATTACTTTTAGAAGTGGCTTGTGTCTTGAATGTCCAAAAATCCAACTTACATGCTTGGACAGATTCAACGGTCGTGCTGGCTTGGTTGAGCGATCACCCAAGTAGATGGAAAACCTTCGTCGCAAACCGGACGTCTGAAATTCTTAATGCCCTTGATTCTACTCAATGTCATTATATCGATACGAAAAACAATCCAGCGGACATTGCTTCGAGGGTACCCCTCGAAGCAATGTCCACATCTTTGTTGGAAGACTCGCTTTGGAAACATGGACCGTCGTGGTTGCTGGCGGATACCATAGAATACTGCAGACCTAAGGCTATAATGACTAAACTGGAACTAAAATCTGTCAAGGTTCATGCAGCACAGATAGACGATCACCCGATTGAACTGATGTGGTCCAGGTTTTTATCGTTCCGTAGGTTGATTAGAACTCTCACCTATTGCAAACGATTCCTGAAAATTAAGATTGCCAGAGAAACACGGACAAAGTTGCCACCTTACCTTGCAGCTTCTGAGATTGTGGACACCATGCATTGCTGTCTCAAGCAAAGTCAAAAGGTTTGGTTTGAGGCAGAAATAAAGGCAATACAAGCCGGAAGAGACGTCAGCAAAAGCAGCGGTTTGTCTTCATTGAACCTTACTTGGATGATAAGGGCTTGATGAGAGTAGGGGGTAGGATCCAAAATGCACAAGTAAGTGATGACATGAAGCATCCTATCATAGTTCCTCATCAATCCCATTTTGCTAGATTACTCATATCAGATGCTCATGAGCGTGTACTGCATGGTGGACCCCAATTAACACTTAATTTTCTTAGGTCAAAATATTGGGTTATTCGTGCAAAGAACTTGATCAAGGCTCACATCCGCGAATGCGTACCGTGTATTCGTCATGCAGCCGTAACAAAAACCCAATTGATGGGTCAGTTACCACCATGCAGAGTGACTCCAAGTAAGCCTTTTCTCCATTCAGGTGTCGACTACGCGGGACCGATTCAAATAAGAACAGCAAGGGGTCGTGGGCATAAGTCTTACAAAGGCTACGTATGTCTGTTCGTATTCATGGCAACCCGCGCTGTACATATAGATGCGGTCTCTGATCTGACCTCTCAAGGCTTTCTTGCTACCTTTAAACGTTTTGTAGCTAGACGGGGTCATTGTAGTCACCTTTACAGCGACAATGGCACCAACTTTGTAGGGGCGTCAAAGGAGCTTAAATCAATGTTTCGCGATGAATGCGCATCTCTTCCCCGAGAAATTGCGCCTATATTGGCTAATAATGGAACCGAATGGCATTTTATCCCGCCTCATTCTCCTAACTTTGGAGGTCTGTGGGAGGCTGGGATCAAAAGCACCAAGCATCACCTCAAACGCGTGATTGGCGAATCGACGCTGACTTTTGAGGAGCTGAGTACCGTCTTATCCCAAATTGAAGCGTGTCTGAACTCCAGACCTTTATCACAGTCTAGTGTGAACTCGTCAGATCCAAACCCATTGACGCCAGGACATTTCTTGGTCGGTCAGCCACTGGTAACAGCACCAGATTATAATTATGAGCACGTGACAGTCAGTAGCTTGAGACGTTGGCAATTGACACAAAGAATGATTCAATCTTTCTAGAAACGTTGGTCTCAGGAGTATTTAACTATGTTTTATCAACGACACAAGTGGGCTAAACGTACGCGCGATCCGAAAGTTGGTGATGTTGTCCTCACGACACAAGACAATTTACCACCTGCTAAGTGGTTATACGGGAAGGTAATCGAATTACACCCTGGCAGAGACAACTTAGTGCGCGTAGTTACCCTTCAGTGTAAGGATTCCCGAGTCAAACGCCCAACTTCCAAGCTATGCATTTTACCTGTCAACGATGAATGATGAACGTAATGCTATCGCTTTATTTTATTATTTAATATACAGTCCACTCAAACACTTATTTTAGGAACGTTAAGGTAAACACATGTATATGTTATACAATTGAAAGCCTGTACTATTTTATTACGGTATTTATGTTAAGATTATGTCAATACGGTAGTCTTCGAACACCAAGGGCTTTAGTACAACGCTGAAGTTTTCCACATTATATTTAGTCTTTATTATGTCATGGTGGGCGGCTTGAAAGGACTAGGTCCTTGGTGGGCGGAATGTTTACGTTATAATATTTAACTGGACTAAACCTAAACCAAAATAGGTACATTCAATTTTCTAAATTTCCCTTCACATTGTTTGCAGCTTATTTAAATTATCGTGTCTCATAAAAAAATTGATCTGCGCCGGGAACACGCGCTGTGATTTTTACGATTTCAAGTGTCGCCTGAAACCGGACACACAAAGATGCCAGCCAAATAATTTGTGACAGTACAGTTCGAAAGTTAGAAGCATTTATGTAAAGCCGAACATCCTGATATCAGAACGTTCGGCTAACCTGAATCTCCATAACTGAGGACCTTAGAGAAAATGTTACTGAATAAGGATTTAGTGACGATTTGGTTGGCCGAACGTTCTGATATCAGGACATTCGGCCATACATAAATGATTCTAACTTTCGAGCTGTACTGTCACAAATTATTTTTCTGGCATCTTTGCGAGTCACCAAATCGTCACAAAAAACTGGAGTAGCAGCCAGCTCCCTACCTCGATTGGCCGAACGTTCTGATGTAAATGTTAATTGTCAGTCCTCTGTCAAACTTTGCTGTCCCTGACCCAAGTTGCACGTTGAAGAGTACACACCACTTCTATCATAGTCATCGCCCAGTCCCCGCTATTCGGCCGTTTCCCAGTGCTATAGTGTTCCAAAATCGTTTTATGTTCAAAGTGCTACAAACATTTAGGGATCAAATTAAAACGAAGTTTTTTGTGAGTGAGCAGTAAATAAAATATTAGTGGAAATCGGAGTTGGGCGCGTTGCAAGCCCTCTGTCGCTATCCGGCGACAACCTTCGACATTCGAACAATAGCTCAGGACATGAAATATTTCGAGAAGGGTTGATTTTTGGATGGACACGGTGGAGATCAGGAATGATGCTAATGAGATTTCCAAAAACGGGATAAGGTTAGTAGCGAGATCTCAGACGTTAAAAAAGCAACATCAACACACAGCAGAGCAATGACAGGAAAGAGCCGGGAAAGCATTTGAACCCCGCCAAAAGATTCACCGGTGAAGCTTGACCTGAATCAATCCGGCTGCGACGTAGTTAAAAGATAAACACCATCTCTCCATTAGTCCAATGCCTACTCTAGGATGCACATCCGGTATAGCTCGCAATCCTTCACTATCCTATGTCTTCCGTCAAATCATAAAACATAAGCTTCAGGGGCTAGGGCAAATCTTGGGGTTCATTCGTATAATTGAGTTTGGTTCAATCTCGCTGGGGTCGGTTATTAATTTCCGGTTTTCGGCATCAGCGACTTCATCTAAATCCGGTCACACGTCACGTCAAAGCTGTATGAAGTCGGTAACATTAAAAAGACTCAAAACGCATCATGGCTGTTTCAAAAATGTCACGTGTTGCAGCCCAAAACTTTTTTTTTTAATACATCTATTCTCATCAGACATGTTCAAGTTTTAATTGTGAACACACGCTCTCTCTCTCAGACTCAGACGAAAAGTTTTATATGAGTGACATTGAGTAGACAGTAAGTGTTAAGACTTCTACTTCGATTTTGAGTCGAACTCATTAGTTACTTTTACTACATAAACAAAACCATAGGAAAAGTGACAATAAAACGCGTAAAATAAATCGCTTTAAATATATTCAAGTCGCACTACTACTCGATATTCGTCATATGACAGTCGTACCTCGTACTACCACAGGACGGCGGCATCATGGTGAACAACCCGTGCGGCGTGGGCATGCACGAGGCGCGCCTCCTGTACGGGGCGCGCGCCGTGCAGACAGGCACGGTCGTGTCCGTGGGCACGGGCCGCGCACTCGCCGCGCACACGGACTACAGGCTCATGTCGCGCGCCATGCAGGCCGGCGGCGAGCCGCAGTCCACGAGCTGGAAGGACAAGTTCAACAAGATACTCGACTCTGCCACTGACACTGAAGGTATGTACCGACCCCTGCAGAGTGCACCTACACAGTGATGGGCCCCTGGTAGTGCAGTTACTTGTTTTTTTTATTCGTATTTAGGTGTTAGTCCTCACTCATCACGTCTGTGAAGTTAACATTTTTTTTCTGTTAGATCATGTTTCGATAGCAGCCCTAAATTTGGAAGTTAGAATTTAGAATAGTGTTTTTAAACAAAATGTTTAACCGGCGAAAAAAGGAGTTCCGGAGTTCATAAGTCGACGTATAAGGGGATATGTTGACACGTTTGTCGTGACGGCAGCGGCGTGACGCTCGCTTATGCCGTCACGCCCGCTCTCCGCCATGTCTCACATCTCCCGTGACGGCCACTTTATTTTAATGCCACTCTTATCATACTTATGTTGTACAAATAAAAGCATGAGTACAATGTGCAGGTGTGCACCTGGTCATGAACGACCTGCTGCCGGCCGGCCACTACTACCGCTTCAACCCGCCTCTCATGGAGGAGTGCGCCATGGACGAGATCAACACGGACAAGCTCGACAACCTCGTCGTGGACACGCAAGCCTACATCCGGTATGTACTGCGGACAGTTTATACTTTCACACTTTATACTTACTGACTTTATTAAGACTATTTGGGTCATTGTTTTTTACTTTTGTGTTTTTTTTATTATCTCACTTAGTTTTAATCTTAATCGTGGTCTGGCGGTTTCAGTAATTATGCGACCCACCCAATGTCTTTTCTTTGGTATTGTTTGTCGTATCGTTGAGCTCCTTATTATGCATATTATAGTTATGTTATGTGTGTTGTTGTTATAGTTGAGCTGCACGATTACTGACAAATGCGTGCACTTACTGGACAGGTCCAATCAATCTATGTGGTTCTTTCAAAAGACCATTTCAGACACCCATCCACATGGTCTTCACATGATCTGACCAAGATTAAGTCTGGACTTTAAAAGAGACTGTGACCTCTGAGTTTGTTTCGGCCTTTCATCTCAGAGTAGTCAGATAGGAAACGCCCGTCCTCATCTAATTTTAAAGAAAATGTTTGACATGTAAAAGTGTTTGTACAAACCTACTTACAGAAATAAAATCATTTATCATTTGTTGACTAGACATGAAAGAAAACCATGAAAATGACAACCATGACCGATTTGCATTTCATATTTTCGCAGTCGCTCTTTTGTCTTTGATTTTCATGTTGTCCTCACTATGGGTATTAGCACTCTCAAAAACCATGAAAACTACTTATAAAGAAAAATTTTAAAAGTGTCTCAGCCACCATCTTGGATTTTCTGCTTGACCTTACTATCCGCATCAACAGTCTTGAACAACCTTGAAAATGACACCCATGAAGAGTGAATTTAAAATTTATTCGTAGCCGCTATCTTTGATTTTCTTTTTGACCTCGCTATCGGCATGAGCACCCTCGACACCCATGAAAACGATACCCATGACAAAAAAAAACTTTGCTGCCATCTTTGATTTTCTGCTTGACCTTACTATCCGCATCAACACTCTTGAACAACCTTGAAAATGACACTTATGACGAATAATATTAAAATTATTCGTAGCCGCCATCTTTGATTTTCTTTTCGACCTCACTATCGGCTTTAGCACCCCCGAAAACCATGAAATCGACACCCATGACGAAAAATTTTAAAATTATTCGTAGCTGCCATCTTGGATTTTCTGCTTGACTTTACTATCCCCATCAATACTCTTGAAAAATCATATAAATTACACCCAACCAAAAAAAATTTATTCGTGGCCGCCATCTTGGATTTTAATTTTGACTTCAATATCGTCATTAGCACCCTCGAAAACCATGAAAACGATACCCATGAAGAAAAAATTTAAAATTAGCCGCCATTTTGGATATTATAGAAGTCATGGTTTTCAAACTTCTGTTACGTCACCACTCTTGAAAACAATGCACCTGTCACCCATGACGGAAAATTATAAAATTATTCGTAGCCGCCTTCTTGGATTTTCTTTTTGATCACACGATCGGCATAGCCCTCGTGGCTAAGTAATAATAACCCTGAAGGTTAAGCTACTCTTGTTAAGTCGGTCCGTGGATGGGTCACTATCCAATACCGAGACGCCTCCGTGCCTTGCAAAGCACGTTAAGCCGTAGGTCCCGGCTATAAATCATGGATCTTTGACAGTCGATACGGGTAACCTGAAGTCCGAAAGTCAGTCTTGCCAAGGGGTGTCGTGTTACTTAGTAACTGGGTGGTGCAGGTCAGACAGGCAGTCGCTCCGTGTAAAAAGTCAGCTCTGTCGGCTGCGTCCGGTTAGATAATGATTTAGCTAGTAAGTTAAATAATGTATGTGTGTGTCCCCAGACGCAACCAGCACAAGTTCGAGCAGGCGGCCGCCATGCTGGTGCGGCCGCGCGGTGCGGGGCAACGCGTCGTGGACTACGTGACGCACCGCGCGCACCTGGCGGGCGCGCTCGCCTACTGACGGGCGGCCGGCGAGCGCGCGCACGAGCACGAGCAGCGGCACTACCGTCAGTGACACACAAGTGCTGCGGGCTAGTGGACTACGTGTGACACACGCGTGCTGCGGCCCTAGTGGACTACGTGTGACACACGCGTGCTGCGGGCCTAGTGGACTACGTGTGACACACGCGTGCTGCGGCCCTAGTGGACTACGTGTGACACACGCGTGCTGCGGCCCTAGTGGACTACGTGACGCACCGCGCGCACCTGGCGGGCGCGCTCGCCTACTGACGTGCGGCCGGCGAGCGCGCGCACGAGCACGAGCAGCGGCACTACCGTCAGTGACACACAAGTGCTGCGGGCTAGTGGACTACGTGTGACACACGCGTGCTGCGGCCCTAGTGGACTACGTGACGCACCGCGCGCACCTGGCGGGCGCGCTCGCCTACTGACGTGCGGCCGGCGAGCGCGCGCACGAGCACGAGCAGCGGCACTACCGTCAGTGACACACAAGTGCTGCGGGCTAGTGGACTACGTGTGACACACGCGTGCTGCGGCCCTAGTGGACTACGTGTGACACACGCGTGCTGCGGCCCTAGTGGACTACGTGACGCACCGCGCGCACCTGGCGGGCGCGCTCGCCTACTGACGTGCGGCCGGCGAGCGCGCGCACGAGCACGAGCAGCGGCACTACCGTCAGTGACACACAAGTGCTGCGGGCTAGTGGACTACGTGTGACACACGCGTGCTGCGGCCCTAGTGGACTACGTGACGCACCGCGCGCACCTGGCGGGCGCGCTCGCCTACTGACGTGCGGCCGGCGAGCGCGCGCACGAGCACGAGCAGCGGCACTACCGTCAGTGACACACAAGTGCTGCGGGCTAGTGGACTACGTGTGACACACGCGTGCTGCGGCCCTAGTGGACTACGTGTGACACACGCGTGCTGCGGCCCTAGTGGACTACGTGACGCACCGCGCGCACCTGGCGGGCGCGCTCGCCTACTGACGTGCGGCCGGCGAGCGCGCGCACGAGCACGAGCAGCGGCACTACCGTCAGTGACACACAAGTGCTGCGGGCTAGTGGACTACGTGTGACACACAAGTGCTGCGGGCTAGTGGACTACGTGTGACACACAAGTGCTGCGGGCTAGTGGACTACGTGTGACACACAAGTGCTGCGGGCTAGTGGACTACGTGTGACACACAAGTGCTGCGGGCTAGTGGACTACGTGTGACACACAAGTGCTGCGGGCTAGTGGACTACGTGTGACACACAAGTGCTGCGGGCTAGTGGACTACGTGTGACACACAAGTGCTGCGGGCTAGTGGACTACGTGTGACACACAAGTGCTGCGGGCTAGTGGACTACGTGTGACACACAAGTGCTGCGGGCTAGTGGACTACGTGTGACACACAAGTGCTGCGGGCTAGTGGACTACGTGTGACACACAAGTGCTGCGGCCCTAGTGGACTACGTGTGACACACGCGTGCTGCGGCCCTAGTGGACTACGTGTGACACACGCGTGCTGCGGCCCTAGTGGACTACGTGTGACACACGCGTGCTGCGGCCCTAGTGGACTACGTGTGACACACGCGTGCTGCGGCCCTAGTGGACTACGTGTGACACACGCGTGCTGCGGCCCTAGTGGACTACGTGTGACACACGCGTGCTGCGGCCCTAGTGGACTACGTGTGACACACGCGTGCTGCGGCCCTAGTGGACTACGTGTGACACACGCGTGCTGCGGCCCTAGTGGACTACGTGTGACACACGCGTGCTGCGGGCCTAGTGGACTACGTGTGACACACGCGTGCTGCGGCCCTAGTGGACTACGTGTGACACACGCGTGCTGCGGCCCTAGCGGACTACGTCTCGCACCGACACTATCGCCAGTGACACACGTGTGCGTAGTGAACCCTCTGTGTGACAGTGCGCGTCGCGCTGACTATAGTGACATTATGGTGATACCTAGCAATATTAGATAGACAGGACAACGACACACGTTCAATACGAAATCACTTCGCCAAACGTGACTTATCGGTAGGAAAGTGATAAAAGTATAGAAGCTACTCTTTTTCTCGGCAAAAAGAATAGTAGCACACTTTTTTTACGTTTTAGATTCAATAATTCTTGAAAAGTGTTTTCGTGCTGGATGTAGTAAGCTTATTCTAAAAGAATATAGTAACGTGTCGTCATCGAATAGTGAAGGCCAAGCCTCGCTCCGTAGATATGATTTAGTTGACTTGTACATAAATACTTTTCCTAGTTAGACTAGCATCTCAAGGACGATATTCCTCATGTATCTACCTTCTCACGGTTTGTATCGTCTTTGTATAAATAAAACACACTTGTGCTCTAAATAATTGTTATATAAAAAACTGTTGAAACCTTCATTTATTGTTATGTTTATGCATTTTATCATTATAAATAATGTTAAATATTTTATTTTTAAGCATTATGTTGTAGCGAGCATATGAAGCGTAAAGTAGTACAGTCACAAGTAAAGTGCATTTGTCCTTACTTGTGTTGTGGCGTTCGATGATGAGGACTATTGTTGCCATTCGGATTTGTTGGAAGTTTGTGAATCATGCGATGCCAGACAGGTGAGAACAAATTCTCTATACATGTGTTAAAGGTACATCTAGTCATTAGTTACATGTTGAGCAACAAGCTGTTTGTCACAGTGACATTCGGCTGTTAGTATTGTGATCGTTGTTAGGCGTACGATGCAAATATAAGCGTGGCAATGCAGGCCTGTGGACAGGTTGCTTTAATGTGCAGTGCGTCACAACTCAGTACTCAGTAGTCTCTAGTTAGAGAAAAAAATTACAATTTTGTTATTTAAAGAATGTGATAAATAAATAAATTCGATTCTAAATATGGTCTTACTTTTTTGTACTGTTCTTCTCCATACTTCCTATTACCTACACTTAATCAGGGACTTACAACTGTAACCGTTTAACACGTACTAGGTTACTGTAACGTAATAAGCGTTTTAACACTGCTTTTAAAACTGTTTTAAGAAACACATAAATTAATGTAACAGATACAATAATGTTACAGAATCAATGTGTAACCTTTTATAGTATGTGTTAATGTGTAACAGAAATAAGCAGTTGCATGGTACCACAACAACGCGCTGCGTCTACCTGTTACACTTTTGATAGTGTTCAGGGTTAACACATCGACAAACACATTTAGAAGGGTTACATATTTGATTATGTTATCAATTAAGAGTCCGTGCACAAAATTCACTCTCTAAAGTTTAGGCAAATTAATTGCGATGCTATGTTTGTGTGCAACGTTCACGCACACACGCCAAAAAATCGAGCGTATTGAACGCTTAAACAGTTTTGATCCTATAGATGAAATAATATTTTTAAGTAACGTAGGTACGGATAATAAAAATCTGGAACGTTGGTGTATATTCGTTTGGTATATTTATCACAATCAACATAAACATAGCACAATTTGGTATTAGATGGATTAAGGTACATTTAAACATTCAATTTGTAAACATTCATAAACTTAGACAGTTCAAACAAATTGAAAAAATCTTATTGTCTATGAAATCTGTAAAATAATAAAAAAAACAACAATAAAATATGAGAGACTTGGATAAGAATAAAATATAAAGTTAAGGAAAATATAAAAAATATATTTAAAATGTTGTGTCTCTCAGTGGCATTGAGCGAGTTTTTCTTGGATCGACTATTTCGGGTAAAAGGCATGTATTGTAGAAATCTACAAGCCTTTTTTCCATCTTAGTCTTCCAAAAACTATCGTCCCTATATATTTGAATTACTTTTAGCGGCTGCCCAGGCCCTGTCCATACAGCAAAAAGGCACAAACTTTTCTTTGTGATGTGGAGTTGGCCTTGTACTTGGTACCACCAGTCATGATTTTTATTTATTATTATTTCGTTGTTTTGGATTTTCCAAAACTTAATTTTTTTGGCTTTAATAGCGTCATCAGGAGACATTCCAAAAGCTGAGATGGGGCATTTTAATTCAATTATGCCATTTTCGAACAATGCATCTGGAGTTGCACCCAGGAAAAAGTGCTCATCGTCGATAAACAGACCGCATTGTTCAAAAACAAGGGTTTCTTGTTTTTCCAGCTGAGCCAATGCGTTTCGTTCGTTAGATTTGCCATGTTGAATGGCTGCGACGTGGTCAATTGAATATTTATATAGTAAATTTTTTACCAGACCTGCAGAACTTATATTGTTCCTTCGCTTGCAGACTTTGCTAAAATTTGAGGCCGTCAAAAGGCACCTTCGTAGCTCCAGCCACAAGGCGCTTTCCGCCTGTAATATGGTCTCCCGTTCAATGTCGTGCCTTTGCTCTATCTGGGATTTGAGGTTTTGCAGAAACAACGACTTGGCCGTTAAATACTGTTCTTCTGACATGTCCGGCCTTTGGCACGAATCGCCGTAATCAATGTTGTTATTGTTGAATATCAGTCTGCGTCTCGGTTTGTTTTTATTTTTTTTACTTTGGTTCGTCCGGCATTTTAGCGCTTCAAATTTTTTGGTTGCTGTTGATGGACTGCTGTTAAAAACTGTTTTATAAAATCGGCTTATAGGTTTCCCAGTATTAAAAGCAACAACCGCTGCATAACACCTCAAGGCATATGAATTTTTAAGTGAATAATTAATGCGTTTACCACCGACGTATTTAGCTACTATGGAATTAAATTGTTCAGCTCTATTATTATTAAAATTGTGTAATAAACTTCGCGCATTAAATGCTAAAGTAGATGCAATTGCAATTAGTTTTTGCATTAATACTTTGACGTCTGGCACAAGGTTTTTTTTCTGTCTTTTTCTCATCACCACAATAATATCCTTCACACTGAGAGTGATCTCCAAATATATGTTTGGGACTGTTAACAATATCTTTTTGCAGATTTTTTATTTTTTCCGTCATTGTGTAAGTCTGAGCCATTCTGAACCTTACTGCAGCTTTTGCAGCAATACGTAATCGTTTGACACGCTCAGGATTTAGAAGTTTACGCTGAGTCAACGGAACTGACGTATCTTTAATTAAACTCAAAATTTTGCCGTTATAGTTCCGCATCAAATGATTGGAACATTCTATTTTCTCAACTATTACATTTGGATACGGCCTGCTTTCCAAAATATTTTTAAAAGTGCTTGAGTCTCCATCTGCAATAAGTGTTGCGTAAACTAAATTGTGTTTTTCTACGGAGTTTCGGAATCCCTCAACAATTACTGATTTCTCCATACTTGTGGAAGAGCCTGCGTGGTTTGCATTGCATTGATGTTCCGGAGGTGTAATTTTTTTGTGTACTGCACGAGAACATATGATGCAATATTTATTTTTAATACCAACGTGTAATATTTTGCCCGTATTTAATCCTATAATCGCTCCTACTCCTGTTGCGGAAGAAAAGTTTGTTTTGTAGGTTCGTTTACCCCACGCAGCATCAGCTGTTACCGGTATAGATGGTATACCTGAAGGACTCACGCTCCCCCTTTTCAAAGCCATAGAAGCTTCGTCTTTACCGGCTTCAACCATAGTAGATTCAGCTGTAGTCTTCCACCAGTTATACAAGTTGTCGTGACATTTCTGGTAGGTGGATTTACTAATAAGTGCCAAAGTAATGGAAGCTGCTAGCTCGTTCAAGTTTGCCCGGCCACAACCAATACTAATTATACCAGAGACAGCGCTATGGTTAACGTCCAACCCATTTGTTGTTTCCTCACATGTATTTATCCGGAATCGACTGTTACACATGGAACATGGTAAATAAATTTTTGATGAAAACGATTGTTTTTTTTCTTCAGTTATCGTAAGGTTTGATAGTTTACATCCAAATCTATCATTATGGTTAGATACGGTTACCAATTGGTCAAAAAAAAATTGGAAATCGATTATTCTTCGCCCTTTAATAGGTATAGATGAATCTGGTGATTCCTGAAACAAGATTGTTTCTGACTCATGTTGTTTCTTGTAAAACTTTAGTTGTAATTATAAATATGTTTAATAGATAATAAATTCAAAGCAAAACAATACCTTATTTGTTTCAATAACAAAGACATCGTCTGAATATAAATCCATTAATGTTGTTTCTCTATTTTGATGAAAATTTTCTTTATTCTGTAACAAATTGTATCCATTTTAATACAAAGTACTAGGTTTTTTTTTATAACCAAGCGAAGTGCATTTCTTGGCCGTTTTGAAATACTTATCCAATCCATCAAAAACATTCATGGATCTAATTATTATTCTGAAAATGATCGCGTCCAGAGCGGACTGTCCCTTCCAGGGGCACTGGGTGGCCACAGTAGTAGGCCTTAATAAATAGTTAATTTTGTAAAAACTAACAATACTAACCTAGTAACCTAAGCACTATTGTCACTAACATCAATATACTAACAAAATATGGACTTAAGGTCTGAAATAAAGTTTTATTTAATTTAATTTAATTTAATTTAATTATATATTTTTGGTGGCTATTACCATGCCTAGATTAAGTTGACATGCGTCGTCAACATCACCAGTCATTACTGCCTGTTCAGAACTTCCATTGTCATCAATTTCCTAAAATAAACAACATTTTAAATAAGAATGTACTCGTAAATACTTCTTTATGCACTTCTAGCGCTGATCTAAAATAAAAACTTACATGTTCTTGAAACGAAGCTGTAGGAATTTGATTACAATTACGTTCTGAAAGAATTTGTCTGATACGGTCCAATCCCACGTTTCGTCTTTTTTTTTTGGTGATGCACTGGTAATGCGCTCCTTTCTTTCGACCCATTATCTATAACAAATTTATAAATAAATACCAGTAAAATATAGGCAGTGATGGGATCAATCACTAAAATTTTCAGTCGATTGATTAGTCAAACTAGAAATTTAGTAAACCAAAAAAACATACAATTTAAATATAACTAGCGAACCCAGTAGGCTGATGTTGTCCTGCGACAACAGCGTCACCCGGGTCCAACGAAGAAGAACGATCCAGGTGATCCAAAAAGAATTAAAATCTGTCAAGTAATTTAGGATGAGAAGAATTACAAACACACGCACATCGGTATTTTATATTTAAAAATTAGGCATGCAACATTAAAATGTTGTTCATAAACAAGCAAAGTACAAAAAAACTTACCGGATCAATATATGGTAGTCGGCGTACAATTTCTGGAATATGTTTACGTAGAACACGCGCGCGCCTGCGATGCAAAGTGATACGTCCTCACGCTGGGATGGCCCGGTCGTTACTGACGAGATCTGTTTTGCGCGGTCGATAATATAGTTCACTTTGCCGTTTATTTACTAAATGAAGTTTTGTTTAAATATAAAATAAAAATTATATTCTATTAAATGGTTAACTTAAGATTAATAAGTAATTTTTAAAATTTCTGTAAAGTGTTTCTAAGGAATAGAAAAAAATACTTATTTGTTTAGAAGTTTCCCAAAAATAACGTTATTTCATATATTTTTTCTGCTTTAATACGTACGAAAGTTAAAAATGTGATTCAGCCATCTACAAGAAGACCATTTAATGATGTTATTTATATATTTTTTTATGTGCAGAATCTTTTGTAGTTTTGTGGAAAAAGAAACCAAACATCACTCGCTCGTTACTTTTTCGGAAAAGGCGTTGAGGGTATAGGTGATTTTCCAATATTATATAACTTATTTGAAAAATCCCTTTCCGCCACATTCAAGAATTAAAACTCGACTATTATACTAACAAATAAAAAATGTAAAAATTATGTTTCCCTTTCTCACAAATTGTGATCAAAATTAACCAAATTGAGTTAATTTCGTGCACGGGGCCTTAAGAACGTAACATTTATAAATTCTGTAACCTTTATGGTGATTTTAAGTCCCTGCACTTACTTTTACATTCCAATCCTAATAATTTTAACAGACATTGGTGCCGATTCTCTTGTACACCGAACTAAACTAACTAAACTATCACTAAAATTCCTTACTTTTTACTATGAGAATCTTGAAGCTATTCTGCGAAAAAAAATCTCTAAATTTAAAAATAATTTTCACACAACTATAATCGAATTTGACAATCTCGAGTTCACGTGTATTTTTTTTCTATTGGTTTTGCAACGTCTTTGTTAGAGCCGGAGGCCGCCTGGGGCAGCCTCGACGTGTTTTGTATGGAAGTTATTACTTTTTTGATGGAAAATATAAAATAAAAATATCTACATGTAGAGCATTGGAGGTTTCTGGCTTACATAGGGGCTCGAAATTTTCATTATTTTTGTGATAGGACACACCGTTTTCGAGATATGAGCAAAAAAGAAAAAAAAAGTTATAGTACCGTTTTTGCACGTCTGACGTCAAGGTGATGGTGTGATTTTAGTTCACGCCAACTAATTTTATTCCACACCTTTTTAATCGCGATTAAAAGTAGTCAGATTCATGTTGAGAATTAGTTAGACAATCAAATTTTTTGGTGAAAAACGTCAAATTCAGAATAGCAAAATAGCCATTCTCACTAAACTAAAAACTCTGTGCCATCTTAGTGCTGTTAAACTAAAACATAGCTAAGTTGTGTCACTTTAGTCAATTTCACAATAATTAATCCGTAATTTGACAGGATTAAACCAAATTTTTGTGATTTTTAGTCTAGTTTAGAGGCATTTGTGACAAGAGAATCGGCACCATTAGTTAACGAGTAAAACCCTCATTAAATCAAAGTGATCCTTGAGTCATCGGTCGTCAGGGCCGTAACCAGAAAATACACAGATACAGAAAGTTTTCTCCTATACAAAGAGAGAAAACGCACGCACACAAACAAGCTTGTAGGTACGTACATTGTGTGATGAGAAATTGAGAAACTTAGAGTTCGAGGCGGTGCGGGAGCACGCGTCGGGTCACGGTGTGACGCGCTGCTTGCACTCTCACTTGTGACGCGCTGCGGACGGGGCTTGTGTACGGGCGGCCAAGGCCGGCAATCGATGTACGATATTGAGATATTGAGACGTGTAAAACAAATCAACAACAAATCGTTCACCCGATGGGCTTTCAACTTTCATCCCTTATTTAATCCCTATAGGAAATTAAATTTCAAAAATCCTTCATTAGTACTCACCTTCGTTAAGTAACTCTTGAGCAAAATTTCTTGCCTCTATAGACGGGTTTAGGGCTGCGTCGTCGTGCGTTGTCTGTCAGTGAATTCTAATATTTAGATGAATAAAAATACCACAATTTCGGAAATAAAATGCATCTGACTAGAACCTTTAAAGGTTTCCATACCTATCTGCAAGACACAAATCTTTTTGAGAAGTGGTCGCCGCGCGGGCGCCGGCACGTAGGCGAGAGGTGGCGGGGACTGCGGGGAGTGGTCATCATTAACATTCAAACCGTACTTTCCCTTCCACTCCACGACCGACCGTTCCACAGACAGACATTAGTGTTGTAGCCTAGATAGTAGACGCACGTATACAACGCGTTACGAGTGAAACCATTTCGAAAATAGCGTGTCAGCGAGAAGACGAACTTCAAAGTGTAGTGAACAAAGTGTCGCGGGAACATGCAGAGCTTCAAGTATATTCTGGCGATGGTTAGTACTTCCGTTATGTTTGGTATACTTACTTACCTAATGTGTTGTATAAGTTTGTGTTGTGTAACTGTGTGTCTAATGTGTCCATGTAACGCATGACCCCAGGACGATCGTTTGCAGGGTTTTGTGACATAATAATGCTGGGTTTTATTGCAGAAATTCACAAAAAAAAATGCTTCAGTAGGAACCTACAGTCGCCGGCCCGTAACTTGCAAGGTTTAAGTAAGCGTAGTGACACATAGGTATTGCAACAAAAAACTGGACACTCTTATTGCTTGTCAATATTCCATGGTTATTGTCATTATTTTATTTCATCTTGTCTATTTAGTTATAAGAAAGTTAAAGAAAGGAAAAACGCATCAAAAGACTTACGTTACGTGCCGGTGACAGTATCCACCTAAATACTTAGTGTAGGTACGGCCAACACCACGACAGTTTGACAGTAGACAGCCTACTAGTAACACTTGAACTAGGAAAATACTCTAATAAACATCTTTGTCATTTTTATTAGGTATTGTGGTCAAATATAAGTACAAGCACAAACATTTATACTGCTCCTCAGATCGGGATGACGCACGGTGGGCTGAAAATCGGCTTTCAAAGATTTTTGCCGGATATCGTTTCTATTAGTTATTACTATATTCAAAAATGACACACGAGTTAATTCTGCACGAAAATAAAGGAATTATAATTTTTTTACGAAATATTTGTAACGGCAAGGAAAACCGTAAAATCCTTACAGGTGGTTTTAGTAGGTAATAATTGTTTATGATTTTTTGTTACATAACGGTTATCGCGGCAATTTTTTTTAAATCGTAATTTTTATTTATTAATTAATACATAACTATGATTAGTGTCTAAGTTAAGAAATCGATAATTATGAAGAATGTTGTTATCCAAATATTAATAATATATATTTAAAAAAAAAATGTTATGGGAAATGTTGAATACCAAATATTAAACATTTTCCTTATCACTGTCGTTGTCGGACTCCAATTCTGAGTCAGTATCCAGATTTTAAATATCTAAAAACTCGAACCTCCTAAAATCTTTGTTTCGAGATTCTGAGGCTTCTTCCGAGAGAGTCCCAATCGGCACAATAACATTTTTCTTGATTTTGTCAGCCCCGTGTATTAATAATTTATGTACGGTTGACGACATGTAGTACCAGTCGTAGAATTCCACGTATTCACGTTTTCTGCTGTTTTGCGGGCAAAATCTTTAAATTTGATTACGTCGATCTTCTCGCCCGATGTTATCGCTTGCTAAATCACAGCAAATCTTTTAATAAGATCTTCTTCCAAACCCGGTAATAGCTGCAGTTTTATTGGGAAACTCGAAAAACTTTCTTGTGGTATTCTCATCATTGATATAGTTCCCGAGCCTTGTTTCACAACATCAAACAACAGATTGAGCTGATCTTTGATTTATTTTTACTTTTTCTGTTCTGCAACATATCTTCGTGCTCATTACTTCTCGCTGCCTACCGTTTGAAGTCCAGCCTGTACGTAATGTGTTACAGACATTCGTGTAGAGATGATAAGCCAAATTCGTGTATGTCAGCACACACAGTTCTTGATGTTACAACATCTAAGCGGTTCATTTCCGTAGGTTTTGCTAAGCACAACTAGTACGATGCATTTGATATTAGACGACTCAATCATTGTAATTACTTATTCACTTATTTTCAGACTCACTAAAAGACTAAACAGTTAGTTATTTGGTATTTTGGTTGTATTTAAAGTTTTAAAACTCATTTTGTATTGATAAATATCTAGCTCAAACATAGTTGTCTAAGTGTGAATCTACTATAAACCTCTGACTACTCTTTCGGGTATATAGGGGTGATGCTATTTTATGCTACGTGTTGTTAAAATTCTGTGTTCGTCAACTTAAACACTAAAAGGAACCATTTCATATGTAAAAATAAATGAAAATATTTAATGATTAAAAAATATATACCAGCGATAACCGTTAAGTGACGTATGTCAAAAATTATAAATAATTAGTATTCTAACTACTTGTGAGGATATTACGGTTTTCCTTGCCGTTTCAGAGATAATTAGCTTTTCCATACTAGCTTCATACAAATTTTTCGTAAAAAAAATATAATTCCTTCGTTTTTGTGCAGAATGAACTCGGGTGCCATTTTTGAATATAGTCATAGCTAATAGAAGCGATATCCGGGAAAAAATCCGGCTCTTTCAGTTTGAAATCTATGAAAGCCGATTTTCAGCCCACCGTGTGACGGGGTGACCCGCTCACCTCAATCAGCATGTCGATTCTGTAAACATCTCACCGTGAAGACTTGCGTGCGACGTTTTACATAATAGTATTAGTTCTTTTGAAGGGTATAAGAGACCTCCTTTATCTTTTGCTACTATTAACTTGTGGTCCAAATTTACTTCATTTGACAACAGTGCTCAAACACAAATGTCACCAACAATTTTTTTATCTATTCAATTCTAGCAGTTGCTTCGATCCAGTTTTCTTGTATCAGGATCTGCTGGAACCCTAAAAATAAAATTTTAAATGTAAGTTTTCAAATATCTAAATCATTAACCCATAATAAACAATCATTGGTGGTAATAAAAAACAAAGTTATTTTAATTATATTACTACTGATAATAATAATTTTTATCAAACCCACATACCTACTTAGTATCTACACACCTGCACCCTAATTGCGTAACACATTTTCGTAAACGATTACGACTAATCTGTTTGATTTTGACGGTTCAAGAACATTCATTGCGTTCTATAAATTGTTGAGCAGAATTTTTATCGAACTTAAGAAGCAATGCATTAGCAATCTGTTTCAAAACGATTCAGATTCCGATTGATTGTGTATTACGCAATTAGGGTGCTGGCTTCTTTTCCGATACGTTATAATAGCGCAAGACGCAAAAATTCTTTGTATTTCGCGGATGTTCGCACGTTGTCACAATATGAGCGCGACTGTTGGCCGGTGAACCAAATTTCGGTTGACTTATGAGCGTTTGCTCATATATATCGTCTCGACACGGCAACCGCGACAGAGAGCACCGCGACGTATGCTTTGGCGTCTCGTTGATGCGCGTCTGGCTGAGTGTGCCGTTTCGAACGTTTGTTCGTGGTTTCCGTAGATACTGTCCATATTTATATTGTGCCCATGATACAAATTTCGAAAATGTTGACAGCTGCCATATTGTATGTTCATTTTGATTTTACTATCGGCACCCTTGAAAACCATGAAAACGACACTCATGACAAAAAATTAGGAAATCTCGCGACCGCCATCTTGGATTTTCAGAAGTTATTCATTTTAGACAATTTCAGAAGAATGTTGGTACAGGAGATGTTATTTACATGTTACTAAATGATGTTGTTAATAAAATAAATTGTAAAATGAGAGTAGCTGGTATTTAATTGGATTTAAGTGCGGCTTTCGGCACGATAGACCATAAACTACTCATCATCAAAAAGAGCACTATGGTGAGGCCTTAAAACTCTTCTCTTCATATCTCAAAAATAGAAAAGTGTTTGTCGAACTTGATTCCACAAAACCAAACGGATATAAAAGCTAACTACAGGTCATCTATGTTAAATATTACAACCGGCGTGCCTCAAGGATCAATTTTAGGCCCTTTATCATACATATTATTCACTAATGACCTAATCAATTTCGTACATAAACTTTTACCGGACATACAACTTGTAGTCTTTGCGGATGACTCAAATGCTGTAGTTGAAGCTAACGATATCCAAAACCTTACTGTGAAGGTGAATGCAGCTCTAGAGGCATTTCATTCTTGGTTTAATGCGAATATGCTAATAATAAATACAAATAAAACCAACATTATGTTATTTAAAACAACTGCCCGTAATAGAGACAATATGGACATTTATGTAGACAAAGTTAAAATAGAGCTTGGCAGGGAAGTCAAGTTTTATGAATTTTTATTGATGAATTGTTAAATTGGAAGATGGAAGTAGCAGCATTGGATTCATCTATACCATCTGCATGCTATGCCTTAAGAACTCTTAGGAATGAAGTGAGCATAACACATTTAAAAACCAAACGCTGGTTGAGACCAAACTGAGGTATAGCATACAGTTTTGGGGAAACAGCTACCAGTAAATGGCATATGGCATTTTGTTCTCCAAAAACGAGCGCTCCGAATCATTGTCCGCATTTCTCAACGAGACACCTGTCGACCTTATTTTAAAGAACTTGGTATTCTCACAGTATCTAGCCTTTACGTAGTAGTACTGTTGAACAGCTTTTAAAAATATGTATAGGACTACGAAACAGACGAGGACAGGCTGGAAAAAACGCCTAGAAAAGTCTTGGGGAACAAAATCAGCCCGGCTTTTGGAATAGTTAAGCATAGTCCACAGTATCAGTCAGTTAAAATATTTAATAAGTTACCGCTTGCGTTAAAAAGCATACTGTACTAAGGCTCATTCAAGGCAAGGCTCAAGGCATTCCTATTGGAAAGATGTCTTTACTTATTAGATGATCTGTAATTCTAAATGTTTTGATTGTGTTCCGTGTTCATGACTTTTATTTTTTTATTATTATTGTGCTTCTTTTAGATTTCTATTATTTTTGTCATTTTGACATAATAACTTATTGTTTTGTTAGCATGATAATCTAATCTAAATAATATCTTAGTGTTTTAATTGAATTGCATGTATTACTTGTTCCATGCTATATTATATTCGACATGTTATATTCGAACGATAAATTGAATTGAAGGTGGAAAAAAATATATCAGATTCAAAGAGGTAAAATTTTATAAAAGGTAATTTGCGCAGTTAATTAGAATATCAATTGAAAATCAGAAAGATCAATTTATTATTGGAAGGCAGTAAGGAATAATAAAAAAGAAAAAGCCTATAAAAATACTTTTAAGCGTTTATGTACAGACAAAATCATCCTGCTTGATTCTACTTTTGATAGTAAAGGAATAACAGAAAAAGTCAATAAGATTGAATAAATACCTATTTACGTGTAAGTTTGCATACTATGTATGATAAATAGAAGAATAAACAATTTGTTTAGTTAATTAATAATCATTTGTTTGGCATTGCTATTTCAATCAAAACTTTAAATTCAAATTCCAGTAGATTATTGAATTTGTTTAAATCATTCAATTTGTCAAATGTGTTTTTAGAACCAACTAGTAGTTGTAGTTACTAGACTTGTAAGGCAGCTAAAGCCTTATACATTAGCAACAAGGTAAAATCAGCAGACAATAAAATAAAGACGGTTTGGAAAATTATCAATAATGAAACGAACAGGATCAAAAAGCCAAATTCTGATTACACACTGGAGACGTCATGTGGTCTCATTTGCGATAACAAAAAAGTTGCTCAGGAATTTGTGAATTTCTTTACCAGTGTCCCACTAAAAACCAACTCTTAACTTCTTCGCCCTCGCTTGCTTTTGATTTAATGAGGGCGAATGTTTCAGCCTGCCCGATTGAATTTAACTTTAAGCATAAGATTATATTACAAATTAAAATCTTTTAAGCAAATTAAGATCAAATTAACCGAGGTCTTTGGGGAATGTCTATTAAAGTATGTACCTCCATAATTGAGACTATAGCACCTTACTTAGCCTTAATATTTAATTTGTGTGTGGATCAAGGAGTCTTTCCGGATCTAATGAAATACAAGGTAATTATAAGGTAATAACATAACATAACGCCTTGTTTCCCCGAAGGATTGGGCAGAGGTGTACCTATAGTACACCCACATTTCGCCAGTTATGTTAAGTCCCATGTAATAGGGGGCGAGCCTATTGCCATCTAGTAAGGTAATACTACTTTTCAAATCCGGGGACAGTAAAGACACTAATAATTATAGACCTGTGTCCGTGTTGCCGGTTTTCAGCAAGGTTTTTGAAAAGATAATGCTTAATCAGATGCTCAGTCATTTCAATACTAATAAAATCCTTCACGAGCAACAGTATGGTTTCACCAAAGGGCGTTGTACGACCGACGCTGGTGTTACCTTATTAAAGCATATTTTTAACGCATGGGAAGAGGCTCAAGACGCCATAGGAATCTTTTGTGACCTCTCCAAGCCACGAGACTCTTCAAGGCGTCGATCACGAAACCCTGCTTTTGAAACTTGAGCATTACGGACTTGGAAAACTTGCGCTCAGTTTAGTAAAATCTTATTTAAATGATAGACAACAGCAAGTTCAAATAAATGGTGTCAATTCACTTGGTTTAAAAGTAAAAATGGGTGTTCCACAAGGCTCGATATTGGGTCCTTTCCTCTTTTTAGTATATATTAATGACCTACTCCATTTATTAATAAATCAACCACAAATGGTGTTATTTGCTGACGATACTTCCTTAATTTTTAAGGTAAATAGAAGTGCTCCAAATTTTGACGACGTAAATAACGCCCTACTGGTGGTCCAAAATTGGTTCACTTCTAATAATTTAGTACTAAATGGAAATAAAACTAAGTGTATAAGATTTTCTTTACCAAATGTCAAGACTAGTGATTGTGAGATAGTATTGAATCAAGAGAAACTAGAATTCGTCGATAAAACGGTTTTCTTGGGGATCACGCTCGACTCAAGGCTACAATGGGCTCCTCATTTAACATCTCTTGCAGGACGGCTAAGTTCAGCAGCTTACGCTGTCAGAAAAATCCGTCAATTTACTGATGTAGATACCGCGAGGCTGGTCTATTTTAGTTACTTTCATAGTATCATGTCTTACGGTATTTTACTTTGGGGACGGGCTGCAGACATCGAGTCTATTTTTATTCTGCAGAAAAGAGCCATCAGAGCGGTATATAATCTCCGCAGGCGCGATTCTCTAAGGGAATTGTTTGATTATATTAACATCATGACGGTACCTTGTCAATACATCTATGAAAACATCATTTACGTAAGAAAAAAATTACATCTTTACAGTAAAAAAGGTGAAAGACAATTATAGTACTAGAAATCGGGACCTATTAGTTCAACCAGGTTTCAGACTGGCTAAAGTAGACTCATCTTTCATGGGGTACTGTCTAAAATGTTATAATAATTTACCTCCCCACATTCTTCAACTGAATGAGACGAAATTCAAATCTTTTGTCAAACGCACACTATTCAGGCAGGCATATTATAGGATTAGGGATTACATAACTGATAAAAATGCCTGGCTTAATGCTGGTCCTGCTCCACATCACAACTAATTAATTGACATTTGAAATACTGTTGAAGCTGCTGAAGATTGTAAGAAGATATTTGCATTATATAAACTCAATCTCCTTTTTATTATATAGATGCATTGCACAGATGTGAGTACTTTGTATGTTTGTACTATAGAGCTACCATTTACCGGGTAATGTCATAGATTGACTTGAATGTGCCCTGGCGGCTGATAGTATGTCATGCTCACTCAAATGTCTCGCTGACGGTGGCGCGTGTGTCGGATCATTTAGCTACCTTCGAAATGGTTGAGCCGAATGGTGCTGATCCATGCGTCATGTTCGTGAACGGGCGCCGTCAGTTGGGACTGGTCATCTCTTAGCTGCCACGGCTATTTTAATAATATTTTTTTTGGATTGTTATTAATTTTGTTTTGCTGCACTGTGGACGCTTTTAACGTGTACGGTTTTTGTACATCGTTCTCACTTATAGTGTCAACATTAATCGATGTAACTAATATATTTGTACGAACAAAATTATTTAAAAGAGTGTCCATGGAGTTTCTTGCCCGCTCTTCTCCATATGTACCTACTGCGCTTTGGAATGGGCAACTAGCTTCATATTTCTGACTGACCGACTGCTTGACAATTCAAAAGTGCCTGTAAATGGTTTAATTGAAATAAATAATTTGAGTTTGAGTTTAATCATAATTGAAAACTAAAACTAATTCAATCGATTAATTTAGATTTTTCCACTACTAAAACTAATTCAATTGTCAATCGCTAGTTAAAACTAATTCTTAGTTTTAGTTTTTAATCTTCAATCAAACCAAAATTTTGCCAACACTGTTCAGAAACCAGGTAGGTATACCTACCTACTACGAGTACGCTTTGGAATGCGCTGCATGCGTGCAGAGCCCGAGCAGCAAGCTAATGAAATACCCATTAAATGTTAGCTTTATAGTAGTGTTAAGTACGAGGACAGACGAGTGAAACAACTGCTTGCTAGTAGCGCACTGACGTTTATTAGCTTATCGGTGCGTAGGCACACACACACATACTCAACATTCCTCCCCTTAGCTTAGAAATACAATTTAACCGTAAGCTTCAAAAGTATGCTATGGCTAATCTTACTTTCTAATAGAATAATTTGTAGTCGACCTTAGGTCGATTGCGTTTAGACCGTGGTATTGGCACAGGCTCACTTGCCTGCTGTTGTGGTGGCGCTTCGCCAGAATGTCCAGTGCTTGGAGAGCTGGCTAAAGCCTCCAGGTACTCCTCCTCCTCCCCATAATTGTCTGGTGTTGTAGGTTGTGAAATAACAACTAAGGATGTACCAGTAGGTGTGACTGCTCTTGCCTGGCCGGATCTATCTGCAGCCATTGAATTGTCGTCACTTCCTTCACCAGATCCCGGTGGCAGCATCTGTTCAGTACTCTGCGTCTCTGTCGTCGGGCCACCATTTAGATCCTCTAGGTCTATATCCACGTCTTTATTATCATTGCAAACGTCGCCTTTATACATTATAATCTGATTTTTATGCTTCCTTAAAGTCCTCGAAGATACTTCATCTTTAATAAGATACATAACTTTGCCGATTTTTTTAATGACTGTCCCTTTGCACCAAGTATATTTACCATTAACTGTATGGTTTTTATAATAAATTATGTCACCGGTAGCAAAAACTTGAGTGTTGTGTCCGCCCGTCTTATTTTGCAAACACTGCTTATGTTTAACCAAATTAGCAAGAGCCGCAGATGAAGGCGAAGGCGATTCTGGTTTTAATAAATCCAGCCGTGTTTTAAGCTTCCGACCATATACCAGTTCAGCAGGAGAGGACCCGGTTATTGTGTGAACGGAATTCCTGTAGTCAAACAAGAATTTTAAAAGTTTGTTATTTAAATTTCGCGGCCCATTACCTGCACTAAGCAAGCTTGTTTTAATACCCTTCTTAACTATCTTAACATAACTTTCCGCCTGGCCGTTACTGGCCGCGTGGTATGTCGGTGACGTCACGTGTGAAATTCCGTTCACCCTACAAAAAGCCTCAAACTCATGTGACGTAAATGATGTACCATTGTCGCTAACCAGTGTATGTGGAATACCAAATCTTGACATAAACTCATATAACCTGTCAATTGTTGCTGAAGTAGACGTATTGCACTTCATATTATAAACTTCAACCCACTTGGTATAAGCATCCACTACCACTAAAAAAGTGTTACCGATAATAGGCCCCAGGAAATCAATATGTACCCGGTAAAATGGTGTTGGCGGATATTCCCAGTGCGCAATCGGCGCCCGCGCCGGTGATGGTCGTAGTTGCGTGCACACGTCACACGATCCTATCAAATGCTCTAAAGCAGCGTCTATTCCCGGGAACCAAACACGCGCTCGCGCCTCTGCCTTTGTCTTAACAATACCTAAATGGGATTGATGCAATTCCGTTAGAATTTGAGCTTGTAATTTCTCTGGAATTACCACTTTGTGTCCTCGCATAACACAACCATTTTCATAAGACAATTGCATCCTACATGCATGATACGGCTTCATACTATCACTAGGCGTTTTTTTAGGCCATCCGTTCAGTACGAAAAGCCCCACCTCACGCAAGGTCAAATCTGCATATGTTGCCTCGCGTAACTTTTTTAAGGTTACTGGTAGACTACCTTCCAAAACAAAATTAATGTACGATGCGCGATCGAGATCAGGCATCGTAGCGTTGACGCCCCGCTCGTCCCTGTCCGTACCCGCCACCTCGGGCAGGCAAGCGCGAGATAAGAAATCCGCACTGTTATTAGCACTACGCACATATTCGATTTGATAATTATAACCGCTTAGAAACAGTGCGTATCTCTGTAGTCTGTTCGCTGAAACTTCAGGTATACCACGATGTGGTCCGAAAATCGACAACAGTGGCTTATGATCGGTCCGGAGGATAAACGGAACCGACCTGCCATATAAATATTGATGGAAACGCCTAATTCCAAAAATAATCGCGGTAGCTTCCTTTTGGATCTGAGAATAACGTTTCTCAGCAGTATTAAGCGTCCTCGATGCAAATGAGATCGGTCTCTCCGACCTATCGGTTTCTACTTGCGATAATATTGCAGAAAGACCTACCGGTGATGCATCCACTGTTAAAATTATAGGAGCGTCTGGGTTAAAATGTGCTAATACTTGCTCTGACGCTAAACATGTTTTAATAGCGGTGAACGCTTCATCGTGTTGCCGTGTCCAACACCACTTGTTACCCTTTTTTAGCAACTCATACAACGGGCATAAAATCGAAGAAGCATTGGGAACAAAGTTCCTGTAATAATTTACCAACCCCAAAAATGACTGTAATTGATTAACATTTGCCGGCACCGGTGCTTCCATCATGGCTTTTATTTTCTGTGGCGATTTATGTAGTCCATCTTTGTTTATCACGTAACCTAGGTAATTAACCTCGTCTTTAAAAAATACACATTTTTCTTTTTGTAAAGTAAGTCCCGCGTCTTGTAATTTTAGCAGCACTTGATGTAATCTATCCAGGTGCTCCGATCTAGATTTCCCGGTTATTAAAATATCGTCGAGCATACAGAGTGTGCCGGGGACGCCTGCCAGCACGCCCTCCATCGCGCGCTGGAACACGGCCGGTGCGCTTGCAATACCAAAACACAGGCGTGTTTGTTTGAAAATTCCCCTATGCGTATTTATGCAAGTTAATTCTTGTGACTCATCATCTAACATGAATTGATTGTAAGCATTTGACAGGTCTAATTTAGTAAACTGCTGTCCCCCATACAACTTAGAAAAAAGTTCAGTTACGGTTGGCAAAGGATACTGATCGATAACTAATTGTTTGTTTACACCGGTGGAGTAATCGGCGCATATACGTATAGATCCATTCTGCTTTAGCACGGGCACGATCGGTGACGCATACCGCGCGTGATCAACTGGTTTTAATACACCTAACCCTACTAAATGATCTATCTCTTTATCTACTTTACTTTTCAAAGCGAAAGCTATCGGTCGAGCCCTTACAAAAACAGGCTTTGCATCTTCCTTTAATTGTAATTTGACTTTAAATCTATTGAATAATCCTAATTTATCCGAAAAGACCGATGGATAACGGCATCGCAATGTTTCAAACAGATCATTTTTATCTAATTGGTTTAAATATCGTATCGGCAACAATTCTAACTTAAATTTTGATATAAAATCGCGCCCAAGAATCGGCGGACCACCATCCCGCACGACGTAAACACACAGTACATGCGACGAGTTCGCATAACTAACTTGTAACCGCGCTATACCCTCACAAATAATTTTATCACCCGTATATGAAAACAAACGTTTATTAGTCATCGACAATGGTACATTGCTAAAATATCTTTTATAAGTTTCCTCCGAAATTGCCGTAACGGCCGAGCCGCTATCTAACTCGAATTTTAATTCGATTCCCGAGACCGATACTGTTTCTATCATAGGTTCCCCATTAACCGAACGAATATTAAAACACTCACCGTCATCGTCGCTTTCGTCTACAGCTCTTGATTCGACATAATTTATCTTTTTGCACATCTTACGCAGATGCCCCGTAGCATTGCACTTCCTACATTTCGCTTTTGCGAACCGACACTGCGATGCTTCGTGATTATGATAACCGCACACTTGACACTGGACTTTAACTCCCGAACTAGGCGTAGCCTCTCGATGCGATGGGCCTGCCGCCTCCTTCGCTCGTGCAATCTTGAACAGCTGATCCTGTGGTGCAGCCTGCGCCCCGGCGCACGCTGCCGCACGTGCACTCCGCGCGTTCTCCGCTAACTCCATCGCCTTTGCTAATGTCAAGCCCGCCAGATCTTTCGAGAACAGCTTCTCTCTGTCAGATCCCGGCAACATTCCCATGACAAATTTGTCCCGAAGAGCTTCTTCCACGTTAGAAAACCCGCAGTGCGCCGTCAGACCTCGTAACCTCGCGGCCCATTGTGCATACGTCTCCCCCTCTTGTTGCGTAGCGGCGTAAAACTTGTACCGTTCACCGAAACCACACCGCTTCGGAGTGAAATGCTCGTCCAGAAGCTTCAGAATGTCGTCATACGGTACGTCCTGCAGCTGCTTTGGCAACGCGAGATCCGTAGCCAACTTGTGTGTGCTATCCGCGAGTGCGCTCAGCAGGATGGCTCGTCGCTTTGTTCCCGTAGGATCGCTCGTCCCGGTGATGTCGTTAGCCACATACCACTGTTTAATGCGGCACTTGTAGGTCTCCCAAGACTGCACATTGTGATCAAACAATGATAAAATTCCAAAAACTGTACCGGACATTTTTACTTTTACTTTACGTAGGTAGGTTACTCGTCGCCAATGTTAAGTACGAGGACAGACGAGTGAAACAACTGCTTGCTAGTAGCGCACTGACGTTTATTAGCTTATCGGTGCGTAGGCACACACACACATACTCAACAAGTAGGTACATAATGCTCACACATGTGCATTACAATTGTTAGAGAATGAATTTTGAAAATATAGTTTTTACAATCTTCAGCAGCTCAACAACAACAATAATTTGAATGCTAATTAATTAGTTTATGCGCTCTTGTAGAGCAGGACCAGCCCTGTGCCACGGTAATAATATCATACAGCATTGTAACTCGGCCGTATGTTTAAAATAAATGCCTACAGCCACGCGGTACGTAAACATGCGGTAGGGCTGCCCGCCTCCAGCATTTTAATTTCATTTGCCTACTTTGTGTTTCAATTTAGTTTTGTGATATACTTTTGTATATAATCAAATAAAATACTTTGTGAATTTAATAGGAAGTGTTCAATAAAAATGCGTGATGTTTTTGATTGTTAGATTTAATTAAAAAAACATGTTTATGTTTGAATAACAAATCGGTATTATAAATTTGCGCCCGAAAAATATTTGCGCCTCGACTGAGGCGTACGAAATGCTTTATTATTAAATTTTAAAGTATAAAAAATCCTTAATTAAACATTGTTTGGGAAACATGGACTCCAATCCTTACAAACAACAACACCTACCTACTCAACTAAAATGCAAAAAACAGCTGACGAATTATTTTAATAACTTTTTATCTCAGCTTACTAACGTCTCTATAAATTTGGTACCTACAACTCGCAAGAACTTAAAACAAAAATTCTTGGTCACCAATGCCAAGCTGAACAGCTGGCTACGAATTTTTTAAAATCACAACCCTCTCAAACATCTAAATATGCTGTGAATATTTCATGAGTCTGGCTATTGTTGTTGTTATTAATACCGAGAAAAAAACGGTTTCTAGTAGTATATGTTGATATAGCAGCAGCAGAAATACTTAATATGAGAAAATTTCAACTATCTAGTGTGAGGCAGACGGTCAAATTATTTTTCTAGTATTATTCATACACACAGTACAATAAACAACTATTATTAATAATAAAGTCTTCACTTTTTCTTTGTCTTTACTTTGAATAATACAAACTAACAAAACAAAACACACATGCCTGAGGTTTTAACAAAAGCGTCAATCACTTTCCTTTACTCCTTACACTTTATTTATTAATCCAGACATCTTTATTTTCGGGAGATAAAAGGCAATACTTATCCATTAAAACTTAATGTACCTACCCACTAGTAAGTCAAATTATTTTATAGTCTTACCTTTCAGAGTTTACAGTAATCTAAAAAAAGTTATCTCTGGATGTGTTATTGACGGATTCATGTAACCATAAACAGCACAATATATCATACTCGTCATATTAAATATGTACTTGAACTTAGTTTTAGTGAAAAAATCGAGCGGTTATTGTTAAAAAAACAACACAAAACACCGCCCGTTCGTCACTACGGCACAGTCGAGACTGTCTGCATGCCGCGCGCGTGCCTTGAGCGAGGCGCGTAGGCATAGCTCGCGCTTCGTCCGTTTGTATGAAGTTGAAATACTGTATGATATTATTACCGTGCCTGAGCCAAGCATTTTTGTCAGCGACGTATATTCTGTCAAAAAAGTATCGGGAATAGATGATTTGTTTATGTTTCCAAATTCATTTTTGTTGTTGTTAGATTTACTGGCGTCTGAAACCTGGTTGAACTAATTGGTTCACATTTCTAGTCTTTCTAGTCACCTCTTTTACTGAAAGGATTTAAAATTTTCCTTGCGTACCTACCTACATGATGTTTTCATAGATATATTGACAAGGTACCGTCATGATGTTAATATCTTTAAGAATCGCGCCTGCGGCAGCCATATATTGCTCTGATGGCTCTTTTCTGCAGAATAAAATAGACTCGATGTCTGCAAAACTGAAACCAACTTAACTTAGATCCTAAATCAAAATCAAAAGTCATTTATTCAAATTAGGCTGAGAATCAGCACTTTTCGAACGTCAAAATTACATAAGACAGTCCCCCAAAACGCCCGCCCGTCACCACTTCCTAGTGCTTTAGCTGGGGAGAAGAAGTGGCGCAACAAACTCCCCAGCAGCACAGCTGTCTGTTCTGTTAGAAGAACTGGATTCTAAACAATTGTAAGCAAATTACCAAAACATTAACTTAATTGCCATACGTCAGCTAACCACGCCAATACAAAAAAAAATACAAAAAATAATGTAAATAAAACTTAAAACATAAATAAAAGCCTCCAGGCCTAAAGGGCATGATAGCTTACATATGCAATACTGGATTTATTATACAAACAAATAAAATAAATAAATGATAAACTAGGACCATCAAAGTAAAATAAATTAACATAACAATTACTGTAACAATAATAAAATTCTAGACAGCAAGACGACCAGTCACCACAAGCAGCACCAGTTCACGAGCATAACGCAAAGGTCAGCCATTACCCCCCTCGCCATATTTGAGGGAAGGAGGAAACCCGACCCCCGACGCTACCGCAAGCAGTGACATCTAAGGGAGCATGACAAACTTGCTGCCGGTTGCTCAGGCAAGAATAATAGGTATTATCAATTGTCGAGGTCGCTAGCTAACCACATATTGCAATACAGCTCATTAAAAAAAACATTGTAATGAGTAGATCATGTCAATAATAAAAGAAGATAACAAAATAATTGACTTATACCGTCAAATAAAATAATAAAAAAACAAATATATGAACTGAATCAGCTTACCCTGTCAGTAGGTAAGCTGATTCTGGAGAAAGAACACGAACATTGTCTCGAGTTGATCACAGCGACCAACAGTTCTTATCGTTTAAGTAGTCGTTAATGGAATAATATGCTTTTGAACAAAGGTTGGATTTTACTTGAGCCTTAAACGCATTAAAAGGCAAATCTAGCAAAGAAGAGGGCAACTTGTTATAAAAGGTTATACCAAGCCCAACAAATGAGTTATGGACCTTATGAAGCCGGTGAAAGGGAGCACGTAGTTTGTTCTTATTTCTAGTGTTAACATTGTGAAAATCACTGTTTTTAGTGTATAAATGTATATTTTGCCTAATATATAAGATGTTGGCGAAGATGAATTGAGATGCCACCGTGAGAATACCAATATCTTTAAAAAAATCTCTAAGTGAAACTCTGGCTCCTAGCTGATAAATTGCTCGGACAGCTCGTTTTTGAAGGACGAATATATTTTGAATATCAGCGGCTTTGCCCCACAGCAGAATACCGTAGGACATAACGCTGTGGAAATAACTAAAATAGACTAACCGAGCTGTATCAACGTCAGTGTATTGTCTTACTTTCCTGACGGCGTAGGCGGCTGAACTGAGCCTCCTTGCTAGGCTTGATATGTGTGGGCCCCACTGAAGTTTGGCATCTACTGTTTTGCCCAGAAAAACCGCCGAGTCTACAGTTTCAAGCAGCTCTTTATCTAAGACGATGTTGGGTCCTAGGTTTCCAACATTCGGTAAGACGAATTTCACACATTTCGTTTTCTTGGCATTGAGAACTAGGTTATTTGACGTAAACCAATCCGTAACCATTGAGAGTGCACTGTTTACGTCAAATGATTGGTCACACTGCGCTCGAGCGCAGCGAGACCAATCACTTAATAAACAATCGCACACTAGGTACAGGCGGGCCGCGTCGCAATGAATAACAGCAGCTGCAAAAATACGCTTGGCAAGCGATCCGCTCGTGCGTTAGCCATAACAGGAGAATTGATCATAGTGTTAATGTTTTCAGATGGCGGTGGTGCTGCCCATGCTGATGGCCGCTGATGCCACCATTCCGCAACCACGAGCACCCAACTTCCAGTACTTTGAGAGGTAAAACACCTTAAATTTAATAATTGAATTAATAAATTGCGCTAAAATATGGAAAACGTAGGTACCTATTGCGCTGATAATATAATTATATTGTAACCTACTTATTGTTGTAACACCTTTACGCATGGTGTCGTTATGGAAATGATGTGTGTATTTCGGAACACCCATCATTTGGCATGTAGCGACATCATCCTGTAGCTTTTAGAAACTATTTAACTTACTATAAAGGATCGAAGGGACATGATGTGATACATACACCCACGTTTCATCAGTTACTACCTGAGACATTTATAACACTGGCATCTTCCAAGTTTGCACACTCGTCTTACAGATGTCCGTTGTATGTTGCAGGCCGAACTACCGCTATCCGTACTACGACGAGAACGGAAAGGGCAAGCTGCTGTACGGCTACGGCGGTCCCGAGCTTTACCAGTACAAGTCCTTCTCGCCGCTCGAGGGCATCTACTAGACACATAAGTTCAATATTGAAGTGATTCAATATCTACACACCAACCAGCAACCTTGTTTGTAGGTATCCATAATGATACCTACATACCAAATGGCTGTCTGAGATGTACATAATTATTAATAATATTTGGTGTAGGTAGTTGACGCTATTATATCTTATTTGTATAATAAAATAGTTAAGACATAAAACTTGAATTTGATTGTATGTGCTTAACTTTGGTGATTTATGAAGCTACAAATAGTCTTATTTGAAATCACGTCTGCAACAGACAACAGTGTAATAACTATGCAAAACAAATAAGCAAGACATAAACTGCTCTGAATAACTGAAGACTCAGTCTGAGTTAAGAACACACCTGCTAAAAATATTCAAAACGAGTTGTCATTTCATACAATGTACTACAGTTATTATTGATAGGAAGTGCGGCGGCTCTATGTGAGGTATTGAGTTTGATTTACATTATTTCCTTTTTGAGTGTAGGTGTCAGTTACGACATACATTATTATCATCTCCATAACAGATTATCAAACATAGCTCTCAACTTGAACATCCTTGAGCATGTTAGCTCATCAAACACTACTGTTTGCTCTCACAAACTAAGTTTACTCTACCATATATAGGGCTAAGTTGATAGGTTCATTTCAGTATATTAAGTAAAGCCGCTCACTAAACATGCGTGCCAAATGGTTGAAAGTTCTGCTAACATTATTACATCTGCTGGCACTGTTCGCCTGTTGTGACAGTGTGACCATCTACTCTAGTTTCTGGGCACCGCTGTTTGACAGACGCATTCTCAACTACCGCGTGGATGTTACCTTTCATCCGGAGCATGCCAAGAGTGGACGTGAACAGTATGCTAAAGACTATGGGTACAGAGGAGAGAGGCTTATTGCAGATCTGGGCAACGGAAAAGGTCCAGCAGAGGTGCACAGAGATGTCAAGGTAAGCTATTAGCAGGTACTAGAACATACTAGCAAAAAAGTCTAACATGTTTCATAGTCTTAGACTATTGCTTGTTCAACATTGTCTAATCTGTAGTTACCCCATGAGGCTAGCCATGATAGGTCTAGCAAAGTATTAATGAATAATAAATAAATATACATTTTGATTAGTAAAGTAAATTGCATTGATTTTCATATTGTTTTCTCTTTCCTCAGATGTATGGAGACGTGAAGTTTTACTATACATAAGAAGTCAACTTGCAGCAGTCAATATGTAATTTATTGTTTACTCTACAAAGTTGACTCAATGGAGTTTTTTATCAATCCTCATCAAACAACTACATTGAGACAACTAAGTACTAATTTTATGATAGTAAACTTGTGAGAAACTGTTCTGAAATAAAAACTACTGAAATGTTAGATATTACAAAACATTTATTGAATTCTTAACCCTATCTTATCAAAATACTAATAAAGTTACCTATATCCGTCTCTTTTGAGTACTGATGTAGAGCACATTGTTCCCGCGGATGAATGCATCTCCGTATTTGTTCTTAAGCTGCCCGTTCACATACTCTTCAGTCTGTTCGAGAGCTATGTTCATGTAGCCGTCTAGGCAAGCCAGTACACCTGGAACCATCCACCAGACAAAAGTTTTAAGTTAAAAAATATTTTCCAACTTCATGATCATCATCATCACCCGCCTAGCCTTTTTTTTTTTTTTTTTTTTTGTTCCCGGGTTGGAAAATCCTCATGGATGTAGGGGTCTGACAGACTCTTACTGACTAAAAACCACCCCGGTGTTCCATCTCACACCTACGCCGGGATCGCGGGAACACATAATTCTTCCGCATCCCCGGCTGGTGCCGGCCAGGGGGGAGTGAGGTGTACTCCCCCCGCAACGTCTGTGAGCCGCCTTCTCGGGTCCTGATGTTGGGGGGCGAAGGATGTCCCCGAATCCGTCGCCCCTGGACCCATTTAGGGGGGCTGGAAGAGGGCGTTGTCCGCCCTCCGCCTGCGCCCGGTGCGCCTGCTGCGGATCGGGAGAGTGGACGAGATCTCTCCCTTTCCGCAGCCTCCTTCTGCGAGATCACTGTTTCGCAGAAGGAAACCACCGCGTCCCAGGACTCGACGCCGCCGACCATCGCACTCACAACGGCCGGCAGCGACAGGTCACTGCCTACTTCTGAGATGAGGGCACGGCGCGGCTCCTCCCAAGCGGCACACTCTGCCAGCGTATGCCATATTTTGAATGGAGCGACTGTCTTTCTGACCTCTACAACTCAGATACTGGGTAATATGATACCCGTTGGTAAGACTTTTGGGGTTCAGACGACCCATAACGACTGTCAGAGATCCACGAATGGTTTAACGTGCTTTCCGAGGCACGGAGGGGTATTGGTATGTACAGTTGATCACACATCCACGGATTAACCCCAGCAAGCGCAGTTATTACTTAGCCACAAGCCCCTCAATATTATCCAACTTGTATGGCAATATATTTAAACATGTAAATGTTGACATATTCTTACTAGTCAATAATACTAAACCTAACCTATAAAACTATGTGTTTGCACGATTATCTTATTCCACTCAGCTTCCTTATGTCTGTGGAAGACAAATAAAGGTAACTGTGTGAATCTGATGTCATGTTGAAGAGCGCGGGAGCTCAAGGTAAAGTATTGAAGTAAGTAAACAAAACAAATGATTGTATAGTAACCTCTGTAGTCGACGCCGCTATTTAGTTTGACGACGACGGGGCGCCCGTGAATCTGCTGGATGAACGACGACAGAGCTTCTTTGCGACTCATTGTGATGATAGATTATGTGGAAAATATTTGAATTGATAATTATTAACAACGAAAACTAGTGTAATCGCCGCCGATAATCGTACTCGCCGCAACATTCGGTAAGAACACTTGATTTGATGACAATGACAGCATTGACAGCTGTCGTGTTATTGTTAATTTTTTTTTACTTCGTTTAGTTTCTTGCTATAAAGGTGTCAAATTAATTAAAATAAGAAAGAAGGTAAAAAGGAAGACGAGAAGGACTTATTCTCTGAAATTATATTCATACTTATGTTAAAGTAGAACTTTTGAAACGATGTGCCTTTTGTTAGCTACTTTCCCAGAGAAACTAAACGTACACACACAATAAAACTGTGAAAGCTATGGTCAGCCATGGTTCTGCAACTTATTTCAACAAATTTCAATTATTACACTATAAAAAATGAGAATGTTCGAGTTTAGGAAACCCATGGAATTAGTTAGTATGTACTTTTAATGAAAGCTCTAACAGCGAGAGCTCTCTCAAAGAGAAGAACAGAGACAAGGTTGATTGTCCTATGCTAATGATGAAATACTCAATAAACTCAACAAGAAATACATACTTAAAAATATCTTTATTACTAAAAAATACACATTAACACGTAGCAAGTCTATGTCTTCTCCTTGGGCTCGAGACTTGTCCAGATGTAGCCGCTGTAGTTGTTGAGCTCGTTGTCTGTGAGAGGGTAAGGGCTGTTGCTAGCTTTGTAGTAGTCAGATGGAGCATGCATCACAAATTCCATCACATCCAGTTTACGAGGTAACTCTTCTTCAGGGCCTAGAATATCAACACATTCAGTAATTTAATTATCATTTGTTAGAAGTACACAATCTCAAGCAATGCATTTCCTGCCATGCTATAAAATCAAGCTTTTGCACAACTAGAGGTTTGATTGACCTAGCTTGTTAGGTGCAAAATCTAACCTTTAATAATGATGCAAAAGTTTAAATACCTACTTGAAACTTTTCATCAAATAAATGACAAATTTTCTGTGGACATTTTAAGATTTCAATACTAGAGCATTATTATTACCTATGATGTAAGTAGCAGGGTCAAAGCACTGCTCAGGCGGCGGGCTGGCCTTAGTGGGAAGAAGCCAGGTGATCACGGCGCTCTTCTCACAGTACTGATCGGTCATGAAGCCGCGGATCTGCGCATAGAACGTGCCGCCGTCGATGTCCGTCATCGACACGATGTCGCCCACCTGCATGTAGTTGCCTTTGTAGAAGATGGAGTCGCTCGTCACCACCGTCGCGGTAGCTGTCGGGGCCTTTAGCGGCTGGCGCTTGAATATGCTGCGCCGGCCTCGACCGCGCGCCGCTGGGCCCTTCGAAGACGCGGGGGCAGGCGTTTTTGCTTTATATCTAGTTGAACGAGTACTCTTCCTCGTGCCTTTCCCCGTCGCTTTAGCGGGTGTAGTTTCTCCCTCGCTCCTCCCGTTCTTGCTGTCTGTGTCGTCCTTATCATCTTTCTTGTCGTCAGGGTCTGCTTTAATGCTGGCGTCACTTTTAGCCTCTTTACTGGCTGCGTTTGAAAGATGGCACTCGTTGCAAATCTGTCCGTTTTCGGCAGTGCGCCACAGTAATGAGTCGTTGCTGCTACATTGCACGCATGTCGGTTTTGGCATTGTGCTTTTGTAGTGCAAGCAATAAGTTATTTTTAATTAATTTACAATCATAGTCTGAAACCAAAACACAAACAGAAACAATGTGTGACGCTCAACTAACGTGATATGTGACATTGACAGCAAAATAGAGTGGAAATAAGCAAAGTGACAGCCACGGACCTACGGTACGTTTTATTTAGAATTTGGGCATCAAAAGTTTATAGTCATTCATATAAAGTAATTAATTTATGAAAGGGTGACAACTGTTTAGATTTTAAAAATTTGCTTGTTGTTTATTTAAAAAACATTTAAGTTAGTTTAAATTATTATCAAATCGGAACGTACTTTGTATCTGGCCTCATCTGTTATCGAGTAGCAGTAGTAAAGTTTATTACAAATATGTCATGAGATGGCGCTACGAGGATGTTGTTTCTTTTCATACGTATATAATAAAATTATACTTACGCTTTCTCTCCATGGGGTAGGCAGAAACTCCACAATGCCACCTGCTACGATCTACGGTTTTTTTATTATTAAATAGACGATCAAGAAAAAGATAAAAAGAAAAAGTGAGCATTCTCTAGCTAGAGACTTGAAAATTATTAATAAAATTGTCACATTTTTACATTAAACGGGTTTTTTCATGAATCATTCAAGTAGGGTCTTGCGGCAGGATGCAACAAGGTTTATTAAATTATTAAACCCCGGATGAAACTATGAGTGTGCCATACGGTGGTATGTTTGAGTTTGGCGGTTGTGCTGCTAATGGGTCATTGGATCTGTTTAGTATTCCGGAAGCTAGCTAATAAATCATGTTGCAGATTGTGGCTGACCATTGGCCAGTGCGGCCACAGTACGGTATCTAGATGCTGCAGAAGGTTTACTCCTCTCAAAGTGCGATAGATAGCTCACACAGAATGTGCGTGAGCTTACTATCGCACTTTGAGTAGAGTGATGATATCTATCTTCATAAAATTGTTAATACAGGTACCTATGGTACGTAAAGATTAGAGGTACCTACAATTCAACAGCACGTCTATGGGAACAATTGGACAGTGACAGTGCATTAACAAAACAGTCGCCAATATCTCTCTTTTTCCTGCAGGGTCCTCGCCAGAAGTAGTAGGCTAGATGGGTAGTGAACCCACCAGTTATGATGAAGACTCAAATTATGAGGCGAGGTCATTGCCAATACAGATAACCGGTCACATCATTATCCGGGATACTACTCATCATTCTCCCGCCTTTATCTTAATTTACATGGGGTCGGCGCAACATGTCTTTTTTTGACACCTTTTTATCACGCTTTTATTAGCTTCCATTGTAACTAACTATAATTAAGTAGGTAGCTAACTTTCAAACAATGTGAAAAAATCTTAGAAATCAATTTTAACTTTTCGAAACACGTTTTCCAGTCCGCCGTAGACAACTCGTTTACAGCCTGCTCGAACGCTAACAGCGCATCTTCCGGCGACGAAAATTGTATCCTTTTGAGCGGTTAATAAAAAGAAGTCACACGGTGCTTGGTCAGTGCTGTAAGGAGGGTGACCCAGGAGTTTGACCAGCGTGCTGTCCAGGAAGTCCGTCGTTTTGAGCGCGGTGTGCGAAGGAGCCTTGTCATGGTGGAGCAGTAGCCCGCGGAGCGTAGTTTGGTCGCTTATTGCTCACAACAGAGAAAACTTCTGCCAAGCATTTGGTAGTATACCATTCAGCGTTGATGCTTCTCTGGTTCCATCTAGGAATTGACACCAAGTAGCAAATCGAATTGATAAAGCTAGCGATCAAAATCTTCCCCCCGCTTCTAGATCGCTTCACTTTGGTAGGCGATGATTCGTTTTGAAACACCCAAACCGTCGACTGGTGCTTCGTTTCTCGATCGTATTGATAAATCCAAGACTTATCACCTGTAATTATGTCGTAAACACGCCGAGACGACCCTGCTTCAATTTTTTAATCATATTATCACGGCACCTTTTCACCCAGGCCTGCTTCTGAGCATCGGTGCGGTTGCGCGGCACCCAGCGTGAAACTCACGCGAAGATGCTCGTGCAGAATTTCATGAAGGCTGCCCGATCCAACCTGCAGTATGTGCTGAATCTCTTGATACATAACTCGCCTATTGTCTTGGATTACATTTTTCACTGCTAGCACATTTTCTTCCATAACAGACGCAAACAATGTGGAGGAAAATTATGAACTTGGACTGTACCTATTTTAACTTACAAATTATTACATAATTTTTCAAAATAGGCTATTACTGGCCAGTCCAGGCCTATACATATTTTTTTTTCTCAATACTTTCTGAGTAGCCTGATACATTATACGGATGACAAAACTAAAATTTGGTTTCTTGGGACTGGTCTGATGATGGAGCCAGGAGGTGGATAGTGGAACTCTACAGTAACTACTAGTAAACCCCTCGAGTTTGGAGTCATAATATGATTCGTTTTCATAAGTCCAATATATAGTACTTGGTGTCGAGAGTCTGATGATGGAATGAGGAGGTAGATAGAGGAACTATTCAGTGGCTACGAGTACACCACTCGAGTTTGGAGTTACGACAGTATGATAATGGAGCCAAAAGGTATAGGTGGAACTCTTCAGTGGCTCCTAAGTTATAATTTCGTTGACTTATTAACTAAATGAAGAATATACTAGACTAAAAAGTAAAAAAACTAAAATATGTACCTAGGCAGTAAAAAAAAAGACACGTCGCACTTCGTACTTTTTACTTTTTATGTTTCTATGACTATTACATTTTATTTAATTTGTGATCTTATAGAATGACACAATGTCATTTTATTTAGTTTGTGATCTTCCTGTGTGAGGCACAATAAACACTTTTCTTTCTGTTTTTTCAGCAGGAGCGCTTGCGACCAACCGAAGCAGTCCAATATTATCTCTGTTTCCTTAAAATCTTTGCAGTAGGTACCTAGGACCTACCTGTACAGTCAGGTGTTAACCGTATAGGGTCTATCAATTGTGTGTAACCAAGTGGTAGGATTGTAAATATAAAATCTATCTTATTTCCAGAAAAAAATGCCTTCTAAAGAACATCTCGTCCTCAACTTTCTTACGTAAAAATTCATTGGCCATTAAAATTGCTGCTGAAAAATCCTGATTCATTTTAAGTGTAGGCAACCTTCTGTTTATCCACTATAGTGTAATATTATGATATGAGTAATTTTGCATGGGGCGCGTGTTCACATGACTTATGCGCGCTATCTGGCGACACCACACGCACGCTGCACGCTCACGACACCGCGCTAACCCGCAGTGTTTGCGATGTGTGACACTAATTTATAGCTACTATGAGGCTGAATTTAGCTGAAACAAAGTGTTTGCTCAGCTTTTGTGTAAAACACGCATTTACAGCGATTTACCTGTCTGCACGTGCGACTATAATTTTTTACACAACTGAGAGAGCTTACAAAGTGGCTCATTGTTGCGATGGGCTTTACTTTGCTCTACTAAGTTGGTAAGTTCTAATATAAAACTCAACAGACATTAGTTAGCAGCAGTGTAGTCGTCCAATGTGAACGAGAGCTACTCGCATTCAGTTGCATTTAGAACAGAATGGATGGTTAAAAAATGGAAGTACAGATGTCATATTGGTTAGCTCAAATAATTTTTACGTATGAAAATCCACAATACCCAATCGAAACTTCGTAATGAGCTTGTCTCAATTATAGCTTGCAACATACACTGATACTGCCCTACGCGACAGTCGACAGCTCGACACGACTCAACTCGGTACAACTCTGCGCGGTAACGAGCGCACACCGCGGCCGCGGGCGCCTCAACTGAGCTCATTGACAACACGTCAATAACTTTTAACGAGCATACTTCGCTACTTTAGCTGCTTATGTACCTATTGTATTCGCATACGTCTTGTATGTGGTATTCGGAAATAAATACTCGCTTAGTACCTACTGTTGCAGTTATAATAATGTACTTCCTCGTACTAAACGTTTAATTCTGTTACTCGGATTGCCTCATGATGTTCATCTGTTTTAAACAACGTAATCAACTTCAAATAAAATGTATAATTACTTTTATTGCAGTTAATTCCTTTTTTGAACCTTTATCTGGTTTATGAACAGCTTCTGCCCAAAGAAAAAAAAACAATTACAGTTATGAGGGGGGCTTATCGGAGTGAAACCACATCTTTATTAAAACAGTATATTTGTAAAGTAAAACACAATTAAACAGTCACAAACATTGGGAACGAAGACCCTAAAACAATCATTTCGCGTAACGGACGGCACGAGCGTTTCTCGCCTTCCTCGCAACGGCCAGGCGAGAAAAAGATAGAACTTATTGTATGTAACGTGGAGGCACGCGACTGCGGGACGTTGTGTGTGGTTTGCTATATACTCCCCCTCCAGTCCTGGAGAACGCCCTCGGTCCTGGACTGGTACACTAACCTAATTGTATGACACTCATTTAAGTTACATTTGTTTATCTGAAAATTGTTGCTGAAAAGCAAACCTTTAGCTACCTCTGTCTATTTTCCACATCCATTTATCTCATTTCATGTGATCTCTTATTATTTTCCTTATATTGAATGTTGTGACATTTTGTATCTAACATTGTCATCTGTCAGTTTTTCTTTTTCTATGGTATAGAGCTAAGAGGTCGTCTATTTTATTGTAATGGTATCGTAAAACTAGTGTTAAGCCAAGTACTCACTGTAAGCCATGTTTATTGTTCCTGGCCGATTCCCAATTAAGAAGTATTTGGATTTGAAACTAAAAAAGTCACTTCTAGAAGGTTCGCCAGGGCCTATATAAGGCAACCGTTAATTTTCCCCGTTCTTTTGATTCCGTCTTTTGACTCGTTCTTTTGACTCGCCCTTCTGGCTCTCTCTGTTGGCTTCTTTCTTTTCGTACTTTTTCTTCCTCTGTCTATGTTTTTCTACAAGCTCCTTAAATATAAACATTTCAAAAGCTAAACTCAGTGAATTTCATTTTATCTTGTGTGCATGAAGGTGTTCGAACTCTCCCGATCACCTCCGACGCTCCCGCTTGAGTCTGCGAGTTTGAGACGTATTGCAGAGAACTAATAAACGTGGCGTGAGACGCCGCCGCCTGAAGAAACACCAACCGACGCGAGCTCCCTCGCAACGGGCTGCGGGCTGATGGAGAAGCTGCTGCTAGCTCCCACTCGACGGACTGCGGGACGGAGGAGCGGCCGACGCGAGCTGATTCAACCGTGAGCTGCTTCGCGACCGTGACCATGGAGAGGCTGCTGCGAGCTTCAACTCGACAGACTGCGGGCCGGAGGAGCGGCCAACGCCTCGAGCTGCTGCACGACCGTGAGCTCCCTCGTGTTAGACTGCGGGCCAGAGGATCGTCCTACGCGAGCTTCTACAAATTCTTTAATGTCTTTTTCTACATATTTTTGTATTTCATATTTTAAAAATTATAATAACTTGTAACCACGTTTAGCCAGTCGGCTAAACGTTACGTTACAAGGTTGAGCTAGATAGGTTCCGTGAAAACTGGAAGGAGGACGCGCGAGCTCGCGAAAGGTGGAAGCAATGTCCAAACATCCCGTCTAGTCTCGAGTCGCGGCGGAGTCCGACGGATACGCCGCCGCCCCGCGTCTTGATGTCTATCAAACTAACAACCAAATAACGCCACGCACTGAGGACCGTGACTACGTTGCTCCAACTGTGCGTCGAGTTAGTGACTGAAGACGACTATTATAAATTAATGTTTAGTGAGTATATCTCTATGTAAGATATCTAAAGTGCTATAAAGCTTATGAAAATAAAGCAAAAATATGCATCACTATTAACTAGTTTTATTCCATTACGAGACAGTAAGAAGTTTCCCTAAACTAGAATAACTTTAGCTCCTCCTCTCTCCAGTACATAGATCATGGATCAGCTGCTGAAGAGATGAAGCCAAGCTTCTTCAGTTCATTATCTAATTTTTATATCATTGTCACCCGGATTGCTTATAAAGCTTTCTTTAGTAAACATACTTTTTCTCCTTTGATCTTTGTAACATCTTCTAGCATTTTCTTTGCTTTACGAAAAACAGTGTGATCCTCGTTTGAGTTTTCATCTGTCATAACTTCCATTACTATAATTCTTTCATCTAAGTCACCGTTTAGATAAGCGGTTGTGACATCCAAGAACATTTGAAATTTCATTCTAATTTTCTTGGATCGCAGTAGCCAAAATTAGTCTAATGGAGCTCAGTTTGGCAACCGGCGCCCAAGTTTCATTGTAATCTCTGCCAGGTCTTTGTGTGTGGTTTATGTACAAAAACCGACAGTAATATGATGTGAAAATGTGTGATGAGCATAAATCCACGTGCTACGAGGCGAGCCTTTTTACTTTTATCTGCTTTCTCTTTAAGTACCATCTTGAAATCTATAACGTTTTTCTCATTTTCTTTCTTCTTTATTTCCCAAGTGCCATTTTTAATATGCGCTCTTATTTCCGATTTTATAGCTTCATGCCATTCTGAATCTATTACTAATCTAGATACTTCCTGGTATCCATCCGAAGACGACTGTGATGTAGATGACTTATCGAGCACATAGTCTTTATGCCAGGGTGGGACTTTTTTCAGTCTACAAGATCTTCTACTTTCAGGTTCAGGTTCTCTTACGCTCGTCTTTCTTTGACTACATTCAGTACTTATACTGGTTTCAGGTTCAGAAGATTCCTGAAATGAGTTCGACATTACTTCGATATCTACAATAGGTATGTATTCATCCTCTTTCAGTATTTCTTTTTCTGGCTGCTGTTGTTCCTGTTCACCGAAGATATTTATATAGTTTTCGTCACTATTATCATGATGACTGTGATAATACATTCGCTCAACTATATTTACATCTCTGTTTATTATCACGGTCTTCTTTTCAATTTATTAATCAGACGATTTTTCTAGGAATCACGCCAGACGAGAAGTTACACTGGGGCCATATAACATCTTTTGCGGGGCGACTAAGCTCGGCCGCTTAAGCTGTTAGAAAGATAAGACAGTTAACAGACGTAGAAACCGCGCGTTTGGTTTATTTTAGCTACTTCCACAGCATTGTCATACTGCATTTTACTGTGGGGTCGGGCTGCTGACATTGAATCCATTTTTATTTTGCAAAAGAGTGCTGTCAGAGCCATTTATAATCTACGTCGCCACGTATCTCTTAGGGAACTATTATCTCTTAGGAAGATTAATACCTTGCCAGTTCATTTATGAAAATATTATGTTGTAACGTTGTAACGTTCCGTATTTTTATTTACATAGTTAATTACATTAGATATTGATTTTTAACATTAAATTGGGCCTCTTTTAGGCATTATAATCATTTGTTTACCAAAACCAAATTGCCGACGTCTACATTCAACGCCATGCGCGTGACCTTCAGTCGCCCCGGTCTGCTCTCAGTGGTGGCGCGACTTTACGCGTGTGTCCATCCCCACAGCCACGGTTGTCGCCGTGATACTTTTATTGACTCATATTGGTCAACTTGGTTCAAATCTGTGTTTTCGTAACCCCCATATTGGGTAAGTGTTGAACAATGTCGCTTTTATAATTGCGCTTTATCCCTATCTATGTCATCCTAGGGCATGTGCCTACTTGCTGATTGTTCATTATTGTTTTAAATTAATATGCCATAAGCTTAACTCTAATAAGCAACCTAATTGCCTCACTTGCGCCTTCTTTGTTTGTTTGTGCATTCTTTTCCAACCCATCAAAATATGCAAGTCATGTCGTGCTTAAAATTGTAAACCCCGTACTGATTGTGATAACCACACACCACCATCATAGCGCACTAGTACATCTCGCTTTGCTTATGCTTTGGTGTCACAACCAGCGGAGATGACCAATAGGGCCATTTCGTGACACGCTGGACGTTGATTCCAGGGTCCAAACTTCCGGATTAACCCATCCCAAAGTTCCGGCTCAACCCATTCAAGGTTCCGGCTACATACAAGCAGAATTTTGTCCGGTGACATCAGCGTCATCGAGACGCTGAGACCCGGACCACCTCCTTCCGGCTATCCGGATATCAACGGGCTCCGCGCCGGGTATTTATTTTACCCGCGCGGCCGCGTCGAGCTCGCTTCCACGGGTCTGGCGAGACCATCCGCCGACCATCACCTTCCTGGCGTCTGCAGCGTGGCACACCCGCTGCGGTCATCGTCACACCAGGCTGAGCCAGGAGAGTACTGTGCAGCTCCCAAGGAAATGAAGGAAGTTTTGACCATAAACCTACCTACCCCTATAGACAACTTTTATTTTTATAATATATATTTTTTTAAGTTTAAAACTCATGTCAAAAAAACAAACAAGCATATTACAAAATGGGGATGGCAAGTTAAAGATAATCTCAGATGGCGCTGCGTACAGTTGTTCTCAATGGCGTCAGTATGACATTTCTTGAATCGTGTAAACAAAGGGAAAAAACGAACATTGTGGGCGGTTTGTGTAGTTTATTTGATTACATGGACGCGAAAATGTATTCTACTTGGAGCTTGTTTGAACTTAAAGCCGAGTTAAAGAGAAGAGGGGCGTCTGTTAAACGTAGAAAAGCTGATTAAGTGGAAAGGTAGGACTCTTGAAAAAAACTTTTTAGGAGCTGTTTGCCTAGACCTAGTTCAACGTAGACCTTTGAAATCAATACGCTTACAATGTTTGAACGAATAATTTTATAATTAAATAACTTGTTAGTCGTTAGTATGCATATTTATTATAAATTTTAAAATTTTATGTTGTTGGTGAATACTGTCATGTTTTGTATGTATATAAGTTAAAATTATTTAATCAAAATTCAGGATTATATTTACAACAGCTTAAGCTTAAAGTTATGCATTAGAATTTACTTAAGTAATAGTTCTTTTTACTTTTGGAGTTAAAGAGAGATGAATAATTGGTTATAATTTCCAGGTAAGAGCTGTATGACAAAAACTTTAACTTTAGTACACCACAACTCTCTCCATATCCAACAGAACCCTATATCATACTTCTACCATTGGAGATGTACCATGACATAAATATTAACTGTATTTTACCTCCGCTTGAAAGACAATGTATTAGATTATTTTAAAAGGTGAATATTTCTTATCGGTTTTATTTTATGTGATGGTAGGTAGTTCCTATTTTACTAATACGAAATATTTCTGTCATTTTGAAGATTCAACAAAAAACAGATGCATCAGAAAAATTATATGAAGACAGATTCCTCATATTGATAAGATCCGCATTTATCAATGATCACTTTTATATAAAAGGATTAGTCAAGAAGACAATGAAAAAACTCAACTATCAAGTTGACATCAAGATAGATGACCAGCACCCTAATTGCGTAACACATTTTCGTAAACGATTGCGACTAATCTGTTTGATTTTGACGGTTCAAGAACATTCATTGCGTTCTATATATTGTTGAGCAGAATTTTTTTCGAACTTAAGAAGCAATGGATTAGCAATCTGTTTCAAAACGATTCAGATTCCGATTGATTGTGTATTCCGCAATTAGGGTGCAGGGTGGCATGGCATGGCATGGCGAAGCATGGCATGTAAGCAGAAACGGACTTATTAGCCCTGAGTCTGTACCTTATATACAGAGTCAAAATGGGGAATTACTATTTAAAAAAACCTGCCTATATGATTTTCAAGTACAAGGACAAATGTACTGCAGTGGCAGAAAATTCTGTAATTTATTTATATTGAGTTGTTCATAGAAAATATATAGTTAGATTATTATTAAATTATGAATAAATATCTGTATAAAGATTATTATAATATAATAAAGACACCTAAAAGTTATTTATGAGCTTTATTTGTAATACACTCTCGAGAAATAAAAGGATGTGGGTTTTGATTGCTTGAAAGATGTTGGAAAAGATTCTTTTGAATGTTTCTCTTAGCATGTCTTTCGTCTCTCACACTAGCACTGGCTGATATCCTTTTCTGGTTCCATGAAAAGAGACTTGGTACTGCTTCTTTCTTTAAAAGTTTGTGTACACAGGGCAAACCTTAAAACAAGATGAACAATGATAAGTATAAAAATATATTATGTAATGTTAACAATTTAGATATATAGATACTAGCTTAAATAGAAGAACTATCGTTTAAAACACCCACCTGTACTCACACTTAATGTTTGGTAATAATTTTCATGAAAATGATCTCGACATAACCTCGTAGTCATGGTAGGCTCAGTTTTTAATCCTTACGGCAGCTATCCACTTTCTACTTTTAAAACGATATTGGAAATTTGTGTTGGCCTACGTTTTAACACCCAATTACACAACACTTTGTAATTTCTATGTTATTTGTGAACATATTTTATAAGATGCTATACAATTTGACAGATAATTTGGAACAATCGTATACAGCGCAACTTTGACATTTGCCTTCCCCATTAGAGGATTATATCCTAGATGTCATGCTTGGAAACATGCTGGTCCTGCTCCATAGGGCAATCTAGAGGCTAGACAAAATCATACTAGTTGCTTATTGTATTGTATAATTTGTTGTTTTTACTTTACTCACATACTGACTTATACTTAGTTAATATTTTAGGAAAATCATATATTTTTACAATGTTTGTGAATATGTGAGCACAATGTACCTATATTAATTAATTAAAATACCACGTGATTAATTTATCCGCCTTTGCTTTTTTTAAATTGTTTTTTACCAATTGTGGTATGGTTTTTTTTATTCTTGGTGCATCGTCTTCACATATAAAAATATAATTAATGTATACAAAATATTGTAAAACATTTTAAAAGAGTAACGGTGGAGTGTCTTGCCCCTTCTTCTCCATACGAAACTACTTTTTGGAAGTGGCGCCTAGAATCAGATCTATTTTTAATGTAAATTTTGACGTTCAAAAGTGCCTTTATGGGCCTATTTGAAATAAATGCATTGACTTGACTTGACTTTTGTGGTAAGTAGATTCGGTAACCTTTCGCATTTTGGGCATAGCCTACAAAAACTCCTTCTGTGGCTTTTGGTGTGACCTTCCCTTTCCTGTTCTTGTCCAAAACGAAAGCTCCGTAACCAAATATCTTTATATGGTTTCCTGACGGTATACGTCCAGCATTTTTCGTAAGGGGTACAACCTTTCAGAGCTTTAGCTGGGCATCGGTTAATTAAATAATTGGCAGTATGTACCGCTTCCGCCCATAATTCTTTAGGCATGTTTCCATCAATCATTAGACATCGAGCTTTGTCCAGTAATGATCTGTTATTTCGCTCACTCTGCCCATTTTGATGGGGGTATATGGTGCGGTTAACCTTCGTTTAATCCCATTTTGTTTCAGGAAAACGTCAAACTCCCGATTACGGTACTCAGATCCATTGTCGGACTGTAAGTTCTTTATTTTATATTTTCATGGAACTTCTCGACTTTTGTTTATATTCCTTGAAAATCTCTAAAACATCACTTTTGTTTTTAATATAATATCCGCAGCAATATTTTTTGTAATCGTCAATGAATGTTACAAAATATTTCGCTCCGCCCAAAGTTTCCGGTTGTTTGGGTCCACACAAATCGGTGTGTATTATTTCTAATGGTTGATTAGACTGGGGTCCTTCTATGGATTGGAATGGCAATCGTGTCATTTCTCCTTGTACGAGTATGCATGTTTCGCACTGAGGCAAATTTCCATCTCCCAGTTTTTTTCCTTTGATAAGGTTCTTCTTCGCAACCAACTTCAAGTCAATTTCATTAAAATAGCCTAACTGTTGATTCCACATCTGAATATCATTGTTTACAGTGCGAGCCACTTGCGCCTTTTCATCACTTTTAATGTAGTACAGACCATTTTGATTTTCGGCAGTCAATAAGGTTTGGCCTTTTTCATCTTTGATATAAGCTTTGTCTTTAATGAAAACAACAGTGTTACCTTTTTCAGTGATTTTTGCAACGACATTAGGTTTGTTGCCAAAGCAGGCATGGACGTACAAGTTGTATCTTGCAAATTGATTATTTCGTCGTTAATGCTCATGCGAACTTTGCCTCTTTTTTCTACTTTTGTTGTGTTTTCATTTGACGCTAATTTAAGTGTTCCAGTTTCAGAATTTATTGATTCAAACTGTTCTTCTTGAGCACACATATGAGAAGTGCATTCACTGTCTAAACACCACGTATTAGGAGAGGTGGCAGACAAACAAATTGGTGCAAGGTTATAAGACTTTTCTAGACGTCTTTTGTCATTTTCTTGTTTCATTTTAACAACCTTCTTTTTACTCCAACATGTTTCTGCAGTATGCCCTTTTTTCTTACAGGTATTGCAAAACTTGGTTCTCTTTTTAGTATAGAAGGCTTCTTCTTCTGTTTATATGTTCTTTCTAGCTTCACTTTCTTCTATTATTTTTATTTTTAGCTCGTCAGGCGTAGGCAACTTGTCACGAGATTCAATTGCGATTCTGAAATTTTAGTAGTTTGCCGGCAGACTGTACAGAATCATTATACGTAGTAGGTCTAGATGCAGTTCTATGTTCATGTCTGCGAGCTTTTTGACTATGTCCATGAAATGATTCAAATGTTCACGAACATCATTACTATCAAGCTTTTTCAGTATTAGTTGCTTTAGTAATGTTGTCTTACGCGCATGGCCGGTACTCTGGTATATATTTTTCAATTTACTCCAAAGTTGGTAAGATGTTTTGCAATTTTTTACCTGTTTTATTTCTGATGGTGAGATCAGTAACAAATGTTCAGATCGTGCCAGTTGATCCTTCTCGTTGAAGATATTTTTCTCATCTTCATTTTTAGGCAGCGTTATAATGCTACTGGCAACCTCCCACAAGCCATTCTTAATTAATACGGTTTGAGCCTGGACATAATTATGATACTTGGAGCAGTATCATGATTATTTTTCGTTAGCGAATCTATTCGGTAGTGTGTAGTCATCTTTATATTTGACTTACTTACATTTCAACCACGCTCTGCTACCACTTGTTATATATTCTTAAGGGATGCCTGAAGGTCCAGAACTAAACAATGAAATTGGAGATTAATAACAAACCTATTTACTTTATAGAATTTAATCTAAACACATTACAATCGATATTTTTACACACATTGCATAAGAGTTGACACACTTTGCTTGTATGTGACACAAAATAAAAAAATGCCACACACTCCGTTTTCCGTTTGAGGTTGATAATTGTGCAAATAGTTTTCATACCAACAAAAGTCTCAATTGATTTATTATGAGCGAACGTTCCAGGCTGCCCGGTTGAATTTTAATTTAAACATATAAACCCTATGATAGTTATAAGTTGTATGATATTACTTAGGGCATACTGTAAGAGAAAGATTATTTATAGGTTTAAGATATTTATTACACATGAGCTCTCTTACGCTGAACCCTCTTGACACAATTCATCTGCAACATTCTTTCTTTTTACCACAGACAAATACAAATAGGTTGGATATAAATACCTACCTAACACCCCACCTCGATTAATAGTGTCTTATTGAAAATTAAACACTCTTAATCGCTTCTCAAAAAAAATCTAATCAAACATTCTACAGTTTCAATAACATAAAATTATAACAATGGTGACCCTTATTATCCGAAAAAATATATCATGGTCACCCTACTACGTAAGATTACAAGATGGTATATTTCTAACATATGTATCTACTTTCATTATATTATTCCTAACACCCTCATACATGGTACTTGCTTACCCATGTAAAATAACAAAAGTTGTTTATTAACGCTGTAGTAACCTATTCTTTTGTTTAAATATTTAACCATTCACACATTTGTCTGAATCTATCAACTGTTAAAGTCTTTGTAAAAATATCAGCAAAATTTTCAACAGTATGTACGTATTCAATTACTATCTCCTTTTTTAATATTAAATCTTTTATATGATGATATTTTGTATCAATATGTTTCGTTCTCTTACTGTTTTCAAAAGTTTTCTTCATATCAATAGCACCTTTATTGTCCACGTAGAGAACACACTGAACATGTTTCTTTTTGTTGAAATTCTCCATAGTCCCTTTATATTTATCAAATCGATGCTCCAGCGATTAAAGACTCTGCTTTCGACAAAGCTACAGAGTTCTGCTTCCTCGAGAACCATACTCTTTCATACTACTATATAGATACTCTTTCTGTCAATGTGATTTCCTCCCCAATCTGCATCAGAGTAGGTTTCAATCATACTATTCTTGTTATTTTTGACATAGGTTAATCCCCTTAGCTTTGTTTCTTTCAAATTACGTAGAATTCGTTTTGCTTGTGACCACAGATTTAAAGTAGGTTTATCTAAGAATTGACTCAGAAATGTTGTACTAAAGGCAATATCAGGTCTTGATACCGTTGCTAAATACATTAAACCTCCAATCAACTGTCTGTAAGGTACATCAACACACTTACTTTCAGAATCTGCTTGAAAACGACCTTTCCTCATTTTACTTTTCGTTCCATTCGCTTCAGTCATATTGAATTTTTCCAACATAATGTCTATTTGTTTTTCTTGGGTCATCTTTAGAATATCTCCATCTCTTTGTATTTCCATTCCAAGAAACTTATTAACTTCACCAAAATCTTTTGCTTGAAACTCTTTCTTTAACTAACGTAAGCTATCTCTTTTTTACATCCTGTTACCTAAATATCGTCTACGAATACAATAGTCCAACATTTATCATTAAAATACATGCAAAAATAATAATTTGATCTTGTTAATCCCATTTTTAAAATAAATTCATTTAATCTATCATTCCAACATTTTGGACTCTCTTTCAATCCGTATAAACTTCTATTCAGTTTTGGAACTTTATCCTTCTGCTTAATTTTTCTTAAAATTTTTTTGTCACAGTAGGACGTTGTATAACTTTAATCTCACCTTTACCTTTTCCTTCTTTTAGTCCTGATGCTTTGCTTTCTTTTTCATCTAATTCTCTGTATATTACCGACCTTTCATTGTCTCTTTCTATCATAAATGATAAATGATTTATTTTCTGTAAATAGGTTTGTAAAAACACTTTTACACGTCAAACATATTTTAAAAACTAGATGAGATCGGCGTTTCCTGTCTGACTACTCTGAGAAGAAAGGCCGAGTCAAACTCAGAGGTCACAGTCTCTTTAAAGTCCAGACATAATCTTGGTCAGGTCATGTGAAGACCAAGTGGATTGATGTCTGAAATGGTCTTTTGAGGAAAGAACCACACAGAATGAGTGGACCTGTCCAGTCAGTGCACGCATTTGTCAGTTGTCATGCAGCTCAACACAGAACTAAAAGAGAGACTCAAACTCAAACTCAAAGCATTTATTTCAAATAAACCAATTACAGGCACTTTTGAATTGTCAAGGTCGGTCGGTCAGAAAAATGAAGCTAGTTGCCCATTCCAAAGCGTAGTAGGTACCTATGGAGAAGAACGGGTAAGAAACTCCACGGACACTCTTTTAAATCAAATTATGTTTACAATAGATTGGTTACATAATTCATGTTGAAATTATGCATGTGAGAACGATTCAGAACGTTAAAAGCGTCCGTTATTTAAATATGAAAACAATTCGAAAATAAAATTTAATTGGAATACGCCGTGGCAGCTAAGAGATGACCAGTCTCAACGACCAGTAGCTAAATGATCCGACATACGCGCCACCGTCAGCGAGACATTTGAGTGAGCATGACATACTATCAGCCGCCAGGGCACATTCAATTCAATTCTTAAAAAGAATAGTAACAATGGTGTCACTTCTTGATTTATATTTTGCCTTATAAAACGTCCTATATATAATTAAACTTATATTATGATATTTATGCCTCTATTTATATTTCTTTAATATGGTAGCAGAGCGCCCGAGGCTAAATTCTAAATGGGTGGATAGCCAAATAAAAGTAAAAAAACTTGAATTTGATATAAAGTCGAACTGAACCAACGATTAATATAAAATTTACGATCGTCATCATGCAGTCTGTAGCTGGGGCAAAGATCGAAATACACAAATTGGATGGACAGAATTGGCAAACGTAGAAATTCATGATTACTCGATTACTTAAAAGTTATCCAGATACAACGGATGTTATAAAGGGTAAAATTAAAATGCCTAATCATCCTGGAGCATTGGCCACACCCGAAGTAATGGACAAATATAAGAAAGAGTCGGAAAAATTTGAAACATTAGATGACACTGCACAATTAGTACTTTCAGCAAATATGACTGAGGATATGTTGCACAAGGTGATGAGATTTAGCACAGCAAAGGATATATGGGATGAACTTGCCAGGCTTTACGACGGAGCTACAGAAGATAAGAGCTACGACTTATGCATGAAGTTCTTCAGCTACCAAAAAGATCCCGTGCATGATATGACCACACATATATCTGCAGTATAATCTTTGTTCTACGAGCTGAATACTGAATAAGAAGGAAATGCTTTACCAGTAATACTAGTAATTTGCAAGATACTGGATACACTTCCGGAAGAGTTTTTTGCATTTAAGTCAAGTTGGCTTTTGATGGCAAAACAGGATAGAAACATTGAGAATCTGACAATACAGCTATGTGCCTATGAAAGAGCGCTAATAAATAAAGCAGAGTGTAGTACTAATGTGAAAGTTCTTGTAGTAAAATCTGAGAAGAGTAAGAACAACTTTACACAGAGAGACTTGACAAGAAATGTCATACATGGATTTCCGACGGGAGACCACCAAAGAATTCGACCAGTAGTGTGAGCAACATGAATTTAACAGTTCTGTCTGTTGAAGATACAAAAGAAGCAGATAAAAATAGTTGGTACGTAGACAATGGCGCAACTAGTCATGTCACGAACAGGTCTGACTTATTTCAAAGCTTTGAATATTTTCAAAATAATCACACTGTCACTACAGCATCTGGACAGACAATCAATGCTATTGGCAAAGGAACTATACGCCTTGATGCTCATGTGAATGGACGAGTCGAACCGCTTCTATTAAAAGATTTATGGTATATTCCAGCATTAAACAGAAACTTATTTTCAGTTCTTGCTGCTCAAGACAAACTACAGAAGTACATTTGAATCCCGCACAGAATCATGTACATTGAAGTTAAACGGTAAAGAAATAGTGAACGGAAAGCGAAGAAAGCATGGTGGACTTTATATACTTAATGTTAAACTTGTCACACCAATGCAAGAAGTAAATCTTGTCACAAATTCACAATCGTTACAATTGTATCATGAACGACATCAAAACAAAAAACAAGTAAAAAAGATAGTAGAAAAGGAATTTCACATAAAATTGGACTATAAAACAGAGTTATGTGAAGGTGGTATCAACGGCAAAGCACACAGGTTGAAGTTCGGAACACTAGAACAAGCGACGAAGTCTGGAGAGCTTATTCACTCTGATGTGTGTGGACCTTTTATGTACTCAATTTCTAAATTTTGATACTTTGTTGTTTTCAAAGATGATTACTCTCGGTATCGGCCGACAAAAGCGAAGTTTACAGCAAACTTAAACAGTTTCTTGCTGAGATAAGAACCGCTGGTCATGATGTACAATAGTTCCTAAGCGATAATGGAGGAGAATTCAATAATGAGCAGGTATGCAATACATTTCGACAGAATGGTATAAAACAGCGTTTCACTATGCCTTATACGCCAGAACAAAATGGATGCTCGGAACGAGATAATAGGACTATAGTAGAAACTGCTAGGGCAATTATGCATGCTCATGGTGAAATACCACAAGGACTATTGGCGGAATTAATTAATACTTCTGTCTACATACTTAATCGAACAACAGTTGAAGGAAAGTCACATTTCGAATTATTTTATGGAAAAAAAACAAGCATCAAACACTTGAGGATAATTGGATCGACGTGTTATGCACACATACCGAAACAAAAGCGAAAGAAACTTTGTAAGAAAGCTGAAAAAGGCATACTAATCGGATATGATGGCGATGATGGCTATCGAATATGGTCTAAAGATAATTATAGGCTTATCAGATCGAGAGACGTGATTTTTGCTGAACGCCCTCTCATAGAAAAACCTATAGATCAGACAGCAGTGGAGGCACCTAGGGTAGACAAAAACAGTTTTGATATACCAATACCCTCTATTGCACCAGAGATGATGGTGTCACTTCTTGATTTATATTTTTCCTTGTAAAACGTCCTGTATATAATTAAACTTATATTATGATATTTATGCCTCTATTTCTATTTCTTTAATAAAAAGCATTAAATTGTTGATTGGAGTTATCATTATTTGATAAAAGTGGTAAATTACTTAGAAGTTTAGTTTTAAATGTTTCCAAACGATTAGTAGTTTTTAGATTAACAGTGATATCTTTTTTTGTAACTTTTTTGTTAATATTTGAAATAGTGACCAACTGTCCGCAATGATCTGAATCTATTAAATTAATAATTTCCTTGTGGGTTGGTATAACATCTGTATAAACGTTATCTAGGCATGTGGCACTAGTGGGAGTTATTCTAGTGGGCTCCGAAAATTGGTTAGCAAGATTGTGTGACTGAAAGAAACTTATAATTCTAGTACTTAACCCAGAATTTTCTTACAAGTTAACATTGAAATTACCACGAGTGATGATAGACTTGTTTGAATTACAGATTTTGTTCAACACTTTATCCATAACCTTTTCAAGACAATCATACAATCCTGAAGGCAGTCTGTACACACTTAATATTATGAACTGCTCCAATTCGATACAGGCTATCTCAATTGTTCGCTCAACAGAGAGGCACACAATATCCTTACAGTCTTTACATTTGTCCTCACTAGTTGTCTGGCATTTTTTTTCCGAACTGGGCCTTTTTGGCGCAGCCGTGAGGCACACTACCCTGCTAGTTTCATACTTCGCACTGTACACCTTATTTTTATTTTTATATTTATTTTCATTGTTTTTCTCATAATTTATACCTGTTTCGTGTGCCTTTTAGTCTGTGCTAAATAAACGTTTTTTCTTTCTTTCTTTCTTTATTTCTATTTGATCTGGTTATTTACTCAAATGAATGAGCCACCATGTATAGCATTTACTCTGCTGAACGAACTACCAACCTGGTGATTACTATAATATAAACTGGTGGCTTTTAAGCCAATATTCTGTCATACAAAGAATATTTATATTGTTACAATTCAGGAATAATTCTACTTCTTAATCTTTGTATAAAAACCCTTGAATATTTGGATGCACCAGGTTGATACTATTTAATTTATTTATACACACATTTGATTTATCATTTGCTTTCCTTACAGTTTTGCAAGAGGTTGCCTCTATTGTCCTTATTTCTAATTTAAATGAACAACAGTGTCATTAATTGGTTCCAAATTATTGGCAGAATAGTGAAAGAAAGAAAGGAGCAAGTTGTTTAGAAGATCCCAACGACTTAGATTTCCTCTCTACGTCAAGCTTTATCAATCTAAATCAAGACATGACTATAATAGAAACAGAAACAGATATGCGGACGAGATGGCATTTAACTCAAAAGATAGTACAAGATAATTGGAAACGTTGGCATACGGAATATCTCACTCAGCTGTCAGCAAGAAGCAAGTGGAGACATTCTCAACTAGACATTCAACTAAATGACATTGTTACAATCAACGATGCAAACTTACCTCCTGGGAAGTGGGCAGTTGGCCGTGTCGTCCAGCTGCATCCCGTTGCCGATGGCCACGTCAGGGTGGTCACATTCAAAGTATCATGGCCATCCGGCTGGTCCGGGGATACCGCACGGTCTCATGCGAGGCGGCGAGCCTCCTTGCCGGATTGCCGCCATGGGATCTGGAGGCAAAAGCCCTCGTGCACGTATGGGAGTGGCGCGAGGAGGCAAAACGCCGGGGTGTAACTCCGCTGCCGCGAGAAATCACGGTACAGCGGACAGAGCTCCGGCGGGTGCGATTGTCGCAACCCAGTGCTGGGCACGCCACAATAGCGGCGGCGAGTCCCCTCTTTGAGGAGTGGTTGGAGAGGCGCCACGGCGTCCTCACCTTCCGCCTGACACAGGTCCTCACCGGACACGGTTGTTTCGGGAGGTTCCTGTTTCGCATAAGGCGGGAGGAAACGCCCGGGTGTCACCATTGTGTGGATCGCCCGGAGGACACGGTGGAGCATACGGTGGAGGTATACCCAGCTTGGGCGGAGCGGAGTGCGTTTACAGACCCCCAAATTATCAAAACTACTCCGTATTTGAGTCAGTAATGGAAGATGTTCTAGCAAAACTGGCAACTGGTAAAAAATCGCTAATTAAAATCGTAAAAAATCGAGAATAGTTCAAATAGCAGTCGATTATTAAGTCTCTTTAAATCATTCAATTTGTCAAATGTGTTTTCAGAACCCACCCGCATAACTACAAATTCTGCTACATGCATTGATAATATTTTTTGTTGCTGCGACTATTTACATAAAGCCATTGTAAATTATCTCCCTTCTGATCACAGTGGTCAAACCGTTGCCTTCAAGTCAAACACACCTTTACAAAAAATTCAGATACAATCTAGACAAATAACGCCCAGCAATCTAAATAGATTTACTAATAACTTAATTTGTAAGTTAAGTATACCGGGCCGTATTAGAAACAACGTAAACGAATTATATGAGGATTTTTTTTCGGTAGTGAGCACCGAGTTCAATAATACTTTAAAGAAAAAAACAAAAACAATTTGCCCCAATTTTTTGTTCAGTGACTGGGCAACTAAAGGTATTAGGAAAAGTAGGGAAAAACTGTTTGAGTTGTATGGCCTTAAGCCTTATATTAACTCTGAAACGTTTAATAAATACGTTGCTAATTACTCTAAAACTTTTAAAAAGACTCGCAAGGTAGCTAAAGCCTTGTACATTAGCAACAAGATCAAAACAGCCGATAATAAAATAAAGACGGTTTGGAAAATTATCAATGACGAAACCAACAGGAATAAAAGACACAATAATGATTTCACACTTCAGACTTCAAGTGCTCTCGTAAGCACTAACAAAGAAGTTGCTCAAGAATTTGTTAATTTCTTTACCAGTATCCCACTTAAAACGACTGAAACCTTAAACTCCTCGCCCCTGCGTTCTATTGACTTATTAAAAGCAAATACTTCATCTTGCCAGATTGAATTTAAATTCAAGCTTATAAACCCCATAATAGTAGTGAAAGCTTTCAAGCAAATCAAGATCAAACTAACAGAAGATCTATGGGGAATGTCTGTTAAAGTTTGTACCTCCATTATTGAGACTATAGCGCCATACCTGGCTTTAATATTTAATTTGTGTGTGGATCAAGGAGTATTCCCGGATCTAATGAAATACAGTAAGGTAATACCACTTTTCAAATCCGGGGACAGTAAAGATACCAATAATTATAGACCCGTATCCGTGTTGCCGGTTTTCAGCAAGGTGTTTGAAAAGGTAATGCTGAATCAAATGTTAAATCATTTCGACACCAATAATATCTTACACGGTCAACAGTATGGTTTCACAAAGGGACGTTGTACGACTGACGCCGGTGTCACCTTATTAAAACACATATTTACAGCGTGGGAAGAGGCTCAAGACGCCATAGGAATCTTTTGTGACCTCTCCAAGGCATTTGATTGCGTCGACCACGAAACCTTGCTCTTAAAACTTGAACATTACGGACTTGGAAAACTTGCGCTCAGTTTAGTAAAATCTTATTTGAATGATAGACAACAGCAAGTCCAAATAAACGGTGTCAATTCACTCGGTCTAAAAGTAAAAATAGGTGTACCACAAGGCTCGATATTGGGTCCTTTCCTCTTTTTAGTTTATATTAATGATCTACCTCATTTGTTTAAAACCCAACCACATATGGTGTTATTTGCTGACGATACTTCGTTAATTTTTTAAAATTAATAGGCGTGCATTAAATCTTGACGACGTGAATAACGCCTTACTGCAGATCCAAAATTGGTTCACTGCTAATAATTTGGTATTAAATGGGAAAAAAACTAAGTGCATAAGATTTTCTTTACCAAATGTCAAAAGTACTAATTGGGAGATAGTATTGAATCAAGAGAAACTAGAATTCGTCGATAAAACTGTTTTCCTGGGGATCACGCTCGATTCAAAGCTTCAATGGGGTCCTCATTTAACATCCCTTGCAGGACGGCTAAGTTCAGCAGCATATGCTGTGAGAAAAATCCGTCAATTTACTGATGTAGATACCGCGAGACTAGTCTATTTTAGTTACTTTCATAGTATTATGTCGTACGGTATTTTACTATGGGGACGGGCTGCAGACATCGAGTCCATTTTCATTCTGCAGAAAAGAGCCATCAGAGCCATATATGGCCTCCGCAGGCGCGACTCTCTAAGGGAATTGTTCAAAGATATTAACATCATGACGGTACCTTGTCAATATATCTATGAAAACATCATGTACGTAAGGAAAAATCTACATCTTTTTAGTAAAAGAGGTGAAAGACACAATTATAATACTAGAAATAGGGACCAATTAGTTCAACCAGGTTTCAGGCTGGCTAAAGTAGACTCATCTTTCATGGGGTACTGTTTAAGATGTTACAATAAAATACCTCCCCACATACATCAACTGAATGAAACCACATTTAAATCTTGTATAAAACGCACACTATGCAGCCGAGCATATTATAAGTTAGGGGATTACATTGCTGATAAAAATGCTTGGCTAATCGCTGGTCCTGCTCCTCAAGGACGCATCAACTAATTGATTAGCATTTAAAAATACTGTTGGAGCTGCTGAAGATTAAAAACAAGAATCTTTGCATTGTATAAACTCAACTTTTTTAGTACTGTATAATTGCTATATGCCATATGTGAGTACTATGTTCATGCTTTAAAGCTACCATTTACAGGGTACGTCTTTCATTGACTTGAATGTGTCCTGGCGGCTGAGAGTATGTCATGCTCACTTTAATGTTTCGCTGATGGTGGCGCGTGTGTTGGATCATTTAGCTCCCTTCAAAATGGTTGAGTTGAATGGTGCTAATCCATGCGTCATGTTCGTGAACGGGCGCCGTCAGTTGAGACTGGTCATCTCTTAGCTGCCACGGCGTATTTTAATTAAATTTTATTTTCGAATTGTTTTCATATAAATAACGGACGCTTTTAACGTTCTGCATCGTTCTCACATGCATAATTTCAACATGAATGATGTAACCAATCTATTGTAAACATAATTTGATTTAAAAGAGTGTCCGTGGAGTTTCTTGCCCGTTCTTCTCCATAGGTACCTACTACGCTTTGGAATGGGCAACTAGCTTCATTTTTCTGACCGACCGACCTTGACAATTCAAAAGTGCCTGTAATTGGTTTATTTGAAATAAATGCTTTGAGTTTGAGTTTGACCGCAGTGTCCTCAGGGAGGTGATTGGCGGCGGCGATCTCTCGCGTCCGGCCCTGGTCCAGGCCATGGTACGGAGCGAGAGGGAATGGAAAGCCGTCACCTCCTTCTGCGAAGCAGTAATGCTCGCGAAGGAGGAGGCGGAGCGGGTGAGGGAGAGAGCCTTGCGCCCTCACGCCCCCACTAGCCGCCGCAGGAGACGCCCTGGGCGTCGGGAGTCGCCTGAAGATTCCCGGCCACCGTAGGCGCGGGCTTGAGCGGGACGGCGAGCAATGGGTAGCTCGCCGCCGGTAAGGACCAGGCCCGGGTCGACGGCGCGTTGTGTTCCACGCGCGCCTCAAAGAGATGTCAGCACAAAGTGACGGGGTCCGATAGGGCCGACGTCTCAGGGTCGCGGGTTATTCTACAGAGAAAACCGTGGCCCTGGCACAGGCAACTGAAGGAACACGGGTGGGTTTTAGTCAGTAAAAGTCTGACACGCCCTCCCGCTCCACCCAGAGCGGGAGAAGTCATTTGATGATTTCCCACCCAAAAAAAAAAAGAAAAAAGGGTGGTCACATTGAAAACAAAGAATGGGCTTATCAAGAGGCCTATTCTGAAGCTGTCTATTCTCCCGGTGAATGATAGAATCGACAACCAAGAGTTGCGTTCCAACGAAGTGAAAGATGGCAAGCCATATCAAAACAAAAAAGTAAACTACAGCTTCTCATCGCTGGTAATTTACTTTTGTCTTTCATGAGCATTTTGACCACAGCCCACTGTGCATACAATGTTACCATTAAAAGACAATCAAGGTCTTTATTTTGAAAGTAAATATCTTAGCTACTTGGATCAGTTATGCGACAAGTTTAAAGAAATGTCACATTGTGACGTCATACAAGTTCAACTGCAGCATGAATTCTCAGAACTCGAGTACTATAACCACCTGTTGCTGAATCAGCATTCAAGCACGCGCCGCGCACGAGACCTGCGCCGCCGCAAGCGAGGCCTTATCAACGCTGTAGGTTATTTAGCAAACGACTTTTTCGGTGTAGTTGATGAGAGATTTGCAGAGCAATATAAACAAGATATTCAATCAATACATGACAATGAAAATCATTTGCTTTCGCTCTTGAAACAACAAACAATGGTCATTGAAGCTCCTGAGTCAATTTATAAACTCTATTACGTTTGAATCTATGTACTCATTTGTTATGTTAATTGTTTCATCGTATGCCGTAAAAATAAGTTGTGAAATGTTTATGTCCACCTCTACCTCTATCATCTCTTCTGCCTCTTCCAAAAACATTTCCTCTCAAGTATCTACCTCTTTGGTCTTTCCTGCATTTATATGCTTTGTGCCCTTTTTGCTGACATTTATAGCATACTATTTTTTCCGTAGAAAAACTTGTCTCGGTACTTGTATCGTGATTTCTATTTTCAGTATCACTTTTCATTTTCAGCTCAGCGTCTAACAATCTTACTTTCACAAAATCTTTTCGTTCTTTCCTCAAAAGACCATTTCAGACACCAGTCTACATGGTCCTCTGATATGACCAAGATTATTTTCGGATTTTTATTTACACTTTGACATTGATGGGCTTTATGTATACAATGACATGTTAATTTACTTTGTAAAGTATTATAATATTTTAATTATTGTGAATGTGAAGACATTGTGGATTTGTCGTTAAGTTTTAATGCATTTTTTTATTAGTTTTAATCATGTTCTGGCAGTTTGAGTAATTTATGCGGCCTACCCAAATGTCCTTTCTTTGGTAATGTTCGTCGAATCGTTTAGCTCCTTTAGTTCTGTGTTGAGCTGCACGACAACTGACAAATGCGTACACTGACTGGACAGGTCCACTCATTCTGTGTGGTTCTTTCCTCAAAAGACCATTTCAGACATCAATCCACATGGTCGTCACATGACCTGACCAAGATTATGTCTGGACTTTAAAAGAGACTGTGACCTCTGAGTTTGTTTCGGCCTTTCATCTCAGAGTAGTCAGATAGGAAACGCCGATCTCATCTAGTTTTTAAAATATGATTGACGTGTAAAAGTGTTTTTACAAACCTCTTTACAAAAAATAAATCATTTATCATTTAAGTTTTGTATCTTTTTGACATTTCAAATTTAGCAATCTTCTCTTTAGTTGCAATTTATTGAAAACAGATTTTCTTTCAAAAATAGCTTCTTTAACACACTTACATTCTTCATGGGGTACTATTTAAAATGTTCTCATAAAATACCTCCCCACGTACTCCAACTGAATGAAACGAAGTTTCAAATTTGTATCAAACGCACACTATGCAGCCAAGCATATTGTAAGTTGGGGGATTACATCTCTGACAAAAATGCTTGGCTCAACGCTGGTTCTGCTCCACAAGGGCGCATAAACTAATTGATTAGCATTCGAAAATATTGTTGGAGCTGCTGAAGATTGTAAAAACTATATTTGCACTGTATAAATTTAATCTTATAATATTTTATAATTGCAAAGCACACGTGTGAGTACTATGTACCTACTATAAAGCTACCCTATACTAGGCACGTCTGTCATTGACTTGAATGTGCCCTGGTGGCTGAGAGTATATCACGCTCACTCAAATGTCTCGGTTGGTGGTGGCGTGGGAGGTATTTTATTATAAAATTTTAAACAGTACCCCATGAAGAATGTAAGTGTGTTAAGTTTTTCCTTACGTACATGATGTTTTCATATATATGTCGCATCAGGGGTGGCCGAGATGCGAAACATCGGGTCTTCTTCACGATCCGACACATTTTAGTGTGGGTACTGTAGTGGGTACTCGAACGAAAAGATAATTCGAATTAAAAATAACTTTAATACACTGGCTAAAGAAATAAACACGTGCAACGGAAACAGACACGTGCGTTGGTACTGAGCGTTTTTCAAGACTGTCCAAACACGACCGTATTCTGTTGACCGTAGCAACCCTCGGTGTCTCCGCCAGTCCTCACTGCATCCCCTCCACCGACGATCGTGTCCAAGCGGTAGGGCTCGATTGCGTTTCCGATCACATGATCACTCGTTTATGAATCAAATTGTTAGATGGCGCTCACCGCTGTACTGTGGCGCCATCCATCCATGTTAATATCTTTATACAGTTCCCTTAAAGAATCGCGCCTGCGGAGGCCATATATTGCTATGATGGCTCTTTTTGCAGAATAAAAAGAGACTCGATGCCTGCAGCGCGTCCCCATAATAAGATAGTCTTGGGTAGTCTTTTGTTTCGTTATGTTTAAAACAAGTTGAATTTTCCATAGTGAATCAGACCAAGTGACATTTTTATTACAACTTTCAACACGAATTAGATTTAATACAGTTCGAACATAACGCTCGGCTTGACCATTAGCATGGTGCATTTCAGGAGTTATATGGTGAAGGGTAGAGCCTAATTCGGATATCCAGCTAGTAAAACCCGCGACTTCAAACATGCGACCACGGTCGGATACAATTAATTTAGGGACACCGAATAGAGATATTGCGTAATTAAAAACGCGCTTGAGTTCGCTCGTGTCTTGTCGATATATGGGGTACAGTAAGCAAAATTTTGTAAACGAATCCACCAACACAAAGATGAATTTATAGCCGTTTGATTCCGGCACTGGGCCTAACACATCAACATGTATTGTATCGAATGGGATTTCAGGCTTTTCCCATGAAGTAATAGGTTGATGCGGAGACCTTTTTTTTTTTTTTTTTGGGTGGGAAATCATCAAATGACTTCTCCGGCTCTGGGTGGAGCGGGAGGGCGTGTCAGACTTTTACTGACTAAAAACCCACCCGTGTTCCTTCAGTTGCCTGTGCCAGGGCCACGGTTTTCTCTGTGGAATAACCCGCGACCCTGAGGCGTCGGCCCTATCGGACCCCGTCATTTTGTGCTGACATCTCTTTGAGGCGCGCGTGGAACACAACGCGCCGTCGACCCGGGCCTGGTCCTTACCGGACGGCGAGTTACCCATGGCTCGCCGTCCGCAAGCCCGCGCCTACGGTGGCCGGGAATCTGCTTGCGATTCCCGACGCCCAGGGCGTCTCCTGCGGCGACTAGGGGCGTGAGGGCGCAAGGCTCTCTCCCTCACGCGCTCCGCCTCCTCCTTTGCGAGCATTACTGCTTCGCAGAAGGAGGTGACGGCTTTCCATTCCCTCTCGCTCCGTACCATGGCCTGGACCAGGGCCGGACGCGAGAGATCGCCGCCGCCAATCGCCTCCGCGAGGACACTGCGGTGCTCCGCCCAAGCTGGGCATACCTCTACCGTATGCTCCACCGTGTCCTCCGGGCGATCCAAACAATGGTGACACCCGGGCGTTTCCTCCCGCCTTATGCAAAACAGGAACCTCCCGAAACAACCGTGTCCGGTGAAGACCTGTGTCAGGCGGAAGGTGAGGACGCCGTGGCGCCTCTCCAACCACTCCTCAAAGAGGGGACTTACCGCCGCTATTGTGGCGTGCCCAGCACTGGGTTGCGACAATCGCACCCTCCATGTCGCCATGAGATCCCGCCGGAGCTCTGTCCGCTGTACCGTGACTTGTCGCGGCAGCGGAGTTACAACCCGGCGTTTTGCCTCCTCGCGCCACTCCCATACGTGCGCGAGGGCTTTTGCCTCCAGATCCCATGGCGGCAATCCGGCAAGGAGGATCGCCGCCTCGCATGAGACCGTGCGGTATCCCCGGACCAGCCGGATGGCCATGACCCTTTGGGACGCTTTCAACCTGCGGGCCGGTCGGCGCCTCAAAGAACGCGCCCACACCGGTGCCCCGTAAAGGGCCATGGACCGCACGACTCCCGCGTAGAGCCTCCGGCAGGAGGCGTTTGGACCCCTAGATTGGGCAGGAGCCGCCTCAAGGCAGCCCCAGCCCGCTCCAGTCTGGGAGCCAAACGTCGGAAATGCTCCACGAAGTTCCACCGGCTGTCGAGGACGAGTCCCAGGTACTTCATCGTCGACTCGACACCGATGTAAACCCCTCCCGCCGTTATCTGGGAACCCGACAGTGGCGCGTTCCGAGGACCATGAAAACACATGGCCTCGGACTTGTGCAGGGCCACTTCGAGTCCCAACTGCCGGATCCTATCGACGATTGTCGCAACCCCGAGTGTCGCTTGTTCGGCCGCCTCCTGGTGCGACCTCCCCTGATGCGGAGCCCTGGGAACTCGTTTCTTGGAAACGCAAATTAGGCAGTGTGAGGTGTATTTGCTTACAAACTGTTTTAGGCCGGGAAACCAGAAATGCTTTAGAATTAAATCTAGGGTTTTATCAGCACCGATGTGTTCATGCTCATCGTGGAATAGTCGTAAAAGACTAAGCCGATGTCCCTTTGGGACAAAACACAAAAGCATTGACTCTTCACCGACCGGTGAATAGCGATAATATAATAGGTCATTTAGGTATACATAACGACGTGCATCTAACTGGCCGTCATTTAATATTTTTATAAGATCCATAGTCTCATTGTCGGCTGACTGGGCCACTTGTGCCCAGTTCCGAGGTCTATTTATCTGGTTTACCAGCACGACTGGTGGATTCCTGCTCAAATAATCAGCATGAGACATCATCACACCTTTACGGTATTCTATAGTGAAATCGAAGTCTTGCAAATAAATCCACCAGCGTGCCACACGTGGAAGCAGATCCTTCTTGCGCTTAGTGGCCTTCAAGTCATTGCAGTCCGTTACGATTTTGAATTTAATGCCAATCAGATAATGTCGAAAATTCTGCAGTGCCTTGACGACCGCCAGCGTTTCCAACTCATAAGAGTGGTATCTGCTTTCAGCGCCCTGGGTAACCTTGCTGAAATAGGCAACCACACGTTTATTGCCCTCCCCGTGTACCTGCATTAATACGGCCCCATAACCTACACTACTTGCATCTGTGTGCAATTCAGTGGGTAATTTTGGATCAAAAATTGCAAGTATGGGCTCACTCGTCAACTGTTTCACGAGATCTTGGTGGAAAGTTTGAATGGGGACCTGTGCGAGCACAGGTCCCCATTCAAACTTTACATTTTTCTTTGTGAGTTGTGAGATACTAGCAGTTTTTGTCGCATATCCTTGAATGTACCGCCGAAAATATCCTGCTAGGCCCAAAAATTGCCTGACCTGTCTAACGTTACTCGGTGTCGGAGTGTTTGTTTACGCCTCGACTTTACGGGAGCTCGGCCTTTTTTTTTTTTGTTCCCGGGGTGGAAAATCCTCATGGATGTCCTCCGCCCTGGGGCGGGCGGAGGGGTCTGTCAGACTCTTACTGACTAAAAACCACCCCGGTGTTCCTTCTCACACCTACGCCGGGGTCGCGGGAACACATTATTCTTCCACAACCCCGGCTGGTGCCGGACCGCTTGCGCGGGCCCCGTCTCGGGCGGGGGGAGTGAGGTGTACTCCCCCCGCAACGTCTGTGGTCGGCCCGCGAGGAACACTACGCGCGCCACCTTCTCGGGTCCTGATGTTGGGGGGCGACGGATGTCCCCGAATCCGTCGCCCCTGGACCCATTTAGGGGGGCCGGAAGAGGGCGTTGTCCGCCCTCCTCCGACGCCCGGTGCGTCTGCTGCGGGCCGGGTCGAGAGTCGAGATCTCTCTCTCCCTTTCCGCAGCCTCCTTCTGCGAGATGACCGTTTCGCAAAAGGAGACCACTGCGTCCCAGGACTCTGCGCCGCCGACCATCGCGTTCACGACGGCCGGCAGCGACAGGTCGTTGCCTACTTCGGTGATGAGGGCACGGCGCGGCTCCTCCCAAGCGGCACACTCTGCCAGCGTGTGCCACGCCGTGTCCTCCCGGCAGTCGACGCAGTGGTGACACCGGGCGTCCGGCTCCCTGTTTATGCGACACAGGTACTTCCCGAAGCAACCATGCACGGGAGCTCGGCCTAACCTGACTATTGCTAATTACTCTGCCCAAATACTCTACCTCAGTAGTTAAAAATGAACACTTTAGAAGATTAACCGAAAACCCTGCCTGTGAAAGTGTTTCTAGAACTTCGCGCAATAATTTGACACCTTCGTGAACTGTCATGCTCATTAAAAGCACGTCATCTATGTACACTGAGACATTTCCAGATTCGATTAATTTTCGAAGTGTTTTATTGATAATCCGTTGATATACCGTCGGGGCATTGCATAAACCGAAAGGCATTTTAAAATACTCGTAATGCCCCTCCGGCGTGACGAAACCAGTTTTATGTATCGAGCTATCTTCAGTTGGGATCTGATGGAAGCCCGAGGCCATATCAAGAGCAGTAAAGTATTTTGAGCTGCCAAGACGGTCTATGTGGTCCTCTATTAAAGGAAGAGGGTAGCGATCTCTAACAGTAATACGATTCAACGCACGAAAATCCACGCACATTCTGCTCGCATACTCAGAATCAGACTCTCGAATTATTTTTTTGTCTAATAAATCTTTTACTATTTCGCGTACTTTTAATTTTTCTTGATATGAGAATCGGTAGGGATGATAGGCAACAGGAGTATCACTAGTCAAATTGATTTGCATTTTTCCTGTTTGAACTGTCGTAATAGCAGTGCCAGATATTAAATAAGGTAAAAAATCATCTATTACTGTTAGTAGGAACGTTAAATCTCCACCTTGAAGTGGTGTGTTAACTTTAGTATCTGATTCAACAGTATTCACTTTTAATACTTGAGAGGAATGCGTCAGATATTGGCCATCTTTAGTCCTAACAAAAGTTACTCCGTCCCTATTAAGGACATCTGTACTGATAATAATCGGAGTATTCATACAAGAAGCGGGTACAATAACAAAATCGACTTCAAGCGTGATGCTACTAAACTCGACTGTAAGCGTGACATATTCGCGGGCAGTGATCCCGTCGTAGCTGATTCCCTTTAAAATACAATGAATTGGTTTACGGGAGCAGCAGAAGAATTTAATGACGTCAGTCGATAATAAGGAAACATTTATAGCGCCACTATCTATCAGAATATCCACCGGTATGCCTTGTATCACTGCAGTACTGATGTCTTTGTTATTATTACCGTTTGGAGTCGTCAATTCTTTACATAGATTGACTTCCTTTTGATTTTTATTTTGTCCCTCCGATCGTAATTTAGTAAAACATTCGCTTTCTTTATGTCCGGTCTTTTTACAAAAGGTACAATTGATTTTTGTCGAACTATCGTAAGGACCTTTACTCTTTTTGGGACAATTAAAACTTTTGTGACCGGTCTGGTTGCAATTAAAACATTTAAATTCGGGGTTATCATGATTTCGTTTCTTTGCTACACTGCTAGTGGAAGATCCGCGGTTGTCAATTTTACCGCGATTAGGCTTGGTGTAAATAGCTAAAAACGAAACTATATTTTCTGTTGTAAGATCGGCATTCGCAGCCGCCGCACGAACTGTTGCATCGCTTATACCGCGTATTATTATTTGAACCATCAGTTCCTCACTTAAACCCTTAACAATGCGTAATCGCAATAACGAACGGCGTGCATACTCCGCATAAGTTGAAAACTTTTCAGAAGTCGCGTTGATAGCTTCACAGAGTATTTTAGAGTAATCAAGTTTTCGCGGACAAAGAGACATAAATTACTTTGAAAAGTTAGACCACGAACGATCACTTGTGGTCCACTCATTCAACCAAGACCTAGAGTCGCCCTTAAGACAATTGGCAACTCGCGACAAACATTCTAAATCAGTCCAATGATTCACTAACCTGGCTCGTTCCACCTCATCACACCACACCTCAAAGTTGTGGATAGCAGGATCAAAGTTGGATACATAATAATTTTGTGGCCTTGTTTGGATAGCAACGAGCGCATCCGCCAGCACTTTTGCTGCAGTTAGCCCATTATTATCCAGTTCATCCCGTTGAGGTGTGGTGCCATGAGTAGATAGCACTGGTGTACGTGAAACACTCGCGGTACTTTCTTCAATAGCGCTTAATCGCGTCATAATCGCACTCAACGCCTGTTTTATGGAACTGAATGAGACCGGGAACGACGCGACCGAGAGCCATGGCGATTTGTTTTGTCGTCTAAGTCCTCTAGAAGGTGACATTTCGTTGGATGTATTACGCGAACGAGATGGTCGAGGCATTGTTTTTTTTTTTTTAATTAACCGCTATCTTGCTTTTTCAACGGCTTTTGAATTTAAATGGGCACAGGTTTATATTTGTGAGCAAAAAGTTCTATCCCACTTCTGATTTTAGGAACCAGCAGTAGAGATAAAAAAAAACAATAATTACTTAGATTTACTGATTTTCTTATAACAGATTAATTTCAAATAATCATAACCAAATCACATAAGCAAACAACCGTTAATTTTAATACATATGTACACATTAAAAGAAATAACGACAAGTAGCAAATAATGACGATCACCAGACAACCTTACCCTCGGGCCTCGGCGGCGAAGACGGTATGACGGCGATCGGGTTTTGCGCTTGTGTAAAGTGCTGGTGGCCTTACTGCTCTCCTGGAGGAGGGTAGTGGCGTCATCGGGGTCGATTAAAGTATGCCTTGGTCGGCGAATACTGCTAATGCGGGAGGGAATATAGCGGGCGGCCGCTGAGATCAAGGGGTTTGGGTGTTTAATGCCACAGTCGAAGAAACGCTTCGATAAGCGTTTCATGAACTGTTTTATGGTTGGCATTTTAAGGTCTACGTGGAGATCTATATTACGGACATAGAAGGGGGCACCCGTGACCTTTCTAAGGAAACGGTTTTGGAGGGTCTGCATCTTATGGAGATGACGTGGGTGAGCGTGCGCAAATACAACGCAGGCATAGGTCATGATGGGACGGATGACTGCGGTATAGATACGCAGCTTGCATTTAAGTGACAGTTTGCAACGGGCTGTCAGAATGAAGTGGAGTCTACCAAGAGCGAAAGCGGCGCGCGCGCGAACCGCCTTAATGTGCTGTTTAAACGTTAGGTTTTGATCGAGGATCACGCCTAGGTATTTGGCTTACTTCTCCCAAGGGATCGGCTTACCGTACATAGTGATCGGGCTGGAGACCGAGCTACACGCAGAACGGTCCTTTTATAATGTGGCTGTCCGGTGACGTCACGAAATGCTACTTGTCATGGCGTCTATCCTAATAATACTATGAAAGTCACTGAAATAGACTAGCCTCGTGGTATCTGCATTAGTAAACTTAAGGACTGTGTTGGATCATTTAGTTCCCTTCAAAATGGTAGACCTGAATGGCGCTGATCCGTACGTCATGTTCGTGAACGGGCGCCGTCAGTAGGGACTGGTCATCTCTTGGCTGCCACGGCTTATTTTAAGTACAAAGTACTCACACCTCCGCTATGCATTTTCATAATAAGAAGGATATGAGTCTATACAATGCAAATATATTCTTACAATCTTCAGCAGCTCCAACAGTATTTCAAATGTTAATTAATTAGTTGTGGTGTGGAGCAGGACCAGCATTGGGCCAGGTATTTATTTCATGATGTTAATATCCTTAAAGATTTCCCTTAGGAATCTCGCCTGCGGAGATTATATACGGCTCTGATGGCTATTTTCTGCAGAATGAAAACACTGTAAGACATGAAACTATGAAAGGAACTTAAATAGACCAGCCTCGCGGTATCTAAATCAGTAAATTGACGGATTTTTCTGACAGCGTATACTGCCGAACTTAACCGTCCTGCAAGAGATGTTAAATGAGGACACCATTTTTTTATATATTTTTTTGTTCCGGGGTGGATAATCCTCATGGACGTTCGCCGCCCCCCCCACACATAAGACCCGAGCTGGTGGCGCGATGTGTTGCACGCGCGCCCCTTTTAGACGTTGCGGGGGGAGTCGAACACCTCACTACCCCTCATTATAAGCCCATGTTCAATGAATATGCTGTTTGTGTTCTTAATTAAATAAACAAACCACACTACCCTCAGAATCGCACTACCCTTAGAAAGCAATAGTTTGTAACTCATTTCGCGTCACCATACTGAGAGTTAGTTCTAACTATGAAGGTTTATTAATTTTATATTGTGTCTATATTTATTAAGTCAATAATAAATCTCAATCAGACGTTAGAATACGTACGTACGCCTTCTTTGGAACAATAAAACCATCACTTGTGATTGCCCTGCCTGAAGGCAAAGTAGAAAAGAAGATAATAATATCAACACTTAAGATCCATTTATATCATGTGAATATGATAACGTTGTAGGTCTTGTACTATGTAGATTTATTGACCATTGTCTATTTGTTTAGCATATGGTACTTGTTGACAGGTTTTACACTGTCCTCCCATACCTATTAACACTGTAGTTTGAAAACAATATAAAGTTAATTATTTAGTTTTATTTATTTAAAAAGTATACCTTCTGTATACAAAATAACAGTAGATAACGGTTATGGGCTTATACAGTGCCAATAACAGGTGAACCAACATTCTCAAATACAGTGATATCCTAAGCTTAAATTAAAAAAAATAGTTTATTTGCACCTTAAAGTCAAATACATGGTTTACAATCGAAAATGGCCTGAGGTGAGTAAAGTTGTATGTTAGAGTTACAGCCAATACCTAAGCTAAGATAACTTAATATCTTGTAATTATAGGTATCAGCGCCCACCCTCGTTATCACTATCAGATGGTCATAAAATATTTATTAGTTATACTAAGTTGAGTTTGAGATTGCCTAAGAATTAAGGACTATTTAGGTGCAGAATAAGGATTAAAATGAGCAATGAAACAAAAAAGGAAAAAAAAGAACAAGGAGGTAAAAACGAAATGTTTATAAAAAAAAACACAAAAATACAAAATGACCTAGGTTATAAGATTACAGAGGCTGCATGAAATACCTACATACTAGTACCAAAAAAAATAATCTTTAAATAGTGCGACTTGCATGGACCTTAAAATTCGGGGTTTAAAGTTATTTACTGAGTCATGATATATGTCAACATCTGGAGTGGATTTTATATATGAATTCATCTCTCGGCTGAGCCTATTGAGAGGTGAGTTTACTCCTACATTTGTTTTGGAGGCTGAAGTGTGGATTGGTGGATAAATTTTTGATTATTTTTAAAAGACTAGCCGTGGAATTTCTTGACATCTCTTTTCCATAGGCAACGACCAATTGGAACCGTGCCTAGCTTCTGACGTTTCATAAGTACCTATGTAGGTTTATGTGAAATAAAATATGTTAAATGATCATAGCTGTTTCTCGCACATATATCACTAACTTAGACTGATATCTAGGCACAGGAGTATTGAACGTATTTCGTTCCATTAGTAGTTTATTATTAGAGGGACAGTAAAATCCCTCGTTATCTTCCTTAAAGTTGGACATCCAGTTTCTCTTACCGACAACTTTTCATCGCGCCACCGATAGCTCCTGACTTGCTCCTGAATCAGATGCCGCGTTACTTATTTGCGTTGCCACTTAAACGACTACTTCATGAACCTAAATAGTTCGTAACCGGCAACTGAAATAAAATACCACTACTATTTCTTCTGTTGAGTGTTCTCAGTAGCAATGTACTGCTGGGTTGGTGAGTTTGTATGTAGGAGGTATTCGTCAGAACTACTGATACGATTCCGAACAACTTTCAGCAATGGTAAGCTACAGCTAAGCTACTTTATTTTTAAAGTAGAAAGACGGTAATATAGGTAGGCTAGGTAGGTACTCAGTGACACAAATGATACGACATGTTTGGTGGTAAAACGTTTATTCGCCGAGTCGCCGGTGCGTGAATAAGTTAAGTTACGTCTATCGGAATGTTCTCTCTTACGTCTACACAAACAATACATACATCTAACACGTATTAAAGCCGTCGGTACTTACAGTAAATGCACATCAACCCTCGCGCTGACCATCATACATTACCAATCAATAGAATTTCACAAAATATCAAGACTGTTAGGCTGCACACACATTTGTGACATTTCTACGAACAGTACTCCGTATAAAGTGAATTCAATGGGGAAGGCAATGTCCAAGTGGCGCTGTCGTAGCTAGTTCCCAACACATGCTAATAATACAAGGCGTGATGTGGTTTTATTTTATTTTAGCGAAAATTGACGCGTTGTTCTGTTTCTAGATACTCCGAAATTGGAGTCTACAATTTCCCGAAAGCCCCTAAATTTTTCGAATCCGTGTTTACGGAAACATTTTGAAGAAAGTGATTAAATGGAAATATTCAAGGTTTAAAATTCTGACACTTTCCATGTCAAGTACTTGATTAAAAATACTGATTGAGAGATGGTGATTTTACCGAAAATAACGAAATAGTGAAATAAAATAAAACTCATCAATGAACATACAATGAAATGAATGAACGAAATGTCAAATTTATTGTAGGCCGTAGGGACCTAGCTATGGTCACGCCATCTACAATTAGCTTTGCCCGACCTTCCCCATTGGACGGGGGTCGTGACATTCTGTATTATGTCTGAGTTGGGTCGCAGAGTGACATTAGTTATGCCACGCGTGTTTGGCGTGGCCGTCGAAATGTCACAAATTAATGTGGAATAAGTTTAACGTGAGTTTGTTCAAAAACAAAGCCAATGAATGAGGCATGATGTCAATGTTATTTAAGTACTATCGCCTTTTGGGAAATTCGACTGATTTATTCTATTATACATTAGTACATTCACTTGATATTATTATATTTACAATGCAGTATTAAAGCGACTGGGGTTAGTAACTATTCGGTAAGGTACATACATAATAAGTCAACCCTTTACAATTGCTTAGTGTTTGTACGTACAGTACACGCTGCGGGGTATTGGGATCGAAGATCTTGTTTTCTTACAAATATTTTTTTATGCTGGTACAATCAACCGCACAATCTCAGTCTATGACAACAGTTTGACTTTGACTACACCCTTATTTCTTATAAGTGGGACTGTTTTCGTACCAAGCTTAGGTGTGTTACTACGCACAAAGCTGATTGAAATTGTGTTTACAACATTTTTCAGTTTTACTGTAGTTGTTATATGTGATAGGAATGTGAGAATGTGTCGGTGGTTATAAAAAACAAGTAACATTAAATATTTGATGATCTAATCCTTATAATAGTTTATTTTTATTAAGAAGTACAAAGGCAAGTTACAACAAAATACATTTTCCAAATATTTTCGAAACTGAAACTTTTTCTCGGTCTCAATAATACTTAGTTGATAAAACAATATTATTATTATGCTTTTATCACAAATATTCACAATCTCGTCAATGTTCTATAAATTACTTAATTAATTATTAACACTATTTTCATGTTCATTCACAAATATTATGCCGTAAAATACAGCAAAGTACACATGTACGTAATAATCAAATTCCTGATCTTGCGAATATACTCCGAGTCAGAGAGATTCGCGATTAAGCTGCTAATACGGTGAAGAATGGTAACCACTTGTGTAGTTACCTATCTATGGCAACCACGATGGCAACAATAACTCGATCAATCTCAATATCAATCAAAATGCCACGATGACGGTATTTGTTATACGATAATCGCGTAACATCCTGGATCAGACACTTATTAAAGAACAGCTCATCACGGGCTATACATGTTGTCAGTTGCAGACGTGCGTCTCGGTGCGCGCGACGCAGGTGTCGCAGGACACGCGGCAGCACCAGTGGAAGCGGCACCGGCACTGGCGCCGCAGCGCGCGCCGCGCCGTGCTGTGCCCCCGCCCGCAGCACAGCGACGCGCAGCCGTCTGCGCCTGCGCACACACAGCCGTATAGCAACAACACAACAATCTCAGACGGTTTATGGCTTTTCCATAGCTTTCCGTTACAACTCGTATCAATAACAGTATCACACTTAATGTAGGTAAACGTAATTTTTGTTGAAAAAAAAAAAAAACATAATTAAATGGCAATAAGGCTGACATGTAAAGGCTTAAGAATCAGTACCAGGACATTTTCGCGAAAGACACAATCGCGTGAAAATACATTTCTGTGAATGCACCCCGGAAAACCAAGAAAACGACACCCATGATAAGAAATGGCAAATTTTCGGTAAACCGATCTTGAATTTAGATTTCGAAAACCACGAAAATGATACCCATGACGAAAAGTTTTACAAATTTTCCGTGGCGTCATCTTGAACTTTGATTTTAACCCTAGTTTAGTTATCACCAACTTCGTAAACCATGAAAATGACACACATGTCGGAAAAATAAATAAATAAACTAAAAAGCAAAAAAAAATGTACAAAAATAACTGTTGACGCCTAGCTGGACTATTTCCAGATTGTCTGTTACTGGATCTTAACAGGTGAATTGTGGGTGTAATATTCACAGTATCCTCCCCATTTTTTTTGTAACGGGTTGAAAGTCCTCATTGATGTCCTCCGCTCTGGGGCAGAGAAGGAGTCTGCGGGCTCCGTCCGGTCAAGTGGGTGGAGTGAGTTTTCCCGCAAGTGTATTTCGTCCAAGTGTACCAGATCCCAAAGAATCCCACCAGTGGGTGCTGGCACAAAAGACTCTCAAAAAGTTTCGGAGTGGAATGAATACTACCGACTGTAACATCATAGGAAAGTACACCTTACCTTTGGAAGTCTTGTTGCAGGTCCGGCCATGCGTGCCGAACGAGCCGGCGGCGTCATCGCGCTCGCAGTACGACGGCGACGGCTCCAGGTACACCAGGTCCGACTTGCGCGGCACTCGCACCACGCTTGGGTTCTGCTTTTGTCTGCACATAACACAGCAAACGTTACTGATAAACCCTAAGAAAAACTCTAAAGATGAAGTCTATATTTCAATGAGTGGTAAATGTGTAGTTTTTTATATTGACAAAATAAATGATGAAGCTGCGTCCACATTCGTGACATTTCAACGAACAATACTCCGTGACAATCTAACCGTACTGGCTACGTTTAGTGATTTCGGCAATCGCGACGTTGTCTGTGTATCATCAGACCGCGTAAAGCCTCGCAGTGACATTCTTTGAACTCGATGTAATATTCGCGCTGCGGGTGCGGCGCCACGAGGCGCGCGCGCTCGTAGCGCTCGCGCAGCGCGGCGACCGCGGCGCGGGAGGGCGGCAGCGCGCGGCTGACGACCCCGACACATAATAGAACCGTTCTAGTTCCGTACCTCCGTACAAGCACAAGACGGCGCTGCGGGTGCGGCGCCACGAGGCGCGCGCGCTCGTAGCGCTCGCGCAGCGCGGCGGCTGCGGCGCGGAATGGCGGCAGCGCGCGCCAGCACGTTCGCACGGCGCACGACCCCGACACGCCGTGGCACTTGCACTCGCGACGGACCAGGTCCTTCACTGTCTATAACAATGAAAACATTTCAATAATAGTCAACTATACTTGTACTTTTTCCAAATGTTTACTGACAGCATGGGGAAACATTTTGAAATAAACAATCATTAGCAAGCGATAAACGGCAGAATTTTGGCTAAAGTAAGATTAGTAAAAATCAAGACTTCCTTGTTAAATGCTGATTTATCTATTCAAAATCGTTTTTCAACAAAAAAACATAAATGAAGCTTTTAACTTCAATTCGAACCCACAAAATGATAAAAAAATTAAATTTTAAAATAAAATTGTCCTGTCTTCAAAATAACCGTTTAGTCACAAATTTAAATCAAACAACTTATTTTAAATCTATTTCTTTACCTAGAAATATAAAAGAAATCTATTAACATGTTTTTCTGAAAACGGAAGTATTTAACTTTATTTAAAAAGGATGGCACGAAACGTTTTAAAAGTAGGTCGACTCCTAGATGGCGTTGTAAAATACAGTCTCTGGCAATTAGTGAATTGCTGATGCTGCCATCTGTTGAATATTTTGATGACGAAAAATTGCCCGCTCAATAGCCAGACTTAGGGAGGTGTCTTTTCTTTGTATGGCTATGGGATTGGGTATCTGTACGTAGTATTATAATGGTGCCGATTCTCTTGTACACCGAACTAAACTAACTAAACTATCACTAAAATTCCTTACTTTTTACTATGAAAATCTTGAAGCTATTCTGCGAAAAAAAATCTCTAAATTTAAAAATAATTTTGACACAACTATAATCGAATTTGACAATCGCGAGTCCACGTGTTTTTTTTTCTTTTGATTTCGCAACATCTTTGCTATAGCCTGGTGCAGCCTCGACGTGTTTTCTATGGAAGTTTTGACTTTTTGTGTGAAAAATATAAAATAAAAATATCTACATGTAGAGATTTGGTGGTTTCAGGGTTACAAAGGGGGTCGAAATTTTCATTATTTTTGTGATAGGACACACCGTTTTCGAGATTGAGCAAAAAAATAAAAAGAAAGTTAAAGTACCGTTTTTGCACGTCGAGGTGTTGGTGTGAATTTTAGTTCACGCCACCTAATTTTATTCCACACCTTTTTAATCGCGATTAAAAATAGTCAGATTCATGTTCAGATTTAGTTAGACAATCAAATTTTTAGGTGAAAAACGTAAAATTCAGAATAGCAAAATAGCCATTTTCACTAAACTAATAACTCAGTGCAATCTTAGTGCTGTCAAACTAAAATATAGTTAAGTTGTGTCACTATAGTCAATTTCAGAATGGAAAATCGTCATTTGACAGAATTAAACCAAATTTTAGTGATTTTTAGTCTAGTTTAGAGGCGTTTGTGACAAGAGAATCGGCACCAATATCTGTGCCGACAGCGCCCACGTCAGTCAGCCAGCACCAAAAGGTCCCTGTATCACTTTACTTTTATTTTTACACGTCATCGTAAACACAACACAAAGAACTTAAATTCATATCACCGAAATATGATCATGACTTGGTAATTTAACTTTAAAATAATTGTAGTATCAATGATTGATTTAATGCTAAATGATCATTCAAGCGACCAAGCGTGCTTTTAAACAGACAAATCTTTTACAGATTAAAAGTTCAAACACACATTGTGTTTGAACTTTTTATCATTCACATACAAATATCCACCTAACTAACTACATAATTATGTAAAATATTACAGACAGAATAACATGTGAGGCCAAGTGTATGTCGCGACATCTGAACCTTGCCTTAAATGGCGCCTTGCAGTCCGGGGAACAACTTAACATACAAATGAATTTCAGTATTAATTTTAAAAATAATAATAATTTCAAAACATATTAATTTATTAATTTGCAATAGTAAGTATTGACATTTTACTCAGCATACCGAAACCTGCTCTAAACGAGAGTACAGGGCCGGACTCGCCTCGCTCAGTCTTTGTGTTGTTACGCAATTTGTGCCAAAAACGTTCGATAAAAGCAACGTCTCAGGTTAACGAGCTTCCTGATAATATATCTCGTATTACTTTACATAGTTTACGAAGCTTGACGGACGATATATTACACAATTTACGACGCGTCGAACAAGATATGTGTGACAATAAACATTTGAAGGCGATAGCAAGCGTAACGTTTTAACGTGTTGTGGTTGTTATCGAATAGCGAATACATCACAAAGACAAATCTTACAAAACCCACATTACAAATATAATAGCTTTTGTTGACACATGTAAATTTTTTAAATATAATACAAATGAATGGTTGCGTTTGAATTACCAGAAGCACAAGACCATTCAGATGATCTCTGACATATTCACAGTTGACAGTAAAAGTGAAAATAGACATAAACTTGTGTAAGGGACCCACCCTTGTCAGACATGTCAGAACGTTTCCCACAGTTTACTTTTATGATTAAATCGACACGGTGCTTGACGATTAGCAAAGTTAATTACACGAAATCAATAATCATAAACTGAGAACTCGCAGTATTGTAATGACGCCTGCATGGACGTCGGGTGCACATTATTGAGATTACTCTCGGTCCGAGTCAGGTTTTACCAAAAGAGAAACAAAACACGCTCACCGGTGATTCTGCAGAGTTGCCTCGTAAACATGGTAATAGTTGTATAATTGTGAGTCGTAATAAGACGTGGTCAGAACGTTTAAACTTTAAATACGCTACAATTATAAGTTCTGTGGAAAGGCTCGCTAGTCGCCTGGAAGGTATTGTTATGCGTGTCATTATGGGATAAATGGGCGCAATCAGCGAAAAGCATTAAAATAATATCAGTAGGGATGATTTGCATGTTTTGAAATAAATCTCGCACTTTACTGACGTGACTCATTAGCATAACATCATGTTGGTGCGGTGTGCTGTGCACTTAGTTTTATTTATTTGCCATGGGGTAGGTATTATTATGTATTGTATTTGATCAATACGGCAAAGTAAATAGAAATACTCTCATAAAACAGTCACTACTTGCATCTTTATACTGAAAAGATAATTTTTCTGCAAAATGACGAATAAAATCTAGAAATATAAAAGCATTTACCGTAAGTACTAGTAATTGAAACAACTGTTACAAATTCACAGTTTAAACGTAAATGAGTGCGGGCTGTACGACCGCCGCCAGCGGCGGCGTCGCGGGTAATGTGCGCGGCACCCGGTCATTTCGCACAATACGTAATTGTGCACACTCATGTATTAGCCGGCCGATCTACAGATACTCTAATGACCGGTGTCGTGCCGGTTGCCGCCGGCTAGCGGCTGTCCAAACCAGAACGATTTCTTCTTTTGTCGATCACCAGATGGACAGATAAACTGACTGTTTTGCTAGTCATAATGTGAGCTTGCATTCGATACTAGATACTTAGCCGGCGCAGCTAACTGTTATACATGTTCTGCTACATATCACACGCACGTTCATCTGCTACTTTGATCGAAGTCTTAGTTTTAATGTAACAGTATGTAACTGACGAAACAATGTTTCCTCAATAACTCGTAGGTTATTGAGGAAATATTGTTTCGTCAGTTACTTACATAGTTAAAATATTGTTTTGCTTTTAAATTCAAACATACCTACATAAAAGCGAGCACAAAGTGTAGCCATGTCTAAATACTAGTTTAAGTTCTCAAGTTAATGTTAGTACATGCAGTGGGCGGTGTTTGGCGACTGCTGAATTTTTCACAGTTGCGCAGGAGTGGCCGCGCGAACGCTTGCAATCATTATTATGTTTATAGTGACGTCCACTTTCACATTCCTGGCAGCTTGTCAGTTAACGATGTCATAAGTGCGGCCCTGGCTTGCGCCTGCCGCAATCACAGACGACATAGTACTATAACTTTTACAAACAGCTAAAGTTCGTTTTTTAAACCACTAACATAAACACATAAACCAATGCATAGTTATGTAGTAAATACCGTATAGTTCGTTTTTTAAACCCAGATAGTAATTTGACAGGTTTAATGTCAAATCAGAAGTTTAACATTAAACCTGTCAAATTTCTATCTGTATAAGTTTATTTTTAAGTAAGTTGTATTGTTTTGTTAAAAGTGTTCGTCTATAACTTACAACTTTTGCACTACTTACCTACTATGCAAAGATAACAACATCATCAACATAGACGAATGAAGTTAACTGAAAAATAATCCATTATTCGAGTTCGGGAAAGGGAGGTACTGAGCAGTACCATGACTCTCTTTTGATTTAATTTAAAATAAGCAGCATTTCATACGTGTTTGATGGATAAACATGTTCTAACATTCTACTGCAAGCAGATAAGCACATACATTAATTAGCACTTGGTTACGGCCAATAATATGACACATTGAGTTTTCGAGAACGTTCGTCTTTGTGGAGCGTAATTTTTTTCACTTAGGACTGTGTGACCGTCTCTTTCTACGGCCATCCGTTGCGCTCTTTCAGTAGACAGAAATGAAGATGATCCGCATGCGGTTTGCGTCTGTTGCCGCAAGCTCGGTGTGCCATGTTAACGGCCGGCCATTTGACAGTTCTCGGCAGTGGCAGCTAAAGCTGACGGTACATGGATGAGTACCTCGCTCACCTTCCGGCCCACGCGGTTGTTGTGCAGGTTCATGAGCGCGCGCGCGTCGCGCTCGAGCTCGCGCGCGTCGAGGAAGCGCCGCGCCAGCCGCGCGCCGTACGCGCCCTCGCCGCACCCGCCCCACTCGAACTGGTCGGCGGTCGACGTGCCGCGGCGGCTGAGAATGGGTTATGCTAACATCAAACACATAGTGACCTTATTGGTTCTTCGTTCTCTGACATTCTTCAGGAAGGTCAGGTGCGTAGTTCTCGCAACCGGTGTGCGTGTATGACCAGATGTGTGAACGTAAACGAACGAACGAACGAAGAAGTATGTAAGGATCGTAGCAGGTGGCGTTCTGTAGTTAGTCCCCATACCTCAACGTACCTACATTATGTAAGTACATTGGATAAAGGCGTAAGTTTATGTAGGTATTATGTAAATACATAATTTTTTCGTCCACGGTTTTCGACTGATCAGAAGTGACGAGGATTGATAGGGTATTGACAGCGCCTTTATGTAGTAGCAGTAAGATCCATGTCACTTAGATCTATGTCGCAATATATCAGAAGAGGGTTCCGTATGAAGCAGTTAATACGAAACGTACCGGTTGGTGGTGCACTGACAGGCCGGCAGGTCGCCGCGCGCGCACGCCTCGCTTAGTGCATGCGTCACGCCGGCCGATGTGATCGCGTACGTGAACGCCGCCTCCTTCGTCGCTGAAAAATATGTGTTATTATTAGTATAACTAGTTAATTAGTGTATATAAGAGGAAGACTGAAGGTGGCACTGGCGACTGGCCTTGTGAAGGAAGTTTTGAGTATGAATGTGGATGGCCGGATGTGGATGGAAACGATGGATGGACTGTGTGGATCGAAAATGATATGGCGAGAAAGTATAAGTATGAAGAAGACACGTTGCGTTGCTTGGATCCCAAATAAATAGGGACAAGGGCAAGGATAATGATGACCTAGTTAATTAACGTTAAAAGAGAGACCTGAGCATGGCCAAGGCAATGGGCACTTTTATATTATATTGCAGCACAGCACGAACGTCAAAAATGTCATATGTCAGAAAATATTGTCTATATGCATAACATCACGCCTGTAATCCCAGAATGGTTAAGCAAAGTTGTACACCCGCATTTCGCCAGTTATACTTAAGTCCCATGTCGTCACAAATCCATATTGTCTATGTTCTAACAAAATCATCATCAAACTAAAATTACAAATCAAAACAATAATGCAACATGTAAACGTCAAGTGCGGCCCTGGCGTGTGACACTCGACAAAATATATTCCCTCGCGGCCATCAATTGCGCGTCTATCAAATGGTTGAGCAAATGTGTCGAGTGTTGAGCTACAGCGTTACGATATTACCATATCGAGGCTCAAATGTTACCACTACTGTATATGTGAACAGCATTAGCGACCAGTGCTACTGGCACGGCAGTGTGACGCTGGCGGGAGTTAGTGGAGGCTCAGGAATCACTGAGCGTTTGCATAAATAGTGTTTGATTTGAAGTTGAAATTATTTAACACGTGCGTTCTAAGAAGTCTATTGGTTTGCGTTTAATGTTAAATGTTGATGACTCGGACCAAAGGCGTGTCGTGGAGTGAAGGATTGTGAAAACCGAACATTATAAAACAACTAGCACTTGGCCGCGACCTTCTTAGTGCAGAATAACTAAGAAGGGTTTTTTACACACAGCGTCCTTTAATAATGTAGATAACTACATTATTAAAAGAAGCTGTGTGCAAAATTTCACGTTCCTAGTCCCAGTAGTTTCGGCTGTGCGTATGCGTGTATGCATGTCAGTCAATCAGGTTCTCCTTTTTTATATAATATATAGATAGATAGATACTAATATTATGCCCTTTGGCTAGGTTCAACAGTCTATCCGAACGAAATCGTGGGTAGATACAGTCATAAATTATAGTTACTTTGAGTTACTTAATATAAGTCAAATAAAGTAATTCCCCGAAAGCTTTCTGTAGAGTAGTATTGTCCAGCTATCAAGCCGTCATTCCCGCCTATCAAGCCTGTCGGTCAGTAAACGATGGTGTCTGTTCGTCAGCCGGTAACTTATTCTGAAGTGTGACACGCAGCAAATGCACTGATAACTACTGCATACTAATCGAATGTTTTAGCGCAACCAATTACAACAGTCGCGTTATACAAGCCTTTAGAAGCATTCATTGCTTAAGGAAAGAGAAGTTAGTAATCATCCCATATTGAGAGCAAAACTACGAGTATTATCTATGTAGCAATTTAATTAGTACTAGGAGACCATAAGAAGAACAGCTACTTGTTATGGTGACGATTTCCCAAATGAGAGCAACGTGGAAACTAGAAAAAACCATTAATCTGGGCATAGCAACTGGAGTTCTAGGGGGTACATGTGAAGGAATTAATGTCGCGGTAATGAGCTAATCTAATTGCAAAACAAAATGAGAGCATGGAAATGAGAATTAAATTTACATAAAACAAACTTTTAGGACTGCCGATATTACGGTAACTTCCGTTGTAACGATAATTCAGCGATCAAGACCCTGTTACACAGATTGGACAATATAATGTCCAAACAATGTTACGTCAACGCAGACAGTCGATAGGAGGATGTTTGGATCATTCTTTCTTTCTTTGCTTGCATTTAATGTAACTTCTTGCATACCTACCATCTGTTTGTGTATTCTCATGTTTTGGACAAATAAATGATATTATAGAATTTTCGTCCAGCACGGGACATACGCCCCGTGCTGGACGAAAATTCTATAATATCATATTTAGCAGATATCTGCTATTGATCATAAATGATGTTGACATAGATAATATTATTTATGACATTATAAACGCAGTTGATGCTGATTTTTCGAGCGTGCAATAATTGAAGAAGTTCCAGGAGTATACATATAAGAGACTCGAGTCTTGCAAACATTATAAAGACTACTAGAGGATATGGCAACATAAGACACGTGGGCTTTGCCTCAGTGTTATCGTGGGAGATAATTACTCTGTGTCGGAACTGGCTGAGTGAACCCGTTTCATTCACTGACACAAACAAATAATCATTCCAACTGTCTTTGGTTTTGAAATAATAAATAATTGGTAAAGTCAGTTTGTGATAATATATCGAATTTGACTTGAAGGATCGAAATTTCGACATTGTTCCTATTTTCTTATCCGTATACTGTCGATGAAAGTTCCCAAGTATGAGTCCACTGTAACATATTTGGACGTTTTGTTTATCAACCAAATCTCACACTAATGTCTACATTTCCTAAACATATAAATCGATCCTCGCTATCGCAACAACACGTTGGAGCATGTCGTCCTTACCGCGCCGCTTATCACCGGTTATCAGCGTCTTACACGCGCAACACGCTTCGGCATCACGCTGTATCTACTGACAACACCTCTCGACGCGCCTAGCAGTCAATTAGTAGGAGAACGTGTTAGATAACAGGTATTAATTGAATATAGTAAGAGGTCCTAGTTACAACATGTTTCGAATGTGTTAAATTATAATCAACTGCGATGAGCCGACTAGGAACATTGACTTTATTAGATTGGCACCGAAGTCATAGACAAAGTTAAGAAGAAAGTATAGACATTTTTGTTTCTGAGGATATTTAAAAACCATAAACTACGTTATTAAAAGTCTGCAAAATTTAAGGAATCTTGTAAATGTTGCCGCACTGTTGCTGAATTTATACCAGTGTACTTTAGTGTACATTTAAAAGCGGTGCTCTTGTGTTTCTTCTTCTGTGTAGCAAATAAATGATTTATTTATCATCGAACAATTATTTCCTAAGGATCTCTTTCCTGATCCACCACCGCTCCTACACTCTGTCCACTAACAGACAGGCTCGATGTCATTACCAACGCTATTATGTTCAACTGCACAGCAATCAGAGGAACATTGAGGGCGGAGTCTGATTGTCGGGCAACGGTTAGTAAAGCTGCGTCCACATTTGTGATGGACCGTTCTATTTCACCGGACAATTTTCTGTGACAACGCCTTGCACGGTACAAGGGATGAACTAGGCTACGATAACACACAGTGTATATTATTGTTTTAGTCTGTGTATTATCTCAGACAGCCTTTGAGTACATCGCTTAGTGGGTTTGTTTAAAACTATTTTTGTCCCGCGTTTTATTCTCTGTCACGATGTCGAACCCGTCTCGTGGCTAAATAGTGACAACCGCATAGTCAGTCGAAGGTTAAGCTACGCTTACCGAGGTCAGTCCGTGGATGGGCGACCATTCATAACATACCGAGAGGGGTCTTGATATGCCTCGGAAAGCACGGTCAGCTGTTGGTCGCGGCTATCTTTCGTAGATCTTTGACAGTAGTTACGGGTAATCAGAATCCAAAAAGTCTGACAACTAGTTTTAGCGGTGAACTGTGTTACTTGTTACTGAGTTATGAGGGTCAGATAGCCAGTCGCTTCATGTTAAATACTGGTATTCAGCTTCATCCGGTGAGACCGGAAGCCGACCACAACAAAGGTGGGAAATGGCAGGTAGATTGATTGGTGTCGAGCCCGAACACGCCACGAATATGGACGCAGCTTTACATGCGTAACAGGCGCACCAGACACGGACCGGTTCACAGTTAGCACATGTGATGTTTAAATGAAGACAGAACGGGGAAATAACTGAGTATTGATCTGTCTCTAAATATTGGCTGTATTTGAATTAAAGGTATGATTTCAACTGTATTAACTTTTAACAGATGTTATGTGCTTTCTTGGGTAGAATTACATTTTAAAATGAAACTTGTTATTTTCCCAGAGGTCCTCACGAGTGCAGTCTTGTCATAGTACGATGCAAAAGGCGACGTATAAACTTTACCTGAAATGAGTCAATTAGCATAGTCTAAAAGTGATCAACGTTTTCTTTTGTTATAAGTAGTTGCTCACTTAATAACCTCCAATCGCCTTTAAATCTCTTAACTAAACCATCCATGGTCAGAACAACATAAACTAATTGCTCTCCCTTGCTTTTGAATAGAAATCCAGCAGTTAAGAAGTAATCTCTTAACAAAGCACTCGTCACTATCATAAATGTTAACAGAATTTTATTATTGCATTGTTATTATCTGTGGTCGGACTGTCATGGCCACTGCTGTGTCATTTTCATTTATTATCGCAAGGGATTACAGGTAGGCTTAGGCTTATGTTGGCTTCATAATTTCTGCACTTATGCTTTTACGCAATACTGGAGGCAACAAATAACTACTAAATTCGAGAATTTTTGAAAGTACGAGAGAATACGTCAAATACTCAGGTTGTAGCGTTAGAAATCAAAGTGCATAAAATATTTTCCTCACAGATTACAATCATATTTATGACATAAATTGACCTTATTGCAGTTAATTTTGCTAGATCTTGTACTTTCAAAAATTCCCACAGGTTGCTACAATTTACCTGTCGGACAGCTCAGTACAATTATCGCGCGACACAAAAAGTAAACAAGTGTCGTTTAATTGACGCGCTACGACGACGTGTGATGGACCAACAAGCGCGCTGCGACGGCAGTTACTGAAGTTTACACGAAACGATACGATTAGATAAATCCGTAGTCGTTACGACAATGATAATTTAAATTATTGGTTGTGCCTAACCAAGAAGCTAAAGTAGAGTCCAAGAGTACTATAATTAGACGGGTAAGTAGAGTGCATCTTTTGGCTCTTGAATGACATTTACAACGGGGCGTTGTTGGTAAACATTTGTGAAACTGTCACTTAAATTGTATTGACAAAACAAGATGGCGGTGTGAGTTCCTATTTTGTAACTACCTATTCTGTGAGTCAAACGCTAGCGATGTGTTAGGTTAGGTTATAAGACGCTAGTTAGAATTTGCTGCAAACCTAATGGGTGCTTCAGTGGTGGAAACAGCCTTAACCTTTTATGCTCTTAAATGATAATTCTGCCAACTAATTGTCGAAACTAAGGAAAATAGAAATACAATACATTCTCAAAACATCACCATTAATTCTAAGATTATGCTTTTCTCAACATTTGCAACCATCCTACAGCCTAAGTTTCTAGCTGGCTTCGGTAATTCTCAAAACATATTGTCAGAATAAACTTTAGCGATTTAGCTGAAGTAATAAATAATAGTGCTATTAGAATGTTCCTAATTGGTGCCAAACTGTAAGACAATAAAGCTCCTCCCACGTGTCGCGTCGGGCATCGCACGACGAGGGTACGACACGTCACGACCGTGACTGCCTCCAATTTCGTCCGTTATTTAGCGGTGCCTAACCTCCAAGATCGTACTCCTATGCACATGCTCAGTGAATTCGTGAAAAATGCCTTGTGCGTCAGAAAAATACGAATTCATAAATAATAATGATTCGGTTTATAAAAGTGTTGGCACATCCAATGCTATAAGTTTCTTTTGGCGCGCCGTCTTGCTGTTTCAATACAATTTCTGTGACTACTTGAACAGAAATTGAATGTTTACCAACAACGTCATACAGGCGCCAAAATATCCCAGTATAGCACTCTATTCATTAATGATGAGTCTTTCCTGATGCGATCATGATGTCACGGCGAATGTGTTTGTGAACCGTGTTGCCCCGTGGGGTGTGAACGAGCTCGCGTCATGCAGTGGACCGTCGCTCAATTACGCGTGGGGCATAAATCTCGCAGCGCTGTGGGTGTGATATAGACCGAGCCGATTGACACTTTTATTTGACTTTCGGTAATTTTGCTGTACTTTTATTGGTTTCTGATTGGTGTTGGCAGGGAAACTAAGTTTTTGTTAAAAGAGTTTGATTCCTAAGTTTAGAAGAAATCTAATCTTTTCTGCTTTCGATTTCACTTTTTTTTTTGGGAAAAATTTGAAGTGAATTGTATTTTTTATTTACCTTGATTTTGTTCAGTTTTATTTGATTCGTTTTTGCAAAATGTTCTTTTTCTTTTGGTTTTATGTTATTTCTATTAATATTATTTGGCAATGGGTGATAAGTACTAGTAAGTAATTACGCATGTTTGAAAAGGAAACAATATGATATTCTTAAAGTGATTAGCTTAATTTTGCAAAGCTTCCTCTCTCCTACTATTTTCGCTGTGCCCAACAGGGTCAATAATGATTGATTAAATAAAAACACACTGTGGAATGTAAATAAATGATTGAGTATTGAATATCTAATCTATGTAGCCTGTATTGTAACTTTGCAGGGCAAAGGCAGGGCTTCTGTCTTTTGCTAGTCGGCGGTACGCTAGTACTTTCGGTAGGAGTCAAGCTCGTCGCGACATCATCGTTTCGGCCAGCTGCGATGGCGTAGTGCGTTTAGTGGGACCCAATTGCTGGTTCTCTTGGCCCATTTGTCATCTGAAATGCGTCATACATGTCCGGCCCTGTGTTACTTAAGCATAGCAGCTTTCTGGGTAACGCCCGTGATCTTGGTTTTGACGCGCAGTATTGTGTTCCTTATACGGTCCCAAATACGAACCCTAAGGATACTGCGCTTCATGACTCGCTGGCAAACTTCGAGCTGAGACCTCTGCTGAAGTGTCAAAGAACAGGTTTGAGCACCATGTATGCAAATGGAGAGAATACACATGTCCATAATTTACCGTTTGAGACATAGTGGTAGTTCTCCTTTCAGAATATCTTTCATATACCAATAGCACCACCAGGCGCTCACGGTGCATCGAGTAACTTCTTTCTCTTGTCACGCTTCCATGGAAACTATTTGGCCCAGATAGATTCCCCTGCGGGCCAAAAATCTGAGATAAGGAAGACAGCTTTCTGCATCGCAGGAATCTGGAGGACGAAAGACTAAAAGTTTATAGTCCTCGTTGACTACAACCGCGCCAGCTTCAGCAACTACCGTTCCACGGCCCCAATTTGACCTTAGCATAAGCATAGCATAGCATAGCATAATCAGCCTATCATGTTCCCACTGCTGGGACACAGGCCTCCTCTCTGTGAGAGGGAGTGGGCCGTAATCCACCACGCGGGCCCAGTGCGGGTTGGTAGATGTCACATGTCTTCGAATTTTTGGTTCTAAGACATGCCGGTTTCCTCACGATGTTTTCCTTCACTGTTTTGAGACACTGCTCTCAAAACAGTGAAGGAAAACATCGATGAAATAATTTACACAAAGTAAAGCGCCTGTCTGGGTTCGAACCTACGACCAACAACTCGGTAAGTCGCAGCCGTTACCACTGGGCTACCACTGCTCTCGGCTACCACTGCTCATTTGACCTTGGCTCCTCCTAATGATGTACTGGTGGAGCTTATCTCCCGATGTTATTCTAACCGAACAGACAGCTGTGCTGCTGGGGAGTTTGGAGCGCCACTTCTTCTACCCAGCTAAAGCACTGGGAAGGAAGTGGTGAAGGGCGGGCGTTTTGGGGGACTGTCTTATGTAATTTTGACGTTCGAAAAGTGCTGATTTTCACCCTAATTTGAATAAATGACTTTTGATTTTGATTTTGATGTCTGTGGGTCCAACCAGAAAATGTACAGGAGCATGGTGGGCACTGCAGCGCGGATATCCTCACTTGCAGGAGCATTTGTTGCTGCTGCGTCGCGAACGACCCCTTTTGCCCTCAACCAGAGTAAAGCCGTCTTCATCCACTTTTCTGGGTATAGCAGCCGGTGCCTTCTGCTTGTTTTACTCAGCAACCGATACCGCAGAGGTCAGCTGCGAAATTTGGCAGAGGCGTGAAGCCTTCTTCGCGTATGTTTCCTTTCGCGGCTGTGTCTGGCGTTGTATTTAGAGCCTGTGACGTAATTGTGTCACAAAGAGCTTGCACATCGCGGTCAATGTTTTGCGTTTGCGTTGCGCCGTCCGTCGCAGCTCCAGTTTTACTGACAGGCGAAAAGTGAGCCGCAGCGCCTCGACGCACGTTCACATTCAGCGAAAGGACGGTATTGCTGATGTAGTTGCAGTACTGCGTAGCACCGATACTTCTTGCCTTAGCTCGGCAACGGTCCGTTCTGAAGATTCGAGCTTCTTGTTGTCCGACTTCAGTCTTGAGTGACGTTATATCCTTTTTGAAGTCGTGTGAATCCAAACATTACTGGCGGCAGCTTGCAATGGCCTTTCGCTACGTGTATTAGAACATCATCCGGATCCGTTTCTTTGAACACTCGGAAGATGTCTTGCATGTCCTTTTAGCCACGTCCGTCTCGCATCCTCGTGATAAGCCTGGTGTTGGTCTTGGCGGTCTCGCTAAGCACCGTCTTAGCCAATAGGATCTCACACTCCTTGTAGTTGGAAATGCAGATTTGCTCCCGTGAGAGCTCATCCATCACATCCAAGTTATTCTGCAGAAAGGCGAGCAGTTCGTGAACCACAATGGTATCACAGATTTTAGCCTGCGCCATTAAAATAATTTCCGTGTAATTAAAACACAATCTAGTTAGTAGTTCATGTTGACGGCACTGTCGAACTCGATCTCTCACCCCCAATGTATAGTCTCCTTTTGATGCTGACTATAATTTAATGAATCAAATCTGTAGCTACAGTGAAAGGCAGTATTCTTGGCTTGTCCTTTACTGATTGATTAGTGAAACATTCGCATTTTATTAATATTTTAATATTAAATGTGTTATTAATATACAATTATTTGGGTGCGACTGTCGTATACAACTCAAGAATATCATCAATGTTTATGCGTTATGTTTCAAACTATTTTTATATCCAATTATCGTATTGAAATTTATAAAACGATTAAATAATATTAATTCTTGCTATAGTAATAAAAACCCGAAGTCCGTTTATTTAAAATGTTTCGGTAGTTAAAGTTTACAATCCACACATTGTAAAGTAATAAAATCAATTAATGTTCCGGCCACAGTCTCGAAATTAGCATAGTTCGTTCTAAATCTATTCATTGCTTATCTCACGTTTGGACACTTAAATGGCAATATTTCAAGATTTCGATCGCAAGCGTTTTCGATATAAATATGATTGTTTGGTGGCAGCCAATTACTGCATTAATATTCATGTGGCGGCCATTCCCCTCGGAGCCAGGCCAGACGAGGTGCAGACAAAAACCCAGCCATTATAATATACAAGTACGATTTGTTAATGACAAAAAGTAGTTTAGTTCACATTGCTCATTCTTTCTTGATTTTGTACTGGATTTACTGATTGTGAGTGTTCCTTTGCGGCCACTCAAATATATGAGGTCACAGTCGCCGAACTCTTTCATTTCGATCAGATTCAGCAAATTTGGTCATTATTATGGACTATCATGGTCATACATTATGCCTTGAAAAGAGTGAGACTAACGGCCGAACCCAATAACGTATCTATCACCGATTTAGGCGTACTGGAGACAGAAAAATCTATCAATCTCTGGTTTTAACGTCCCAATGAAGTCGAAGTATGTGTCCATATAACATGTTTACAGCTATTTGTTTGACAGGGGCAGATAGAATTGTACTGTCTATCATCGAAACCCATTGCACAGCTGTCTTTCACTGAAAATAGGTTATTGGGTTCTGCCGTAAGAGAGTGTGTTTGTTGATGAATGGAGAGGTAGAGGAAAACCGAAGTGAAAATTGTTCAAGGAATAATAACTATGAATGGTAGTAACCTAACCGATCCCAAGTAACATAAGACAAAGGGTAGCAGCATCATACATTATTATGAGTTCACCATTCTTTTGTATGTACAGGTCAGCGATGTAGAAACTGGGAAATAGTGAAAAACCGATACCAAGATACGATAAAATATATATTTAAAACGTCGACAAAATTAATGAAGAACATCAATACAATATTGTGTAAACATATTACATCAGTTGTCCATCGTATCAACAAGATACGCTGTGTCGCGAACAGTTGCAAATAAATCATAGACGATAGGATGTGCATGCACTGGAGCGGTGGGAGGCGATCCGCACGACGCCACGAGGCTGCAGTTAATACATGCTAGTTTGTTCTTCCTACATTTAATTTACTATGAACCTTGTGCTTGCTAATAAGCAACATACTTGTATGGCAAAACTAGCGACCCGCCCCTGTTTAGCCCGCGCTGGTGTAATAGTGACATGTCGTCAAAACATTAAAATTTCACCAAGTCAAATATTAATGTACACTTAAAGCTCTCCTGAAAAATGCTATGAATAATGGAGAAAACCACTTCAAAATTCATCGCAGAATCTAGAAGATTTAAGCGGTCACCCAGCCAGACACGGAGAGTGACTTTGTATTGTAATTTGTACAGACATAAAAATTAAAATTTGTTTTGCATGCAATGTTAACCATTCTTAAGTGAATGGTTAACTTTGCATGCAAAACAAATTATTATTATTTATTTTTATGGTTCCTAAAATCGAAGAAATAAACGACACACTGGTAGGGTTTTTACCAGGTATCCATAGATTTTGCAGAATCATTTCAGAACTTGATACGTGCTTTTGTCTGGGCTAATGTGTACTTTATATGGCTTTCAATACAATCCTGCCTTGAAATTCAACAATAAATAATCCGGCTTCTGTTTTACCTAAATCACCGAAACTAATAAAACTAATTGATGCAATATATCATCCACATAACTCAGCATCTGTATCATCTAATTAATTGTAAGAAGCTTTATTTATTTATGTGAGTTCACAGGAAACTATTAGTCAAGTTGTAGCTAATAAGTCCTCGTTGAGATTATAGGATAATACAGGTTGTATAATAATATGTAATCGTGCGTCGATCCGCGATCGTTAATCCAATAGTTTAATAGTATTACAGTATCCAACAGATCATTAATTTGTCTCGCTTCACGATATAGTACGAAAACAACAATGTTACAGCAGATACCAACGGATACTCGCGATAGGTCAAAGATTAAAGTTATCTATTGTCTCTGGTGCCCACAGATTTGTATGATGTTGACGATAAATTTTGTCCTTGTCTTTTGATTTTGTAATCCGATAATAATTTCTATATTGATGACGAAACTTGTGCGAAAATTGCTTCTATATTGATGTTGAAATCCTATTTTGTCGTTTGGTATTATGGTTAAATTGTCTTTGGACTAGATACAATGAATTTGGATGTTTAACGTAGTCGATAACACTTTCCTGCATCCTCTCTGTCGATTATTAATATAATATGATTTGTTGAATAATCATCAATTTATACGATCTCTAATAATACTTGTTACGCTAAGCTCCGAAGTTAATCGGTTTTGTGTTCGGGTGCTTCCAAATGAGATGAATAGCCGCGATGACATCACCGATAGCTTTTGTTTCTGTTCGATTTACTTATTACTATAAACAGAACTGGTTTGTCCTACATTCGATCCTTCGATGTTTATTGTCTGCTTTCAAATAATTGTGCACCTTCCGATGTTACATAAGTAATTGGATGGTCTCGCATCACTCATTATTTTCTTGATCTTGAGATCTGTCTACATCGAAATAATTTTGTATCTCCTGATTTTGCCAGACGTTTGGACTTCAAGCCAAAGCTTTTAGAAGGCTTATGTGCAGAGGACGTCTTCCGTCTAAATGATACTGATGAGGATGATCTTACCGATGGGCATGACGTGTCCGAAGTTGAGTCCATCGCCGACGCCGGAACAGTTCCAGCGCCGCCCTGCCAGCTGTAGTCGACACTCCTCGTACGCCATCCTGTGAACACCACAAACATTAATTTAAAACGATATATAAACAGGATTACATTAGAAATTTCTTCGTTACAGCCTGAATTCTCGATTTGAGTTCGGTTAGTGACTATAGGCTCGTTTCCTATATGCAATATTACCTCTGCAAAACCCTTCGATGCATACAGGCTTGATGTTACGTCAGGTATTATTAAAAGTACATTATGGGCTGTTAGCTGAAGGAAGAATATCGGTAAATTCTCGACCAGCAGTAACATCAATGTTACAGTAAACCCACTGGGGTGACTCCCTTAGACTAACCTATTTCAAAATAAAATAGACGGTTTTCGTATTGATTGTAATTTGTGATATGTTTGTAACCTACAAACCCAATGGTTTTCCCAGCTTGTAATGCAAAATTCCATCTCAAACGAGTTATGTAACATGTTTTTATTAATATTTAGCCATACTATTGTAATGAATTTGTGAAGTTATTGTCAATATATTGAGTGAACCACCCAGACAGCGAGACGTAGGCGACGTGAATGCGGAATGACGGTGTAACAAAAAACAAAACATAAGCTGTTGATTCAGATATCGTTGCGCTAGATTTAGTCATTGGTTCCTGCTGATAACTTTCAGTGCGCTAGGTTTTCAGTGTACTCACGATCTTTTTTTTAAACTGTAGCAAAGCCAAACTGATATTTATCCTACTAGTCCTACTAATATTATAAACGCGAAAGATTGTGAGTAAGGATGGATGTTTGTTACTCTTTCACACAAAAACTCCTCAACGGATTTGGATGAAATTTGGCACACAGATAGTTTATAACCTGGATTAACACATTGAGTATTTTTTTTATCCCGATACTGCCACGGGATCAAGATTTATGCGGGTGAAACCGTGGGGCACAGCTAGTTTTAAAATATAGCTGTAGGTAGGTATTCATATTTTATTTTTTGTTTAATGTGGTGTTCTTTCTGTAAAGTTGTGTCTAGATATTTTTCTGTGACCTTATTAATTAGCTTTTTCTTTTCCTTGTTGCGCTTTCCATGTGGCATGGTCCTAAGGATGTTCAGTGACGTCAGGTTGTCCAGTTACGACTCGATAATTTATGACTACCAGTTGAGGCTATATTAACGGGGCTCCAACCGAGATATCTTTATAACTAGATATCATTCTTGTATGGGAGTAATGAAGGTCTTAGATATTTATAAATTATGTATTTCAACTGAGCAAGCTTCTGATCCTCATTGAGCAAACAGAGAATGACCATAATAATGTACGGTACATCTAGGTTCAATAATAAGATAAAAGTCCATTCATTCCAAAATCTTAGCATTCAATCTAAAATCTAACCTAGCGTTTCCAGTTGAATTCATGATCGGTAGAGCAATAACGTGATTTTATAGAGAATATTTACTGGTCGTGAGTTAATTCCGATTAATAGTGTAAGTGGCCAATAAATCGCTAATCGGTTTATCGAGAGGTGTAATCTTTACGCCACGCTACGGTTATTAGTAGGTGCGTATTTTTGTCATCCACTTTATTTTAACGAATTGTTAGCTTAAATTGATTTTCGCTTCATGGTGGTAATGTTCTCTTCTTCTTATTCATGTGTGTGTGAATCTGATACAAACCTAATAAGATAAGTTATTACTAATACAAAGTATGCACCAAAATCTCTAAAAAAAAACATCCCCTTAAGATACTGCTACAGCTGCTTACCTGTATATTGTCTTATGGAAAAACTTCATGTTTACAAGCTCTATACTTCCTCCCTCTCGTATTATTCTAGTTTATAATATTCAGCTTATTGTTTTCTCCATCATCAAAAGCCTTAGAAAGGCCACAAAAAATGCTTATGTGAGAAGCGAGTCTAATTAGCTTAATGGGTATGAGACCAATAGAGCTAAGGCCTCCGCTCTACCTATGAAAGATAGACATGAAGCACGGGCTGGAAGAAGTAAGCTTATTACTCACTTCTTCTCAGCTAAAACACTAAGAAGTGGTGATGATTTTGCGTTTTACGGAACCCCCAAATGATAGCTAAAATTGAAGGCCAACTTTCACGTTCCCTTGTCTCAGGAGTGTAGGTTTCTTAATGCTTGGTGGTTACCTGAGTCCGTCCCCGATGGCGGCGACGGCGGCGGGCGACTGGCGACACATGGCGCGCTGGCGCTCCGTCAGGCCCGGCGCGCGCGCACACACGAGTGCCGCGCCCAGCGACCCGCCGCAAACCGCTAGTCTGAAATAGAGAAAGAGGTACAAATTACATTACGGTCTCGTTGGTCTAGTACTCCAAATCGCGACTGCTGACCTTGAGGCTAACGGTCTTTTGGATTTTCTATCACGAACTTTTCCGTATCAGCCTGGATTTGTGCTATGTATACAAAATATTGTATGGTATTTTAAAAGAGCAACTGCGGAGTTCCTTGCCCATTGTTCTCTATTGGAAAGTACCTTTTGAAAAGGGGAAAATAAAATCAATTCCATTTTCTTGTAAATTTTGACATTAAACAGTGCCTTTATATTATGTGCCTGCCGAATGCCTATAATTGAAATAAATGATTTGTCTTTGACAAAAATTAAGTGGTTAATGCGAGCACAAAAAAAGTATTTTGTTAATGCAGAAATCAGACTGTATTATCCGTAATATTCGAAATGTGTACAATATCCTAAGGCCTTTTACCTCGGTACTGATTCGCTGCACATAAACCTTTCTCAGCAATCGGGCTGCATTGTCCGTCACATACAAAGTCACGGTATATTCTGTTCCAAAAGTATGTGATGAAAGTGTCAACAAACCTGTTTAAGTTAAATTGTTACGCAATCACTTACTACAGGGAATTAGGAACACATTCATCTGTATTTAGAAGGTTTCAACTTTATATCTCATCACTTTTTTACAACAATTATTGTTTGAATAACATTTTGTTTACATTGTCATCAGATAATTTTGGAACAAACTACAGGCCGCACACAGTAGCCGCGCGGGCGCCGCGCGCCGGAGCGTGATTCCGCGCAGACACGGAGTCCGCAATTACACAGCATTGAAAACAAACAAACACGCTTCCTGTTCGTCCAACACAGGGAATGTTATTGTGAGCGTGACATTAGCTACACAATATATACTACGAGCACTTTAAGCATATGTGTGCATAGTTGTAATGATGATGGGTCCGAATTCCTGTGTGTTTCTCAATTTCCATTATGTATGATTGTCGAAAAGGTGGACAGGCGACGATAAAACTTGCGGGAATTGGATGGATGCGGAAGGCATAGGACCAGTATTGTGGCGATATATTATTATGTCAAGTGGACCTCGTAACTTAGTAAAAATGAAGAGACAGAGAAGTAGTGCTAAAGAGACTCAGTAGTCTCTTTCTATCTTTACTCTTTCTCGGTCAGTATGAAAAGGAGGTCATTCAGTGAAACAGATGCAGCATTCGCTGTTTTTTCAGTACATTTTCAAGCTCTAAATTCGTCCTGAACTCGAAATTGTCTCAAATTAGCGCTATACACATACATAAAGGATTCACATGTCACCGTTAATCATTATAATTAATTCAGGTTCTCGAAGTTAATTCCCGTCGCCGTCACCCGCAACGTTTGCTTTGAAAGAAAGCAATCACAGGAATTAACAAGTTTTCCAAAAAACTGTACGTTTACTTGTGTATTGCCATCACAAACTATCACAGCGCAGTGTATTTGAGCGCGTGATTAATAAGGCATTGTTCGCACTAGCGCGGCGCGGCGCGGTGTCGCGCAGACCGCGTGGGCGCCGCGGGAATTAACACCCGATGTCGCGCCAACGCGATAATTGCCGCCGCGTATTACCGACGACGTATTAATGAAACAGACGACCTGCCACACAACCACACGAGAAATGCACCTCCTCTGCATAAAAATGAGGTTTTTAACAGTGTGGGTGTGTGGTTCATTAGTGTATCAGCAATGTGGGGTGGTGTACGACTTGAGACTCTCGAGAGACGTCCGTCGGTGTGGGAAAGTAACATTGATTGGCAGACAGTGAGTGAAATCGAGAATAAATAAATGATTGCTAATGAAACGTCACCGTGTCGTGCTGCGCCACAGCCTAACTTTATGCAGTCGACCAGCGTGGGCGTGTTTATAGACATCGAAACGGTAGGAGCTAATAAAAGCAAATGAGTACATGAAGCGTATGTTTAAAATTAAGTTATGATCAATTAAATTCATAAGTATTTGCATGTATTTGACAATTCTGGAAATGTGAACTGGACCTTCAAACTAAGGAAGCGAACCACAGGTTATACGTAACACGTGGTTACACTGTGGTCATGCGGTTTTCCACGTATGTTAGATATAATTGCAGAGTCTGTCTAACTGTGTAGCTTTCCTTATTAGGTCTAATTAGAACGTATGTCTGGAGGAAACTATTTTAATTAGCGCACATAGATTGAGTGAAGTTCGTTTTGGGCATCGATTTATTGGACGTTAATTTTGGCGTGCGAATAGACTGTTGTATTACTTCGCATGGCTGTCGAGTATTCATGCTTTTCCAAGGCTTAAAGACCTCTAACACTGTTTATAAGCAATTTCTCTGGTCGTGAGTAAGCCACAGTACAACAACAACAGACTGCCTCGTTGCTCTAGTAGTAGCAACTGCTAACCAAAATCAAACTCAAAATCAAATTGATGGAATATAGGAACACGTACACCTCTACCTGACCCCTAGCCAAGTACATGCGTGATGTTGTGTTGTGTCACATAGTACTCAAAACAGACGATCTCAATTTCAACAGTAATCCTCGGAATGTATCTACAAAATGAAAGCCACATTCATTAACAGTATGTTAAATTATCATCCGTCCCCTCATTAGTAACATACTTCATCAGAATTTTATTGAGTTTTACATCAATAAAGTAAAAATTACGAACCGTTTCATTTGCATATGAATTCGAGCCACTCATTAACATGGCTCGGAATGGAGTCGTTTAATGAGTGGTGTCCACGACGCGCTACGTAGGTACAAGTCGTGGGAGGTGCATTGCGCTCTATTATTGGGGCTGGTTCGCATTACAATATTAATGTCTCCTTCACGTTTTGTTTTCTTATAAGGGAGGGAGAATTTCAGGCTGTATTCAATGAACATGTTATTTTCAAGTGATCGTGACGCACAATATTATTATTGCATTCAGTATTGCAGTCAGATGCTGTTGAAAGTACGTTTTTGCTATTTGATAGGTTCGCGTTATACAAGTGGCTCATGGTTAGCGACGATGCGATGAAACACTGGGAAGGCAATAACCAGATGTTGGTCTTTATAAACTAATAATCGGTTCACTATCGGTATGTTATTAATTTGTTGTGACTCCTGAATGTAACTGCGTTTCTTTTTAAAGGATTTTCTGTCAAATAAATATTGTAAATATCAATACTCGTATCAATAAACGTCCTTATCTAGTAACATTATATAGTCCAGTGTCTTAACAATGGAATAAGAATACCACTTTATTTCGTATCGACAGAATTACTTAGGAACAAACAGCTGATGCTATTGAAATTCACGTCTTATGATATTGTGACTATTAGGAGCAGGTGACCTATCTACACCCGGTTTTACAAGGGGCATCATCATCCTCTCCAACCAACAAGTAATCAAATTACTGACAGCTGTGCTGCTGCAAAAAGTGTTGATTCTAATTTGAATAAATGATTTTAATTTTATTTGACGAATGAAGTTACACTCGTAGGCACTCAGCCTCACGGCCGACCGTACGACTTACTATCTTTAAAACTGCAAAGGTACTGCACGGCCCTGTGAGTGAGTAATATTTTGTTTCCACGGCGCGTCTGTTCGCATATATCATAATTATACCGATACAAGTACACCACGGGAATACTTTCTAAATTCATTCCTGCTAGAAGTTTCAGCGGATTATGTTATTTATGACGCACATTATTAAACGATTAAACTGCTTAGTCCACTCGGTCCGCCGCAGGCACTTCCCTTGTTAGGCCTCTGTGCTCGATTATCAGGCCTAAGTTTAATTGGGTTTCTCTTATAGAACATTATCAGTACAGCGGAAACAAAATAGTTGCCGGTAGATCTCGATAGCTGATGGCGCCTATTACAATGAATTAGGTGTAAATATGACGATATGTTATTTTAAACAGCACACCTTTGCCTGAAATTAACAAGATACACTACTATTGCTGTGTAATAGTGTTTCCTAACCATCGTCAGCTTCATTATCCTCCTGGTCTTACCCAAAAGGGAACAGAACGGTCGCTTAGATTGGGAATGCTACCGAATCAAAAACTAGAATTCTCAGCTTGACACCTATTTAATATTTCGTTTTACTATTACGAATCTAACTAATAGCTGATGTGTAGTCAAGGTAGTGGTTTTCAACTCACATATTTATGATCGTTCACACAGCTGAGCTATAGTTCAGTGTTTCGTAATGTTCAGGTTTCTCAACGCCCGGGCTCTGTAACTACATTAGTCAGCTTCTGACATATTGATATGAAGATAAACTACTACAGTTGTAGCTGCTACTCAAGTTCGGTATCGACACAAAAATCGCTCGACAAGGGGACAGGAGACATAACTCGCGGCAATCGTGCGATTAATCACCACACCGATGTTACCCACGCCACCTCACCGCTACGCGCCTGCAGTATGCCATTTTTTTCTGAAAAGGATGGCGCCACAGGTCTACCTATTTCTGTGACAGGTTCCAACTACCCACCCTGTTTATGCAACTCGTTACTCTTCACTCAGTTATTCACGACTTTTCAAGTATCAAGTATTTCTATGACAAGCTTCTTTACACCTAGTGGTGGGTTTGATTTACAGATTTACAGTCGGGCAGTCGGAGTTTTTGAGGTTTTACATAACGATTTTTTTTGTAGCAGCCCAAGGCATTGTGCCTGGTTGATTGCAATAGGCTCGCCTCACACGGGACTTACGTAACTGGCGGAATGTGGGTGTTCTAACGCTGTTGCTGTAACTCAGGTGGGATTGTTGTATGACGTGCGGCGGGCGCCGGTGCCAGAGTCTGCTGATCTACAAGTACACTGTGCAGGTAGCATGAAGAACAGAAGGGATAGTCTAGACAACAAGCAGAAGGTTCGTTTATAGATCTTAGAGCAGTAGTACCGGCCTCGACTCCTCGCTGACTACACGGCATTGGTCGTGTGTTCGAACGCAGTTGGCCTCGCAGTTTTGTGTATTTGTTTCATCACCATTGCTCAATAATTTTAGAAAAAGGTCGTGCACAAAAAGAGTTAAAAATTCTAAGACATCAGTGACGTCCACCAACCCGCAATGTACCTGATTCTTCTTTCAGAGAGGAGCCCTGAGTCCCAGCATTGGGCACGTCTTATGATCATAATGTGTACTTATAATAATAGAACTGTTGAGTATTGCCCACTGTCTTCAATTATAATATGGAAGTGTGGCCCTTTTCACCCATTGAGCCTGATCCTTCTACATCCTCTCTTGAGTGGCCCAGGAATGTGTTACGACTACTGTTGCGGTTCTCCCACGCACTGATAACAGTTATCTATGAGCTTCGTAATTAGCGCCGAGCCTGCTAGTTGATGGCTACTAGTATTGGGCATACCCAAGTCGGGCATTCAGACAGTACTCATGTTACAATTTTTAATATTCTGGATTAGTATGAAATGTGGGTGTACTATAGGTAACTGGCGAAATGTGGGTGTACTATAGGTACACCTCTGCCTAACCCTTCGGGGAAACAAGGCGTGATGTTATGTTATGTAGTATTGCAATAAAGGTTCCTGGTGAACAGAAGGAGGGCGACGGTCATAAAATCGTTGCTGAAAAACCGTAAAATCGTTGTTGCCAACTTTTACAGAATCTTTATTTTGACAGAATTCTGTAAAGATCACATCGACCCCACTAAAGAAAAAAAAAAGTAGTTTATGTCTCACCAACATTGCAAAAAGATTACACGGTACAAAAGCAAAGCACAAAAAACAAAACAAATATAAATACATATTAAGATACTTAATTATGAATGAGCAAGAAAGAACATCGCTTACAGATACGGCGCTTGGGCCGAGAAAAATTTTTCTATCATTTGGGTTCAGGCAAGAAGAAGACGACAGAATCACATTCCGTAACTGGTGTGAGACCGACTGAGTCTGAATGGATGACGCGTCTAGACCAGCACGTGCAGCACGACCACCGTAGAAATAAGAAACGACATGTAGAAAGGTTTCTATGACTCAATGTCAAATATGAAAAAAGTTCGATCACTTTGTATCTAAACGGATGTGTCTATTCTTCGCAGACAAGAGACCTATGTGGTCATGAACGAGTATTGCGTTATCAAATGACAGTCTCATAGTTTACGGTCTAAATCAATGGCTACAACGGCAACTTAAATCGAATTAAGGCTTTCTACCAAACTACTCCATATCGTCCGTTACCTAAACCCATTAAACGATGAATGACTAAAGTCTATAGAAACAGTATCACTCCTGCGTCCCGCGCACGGTGGGCCCAATTAATTGGTGCTTTAACCGCCCCATTCACACTCGCGGCACCGCTGTACCCTCGCTGGGGATCTCTTAGTGCAGGAGCCAGCGAATTGTTTCGATACGTTATCGATAACAACCAATTTTAATAACGGGTGTTCCACAGGGTGGTATAGTATGTCCTCTCAAATTTTCTTTTCTCCATAGACTGCATTAGGTAGCAATATCCTGAATTGCTCTAATGGGATCTCGGCACAGCAGTCTACTACTGAACATAAATACAATAAAACCAGTTCAATCCTCGATCACCGTCCTCGTCATCATCGCTTAACCTGAGGGACTAGGGACATTTATTTATTTAACGCTTTATGTACACACATATAAACGTGCAAGAAAATAAAAGTACAGAAAAATACGTACGAAGGTGATGCTTTTTTCTAAAGAAATCTCTTCCAGCATACCTGCGACAGGATTGGATTGGCTTTAGTTAATTGAACATCATTGTTGAATCTTAGTGTCAGACTCCCCGCCTACCTCTCTGTCCACTAGTTCATAAGCTCGCCAATTATCGAGTGCCCGCACACCTGTGTACTCTATGTACCTGTGTGTAGTGTACCTGTGTGTTGTGTAGCACACGGCGCTCGTTAGCGCACGCCTTTGTTAGTTTTCACTTTATAATCACCCGCCAACTGCGGCGGACATGACGCAGACAGCTAATAAATTATTTCGTTTTCTATGAACAAGGGGAAAAACTAGACAAAGGTTGTTTATGGATATTGAAAGAGAGAGCATTGATAATAAATATTGACATTGGTATTAATTGTAATTAGCCTGGAGTAGTAGCAATATTTTTCTGTACAATTCTGTGCAATTATCATCTGCATCAGTACCAACATACGTTATGATTTGTACATTGATTTCGTACCAGAGCGATGTACAGGAGGGTGTAAGGCGTGTAGCTTGGTGCCCACTGTGCCCAAGCCATTATATGACAAATCGAGCTTAGGAACAGCCTTTCACACAGGTATAAGTGACTGCAACGACGTTCTGCTTAACTGAACATTTGTGCGAGCTTTTCTGTGAGTTATTAACGCAAAAAAAGTTAGGATCACACGCCAATAACCAACTGCTCATACGGTTAAAAAAACTCGTCATGTTATCGCAACATTATATTGTAAAATATCGTTCTGGTCAACGCAGTCGGAATGAGGCTTCAAAATTACATTTATCGGCCGAAACTGAACTTATTTTCCTGAAACAATGATTTGCTTCATGTGCCCGACACCTACTTAATTTGGGTAGGATTGTTGTCGTCTCACAATCCAGTTCCCACGTAACTCTCCGGGACAGCGGGTAAGCCGTGAAGCGGGTGATAGTCGTGCCTCGTTTGTCACCGCCAGCGCTTGTAGTACAATTTGTACAACGGTACCAGTTGTAGCTCAGCTGTTTACATCGGCCGATAGGCGGCGCCAGCAGAGTGGAGGTAACGATGGATTCTGCTTTGTGGACTGGCCTTTGGAGTTATGGAGTGATTACGGAATTTTGGATTTCAGATAATATTGGTAATGTTAACTGCAACGTGCGGTGGTTAGATGTGGCGTTCTACATGTGATATTGTCCAGTTGTATTATGATACTCTTTATTACATAAGAAACGTAACATAAGTCCACCTGATCCCATGTGAAATACGCAAATGAGTTACTGAGTATTGGGGATTGATTCATCTGGCAATGCCAATTAGGATTTTTGTATGTGATTGGTTGTGATATCTCAAATTGGAAGTAAAATTCAAACCTTAGAAAATTATTGATTAGTATTTCAGGATTCGGGAAAGTATGTGACTACCTACATTCACAATGAAAAATATAAACGTTCTTCAGGCAGCAAGTATGTGTGGTAGGTGCGTATATAGAATGGATAGGTGTGTCGGGGACCAGTTGTGTCACTATCAGGAGATAGTTGTTAATTTGTTGTAAATCCAACTGTGTGAGAATGCCGCCTGTGACACACAGGCGAAAACTACAGCTAACGATTCATCTCTAGTATATATCCAATGCCCTCAGGTTACGTGGAGCGGCGACCTTCGCAGGGTGACTGGTAGCAGCTGGATTAAAGTATCGAGCTAATAGTGTTTCATTGAGGAGACCTGATTCCCGCATTGGACTGCTATAGGCTGATGACTATCATGAAGGTTCCAACCACCACCATGGTGAAGTTTTTAAGCATTTCTTGATAACAAACTTCCCACTGCAAATGAACTAAGACCTAGCAAGATAGGGTTGGGAACCATCTGTATATCCTTTGCGGCAGTGGGTCCGCAAGTACGTGTCCAATAAAAAGCGGCGGCATGCGAGTCCCTTTGTGTCGCCGACGTAGTTACTACTTCCTTTGTCACCATGTAAGACATGCAGAAAGAACACTATACACCGTCACACTTCTTTGTGAATGTGGTGTAGAGAATTATTTATGAAATGGACTGCAATTGGCAGGTGATTTTAATCTTCCTTTGCGAGCATCTATATTAGTTCCTTGTTGCCGAATTTGCCATTGTTTGTAACAGCTGTTCGCGTTCTTACTACAACTTCAGCTATCGCTTTCGAGAAGTCTAAACAACTTTGTAAGACCTTGAGAAGAAGAATTTTACTTTAAAGTCAGTCAATCATCACGTTTCTGTTAGTAAGTACAGTCTGATATATATATACGATGCCTTATAATTGCCTGTGGCTAGCCATGAGTTGAAGGAACAATAAAAGTTGCACCATCTACAATGTGTGACGATGCAAGTGCTTTAAATATATTGTATGCCTTACCCAAGTTACTTGCGTCGTGTAAATGGGGCTCTATGTTTTACACATACTTTTAACCACGCTTTTATTAGCTTCACTTGTAACTAGCATACAATGAGATCAAATCGATCAAGCCAATATTAACCAACTTCTAATTGTAGTATCGAAATGGAACTTTGTATGTTGTAGCGTTGTGAGAAGTCTCAGCGCTAAATAGTCAAGGGATCTAAATAATTTACAATTAGTAAGTTGCTACGCACATCACATCACTAAAATCAGGAAACAACACTAATTTTCTAAGACGGCTCGGCCATTTTGACTTCCGCTTGCATAGCGAGCTAAGCTATTACTGACCTCAGGATTTCTTGTACCCCAACCTAGGGGTTCTAAGTCCCGGCTGCGGGCTTGCTGCTTTAATCGGCACGCTGCTCCAAATCTGCACGCTGCTCGGAACGTCTGTTTTATCGATTGTTTCATGTTTGTTTTCCCTTCTCAAGTGTATAGATTTAAATACAATTCCTAGAGTGATACTTCTGTATTCAAACGTGCATTTACTTTTACTAATGTTTATCCAATAATTTGTTCTCCATAAAAACGCTAACAGTACAGTGTGATTAGTTTCGTGCTAGCGTGGCAGTATGGTGGAAGAATGTCGCTTCGTGTAAGCTCGGTCGTTGTCGGCTGTGTCCGTGAGTTAAGGGCATGTAATGATGTTATCACATTTACATAATTTTATAAAGGCTCGCGTAGTAAAACGAAATGGTAAATGTGAGTGATTGTATTAATATTACGTATACACTGCTTACGAGTGACGACACCCTTTTAAGAACCATATCTTATTCTACCAAATTCATTTTCTTTTCAACCAACTTAAAAAAAATGAGGAGGTTCTCAATTAGGTATTATTAATTCGTTTATTTATGTTATCCTTGTTTTACTACATTTTTAAATATTTTTATGATAGTGGTCTGCCGGCATCGGGAACAGGGTCCAAACTTCCGTTGGTTTGGACTCCAGAGACAGTAATCTCCTTACGATGCGAGCCGTATTGAGGAGTGCTGCCTTCTGAATCAGTCCCTTGATCCAACCGCCTAACGAAAGCCTCGAGTGGTGTTGATCGAGGCTTGCGACCATCAGGCCACTGGCCGATAATAGAAATTTTGTATTATTCATATTTTATGTTTGTTACCTCAGGACTCCGTTATTTATAAACCGATTTGAAAAGTTCTTCTTTTGTTTGAAAGAGTATACTTATTGAGTGGTCCCATATAAATTTGTTTAAGTTCTAATGAGTAGTTTTTAAGTTAGCTTCAATAATTACGTAATTTTTCCATTCTGCGCATGTTGATGATGTAATAATAACGTCCTGTCACTGTTATTTACTTAACAAGTGACTGTTTACAATTTGTGTGGGGTAGGTACCACAACAAAAAAAACGAAAAATAAAATCTTTATTACAAAAAACAACTCGAAAGTCAAAGAAAATACAAAACCAAAGACACCGAATTCCGAAATTAAAGTTATTTTTCATGTTGTAGTGTTTTTTTTATACTACAGGGTGATCTGTGAGAAGACAAGAGACAACACCGCAGCAGCTATATTAATATTAACGTCCATCATAAACATAATATGTGTAATTATCAAAATATGCAAAACGACCAGCTACAATGTCAGTAGGATAGTAATAAATATCGGCAGTAATCAAACAAACAGACAAAGTTAACATAGTATGTGCGGTTCACATACCAGGCATGGAACAACTATGTGGACCTGTGTGGAGTGGGTAAATGATAGAGCAGTGCCGACAACAGGGCAGTTGGAAATAAAACATTGTTAAACTATGTACAAGACAGAGAACTAGATAGAATACCGTCGTCAAAGTCAATGTCAAAGCATTTATTTCTAATAGGCACATAAAAAGGCACTTTTCAACTTCAACATTTACATTAAAAATATAACTGATTCTAGGCGCCCCTTCCATTAGGTAGTTTCGTATGGAGAAGAAGGGGCAAGGAACTCCACCGTTACTTTTTTTAAATGTTTTATAATATTTTAAATTTTCTTTCATTTAATTGCAATGTATTTTTTTACAAGGTATTTTGTCATAACATTTAACACAGTACCCCATAAATGATGTACATACTTTAGCTCATCTGAAATATGGTTGATCTATTTTATCTTTATTTCTAGTATTAATAATTTTAATACTAGAAATAAAGATAAAATTGATCACGTCTAGCACTTATTTTATTAACAAGATGAAGATTTTTTCTTCCATACATAATATTTTCATGAAGAATTGGCAAGATACTGGCATACAATTAATCCCTGTAAATAGTTCCCTGAGAGATTCGCGACGAGGAAGATTGTATATGGTTCTGACAGCTCTCTTTTGCAAAATAAAAATGGATTTAATGTCAGCAGCCCGACCCCACAGTAAAATGCCATACGAAATAATGCTGTGGAAGTAGCTAAAATAGACCAAACGCGCGGTTCCTACATCTGTTAACTGTCTTATCTTTCTAACAGCATAAGCGGCCGAGCTTAGCCGCCCCACAAAAGATGTTATATGTGGCCCCCATTATAATTTCTCGTCCAGCGTAATTCCTAGGAAAACCGTCTGATTAATAAATTCCAGTTTTTCTCCGTTCAATACGATGCCAAATTCACTAGTTCTCTCATATTTCTCAAAAATATTCTTCAGCAAGTGTTCCTTGTGTAGAATATCATTAATAAAGGAACTTAGTATCAATATCATACTTTTCCCGGACTATGGACTGAGGTGATGGGAATCAAAATCAAAATCAAAAGTCATTTATTCAAGTTAGGCTGAGAATCAGCACTTTTCGAACGTCAAAATTACATAAGGAAGTCCCTCAAAATGCCCGCCCTTCACTACTTCCTAGTGCTTTAGCTGGGAAGAAGAAGTGGCGCAACAAACTCCCCAGCAGCACAGCTGTCTGTTCGGTTAGAAGAACTCGATTCTAAACAATTGTAACAAATTACCAAAACATTAAATTAATTGCCATACGTCAGCCAGCTACGCCAATACCAAAAAAATTGAATGTAAATAAAGCATAATTAATACATTAATAAAAGCCTCTAGGCCTAAAGGGCATGGCAGCTTACATAAGAATGAAGAAGAATGGAGAAGTGTTTAGCATCCACATTGGGCCAGTGACCTGCATGTTTGCATGTCAAGTTCTATTAAAGTAGGGTGGCGAGCCTATTGCCATCAACCGGTCACAAATGGATACGTCTGCATCTAATAAAATCCTATTGGAAAGATCCAATAACACTATGCCAGACTTGGGGATCGAACCCAGTACTCCAAGCTCAGGACCACTCAGAACAATCAGCTTACGATCACTAGATTATTATTATTATTCAGATTATTCCATATACTCCACACGAAAACAAAAACAGTATAAGTAAACATTTTTTGTATATTGTAACCTCATAGTCGAGCACTTCGCTACAACTAGAGCATGTCAGTAACTCAATACTAAGCCACAGCCACAGGTAATAATGTCACAGTAGAACAGTAGCGCGTAATACAGATTTGGATATCGTATTACATTAGATATTACGTTTCAACTGGTTACTGTACCACTGCGGTGCTCTGTGTCCCTGGTAAAACATCTGATTTACTTGTAATTACATTATGTGCTTTTTGTACGCAGTGCTTACGTAAAGTTGCGGAAGCAGGGTAAACTATGTCCCATGCCAAATATCCTGCAATCTGCGCCCCAAAAACTACAGCCATAGTGACCTCTGACTTGCCATCGACACGACGAAGAAGACGAAATAGAGTACTTTGTGAAGGACTCTTCAAAGAAAATACTACCACCATACCAAGTTATATTTCAAGAAGGGTGAAGATTCAGATGTAACGACGGGCACAGGAGACCTTTGATATTGCAGATGTCCACTAATATCCAGAGGTGTAGGTGATCACTTGTAATTAAGTGGAACGACGCACTATGGGACCAAACGGTATTTTCCATCTCAAAAATGGTTTGGCTAAAGTCGTAATACTGAAACCGTTTTAATTGTTTTATATTCTAAGGTGATAGAGCTATCCGACAAAGCAGCACAAAAAAAGAAAAAAGTTTAAGGTGAATAAAATCACACCCTAACTTTATACTTTGATAATTTTATATTTACTAGATTACTCATTATGATAAACTATAAATGATTTATTTTCTGTAAATAGGTTTGTACAAACACTTTTACACGTCAATCATATTTTAAAAACTAGGTGAGATCGGCGTTTCCTATCTGACTACTCTGAGAAGAAACGCCGAAACAAACTCAGTGGTCACAGTCTCTTTTAAAGTCCAGACATAATCTTGGTCAGGTCATGTGAAGACCATGTGGATTGATGTCTGAAATTGTCTTTTGAGGAAAGAACCACACAGAATGAGTGGACCTGTCCAGTCAGTGCACGCATTTGTCAGTTGTCATGCAGCTCAACACAGAACTAAAGGAGCTAAACCATTCGACGAACATTACCAAAGAAAGGACATTTGGGTAGGCCACATAAATTACTCAAACTGCCAGACCATGATTAAAGCTAATAATTAAAAAAATGCATTAAAAAAACATTAATGGAAGGTCAACTTAACATATTTTCTGTGTTCTTCAAGGGCATATATAGGTATTTTTGGATTGCCCAAGATCTCTAGTTTATAACTGCGTTAAGTTTTTATGAGTTTATTTTATTTTTTTATTGATTAATTTTTAAGTGTCATATGGATATTTCCGTCTTTTCAATTTTCTAGTGGGATTTCCTTGGTAACGATGGCTGCCGATGTCGAGTTAATGACATTTTTAGATTCCTTAACTATTCAGTAGTATAAGGAAATAAAAAAACCATGCGTCGTTAACAAAAATGTCGACCGTAATATATTTTCAAATAAGTTTTTATTTTGCGGTCATTTTAACCACACGTTTGATAAAAATAATATTGCAAAGTTCTTATCTGTTGTGGTAATTATAATCAGATTGGTTACAGCATTCCTGTGAGAACTGATTTATCAATTTTCTCATCGGTTTTGCACTTATTGAAATTAGGGTCCTATAAATACTCGGGTTTTCAGCGTCTTCGTCAGTGTCCCTATGCATTCCCTCAGTAACTGTGATTAGTTGAAAAAAAGTTAAAATGAGTGAATTCGTTTGTTTTCGACGCGATAAATGTGCTCAGATAATAAGCGGGAAAAGTACTTCAGATATTGAACAACATTTGTAGGACAATTTCCTTTTATCAACAACAGATGTGAATACGGTTATGCAAAGTATACAAATAAATTTGATAACAATTTGTAACCAAAAATGGGTGAAAGCTCAAAGAAAACATGATCGTTTCGAGAGCCAAAACATAAATTGGATAAATGGCGAGTTTAAAGTACCATTGAATTCGTGCAGTACCTCAACATCTGCAAATTCTGACTTGAATACATCTGCAGATCGTGGTAGACCAATAAAACCATATGAAACGTGTTTGGAGAGTACAAAAAAACGTCAAAACTTGGAATTACTGAAGGAAGGTTTGCAAATATGTTAAGTTGACCTTCCATTAATGTTTTTTAATGGAAGGTCAACTTAACATATTTTCTGTGTTCTTCAAGGGCATATATAGGTATTTTTGGATTGCCCAAGATCTCTAGTTTATAACTGCGTTAAGTTTTTATGAGTTTATTTTATTTTTTTATTGATTAATTTTTAAGTGTCATATGGATATTTCCGTCTTTTCAATTTTCTAGTGGGATTTCCTTGGTAACGATGGCTGCCGATGTCGAGTTAATGACATTTTTAGATTCCTTAACTATTCAGTAGTATAAGGAAATAAAAAAACCATGCGTCGTTAACAAAAATGTCGACCGTAATATATTTTCAAATAAGTTTTTATTTTGCGGTCATTTTAACCACACGTTTGATAAAAATAATATTGCAAAGTTCTTATCTGTTGTGGTAATTATAATCAGATTGGTTACAGCATTCCTGTGAGAACTGATTTATCAATTTTCTCATCGGTTTTGCACTTATTGAAATTAGGGTCCTATAAATACTCGGGTTTTCAGCGTCTTCGTCAGTGTCCCTATGCATTCCCTCAGTAACTGTGATTAGTTGAAAAAAAGTTAAAATGAGTGAATTCGTTTGTTTTCGACGCGATAAATGTGCTCAGATAATAAGCGGGAAAAGTACTTCAGATATTGAACAACATTTGTAGGACAATTTCCTTTTATCAACAACAGATGTGAATACGGTTATGCAAAGTATACAAATAAATTTGATAACAATTTGTAACCAAAAATGGGTGAAAGCTCAAAGAAAACATGATCGTTTCGAGAGCCAAAACATAAATTGGATAAATGGCGAGTTTAAAGTACCATTGAATTCGTGCAGTACCTCAACATCTGCAAATTCTGACTTGAATACATCTGCAGATCGTGGTAGACCAATAAAACCATATGAAACGTGTTTGGAGAGTACAAAAAAACGTCAAAACTTGGAATTACTGAAGGAAGGTTTGCGTTTTGTATTGTTAGAAATACAGAAAAGGAGGAGAAAAAACTCATTCTTCCAAACATTTTACGAAGTCCAGATGGTGTACCTACCTATACCAAAGAAGAAGCATTATGTATATATATTTAAACCGATCTATTAAAAGCTCAATATTCCTACCTGAGGCTGATACTTGTTGAGAAGAACTTAGTTTCTGTATTTCCATCATACCAAACTTTGGCTGAAGCAAAGAAGGATTGCTATCCTCTTGCGTCAAGCATAACCGTAACGAATATAAGTAACAAAGTGAACCTTCAAGATTTCTTAGATCATACTGCCTGTCGTATTATAAAGATAGACTCGGTGTCAAAAAAAAATCAGCCGTCTCAAACTGTAAAGCAAATGGGGTTGCGATGGCTCCTCGGGACAAAGTGAATATAAACAAATTTTACCTGAAGAAAATGAACAAAAATCGGACGCTAAAATGTTATAGTTTCACTTGTACCATTGAAACTAGTGGATGAAGAAAGTAAAGCAGTTATATGCCAAAATCCGACATGCTCTTCAGTTAGATATTGTAGCCACATTTCTTTGGAATTAGCGGAATTAAAATAAACTCCAGAAAAAACTACAGCTGTTGTAAGTGAACTAGAAGAAAAAAATAATGAATTAACTCCAACGCGAACGCCTGCAGCAATAGAAGGTAATATTATATAAGTAAGACATGAGCTGTTCATGACTATTATCGACGGGAAAGTTGTGTCAAGTGTTAACGCATACACCATCAAGTGCTTCATGCACTGTTTGTGGAGCAACAGGCAACTCCTAGACAGATGAACGATCTAACAAAGGTAACTGCAAGAATTGAGAATGAAGATGCGTTTAAATACGGACTGTCTACCTTACATGCGTGGATAAGATGTATGGAAATGATTCTGCATATTTCTTATAACCTAGGATTTAAAAAGTGGACTGCATCGACTCCAGAGAACAAAAAGAATAAAGAAGAAAAAATAAATACGTTGATAAACCTCGTCAAGGTTCCGGAAACAGCAATGACGGAAATACGGCAAGGAGATTCTTCCAAAACGATCAATGTTCTGCAGAAATCACGGGTATTGATGAAGAGTTGATCAAGAAATTACACATACTTCTGCAAACTATCGGGGTTTGTCTGTAAACGCAGTAAAGTTTGTTGAATATACGCTGGGGACTGCACAGTTATATGTGAGTAAATATAACTGGTGCCATCTTCAGTCCATAAAATTCTTATACATGGTGCCAAAATAATCGAGCATTTTGTAGTTTTGCCAATAGGCCAATTATCTGAAGATGCTAAAGAAGCTCATAATAAAGACTATAAGAAATATAGGTCTGCCTCGTTGGTCTAGTGGTCGCAATCGCTACTGCTGAGCATGAGGTCCTGGGTTCGATTCCCAGGTCGGGTTATTGGGTTTTTCTATTTGGAATTTCTCAGTAGCAGCCCGGAGACTGGATTTGTGCCCGGTAGATGGCAATAGGCTCGCCCCCTATTACATGGGACTTAAGCATAACTGGCGAAATGTGGGTGTACTATAGGTACACCTCTGCCCAACCCTTCGGGGAAACAAGGCGTGATGTTATGTTTATGTTAAGAAATATAGGTTAAATCACGCTCGAAAGTGTCCCAGATCAGCCACAATGGAAGACGTTCTGCCAATCATGTTATATATACTTCTGATCCATATATATCTAGCTTAAATAGCACAAGTATTGTGATACCAAAAGAACTACTTGACGAAGCTAAAGAGCTTTTGGTATTGACAAGTGATGAATAGAATAATGTGTTTCTTTTTCATGAATGGTATGTTTTTTTAAAGTTTAAAATTATGTAATTACGTAGTTATTAACTTCCTGATAATTTTAATTTAACTTCATGTAAGCAAGTAACTGATTTTAATAAAATAATTTAATTTTTGTATGATATTTTTCAACATTTTATAACACACATTTTATACAAAAATGTTTAAGTTTTTGAGATGGAACGCACCGTTTGGTCCCACAGTGCGTCGCGACAGTTTGATTGCCATCCAAAGAAATAAAACAATTTTAGTTCGGCTTCCAGTTTTATCAAAGCAGTTCGATATCATAATTCCGATCATAGTTACGAGCACATCGATGTAATAATGATGTCATCCTATAATGTACGAGTTATTGGAATGTTAAGCCCGCTATCCCAGTTCCATACAGCCCTCCCTGGAATCCGGACAATTCCTGGACGGGACAGATGCACGGCTGAGTAAGAAAAGTTCTGTCATTAAAAGTTACCGGTCCGGTACTCATTACTTTTGATACGAGACCTTTGTGTGAGTGAAACAGAAAGTTTAGTGCAGAAGGTGACAAAGGGCTATTATGTTATTACTCAGAATCAGTATGTGTTTGTTTGAAACAAAAGAGTGGAAACTTACACGTCACAGACTTGAGCGTGGCAGTTCAGGAGTGCTACATCTCACCGTGAAAACTTGGGTGAAGTGAGCGTGGAGTGAGCTGTCAGTGCCACTGATGCTAGGGCTTGGCCAAGACGGGATGACACTGCTCACTCACTCCACGCAAGTTTTCACGGTGATTTTTTTACAGAATCGACATACAGTGTCGTTAACTGTTTAGAAAAAGCGCAAAGTGCGCAAGAAGTTTTCACGTATTGACGTTATGCCGCCTACAGTATGGAATATTTCCAACATCGTCTAAAACCTATTTGAACTTGGCTCTAGTTTTACCCTTTTTTTACCGAGATTCTGATTAAAACGTTACGTAAGGTTCTCTGTAGTGGATGTGGTCCGGGCGCTCGATATATTATCATTACGACGATATATTTACAATAATCGGCTCATTAACATGCCGCGAGTGATTTACGCGCGTCATGCGGTCGGATCGCGCCCGTCTCGTGCCGTATAAGAGACACTCGGCTAGCCCTTTACATGGGACAATTTATGAGGATTCTTTATCCAAATTAATGGTTTGTTTGTGAAGCAACTGGTTGTGACTGTCACTTTTAAAGTACATCTTAGTATTTTACAAAAATGATGAAATTTCATCATTTAAAAATCCTTCCTTAGTGCTCATCTTTATTATAATATAAGGAACTCTTGTGCAAAATTTCGAGCTTCTAGAGCCGGCGGTTTATGTGGTTGGTGCACACGTCAAAGCAGAGTGACGAGGCGGCACTCGCGGCAAATGTTTTACCACTGAAACAAATGAGGAGCAACGCGCGACGTCGTACTCACTGAGGCTTGGAAAGAAATGAGTTCGCGCCGATTGTGTTAAATAACTAAGATAGAAATGTTCAAGCTGATGCGACCTAATCATTCCTAATCATTAAAAGCATTGCGCGCGGGGTTCGCCGCAGTGTGGCCAGCGCTTAACTCAATGTATCACACCTCTTCAGCATTGTTACCATAACCTAAAACAACACGCCTGTAATCCTCGCAGAGTTTGGTAGAGGTGTACCCATACATAGTAAACCCACATTTGACCAGTCATGTTTAAGTCCCATGTAACAAGAGGCGAGTCTAACGCCGTCAACCGAACACAAATCCAGACTGCGGCTACTACTGAAAAATTCCAGATGGAAAAATGCAACAACACTGTGCCCGAACTGGGAATCGAACCCAGGAGCTCATGCTCACCGCGCGACCACTAGACCAACGAGGCAGTCCAGCATTATTACCTTGTAATGTAATTACAATACCATGGCATAAGTTACAAACAGCCGCGGCCGCATCATTACGTCGGCATTACGACGGTCGCTTTTCTGTGGTCGGAAAGAAATGGCCGCGTCTTGTCGCGGTCACCGCAGCGACTGGATGTAAAAGCTCCCGCAGACAGGCGCGACCCGTCTCAGGTGAAATAATTTGTATGAAAACTTCATCAAAATTGTTTAGCGGAGTCATGTCGGGCCGTCGCACAGCGCCTGTCTGCGGAAGCCTTACACCAGTGGTTATTGTGTAACCACCGCGTTACCAGTGAAGTATTATTTACGAGCATTACTTTAGTTTTCCCACATTTACAAGCATTTAGGTAGGTTTAATATAATTAATGGTTTCATTAGAACTTTCTCCTGCTGGTCAGTTGTAGGATTACGCTTTATATTACTTAGTAAACGATTGTATAAATGGAGTTATTTATTAGGTTAGTACTAATTACTGTGGTCTGCCGTCACGGTTCTAAGTGCCGACTTCACCAATGAAACTGAACTCGTTCAGCACATAAAATGCGATCAAGAGCCGTCAGTGGCAAAATTGTTATGGTATATTGACACTGACAACTCTTCAACTGGGTTTAAAAGTGCTTATCGCGTTCAGTTTCATTGGTGAAATTGGCACTTAACCATTTCCTAAATCGAGCCACCGTGAATAAATTGACAATGATTTTTTTGTAAACATTTTTTTTAGACAAACAACGACAAATACCCACAGAAATATGGAACAATGATACATGACTGACAATCGCAATGTTAGACACATTTCATCACAAAACATGGGTTCGTGATTGGATGCATCAGTGAGTCATCAAAATATCATAATGACATACGTCAGACAAATAAATAAGGTAACAATGTGTCGCAGACCGTAGCTCATTGTGAATGCTATGAATGAACTTGTGATTTGCATACAGAGGAAAAAATTACACTTTTGATCCAAAAACTATAGAATCTGTGTTATTATTTAGTTAGCTCGTATAATGACATTGACCAAAATGTCTACCACACCGTATTAAGATACACTAGTTTTGTGTAGTAGGTAATAAGAAGGTAAAAGATAACATTACATCACGCCTGTATTCCCGGAATGGTGAGGCAGTGGTGCACCTATATAGTTCACCCACATTTATTTATTTATGTTTAATTCCCATGTAACAGGGGCGTGCCTATTGCCATCAACCGGGCACGAGTCCAGACTCCGTAAGAAGGAAGAAAGGACAATCGAGTCGCGTGTGATGGAGTCATTTAGAATAATTGCTGTTTAAGTGTTTACCCACTTGTTTGAGTAGGTAATGTTTACAATATATCCAATATTTATTTATCGTCTATGGTGTCATGTCAGCACGGTAATAAAATGTCAATTAAGCGTCAAACTGATTTTGAATTGACATAACTCTACGAGATATGAATGTTGTTTCCAAGCCACCAGACATGCACTGTAACAAAGCCGTATTTTAATAGCAGAGATTATCCATTCATTATGATAATTTGCTGTCAGTTCCAACATGATTTAGTCATAAAGTCATATCCTTTGAGGTCACAGTGATATATCCCATTCATAATGCACTTACAATTCAATCAAATTACGAAGAAGACAATGGTCTTGTTAATGGGACGCACCTCTTGGCCGCATTGAGTGCGCTCAGCGACCGTGCCACCGCCGCCGCCGCGCCGGTCGCGCCGGTCGTGTGGTCGTAATGTCATCATTGTCAAGACACTTGGTGGGACCACGCCCGACCGCTGACCGCAGACTGATATCATCGTACGAAGTAATTAGATTGGAATGGATATCATTGAAAATGTCTTTGTTTGTTGATTTGATTCATTATCATAACGCGTATTGTTCTTTTTCTGTCATATCAGTTCGGCACGAGAAGTAAGTGACTACAATTTAAACGCATGTCATAGTGTGCACATTTGTAAGTCAGCAAGGTTCGAAGTGAGATGCAATGGACATAACATTTATTTTGCTATTCGTAGAGTAATGCAGCTCGTGGCTAAATGCTAGCAGCAGCATGTGGCGATCTAAGGTGAGCTGAGCTCGCTGCGGTTAGTTCGTGGATGGGTGATCATGCAGCACATATCGGGTGAATCACCTCCGTGCCTCGGACAGCCCGTTAACCCGTAGGTCCAGGCTGTCATTCGAAGATCTTTGACAGTCGTTACAGGTAGTCGGAAGCACAAAAGTCTGCCAACTATTCTTACCCAGTAACTGGGCTGTGGAGGTCGTATTTCCAGTCGCTCCATGTATAATACGACCGACGACCTTCCGAAAATCATGGAAGGGCCACGCGTCTTGTTTGCTGACGATATTTCCTTTCTAACTTCATGCCGTAACAATGTTGGCTCAAGCGAGGACCTAACCACTACACTAAATAAAACAATGACTTGGATGGATACCCATAACCTCGAAATCAATTTATCTAAACTAAAATAATGTTCATCCACCTCCGTCAAAAACTCCACTAGATATAAACTTCACCTACAACGGCACTACAATAATAGTCGTCCAAGAATTGACTCTAATTGGCCTGTCCATAGACACTAACTTCAATTGGTAATTTCACATTTAGAAGATTAGATCTAAACTATCCAAATTTGCATACGCCCTTCGTGAAGTCAAAAATACTAATAAGTTAACCTTAAACTTGCTCTTCTTGCGTGATATTGTGGGGAAACAGCACAGACGCATTGACACTTTTAACACTGCGAAAATTATTAACATGAATATAAATATAGAAGACACCGACAGCTGTAAAAAAACTATGAATGATTGAATGAATGAAATGTACCGACCCCAGCGTGGTTTGACCAGACTCGATTAATCGAATGAACCCCAAGATTTGCACTAGCCCCTGAAGCCTCATGCTTCATGGTGCTACAAAGACCATTGCATATCAAGGAATAGACCGGGGGGCACTGTAATGGTAGGGAAGACGTGCCCTTAGGATAGGAAGGATTAAGAGCCTACGGAGTATGCACCCTAACGTAAGCATGGGATTAGTGGAGAGGCGGGTGATATTTGTCTATTGGAGGGCATCTTTTAACGATGTCACAGCAGGGTTGATTCAGGTCGAGCTTCATCGGTGAATCTTTAAGCAGGGTTCAGCTGGTTTCTCGGCTCTTTTCTATGTCACTGCTCTGCTGTGATTTTTGTTTGTTTGTTTGTTTGGCATCTCGCAGGTCAACCTATGCGGTTGTCGTCTGCTTAAGCGGACTTGCCTGTGGATTCCCTAATAAATTAAGGCCTCCAGCCAGGACTTAAACTTATATACTAACTAAAACTAAGCGACAGCGCTAAGGGCACCCCCTGTGGGGTACGAACCTCGGCTTAGGGCGTCGCTGGAAGAGGGCAGCAAGGGATTAGCTGGATCAGGATTGATATTAATTAGGGACGAATTTAAAGCTACAGGCTCAGCGGCGCGGGCTGGCTCGAGCAAGGGTCGGGAGGGGCGTCGATTTGGGCGTCGGGGCGGGCCTCGGCGGCGAGGGCGGTAGGACGGCGATCGGGTTTTGGGCTTATGTAGCGTGCTAGTGGCCTTACTACTCTCCTGGAGGAGGGTAGTGGCGTCGTCGGGGTCGATTCTGCTGTGATAAATGTTGCTGTTCTTTTCAATGTCTTCGTCTGAGTTCTCGCTACTGACCGTTTCCGGTTTTTGTACATCTCGTTAGCGGCGTTCTTGATCTTCCACCGTGTCCATCGAATAATTGTACCCTTGTCGAAATAATTTTAAGTCTTGAGCTATCGTTCGAGTCTCAAATGTTGTTCCAAAAGTAGTATGGGCACTGTTGGGTATCGACCCCAACACAACACATTGCGCATGGTCTGCACGCGCAGGCCGCGTGTTTAGCGCGTCGCGGCGACGACACGGTTCGGCCCGATGACCACTCGCTTCTTCTGACTTCTCCGCGACGGACGATACTCCTCTTACTTTAGTTTCGTTATTAGCTGAATATCCGGTACAATTTTATTATTGTTATAAGCACGTCATTAAACCCTTGCCTTAAATACAGTAGTCCACTCTTTAGATGATCCCCGCGCTAACATTAGTCCTTCAAGAATCTCGCCGTCTTAATTTCAAAAGTAACGGTCTCAAAAAAAAAAAAAAAAAAGGTTCGAACTCGAAGCTTTTCAGTTGCGTTCTTCAACGGGGGCAGCTCCAGCAGAAATCGTCAACTCCTTGTTGAAGAAGCTTCGCGTAGCACTGCACACGCCCAGGGGACGAAGTCGGGCCAAGGAGAACTAAAACTTGCAGATAATCGTTTATACAGTGGATGGTTTACCCATTTTGTGAGTTTGTTCCAGTTTGTTCCTTATTCATTCATTTACTTAGTCTCATTCCATATGTTAACCAACATTTAAGTGAGTGTTTTCATTTGTCTTCAAGTCTTTTAGTGGCAATCATTCTTATTCATAGCCTTATATTTATCTAAAGTCACTTACGAGTATATGCTTATAAAGCTAAAATATAACGGTGGCAATCATTCTTATTCATAGCCTTATATTTATCTAAAGTCACTTACGAGTATATGCTTATAAAGCTAAAATATAACGGTTAGGATAATCCATCTGTTTACACCCTTCCTTCACTTCACTATATCAGTTGATAACACGGCGACGTGCTTCCTTGTTATCTTCGCATCAGCTGTTCCTTTTTTTTTTTTTAAACGTTGCCCCACACTAGGAATTACTCCTGTATCGTGGGTGCGTTCACAAACATGAAACTCACATACACAAGACACCCAGACCCGGAACAACCATTTATAGGTCATACGCAGCGCAGCAGCCGATCGCTCAACCACTGCGCCAACCGTGCCGTTAAATTCGCACCAAGTCATTCATAATCATAATTCATAAGCTAGCTCATTACATTTCGTATTGATTTTATAAACTGTTTTGTTATCTCTTCTCTAATAAAATCATTTTTGCAAGTTTGCTGGTGGTGCTGCTGTGAATCGTTATAACCATAAGTCTTAATTTATTTCAACATCATATTGCAGGCACTGGTTTATAGAGTGTACAATCTTAAATAGAGAAAGGTGTCTGTGATAGAAGGGTCCTGAGTTACAAATCAGTCAGCTCTCTTAGATATGACATGTTAATTTACAGAGCGGTTAGAGAGTCAAGATGTTATTTTAAAAGTTTAAGATTGCAATTAAGTATTTAAGTAAAAGTAGAACCTACAAAACAAACAGAAACATAAAAAAAACATTGTTTAATTAAGATACTCGTAGAACTGGGCAAACTTGCGAATTATATTGACTTAAGATCTAATTTAACTAATTCATAATTATCCAATTTGAAAGCAGTAGGTACTTACAGTTACTACTAGTTAACAAAATTCAGAAGTAAAAGGTGTAAAGTCAAGCAAAAAATTCACGGATATATACAAATTATGCATAACGCGAGAAAATAAAACAAGAATATTCTACCATATGCTTAATTAACAAAAAGAGAAAGAATGGATATGGGGTAGTGAAGAATGTTGTGTTTATGATGGCTAAGTGATTTTACGATACGGGTTTTAAGCGGGTGATTGCGCAAACATTTGTTGCTCGTCTATTTTGTGTTGGGAAATCGTGATATAAGGGAAGAACAGTGTTTTTTATATATATTTTTTTTATATTTTTATTACAGTTATGAGTATAAACAACTGTCGGACCGTTAGCACTTGGCATTGTTGGTTAATTTGTAAAGTTGGATAAAGGATTGTGAAAAAACAATTCTAATATAAAAATATAGCTCTTTGAGCTCTTTTAAAAAGATTATACATATAGTTATGGTCTTCCTCCTACCTAATTGAAATATGGGGCAACGCGCCAAAAACCAACAGATCACACAAACTAAAATAATTCAACCATTATTTCACTATGGTTACCTTACACCTACAGTCAAAACTTACAGGGAAACGAGACTCATGAATATTAAACCACTTCATGCACATTGCACCAGCATATTTATATTATAAGAAAACTTCTAAAAAGTCCATTCACACGCAACTACACCTCACAAAAATACATCAAGTACCCTATTTTGTTGTTTGTATCTTATTTAATAACAATTTTAATATGATGAGCAATTGCGGAGATATATCGGAATCACGGTGAATGCGGCGAAATGGCCCAACTTCGTTTAAACAACGGTTGAGGGGCATGCCGCCCTATTACGCCCAATATGGTTAACAGAAGTAATAACAGCCGCACGGGCCGAGCGATCAGGTTAAGCCATGACTGCCGCAGTCGGTCCGTGGATGGTGACCATCCTCACTCACCAAAACCCAGCCGCGCCATGGGAATGGTGATGATGGTTAACAGACTGCGGCGTCACAGAAGAACCGCACTGTCCGTCCAAACTTAGTTCCAACCTGTTGAACCTGTACTTGAAACCTTTACGCATTATATCACCGACAGCTGTAAAAAAACTAGGTACAAAATATGGACCCTGTGAGGCCACCGCAATGTAGGAAAAAAGAAGAAGGCTCTTTTCTTCTTTCCTACATTGCGGTGCCCTCACAGGATCCATATTTTTGTACCTAGTTTTTTTTACAAAATGGAATGCAATAAATAAATAAATTTAAATATGAAAATACTGGTATTCAGGTGCTTGCGGTTAGAGTAAAAGCTAATCCCAGCACAGTTGGCATCAGGCAGGCAGATTCGATACTAGAAGCAAATAATAAACTAAACATTGCTCTTGCACAGAGCAAAATCTGTTATAAGGACATTGTAAAGTGAAAGTCGCAAAATGGCCTTCTAAGAGCTTCTGTCAAGAGGATGAGCAGTAGCTTCCTCATCAACACAATATTACGCCCGCTGGTCCTAGACGAGGACCACACAAACTATCTGCAATAACTGTCAGATAAAACGAACGTCACACAGCTGGGTGCAGACACCTTCCGCGGACCAACACTACGTCACACCCTGTGAATCAGCAAAGTCAATAAATATTCATAAACCACGAATCTATAATAAACACTATTATTTATATCCGCCATTATCTCGGCTACAAGCGCCTGACTGTCATTATAATAATATAATCGTCAGCGGCGTCGAATAGTTATAATATAACACTTACTGTTAAAGAGTTTCCATGTCGCGGGTAAATGATGTTGATATTAATTCGAGCTGATGGTGGGCGCTGATATAAAATATGGTGAATCAATGTCGGGTTTATAATGTGACAATGCAGTGTGGGGAGCGGACATAGTGGCGGACGCGTAGCGTTTCTCTTGACAAATATCCCACCGTGAAAACTTAGATGGAGTGAGCCGTCAGTGTCATCCCGTCTGGGTCAATCACTAGCATCAGTGGCACTGACAGCTCACTCCACGCTCACTTCACCTAAGTTTATACGGTGAGATGGTTACAGAATAGCCCGGCTGAACTGAGACACTGGACGTTATACCCATTTTTTTATATAAGAGATATTGATATTCGTGCAAAGTGTGTAGTCAATTGACAACACAGGAGTAAGATTCTCAATAAAATAAAGACTCCACTTCTCCCTTTACTTTCAGAGTAGTACATTGGTAACAAGGAAGTTTAAGATGGCCTCTTATTCTATTTACTTCGCATTAAGCCAGCTCAAGCCAAAGTGTTTCTACGAACAGTCCTGCAAGGCACATTAATTAGGAATTTGTATAGCATCGTGTCTCATAGTACCTGCCAGTTTCTTTATAAGGCTCAGTGACGAATACATATTTTAATTCGATCAGGCCTTGTCCTTGCTGCCCCCTCAGCGACGCAGTAAGCCGAGGTCCGTACCACAGGGATCTTTAGTCGTCTGTAGTCGCATAGTTGATTAGTTTTAACCCCAGGTTGGAGGCCTTCATTTATTAAGGAATCTACAGAATAGCACGGTTAAGGAGCTGAAAATCTCGTAGCATGACCGGAAAGATGCCATTTACAAAAATAAACGCTGGGTATTACTAGTATAATATCTGCTCTCGCGTCCGCCCGCCCGCCGTGTGTCCGCTGCTCGTAACTAGAGCGCGCTAATGCAATAATCGCATTAAACACAATATAACGATAATGACAGCTTTTACGAACCGACCGCTATTATTTCTACATTATTGTACGGCATACTTTACGTAGACGACGCGACGGCTAAAGCCGAGGTCACACGGGCGCGGCAATCGCATCGCGTTTAGCAATGTCTGATATTAAATAAGTGCTGGACCACAAATTATTCAATTTAAAAGACAACTAGGTCAGTATCAAACAGGTGCCTTAAAAAAGGGGGCTTTGGATAAGGGAAAAGATTCACAGGTATCCTCCCCGTTAAAAGCGCAGATTCACCTTTTCACACAAAATATAACCAAGCTAATGTATTCTTCGAAGAGTTCGACAGGGGTGTGACCTGTAGTACAGTGTACACCACACGTGTGTGTGTGTGTTAATCGCCATTTCCATTCTACATAATACGAAAAACCTCGTGTTACATACATCCCATAATCGCAAGGTCTGAACCCAGCCTTTCAGCAAGAGATTCCAATTTGCTATACACGAGATTAGTATGAACTCTCTTGATTCCTTTTAAGCGAAATGAAACGCAATTTTTAATTAGTTTTTGATTTTACTTTAGCGAAATGAAACGCAATTTTTAATTAGTTTTTGATTTTACTTTATTAGATTATTTTATATTTTGTAAATGTGAGAACGTCGTAGGCCTTGTGGATTATAAATTATAGACAATTGTCTATTTGTTTAACATATGGTACTTGTTGACAGGCCTACACTGTCCTCCCATACCTGTTAATCACTGTAATTGGAAAACATTGTAAAAGACATATTTTTAAAAGAGTAACCATGGAGTTTCTTGCCGGCTCTTCTCCATGGGAAACGACAAATTGGAACCGTGCACCTAGAATCTGACGTTTCATAAGTGCCCATGTAGGTCTATGTGAAATAAAATATTTTGATTTTGATTTTGAATTTGGTCTGTAATAAGTATTCGTTGTACGTTACGAAAGTCGGGTATGCGACCACACACGTCGGCAGAGAAACGTAGGCTCATTGCTCGCCAGTGATGAGTTTAAGTTACGATCATCAGATTATTTGTACTGATATAGCTGTGACTGTGAGGCTTAGGTTCGATCTCTAAGCCGGGCAATGAGTTGTTGTTGGGTTTATCTATAAGTAGTGTGTAATACCTCGAAATAAGGATTTGTCCCCGGTTAATGACAAATGATTCAGCCTACATTACAGGGGACTTCTTCAAAATCACTGGCGAAATGTGCTTATGTACCTTACCTTAGAGTCCACAAAGAATTTTATTTAAATTTAATTTCTTAAGGATAACAAACAATTGTGCAATAATGCTTACAATATTTAGGTATATATATTTTAAAAAACGCTCAAGTAATCACACAACCAGCATCGTTATCCACAAATTAATTCCACAGTGAAGTAGTTTGAGTAAGGTCCAAGCAAATTTAGCAAACTATTCAGTATTGTGAAATAACGTGTGACAAACAAGATATAAGAATATAACAACTGAAACCATGTGGTATTTAAAAAGGATTTTTAGAGCTCGTTCTACTGCGTTGGTCTTCGGGGAATACGGGCGAGATGGTATGTTATATTTCTGGTGTAGGATTAATTATTGATCTCCTACAAACAGATTCTAGTAGCCCATCGCCCTCCTTCTAAGCGCCGCATCCCAACGATTCAGATCACTAGGAAGCGGTCGAACACAACAAATGAATTGCTCGCCAGTGTAATATCAACGACGTGTCTGCTCGCCAGTGTACCACATACGTCACTATGGCTCCTGTCGCTGAGCCACTACGTTTGGCATTCAGTGTCCGCGTTACACTTCATTCTCTTAAGCGGACTATCAATATTGAGTTAATTAGGGTTGGCAAGACATATTGTTGGCAGATTAGTGTGATCATGGCGCCCCTCGCTGATGTTTCTGTGACGACTTTGGTGCCGCTGGACTACGATTGGACGAGTGAATTGATCAACTCATCGTTTCATTTACATACGGCGTATCTCTATTCATTCGGATATCTCATTTTCAAAGTAAAAGTCAAAGTTTATCGACTTCAAATATAGTATAAACGATACGTGCCGAAGTGAAGTAGATGTAATCAAAGACTTGGGGGTCCTTCTTGACCGCAAATTGACATTTATTCCCCACATGGACAATATACCTATACAACTGCCTTGTTCGTACCGTATTGGAGTACTGCGGGGTTGTGTGGCGTCCCCACTATGCATCACATAGTCTTAGTCTAACTCTCTAGTCCCAAGACTTAGCAAACTTTTAAACAATTGTGAGGAAAGGATTGATAATTGTTGCACTTCACTTCAAAAGTTCAAGCGCCAAGTCCACTAAAACAGATAGTATTGTGCACTTGGCTTGTGTAACGATTGTAGATAGACCAATAAATAAAAATGGTAAGATTGTATGGAACATGCTCGCTAGCATGTTCCATACAATCTAACCATTGTTTCGTTGGTTTAGGTGAATTTGTTAACTAAAAGCCAAAATTAAACATGTATGGAATGAAATTTTGTTTTTCTTGTAGATGGTTATATATAACACTAGCTTCTGCCCGTGGCTTCACCTGCGTGTATGCCGGATATTATCGCGCGGGAAAGTGCTACGTACCGGGACAAAAATAAGCATAATTATGTCCTTTTCCAGGATGTTATCTATCGCCTTGCCAAATTTCGAATCTAGTTTAGGCGTGAAAAAGTAACATACAGACAGAATTTCGAATTTATCTGTAAGTCATGACGGGATCCATAACTTGCTTTTAAAGAACTTGCCGCAGAAAGCTATAGTCCATGTTACAAAAATTTTCAACGGCTGTTTCGGTCTGGGCTATTTCCCAAATATCTGGAAAAAGGCTAAAACAATACCTCTTAAAAAACCTGGAAAAGACAGTACTTTACCCGTAAATTATCGCCCGATAAGTCTGCTACCTTCTGTTGGTAAACTTTTTGTCTGTAATCTATACAAGATTAATACGTGCTACTGGGCAATTTTTGATTCAGGAGCAGTTTTGGTTTCGTGCCATTCATTCAACTACCCAACAGCTAACCAGAGTAACAGAACACATGTCCCATCACCTAAATCTCAAACAGTCCACAGGTATGTTCCTGCTAGATATCGAAAAAGCATTTGATACCGTGTGGCACGAAGGTCTGCTACACAAGTTGCTCACCCTGGATGTGCCTGTGCCTCTGATTAAAATCGTTTAATCATATCTTGCGGATCGTAAATTCCAGGTTCAAATCGGAAACACCACTTCATCACCTCTAACTGTACCAGCTGGCATACCCCAGGGCTCGATTGTAGGACCCTATTTATTTCTCCTGTTCTTGAATGATACACCGATTCAACCTCGAACCAGATTAGCTTGTTTTGCTGACGATACTGCCTCTTATACCTCTTCGGATGATACCGATTTGATCATAGGTCGTTTACATTATCTTTGGATTTGCTTCTTGACTACTTTAAGAAATGAAAACTTAAGAATATAAGACGATAAGACGGAGGCAATATTATTCTCCCGTGCTAGGAAACCCCCCTCAATTGTCTTTAAAAATAGCAGGCCATACAGTACCTTGGGCGGCTTATGTGCGTTATCTTGGAGTCAAAATGAACAGTCACCTAAACTGGTCCAAACATATTGCAGACTTACGTTTGAAGGGCGCCCAAGCCCTTGGAGCATTAAACCCTATAATGAATCGCAAAAGCAAACTAAGTAGCAGTACTAAACTAAGAGTTTATACTACGCTTGTGCGTCCGTGTATTACTTACGCCTGCCCTGTATGGAGTAGCACATGTTTTTCTAATTATCAGTTACTGCAAGTTACCCAAAATAAAGCAGTAAAAATATCATATAAAACGAAATTTAAAACTAATCTTAAGAAATTACATAAGCAAATTAAACTCCCCTTATTATTTCATCACGTAATTAAAATATCATCAAAGTTTTATTGTAAAAACAAATTAAATAATAACCCTTTAATTTCAAATCTGTGTTCATTAACTTTAGACAAACTACCATATATCGATAGATACGGCACTTACCGCCTACCGCATCACTACCTTTTGTTCCCTCCAACCGAGACGCGAGCGACCACCGGCTTGATCCCCGAGAGGCACTCTGTTGCCCCGGCTCCGGCCGCTGATACATACAAGCATTGGCGGCAGAGAGGCTCCGTCCGCTGATCATTGACTGGTCGCACGGTTGCTAGTATTCACATACGTACACCGTGCGATTAGCAAGAATTTTTGTTATACCTTGCAATCAGTAAATTATAACTAAATAATTTGCATAATTGTCATCTTGTACCCGATTGTGTGTTTAAGTTTATGTTGTAAACAGTCAAAACGATATGCATATCTGTTATAAGCTTTGAAAGGCGAATCACTAGCCTCATAAAGTGCTTGATTTATAATTAGTTAATGTAACTTAGGATAAGAGCATTTTGTTTATTATTCCGGTGGTAAATAAAGATATGTATTAAAAAAAAAATACGTTCGAATTTATAACATTATTAGTATATTTATGAGTATTAGTATAGAAAATTGGTAAACCGTTAAGGTTCCCCAATCAGCCGACAACGGCTCTATTAATTGTTTAAATTACAGCATAGGAGAGGAGAACACACAACAAAACAAAACAAAAAAGCCGTAACCAGGTAGTAGGCCCCGGCAGCCCTAACGATGAGTAACGCGTTAGAATCTCATAATGAATGTCTTCATACACTGTCAACAGTTAGCGTGGCCGTGCACTGTGGTGTATCGAGTGTTACTTGTGTAACAATAATATTGTAAAATTAAATATAATATACATATACATCACGCCTGTGCTCCCCGAAGGGTTAGGCAGTTATGTTTAAGTCCCATGTAATAGAGCCCAAGCCTATTGCCATCAACCGGCCACAGATCCAGACTTCGGGCTGTACTGGAAAATTCCAGACGGAAAAATCCTGTAAGACTATGGCCGACCGATTCAAACTCATTACCTCATAATCAGCAGTAGCGCTTGTGACCACTACACCAACTATCCCATCTGTATGTCAGTATTTGAGAAAAGATTAATGTTTATGTTGCTGCCGTTTGTTAACAAATAAAATTGGTCAATATTTTAAAACAAAATCTCTACAACATACCTCTAACGGTGAACAATAATTAGAAAACAAATAAACAGAATATTCTAACATGGATGGGAACATAAAACAAAACTAATTTGTACAAAAACTGTTCTAAGTAATGCAGTAATACAGGGTGGCAGTAGAATGGTAACTACTCGTAGGTAATTCTCAAATGCGCAGACTGCTCATAAAAAATTGTTATATTACATTGGTTGTACTTATTGTGGCCCAGAGTAAACTGCAAAACGTTAAGGCTCCCACAGATAGGACGTGATTGAACAATTTGTATGAAAACTTCATGGACATTGTTCTTGTAACCTTCACAATTTTCAAATCGTAGCAGTAAAATACGATAACGAAACGATATTCCTTCGTGTTACGCCATAATGTACAACGCTCCTAATACACTAACTACATTACATTGCGTGGGCGTACGTAATGTAATGTGAGGCGGTGAGATGGTCGCCTATCGCATCGATATCGCGTCGGTGTCGCATCGCACTCGTTACAGTAAGTGTTATCATAACTAGCCCCTGTAAAGCGGCACTGAGCTAACTATCATTTTGATAAGTGCGCCATTTACTAATATAGCCATTATAGTCAGTAGTGCGTAGGTTGCGTGTATTATTGTTTAGATAGCAACGTACTATTCAGTTCAGGGTGACAGGACACACTTCGACTCGTAAACGGTGAAATTCTTCGTCGAAAAATATCTACGCTAGGGGGTGTTGACTCATGTGCTAAATTCACGGTTATAGTTTGCGCTTCGATGTTCCTGTCGCCTTGTACGTTTCAAGTTATAACGCACTTCATTATTTTTTATTGTTTAGCGAATCTTTTCTGAAATATTTTTTATAAGTTGAGGCTGTTGGAAATAAAATTGTAAGTATTGCAGCGAAATAAAACTGAAAGTTCACCACTTTAACACGTGTAATAATATATAAATAAAAAATGCATGAAAAAAAAAATATTGTGCTAAAATTAAATATCATTAAATAGTAACATTACAGATAATTTGGCCTGAATGAATAAAATACTTACATCGAATGGTATAAACTTTGTGACGCAATGGTTCCGAAATAGGGAATCAATTGCAATGCGGTTTTAGGTTTCGCGAACCTAAAACCGCATTGCAATTGATTCCCTTTCAAATGAATATTATCTTAGAAAAGATGAACCTAATTATCACGATAGAAACAGTCAGTTGAAGATTAAAAAGAGTATTTAAGTAATAATAACGTGATTTTTCCAGAATAATCTAAATATTGAGTAGAAATTGTATAAATAAAACATTTGCGGAATAAGCAGTTTGTGAAATAATAGTATATGAAACGTTAGTTGCAAACTAAAAATAAGTCAACGGTGTTTTGGTGAAACTTTATTTAATCACGTGAGACGCCTGCACTAATTTGGTTGTTTTTGTATTAAAGTGTTCGTAACAGTTCGAATTAAGGTTTTATGGAATAGTAAAAAAATACTTAAAAATAGTAGTTTGTAAATAATAATTTTAAGGAAACTGTCTCGTTCAACTTTCACCTAAAAGTTTAATTAGACATGCTTTTAGATTAACAGCAGGGACGCGACGGTTGATTAATACTCATTAATTAATTGATCACTTAAATGAAGTCCTAGTGACTATTCTGAGCGAAGACAATCCCAGCTGATGGCGGCCACACATCAGAGCCGTGTACACGATGGCCCACTAACACTAATAAGGCGCCAGTGAATTATCTCCGACACTATTACCGACACTGTCCCGAACATTATTACCGACATTACAACGTTAAACTTTAATAAATTACTACATTACACGCCGCTCCGTTAACATTTAACACCTTATTAGGACGACGCTGCACTGAAAGCGAAGTAAGCAGAGAGCTATGCTATTTTCAAAATCAAATGTCATTTATTTAAACTAAGACATTTTCAACATCAAAGTTACATGATACAGTCCCCAAAACGTACGCTCTTTCAAACTCAAACTCAAAGCATTCATTTCAATTAAACCATTTACAGACACTTTTGATTTGTCAAGGAGTCGGTCAGTAAGAAATATGAAGCTAGTTGCCCATTCCAAAGCGTAGTAGTTACCTATGAAGAAGAACGGGCAAGAACTCCCAGTCCCAAGTGACGGCGCCCGTTCACGAACATGACGCATGGATCAGCACCATTCGACTCAACGATTTTGAAGGGAGCTAAATGATGTAACACACGTGCCACCGCCGTCAGCGAGACAAATAATTTAATAGTAATAAATTAAGTTCCTAAAATTATACTAATGTAGCTGCGGCATAATCAGCCTATAATGTTCCCACAGCTGGGACACAGGCCTCCTCTCGGGGAGAGGGAGTGGACCGTAATCCATCACGCAGGCCCAGTGCGGGTTGGTTGGTGTCACATAGCTTCGAATTTTTTGTTCTAGGACATACCGGTTTCCTCAGATTGTTCTTTACCGTTATGAGAGCAGTGGGTATAAAATAATGTACAAAAAGTAATTCGCCTGTCTTGGTTCGACCCTACGACCTCGTGAGTAGTGTTGTTATATTGATTACTATGCAATATTTAATGTTAAATTAAGTATAACCTGGCTATAAGTTAAATGTTAGTACTGGCTGCGTCCTAACATGCTCATGTACTCATAAGTCAGCGCAGTCGTAGCCTGTCACTGTGTAGACATCGTGAAATAAACAAATAGCGTGGATATCATGAGAAGTGTAGCATGGTGGCGGCAGTGGCAATAACGATGTTTTTGTCATTGCGGTCTGTATCGTTCTGTAACAAATCCCACAAGAAAATATTAAACAATCGATTCATCCATACAATGGACTACGTACTACCTATATATAAATTCACATCTTCTTCTTCCCAGGGGGGTAGGCGGAAACCACAGAACGCCATATGCTACATACTCCTTTTGCTTCGTTTACGTTCATGCATCTGGTCATACACGTGCGCCGGTTGCTAGTACTACGCACCTGACCTTTCTGAAGAACATCACCGATAATGTCTTGATATGTCCTCCTTGGGCTCCCCACCGGTCTCCACAGTCATCCAGTTACAGTATTACCTACTTCGCATTCAGACTTTGTGCCCCATTTTCAAGAAGGTTCAAATACTTTTGACAACAACTCTAGGTATCCATTTTCTCGGTATTGGAGGTGAAAGTAGCAAGGGGAACAATGAAATACGGCGTCAGGTAACTGATGATTTATTCTACGTGCGAGAATGATGCCAAAGCAAACTTTTACATGATTTGTGTCTATTTGTGCTTGTTAGCACTTATAAGCGTTTATCTGTAGAAGTTTGGAAAGGCCACTAACAGGCTAGCCAAAGTTTCGAGAGGTCTTTTTGCACATGAAGCGCTTTCTACTTGATTAATAAATGAGTTTTTGACTTGACAAGCTTATGAAAGAAGGCAGTGACATTTTATAGCTAAATATAGAAATACCTTGTGTTTCGGCCACTCGTAGGAGTTCCGTAGTCAAAGTTAAAGAATGTTATTGCTTCATAAGAATTATGTCTGCGTATAGACTGGCTTCTTTATAATAAACAGCATTGGATAGATCTTGTGTAAATGAGTATTTTTTGGTCAAAAACCTTTGCTTTGCTGCTGTCCAATAAATTTAGACAATTTCTGAGCCACAGACTACAATATAATATAGTTCTGAGCTTTCTTTAGTTCAATATGGGTCAGTAATATTGTTCAATTACAAACACATTAGCTCTCTTTTGCCAAGCAGTTGGCTAAACAATTTGCATTTGTTATTGGAACAAAGTTTCTTATCGCACATTATACCCTGTACACTTGGCGAATGAAAGCTACAACGAAAAAAGTGTAACATTTTGAGAAAACGAACTCCGTTTCAAACGGGTGTGCCACGACTCCTCTCGTTTTCAACATTAAACCTGTTTTTTATATCCGTTAATTTATGTTCTTATAGCGTATCTTATCATAAGATGTAACGTCACCCTAACCTCAAAGGCTCGTCGGCTATTAAAGGCAGTCAATTTGGTTGTAACTGGTGAGCAGTCGTAAACAGTGAGATGTTCAGCCGCTGCCGACGTGCGGGTGTTACGTGCCACGACTTCACCTGACTTAAACGATATTATTGAGATTAGAAGATTTTAAAGTGATCTTGTTTAATGGTGGAGTTCCTTAAAAAAACTTTGAATTTAAATGAGTATCAGTTTAGATCAGTCTCAGAATCCGGACCTTTTCGATAACACTAAAAGTAATTGGTTTGATAGCGACAAGTTTTGTCCAAACTCCTCGCTATCAAACCAATTACACATGGGGATGAGAAGCCTTCTATCTTCTTGTAGACTCAAGGATAATTCGATTTGCTGACCATTTTCTATTTAAGAGGTTTAAAAAATTATTATTTAATTTTTATTTTAGTAGATTCTTTTATTTTTGTGAATGTGAGATCGTTTTAGGCTTTGTAGACTGTAGCTTGCCGGCTCTTCTCCATAGGAAACGCCCAATTGGACCCGTGCACTTAGCTTCTGACATTACATAAGTGCCCGTGTTTATGAGGTTTATGTGAAATAAAATATTAAGAATTTGAATTTGGAGTAACCGCTTAATTCTCTGTCCACAAGTTCACACTTACATATTTTTTAAATATTTTAAAGAGGTATAAGTTTTTCTGTTCGTTAGTGTGTATGTAGGGGGTAATATCTGGAGCTACCGGTGACTGCCCAATCCTTGAGAAAGGCTGTTTAACATCACGGTATGACCCTTAGGAGCCGTCCAAAAAGAAAAAGAGTGAGATAGAACGTTAAGCGAAAACGAAGTAATGGCGCGGGCAGGTGATGTGATGCGACGGAGGGGAGGGGGGGGGGGGAGAACAAGCGCATCCCTTGAGAACGACTGGACCGATTTGGCTGGCCATTGCTTATTTTAACATGTTTGTATGTAAATCAGGTTATTATGGAAAAAAAATATGAAAAGATTCCCAGAAATGTATAAATTCAGGAAATACCGAACGTCCTTATTTCTATGGAATTTTTGTATGAACATAGAAATTTGGATAGGACAACATCTGTCGGGGCAACTCGTGTGAAATACAATATTTTGATTTTGAATCTGTGCTATATGTCCACTATTTCAGTCCTCAGTTCCCTTAGATCTATTTAAAGTAATTTTCATCAATTTCTGTACACTTGGTAGGCTAAAATGTCATAACAAAAAACAACAAAACTAAAAACACGTCTTGTTCCATAAATGTTATACATATACAAAAGTTAAAAAAATACTTTTCCCATTTTATATAACAATAAACTCCGTGCAACAACACGTTCCGGTGATGATAGCACTGATAGCATCTTAACAGTTCGCACGGTGTGCGCGGTGGTCACAACGTGGACGAAGGACACTACGGATGCAATGTGTTTTTATTACATCCTTATTTTTTACTGTTCAGTGTATTTTATTTAAAAAAAAGCAAAAAACACATAACAGTGTACATGTTTATAAACCACAACAGAAAGCTTTTAGTATGAATTTGGATGACTGTTATCGCCATAGCAGTAGGGGAAGACCAAGAAACGATGGATGGACTGTGTGAAAGATGATGAGGCTAGGAAGGTGGTGACTACCGAGATGTCGACTATTGTGGAAGAAAAAAACAGTTGCACCGACATAAAAAAAACAGTTGCACCGATACCAAAAAAACAGTTGCACCGACACCAAAAAAACAGTTCCACTGACTCCAAAAACAGTTGCACCGACACCAAATAAATAGTTGCACCGACACCAAAAAACAGTAGCACCGACACCAAAAAACAGTTGCACTGACGCCAAAAAAATGTTGTACCGACACCAAAAAAATATATGGGATGAGTGGAAGTAAAATTGTGAACAAAAACATTTTCGATGATTTATGTCTTTTGTTAGCAATTTGCTAAAATCAAAGGCTATCAGATTTAGTGTCGTGTTCTCGGAAGGGCTGGAGAGTTATAGACGTCTACCGTGAGTTAATAGCATCGTTATCTCTCGCCATTTGACCGACGACGCCCAGTGTTTTGTTGTTCATAGAAATTGGCTGGGACTTTTATATTCCTATTACTAAGTTCGTTCTGGGGAATGTCGAATACAGCTAATAAAGTTTCGATAATTTGGTTGGAAGATAGTTTTTTTTGGACAATGTCATGGGTTCGCGTCACCAACATGCTAAGGTTAACAGTACCTATAATTATATCGGTAGCTATAAGTATGACGTGTTGCGTTTGCCTTTTGCTCTGAGTGCTGATAGATGTGAAAACCAGACTAATATGTTATTAAAAAAAATATTTTTTGTAATTTGTAAGTTAAAAGAAAAGCACCGATAATTCATTTTTTTAAGTTTTTATTTCTGAGGGCAGCTGCCTATTTTTTTTAAATATTGTTTTGCATTAATTCCTTTTTTTATTTTTGTAAGTAATCCATTTCTAGATTTCTATAGAACTCGATCTTTCCTCGTCTCCATAAGCATATTTCTCGGAATTATAGTAAATAACAGCTATTGATGATCCAGACAAATTATAGAGGAAAATATTTGTACGCCCAAATATTACTGAGAACTGTTCGCATTGGAATGCAGCTAATCACTCGGCGCTATCATCTCATTTAAACCCGATCCAGATAATTTACCGTTGTTGCTATAAAAAGTCTATTATAGTGAATGTATTGTAATATTACGCGCTAACAAGGTTGCGTAACACACCTCTGTGGCTCTGTTCGACGTCCGCGCAAGACTATACATAGAAACTGACCGGTGTGCAACCACAGAATAAAAATATTCAGAAGACCCAAAACAATTAAATCTACGACTTACAATAACATTTTATGTGGCATTTGCTTGCTATATCTTTATTGATTTGACCTTTTGTGAAATTTATTTTATGATGCTAACTGTGTCGTCCTCGTCCACCACGGCACGTTCGCGTTTACACGCCTTAACTAAAGCCTACAGCAGTTGAACTTTAACTCGACCGTTAAACGAAAAGGCGTATATGGACTTGTGGGCGAATGGGCGGGGCTGTAAAATTCGAAATCGGAAATGATCGACTGTCATAAGTACGTCTAGCAACGATCAATTTTAAATTCTAGTCCAACAGGACAGGGTCTAGTTTTATTTAATTGCGGAAGTTAAAGGTGATTTCATACTGCCCTTATGTGGTTTCGTTAAAAGGATTGTCAGTAATGACGGGTTTGGCCGTCAGCGTCGAGTTACATCACAAGAATGATCTCCTGTAGAGCTGTTAACGTTCTCCGAGCATTCTCTGCGAGTAGACCATATTGAACAAATTTTTCGTAATGGCTCATAAAATGCGAATGTCTGAGATCGATAGCTTTTTCGACATAATTGTTGGGCGAGCTGTGGAGCAACTTTACAGACATGCAAATACTTAAATACTTAAGATTGTATCGCAGTGTGTGATTATTAGGAGGATGTCGGCAAATAATATAATTTCTGAAGGGTAGTAAACATTAAAATATGGAAATTAGAGAGGGATCGTTGTGAATGATACGTATTCCAGTGCAGTGAAGCCCTGGCAGCAGGTACAAGCACGAAAAACTTTTAACAAGCACCCATTACAGACTACAAAAACATCGTAATTGGCCGCTCCCGGCTCTCGAGTCTTCAACCCACAATTTTGAGCCAACGCACACGTTCCCGTTAATTTAGTTAAAAAAAACAGTATGTTGACAAATACATTACTATTCACGTCAATGTTCAGACTTAATAGGTTTGATGTTCACAAAGATATGATCATGTTTGTTTTTTGTCAGTTTTTGAACTTAAAATTGGTTCGATCCACAATTTGCGGATTTATTATCTGTAATTACGGGGTTCGGTGTATTGTTGGTAGTACCTTTTGTTGAATCGTATCCTTTTGTGTTTTTTCGATCAATCTCTTGTCGATGGCTTATTAAAAGTTGATGTATGGTCTAAGTAATTTGGGATTATTTAAGCGTGAGTTTCGATGAGCGAAGTTATTAGTTAGCGTGTTTACCGTCAGTTATGTAGTTACTGTGAGATTAGAGGCAATTTGCAGTAACTACTGTTTTGATAACTTTGACAAGTGCCCGCATACATTAGCATACGATTTGAATGATGAATAATTTTATTTTCATAATTTGATTTCGCTCAATTGCTGTGTAACAGACGCTGATTAGACCGCTAATGCTTATAATACAAGATTTACACGTACGAAAAATGTAATTAAGTAATTGTTAAAAAATACATGATTAAGATTTTTATGGACACCATTCGAACGAAGTTACTTTCGCTGAGTGTTATGTATTAAAGCAGAACCTAGATGGCTCTGTTTTTAAAGGGGTCTCAAATTTCAAGTGTCAAAAGTTTAAGTTTTTGTTTAATACTTGATGGCTGTACTAGAAAACAAAAAATGTGCATGGAGGGGCATAAACATAAACCTTTTTCGTCATGTAACGATTTCCACAATTAAAAAAAATGTACTTCTACCGCAAGCTCCGTTAATAAAAAATTTCGTTCCAATAAGCATTAGACTTCAGTCACTTCTCTTCATTGAATTAGCATTGTAGAGTATCTATTAAATATGTATGTAAACATTGTCTCCCTCCCACAAGTAGTGGGGTAGCTGTCACTAATGTCAGTCAGTTCTGTCAGTTACCACGAATTCTGAATTGATGCGGTGCTTGCACGAGAGGCTTGCTGTGGTGATGTGCCAGTGAAGTGACATAGGTCATCAACTTAAATACGGGATCAACAGGATTCTACAGACGAGTCAACGATTTTATACGAAAACATATGCATTTTTCACAATCCGCCACGTCCTTTGTAGTTGTTTTGGTTTGTAAGAGTATATTAGCATAATTTTAAATAATTGTTAGTACTATATGGATTGTGAGTACTATGGTCCGAAATAAATAAATATGTATACTCGTATAAAACTTACAGTTTCCTTTTAGTGCTCAAAGGTGTTAATAAAATTCGCAAAGTAGTGTCATAACTTACGAACAAATGAACAAGTCCGCGATAAAACTGCGCTTGAAGGAACCGTGCCACTGGACGAAATCGGATTTTATTTGTTTTGAACTGGTCGAACTGGTTATATATATACTTGTTATGGAAAGAATCTGCGATTATAGCGTGTGCCGTTATTTAGATGATTTCTGCGTTGGTTTGTTTGTTAGTATAACAGTGACAGAAGATTGTGTAATTATTGATAATTGTCATCATTAACACCATTTATTTTTTTACGTTCTGGTTCCTCAACTGTTCTTTATCTAAAGGTTTTTTCACACAAATGTAACTTTTCGTCACAAAAGTTTGTTTTACTAATACGAACTTACTACTTTGTATAAGATTTTTTTGCGGATAAACTAGATTCTTTGTTATTTCACATTTTAACTTGTTATTTTAATATTAATATAAACCTGTTGGTCACTTTAGATTTATAGCGGCATCTACATCGCCACATGCGAACTACGCATCTCACGGACATCACCGAAAATCCTACATCGCGCAAGTAGAATTTAACGCGCAGCTAGCATATATTTGCGGGCTGATACAAACGTCAGGCCGTAGCCCACCAGACACAACACAACACCCAGAAAGAACGCTAAGTAATAGCACGGGCGACGATGACGTCGGAGGCCACCGCGCGTCGGGGTTTTTACAAAAATAACACATAACATCACGCCTGTAATCCCAGAAGGACTAGGCGGAGGTGCACCTATACTACACCCACATTTCGCCAGTTATGTTTAAGTCCCATGTAATAGGGGGCGAGCCTTTTGCCATCAGGCAAAAGGCTCGCCCCCTATTACATGGGACACAAATCCAGACTCTGGACTGCTACTGAGAAATTGTAGATAGAAAAACCCAATAACACTATGCCCGACCTGGGAATCGAACCCAGGACCTCATGCTCAGCAGTAGCTCTTGCGACCACTAGACCAAAGAGGCAGTCAACAAAAATGTGGCTGTTTTATTTATATCTCTCCTGTAACAGTAGATCCGTTACAGGATTTATAACCTAATGAGATGAATGCGCAACTAATTTAATCTTTGATCTATAGGTAACTAATTTTAAACAATGCATTTGTTGTGTGTTTCTTTCTGTTATTTTAGTTTATTGTGTATCTTACGACTTACGCATCCGACATCCGTACTCGAATGTTTATATTGTCCACACGTTATTCACATGTGCTTGAGTGCATTTTCGCTAAAGTTATGACTGAACTAAATGCGATCGAGTTTACTTTGGTAGTAAACACTAGAACTAGAAATATAGCTCGCTTTTAACGAGCGCGAGACGGCATGCGCATGCCAGGCATTTCCTCTTTGCTGTGTCGGTACTTAACGCCCTATAAATACTAACAATTTTGTCACCATATTTCCCACAGTTCTTGAAAATATTTATATGCATTAATATTCGATATAACAAAAAAACATAAATGCTTGGCTATTTAAGAAGTGCACAGCGTTAGTAAACAAGCTAGCACGCAGATAAAATAATAATTTACTAAATGTTTTCGTAGTAATTTAGCTGTCGTACAGTTACTGCCTCATTGGTCTAGAGGTCACAAGCGCTACTACTGTGCATGAAGTCTTGGGTTCGATTCCCAGTTCAGGCAAGGTGTTGTTGGGTTTATTTTCCATATTCTGTTATTTTGCAGTAGCAATCCGGGTTCTGGATTTGTGCCCGATTGATGGCGATAGACTCGCCTTACATGGGATTTAAATATAACTGACGAAATGAGGGTATATATAGGTGCACCCCTGCCTAATCCCGGTGAATACAGGCGTGATGTTATGTTACCTGAATATTTACCTACTTTTAGAAGTGCACAGCGTCAATAAACAAGCACGCATGCAGATTAAATTAATAATAATTTACTGACACTTTTGCTAGTAATTTAGCTGTGCACGATGCAAATTGCATAAGAATGCTGTTTTGGTAAATCTATTGACCCTTTTAACCAAACAAGAACAAGATAAAAAGAAAATTTAAAAACCCTACGACAACTAAAAAGTCAAAACAAGATAACATTTCAAGCAGTCCGATGCCAAAATGATTGTTGTCAAAATGAGTTTGTTTTGAACGTTTTAGTTGCAGTCGGTTTTTGTTTTACATAATTCTAGTGTGTTCTATTTTGGAATCGTTTTGACCATGTTTAAATAAAGTGACCCTTTCATCATCATCATATTACAATAATAATGTTCTTTTTCAAGGCATTGTTTATTGACTTCTAAAATCCACTTATAGAGTCAGCTAAAAAATATTTGTTTAAACATTTATGTATTTATTTAAAAAAAGATTCTCGGTCTTGTCACAAGGTTATGTCAAACTTGTTTAGTCGTTGAGAAAATGGAATTGACTCGAGAAAATTCAAGACCTATGATTTATTATGACTTTCGAAGTGGTTTAACACAAAAGCAGGGTGTTGACCGAATGATTTCTGCATTTGGTGATGAAGCCCCATCCAAAACCACAATTTATCGCTGGTTTGCTGAATTTCAACGTGGACGTGTCAAGCTGAGTGATGATCCCCGTCAAGGTCGTCCAAAAACTGCAGTCATCCAAGAAACGTTGATGCTGTGCGTAAGCTGATTGAGGAAGATCGACATGTGACATACCGCGAAATTCAGGCAACTTTAGACATTGGCATGAGTCAAATACAAATAATCTTGCATGAACAATTAGGTGTAAAAAAGTTGTTTTCCCGATGGATACCGCATTCGCTCTGTGAAGAGCAAAAAGCGGCTCGCGTTACTTGGTGCATCAGAACTCTCGAAAGATTCCACGCAGGATCCTCAAATACTGTATACAACATCGTATCAGGTGACGAATCCTGGATATACGCGTACGAACCCGAAACAAAAAACCAGTCACGAGTTTAGGTGTTCGAAAATGAGTTAAAGCCAACAAAAATTGTTCGTCCACCGAGTGTTGCAAAAAAAAAAGGTGGCCAAGTTTGTCTCCAAAACCGGCCATGTTACGACTATTCCTCTTGAGGGACAAAGAACGGTTAATGCAGAATGGTATGCTAGCATTTGTTTGCCACAGGTCGCTTCTGAACTCCGTAAAGAGAACTGCAACCGCCGCATCATCCTCCATCACGACAATGCGAGTTCTCACACCGCACGGGAAAAGCAGAACAAAAGAGTTTTTAGAGCAAGAAAACATAGAATTATTAGACCATCCGCCGTACAGCCCCGACCTAAGCCCTAATGATTTCTATACTTTCCCTAAAATAAAGAATAAATTGCGTGGACAGAGATTTTCATCACCTGAAGAAGCTGTGGACGCCTACAAAACGGCCATTTTGGAGACCCCAACTTCCGAATGGAATGGTTGCTTCAATGATTGGTTCCATCGTACGGAAAAATGTGTCAAATTTCGCGGAGAATACTTCGAAAAGCAATAAATACATTTTTAAATAGTAATGTTGTGTCACTTGATTCCCGAAATTTTCAGTGCCGCCCTCGTATACACTTAAAAACAAACAAGCGTAAAAGGACAAAATACGTACAAAGGTATTCCAATTTCTAAAAAATCTCTTCCAGCATGCTTGCCATAAGAACATTAGCATTGTACATTTATACTACGTAAGCTCACCTCGCACAGTGCAGCAATCCGAGCAGCAAAACAACTCGTCGCGCAATGTTTTGTTTCAGCAATGTGTGTCCCCGGTCGGCCGGCGCGCGTACCACAGTGCTCGCGCCGCGCACGCATGCCAACATGTTTCACATCCTAATTATTTGTGCCATATTTATCTTTTTAAACACATTTTCACTGTCACTTGTTTTGTCCACGTCCGCGTTGTTTACGACCACTGGGCTCCACACTTAATGGCACATTGTTATTTTGAGTAATTTAGTTTCGAGTTAACATTGTTGTGATTTGTGAATTTCGCGCAATGTGCAGTCGGCCTCCGGTTTCACAAATTATCTGGAAAAAATAAATTGATATTAATGAAGGTACACACAGTAAACAGTACGATTTTGTTAATGTCACATTTTTATAAATAGCGAAATAAAACGGGGTCAACGAAATGAAAGAGTTCAACATTTTGATTCGTCGAATTGGTTGTTTTTATGTAAGTGGGTTTTAACAATAATAAATGCTTATTCATCAAACAGTAACAATACTATGTGACGTATTCGGTGAGCCACAAACTGAGCGTCGCGCGGTATCTTGTAGCTCGAAAGGTTTATGAAGTAATTCGTTAATATGAAGTAGTTACTTAGGAATAACGTTAAACGGTTCAGGTTGCTACATATTTATGTACTCGTATACATAATGATTGTCAAATTATTAATTTTTCATTCATGTTATCTTTTCTTGCCAATAGGTATCGTATTACCCTGTAACTGGGTGGAGGTCAGACAGGCAATCGCTCCATGTAAAATGCTAGAACTCAGCTGCATCTGGTAAGACCGGAAGCCGACTCCGAAACACGGGAGAAAGGCAAGGCAGGTGATGATGTTATTTTGTGCAACAATGCATTTATAAAGTTCTCTCTTTGAAAAGAATCTTTATTTGCGGTTTGTTCGTTAGCACGAAACATCTGAACATGTATTTCGTCACAGGTCATAGCGCAAGTGCCTGGTGTCATTAGAGGCGGTCGTTTCCGACATATCTCAAATATAAGCGGCGCATGTCTTGCATAACAAGCAGATGACCGCAGATACACAGATACTCGTACAACAAACTAAAGGCTAGTTCACACTGATCGCACTTAGGTGTCGTTACTTTTCATGTGGAAGCTGTTCTGAAACCTCTGAAGATACCGATATGGATGTAGTGAGAGCTTCGTCACAGAAGAGGAATTAATTCAATATTCTTTGATAATAGTATGAAATGGCTATGTTACGGCAAATAGACGTAGCGTGTCAATTCGATAAGCAATTAATTTCCCTGATTACATAATGTCGTTCCCCTACGGACTAAAAACGGTGATCGTCTTGGGCAATTAATAAAGAGGTCTCAGATGCATTTAAAAGAAAAATGCGGAAAATGTTTGAAATTGTGAAATTTCATCAATTAAAGTTTAAGTAAGACTTTTCACTTATCACGTACTACACATATGCCCAGGCACGGCTCTGCTATGGGGAAACAGTACAGATTCTCAAACCGTATTTATTTTACAAAAGAAGTTAATTCGAATAATAACCAACATAGCACAAACAGATAGCTGTAAACCATACTTCCGAAAACACAAAATACTCACACTTCCCTCTATATCTCTTAGAATTATGTAAATTTGTCAGAAAACACCCAGATTTTTACACCAAATGCGAAGAAACCCAAACAAGATACACCCTTCGACACAACAAACACAAATTAAACATACCTCAATCCCGACTCAAAATGCACTCATCCAGCCCTTTAGTCATGTCGATAAAAATTTATAATAAATTACCTAACGATATTAGAAAAATAAGCAAAACAAATACATTTATTAATAAATTGAAACAATTTCTGGAATCTATGTCGTACTACTCAGTAAAGGAGTTTTTAGATGACAAATCAATTACAAAATAAAATTATTATCTTTCTTAGACAACAAACACTGTGAAATAAATACAATATAATATGAAAATACGAATACATAAATAATAACGTAATTTAATAATTATTGAAATACTATTTCAAATTCCAAAATAATTAGCTGCATTATTTTTATGAAATACATGTAATAAAATACCTAATATACTATAGCTATATATACAAACCTAAAAATAAATATTTAAATACAATAAGTATATAATTATACACCCAATTAAATATTTATAATAATTTAAATTAATATTAAACTGCTACTTAGCCCTCTTCCTCTCTCCTAATTTTTGCTGTGCCCGACAGGGTCCATATTGATATTTTATTTAGCTTTTACCATCTATGTAATACATATGGAATACAATAAAGTATTGAGTATTGATATAGGAAAACATCGTGAGGAAACTGGCATGCCTTAGAACCAAAAATTCGAAGACATGCGACATCTACCAACCCGCAGTGGGCCCGCGTGGTGGATTACGGCCCACTCCGTCTCACATAGAGGAGGCCTGTGTTCCAGCAGTGGGAACATAATAGCTTGATTATGCTTATGCTAAGACATTTGATAGGTTTGAGGAAAATAAACAATACAACTGGCGCAATATTAAGCCTAAGTCACAACAGTTGAAGCAGAACCTAGATCTACAACAAGTGATTCTACCAATTAGAGAAGTGAGCATTCGTGCATTGCGCTTCAGAGCCCAGTTGCCAGCTCAAGAGCCTCTGTGCGTTGAGAGATAACAAGAAAGATAGAAGGAAATAACGAAACGTACGTCTGTCTGTCAAGGCAAGGCTCCACTAGCAAGTCAGCTTCGCTGCCAACTATGTTTATTTTTGTGCGTTTTTGTATGTGTCTGCAGAACTATTCCTCCTGTAAACACCTAGCATATTTTTGTTCAATGTCAGTGCATCAGCTGTGTGGGCAAGTCGTGAGTGTATCGCGCCAAACTGCCTGTGCGTCGTTTGCACTTCACTTAGCACGGCGCCGGCAGTTGCGCAACTGTCGTCGTTGTCAATGATTTCGCTAGACCGACTCTTTCAGAGGAATTAACGAGAAAAAATTATGTCTATCCTGTGGTATTAGATACTTAATTGTAGCAACACAAAGTATGCACCCGATGAGATTTTCCTTCGGTAATATCAACGAACTTCCATACGAACAAATGTGTAGTGTATGAACTTTGGAAACCTAAATTCCTTCGTTATGTAAGGTAACATTGTGCTAAATTTCTTACTTCTAGACCAATCGCGCGTTGTCGTCTGAGTGAATTTAAGATTTTTATTAAGGTTAAAATCCTACTTTGGCGAGAGGGCTCGATTAGGACGACTAACCAGGGAAGGTTAACTATTGTTATTTACATAGGACCTAGGGCCTACGTTGTCAAATCCGACATTTCCGATACATGGCAACACCACTGCAGAAAATTCTTTGAATTCAGCAATTAATTCAATTCCGAGAATTCCGCATAACATGGATTTAACGATAATTTGTTTATGAGCCGATGACCGCTCCGAATAATGAAAATAATATAGGTCACTCGTTTTACTGTAACCGCTGACACACGAGCAGTTCATACGTCGTAGTATCGATGTTATGCATCATACATCGACTCGCGAGCTACCGAGTGCAACGTAAACTACGGACAGAAGACCTGCTTTATAAGCACAACAACATAAGAATCATCATCATCGTCCATGGCCATATCCCATTTTTGTATGTGTGGTCTTCTTCTTGCATACATCTCAGTAAGTCACTATCTCAGCAGTCAATGCCTTTCTAACTACATCAAATTCTTACTTTATAATCCATACATCGTTTCTTTGGTATTCCCATTCATAAAGTTTCCTTACGATATGGTCCTGATTTTCCCGCATCACATGGCCTTTTTGATGTGCCAAGGGTCCATAATTATCTAAATTGTATAGTTACAACTTAAGTAAACATTATGATAAAGCAATATAGATTGAGTTTATCAACCATTTTGCACTCAATTTAGTGTCCACAAGCGTCAATTTTAGTCTTCCTGTCATCTAATTCTACTGGTCATCATTAATCATTATCTCCGCATAGACTTTTCAGGCGTTGTCCTACTGCATCTCTGCATTCTATTGTCCCGGCATCGGCAGCTGGCTTCAGTGGCTGCATAGAGTGCGTTGCGATGATATTCACGTATTGTGGAGTATGTGGAGCGTCGCCGAACGCGTTACATTCGCTCCGGAGACGTGCAGTATTCATGTACCATGTCACCATCACCATACGTTGCGATTAATGAGGACGTCCTATTGAAATACTACCATTACCAACCGGATGCTGGTTTCTTTGTGTGATTCTTTGAGTCCATTGAAACATAATGCCTAAGAATTTTTTGGTTCATTTATGGAAACTTCATCATTCTCTTGATCTTCTTTTTTTTGTGATTGGCGCAACAGTCCTCTTCTTATTGCATACATCTATGAGTTGCTAGTTCAGTTCACACTTTTCTAGTCTTTTTTTAAATTTTCCTTACTCTGTTAGACTCATTCTTTAGTGGAGATTTATGCTTAAACAGAGACTACCCATACTAATTATAAATTAATTGATGTAAGTAATTCTGTCTCTTACCTTCTTACGCCTATACGGCTGAACGAATTTCTATGAAATTTATCCCAATAAGACGGCCTAACTCAGGTCATGGTCTACCTACCATGACCGGAGTTAGGCCGTCTTACACTCATATTTTTTTTATCGATAAAGCGTTTAGTTTCCACGAATTGATGGTGGCCCTGCTGTAATACTCGTAGTTTACGTTCCAGCTCGTGAGCGTCACGCCAGTTTACGACTAGCCGCGTTAGCGTCCAGTCGCGTAACGCTTCCGACTACGACATACCGACCGCCCCGTCGTATGTCACACGCGGATGAGACGCAGAAATGCGATCAGATGCACGCACGGAACTGGATGCTTTTAGGACATAAGGCGAATAGATCTTAGTAGCTATTTTTATTTCAGTAGATGTTATTGATAGTTTGCAACATACGAGTACCTCTGCTAGGCAAGGGAGACGTTTGACGTTGTTAGCCGGTTTAATAGTAATAATAATTAAAGTTTATATCGACTAACAAATGATCATAGTAGGCACAATTAAAAACATACAATTAAAAATACTTCCCATAAACATAATTACAAACTTCGATTGCACATTACGTGAACCATACAGCAATGGTTCAGGTACTGATAATGGAATCTCTGAGCAAATGCCCTCAGGATGAAGCTGGAGCTAGCCCGAACTGCCGCCAGGGGTGTGCACCTTTTTCGCATAGTAGAATATAAATAGTCTCATATTTATGATAAGTAAGGATGTAGTCGCGTATACTGGATTCTTGCCTAGTCGTAATATGTTCTTTTGCTATCAGAAAACAGACTCCGGCAAAGACTTCCATTCCTTATCTGTACGCACCAATAAAGTTTATGTGAGTACACTATAGGTTTCTAAAACACACGACACTTCTATACCTAACATAACACAAACCATAACATCACGCCTGTAATCCCAGAAGGGTTAGGCTGAGGTGTACCTATAGTACACCCACATTTCGTCAGTTATGTTTAAGTCCCATGGAATAGGGGGCGAGCCTATTGCCATCAATCGGGCTCAAATCCAGACTCCGGGCTGCTATATATTGACAAATTCTAGATAGAAAAACCCAATAACACTTTGCCCGACCTGCACCCTAATTGCGTAACACATTTTCGTAAACGATTACGACTAATCTGTTTGATTTTGACGGTTCAAGAACATTCATTGCGTTCTATATATTGTTGAGCAGATTTTTTATGGAACTTAAGAAGTAATTGATTAGCAATCTGTTTCAAAACGATTCAGATTCCGATTGATTGTGTATTACGCAATTAGGGTGCTAGGACACCCGGGACCTGGCGCTTCTATACCTATGTCTATTTACATCTATATCTTGATTTTTTTTATTATAGTCACTTTTCGAGTTTGTCTGTATGACCGCGTTGTTCTTCTAAACTGAGCAACGAATTTTAATGCGGTTTTCACCATCACATAAAGAATTTCAAACTCAAACTCAAAGCATTTATTTCAAATAAACCAATTACAGGCACTTTTGAATTGTCAAGGGGTCGATCAGTCAGAAATATGAAGCTAGTTGCCCATTCCAAAGCGAAAGTAGGTACCTATGGAGAAGAACGGGCAAGAAACTTCATGGACACTCGTTTAAATAATATGGATACAGAATTTGGACGCGGCGCGAGCACTGTGGTACGCGCGCCGGCCGACCGGGGGCACACATTGCTGAAACAAAACATTGCGCGACGAGTTGTTTTGCTGCTCGGATTGCTGCACTGTGCGAGATGAGCTTAAGCTTGAGATTTATGAGAACGATGTAGAAAGACCCGTAATAAAAACATAAAAACATAAAAAATCGGCGCCCTTGTGGAGCAGAACCAGCGTTGAGCCAAGCATTTTTGTCAGAGATGTAATCCTCCAACTTTTAATATGCTTGGCTGCATAGTGTGCGTTTGATACAAGTTTTGAACTTCGTTTCATTCAGTTGGAGTATGTGGGGAGGTATTTTATTATAACATTTTAAACAGTACCCCATGAAGGATGAATCTACTTTAGCCAGCCTGAAACCCGGTTGAACCAATTGGTCCCTATTTCTAGTCCCATAGTTGTGTCATTTATTTTGAACCTTTGTATTATAAATTAATTTTAAACTTAAAATAAAGAAATATCTATGTTTTGTAAAGTCGTAACAAAACAGAGGCCGGTCGCTAGTCATTATATAAATAACTTATGGACAAACTTAAAGCCTAGTATTCTCATAATAAACACCTTAATATTTTCAATTACCGCCGCCTGTCCCGCCCACACAGCTGCTCAAGGGCACGACATGCTGATCACTACAGATACATTACATTAATACTAAGTTATCACTTGTCTTACACATAAATCACAATAATTAATTTTACCAGTTTTAGTAATTTTACAATGATCGCATTCGTTAATATGTTTTTTACATGATTTACTAGTGCTTGACAATGCATTTTTTTTTAAGTGTGGAAATTCTCATGAATGTCCTCCATCCTGGGGAAGGTGGAGGGGTCTGTCAGACTCTTACTGACTAAAACCACACGGTGTTCTGCTGCTACCTTTAGCCGGGGTGCTGGAGTGCTTGCGCATTTCGTCACGCTCCCCCGCCTAGGTTTTGGCACGCACGAACTCATACGGACCCATCACCCACCGCGGCCGCATACGGCCTTCCTTTAGTTCCTCTAGAGGATTCCTTTAGAGGCCATGCACTGTTCAGGCAACAAACTCCCCAAGTCTATTGCCTGCAGGCCTCACTTCGGGCGGCCGGAAGTCGTTCCGCACCCTCCGGCGCCCGGTGCGTCTGCTACGAATTGGAAGGGAGGTTGTAACTTGCCTCTCCCTTTCCGAGGCAGTTGCAATGTTCGCAACCGGGTGTCGGTTCCCGGCCCACACGGTACAGGTACTTTCTAAAGCACCCATGTCCGGACAATACCTGCGTCAGTCGAAAAGTAAGGGCGCCATGCCGTCTTTCCAGCCACTCCCACACAACTGGTCTAACCGCTGCTACAGTGGCGTGCCCTGCGCTGGGGTGCGCAAGTCGCTGCTCCCACTCCACCACTAGGGTCTGACGAAGCTCAGCGCTGTACACCTCGCCATGACAACGCATCAGGTGCTTGCTCCGCTCCAGCGCATCCCTGCGCCACCGATATAGTGATGCTAGGATTTTGTCGTCAAGATCACAGCGTGGTGATACGGCCAAGAGGCTCGCCGCCTCAAAGGAGACCGTACGGTATCCTCTTATCGAGTGCTTGACAATGCCTGTGTACAATAAATTGTTGTAATATACATTTAATAGTATTGGGAATTCGTACTTTCTGCGCTTCGGAAAGCACGTTAAGTAAGCCGTTGGTCCCGGCTGACATTTGTAGAACTTTGACAGTCGTTAGTAGTTAGAAGCCCAAAGTCTGACAACCAGTCTTACCAAAGGGTGTCGTGTTACCCAGTAACTGGGTGCAGGTCAGACAGGCAGTCGCTCCATGTGAAATGCTGGTATTCAGCTGCATCCGGTCAGACTGGAAGCCGACCCCTACAGGAAAGGCTAATAATATTATGACTGTTTGAACAACTTAAATGGGTTACAAGGGTTTCTCATCTCAATTTCGCAAAAAAAAAAATACATCGCTTGGCTAACCTTTGTTCATTACCTTCTGCTTTTTGATCATATTCTTACTTTGGACATTTGTACTAATCGCAGTCACATGATTGTTTCCTTCGTTAGTTCTCTATTATCTATCGAATAATTATTGAGTAGGTATTGTTTGCTTGGTTGTTGAGCTTACGGTTGTATACTGCACGACGTGGTCCTTTTGACAGGACATCTATCTACCTGAGGTCTATTAGTTCGTAACAAATGGTGCGATGACATGTCGATACGATCTCTTTGCGATCGTCAATCATCCTTGCATTACATTACTATAAGACATTTGTTAAATTGCATTTGTGCCAATTCATTGTCATTGTAAATTCAATCACATTAGAATGTAGCAGGGTTTAGGTTTGTTCTGTAGCATTAGTATGAACGTGATTATATTACAATTTGTTCACGAGTTCTGCATTATCATTAATATTAGAAGTAATTCCTACATTTGACATAAATAATGTTAAAGTAACAGTAGCAGCATTGCAATATACAGTGGATATGTTGAATTCTTGAATAATGTAATCAATATTATCGTAAATGATATAAAACCTTTATACATTTATTTTTCGCATTGCGTGTGCGGGGTCTCAGCTCATTAATTTCTCATTAATAAGTATTTATTACACGACATCCGACCCGGCTGCTGAACGGCACGAGACGACGTGAGTGATATGAGATGGCGCACATAAAGTAGACTCTTTAGTACGAGATAAAGGTAAGTTATAGCTAAGCAAATGATTTAGATATATTGATAGATACACTAGACTTATTTACAAGGAAAATATCATAGAAAAACTTTTGAAGACCACTAAATACAGGAAAAGTGTAAAGAGAGAAGCACAGTATCCGGTCGTACAGTAGCCGGCACGTAACTAGGCAAGGGTTTGGTTTAGTCGGAGTAAGTTCACGCATGTGCACTTAGTGCAACTTTTTTTTTTCACTTTTATGTCTTGTAATTATTTTATGGTTACGAACCATAAAATAATGACAAGACATCCATTTTTATACATATGTTTAGAAGATCAAGTTACGTGCCGGCGACTATAAATAAAGTTATCGAGTTTTGTAAAAGACTGGCTTTGTAGAGCGTCACCTCTATCATTTGTAGGTGTGATCATAACATAACATCACGCCTGTGTTCACCGAAGAGTAAGGCAGAGAGGTGCACCTATAGTACACCCACATTTCGACAGTTACAGGGAGCGAGTTTAATGCCATCAACCGGGCACAAGTCCAGCTTCCGGGCTGCTACTGAGAAATTCCGTATGGAGAAACCCAATAACACTTGTAACGACCCAGTGAATCAATCTCGGGACCTCATGCTCAGCAATAGCGCTTGCGACCTCTAGACCAAAGAGACCATTATGTTTTTGGTTTGATGTTGTGCGTGAGGCTGGAATAATGTTGTTCTTTTTCGTTTTTTCTGTGACTCATCTGATGTGTGGTGTTTATTACTGCCTCATTTCATAGCGTCTGTGATCGTGAGTTCCATGCCGTTATTTACGGTCAGTGAGGCTGTTGGCGGTCAAACTATGAGACATTTATGAATGTTAAACTGTGTGCTTGAACAAATACTATAACTTTTGTCTAAAATAGGATTGTAAGGGCGAATATCACCAATGAAACTGAGCGCGATCATCACATTTTAACCGCGTTCATCAGTGTTAATACTCCACAACAATGATCGGACTGACTGTTCTTGAACGTGGTTTAGATGTGCTGATCACGTTCAGATTCATTGGTGAAATAAGCTCTTATTGGTTGGTCTAGGACGTGTGTCCGTTTGATTGCCAATATTTTCGTTGAGGGTTTTCTTGAAGAAGAGTTAGTAGCTACCTGCAACCTTGTTCTGTGAATGCTTTGCAAAAGCCTAACACTGGTAACTGTACAAAATAAACCAGGATTCAAGTAGTAATTGCAGATATGTTTATTAATACAGAGTGACAGAAAAGTTTTTATATTACTAGTGTATTATACAAAAATGAGAGAGAGTTTATTTCTATTGAAGCGCCTCTAGTGACGTATTTCTGTAGTAAGATGACGCTATAAACTGTTTGGATATTCCGCCGTTCATTGTAACAACGACTGTGACGATATAATTACACCTAGTCCAGGGCCAAGGGCGGATTCAGGTTTTATTTCTGGGGATGGGAGCAAACGGATTGGAATCTATCCAATCCGTCTGCTCCCATTTCTTTTGACCAACTATAATATTATAGGAGTAACGTTGTCACGGCATTACACATAATTTTAGCATCCCGCCTCATAGGTATAAGTTAGGTTTTCTTTCGACTTTTAGTTAAGAGGCTACTAAGACGTCGAAGTCGATTAAAGTAAGTAAAAGAAGTGGTAAGGACTTTCAGTTTCTTTGTTTTACTTGACTCGTCTGGGGGGTCAAACCCCCCGCCCCCTCCTGGAATCGCCCTTGCCTACTACCTAGTCATTTTAAGATGGAGCGCGAGCTTAACTGGTCTAAATTAGTGCCTCGTTAGTAAATTTTTAGAGCTTTGTAGTCAATTGTTAGATTGTAATGAGTCAATATTTAGCTTCGTTTGTCAAAAGTAATAGAATATGTTAGTCAAAGTCAGGTTGCCAATAAAGTTAACATTTGTACTTTCTTTACCCCGTTTTGTTATTTTTATTGAACATACTCGTAGAGTAGTATTTCGTGTTAGCAAATAATTAATGTTCATGTCATTTGGTTGTAAACCATACAGATGCATACACTCGTGAGTGTGCTGTGTGGGAGGTGTGTCCGATGTGCTTGTTATCTGTAAGTGCGGCGTTACTGTCTCACACTTGAGGACTAAAAACGTAAAATTTCTCGTTGTTCGTTTATTTTACTCACTACGAGTCATATAAGTTGGAAACATATGACAGCTGGATGGTTCCTAGAAAGAAAAGTACAATAGATCTTTTTTAATTGGTGAAGCAAAATAGTGATTGGTGCCATCAAAAGTTTCGAAAATAACAGTTCTATATTGCGTTTTGTTAAAAGAATTGTCAACAGTGAACACAAAGTTATGTCCACATACCTTCAAAACCGAGTAGGAGCACTAAACACAGGTCAAAGCCTAGTTAAACCTTATCTACAGACCACACACGACTCCCAAACAATGCGCAGTGATTCAACAACCAATGATATTCCTCATTTATGAGCGACCACCTACCCTGCCTTCATAAAGCGACCATCTCCCGCGTGCCCTGCGCCCCTGGTACACTGTTACTGCAGCATTCGTTATTACTCATTACTCGCGCCCGACACGAGAATGCTATTAAGAAAGCCAAGTTTATGTCAACCGTGCGTTTACGTACAGGTACTGGGTATGTAAATTACATGCAGGATATGCGTAAATTTTGTCTGCTATATTTTTATGAAATCCTAGTATCATCTCTGCCTTGATGCTATAGAAATAATACCTCCATCATGGTTGGTCACGGCAAACTGCTATCAATGGTTTGACGATACAACAGTGCGAGAAAATAAAAAGTCTACGGTAGTTTTGTTTAAAGACAATCATTTAAACTTAAAAATAAATATAGGAATCATAACAGTTTTGAGTATGAAGACAAAATAAACGATGAATGGACTGTGTGAAAGATGATATGGATAGAAAGGGTAGACTACCGATACTACTGCAGGCGACTAATACAGAAGTATGGAATAAAAATATGCTACAAAATTGGGAGTGAGCAAGAAAATTATGATAGGGAAACTAATACTATCAATACAAAAAGATAAATAAGAATCAGAATCATTTGTTTGTAAATAGGTACCGGGGAATGTGAACCGTTGGTAGTAACATGTCGATGTAGTGCGAAGTCAACAGCCGATCGTATAAAGATGGTACCAGAAGTAGATGATTTACACCGACTGTACGTTCATGAAGTCTTTCCCATAAAAGTTTATCGTTAACTTAATAGTCAAGCAGTAATCGAACAAGTTTTAGTTTTAATTGCCGAGAGAAAACTCGTCGTTTTACGAGTCGACTCAATTGAACGATTGCGGAAGTGACAGCCATCGGTAATGAAGTGCCGGACGGTGTCTGTAGCCTCGTCTTTCTCGTGGTCTAGCGCGACTGTTGCTCGTGTGCTCCAGGGTTGACGTTCTAAATCTTCTTTTTTACATTTCTATTAACCCTCATCTCAGTAATCACCTCTTTTCTAGTGATCTACATCATCACCAACTTTCCACTTTATCAATCTTAACTAATATTAATAATGAGAAAGAAAGTTTGTTAGTAACGCTTTCACGCAATAACATTCGTATAAAATTTGTCACACAGATGGTCCATGAGCTGGGCAAGGACAAAGGCTACTTTTCATCCTGGACGAAGTTTTACTTAGAAACTAACATCACATAACATCACGTCTGTACCCCCTTATGGTTAGGCAGAGGTGTACCTATAGTACACCCAGATTTTGCCAGTTATGTTTAAGTCATATAATAGGAGGCGAGCCGATTGCCAGGCTGCTATTAAGAAATCCTAGATAGAAAAACCCAATAATAAGACGAGGTAGTCATACATGTATAAATATATAGGTTTAGTAATAATATAAAACCATTCGACCGTCCTTCGCCTCTCGGAAGCACTCGTGTTAATAAGAAACGGTCTTACGCCCATAAATATGCGTTATCCGCACGTTAACAATATTGCATTAAGACCTCACGTCGTATATTTGCGGATCTGTCCAACCGAGAGATTTCAATTAACCATCACATATACAATATTAACTGCACTTTCAAACCGCTGCACTACCTACTTCGTACTCGATTAGTGTTGCATAGCAGTCGATAGATCGGATATTGATAAAAATATCATGTCTTTATGTAATTTCATCTTTCTGTATCAACATACCTCCTTCACGTTTTTCCAATTTTTTTGTGTCAGATATGTAGGTGGCCACGTTTTCGAGGCATCACGTTCCAATATGGATATTATCGATAACTTGATATTTTCAACTTTAATAGTGTACTAGTAATCAGTAACTATGAATGTACTACTAAGAGAAACTGCTTCGCCAGATTCTAGTAGAAGAAGTATCAGTTGAATACAAAAGTTTTGTTTAATATTGTAATATAAACTGGCTCTGTGCATAGTCTTGATTATGTAAGATTCGAGGGTTCTCACTAAAAAAATCTGGAAGTCTTTCTGATGTCTTCCGCAAAACTCACTGCGACATTCTTTGCATCCACTCATCAAGATCCGGCCACATAATCCTGGACTAACGCTTATCACCAATATCTGTCACCCGAAGAACGGTAACGCAGTGTTTGCTGCTCCTGGTGTAATCATACTATCCACCAAGTGGATGGATGGCATAGAAATCATCGATGTTGATAATTGCACCGTCACTTCCGTTTATAATATTGTATCAAAATCTATTGTTTAAGAGTAGTACTTAGACAACTAAAGAGTATAAAATAAAGACTCCACACAAATCTTCAACGTCACAAAAGTATCGATACTTTATCTGGCATCACCCAACACTATCACGAGCTGTCACTTATATTAACAACTTATTTAATTTGTTACTTCATTTACTTATAAAGACCTTGCTGTATAATTTAATCAGAAAGAAGTGTGAGTGAAGATTATCAGCTGACCTCTCTAAAATATGGCCAGTAAGTCAGTGAGGTACTGTGAGATGGGAAGCTCGATTAGCATTATTATGAAGTGATGGACCATCTATTTGAGGATTACTCACGCTATGCCCACTTTGTAATCAGCCATCGATCAGATAACCTGTATTACTTTCGTCTTGAAATATGTTTTATAGGTGCTTCCAACCTTTGGATAATACTACTTTTTGAACAAGCAACTAGTTTCTACTTTCTGACTAGATATCCGACTCTTCTAGGCTAGGCTAGGTGGAGTGACGATCTTTGCAGAGTGCATGGCATGCAAGTGGACTGCTGTAGGCTGATACTGATTAACCGACTCTTCGACAATGCAAAGTGCTGGTGTATGGTTTAAATAACATACATTCATTGAGTTTGATAGATGATACTGATAACAGTACACATTTATGTATGTACAAACCGTGTGCCCGATGGGGATTCCCAAGGGAGTTCGTCATTTTTGACGAACTCCCGAACAATGTTTCATCCCCTGTTTATCCCCTAAAGAGAATGAATTTTCGATGAAAATCCTTAATACTCACCTTTGTTATATGTATAAGGATCTCTTGTACCTAATTTGGAGCTTCTAGACTCAGCGGTTTATGTTGTGCGTTGTCTGTCAGTGAATCTAAGGTTTTTTACCAAGTTGGAGATATGAAATCCAGTATTTAATGGGTATATAGCCACTAAATACTCATCATTATCTTGATTTGACCTAAAATCCACCACACAAGCCCACAGGCATCAAAACAATTTAAGTAATATAAAAAAAGTCGTTTGAACCAAAAGTTATTTCAGAAAAATGAACAAACATACCAATAGAATTCTCAAACATATTCTCTGAGGGCCATGATCATGAATCAACTATGTTTAATTATAAAACTGCGGACATCGCCGCGGGCCGCGGTAGGTTACACTCGACGACTATGCCATGTGTAGTTAAAACTACAAGAATGTGGACTCCTCGTTAACGATGGAAATTAAATCGATGGTGAAACAAATGAGGTGTTTATGGGTCCCGCGATACATACCATAAGCAACGAATAAAATATTCATTACTTCTTATTTATTCAAGTTTCTTTCCGGTTGTAAAAACGGTTCATTTTTCATAACATAATAAATATCCTGACCTCACGCTTGTACTCGTATTCCCATTAGGATTATGTTTACACAAAACCAGTCACTGCGCTGTCAAAGACAAAGTCAAATTAATTGAAGTGGTGTTTGTTGAATTGAGTCTAGTCGCCCCTTCCAAAAGGTAGTTTCTTATGGAGAAGAATGGGCAAGAAACCGTTACTCTTTTTAAATGGTTTACAATATTTTGCATACAAAAACCCAATATGACTTTGCCCGACCTCATGCTCAGCACTAGCGCTAAAAAATGTGTTTACCATAATAAATCAGATCTAAATTGTATTATTATTGGTATACATAACTGTCAGTGAGATGATTACAAGTTGGAGGTGGGCGGAGCGCAGGCGGCGACCAACTGAATAAGACATATGCCGGTGACCACGGGAATCGGAAGGCGAAGTTAGTTTATACGTGGTTTATACCAACGAAGCGTTACAAACAAACTAAATACTATCGCACAAAATGTTGATACCCATTAAAAATAATACTGGCCAAAACTCTTGTATTAACTATTTTATCGTCTAAAATAAAGAAGACTGACCAAAACTCTTGTATTAACTATTTTGTTACCTATTCTTTCTACAAAAAAATACTAACCAGCACGCGTAGGACGACCACCATAGAAACGTCTGTACACATCTGACATTTTGTCGATTCTTTGCCTCGACAAAACCCCGTCATGCTACGCGTGCAAGTAACCTAGAATTCATTCATTTACTGACACTTACAGACAACGCACAGCCTAACCCGCTAGGTCCTTCGTGTAACGTAGCTTAACACTAAGGAAGGGTTATTAAAATTCACCTCCTAAATGGTTTAAAGGGAAATTCATAATTTTTGCAGATGGGAAATCTTGGTCTATAGACCGCTTCCCATACAATTTTGGCCAGTGTCCTTTTCACTTTTTCTCTTGCGCTGTCATTTCAAATCAAATCAAATCAAAATATTTTATTTCACATAGACCTACATGGGCACTTATGAAACGTCAGATTCTAGGTGCACGGTTCCAATTGGTCGTTTCCCATGGAGAAGAGCCGGCAAGAAACTCCATGGTTACTCTTTTAAAAATATGTCTTTTACAATGATTTCCAAATACAGTGATTAACAGGTATGGGAGGACAGTGTAGGCCTGTCAACAAGTACCATATGTTAAACAAATAGACAATTGTCTATAATTTATAATCCACAGGGCCTACGACGTTCTCACATTTACAAAATATAAAGTAAAATCAAAAAATAATTAAAAATTTTAGGTATATAATGTCAAATAATGAAATAATTATGTCAGAGATATGTAAAAGTCCATATCTAATAATAAAAAATAAAAATTAAACACCATTATCATTTATGCGCTTATTAGTTACATTACAGATATGGATTGAATCTGAAAGTGAGTGGGAGGAGGCATATGTACGGGAATGAAAGTAAACTAGGTCCTGTTCGTGTGACAGGTCCACGGCTCCGGGAACAGTTGTCCACAATCAGTCGTAACTCCAGCTTGATGTGTCACTGAGCGCAGTATCTTGAGCTGAGCTCAGTATTAAGTACTGCTACTAGGTACACTTTATGATAGTGCTGCTGAATCACTCACTAACTATGAATGCTAAGTTATTTGCTGGAACGTAGAACAGTTTCTACTTGGATGCATAAAAAAATACTCATAGCATAGCATGGCATATGCATATACAGCCTATAACGTTCCCACTGCTGGGACGCAGGCCTCCTCTCTATGAGAGGGAGTAATCCACCACGCGGGCTCAGTACGGATCGGTAGATGTCACATGTCTTCGAACTTTTTGGTTCTAGGACAGGCCGGTTTCCACACGATGTTTTCCTTCACCGTTTTGAGAGCAGTGGTGATGAAGTTATTTACACAAAGTAAAGCGCCTGCCTGGGTTCGAACTTACGCCCTACAACTCGTAATCTTTATTGCTTTACCATAATGTGTCCTTAGTTGGTAACTATATAATTTAGATCATTATGGACCCTGTAGGGCATAGCAAAAATTTCGGAGAGAGGAAGCCCTGTTTCAGGAGATACTAAGATTATAACATTTCGCTTAACCATTATTTTGTAATGTATCTGCATTGTACTACAATATTTTAGTTTATTTTAGATACCTGTACATGTATAATATCCTGTTTATTCATTTATTCACATTGTTCTCTTTGAATATTTTTATTGCTATATTATTTAATTACTATTATTTAGTTATAAAATTGATTATAAATTGTTTATTTTTTGTTTCTGTTTTTTTTAAATATTGTTTTACCCTATCACAAATATATATTAAACGTACCTATAGATTGCATGATTATCGTTAATTACTGTTATGAATTATTATTCTAATTTTACTTTTTATTACATTAGTAATTTCCAAAACATAATTAATTTTATTATTTTTATTTATTAATTTTTCTATTGTATAAGTTCATCATTTAAATAATTAGCATTTGTTTATTAGTAGCATTTTTTTTTAGTTTATTTTATAAATATATTAAATATTTTCTTCGTTCTTTTTATGTCTGGTAGTTTGTTATAATTTTTTATAGACATTACTTAGGGACTTGTAGAATGCATTTTTAGCTTGGATGTTGATATGTTAAGCCTAGATCCGTGCCTAAGTGTGTACTGTGATTGGATGTCTTCGCGTTTTGTGTATAACTCTTGATGTTTACGGACAAATTTACATATTTCTAGAATGTAAATACTGGGGAGGGTTAGATTATTATGTTTTAGAAAATAGGGTTATATAAATACGAGCCTTGTCTTTAAAATACTAGCTTTTGCCTGTGGCTGGAGTTTCGAAATTATCCAACTAAGTACCTACAAATCACCAAGATAAAAGTATCCGATGTCGTCACCCAGGTGATGGTACCTGGGGAATAAATTTTCAGATAGGTCGTGAAGAGGCAACCATCAGACAGAGTTATATTTAGATTTATAATTTTAGTGTGAATATTCTTCAATTTTTTTTAACTGCTTCGTACTTATTTGCCTTAAACTTTAGCAGTTGTGTTAAAAGTTCAACTTTATTTAGACAAATACTATAGTGATTAAAACTAAAGTGGATTTTGTATTGCATGGTAGTTCACGCAATCGAAATCCAAATTAATCAAAACGCACCTAAAATAATCTTCTCCATATGTGTACCGACTAAGAAATAGTACAAATACAAACAAGCAGGGTCTCAGTAATTATACGAGTCACATATTTCTCATAATCAGTGAACACTCTCTCACGTAACATACAAAAATATTTGTTGAACGGAGACTCGTTCCGATCGCTTGCGTCTGAGGCGCTGCGCATTGCTCAGGGATGGCGAGCGCTCGGATTACACGGATTGAAGTTGAATTTAGAAATTGACATATTAAGTTTTGAAAATACGTAAGAAACGGGCAAGTATTTGTAAACATAACATAACATAACATCACGCCTTGTTTCCCCGAAGGGTTGGGCAGATGTGTACCTGTACACCCACATTTCGCCAGTTATGTTTAAGTCCCATGTAATAGGGGGCGAGCCTATTGCCATCAACCGGGCACAAATCCAGACTCCGGGCTGCTATTGAGAAATTCCAGATAGAAAAACTCAATAATACTTTGCCCGACCTGGGAATCGAACCCAGGACCTCATGCTCAGCAGTAGCGATTGCGACCACTAGACCAACGAGGCAGTCAGCAAGTATTTGTAAATACGCTAATATCGAAACACCAAACATAGATTATTGTTTGGTCTCCTACGGAGAGATATTAGCTATTGCCACGCTCAAACGCGACACCTATAAAATACAAGACAAAAATATCGGACAAATTAACAAACTCAACCTAACTTCTGTGTTAACTGAAAGAGATCACAACAGCAAATCAAATGCCTTATGTATTTGACAATCTTATCCTGATTGGTCTTTCAGTATAAAGGCTAGCAAATTAGGGCGGGCCACACCGCTACCTTACGCATTGCAGAAACCCTTCATTATCACTTTCGTACATTTTCTATGAACCAGACAGGCTGCACTGAACTTTTCGTTGTGGCTGTGATGTGGCTTAGGTGAGCTTTCGATCGAGGCAGCCCTACGATCGAGTGTGTAATGATAATGAACCTCCAGCGGCTCTGTGCGCCGGGTGATCCGCACAACATTATAACTAAACGATTGTTTGTCGTGCTGTCACTGATTGCTCTTTACGGCTCGTTATGTTCAGATTATCCTCATGCTTTCTCTTATAATGGAATACAATGTTAAAATGTTTCAGTGGGGTAGTCATTCATTTCTAACAGTGTACGTTGGTTACATTCGTATTTTAGAGCGATTGTTAATATTTTTCAAGAAAGGACATGTACATTATACGTCTTTTCTCCAAAAAGCTTATTTTTTATTTTCTCCAAACTTCCAAATAAGTACCTAAGTTGGTTCAAAGCCATCAAGTTACCTGTTATGTCTATTGGGAACTACTCGTACACGTATAATACTAGCAACATCTTATCGAAATTACCGTTCATTCATTAACGTAACTGGTGTACTGAATCTACATAATTTTGTATTAACATCGTCTTAATGTACAGTCTATTATAATTTAGAACTTTAAACTTAAACATGATAAAAAAAGGCATTTAGGTAGGAACGCAAACAAAGCATTCCCTGTGTAAACGATTCTTGGGAAAGTGATTTGAGATAATATTTGCATAACTCGTTGGTAATCTATAAATAAATAAACTATGAAGGTGGAATTCGAACTTTCTAGGTTACCGGTAACGATCGAAAATTGTAACGATTTGAAAATGTTTTCAGCACCTCCCAAGTATATTACAGAACTGTTTTCTGAAAGTATCCGTCATATTCACAGTACTAACACACTAGATTATTGTGCATCTTAGATCTAAATCCGGAATACGTCTGAATCATCCCGCTATTACTCATTCATTCATAACATCTTAATCCACACATGACACCACTGACAATGATGTCTAAAACTGCTAATCTTAAAGGACTATGCACACAACTTATTTTAACTTATTTATGACGATGTCAAAAATCGTCCTTATTTTGCTGAAAACGGTTCAAGTAAGGAGAGCGTAACTTTATACAAATTAGAATTGATTCCGAAGTGTCTGTATTTCATTGGTCGGTGCAAAATGTTTCTTCCGTCAGTCACGTTATTATTTACTCTTTTGTCGTGTCATTCCTCACAATCCATCCATCAATATTTATATGCATAATTTTTTTGGTCACCTGCCTTTCAGCCAGTTACGAGTATCACACTAAAAACTTTAAAAATTGTAAGTTTTGTCCGCAACTTCGTCTGCTTGAAATTTCTTGTTTTAATTAACATGAAATTATATATTCTATCGGCAATACATTTTTATTAGTAAAAGAATTTCCAGATTCGAATGAGCAGTTCAGAAGATTACCCCTGCACACAAACTCACAAAATTTTCTTCTCTCTTTACAATATTGGTATAGATTGTATGATGCAAGTGCGTCGTGTCCCAGTGTGAACAGGACCTAATAATGTCCTCTACGATTGTTCATCCACGGAACAATTGCGGCGCTCACCGCTCAAGGAGATTAACCACTTTGCGCATTTGCGGCGGCTCAATTGTGGCTATAACTGGCTATCATTGAGCTGGCGTTAGCTTCCACCAATTAATGGCTTCTTCCGTCTGCTCCTATTTAGCTGATGAATGAATGATAGATTGTCTGCAAGATATGCGAGTCGCGGCAAGTGGTCAAATTCATTGAAAATGTACGTATAATATTAGAACTTGCAAAGTTAGCCAGCTGAAGTGGGCCTTGTTTTTCAAAGGACCGATGGCTGTTAACGATGACTCCTGGAATGACAGCGCATCGGCAGCTAGATTGAGCGACGTCATTAAAAAGAGGTAGAAAGTCATGGGATGAGGAAAGCAGAACTGCGTGTTTTAGAGCCACTCGGGAGCGGCCTGTGCACATCCAGCAGAACACTGCGCTGAGATGAATTATTGCTAGATTGAAACATATCGGAATTGTGTTTTTTTTATCGTCAACGAGTATAAAAGTATGAGCAAGCCGTTCCCATATTGGTGACAGATTGGTGGTTGCACCACAATGAAGCAACGTCTAAAGATTCAAGACCAATACTGCCGAGCTACTTAAGTTGTTACATAATGTACGCAATCGAGACGAATTAGTTTCCGATCGACAATCGCTGACTCATCGCACGTTGACCTCTCTTTGAACTGATAACTTTGCAATAGTTCGATGAAACTAGCTATTTAGTTGTTGAATGGTTTGTTGTATCACTTGTTTTGTATGTAACATGAAGAAATAACATAAAATCACGCCTATATTCTCCAAATGCTACACTGAGGTGTATGGTACTGATGGTACACCAACATTTCGCAGGTTATGTTTAACTCCCACGTACCTAATAGGGGTCGAGCCTATTATCTTCAACCGGGCACACACCCAGACCCCAGAATGCTACTGCAAAAAATCTGTTATCCCAAGACACTAATAAACTCTAACGACTCTAGATGAACAATTTCGATAAAATCTTATTGAAAATTGTTCTACCAAAATTGCGTCGCACCGTACACTATCAAAACAACCAATAAAACTGTTTGTCCTGGGGATCACACCCACGAAGGTGCTGAGTACATCAGCGTCACGCTCGCAACCCTTAAACCAACGAGGCAGTCAAAGGCAGAGAAGCTAGACGTTTTAACGAATTCAACGTAAGTTAAGCCGTTGAGTAAAACTATTTTTCCAGCTCGATTGTTGTCATTAACGGACTATGGAACTCGATCGAATTCCTTGCTTTAGTTCTGAACTGTGACAGAGTGAGCTTGACGAATCATATTCAGTGGTTTACTATTGAAATTGAGACGTGACTACAGTTTGATAATCCGTGACTCATTTATCTATTTTAGAGAGCTAAAGATTAGAGTTAAAATCAGATGCCGTTGGAATGGACGGGCGCCAGTGAGATTAGGATAACGTATGTCATGTAATCATTATCAGCCTACGATGTTCTCACTGCAGGGACGTAGACCTCCGCTCTGTGAGAGGGACTGGACCATATTCCACTACGTCGCGGCAACGGCCCAAACAACAAATTCATGTATATTTCTGCAACAATTGACGAGAAACAAACGAGTAAAGTTGCCTGCGTCAGAGAACTTAATTTACCTAGCTGTAATGTCATTATTAGCCATTCATTCGTTATCTCAATTACCAGCTCCACTATAATGTAGTCATCAACCGCTGGCCCACACCAGTGGTACTCGAGAGTCAGTAGCTATAGCGCAGCTGCTCAGTTGATGTGCAGTGGGCGATCAATTTATACCTGACACGTTGACTTACTGCCGTATACTGTGAGATGTGTCGCTCGTTAGAGTTTATGACTGCCTGTAGGAGCTCTAGTACACTGATGACTTTTACTGAATCACTGGGTTGGTAGTACCTAGTTTGTTGACGTTACACAGAATTGGATGGGTACTTTGCGGACATGAAGCACTATAAATTCTTTACCTTTGACCTATTACTATAACTGTATTGTTTGCGTCATGAGAAAACTTGGTGATATCTATAGGAGGAGAGGAAGACTAAAAAAACGTGCGCGATGGATGGATTAAGTAAAAGATGATATGTCTAGAAAGGGTGAAGAAACTGAGTGTCAGAAATGATGGCTAAAAGATATTTTTTGAAGAACAACATAGCGGCATAGCATAGTTTTATTTTATTTAATTCAACAAAATTTCTGAATATGTAATCAATCGATTTCGCTAAGACGAAACTAAAAGCCATCGTCGAGGAGCTCGTTCGTTATCGCGTGTTTTATGGGCGGTTGTTACACTTGACCGCCAGTTGTTGGAGCTTACCGCCGGGAAGCGATTGTTACCGTCAATCAATCAGTTCGATCCGATCTCGACTACTCCGGTGTCGATCGTTGTTCACCGTCACATTCAATACGGTGATGTACAAGTTGTAAAACGGCAACGGACACGTCCATAGTTTGTCGATTGTTTATAACTTTAGAAGCGGAGTTTTGCGTGCGTTGTATTTAATTTTCACAGAGAAGAATCTTGGAATATGCTTGAGAAGACTAAGGAAGGCCAAGGAAGTAAAGAAAAATAGACACCTTGATTCGTCATGAAGAAGTCATGTTTCACAATTTTAAAAGTTCTGTCTGAAAAGTGTCAGCTGCAAGACAAGTTTTGCCACCATAAGTTTTCATAGTCCAATAATGGTCGCCAAGTACAAACATTTGGCCATCATCAATATATCTTCAATTTGCAAATAAATGAATCTACGGTATGTACCTACTTCTACCCAACAGTACGAAAGTACTCACTGCTTCTAAAGAACAACAGCCTGAATGTTTGCGTCCGATTACCATACCTTACAACGGAGCATATTAGCAGCCGTTCAGTTCCCGTGTCTGTGCCGTTACAGAGGGGAAAGTTGGAACAAACAGGATATTACCATAGGAACAGTTTCATGAATACGGCCGTCGAATATAATACGGATGCGGTTCAGAGTGCTAAATGCTCGACGTGGTTTACGATTAAGACGTTGATGTATGTCCGGTAATGTCCGTAATGTTTTATTTTTTTTATTTGGCTGTATATTGCTACGTTTGTGCATGTGAACATATTTCCGATAGCTATGGAAAGAGGTAATTTGGTTCTGTAAAATTTCGGTAAGAACCAAATGAATACTCAACAGCTGCAGCTTGCTCTGCCAAGTGTTTATTATTTAATCAATATTCAACAACATTAACACATATTTGATACCCGGCCGCAAATATTTTATTATCGAGATTTTGAACGAAGAACGTCGTCTCAGTCATCCAACTGACATCGAATTGGGAAAATTTCAGTTTAGTTTCTACAACAGCCGAAGTTTTGCTAAAATTCGAAGTGACATATTTACGGCCCGTGACTACTGTAGGTACTTCACGCAAATCACGGAAACCAGTAAACATTGCAGCATGTGGTCAGTTTCCACGCGGTCTATATTTGTCACAGCGCGACTTTCTGCGACCACTAGACGACAAGGAATACTGGGCATATGTACTCTGCTCTCGATTCAATACTCCTAAACTGAAAGCTACTACTGACCTCATGTGTCAACTGCAAACCGATCGTATGGGACGAAATGCGACCACATTATTATGTCCGTGTTTTGGTTTGATAGTCGGCTGCAGCTGGCTGATCTAGAGACTGAAATAAGACATTAGAGCCATACGATTAAGTTATAATCTAAGAAGAGACTCAGAGTTTTGTAACACAATATCCAGATTCTTTTCTCAGGAATCGTTAAAAAAAAAATTCCACTAGATATCAACTTTTTGAAGATAGACATAATTGATATTATTTTCCTGCCTGGTGTTTTTTCAACCTCGAACTATTTATCAATTTAAAGTCCTGACTTTAGTAATTGCTTGTATGGTATTCGACCTTGCAGTACAACTGAAAAAAATTATAACAGTGTTAGGTTGTTGGCTTAATGTCAATTTATTGGTCTTTGAATTTCCTCGACAGTCGAAGTGTCCCACCAACTTATTCTGCAACTCCTCACCTCCACTGTCACCCTGATTAGCAAACACGACCGTGACAGTCACGACACCTATCACAGATAATCCCTCAAGTAACCACACAACACTGAAGGCTGAATTGCCTTTTGGATCGCGACAGAACTGTATTCTGAGACGTAACGAAAGTACCAGGCTCACATAAATCTAAGGATAGTGCGTTGTAAAGTCTCTCAAAGTCGAATTACTGGGGAGTAGTAAAACAAAGTTTATTTGTTCTACGCGCATCCATTTCTTACAGATGGTAAGTACTAGGACCATATAAACTAACTAGATGTCTGGTGTGGAATTCACGAGCAGGCTGTGATTTTCTTGTCCACGTCTTTGAATATTAAGGCTGGCGCCATAAGTGCAAATTGACAATGACGACTTTAAATCGATTTGTCATAAAGTGTGCGGCATACTTTTTTTGCAAAATAGTGGCTTTCACGTATCAATTTCGTCTCTGTACATAAATAAAACAGCATTTAGCTGGTACTCTTCCACTTCCATCTTCTCTTAATGAAAGGAACAATAGCTGTGCTGCTGGGGAGTTTATTGCGCCACTTTTCTTCCCAGCTTAAGCATTAGGAAGTGATGAAAGGCGGGCGTTTTGGTGCTGTCTTATTTCACTTTGACATTCTCAGCCTAATTTGAATAAATTACTGTTGATTTTAATTAATCCACCACATCCACAGTGACTATTGGCGATTACCGACCTACATTTAATAGGTACACACAAAGAACGAAGGCTCCTGCAGACAGGTGCGACGCAGCTCTAGTAGAAAAAATGTCATATAGTTTTCATATTCTGTCTGATAATCCGTCCATTGATAACACAAAAAAATATATCCGATATTGTGTGTTGCGCAAAAAAACGTGCAGATTTCCTCACGATGTTTTTCTTTACCACATAGTAATTGAGGTCCAAGAATTTGACAGTAGCCATATCAATAATTTAAAACAAGTCTAGAACAATACAGTCATGGCTGCCCACGACTCAGTTTGATCCGTGTAATGTAATAATTGTTGACCAGTCTCAACAGGCGTGTCCAATGAGATCAACCTTCCAGTCAGACATGCAGACGTGTAATTATCCTAGTTTTTGTGTCTCTGGGTGATTCTAGAACGTGGTGTTATGTTCGCGTTATCGGTCGAATAAAATTAATCGCGTGAAACTATAAATTACATTTGATTAGGCAGCTATAGGTTTCGTGGTTGCAAGCGCGACTGCTGAATGTGGGGTTTCATTTCCCAGGTCGGACAAAGTGTTATTGGGTTTTTCGCCTGATCTCTGTCTGATGGCCGTCCCATCGGAGTATGAGAGTGAAGGACGAGTGAGTGCAGCTGTGTCTGCGCAGACACGCCTGAACTATAATCGCGCACAACTTCTCGGCTAGTTCCGCTAATCTCTTTACCTTAATTGAAGTTGTTGCCACATTGCCATTGTAATGTAGTACTAAGTTTTTGGAAATAAAAATTTGTTATTATTTTTATTAGTTTTTTTATACTTTTAAGTATCTCGGCGTTGCGCCGGATTTATGGGGTGGTACGGGCCGAAGCCAAGTGCTACCCCTGGAAATTAGTTAAATTATGATGAGTTGATGGTGTGTTCGACTGTTGTGATGGTGAGTGTGGTTGTCCATAAGACTGAGTTCGTGCACTTGCTGCACTCGTGTGTGAGGTGACAATTATTGTTTCATTATTAATATAACATCTCCAGCGTCGAAGACTAATCTCCGTTGAGATTCGCCGCCGAGACTATTTACAGGTATGGTAGGTATATGTATATTGGGAAAACAAAATAAAATAAATAGGTATTCAAACTTTAAATCGTCGGAATGAGAATCAACTCGTTTTGAAGTATTTTCGGGAAAAGCCGTGGCGCAAAAAACTCCCCGGTGGACACAAGGTTATTCTTATTTTTAAAGATCCCTTGAAATTTAAGCTTTTGTATGCATTTCTGTGTCCTCTTTTTTACAAAACTTTTCTCATATTTTACACGTTTTTCGGGTACTAGCCATTTTCAACGTTAACCTTTCAAAAACTGGCTCAATAACAATCACCAAATGATTTATGACTACCTCCCAGGTACGCCTGCATCACGTCTAGGTGTACCAAAAGTCTAGACGATCTTAGTTTCCTATATGATTAGGATGGCATTGCCGGCGGCGCTTCGGTAGTGTACGCGAGATGTCTGAATCACAGTCGGCGTGTAATTATGTGCGCTATAAAATCATTGAGCGCCGCGTGGTGCATGTGAAAAGCGGAGAGAAATAAAAGAAAGAAAAATAAAAAGATAAGTAATATAAAGTAGTTCATTCGAATAAAAAATCAAAACAGCGCTGTAATTGCGTATATCAGTAACAATAGCAATGGCTTTGATTTTTACAGTTCAACAATATTCGTTGCGTAATTGACGTTGGTGAGATGGTTTTTTTTTCGAACATATGAACCAATGGATTGGCATAGCAATATCCTTCAAAATGTTACGCAACTATGGTGCTGATGTACATATAATAGTAATCACACAACAGGAATAGTCGGCAGCAGCGGTACGTCGAAAGCGGGGACTTGATTATTTAGTGACAGCACTTTACTTGGGAATTAGGTATTTAAACATATTAATGTCCGAAAGTGGCTTATAAAGCTCGTGTTCAGTACAACCTTGAACGGTACGGTAGAACATTGAGCACTATTTAAAAAAGTAAACATCTATGTACAAATTACCCAAGTTTGCAAACAAAAAAAATACAATAAACGAGCACATTATGCTCTTGTTTAACTAGTACAATTTAGTTTTTACATTTCAAGTGCATTTTTATTTCCTAAAGCTCACAAATAAAGCACATATAATATTATAACATGTGGCAGGCAAGGAATTTGGATAGTTGTATGAATCATATCAAACAATTAGGTATATGAGTTGTATAGGTACTACTTGTCTACATGTCTTATTTTAAAATAAACTAATTAATATCGCGACAAGAATAACTGATCGCCATATCCTTGCACCGGTACTAAATTAACTTTGGATCCATCCAATATCTGACACGAACATTAATCAAACAAAAACTGACAGTATCATTCTGCTAATCCGCTGATCGCTGTTTTTGCGGCCACACCGTGTTTTTGTGGCCCAACGCCTAATGCAAAGCTCATTGCTCATACTCGTATAAGCTAATTGCATTGAATTCATTGCTCGAAAGCATGTTTCTATTATAATAATGCAATTTTAATAATAACATTATATATTATTATAATTTCTTTGGAATTCTAATAAAGTCGCCTGAGTTACTGTGGGGTCGTGTTCAAATAACGTATTATTATCGCACATTATTTACATGGTACATTTTATTAGTGTTTGTATTAGAGTTTACAGGCAAATGTTATCATTTATTTCGTCCATAACTCCACGGTTAGTGGCTGCTTGTCGAATACATAATGGTAAGTGTCTGCTAACTTTGTACGAGTATTGTAATTAAGCGCGTAATAACTTGAAGGATAAATAATATAAATATGTCGCCCAGCGAATGGGACGACGATAAGTTGGCGTACAGGACGATGCTGTTGGGCTCATTAAAGCCGGGTATTCACTATGCGACTTAAGTTAATAAGCAGTTCATAACTGTGACCGCTGTCAAATGTTTTATTTTATTTATTTATTGACAACACACCAAAAGACAGGCGCTTTACTTTGTGTAAATTATTTCATCACCACTGCTCTCAAAACGGTGAAGGAAAACATCGTGAGGAAACCGGCATGTCTTAGAACCCAAACTTCGAAGACATGTGACAACTACCAACCCGCACTGGCCCGCGTGGTGGATTACGGCCCACTCCCTCTCATAGAGAGGTGGCCTGTGTCCCAGCAGTGGGAACATAATAGGCTGATTATGTATGTATGCCCGCCAAATTCTAATACAACTCACTAAGTTAGAATTCTCTTATAATATTACGACTTCATGAAAAAGACATTCAAGTCATTTATTTTTATTTTTATGATGTACGTCTATAACATGCACGTCTCGCTACATCGTTATCACATCATGTATATTTTCAACATTACTAATGTAACTAATTTTATGTAACATTTATTTAAGATTCCAACGAAACTCCATGGACACTTACATGGAGCCTCTTGCGCGTTCTTCTCCATAGAAACCTACTACACTTTGGAATAGGCAACTAGCTTCATATTACCGACTGACCGAATCCTTGACAATTCAAAAGTGCCTGTAGGTATTTGATTTATTTGAAATAAATGCTTTGAGTTTGAGTTTGAATAGGATAATTTGCACTAAGAAAGTTGTTTTGATGATTAAAATTCTGGAAATACAACATTTTAGTTGCTCAGGTTACCCTGGAACTTTCAGCTTCAAATACTTTAAGAAGAGGATTATGTAGAGCATTGCAATAATAATCTACCTCATATTTCACAATTTAATTACTGTTCCGATAGTCTATTCTTATGGGAGAATCATTCCACTCATTTTAATTCACAATTTCTACAGACGTTAGTGTTTTGTTGTAACAAAGACTTAAGCAGTATCACGTGATTGCTGCTACAATATAATTATTGTCGACCAGTGAAAACTTAGCTTTAGGCTACGAGAAATTAACTCTGAATGTATAAATCATCTCCATGTAGTAATGATCAGCAAACAGCCGCGAGCCTTATAAAGATATCTCTATTAATAACGACTGTCGCATGCAGTTATTAAGTGGCGCGAAAACTGAGAAACTAGGCGCGATGGTCCTTCTGAAAATACTAGTGAGAAGGGCCAAGTTCTTAAAAAAACAGAGGTTTTTTTAGGCAAAGGCCTCCCCCAAGTCCTGCCAGGAACTCTTTGCCCGCGCCAACTGAAAACACAAATCAGGGTACGTTTCCATGTCGTCTCGCCACCTAGCCTGAAAATATTATGGTCTGAATAATCCGAAAACTGTCTTCCAGCTTTAAATTCAGTGGTAAGCAAACCTGACGCCCCTATTACAAGCGTGACTGCTAAAGTGAAGGTACTGGGTACGATTCCCAGGTCAGGCAAAAGTTTCAAACAATGTTTTAATTAAGGATTTCTCAGGTAGCAGACCGGTGTCAAGATTTTATGGCCGGTTTATAGTAATAGTTTCGCCTCCCATTATAAAAATGTGTCATTATAATAATAATGAAAAAGCTATGATTTTGAAATAGTTGTTTCATCTCTGACTAATCCTCCCAGAACTACAGGTGTTATGTTATTACAGTTCAAGAACTTGGCCCTCCACTACCGTGCACACAGACACCAGTTTATACAAAGTGTAGTGCATACACGACAGTTTGTATGATTTATTTCAGTTTCATCCCGATTCGAAGAAAAACATGAAATGTCAGGTTATATCGAGAGCACGATATGTACGTATGAGGCAGACTACATAATATACACTCTGGGATCAGAAATATAATAGTACACGTATGTTAGTTTAGCATCAAAAAGTGTATTTTAATGTTATTTAAGACCTGTATGTTCTTTTTTTTGTATGTTTATGCGATTTCTCTAGCAGTAAATTGTATATCGGTATCGATATTTTTATGGTAGGTTATGCTTCAGGGGTGGTCCACGATAATTTTATTTTTCATGATTTTCAAACTGAACAGACAGCAGGGCTGCAGGACAGTTTGTTGCACCACTTCTTCTAATTTTTTTCGATTCCTATAATTTACGGCGGTCCGTAAATTAACGCCAACACAACGCAACGCAATAACGGGTAATTGTATATATGTTTATACAACTCTTAATGTATCTTTACCAATAATAAAGCGAAGAACTCATAGCTTCGCATAGTATACCCTCCCTTATGAAATTAGCTATCGCAGGTAAAATAAGCTTAGGAATATCTTTAAATGCTGTTTGGCAAAAAAAAAAATGCTACCATTGGTAAGCAAAACGATTCGTTTTTGTTTATAGAAACCGAGCATTAACAGCTAAAGCACTAGGAAGTGGTGAAGGGCGTTTTGTGGGACTGTCTTATGTAATTTTCACGTTTAAAAAGTGCTGATGCATAGCCTAGTTTGCATAAATTGCTTTTGATTTCGCTTTATTAACTTTACTTGGGTAGTTTTTCAGTTAGCTTCAATATTACGTATTTCGTGTTTATACATGATGTTATGATAAGTTCCTATCAGAGTTACTTACATAGCAAGTAGTGGTATACGGATTCGTGTGAGTAAAAAAAAAACAACAACCGACTTCCTAAAAACGGATTTGTTTGGGAAAGTCGGTGTCTTTGGTTTTGTATTTTCGTTGTTGGCTACCCACTACCAAAATTAAAGATATTTTTAATTTTGTAGTGGGTTTTTCGGTATCACGTTGTTTTTTATATGCAAAAAGTTTTTATTTTTACTTTTTGTTTGTGGTGCCTACCCCACACAAATCCTTTTTTTTGGAAGTCGGTTGTTTTTTTTAACTAGCACACTTACTTTTTTATGCACCAACAAGATTCGGGCATGCTCTAATAATTTGGGAGTCAACCAAAGCCATAATTTGTTATGGAAACCACGGGCTGAAATCGCGATTCCAAAATGCTATCAATTAACAAACGTGGATATTCGTCTACATAATTGGCGTAATGTTTAGATGAGTAGATAAACAAGAGAAGATCACAGACTAGATACTATCAACATTACGTACCATGTAGCTACAAGCTAATTACAACGTATAAGATATTATCTTGCTGTTAAGTTACTATTATATCACTCTCGTAGCGCCACTAATTAAGCTAACATTAACACTGTTTATTACAACCGTTATTTTAATGAGACTTTATACCACATATTTTTATGTTTTAAGAATCTCTTTTGAAATAGGCCTAGTTATCAAGCATAGTTCTCACATTAGTATTTCTAAATACTGATAGATGGAAGTCTTTATTTCAATTTGTGGAGAGATGGGGTCGATTGTATCATGGGGTATTTTGGAACATGAGTACGATTGCATAATAGGGGTTAATTTGTAACTGTTTAACAGACGGTTAAACTCAACAGCAGCTGAAGAGGTAGAAAAAAACCAAATGGTTTTTCATTAACAAATCAATTACTTACCTAACAAAACAAAAAAGCGATTACCTGAGCGTAAACCTTGACCTTCTCTCACAAAGGTGATTGCACTCACTCGAGAACAGCCGATGTTCTGTCTCTCCACTTTTTTCAAATGTTGCTAACGGTAACATACGTCAGCAGTTGACCAGTAAAAAATCAGTATGCTTAGTTCTGTAGTTCTACCGTTTGGTAGAACTACAGAACTAAGCATACTGGCGTGCCATTACAACTTGGTAGTCATAATAATGGATGAGTTCGTCCCGTACGTTTTATTGACCTAAGTTTTATATAAACAGACGACTTGAGAATATCATCCTTTTAAGTCAGTTTAAAAAGAACTCTACCAATGTTTACACTAGGTATTCCTATATTTCCAAGTCTTATTAGGGGGTACCGTATTACCCAGTAACTGAGTTGTGGAGGTCAGATAGGCAGTCACTCCGTGTAAAATACTGGTGTTCAGCTGCACCCGGAAGCTAACCTCACCATAGTTGCCACAAGGCTAGATAGATGATGATGATCTTGATGACATTTCCAAGTTTGACAAAATAGCCAAAGAAATAGACGATCATAGAGCCATAATAATATGCTCTGTACATGTAGCAGTAGTAGGTACCTACATAACGAAGCTCAGCTATGAATTTCTATTTATATCTCATAGATTTCACGCTAATCTCAACTCGAATCTAGTTTTAAATTGATATTCACGACTGAGCATGGTCCTAGAATACGGCCTTAGTATTTCAAAGTCAAAGTCAAAGCACTTATTTCAAATAGGCACATAAAAAGGCACTTTTGAACGTCAACATTTACATTTAAATAGAATTGATTCTAGGCGCCACTTCCAAAAGGTAGTTTCGTATGGAGAAGAAGGGGCAAGAAACTCCACCGTTACTCTTTCATTTAATTGATAAAGGCAGGTCAACAAAAGAAAAATATTATTGTTGTTATTGTTGTGATATTGTTTAGGGAAATGATTAGGAGCCCGTACTTCGAAAGGTTATTCAATACAGCAGTACCAATTGTGTAACACACAATCACAGTCCGAGGAATTTTGAAGGATTTTCAGACTCCATTACTTCATGTGTTTGAAAAATTTGCCGCCTCTACAACGTAAATAGCGCAATGAATATTATTGAATAGCAAAAATGAATGTGTCACGCAATTAGGGTGCAACTATAATATATGTACTATACCCATATTTGCAAAGGAATAAATCATTTGATTTTTTATTTGATTTGTAGGATTATAACTATCGTGCGTATACATATACCTCGAAGGTACATGAATATCATTAACAAATTAAACATATGCAATTAACTTTTTCTATTCTATAATTAATCTTCTACGATATACAGGCAATAAATTACAACTCAATTGCTAAACCGTATCTAAGCAAAGGCACTAATAAAGTTGTCAAAACTCGAAGCATATTCGATGAATTCAAATAAAAGATAGTAATTACGTGTCTATGGTTCCTAGAAAAAATATACAGACTATATGGATCTGTCAGGTGTTCAAATTAGTTTATTAAATTAATAAAAGTTTGATGGACGAGTAGCGAGCATGCACAGGCTGCAGCGAATAAAACGAGCTATCGTAAAAACTAATAAATAATAATTTATTTGCGAGAACTTGGCTGGCACACTATCATTATAAGTTGCTGGATTAAGTCTGTATTTGTGCATGGCATTCGTAATTACTTAACTGTAGTCATTCATAAATATGAGTCCAGGTGTGTTTATTAAGGGATTCATTTACTGGCAGACATCGCACATAATAAACCGCTTAGTCTAGAAGTATGAAATGTTGCACATGAGTTCCTTAAAGGTATACCGAAGGTGAGCACAAAGGAAGGATTTAGAAAATTATATATCTAAGGGATGGAAGTTTGTATTGGAAGCAGGTAAATTTCGCCGATGGGATGCCGGCTCACACGGCTTGTAGTTGCAGAAATCTGAATTCAAAGAAGCAATATTAATTCACTGAAGCAAGGTATTTATTGCATATCATTTTAATAGCTTTAAAGACAAGTTGGCACTTCTACAGAGGTCATTAATTTTACGTTTGTACTAATAAACTCCTGAAGGTTATGTCTTATATGCTTATGTATGAAGGCGGCGCCAATTTGAGGAGTTCTAACATTTTACTGGTTTCTAATTATTCGTAGTTTTATGGGAGAACATTCAAGGTTTTACTAGAATATTAAATGATCTTTGTGTAGGTAACATATGTACATACATCAATATCTACTGGTCTAGTAGTTGCAAACAGAAAAGAAGCAAAGAAAATACATCTAATTGCGATGAAACATCTATCACACAAAGAACAAACTCAAACACGAAATAGAACAAGTTGGGGGAAAATGCACCATCGCTCAGCATCACGCTGTCACCCTACGCGAGACAGAGCCACAGCAGCGCTGGTATTCAGCGACACCCGGCATTGACGCGATGATATCACTCGGGGCCGCATAAAATGAAATACAGAAAGTAAATATAAAAATACTGTAACATACAATACAGGTTCTAAATCTTTATACGAATCAAATATTTAACTAAACATTCCGTAACTACAAGCGCGTACGCTGATTCGAGGTTCTGATTCTTTCAGCATGTGGATTTGTGCCCGGATAATGGAAATGATCCTTTAACCCCGTTTACATGGGACATAAACGTAATAGGCCCGAGCCCTATTACTGACGAAACTCGGATGTACTACAGGTACGCCTCTGCCTAACCCTTCGGAGATTATAGGCGTGATGTTATGTGTGTGTGTGTTCGTTCAATGTTGTTGTCAGCTACCGTGAGAATAGCCTAATTAACCTGACCACTTGAATAAACTAGCTGTGATTGATAAATCATAAACATTTGTCATCGAACACTTCAATTACCAAATGTCAACATTCGATGTTCACATGTCATATTTGATATGTATGTCATATCACTTGTGGGATGTTTTTTGTACAAATACAAATATATATATTTTTTGTTAATAAATTGTATATGTCTGCATGTGTTACCGTTAATGTCACCGTTAGCAAAAAAACTGCTATTGATTGTATGACCTTACTGTTGAACTGTTAGGATGGCTACAAACTGGCGACTTGTTATCGTAAGTGCAGTTGAAAATAGACCCTTTTGTTTTCTATTTTTTATTTGTGATATATTACTTAGACTGCCTTGTTGGTCTAGTGGTCGCAAGCGTTACTATTGAGATGAGGTCCTGCGTTCAATTATTAGGTCCGGCAAAGTGATATTAGTATTTCCCATTAGGGATTTCTCAGTAGCCGCCCGGAGTCTGGTTTCATGCCCATTGAAGGCAATAGGCTCACCCCCTATTACATGGGACTAAGACTATAGGTACAATCCTGCCTAACCCTTCGAGGATGACTGGCGTGAAGTTATTCTATACGATGTTACTTAGAAATTTAATAATATTGGCCGTTTCTCTAAATTCAGGAGTCGACAAAAGTCAAAACAACACTCATGCGCAGAGGCGTAGGAAGTAGTACTTTATTTCGAGTTCCATTGCTAACTAGCTGTCTTATCTATTATAGAGCACAGTTAGTTCTAGTTAATTTAACAGCAGAAGCTACTCAATATGATAAGTACAGCTCATTCATTAACATCGGCTCAGTCCTCCATCACTGCTAGGATTATCGTCAGCATCTCTGAACTAACACGCAACAACTAATAATTCTAGTTTAAATCGTTTCTAGTCGTGTGATGCTGGACTAGATTTGTGATCCGAGATATCACAAACTATTGTACTTACTATTAATATAATATACAAGAGCGACGACTCGACGACATGTATGAATTTAATTCACATTTCGGAATATACAGGGGGAAAAAAATCTTCCCTTCTTCTTTCTAGTTCTTAACGAATGCTAAAGAGAAAAACGATAACAGGAACCATGAGCTCAGTTTCGAAAAAATAAGTGGCGTGAATAAATAAAAACCACCTGTACGTACTTAACTGGACAAAGCCGTTGGGATACGGTTTTAACGGAATTGAATAGAATATTGTTATGGTGGCAAGACACCCGGGGAAGCAACGATGATGGCATTGTTAAAGCTGGAGGAACCACTTCAGGTGTTTAGAATCTGTGAAAAATGGCGGGAAAAAAAGGAGGCCTACACCCAACAAAGTCCCAAGACTGAGCAAACTTTAAAAAAATTGTGATGAAGGGGTTGATATTTGTTGCATTTAACTTCAAAAATTCAAGTGCCAAGTCCACGAAATTAGATAAATAACCATTATAAGTAACTCACGATTTCTTCAACGATTATCTACTCTTCGTGTTAAAGCTGTGTAGAAATAATGCTTAATTTCTGTACTTATATTGTTTTTTTTAATCATATTGTTTTTGCATGCTGCTTCTATTGCCGATTATTGTGCACTTGGCTTGTTTGTTGTCTAGTGTTAAATCGGTTGAACAGTGTAACGATTGTAGATAGACCAATAAACAAAAAAACAATTAAGGCCGTGAGTTTGAAAAAACAAATCTAATGGAAGAGGAATGTTGACATGACCACAAATAAATTGTTAGGAGGACAGGAGGGTGATGATGATAAAGGCCTCTTTGGCCAAATCTAGGCATCAAGCTTACGTACAGGTTTGTATTATGATCTGTGTTTTAAATGAAAATAAAACAAAACTTGGAAAGCTGAGTAAATGGTTCATACTCGTATTTTATATAAAGTCGTGAGTGTGCAGCCTGCCTTCAGTCCTGGCTGGAGGCCTTAATTTATTAGGGAATCCACAGGCAAGTCCGCTTAAGCAGACGACAACCGCATAGGTTGACCTGCGAGATGCCAAACAAACAAACAAACAAAAAGCCTGCCTTCAGTACATGTATTACGTCGTGAGTGTGCAGCCGGCCTACAGTATGTGATTGGATTATGACAGAGTATCGCGTCGATGATTTGTTTACGACGCAGTTCCGTATTATTTACGACCGGCCGCTCACTTCATTACAAAAAATAACATATATGGCTGCCATTAAATATCAAACTCGTATTCGATGCCATTCTTGAGATAATAACGACTTCTGAGCGGAACGTCGATGGTTTTAATGCAACATATCTTTTAGTAACTATTTAATTTAATTAAATCGTCATCCCACATTTGGACAATCTGTCAGTTATGTTTAAATTCTCTGGAACAGGTGGGAGAGGCCCACTGCCGACTGCCACCCTACGAGCAGAAATCCAGGCTGATACGGAGAGATCTAAACTATCTAAACTTATCCCATGCATACTTCCTAATAATACTACTATATTACTAATAATATTATAAACGCAAAAGTTTGTTAGAATGGATGGATGGATGGATGTTTGTTATTCTTTCACGCAAAAACTACTGAACGGATTTAGATGAAATTTGACACATGTGTAGACCATGGCCTGGATTAGGACATAGGTTACTTTTGATACCGATTTCCCAGGGAGAACCCACGGGGCGCAGCTAGTTTCTTATAAAAGACAATCTGCCTAGACTTTTGCCAACTATATTAAGGTTCCGTGCGTTCCGAGGCACGGAGAGGTCTCGATATGTAAATCATGGTCACCCATCCACGAACCAGCCGCGGCAAGAGTAGCTTAACCTTCGGTCGACCCGCGCGACTTCTATCATTTAGCCACGAACTAATAAATAATACCTAATGCAAAAAGTAAACGAGTAAGTAATCTAAACACTTTGCTCGTTCCAAGGTTCGAACCCAGGAATCCATGTTCAGCAGCCGCGCTTGCGACCACTAGACCAGCGATTAGTAAGTACAAGCAGTACAAGGCACTTGATTTATTACTTCACAAAAATCGAGTTACGTTAAGTTAATAGTATCCGTCACGCACTTCATTCACAATTCAAATCAACAGTAGCTGTTCACGAGGTGAAAGTGGAGCCATTAAAACAGATTTCTGTTACAATTACACTGGCTTGAAATATCTCCGCAAGATACCCAGTTTATTTAACCAACAGTAAATTGAATAGCTTTTCTTAAATATATAATACCTATAATAAATATTAATAAGACCAGCCTATTATTGTCCTACTGCAAGGCAAATGCCTCTTCTCGTACAGAGAAGTCACGAGTATTAATCACCACGCATGCTCAAGACGGGTTGGCGATTTCAGTCTTATATTGATGATAAGTCCTGGTTTCCTCACGATGTTTTCCTTCACCGATGTCAGTTATGTCCAAGATAAACTCAGAAAGTATATAATAATTTGAAAAAAGTCAGGCAAGTACTTGCCCGGATTTAAACCCACCACTTTGTGCATGAGAGGCGAGGCTTTAACAACTGGGCCATCACGACTTTAAGTTCCACGGAAATAATACCACATTATTGAGCGTAATAATTAATTTTCTGAAACTGGGACATTGACCTTGTGTGTACTTGTACAGTGGATAGCACTAGAGTTACTATTTATGTTCCATACAAGCTCAGGTGCACTCGTCACGGAGTAGATGTAACACAGAGACTAAGCTTTCATTGTTCGCTCATTGGCTACGTTCGTCTAGAGGTAGAAAACGTGACTGCTGAGTGCTGGACTCGAGCAAAGTGTGATTGAGTTTTCCCATCAGAAATGTCTAAGTAGCAGGCCGGGGTGTGGATTTGTTGCAACATGCTCGCACAATTACAATTGTGTGACTTACAAAATTGATACACACAGTTGTATAGTATTTATGTACATTGTGAGTGTTCTCTCGTTAACCTGCAACCCGTTTGTATATTTTTACAGACTCGTTTGAAAACGCAGATTTTGATGCACGTAGCCACGCCATGGCGTAGTTCGGTCTCTGTAACTTACATACTCCTGCCTTCTCTTTGCCCTTTCAGCGGAGTGCGTGAGATAGCGCGGAAACTTGCGCAGTGCGTGCATATTGTAATCTGAGCGTAGTATCACTCTAATGAGCCGGCTGAGAAATGGCGCGTGACCCTTTAATGTAGGTGAGAAACTGATCAACACGTGCTAAATTCTGCCTACGGTTATAATACCTATCTAAAATATGTAAAAGATTGGGTCTCTTTCTCCATCTGTGTGTTTTAAGAGGCGAATAAGAGGCTTCGCCAGGAAAGATGAATATTTTTACTTTAAATAAAATTTCATTTTGATTATTGGAGCTCGGGTATTCAGCCCTAAAACGTGAATGAGATATGGTAGGAAACGTGTTTAGTGAATTTTCCTGTAGGTTTCAGGATCTTACAAACCTTCAAATCGGGCGTTTGCAAGTAGCATTTTAAAACCATAAATAGTGTTAATGATTCAAATGATAAAGCTCGCACACCGAATCGTTAATTTGGCAATGAGTGGAGTTAATCCGCCATGTTGTCACAATATTACAATAATCCGATTACATCCGATGAGCCGCACCTCTGTGTCGTGCGAATTATATGCTTATACTGCCATATTCGGGCATATTGGGAAATAATCGATTGATTCACTGACTTAAGTCGGATTATATAAGAGTTCATGCTAGATTGTTGATAGTCCATTAGGTACATATCGAAACCGCTCCGCGCCCCGGTCAGTCCGGTCACGTCAAGCCGTTGATACCGGCTGTCTTCGTAGATCTATAAAAGTCGTTACTGGTAGTCAGAAGCCCAAATATCTGACAACCCAATACAACCCAGTTTTACAAAGGGTTACCGTACCAGGCCACTCAGAAAGTATTGCGATTTTTTTTTTGCATATATGAGAGACTGGCCAGTTATATTCTAATTTGAAAATATGATTATTTGTAAGTAAATATTGGTACGTTCCAATTTCAAAATTTCCCTCCACATTGTTTTCGAGCTAATTTCAATGACAGTGGCTCATAAAAAAACGGATGGAATATTTTCGCGCTATGATTTTGTACGAATGCAAGTGAAACCGGACGAATCGTACGATAGACTTCAAATGGCATTCATGGATGAAGGCCCTTCTAAGGCAACCGTGCATCGTTGGTATAAGTTGGTAAAGCGCAGTCGACTAACTTTGGGGGATGAAAAAAGTGGTCGTTCTTTGACGGCTGTTAAGGATGAAAACGTGCTAGCAGTGAAAAATGTAATCCAAGCTAATAGGCGAGTTACCTCAAACTCAAACTCAAAGCATTTCAAATAAACCAATTACAGGCACTTTTGAATTGTCAAGGTCGGTCGGTCAGAAAAATGAAGCTAGTTGCCCATTCCAAAGCGCAGTAGGTACCTATGGAGAAGAACAGGCAAGAAACTCCACGGACACTCACTCTACCAATCTAGAGATTCAGCAGATACTGCAGGTTGGATCGGGAAGCCTTCACGAAATTCTACACGTGCATCTTCGAGTGAGGAGGATAGTTTGACGCTGGGTGCCGCACAACCTCACCGATGCTCAGAAGCAGGCCCGGGTGGAATGGTGCCATATGATGAACAATTTTGAACTCGTCTCGGCGTGTTTACGAGATCATTACAGGTGAGTCTTGTATTTATCAATACGATGCAGAAACGAAGCTCCAGTCGACGGTTTGGGTGTTTCAAAACGAATCAACGCCTACCAAAGTGAAGCGATCTAGAAGTGGGGAAGATTTTGATCGCGAGCTTTTTCAATTTGACTGGCTACTTGGTATACTACCAAATTAACTAAAAAAAATGTTTACGTAGAGAACGTTTATTTTTATTTTTGCAAAACTTTCTGCGTGTCCCACGTATTAACCACTAACTGGTGTGGAGGTCAGATATGCAGTGGCTCTAGGTAACATATTGGTACTCAGCTGCACCCGGAGCAGGCGGCAGATTCATATTTCTTCTAGCCCAAAGGAAATCTGAATAAAAAGGTGACTGCCTTGTTTGCGTGATTCTGTTAGCAGACATTAAAACAAATTGTGTAAATTTCTGACCATGAAGAGAACGCACTTTAGTTGTAGGCAAATTACTTATCTGGGAGTGCCCTATAACCGACGAAAATAACAATTTTCTCAAAATAGATGATGAGAAAATACTTCAAGTGAAGAAAAAAAACAACTAAGTAAGCCAGAGTAGACACATTCCTGCGTTGTCCTAAAACAAACTGTAAACACAAAATGTAGCAATTCGGAGATGACCGAAGAATAACAATCACGTTTTATTGAAGTTTTAGGCGCTCATTACCGACGTGGCGTGCCGTCACAACCTGCACATTAAGATATAAATCATTTTTTAGTGCAAGACTTTAAATTATTGTTTGTGTTTTTAGTTTTATTATGTCTTTGACATTATTTTAGGAGATGTTGAGGTCATCTTCAAGTCTGCCCAGGTGCAATTAAATGTTGTCATACATATCCTTATTAAAAATAAATTTATTTTACTGAGGCAATTTACATTTACTACTTTGAATTGCCAAAAGCAACAAATCGACTAGCGACTAGAAAAAACTTTAACAGAAAAATAAACCAACTTGCAACGAGAAAATAAACTAAAAGCTCCAAAATTTATGTAAGTAACAAATTTTAAGTAGGTGTCAACTTTTTAAACATTAAAAACGTCCAAGTATCTCGATTAATAAGTATACTAGTTTTTTTTTTAAGACGTCTCGATTTTCATTCAACAGTTGCCGTAAAACACTATGAAACTAGATTTGTAAAGATGCTTGTGGCGGTCTCCTCCAAGTGGATAAAAATAACACCCAGAGGGGTGGAAATTCTTACTAAATGAAACTTGAATGCTATAGCTAATATGAAAATTGGCTTTGATAGGCCAATCATAATAATAGCTGTCCAACCTTCACAAACGAAACACCACACAATAATCTTGACATTAGCTCACTTTTCTAATTGCCTGCGATCACCATCCATCATAAACTTCTAACCCAATTCCGTTCAGTCCATATTGATATAATTTAAATGTAAATTAATTAATATCACCGTAAAAGTCACGTCGTCATGTTTATGGTGAAGTGGGCGCCATTGCCGATACAATATCATCAATCATAGCTTCGTATTAGGAGGTCAGCGGAGAGGTGGGAGCGAGGAGCCCACGCGATCTGCAGAGTCTGCTATTGGTTATATCGGATGATATAGATACTATTGTAATAATGTGTGTATTGTGTATTGGCCAATTAGAATAAGAATATGAAATGAGTATACATATACCGATGACCGAAAAGTTGACAACCAATTTTCACTCAACTTTTCATGCATGTAGGCATGTGATGCGGAGAAGAGGAAACAGCAGTAGGCGAAGATCGAAGAAACGATGGATCGACCGTGTGAAAGACGATATGGCTAGAAAGTGGGGACTACCGAGATGACGACTGATAGAGGTGGAAGAACGAGACATGTAGCGCCGACCTCAAATACTTTATGAACGCAGGATAACGATGACACAATTTCTTTGCATTTTATTTTTGTGTGGTTTTCAAGCAGCCGGCCCGCCTCGGATTTGCGTCCTAGATCGCGGACAAAGTCGCGGGCAACAGCTAGTTATCTATAAGTCCAGGTTTCCTAACTATGTTTTCTTCACTGATGTTAGTAATGTCATAATGTCCAAGATAAACTTAGAAAGTACATATGACTTGACAGTCACATGATACAGTGGTAATACCTACACATCATTATCATGTTCAGATACACCCACGCACCACATATGCTTTCATTAAAAGCCAATCAAGTGTGTCGGCTGCTCGTAAACTTGATGATTATACAATTGGTTGAAAGCGCTACAATATGGTCAGTGCAGCCACTCTTTATTTGGTGACTTTGGTCACGATTTCAAATTGGAGCTGTTTTAGGGCCAATTAGAAGTAACTTCGGTTTACACAGAGTAGAAAAATACAGTATACCAATAGACCCCCCCCCCCCAACTTGTTATTTTTGGTGTTTGTGTTCAATCACTGCGTCATGTTTACCGCAAATAAACGTTTTTCCTTTCTTCTTCCTTCTTTCTTTATGTTTAAAAAAATATAACGGCTTTTTTGTACAGACCGGAATTTCAGGTGTCGAGCTAAGGATGAAAATAATTTGAATTAGAATTTTTGATATATATATAAGTTGCCTCTTTATGCTGCTTTGCTTCTTGCAGATAGAATATTGTTCAACGGACCTAATGAAATAAAGAACAAAAAAGCAAAAAGCCTTCAAATGCAGAAGCAAACGCAGCTATTCCAAAGCTAAGTATTACATTACCAAAAACGATAGCCACTCCGTCACTCTCATACAGTTAGCTTGTCATTTAAATAGCTTACTAATAAAGTAATATTTTAATTAATATAAAATAACGTTCGTCCCACAGCGTCGTTAACAACGGGTGGTCCACCATTTTGACTCTGTTCGTAGACCACAACATGACCTTTTGATTAATAAATTATTAATCAATTATGAATATTATTAATTTCCCGTTTCCGCTTTTGGATGAAGATATCAGTCTCTTTTATTTTTATTTTTTATTCTCTCATAGATTTTGAGATTCCAAGATTCCGTTATTGCGAATACCGGTTGAATTTTGATGTGCTGTCTTTGTTTATGTTAGGTACATTTTAGAATAGAATAGAATATTTCTTGTGGCGCGAGTAGACGAAACGCCGGAGTGTTACTCCGCTGCCGTGAGAAATCACGGTACAGCGGACAGAGCTCCGGCGGGATCTCATGGCGACATGAAGATGGCGATTGTCGCAACCCAGTGCTGGGCACGCCACAAAAGCGGCGATAAGTCCCCTCTTTGAGGAGTGGTTGGAGAGGCGCCACGGCGTTCTCACCTTCCGCAGGTCCTCATTATCCTTGACACAGGTCCTCACCGGACGTGGTTGTTTCGGGAGGTACCTGTTCCGTACAAGGTGGAAGGAAATGCCCTGGTGTCACCATTGTGTGGATCGCCCGGAGAACACGTCGGAGCATACTGTGGAGGTCTGCCCAGCTTCGGCGGAGCACTGCCGCGTCCTCGCGGAGGTGATCGGCGGCAGCGATCTCTCGCGTCCGGCCCTGGTCCAGGCCATGGTACGGACCGAGAGCGAATGGGAAGCCGTCACCTACTTCTACGAAGCAGTAATGCATGCGAAGGAAGAGGTTTAGTGCGTGAGGGAGAGAACCTTGCGCCCTCACGCCCCTAGTCGCCGCAGGAGATACCATGGGCGTCGGGAATCGCCAACAGATTCCCGGCCACCGTAGGCGCTGGCTTGCGGACGGCGAGCAATGGGTAGCTAGCCGTCCGGTTAGGCCCAGGCCCAGATCGACGGTGCGTCGTGTTCCACTCGCGCCTCAAAGAGATGTCAGCACTAAATGACGGGGTCCGATAGGGCCGATGCCTGCCAGGTTCGTGGGTTGTTCGAAAGAGATACAGTGGCCCTGGTACAGGCAACTGAAGGAACACGGGCACCTACACGGCGGCGGCGGCGGGCGGGAGGTCGTGTGTGACTTGATTATTTCCCACCCAATAAAAAGGGTCCCCAAAGACTTTACCAACTTATTTGTTTAAAACTTCGAGACATTTCAAATGGTAAATTTATTTTTCAAAGAAAAATTGCATAGATATTTGTGAACCTAACTTTGTGCTAAATAATATGAACAAGGGATTGCGCACAATTTTTTGATTCTTTGTCTGTAGCAATTTAATTAAAATAATGTAGTCACATAATTATGATGTCACAGATTGTTTACAATTTATTGTAAGTCAAAGCTGTTTAGACTTTTATGAAACTTACCATTGTGTATATATTTTTGATTAATGATGTTCATTAATCAAAAATATATACACAATGATGCTCAGATTTTAGAGAACTCGACTGTACCAGAAAACTGACTGTAGTAGTCACTTGTTTGAAAAGAATATCGAACTCATGATAAAAGGCTCGATGTCTAAATCAGGCACAATACCATTATTACTACCAATTTTTTCGTGTAGTAGGTACGTGCGTCATGTCACGACTCAGTCAATATCCATAGCATTGATCCTAGCGGTATCCCTCCTCCGTGCCTCGGGAAGCACGTCAAGCTGTTGGTATCGGCTGTCATTCGTAGATCTTTAACAGTTGTTACAAGTAGTTAGAAAGAAACCCAAAAGTCTGACAACCAGTCTTACCAAGGGGTATCGTGTTACCCAGTAACGAAGAAACCCCAGGAACGTAAAGGGTTGTGGTTGAGATAGGCAGGCGCTCCATGAAAAATACTAGTATTCAGCTGCATCTGGTTAGACTGGACGCCGACCTCAACACAGTTGGGAAAAGGGTGCCAGATGATGATGTTCGGCAATAGCGACCCCACGGTCCCTATCTCCCGGGAGAAGTCTTGTTCCTCACCTCTGGCTAACGTTTAATGGTCGGCTGCAGTGGAGATTCGCAAGAACTAACGTGCTCGGAGGATTCCAGTAAGATGTGGTGATGCAGGTAGGGTTCTTGACCATACTTCAGGTATTGTCCTGATAGCCGTGGAATACCTCTCCACACCTCAAGCACCTCAGGAAGTGTTGCCCCCATTGTTGCTACATCACTATGTACTAGCGTCCGTTTTATGGGGGCCGTTATTGAGTCAGCATAATACCCCCTGCCATTATTAAGTGAGCATATCACCCCCTACACTTTTATCCGTGTATTACATAACATTGGTCAGACAGGGGACATTAAAAAATACATCTAAAGGGCCTCTGCGAGTTGGTTTCGGCCCCTCGTACCTACGGCTTCTATCCAAAGACATTAAATCCCAGTTCCCTTTTAGACATTTACCTGTTTCTAAATACCTAATATTAATTTTTGATTAGTTATCCGGATTTTGGTCCACATATTACAGCGGCCTCGTTGGACTAGTCGCAAGCGCTATTGCTGAGCATGAGGTCCTGGGTTTTACCCACCCGGAATTTCCCAGTAGCAGCCGATGCATTTGTGCCCGGTTGATGGCAATGGGCTCGCCCCCTATTACATGGGACTTAAGCATAACTGGCGAAATGTAGGTACACCTCTGCGAAATACAACCGTGATTTTATGCAATCACAGCTATGAATGGTTTTATTGCAATTAAGATTTAGGAGGTATGAGCAGATTTCATTCAATAAATGTTCTGAAACTGGAATTGAGGCTTACTATTACCAAAGCCGTAGGTACCGATAGATGCAGTTCCTAACATCTTTATCAAATGGGTTTCATCTTGGTATACTGTAACATCCTACTCTGTGTGCAGTGAGTCACGGATCGTCTGGAGAGGCTCATAATTGCATATTTATGTCATCTATTACCCGCCGACATGTTGGCTGCAGCGCGCGCGCGGCTTCCGCAAACAATCGCCGCACTAAATATATTGATAGGTTCACAGAAACGCTACACATAAATAAATACTAACGTATCTAGGCGGCTGCTGTGTGTGGATACTATTCAGGTTAACTTTATGGAGCATATTCCTTTAATATATTTTCAGATGCCCAGCCGTGAGGCATTAATGCTCGTGCAGACTGGCGAGACAAGTGACGCGAATCGCAAGCGACACAAAGGCACCGAGTGTCGTGCGACGATGGAGGATTCAAGTCGCGCTTGTTTGCATGAGCAATTACGGGCTAGGTATAAAAAATATTGCAGCAGCTTTTTTCGATATTTGATGAAGGAGAGGTAACAATCACTGTTAGCAAGATACCTACCCCCCCATGGTATCTCTATCAGCATATTGTTGTAACTTAGTTAAATCAGGCAGAGATGAGACAGCTGATTGTTGTTTTAATTATATGTCTAAACTTAACTACCTTATGACCTTACGCTGTTGACGGTGGGTTGGTCCGAAGTCACAGCATTTATCTGAGCAACGACCTGTTCTTGCACAGATGCGAGGCACAGCTTAGTTATTGTTCTTATTACTGTTGTTAAGAAAAGTAGTCATTCTTTCACTTTGCAATCTTGTTTTTGTTTGTACTGTTTTTGTTATTTTCATTTGCCAATGTCGCAACACAACTAGAGCAATGTGTATTGTCTTTGGTACTGAGTGACATCAGGCAATGGACAAAAATGCAAAACGTTTTATTTTTATTTTATATTCTGAATACGAAGCCTTTGACTACTTTGTACGTATGTAATTTGTGTTTTGATTTTTTATAATGTGCGTTTTATTTGTGCAAAAAAAAAAAAACTTTCATTCTTCTTTAAATATTATTTCTAGTCTTTGGGAATTAAACACAGTCACAACTTTATATTGTTTATAATAGGTAGAAGATACATTAAGTATGTTTGCCGTTTGAGAAAACCGTGAAGTCTTAATTATTCAGTAAATTAATTGGTTTATAAACCATGACTTAGGTATGCCTGTTTTAAATAAATACGACTTAGGTATGACCTATTATAATTCAGTCGTTGATTGACGGTATTCTACCGAATTAGTTCTGTAAAGTGGGCGTGAAATTATAACATCTGTAAGTTCAGGCCCGTATGAATACACGCCTGTATTTCTACATAGTTTATTTTATCTGTAATTAATTATTCTATACTGTTCATATGATATTTATTCTCTCAATTCAGTTCCTTCTTAATCTTGAGAGAAAGCTTTAATCAGTTTATGAAGTTTTGTTAACAACTAAACTTTTTCATGAAATCATGAAAGTTGATGTTAATTGTGATTAGAGAGAAGTATTTCATATTTAATTTCATATTTAATTTATTGGTGATATAATTCTATAAATTGGTTAAGGTCGCGAATAATGTATTGATTTTTGCCTGTATAGCGTCTTCGTCGGTTTAACAAAAATTAGGTTGGTACTATAATTCTATTCTTATTGGAACCGGTAAGATATCTATCGTTCCTCTTTCTGCAGTGACAGCGAGCTAACGAACGGGCTCCGTTGTCAACTAGATTAGAAGTACGCGCTTTATGTTGGTGCTACAATGATTTTCACTAGGCTTCTTCTTAGACTGGTTAAGCTAGTACTCGTACGTCGTGTATGTACCGATGTAATTTGTAGTTTGTAAGTTAGTTAAGTCCTGTCGTGATTGGCTAGTGGTTACCTCACCTCTAATTTGAACCCACACCCCATGAGGGTGTACCTAATCCGGGCTAGTACCTAGAAACGTGGCTTTTTAAATTGATATTTACTTTCTGTCTGCCGCGTTGGTCTAGTGGTCCCAAGAGCTACTGCTGAGCTTGAGGTATTGGGTTTGATTCCCAGGTCGGGCAAAGTGTTATTGGGTTTTTCTATCTAGAATTTCTCAGTATAAGCCCGGAGTCTGGATTTGTGGCCGGTTAACCAACGATGCAGTCTCAGGTATCGATGTTCCGAATCGCTGTCAAGTTTAGAGTACTCATCGATAATTCCAGTATCGTATCCGCCCTACATACCGCAGCAATTTGTGTCCTGACTTGCAGTGAAGCGGAGATTTACACAAATTGAAACGTTTCCATCTGTCGACGCAGTAAATACACCACAGATTATATATCGTATCGCTTGATTATCATGTCGGCTAGAAAGTTGGTATCGGTATCAGATTTACGGTCTCGATATCGGTATCACGCTGGCTCGCTAATTGTAAGTAAGCTTGGGGGCGTTATCGTTAGGAGATTGTTGGGGCAACGATTAGTGGGCTCAGGAACATAAATGGGTTAAATTATAGGAAAACAATGAATAATTTCGTGAGAAAGTAAACAAAATTTATGTTACATTGTGACAGGCCTACACTGTCCTCCCATACCTATTAACACTGTTATTTGAAAACAATGTAAAAGCCAAATATTTTTTAAAGAGTAACCGTGGAGTTTCTTGCCGGCTCTTCTCTATAGGAAACAATCAATTGGAACCGTGCACAAAACTTCTGAAGTATCAGTACCCATGTAGGTTTATGTGAAAAAAAATACTCCGTTTTTTTTTTGTATTTTTTTTTAATTTGACTTTCGTCCGTCTTATTGACCTGGGGTCGACGAAGGTGCATCCCCACAGGTCGGACATTTCGGTTCTTCCTTTATAAATTTCTCAGTAGCAGTCCGAACCCTGGATTTGTGTCTACTTGATTTGATGGCAGTGGACTCGCCCCCATTACATCCATGCAAAATTATTATAAATGCAAAAGTAACTCCGTCTGTCTGTTACCTATTTTCAGGCCTTTACAGCTGAGGGTTATGGTTGTTTGGCACACGGATAGACCATGACCCGTTTCCGGGGGATAATTTCCGACCTTCGCGCTGGCAATGCCGCGGGCAAATGTCTTGGATCATTTAGTTCCCTTCAAAATGGTTGAGCTGAATGGTGCTGGTCCATGCATCATGTTCGTGAACGGGCGCCGTCAGTTGAGACTGGTCCTCTCTTGGCTGCCACGGCAGTTTTTTTTTGCTGCACTCTGGACGCTTTTAACGTGTACGGTTTTTGTACATCGTCATCACATAAAAGATCAACATTAATGATGTTACTAAAATATTTGTAACAATATTATTTTAAATAGTGTCCATGCTGTCCATGAAGTTTCTTGCCCGTTCTTCTCCATATGTACCTACTACGCATTGGAATGGGCAACTAGCGTCTTCTTTCTTACTGATCAACTTCTTGACCATTCAAAAGTGTCTGTAAATGGTATTAATTGAATTAAATGCTTTGAGTTTGAGTTAATAGGACAAAATCATACAATACGGACGCTAAATCATGGCGAGTTCGAACTTTGCGCAGAAGGCTGCGCACTTATATTTTTCAGGACCCAAATAGTGGCATAAGGCGAGTGTGAACTCCTACGTACAGCAAGCGTTCAAAAGTGCATAGGCACGTTAAGAGTCGCATTGCTGTGAACTCGCGGTACGACTGTATTTCTTTAAACGACACACACCACAATGGTCGCATATTTGTACGTCACACACTGAAGTTAAGTCGCGCACTCGCATTGCACTGCACGAAACAAAACTATATTTCCGTCGCTTTCGTTAGACACGCATCATGCTCGTCACCTGGTCGGTTTATGGCATTGCTAAAATGCGAGTTAATCAAATATGAGCTGATAGCAGTAGGCGCCAAGTGATGGACTGAGAAGCAGTCGGCTTAGGTTCTAGTCTCATAAGATCAGCGCAGTTTTATTGCCATTTTTTATTTTGGTTTGCTATAGTAACAATATTAAAAAAAATGCTGCTTTTTTATTTATTTATTTATTCACTCTAAACATACAAATATCCTTACAGGCTAGGCCCAATACGATATTGTAGCACACTAAAAATTTAAATGGTTCCACTGTTTTAACATATAACTTGCAAAAATATTAAGTAAATGCGGGGTGAAACCGACCCCCCCTAACTTTTTCAGTTACACGTCATTGTCGACTAAATCAAACGCTTTTTTAAAGTCGAAATATGCAGCATCGGTTTGTCCCCCACTGTCTACAACCGGCACTACATCTGCCATGTAGCTGAGTAAATTACTTGTTGTATTTCTAGTTGGCCGAAATCCATGCTGCACGTCTGTAAGTTGCGATCTAACTTGCTCATAAACGCTCCTATGAATAGCCGATTCTAATACTTTGTCCATTGATGACAATACTGCAACCGGTCTGTATTCTTCAACTTTAATTCCCGAACCTCCCTTCGGCACCGGTATGATCCGGGTAATCTTCAACATCTCGGGAAACACAGCTGATTTAAGGCAAAGATTGTAGATGTGCAACAGCAGTCTCACTGATTCCATTCGACAATCCCTAAAAATGTACGGCGGAATACCATCAGGCCCTGACGATTTATTCGGCTTATGTTTCTGCAGGGCGCGTACCACGTCATCCAACTCAAGTCTATCAAGATGAACCCGCCCTACTCCGTTCTGACTGCCCGCTTCCACTATCGCCACATCCACATCTAATTTAGGTTGATCTACATTATACACTGAGTAAAAGTATTCAGCGAATTCTTGAACCGCTTGGTCACACGTCAAGGCCTCTCTGTTCTTAAAAATTTTTGGGCTTCTAGTGTTACCTCTTTTAGAATTAACATAAGAATCCCAAAAAAAATTAGGGTCGCTCGACATTTGGTTTTATTATTGCAAGGAAGGGTTTAGAATAAAAAAAAGCGTAACAAGACATAACAAAAATAAAAACATATTTATTTGTTTTAAGTAATATTTTACATATGGATAACAAACCGATACGATTATTTATAAAAACTTATTCAGCCAAATTGGATGTGCAATACTAGATCAAGGAACTTAGAAGCAATTTGTTTTATTTTGACATGTGAAATGTAAAAAAAAAGTAGATTAAATTCACCATGAACATTGAGCTTCGATCTTTAATTTCCAAAATAAGTGATTTTAATAAGTGGTTATGTAGGGCAGTTTGTTTACTTAAGTATTTCACATTTTATTTGGCTTTAGTGAATATAGATTATATATTGAGGATAGCTTAAGTATTCATTTTTTCTAAGAAAAGAGGATTGAAACTAAACCTCAATTTTTATAATTAAGTAATCACGGATAAAGCGCAATATACAGGATAAAATATTCCGAAACTTTATTGTTTGCTAGGCTTCGGTGATGCAACTTCTTAATGACTTCTTGAATAATTCAGCAAAATGTCCGGTTGGTATGAAACCGTTTGTTTCATATTCATTCACCATGTGAATTCTTGTTTAAATAAGCTTCATAAACAAGCGCTCCGATTAGCAAGCAATTCACTCTTCCTGAAATCAAAATCAAAAATATTTATTTGCTAGAAATATGGTGCAAATAATTCACTGACTCACAGTATTTCTCTCGAATGAAGAATGTAATACCATTAGACATCTCTAAGCAAAATACTATAAACTATAATTAAGAAAAAATATTATAAATAACATTATGTTTCGAAAACTACTCATCATTCACTAAATTAAAACAAATAGTAATATATATTTAGTAAAATATGAAATATTTAAATGATAACACTCACACTTATTCCATTTGTGCTATCACATCATTTACGTCCACTTTTACGCAGCGCAATAATATTGCCAACACTTCAATATTTATATAACACTGCATTTTGAAAATTATAACCTCAATATCGCTAATTAACAGATTTAAATTATAAATAAATTAAGAGAGAGTAAACCATATTAAATACTTGGGTATCACCTTAGACTCTAAATTAAACTTTGCGGAACATATAAATTGTCTGACTGGCAAAATACGGAAATTTATCTATGTGGTTAGGAATCTTCGGTCGATCCTAAACTCCAAGCAACTACTATCTGTTTATTGTGCTTTGTGCCAATCGCTCCTGACGTACTGCATCACTTCATGGGGTGGAACGTTTAAAACTAACCTTTTAGCACTGGAGAGGGCTCAAAGGGCAGTCCTTAAAGTTGCACTATTTCTTCCTTTCCGTCATCCCACTGTAGAAGTTTATAAGTCTGCTAAAGTCCTCTCAATTCGTCAGCTTTTTGTTCTCCATGTGGCTTTGAAACAACGATCTCTTATTCCTTTTGTAAATACCGATAATAATTACGATATGAGAAGAAGAAGAAGGAATATATGCCAACCTAAATCAGTAAAATCCAAATTTGCCCGAAATTTCTTTTCTTTTCTTAGCCCATTTCTATATAACAGACTGAATCATTTACTCTCTGTTCATAACCTAAACAAAGCAGTTTTTAAAAGGAAAATAACTGACTGGCTTATCACATTAGATTATACACAAATTGAAGATCTTTTTAAAACTATATCTTGATATAAAAATTTACAAAAATCCCTTCGCAAAACACACATCCAAGCACCCCAAACCACGCACGCACACACTCACTCCACATCTCGCACACTCACCAACACGCTTTCACACACATTCACATACATCCTCCCTTGCATGTATTCTTAATTAAATTAATTAATAAATTACTTTAATTCAATAATTTTATAAATCATGTTTAATGAGCAGTATTGCAATATTATAATGTGTTATGTTTTTATTTCTATAAGATATACGAATCAGATCGCGTCCAGTGCAACGAAAATAATGTGAAACTTTGTTATGGGGGCCTGGTGACCTGACATACAGGTTTTGTAAAAAACTGAGTTTAGGCACCAGTCTTCCACAAATAACTATGAAACTGTGTCTGTAGACTAATAAATACTATATCTGTAATTTGTGGAAAGAAATAAATAATAATTTAATTTATTTAATTTACTTCAAGTAATTTTATTAAAAGAAACAAAAAAATTTAATTTTAGGATTATTAATAACATATCAAAAACTATAAACAGATATCATTTGAATATAACATCAAGCTTAGGTTATCCGCAGGCGCTGGCAGGGCTTGGCATAATCACCCATACAGGCTGGCATGCCTTATGTTAAGTTAGTTGAAATCATGAACTTCTATCAACTACGGACAAAGTAAGTTTGTGTGCGTGTCTATAGTATAGAAACAACTTATAGAAGAAGGTCGTAAGTGAAACCTAAGTGTCAATCTATTGCTTTGTGAGATTGCTTATGGACTTATGAGCGCTACTGTACATGCGCGAAAGTTCGGAGAAACTATGTTCCGACCGGCTGTAGTCATCGACCGTATTGTTACTGGCAATGTTGTTAAAATTAATTTCTTTGATAACTCCCACGTTGCTGAATCAACCCTCAATCGTCCACCCACTCCTTCGATATCGTTATTAGCACAACGGATAGGGTCACCGCTACAGAGAAGCTCTTATCTCCGCCGTAACTATGATGCTGTATCACCGGACCTCAATCATTGGGGTTTGTTCTGTAGAGCTGAACTCTTAGAGATTACTGTACGACGAGTTTATCCGACGGACTTTATCAGTGCACTTTGTCGCAGTGCCGGAATGCAGAATAGTTAAAGAAAGACAAGTCAACCCAATATTGTATAGTTATAATAGTAATAAAAGCCTTTATTCGATGGTCAATACAGTACCGTTTTAATATGAACAAATGCAATTTTAAAAGTAGTTTAAGAAAGAAAAAAAACTTTATTCGATGTAAGTAAATGCATTTTCTTCAGCAACCAGTTTGTTGGTCAGGTAGTCCTTCGACATAGGCTTCCACTTATCCATCCTTTTGGTAAGCCATCTTCCCATCTCATGATTTGACGTCCCTTTAGTCTTTTTATTCCCTTTTTTATATGAAAAAGATCGCTGTCTCTAAAAATGTATAGAACCACCGCGCAAGCTTTCTCCAATGCAAGCTCCTCCTTTTTTGAAGTCGGTTAACATATAATTGCGGCATTCAACAGAACTTTTTTAATATGATGGACAAAGTCTGTTCCTATTTAGAATTTGAAATTGTCGTTGAAATTTGAGTTGCGTCGCGCTCAATAAAATTATTTATTCGCTATTATTTTAAAAAAATATGAAATAATCTAAAATTATTTACTAAACTAAGTTGATTTTTGAAATTTTTAGGTGAAGTATTTTTCTTAAAATGGTTTGAAACAGTCTTTAAAGAAATTCATATTGAGCTTTCAAGATTCACCTTGGTTTTGGAGTGGACCTTTTGAACTTTCCTACAGTACGTCCTGATTTAACACAACATGAAGATTTATTTAGATGGTAATGTATTGTGGGGCGGCTGGTGTCGAGTTGTTAGACACAGGTATTAGTGACACCTCAGTTCAATATAAATTAAGCAGAGAGAGTTCTATTGTATGATGGTATTCATTTGTAGGTATAGGGTGTGAACGATTTCTTGTGTAGTCTCTAGTTGTCTAGTGTCCAGTCCTAATAAGAGAAATTCTTATTGCTTTGTCGTATTTGCCTGTCTGTTTGTGAAAAATATTTGTTTGTTCATTTTTGCAGAATGATGAGATGTTTTCTGTTTTGAGCTAAGATATTTTTTTAAGATATAATGGCAGTCTTATAATACTTAGTAATTATGAAAGGGATCAAACCAAAAAGCTGTGATTAATTTTCAAACAACAGATTTGATAATCTGACTCAATTTTCCTTCTAGTAGTTCAATGCTGTTAGTCATCGCCTCCTTACCTGGAGCTCGTGAACGTTGTAACTTGTAAGCCGTATCTCAATAGATTCAGTGACTCTTGATATTGACCCGACGCCGGCGCGTCAGGTTGGACGCACGGCCCGACAGTCGACACGAGTTTGGTAAGGCTTACGTTGAAATAAAATCATTTGATTTTATCTGCGCATAATCATTGGCGACCATGTTTTTTCAGTTAACCTATCTTAGTCATCCATATATGGAGGAATATTTAACTCTCCCATAGCTTGGCTTGTATGTCTCTTCCAATGTTGAGATAGTTTGGTAGTCCATCAAGCGATAAGGACGCCCGTTTTACTAGTTAATGGGGAAGCGCTAGATTGCTCGCGAAATTCGAATTTTTACCTTTTATGCAATTTTGATTTCAACAAAATATGATTCGCGACAGTAAAAAGTATGTATTTACAGAAATATAATCAATAAAATCATCAGGTAAATCATCAGCGGTACTTATTTTTTAAATATCGCAGCATTATGCGAGATAGGAGGTTCGTATTTTCTGTGCGTGTCCAAAATAAAAATAAAAATAATTTCAATACTACGATGTAAGTTCATAATTATAATCATAATGAATGACAAATTCATAAAATATCAATCCATAGGATTTTAAATGAAGTTAGACGGTTGTATGTATTGATGATTTAAGCGGTTATAATTCTGTAAATACATACTTGTTAGTCGCGAATCATATTTATTATATTTTGTTCTACATACAACCTTACATTGACCTGCAAATTGCAAAAAAATGCGGTTTCGTTAACAGGATCTGACCAATGGAATAAAAAAAACAAACCCAATCTTCTTCCTAGCGTGTCCATGTAGTAGATGGGTAGGCAGAAACTACAGAAAGCCACGTGGTGAGATGCTCCTCCTCCTCCGACTCCCTTTACTTCGTTTACATTCATACATCTGGTCATACACACGCCAGATGCCTAGACGCGAGGTGCCTGGATCATTTCAAGAACTTTACTAATAGGATTACGATAATTATGTCCTTCTGGGGCGTCCTCTCCCGGCGGCGATTGCGCTCACATCTGCCTTTCGATAGTCGCCTTTCATTAATTCTCCCAACATGACCAAATATTCTAAGCTTCATCATTCCTTAGCCTACCTTCTTCGCACCACACATGCTTCACTATTAACGCATTTCCACGGCATTTATTCTACTTTCATGCCTCTTTTGCCACATCCAACACTAACTTCCCTACAAAGCGCAGGCACCAGCACACCATCGTGAACAGCGAATCGTGCCTTATTGGACATCGACCAATAATATTATTATTATACAATTCTGGCACTGTATGATTGATGTCAGAGGCTAAAGGAATTTCATTATACACAATGATACCAACACGATATCTGTCACAATAAACCTACAGTACCCACATTAGTCGCGCCTACTAAATAATTCAACAATCAGCAATATTATTCTACAATTTATATGAATGGTTCAAATGTGTCCTGCGCGCATATAAATAAAGGCAGCCCAGACATAACTTGTCGCGCGTATTAGTCGGTGTGTAAAGGTTAAGCATTTACTTTGATGTGCCCGCCAGTGGGACAATAATAGGCTGGTATTATTATTTTAAGTAAGGTGACTATAAGTCTGTCAATCTAGGATCAGTTCTATCTGAGATCATGGCACAACTGATGCCAGATTGAACGTAAATTAGGCACCAAATCACAAAATTACAATATAATATTAATTTATCGTAATCAAATTGACAATAGATAGAGCAGAGTTGACTAATGCTAAATTGATGGTGAAGTTTTAAGTGTAATGGATCTTAACGAAGTATTCCCGTTTTAGCATCTAGTTTTGGAGCACCCATGCACCAAAGATATGCCCATTTTGCATGATAAATACATAGGTGCCCCAAAAATAGGTGCTCAAACGGTAATACTTTCCTAACACATTGCAATATTTTCGTGTGGTGATTCCGGGCCAAAGTTCCTGGCATAGTAATGGCTCCTGTCACCACTAGTTTAAGCCAAATGCATTGGGCGGAAGCATTAACCTTTATGCAAATAATAACAAACCGCGATAAACACATTGCAATGATTACGATCGACCGTTGAAAGCGATAGACATTACAATCCTTAGAAAATGGCCAGTAGTTTTGTAATAATTAGATTTTATTTTGAATTTTATGAAGGATGATTTGACTTGATTTTGATTTTTAATATTGAACAACATAGTTTTAAGACCTTTGTAACTAACAATAAGTTATGGACAAATAATTCCTCTGAAATAAATGAGTTTAATTTAAATTATAATGCAGGCCGTGTGCCCTGTACAAATTCCAATCGACAATAATGAAAAACTTCCACATTCAAACTTTCATTATTACCCGTTATTAGAAGTCAAAGTACCAACTTACACTTTTCTAACTTCAAAAATGAAGAACTGTAAAATAAACTTTCATCCCGTATTTAACACTTTTAGGGGGTGATTCCTTCGCCTCAGGGTCGCGGGAAATTCGGAAGAAATACCGTTGCCCTGGCACAGTCAACTGAAGGAGCACGGGTGGGTTTTAGTCAGTAAAAGTCTGACACGAAGAGCGGGAGAAGTCATTTGATGATTTCCCACCAAAAAAAAGGGGGTGATTCCTTCTTTAGAGATCACTTTCGTATATCCATAAGGAACTCTTGTGCAAATAACGTTTAGGTTGTGCGTTGTCAGTGTGTGAATTAATGAATTAAAGGTTTTTATTAAGAAGAAAAGCCGTGTGACAAATGAGGTTTCTCATCGCTAAAAATGATGAACTGCCATGCAACAATTATCTTCTGTTTAATCTCTTCAGGGAATAAATTTATAAAAATCCTATCTCAGTGCTCTCGTTATGATAGGAACTCTTTTGCATAAAAGGATATATCTAGGCCCAGCGTCTTAAGGTGTGCGTTGTCTGTCAGTGAATTACTGAATTCAAGGTTTTTATTAAATATTGTAGTAGTCGCGTCGCTTAAACAGTGTGATGTCACCCTAATACAGTGGTTCTCTATTTCTGTTAATTCCAAGAATTAATTATAAAGTAAACAGCATAGAGTATGTAGTTGTTAATTGATCTCGAAGTTTGACAAATGTATGTACATATCGCGTTTATATTTATGTTATGTTTATACAACCGACCATTGGGAGTTTATGTAGTTTTATTGACGGTCGAAATGATTCAGAACTTGCTATGAAGTTGACTTTTTATTGCCATAGCAATGTTTGTTATTTTATGACATAAGTAATAAAATTAGGAGCATAGCGAATTTTATTTCGCCAAAATGTTTTCAACCTCTTTATTAAATTATCTGGTACAATTATTTGTTATTTTAGTGTCCAAGGCCGCGTCCGAACTAAAAACTATCGTCGCGTTCATAATAATATGTACCTTTTGTTCGGTTGACCAGAACGTATGGTCGTGGCGGCAGAACCTTCCGGTTTTCCGAAAACAAAGTGACATGAACGAGACGATCGCCTTTGGTTAAGACGCGGGTTATGACTTTGAGATTCAGTCTAAACCACTTGTCATCAAAAAGAAAGTACGAACCTACATATGTAATCTAAAACGTTTTCCTAAATACGTTCCGGAAAAAGCTGCAAATCACCAGTTTTTAACACTCTTTAACATTAATTAAAGCTTTAGTTCCCTCACGTCGAGAAAACTTTAGTCACATACTGTTCCTATGTCAGGGGTCCATTTCCAGATTGTTCTTTGATTTATCAAAAATGATTAACTTTTGAATACAACATCCGTCACACGACTCTAACATCCAATCGATTAAACGATACTGTGTAGGTAATTAAAAGATGGAAGTTGTCGGCCCTTGTTTGTCTGATAACGTGGCATGTTGTGACAAGTCCGTAATTAATTAATGAAACATTATCGACGAGTGTTAGCTTGTATCTATTGTATGAGGAACTAGTTCCAAGTATTAACATAATATCTACGTGTGTATGCACTATCTACTGGAAGATAAGCTCAGGTTTTTGTTTCGAGTTGTGATTGGACTCGAATGAGTGTTGCTGAATCGAGATGTGCTGATGTGTATTAAATGAAACGATGGATGGAGTGTGTGAAGTATATTGATAGAAATGGGGTGACTACCGAGATAACGACTAACAGAGAAGTAAGTTAAGAAAGAAAGGAAGAAAAAAGACAAAAAGAAAGAAAGAGAGAAAGAAAAGAAGTAGTATAGAAGGAAAAGACATGTTGCACCGAACACAAATACATACGGGACAAGTTATATGTTTTAAATTTATGAAAGTCTTGACAAGGAGTTGGCTGTATCATCAATGTCAACATCATTTCAGACGAAATACGTCCACTTCTGGACACTGGCCTCCCCAAGCACTGCCACTTCGACCGGATCTGTCCTCCTCGCATCGTTGGATGCATAAGACTTGGGATTTTATGTATGCATCGAGTTCATGTTGTATGCGGTTGTGGTTGTCTACTACCACGCGTAGCACGACTGGGTCTTGTCATCGGAAGAATAGACAAAATAACCGATAGAATAGACAAAATGACAGATAAATTAGACAAAAAGACAGATTTCTTCATTTATCTTGCTCCGCGTGCTGATGTCAATTCTTATTATTAACTTTTAGATTTATACTAAGACGTGCATAATTAATAAAGCCGACACTAATTTAAATTATTTTTATGGTGTAAGTACGAAAAGAGCATTCCGTCTATCTATTTTAATATTGAACGAAAATCCCATTAGCTTAGTTTTGATTCAATTTCCATGAATAATAGCGAAACTATCACAGATTTAATTACAATTCTGTCCAATTACAGAGATGTATTAATTTAATATAATCTACAATCTGAGCACATTATGGGATCACGTCGATTTATTACGAGCGAACTAGCGCAGACTATGACATCGAATTAATTATTACAGGTAACAGCACTGACCGGTGAATATCATTAGTGTAAACTAGACTAGCTTTGTGGTTTTACTTGCGGAAACAGATCTTACTAGTTTTATACTAAATTACTAAAAGTCTGTTCATACTAATCGTCCGGTAAATCAAAAGCGCGGGAAGTCAAGCACCTGTCACTTTCTATTGACAGCTCGCTCAGCCAATGATGAATGTTGTTCTGGTTATCAGAAGCGAGGTTCATCGTGAATGTTTAATTGTAATCCTGTTTATCTGTTTGTCTGTTACATTTTCACGCTTAAAGGACTGAACCGATCGTTATGTTTGGCAGGTATATAGATAGCCTAGGACAAGGAAAAGGCCAGAGGCTGGTTAGTAACTAATAAATCTCACCGGATATACCGTGAGTCTGTTCCCGCCCTCGTACAGCCTCACTTAGCGCAAATTTCACCAATGAAACTGTGCCGTCAGTGTCATAATAGTTTTGGAATATTGACACCGCAGAGTGTCTTACATAAATTAAAGTTTTTAGTTAAATCCTATTAGTGTTTGCATGTCGCCGTAATAAAAATGAGACTTGCCTCACTGGATACAGTGCCATACGACCACGGGTCGGATTTCAAATGTAAATATGATCTTATTTCCTGATTTTCAGTTAGCGTTTTAGTAATTTTACCCGACAGCGCGGGAACAAAAACAGGGTTTTGTTTTTCATGCGTATCTTTGTGGGATCTTTTATACCCTCAAAGCATCCTAACGGCTGGATGGATTTTAATTCATGAGCTGTCTATCGACGTCTGGGTCACCCAATGGTAATAAGCTACGTCAAAAATAGTTCATAATTATTTCAAGCAGTCGGATGTAGTTAGTGTCACCAAATCTGACATTGAACTAAAAGTAATCAGACCGCTTTAAAAGTGAGCTTGTTTTGAACTTTTTTCCATTTAGGTAACCCTTTTCCTGAAAGTACGTAACATTCCGTATCTCCAACACGGTACTATATAACATTCTCACGACAAATTGATCGTCTTCCGATATTCAGAATACTCTCTCAAGTTTATAAATATTTATGTCGATAACTGTTACAGTTTACACTCCGGTTATTAACGCGTCTTCCTTATCAATTTTATTATAATTTGTTTAATTATTTATAGCTGTTAGAGTTTTTAATTAATGCAGTGTGGATTTCACGGTGGTTAGGCGAAGCATTCGCTATCAACCTGTATACATAAAATACTTCTGAACTGCTACAAATATTTGGTAATAGAATAAAAGTGTCTTTTGACAGCTGTCAGATTAATACTTATGTCATGCAAGCATGGAATTAGTATGTACTAATATACAAGTTATTGCGACATGCAACAATATGTATACGAAAAAGCTCTCTTTTTCTGATTCTAGAGCGAACGTAGCATGTTATAATAAATTGCCATTTGGAAACTCTTTGGCGTGATTCAATTCTCATAATCAATATTCAAAGGATTATTTTAAGTTAAAGAAGGTAATCATAATTTATTATCAACAAATCGTATGCAAATGTTAAATAATTAAATCACATAAATAACGTCAGGTATCAGCTACACTTAGCTAATCTATAAAATATTAATTAGCAATATTTAGATCCGTTTAGCGACCACAGACAATTAGCATAGATAAGGATAATATTAAATATGTAACTGCATTTGTGTTACAAGTGTTTTATTAGCTTTGGGATTAAGATACAGTATTAATTGCCGATTTCACCAACGTTACTGAACGCGTTCAGCCATCTAAAACGCGTTCAACAGCTGTGAGTGTCAATATTCCACAGAAAATAATGACAGCTCTTAAACGTAGTTTAAGTGCTGATCGCGTAACCAATGAAATTGTCATTGGTTTAATACACCCTAATTCATTAGTATTCTTTTAATAGAATAAAGTGTTTTCTCACGATTTTGGAAGAATCCAGATAAGTTCGGGTTTGACCACTCAGTTTGACAATTTATTCAATAGTTGCACCACATCAGCTTGTATGGCTAAATAATAGAATAATGAGAAAAGTAGGGAAACTGATGAATTTATTTTGAATCTGGTTTAAAAGTGAAACTCTTTGTTATTAAAATGTTTCAATGACATCAGCTTATAAAAGTTTAATATTAATAAACATAGCAGCCCGGAGTCTAGATTTGAGAGGTGTACTATAGGTACACCTCTGCCCTAACCTTCTGGGATTACAGGCGTGATGTTATATGTTATGTAATAAACATAACATAATAAGACGCCTGTATTCCTCGAAAAGATAGGCAGAGGAGCACCTACAGTGCCCTCACATTTCGCCAGTTATGTTAAGTCCTATGTAATAGGGAGCGAGCTTATTGCCATCAACCGGGCACAAATCTAGACTCCAGAGTACTGAGAAATTCCAGATGCAAAAACCCAATAACACTTTGCCCGGTCCGGGAACAAACCCAGGACTCACGATCAGCAGTAACGGTTACAACAACGAGGCAGTATAATAATAATATCCCGTAGATATTGAATTAAGAAATTATTTTCAAGTTTATAACGATGCAAGTACTCTTCAACCGAGCCTGAGAATCGAACCCAGTCCGTCATAAATTGCCTCAATCGTAAACCGAGCTTGTAAACCACCACACAACAAAGATACGGTTTCCGAGAGAAACGTCCCAGGTTCAGAGCCGGCTGATGCATAAATAGAATTAGTGAGTCGGTCACGATTTTACTTCCATAGTTTATCGCGACAGGGAATCGCGAGCGCAGTCGAGAAAAGTTAGATTATCATATTCAATAGTAAAGTATTTCAATGAGAAATAGTCTGGTGGTTCAATAATAATAATACCAGAATATTATTGTGCCACTGTATGGCAAAAACCTCTTCTCATACAGAAAGAAATGAGCGCATTTTGGCGTCTTTTGATCGGCCCAGGTTTTCTTAAGAGTTTAACTTGTAGGTACTGTAATAATTTTACGCCTTAATTCTCCGAGGGATTATGCAGAGGTATACCCGTAACCAGGGATGTTGCGTTAATATCCGCATCCGCATCCATATCCACGGATGTCATAAAATTTGCATCCGCAACATATATGAATATTTCACCTGACAATTTTAAATTCGATGGCATAAGCGGCGAGCCTGTTCACAATTTGTCATCAACCGAACACAAAACAATACACTCAGCCATTGAAAAAAATCCTTAAGATAATACCTAATAACAATTTGTCCGACCTGGGAATCAAGCACGGTACCCCACTCTCAGAAGTCGAGCTAGCGATCACCAGACCTTTGAGACAGTGCAACGAGTCAAAATTTTATTTTTATTGTCATTGTGAGTCACATAGATAGGTATAACAAAATTATTTATGTCATTTTTGTTACTGTTCAAGTCTTCTTTTAAGTACATAACGTAAAGTAACATTCCGCCTGTAATCCCCGAAGGGTTGGGCAGAGGTGTCAAAAAAGTAATAAAAAGTCATTTAAATTTTGAAATCAAATTAGGCTGGGAATCAGCACTTTTCGAACGTCAAAATGACATAAGACAGTCCCCCGGAACGCCCGCCCTTCACCACATCTGTGCTTTACCTGGAAAGAAGAAGTGGCGCAACAAACTCCCCAGCAGCACAGCTGTCTGTTCAGATAGAAAAGAACTTGATTTCATACAATAGTAGATGTTAACATTGCGAGACACAGAACATCAAATAAAATTATCGGTCATATGTGAGCTAGCCACGCCAGTTACCAACAACTACAATGACAATAAACTCAAGCAAAACAATAAAAATGTAAACCAAACCTACATAACATAACATAACATCACGCCTGTACCCCAGAAGGGTTAGGCAGAGGTGTAGCTATAGTACACCCACATTTCGCCAGTTATGCTTAAGTCCCGGGCACACATCCAGACTCCGAGCTGCTACTGAGAAATTTTAGATAGAAAAACCCATATAACACTGCGCGACCTGGGAATCGAACCTAGAACCTCGTGCTAAGCGGTAGCTCTTGTGACCACTAGACCAACGAGGCAGAAACCAAACTTATTACATAAATAAAAGCCTTCAGGCGTAAGGGGCGTGACAGCTTACATCTGCAATGCTGGTTTGTAACAGTAACAATAGGTACACCCGCATTTCGTCAGTTGTAAGGAGCGAGCCTATTGCCATCAACCGTGTAAAAGTTCAGACTCCTGACAAACTCCAAAACCAAAACAAAATAAGCATTTTTGTTCGTACGGAATCAAATCCACCAGTCGAGGTTGTGACTACTTTAGCATAGAGAGAGTCTTGAGTGGTATTTGACATTCAAGCTGTTGTATAATTACGAAATGCGACTGTTTCAATTACGCTGGAATGCGAGTGGATGTTAATAATGTCACTGCTCAGATTAGCATAGTTAACGCATATCCGACACTTTCCGTAGTATTCGATAACTATCACATTTAATGTTGTATTTCTTTAAATAAATAAGTATGGAACCACATCGTCTTATATTTTGAAGTTTTGTTATTGAAGTTTTGTTTTGAAGTTTTGTTATGTTGTCACAAGTGGGAAGATGCAACTACAACCTTGCTAAGTGGAAGCTACTAGGGTGTGGATGTGGAGCTGTGGCGCAAACTATGTGCCAAGTCCTATCCTGACCTCTGTTCCCCAAAAAATGCAGAAGTGGAAGAGGCGAAGTTTTGAGACCCCAAAATTTATTGCACTGTCGTGTCATTGACACGACGAAGAAGAAACCTACCTTTGTGTATATTTCTTTCATGGAGGTGAGTAGCCACCATTAAACTGTATCACAGAAACCACCTACCGATGTGCTATATTATAAAATAATCACGTCGACCTCTTGTACTTCCGAGCGATAAAAGCGAACCTAACACGATCTATTGTGCATCGTGAATAGGTGCGTTAAACAGGGTGATCAATAATTAATGATCCAAAAAAATCATTGAGGATTCATTCGTGCATGAGCAACATAGACCTTACGGAATAATTTCTCGAAATGATTGTGACCTCATTGAAATCCGTTGCAGAAGTTTGTTTAGAAGAACAACGCGGTCAAACTGACAGACACTAAAAGCGATTTGTTTTGTACTATGTACGGGCAGTGCGGTCGATGGGATTTAAATTCCATCGACAGAAATGACGAACTTCCAAACGAACTTTCATCCCCTAAGGGGGTGATTTTCCAAAAAAACCTTCCTTCGTCCTCACTTCCGTTATATAAGGAACTCTTGCGCAAAATGTCATGAATCTAGACCCATCGGTTTAGGCGGTGCGTTGTCTGTCATTGTTTGAATTATTAAGTAGAAGACACTTACATATTGATCACCAATCACCCAGTATGCTCATAGTTAAGAGCGTATCTACGAGTACTTCTAGTAACAGTGCGCCGATGGCCGGCGCCTGCTGTTTGTTCATCTTTAGTATTTCGACACATATGTACAGGTTGCTATACTTTGGATCGCAACTAATATCTGTAGCTCTCGACGATTGAGTGAAGTGACATTCAAGATTGGTGGCGGCATGTAAGGTAGCAAGTTACGGAGATGCGTCCTAGATAGTGGTGGGCTTATTCCCAACTAATTCGACATATTCAAATACTTCTACTCCATAGTTACTATATAATGTTATGAAAGCGAAAGAAACTCTGTCTGTCTGTCTGTAATCTATTCACGGCTAAACGATCGTTATGATTGGTAGGTAGCCTGGGACCTAGAGGACATGGACATTTTTCATTCTGGATAGCAGATGATATTACGGGTAAAAACTAGTGTATTATAATATACATTACACGTCCTTAACCTTTTTTTTTGTTTTAGTAAATTACTTTACCTAAGTAAATGAAAATGTTTGCCTTACTTGTGGAGAGACTGGACCCACGACACAGGGAATCCTAAGTATGGGATCCAGAGCAATTATAAAATTCTAGCACTTGAGGCTCCTATGTAACCTATTACCAGTTGTTATATATTGTACCGTGGGTTCTCTAAACTGAATAAGGTTTCTTCTATTTATAAGAGGCGTAGTGACCGCAGCTAAACTTGCGTTTTGACAGGTGTGTCAACTTTTTCTTTTGATTATAAAGTAGTAGACTTCTTCACAATTCAACGTTTTTGTCTCCTTTTGACACCCAGTTATTCGAGGCGAGACACTACCCGTGTTAACGATATATTGGAGGAGGTGGAAATTCGTGGGAAGTGAATATTACTGAGTAATTTTAAGTGATCTAGATTTAATTTATTTGTAAGAGTTATTGCAGTTGTCAGCGGTGACAACATACTAAGTGGTTTTCATATTTTACGTGTCTAGCTTGATGTGCCCGATAAGACAACCAACGCTATAGGTGATTTCGTAATTATGTTTAAAATATTAAAACACCGACACAATAATAGGTTCTTTTAAAAACAAGTACTTTTGATCTAAAGCTAAGACAACAGATAAAAAAAACGATCATACTGGAATCACTTTTCTCTTGAGTATGAGTAAATTAGGTACTATTGAGTCTCAGGGTGACACGATAAGAGAAGGTAATCGTAATCTATTAAAGGGAATAAAAATAACCCTCCATCGACATAACTTATTTCTGCGTCTATAAACTGTTAAACCAAAAGAACTTGAGGTATTTCAAGGTATATTGCCCAATTTAGAACGAAAGAAAGAAAAATATTTATTCGCACCCAGGTCATGAAGCACAAAAAACAACAAATATAAAACATAAAAAAATAACAACAGCAATAGTGTGTGTCTCACGGCTGCGCCAAAAAGGTTCATTTCAGCATTAATGCAATATCGGCAAGTCCCTGTTCCATAATATCACCCTTTACTTTTCAAACTTTGAAGTTCGTTCGTTCGAACATTCTCGTTTATTACGTCCTAGTATATAATATTAATAATAAATTCATTTATTTCAGGTAAATAACACCCACACCCAAAAAAACAACTGAAATCAGATACGATCAAATAAAATCAACTGGGATTAAATAGAATCAAAATCTAAACAAATCAAAACAAAAAATATGTAAAAAAACATAATCATAACATCACGCCTGTAGTCCCAGAAGGGTTAGGCAGAGGTGTACATAAAGTACACCCACATTTCGCTAATTATTAAATTAAATTAAAGGGAATCAAATTGTATTGTATTGTTATGTTGTTATTGTGTATTGTGTATACATGTTTATGTGTATATGTACATAATATTGTAGTCATTGGTGAGTTCTTGTTTCTAGCCTGAGTGCAAACGCAATACATGCGAGCAAAGTCTTGCGAATCTCGCCTACTAGACCCGCAAGGATATCTCCCTTCTTGATGGGCAAGTATCTCTCGCCTTAATTCCCGATAATCATTTGGATCTCATTTACGATATAATCGAATAATTTCTAATCGATACGAATCGAGTATTTGCAATAGAGAGCGCATGCGCAGAGGCGTAATGTGATGGAATTAACATATAATATCTAGTTGTGGTCCATGTTCTGTGTTTGTAATGATTTATGTTACTTGGGCAATGTTGGAGCTGTGTCTTATTTAGTATGCTACTTAAGGACAATCATATTCCTAATAGATCGCGTTGATAAATATTGATATTTTGATTATTCGTCCTATTTCAGATTTGGATATTGGGAAAGATCAATACGATCCCGTTTTAGCAAAAGGTATTTAGCGGGTCATTTTTAAATACATAAGCTAACACTAAACTATATATTATATTTACACGTATAATAAAAAAAAGGAAGAGCTCATTGGGCGTCAAAAAATTCGTCGCATCGCTGACAATAGGGAAAACTCGTGCCTAAACTATGGAAAAAATCTAAACTATGTTATTGTCTGAAACTTACTTTAAAAACAGAACGATTTAAATTATTTTAGATAACCCAGATTTTTTTCATCCATTTCCCTTTGTAAATTCAAACTTCGATTATAATTTCGTCGCTGTTGTGCAAAAGCATTACATTTTTAAATCTTTTGTTTCTTTCTTCTTCTTCTTACTTTCAAGAGCTTGATATTTGAAGCTCTCAACAGGGGATAGGTACAGCAAGAATAACTAAGAATACGAACCTTAATTACTATAAAATTATCTCACCAGGAAAAAGTTGTTTCATATTTTTGCTCAATCTACAAAAGTTAACTGTTCGAGGATACAGGTTTTCATCGACTTGATGTAGTTTAAAGGTCACGCATTCTTATTCCTAGTGATAAGGTTAAACCTGCACTATTTAATTATTTAGATATCACATATAAATAAATTCTTAAAACTAAACAAAACATTATAAGTAAAATAAGGAAACTACTTACGAAAGTTTTGGTGAAAATTTTCAGCGTCTTTTTCAGCTTTTTAACGAAAATTTCAAACTTATTTTTTCTTAACAAAATAATGAAACTGTTACTATGAATATTATTATTTTTAAAACAAAATATTGTACGGAAAACGATTAGTTCTCAAATCACAGTTCACTTCACACACGGGTCTTGAACTCGCGACGTATACAATATTCGGAGATAACCGGTACGCGATCGACGTCTGTTCGCGACGCGGCCACAGCATCCACTGACGGTCATCGCCGAATGGACCGGCATTTCGCCTGCATAGTACTGGCCGGAAACTATCCCATCTAGAAAAGCACATCCGTTACTGGTTTCCATAAATTTTAAAAGTTTTGTTCCAAATTAAAAGCGATGGTCTATGTTGATGGAAAAGTTGTTTTCTTTTTATTATCATTATCGTGTGCGACGAAGGTTTTATTAAAGCCTTTTCTACGAAAGCAGGGCGACTAAACTTTTTTCGCAAAGGAAACTGAAAGAAGGCTGTATGTGTCAGAATATGAAATATTTTAACGAAGGAGTCTGAATGTTAGTGCCGCAGTTAGGAGCAATGTGTCAACGTGCTAATTATAGGACACACGCTAGAGCGTGGTGCAATGGAAGAGTATTTTTAGAATGCCGTTGAAGGTAAAGAGATATTTTATAACCACAAATGGTGTTATTTGCTGACGATACTTCCTTGATTTTTAAGGTAGATAGACGTGCTTCAAATTTTGACGACGTAAATAACGCCCTACTGCTGGTCAAAAATTGGTTCACGGCTAATAATTTAGTACTAAATGGAAATAAAACTAAGTGTATAAGATTTTCTTTACCAAACGTCAAGAGTAGTGATTGTGAGATAGTATTGAATCAAGAGAAGCTAGAATTCGTCGATAAAACGGTTTTCTTGGGGATCACGCTCGACTCAAGGCTACAATGGGGTCCTCATTTAACATCTCTAGCAGGGCGGCTAAGTTCAGCAGCTTACGCTGTCAGAAAAATCCGTCAATTTACTGATGTAGATACCGCGAGGTTGGTCTATTTTAGATATTTTCATAGTATCATGTCTTACGGTATTTTACTTTGGGGACGGGCTGCAGACATCGAGTCTATTTTTATTCTGCAGAAAAGAGCCATCAGAGCCATATATAATCTCCGCAGGCGCGATTCTCTAAGGGAATTGTTTAAGGATATTAACATCATGCCTGTACCTTGTCAATACATTTATGAAAACATCATGTACGTAAGAAAAAATTTACATCTTTACAGTAAAAGAGGTGAAAGACATAATTATAGTACTAGAAATCGGGACCTATTAGTTCAACCAGGTTTCAGGCTGGCTAAAGTAGACTCATCTTTCATGGGGTACTGTCTAAAATGTTATAATAAAATACCTTCCCACATACTTCAACTGAATGAGACAAAATTCAAATCCTTTGTCAAACGCACACTATTCAGGCAGGCATATTATAGGTTGGAGGATTACATAACTGATAAAAATGCCTGGCTTAATGCCGGTCCTGCTCCACACCACAACTAATTAATTGACATTTGAAACACTGTTGAAGCTGCTGAAGATAGTAAGAATTTATTTGCATTATATAAACTCAATCTCCTTTTTATTATATAGATGCATTGCACAGATGTGAGTACTTTGTACTATAGAGCTACCATTTACCGGGTAATGTCATAGATTGACTTGAATGTGCCTTGGCGGCTGATAGTATGTCATGCTCACTCAAATGTCTCGTTGACGGTGGCGCGTGTGTCGGATCATTTAGCTCCCTTCAAAATGGTTGAGCTGAATGGTGCTGATCCATGCGTCATGTTCGTGAACGGGCGCCGTCAGTTGGGACTGGTCATCTCTTAGCTGCCACGGCTTATTTTAATAATTAATTAGCTGGATTGTTTTTAATTATGTTTTGATGCACTCTGGACGCTTTTAACGTGTACGGTTTTTTGTACATCGTTCTCACTTATAGTGTCAACATTAATCGATGTAACTAAGATATATGTAAAAACATTATTATTTAAAAGAGTGTCCATGGAGTTTCTTGCCCGTTCTTCTCCATAGGTACCTACTACGCATTGGAATGGGCAACTAGCTTCATATTTCTGACTGACCGACTCCTTGACAATTCAAAAGTGCCTGTAAATGGTTTAATTGAAATAAATGATTTGAGTTTGAGTTTGAGTTTTGTTTTTATATATTTACAATAACAAAATAGAACATAACCAATGTTTTATTATTTGGATTGAGGAGGAGATTGGTTTAATATTCATTTTAACAAGAGTTTAGACAAAATATCTAAAATCCCATGATGTAATAGCACAAACGGTTAGATAATTTCAAAGAAATAAATCTAAATCATTGTAAAATAGTGCGCAAGAAATGATCTCCTCCTATGATATTTATTTTTAAATTTTAAAAGAATTTGTTGAAAGAGCGACTGTTGAGCATGGGCGCCTGGTTTGATTCACGGGTCGGGAAGTATTTTTGTTTTACTTTAATTATTATTAACTATTAATATAAAGTGTAAACAAATTAGTAATTTCTTATATTGACCAATTCAGTTATCTTATGACCTCAAAACAGAAGACCGGGAAGTGGCCACATCGTCAATATTGTTACAGCTATAAAACTTTTACGTCTGTGTACATTACGATCTTAGGACACTATTAAATAGTGTTATTTGTGGAAGATTACTATGAGTGCAACTATTGTTCATGATTACTATGAGTGCAACTATTGTTCATGATTATCAGTGAGTCAGGGTTAGCAAACATACTAGTAAGTAATTTAGTATTAGTGTTCCGAGACCATTGTGTTTACATCATCAGCGTGTAATGTTACCACCGCTGAGGCTCGTGGACAAATAATAACAACCGCAGGGTGATCGTAGGTACAGTACGCTTGCCGAGGTCAGCCTGTGGATGGGTGACCATGCATTACATATTCAGACACTTCCGTGCTTTGAAAAGCATGTTAAGCTGTTAGTCCCGGCTCGGCTGTCATTTCTAGATCTGTGACAGTGATTACGGTAGCCAGAACCCGGAAAATCTGACAACCAGTCTTGTTTTAGTGAGAAAGGCAGTCGCTCCATATAAACTACTGGTATTCAGCTGCAAGCGGTTAGACTGGACCTCAACATAGTCGGGAAAAGACTCGGCAGATGATGATGTCCCCACTGCTGGGACACAGACCTCCTCTCTAAGAGTATGTCACGTTTAAGAGTAATGGTAATGGAAATATATTGCACAAAATAAAGCTCATTTCCCTCTGTCTTAACTCGTAAGACGAGGCCGTAACTAATGGGCATCTCTCCTTTAACTTTTACTTCTTGATCATCACCAGTATCCTCCTGCCCCATGACAAATAATTTCGGGTTGGCGCTGTATCTACTTGTCTTCCCATACATCTCTTTTAGCTGACTGCGTCGTTCGTCTAGTGGCCGCAAGCGCTGCTGCTGACTATGAGGTCCTGGGTCCGCCTCCCGGATCTGGCAAAGTGTTATTTGGTTTTTCCATCTGGAATTTCTCAGTAACAATCTCGAGTCTGAATATATGCCCGGTTGATGGTAATAGGCTCGCCTGTCTGTAACACAAGACAGGCGAGCCTTAGAGTTATACGACTTAAAAATAAGTGGTAAAAATGTGGGTGTACTACTAGGTCCACCCCTGCCTAACCCTTGGAAATACAGGCGTGATGCCGTCACTAGCAGTCATCTGAATAGTCACCGCCTTCTAACCTTCTTGATTATCGTCATTACTCCTAATAACCCTTATTACGGTCTTTTATTATCTCTCAGCTTCGTATTAAGAAGTGGCACAGTTATAGATACAACTTAGCACACATCTCGGCGGTGGTCCCACTCTGCGAGTTTTTGCTTCGTTAGTCGCGTCTGGTCTAGCCACAGCCAGACTGTTACACATTCCTCGCATAACTTGATCCTAACGATCTCATAACTATAAGAAGGGATTCCTAGCTTTTGGCGGTTTGTGTGTGACTTAGATAAAAGAGATTTAATAGTATTTTGAGTTAAGTTTATTGGTCTAGTTAAATAGTTTAGTGTCGGCACTACTGAGTATGTGGGTGGCCCTGGATTATTATCAGTCATGACATGGTTTAGCAAAGACCTAAGTTAGTTCAGTATGTATACTGTGCTAGCTTAGACTAATAACTTAAAGAAAGCGGTCCCATTGCTTTGATGGTCAAGCTTAACTGTCAAGCCATGGTTCTGGGCTCTATTTGTAAGTATTTTTTGCTGTGGAAATATCATTATTTGCAATTATGGTATTTAAACAATTAATTTATTTAGGAGTGGTGACAGAATTAAATATTTCAGCTAAAAAAGAAAAACAAAAATACCACACCCAAAAATAAGCAACAAGCATCTAAAATAAACAAAAATAATAACTATGATCATAACACTTTATCTTATAAAAAACAAATAATAATGTAACAAAAATAATATTCCTTGATATTCAAAGTAGTGTCACTCGTTGAAGTCTTTTGTATGGGCGCTCGGCCTTATACTTAGAAACTTAACTGTGACTTAATGAGCGCAGAAATTACTTAGCTTTCATAGTTTTATGTGCGTTAAGTTATGACCGGTGGTTCATAGAGCACCTTTTATTAAATGGTACATAATATGATGTACAATATTTGTAATGGTTTGTTTAAAATAAAAGTGACACACTTTATAGTAACGTGTTTATTTGTTTTTTGGTGGTCAAGTGGTCGCTGACTGCTGAGCACGTGCTCCTGGATTCGACTATTCAAGCCCAATCCGGGCAAAGGGCTATTGGTTTTCCCGTTAGGCATTTCTCAGCAGTAGCTGACAGGGTTGCAGATTTGTGCCCGGTTTTTGGCATTTAATTTTGGTTCGCTACTCTGTCTGGCATACAGTGTGTTATCACACCAACATTAATTTGCAAAAAATATTCCTCTGACAAATTTGGCTAATAAAGTCGAGAATTAATTTAATGTTTATTAACAAAATATAGTAGTTATAGCATAGCAGACATCCTTGCAAAAATAATATGCGTAGTAAATAAAATAAAAGATGTACTATAATTCAAGACGATAAGTTATATCTTTTTATTATCTAGTTTAATTAACGATGCACTTAGCATGCCGTTCAAGAAGTTATTGTTATTATGAATATTTCTTCCATATTGACGTTAAATCATCATTTGCATGTAAAGCAGATTTCCTCGTGTGTATATTAAGAGGAGTTATTTTTATAAATAATGCATTTATTATAACAGCAGTATTTGTGACAACAGCGGCGCGCGTCGAGCGAAGGTCAAGCTACTTGCCGCGGTCGGTTCGTGGATGGGTGACCATCCATTACATATAGAGACCCCACTGTGTCTTGGAAATCACGTTAAGGCGTGGGTTCCGGCCGTCATTCGTAGATCTTTGATAGTCGTTACGGTTATTCAGAAACCCACAAGTCTGACATGCAGTCTCACCAAAGGGTATCGTGTTGCTCAGTAACTGGGTTGTCAAGGTCGGATTGGCAGTCGCTGCAAGTAAAATACTGGGTATCAGCGGTCACAGGAAGCCGACCGCACCATTGTTGAGACGAAGAAGATTGATTGAATGTACTTATTATGGAAGGCAAACAATCCCTCTGCCCAGCAGTGGAGTGAGCTTTACTTACAGCTGTAATGTTCCTCTAAAATAACCTAATATCACGCATTCAGAAGGTGAATGCAGGGGAGTTTAGTACACCCACATGTGGCAGGTTATGTTTAAGTCCCAGGTAACAGGGGGCGAGCCTATTGCCATCAATCGGGCACAAATCCAGATTCCAAACTGTTACTGAGAAATTCCTGATAATGAAAATAAATCCTGGATTTTGATGGTAAAAGACCATAAACGACCAGAGGCTCCTTCAAGGAAACTCAACAACACTGTCCGACCTGAGGGTCGAACGCAGCACTCCATGGTCCACAGTCAAGATGCTTGCGACCACTGACCACACACGACCACCAACGAAGCTATCTTTCATTTATTTATTTACTGTTTTATTTATTTATTTGTCCACCCACTGGAACGCCATACAGCAATTACACCAACAGAGAAAAATTAAACATAGTGTGCTACTTTCGTCCATCCGGTGCGTGGTGGACATTGAACAGACGGGTATGGAACAGGCACGCTCACACAGCGTCAAGACACTTCTCCATAGTTATATTATTCATAAACTAGTTGAACACTTTTTTTTAATGAACTCAGACCCACTCGCTAGATAGCTCCACCATACAACCACTTTACATACAAGAAGACCAAACCAATGTTAATTAGACCAATGCAGTAATGTAAGGACTAACCTCAACCCCACTGAACATTGTCCTAGGCAGTAACTCAGGCTGGAACGTAACTCAGGGTTTATCTAATCTGTGCTACACAGCGTAATTACAATATATAAAGGTAACGGGAGCTACCTCCAGGTAATTTATACAATATATACACACGGATGTCTAAGTCTGGCTTTTCACCCGAGTCTCACGAAGAAACGGAGTTGCGCGGGGAAATAAATCACAAATAGTGTTGATCAGATTTGAGTACGAAGCAGTTCAGATAATTGTTGTTTTTTTCCGTTCTTTCCTCTCTATTATCACATCACACTTTGACCATCAGTGACCAGCAATTCAGTCGCTTTTCGGAAACAGCAAATGACTATTTTATTTTTTATTTTGCATACAATTGTCAACCGGGAAACTTCCACTGCTGGACATATAGCCTCCGCTAAGATCGCCACAACGTCTAGTCCTGTGCTTATCTAATCTAGCGGATTCCCACGGCCTTGACCAACACGTTGGTCCACCTTCGTTGGTTGGTAGAACTTTTCGGCCACATCGGTCTTCTACTTCCACTAAGGGTTGGCAATTCTTCTGGAATATGCTTTTCCAAATTTGTATTGTTAGTCTATGTCGTGTTTAATCTATGCTACTTACCGCGCAGGATTCATGAAAACTATCATTATTGCACTAATATTATTGCGCACACGCAGCCATCGGGAATATATTGGAATGGTATCGGGAATGTATCGGGAGTGTCTCGCCAATGAATGTATGAGTGCTGTCGTCTGCTATCCTGTAGCCAGGGGTGCTACAGCCAGGGACTTGTAGTAAGGATGTCACGGAGTATGTCGACCTTATGGTGAGGTGTTAAGGTTGCCACTTTATTGTTGCATTTGTTGGCCAATTGCAAAATCCTTGCTCTGCATAAGATTTCCATCCAAAGGTTGTCTGTAAAAGATCGCTTTTTGCGATAAGACCGCCCATTGAGTCACCCAATGTAAAATTTCTACATCAATGTCTGTAATTTATAAGGTGTACATAATAAAGAGTATTCTATTCTTATATTAGTCTTACTGACTGGTTAATGCTTACTCAATTAGAAATTATTTTGATCATTGAATGAAAATAAATAATTCAGTAATCTTTTATTGAAGTTTTGAATCACTTCTAAAACCAAATCACTAATGGATTTTTGTTTATTGCTGCCATAAATCCGTGTTAACAAACTTATCCTGTGGGCCTGTAACTTTAATCATGCAGTGTGTCCTAATGCGATTAATCTTTGAAAAAATAAATCTTGAGTTTTCTAATCTCTGATGATTCACACCCCTATCCCTAGAGTACCGTTAGTATCAACACACGGATTCCGTTTCAGCCGCAGACCACAGCTTTCCCTAATATCGTGTACCGACAGCAAAACAACCACTTTATAATGCAGCGATTGTTAGACTTTCATTACCATGTTCCTATGTAAATAAAACGCAGTAAATCGTATTGGATGTTACCTTATTTGCACTTGAAGAAATTTTACTTTAATAAGATGTCGATAGTGTTTAGCTCGGTGTTCGGAAAATAGGTTATAGCATAATATCGGTTATAGCCTTCTTGAGAGCCTAGTATATTTTATTTTATTTGAAAGGTACACCAACGACCTATTCACTAGAAACATTAACATAATCAAAAATAATATGAGCATTGAAAGCACTTACATAAAAAATAGCTTCTAAAATACGTTTATCAAGCTTTTTTAATCGTGGTGATGATCGAAAAATAAATTGGAAACAAGGAACAAAACATTAAGTAAAACATAGTCGAAACAAGAATTAAAAAAAACAAAAATTATTTTTAGAATCTAAACTAAAATGAAAACATTAAAAGTACAATATTAAGTTGGAGAAGGAAGCACGAATATACCTTTGGGTAATGTAAAACGCTTTTAATCTTTGAAAACTAGTACTTACATGTGATTCAGCGAAAATAAAAATGACATGGCATAATTAGTATCATGGACTATATACATTATCTGTCTACACCTTCTTTCGTTATATACAGACGTTACCTCGATATTTTATCTTATGTCAGGTCATTTCAAACAGTCATGTCAGTACTTACTATGAAAAGCTACCTTTTGTTCCATAGACCCTTGTTGAAGTGGTTAAATAAAAATGAACAATAAAATAGTCACCCACTTTATACCCCGACGGTACCTAATCACAATATATGAAATTATACCCAATGTAAGTGAAGCCGCCCCCCGCCCCCGCCCCGCTCCGCGCTTCAGTCCCCTTCTCTCGTCCTGTGCTTAGGAGTAAGGATGATTAGCACTATAGCCTGTTCCAAAAATATCTGGTGACTAAGTAAACAAACCCTGTACAGAAAAATTTAGGTTATAAAATTAACCTCGATTCTAACTCCTAACTATAATATAATAATATTATAAATGCGAAAGTAATTGTGTTCGTTACGCTTCACGCTAAAACGACTTATCGGATTTGAGTTAAATTTGGTATGACCTGGAGAAGGATACAGTTTTCTTTTCATCCTGGGTTGCAGGCGAAGTCGCGGGCATCAGCTAATAGTAAAATAATAAAACAACTTCAAAGAGATTTCAACTTGTGTTTTCGATTGTTCAAATCAAAACACTTTAAAAGTGATAGGTACTACAAATTGGCATCAAAAGGTACGTATTCTGTTTCTTTTATTAACATTTTTATCCGATATTTTTGGAACAGACTATAGTGCCCACAAGTTCAACAGAAACTATCATTAAGGCTAATAATGCTTCATTAAGAGAACATTCCTAGGTGTGCTAGTTTACGGAGGTATCAAGTTTACATGGGCACTGTAGGAGACAATTTATAATATGGAATCTCATTTGTATCAGATTAGTAAAACTATAATGAGATCCCTTTGGTTACAAGAGGTACGAAGCTCGTATAAGTGCAATTATTAACTGTCTAATTTTAGACTTGAGTAGAGCCTCTATGTATTAGGATTTATGACTGGATATATACCTATATGGAAGGGGAGCTCAGAGGGTTTTAGAGCAAGCATATGCATTGCGAAAAGTTGATGGCTGATTTAGTGCGGCTTGAGGAGGGAAGTCCATTAAATGAGGACGTTTTTCAAATATATCAATATCTTAGTGTCATAGTAAAATGTTGAAATAAACAAACATGTTTAGAGTGCACCCTGACGATGCTCGTATTTTCCTACTTAACTTTTAATAATTACGTCGAGTGTTTGGTAGTTTCAAACTTCAGAAAATCATGGCAAGAAATCTTCGGAAAACGTGACAGCTTCGAGTTCAAACAGGAATCGAAGCTATTGGGTTCTTTGATGTAAGTATAAATGCAAAATTAAGACCATTTTTGGGTATATTTTCAGAATTTATGAAATTTCGTCATTTTTGCCTAAATGCTCTATCAATCCGTATGTCTATTAATGTCGTTATGGGTTAGGCCACCCACAACCATATGAAAATCAACGGCTCTAAAGATCACTTTATTCAACCTTTTTCAAAATCTGGACAATGGACTGGCTGCGGGGTTCATATCTGAAACTTTTCAATGATATTTTCTGTGTCCATCCTCACGCCACACCAACTAAGCTATCAACTTTTCCCGCTGCATACATTTGCTCAAAAACCTTCCGGGCTCCCCTTCCACTACGCACTGTTGTTGGTGATTACAATTATATGAATATAATTGTAATCAACTACAACTGTGCGTAGCGGTATAAATCACCAAGGACTGTGCGTAGTGGTAATAAATCACCAAGGACTGTGCGTAGTGGTAATAAATCACCAAGGACTGTGCGTAGTGGTAATAAATCAATCAATCAATCTGCTTGCCCTTTCCCAGCTATATTGGGGTTGTCTTCCAGAATAACCAGATGCAGGTGAATACCAGTATTTTACACGGAGCGACTGCCTATCTCCACATTTGGACAACCCAGATACTGGGTAACACAGTACTAATTACCGTGCCCAGCAACGGGATTGATTTTTATCGGACAGAAAAATGCTGGAGCTTTTATATTTCGCGTGCCTTGTTACAAAGTTTCATGTCAGATGAAACGTGAGTCAACCCTATCGCGTATCAGCTTCTGTTAAATCAAGTCTCATTTACAATGATTTGACAAATTGTGACAAATAGAGCGTCCGTGAACAGCGGCACTATGATGAATGAGAGGAAACTCACTCGATGGCGTATTATTGTGGACCGACCGACTAACTGACTTTCAAATTTATCGATACATGAATCTCGATTCGAATCCGACAGACGGTACAAATCTAGTTCTAAATCGAGATTGATGATTAAGCATATAAAAAACATCGCACACTATTATTACGCCTGTGTTTCCCGAACAGTTGGTCAAAGGTGTTTAGGTTTTTTTTTTACAGTTTCGTTCGAGCCAGTTGTGTTTGTGCCAGTATTGTTTATTATTCTAGAACGCAGGCCTAAAATCGAAAAACAAGCTATAAAAAAATAAACTACACCCGACCATGTATAGTAGCATAGTCTGAGGATGCGACTCACCCTGTCCAGCCGTTTGCGAAACTGTGACCTACACAAAGAGTGGTCAATCGAATGGTACCAGTAAGTCTTTATCATTACAAAGACGAGTAGATACAATTCGCTGAGTGGGTTAACGACGATCGGTTTAATTGCGAATGTACTGCACTGTACCGGCGCCACTGAAATGTTCTGCCATAAAATTTACTGCAATAAAATTTGTTCCCTATTACAATGTTACTGCGCAAGTTTCTTATTGGTGGATTCGTGGAATAACTTAAACTTAGAATTGTATTTATTTATGTAATCAGTATGGCGAACAAGCTCGCAGCCCAGCTGAAGGTAGTCGACGCTGGCTATGGACGTCTGCAAAACCAGAGGCATTGCAGGCGCGTCGTTGTCATTCGAAAAACAAAGCAGAAATATTAACTCGCGTGCCTGTATTTACGTCTTCGGTAGATTGTATGATTCGTCATTATACAAACGGCGCTATTCGTTTGCAAACGCTCGCTGGTTTGTAAAATGTCGAAGGTTTTGATCTTATTTATTTCGACAAGAGTCACACAGTAACGCTTGTCGGTGGTCATACGTGTACGTATGGTGGTAGTACTTCCCCAGACAAGTTTTTCACAAAAAGGTCTTCTACTACTAAAATAAATAAATCCTTGCTTGGACTGATTATTTAACGGAATTGAAATGTCCCTTAATTACCTTATACCGTAACAGATATTACTATTAACTGTAGAGGTCATGTTTGTGAATTTAATAGACTTATTTGATTATTATCTTCATATCCAGCTGCCATTATATTTTTATATTACTGAGAAAGATAATTGTTATTATAATTAGTTTGTTTAATTACAGGAATATCGACTAACTTATATAATAATGTGACCACAGCGCAAGGTCATTTGTTTCTTTTATTTATTTATATAATGTATTATTTACAGATAGTACTAGTGATGCTTCAAGACGTTGTCTGCCCATCGATCTTAGGTTTTTTTTAAATGACAAAACACGGTAGATTTAAGCACTAAATTATGTTTCAGTATTTCACTTATATTATCATCGTCATTGGCAGCCTTGTTTCAGCCACTGCTGGGGATAGGCCTCTTCCCATTTGTGCCTTGCTACCTTGGTCTGTGCGAGTCCCAACCAGTACCCTAATTGCGTAATACACAATCATTTGGAATCTGAATTGTTTTGAATTAGATTGCCAATAATTGCTGCATAAGTTCGATAAAGAATCTGCTCAAAATTGTAAATAACGCATCGAATGTTGTTGAACTGTCAAAATACAATAGATTAGTCATTATTGTTTACGAAAATGTATTACGCAATTAGGGCGCAGGTCTTATCCTCGATCTTATGAATGTTCTCTTAAATAGTCATTATGATTCAATAAGGGTGTACTAAAATTTTTAACACTGAAGTAATCAACATTGCGTTTCTGAATACACACTAAAACGTTTTAAAAGAGTATTAACTATGGAGTTTCTTGCCCATTCTTCTCCGTATGAAACTATTTTTTACGCACTAATAAAAGTGGTTCTAGAACCACTTTTATTTTCTGGCAAATGCCGTACAAAAGGGCCTTTTGATGGCCTCATTAAAATAAATCATTTGACTTTGACTTTGAAACGAAAACTCAAAGAATAAACTCAAATAGATAACTCTGTGTTATCAATAGCTAGGTATTGAGAGTTTATGTGAAGATCTCAGAAACAAAGCATAAATTAGTGAAGCTTTCTTGACTGTCTATTGTTTAATTTTGAAAGCAACGTTCGAGAGGCTTAAAGAGGAACCGTCTAACATAACGCCTCTGCAATTGGACTAATACCAGTTTAATAAGCAACCCTTAATTTAAGGCCTGATGACAGCCAGTGCCTGAGGCGCAGTCTAATAAACTATTTCCTATACATTTAAATAATTTACAACGTAAATAAACCGAGCCCACGCATGCATTTATTTTACATCAACTATAACTTTAATGAGATCTAATTGACATGGGTTTACAAAAACCGGACAAGCGCGAGCCGGGCTCGCAGACCGGTTCCGTATGAGTCATAATGACCTCTGAGTTTATTTTGGTCTCTCTTGTAAGAGTAGTCAGTTAGGAAACACCGAAATCGTCTAGTTTTAAAACATCAGTTATTTTTTATTTGTAAAAGTGTTTCTTTTTGTACCAATTTAGAGAAATAAATATTATTATTCAAAACTATCATGGCTGACCTTCTTTTCAATATTTGCGGCTTTTATATAAAGGTTGTGCACGAAATTTAGACCACGTTTGGCGCTTATAAATATTACAGTTTTCAAGATGGACCAAAAACTTAAAATGGTTCTGCTTCATAGCCGGGATGAATCTTTACTCAAGCACAGTATTGATTTGTCATCAGCAAAAATATACTTGTATTTCAGCGATCTTCTCAAGAGTTTGAAAATGTGGCAAATAAAACTATTTCTGCGGTTGTTAGTATATATTATATAAAAAAACAACTTTAATTTCAGTAGTCGGTGTTAAAAACGAAAACATATGACCGAACACACCGACTTACGAAATGAAAGCAATTTTTTACTTTTTAGTTGTCGTACCTTGTTATTTTTTGGGTGAGAAATCATCAAAAGACTTCCCCCGCTCTGGGTGGAGTGGGAGGGCGTATCAGACTTTTCCTAACTAAAACCCAACCGTGTTCGTTCAGTTGCCTGTGCCAGGGCCACGGTTTCTCTTACGAATTACCCGCGACCCTGAGGTGTCGGCCCTATTGGACCCCGTCATTTTGTGCTGAAATCTCTTTTAAGGCGCGTGGAACTCGATGCACCGTCGACCCGGGTCTGGTCCGCAAGCTCGTGCCTACGGTGGCCGGGAATCTGCTGGCTACTCCCGACGCGCATGGCGTCTCCTGCGGCGACTACCGGGGCGTGAGGGCGCAAGACTCTCTCCCTCACGCGCTCCGCCTCCTTCTTCGCGAGCATTACTGCTTCGCAAAAGGAGGTTACAGCTTTCCATTCACTCTCGCTCCGTACCATGGCCTGGACCGAGACGAGAGATCGCCTCCGCCGAACGCCTAAGCGAGGACACGGCGGTGCTTCACCCAAGCTGGGCAGACCTCCACCGTGTTAGTTGTCGTACCTACCCCACACGAATTCTTATACCACTACTTGCTATGTAAAGATGTTACAATAAAATACCTCCCCACATACATCAACTGAATGAAACCAAATTTAAATCTGGTATAAAACGAACACTATGCAGCCGAGCATATTATAAGTTAGGGGATTACATTGCTGATAAAAATGCTTGGCTAATCGCTGGTCCTGCTCCTCAAGGAAGCATCAAATAATTGATTAGCATTTGAAAATACTGTTGGAGCTGCTGAAGATTAAAAACAAGAATCTTTGCATTGTATACACTCAATTTTTTAGTACTGTATAATTGCTATATGCCATATTATGTGAGTACTATGTACATGCTTTAAAGCTACCATTTACTGGGAACGTCTTTCATTGACTTGAATGCGTCCTGGCGGCTGAGAGTATGTCATGCTCACTTTAATGTTTCGCTGATGGTGGCGCGTGTGTTGGATCATTAAGCTCCGTCTCGGGCGCCGTCAGTTGAAACTGGTCATCTCTTAGCTGCCACGGCGTATTTTAATTAAATTTTATATAATTGTTTTCATATTTATATAACGTACGCTTTTAACGTTCTGCATCGTTCTCACATGCATAATTTCAACATGAATGATGTAACCAATCTATTGTAAACATAATTTGATTTAAAAGAGTGTCCATGGAGTTTCTTGCCCGTTCTTCTCCATAGGTACCTACTACGCTTTGGAATGGGCAACTAGCTTCATTTTTCTGATCGACCGACCTTGACAATTCAAAAGTGCCTGTAATTGGTTTATTTGAAATAAATGCTTTGAGTTTTGAGTTTTGAAACAAAAGTGACTGGAAGTTTTATAACATCATCTACATACACAAAGTGATCAAATACGTATTTTTGAAACTAACTACTAACTACCAAAAGTTCACATGGGACCACCGCGCGTGCTTCTCCTACGAAAATACCAAAAACTCATAGCTGTTATTGCAATTAACCCATTTACAGGCACATTTGAATTTTTAAGGAGTCGGTCAGTTATAAATTAATATGAAACTAGTTGCCCATTTCAAAGAGTATTAGGTACATATGGAGAAGAACGGACAAGAAAATCCATGGACACTCTTTTAAATAATATTGTTACAATCGTCATCGATGAACATACATAAAAAATGTAGTCGAACATAGAACCTCCTGCTTTTAAGGGGTCCGGTTGGTTAGAAACTGCAGGACGTAATTTCTTCATTATTGTTCTGGTTTATGTTCTACCAATGAACGTTTTTTTCAGAATTTTTTGTCCTATATTTAGATGTACGAGCCAGACTGCAGCGGTGCAGATGTAGGCCATCATTCTCCCGCCGTCATCTCAATACATTTGTTTTCGGTGCAACCTGTCTATTTCTTCCATACTTCTATAACACTAGTCATCTCGGTAGTCCCCCCCTTTCTAGCCATATCACGTTCCACACAGTCCATCCATCGTGTCTTTGGGCTCCCCCTACTCCTATAGCCGAGCATACATATTCAGAACTTTCCTCGCGACATTTTCCTCATTCGAAACACATTTATAAACGTCGCTCTGAATTTATGTGTATCGTCGATTGTGTATGGAACCCTAAAAGCATGGTTATGCCCCGCGGCGTCGCTCGCTCATTACCGCGTCATTACTGTGTCATTGCGTCCGTCTGTCTGACTGTGCACGCCATGGGAAGCATGTTAAAATGTGGGATAATCATATATTATGTTTGCGGAGGACTGGCTACATTTGTAATGTTTGTTGTTCCGTTTTGTACTATTCTCGGAACCAGATTGACTATGAACATAACTTGACCGTATTCAAATTACTACTGTCATGTCACAGTTGTATGAAAAGGCTGTTATGCAAGAAATCTAGGGAACATGACAAGTTTCTAAATAATGCAATTTTAAAAACTGACTTAACCAACTCTCTTCCGACAATAAGAAATAATTTCTTGTTTGAATTTATAATTTTTCAGCTGTAGACACAGCTGTTTTGTCCTATGGGGGAGATTTATCCGTTATTGTATAAAGAGAATTCGTATTTAATTTTTCATGTTTCTTTTTGAATATATTAAAGTTACTTCTTCACTATGGCGCATGATGCGGCGTAAACGATGGGAAACTTGATATCATGTCCTGCGTGTTCTGTCAGCTGGACGTTACAGGAACTGATGGGCACTAGTGATGACGCCAAACACGAGCCGAATTCTGGGCCGAGTCCATTTAGTTTGCCATCAACACGCTAAGAAGAAGACGGCGCAGGAGAGCCTTCACCCGAAGTGGTCATCGAATTAGTGGTTCAGCAGCTTCAAAATCATCAGAGCGGCAATTCCTGTATTTTTAATAAAGTTCGCATTCTAATATCAGTCTCAATTTGTCTAAAATACAAACTATTTACATACATTGATGAGATTGCGACTTGAATTCGAACCTATTGTGCCCGAATAAGGCAGTTCGTAGTGGATGTGGTGCGACAACGGCTCCTCTGACATCACCTCTGTCACCACAAGACAGCCAGCACGCAACCGTCGATGCGGCTCTCTGCTAGAGTGACTGTCACCACCCAGTGTCACTCTTATCCAACCTTTTCGGTGATTCCAGTAAGTTCGTAACAAAACGAGGCGGCGCATCACGCTGCGGCATCATACTTATTGAACTTCATCTAAATTAGAAGAATCATTAAAGGACCATAATATCAAAGCAATAATCTGATGTGTTTAGCTTAAAGATAAATTATCCAATAGACACTATTAGCAACCCGCCTCCACTACGGACGGTTTTTATGTATATGTAAGAGATTTACCATATCTACATAGCGTAAGTTTGATTTTAATGTACATAAACTTTTCGAAATAAATTCTCTAAATGATAGTGAAAACCGCATCAAAATCCTTCACATAGTTTAAAGAGCAACGTGGTCCAAAGAAAGACACAAAATGCGACTTTATTTTATGTCTAGAACATGCACTACGAATACACGACTAGGCAAAAAAGGTTTGCTACGATAAAACTACCATATTAGTCCTAGAGATTAATAGGGTGTGAAAGAAAAAGATGTAGTTTTAAAAAGACCTATTAATCGAACAATGCATCTGTATCCCTCAGAATCTTATCTTAAACTTTGATCCAAAACTTGTTAAGAAGGTTCACATATAGGGTAAGGACGTATGTCACATTAGAGTAACGTCTTTTAGGCTCTTTTAACTCCACACAAACAATTTATTTGTGTAAGAAAGGACAAGTTCAAAGAATTTGTCCGCTGCACAAAAAACTGTCCCTTTCGTTTCACGCCAGTTATCGAGACACGTACGCACGGACCAATTAGTTACTTAACTAATAGTGCTGTCTAAACAAAGGGACGAGAAGTGACAGATGTCATCGATACAACTGGAGATAGGGCTGTGCTGAACAGAGATAACCATAGCCCCGTATTTTAAAAAAACAGAACAACTATGCATTTTTTTGGGTGTTTTAGAACTTGTGATCTGAATTTGTATTAATATATTTTTTATTTATTTAATTAAATTGATTTATATTTATTAAAGTTTTTTATTAACGTATTCGTGTGAAACAGCTTTGGAAGAGAACCTTGATGTTTCCTAAATCAAACCTTTTGAAAATATTGAATACTAGCACTTCGCCCGCGACTTCACCCGCGTGGATTTCGAATAAAAAAACTAGCCTGTGTTCATCAGACATAATTCCCGCTTGTAATTTTAAAACAATTTTTCCAATAAGTCCAGTAGTTTCGGAGCCTACTCAATACAAACAAACAATCAAATCTTTCCTCTTTATAATATTAGAATAGATGCCTATTTCGCACCTATGTAAAGGTTGGCTGCAAGTCTAACCCGATAGAACTGAACACCAGCGGCCAACACGGAGCGACTCCAACCTGGCCCCCACAAACCAGTTACTGGTTAACACGATAACCCTTGATTACTGATTGTTAGACTTTCGTAGAACTTCTCCAAATACTGCTTAACAATAAATAGGATTGACCTTTGATGAGAGGAAGTTTGATTCATCATTGCTTTACTTTGTCCTTCTTTTTTTGGCTGGGAAATCATCAATGAATTCTCCCGCTCTGGGTGGAGCGGGAGGTCGTGTCAGACTCTTACTGACTAAAACCCACCCGTGTTCCTACAGTTCCCTGTGCCAGGGCTACGGTATCTCTTTCGAACATCCCGCGACCCTGTCAGTGCTTTGACCTCCGTGCTGGTATTTTGTGTTGATTCCGGTAGTCAGGCTCAAATTATTAAAATAAACAAATTTTATAACTATTTTTTTATGTTTTTACGACTTTATGTTGATGGATTACAGCCATCAAATACTAAACTACTAATTAATTTAAGATAATAAAAGTTTTAAATGTCAAATTCGTAAATATTTATAACAAGACGAAAATTCTGATTTAAGTTTAAGTAGGTATAAGTAATTGTTATAAATGAACTATACATGGTATAAGAATAAGGTATGTAAATAATATGGGTATAAGAACTAAGCGATTGGTATGGCTCGGTGGTAAATCAAGGAGGTTTTACAACTAACATTATATTGCAGTACAATTAGCAAGTTTAATGCGTCTGCGCATGGCAGGACTTGTTTTGGAAACATGTTGTGCCAGTAAGTAAGTGTGTTTTGTAAAAGAGCCACTGAACTTTATTTGGACTTGGTTGAATCAATCTTGTATTAAAATATGAGTCACGAAAATTCTCACATATTTATCGTCTAATTTAAGTTTATTTATGTTATTCCAATTTTATTACATTCGATTTTGAAATGTAGTCATAAACTATAATAATAAAATGTGGTATAACATTTGTGATTTGTTTGTAGTGGTAATTTTTGTACCCATAGCCTTCGATTCTGAAAATTCTTTCAGTAATAATGGAAGCTACTATTGCCGAGTGTCATAGGATATTTTGTTTTAAAACAAGAAATTTCACGCGGACGCACAGTTTCGGTGGCTGGTTGACAGCTTGTAGGTTTTTTCAAGCTGGTGTAAATATTTATGGCGCTATTGAATTAAAGCTCGGAAATGAAATGGTCATTTGCCTGCCCTATTTTGTGTCACAAAATAAATTAATACTCCAACTGTATCCATGCCTGTTTCAAACAGATGACATAAACAAAGTCAAAGTAAATTACGAAATATATTGTCAAACTCGACGTCAGTTCCCATGGTGGACCTAATCTTTTACTTTACGGCATATCTAACAAATAACTCAATCTGACATTGTAAGCAATACTAATAATGTTAATATTGTTGTCACATTTGTGCCAAATTGGTTGGTACAGCCCTAATATGGTCAGATACTATTGTCAACGAGCATTTTACTCTAAAGTTAAGGTTTTCAAAAATCTGAATATTTTTGGATTATAATGTTGATATTATTTCTTTAATATTAATATTCTATAAGCAGAATATTATTTATATTAGAGAAGCGATTAATAAACAAACTCCACACTTTCGTGTATTTCTAATATCATAGTCAGGAATCAGCTAAACTGTTTATTAATCATAGATGCTTTAGCGTTTATTTAATTTTAAAATATCAATGTCTTGTCAGATACCCCATAAGTCAAAAAGCCTTCTCCGATCCCAGTGTTTGCCACCCCTGCCGGGTATGCATCAGGGGCGCCGCACTCGCACCGGTAGCGATCCGTCAGCCACTTTACTGCCTCAGATATGAATTCAGACGTGTTTATAGCTTTCGACGCGACACTCAGCTAATTCGCCGTTAAAAAGGTGAACACTTTTTTTACTAGAATGTGTTTTTTTTTTGAGGTCAGGGAGAGGATACGCTGTATGAGAGGCGGCGAGTTTGATGATTTTTTTGGGATGGTTAAAACAATTAGAGATTTACGTAAATTAGATGGAATTATTTCAAAAATTCCAAAAATGAACTGTAGACTTAGGTACACCCATATTCTAAGTCAAAACCTCATGATTTCCTCGACTTGACTCAACCTCACCTAAGTGGTTTGATATTCATAGTTGCAATTTTACTCCTCATCTCAAACAGTTTCCTCAGTCGAGGTGAGTTTGAGTTGAGGACCCAACTGTCAAATATAAGGTACGTACGGCAGGTTTGTACCTAGAGACTTCCTTGAGGTAGTCAACAAGGAAGTTTTAACCAAAACACGCGTATTTTATCCGATTTTCATAATATATTTTTAAGAGTTAATTGAATATTGACGTATAACCTCGACTCACCCTCATTCGAGGGACTCATAATTTCCTTAATCTGACAAATATGAATACCAATTTTGAGGATCTTCCGAGGCACGCCTTGAGGTCTCCTCGACTCCTTGGAGTTATGAGTCGTGTAGCTTTCGAAGTTACGACATAGAATATGGATGCAAATTTAAAATCGGTCAATTTTTTATTTTTTTAGGTTATCGAGCTTGTTAGGTTGGCACTTTTGAATTTTAAAGAAGTCGTTCAGTCTGAAAGATGAAGCTAGTTGCCCATTCCAAAAGGGTAGTAGGTACATAGGGAGAAGAAAGGGCAAGAAACTCCACGGACACTATTTGAAATAATATTGTTACGTAAAATTGGTTAATCAGTCATGTTGAAATTATATATTTGAGAACGACGTAGAAAAACGCGCACGTTAAAGGCGTGGGTAATGAAAAAAAATACAAAACAAAATCAAAATAACAATTTGGAAATTAAAATAAGCAGTGGCAGCCAAGAGATATATGGAATATGACGTATGGATCAGCAGCATTCAGCTCAACCACTTTGAAGGGAACTTAATGATCCAACACACACTCCACCAGCGCCGAGACATTTGAGTGAGCGTGACATACTCTCAGCCGCCAAGGGACATTCAGGTCAATGAAGGACGTTCCCAGTAAATGATAGCTTTATAGTAGGTGCTTTGCAATTATACAATACTAAAAGATTGAATCTATACAGTGCAAAGATAGTTTTACAATCTTCAACAGCTCCAACAATATTTTCGAATGCTAAGTTTATGCGCCCTTGTGGAGCAGAGCCAGCGTTGAGCCAAGCATTTTTGTCAGCGATGTTATCCCCCAACTTATAATATGCTTGGCTGCGTAGTGAGAGTTTGATACAAGTTTTAAACTTCGTTTCATTCAGTTGGAGTACGTGGGTAGGTATTTTATTGTAACATTTTAAACGCCAAACGCCCCATGAAGGAGGACTGAAACCTGGTTCAACTAATTGGTCCCTGTTTCTAGGCGTATAGTTGTGTCTTTCACCTCTTTACTACAAAATATAATTACTCTATAATATGAAAGACACTTTGAAGAAAAAGTCTTTACTTTCATTTTATACTTAAATTGGCAAACAGTGAAATAAGACATAGGTACGCAAGCTAATCCGTCGAAGGCAGGCCATTTACTAAACACGATAAGTCGCACGTTTGTCAGCGTCCTACTAAAAAGGTTAATCGCATTACTGTCTGCGTTGAGGTTAAAAGTTAACGTTACGTTTACGTTACGTTTTAGTTTTAAAAGGTGTTTAGTGTTTAGCCTTGAAAGTAATGTCAGTTGAAAGGTCGATGACCTTTTAGACTTTGATTGATTACTACAAGTGACTGAATCGTTAATCTAACACGAATTGTTAAGGTATAGTCGACAGAATAAGAGAGTAGCGATTACAAAATAATATTAAAGCTAATTTTAAATGTTGTCTCGTGTCAATTGGCATGAAGAAATACAGGGTAGATTACTAAAAATCACTCCGGGGTTGGTCTTTCTATCATATTTGATTTTCTCTGGAACGTTTTGACGTGCGTACAGTTGTAAGATACTTTTAGTTAAATAAAGACCCGATATTACGTCCCACAACCGCACCACACCGCACCGACAAAATGTGGGAAAGCATTTTGTTCGTTATAACTAAAAAAATGTAGCTCTGCCTACCCCTTCGTGAAACACAGATAAAAAATTATATTTTTAAGAATAATTCTCTCGCTGCCCGCTCCTCTCATCGCTGCGCTCGTATCCACATGGCTACCTAACGCCGACGTGTGCTTATGCAACTGCCTCAGAGCCTAACTGTCATTATTTACCTGTCACCACAGAGCTACCAACAGATTTCATTTACGTATATCATGGTGATAGCAGATTCCGTGGTTTTACTCGATTTTAACAAAGTAATTATTTTCATGAAAATTTTGCATCGCACGTGGCAAACTAGCTAGCCAAACTTAGGATAAAGCTTCAATATAAGTAGGCATATACAGAGATAGTAATGGAAGAGATGTGTTTATGTAAGAGTTTTCCAGACAGCAACAACCAGTCGTAAAGTCCCAAATGACTTCTCCTCAGAATAATTAATATTTTTTTATTTTAGTGATCGATCCTCTAAATATTCATATTGTTCCTTCATTAGCAAATACTTACGTATATTTCTACTAATGTTCTTAAACTCATTTACTCACTGACAACACACCGATACGACGCACTGCCTCACCCGCTGGGTCCAGAAACTCAAGAAATCCATATAATTAAAGTGAGCACTAAGAAAGGATTTTTTTATATGCACTAAGGGGTTAAATACGGGATGAAAGTTTTAATGGATGTTCGTCATTTTTGCCGATGGAAATGCCATCAGGCACAAGGCTTGTAGTTATTAAAATTTAATAATATTGGTAACATGTCACCATTCGTAATGATCAAGGATATAAAAGCAGGTTGCACCTTTCCCTGTTACAATGACCCTTGAAACTGTCTTAACAAAATAAACCTAAATGTTTTAGTGCAATAAACAAACCGGACACACCGACCATTAAACATATATTTTTTTTTAGTTTCCTACTGTTTTCAGAATAATAATTTAATCAATATTACTAAAACAAAACAAAATAACTGGCTGGCTTATTACATTAGATTATACATAAATTGAAGATCTTTTCAAAACTATTTCTTGACATAAAATTTTACAAAAAATCCTCTGCAACGCACATACCAGCACCCCAAACCACACACACGCTCACTCCACATCACACACGCGTTCACACACATTCACATACATCCTCCCTTGCATGTATTCTTAATAAATTACTTTATTTCACAAATTTTATAAATCAAATTTAATGAGCAGTATTGCAATATTATAATGTGTGGTGTTTTTATTTCTTTAAGATATACGGATCAGATCGTCTCCAGTGCAACAAAAATAATGTGAAACACTGATTAGGTGGCCTGGTGACCTGACATACAAGTTTTGTAAAAAACTTAGTTTAGGCACCAGTCTTCCACAAATTAATTATGAAATTGTGTCTGTAGCCTATTCATTTACTTTATCTGTAATTTGTGGTAAGAAATAAATAATTAATTATTACCTACATAGAAACTGTTTAGGTATATATTCGGATATCTGGGTGCCTGTTCCGACCATGTTGGGGTGGGCTTCTCTCCTTCCTCCTCCTTCTGCAGTCTCACCGGATGCAGCTGAACACCAGTATTTTACACGGAGCGACTGTTTATCTGACCTGCACAACCCAGTTACTGGGTAACACGACACCCCTTGGTAAGACTGGTTGTCAGACTTTTGGACTCCCAACTACTCGTAACGACTGTCAAAGATCTACGAATGACAGCCTAGACCAATGGCTTAACTAACTTGTATATACATAATAATAAGGTATAATAATGTATGTATAACAATAGCGTGAAATGGTTATTCACGACTTCACACCAACAGATAACATCGGAATAATTAATTAATAATGAGCTAGTTTCTCTAATATTTATTGCGTTAAATATTAAGATGAACATTCGGATAATAAATTCGTTATATAGTCATGAGAAATTGTCATATCAAGATCGACTTTTTAAATGCTAAGTTATGTTAAAGACATGGCAACATTTTATTATAATGCTTATTTGACATACACATACATAAACTCACGCCTTCTTCACATGGAGGTAGGCAGAAACTACAGAACGCCATCAGCCTGCTACGATACGGTCACAAACACACGCCGGTTGCGATAGTACTACTCACTAGACTTTTCTGAGAAACGTTACCAATAAGGTCACCATATGTCCTTCTAAGATATAGTTATAAAACAATCAGAGCAATTTTAAAATAATTTCTCCTATTTCATGGAACTTCTAACTGGCAAAACGTGGAGACACTACATAATATATCCTTTTGTTTTAGTTGACTTTCTTTGGGAGATGGAGATGCCCGGATGAGCTGGACTCCTTCAACAAAAACTAGTCCTTAGCAGTTTTAACTGGAGAGAGGTGTAAGGAGAGTAGGTAGGCCTTTGCCCCGCAGTAGGATATCTCTTGCTTTTAATAATAATAATCTTTGGAAAGGAGCTCATCTGAGGATAGTACTTCCTCGTGGTACATAATTATTTCTACAGCCGAGCAGAGGTTCTACATTAAGTGCCTGTTTGAAGAGTGCGGTATCGACATCTTTAGGTGCTAATACCTTTCTGCTTTTAAAGCCGACTTTGAGAGAGAGCTTTGGTCATCACAATCATCAGTATTTTGAAGTGAAAGATCAGAAATGAAATTATTCGGAAAAGTACTGATGTTACCCACTTGGCTTGCAGAGTAGCAAGTGACAGTGGACAGTAAGCAAGTGGCAGTGGGCTGGCCATGTCTGTCGAAGGACCAATGGGCGGTGGAGCAGACGACTCCTGGAGTGGAGACCAAGTATCGGCAAGCGAGTTACCCCAAGCTAGATGGACCAACGACCTTAGAAAAGTGTGACGCAGCTTGGGAGAGGTCTAAGGCCTACTGTGGCCTGCGATATGCAAAGTTGATGATGATTGATCTGTAGTACCGGAGACCAGACTGATGAGGACAGGAGATTTTGAGTGAGAAATAAGCAGGCGCCCGAAGGTACGTGCTTCGGGCGTCTGCTTATTTCTCACTTGACACCAGAAAACTTGATGAAAAGAAAGAGTTCCTGAAATTCATTTTTTCAAAAACTAGCTTCTGCTCCCTTGTTCCTTCGTTTTCGTTTAGCGTTCTTCCTGACTTTTTGTCACGGTCATACCACTTTGTTAAACAGCCTAAGCCTTTCTTAAGAATTGAGCTATCAAATCAAGCAAAAAGCGAACTGGTCAAATCCACCTAGCACTTCCGGAGATTACCCCCTCACTACATACAAGCTTAAAACAAACAAACAAACACCCCGTTATAATCTTAGTACAGATAACTAAGGTAACAACAACAACAGGTCCAATTACGAGTATACATTTGTCTAGCGGAACAGTCCGCAGCCATGCTTATTATTCCCGTACAACAGACTGGCGACTTTGCTACAATAGAGGCAATAAATAATAGTCTTATTTAATTAGCTGAGGGCGACAATCAAAATTATTATATTTGTTGGAGCCGGGGACGTTATTATAATGTAAATGTGCGTTATTTACGAGCGGCTCGACATATCCAACCTATATTATCAGCGTACATAGTTAGATTATGTTAATGACTACAGACAGTGTGTATATTTGAATTTTTGGTCATAATGATCCCTTTAAAAACCAAAATTAAAACTTAGTATTAGTTCAACGAGGCAGTTAAACACTGAGAGCAAAGGAGAGATAAATAACACACGTACCTACATTGTATTCAATACATTTTCACTCATAGGTTTCGATCTTTACATGTCTTCAACCGTTATTCATAGTTAGCACAAAGTTATTACTCCAAAACCATGCAATATTAATAAGTAGGTAATTTAAGCGCCTTCATTATTATATAGTTAAAGCGCCTGCTGCCTCACATCCTATTACCATTTCAGTTTTAACTCAAGATAACAGGTTTGAAAATTACGTATACAACGCGAACAAAGTGGTGGGCTAACGCAAATGTACAAGTAGTAAAAATGGTTAATAAGCAAGTTGATTATGCGGAATCTATCCGGATAAATCGCAGAAATGTAATCATCACTAGTTATTTGCTTCCTAAGTCATAATTACAAATAACAAAAACAACTGCCATCTTTGATTTTACAAAGAAAACTTTTCCCACCACAAAGATTTTTACAGCAAAAATACCAATGCGACTTTGTGTACCTACAAAATACTTAGATGTCATATTCTTATTTCCAAAAATAAAAATAACCCAGTTACTGGGTAACACGAACCCTTTCGTAAGACTGTCAAAGATTTACGAATGACAGCCGGGACCAATGGCTTGACGTACTTACTTTCCGAGGTACGAAGGGGTCTCGTTAGGTAATGGGTTGTCATCCATCCACGAAGGGACCGCGGCAAGCGACGCTTAACCTTCGCTCGCCCTGTACCACTGTCATAATCATCCGTCCGTCGATATTATCACTAAGCCACGAGCCTCTTTCATATTATTTTGCCATTTTTTTTATTACTTTTCATGTTATTCACATTAAAAGTCGACTTTTACGAGAATCGATCCCTCAAGCGCGCTTTTGGCTTATTAAACTGTCCCAACATTTCACTATATCAGTTAAATACTCTACTAGCCTGCAAAGCAAACAATTTCGCCGGCTGTACACTTGACTCAAAGCATTCGTACAGCGAAGCGGAGCTGGTGATATTATAGTAAATATAATTTATGGCATCGTAGTGCAACTGGCTCGCCTCACTGACTCGCTCTACTCACAATACCACACTTTCGTTTTCAACATATTGTTGTCTGTAAGTATCCGAGACCGACTCCACCCGAGTTATCCCGATCCTGAATGAACGGATTATTATTTAAAGCTTTCACATCACTATACTACTTAAAATTATAAATGTGAAAGTTTGTATGTTTGGACGTTTGTTACTATATCACGCTTAAACAGCAGAACGGTTTTGGATGAACTTTGGCACACAGATTGTTTATAATCTAGATTAATGTTTTATCTCTGTAGTACGTTCCCATGGGATACTTTTCGACCATGAAATTGGCGAGGGCACGGCTTAGTACTTCAATCAGAGTTTGATTTCTTTGCTATTTATTATCAATGTTTTAGAATAGCTTATCAATTTATTTGGACGTCGATGATCGTGACAAGAGAAGAAGTTCTTATTTTTTGAAGGATAAATTGGATTATAACCGATAGTTGCAATGACAGTACGACCGAAATAAAATCTGTGGAACAATTACATCTTGTACGTCTTCACACGTTTGCTCGCCATCATCTTGCATCTTCCATTCTCTACCTCCCTTCTCTTTTTAGTCATTCTCATTCTCATTCGTCTTCATTTCTTCTTAGTCATTGATTAGTTCATTTAGAATTGCATCCTACAGTTTTAGAGGGAATGAGTGCGTTCTCTTGTTTTTAACATAGCAATCATGTCCTCTAACTTTTAACAGTTTAATTTGAAAACATTGTAAAAGGTGATTTTAAACAGAGTAACCGTGGAGTTTATTTCCAGCTTTTCTCCGTAGAAAACGACCAATTGGAACCGTGTATCTCGCTATTGACGTTTCATAAGTGCCCGTGTAGGTTTATGTAAAATTAAATATACATTTTGTACTTTTTTGAATTTGAATTTAACATCATCGTCCCTCAGAAGGGTTTCCACCCACATTTCGCCATTTTTTTTTAAATTGACTTTATATTAAATCCAAATCCATTGAATAGTAGATAGATGCCTTGACGAGTTCCATAATATTGTGACGCCTAGCGGTATCAGTGGAAGAGATCTCACGGATGCTTCTCCCAGTCGGTAGAGTGGGAAAAAAAGTTACAATAGGAATTGTCTGATTATTTTGGTGTAAACATTCTTGTACTAAAGGATTTGTAAGATAGTGCACAAAAAACTAATACAATGAAAGATGATGATGAGGAGGCGATTAAAACTTAAAACTAACGTTGCTTCAGTGAGTATTTCACTATAAAAAATAATAATAAAAAAAATAAAAAACGGAACAAAGAATCTATAGAGAGTTAGTAACATAATATTTAAAAAAAAAAAACATTTAGTACATACCAATGACCCTCCTCACAAACCGATTAACAATAGGAGCTCTGAAACTCCCCGCTACAGTTCTCAGGACGCGGTTGCGACTGTCTCTCACTCTCCTCAGTAGTAAAGCTGTTTTCTTGCGCATGATCGCATGAAATCCGTCGGCACGAGCTTGCGCAAACATTTCCGACCCACTACAGTAGCGTGGAAGCCTCAACAACATCCTGAAACCATTATTATACTAGACGCAGGACATCCAGCGATCTTCTGGTGTAATTGACATTACTACATCACTCGTGTACAGACTCTTTTTTTTTTTTTGGGTGGGAAATCATGAAATGACGTCTCCCGCTCTGGTTGGAGCGGGAGGACGTGTCAGACTTTTACTGTCTAAAACCTACCCGTGTTCCTTCAGTTGCCTGTGCCAGGGCCACGGTTTTCTCTTTAGAATTACCCGCGACCCTGAGGCGTCGGCCCTATCGGACCCCGTCACTTTGTGCTGACATCTCTTTGAGGCGCGCGTGAAACACGACGCGCCGTCGACCCGGGCCTGGTCCTTACCTGACGGCGAGCTACCGGTTGCTCGCCGTCCGCAAGCCCAGGCCTACGGTGGCCGGGAATATGCAGGCGACTCCCGACGCTCAGGGCGTCTCCTGCGGCGGCTGGTGGGGGCGTGAGGGCGCAAGGCTCTCTCCCTCACACGCTACGCCTCCTCCTTCGCGAGCATTACTGCTACGCAGAAGGAGGTGACGGCTTTCCATTCTCTCTCGCTCCGTACCATGGCCTGGACCAGGGCCAGACGCGAGAGATCGCCGCCGCCGATCGCCTCCGCATGGACACTGCGGTGCTCTTCCCAAGCTGGGCAGACCTCCAGTTTACAGACTCTGGTAGTAAGCCTTGAAAATAGTATTTTTACTAGGTCTGTACACCGAGCAAATCTACGAGCCCATATTTTGCACAGTAAGGCGAGTGCCCTACGCTCCCTTTCTATATCTACATGGTCCTTAAGGTCGTCGGAAAGAAAGTGACCTAGGTATTTAAAAATTGATACCCTCTTAGTTGCTGACCCATTTATAAGTAGGTCGGCTCCCACTGCACGGATGACTTTTTTTTACCGCGTTGAATTAAATTTGGTATAATAGGTGAACGGAGTAGAAACTTACGCCACAGTTTTTTTTTTTTTTTTTCAATAACAAACAAAGAAATTGATTTTGCAATAAATGCTACACATTTGAATACTAGCAACTTAAACAATGGTACCTCACTCCGTGACTGAAAGTACTGAAATTAGAGAGTAAGATGTAGTATTTATTGCTAGACAAATTTCTGAAAAAAAAATGCCAGGTTTCTACTCCGTTCACCTATTATAAGTTGAGTCACCTTACTTTTTTCAAGACGGTAAAAAATTTCATTAGGTATAATTATTTTGGTTTTAAAGGAATTCATCACCTACATAAAATAAAGTTTACCCTATCTTAAACACGCTTCAAATTAAAAGCTAACGCGTGACTCAAGTTTACTTTCTCTGCGTCCATTACCCGCTCTGTGCCACCAATAAAAGTGTAAGGTAATCCGATTATACGTTTAGTCTTATTATAATTTGAACTGACTTATTAAGATATCTTGAGGCGATTGTTCATCTGGTCATGCGTTAAGACTTGACACACCTTGTCGAATCTTGTTCGAACACAGAACTTGAAGCCAATGACCATGACGAACATCTTCACTGAACAATCAAATTGTGGTGGATCGAGCCTCCATACTAATACCGATATTGTATTTCCATACAAATTACGAACTAAAGCCACTTTTCAAAAAACAATGCGCTCACACAGATAAACAATATATGACACCGCGTTGTTATTCTCAACAATGCTACGAATTTGGATGTGGTTTTCACCATAATTCAGAAATTTTATTCCGGAAGGCGAGTGTGTATAATACGTTGATATTAAACTTGCATAGAATAAAGAAATATCGAAGTTTTATCAAGTCGTGAAAACCATGCACAGCAGGGGAGGGCTAGTTGAAACCACAGGTAATATAATACTACGTTGAAAATAATTGAGGCAGCTGAACTAGACTGCCTTAGTGTTATCAAAATCTGGTCAGCTACGCTACCAACGTTGATTGGAATTATTCTCATCGGCATAAGCATAACTCTACTGCTTACATTTTAATTGGCTCTGTAATCTCAGACAGAAAACCTCATCATCACTCCTCCTGAACACACACAGGGCATCACTAAACTAGACTACTTCCAGACAGCGGGAGACCAGGCATTATGGTGCAATACGACACTTATTAGCATGGTAAATAATACAGAATTACTTAATTTCGGTATGTAACGATATAATATTGAATGGAGCTCATTGCTTTCCACACAATTTGTCAGGCATTGGTCCAGATGAAGCCCACGACGACGGAAGTCGCCTCCACACTCAGCACTACTTAGTCGACACCTGTTTCAACGATTGCTGATCTGTTTCATATACGATCACTTTTTGAAGTCCATGGTTCGTCCGTATGCTTATGTGAAGTTAATTGGTGTTGTCTTACTTTATGGTTCTGTATAAGAAGTGTGTATTACAATCAGACCAATTTGCTGCTTTGAATGAAAAAAACTGGGGTAAAAAAACTTCACGACCGGTCTACAGAATTTCAGTCATCATTCTTTTTTTATATTGCGAAATGGGCTCTTGACTTCGATCTCGACTGATGGAAAGCGCTGGATGATCGATGACCCAGAAACACTGTTAACCCATATCACTATAGTTTGAACGCGAATGACGTAAGTTACCAGTGACTTTGTAATAGCTTGATTTAAAACCGTAGGTAATCATGGAGTTTCTTCCTGTTTCTGTACATCGGAATCTACGCTTCGGGGCGGGCTTTAACTTTCTGACTACGTACTTAACTGACCGACTCCTTGACAAATGTCTGTAAATGGATTAATTTTAATGAGCGCTTTGAACCAATATTACGCAACGGGTTTCCACGGCCCACTGTTACGTTACGTTGCGATATAGAAATCAAATGTGATCCAATAAACAAGAAACACTTAACTTTACTATAACTTAACTTCGCGTAGACAAACTGACCAACATAATAACCTGAATTATTTGCGCACAGGCCGCCATAAATCTAACATTATGTTACAAAGCCGAGAAATAGTCACAATAACGCGACAACTACGATATATCTCTCTTCAATGCAAATATAGGGGAAAACGATCGCGAAATCGTTCTGAAACCATAAATATTTGAGTAAAGCTATTGAACACGATACTCGCTCAAGCATTATACACAATTACAGTCGTCATTTATCAAGAGTTATCACCACCTGAATAATAACCGGTGGGCCAGAATCAATTACAGGTGGGTGGTGTTAAATTTGCGTGTAGTGTGGTGCCGCACCTCTGGTGTTAGCAGTTTTTATTGGCGCATTTTTATATTTGAGTCATGTTACTTGTTAAGTAAATATAAATAAATGAATAAATATAGAAACGTGATCCACACGGTGTGGCTTTTATTACTCTTGTTGTTAATGAAAGTCTGAACTATATTGTTTCTGATGCTCGTTCCAATCTAAGTAATTATGGAAAATGTTGTAATCTAACTTGTCAAACTTAAGTAAATTGTGAGTTTTCCTTTGCACCATTAAATTGTAACATGATGATCTATTGGTTACCTGTAAAATCACTGGACGTGTAATGTACGAGGTAAGTATGTGAACATCTAGCAAACGTGTAGGCCCGGTACAACTTGATGATGACAAATTGTGCCCACTTACGATCGAGTAACAATCGGTCACGACCGGGAGGACTCGTCGGGAATCTTCGGATATGTTCGGCTGGGCTCGTAAATCTTGCACTTGTTACTAGCCATATCGATGTTGCATGAAACACAGGTCACACTGCTAGTAAGTATCACACTTAGAAGTGTGATGTGAGTGTGAGTGTTCATGTGAATTTTTATTTGGTAGTTTTCTGTAAGGTTCTCTCAATTTTCAATAGTCAGTTAGATAAAAAGAATAGATTTTAATATGTCAGTCTGATATTTATTTTTTGTCCAAAAACTGTCAAACAGCTATAAATTTTCCACAGATAAAATAACTGACTGTAGTAGAATGTAAATGAATGTATAACAAGCCATTCCTATCCTATTTTTTTATTATTATTATTATTTTCACTTCAAGACACAAAGTAGCCCTGGCTCTTGTACTAGGATTACCTGTATTACAAGAGCCAAGCCTCCCAATTTACAGGGAATATGTAGAAGCGCGATACACAGAAAATCTGATATTATGACATGCATTATAAGGTAGGTTTACAAATACACAAGATGAAAAAACAAGGAAATAATGAAATATTTAGTAACCACTGCGTTCTGTGGAGCGAGGGTGAGTGTGAGTGAGGTATGACGTGTGTGTATGTGTGTGGTGAGATGGTGAATGTGACTGTGACAGGGTATCATGTAACGCTGCCGAATAGATTAACTGTTTTCTCATAAGTATCATTTTCCAGCCAGTGTACAATAGTATTTTTGAATTAAGTTTTTGAGTTGTTTAAGTTTTTAAGATGTTTGATCCCCTTTTCTTGGCCGATTTTGTTGTAAAGACGTGGGGCAACATAGCGGTAGTGTTTGCTAGCGAAGACGCTCTTGGTACCTTCAACTGGGCACCTGTCAATCCTCTTGGATGAAGTAGGCAGAATCGGGATGGTGCATCGGCTCGTAAGTCGAAGTCAAATGACGTATTTCAAATAGGCACAATTGCATTAGAAAAAAAAGTTGATGGAAATAACTTGGTAATATTAATCTCTTGGATTCGTCCTGTACCGTCGGGATTGGTAAAAAATGTATCATTATTATTTAGGTTTAAGAAAAAGTGTTATAAATAAAACGATTCTGTTTTTAATTTTCGGTATTGTGTTTATAAAATAAACTAGAATTGATTCTTATTGCCCCTTCCATAAGGTGAGAGAAGTGATCATGAGAGAGAAGAATAAATTGGCAAGAATCTCCACCGTTACACTTTCAAAATGTTTTATAATAGGTTGGATAAGTACTACAATTTTATAATTAAACCTAAAGATGATGCAGGTACCTACAATAATTTAACTATACTACAATAGGTATTTATGTATGAGTTAAGTGCGAAGCTTCCCACTCAAGTTACTAGTATCCATCAAACAGTGCAGGGAGCAATATACTTGATGTGCGAAAGCCCGTCGATATCTGTTACTAGAAGCTAGAAGTTAGTAATAGATTCACATAGAAATGAGCACGTTTGAACGACGAGCACTGGGCAGTGGTATAGTGAATGTAGAGAAGGAGCCTGGATTCAAACGGACGAAGCTATTCCCCACGAAAGCAGTTTCAAATAATGACATAAAACTCACTTTTAAAGCGAAGCTATCGAAATAAAAAAATCTTAATCTGAAAACTACGTATTTGAAAAATATGTAATATTAGATAAAATTATATTATTTATTTTAAAAGAAAAAATAAATCTGTAATAGTAAAAGTTCTTTAAGACTGGAGCGACACGTTACGCAAATCGCAAAGTGCCACGCGATTCACGTCACGTGTCACGCCTGTTTGAAGGAAACCTTTAGAGTTTTATTTATAAACACCAACAAAATACCCAAAAAAAGGTACTGTTGTAGACTTGACGATCTGGGTCTGTAACCTGATTATTGGCCAACACCTATTACAACACGGTTAATTTGGCGAAATACAAGGTAGCGCAAAAGTTACGTGATAATGTGAATGTCCCATAATTTAGTAAATGGCGTCGTAATGTGATTGTGTTTTGATACATGTTGTAGACAGATATAAAGAACTAGTTGACAATGCAATGGGGCGATACACACAGTCACACAGCTCAGGCAACGATGGAATTTCGGGGTGATCTACCGTTTTGACGATTTGAACTGACCGGCCAGATCGCCAGATCCTGATCTGACGGCCCCAGACTTTTGTCTTCGAGGCTTTTTTAAATCTCGCGTTTACTACAACAAACCATAACCATTGCAAGTCTTGAAAGCCAACATTGAAGAAATCTGGAAAATATAAAAAAAAATAAAAAAATATGAGACATGCATAATGCATAATCAGCCGATTATGTTCCCACTGCTGGGACACAGGCCTTCTCTCTATGAGAGGGAGTTGGCCCCGGACACACGCACTTATGTTTGAACCCAGTGCCCCAGAAGGGGCTGACCAGCTTGTGGCTTTGCAGGCTCAGGATGGTGTTGGGTGTTTTGCGAGCAACAATTCATAAAACGAGCACAAACGATGTGCATCCACTCAGTACCATACTGTTATTGTCATAACTTTAAATGAACTCTCCGTGAAAATAGAGCTCAACTTTTAACCAAACGGCAGCCAAATGACATGATATTAATTTTGCCTCACTTTGTATTCCTTAAACTGTGCCTCACGGATAGCCAATTAAATAACAGTAAAACTAGGTGCAATAAAAAATATCCAAAAACACATACATTCAACTAATCTACGTAAACGAACATTAATCGCAACGTATCAACATGGAGCCGTAAATCAACACAAATAGTCCCGATAGGCTAACCCCCTCGCGCAGCGCCCGCGCCGCCGCGCCTGCGCCTGCGCCGCCCGCGGGACCCGGCATGCGGCACAATCGCCCGATGACATGTTTACGAGCCCGCGAGTCCCCTTATAATGGACCCACTTTGTATTTCATAAAAAAAGGTTGCGTTTACTTAGAAAAGGTGTCGGTAACGGAATCGTTTTGGAATTGTTGTAATAAAAAGGTGCTGGTGAATGTTAATTCGTTTAGCCTATTGTGTTATGACGGCCTCGTTGGCCCAAGTACTTCTACCGAACTTGAGGGTTCATAACCATACGGCTATTGAGTTTTTCCTTCTGGAATTTCTCAGTAGCAGCCTTAACCTGGATTTGCGCCCGGTTGATGGCAAGAGGCTAGCCGCATGCTACTATAAGTACACCTCTGCTTAACCATTTAATACATGCGTGATTTTTGTTTAGTTTATATTATATTGTAGTTAATTGCTATGCATGGAAAGCTGTTGCTTGAGAAGCATCTTCGTTTCTATTAAGTTTTGGTATAAAAAGTCATAACCTAACCTACTCCCTTTCTTTGTTCCGAAGTCTATTTGCTACACGTTTTAAAACAAAACAGAATACCAGTTTAATGTATCAACTTATAATCGTCTAATTACTCGTAAAAATCAAAAGTGGCACGACTTACATTTTATAACCGACAAATTGTCATCGACAGTGATAACTAGCTTTATTTACGAGTATTTAAGGACTTTACGGCGCTTTTACACAAATTTTTATGTCCCATTCTCCATTAAACCACATTTAACTCCGTTAAAGCACCTGTCCCACCGCCGGCGACCAACGAGAAGCGAGTAGAGCTAGCAACTAAAAAAAGGTTATCGAGCAACGAACAGCGATTACTCGCTGGTATGCGTATGTACCAAGTGTGAGTCTTTTAGCGAGTGCTCTGCCCGCCAAGCGAGTGTCGCTGAGGGAGTACTCCCATTGATAGCTCTTTTCGCTGCCACAAGCAGTGTGAACAGTCAGCGATCAACTATTAATATATGTATCTTTTTTACTTATACTGGCCCTGCAAACTTTTGTTCGTTTCTTGAGCGAGAAAATTAATAATTGTGAGAAGCCCTAAATAGTCGCTTCACCGCCGGGCGGAGGGACAGGTGCCTTCAGGGGCATACATGTTAATAATCGAATGTCGAATAATCATGTCATCATGATTCATCATCATCACCGCATGTGGACGTCAAGTGTAAGTTATTTCTTGAAAATGGATATGCCTGTGGATGAAAACCAAAAATCTAAAGTCATAATGTATTCAAGTTAGAGCTGAGAATTAGCTGTTTTTAAACCTGTAACCTTTTTATTTATTACCTATGACAGTCCCTCAAAACGCACGCCCTTCACCTCCGTACAAGTTAAGTTAGGAAGGTAAAGTAGATAAAAAATACTTTAGTATTTAGCCTTATCAACATGGTCTTGAAAATAGAGGAAAATTGGACCGGCTTCGTAAAAAGACTTGAATTGTAATAAGATTTTACTTTGTGCACACTGTAGACGCAACAGCTGATATTTAACTTCAATATTTTCAATTTCATATGAACATCTCCTACGCAAACTTTTATGTCGATAAATGCCAACGAAACATTGTCTTCGTACTTTTTTGTTTTTATTGTCATTGCCGTGTGCTTTGCGCTGAAATATGACGGCGCCTTGTAGTCCTGATATGAAGCGCATTCAATATAAAATATTTTTTAGTTCAATAAGTAAAGCGCCTAACTTTACACACTATTTACAGAGAGAGCAGTGGTGGCCCAGTGGTATCCAGACTTTCGAGTTTCTGGATCGTGAGTTCGAATGCAGACAGGCACTTTACTTTATGTATTTAAATTCATCACCGCTGCTCTCAAAACGGTGAAGGAAAACATTGTGAGGAAACCGGCATGTCCTAGAATGAAAAAATCGAAGAAATGTGGCATCCGCCAACCCACAGTGGAAACGCGTGGTGGATTATGGCCCACTCCCTCTCATAGATGCCTGTGGAGGCTTGTGTCCCGGCAGTGGAAGCGTTATAGGCTGATTAAGACCTACTCGACTCAAACGTATGGGACGGGGTTTTTTTTTCGTGATAACGATGTTGATCCTATAGAGAAAGTTGTTCTGTTTGATGGTGTGTACAAAACCTTCAAATATAACCAATAAAATCAAAAACATTAGTCTATAATTTTTTATGTGAATAGACTGAACTACAAAAACCATTTCCGTGTTCAAGTATTGAACCCAAAACCACAAGACACCCAGCCACGCCTCCACCCAAGTCAATGAATGCTCTCAATAAATAAAATCTATTAAAAACCTCTTTAAATGTAGAAAGCTCAATAATATTATCGAGGCTCCATTCATTAGGATCAAATAATGCTTTATTTGAATAAGCGAGTTATAATTATAAGGAGCGGAGGATCCCGTGTGGTCTACAAGGAGGTTGTATGGACCATTGTTATCCCGGAGCTGTTCCCGTTGACGGACGTCGCACGATATTTTGTATATTACGATACAACTGCTACATTATAAACTTTTATAGTAGCATGATTGAATGTGGGTGAAAAGGGGGGGTACTATACTACTGCGATGTCCAACCCTTCAGGGAATACAGGTGGTTTGGTCATGTTGAGATAATTAATGAAAGCCGACTAACAAAAGGATATACTCGTATACTAGGTAGATGTGAGTAGAAACACCGGGAGGGTACGTCTTAAAGTGACCTTATTGGTGATGTTCTTCAGGAAGGTCTGCATGTCGATTCTGTAGAAATCTCACAAGAAGAAGTGAAGACTTGCGTGGAGCTCACTCCACACTTACTTCACCTAAGTTTATACAGTGTGATGGCTAGAGTATAGCACTACTGGTGTATAAACGTAACGAAGCAAAAAGAGTTTGAAAGGGCAGGTCAAGTTATGTAGTTTCTGCCTACCCTTATGGGAAGAAGTTTGCGTGACTTTAAATATGTAAGTATGTGTATTACTTAGCCCACTGCAGGGCAAATACCTTTTTGTTCCACTGATCTACGTCTGAAGCCACCTGATGTCAGGATACCAGTTCACCCTGTCATCTACTTCAGGGGCTGCTGCGCAGTCGTTTGTTACATTAAGACACCATCTTTTATGAATGAATAGCTTCTGCCCGCAACTTCACACCTCGTGAAACTTGTTTTAACATAAAATATTTATCCTATGATCCGAGTCACCAACACCGTATGTAGGTAGCCTCCCATTTGTGAACAAATTTAAAAAAAAATTGGATAGTAGTTCCGAAGATGGCCCCTACATTTAGAACTATACATTTTTATATCCATTATAATATTAGTGTCTACAGAAAAATAAAATACAAGTCAAAGATGCAAAAGCATTTCATTAATTGCAATTTATTTATAACAACTTCTTTATCACATACTTTATTACCTTAATTAAGTGATACGGTTTACAGAGTTATTAAACGTGTGGATACGAAATTGGTAACACCAATTTCGTATTACAAATACTTAGGTTAAATGAGGCTGGTTATCTCTGAATCTTACAAACTAAATGAGAAATCGCAAATCAAGGGTATTTAAAGACAACCTGGCTTTAAGCACCTTTAAGTACCCTTGATTTAAGGCTGCCAAGTAATACAAAAAATATGTCACCAGAGTCCTCGTGTCCACGAGCGTATTTTTTCCAGCGGTGATTTTTTATCATGCACAGACAGATCTTCAACACACTGCTTAGCGCCGAGAGTTGAAAATCCAACAGTATAGTTTGACGCTCGTGAGATTCTCAATACTCTGCGTAGCACCTAGAGTTTAAAATCCAGTGCGCGATAATAAATTCGCGGGAAAAATAGTCAGTAGGAACGGGAGCTAAGCTGTTTTAACCAAAATTCGATTCGTAAACCGATCTTTGATGTGATTAATCTGACAGAAAAAGGAAGGATTTATCCAAAAAGGAAAAAGTCGAGTTAATGATTTGCAGTTAATAATTTCTGTATTTGTTGGTTTTCATTAAACTTTGATTTAGTTAAACTTTCGGAATACACATTATTTAAAATTGAAATGTGTACATAAAATAAATAAACCAAGAAAATGTGTTGCGCTGACCCCAAGTAAGGGATAAGGGCAGGATAATTACTATGGTGATGAAATTAACAAAAACAATTAAAGATAATTACTTTTTTACCTTCTTTAAAAGTTTTAAGTATTTAAAACTTTTGCACGAAAGCCACATACAATCTGTATCACACCTGCCTTAATAACCGTGTATCAATGGAAACGAACCCGCTCTCCCAGCTATCGTGCTCCGTGTGTGACACTTAATACTTCCTCCGGCGACGGCTTTGAATAATGTGACAATAACGACCCATTTCTTTGAGTTATCATCTCCTTCTCCCGCAGGGTCCAACGGGCTCACCCAAACCTTTCAGTAGGGATCTGTACCCAAAGAGTGCCAACTGGTCCCTATTACTATGGCTCCGCTATCCGTCTGTCTGTAGACACTTGAATTAAAGGACACTCCTCAGTATGGAACCCTACGTGTTTGTAAGAACTCGCACTTGGCAGCTTTTTCAAACGAGTATTAAAAAGCCGGCATTTTAGGGTTGATGTATGACATCATAATTAACGGCTACAATAGATTTTATCGATCTCGGATTTGTAATGAGTTTTCTATTATTTGTTGAGGTTTAACTTTTTGTTGACTCAATTTATGAAGGTATTTAAGTTGAATTAATTCGATATTGATATTTTTATTTGACAATAGAAGGTGTTTTTTGATAAAGTTTTTATGAGGTGAATTATGACTTCGATTAAAAACTTAAATGCAAGTCGATTTCATGTTTTTTCTTTGCAATAAAAAACTGTCCTTGCAACACCAAAGAAATTATTTAAAACTTTTGTTTTCCAATTGAATTAGTTTGGTTCAATCTACATTTATTGCCACAAGGATATTTTGTCTTCTGAATGACATTAAAACTGACAGGTTGTGGGTAAACATTTTGTGAAATTGCACCACCTCTATGGCAGAGTGAAGGGTGGCGTAGGCTTAGGCAGAAACAAGGTTCCTTTAGTACCTTCTAGAAAGGTAACCCTCAAAACAGTCCTAAACTATCAACATCTATGATGTATGATCATATAATGTAAGGTGAGTTCGAGTCGGCGGTGGGCGCCATTCCCACATAAACAGCGGAGGTCAGTACTGACAGCGTAATGTCTGATAATGACGCCAAATCATGGGAAGAACGTGTACGGTCGTCGCTTTGTAATGGTCAATGATAATTGTACAGACGAATGCTAACACTACAATTTGTTTTAAATTTTATTGTGTCCGTAATAAATTATTAAGGTTGGCAATATACTAGCACTCTCTCCGCACAATGCTCTCTTGGCAGCTAAACCTGACTGACACGTGTTTGCAAACGAATGGCAGACGAATATGTCAGTATGTATGGAGTTCTGTGAGATGAGTGTATGATTTTTGTGTTATTTTCTTTAACAAAGGCAAGTGGCGGATAGTTTTATTTTAAACTAAAATAAATAAATGAGCAACAAATATAACCACGACAAACGTTTTCCCGAAGGGTTAGGCAGTGGTAAGACTAGGGCCTTATTACTGATGGTATACTTGAGAGCGGTATATTGTTTTACAACAATCGTAAAATAATTGCTGAGCACCATCACAATATTGTTTCTAAAGTAACAGCAAGAAGGTCATACATTAATTTAGTACATGATACTGAACCCCCTGCGTTGAAATATTTCGTTGGTTACTAAGCAGAAATTGCTGTACCATATATTTTGACCGCGTAGGCATTGCACTTTTCTATGAAACTCTACAAACAAGTTTCTACGCTAGGGTCTAGTCTATGGTAACAGTTTGCACGTCGATGTTCCTTGTCACCCTGACCATGGTTTTTTGAGTGTACTTATAGCAGTTCGGGTGTTTCCTTTATTTATTTCTCTAGTGAAAACGGTTTAAAACCAATTACAAAAATTAAAGACACATGCACATAAAAAATAAAATCATGAATTTCTGGTAAAAAGTTAACAACACTTACATAAATCCTTCCCACAGTACTTCTGGCCTTTGTGAAGCAGCTAGTACAGGGAATAATACCACCACATCTTTTACTGCCGCCGAGCGTTACAAAGGATATGACTGCCGGAAGAGTTACAAAAACATGAGACATGAGACAGTTGAAAATCTTAGTCCCTTAAATGGCAACGTATACGTGAGCAATAGTGGTCCAGTGGTAGCAGCACCGACTTACGAGTTGTAGGTCATGGGTTAAAACCTAAAAGTCCTAGAACCAAATATTCGAAGACATGTGACATCTATCAATCCGCACTGGGCCCGCGTGGTGGATTTCGGCCCACTTCCTCTCACAAAGAGGAGGCATATGTCGCAGCAGTGGGTTCGTGATAGGCTGATAATGTGAAGCCTCTGTTAGGTATTGCAATTTACATCCAATAACCAATCTAATATCAGAAGCCCAAAAATCTGACATTACCAATGTGGAGGTAATTTACAAACCAGTTATTTTCAGTTACGATATGGTTATATAGGACGTGAGGCAGCAGGCACTTTAATAATATAAAAATGTGGTCACTTCAAGTAAATTTTCAGCCGTAGCCCGCCTTAATATTCTTTGTAGCCCGCCTAAATAATTTGGAAAAAAACAAGGAAAATTTTAATTTGGCGGGCTACAGGATATAACTGAGGATTCACCTATACAATATTAATATTTTGACATTTACTTTATGCTGACTATAAAAAAGCATGGTTGAAGTTTTACCCAGTAACTGGGTTGTGGAGCGACTGCTACGTGTGAAATGTATGTAAAATGCTGCGATATCTACGTGTGAAATATATGTGAAATGCTGCGATAACTACGTGTGAAATGTATGTATAATGCTGCGATATCTACGTGTGAAATGTATGTAAAATGCTGCGATATCTACGTGTGAAATGTATGTCAAATGTTGCGATATCTACGTGTGAAATGTATGTAAAATGCTGCGATATCTACGTGTGAAATGTATGTATAATGCTGCGATATCTACGTGTGAAGTGTATGTAAAATGCTGCGATATCTACGTGTGAAATGTATGTAAAATGCTCCGATATCAACACTGACCGCCTCTGGCAATATTCGTAGTAGAAAACATTCTTTACATTACAAGCCGCAAGTACATTAGCATTGCTCTTAACTCTAAGTGAACGAGCAACAATGAGCAATTTAGTTAGCGATCTCGACCGCGCCGATATGACCGAGCACGCAGCCGTGATGCGTATCGGTAAGTCGAAACGGATGCGTAGGAGTCTAGGATGTAGCATAGATTTATGATATTCTTAGGTACAGGTTAGGTACAGGGATGTGTCGTGCAATGAAGGCCTGAAGGTTAAGGGTTCCGCACGAGGACGGGTTTCGAAAAATATTAATCCTTGATTTTACTACATTTCTCTTCAAATCACATACATTTATTTTCGAAATATTTTTAAAAAACAGTATCGCAACTCCTTTAACATTATTATTACTAAAATTGCATTTAAAAGATTAATATACTTGTCTGTCAAAATATCACGCCAAAATAATAACATAATATCACGCCTGTAATCCCAGAAGGGTTAGGCAGAGGTGTACCTATAGTACACCCACAAATGACAAATAAAAAGCGTTTACAATAAAGACAGTTCCATAAAAATACTGGTGGATTTCAAATCAAACGAACGAAGAATAACTTTAAAGGTGAATGTCCACTGGTCCGCACCAGCCGCAACGCACGCACGGCACGCAACGGATGTTATCAATCAATCTTAATAATGTGGATTTGCCTACTACCAATAGATATAACACGATACGGGTTATTTGGCGCGTGGTCAAAATCAGAACTGATGCCAATATGTCGAAACAAAATAACAACGCCCCTGTACTTCAACCCATCATTAATTTAAAACCGTGGTTCAGCAAGTTAAAACTTAATAAGAAAATAACTTCCATTCTTGCTCGACTAAGATTTGGCCATTGCTCTTCAGCTGTGCATCTTAACAGAATAGGGGTTTTTGATTCCCCCCTCTGTGACTGTGGTGTCGGAGAAATTGGTGATTTAGTCCATATTCTTTTTAATTGCTCGAAATATAATTCCTTTCCATTATATGACTTCCTTATTATGTATAAAGCTCCCCTTCCTTGTAATCTGTCTTCCATCCTTTCTTTGTCTAATAGGTCATACGTAGCATCTCTTAGTAAATTTATTTCTTTTCACAACATTTCCTTATAGTACAATTTGTTATAATTTTATTACATATAATTATTTATTGCCCATCCTAAAAAAATATCCCGTCACATTATGCCAACCTCCCTCTTCCCACGTTTAATTTCCGCAACACTCGACACTGGCAACAATGGCTAAGGCCGCTTGCCACAACCAAAAACAAAAAAAAAAAAAAAAACAACGCCCCTGTGTCAATGTCATTCAGACATCAAAACATTCAATAAGCTCTACAAAGGTCTTATAAACAATTCAATCCTGCCATTTTGTTCACAAAATGAATTCAAGCAGTTAACTTCAACAAAAGTGGGATTGTACTATTTGGGTCTGACTAAATAACGCAGATTTCCGAAATATTTGGGTTCTTATTTTTTTTGATTTTTTATAAATGGCATCTCGCAGGTCAACCTATGAGGTTATCGTCTGCTTAAACGGACTTGCCTGTGGTTGCCCTAATAGATTTAGGCCTCCAGCCAGGACTTAAACTTAAATACTAACTAAAACTAAGCGACAACGCTAAGGGCACCCCCTGTGGGGTACGGACCTCGGCTTAGGGCGTCGCTGGAATAGGGCAGCAAGGGACTAGCTGGATCAGGATTTCTTTGATTTAGGGACGAATTTAAAGCTACAGGCTCAGCGTCGCGGGCTGGCTCGAGCAAGGGTCGGGAGGGGCGTGGATTTGGGCGTCGCGGCGGGCCTCGGCGGCGAGGACGGTAGGACGGCGATCGGGTTTTGGGCTTATGTAGTGTGCTGGTGGCCTTACTACTCTCCTGGAGGAGGATAGTGGCGTCGTCGGGGGCGATTAAAGTATGCCTTGGTCGGCGAATACTGCTAATGCGGGAGGGAGTGTAGCGGGCGGCCGCTGAGATCAAGGGGTTGGAGTGTTTGATGCCACAGTCAAAGAAACGCTTCGATAAGCGTTTCATGAACTGGTTTATGGTAGGCATTTTAAGGTCGATGTGGAGATTTATATTACGGACATAGAAGGGGGCACCCGTGACCTTTCTGAGGAAACGGTTCTGGAGGGTCTGCATCTTATGGAGATGACGTGGGTGAGCGTGCGCAAATACAACGCAGGCATAGGTCATGACGGGACGGATGACTGCGGTGTAGATGCGCAGCTTGCATTTAAGTGACAGTTTACGACGGGCTGTCAGTAAAAAGTGGATCCTGCTAAGAGCAAAGGAGGCGCGCGCGCGAACCGCCTTAATATGAGCCTTAAAGGTAAGGTTTTCATCGAGGATCACGCCTAGGTATTTGGCTTGGTTCTCTCAGGGGATCGGCTTACCGTACATAGTTATCGGGCTGGGTTTGGGTTCTTATGGTTCATTTTAATATTTATAGTCCTGTGAAGATCTTAACAAAGGTGGTATATAAAACAAAATAACATATACGAGAACATGTGCTCTGTTTGAGACACATCTCTTCTGGAGGCTCGTATTGAGTCTCGCTTTTGCTGAGTATGGATTGATAACCGTTCAGCACGCGGAGAATGACCGGGTTTTGTCTACGGAAGAATAGACAAAACGACAGATAGAATAGACAACATTACAGATTTCTTTAATTCATCTGTCATTTTGTCTCTCTCAAAATATTTGCTACGGTGGCCAAGCTTCAAATTTACTTTTCATTTCACTGCACCATTCTACCTGGGTCTGCTTCTGAGCAGCGGTGAGGCTGTGCGGCACTAAGCTGCAGTATGTGCTGAATCTTTCGATACGAAATATTTATCCGTTAACAGCCGTCAAAGGGGACGTTCCATACTATAAATGTCAGACGTTAATTTCAAATTGACTTTAGTAAAATCAGCTTTAAGAAAAATAGCTGATGCGTCTACTCACCGTCTACATATCCGAACGCTTATGCTTTCCGCCACCGCAACCGCCACCAACCATCCGCAACCGCCAGCTTTTCAATGTTTATACATTGAAAAGCTGGCGGTTCATCTGCTTGTACTCGCGGGGCCAGTAAACCAGCAACAATTTTTTTTTTTTAGTTGGGTAATCATCAAATGACATCTCCCGCTCTGGGTGGAGCGGGAGGAAGTGTCAGATTATTACTGACTAAAACCCACCTGTGTTTCTTCAGTTGCCTGTACCAGGGCCATGGCTTCTCTTTCGAATTTCCCGTGACCCTGAGGCGTCGGCCCTATCGAACCCCGTCATCTGGTGCTTACATCTCTTTGAGGTGCGCATGGAACACGACGCGTCGTCGACCCGGGCCTGGTCCTTACCGAACGGCGAGCTACCCATTGCTCGCCGTCCACAAGCCCGCGCCTACGGTGGCCGGGAATCTGCTTAAAACCCGAAGCCCAGGGCGTCTCCTGCGGCGACTAGGGGCGTGAGGGCGCGAGGCTCTCTCCTTCACTAGCTCCGCCACTTCGTTCGCGAGCATTACTGCTTCGCAGAAGGAGGTGACGGCTTTCCATTCCCTCTAGCTCCGTACCATGGCCTGGACCAGGGCCGGACGCGAGAGATCGCCGCCGCCGATCGCCTCTGCGAGGACACTTCGGTGCTCCGCCCAGGCTGGGCATACCTCCACCGTGTCGTTACATCAGCACCCCTGTGAATATAGTCCAACACTGCGGCTGGTGATGACAATCACACATTAGTTGAGAACGCCGCAAGTACCTAGATGTCAAATATTTCGCTGTGCTGATTAATTTATCTACATTACTAAATTAAATCCTCCATATATTTGAAAAATTCGTCTGCTCGGCGACGTAATTAAGGAATTGGAACTTGTTATAGGGTAAAAATTAAGTTTTTGTAACGGCCCTGACTTACGAGTTGTAGCTCGTTCGAACCCTGGCAGGCGCTTCACTTCGCGTGTAAATAATTTCATAACCACTGATCTCAAAACGGTGAATGAAAACATCGAGAAGAAACCAGCATGTCCTTGAAACACGAATTTAAAGACATATGACATCTACCTGATTTACCAACTAACTCTGGGCCCACGCGGTAGATTACAGATCACTCCCTCTCAAAAAGAGAGGAGGCCTGTTTACCAGCAGTGTAAACAGTTTAGGCTGATTATGCTACTAAAATAACTATCGCTCGGATGCTTGGATATGAACTGTGGCTATAAATGTACAAAACATTGATTATGAATTGGAATAATAACACTTATTTTGTATCGGTTTTCGGTGTGAAAGGAGCACTTGGTAAATGGTTTGTTTGCACCTAAAACCAAATAATTATACAGTGTTGAGATATAAAATATCAATTATTGCCGTTCACAATCAATATTTGAGTGTTCATAATTTAATATAGTAATGTAGTTAAGTGGCGCCAGCTACACCGCCACATGCAAAATACGGATCACACTAATCACGTAATCCTGCATCGCGCAAGCAGAGTTTGCCGCGCAACTAGCATATATACAGCGTTCCGACTTCAATCGCTGGGAAAAGCGACGTTATGTTAGAGTCGCGGCGCTCCTACAAAAACAAACATAGACACCACACACATAGGCGCGCGTAACTCGCGCGCGCCTAATGGTATTACCACCTGCCAAGACGCAACCAAAATGAGGGGCCTGTAATTACGGGAATCGCCGAGCCCACCAGACACAACACCCGTCTTGTGAGGGTCCTCCTTTTGCTATAGAGGATGAGTGAACTTTACACCCTGTTCCTCATGCCTCTATAGATAAATTAATCAAAACATTTGAAAACTATTGCGATGTAACGTAATATTTGTCTTCGCTAGTGCTATGATTGGTTGACTGATTATATCAACAGCCAATCTCAGTAGTTTACGTGCGCTTGACAATTTATCACGATAATTTTACGAAAATTTTCATTCGAGAAACCAGCCCATTGCCCAGAGCAACGAAGGGCCCATAGTTTACAATCAAAGTGTCTGCCAATGAGCTAAATCAAAGCAGAACACATTTCAGTCAAACTTCTTCTCGTGATAGTCCAGATGGACGAGTGCGATGGTGTTGAGTGTGTCCTCGTTGAACTCGGGGTGAATGGCGTAGTCGGTGACCGTGGAGTACCGAACAGCACCCTCTTGTGCATGGAATATGGCCTTCGTTGTGTTCCTGTAAGGAAAGAAAAAAAGTTTATTAAGGCCACATACACAATTCATAACAGTAACTTGCACAATAGTACGCTAGTAGTGGCATGAAAGCTCGAAGAGCTTAGGACATAATCCCATCTATTAAATGAGATTTTACTAACCGGGTGAAATGTGGTTTTACTATGGGTGTACCTTTGCCCTCACCTGCGCGGGATATCAACGTGATGTTATGTAGGTTGTTAAATTTTTATTGTAATTTATAAAATGTTTACAATTAGAAAAGCCCTCACCACAAACAATCAGTTCTGCCTATAGCAGTCCACTGCTAGACATGGGCCCTTCCCAGGCTGCGGCGCAACACCCTGTCCTCCGCCTCCCGCATCCAGTCTGTCCCAGCCACCTTTTCAAGGAATCCTTAGTTGATGATATGATCTTGCAAAAAAAAAATTGCTGTAATGAAAATGTTGAGCCATTATTATTTATAGTTAGCCTTATAATTAGAACCTTGTCATAATTTAAATAATTGAAGCGTCAACCATGTACAAACGGTACAAGAGGCTAAAATCGGAACTAACGCCTTCATCTAGTTTTCTATAAAAATAAATAAAATTCAAGTGTATATTTGTAATGTCAAAATAACCGCTTTTTACTAAATGCTTATGTAAGTATATAAGTTAGTTCGTTACTTATAACTAAAACCATTTTTAAAATGTGTATTCATCTTTCTTGTCTATTTAGACTTTCACAGGCAGATAAGCTGTGTGCGCTGAAGCTGGAAATTTTTAGAATTTCCAGCTTAAGATATAAGGAATAACATCTGGTTTTTGCTCGTAGCATGGGGTCTCAAGTAGAACATTTTATACTTAGTCTTCAAAAAAATAATATATTACAGCATAGGTAACCATTATGAAATTATCAATCGATAAAAAGAGTTCCTTTGGTATATAGAAAGTGAGCATCCAGGTAGGATTCATGAAAATTCATCTCATATAGGAGTTACATAGGGGATAAAAGTAAGAATGAAAGTTATTATTTTTTGCCTGTGTACACGGCTTGTTTAACAATAAAACATGCTCAATAATATTTGTCTTACTCTCTCGTAGCTCAGCACGCCGACCCAGGGCACAGATAATGACTGTATCCATTTTCTGGTAGAACGGTTCGCCGTGTAGCGTGGATAACCTGGATGATAAGTAGGTTGGTATAGTAATGCAGACAAAACAATGCAAATATTTGGGGGTTAGGCATATGTGAGTAGAAACGCCGGGACCTTAGAAGGACATATCGTGACCGTATTGGTGATGTTCTTCAGAAAGGTCAGGTGCGTAGTACTCGCAACTGGCGTGCGTGGATTGAACTTCAACGAAGCTTAAGGAGTATGTAAGGATCGCAGCAGGTGGCGTTCTGTAGTTTCTGCCTACCGCCATGGGAAGAAGGCATAAAAAGGAGGCGTTGGTAAGGTTGTTAGTATAACACACAAAAATAAAATAAGGTGTTAGTAAACAAAACAAGTTCAACAATAATACCTTATAGTCTGTTTCCTATTCCTGTGCAGGTGTACACCTTCCCAGTACACAGTAAATGGACCATCATCTTTTCACCCTAACGTTTTGAGGACAGTGTTCTTTCTACCACGGACCCTACTCAATATCGATGCAGTTCTTTTCCTTATAAGGTCCTTCTTGGGCGTCCCCTCTCAGCGTTTCCTCTCACATCTGCTTTCCATCTCTCTGCTTCGATATTGTAATAAAATAACTTACCCAGTGACATGACAATGAACCTAATGAAATGCATTATCCCACAAAAAAATCTGTATAGCGATTGTCTCCAGTTTTCTCCACCACAACCACACATCGACTGAGTTTATTACACAGTTATAATAATGTTCACCACCCGTTACTATTTATTGTAAGCAATAACATTATAGTTTTGTTATTATTGTTATTGGACTGTTATTTATATTTATTACAGGTGGTATGGAAATAAATAAATGAAAATCAGGTGCTCAGTGTAAACATTACATTTCATTATAATTATTTCAAGAAAATGGAGATTACAAAGAGGAGCCCTGTGTCCCAGCAGTGGTAACATTATAAGCTGATTATTCTATGCAAATAACAAAAGCGTTCATACTATGCGTACTTGGTCATTTTTTCGAACTGTCACTTCCGTAATGTTGGTTATATGGTTGTATCATCACGACTGTATCTAATTTGTGTGTGGATCAAGGAGTCTTCCCGGATCTAATTTTCTTTTAATGTTTTTTTTCTATATACGTACCTTTTTTATCTAAACAATGACATGTATTTACTTACTGTATAAAGTATAATATTGTTTTAATTTTTGTGAATGTGAGGACTATGTGGGTCATAGTTTTTTTTTTTCTTTTAATGAAGATCTGGCTGTTTGAGTAGGTACTTTACGCGGCCTCCCCAAATGTCCTTTCTTTTGTATTGTTCGTCGAATCGTTAAGCTCCTTAGTTCTGAGTTGAGCTGCACGATGATTGACAAATGCGTGCACTGACTGGACAGGTCCACTCATTATGTGTGGTTCTTTCCTCAAAAGACCATTTCAGACATCAATCCACATGGTCTTCACATGACCTGACCAAGATTATGTCTGGACTTTAAAAGAGACTGTGACCTCTGAGTTCGTTTCGGCGTTTCTTCTCAGAGTAGTCAGATGGGAAACGCCGATCTTACCTAGTTTTTAAATATGATTGACGTGTAAAAGTGTTTGTACAAACCTATTTACAGAAAATAAATCATTTATCACTAATGAAATACAGTAAGGTACCACTTTTCAAATCCGGGGACAGTATAGACACAAATAATTATAGACCTGTGTCCGTGTTGCCGGTTTTCAGCAAGGTTTTTGAAAAGATAATGCTTAGTCAGATGCTCAATCATTTCAATACCAATTAAATCCTTCACCAGCAACAGAATGGTTTCACCAAAGGGCGTTGTACGACCGACGCTGGTGTTACCTTTTTAAAACATATTTTTAATGCGTGGGAAGAGACTCAAGACGCCATAGGAATCTTTTGTGACCTATCCAAGGCATTTGATTGCGTCGATCACGAAACACTGCTTTTGAAACTTGAGCATTACGGACTTGGAAAACTTGCGCTCAGTTTAGTAAAATCTTCTCTAAATGACAGACAACAGCAAGTTCAAAAATGGTGTCAATTCACTTTGTTTAAAAGTAAAAATGGGTGTTCCACAAGGCTCGATATTGGGTTCTTTCCTCTTTTTAGTACTAAATGGAAATAAAACTAAGCGTATAAGATTTTCTTTACCAAACGTCAAGAGTAGTGATTGTGAGATAGTATTGAATCAAGAGAAACTAGAATTCGTCGTTAAAACGGTTTGCTTGGGGATCACGCTCGACTCAAGGCTACAATGGGGTCCTCATATAACATCTCTTGCAGGACGGCTAAGTTCAACAGCATGCGCTGTCAGAAAAATCCGTCAAATTACTGATGTAGATACCGCGAGGCTGGTCTATTATAGTTACTTTCATAGTATCATGCCTTACGGTATTTTACTTTGGGGACGGGATGCAGACATCGAGTCTGTTTTTATTCTGCAGAAAAGAGCCACCAGAGCCATATAATCTCCGCAGGCGCGTTTCTCTAAGGGAGATGTTTAAGGATATTAACATCATGACGGTACCTGGTCAATACATCTATGAAAACATCATGTACGTAAAAAAAAAATTACGTCTTTACAGTAAAAGAGGTGACAGACATAATTATAGTACTAAAAATCGGGACCTATTACTTAAACCAGGTTTCAGACTGGCTAAAGTAGACTCATCTTTCATGGGGTACTGTCTAAAATGTTATAATAAAATACCTCCCCACATGCATAATACTCCCCACAACGCACACTATGCAGGCGGGCATATTATAGGTTAGGGGATTACATATCTGATAAAAATGCCCGGCTTAATGCTGGTCCTGCTCCACACCACAACTAATTAATTGACATTTGAAATACTGCTAAAACTGCTGAAGATTGGAAGAATATATTTGCATTATATGAACTCAATCTCCTTTTTATTATACAGCATGTAACGAAAACCCTGTCCGATCCTGAAGGGTATTATTTGGTATCGTAGTGCGTACACAAATACGTAATCATTTAATGGATACGAGATAATTATTTTTCCCCAATAAAAACAATTAATTTAAAATATTAAAAATAATCATACCAAAGGCAACACTGATCGCTCGACAGGGTTCACCAGAGTTCACCTACAGTTTCGTGTCAAAGAAGCCGCCTGAGCGCGGCGGTCCTTTGTTGCATGCCGCCAAAGAAACGTAGGACTAAAGAAATCTACGTTTTGCCTACGCGTAGGTATCATCTGATATTTTATTGTAGGCTTACGCACAATGACCCCGATTTCTGACCTTCTGTTTATTAAGAAACAATTATTATTGAGTTAATGTGATGTGCTTTTGGCAATGTACCCACTCTACAGTGGGTACATTGCAAAAATCATTATCAGTTTATTAAAACATTTACTTGTTACATACCTCTATCTACACCTTTATTCGACACCTTTTTATTAAATATGCACGGACTCTTCGCAGCGCACATGTGTACGATTTGAGTGACTCGAAGGCTTCCACAATCCGAGCTGTTACTTCGATTTCCGAATCACACATTCACTCACAAATAAAAATTAACATATTCAGATATTCCTGATTGGTATACGACTTTGTTCGCGATACGATAGCGGCACGTGATACGTACGGACATCCGATCGCAAGCTATCTCCACGTGAGACTGGCGAAGTGTCCAAATAAGTAGCGACCAGTCGGCTACATCAAAGGATCGAGGACTCGTTATGAGTACCTACAGCGCGGCTAGCGCAGGGCGGTGTCCTTTGAAATAAAATAGGCAAAAAATAAATGATTTCGCCGGCCGGTGGAGTGTTGTCAACTTATGAAAATTTACCATATTTAGTGTTACATTTCGCATGGTAACTAAAAATAAAAAAATCAATAGCTTTTGGTTTTTATGAGTTAGATATTTTTTACAATTTTTTCTAGTACGTATGTTAAACCAGGAATACGCCTTTTTTTGGATCAGACAGGGTTTTTGTTACATATTGTATAGATGCATTGCACAGATGTGAGTACTTTGTACTATAGAGCTACAATTTACCGGGTAATGACATAGATTGACTTGAATGTGCCCTGGCAGCTGATATTATGTCATGCTCACTCAAATGTCTCGCTGACGGTGGCGCGTGTTTCGGATCATTTAGCTCCCTTCACAATGGTTGAGCTGAATGGTGCTGATCCATGCGTCATGTTCGTGAATGGGCGCCGTCAGTTGGGACTGGTCATCTCTTAGCTGCCACGGCTTATTTTAATAATTATTTTTTTGGATTGTTTTTAATTATGTTTTGCTGCACTGTGGACGCTTTTAACGTGTACGGTTTTTGTACATCGTTCTCACTTATAGTGTGAACATTAATCGATGTAACTAATATATTTGTAACAACAATATTATTTAAAAGAGTGTCCATGGAGTTTCTTGCTCGTTCTTCTCCATAGGTTCCTAAACTACTGCGCTTTGGAATGGGCAACTAGCTTCAAATTTCTGACTGACCGACTCCTTGACAGTTCAAAAGTGGCTGTAAATGGTTTAATTGAAATAAATGATTTGAGTTTGAGTTTGAATTCCTCAAAGGGTAAGGTAGAAGTGTTCCTATAGTATACTCACATTCCGCCAGTTATGTTTCAGTTCCGTGTAATAGGAGGCGAGCCTACTGCCATCAACGGGGCACAAATCCAGACTCCGGGCAGCTACTCAGAAGCTACTACGAAATAGGCTCATAACTACCACTCAAGAACGATTGCATGAAGTATTGTCTCAAACACACAACAAAACAAAAACAAAATGCAATTTTCACACAAAAACACAGTGAGCAATAAAAAGGGCAGAGAAAGAAGCGATGTAAATGAGTCGAGTTGATTTACTGGCGATTGTCTCCAGTGCTGTGTCGCGGTAATTACGAGCACCAAATATGGCGGCGCAGCCACGCTAATTACTTGCACTCGCTGCTGTAATAAATATTTAACGAATTTCTATGAGTGTTAAAGAACATGTATTTTTAGAGATTTTGCACAAGCTTATGCGAATACTCCCACATTTTGTGGGTTCAGCACCCAAAAGTTGCCATCGGGGCCCTACTGCTAAGGCCACGCTGTCCGTCCGAACGTCCATTTGTGGCTGTATCTTTTTGAGCCGTAATTGGTAGACACTTAAAATGTTAACAGAGTTTGTACTACTATGACCGCTATAACAACAAATAATAAAAATAAAATAAAGTTAATCATTGAAAGGGGTACCTTATTTTCCATACAAGAACCGTTGTTTTAAGCAGATTTATTTATAGAGTAAATAGTGTCAATCATGTGCGAGGCGAGTTCAACTCGCACTTTGCCGCTTTTTGCGATGTTTTGCTACAAGGAGTTCCCTTCCCACCTACAAGCTGGGACCACACACGTCCCAGCTCCTTAATACTGTGATATCTAGGTATTTATTTATAAGCTTTATTTTACCCCTTACATTTAGTTTCTGTGTTGTGAACTTATTTATTTATTTGTAAGGAATGTACTTAAATAAGGTTTGTGTTGTTACACCTATTAAGGGCCGTCTTTTACGGTAAAAGTATCCTCTAAACCGTTCCAGGTGACTCTGTCCTTTACCCGTCTGGGCAATATGGCTCCGGTGTATCTATTGTACGATGTCATCACTCCTTTAGTCTACTCTTTTAGACGGTCTACCCGTCCTTCTTTTGCATACATATGGTACCAATTTGTGATAATTTGTGACCATCTTTCATCTCTCTGATTTTTTGATCCCATCCTTCGCCTGTGTTCTTTTCCATAGCAGTGAACTTTTAACTCCATCTTATAATTTAATTTTCATGTAGCTCCGTTCTATTCCTCTTTGACAGGTTCTTATTTTATTTAGGAATGATTTTTAAGAGACCACGTATGGCATGCGTAAATAAGAACCGGCGTAAGGCAGATGTTCATCGCTTTCCTTCATAGCCCGGTATTTGTTCCACGTATTCTTCACTCTGCAATCGATTCTTTTTTTAGAATTTCGATTTTATTGAAACTAGATGTGCCAGGTAAATGTAGCCTGCGACGTACTCCATAGGTGTCAAATGTACAGATAAAGGTATTTCTCCACGATTGGACATAATTTTCGTTTTGTCCCAGTTGATTTGTAGCCCAACGGTTTCGTGAGGGAAAGTATCATATGGTTAAAAATATAAATGCTATATAATTATAAACTATCAAGACTAAGGGACTCTATCATATGGTTCAGTTTGAACGGGTTTAGCAATACTATGTGGCAAGTACCTGTACTTGCCATTGATATTTATACCCATATCACTCAAAATTGAGATTTCAGAATGTAGATTCTAGGACTAGAAGAGATTTGGTGAAAGCGGATCGCTTTGCTTTCATTGTATACGCTTTTATAATAAACTTCCAAATAACAGATGCAAACATAGCAGATATAATATAATAGCAGACGTCAATGTATACGATTTTATAATAAACTTCCAAGCCACGTTCAAGATCTAAGCCTTAATAAATTCAAATCATTTATTAAACGTAAGTTGTGCCAGAAAGCTTTTTATACAGTCATAGACTATATATTGAGGACAAAAAGGCTTGGGACTGACCTGCTCCAATTTTTGCATACTGATTATGGTTTTTTGTTTGGTACCTAACTTTTGTTTTATTTTATATACACTTTGACATTTCATGATTATTATATACACAATGACATGAATATATCGGGATAGGCCCTCATCAGCGATATTACACTGGCACTTTGTAAGTAGGCGTGGATTGTCGGACGAAGAAAATAGAGACACTAGTTATAGCATAATCACTTTATTTCTCTCACAATTTCTTATAAAATAATCACCATGAAATATAATAATCACCTGAAGGCAGAGGTCCGACATATTAAATGAAAGTATGAAATATAGCAGTAACCAACTTATTTATTCCAACAGCTTGTAAATTAATTAAATGGATCGATATAATAGCTCTAGGCGCTACAGCAGGTGCACCGGGCCGAGCCTGCCACAAGAATGATCCCTTCCAACGCTGCGCATTCGCTTACATAATCGAATCGTGTATGTTGAATCTAAGTCTAATGTGAAGACATTGTGGATTTGTTGTTTTTTTTAATGCATTTTTTTTTTAATTATTAGTTTTAATCATGGTCTGGCAGTTTGAGTAATTTATGCGGCCTACCCAAATGTCCTTTCTTTGGTAATGTTCGTCGAATCGTTTAGTTCCTTTAGTTCTGTGTTGAACTGCATGACAACTGACAAATGCGTGCACTGACTGGACAAGTCCACTCATTCTGTGTGGTTCTTTCCTCGAAAGACCATTTCAGATATCAATCCGCATGGTCTTCACATGACCTGACCAAGATTATGTCTGGACTTTAAAAGAGACTGTGACCTCTGAGTTTGTTTCGGCGTTTCTTCTCAGAGTAGTCAGATAGGAAATGCCGATCTCACCTAGTTTTTAAAATATGATTGACGTGTAAAAGTGTTTGTACAAACCTATTTACAGAAATAAAATCATTTATCATTTATCATAAAGTGGCCTGAGTAGTGGGGAGGTGAATGTGCCACTTTGCACAGCGTAACTCGGCCCGCTGCACTTGTCGTTTACAAAGATCACGCCGACAAATATTTACTTTGTATAATATTATTATTATTTTAATTTCGTGTGAGGACTTAGTGGGTTATATTTTTTATATATTTTGTCTATCTCAGTTATTTATTTTTTTATATCTGGCAGTTTGATTACTTAAAGCGGCCTACCCAAATGTCCTTTCTTTGGTATTGTTCGTCGAATCGTTGAGCTCCTAATGTTTCAAGGTGAGCTGCACGATTAATGATAAATGCGTGCTCAGTGCACGCATTTGTTATGTCTGGACAGGCCCACTGGATGGTTCTTTCTTTCCAACAACATCTGGATGGTTCTTTCCTCAAAAGACCATTTCAGACACCTACCTATATGGTCCTCATATGATCTGTAAAATAAAAAATGACATAAATATTTACTTATTTAGGTATTATATTATTTTTATTATTGTGAATGTTAAGACTATGTGGGTCATTGTTTCATAATTTTATTTTTTTATTTATTATCTCAGTTAGTTTTACTCGTAATCTTGGTCTGGCGGTTTGAGTAATTATGCGGCCTACCCACAGTCCTTTTTTTGGCATTGTTCGTCGAATCGTTGAGCTCCTAATGTTTTGAGTTGAGCTGTACGATTACTGACAAATGCGTGCACTGACTGAACAGGTCCACTCAATCTGTGTGGTTCTTTCCTCAAAAGACCATTTCTGACATCAATCCACATGGTCTTTAAATGATCTGACCAAGATTATGTCTGGACTTTAAAAGAGACTGTGACCTCTGAGTTTGTTTCAGCCTTTCTTCTCAGAGTAGTCAGATAGGAAACGCCGACCTCATCTAGTTTAAAAAAAAATGTTTGACGTGTAAAAGTGTTTGTACAAACCCACTACCAGAAATAAAATCATTTATTATTTATCACTTTACCCCCCTGTTCATTGGTAGATACATTTTTCATGAATCCCGCATGCTCTGTAGGTTGGTTTTTGTCAATTTTCGTGTTTAACGTCTTAGTAGGGTCGACGCAAATAATTTGTACAGGCATCATATAATACTGATGGCCTGCAATTGGATATAAGTTTGGGGTCTCCTTTTTTATACAGTAGCGCAATTCCCGAGCATGTGCATGATTCTGGTTATTTAGGATACCGTTAAAGAGCTTTGTGAGTGGTTTTATTAGCTTTTCTTTCACAGCTTTTATCATTTCGTTTGACACTCGGTCAGGTCCTGGGCTCTTACCTGCGTATAGTTTTATAATATATATCTATATCTCGCTTTCTAAAAAAGTGGTACTGATTCCTGGACTGGTTCATAATTTTTATACAGTGGTTTCTCATGACTTATATTTGCACAGGTGTAGAGTTTCTTGTAAAAATGTGTAGCTATCGCCATTGGGTTTTTCCTGTTTGTGACGGTGTTTCCTGAGACATTTGGTAGTTTCTAGTTACATTTTAAAAGCTTTTTTTCTTGTTTCAGTTGTGTTTTCAGTTGGTTTTATGTAGCCTGTCATACGGGTATGAATGAAACAAACGAAGCCCTTCAAAGCACAACCTTTTCTATAACGATACAATAATACCATTTACTCACAAATGAATAGTATTAATTTGTGAATTTGTAAATTGGAGGTAATCTTCAGAACTACTGATCCGATACCGAAATTGTTTTCACTAAAGGGAAGCTACAGTATTGTTAACCAAGAAATTTCGCTCACGGATTCGCGGGCATAAGCTAGTGCGTCATATTTAGCGGCCAGCTACCTGCTATGATTGTCACTATCTCACAACTAGTTGTTGCCCGCAACTTCGTCTGCGTTCCAGAACCTTTCATAAACAAACAAACTTACTTTCCCATTAAAAATAATAGTTAGGATATATAAATATATCGTTGTCGCAGTATTTTGGTTAATAAATCCTATCGAGCTTGTTGCTTGCGGGCAGCACGGAACAGGCTCGATCGGATTTGATCAACACACAAGAGGTGCCCTTAACGCGTAGTCGCTTAGTCTTAACTTTTAAGCCCTTGCCCTTGCCTCAATAAGCTAAGTCCTCCAGGCCTTAATTTATTGAGGCACTCACAGACCCGGTTAAGCAGCCAACTGCCTGCTAGGTTGACCTGCGAGATGCCATTTATAAAAATAAAATAAATTGGTTATTCTTTTTTCAAGGTTTTAATTGGTCAAGGTTTTCATGGGTCGACTCGACTGTACATCACCTTTAGTTGTTTTGTTTTACTATGTATTACCACACTCTCATAGAGCATGCCAATATTACATTTTTTACATTACTGCAAGAACCCCTGTAACATTGGTGTCGTGGACCATAATCTGTGGAGTTCTCGGGTATCAGGTACAAGGCTACAGGCTACAGTGTCGACTACCAACAAGTACGTAGATCACCCGGGCCTGGCTTGTTCCACTTGGGACTACCGTGAACAGTACAAAATTGTCTTGTCATTTGTACTAAAGAAGCATATGCTTAGAGGGGCATTTAGCTTCTAATAGTATTTTTTTTAGAATTGAGAATATTACATAATACACAATATAATAAATGAGGTGATTAGTGATAGGTACACCTAATTATAATTTTTGTAGTTTCTATAAACCATTGTTTAGCGGCGCAGTGTGCACAGAATACACCTTCTTTCGAAGTTTTATCGATGAACTACCTAGTAATAGACAAGACTAAATTATTAGAGTAACGGATTTGCCATTACGCTACTAAACAGTACATGATAGCGAAAACATTAAGTAATGTTTGGTTAATTTGCACAGCTGTAGGGATGCTTTTTGGTAATTTAAGCAATTAAAATTGTCGCAGAGCCCAAAAGGAACAGACCCTTTTGATCTCCGTGTAAACATAGTAAATTAACCTTCACGTACTTTGCAAGTTTGTTGTCTGTCGAGCATCTATTACGTTATTTAGAATCTCGATCAAACTATCTTGATCTACCAGTACGCTCTACCATGGAAGCTAACAGAGCTCTAGTTACGCTGGTATCGCACAGTTCCCACCGACTTAGTATTGGCACTGAACGTTGAACACGGTACCAAATGGTGAAGATTCGATTACCACGTCGGGTAATTGGAGTTTCTTGGTTGGCATAGTGTTTTAGGGTTCAAATTTCACGCCTGCATTCCCCAAAAGGTTAGACAGAGGTGTATGGGATCTCATTTTGCGAGATAATCAATTCCATTTGGAAAAACTCAATTACATTTTGTCTGAACTGAGGCTTGAACCCAAAATACTCTTAGCAGTCGCGCGACTTATGACTTAGACCTCATCATCATCACTCTTCTGCTTTTATTTTTGGTCGGCGCAACATATTTTTCTTCCAAACTTCTCTATCAGTCGCCATCTTGGTAGTCACCCCATTTAGCCATGTCATCTTTCACACAGGTCATCCATCGTTTCTTTGGTCTTCCTCTACTTTACATTCTTCTTCTCTATTATTTTTTATTCATTCACAAAACTTATGACTTAGAACAATAAAATTTAAAATGCAATCTCGTCAAATCTTATTTTGCTAAAATCGGAAATCTACTTATTTTTGAGCTCAGAAACAAGTCACATACCCAATACGCCAACATCGTTAATTCGCCAACATTACCAACTATCAAGAAAGTGTTGCCAGATTAGAGGGTATTCTCTATTGACTGCAAAAAACAATTATGTTTTTTCGTCCTGTTGCATAATCAGCCTATAACGTTCCCACTGCTGGGACACATGCCTCCTCTCTTTGAGAGGAAGTGAGCCATAATCCACCACGCGGGCTCAGTGCGGATTGGTAGATGTCACATGTCTTCGAATGTTTGGTTCTAGGACATGCCGGTTTCCTCACGATGTTTTCCTTCACCGTTTTGAGAGCAGTGGTGATGAAATTATTTACACAAAGTAAAGCGCATGCCTGAGTGCGAATTCACGACTTAGAACTCGTAAGTCGGGGCCGTTACCTTTGGGCCACCACTACTCCCACTCTCTCGTCCTGTTGATACAGAGTAATTAGCACATGAAGTGATAATTTATGTGAGTGCACTGACGGTGAGTAACAGCATTATTTTAAGATTCATTCATTTCAGCTGAAACACGTCCTCTGCTGAACATGGGGCTCCCCTGCATTGCCGCATCTAGCGGATGCCTGCGGTATTCACAAGGTCATCGGTCCACCTTGTGGGAGGCCTTTCAACGCTACGTCTTGCGGTACGCGGTCGCCACTGCAGACCCTCTCATTTCTGATTTTGTCACGTACAGAAACTCCAAGCATAGCCCTGTCCATTGCCCTTTGGGTGACTTTTAGCTATTTTATGATAAAATAATATATTTTAATCTTAAACTTGTTTTCTGTATGTTACAATCTGAATGTGGTACATTCTGGAAATTCGAAATATTTTAATAAGATTCCCTGTTTTGTACGAATTTTATGGCAGATGAAAGATAGATAAACTTATTTTTAAATTTACATTTTTTATTTTTTAAATATAATTTTTCGTTTATTTTATATTTTATTACTGTTACAGAATATGCAGTTATGTAAAAAAAAAACAAATACTACCATCATGTTTAAATTCTTATTAACAGACGATAACTCATTCAGTTTTGGTTTTTCTCATTATATAACTCATTCATTGTAGCTATAAAAGTCGACTTTTTTTTATAGCTACAATGGCGCGCTTCGGTGCCTTGACTCCTGTCAGTCTACAACGAGCTCAAATGAACACTCCATTTGAAAACTAGTTACCTACTCTGTGCTTATGAACAATTTCCGTCCGTAATAAGTCACTAATTAGAAATGAGTAGCTTGTAACAATTACACGGTCGGTATAAGCCTGTGATTAAGTATCGTTTTATGTCTGATCGTGAAACTTATTATTTTAAAACGATTATTTCTGAAACAATGGAGGGACTAAGACTTCTCTTCGTCAAGTTTGTGATCCTGTTTGTTGGTGAGTTGGATGATTTATAGTTATCAATGTGCAGTTGTGATATTAATTTGATCCAAGTTTCGTCTGTTAGAAATAAGAATGAGAAAAGTGTTGTTAGGGATTTTCCTTCAGTAATTTCTCAGTAAAAGCTCGGAGTCTGGTTTTTTGCCCGGTTGATGGCAATAGGCTTAGCACGTAGGCACCTAAACAGAACTGGCGAAATTTGGGAGTACTATATTTATACCTCTGCCTAATACTTCGCGTCAACAGGCGTGACGTTACGTTAAAAAAAACACACGGTAAAAATAATACTGCAGCAGGCGGCATTTATTTCATCACCTCTGCTCTCAACACCGAGAAGGAAGTCATCGTCTAAAAACGTTTAAGAATCAGAAATTCGGACTTTGGAGTTTTTGCCTATTCTTCTTCATACGAAACTACCTTTTGGAAGGGGCAACTAGAATCAATTCAATTTTGAAATAAATGATTCAATTTATCTCTGACTTCGGAGACATTGCGACTTCCACAAACCCTCATTATGTCCAGGTGGTGGGTCCCACACTACTTCTCACATAAAGCAACCACAACATCATAGACTGCTCATGCTTTTGCAAAATCAACATATTTTATTTCACATAAACCTACATGGGCACTTATGAAACGTCAGAAGCTAGGTGCACGGTTCCAATTGGTAGTTTCCAATGGAGAAGAGCCGGCAAGAAAATCCACGGTTACTCTTTTAAAAATAATTGACTTTTAAAATGGTTTCAATTACAGTGTTAATAGGTAAGGGAGAACAGTAGCCTGTCAACAAGTACCATATGCTTAACAAATAGTCAGTGGTATATAAATCTACAATCTACAAGGCCTACGACGTTCTCACATTCACAAAAAAAAACAATTTAAACCAAATGACACGATTGCCATTTCAACTGAAACAAATCTGAATAAATATCCTATTCACAAAACGTACTAATAAACTATTAAAATCTAACTCATTTCAGCTCTTGCAGTTATGGAAGTTCTGCGTTTTACTTTACCAGCGCAATCTTACCCCCGTCTCGAGATAGCGCCCATAGTTAAGCCCCTACTCTCACGGACTAGAGCGATGCGACTTGCGTTAAGTGACACGCGAACTCGTCTGCTGGGGACCTACTCCCTGAGCACGTAATCCGTAGTTTCGACCAAGGTTAAGAGTTTGACCGGTGTGTATTAGCTCGTCCATTTGCTTTTGGACGAACCCGAATCTTGGTTGACGAACATACAGATAAACCCCCTGTTTCTGTTCGTCGCTCCGCAAATGTCGCGGTGACTCGTGGCATGCTTGCGACAACCTCTTTCATTAGTTTCTTGCGCAGTCGCAGTCGCAAGACGCGTGTCGCTTGAGCGTGTAGCTCGAGGCTAAGGGTTAATTATATTGTTTTTAAGGGCGTTCGTCAGCGGAGCACTGCGACCGGGCGACCACAGCGCAGGTGCGGGCGGGGAACCTCGGACAGACCGGTGACTTCAACTGGCTCGGAGTACTCCACGTGCATCTACGTTAGTATACTACCCGCATCTTGCTATTATTTATGTACACTAAGGTCCCAACACTACGTCGTCGTGGAGGTTTTACTCAACATGATTTTTATTTTAAACAGGAATTATGATGATATTTAAAATAAAATAAAACACTTTCCTCAATTAACCCTAGTAAACTTTCACAAAGAACTATCTTCTAATCTTTATAAATAAAACAAGTATACCATTTATAGCTCAAGAACGGCTGATATTATCTTTATTTGTCTCCGCCTCGACCTGTAGATTTACTATTAAAACATGAGAAAAATTCACAAATATAATAATAATAAAGATAATATTCTGAAGTGGTACAAAGTTCGCCGAGTCAGCTAGTATATGTATAAAAATCAATGATTCGTGTTTAACGCACTGATTGCTATAAAACTTTGTTAACTTAATTGCAAACACTTGAGCGAAGGCGATATGCATTTAAAAAAAATTACACGCCGACGAAGTCGCAGGCAGAAGCAAGTATTTTAAGTAAATAAATAAATAAAATGTATTTGGAACAACAAAGGAAAACGAAGAAAGTCACAAAAGTAAAATAGGGTGGCGGGCGCAGCTATTACCGCCCAGCTCAAAAGTATATGTAAAGACATTGTTCCAAACTTCCCAAAGAAAGTTAATTATTTGAGGAATTACATTTTTTTTAAAGCAATGAAAAGAGAATATACTTTTTGTGGTATACGTGTAGATTGGATGTGGGATGAAGTGTGTGTGTGTGTGTGAGTATGTGTGTATATGTGTGTGTGTTTACCGCGTTTATGATACCATAGGTTGCTAAGTTTCTTCGTAAGACAAGGATTTAAGCCAGTCAGTCACTTTTCTCTTGAATTGACTTTATAAAGCTTAGAGCTGTAATGGTTGAAGTGGCGACTAACCAACGCTAACCTGCAGCGCTCCGTCTTACAAACTCTGTCGGCGCGCCCCTTCTTTGTTAGGGATGAGGGACGTAAAGCAGAAGCATATCTTTTAAACTCTTTGTAGGACGATCAGCTGTCTCATTGTGAGGACCTCACAAAGTGAGTAGAGTTCAGAGGTCAGAACTTAATAGAGCCCTTTCTGCCCGCAATATGGTTGTCTTATGGGCTAAAATGTAGCTACAAAAGTTTTTAGGGCAATGCCACGAAAGCCAATTTGTTCCATGTTGTCAATTAATTAAGAGACAGAAACGGTGTTGAAAGCCTTCGAAAGATCCAGGAACACACAAAGAAACTTCTGCTTATTATTGAGGTGTTCGACAATAGTATTTGTGAGATCCAAAGTAGCGACTCCTGTTGATTTTCCCGCTCAAAAACCGTATTGATTTTCGGCCAAGATGTTGAATTTAGCGAAGAATTTCACAAGGCTCGCGTTGATAACCTTCTCAAAGATGGTTGTCAGGACGGATGTAGGCCTGTAATTCGAAACAAGGTTTCTGTCTCCTCTCTTGTGAATAGAGTGGACTATGGAAGTTTTGATAACAACCGTAAAATACCAGAGGAGTAGATATTAAAAATGTGGACTAGGATGGAGATAATTGTATCTTTTGTGTCGTTGATAACTGTGGAAGAGATTCCGTCACTATCGACAGCACATTCATCTTAAACAGTTAGAATGATGCTTTCATCTTCGGCGCCATCATCAACATACATGACCATCAATTCCAAGTGGAAGCGTTCGCTACCTGTGGTGACAAGTGAAAGTCTGAACAGTACTGCCCACAGTTGCAAAGTAACGGTTTAGCATATTGACAGAGAGAAGAGGATCGTCCTCACATCTCAATAGCACGGAAGAAAATGTTTTACCCTTTTCCATACAATACACTCCCTGATGACGTTCCAGGTTGCTCTAGGATTCTTCCCGGCTCTCCGGAATTCTGAACTTATAAATTCTCGTCTAACCTTTTAAGTAAGGAAATGATTTCCCATCAATTCCTCAATTTGAACGCGCTCTCATTGAAGCGCGAGTGATTATAGTAGAATGATAGTTTGTATGAATGAAGGATATTTCCTTGACGGATTGAACTGACAGACAGTGAAGTGTCAGTGTGAAATGTTTTGTGTTGGCATGGTGATCTGTAGGTTAATAAAATATTATGTTAAATTAAATACCTAAAAGATATAAAGGAGACGATATTCGTGAAATAAAAGCTTTGAATGTTGTTTCTTTATTTACAGGTAAAGTACTATTTTGTAAAGCAAGAATAAGTAAGATACCTACTTAAGACAACACTGTAAAACAATAAAAAAATACTTTATTTACAGCAACGCAGTTGAGTTTACTTTCGGACGTCGGCTACCTTATCTTATAAAACAACATTCCTTGCAAAGGACGTTTTACAAAAATGCATAAACTAAAATTTGAGTTTACAATTAAAAGTTTTGATGACCAAAAAACTAATGTATTGGCAGTTACCTCAATAACGACAAAAGATGGTAAAGCTTACCTTGTACCACAAGAACTGCAGCCAATAAAAAACCATGGAAAATTGATGGAAACCGAGACTTATAAAGCATTAAAAAATACATTGCAAAGGAGGCATGAAACAAGGAGTTTATGGATAACTTTGTCAGATGAACTAAGAAAAACTTACATGGATGACGATGAAAATATACAATTTAAGAATTATTTCCTGGAAGAAGTGATAAGTACAACTGAAATTACACAACCTATAATAAATGAGGGTATATCTGAAGAATCACTGTCCAGAATTCTGGAAAAAATTGCTAATATGAATCCACAATTACCTAAGCCGGCTAATATAAAAAAAATCTCGGAAAAATTTGTAATTGAGAAATTCAACGGAGAAAACTCAAATGTAACTCAATGGATGGCTGTTTTTGAAAAAGAATGTGCTCGATTGGAAATAGTTGAAGATGAAAAAAAAATTGAGATTTTTAGACTGTTTTTGGAAAAATCGTGTGTAAATTGGTACAGTTCTATGCTAATGAGACTTACACTGACTTCAGAATGGAAACAATGGAAGGAAGATTTTTGTGATACTTATGAAAATAAAGGTTGGACACCAATAAGATATGCAATAGAATTTAGATATAAAACAGGATCATTATTAGACTATGCAATAAGAAAAGAGAAAATGTTGTTAGAAATGGATCGCACAATAAACAAAAGTACTCTGATTGATCTGATTGCAGTAGGTCTACCAAGTTTTATAACAGACAGGATTGATAGAAAGAAAATCAATGAGACTAAAGATCTGTTTAATGAAGTGAAAAGCTTGGAACATTTGGTTAACAAAAAAGTTTTTGATAAAAAGAAAATGACTTATCCCACAGTTAAAACCAGAGAGGTTAAAGAACCATGCAAGATATGTAGAAAATTAAATAAAGGTAATAGATTTCATTCTGAAGACTTATGCTGGTTTAAACTGAATGAAGGTATTAAAGGAAAACAAAATGTTATCAATTTTGTTAACAATTCTGAAGTAGAAACAGAGTTAAATGACATGGATCAAAAAAACTAGTAGTGCCACCATTAATCAAAGTCAAGTTAACAATAAATGACACATTGGATGCATTTGGAATATATGATTCAGGTTCAAATATTTCATTAATTAATTCAAAATTGCTGAATATAAAGGAGGAAAAATTAAATAATGCACAGACTGTGAAGTTAACTACGATTAATGGTGTGAAAAAAAATAATGGAATCGTCAAATTGAAAATAAAAATCTTTGGAATAGAAGAAGAAGTTAATGTGTTTGTAATCAACAAAAACAATTTCGACTACGATTTTTTAATTGGATTGGATATAATAAAACAATTTAAATTGAGCCAAAATGAAAAGCTAGAAATTACTCAAAACATAAATAGAATTGTTGAAATGGAAACAGGGGACAAAACAAACAAAATTTGTGACAGATTTGCAGTGAACTTTAACGAACATGTTGATGAAACAAATTTTAAAATCCTAATAAACCATCTCGAATTTGCACAAGAAGTGGAAATAAATAAACTAATTGAAAAATACAAATCGATCTTCGCAAAAGACAAGTATGATATTGGAACGGTCAAAAATTATGAAGCCAGAATTGATTTAATGGTCGATAAATATTGTAGTAAACGACCTTATAGATGCAATATTGAGGATAAGAAAGAAATAGAGAGTCAAGTATCAAAGTTATTGGAGAAAAATCTAATTGAGGAATCATACAGCCCATTTGCTGCTCCGGTAACATTGGCATACAAAAAAGAAGACAATAGAAAATCCAGACTTTGTATCGACTTCCGGGATTTAAATAAACTTATTATTCCACAGTCACAACCTTTCCCGTTAATTGAAGATTTGATGGTAAAAACAAGAAATTGCAAATACTTTTCTACACTTGATTTAAATTCTGCATTTTGGTCTATACCATTACGAATCGAAGACAGAAGAAAAACAGCTTTTGTAACACAGGACAACCATTTTCAGTGGACGTGTTTACCATTTGGGCTAAAAACATCTCCAGCAATATTTCAAAGAATTTTGAGTAATATTATAAGACGACATGAACTTAAGGAATTCACGGTAAACTACATTGATGACATATTGATTTTTTCAAAATCCTTTCCCGAACACATATGCCATTTAACAAAATTATTAGAAGCAATAAAGAAGGAAGGCTTCAGATTGAAATTTTCTAAATGCACATTCGCATCGGATTCGGTGAAATATTTAGGGCACATTATTCATAACAATTCAGTACGCCCAATAAAAGATAATTTAATATCAATAAAACAATTTCCGGTACCACAAAATCAAAAAAATGTGAGACAGTTTTTGGGAAAAATTAATTTTTATAACGAATATGTACCAAATATTGCAATCACGTTGGATCCACTACACAACTTACTAAGAAAGAATCAAAAATTCATTTGGACAGAATATTGTCAAAATCCTTTGAGAAAATGAAAAAACTACTATGTTCTCAACCTATTTTAGAGATATTTGACCCAGACTTACCGATACTAATTTATACGGATGCAAGTATACTAGGCGTAGGAGCAGTATTAAAACAGATACAAAAAGACATAAAAGAAAAACCAGTTGCTTATTTTTCCAAGAAACTGAATGAAGTACAGAAAAAGAAAAAAGCAATTTATTTAGAATGCCTAGCAATAAAAGAAGCAGTTAAATATTGGCAGCACTGGCTCATAGGTAAACGATTTACGGTTTTTTCTGATCATAAACCATTGGAAAAAATGAACATTAAATCGAGAACAGATGAAGAACTCGGAGACTTGACATATTACCTTTCTCAATATGATTTTGAGATAAAATATAATCCTGGAAAAAGTAATCTTGAAGCAGACTGTCTAAGTAGGAATCCAGTATTAGAGTCACATGAAAATGAAGAAGATCAGCTGAAAGTGGTCAATTGGATAAAACTGGAGGATATTATTGTTGATCAAGAAAATAATAAGGATATACAAAACAAAAAAAATAAATTAATATCAAAGCACAACATATACTACAAGAAAATAAAAAAAAAATGAAAAAATTATATTATCGGAAGACTTTAGTATAAGATTTATCAAAGAAATGCATAAAGAGTACTGTCACATTGGAAATAAACAAATGCAATGTAAAATTACACCATACTACACAGCTAAGAATTTAAGACACAACATAAAGAAAATATGTAGACAATGTGAAATTTGCATTAAGAACAAATCAAGAGGCCAGGATAAAATTGGACTAATGTCACATCTAGGACCTGCCACACATCCTTTTGAAATAATGTCCATTGACACAATTGGTGGATTCGGGGGTTCTAGATCGACTAAGAAGTACATGCACCTCTTAGTGGATCATTTTACTAGATTCGCTTTCATTGTCAATTCGAAAACACAGAGTGCAAGTGACTTTATAAAACTTGTCAAAAATGTCACAGAAGATAATAAGATTGGCATGATCTTAACAGATCAGTACCCAGGAATAAACTCAAATGATTTCAAACTATTCTTAGAGGAAAAAAATATTCCGATTATTTTCACAGCAGTTAATGCACCATTTTCAAATGGAATTAACGAAAGACTTAACCAAACACTAGTCAATAAAATAAGATGCAAAGTAAATGAAGAAAATAAAAATATAGCGTGGACAACGATAGCACACAAATGTGTGGAAAAGTATAATGAAACTGAGCACACTGTTACAGGCTTTGCACCTGTGTATTTGTTACAAGGAAAACATATTACATTGATACCAAAAGAACTAAAAGAAGAAAAAACAGAAAGCGATTTATTGAGAGACAGAAAGTTAGCTCTGAAAAACAGTATAAAAACACACAACTACAATAAAAAGCTATTTGATAGAAATAGAAGGAAAGGGGGGATGTAAGGAAATGATTTCCCATCAATTCCTCAATTTGAACGCGCTCTCATTGAAGCGCGAGTGATTATAGTAGAATGATAGGTTGTATGAATGAAGGATATTTCCTTGACGGATTGAACTGACAGACAGTGAAGTGTCAGTGTGAAATGTTTTGTGTTGGCATGGTGATCTGTAGGTTAATAAAATATTATGTTAAATTAAATACCTAAAACATATAAAGGAGACGATATTCGTGAAATAAAGGCTTTGAATGTTGTTTCTTTATTTACAGGTAAAGTACTATTTTGTAAAGCAAGAATAAGTAAGATACCTACTTAAGACAACACTGTAAAACAATAAAAAAATACTTTATTTACAGAAACGCAGTTGAGTTTACTTTCGGACGTCGGCTACCTTATCTTATATAAATGATTTCAGAATTTACGATAGCGAAGCTAAATAGTTTTATGAATGTCATTATTTGGTTTTTTTTTTGGACATTGGCGGAAACATCTGAGAAGGCCAGGGGTAATCAAAGGCTTGAGAATGCGCCTTACACTAGGAATGACCGAAGAACTTGTATGCCGATTAACGGAAGAAGATAGAACAGTTACGACAGTTTCGACAGCAAAGTTTGGTTCATTGAAGTTTAGTACCACTCAGAAAGTACTGCGAATATGTATGAGAGACTGGCCAGTTATAGTTATGTTAGTAAAAATAGGCACGTTCCAATTTCTAAATTTCTCTCACATTGAATGCGAGCTAATTAAAATAATCGTGTCTCATTAATAATGGACCTGCGCCGGGAACATTTTCGCACTATGATTTTAAAGAATTCAAGTGTCGCCTGAAACCGGACGAATCGTATGATAGACTTCAAATGGCATTCTTGGATGAAGGCCCTTCTAAGGCAACCGTGTATCGTTGGTATAACGAATTCAAGCGCGGTTGACTAACCTTGGGGGCTTAAGATACAAGTGGTCGCTCTTTGAAGGCTGTTACGGAATAAAACGTGCAAGCAGTGAAAATTTTAATCAAAGACAATAGGCGAGATACGTATCAAGAGATTTAGCACATACGCAGGTTGGACCGGGAAGCCTTCACGAAATTTTCATCTTCATCAACAAACATCTTCGCGTAAGGAGGACAGTTTCACGCTGGGTGCCTCACAACCTCACTGATGCTCAGAAGCAGGCCTGGGTGGAATGGTACCGTGATATGATAAACAATTTTGAAGCAGGCTCATCTCGGCGTGTTTACGACATCATTACAGGTTATGAATCTTGTATTTATCTGTACGGTGCAGAAACGAAGCGCCAGTCGACGGTATGGGTGTTTCAAAACGAATCAACGCCTACCAAAGTGAAGTGATCTAGAAGTGGGGGAAAATTTTGATCGCAGCCTTTTTCAATTTGACTGGCTACTTGGTGTCAATTCCTTATGGAACTATGGTAGTAATGGTATACTACCAAATGCATGGCAAAAGTTTTCTCTGTTGTGAGCAACAAGCGACCAAACACAGGGCTCCGCGGGCTACAGCCAAGACTTCCTGGACAGCACGCCGGTCAAACTCCAGGGTCGCCCTCCTTACAGCCCTGACCTATATCCGTGTGACTTCTTTTTATTCCCGAAAATAAAAATCTGCTGAAAGGGATACATTTATCGTAGCCAGAAGATGCGCTGTCAGCGTTCGAGCAGGCTGTAAACAAGGTGTCTATGGCGGGCTGGAAAAAGTGTTTCGAAACCTGGTTCAGACGCATGCAACTTTGTATAGAGGCTAGTGGAGAGTACTTTGAAAAGATTTAATAACAAAATATCGACCTATAGAACATTTATTTGTATTTTCGCAAAACTTTCTGAGTGTCCCACGTATTTTATGAAAATCTGTTCTCGAAGTCAGAATTTACTTTTACAATATAAATTTTTGAGAAACATTTGGTGTATTTGATGTAATATTAGGATTGCAAAAAAAGGATAACCGGATTATGATCTGTTACATCGCATTCCAGCACCTAAGTTGTAGCAGTATGTGTCGACTACAGGTGGACATGGTCAAGACAATTAGCAAGTCTGGTGGGAAAAGAATGTGCGGGAAGCATAGCATGTGATGCAGTAATATATAAGTACCTATGCATCACAATTTGTATCTGCACTCATCGGTGCATATTAATATGTATGTCTCCGCTAAGAGAAATAGTTTTGAATTTCCCTAAATGGTGGAGCAACATATCTAGACTGTTTATAAATGGATTTGGTTCGTTGAACGAGGGTGACAACGGCAATCTTATCAGAGACTTTCAGTAACAGACAGTTTGCGTAACCGAGGGAGTTTCAAATGAGTATTGTAAATCCTTTTTGACATAAGCAACTACTCCAACATTCTGGTTTTTAATACAAGTGGTACATGTATTGTAGCCTGGTTAGGGGGGAACATTTGCTCAGCCAACATTCAGAAAACAAAATGTACTTTTGGTATCTGAATTTGTTATCAAAGTTACACTTAATGCTACGAATATTGACATGTAAGATTCGTGTATACTCTTGTTTTCGTAAAAAAATTAACACTAGACTCCGGAGAGCAGACGAAACATTCGGAGACCGAAAGTTTTTCGATCTCAGTGTTAATTACGTTTAGGTCATCCATTAAAATGATTAAAAAAAAAATTGAAAGTATTTGTAGGGTCAGCGCAAGGCATCTGAGAAGTGCAAGGACCGGACCCCGTCATTTTGTGCTGACATCTCTTTGAGGCGCGCGTGAAACACAACGCGCTGTCGACCCGGGCCTGGTCCTTACCGGACGGCGAGCTACCCATGGCTCGCCGTCCGCAAACCCACGCCTACGGTGGCCGGGAATCTGCTTGCAATTCCCGACGCCCAGGGCGTCTCCTGCGGCGACTAGGGGCGTGAGGGCGCAAGGCTCTCTCCCTCACGCGCTCCGCCTCCTCCTTTGCGAGCATTACTGCTTCGCAGAAGGAGGTGACGGCTTTCCATTCCCTCTCGCTCCGTACCATGGCCTGGACCAGGGCCGGACGCGAGAGATCGCCGCCGCCAATCGCCTCCGCGAGGATACTGCGGTGCACCGCCCAAGCTGGGCATACCTCCACCGTATGCTCCACCGTGTCCTCCGGGCGATCCACACAATGGTGACACCCGGGCGTTTCCTCCCGCCTTATGCGAAACAGGAACCTCCCGAAACAACCGTGTCCGGTGAGGACCTGTGTCAGGCGGAAGGAGAGGACGCCGTGGCGCCTCTCCAACCACTCCTCAAAGAGGGGACTTACCGCCGCTATTGTGGCGTGCCCAAGGAGCTACGACTTGAGACTACAACATTATAAAATGTCCTCGTTGATACATAGAAGAAGGGTTCTAGATCTCACATTTCTTCACAAACTTTTCAATGATTTTGTTGATTGTAGCGAGCTTCTTGCAAAGCTGCAGATTAGTGCACCATCTCGCTTGCCGCGGAAATGTAACTACAACCTTTTCTATGTGCCGGAATCTAAAACAAACCTCGGACACTTTGCCTTTGCCACTTTCGCCGTTTTGCCAAGGCTCTGTAGGCAGTATGACGAAATATCGAAGCGTAATGGATTAGATATTACAAGCAAATTATCAAATTTCAAAAAGGATTTAAAAGTTATAGTTCCGAACTCGTATTATTTTGTTATTTTGGTCCGTTGTTTTATTATAAATGGTTAATAGTTCTTTATTTCTTATATTTCATTTCTTTTTAATTTTCTTTGTTACCTTATGTTTTTATGATTTATTTTCAAAATGACCTTGTCAAACCTAATGTACCTCGATTATAAGCAAATGATATAATTGGAAGCGCACACTTGTATTTGTCTCTGATGTATGTATCCTTGCATGTAATTGTGTAGCCTCTATATAGTCATTCATTATTTATTAAGTTGTTGTGAACAGAAATTAAATCATTTCTTGTTCACATCAATGAAATGATTCACAGTGTCTCCAATTTATTTTGTGTACTGTCAAACAATAATGGTAGGACAGTAACTAACTAGACACAAACTCGTCTGGTCAACCTCCAAAAACACATAATGTTCCATTGAAAATTTTCAAAACATTCACAGATGATGGGGACAAGATTCGTGTCGCTATGACTGGGATCGTTCTCGTGAAGGTAAAATACGCGCTGGCCAACGCAGACGACGTGGTCAGAATACCAAAACAAATCTTCAAGTAAGCATCACACCCTCAATCAAACCCTATGCACTTTTGACGAAAGCCCACACCCTACCCCTTGCCACAATAAGTGAGGGTAACAGTATACTCTGCTCTAAAGCAAACCTCATCTATTTATACGACGACAACCAAAACCATTTAACATTCATACAAATTAAACAATTCAAAATCTTCTTCTTTTCGATTCGACAATACTTCCTGTACATCACATTTCTTCTTAGCATGGCCCCGTTGATCGCGGTATAAGTGACATTTTTTATGTTCCCCAAAATCCTACATTGTATATTCGTAGGTGCACCGCCAGGTTCACGCTGAATGTAGGATCTATTATCCCTCGCTATTAATACAAAATTAGATCCTAAACATTTTAGCTCTGTCAATTATTCACTATTCTACCTTTATCGTCTTCAATAGATCGGACAGCAAGGCCATGTTCCTAGCGGCTCGCGACACTCCGTGGTTCGCCAAGCCGGAGTCCTACGTCACTCACCCTGAGTACGAGTACTCCACCCTCAACACCATCGCCATAGTCGAGCTGAACCTCGATGATACAGACAACTGTGAGTCATTTGTTTGTGACATTTTTGTTGGTGAGCTATCAGCGATATAGCGCTTATTACATATATATATTATCTACATTTTTGCTGCGAAATTCTGGGCTACCCAACCCAGCTTTGATTGCTGATCAAAACTCACTTTACTGTATCCGAGCATCTTTTTATCACATCAAGTTTCAGAAAGAGCAAAAACGACCGTGAAATGTACGTAATGGTTTAAAGAACTAAAGATGATGAGATATACCTATTCGTTCCTTACAACTGATGATGAACCTGCACGTAATGGTACTCGTACTAGTAAATATACGACAAACCAGACGAGTTGACACTCTGTAAATAGCTTAAAGAAGCTGTTGACTGTGCCAGTCTTTTAAAACAAACATGTGTAATATAATGTTAATTACAGTTCCATTGAATCCGATTTGCATCCCAACTGGCGAAACATTCAACACTTCTAGATATCTCTACCTGACTGGTTTTACGGACGGTAAGTAATTGCTTATATTATTTCCCATAAATCTTAGACCATAACGTGGTCATTCTTGATCGCGATCGATGATAAAAATTAATGCTCTTGCGAATTGTACCGACAATATACAGCGTGGAAAGGACATCGACGCAGAACCTGATACCATGGATCCAGTACATGATTCTGGATCCCCATGCGTTGTTTTATTTTATTTTCCTTAGTTGCCGTTAGGACGATATTTTGTAGGTCCGTTCACGAAAGTCCGGCGGCGGCCCAGACTTCTGTGTGTGTGTACGAATAGGTAGTTAGGTAGAGCGCGCGCGCGCGCGCCAACATTTACCGCGGACTTGAGAAGCGGTGTGATCACATTGTTTGAAATACCTTGCGCGTTCAAAAATGTGAAGTTTTTTACCGGTCATTTAAGAGATGAATGACTTTCGTAATTTTATTTATGACATTATGTGTAACCTTTTACGACGTTTGCGCGTCGATATCCCTTCTAACCTGTATATACCTATATACTACCCTCCGCAGACTGTTGAGGTGAATTCAGTACATCATACTAAGATGAACGGTGCATGAAATTATTTCAGGAACGTCATAATTTTTGTTACCTCACATGCAATGTTTTGTTACCGTGGCAAAACATACGTAGTAAACGGCAGCGCAACGAGCTTTCGGCCGCCCTCCCCGCCATGGAGTTATTCTTTTGCTGCGTCGTTCGTTTTTTCTACATCATTTCAACATCCACTGCAGATTTTATTTTTATTTTAGCAGTTTTAATTTACGTATATGGAGTGTTTCGTACATAGAATAACTTTACATTGAAATAATGGAATAGCAACTAAAATAACGGTTTAAAAAAATGTTTTCTGAGCAATTTTCCGGTGGAATTTGATTCAAAATAAGGAGCTGAATACGCCCTGTTAGTTTGCGGAAGGCTGTTCCTTTCACCCAGTATACGAGTATATATATATTTTTGGAAAGCACAAAAAAGATTATCATGTTTTTGGCAGAAAATCAAAAAATGGAGAAAGTAATTTACAACATACAATATTTAGAAAAAAAAGCATGCGAAGAATTTTATAACAGAGCAGGGGTAAGCAGTTTTCTTTTATTAATAAAAATTAACAAGTATATTGTGTTACATAGATTTTGATGTTAGCAGTTAGCCGGGAGTCATATGAGTGCATTTTAGCTGTGTCTTAAGGGTTATATTCTTTAGCTGCAAGAAACTTGTATTCAATATAGGAAAGAGGGACCCACACACGAATATACTTTTGAACAACATATTTAAGCACTTCTTTTCATTCTGTCTTTGGTTTTCCTTTCGGTTGCTCTGTGTACGTCCTTTTCTGTCTTCCTCTATTTCATTCGGCCTTTATTTTCCTTTCTACATTTGTGATAGACTGTATAAATTTATCGAATCAGTTTCTTCTTATTTTCACTACAATCATCATCCAGCCTTTTTCTCAATTCACTTGGGGTCAGTGCAGCGTGCCCTCTTCTGAAATACAAATGTGATATTTGTCTTTTCTCTTTTACTCAAATGTTTATGCATTATTTGCACTGTTTCTGTTTCCAGTTGTCATCGCAGAAACGTATCCCCTCTGTATACTTGTGTGGATATGCGCCAAATAACGTGACACAGTGTGTCTGGGACAACGGGATGGCGCTTGTGTCAAACGTGACTGGATACTTCCATCTGGTGTGTATAAGCGTATACATCAACCTGTGTAATGTGTCCTGATATCTCTGTCTTCCCCTTCAGGGAATACAGGCGTTTTTCGTTGAATGTTGTTTCTTTAACTACGTCCATCATCAGATAGGCTTCGGTATCCACGGCCCCGGCTGCGCGGCCCCCGCTCGCTTCATCGACTTGTTCCCGTACTTTTCCTGGATCAAGTCTGTCACCAGTCAGGACGAGGTATACGACGATGGTGGCTACAAGCGCAAGGGGGATGACGAGTTTATTCCAAAACATTAACTTTTCACGTAAGTCTTCTTACTTCTTACTGTCGAATATGGCACAACATTAAAAATAATCATACCAAAGGCATCACTGACTCGACAGGGTTCACCTACAGTTTCGTGTCAAAGAAGCCGCCTGAGCGCGGCGGGGCTTTGTCACATGCCGCCAAACAAACTTAGGACTAAAGAAACCTACGTTTTGCCTACGCGTAGGTATCAGCTGATATTTTATTGTAGGCATAGACGCATAGTGACCCCGATTTCTGACCTTCTGTTTATCAAGAAACAATTATTATTTTAATGTATAAAAATATTGTAAAATATTTTAAAAGAGTAACGGTGGAGTTTCTTGCCACTTCTTCTCCATACGAAACTACTTTTTGGAAGTGGCGCCTAGAATCAGTTATATTTTTAATGTAATTTTTGACGTTCAAAAGTGCCATTTTATGGGCCTATTTGAAATAAATGATTTGACTTTGACTTTATTGAGTTAATGTGATGTGCTTTTGTCAATGTACCGACTGTAGGTTTCAGTTTATTAAAACATATACTTGTTGCATACCTCGGAGATTGTGTTCCACATTTTCCGTTCCAGTCTATCTCGAACATTAGTACACATTCGACACCTTTTCATTAAATTTGCACGTACTCTTCGCAGCGCACTTGTGTACGATTTGAGTGAGTCGAAAGCTTCCACAATCCGAGTTCTTACTTCGATTTCCGAATCACACACACAATTAACATATTCAAACATTCCTGATTGGTATGCAACATTGTTCGCGATACGATAGCGGCACGTGATACGTACGGACATCCGATCGCAAGATATCTCCACGTGAGACTGGCGAAGTGGCCAAACAAGTAGCGTGCCAGTAGGCAACCAGTCGGTTACATCAAAGGGTCGAGGACTTGTTATGAGTACCTACAGTGCGGCTAGTGCAGGGCGGTGTCCTTTGAAATAAAAAAAGACAAAAATAAAAGATTTCGCCGGCCGGTGGAGTGTTGTCAACTTATGAAAATTTACCATATTTAGTGTTACAATTCGCATGGCAACTCAAAAAAAAAAACTTTTTTATGAGTTACATTTTTTTTACTATTTTTTCTAGTACGTATGTTAAACCAGGAATACGCCTTTTTTGGATCGGACAGGGTTTTTGTTACATATTGTATATACCATAAAAAATTAGGAAAATGAAAAAGAGTACTCGTAATAGGAGGAACTTGAAACGCGCAATCGACGCGCGAACTGTTGCCATGAAATCAGCACATGATTCTAGAACCATACAAATTTTACGTCGGCTTTAAAAAAAAAAGCTCTTTCATAGAAAAGTGCAATATCCACGCAGTCAAAATGTATGGAACAACAATTTTTTATTTTAATAACCATCGAAACATTTCAGGTGAATCCAAGTAACAGTTTGCGCATCGGTTTCCTTGCCAGGCTGATAATATATTAAGATGTTGTTCTTCGTAATACTGTTATAGTATTATGTATTCTAAATAGCGAATAGCTCCCGGAATAATACAAGGTATGTAACTTTATCTAAGAGTTTTTTTGTGATGTCAATTAGTATGAGTATGTACACGCAGGTACTAAATTCTAATTCTTTGAGAATGTGATGGTGGGCATGCTTGTAAAGGCGAAAGGTCGAAAATTGGTTATATTCAGTGCATTGCATTTCGAAGTGAAATCTTCAAGTATGATTTCTCGGTCCTCTTTTTTAAGGTTACTTCAGATTTGAAAATGCGTTTTAAGTGCAGCTAGAGATCTGAATAAAACTGACGACATTTGTGCAACAAATGACCTTGCATACTGAATGTTTTGTCATTGGATCAACAGTTGCGACATGTTTTCAGTTTTCTTCAGTTTTAGAGACTGCCTCATTGGTCTTGTGGCCTCAAGCGCGACTAATGAGCTGAGGGAACTCGGATCAATTCCCAATTCGCACGAATTTGGGTTGTGTCATATTATTATTATGTGCAATTTCTCAGTCCCAGCCCGGAGTTTGCATTTGTGTCCGACTGTTGGCGGTAGACTCGCTCCTTTCAATGCTAGAAATCTATTTAAATAAAACAAAGTCGGGTTAGTTACACCATATCTGTTAACCGTGCGAACCTACATACCTACCTATTTTAATTTAATTTTAATAAAATGTAGTTGTACTCTGTTATTCCTAATAAACTAACGACATTGTACATTCGAGGAGCTTGTTAGGATGCGGGGGCGGAAGAAGGTGGTCGCGGGGAAGGGGAACGCGGGCGCGCAAGTAGTCGTCGAGTCGATCAAAGCAGCGCGCACGTACAACCTCCTCGTCTGCGACATTTCAAATCTATCTTTACTTTTGGTTCTTCATTGCCTCCCCTACACCATCTATAAGTCAAGAACGGCTGGACCGATTTGTAAGATCTTTGTTTTTGTGGATTTGTCTCCGCCCCGAATAGCGTATTTAATAAATATTAAAACATGGGAAAAAATCACAAACAAAAAATGATAATTATGTAAGGCGGTACAAAGTTCGACCGGTCAGCTACTTAATTATAAAAACGGAAATGCTAGTATAATATCTATGGGTATAGAGCACACCTCTGCCTACTCCGAGAAATGAACGAGCTCGATGTTATGTTGTTTTCAGCCAACGACACATGGGAACATTACGAGCACACCTGCAAGTTGCCCAAGGCCCTCATGTATATAGAACACTTCAAGCTGAAAGCCCTCACACACGGAACGAAGGGAGTTGCTAATTATAAAGTAGGTCAGTCATTTGTTATAATGTAAATACATTTCATCAAGGAGAAAGTTGAAAGAAAAGATTTTGAAGTGATAACTCTTCGTCATCATTCAGCCGAAAGGCGTACATAGCTGGACAAAGCTTTTGGTCGTACGAGACTCCTAGGTTCGGTTCAGTTTCGGCTGCTTATTTTAAACCATGCATTAATCGAAATCTTTGTATGGTAGTAGAGTTTCCCCGAAAGAGGTGCTGTACCTTTTTCGGGGAAACTCTACTACTCTACTAAGGTGATATATTATTATTATGTAAGTATCTCTATGTCCCGCAACATAAAATGGTATCTATGAACAGTATTCAGGGTGGCAGGGACATAAATGCGCAGAAAATTTAGCCTCGTTGGTCTAGTGGTCGCAATCGCTACTGCTGAGCATGAGGTCCTGGGTTCGATTCCCAGGTCGGGCAACGTGTAATTGGGTTTTTCTATCTGGAATTTCTCAGTAGCAGCCCGAAGTCTGGATTTGTGCCCGGTAGATGGCAATAGGCTCGCCCCCTATTACATGGGACTTAAACATAACTGGCGAAATGTGGGTGTGCTACAGGTACACCAACCCTTCGGGGAAACAAGGCGTGATGTTACGTTTTGTTTAATCATGTACTGAATCCATGGTAACAGGTTGCGTCCTTGCCACCCTGTATAATAAAGTAGTTTTTAATGTTTGTCTATTGACATCTCAATGTTTTGACGTCCAAAAAGTGCTGTTTAGTTTGAATAAAAGACTTTTTTTTATTTTGACTTTGTGTCGTAAAACCATTCGAAACAGGGCAGATGTTAGGGTCACCTAAGTGTGGGAAGGGTTTGGTTAGTAGTTTGCCACAGTTAATGTTTTGTACATTCATTTATGTGTATGTCGGCGTCACCGTTAGCGGTAGGTGCGGCGGGCCGAGTTACGCTGTGCAAAGCGGGACGTTCGCCTCCAAACTCTCCCCACTTCTCAAGCAACTTAATGTAAGCTAGTGCGCAGCGAAGAGGGGGATCATTCTTGTGGCAGGCTCGGCCTGGTGCGCCTGCTGTAGCGCCTAGAGCTATTATAGCTATCTTTTTAATTTATTAACAAGCTGTTGGAATAAAAGAGTTGGTTACTGCTATATTTCATATTTTCATTTAATATGTCGGACCTCTGCCTTCCGGTTATTTCATGGTGATTATTTTATAAGAAATTGTGAGTGAAATAAAGTGATTGTACTGTAACTAGTATCTCTATTTTCTTCGCCCGACAATCCACGCCTACTTACAAAGTGCAAGTGTAATATCGCTGATGAGGGCCTATCCCGATATCAGAATTGGGATTCGAAGGGCAAAAACCTGAAGAAAATAATGACGACAGTGAAGAGTGGGCCAACGTCTAATCTATTCAAAATATGGAGTTTTTGGTATCACGACTTCCGGCAACCACTTAACCGCAAACGTCAAATTTCACCGCAACTGCGCGACTGATACGGTATGATCCTGATAATGACAATCGCTTCAATGGCACATGTCATCCTTAAAGTACAACAGTCCAAAAATCAAGTGATTGAAGCAAGTGGCAGTACGAACCTTTGACCGAAGTGAAGAATTCGAATCGAGCACCAGCACCGAAGAGTCGTAATACGAACCGTCTCACCTGCTACGTGTATGGACAACCACATCATCCGGTGAGCGCGTTCCTTTTCTTTTTAATAGATAATCTGGTAGTTCGTTTGTAGCTTTTAGCTTTGTCAAAAATTCCAGGGCACTATGCGCTGTGATTTAGTTTACCTTACAGGTATAGATAAAGAAAACGTTAAATATGAATCGCAGAATATTGAGCCGTGGTGAAATTCAACACGTCAGTGTCCTTTTTGTTTCATGTTGTACCTGTTAACTCAATTACAGAACCAGTTACTATAGGTAGGGATCTATTAGATAGTAGATCCATGTACGTACGGATATTGACAAAATTACATTCTATTTGGGGTAAGAAAGTTAACGTTACTGAAGAGTTTCATTATCATATACCACAACATCAACACTGACCTACATGGTGAAGATAAACTCGCATTAGTTCAGTGCGAAAGGATAATTGATTCTTTATTGGTGGTATGGTGTTTATGGTTAAAGAAATTTATTTCTCGATAAGAAATTACAAAGATTTCACTTACTTGAGAACGTTTTTAAACTTAAAATATAACTTGGACACACAAACTAAGCAGCTATTGTTTTAATTTATATTAAATCATCTAATTTGTAATACCATTTCTTTTCGTACGCAAATAACATTATTAACCAACACAAAACTTAAAACTTTTCGATCCACCCGCAAAAGAAATTATTACCGTAGATAAGGAATGCGATCCCGGTGCCACAATAAAGCAATGCAGTAGTAGGACAAGTCTGTTTAATGGAGTAGTGTTTGATCATTTAGAAAGTTATTTTTTTGAAATTTAATTTTGAAAATACCAAACGTTTAGTTTGCATTCTTTACTTCTACAGGTAGCTTATTATATTGTTGCACTCCCGCAAAAATAATTGTTCTCTCACCATTGACTGTCCGCACTCGCGGTAGTAAAATGTGATCCTTCCTACTATTGCTGCGATTGTGTACCTGATGTATTTTTGTGTGAATGAACTTACTTAGAATTTTTTAGTATTCTGGTACAATATGCAGGAAGTTGTTTAATATTCATGAGTTTCGTTTCCCTGTAAATTTTAACTGTAGGTTTAAGGTAATCATAGTGAAATAATAGTTTAATCATTTTATTTTGAGCGATCTGTAGGTCCTTTAGATTAGTTATTAGCGGGTTGCCCCATATTTCACGTGTTTTACGTTAAGAATCTTGAATCAAATTAATAGGGGCCTATCAAATGGACAGACAAGATATTTACAAGAAAGTGATCGAAATACTAACATCAGAACCGGTTCTGACTAAAATGATTTGACTGGAACGCACTGATTGAACTTCACACTTGTGTGCTGGGCCTCAAGGGATTCTTCGGGGCTCAACGGGTACGGGGACTCCATCCTATGCTTAGGGTTTCTGCACAATGTTATACTGTACATTTAGACATCGCGGAGAAGGAAAGAAGGATGGAGGAATCGATGGTGGGAGTATTCTTGTCATTGTTGACTCTTTCACTAAATGCGTCCTATTCGAGTGCAGTTCTTAGTTGGATGCAGCAGTTGCAGATGAAGCACTAAAGGAGGCTCTGTCTTTTCGGCGCGACTTTGCGGATCATTTCGGATCGGGGTGGGTATTGTATTGGCGCAGACAGAGCAATTTTATGGTGAACATGGTGTAGAGTTGCACCTTGTTGCTAACGGTTCTGGCAGGGCAGGTGTTCGGGTAGGGAGAGTCATGAGGACATTGAGGTGCTTACTTGTTATAATCGAAAGTGAATCTGGTGGGACCTGGCGCGGCGAGCTTCTCGAAGTGCAGCTAGCGACGGTTGGTGCAAGGTCTAGGGTACACAGGGATTTTTTCTTCTGTGGGTATTTGTAACAGTTACACAAAGAAAAATTTGCTCTTATTTAAAATTCAATATAATTTAATAGAATCATTATTTACAATTATTTATGCTATATTTTAAAAGTTCTTAGTTAGTACCTGCTGGTGTAGCGTTATCTCTTCACAATATATCTCTTTCAATCTACTACTTTCACTTCACTTAGTCACAATGGATTCACTAACAAGCACTTTGAGTGAATTGAAGGAGTTGTTTCACACCAAGATGACCGCCTTTGAAGACGAACTACAGAAGGCCCCTCCGTCTCCCGTCACAACTTCTAGCCTGGCTGCTGAGTTTGCAATGTTCCGGACATTCATCACGCAGGCTCTCAATAGTGTGCAGCAACAGGTGGAGCTACTAGCTCGTAGTGTCGACCAAATAGAGATGCGTGGCCGAAGGAAGATCTTGCTGTTGCATGGTATTGATGAGGAGCAGAAGGAGGACACTGCCAAGGTGATTACTGAGGTGATTTGTAACAAACTACAGCTGCTTGACTTTACTGTTGCGGACATAAGCCGATGTCACAGGATGGGACGAGCCGTAGCTAATAAAACCAGGCCTATCCTGTTTAAGCTTGGCAGTCTTGCCATTCGTGATAACATTTGGTTTTCCAAAGCCAAATTAAAAGCTACAGGCGTCACAATGTCCGAGTTCCTAACAAAGGGGCGGCATGATGTGTTCTTGGCCGCGAGGGAAAGATGCGGTGTCACCAAGAGCTGGACTAAGGCAGGCTGCGTGTATGTCCTTGGTCCCAATGATTCGCGTCATAGGGTGGAGTCCCTCGCTGAATTGGACAAGATTGCGCCGACTCCCAGTGTGTCCGAGCAAAGTGATCCAGTTCATCCAGTATCGACTCTGCCAGCCTCTGTCCCGGTCGTTGCTGCTGCGAAAACCGCCAAGTTGAAGCGCGCTGCTGCTTTAAAGAAGTGATTACTTTTTATGATGTTTTAATCAAAGTCCGGGTAATATCATGTTTTGTTCGTTGTTTTGTATATACCTTCAGTAAATAATATTTGCTACAATAGGTAACAATTTGCTTCGCATAATTGACCGAAACTAATGTCACAATATTGTCACTGTCAGTGTAAGTCAACACCCCTGTCAGTTTCATTCGTTGCGTTCCGTTTTTCTTAACGTTGCAACGGCTGACTGTGACTGGCAGAAGTCTTATTTTGATTTTATTTTAATGTTTCGCTTTTAATTTAATTCTATTCTTGTTTTGTTTTGTCCTGAAATGTGTTACATTTTATTTTGAGTTTTTTTTTTTTTATTGTTTTGTTACCCGGACTGCGTAAGTAGATTTTAATTCTTCCGTTTTGATAACGCAACCGGCAGGAGGACTAGATACATACGGTTTATTTTTATTAGTCAGTTTTTAAATATTTGTTTAACATTATTTTTATATAATCTTTATTATTTAGTATATAAATATGTCTATCGATGTAAGTAGCGATAATAGTAGCTTTTTCTCTATTACAAGCAACGACGACAGTTTCGTAAGCATTCCTTCTCTTGCTGACAGTCTTGCAGCGCAGTTTTCTGATGTTCCTAAGAATTTTAACGTTATACATATTAACGCTCAGAGCATTCCGGCTCATTTCAACGATATGCTGGCAAGCTTTGACTGTAAGAACGTACATGCTATTCTTATTTCGGAGTCATGGCTAAAACCTTGTCTCCCTTCAACGAGTTACTCTCTTCCCGGCTTTCAACTTATAAGAAACGACCGATTGGTTGGTGCTGGTGGAGGTGTTGCCATATATCTCCGCACACATATTCCCTACTCTATTGTCAATGTTTCAACGCAGCCACCGCCATCAAATGCTGGTGAGCATCTCTTCCTTGGAGTCGAACTAAGCCATTCAAAATTACTCCTTGGCGTCTATTATTGTCCCTCTTTACGCGTTAATTTCTTTTCGTCTTTTGAAAATCTTTTAGAAATACTGGTACCTTCTTACAGTCATAGTATAGTTATGGGTGACTTTAATACTTGTCTTCTGAAAAAAGACCATCGCTCTTCTTCTCTGATTAACATTATAGCTTCTAGTAATCTGTCCATTCTGACTCTGAGTGCCACTCACCATTTTCCTAACTCTACTCCTTCACTTCTTGACTTGATTTTTGTCTCTTCCCTTGATCACGTAGCTAAGCATGGCCAATGTTCAGCCGATGCCTTTTCCTATCATGACCTAATCTTTCTGTCATACAAAATTCGCCCACCTAAGGCTAAAGCTAAGATTCTCATGCAACGCAATTTTGGTGAAATGAACGTAGACAATCTTTGCAAGGATGCCAGCAATATAGACTGGACTGCTCTGTATGCCTCTCCTTCAGTCGATGAGCAAGTTAATATTTTTACGAATAAAATGATCGAGCTTTACGATCATCACGCACCTGTTCGAGCAGTTAAGGTTAGACATTTGCCGGCGCCGTGGATTACAACTGAGATTAAAACGCTTATGCACAAAAAAGTTTTGGCTAAGTCTAAATATAAGCGTAGGGCTAATGACGCTAACAGGGAACGATACCTCTCTATTCGTAATCATTGCAATAAGGTGTGTAGGAATGCAAATCGCCACCACATTCATACTTCGGTCCAAAATGGGGACGCATCCAAAGTTTGGAAATTTCTTAGGTCATTGGGGGTCGGTAAAACTCGACAAGAGACAATCCCAAAAGACATAGACATTGATGCAATGAATAATCATTTTACTGCTTCGTCCAATTTTGATAGGACTAGTAAACTTAATACACTAAATTATCTTTCTTCTCTTCCGACTCCCAGTTATTCCCATTTGTTTTTGGTCAGTTCTCCGCATGTGATGTTAAGAAGAGCATACTTTCGATTACTTCCAATGCAGTAGGAAGTGACTGTATCAGCCGTAATATGTTAGTCCCTGTGTTAGATCTTATCCTTCCTGCCATTAGTCACATCCTAAATTTTTCTGCATCTAGTGGTGTCTTTCCATGCTCATGGAAAGATGCTCAAATAATTCCTTTACCTAAAAAGTCTAATCCAACATCCTTTTCTGAATACCGTCCAATATCCGTCTTACCATTCCTATCCAAAGTCATTGAACGGTTAATTCACAATCAAATAAGCACTTTCCTCTCTAAAAATAATCTTCTCAACCCACCACATAGCACCACCACAGCGCTTCTAAACATTACGGATGATATAAGGTCAGCCATGGAAGACGGTAATCTAACGGTCTTAGCTTTGCTAGATTTCAGTAACGCTTTTAATACTGTTGATTTTGATGTTTTGCTTGGCATTCTTTGCTCTCTTAACATATCTCCATCGGTAATTGACTGGTTTCGTAGTTACCTGTTCGGTCGACGGCAACGTATTTGCATTGGAGAGACCTTGTCTTCCTGGTGTAATACTTCTGCCGGTGTACCTCAGGGTGGTGTTCTATCCCCTTTACTTTTCGCAGTTTTTATTAACTCCATCTCCGACGAACTAATTTCTTCCTACCATCTTTATGCTGATGATCTACAAATTTACTCGCGAGCTCCTCTCGGAAATCTATCCGAGGCTTTCGTAACGATTAATCATGATCTAGCCCGAATATGCGACTGGGCTAAGAGATACGGGCTTATGGTTAACCCCATAAAGACGCAGGTTGTGGTAGTAGGCAGTTCAAGGACGGTCTCAAGGATCGACTGGACGACTCTTCCTCAAGTTTCATTTGACAACTCAGTTGTTCCCCTCAGTGAGAAAGTTAAAAACTTAGGGATATTCATTGATAAGAACTTCTCTTGGACTGCCCAGCTACAGGAAGTTAGCCGCAAGCTATTTGCATCCGCTGCATCTTTGAAGAGATTGCGTAATTTTCTGCCGACTGCTACCAAGATTGCGCTTGCACAATCGCTTCTTTTACCCATCCTTGACTATGCTGATGCCAGCTATCTTGACCTTACCCAAGACCAACTCGATAAACTTGAGCGGCTTCAAAATTTTTGTTTAAGATTTATATTTGGCTTGCGCAAATATGACCATGTTTCTGAATTTCGTGTGAAGCTCAAGTGGTTACCAATTCGCCTTCGCCGTAATGCTCACATTCTTTCCCTGGTGTATAATGTGCTCTTTTCCCCTTCCACTCCCAACTATCTCAAGAAACGTTTCCAGTTTCTTTGCGACTCCCATACGAAATTTTTAAGATCATCGGATAACTTAAAGCTTAAAATGCCTAAGCACTCCACAATTTTCCTCGACAAATCTTTTACTGTCCAGGCCGTTCGTCTGTGGAATGCACTGCCTGTCGAAATAAAACGCGCGCAGTCGTTATTTGCGTTTAAAAGACTCGTGAAGGATCATTACTTGTCGTTGTGATCTTGATTTCGTAAACTGTAATTATCATTTATTTACGTTTCTTATATTTCGCATATATGTATGTATTTATGCATCTATTCCTTAGGATATGTTAATATGTATATATCTGTGTATCTGTTTTAGTTTAATGTATATTTATTTCTTGCACCACTGACAGCCCCATTTTATGTCCAGACAAATCACTGTCCATTCTAAGGTTGCCTGAAAGAGATCGCAGAAAGCGATAAGGCCGCCCATTGTATGTTTTTAGTATGTTTTTTTTTTTGTTTTGTAATTTTGTGGTGTACAATAAAGTATATATAAATAAATAAATGAATAAATACACACAAACAGAACTTGTGTTTGGGACTCGGGCGCGGTTTTTAAGTGTGGCTTCATATTCTGAGTCTGGGTTTCGGTTAGATTTGGGTGAAATTCGTAAGATAGCATCCGAGAATATTGGGAGAGTTGCTGCGTCACAGTGGGAAAAATGAGACCGTTCTACAGTGGTGATTCCTACTTCATTGAATGTGACAGGGGGGGGGGGTTCGATTGGGCTTCGCAGGGAGTACAGACTTCCCTTTGTTGTGTGTCTAATAGAGAATGCAAATATGGTCGTAAGCATTTTCGTGCAATGCCCGGGGGAAGTGAAGGGTTGGTGCATTTAGCTACCACCTTGACTGGTAGCTTGAAGGAGGCCGAGGTGGCGGCAGTCCGCGATTGACGAGTGGAGTGGGCGTCGTCGGGTGGTTTTAGTGATGCTTTGTCTATTTGTAGTTCACGTACGTTATCCGCCAGCTCTGGAAACCTCTTGGCCTCGGAGAGTGAAGAAACGTAATTAAACGTAACATTGGTACTAATCTGTGCGATAAAGTAACGGACCGACTCATGCGGATTGACGTCCTATGGTGTGTGTTATTGGGTAGTCTAAAGAACTGGCTTATGCAGGCCGATGTTCTGGGTCATATTATAAAGTGATCGTCTAGTCTGAGAGGCTATGAGATCAATGGAGATTCGTGTGGTCCTAGTGAGTGATCGGAGAGACGCTGATTGGTTGCCTGGTCCATGTTATCTGGAGAGATAACTGGCTGAAGGGACGCCTATTTAAGTTGTCCGGCTCAGCTCCTAAAGGTTGATTTTGTGGGTTATAAAACGTAGTAATGTATGCCACGGATGGACGAGCGCACAAAGTAATGTATCTACCAGTTTTATTCTTTTTACAGAAAAATGGGCCCGCGGTGACTTTAAGGGGATGGAGACGCACAAGGACGTGCGAATGTCAGTCTGGCCGTGACGGCGCTTCAATACTTAAATTAGTGTTATTTAGTTTTCATAGATGTCGTTTGTTAGTTTAGAGTGTTATGAACATGAATTATGTGTCTGCTACGACACATTCATTGACATGAAACTCTGACACAATACAGAACGCATAAGCACCTTGAAGTGACATTTTGCTGGCTGTATGACATGAGACTCGGTCGGCATCGCACAGGCGTGCTACGCATTCGGTGGAGTGTCTAAGTCAAGTCTATTCTTAAGATTAAAATAGTTTGTTTCTGTTATACAAGTAGGCTCTAAAGTAAATGACTTTGGTGGTAGTGAAACTACCAATGAACATAGCATGTGCAAATAAACTCATTACAGGCACTTTTGAATTGTCAAGGGGTCGGTCAGTCAGAAATATGAAGCTAGTTGTCCATTCCAAAGCGAAGTAGGTACATAAGGAGAAGAACGGGCAAGAAACTCCATGGACACTCTTTTAAATAATATGGTTACAGAAAATTTGCTACATCAGTCATGTTGAAATTAAACATGTAAGAACGATGTAGAAAGACCCGTAGTAAAAAACATAAACATCGGAAAAGAAAAAAAAAAGCCGTGGCAGCCAAGAGATGACCAGTCCCCACTGACAGCGCCCGTTGACGAACATGACGTATGGATCAGCACCATTCAGCTCAACCATTTTGAAGGGAACTTAATGATCCAACACACACGCCACCACCAGCGAGACATTTGAGTGAGCGTGACATACTCTCAGCCGCCAGGGCACATTCAAGTCAATGACAGACGTGCCCAGTATAGGGTAGCTTTATAGTAGGTACTACATATTGCTCACACGTGTGCTTTGCAAGTATACAATACTAAAAGATTGAATTTATACAGTGCAAAGATAGTTTTTACAATCTTGTGCAGCTCCAACAATATTTCCGAATGCTAATCAATTGTTTAGGCGCCCTTGTGGAGCAGAACCAGCGTTGAGCCAAGCATTTTTGTCAGAGATGTAATCCTCCAACTTATAATATGCTTGGCTGCATAGTGTGCGTTTGATACAGGTTTTGAACTTCGTTTCATTCAGTTGGAGTATGTGGGGAGGTATTTTATTATAACATTTTAAACAGTACCCGATGAAGGATGAATCTAATTTAGCCAGCCTGAAACCCGGTTGAACCAATTGGTCCCTATTTCTAGTCCCATAGTTGTGTCTTTCACCTCTTTTACTGAAAAGATTAAAGTTTTTCCTTACGTACATGATGTTTTCAGATATATATTGACAAGGTACGGTCATGATGTTAATATCTTTAAACAGTTCCCTAAAAGAATCGCGCCTGCGGAGGCCATATATTGCTCTAATGGCTCTTTTTTGCAGCATAAAAATAGACTCGATGTCTGCAGCGCGTCCCCATAATAAGATACCGTAAGACATGATACTATGAAAGTAACTGAAATAGCCCAGCCTCGCGGTATCTACATTAGTAAACTGACGGATTTTTCTTACAGCATATGCTGCTGAACTTAGCCGTCCTGCAAGAGATGTTAAATGGGGACCCCATTGCAGCCTCAAGTCGAGCGTGATCCCCAAGAAAACCGTTTTATCAACGAATTCTAGTTTCTCTTGATTCAATACTATGTCACAATCAGTACTTTTAACATTCGGCAAAGCAAACCTTATGCATTTTGTTTTTTTCCCATTTAATACTAAATTATTAGCAGTAAACCAATTTTGTACCTGCAGCAGTGCGTTATTTACGTCGTCAAGATTTGATGAACGTCTACTTATCTTAAAAATTAAAGAAGTATCATCAGCAAATAACACCATTTGTGGTTGTTTTTTTAATAATTGTTGCGACAAGTACTTTAATACATTTGATTATATAATCTACAGGGACCATTTTAGTCCGGACTAACAAGAGACAAAAAAAAATAGACTAAAAAAAGAGAAAAAAAAGAGACTAAAAAAGAGACAAAAAAAAGAGACTAAAAAAGAGACTAAAAAAAGAGAAAAAAAAGAGACAAAAAGGAGACAAAAAGAGACCATAAAAGAGAAAAAAATGAGAGAACAAAAAATTTATAATCTGGAGTGATCTTGAAGGGTCATTCATGACCGGACCAAGCAGTAACAATCCTGAAGGGTTTGTTATAACCGGACCAGGAGATTATAACTCTGTAGGGTCGTAAGACCGGACCAGGAGGTTATAATTCTGAAGGGTCATTTGACCGGTCCAGGCGGTTATAATTCCGAAGGATCATTTGACCGGTCCAGGCGGTTATAATTCTGAAGGGGTAAACTGGACCACAATGCTAAAGTTCTGAAGGCTCAATAACGAGCGGTCCAGAATTAGTAGTAAATTCTGCAGGGCTGAACCGGACCAGATTACTAGTACAAGTCCTGAAGGCTCAATATTGAGCGGTCCAGAGTTGGTTGCACAGTCAGTAGGGATGACCTGGATTTTTTGCTCATCGAGATTGCTAGTCAGGATGAACGAACATTAATAATAACGTTATGTCTTTTTAGACAATGCTTGATGAGTCTACGCGTACGAGGACGTCCGCACGTCAGTATGGCCGTGTCGGCGTCACCGTTAGCGGTAGGTGCGTCGGGCCGAGTTACGCTGTGCAAAGCGGGACGTTCGCCTCCCCACTCTCCCCACTTCTCAAGCAACTTAATGTAAGCTAGTGCGCAGCGAAGAGGGGGATCATTCTTGTGGCAGGCTCGGCCCGGTGAGTCTGCTGTACCGCCTAAAGCTATTATAGCTATCTATTTAATTTATTAACAAGCTGTCGGAATAAAAGAGTTGGTTACTGCTATATCTCATACTTTCATTTAATATGTCGGACCTCTGCCTTCAGGTTATTTCATGGTGATTATTTTATAAGAAATTGTGAGTGAAATAAAGTGATTGTGCTGTAACTAGTATCTCTATTTTCTTCGCCCGACAATCCACGCCTACTTACAAAGTGCAAGTGTAATATCGCTGATGAGGGCCTATCCCAATATGTATTTACAATAAACTTTGTATTTGTTTAAAAAGCACTGGTTTAATTGAATCTTTCCCTTCCAACTTATACCCTATATATGTAATTTAGCACGGTGGTAAGTAATATTATAATATATTTATTAATATAATATATTAATTAACGTCTTTAACACACTTAAATCTAAAAACACTGGTGATTACTGGGGCATCTCAATTAAACTTTTAAGTAATATAATAGACATCGTAGCCCCCTATCTAGCTGTTACTTTTAATAAATGTGTTGATATAGGAACTTTTCCTGACCTCATGAAGAGTAGTAAAGTCATACCATTATTTAAATCTGGTAATAAAAATAACATTGGCAATTTCAGGCCTATTTCTATCTTACCAGCATTTAGCAAAATATTTGAAAAGTTAATACTTAAGCAGCTGCTAAGACATTTTAATTTAAATAGCCTCCTTCATAATGAACAATATGGCTTTACAAAAGGACGTTCAACTACAGATGCGGGTGTTGCTCTGCTGAAACACATATTTAATGCATGGGAGAAATCGCAAAATGCTATTGGAGTTTTCTGTGATCTCTCTAAAGCCTTTGATTGCGTGCACCATGACACGCTTTTGCGTAAACTACGTCATTACGGTGTCCAAAACGAAGCTCTAAACATTATAAATTCTTATTTACACAATAGGTTCCAATGTGTAGATGTCGATGGTGTGAAATCATCCGGGCTTCCAGTTCAGTTAGGTGTTCCTCAAGGCTCAATACTAGGTCCATTCTTGTTCTTAGTGTATATCAATGACTTACCATTCTATTTAAATGATATCTGTGACGTTGTACTGTTTGCAGATGATACCTCTCTTATTTTTAAAGTAGACAGGAATATACAAGAGTTTGACGACGTAAACAGTGCACTCTCAATGGTTACGGATTGGTTTACGTCAAATAACCTAGTTCTCAATGCTAAGAAAACTAAATGTGTAAAGTTCGTCTTACCGAATGTTAGAAATCTAGGACCCAATTTCGTCTTAGATAAAGAGCTGCTTGAAACAGTAGACTCGGCAGTTTTTCTGGGCATAACAGTAGATGCCAAACTTCAGTGGGGCCCACATATATCAAGCCTAGCGGGGAGGCTCAGTTCAGCCGCGTACGCTGTCAGGAAAGTAAGACAATACACTGACGTTGATACAGCACGGTTAGTCTATTTTAGTTATTTCCACAGCGTTATGTCCTACGGTATTCTGCTGTGGGGCAAAGCTGCTGATATTCAAAATATATTCGTCCTTCAAAAACGAGCTGTCCGAGCAATTTATCAACTAGGAGCCAGAGTTTCTCTTAGAGATTTTTTTAAAGATATTGGTATTCTTACGGTAGCATCACAATTCATCTTCGCCAACATCTTATACATTAGGCAAAATATACACTTATACACTAAAAACAGTGATTTTCACAATGTTAACACTAGAAATAAGAACAAACTACGTGCTCCCTTTCACCGGCTTCATAAGGTTCATAACTCATTTGTTGGGCTAGGAATAACCTTTTATAACAAGCTACCCTCTTCTTTGCTAGATTTGCCTTTTAATGCGTTTCAAGTAAAATCCAACCTTTGTTCAAAGGCATATTATTCAATTAACGACTACTTAAACGATAAGAATAGCTGGTCGCTGTAATTAACTCAAGACAATGTTTGTGTTCTTTCTCCAGAATCAGCTTACCTACTGACAGGGTATACGAGTTCGTATATTTATTTTAATTTTATTTGACTGTATAAGTCAATTAGTTTTAGTTACCTTCATTTATTATTGACATGATCCGCTCATTACAATGTTTTTCAATGAGTTGTATTGCAATAAGTGGTTAGCTAGCGACCTCGACAATCGATCTTAAATTATTCTTGCCTGAGCAACCGGCAGCGAGTTCGTCATGCTCCCGTAGATGTCACTGCTTGCGGTAGCGTCGGGGATCGGGTTGCCTCCTTCCCTCAAATATGGCGAGGGGGACAATGGCTGATCTTTGCGTTATGCACGTGAACGGGTGCTGCTTGTGGTGACTGGTCGTCTTGCTGTCTATGGTTTTGATATTGTTAAAGTAATTGTTCTGTTAACTTATTGTACTTCGATGGTCCTTTTTTTTTTTTTTTTTTTTTTTGGGTGGGAAATCATCAAATGACTTCTCCCGCTCTGGGTGGAGCGGGAGGGCGTGTCAGACTTTTACTGACTAAAACCCACCCGTGTTCCTTCAGTTGCCTGTGCCAGGGCCACGGTTTTCTCTGTGGAATAACCCGCGACCCTGAGGCGTCGGCCCTATCGGACCCCGTCATTTTGTGCTGACATCTCTTTGAGGCGCGCGTGGAACACAACGCGCCGTCGACCCGGGCCTGGTCCTTACCGGACGGCGAGCTACCCATGGCTCGCCGTCCGCAAGCCCGCGCCTACGGTGGCCGGGAATCTGCTTGCGATTCCCGACGCCCAGGGCGTCTCCTGCGGCGACTAGGGGCGTGAGGGCGCAAGGCTCTCTCCCTCACGCGCTCCGCCTCCTCCTTTGCGAGTATTACTGCTTCGCAGAAGGAGGTGACGGCTTGCCATTCCCTCTCGCTCCGTACCATGGCCTGGACCAGGGCCGGACGCGAGAGATCGCCGCCGCCAATCGCCTCCGCGAGGACACTGCGGTGCTCCGCCCAAGCTGGGCATACCTCCACCGTATGCTCCACCGTGTCCTCCGGGCGATCCACACAATGGTGACACCCGGGCGTTTCCTCCCGCCTTATGCGAAACAGGAACCTCCCGAAACAACCGTGTCCGGTGAGGACCTGTGTCAGGCGGAAGGTGAGGACGCCGTGGCGCCTCTCCAACCACTCCTCAAAGAGGGGACTTACCGCCGCTATTGTGGCGTGCCCAGCACTGGGTTGCGACAATCGCACCCTCCATGTCGCCATGAGATCCCGCCGGAGCTCTGTCCGCTGTACCGTGATTTGTCGCGGCAGCGGAGTTACACCCCGGCGTTTTGCTTCCTCGCGCCACTCCCATACGTGCGCGAGGGCTTTTGCCTCCAGATCCCATGGCGGCAATCCGGCAAGGATGCATATGTAAGATGTCACGCCCCTTATGCCAGGAGGCTTTTATTTGTGTATTATGTTGTTTTTTTTAAATTGATTTTTTTATTGGTTTCTGTTTTGGGTATATTGGCGTGGCTAGCTTAAATATGGCAGATAATTTAATATGTTTTTTTTTGTGTTTCGGTTTTTATTCTTTGATTACCTTTTAATTATATAATTCAATGGTTTTCTAACTAAACAGACAGCTGTGCTGCTGGGGAGTTTGTTGCGCCACTTCTTCTTCCCAGCTAAAGCACTAGGAAGTGGTGAAGGGCGGGCGTTTTGGGGGACTGTCTTATGTAATTTTGACGTTCGAAAAGTGCTGACTCTCAGCCTAGTTTGAATAAATGACTTTTGATTTTGATTTTGATTTTGATTTTTGATTTATTTAAACCATCACCATCTTGTTTCAAAAATATCTGTAAACTAGAGGAACCGGGTAACAATAAGTATGTTGCTACTTACTCAAAATTCTATCCCATCGGGAGTCCCCCTAGGTTCGATTTTGGGTCGATTACTATTAATTTTATTTATTTCTGATTAACCTGTCTTAGAAACACATATCATTTTATACGCAGACGATATGAAGATTCTAAATTGGTGAGTATATTATCTGATGCAGAGCAAATACAGTCCGATCTGGACAGGTTTGTGGTATATTGACTGCAGCTTATTGTGTCTAAATATTTTCATGTACAGTTTACACAGCTAAGACGTTTAATTGATTCTGCGTATAAATTAGATGATCACTACATAAATAAACTGCATAGTGTTAGAGATCTTGGCGCGATACATGACAGTCAACAAATTTTTGACGAACACATAGTATCCATCATAAAGAAGGCCTCCAAAGCTATGGGATTCATAATGCGAATTTGTCCTAACTTCCATTCTTTAAAACCAGTAAAGGTACTTTACTGTTCTTACGTGCGCAGTACCCTTGAATATGCTTCCCAAATATGGAACCCCCAATATGAGACGTATAAATCTCGCATTGAATTAGATCAGAGGAAATTTTTGAGATACCTAGATTTCAAGGCACAACAGTTTTCAGACGGCTATGCACACCGGTGTAAGCGTTATCACTATGCGTGTTATTAATGACATCTCCTTTCTTATCAACATTGCAAATGGATGGAAGAAAAATTTTGCTAAGTAAATCGGAACAACAATCGATTGTTTCGATTTAATGTTATCTTGTTACGCCATACTTACGTATTTTCAATACCTTTTTTTCTTTGATCTTCTTTTTATAACATTGTAATATAAATGTGGAACTCTGTAATTAGCAATTGTCAGTTGTAATTGTTTCTTTACTATACCCGTGTAATTAGTCTGTAAGCTTTCTTAAAACTGTAAATTAAAAAAAAATAAGACCTCTTGTAAGGCAGTTAAAGCCTTATTTATAGATTAGCAACAAGGTAAAATCAGCAGACAGTAAAATAAAGACGGTTTGGAAAATTATCTTTAATGAAACGAACAGGAACAAAAAGCAAAATTCTGATTACACACTGGAGACGTCATGTGGTCTCATTTGCGATAACATAGAAGTTGCTCAGGAATTTGTAAATTTCTTTACCGGTGTGTAAGGGCGAATGTTTCAGCCTGCCACGAAACCTGGCTCTTGAAACTTGAGCATTAAGGACTTGGAAAAGTTGCGCGCAGTTTTATAAAATCTAAGTTCGACTCTAATTTTATTCGGCAGACAAGAGCCATCAGAGCTATGTATAATTTCCGCAGACGCGATTCTCTAAGAGAACTGTTTAAAGAATATTAACATCATGATGGGACCTTGTCAATATATCTATGAAAACATCACGTACGTAAGAAAAAAATTACGTCTTTACAGTAAAAGAGGTAAAAGACATAATTATAGTAGTAAAAATTGGGACCTATTAGTTCAACCAGGTTTCAGACAAGGTAAAGTAGACTCATCTTTCATGCGGTACTGTTTAAAATGTTACAATAAAATAGATCCCCACATATTTCAACTGAAAGAAACGTAATTCAAATCCTTTATAAAACGCACGCTATGCCGTCAGGCATATTATAAGTTACGGTATTACATCGCTGATAAAATGACTGGCTCAATGCTGGTCCTGCTCCATACCACAACTAATTAATAAACATTTGAAATACTGTTGGAGCTGCTGAAGATTATAAGAAAATCTACCAAGTTTTAAATTTTATTATAATCAAAGTCGAGATCGCGAATAAGATAACATTTCGCTCAACCATTATTTCCTTCAATATTTTTGATTATTTTTAGATACCTGTACATGTATTAAATTCTGTTTATTCATTTATTTATACTGTTTTCTTTGAATAGTTGTTTTTTTCTATATTATTTAATTTGTTATTAATTGATATGTTATTTAATAATTTGTTTTGTTATGTTATTTATTAATAATTATTATGTTATTTATTCATAGTTACGCTATCACTAATATAATTTAAACATACCAATAGATATGTTTAAATGATCACATATGTAATAAACCCTCCACTATACCACTCAAAATTAATACTAGGTTTTTTTGCCAGCTGTTGCTATGTTTGATAGTAATTTGTCAATTTATTATCAAAATTGTCGAGGGATCAGGACCAAACTGAACACATTATTCATGAATATTTTGTCGCATGCTTACGACATTATCATTTTAACAGAAACCTGGTTGACTCCAGACATCTCCGATAACGAGTTTATTGATCCTCGTTACATAGTTTTCAGACACGATCGTGATCGAACTGTTTCCAATAAAAAAGATGGCGGTGGCGTGCTGATAGCGGTCTCCAAAGAACTAAAACCAACTAGTCTGAATCTGTCACCCCCATTAATTCTACCAGAACATAAAATAATTAAAATTCCCTCTTATAATTATAAATACCTACTTGTATGTGCTACTTATATACCCCCTAGCGCCACGGATGATATGTATGTGGACTTTATCAATTCCCTGTCTAATTTGGTAGATGATCCCTGCATAGAAAACATTATTTTTACAGGTGATTTTAACATACCTACGCTGAACTGGATTAGTACAAATTCGTATATGACCTGTGCCTCTGATGGGAAATATTCAAATGCAGGCCGACATCTGTTAAACTTTTGCTCACATTTAGACTTGAATCAATTTAATACACTTACTAACTCTAATGGGCGGATTTTAGATCTCTTCTTCTGCAATACACATGCTGTTGCTCATAATCCTAGCATCACACTCTTGCCAATAGATACTCACCATCCTTCCTTTTACGTACAAATACCTTTTACAAAACCAACGCAAATACCTTTTACAAAACCAACGCAAATACCTAAACATAAAAATTTTAAACTAAATTATTACAAATCGAATTATTCTAATATCAATACAGAAATTGAAACCGTAGATTGGAACAACTTACTTGACGATCTGCCCCCCGATCGGGCAGTTGCAATCTTTTATGAAAAGATCTATAAGTTCATTAAATTGCATACCCCCACTCACAAGCCTAAAAGTCTGAAATACCCATGTTGGTTCACTAAATCTCTTTTGCACATATTCAAAAATAAAACTCGCGCATGGGTTAAGTGGAAAAAATTCGCAAACACTAAAGACTACGAATTATTTTCTATATATAGAACAAAATTCAACATGGAGGCGGACGAATGTCTAAAAAAATATGTGAACGGTGTGGAGGATAGTGTGGTCAAAAATGTTAAGGCCTTTTGGTCATATGTTTCTAGTCGTAACTCCACTAATAGTATTCCAGCTACAGTTCACTATCTCCAACAGTCCTCAGATGACCCTGTTGCCGCTTGTAATTTTTTCTCTAATTTTTTCCAATCAGTATATGAACCATCTTCTTTTGATCATACTTCATGGGTGCCACCACCCGCCAATCCTGATAGTGATATAAATATTTGTAATCTGCACTTTTCATTGCAAAAAATACGAAAGGAACTACAATCACTGGATCCTTCGAAAGGACCTGGACCAGATGGTATCCCTTCAATCTTCTTAAAAAGCACAAGTGACACACTGTGTTACCCTCTTTTCATAATATTTAATAAATGCCTTTTCTGTGGGGTTTTCCCCGATGTATGGAAATAAGCGAACATTGTTCCAGTTCATAAATGTGGCTCTAAGAGTGATGTTTCTACATATCGCCCAATCTCTTTGTTGTCAGGGCTATCAAAACTTTTCGAAAGACTAGTGCACAATGAGATTTACCCTACTCTTCATAGCATCTTAATAAAAGAGCAACACGGGTTCGTTAAGGGTAGGTCCTGTGTAAGTAACCTCCTGGTTTTTACAAAGCATCTATTTGAAGGCATTGACGCTGGGCAGCAAATTGATGTGGTATATACTGACTTCCAAAAGGCCTTCGATAAGGTCGATCACAGACTACTTCTTGACAAAATTGCATTCAATGGTATTAGGGGAAATTTATTGCGCTGGTTTGTATCATACGTCACCAATAGGACCCAGAAAGTTGTCGTCAATGGTTTTGAGTCTCTCATGGTCACAGTCTCTTCCGGAGTTCCTCAAGGCTCAATTTTAGGGCCCCTCTTGTTCATTTTATTCATCAACGACGTAAAAGACTGCTTTAAAAATTGTAAGTTCCTCCTGTATGCAGACGATTTGAAGATTTACAAAAATATCAGTCATCTTTCCGACTGTTTAGGATTTCAGGATGACCTTGACCGTTTTCTGAACTACTGTTCTGTTAACAAACTATACTTAAGTATATCAAAATGTCACAACATTTTGTTTTCAAAGAAGAAAAATGTGACGAAATTCAACTATTCTTTCAGAAACACTCCACTGAACAAAGTTAATTCTGTTCGTGATCTAGGCGTTCAGTTAGACTCAAAGCTCCACCTTGATGCTCATATCGACAACATAGTCAATAAAGCATATAAAATGTTTGGTTTTGTAATGAGAGCATCAATAGAATTCCACCGTCCCGCTACCTACTTATACCTATATAAGTCAATAATACGACCGCAATTGGAATACGCAGTTCCTATTTGGAACCCTTACTATAAAAAGTATATTGACATTATTGAATTGGTCCAACGCAAATTCCTACGTGCAATGCACTATAGAAGCTTTAAAAAGAAAATATCTTATCATCTATTACTTCAAAAATACGATCTTATTACTCTAAAATCTAGACGCACCCTACTTGAGATGATGACCCTATTTAATATATGTCGTAATAAATTCGACTGTACTGATCTTGTGAACAGTTTGTGCTACCTGATCCCTCGTACCGTACATGTTCGGGAAGTTCGCTCTAGACACTTGTTCGCAACTACTTTCTGTAGAACCAATTCAGGCGTACGCTCACCGCTGCATCGATTAGTTGACACCTACAATGGGCAGTTTGGCTGAACCGATATCATGTTTCTCAGCAAGACTGTATTTAGAAAACAAATTGTTAATATTTTAAGTGATCAGAACCGTAATAATTAAGTAAAGTTTACTTTTATTCCCTTTTTTCTATATTGTTCTTACTAACTAGTAGATCTGTTTTTTAATATGTGGATAACGTTGTGAGTAGTGTGTTTGACACTCCTATTAACATCTAATCTATATAAGGTGTATCTATTCATACACGAAATATTTGAACAGGTGCGTCTATAGGTCGAACATAAGCTATAGAAATGATTTTTATTTTTTTATCTAAGCATCTAATTTAAAAAATTTAATAATGTAATATTACTTAACACACATAAAATACTGGCTCTTTCATATTTTGTAACATCCATTACGCTACGAAAATACTACATAGAAACTACTTTCATTGAAGCGGGCAAGGTCATGGCGGTGCCCTTAGATGTCGCGTGGCTTTTATGAATTATCAAAAGAGGCGCCGGCGGCGGCACCGCGCACGATGCCTCGCCCCGCGCCCACCGCGCCGTCCGCTCCGCCGCCATGCTCAGTCTCGCGGGAACTGCTTGTTGCACTGCACGCGGCTTAACCAACGTGGAACGCATCGCGCTTCGCGCAACAAACGCAACAATGCCGAAATATTCCAACTAGGAGTACCAGAACATGGTGGACTGCTACAATGAGGGTGGACTTATTTTGCTCACAGCACAAGCCCCCTTCCTAGAGATCCTAGAAGCTCGACAGCGGCAACGGGACTACGGGGTCTACATGCCCCCAGCTGCAGACGGAGGCAGGTCTGATCCTACGCCGTTGAACTTCCATGTGTGGGGTAGGGATAGACCTGATTTATGATAATGACGGCCAGACCATTTCTAGTGCGGAACAAAAAAACGTGAATTGTGGCGTTTACGCAGTGATGGCTAGAGATAGAGACATTGTTAAAAGTGCAACGACACATTATTTAACGTGCAACTGCAGGGTGAATATGTACAGCAATTCTGGTGTAAATAATATAAATAAAAACTACGTCGTTATGAGGTATGTACATTTTAAATTGTTCGCGCTATGCACTTCTTACAGTTTACATCTGTACAAATAGGTAGGTACACAACCTATCAATCAGCTGACAGATACGACTCGACGCACAGTTCGTAACCAACAGAAGTCATTACCTTATGCGAAATCGCGTTGCGTCAGCTGTTTATTTTTTCTATTATTATTATCTAAAAGATGTGTAACACTGTAGAATATGAATGTTTTAATCGAATCTAGGATCCTTTTCGTAAAATAAATAAGAAAATTATTGAAACGTTTCGATGCTCGCTCGTAAAAGTCGTGACCCCACAGAGGTCAGCTGCTTATTCAGATGTAAGTACCTAGTTTACAGAAGGTACTGTTTTTGTAAAACTTCGAGGAGGGAATTCAATATTGTAGCTACTTAGATTTAGGTCGTTTTGTATTTTAAATTCACATTTATTTTTATTGTAAGCGATAACTCTGTTATCAAAATAAGACGAGATCGAGTTACGAAGAGAGAGACGGCACGCGCCCCGCTGCTACGGTTGGGCGGGCATCGCGCCCGCGCCTCTCCCCGCCGCGTCTTTGATTCATAGAGCTGGCAAAAAAGGTTTTATGCAAAACATCTCAAGCAGTTTTAAATTATGATAATTACGTAAAATAAAAAAAACATTTAGATAAAAAATTCTTTTTCGTTTCTATAGCTTCTAAACGACCTATAGGGGCCCCTCTTTAAATATTTCGTGTATGAATAGATACACCTTATATATACCTATTAGTACACTGCTGTTTGTTGTCCCTATGTGAATAAATAAATAAATAAATAGATTGCGTGATTATCATTAATTGCTGTTATTAATTAATATTCTTATATTAACATAACATAACATAACATCACGCCTTGTTTCCCCGAAGGGTTGGACAGAGGTGTACCTATAGTACACCCACATTTCGCCAGTTATGTTTAAGTCCCATGTAATAGGGGGCGAGCCTTTTGCCATCAACCGGAGCCATTTGCCACAAATCCAGACTCCGGGCTGCTACTGAGAAATTCCAGATAGAAAAACCCAATAACACGTAACCCGACCTGGGAATCGAACCCAGAACCTCATGTTCAGCAGTAGTGATTGCGACCACTAGACCAACGAGGAAGTCAATAATTATATAATCTATTTTATAATTATAACAAACAATTGCGTTTGTTTATCTTTTTTGAACAGACAAAGAAGTACATGGAGTGCTCATTTTTCTGAGTGTATTTGCGTGCGATTAGGTAATAAACTGCACATTCGTAACTATCTTAATTATAGATTAGGTCCTTTATGACAAATGAAAAAAAAAGTTTATTTTATATTCATTACACATTTTTATTCTCGGTAAATAAATGAATAATATATGTTTATTCAAAAATAAAAATATAATGGTCAAATATAATCTTAGAAAAAATACTATTAAGTATTTCAAAGTATGATGCCTTCACTAAGATAATCCAGTATCACAGGCAGCATGAGTGCCAATTACTATTAGGACAACTGATTTATTAACAATATTTAACATCAGTTTTAAGAATAGTGTCATAGTGAATTTATCATGTTATAATTTACTTAAACACTAATAATTAGGGTCTTAAAAATGAAGATAATTTCTACATTATTGAAGAACTAAATATGCTATTAGCACTTAGTAATACGAATCTGATTGAGTCAGCAAGAGGTATTATAATAATACCTAATATATGCCTTATAATAAAACCTAGATAACCTAGTTTGAAACAAAAAAAATGATTTTTGGAGCAGTCGGCTAATATGCTTAGACAGCAACAAGTGAAACTGAAGTCTGGCCTTGAGTATGACGCATTAGGTGCCCTCATAACCGATGGAATTCATATATCTGTATTCTGCTATTTTCCTTGCAGGGCATTCAGGGTCTCCCGCTTTGTGATCATTGGGCTTTTTAAAGCGTGCGCAAGTTGTACATTTCGGAATATCGTCTTTTTTTGCGCATTCGGACATCGAAGGACCAGCATCATCACAGTGTCCACACGTAGTAACGATCTCTTGACAAGTTTTTGCTGCATGGCCATATTGTTGGCACTTATAAAACCTTGTTACCAGTGTAAAGTCCCTGACAGGACAGGACGTCCAATTTATAAACAAATTCCTTGATTGGGGGATTACAGCTTTATGTATATCGACTGAAACTTCAATAACGTAGTTACAGGTCATCTCTCTTCCCCGATTTGTGGCTTAATTTGTATAGGCCAAGAAGGAGTCCAAGGACATCACTGGTAACTTGTCGGCTACGTTTTTTCGAAAATGCATCTGAACACCTCATTTTCAGCCAAAAAACTCGGCACTCCTACAACCAGGATCCCGAATAAAGAGCAAATTAAAAAATATCGGACAAGTGCGCGCCGCACTTGCAGACGAAGGTCCCGTACCACCGTGCAATATTTAACACTACATTGTATTCATTTAAACACGTTTCTTGTATATTAATTTTAACTTTACTTATACTTCACTTTAACTTAAGTATTTGTTGTTATTGCAGCCATAAACTCTGCATAGCACTCAGTGAAAATATCAAATGTCTACCTACTCCGGTTTAAAAGATACAAATGATAAATGATTTTATTTCTGTTAGTAGGTTTGTACAAACACTTTTACACATCAATCATATTTTTATTTTACTAGATGAGGTCGGCGTTTCCTATCTGACTACTCTGAGTAGGAAGGCCGAAACAAACTCAGAAATCACAGTCTCTTTTGAAGTCCAGACATAATCTTGGTCAGATCATGAGAAAATTATGTGGATTGATGTCTGAAATGGTCATTTGAGGAAAGAACCACACAGATATAGTGAGCCTGAACGTGCAGCTCAACTCAAAACTAAAGGCCTGTGGTATACGGACGGACAGCCTAGTAATAAGGTCCTGTTGGCACCTATTTGGTACGGAACCCTAAGATTTAAATCAGTCGTTTCAAAAAGCGTTAGTCTTCCAGTTATACGTTAAACTCCACAAATGAACCCTCCATTTGCTAACTACTTCATGTTGCAATGTAAGTTGTTTGTCACAACAGTTTTATAACGAGAGTCATCGAATTTAGTCATTTAATAAATATGTGAGTAGTGGTTGGTTGGTATAAACTTTTGAATAGACATAGTTTTGTGTCTGAAAATGTTGCTGGGGATTATTCCTGCCATAATGAAGGGACAAACGCTTCTGTTCGTTAAATTGACTTTTCTTATTGGTGAGTTGTTTATTTTATAATAATTGTATTCTTTCATTTTTTTATTATAAACTTTATACAAATATAAAGAAAAGCATCGGAATGTCTCGTACGTGCCAAAAATATTAAACAAAACAAGCAGAATAGGGGGTGGAAAAAAGAGGTGTGCAGTTCCCTCGTTGAGAAGGGACGATCCTCCACACAACAAATGTCATTTAGATGTATAGTTTAGGAGCTAGGGCGGCTTTACTAATGACCCGCAATACAGTTATTACGAAATACCAGTCTCCACAAGATCTTTCCGCAGACTACTCAATGTAGTTTGTTTCAAAACCTTAATTGTGTGAGCCCGACTCGCTCTTGGCCGGTGTTTTTTGTTCCAGAACTTTTGTCAGCGGAGCACTGTGACCGGGCAAGCACGGCGCGGGTGCGAGAGGGGAACCTTGGACAGAGCGCCGACTTCAACTGGCTCGGAGTACTCAACGTGCATCTACGTTAGTACCCGCATCTTGTTTTGACCTATCAGGAATTGACTGGTGACATAAAATGAATTATATATTGATACACGATTCCACGGACTCCAAAATTTGACCTCAGAAACGTGGCTGTTAGTAATCGTCTGTTTTCCTTTTACCAATTACGTCGGGGTTGGCTTCCACACTAACCAGCAGCTGAATGCCAGTAAAGCGACTGCCTACCTGACAACCCAGTTACTGGGCAACGCGATAACCGTTTGTAAGACTGGTTGCTTTCAGACCTCTGACTACTCGTAACGACTATCAAAGATATATTAATGACAGCCGAGACCAACGGCTTAAATTGCCCATTTGAAAGTTTTTTTTTAAATATGATATGTCTACATTCACAGCTGAATGGGATAAGCATCGTATAGCCATGTCTGGAATCGTTCTCATCAAAATCAAATACGCGCTCGCTAATGCAGACGACGTGGCCAGGATACCACAAAATATCTTCAAGTGAGTATGATTATGAAACACAAGTATCTAAAATAGTTTATAGACCTAACACCGAAAGATCAAAGCACAATGAAACAAACACTCACACTTACATACACACACACAACACACACATCTCACTCACACCACACATACACGACACAAATATTACACATACACATGTAATGTACACCATGCCTAAACTCACCATCTAGTCTCCAATCTAGAACTCGTACCTCGAGCCCCAAGATACAGAATAACTGTCCAGTTTGAGTATTTAGTATTTTAAGATACTCGTGTCGTCTCAACTTGCTGTTAATCTGTGAACGTGCGAATAATATATTTTACTGTCCAGGTAATTAACAGTAATAATTACCTGGAAAGTAAAATATATTCTCTATTTCTATTTGGAATATCAAAACACTCAACGCATTTATTTCAATTAAACCATTTATAGGCACTTTTGAATTGTCCAGAAGTCGGTCAGTCAGAAATATGAAGCTTGGTGCCCAATCCAAACCGTAGTTAGGTACCTATGGAGAAGAACGGGCAAGAAACTCCATGGAAACAATTTTAAATAATATTGTTACAAAAAAAAATGTTAAGTACGTCATTAGTGTTGATCTCTTAATTCTCATTTATACACACTAATATTATAATAATAACTATCAATACAAATGAATATAAAAACAAAAGCAACACTCAGGCGTCGAAGTACTCGTTCGCATCGCTGTCATCCGAAAACGTGCCCTGAAGACTGGCAGCATTGCCACGCTGAATGGCAATGCTAGTTCTTTGGTCAAAGAACAATCCAGCCCTCTGGTTACGTGAAGTGTCCAATTTGTTTAAAAAGGAGACGCGCACTCGGGTCTCATGACACGAGCGTTTAGACCCCAAACGGCTCAAAACTGTAGTTACCCATAAGGTTACAGTATTTGCGCCGCTTGAGGGTCTCAGAAGCCGCAGCAGCAGCGCCAGCACAGCCCGCCGTTGCGACACAGATTGCGTCCGTTTTATCATACAATAACATGTGAGAACTAAGTAAAAAAGACGTACACGTTAAAAGCGTCCAGAGTACAGGAAAAAAAAATAAAAAAACTCGTGGCAGCTAAAAGATGACCGGTCAACTGTCGGCGCTCGATCACGAAAAATATGACGCATGGATCAGCACCATTCAGCTCAACCACTGTGAAGGGAGCTAAATGATCCAACACACGCGCCACCGTCAGCGAGACATTTGAGTGAGCATGCCATACTATCAGCCGCCATACCACATTCAAGTCAATAAAAAAAGTATTACCCGGTAAATGGTAGCTCCATAGTACATAGTACTTACACCTGCGCTATGTACTCATAAAATATAAAGGAGATTAAGTTTGTACGGTGCAAAGACGTTATTCTTACAATCTTCAGCAGCTCCGACAGTTATTTTTAAATGTTCAAATTCAAAAACAGGACTAGCATTGAGCCAGGCATTTTTATCAGCGATGTTATCCCTAACTTATAATACGTGTATGCCCGCCTGCTTAGTGTGCGTTTTATAAAAGATTTGATCTTCGTCACATTCTGTTGAAGTATGTATCTACTCCAGTTGACGGATTTTTCTGACAGCATAAGCTGCTTAACTTAGCCGTCCTGCAAAAGATGATAAATGAGGACCCCATTGTAGCTTTGAGTCGAGTGTGGTCCCAGGAAAATAGTTTAATAGACGATTTCTAGTTGCTCTTGATTCATTACTTTCTCACAATCACTACCATTAACATTTGGCAAAGAAAATCTTGTGCACTTCATAAACATCATAACATCACGCCTTGTTTCCCCGAAGGGTTGGGCAGAGGTGTACCTATAGTACACCCACATTTCGCCAGTTATGTTTAAGTCCCATGTAATAGGGGGCGAGCCTATTGCCATCTACCGGGCACAAATCCAGACTTCGGGCTGCTACTGAGAAATTCCAGATAGAAAAACCCAATAACACGTTGCCCGACCTGGGAATCGAACCCAGGACCTCATGCTCAGCAGTAGCGATTGCGACCACTAGACCAACGAGGCAGTTTTTGTGCACTTCATTTTTAACATTTAATACTAAATTATTAGCAGTGAACTTTGGTCCAGCAGTAGGGCTTTATTTACGTCGTCTAAGTTTGTATCACGTTTATTACCTTGTAAAAATTAAGCAAGTATCGTCAGCAAATAACACCATCTGTGGTTGATTTATTAACAAATGGGGTAGGTCAAATTGCCGTTGCTAATTTCCAACGTTAGTACAGAAGCAAGTGAAGATGACATTATTCGTTATATTAAAGACAAGATAGGTGAAACTGTAACATTAAAAAAGATTATCATGAAGTCATTTAGAAAGTATAATGCGTACAAACTATATGTTTCGAAGCACAAGGCAGACTTGTTTTTAAACAATGAGTTATGGCCTGATGGAATTGTATTTAGGCGTTTTGTACATTTTATGTATAGAACGAAATCTCAGAAGTCTCCAGTTATAGTCAATTAATGTCGTTATTTATGAATAGAAAAATTTGTAATAATAATTATCTTAAGTTAACTAGTTTTAATTGTAAGTCGGTTAAACGATCCATCGATAATATTAAGGATATATGTGTATGGTCTGATTTGGTCCCTACAAGAGACGTGGCTGCTTCCCCATGATATTCCAATGTTAGGAACAATTAGCCCTGACTTTGAGTGTACGGGTAAGTCGGCCGTGGACACTGCGGAGGGCTTGTTGAGAGGAAGACCTCATGGGGGGGTTGCCATTCTCTGGAGGAAGGGCATTTTTGAGAAGGTTTCTGTTGTTGACTGTAGCAGTCCTCGGTTAGCGGCCATTACAGCCACATCAAAGGGTCGTAATATTGTTGTTTTTTCTGTATATATGCCTACAAATTGTCCAGATAACTTACCAATTTTTACAGATGTATTAAGTGAGATAAGTGCTACCATAGCAAGCAGTGATATAGAGAATGTTTATATTTTGGGTGATTTCAATGCTCACCCCCAGGAGTTGTTCTATAAAGAGTTAATGAACTTTTGTTCGGACCAATCCTGGGTTTGTGCTGATATAAAGAAACGGGGGGTTGATAGTGGTACCTACACTTTTATAAGTGATGTGCACGGAAGCAGGAGATGGTTAGATCACTGTGTGGTATCTTTATCAGCGTGGAACACAATTGCAAATGTGGATGTATCGGAGGATGTCTATGTTTCAGATCATCTACCGTTACATCTGGAATGCGACTTAGAAGTAGTGAGGCCTAAATTGATGACGGGGGGTGCTGGCCGCAATTCTATCTTTTGGGGTGAAAGAACTAAGTCAGAAACGCAAAGCTATCATAATTTATGTACTAGTAAATTGCGAGACGTTGATTTCCCCCACGAGTTCGAAAGATGCAGCGGTGGATCATGTGAATTGGCTGAGCATAGAGTTATACTGGACAATTTGTATGAACAGATTGTTGAAATCCTATGTGCGGCGGCTAGGCAATCTAGAAGGACATTTGAGGGGGGGACGAGTCGAGGTAAGCGAGTGTGTGGGTGGAATGAGTATGTGAGGGACGCCCACCGCGAGGCCAGGTGTAGCTTTCAGAGCTGGATACTGAACAATCGTCCTTCGTTGGGCCCGGTTTATGACGAAATGTATGAGAAGCGAAAAGTTTTTAAAAGTCGACTGAAATTTTGTCAAAATCACGCGGAGCAGATTGTAATGGATAGGCTAGCAGAACAACGAGCTAGTAAGAATTTTGGCAAATTCTGGAAGTCCACTAGTAATTTGGATGCGAAACCTGGCCTCTCTGCGTGTGTGGAAGGGATAAGTGATAAGAGGGGAATTGCTAATGCTTTCCGGTCCCTCAACCTTGGTGAATGATTGTGAGCCCATCCGTCTTGGTGCGAAACCTCTGATACGTTTCTCAACTAAGCAAGTATGTGCAACCATTAACAACTTGAAACGAGGCAAATCTCCAGGGCATGATGGGCTCAGCATTGAGCACCTGAGGCACGCAGGTGTTCATTTGCCACGAGTCTTATCTATGCTTTTCACAATGTGTATTAGTCACGCGTACTTAACTGCTAATTTAATGAAGACTATAGTACTTCCCATTGTGAAGAACAGGACAGGTGACATCTCGGACAGAGGTAACTATCGTCCCATTTCTCTTGCAACTATAATAGCCAAGGTGTTGGACGGTATGCTTGATTCTTGCTTAAGTAATTACATATATCTTCATGATGCACAGTTCGGGTTTCGCCCCGGACTATCAACTGAAAGTGCTATTTTAAGTCTCAAGCATACCGTTCAATATTACAAAGATCGCGGTACGCCGGTGTACGCCTGTTTCCTTGATCTCTCCAAGGCTTTCGATCGTGTTTCATACGATGTGCTCTGGAGAAAGATGGGGGACAGGGGTATTCCTGTGGAAATATGTGGGTTATTCCAGTATTGGTATGGTAACCAAGTCAACCAGGTGAAATGGGATGATGCAGTCTCTGAGCCGTATAGGCTGGAGTGCGGGGTGAGACAGGGTGGTCTGACGTCTCCCAGGCTCTTCAACCTCTACGTGGATGGCCTGATAGTAGCACTCAGCAGCATGCGTGTCGGATGCAGTGTTGATGGGGTTAGAGTTAACAACATCAGCTATGCAGATGACATGGTGCTGCTGGGTCCGTCGGCAGGAGCAATCAGAGAGATGCTTAAAACGTGTGAGACCTACGCTGCCGCACATGGGTTAAAATAGAATGTAAGTAAGTGTGAGTACATGGTCTTTGAGGTCAGCGGCAAGCGACGGGGGGAAGGACCCGAGTTGCTTATAAACGGGTCACCAGTTAAAAGGGTGTCATCTTTTAAGTACCTAGGGCATTGTCTTGATGCTGACCTCAGGGACGATGTGGACGTTGAGAGGGAGCGCAGGGCTCTAGCGGTCCGGAGCAATATGTTGTCCCGTAGATTTGCGCGGTGTACAGACCAAGTAAAAGTAACACTATTCAAGGCTTATTGCCAAAGTTTGTACACGGGCAGTCTATGGGTCCATTATACTAAGAGATCGCTTGATGCCCTGCGAGTCCAATATAAAAATGCATTCAGGATGTTGTTGAGGCTGCCTCGTTACTGTAGCGCGTCGGAAATGTTTGCGCAAGCCCGAACCGACGGCTTCTTTGCAATTATACGCAAAAGAACTGCGTCGCTACTGAGGAGAGTGAGGGGAAGTCAAAACAGCATTCTGAAAACTGTAGCCGAGAGTCTCGGTTCTCCGATTATACGACAGTTTGTGCGGAGGTTGATTGTTACTAACACTAGACAATAAGTTATTTTTGTATGTATACTAACACTATATGGATATGTTGTGTCCGAAATAAAGAAATTCTATTCTATTCTATTCTATTAAAATACACTAAATGAGGAAAGGACCCAAAATCGAGCCTTGTGAAACACCCATTTCTACTTTCAAACCAAGTAAAATAACACCATTTATTTGAACTTGCTGTTGTCTATCATTTAAATAAGATTTTACCAAACTGAGCGCAAGTTTTCCAAGTCCGTAATGCTCAAGTTTCAAAAGCATGGTTTGGTGATCGACGCAATCAAATGCCACAAAAACGAGAGGTCACTAAAGATTCCTATGGCGTCTTGGGGTTCTTCCTACTCGTTAATAATATGTTTTAATAAAAATATGTTTCAATGAAAACCGGCAACGCGGAAACGGGTCTATAACTAATGTCTTTACTGTCCCCGGTTTTGAAAAGTGGAATTACCTTACTGTATTTCATTAGATCCGGGAAGACTATTTGATATACACTCAAATTAAATATTAAGGCTAAGTAAGGCGCTATAGTCTCAGTTATGGAGGCACATATTATTAGACATTCCCCAAAGATTTTCTTAAAAGCTTTTATTACTATTACGGGATCAATTTGTTTAAAGTTAAATTCAATCGGGCACACTGAAACATTCGCACTGACCAAATAAAAAGCGAGAAATGGCGAAGAATTTAAGGTTTCAGTTGTATAAAGTGGGACACTGGTAAAGAAATTTACAAATTCTTGAGCAACTTCTTTGTGTGTTCTTCTTGTTATCACAATTGTGCTTTTTGTTCCTATTCGTTTCATTATTGATATTTTTTTAAACCGTCTTTATTTTACTGTTTGCTAATTTTACCTTGTTGCTAATGTTTAAGGCGTTAGCTGCCTGACAACTGTAATATAAAGCATACTAAATGAAAGTTTCCGTGTTAATATAAGGCTTCAAGCGAGTTCGATAAGTCAATCCCTACTTTTCCTAAGTCCTTAAGTTGCCCAGTCACTAAATAAAAACTGAGAGCTGATACTTTTATTGTCCTTGTTAAAAGAATAGTTGAAATCGGTTTGAAGAACCAAGAAGGTTTTTTATACAAAATATAGACATGTTTATATTTTGTATAATGGAAGGAAGGTCCTGATTACATAACCTAAAATTAAAGTGCTATTTAATTAACACATGTTATTCGTCTGTACAATATATTGCCTACTAGAGATTTAGTACGTCTTAATTCAGAAATTTACGCTCCCTCTTAATCCCAATAAAACTTTATGACTCAAAAATTTAATAAATTTTATTATATGTATGCATTGGATAAATTATCGGTGGGAGCGGGTGCTGCAGAGGGGAGCCGGGCGTAGCGCTAGTTGTAGATTGTTTTTTTTTTAGTTCTGAATTGTGCTCGATGCTCAGTACAACGACAATTAAGTACCTGGTGAATTTGTATCTTTTCGCTTCATGTAATTATGATCAAACGTCACAAGGTTAGTTTGTTCAACCATATTTACCATGCTGTGTTCCTTAACAAATAAACCATTTTCTTTCTTTGTTTTTTTCTTTCTGTAGAACGAACAGCCGGGCCATGTTCTTAGTATTTCGGAACACTCCGTGGTATGTCAAGCCGGTCTCTTACGTCACTCACCCTGAGTACGAGTACTCCACCCTCAACAGCATCGCCATCATTAAGCTGAACCTCGACGAAGTTGACGACTGTGAGTCATTTGTTTATGTTATTGTCTTTACTAGTGAGCCATTTACTGGAATAGTTCAGGATACAGTTGGACAGGTCTAAGTCAGAAGTGGACTGCTCTATGTAGATGATAAAGAATAATTTGAATATACAGATAATTCAAGTAAAGTTGATAGTCCATTTGGTCAGTAATCCATTTCCCAGACTGCACATTAGTGTAACTGTTTATTATCATGTACGCGAATAAAACACAATTTAGACTAGAATAGAAAAATGTATTCTTTATAATAGCAAACTCTACAGGGTGTAAGTAACAGCCCTTCGCAAATTCATGTTGTGAATTCAGGTCCTTATTTTGAATCATATTCCACCGGAAATAGTCTCTCAAAAAAATTTTTTTTTTCATAAATTACATTATCTTTACGCAGCAGTTCATTTAAGTAAATAAAACAGATAAAATGGATACGGAAATAAACTTAGAATGTTTAAAATGTTTTCTCTTCAACAGAATCTTTCGAAAACAAACGTGTTGAATAGTAATAATGATAATTCCAGTTCCGTTGACTCCTATTTGCCTGCCTACCCCCGACTCATTCAGTGCTTCTAGATATCTCTACCTCATGGGTTTTACAGACGGTACGTTATTAATTATCTTTTCATTTACGAGTATACAATATAATGTTTTTATTCCGTTAGGAATTTCTTAGTAATAGCCCGGAATGTGGAAGTTGGTTGTGTGATGTCCCAGTGCCTCGGTGCGCATGAGCACCGCCGCCGTTGGTCTTGCGCCTGATCTCTCTCCGGTCGTATCGGGTAGCCGTCCCATTGGACTATGAGAGTGGAAGAAGAGAGAATGCACCTGTGTCTGTGTCTGCACTATAATATATCCCGCGCAGAAGGCTAGTGTCCATTCAGATTAGCCGCCATGGTTGAAATTCGGTCTACAGGATTATTACTATATTGGTCTTGGCGTATTTTTTTTTAAATCCTTTTATTACCACCTATCACAATTTTTTGTAGATAATCAAATGTTGGAGAAAGTTATCTACAAAATACAATATTTGGATAAAAAAGCATGCGAAGAATTTTATAACAGAACAATTGTAAGCAATTTTAAATATACATATACTACGAATTGGTTGCAAAAACATATCAATAATTATTAAACTTATTTTTTTTTTTTGGATTGAGAAACATTACAATATAAAAAAGGAATCCATTATGTTTTTTTTTATTTCTATACTGGGTGGCCCATTTTTATACATTCGTTATCAGTGTTCTTGTATTAGATTTCGCCTTAGCTGTCCCTTCTATTTTATGATTTTAATATTATCGTGTCCAATTATATGACCAATCCTCCACTTATTTTCTCTATTATCCTCCTGCTTTATTCTTAACTCGTTTGAGGTCTGTGCAGCAAGACTTCGTCTTATGCTTCCGTCTGAGCTCCAAAATAATTATGTCTATTCACTTTTACTCGATTAACGTAATGTTACAATGCTTCTGTTTCCAGGTTCCTTCAAAACAATTAATCCCTTCTGCATATCTGTGTGGATACGCGCCGAATAGTGTGAAACAGTGTGTTTGGGAGAACGGGATGGTGCTTGTGTCTAACGCGACTGGATATTACGACCTGGTTTGTATTGTATCCTACACTACGGAGTAGACCGTCTTATTATCTTCTGTTCATATTAATGTCAGGGTCCTGCGGTCGACTCCAGTATTATTGGATTTTATCATATGGGTAGAGGATGTTTCTAAGGAACAACACTGAGTCTGGCTTTGTGCCCGGTTGACAATAGTGTTTTCCATAACATAACATAACATAACATAAGATCAAGCCTGTAATCCCAGAAGGGATAGGCAGAAGTGTGTTCCAAAGTGTGTTGTGTGTGTGTGTTGAGAAACCAAATGTGGACGTACTGTTACACCTCTTACCATTCTATATTTTTGGGAATACAAGCGTGTTATAGTGTTTTAACTGCCAATAAGCTCGCTTCCTTTGACAATCAAGGGACTTGGCGAAATGTGTAAATGAACTGTTCGTGCCTTCCACTTTAATGCAAGCAAAAATTAGGTCGGGGCCCACCATGACGCAACACATTGCAAAAAATACTTAACTTTCATACATCTTGTATGAACCCTCTCAAAGTACTATAGAAGCGAGCCGGACCAACGTGCAATGCACTCTTGGATCGCTCGGCAGGCATATTTTTGCAGCTGTTGTTATACGTGATGCCCAGGCGCGGCTGTACTGTGCGGTTAGCTTAAATGCGCTCCGAAACTCCGTCAAACGAAGTTTTTGTGGAGCTGTGCGCGGCAATAATAATTCGATTATATAGTTATAGAAAACAAAACAAATCGGTTTTATAAAGGCGGATTGGATATTTCAGAAATAATTATCCATTACTGCCTCGTTGGTCTAGTGGTCGCAACCGCTACTGCTGAGCATGAGCTCCTGGGTTCGATTCCCAGGTCGGGCAACGTGTTATTGGGTTTTTATTAGCTGGAATTTCTCAGTAGCAGCCTGGAGTCTGGATTGGTGCCCGTTTGATGATAATAAGCTCGCCCCCTATTACATGGGACTTAAACATATCTGGAGAAATGTGGATGTACTATAGCCACTATAGGAACACCTCTGCCCAGCCCTTCGGGGAAACACGGCGTGATGTTTTGTTATGTGTTTTGTTAATTATCCATTAAAAGTCATTACGCACCACTGCGCATTAATGTTTTCGAATTGTATCTCGGGTGCTCCTACTGATTACTGTTATTTTACAAATTGTATCATTACACACTTTAATGGTTGGTTCTACTTACTCACTGATGTAATGCTTGAACTTAAATTATTACATTATAGGCAAAGGTGCCTGATGATCGAGCGACTTAACTTAAGTTTATTTACCTTCGTCTCATCATCAGATTGGCTTCGGAATCCACAGCCCCGGCTGCGCAGCCCCCGCGCGCTTTATCGACTTGTTCCCGTACTTCTCCTGGATCAAGTCCGTCACCAGTCCGGACGAGGTATACGACGAAAGTGGCAACAGGCGTAAGGAGGATGCCAACAAGTTCATTCCAAACGTTCCAATACATGAACTGTATACGTTAGTGTTCTGTTTTATATCAGCATATAATTTTGTCTAACATGGTACAGTATTATTTTGGTCGTTGTTCTTTTCCAGAATGACTTTGGTTATTTTTTTTTCTTTCGTGGTTCGTTGTACTGTTTTATTTAGCATGTAAAATTAAACCCCTTTGTTTATAAACTTTACTTAAGAGACATTTAAACGTCAAAAAAGTATGGTTAAACAGTTGCTAATCATTACATAAATCTAAGCAACTTTTATAACTATTAAGAAAATATATTATTTTTTTGTAAAACATGATACACAATACATTTGCATGGTCTTAAAATAACATTCGGGAACAGGTTTTTCCAGGAGGTTTTGCCATTAATGGCGTACATAAAAAAACAATAATTTGTCCAACTGTTGCGCAGTCGTTTGAAAAGATAATCTATATATTAAAAAAAAACTTTAAAACTTAATTTAAATCCCAAAAATCTATTATGAGGATTTAAACATTTAATTCTAGCACCGCTATGATAGTCATGAAGTTCTCTAAATTTGGAACTATATTTTGGAATTTATTTTATGGAGTCCCTTCAAAATGGGTTTACAGTTTTGAGATCGTAGAACATATAAATAAATCTCTAAATAACATTTCCGTTTTGTAGATAAGTAAGGTATGAGGTCGCATTTGTAAGTTAATCGAAAACCGATTTTTTTATCAAATTTTTTAGTTTGGAAATTTTATAGTCTGAGGCGTAAGCCCCAAAACTTACCCGAAATGTATGCAAATTGCTCTTCTAGGTCATAATATAATAGATACAGTAACAGGGTGTCGGTGTCATCGTGGCGCAATCGTTTACCATGAATTCAGTACAATGGCATCACAGTAGAAAAAGAAACTGTTCTGTTGCATTTTTAAAGTCTAATCATGGTAACCTTACACCGTGTTGTAATAATAGAAATTTAATGGATAATACGGTCCCTAATTGGGAAGCCAAATGTAATATTAAAAATTAAAAGAATAGGTGTGTGTGTGTGTGTGATCTCCTAAAAAAAAGTATGTTATTGTAAGAAATTAAATTTCGGGCGCCGTGGAGCGACACACTATTAATAGATAGCCAGATAAATAAAGTTGGAGAGATTGGACCATTAATCTTAGGATGGGGGCCTGTGGATGTCAATGGTGATTAAAAGACTCACTACCTTGAACGTTCCCAGTTTATTGTACCTTTAGCCTAATGTATACTATTATATTAATATAAAGTTTACTTGCTATATCATCATTGCATCTTTAAATTCGCAGCTGAAGGCTGTTATGTTCTATAGGAAAAAAAAAAGATATAAAAAATATGTAACTTGAAGCTTGACCCCGAGAGCCGGAAGGTGGTACCTCTCAGGTAATCAGCCCCCGTGGAAGGCCAGTAGAAATTTATTTGAAGTAAAGGTGGAATAAGCACCCACAGTTGTAGGCGCTTATTCCAGGTATATAAACTCGCGTCTCCCTCGGTGTACCGTGAAGATATTTGGTATAAGAGACGTAGGGAGGCGACGAGGAAACCAAAAATCGGATCGAAATATCCACCGGGACCATTCCACGGGTCCTTTGGTTTAGGATTAGGGCATTAAAGCGCCACAATAAACTAGATTAGTTACGATTCCATTCAGGAAAAATCAAGAGACATGTCACTTGACCAACAAAGATCGCAAAAGTGAAGTCCAATTTTGACGTCCAAAAAATGTCATACGAAATGTATCACAGATAAAAAAATAAAATTAAGAAATCGTTCCGAAATCGACTACAATCATCAATACATGTAACGGTGTAAAAAAACTCGTTACATTACATCCCTCCCCGAAAAAAATAAAAGAAAGCAATTTCTTTTATGCCAAAAAAACAACGATCAAGGTAAAACGAACAGTTTCCCAAAAAAACAGGAAATATAAACAGCGTGTATACAAACAACACTTACAGGTGCAGACTAAATACTAGCACAACCGACCCATAATGTCAAAAGAACCACAAGAGTACAGTTAAGCACCTTCGCCACTGACTAACAAGTTAAATCCGAGTTCTACTATAGAATCAGTTAAGTGCAGCAGTCGCTTAACACTGTAAAACAATACAACAGAACTATACCCAATTGAGTGCGGTTGGGCACCATCGCCACCGACTAACAAGTATAAAATTCTAAAAAGACACAAAAAAAAATACCAATACAAATTCGGTTAGGCACTATAGCCGCCGACTAGCAAGTATAAAGCTTTACAAACAAACAAAAAAAATACTAATAAGAGTTCGGTTAGGCACCATAGCCGCCGACTAGCAAGTATATGTTTAATGTAACAGGATAAAAAGAATATTAATTCGAGTACAGTTAAGCGCAAAGGCCGCTGTTTAACGAGATTAATCCAAAAAATTATATATGAGTGCAGTTAGGCACCATCGCCACTGACTAGCAGGAACAAATTATAACTGTGAGAAACAGTATAGGAACCTTCACATCTCTAAAGATGCAAAGAAAAAAGATGTTGTGATCGGCTCAACTCCACCAACTTTCCGGGCACAAACAAAAATAAATGTTGTGATCGGCTCAACTCCACCAACTTTCCGGTCACAAACAAAAAAAAAAATGTTGTGATCGGCTCAACTCCACCAACTTTCCGGGCACAAACAAAAATAAATGTTGTGATCGGCTCAACTCCACCAACTTTCCGAGCACAAACAAAAAAAATGTTGTGATCGGCTCAACTCCACCAACTTTCCGAGCACAAACAAAAAAAGAAATCACTGTGTTCTTCCTAAGTGCACCACGAAATATTCCGGGTGACAGAGTCACTATAGGAGCACAATGATAAAAAAAATAGGTAAACCTCTACAAGTGTAAACAAAACGTACAAAGGTAGTAGGCACCAATTCAGGAATTGCATGCAAAATTTTACACAGGAAAATTGCGTACAAGACTGTTTAAAAAAAATATATACATGATAATAATAGTATAATAATAAGATCTTTCGATATGGAAAATGTATCTGTGTGGGTTGAAGAAGTTTATAAAAATGTCCTAAGTTGTAATTTAGAATGTTAAATCAAGATTTAATAAATTTTATAAGAAGTTACCAAACATACATCTTCATTCAAATCACCGATAACCTATCATCCATCCCATCGTGCATCACACTATCAAAAGTGACCTTCAAACAAAATCATCAAAATCAAGATTAATAATGGGAAACCAAATTAAAATTTAATTATATCCTTAACATGATAACGACCAGTCGTTCCCTTATTAAGGTCTTTCAGAATATAAACATTATCAGAGATCTTTTCAATAATTTTACATTTAATAAACTTAGGAGCAAGTTTTGCCGAAAAATAAGTAGGTGCATGAGATTGAACGAAACTTCTTCTCCACACGACATCACCCACATCAAAAGAAATGACTTTGCGACCTTTGTTATAATAGCGAGCATTACGCTGATAAGCTTTTAATAAATGAGTTTGCACTTTAACAAAAATATTACTAAGTGAATTGAGAGAATCGGCATAGTGAACTCTATTGGAAATTTCCAGTTCATCTATGTTATCGATAGAATTACTAAAACGATGTAAAGAAGCATCAAAAATAAGTTCTCTACCAAACATCAAAAAATTAGGTGTGAAATCTGTGGCCAGATTAACACTATTATTCAAAGCTAGTTGAATATTAGGTAAATATTTAGACCAAGTTCTATGATCATCTTTGACAAAACAAGCTATGCAAGTTTCAACAGTTTTATTATATCTCTCAACAGTATTATTTTGAGGCGTGTATAAAGTATTATAAAATATTTTATTAATGTTAAAACCCTTCAAAAACTCTACAAAATGTTTAGAAGTGAATTGTGTACCATTATCACAAACAATTATTTTGGGACAACCAAATTTAAGAAATATTTCTTTTTCAAAAAGTTTATTTATTACTCTAGTAGTAGCATTTATCATAGGAAAAATCCAGCAGTATTTAGTGAAAACATCAACAACTGAAAGAATATATTTATGTCCAGAATAAGATTTAGGCAATATACCTATAATGTCTACTGAAAGCATCAACATAGGACGATCAACTTTTTTAGGGTTAACCATAATACCAAAAGGAGGTTGAGTGGTATGTTGATAAGCTTTACAAGTATCACAAGCAAGAATATATTTTTGAACATCATTAAACATCCCTTTCCAAAAATAGTGTTGTTTTAATTTATTTAAAGTTTTATGAATACCTAAGTGTCCAGAATTAATATCATCATGATTCGAACGAATTGTATCTAATATGTGTTCTTTAGGAATAACTATCTTCCAATTAAGATTACTATTAGGATCAAACTTACTTTTACAAAACTTAAATAAGGCTTTATTTTCTACTCTAAAGTTCTTATATCTGCAAGGAGACTTTTGACAATTAATAAATACTTTTTTATACCAAGGATCATAAATATCATCATCGGGTAAGACTAAATTATTTTCAGAGATTCCTATAGCAGCTATTTCAATACGAGACAAAGCGTCTGGTACTAAATGTAAAGAACCTTTTTTATGAACTATATCAAAAGTAAATTGAGAAATTCTAGCAGCCCAACGTGCTAAGCGTCCACTAGGATTGCTAAGACCTAAAAGCCAAATCAAATCTTAACCAAAAAGCAAAATCTAAAATGAAATCAAGTTGAAAAGAAGGGATAATTAGAAAATAAATATTTTTAGTTAAATTATCACAAGTAACAGGTAATTCAATGATACCAATAAATATAAGCAGCACTAGAAACGGAATTTATTTTATAACCTAACTGTAAAAATTGTCATGACTATTTGAACCCAAAATACAACTATTTGAACCAACCAACAAAATTTCTTCAAAATTTTTTATAAAAAGTATTCTTCAACTTCAGTAATAAATTCCCTAACACAAGATTTCCCATCGAATTTAATTCTACTCTTTTTCAAATCAGGCAACTTAATTGCAGATGGCAAGTTCTTCTTAATATGATCATTAACCAAAACATTCATAGAATTAAACGAAGGCAGAGCGTGCAAAGCAAAAGCTGAGGAAGAGTGTGCAATCCTTTCATTATGATCAAAAGGGTGTGGTACTTCTGTCAAATTAATCATGTCCGGAGCAGTTTGTGCAACATTAGGATCTGCGCAAGCGCCATCAGATTCTATGTGGTCTTTAGCAATAGGCGGAAAAGACTGGTCTTCATTAGCCATCATGAATAAACTAAACGAAAATTGATGAGCAAAGCAAGATGTAAATTTAAAAAAAAAGTGAAATATTTGAGGGTAAGTGTAAAATATTTTCTAAGTTTTTTGTTTTGATGAAACTATCAAGTAAAAAGATGCAATAATAATTTACAGGATAAGTTTAAACTACTTAAAGTAAGGTTACCAAGTTAAACCAAAGTTTACTTAAGATTAAATATGAAACAAAACTTCCAAAGTTATAAAATACTTGAGGTTAGAAAGATATGTTCAAAGTTTGTTTTGATGAAAATTTCAAGTTTAAAAAAAATGCAGTAACAATTTACAAGATCAATTCAAGTTACTAAAAGTAAGATTACTTAGTTAAACTAAAGTTTGCTTTAGATTAAATATGAAACAAAGTTTCACCGCACTTAATTTACACTGTTGAGACACTTAGATAAAAAAAACTGTCTTACCATACAAAATGTTGGTTTTGTAAGAGAAAAGAAGTAATGCTGTAACCATAAACATTAAACATACACAATAGTACAAAATACAATAATGTTAGTAGAAAATACTGTTTACTTAAAAGCAAACATCCAAAGAATTTAAGTTTTTAAATTACAACATTGTACAATAATGTGTTACTACAAAATATCAAGATGCAATGAATCAATAACAAAATAAGTAAGCTAAATTCAAGTCCCTGTTCGCTTGAGCGACAAATGTAATAATAAAAATTTAATGGATAATACGGTCCCTAATTGGGAAGCCAAATGTAATATTAAAAATTAAAAGAATAGGTGTGTGTGTGTGTGTGATCTCCTAAAAAAAAGTATGTTAAATTTCGGGCGCCGTGGAGCGACACACTATTAATAGATAGCCAGATAAATAAAGTTGGAGAGATTGGACCATTAATCTTAGGATGGGGGCCTGTGGATGTCAATGGTGATTAAAAGACTCACTACCTTGAACGTTCCCAGTTTATTGTACCTTTAGCCTAATGTATACTATTATATTAATATAAAGTTTACTTGCTATATCATCATTGCATCTTTAAATTCGCAGCTGAAGGCTGTTATGTTCTATAGGAAAAAAAAAAGATATAAAAAATATGTAACTTGAAGCTTGACCCCGAGAGCCGGAAGGTGGTACCTCTCAGGTAATCAGCCCCCGTGGAAGGCCAGTAGAAATTTATTTGAAGTAAAGGTGGAATAAGCACCCACAGTTGTAGGCGCTTATTCCAGGTATATAAACTCGCGTCTCCCTCGGTGTACCGTGAAGATATTTGGTATAAGAGACGTAGGGAGGCGACGAGGAAACCAAAAATCGGATCGAAATATCCACCGGGACCATTCCACGGGTCCTTTGGTTTAGGATTAGGGCATTAAAGCGCCACAATAAACTAGATTAGTTACGATTCCATTCAGGAAAAATCAAGAGACATGTCACTTGACCAACAAAGATCGCAAAAGTGAAGTCCAATTTTGACGTCCAAAAAATGTCATACGAAATGTATCACAGATAAAAAAATAAAATTAAGAAATCGTTCCGAAATCGACTACAATCATCAATACATGTAACGGTGTAAAAAAACTCGTTACAGTGTATATTAACTGAGAAATAACAGTTACACTGAACAAACGAATCTGGTGATTTGCTTTTGATAGTTATCACTCCAGCTGGCATCGTAAGCGATCGATCTGATCGGATCAACCACCACTCACAGAACGACTTAGGTTTAGATTAGATAGATCTGCCGGTAGAACTGATCAGACCTATTGTTTCAGAGTGAAAGGTTCCCGTCGTTACAAAATGTTAAGTCATCATGACTTCGAGCAGTATCCATTCGACGTGGATGCCCTGAAATTCCACCTCATTAAGCCAACCATGGATGACGAGAACACTTTACTGATCATACCTTGTAAGTACTGACTGCTATTAATGAAAAGTGAACAACAACATAAATGAACACTGGCGGTGAAGTGGAAAAGGGTTATTCCATATGGCCCTCCTAAAAATCTACTTTCGCTGAAAGGAGGGAGGGGGGGAGGCAACGAGAATATGGATGGATAAGAATTTCTTCTAGTTTTCAAACAAAAAAAAAATGCCAATGTACGTACGAGGACAGCCATATATACGAGCCGACCATTAATACATAATGCCATATTTTGTTTATTATATCTTTATATGTTTATTAAACACTACCATGAGTTTATTGATGTAATATGTGTTTCCGAGAAACTCTTTGGTAGGATTTTTAAGAGGGGCCAACTGGTGTAACTTGTGGAATTTCTCAGTAGCAGCCTGTAGTTTGCATTTGTGTTCGGTTGATTGCAGTAGGCTTGCGTCATAAATTCTGGGAGTTTAATTAAGGAAATGTGAGGGTGCTATACGCACACATACCTCTGCCTACTGCTTCGAGGAATATAGGCGTGTATTATGTTTCAGTCAACGAGTTATGGCAAGAACACGAAGACGCCTGCTCGCCTCCCTCGATCCTTATGTATAACGAATACTTCGAGCTGAAAGCAGAGTCTGGGATGAAAGGAACGGCTACATATAAGGTTCTGATATTTTATAGTTATACAGGCCCAGGTATAGTTATACAAGACTCTTCACATACCCGTCATCTACGCACTCGCGATAATTGTTACTCAAAGTTACTTCAGACTTTGTGCAAAATTAATTGCTAGGAAACAACTTTTAGTTTTGGTGTGAAAATTCGTTATTTGTGTCTCCATAACCAGAAGGTTCCCTGGTATGGTCCAGTACATCAACAAAAAAATGATCATAATAATGGAAAGACCAACTGACTTTCGGTTTCTTTACACCCGTTGTTACGAGTATGTCATCACGTCTGTAGAGTTTTGCTAGATAATATAATTTGACTATCATCATCTGCCTGCTTCTTCCCAACTATGTTGTGGTCAGCTTCCAGTCTAACCAGATGCACATGAATTATAGGATTTAACATAGAGCGACTGCCTATCTGACTTAGACTGGTTGTCAGACTTTCGGGTTTCTGTCGACCCGTCACGACTACCAAAGATCCACGAATGACAGCCGGGACCAGCGGCTTAACGTGCTCTCGAGGCACGAAGAGCAAGCGTAACCTGATTGATTGACCCGTGCGGTTGTTGTTACTTAGCCACCAGCTAATTTAATTTGATTCCAATACATGCACATTTATTTTTGTTTTTAGTTATCACTGTACGACTGGTCACACGCGACGTGTTCCTGTGTTCGTCTCACCGTAAGTATCAGAAGCTTCTTCATTTATTTACTGCACCAATAAATTAAAACATACCTAATGAGTAAGTCAATAAGATATAAACATGGTTTTGATTTTGTGTGGTTCCCTGACAGGTTGATTGTAAGGCACGTTCAGATGCAGTGCTCTCATTCAAAGAACAAATCAACCTCAAAGAAAACACAGAGTTGAGTGAAAACTCATGGGAAACTCCCGAAGAACTATTCAAATACTTTCCAGTCTATGAAAGAACAGAGAAACCAAAAACTAAACTAAAATTTCAAGACAATAAACATCTCTTTGATGGTGCTCCAATCGAGGACAACGACCTCTTACCTAGAAAAGTAATGAACTATGATTTGTATATTAAATTCGAATTCACTGTACGGGCTATAATGAAGTTTGAGATGTTTGCCAAAACTGTGAACCGCAGTGTTGGGTGGTTGTTACCAAAAACGCCAAAAATAACTTCAACGCCCACAACAGTGACTAAAACTACAACGCCATCTGAAATTTCGGAAACGACAACGCCATCAGATATGACTACAAATACAGAGCCTCTCAGAAGAAGAACAAAATCAAGGGTAAACAAAAGGCCGAGGTCTCATTGGGGAATGGTCAATTGGGCGGATAAGATGTTAAAAGAAGCCGAAGTTAGTCAACTGGCTGACGTGGATGAAGTGCAGGAGACTGACAGTGCAGCGTGCAGTGACGGAGCGCCTGGAGCTGTGGTGATGGTGTGCTGGCTGGTCAGCGCTTGTCTGAGGACAGCGTTCTTTATTTATTAGGTAAGCCCCGTTCACGGGCTATATCTAGTATATAAAATTCGCGTGTCGCAAGTTTGTAACCAAACTCCTCCGAAACGGCGGGACCGATTTGTATAAAATTTTGGGTGCATATCGAGTAGGTCTGAGAATCGGCCAACATATGTTTTTAAAAAAAAAAAGAAGCGAAACAGCGTTTGCGGGGTCAGCTACTTGTGCTTATAAATATCTAAAATATATATTGGTGTATAAGATCTTTCGGTTCTTCTGTTACACGTCATAATTATATTTTTTTTTCTTTTTATTGTATATCCATTAGAAATACGTTTAATAGGTTTAAGTAAATGAGCAAAGTATGTATTGTACAACCATGTAAACGCGTATTTAATGTATAATATTCATTAATAATTATAAAACTGGAAACAGACTTTTGTGTTATTTTGTTTAAGCCCACATACATAGCATATTTTGTTATACTATACATAACGTCAACAGGACATGAATCGCTACACTCTTACAGAACGCGGAACAATGGGGTCGGGTCGCTTAATCTTTCGTTTTGGCGATTTGTTCCAGACAACTTTTTGTGAGGTTTTTTGGAGTCACAAGCATATTTCAGTCAGTTATGTTTTCAGATGGTATAGGAAGTGGTTTAGAGAAATTAGTTAGTAACAATTAGTAGTACAAGTATTTCTACTCAAAACTATTGTTTGCCAGGGACATCCTTCGAAGAAATTACAAAATCAATTACAAGAAATTACTGTATTTGTAGGTAATATTCTCAGGTCAGAAAATAAGATATCACTGACAGTGTTACTGAGATTTTAAAGTTAAATTGTAATACAATTATTGTGTTTGCTTTTCCATATTATGAAATAGAAAAAACAATTATATACATACGCTTAATAAGCACTTCTTGGTAAGTCACTACAGTGACACACTTATGTTTTTTGACTCCAATATTTTTGTTGATAAGTTAAAATTGACAAAGAATACAGTGTATCTGCCCATTAGGTTTAGACATAAAATAGCGAGGCTATTAGCGAATATTATAAACTCAGACATAAGTATTATGTCGAAGTCTAATTATTTTATTAATACCCCAAACATTAGTAGTAATTTTTATGTACAGGTGGCTACGTTATGTAACTGTAGCATATTAGTGCTACAGTTACTGTTACAAAAAATATTCTAATCAGAATTCTTTGACAATATTTCATCAAAATATTCCTAGTTTTTCTTCCAAATAATTAGAAATAGAACTATTTTTAGAAAAAAACATGTTTAATTTATTTGTTTGACTGAACATTGGTTGAAAGATTATGAAATGCTAATTAATTATAATGTGGGCAGTTGTTTTAACTGAAAATAAATGCTGTGTGGGGGTTCACTAATCTTAGTTAAAAGGTCTATTAAATCTAAGACTCGTAAAGATATAGTTGATCATTCGGTTGAACATAACACAAAGTAGAGAGATATGCCTGTAGTTGTAATCATAATCATAATCATTTATTTGTCGGAATATGGTACATAATGGTCTTAAGATTAGTCAATGGTATCATCAAATTCTGCCAAGTGTGGCATGCAAATATTGGGTACATATATTACAAAACAGATATTATTATGGTTAGTCTTCACATTAATAATATTGATCTCTTAATTACGAGTTAGAATTACAATTAACATGTTTAAGATAAGTCGTTTAGGAATAATAACACATACAATTTATTAAGGATGTCAAAAATATCAATAAATGTCAGAGTATCAAAGAGTAAAATGTCAGACTATAAAAGATTACAAGTAGGATGTCAAAGTATCATTCATAAAGTCGTTTAAATTATAATAACATTTAATACATAGCAAGTCTTTAAATTTATTTTTAAATCCATTTAACTTTAACTCTTTGATAGATTTTGGAATTTTGTTATAAACTTGCGGGGCTATGCAGAATATGCTTTTCCACATTAGCGCTGTTTTGGCTCTCCGTCCGCGTAACATATCATTCCGTCTGTTACGTTTAACAGTATCTGATGGATGAGAAAACAAATGTGGGTTCAACTTGACAAATAAGGCAGTTTCATAGATACACAGCGCCGGTAGTATCAGAATTATGTACTTTTTAAAAGATGGTTTACAACTGTCCGTTACTTGTACTCCAAACATGGCTCTTATTAACATGGCATCCGCTTTTGCGCTTTAAAGCGGCTTCTCTGTTTGCAGAGTTACCCCAAAATATAATACCGTATCTTAATACAGATGCCACAAGACCATGATAAGCTGTGAGTAGTGCATCTGTGTTAACTGTTGGAGCAAGTTTATACAGGGCATAGGATGAACTACTCATTTTTCTACATAGATCTTCAATGTGATCCTTCCAGTTGAGCTGCCTGTCAATAGTCAAGCCTAGAAATTTTGCACTATCTACTTCGTGAATTATATTATTTTCGTAATGGACCTCCATTTTTGAACTGAGCTTTTTATGGCCAAAGTGCATTATTTGAGTTTTTCCAAGATTAATTCTTAAATTATTATTTTTAAGCCAATTAAAGAATTGACCGCGTTATTGACATCAAGTTCATAAGATTCAGATGTATTGCAAGGTATTGTTATCGTACTATACAAACGTCAGCAAAGAGTGTTATGGGGAAGTCTATGGCATTGGGCAGGTCATTAATATAAATCAAGAACAGTAAGGGACCCAATACACTGCCCTGAGGTACTCCAAAATATACTGTGCGTTCTTTGGACAGGTATGTAACTTCTTCTTTAGTCTTTAAATTTAAGTCTGTTATATCAGTAAATTGTTTCCTTTTTGATAGGTAAGTGCATAACAAGTCCAGAATATTACCTCTTATACTATAGGAGTCCAGTTTGTTTCTTAAAATGTTATGGTCTACACAGTCAAAAGCTTGCGTCATATCACAATACACAGCACAAACAGGTGTCTTATTATCAATATTAGTCATAATTTTATTTAAAAAGTCATAAATAGCCATATTAATTGTCATATTCTTCCGAAAACCTTTTTGCTCGCTACAGAGAATCATTTGTTTTTCTAAGTATGCGTTTAATTCATTATACATATATTTTTCAGAAATTTTCGAGAAAATTGGCAATAGGGCAATAGGTCTATAATTTTGCATTAGCTGCTTATTACCCTTTTTAAAAATAGGTTTAACTATGGAGATCTTAAGACTGTCAGGAAACACACCCTGGCTGATACACAGGTTAAGAATATGGCTTAAGTGTTTAGAAATTAAATCGGCAACATGTTGTATAACCCTAGTTGAAATTTCGTCATACCCTACGCTATTAGTGTTTTAAGACCTTTTATAATGTTAAATATTTGTGTGGGCTGACATGGAGCCATGAACATTGACTTTTGTTTATTTTCAAATATACGCAATCGATCTTTTACCTGCTCCAGGTATTGGCTTAATTTTCACAACGAAATAATCGTTGAACTTCTCAGCAATTAGTTGAGGTTTTATAATTGTTTTATTGTCAATTTGAATTGCATTTATTGAGTCATTAGGTAGACTTAATTTAGAGTTTTATATTATATTCCATGTCATTTTGATTGACTTGAATGTGCCCTGGCGGCTGATAGTATGTCATGCTCACTCAAATGTCTTGCTGACGATGGCGCGTGTGTCGGATCATTTAGCTCCCTTCAAAATGATTGAGCTGAATGGTGCGGATCCATGCGTCATGTTTGTGAACGGGCGCCGTCAGTTGGGACTGGTCATCTCTTAGCTGCCACGGCTTTTTTTGGATTGTTTTTAATTATGTTTTGCTGCACTCTGGACGCTTTTAACGTGTACGGTTCTGTACATCGTTCTCACTTATAGTGTAACAACTTCAATGGGGTCCAGGGATGTTAAATGATAACATCCCTTCCTTTTCGGCTAAGTTCAGCAGCATATCTAGCTGTTACTTTTAATAAATGTGTTGATATAGGAACTTTTCCTGACCTCATGAAGAGTAGTAAAGTCATACCATTATTTAAATCTGGTAATAAAAATAACATTGGCAATTTCAGGCATATTTCTATCTTACCAGCATTTAACAAAATATTTGAAAAGTTAATACTTAAGCAGTTTCTAAGACATTTTAATTTAAATAACCTCCTTCATAATGAATAATATGGCTTTACAAAAGGACGTTCAACTACAGATGCGGCTGTTGCTCTTTGCTGAAACACATATTTAATGCATGGGAGAAATCGCAAAATGCTATTGGAGTTTTCTGTGATCTCTCTAAAGCCTTTGAATGCGTGCACCATGACACGCTTTTGCGTAAACTACGTCATTACGGTTTCCAAAACGAAGCTCTCAACGTAATAAATTCTTATTTACACAATAGGTTCCAATGTGTAGATGTCGATGGTGTGAAATCCATAGGTCCATTCTTGTTCTTAGTGTATATCAATGACTTACCATTCTGTTTAATTGATATCTGTGACGTTGTACTGTTCGCAGATGATACCTACCTTATTTTTGAAGTAGACAGGAATAGACAAGAGTTTGACGACGTAAACAGTGCACTCTCAATGGTTACGGATTGGTTTACGTCAAATAACCTAGTTCTCAATGCTAAGAAAACTAAATGTGTAAAGTTCGTCTTACCGAATGTTAGAAATTGAAATTGGTAGAAATTCTGGGCATAACAGTAGATGCCAAATTTCAGTGGGGCCCACATATTACAAGCCTAGTGGGAGCCTCAGTTCAGCCGCCTACGCCGTCAGGAAAGTAAGACAATACACTGACGTTGATACAGCACGATTAGTCTATTTTAGTTATTTCCACAGCGTTATGTCCTATGGTATTCTGCTGTAGGGCAAAGCTGCTGATATTCAAAATATATTCGTCCTTCAAAAACGAGCTGTCCGAGCAATTTATCAGCTAGGAGCCAGAGTTTCTCTTAGAGGTTTTTTTAAAGATATTGGTATTCTTACGGTAGCATCACAATTCATCTTCGCCAACATCTTATACATTAGGTAAAATATACACTTATACACTAAAAACAGTGATTTTCACAATGTTAATACTAGAAATAAGAACAAACTACGTGCGCCCTTTCACCGGCTTCATAAGGTTCATAACTCATTTGTTGGGCTAGGTATAAAATTTTATAACAAGTTGCCCTCTTCTTTGCTAGATTTGCCTTTTAATGCGTTTAAAGCTCAAGTAAAATCCAACCTTTGTTCAAAGGCATATTATTCAATTAACGACTACTTAAACGATAACAATAGTTGGTCGCTGTAATTAACTCAAGACAATGTTTATGTTCTTTCTCCAGAATCAGCTTACCTACTTACAGGGTATACGAGTTCGTATATTTATTTTAATTTTATTTGACTATATAAGTCAATTATTTTTAGTTATCTTCATTTATTATTGACATGATCTACTCATTAAAATGTTTTTTTTAACGAGTTGCAATAAGTGGTTAGCTAGCGACCGAGCAACCGGCAGCGAGTTCGTCATGCTCCCGTAGATGTCACTGCTTGCGGTAGCGTCGGGGATTGGGTTGCCTCCTTCCCGAAAATATGGCGAGGGGGGCAATGGCTGATCTTTGCGTTATGCTCGTGAACGGGTGCTGCTTGTGGTGACTGGTCGTTTTGCTGTCTATGGTTTTGTTATTGTTAAAGTAATTGTTCTGTTAATTTATTTTACTTTGATGGTCCTAGTTTATAATTTGTATGTAGTTATAAAATAATCAAAAATGCATTTGTAAGGTGTCACGCCCCTTATGCCTGGAGGATTTATTTGTGTATTAAGTTATGTTGTTTTTTTTCATTGATTTTTATTAGTTTCTGTTTTGGGTATATTGGCGTGGCTAGCTTACATATGGCAGATAATTTAATGATTATTTGTGTTTCGGTTTTTCTTACCTTATAATTGTATAGTTCAATGGTGTTTCTAACTAAACAGACAGCTGTGCTGCTGGGGAGTTTGTTGCTCCACTTCTTCTTCCCAGCTAAAGCACTAGGAAGTGGTGAAGGGTGGGCGTTTTGGGGGACTGTCTTATGTAATTTTGACGTTCGAAAAGTGCTGACTCGCAGCCTAGTTTGAATAAATGACTTTTGATTTTTGATTTTGATTTTTTGATATGATGTGATAAAATCCGTCAATTTACTGATGTAGATACCGCGAGACTAGTCTATTTTAGTTAATTTCATAGTATTATATCGTACGGTATTTTGCTATGGGGATGGGCTGCAGACATTGAGTCTATTTTCATTCTGCAGAAAAGAGCCATCAGAGCCATATATTGCCTCCGCAGACGCGACTCTCTAAGGTGTGTTCAAAGATATTGACATCATGACGGAACCTAGTCAATATATCTATGACAACATCATGTATGTAAGGAAAAATCTACATATTTTTAGTAAAAGGGGTGAAAGACGTAGTTATATCACTGGAAATAGGGACCAATTAATAACAAGTTTTTAGACTGGCCAAAGTAAACTCATCTTTCAAGAGGTACTGTTTAAAATATTACATTAAAATAGCTCCCCACATCCATCAACTGAATGAAAACTAATTTAAATCTTGTAAATAACCCGCACTATGCAGCCGAGCATATTCTAAATTGGAGGATTACAACGCTGATAAAAATGCTTGGTTAATCGCTGGTCCTGCTCCGCAAAGACGCATCAACTAATTGAATAGCATTTGAAAATACTGTTGGAGCTGCTGAAGATTAAATAAAAACTATCTTTGCACTGTTTAAACTCAATTTTGTTGTACTGGTTAATTGCTTAAGCCATATGTGAGAGCTATTTATGCACTTTTACTGGGTACGTCTTTCATTGACTTGAATGTGCCCTGGCGGCTGGCCGTACCCAGCTATCAAACATACGAGCATTGCATTGCATTTTCAGTGTGTTCATTGCTAAAGTAACAGCATGTTTTGTTGAGGGGAAGTGCCAAGGTAGCCCACGAAATTCAAATTTTCTTATGTTATTTGCGAAACATTAGAAAGAGCATGACATACTCCCAGGAGTATGTCATGCTCTTTCTAATGTTTCGCTGATGGTGGCGCCTGTGTTGGATCATTTAGCTCCCTTCAAAATGCTTGACTTGAATGGTGCTAATCCATGCGTCATGTTCGTGAACGGGCGCCGTCAGTAGGGACTGGTCTCATCTAAGCTGCCACGGAAACAATTCAAAAACAAAGTTAGATTAAAATATTAATCTAATTTTGTTTTTGAATTGTTTTCATCTTTATTGCCCGTTCTTCTCCATAGGTACCTACTACGCTTTGGAATGGGCAGATAGCTACATTTTTCTGACCGACCGACCTTGACAATTCAAAAGTGCCTGTAATTGGTTTATTTGAAATAAATGCTTTGAGTTTTATTTAGAGTTTTATGTTATGAAGCCTCAGTTGTCGTTGCGACAATGCTTGAGGTATCACATGCAGGCATTACATGCGTCGTACATGAGAACGCTGTTACCGCCTTTTCTGTCGATACAGAGCTATTGTATTCTCGTCTAACACAATGACATAACAACAACAAGCAACGAAATTTGTTTATCCTTTTGTACGAAGAAGCTAATACAGGCGATGGAGTGATAATGTGTGTTTTACCTATTGGCCAGCAACAGCACGGTGACGGCATTAAAAATATACGTAGTGACAAAATCTAGGTGAACTAAGAAGAAATGAAAAATTATTAGAACAACTCTCCTTAACTCTAGGAACACGGGCGTAATGTGCTGTTATTTTATTAAGTTATGTTATTATGCTCGTATGTATAGATGTTTTCAAATATAACAAACTTTTTAACTGGAGTAAAAAGCGAAACTAAGTCACGAAATTATTTTGTGTATACGTAGGTCACGTCTAAGCAAAATAATTTCGCGGCTTGGTTTAAATAATTGAAGCAGGAAAGTCGCGCTTGGGGCAACAACATCTCATTTGCCAAACGAAGTCAAATTACAGTCTCTTCTCTCTACTGAATGACAATATATGTTTGACAAGAATTCAACGCACACGTTGACTGCGAACAGATATATAATAATCGCCTGCTCTGCAAAGTTGTGTATCGCGAGAGTTCACAGTGAACACTTCATTTGTTATCTCCGCCGTGTTTATTTGCAAGTTAACTATCTGACTCAAATACCTGCCAATCTTTACGATCAGTTTCTGAATAGCTTGAGCAATAAACGTGTTATGAATAATTTAGATTAATTCATTTTTAGTTTGAGGCTTTATGATAACTATGTGCGGAATGTTTTTCGTTAATATGGTGTATTTTTTTTTCGGTACGTTGAATTTAGTTATAATTTTTTCAGCTCTGTAATTATTTTTCGAACACTCCGTCTTAACCGAAAACGACTGTCCCGCGAATACGCAATTACGCAATCGTTTACCTGAATATTGACCTGCAGTGGCCTATATGGAAAGCAAGCAATCGACAGCGGATCCTTGTAGTCGGTTGGAGGCACAATTCTATCAAAATGGGGTATCATAGATTCCACCAACACCCAGTGCGAAAGCGGTGTTCCTGGCCAAACCATGTCCCGTGTCTTGTTGTGTGCAAAGTTTTCATATCCATATTTACGACACTCATACAGCGAATGGTGATGCTATCTACTGGTATCAAATCATTTAACATTATTAATCGAATCGATTAAAAAAAGAAGATCTGAATAATGACGTCGCGTACACGCGCGACTATAGCGTTGGTTAGGTCGGAGATTAAATGGCAAGACAAAGTAAAAGGACTTGGCAGAGCTTTACCTGGCATTTCAAATTGACATTTCATAAAAATAATATAGAATAGAAGGACATGCTCGTCTGTTGGTGACCGGGAGACTCTAAGTGTTGAGGCACCTGCTGCCAGCGATTAACGAGAAATGAGTTGAGCTAGCAACTAAAAACAAGTGGGCGAGCAACGAGCGGCGAGTGCGCGACGGCAACTACAGATTAATCGCTGGTATGCGTATATATACCAAGTGAGAGTCTCTCAGCGAGTGTCGCTGAGCGAGTACTCTCTTTGTTAGCTCTTGTCGCTGCAACAAACTATTACTCGCCGACTCGATGTGAACAGTCAGCGGTCAACTATATATGTTTCTCTTTTACTTACACGGGAATAACAATCTTTTGTACGTTTTGTAAATAAGCCTTTAACCATTATGACGTCACAAATATCGTGATTTTCAGAGCTCACGTCGGCTCTGCCTCAGTGTGACATGACGACGGGTATCGAACTGGATGAAGGCAACATGGGACAGAGCTCCGATTTCAACTGGCTCGGGATACTCCAAGTGTTCTTAAGTATATGCTAATCTTGTTTTCTTCCTCTTAATATGCCCATTTACACTGCGAATGCGCTGTTGGCTTTTCAACTTTGCGAGCTGTGAAAATTCAACACTCACATTTAGATATCGCTCAGTTGTTAGTGAAAACTGACATTAGGGTGTCTTTAGAAATCTAAGCTGTTTTAATCTTGTTTTTGTTTGTTTTTGTATGGTTCTGGGTTCGATTCCTAAGTCGAGTAACGTGTTATTGCGTCTTTTTTTGTAGCAGCCTGATCCTTAGCGAGCGGTTAGTTTCAATAAGCGCGCTCCTATTATATGTGACTTAAATATAACTGGCAAAATGTGGAACCAATTATCACCTTTCGAAAACGCTAATTACTTTTGGACTTTTAAACTCGTGTCTCGTTAAGAGGCAGTGGGTAGGGCACATTGCTCGCAGAACAGATGGCCGATGGGGCCGAAAGGTTCTGGAGTGGCAACCGCGTACCAGAAGACGTAGCGTTGGAAGGCCTCCCTCAAGGTGGACCGATGACCTCGTGAAGGGCGCAGGAATCCGCTGGATGCAGGAAAAACAGAACCGGCCGAAGTGGCGGTGCTTGGGGGAGGCCTATGTTTGGCAGTGTATGTCTTTCGGGTGAAGTGATGATGATGATGCTTGTCAATTTATGTAATACGTCACATTCTAAGTACGGCTAAGGTTCTCGTAAGTTAACCATTTCTACTGCATCTCTGTCTACTTCTTTGGTATGTGTATGTTATGTTTATAAACTCATACTAAAGGTAAGCAAGCTGAAGTGGGCTATCCATGTTTGTCGAAAGATCGATTGCCGATGCAGCAGGCGATTCCTGGGGGGGGGAGGAGACCGCGTATTTAGGGTAGAGTAGGCGTAGGTTAGCACGCCCCACAGCTAAATGGATGGACGACCTTAAAAAGGTAGAGGACGAAGAAGGAGAAGGCGGAGGACAGGGTATTCAGGCGCAGCCTATGTCCAGCAGTGGACTGTAATAGGCTGAGTTGTTTGACTTAAGGTACTCGTACACATAATGTAAGTCATCTATACACACATCTATCCACAGATAACGGCGACGACATGGAGGTGGCGGTGACAGGCATTGTGCTGATCAAAACGAACCGCGCGCTTGCTAGTGCAGACCCTATCGTGCGGATACCGAAGCGAATCTTCCAGTAAGCCAACCTACCTTACGAAACTTATCTACCTTTGTAGTTTTACTTTGAAACGTAGTATACCACGCAAATATAACGTATATTTACTCTCGGCATGTTAGTCTTTTGGTGGCCACTACATTCACTGCCTGTATGGGTTCGACGACCTTTGCGAAGGCTGGTAGCAGCTGGATGAAAGTATCTGGATGAGAGCAGCCGAGAATTAAGTTAAATGGCGTGCGGTCGAAGGTACCTTTGTTGAAGAAGTTGAGTGTGAAGGTACTAACAGCTATACCCAATAACGTATCTATCATCAATTCTGGGGTACTGGAGATAGAAAATCCTATCCATCTCTAATTTTATCGTCCCAATAAAGTATGCGACCTTATAACGTGTTGACAGCTATTTGTTTGACAGGGACAGATAGAATTGTACTTGTTATTGGGTTTGGCCGTTAGTAGTTATAGGCAGATAACGACGATTACTTATTTTCGAACAAACAGTTTGGCTTACAGGATGTTCATCATGGAAAATGTTTATCTTATCATGATACTTCCGACATTCTGATGTAAAAGACTCTACTTCTCATTTTTTTTTTTGAATAAACAAATGAAAGTAGTTGCAAGTTAGCCGCCTCTATAGCAATCTCCTTCTGGGCGGGATAATATCGCGCACTGGATTTTCAACTCTTGCTGTTGAACCGAGCATTGAGGATCCAACAGATTGCATTCCAGCGTGTAGAATAGGATTTTTGAGATTAAAATTTCATAATTCTTCATCTGTTAAAGGCACGACACCCGTGCGATGTTCCTATCGGATGGTGACGTCGCAGTGAACTACTCTCTGGTGTCCTATGTCACACACCCGGAGTACCAGTCGGAGACCGTCAACAGCATCGCCATCCTCCTGCTAAACATCGACGACGATAGTGAGTCTTAATTGATTCTATACTTCAATACCCAATCCATACACCCATACACCCATACACCCATACACCCATACACCCATACACCCATACACCCATACACCCATACACCCATACTCAGCCAATCTGCATTTTCCCACCTATGTTTGGGTTGGCTTCCAGTTTACATATCTGACCTCATGAACCCAGTTGGTAAGACTGGTTGTCAGACTTTTGGACTTCTAACTACCCGTAACGACCTGGTCAAGATCTACGACCCGGCCGACCCGGCTACAGCCGGGACCAACGTGCTTTCCGAGACACAGAGGTGTTTCAATTATCTCTGGTTTGTCACCCATCTACGAACCGGCCGCGGCAAGCGTAGTTTAACCTTCGATCACTTACCACGAGCCCCTCTACTCCTACTGTCATTCTTCCAAACTATTCTAACTATTATTGAAGAACATTTGTGATGGATATTCTGGTTTCAGATAAGTTGGTACCAATTTGCTTTCCCATCGTTTCGTTTGATACTAGTTATCTTTACCTCGCCGGCTTCACGGATGGTAAGTTCTTTAAAAAAAAAACAGCATGGCAACAGCGGTCATTGCCCTTTCCCTAATAATCTTTGGCTAATGTTTCTTTATTGGAACATGTTGACGATCACGATAGATTTGATTCCAGACGTTAACGGACAATATTTTAGTTTTTTGATTAAATAATGTTAGAAAATATAGTTGGGTCAATGACCGCTGTTGCCATGCAAAAACGCGACAGCTATAGTGCGATATAATAAAACCTATCCAGTAAACACATCTCTAATTCGAAATAGCATAAATAATTATTTTTGTAGGTGTTACTATACTACTCTGCCCAAGCCTTCGGGGAATACAGGCGTCATGTTATGTATGAGTTTAATGAATTCTACTTCACCTAGGAGAGTGTTAAGTCATTATAATTCTTTTTTTTCTCTCTACACAAATGACAAGTTATGCTAATCGTAGTTTTGTTCTATATGGCAGAAAATGAAAAATTGGAGAAAAAGATTTACCGAATACAATATACAGACAGACCAGCATGCGAGGAATTTTATGAGAAAGAGGGGGTAAGTACCCTTTTTGAATACAACTTTTTACACCAATGCAAATGGAAGCTCTGTCGTGTGTCGGGTCGCTGGGCACCCTATTACCGATGACTAAAATGAATGAACGAATAAATAAAAATGGTTTACCTATACTTATATTATAAAGAGGAAAGATTTGATTGTTTGTTTGTATTGATTATGCTCCGAAACTACTGCACCGATTTAAAAAAATGTTTTACCATTAGAAGCCGAAATTTTGTCTGATGAACATAGGCTCCTTTTTTTTTTCAAAATCCACGCGGACGATGTCGCGGGCGAAGTGCTAGTTTTAAAATAAAAAGTGATGTAATGTGATAAATTGTAATAATTCGAATCAATATTGTATTATACTAGCTGACCCCGCAAACGTTGTTTCGCTTCTTTTTTTTTGTTTGAAAAATAGATGTTGGCCGATTCTCAGACCTACCCGATATGCACACAAAATTTCGTACAAATCGGTCCAGCCGTTTCGGAGGAGTTTAGTAACAAACACCGTGTTGCAAACACGAGAATTTTATACATTAGGAGATAATAAAAATACACAAAATTTGCAGTGCCCTTACAGGGTGCATGTCTTAATACTGTGTCATGAAATTTTAAAGCATGTCTACTAACCAGTATTTTAAATGTTTGTAACAACAATATTATACAAATACATTTGTGCTCGTACAAGTGAAGCTCGCCCCAGCTACACTTGTACGAGCACAAATGTATTTTCTTTCTGTTAATTCTGTACCCAGTCGAATTTGAGTGGTGCTTACGTGAATATAATTATTTATACATTCTTATTATTATGTACGTTTTTCAGTTAATGGTCGAGAACCGACAGCCAATTTCGTACCTATGCGGGAAGGGCCAGAGTTCTAGCAAGAGATGTGTGTGGGACAACGGCATGGCGCTGGTGTCGAACAGCTCAGGATGGTTCACGCTGGTAGGTGCAGTCGAACAAACTATTCGGTAGACTGGTAGCTAACTCGCAACTGGTTTTAAATCCAGCCATATAGCAGTGATGATTAAGATCAGTGTCTCAGTGGAAACGAAATATTTTCGAACCCAGGCAGGCAATTACATCATCATCATCCACAGCCTGACCTCACTAGTAGTTGTTCATTTACTTTGTTTGAATTATTTTATCGCCACTGCTCTTAAAACGTTGAAGAACTCACAAAAACATCGAAGACATGTGGGATGCACCAACCTAATACACAGCATATGAAAACAGAGGGTTGTACTACTATTTTTAAAATTATAGTCTGCTTTCTGGGCTCTTAAACTGTACCTGTTTCTTAAAAGTCGGAGATTTTGTGGCTTCAATTTATAAAATACATCCGTACCGCCGACACTAACCGTGGACACTAAAGGCTGAGGATACTCATGCTTAATCTATTCAGCCGGATCAATTTTCGTTCTCAGATCGGCTTAAGCATCCACGGCCCAGGCTGCACGGCACCAGCTCGCTTTATCAGCCTGCTCCACTACTCCGCCTGGATCAGTGACGTCACGCGCGACAGGGATGACCAAGAAGACGACTACGACTACATCTCCCCTGGCTTCAGGAGAACTGATGGCTTAGACACGGAGTTCATTCCTATTCATAGGACGTTTACGTAAGTGTTCTGCACTATTTTTATAGAGCTCCGTCCCTATAAAACGGCAAAAATAAAAAAGTCCAAAATCGTTAATTTGTAGTTTTATCAAATCAGCTTTTTTTTTTTTGCGATTACAAACATTTTTCAACTACATTGCCAATACTGTTCTTGGGTTAAATTCATCTCAACTACGTCTAACTAACGTCGTGACAGCTCAGTAGTTAAGGCCTCGCCTCTCATGGACGAGGGTTCAAATCCAAGCAAGTACCAATGTGACTTTTTCAATACGTCGTGTATGAATTCATACGTACTTTCTGAGTTCATCTTGGACATCACTGACATCGGTGATGGAAAACATCGTGAGGAAACCTGGACTTTATAAGTCTGAAATCGCCAACCCGTCTTGAGCAAGCGTGGTGATCAATGCTCATGCCTTCTCTGTATGAGAAGAGGCTTTTGCCCTGCAGTGGGACAACAATAGGCTGGTATTATTTATTATAACTATGGAATCCTTCATCGTGCATGGTCTGACACACACTTGACTGATTTTTATTGATCAAAAAAAAAAAAAACAGGTCTTTAGACAAATTAGGATTATATTCGCTAGTGGAATAATTACAATTCATTTAGAAATATATTCGGAGAAATTAGATACACGTTTTTGCTTGAACTGAAAATATGTTGCGTGTGGAGTTAGCGGATATTATAATTATACGACTCGGGGAACAGAAATTTTTTAACGTTATTGACTACAGATTCTCTTTCTTGAGTTTGTATAGTCATAACGCAATAGATATTGTAGCATAAAACTATTTTAATAAAACTATTGTATCTCTCAATTATCACCATCATCATCATTGGCAGCAGTGATTTGAGCAGTGGTGGCTGTAGTATATTAAGTAGTCTGACGGTATGTCAACATGTGATATTTGGTTTTGTGCCGAAATACTTGTCAAACTTTTTCAAAACACAATTTATGTCGTTTTCACATTCACCTTCATCAAACGTTAACGTTGTATAAGCCTCATAACCAGCTGATCCAATGAGGTTAACCAACAAACTAGCCTGGACTTCTTTAGGCTCTCTGCTCACTCCAGATGCTTTAAGAAAAACTTCGAACAGCTTCCGCCATTTGTGCCACGCGTCCGATCGCGCAGCTGGACCACCGTCGAGCGATAATTCCGCTGGAGGACGTGCGTGCTCCATTTTTTTTCCGTTTTATTTACAAATACGATGCGGCACACAAATATTTTATAGGTTCAAGACGTCGTTTTAACTCGCAAAATTGTTAAAAAGGCACACCGCTGTCACCATGTAATGAAACACACGCTGGTTGGTTAAACACTGATTTATTTACACACACCCTCACTTACAATTATCACATGTTGACATACCGTCAGACTACTTAATATACTACAGTGGCCTAGTGGTAACTTACTTACTTACGAGTTGTAGGTCGTGGGTTCGAACCAGGTAGGCACTTCACTTTGTGTAAGTAATTAATTTTATCACCACTGCTCTCAAAACGATGAAAGAAAACATCGTGAGGAAACCGGCATGTCCTAGAACCAAAAATTCGATTACAAGTCACATCTACTAACCCGCACTGAGCCCACGTGGTGGATTACGTCCCACTCCCTCTCACAGAGAGAAGGCCTGTGTCCCAGCAGTGGGAACATTATAGGCTGATTATGCATCATTTGCATCCTTGTTCCACCCACTGCTGAGTATATAATAGCCCTCCTCCCTTTTGTCCAATGCTGCCCTGGTCCGTGCGACTCCTAACTCTCTCGCGCAATACTTCTTTGTGATTGTTTGTAGTTGTTTTTCTTTGGTATAATAGCTCTAAAGACTACCGAAAATTTGACACACAAAAAATATTAATGCGAAATCGCCAGGAAACGCGAAATTCAGATATCGAGTTTTTATTTAGCTGATAAATTTTAACGAGATAGTTTAATAAAAATAGGTGCGAGTTAATGGTCCAGGAGAGTGGCAACTCTGAGCGGTATTATTTTCATAAGTTTTTATACATTTGCGGGTCAGTGTCAGGTTTAACGATACAAAATTTAATTCGCGACCGTAATACATACCTACGTATTTTTGGAATAATAATAATAATACATTCAAATTATCAATACAACTTTCTGAGTTCAAATTACCGTATTGAAGGACTATTTCACGAAATTATGACATTTGAGGGGCCAATTCGAACTCAGGCAAATTGCAAAAATACGTTATATTTGTATTTAGCTCGCTACTTTAGCGCATTGCACTTAAACATGTTTAAAGGCAGTTATACTTTAATAGTGCCCTGAACCACCGTGATCACCCCCGTTTATTGTAGTGATATTTTGTTAATTTATTATTCAGGGCACTCCGGGAAAACGGGACAAACGGATCATACGAGACCAACAGATCAGAGACCGACCAATCAGCAAAGACCGATAAGTCAACCGAAGCTAGCACAACGTGGCCAGTAGGAGTGATCGACAAGTATACTAAGTGGCCGTTCCCTGTGCATACGCTGGAACACTTTTACATAATGCCGTCTGCGGATGATGAGGACGTCCTTTGGATAACCCCATGTGAGTTATATATATTTCCGTGTAGGTTGGATAATATTATCTTGTAAGTTAGAAAATATATTCCTATGTAAGTTCCAAGCGCACTAAGGTATTCATACCAATAAAACTAGTATCTACTATCCTGAGATTATCGATGTAACTACTACAAGACCGTGTCGTTACAACTCGGTTCATAAACTGGACATTTTTGTATAGACTTTGATGTAAGAGTGACATTAGACACACGTTGAACAATTTTTAGGTTGTTGTGTTGAGACTCAAACCCCATAATAATCGTTTTATTTTTGTGGTGATTATTACCCTCTCATAAGCGTTTGTTATTAAAAGTATTCCAGTTTACCGGATACTCGTAAATTAAAAATGTCACCATGCCAAGGAGTAAAAGAGACTCTCCGTTTCGTTAAGCACCCGTTATTATTTTGTGTACTTATTCTTCGGCCATGCTTCAAGCGCTGGTTGCTTCGTTCACGATAAACAGTAATTAACACGAGAATCAAAATCAAAGTCATTTATTCAAATAAGGCTGAGAATCAGCACTTTTTTAAAGTCAAAATTACATAAGATAGTCCCGCAAAACGCCAGCCCTTCACCACTTCCTAGTGCTTTATCTGGGAAGAAGAAGTGGCGCCATAAACTCCCCAGCAGCACAACTGTCTGTTCGGTTAGAAGAACTGGATTCTATACAATAGGAAGTAGGTGATACATTACAATTCACAAAACTTAATATTACATTATTTGCCTTATGTCAGCTAGCACACGCCAATATACCAACAAAAACATTGGAAACTATACTCAAGCAGAAATAAATTATAAAAACATAAACATAACTTAATAACTAAATGAAACCCAGGCACGAAGTGCGTGCTCGCTTACATATGCAATGTTGCATTATGTTTACATAGCTGTAACTTAAAGTCACAAAATGATAAAAATAATAATAGTTGTAACAATAACTAAACCATGGTCAGCAATATAATAATAGGACCTGACATCACAAGCGGCACCCGTTCACGAGCATAACATCTAACGGAGCATGACGAACTTGCTGCCGGTTGCTCAGGCAAGAATAATATGCTTAATCGTCGAGGTCGCTAGCCAATCACATATCGCAATACAACTCATTATCAAAAACATTGTTATCAGTAGATTATGTCAATAAGTAAGAAGAAGGAGTAATTATGGCTTTTATTATGCCTGAAGGATTTCTTATTTCTGCTTGAGTATAGTTTTTATGTTGTTGTTGGTATATTGGCGTGTGCTAGCTGACATAATGAGAAATAATTTAATTTAATTGTTTGTGTTTCGTAATGTTAATTACTTTGCATACTATTGTATAGAATCAAGTTCTTCTAACTGAACAGACAGATACGAGTATACTGATGGGCAGTTTGTTGTGTCACTTGTTGCCAGCTTAAGCACTAGGAAGTGGTGAAGGGCGGGTGTTTTAGGGGACTGTCTTATGTAATTTTTCATTCAAAAAGAGCTGATTCTCAGACTATATCAAAATAAAAAAGTCATGTATTAAAATAAATCACTTTTTAATTTGAATTTTGAAAATTGTTTTAAGTCAACGAAACGTTTGAAAAGCCCCAAGACGCCTGCTCAAACAAGTTGAAACAGCTGCTGTATGCTGAGGACTTCATGCTGAAGACCACGCCAGGCATGACTGGTACCGTGACATATAAAGTAAGTGACTGCTAGTTACTCTGTCACACTACTTTTATCCTTATACTTGAACTAGCGGTGCGCCCCAGCTTCGCATGGTTTTTACAACTATAAAAAAACCCTCTCACAGAGAGAAGGTCTGTGTCCCAGCTGTGGGAAGATAATAGGCAATCAGCCTATTATATTATAGCCTGCTGCTTCATGCAAAAAAAAACTTTAAAAAAAAAGTCCGTTGCGAGTGAAAAGTTCAAACAATAGTTTTAGTTTTTGGAGCAACATTTCCAAGTTTTCTTTCCATAAAACCTAATCCGTATCTACTATTAGAAACATTGTAAAACGAAAATAGCCAATTCGGTCTCAAATGATGCGCTTACCAACGAGTACTTACCACAGTTAATTTTATTTAAATAGTGTGGCGGCATCTACACCGCTACATCCCGATCACTATGTACGGTAAGCCGATCCCCTGGGAGAAGCAAGCCAAATACCTAGGCGTGATTCTCGATGAAAACCTTACCTTTAAGGCTCATATTAAGGCGGTTCACGCACGCGCCTCCTTCGCTCTTAGCAGGCTCCACTATGTACCTACTGACAGCCCGTAGTAAACTGTCACTTAAATGCAAGCTGCGCATCTACACCGCAGTCATCCGTCCCATCATGACCTATGCCTGCGTTGTATTTGCGCACGCTCACCCACGTCATCTCCATAAGATGCAGACCCTCCAGAACCGTTTCCTCAGAAAGGTCACGAGTGCCCCCTTCTATGTCCGTAATATAAATCTCCACATCGACCTTAAAATGCCTACCATAAACCAGTTCATGAAACGCTTATCGAAGCGTTTCTTTGACTGTGGCATCAAACACCCCAACCCCTTGATCTCAGCGTCCGCCCGCTACACTCCCTCCCGCATTAGCAGTATTCGCCGACCAAGGCATACTTTAATCGCCCCCGACGACGCCACTACCCTCCTCCAGGAGAGTAGTAAGGCCACCAGCACACTACATAAGCCCAAAACCCGATCGCCGTCCTACCGTCCTCGCCGCCGAGGCCCGCCGCGACGCCCAAATCCACGCCCCTCCCGACCCTAGCACGAGCCAGCCCGCGCTGCTGAGCCTGTAGCTTTAAATTCGTCCCTAAATCACTTAAATCCTGATCCAGCTAGTCCCTTGCTGCCCTCTTCCAGCGACGCCCTAAGCCGAGGTCCGTACCACACAAACTAAGCGACAACGCTAAGTACACCCCGTACTTAGCGTTGTCGCTTAGTTTTAGTTAGTATTTAAGTGTAAGTCCTGGCTGGAGGCCTTAATTTATTAGGGCAACCACAAGCAAGTCCGTTTAAGCAGACGACAACCTCATAGGTTGACCTGCGAGATGCCATTCCCAAAAAAAAATTAAAAAAATACACCGCTACATGCAAACAACGCATCACACAAGACCAGATGTATGTCGCTTTCATTTAGGTACTAAGTCACACAAATCCTGCATCGCGCAATCAAAGTTTAGCGCGCAGCTAGCATATATACAACTTCCCGACATCAATCATCGGGCAGTTGCCCACCAGATACGACATACATCTGGTCGGATGATCCTCCCTTTTCTAAAGAGTATGAGTGAACTTTACACCCTGTTCCTCATATCTCTTCAAATAGAACAAAATAATCACAAATCCCGTTTGGCACCCTTTTTTTACGGAACCCCAAAAACAAAAGAACGTCCATACCTTTAGCCCGGAACACAGCAGCGCTGCTTAGCGGTAGACATATAGTACAATGGTAACAAGATCTTTAAAAACAAAATTTCTTTGATAGTTGAGGCTGCCTTTACGTCAAGTAAAGGCAACCTCTCAACGGGAGCATGCGCCTGTAATGTAACCATTACTCGCGACCTACCCGTGTTACTTCTACCTTTTCAATTATATGTATGAACATATATGCTGCTGGTTTAAATTACCTCTCTACACTACCTAGCAGTTAACGGCCTGCGCAGATTACTTACAAAGCCTTAGCCGTTACAGTGGAATCATGGATTGTTACGTTACATGCGAATGTAACCAATTTTGTAAAAAAATATTGTTTTGTATATTTCCAGTTATCACTGTACGACCTTATTTTGCTTCGCTGTAGCTGTGTGACGCTCGAAGTGAGTATTAGAGGAGCATCTATTTTATTCATATTATACACTAGTGAGCCGCCCCTACTTCGCACAGCTTAAGATTTATTTAATATATTTGCAAGTTGAACATTAATATATGATACACATAAAACTTCCGGTATAAATTACCTGAATCTTTGTATTCAATCGATCCTCAAATAATAGCCAACTTGTTTTTTTTTTTTATAGCATTTTAATATGAATGTGCTTCTTTTTGTGAGCCTCTAAAGATTCCTATTTGAGGGTCCTTAAAATACTAGATAGCCAATTAACTGTAAATAACTTGGATGTTGCGTGGTTGGTCACAGTTCTAACTTAACCTAAACAGTTTGGTCGGAGTGCCCTAAATTTAATTTAATTTAAATAATTTAACTTAAATAATTTAACTTAAAATTAATAAACTAATCTTAAAGCCAATTACGGATTTACAATTTATAACCTACACTTATTAAATGCACAGAAACAAACAGAATGACAGGCTAGCACCCTACCATGGTGTGCTGTGTGGGTGAGTGTGTGTGTGTGGTATTGAGTTTTAATGGTGTATGGATAACTTATTCCATACTATTTATAACTGTTAGTCAATTCGTCGCAGACAGAACAGTTTTTTGAACATATTATTGGTGTAAAATATGTCAAGATGAGAGAATTTATTGTTAAAGTTTCTTAATAACCTACCAATCGTAGTTTGTACTACTATGCGGTACATCGAATAACTGGGTAAATTAGTAACTGCAACCAATTGTGAGATAAATGCAATAAATTAAAAAATGAATCAATTATTTAAAAAAAAAACATTATTAGGAGCCCAAAAAGTTTTCAGAAGTTGATCAATTCAAAAAAGTGTACATCATCAGAAAGAAGATCAGTTTCAATAATATTTTAGGGGATCAGTAAAATATTTCCCCATCAAAATCGGTTGCGGTGTTTTAAAGAACAACGCGGGCAAACAGACAGACATGAAATACGACTTTAATTTGTAATACGTACAGATAATAAATAATGTGTATTCCCTACTGTTAGTATAGCATCAAAATGTGGGTGATGCATTCAATATTTAATTCACTTTAAATACTCCCACTTATTATGAACATGAACGTTTTCACTTCGCAGATGGAGTGCACTAATCGTACAAAAGCATTTTTAGAATTCAGAGAAGTCTTTGAATACTCCCCCATGTTCGGCTCTCCGACACCCGAAGAAATACTGCAAGCTAGCGTAGTTACTGAAAGAGGCCAACAATTAAAAAAAGATGACGGTTCAGGCACTAACCCCTATATGAGACCAGAATTCATCAAATCTGGTGCACCATACAAAGGGAAGCAATTAAGTTACGATTTGTCCATACGATTTACTTTTAATACAAAAGCTTTAATGAAGTTTAAAATGTTTTCGAGTGACAATAAGACATCGGCACCAACAACCAGGAGGGTTTTTAAGAAAAAAAATAAGTTTCCGAGGAAGAAGATGAATTACTGGGGCTCGATTCGAACATTTGACAAAAGTGTTAAAGCAGCTGCTTTATTGGTCGACCATGAACTAGTGTTGGACACTGTGAGTGACGCATGTCGTACTCATGTCACTCCGAGTGTGGTAATAATAGGTTGCTTGCTCATAGGTGCTTGTTCAACTTTAGTCCATAGCGTCCGTCAATAAAACCTGAAATACCCTTGAAAGGTCTAAACAACACCAGGGACTGTAATCGGTAGTTAAACACGGATATTTCATTACCCTTCTGCTCTCACACCAGTTTTGGGGTTTTTTCTTTCCTATTGACCTTCAGCTCGGTGGAAATTAATTGTCATTGTATGGAAAAGTGTCGTGAAGATAGTTTTGAGTATGAATTTTGATTGCTAGAGGAGCAGGGGAAGACCAAGGCCTACAACATTCTCACGTTCACAAAATCTAAATTATAAATGAAATTAAAACAATAAAAACTTATTTAAACCCAATGACATGATTGTAATTTTCGACTGTAACAAATCTGAATTAATATCTGTTCACAAAAGACACTAATAAAGAGTTGAAATTAGAGTTATTAACATAACTAATGTTACAAGTTATTATAACTGTGTATATTAGTACGTTATGTGAACAATGATATCAACATCAACATTGAAATTCATCAACACCACTTGATCGAATGCAAAACCAATCAACTGCTAATTGTAACAACATTATGTTGATACAACATTTGTGTTAAGTGGACTACTCAGGTTCTTTGTCATTGAGTTCATTGAGTTAGAAAAAATTTAATGTACCTATTGTATAAATGTTTAAGGTATACAACAAGGAGTAGGTAATAATAAAGTACTTATTTGTGAAATAAACACTTGTTTTATTCAATACCAGCGACTTGTCCCTGCTGCGAACGGTTTTTACGACTTCACAAGACTATTGTATGACACATACCCTTCCAGCGATGGGCCTTATTAGAAGGCTGAAACTCACCCAAAGGGCAATTGAGAGGGCTTTGCTTGGAGTTTTCCTACGCGATCGAATCAAAACTAAAGAGATCCGCAGGAAAACCAAAGTAACTGACATAGCCCGAAGAATTGCCACACTTAAGTGGCAGTGCCATTGGGTGTGCCAGTGGATTGCTCGCAGAACTGATGGCCGATGGGGCCGAAAGGTTCTGGAGTGGCGACCGCGTATCGAAAAATATGTGTATTCAAACGCCAAGTTAAAAAAAAAAATTAACGTAACTTAAAGCAAACAACAAAACGGTTTTTTTTGTGTCGGCTCACGGTCACGGCCTCGGAGCAAATTATCCTATGGACCTATGGACGGAGCATTCGATGAAATCTAGGTGTCATTTTCAGTCAGTGTGCAGGTTTGTACTTCAGGTATCACGTTTGTGCTAGTGTGCGTGACTAGGAAAGGGTCGACGCTTCAAAACAAGTCGATAAAATTAGGGTAATGGGTAAAATGTACAGGATATAATTTAAATAAATACCCACGCAACCTATTTTTGTTTATTGTAGGAAAACATATTAGTTTACAGGCTGAGGTAAAGTACAGGATTGTTTTTGCTAACAACCTTTAAATAAAATCAGTTCATTATAATAATTTTTATAACTGTTTTCTATTACAGTGTTTTTCAATATAAAATGTATTCTGAGTTGTAAATACTTCTCGCATATAGATTTTAATAAGTGATATTTGTGATCCTCCATAAAATCAAACTACACTACGTGTTTATTTACAGAACGAAACATATTTTTGTAACAAGAAGATGTAGTCACTATCACTAGGTATAACATCGCAAATCATTTTAGGTACGTACAACTTTGCTGTTAATTTTGCTATGATGGCAGTTGAAATATCAAAGATTTCCCGCAATTTTATTTTTACATAATTTAAAAATATCAAGACATCTTTGCTCGGGTAAATAAGACCTCCTTTATCTTTGAAGGATATTGTTTTTTTCGTTGAACCGTTTAGTGCTGAAATGCACTCTTCACATGACAGATTCTTTTTGATTTTTTTAACCACAAACCCCGATCTGTATTGTATAACCTCCTCAGCATACTCTATAAGTCCGGCGGGGTCATTTAAGTAATTATGATCATAATTGTGTATTTCTTTTCCCCTCACTTCTTCAGAATCATCCAACATTCTGTGTTTTGGCAGAGAATTATTTATCATAAAAACGTGATATTTTTTTTGGTAATATTTAAAATAGGATTGTCCTCATAAGGAATACAATTTCCTTCTGCAGCTTTAATCTCGGCATGCACCAATATTTATTTATATGCCGCCCTATACTGCTTTGCTGAAGGATTAACAAATAAATACAAATCTAAACGTTAAAACCATAAAGCACTTATTACGTCAAACAAAGTCGCTAGTTGTTAAGAAACGTTATTGTTCACTAAGAATTATTATTAAAGCCCCCCATTGACCTAATTGCGCCTAAAAATAGCTTAAGGAGGTCTTGTGAAAACTTAATATATACAACGTGTCGTTTTGCATCCTCGTCAAATTTCAGGAGGCTGTTATGAAATACATAAATAATCTAATAAAATTACGATACTTGCTCAATAATAAATACGTACTTGTTTTTTTTTTGTTATTTAATGTTGACAGTTTTTCAGAATAAACCACTTTCAAAGATCAGAATCGTCCCGCTGCTTATGCGGTAGGCAATCTCGCACGGCTATGTCGCTTAAAAGGGCAGTTACAGTGCGGTATCACACGGGCCGCGTTTTACTTGCGTATTCCACACAATTCGATTATCATTTATAGTATGTACAGATAAATTTTAATTTTTGAAGAATCTTTCTTTTCTTAATTAAATCTTCGGAATGATTAATAGACAGACAAATGATAAAACAACTTCGGTAGACAAATGATAAAACCTAAGAACCCAATTTTTTTCAGTGAATTAATGACTAAGTTTACTAATAATTATTTTACATATTCAGTAACGTTTTCAATGAGACGGTACGTTTGTTCTTTGTTTATTGGGAGGATTGGTTTTTTATGACTGTATACGTTTAGGTTTCTAGAGTTTAAAAAACCAAATAACTGATTAAACATGCTCTACCAGATCGCTACGTTTTACCAACTCGTTTGCAACTTTGTACAGGAAAATTAGGACACGCGAAGTCTTTATACTGAAACAGTGTAAGCGTTGCTCATACGGACAGCGATGGACTAATTTTCCTGGATATAAGATGTTTAGTAAGTACTTGAACGAGGTCCATTACAAAAAGTTCTTATGATAACTAAAGAGCGCTTTTTCGTAATTCCTTCACCCTGGAAATGACAGACGACATTTCGTATAATTAGACAAGCAATATTAACAGTCGTGTCGACGCGGTAACACGTTGTGTGAGAGAGATGTACGTACTCGTAACGAGAAATTCGCGCCCCGGGCAAGGGATGCGACCGACGCGCGACGGAAACTGCCACTCACGTTGATGTTGGAGCATTCGATACTAAGTAGCAAATTTTTTTTTTTTAAACAAGCCGCGTGCCCGATGGAACTTAACATCGGAGAAAATAACAATCTTTTATACCAACTTACATCCCCTGTTTAATCTATTCAGGGGATTAATTTTCAAAAATCCATTATTTGTGCTCACCCTTTTTATTTCTAAGGAACTATTGTGCCTTTCAAGCTGTGCGTTGTCAGTAAATTTAAGATTTTCATTAAGTATATCATACCGCTCTTGACCACGAATTCGCCTGGTGGAAAGTGATGGATGATGTCTACGATGGAAGGAGTGTGCCCAGAAGATGCCTGTTCACTTTCGGTTTGACGTTTGACGGATTATAAATGATACTAGCTGGGGGTTTTGGACGGTGCGCATAATAAAATGGGTGAAAAGCGGTGAGTGACTTGTAGTTTTTAACAACATAAAGACAGCGCAGCACAGTAGCCTAATCTGCTTAAATATACTACACCTTTAACAATATCCGATTGAATATTTTTACACTGTCTGTTGTGTAACTCCACAGCTTAATGGGAAAAGTCAGACCTGTTCTCAGACTTTTGAGCTTCTGTTGTAACATGTATTCCAACGCAAGATTTTTTTGACATTAAAACAGTAGTCGAAATCAAAATCTAAAAAAGAGTCAAAACGAGCGTCACTTACAAGATTACACCCATTTAATATGTAAAGCACTATCGACACAACATCGTTCGTGACTTTTTGTTTGTTTCGCATTCATTGCAGGTGTTAATTATATTAAAGACGAGGGCAGGTGGGAGCCAGCAATGTACGGTGTACGGTGATGCCTCAGGCGCTGTCGACGCGTTATGCTGATCATTCAATAACTGCAGATTGGATGCCATGATGAGACTATAAGAAAACACATGCATACTATTAGTTTTATGGCGCTTCATAAGGGAATATGGTGCTTTGGAGATGTATCTGTTTGGAATAGCGCTTTTAGGGTTCCGTACCTAAAGGGTGCCAACGGGACCCTTTTACTAAACTTCCGCTGTCCGTCCGTCCGTCTGCTTGTCAGCGTCTTGTATCTCATGAGCCGTAATAGGTAGACAGTTGAATTTTTCACAGAGAATTTCTACTGCCGCTATAACAAAAATTAACAATCACAAAATAAAGTTACCAACTAAAAGTTAAAGCATACAAAATACGTGTCGTTTTTGGCGTTTTTTGGTGTACGGAACCCAGTCCAGTTACAGGAAGTAAGTCGCAAAATTTTTGCATCTGGTAAGTCCCTGAGACGATTACGGAACTTTCTTCCAACTGCCACTAAAACTGCGCTTGCACAATCCCTTTTACTTCTCATCCTTGACTACACGGATGTCAGTTATCTCGATCTCAATGAGGCACAACTAGATAAACTTGAGCGACTTCAAATTTTTTGCATAAGATTTATATTTGGCCTGCGCAAATATGATCACATTTCTGAATTTCGTAGAAAGCTCAAGTGGCTTCCCATACGCCTTCGCCGGAATTCTCATATCTTATTTCAGCTCTACAGTATTCTGTTCAACCCTACAAACCCCTCTTATCTTAAAAAACGTTTCAAGTTCCTTCATGACACACATAACAGATATCTGAGGTCATCGGAAAACTTAAGACTAGAGATGCCGATGCATTCCACCAGTTTTTATGACAAGTCTTTTACAGTTCAAGCAGTACGGTTATGGAATGCCTTGCCCATGTCGATAAGGCGTGCTCAATCACTGTCCACTTTTAAAATTCTAGTAAAAAAACACTTCCTTACTCCTTTATCATTATTACATATAGTTTCCTGAGTCTTGTTTCGTGTTTATTTTTGTATATATATGTGTAGATAAATGTGTGTATGTATTTAATGAATATGGTACACAACTGACTACCTGTAGTATTGTATCTCCTTCTCCCTGTAATCCATCCAAAGGTTGTCTGTAAAAGATCGCTTTTAGCGATAAGACCGCCCATTGTGTCACCCAATGTTAAATTTTCTAAAAACAGAGCAGTGAGTAATATAAAAAAAAAATCGTGACATCTGGTACTTTGGCGGTACCATGCCCAAAACACTCTTTCTCATCATGACAGTCTTACAACTCTTATTGCTAACTCAGTTTGCGTAATGGCTACAAATCGCGACATATCGTAAAGTTAACACTTTTTCGAATAACCTTATGTTTGTTTTGACGAAAACACTAATTTAAAAATATATAATGAGAGTAAGGTAAGTATTTTCAGGGATTTAAAGAATGGTACACAGATATCATCAATGTTCAGACCATACATTGATCTTATGCATCTTTTGTGCATCCTTCTCGGTAGAATTGCTCCAAAAAATAATGCCATTTCGCAAAATTGAGGCTAATAAGCCGTGGTATACAACTAGTAGCGCATCCATTTTTATTTTTCTAGCAATTTGGAAAAGTACGTATGCTGATTTATTTATTTTCTTACTTAGGTCATCTATGTGGGCCTTTCATTTAAGTTGGTTATCAAGGAATAAACCTAAGAATTTTGCTACTTTAACTTTTTCAATGTTACAGTTAGTATGTCTGATATTAACTTTTGGTTCTTTGGTGAAAGTGCATTATTTTGGTTTTCTTCAAGTTTGTTACAAAATTATTTTTATCAAGCCACTTAATTATGTCCGATAGTGTATTATTTATATCATCTTGTTAAATATTGCAATCAATAGGAGTATTAGTAATTAATGTGTGGGTACATTTTAGCAAGTCCCGTGTTTTTCTATCGACCACTGCCCCTAGCAACCTGAGTGCCCAAACTTTCCAAGCAAGGAGTTGCAGCTTGTCAGGTCTAAGAGGTTCTTGCATAGATCTTGTATAGGTACTGGCTCTCTGAGATCTCTCGTCTCAAAGTACGGGAACCAGTCACACTGGGTCCAGTATGGGGCGACTCATACACAGTACGTCCCCGTCCCATTTCCGATTTCTGATGACTGAGCGCTCAGTCTTAAATCAAGGCGAAGAGAACACCCATGCTAGTTAATGCTGTCACTTCTGACTGAAAGCATCGCAAAAGCTTTATGTGCCATCATTTGAGTCCCATGTGACTTACTGTCGCGTAACGGCTGACTTAGTCTGTTTCTAGGGAAGCGGTCGGCTAAGCCACTTTAACACTTTTAGCCGCACTTTTAGCTGATAGAGTGATGTTCAGCTAATCTGCTGACTTGGTCATTTTGCAAGTAACGTTCAGGAGCAATAGGGAACGTATCCTTCGTTTATCCTATACTAGCTAACACGGCGAACTTTGTCCCGCCTTAGAGGCAATGAATGAGCAGATTTTGGATTTTATTTTTGTTAGGATAACATATATAAATATAAATAATCAAGTATTTTAATGATTCTTTATTGGCCATGTATATTGTTGCATGGGTTGTACTCTTCAGTGAAACACTGTGATAGACGACATTGGTCGTTTTATTATCAGGCGCACGACCCGTGAACATGCCACATATAATTTACCATGGGAAAAACATAGTTTTTTTTTATTCAGACCACAAACTTTCAAGGATTGGCCTTGTGATTTGTTAATGTCGAATGCAATGACGAATGCAAGACGGATCGGAAATTGAAGTCGTTTAAACTCAAACGGCATATCGGTTGGGATCATCGGGATCCTCGGAATGAGAACTTCCTCACCTTCGAATTTTCCTTTGAGTATCGTGGCGTAAATCACATTATTCATCAATTTACTTACCAACAAACGCGTTCCGTTGCACAGTTTTGGTTGGCTTATGTTTCGAAACATGATTACTACGGAGCCAAAATTTAGTCGTTAATTGTGCGGTGATAACCCAGGCACATCCAAGGAGTTACAAAATTCAATTAGATTCTTGGTGGCTTCATCTTCATTTGTTACACAGTCAATTAGATTTGAATGAATGCAGTGTACCAATGATCTCATTCTGAATTATGTAGTTTAAGTCATCTACATCTTTCTTCTTAGCCGCCATAATTGCTCGCTCACTCAACCATTCATTATTTTTGTGGTTACTAATGATGTTTGGGAATACTTTGTTGATGAGTTCGTCTTTCGATGGGATAAAGTTACAGAAATTTGGAGGAAAAGAAATCAATCCGCTCGAATCGTCGACAGGTACTCGACCATTACCGATAGACAGCAATTGCTCAGAGAAATCTTCAGCAGATGTATCGTTCAGCAATGCAACTCTCTCATTGTTGTCAGCTGAAGTTTTTCACATAGCGCCATAGATTCGATGATTTGAGGAAAGCGTTTATTTCGTCGGCAGCAGTTGATCTTGGAATTACTGGCAGTGTTTGACGAAAATCGCCAGACAGTAAAATCATTCCGCCTCCAAAACATCTCGAGTCATTGCGTAGATCTTTCAATGTTCGGTTAAGTTCTTCCAATGCACGTTTATGCGCCATTATGCATTCGTCCCAGATGATGATTTTCGATGCTGATAAAATTTTGGCCATTTGGGAGTGTTTTGCAATATTACATGTTGGTTCTTCAATCGTTTGAAGATTTAACGGTCATTTTAATGCTGAATGAGCCGTACGGCATCCTTCTAACAATGTGTCTGCTATTCCAGAAGAAGCAACTGCAACCGCAATGTTGGATCTCGCAACTCTCTCGAACAGTGGCTAAAACTACTGTCATGAGGAATGTCTTACCAGTTCCACCAGGGTCATCCAGGAAATATAAACCACAATTTCCATTATCAATTTCTTACATTAATGTATCATGAACTTCCTTTTGTTGGGGATTTAACAGAGGTACAGTCGTTTGAACTACTAAATCTAATTCCTGATGATCTTGTTCACGTTCCCGTTCCAATCTTCGATTAAATATGTCATTCATTTCAGGATTTGGCGCTGGCATTCCTATCCTGACAAATAAACCACCGCACATGAGGTAGCACATGTCTTCGATCAAGAGCAAAGCCCGATTATTTATTTCCTCATTCATCTATCGTGATTTCTTGAACTGACACGAATTTGATCTAAAATGTCTTCTGACATATTATCCTTGGAAGAAAAGTATCCTATGTCCGTCTCCTGGTTCCTCTTTATTTTTTAAAGAAAGTAGGTTTGTATTAACACTTTTACACGTCAAACATTTTCTTTGTGATGACCGGGGTTCAAGGTGACTGATTATTGAAAGAAGGACATAGGTAGTTCATACAATTTACTAAACAAAGTTTCTACACATAAATACATAAATTTTCATTGATTGACCACGGCTGTACAAGATAACTAATTATAACAACGAAAAACAAACAAAGTAAACAAATTACAGAAATTATAAAACAAAGACTATAAGTAAAAAAAAAAAACAACATCCGGTTGGGATCGAACTCGTGGACGATAATTCTAAACCCGCCGCTACGCCGCGAGACCAGTCGGTTCCTTATATACCGTTGCGAAAATGCCGTTCGTTATTTCGCATTGAATCAATACAGAATACGCTACCACAATATCAATCATAATTATTGAGTCAGGACGTTAAGGGCGTTTCCGCAAGCTGAAGACAAAATGAGAACAGTCAGCCTTGCAAACACATCTCCAATTAACAACCTACACTTCGTTAAATAGACGCAAACACTTACCCCGTTACTTTTACTACTCGTCACATTAACAATACGTATGTTTCGACTAACAGTAATTTCGAAACAATTGTCTTTAATTTCCAATATTCCAGTACACACGCACATAGTCTTAACATTCACAATAATAACAATTAAATAATACTTAAGTAAGCAAATATTCATATCATTGTTTATTTTACAGATCATACTTTTATGAGGACCATGTAGGTAGGTGTCTGAAATGGTCTTTTGAGGAAAGAACCATACAGATTTGAGTGGACCTGTCCAGTCAGTGCACGCATTTGTCATTAATCCTGTAGCTCAACTCAAAACATAAGGAGCTTAACGAGTCGACGAACAATACCAAAGTAAGGACATTTGGGTAGGCCGCATTAAGTACTGAAGCTGCCAGATTATTAATAAAAAAACTGAGATAGAGAAAATATACACTAAGTCCCCACACAATAATTAAAATAATAAAAATATACTTCAAAAAGTAAATATTCGTGTCATTGTGTATAATCATGAAATGTCAAAGTGTATATCGGGAAAGGCCCTCATCAGCGATATTACACATGCACTTTGTAAGTAGGCGTGGATTGTCGGGCGAAGAAAATAGAGACACTAGTTATAGCACAATCATTTTATTTCACTCACAATTTCTTATATATAATCACCATGAAATGACCTGAAGGTAGAGGTCCGACATATTAAATGAAAGTATAAAATATAACAGTAACCAGGTTTTTTTTCCAACAGCTTGTTAATTAATTAAATGGATCGCTATAATAGCTCTAGGCGCTACAGCAGGTGCACCGGGCCGAGCCTGCCACAAGAATCATCCCTTCCAACGCTGCGCACTCGCTTACATAAAGTGGCCTTAGTAGTGGGGAGAGTGGGGAGGTGAATGCCACTTTGCACAGCGTAACTCTGCCCACTGCACGTGCTGTTTACAAAGGTCACGCCGACACGGCCATACTGACGTGCGGACGTCCTCGTACGCGTAGTCTCATCAAGCATTATCTAAAATGACAGAACGTTATTACTAAAGTTCGTTCATCCTGACTAGCAATCTGGTCCGGATCATCCCTTCACAGTTTGCTACTTACTCTAGACCGCTCGACATCGAGCCTTCGTGATTTGTCCTAATACTAGCAATCTGGCCCGGTTCACCCCTGCAGAGTTTGCAACTCATTCTGGACCGCTTGTTATTTAGCCTACAGGACTTTAGCAATCTGGACCAGTTCACCCCTTCAGAGCTTGCTACTAATTCTAGTCCGTTAGTTTTTGAACCTTCAGTACTCATCATTTTAATTCCTTTTTTTTTATCTCTGGACCAGTTTTACTGACTCTACAGGGTTACCTCATATGTCAATTATTAGTTTTTATTCGAATTTTAATAATAAAATAATTAGACACTCCACCGAACGCGTAGCAGGCCTGTATAATGCCGACCGAGTCTCAAGTCATACAGCCAGCAAATCATCACTTCAATGTGCATAAGCGTTCGGTGTTGTGTCATAGTGTCATGTCACCGAATGTGTCGTAGCAGACACATAATTCATATTCATGACACTAAACTAACAGCGACAACTATGAAATCTAAATAACAATAATTTAAGTATTGAAGCGCCGTCACGGCCAGACTGACATTCGCGCGTCCTTGTGCGTCTCCATCCTCTTAAGTCGCGGTAAGTAACCGCGGGCCCATTTTGCTGTAAAGAGAATAAAACTGGTAGATACATTACTTTGTACGCTCGTCCATCAGTGACATACATTACAATGTTTTATATTCCCACAAACTCAACCTTTAAGAGCTGACCCGGACAACTGAAATAGGCGTCCCTCCAACCAGCTATATCGCCAAATAACATGGACCGGGCAACCCATCAGCGTCGCTCCGATGGCTCACTAGTACCACCCACACTTATCTCCATTGATCTCATAGCCTCTCAGACTAGACGATCATTTTATAATATTATCTAGAACATCAGCCTGCATATTCCAGTTCTTTAGATCACCCAATAACACACATCATAGGACGTCAATCCGCATGAGTCGGTCCCTTATATTATCCTTACAGTTACTTTAGCTCACAGATTAGTATCAAAGTTACCTTTAATTACGTTTCTTCACTCTCCGAGGCCGAGAGGTTTCCAGACCTGGCGGTTAACGTACGTGAACTACAAATAGACAATACATCACTGCCACCAAATGACGACACCCATTTCACTCGCTAATCCCGAACTGCCGCCATCACGGCCTCCATCAAGCTACCAGTCAAGGTGGTAGCTACATCCACCAAGCCCTCACAACCCCCGGGCATAGCACGCAAACGTAAGCGTTTGCGTGCTATGCCCGTGCTATGCCCGCCGACTATATTTGTATGCTCTATTAGACACACAACAAAGAGAAGTCGGTACCCCCTGCAAAGCCCAGTCCGACCCCTCTGTCACATTCAATGAAGAAGGAATCGCCCCTATAAAACGGTCTCATTTTTCCCTTTGCGACGCAGCAGCTCTCCCAATATTCTCAGATGCTATCTTACGAATTTGAACCAAAAGAAAATATTTAAGTGGGAGCGAAAAACGAAAGAGAAAGAGGTAGACTAAAGACAAAAATAAAAAAAACTACCAAAAATTTGTCAGGACTTGAAAAATCATGACTTAAATAATTAAAAGTCGAGTGAACAGTGGTCCAAAAGTGAAGAATTGGACCTTACTAAAAGTATACTAGAATTATCAGATGCAGCACCCAACACCAGTGACTCAGATCCAGAACAACCACAACAAAGGGTTAGCAAAAATCAAAGAGAATTATATTTTAGCATGAAAATTATCGTATCTTCGCCATATGTTACTGATAAGTGTAATTTTAAAGAGCTAACTGATCAAGTGAAAAGGTTCGGTATTGAAAACGGACATTGTAAACCTAAGGGCCCTTTCTTAAAAGATAGTGACAATAGATCTTTTCAAGAAAAACATTACTACATATAATGTTGAAACGTTGTCTGGCGTGAAACTTGAATTTAATACTACAGAAGGCGTATTGTGAACCGTTTTGGTTAATCGCAAATCAAGCATCTAAGAAAATACAAATTGTTTGGATTGAGGGCTATGACGACTGGAAACATATTGTAGATGCCATACAAAGACACGAGACATCAAAAATTCATCTGGATTCCTGTCTTACGTATCAACAGTGGCGGCTACTACTAACTTTCTAGGCTTCTTGATGTTACTCTGACCCTTTCAACGTGTAATTTAGCCTTTCGTGGCCACAGAGAAAACGCAGATAGCAGTGATCCAAGCTCCAAAGGAAACTTTTTGAGTATTGTTGAGTTATTAGGAAAATACGACCCGTTTTTACAAGAATTGTTAAGGAAACTAAAGGGCCAGATAAAATACTTAAGTTCAAAAATACAAAATGAGCTAATTTCTGTCCTGGTTCTAAAAGTAGAAAATGCACTCATTAATGAAATAAATGCCGCACCATTCTAGTCTATTATATTCGTTACAACTCAAGATATTTCAAAAATTATCAAATGTGTAAACTTTACCGATATTGTATGATCGAAAAAGATGGTAATGTGATCCCAAAGGCACTTGTAATTAAAGAAAAATTTTTAGGATTTCATGAAGTTAAGGTTCAAACTGCCTTAGCAATGTTCAAGCAAATTATGAAATCCATAAATGACAAAGTATTCCTCTAAATAAGTGTCGAGGACAAGGATATGATGGTGCTAACACAATGAAAGGGACTTACGGTGGAGTTCAAAAACTCATAAAAGATGTCGAGCCAAATGCCGTATATGTTCACTGTGCTGCTCATAATTTAAATTTAGTATTTAATGATGCAGTGAGAGCGGTTATTGTTTTTTTTTTTTTTGTTTTTTTCAAAAATATGGAATATTTTATCAAGTTTTATATCTAATAAAGAAAGTGAGTCTTCAACTTCACTAACATTAAACCCTACTAGATGGGCACGACGTTATGATGCCGTTTTTGCTTTAAAAGCTCGGTTTGTTGAAGTCCAAAAAGCGCAAACGAAAACAATTCTGTTAAATTGCAAATCAGATGAAAGAAATGAAGCTGTTTCACTCAAAAAGAAGATCGAAAACTACAATTTTATTATGTTATTAGTTTTCCATTGCAAGATTCTACTTACTATCAATGCAGCCTCTACAGAATTTCAGTCTAAAGCCACCGATCTTTCAAATGCCTTAAAACGTTTGAAAATTTGTCTAGAAGAATTGGAAAGGTATCAACATGAATTTGAAAATTTAAAAATGGAAGCAAATAGTCTACACTCTTTAAAAAACAACACAAATTTAAAAATGGTCCATCACCCCTGAATTTTCTAAAGCTCGTCAGAGGAAGATAAAACGCCATTTTAATGAGCATTGCAAGATGAGCGTCTCCAAGATCCGGAAAGTTTGTTCTAAGTGAACATATTTCACCGAGTATTGGACATTATAAACAAACTGAAATCGCGTTTCCTTCCAATTAATGAAATGTTTCAAATTTCAGTGTTTTGCAGCGTTCCACTTTAAAAGTTTTAAATGACACTGATCTATTAAAAAAACTCTAGAATTTGTTGATGTAAATAAAAAAGACATATTATTCAAGCGATTAGTCCAATACCTCGAACACTTCAAACTTTTATCACCACAGCAGTTCGGCTTTCGCAGGAACAAATCCACTTCTGAAGCGGTCCATATGTTAGTTAACAATCTCCAAATTCCAAATGCCAAAATAGTTTCATTTGCAGACGATACTGCCATCACTTTCACCGCAAACTCTTGGTCAGAACTCCAAGTTACTGCACAAGACAGCTTTAATTCCGCCTTGAAGTGGCTTTCCGCTCATACCCTTACTCTCAATGCCAACAAAACTAATTTCATTACTTTTTCAATGACCAATTCTTCCCAACCAAAAACCTCAATCTCTATCAAAGCTCATTCTTTGTTCCCGGGGTGGAAAATCCTCATGGATGTCAGACTCTTACTGACTAAAAACCACCCCGGTGTTCCATCTCACACCTACGTCGGGGTCGCGGGAACATATGACTCTTCCGCAATCCCTACTAGTGCCGGCCCGCCTCTGCAATTGTCAATGTCTTACCTTAACCTCAGTAGAGCAGGTTAAATATCTTGGTGTAATTCTGGACAAAAACTTTAATTTGAAATCACATATCAACACTCTCTCTGGTCGCATACGAAAGTTAATTTAAATTTTTTAAACCCTGAGACATGTAGCCAACCCGATAATCATCCGTAACGTTTACTTCGCTCTTTGTCAGTCCATCCTAATCTATTGTATCTCATGCTGGGGTGGTGCTGCAGAGACCACTCTTAAGCCGCTGGAGGTTGCACACAGAGCTATTTTAAAAGTAGCTACGTTCAGACCGATACTCTCCCCAACTATTGAACTATATCATTCATGTAGCGTACTTAATGTAAGACAGCAATATATTTTGAATATAGTCCTTCTACAACACAAACGAACACCTTTCAAAAATCTCCAAGCGCCGCAAAGACCTAATCTGCACAATACCACCTACACGCACAGCTTTTATTAAAAAGTTTGCCCTCTACCTTGGCCTAGCACTCTACAATAAAATAAACGCAAAAACGCCGATTTACGGCTTAACACACTTTAATTGCAAAAAGACAGTTCGCTCTTTCCTTTTAAACCTAAAATATGACGAAACCGAATAATTTCTACCAACCACACCAATTTACTGAACATATTTTTTTTATATTTTTATAATTGTCGCTAATTTTATGTTCAATGTTTTTTTTTTTGTTTACTAATTTGTCTCTCATGTAGTGCTGTAATGATTATTATACATATTTAACACGTGCTATAAGTCAACCATTTATGACGGGGATCGGAACTGTTTCTCCTAAACACAGGTTATTTTGTAACCTATCTAGGAGATCAGTACGGCACCCACTAACTAGACAAGTAAGTTTATGCTTGTGCTTTATATAATATACTTTGCTATGTAATCTAGTCCTACTTGAAAGAATAAATCTTTACTATCACTTTATCTGAATCATTTGCCAGAGAAATTCTCAGTTTTCGATCTCCTTTCAGAGACGAAATAGAAAAATCTTCGTGTATTAGAGACCTTGCTGATTTATTAATAATAAAAAAAAAAAATGTCCTGCAGCTTTCCTGAAGTATGCACTATATTAATTTCATTTCTAACATTTCCTGTGACTAAAGCTGACTGAACGATCATTTTCAAAACTAAGTTGCAGTCTATCATTCTCAAGCTTTTACATGGTTCCATAAGTCGCCTGACTCTTATCAAAACTATTAATCTTGGCCTAGTTAATTTTGCTATGACTCTTATCTATTATGTTTTAATATTTAAAGAACTATTTCTAATACAGCATGTAACAAAAACCCTGTCGATCCTGAAAGGTATTATTTGGTATCGCACTGCGTACACAAATACGTAATCATTTAATGGATACGAGATTATTATTTTTCCTCAATTAAATTTTTTTATTTAAATAATTAAAAATAATCACAACAAAGGCAACACTGATCGCTCGACAATGTTCACCTACAGTTTCGTATCAAAGAAGCTGATTGAGCGAGGCAGTGCTTTGTCGCGTGCCAGCACACAAACTTATGACTAAAGAAATCTACGTTTTGCCTACGCGTAGGTATCAGTTGATATTGTATTGTAGGCATAGACGCTTAATGACCCTGAGTTCTGACCTGATTCTGTTAAGCAAGAAACAATTATTATTGAGTTAATTAAAACTCGTATTATGTGCTTTTGGCAATGTAGGTACCGACTGTAGTTAAAAGTTTATTAAAACATTTACTTGTTGCATACCTCGGCGATCATGTTTCACATGTCTACCTCCAATATTAATACAAATTCGACCTTTTTATTAAATGTTCACGTACTCTTCGCAGCGCACTTGTGTACGTTTTAAATCGAAAGCTTCTACAATCCGAGCTCTTACTTTGATTTCCGAATCACACTCACTTTTAAAAACCTTTTGTTTAGCATGACCCCATACATAAAAATCAACGTATTAAAATATTCCTGATTGGAATACGATATTGTTCGCGATACGACAGCCCGATCGAAAGCTATCTCCACGAGAGACTGACAACAAACAAGTAGCGTGCCAGTAGGCAACCAGTCGGCTACATCAAAGGGTCGATGATTCGTTAAAAGAGTGCCTACAGCGCGGCTAGTGCAGGGCGGTGTGCTTTGAAATAAAAATGGGTAAAAATGAAAAAAAATCGCCTGCCGTTGGAGTGTTATCAACTTTTGAAAATTTACCATATTTGGTGTTCAATTTCGCATGGTTCATAAAAATAAAAAAATCAACAACTTTTGGTTTTTCATTGGAGTTTCATTTTTTTACATTTTTTTCTAGTACATATGTTAAACCAGGAATACGCCTTTATTGGATCGGACAGGGTTTTTGTTTCATGTTGTTTAACCAGCTTTGAATAATATATTATCAGTTTTAAATAAGAGCAAAAAAAAATAAAAATATACAGTTTAAATCACAACAAATTATAATGTTGTTTAAATATTTTGCATCTCTTAATAGTAATAAAACTCAATGTCATTCTTTATAAGTAATTTTAATGTTCTAATTGCTGCTTAGAGTTCATAAGAGGTGCTGAACCTCTTTAATATAACAACTGCTTAACATGAGAGCTATAAACTATTTTAATTTAAATACAATTCTGGATGTGAGAATTATGGAGTAAAAATTTCGAGATTCTAAAATGCTTGTCGAATATGACATCGGTGAAGGCAAACAGGGTGAGGAAACCTGGACTTATAGTTAATAAAAGTTTGAAATCGCTAACCCATCTTGAGCAAGCGTGGCATCAAAAATCAAGTTATTTGAACAAAAACTGAGTAAAACATTTCACACGCTTCACCATGTCTGGAGGCCTTGTTGATTATGAGAAAAACTTCCCGAATCATAATTAGTTTGGTGGAATTGAGTTGGCGTGTGAAGCAGACATTCGAAACATGGAGGAATAAGTAAATGGAGGATCCAAATTGGCAGAACACGGACTCGAACTAAAAAGTTTATGGGCCATAAGTCATGTGTCCATCGGAAAAAAATGACGACTTTTCCATAAATTGTCATCCCCTACTTAAGAGGGTTAAGTAGGGGATTCTTTTTAAAAATCCCTCCTCAGCGCTCAATCAATCAATCAAGTCACCCTTTCGCAGTCCACTGCTGGACAGGACATAGGCCTCTCCTATGCCACAGCGTGTCGCACCACAACATCCCCCGCCTTCCGCATCCAGTCTGGCCCAGCCACCTTTTTGAGGTAGACGGTCCATCTAGCTGGGGGCCCCACACTACGTTTGCCGATGCGCGGTCTCCACTCCTCGACTCGTCTGCTCCACCGGCCACCGGCCGGTCCTTCGACAAACATGGCAAACACACTGCCACTGTAGCGCTCACCATCGTAATAAAAGAAAATCTTGTGCATTTCATGCTTCTAGACACAGCGGTTTGGGCTGTGCGTAATCTGTCAGTGAATGGATGAATGAAGTTGACTTTTATTATGTAGATTCACAAAAAAAAAATGTGTTTCTTAAACGAATTGCCTTCTTTGCCATACACGTTGCTACATTTTAAGAAAAAGACATTGGTTAAAATTTGTTTATGAACACACATTTGCGAATCTTGTTGCAAACGCAGCTCTCAACAGTGTGTAAAGCTCTTTCCCGCAATGATTTGATATGACAAATATGCGTCTGTGCTAATATCTGTTGGGACTTTGCGAACTTTTCTCTCAAGTTAAATCTCCATTTATTTCATAATCTGTGGAGATTAAAGCAAAGCGACAGGAACCAGTTTCAAGAAGTTTTTGCGGAACAGAATAATGGGTAGGTAGCATTTTTGGTGATGGTAACATTCAACACTCTGCATTCTTATATTCTCACATTTAAAACGTAGTCTTCTTGTCTGTATGTCCGATAGTGTGCTTATTTAAATCCGAGCAATAATTATCCTTTTTTTATCTTAAATGTTCTCTGACAAGATTTCGTAGACGAAAGACCACACAAGAAGTCGTCGAAAAATATAACATATTTTTGATTTCCTTATGCGATTGCATATGTCCACCATTGACATTCAGCATCTTTTGTGTTGTTAGTTTAGTCATTCTTGGTATGCGCCCACTGGCTCATCCACATTAAGCTATATATATAGTTTGTCGGGCTTCTTATCAAGTCTTGTGGGGCCAAACATTTAAGCCTCCTGAATGTCTTGGTTTTCATTAGGTTTGATGCCAGTTTATTGGGATGGGTCGTAATTGTATTTTTGTAGGCACTGACCCTTAGTGTGATTTCTTCTTTAACCTTTGGCATTTTTAAGTCCTGCTGTAAGTTATCGTTAGTGATGTACCATGGTGCATTAACGATTATTCTCAGCATTTTTGATTGGGACCTTTGGAGTATATCTATGTTTGAATTAGCATCCGTTTCCCACAGCTGTATTCCATAAGTTCAAATAGGCATATTGATGCATTTATAGATTCGAAGTTTATTTTCCAGCGAAAGCCTGGAATTTTTTGACAGTAGCCAATAGTGTTTCCTTAGTTGTAAGCTCAATGCTTTACGCTTCGTAAATATATGTTTTCTTCACGTTTGTCTACGGTCTAGGTACATTCCGAGGTATTTAGCTTCTTCTGTACTGGAGGGCATGAATCTCTTCTTGTCGTGAACGTCACGTGTACGGATTTGGTTTCATTTGCCTTTTGATTTGGTTTCATTCGCCATACTTTCAGCCATTTTGAAATTTCATCTAAGCTCGTTTATAGAATCTTAGACGCCTCGACCGCATCTTCATGCACAGTTAATGTAGCAGTGTCATCGGCAAATGTGCCCAAGACTACCCCTTCAGACACAGGGAGATCAGCTGTGTAAAGAAGATAAAGAATAGTACCCATTACACTGCCTTGAAGAACTCCTACTCGAATTTTGGACAGTCCGGTTACTTCCGTACCCTGTTTTACAAAGAAGTATCTCCCTTCCAGGTAGGATTTAATGAATATGAAGTAGTTTATTGGAAGTACCTTTTTAATTTTATATAAAAGTACATCATGCCATACTCGATCGAAAGCTTGTGATATGTCCAGGGAGGCGGCTGAACATTACTTCTTATCTTCATATGTTGCATGACTTTTTTTCTACCAGCCGATGTATTTAATTTATGGTCCCGTGACTTTGTCGAAACCCGAATTGGTGGTCAGGCAGCAATGAGTTTCGGTCTAACATAACATCACGCCTGCAATCTTTGAAGGGTTAGCTGTACCTATAGTACCTACACACACATTTCACCAGTAATGTTTAAGTCCCATGTAATAGGGGACGAGCCTATTGCCATCAACCTGGTACAAAGTTAGACTCCGGGCTGCTACTGAGAAATTTCAGATGAAAAGATTCAACTCTAGTAGCGCTTGCGACTATTAAACCAACGAAGCCAAAAATATGACTCATTGTGATGCACAAATAATCTAAAAATAAACCTTACTGCAATCTAACAACAGATTAACGAAATGACCTTGCCATCCATTCAATATTAAATAATCTTCCAACCAGCATCACTTGACCTACCCCAGGCTATAGAAATCCCTACATTTCGTTTTACAAATGAAATGTCGTTAATGAATGTGGATGGTGAAGACCAAATAAACGATGGATGGACTGTGAAGAATACGTAAGCACTATGTATCTATCACATAATTTATTTACCAGCCATTGCTTTTTACCTATTTTGATATAGTAATCAATCCACACATCAATACCAAATCTAGTAAAAATCAAATTCATACATCCATGTTGTGCTTGGTTAATTTACGATCGAGTTTATATTATCTGTTTACCCAATTTTTTTTCTTTTGTTCTTCCTTTTCCTCTTTGCTATTTTTTATATATTTTACAAACGTACAGCTGTGCGCTCTAACTATTAATCTTAGTTTTAGATAATGTTTCTCAGTAAGTGAATTATGTATGCAATTCTTTATGAGAAATATAGCTAGTATTAAACCATAATTTTGTTCTAGGTGCATCGTCTTCACATATAAATAAATAATCAATGTTTAAATACAAAATATTGTAAAACATTTTAAAAGAGTTTATTGTTAAACATTTCACCTCATCGGTGGAGTGTCTTGCCCAATCTTCTCCATACAAAACTATCTTCTGGAAGGGGCAACTAGAATCAATTCTATTATTTATGTAAATGTTGACGTTCAAAAGTGCCATTTACATAAATGGCACTTTTGAACGTCAACATTTGAGTTTGATTTTGACTTCAACTTTGAATAAAGAGAAGTACGAAAAAAAAAAGTTGTAGAGACGCCGAATAAATTGGGATAAGGTTAGGAGAATGATGACATTTTGTTGTACAAATTCAAACATATAAGGAGGTATGAGAAGTCTTGCTATACTGGCAATCAGTGTTGGGAAAACAAGATAGGCTTATCCGATTATCTGTACCATATTGTTAAGATATGACAAGGGAAAACGTATTTTATGATGTAGGGCACAAGATTTCGTTTCAAGTAAAGGGGTCAGAGGAAGATCGCGGATAGTCAAACAGCTATGTAAATTGTTTTTTAACAGGTATAAGTTTTGACACAGAAGTTTTTTTTACATTATTGGTGTAAACTTTATATTTGAACATTCTAACCATTTTAACCTTAAAGGCAGACTATTTATGCAGTAATAATTTCTGACGAATGGGCCCTAAATTTACACAAATAAAACAAAGTCGGGTAAGTTACACCATTTATAACTCAAGAACGGCTGGTTTTTTCTTTTCTGGTTTTTAATCTTTGATTTGTTGGATTTGTCTCGGCCCCAAATAGCAGAATAACTATTAATACATTCGAATCATTTCCACAAAATAATAATAATGAAGATAATATTTCGAGGCGGTACGATGTTCGCCGGGTGAGCTAGTTCTTAATAAATGTGTCACTAAAATATTGTTTGAAAGACCCGATTCAAATCAATAATTTGGCTTAGATAATAGTGATTCCTAAAAGTGTCAGTGTTTGATCCAAAAACCAATAACAAAATAATACATTTCACCTATTTTCAGCAAACATTCAACTAACGAATTTATTATACAAACCCATAAAACTACCAACACAGTGTCATCAATCAATGACACTGTGTCGCAATCACTATCTCGTGAAGATACAAGATCAGCGGCAGTTGACAACGAACGAACGCAAAACAACACACGATCTAATTTGATTCAAATTTTAAAATAGTCAGCAAAAGTGCTCTTCGAACACAAATCATTTCAGTGGCAGAAAGTGCCCTTCGATATGAAATTATTTACTACATAAAGTTTCCTACGATCTAAAATGTTTTTAACAGTAAAAGAGACAGTTTTTGTGTGTTTCTTGGTGACTGTACTTTTGTTAGTGTTCATATACCTGCAGATCTGTGACGTGATGATTGGACACTATGTCTTCAGAGTCTTCAGTAAGTCCTTCTTTATTTTAACTAACTTTTTTGACTAGCTTTATTTGTACCTTTAGCAACAATAAATTATATTATATTCTAATGTATACAGCATAAGTGGTAGTTTCAAATGAACTTATATTTAAACACTTTGAATTTATAGGTTACTACTATCTCTTTATCTCAAAAGATCGTGGCTAAATAACAACGGCCGCACGTCGATCGAAGGTTAACCTGTGGATGGTTATCCATCCATCACATATCGAGACCCCTCTTTGCCTCCGAAAGCACGTTAAGCCGTTGGACTCAGCTGTCATTCGTAGATCTTTGATCGTCGTTACGGGTAATCAGAAGTCCAAAACTCTGAGAACCAGTCTTACCAAGGGGTATCGTGTTACCCAGTAACTGGGTTATGGACGCTGGATAAGCAGTCGCTCCATGTGAAGTACTAGTATTCAGATGCATCCGGTTAGACGGCCCCAATAAAGTTATTGAAATAAGTTGAGAAAAGGCCGATTTATAGATTATACCTATGTACGACTGATGATGTCCAGCCAGGGTCTGCACAGGGCTTCGGTCAGATGGAACCAGGGAGCCTTTGAATAAAACACAGCAACCCTGTTCCAACGGTGTATTTCGCTTGACAAAAGGGATTAATCTAAGTACATAGGCTCCTCATATACTATCTACGGAGAACCATAACACCGCGATCTATAAAATAGTAAAACGCCATCAATCAAGGCATGAAGAATTAATTATAACAAAACAGTGTGCCTAGGGTACGTTCAGCTTAGTCGACACAGTGCAACCAGGTTATACATTCTCCCCCCATTAAGGGCAAGCATAAATTGACCTTAATATTATAATAAGTTCATGCAACAACAAACATTAAATATTACGGACTAACCAACTAATGTAACGTTAACAATTGTATAAATATAAACTAAAATGGTAAGAACAAACAAAATATCATTTGATTTAAACCACCGTACATACTTATCTATGAATTCTCCTTCATAAGTATAAAAATCTGATTATTACACAAAATAAAAGCTATTCAGTAACAGGGAGCAAACATAATTTAGAAACAGGTCTTTTAATAATCGAGTTTTTCGTTTTAATAGTGACCACTCGTACGATCCCGTCACTACCTGGATGCTCTTCCTCTACTAAACCCCAAAATAATGGGGTGTTTTCTTGAAATATTCAACTCGGATGCTTCTAATCTGACGCCTATCCTTAAAATATTTTTTTTATCTAAAAAACGATTTTATGTTTTTAGGATACTTTTTGATTTAATTAGTTCTTTCTTTTCTAATGACTTTATTTCCTCTTCAAAATTTTTTCTCTGACACAATCTCTCACATGTCTCAAAAGCTTCATTTATTTCTTCGATTCGTAAATAACCTTTCCACCCCATTTCAGATCTATTTTTTCTGGTTGTCAACCTACGCCTAGAGTATGCTATAACCCTGGTAAGCCGCGTCAACGTTGAATATCGATCCTAGATATCCGGATCATCTACAACGTGATGCACTGCGACTGATTCTAATTCAGTGTGCAAACCTTGAGATTTAACATAGCTAATGATTCTTTCCCGCAAGAAATCAGGTCCTTCAAACCACAATTAATGTTTGCTTAGCTCTGCAGGGAGCATGCCCCTGGATGCGCAGTCGGCAGGGTTTTTGTTTTGTAGAAACATGCGACCATTGCCATGGATCCAACGAGTAAGTATCTCTGACACTAGATTCACGAGCCAAGCCAGCACAATGCTGGAATCAGTCCAAGGTCGCAGATTCAATTCTAACAATAGTCTTTTCAGCAGTCCGGCCCCGCACAATTCTAGTCGCGGAATCGACACTTTTTTTATCGGTGCGTCTTTGGTTTTGGCAGTAACCAACGAAATCTTAATGTTACCCGTCGAATCAATCACACGGAGATAAATTACCGCAGCATATGCCGATTTCGAGGCATCGCAGAAGCCGTGCGTGAGTTGGTACCTACCCACCTGGGTACCGTAATATTTTTCAACTCACCTAAACTATTGCGGTAAGTACACCATTCTTTATTTATTTCACGTGGGATTTCGTCATCCCATTTGATCCCAGAAATCCATAGTTTTTGAATTTGCATTTTGGCTATTACAATCACGGGAGCTACCCATCCTAAAGGGTCAAATAATCTTTTTGTTACAGGTTCCTGCAGCGGAGACAATTTGACGGAGTACTGGAAGTTGTCCCAGCTTCTGTTCCAGGTAAGTCCCAGTGTTTTTATTATCGCATCCTTCTTAATGTCGATCTCTTTACATACCCTTTCTTGTCCTTTACACCGTTCCCCGATTATTCTCTTTAGTAATTCATCGCTGTTGCTCGACCACTTCTGTAAATTGAATCCTGCTTTACCTAGTAACTCCTCCATTTGACTGTAAATTTGTATTCCTTCTTCAATAGTATCACAACCGGTCAGAAGATCATCCATATAATAATCGTTGAGAACTCTTTCAGCCGCCAGTGGGTAATTCGGCGCAGAAGACGTCCCGAAGGTAAGTAACTTATAATCCTTAATGGCCGAATCCTTGTGGTTTCTCCACACAATGCGTTGAAGGTCTGAGTGTTCATCGGCCACGCGCACTATTCGATACATTTTAATTATGTCCGATACTAGGCAAATACGGTGAGTTCTCCACCGGATGAGTAAATGTCGCAAATCCGGTTGCAGACCAGGATTGATCATTAAATCATCGTTAAGAGATATCCCATTACTTCCATTGCAGGATGCGTCAATGACGACTCGCACCTTTGTTGTGTCCTTGTCGTTTCTCACAACTGCATGATGAGGCAAGTATACCGCATGTTTATTTTCTATATCCGCTTCGGCTATTGGCTTCATGTGATCTAGCAGTAAATATTCTTGTATTACCTCGGCGTATTTTGTTTAAAGCTTCCCATTTTATTTAGTTTAGTTGACCTAGCAGTAAATATTCTTGTATTACCTCGGCGTATTTTGTTTAAAGCTCCCCATTTTTATTTAGTTTAGTTTCCAGGGCTTAAAATCGCTTTATGGCTATGGATTTTGAACCGCCATATTTGCAGCCTGGATATTCGCTTCGGAATGGTAAGTTCACTATGTAACGGCCCTGCACGTCTCTGACCGTCGTAGCTTTAAATAGCTCCTCGCATTTTATTTCTTCATTTGTCATTTTCTGTTGACCAGAAGTCGTCTTCTTTTTGCACTTGACAATGTAATGTCAGTACACCTTCAGTTTGAGTAACCGATGAATCTACAACTCCAGATAAAATCCAACCTAAAGCTGTAGACTGAGCAATAAGTGAACCTGTAGGACTATGCATCAACCCTTCATTTATTATCTGGCTATACATCTCAGCTCCTAATAAAAGGTCAATTTTATTAGGTTGATGATACTTCGGATCAGCAAGATCAATCCCTCCTAATTCTGACCATTCCAATACATCTACTTTCATCGTTGGAAGGAGAGTAGTGATTGCGGACAGAACATGAGCCTTAAAGGTGAATGTGCAATGTGGATTGACTCTAGATCGAATTTTCATGTACTATTGATTTGGAAAGTAATTCTTGATCTCCCCCTAGACCAGAAATCTTACTTCTCAACGAAATATTTTTAATTTCAGGTCCTGAACGGTGCTTTCTGTGAAAAAGTTTGCCTGCGAGCCTTGGTCCAGTAACGCTCTTAAAACGTGAATTGTCGCTAGCAAAACCTGCTTACATATTTTACCTGTCGAAAAACAGCTTACTACCGACGATTGACTTTCTGTTTTTTCAGCAGTACCCCCTGCCTTAGGAGACTCCAGCTCCTGCTGCGGAACGCTCCTGCCCGATTCCCGATTTGAATTGACATCAGTGGTCTCAGGCGTATCTGAGTTCTTTGGGTGTAATAGTGTGTGGTGACGACGGTGGCATAATTTACATTTGGTACTAATGCGACAAACCCTCGCTGTATGGTTATAGCCCAAGCAGTTAAAGCATATTTTTTTTTGCAGTGACGAAATCGCGACGTTTGTTCACTAATTTACGAGAAAACTTCTTACAGCCACTTAACCTATATGTATTCTCAGAACAAAACGAACAGACAACTTCGGATACATGTAATGATTTTAATTTGGAATCATTATTTCTGTTAATTCTGTTTGCTGGAGGTTTATTATCAATAAACTCTAGGGCCCTGCATCTATTTGTTAGGAAATCTTTGAATTGCTGGTAAGTTGGCAAGTCAACGGAACTGCTGTGGCTACTTAATTCAAACTCCCATTGCTTTCTCGATTCCAAGTCCAATTTTAAAGTTAAAATGTAAATAATCATGATATCCCAATTTGCTACATCTATTCTGAGGTTTGCCAACCCACTTAAGCAATCACTGGTAGTGTCCACTAATTCCTTTAAGTGATATGCTGATTCTGCAGTAATGTTTTTCTGGCTAAGAAGTCGCCGTATTATGTTGTGAGATAGATACCGTTTATAATCATACCTTCTTTTTAACAACAACCAACATCTTTCGTAGTTGTCGTCTGCAATCGGTATTTGCCTCATTAATTGTTCGGCTTCACCAGTCAAGTAACTTTTCAAATAATGAATTTTTTGGACGCTACTCAGTGTTGAATTATTATGCACTAACGAAATAAATAAATCTCGAAAACAAACCCATTCTTCATAATTTCCAGAAAGTTTAGGGATAACAATTTTTGGTAATTGAACGGTATGAGATTTTGTTCCATCATATGGATTCCCAGCGCACACGTTTTCATCCTTTGAGTTTTTACCAATTAACAGCAATACAGATTTCAATTCGGCTTTATATTCTAAATAACATTCTTCAGATTCATCATACATATCGTTTTTTCAATATTCGTGCTCACATAACTGAGAACCAAATTTTTCGATTAACGTTCTGTGGGTATTAGTAAAAACATCCCATAGTTTTTCTAAAGCTTCTAATCTCACTTGAACGTAAACATCAATGATCCTTTCCCCAGGAGGCTTTTTAAAGTTACGTCTGGCTTTAACAATATTATTGAAATTGTCACTTTGAAGTAACAGTTTGGACTCCATCGTAAACAATAACAAACAACTAGGCGAGAAACAAAAAATAAATAAATAAACCTGTAAAGAAACGCAAAGGACTCGTCCAAACTCAATAAACAACGTAAAATTAAACACAATATTTTTGTTCAATCTAAAACTAAAAACAGTAAAATCTCTGGAACGTTTTCATAAAGTTAGCAGAATTGTAACACCGATGACAATTAACATCACTTCGAATGACAGTTCGCGTCACTATCAACGTCAATTCGAATGACAGTCCGTGTCACTGTCAATGTCAATTTTGGAATTGATGGCTGTCACTTTTTGACAGTGACAGTTAATGTCACTTTGACAGTCACTTATTTAAATTGTTCAAACACTCATGTTTCTTTGCACTTGGTCCACTCACTTACGATTGCACCAAACTCGTGACGTCACTCCACCTGGTCACCCTCGATTCTTCAGGTGACTTCCGGGTCCAATATCCTGACAGCGCCGAAGCCTGTCTCGAAGTCCAAGGCAGGACTCACCACCAAACCCTGGCTCCTGATTGATGCTGCAGCAGCTCCTCACGAGCTGATCTGCTTGCACGGAAGACACCCCCCCGACTCAGTTACGCAGAAGTGCACCAACGTAAAGGTGCCCCGATACTGATGTATCCGGCTCGAAGGACCATGTACGACCTGATGATTTCCAGCCAGGGTCCGCACAGGGCTTCGGTCAGATGGAACCAGGGAGCCTTTGCATAATACACAGCAAGCCTGTTCCAACGGTATATTTCGCTTGCCAAAAAGGGATTAATCTAAGTACATAAGCTCCTTATATACTATCTACGGAGAACCATAACACCGCGATCTACAAAATAGTACAACGCAACGCCATCTATCGAGGCATCAAGAATTAATTATTACAAAACAGTGTGCCTAGGGTATGTTCAGCTTAGTCGACACAGTGCAACCTGGTTATACACCTATGCACAAATAGGGCTCGTCATATCATCCTTGTCTATATAGAACCTCATGACTTTGAAATATATATGTACCTGTTATTGATAATTGGCCGCGTGGGGTCATTGACTGTTTTATTATTGTTACAACCCAATATCTTACCACTTAGCATAATCTATGTATTCCTGATGACGTTGAAGAAAAGGAGTGTCTAGACAGACTCAAAATATGATATGCAAACGGAACACAGTCAATGTTGCAGTCCAAAGGATTTTCTTGATAAGCAATTAAGATCCAATTACCTAAACACATGCCGAACTGGATATTGAATGGGCCTAGACAAACGGCATTCGCTTCGGAGCGATTCTATTTCTACAATCGCTACCGCTTCGCTATGATGCTACGCTAACTGCCGAACCCAATAACGTATCTATCTCCAATTTTGACGTAATTGAGTTAGAAAAATACTACTAAAAAAACTATTATTCTCTGGTTTTAACGTCCCAATAAAGCCAAAGTATGCGGCTTTATAGCGTGTTGACAGCTATTTGTTTGACAGGGACAGATAGAACTATACTGTCCATCATCATATTGAGTTTGGCCGTAAGAACTATGACCACGTGACATTTCGATAGCTTAAGTCAACCCTACACATTTTTGGCTTTACTACTAGCGTCATCGCTAATCGAACGTTACGAATGTTACTTTGTCTAGGCCATCTTGACGGCTTATTTATTCATACATAATTAAAATCGTACAAAACCACCTATTGCACTCATTATCATAGAAGCGTTTAAAAATTAGTCGCATTAAAAAATGGATCTGCACCGGGAACATTTTTGCTCTATGTTTTTTTACGATTTCAAGTGTCGCCTGTAACCGGACGAATCGTACTATAGACTTCAAATGGCATTCATGGATGAAGGCCCTTCCAAGGCAATCGTGTATCGTTGGTATAACGAATTCAAGAGCGGTCGTTTAACTTTGGGGGATGAAGAAATAAGTGGTCGCACTTTGACGGCTGTACGGAAGAAAACGTGTTAAATTTAATCTAAGACAATAGGCGAGTTACGTATCAAAAGATTCAGCACATACTGCAGGTTGGATCGGGAAGCCTTCACGAAATTCTACACTTGCATCTTCGCGTCAGGAGGATAGTTACATGCTGGGTGCCACACAATCTCACCGATGCTCGGAAGCAGGCTCGGGTGGAATGGTGCCGTGTTATGATAAATAAATTTGAAGCAGGCTCGTTTCGGCGTGTTTACGACAACATTACAGGTGATGAGTCTTGGATTTATCAATACGATACAGAAACGAAGCGCCAGTCGATGGTTTGGGTGTTTCCGAACAACACTTATCAAAGTGATGTGATCTAGAAGCAAGGGGAAAATTTTGATAGCGAGATTTTTGAATTCGACTAGCTACTTGGTGTCAATTCATTTACCTTCCTGAATGGTATACTACCAAATGCTTGGCAGACATTTTCTCTGTTGTGAGCAACAAGCGACCAAAAACAGGGCTCAACGCGCCTTCGCACACCGCGCTCAAAACGAGAGACTTCTTGGACAGCACGTCGTTTAACATCCTGGGTCGCCCTCCTTACAGCCTTGACCTAGCAACGTGTGACTTCTTTTAATTCCGGAAGATGCGCTGTCAGAATTCGTTCGTGACCTGGTAAACGAGGTGTTTACGGCGTACTGGAAAAAGTGTTTTGAAAACTGGTTCAGTCGCATGAAACTTCGTATAGGTATGAAGAGATATGAGGAACAGGGTGTAAAGTTCACTCATACTCATTTAGAAAAGGGAGGATCCACCGACCAGATGGATGTCGTATCTGGTGGGCAACTGCCCGACGATTGATGTCGGGAAGTTGTATATATGTAGCTGCGCGGTAAACTCTGATGGCACGATGTAGGATTTGTGTGACGTCAGTGTGATGCGTTGTTCGCATGTAGCGGTGTAGATGCCGCCACATCACTCCCTTCCGGAGACCGGAGGTCCGGAGGTGATAGTGGACTAAGTCTTGTATCTTGCGATACTTGCCAGTGCCAGTTGGGGTTCCAGTGGGTTGGAACCGGGTGTCGCATAGTTCGCGGTGAGTCGGAACTGTCTGCGAAGATGCCCCAGTGAGTCAGGGTGGCTGACTGCTGGTGTCGACCGGGAGAGGGATTTTAGCTCCCTGCTTGTGGACCGGCCGATTGTGCAGTGTGCTGTGCAAGGTTGCTGATGAGGCTGAGGGTGATGACCAGGTATGCGCTAGCGCTGTATGCTGATGGTCAGGACAACCGCTCAAGCCGTGGTTTCTGGCTGGCTGTGTGACTTACGGGAGTGATGATGATGACGTCACGCTGAAGTAGTTGCACGAAGGCTGCGCTGACGTTTAAATAATAATTGGTTATTTGAAGGGGTACGTTCTGTTGCCTTACTTGACCTACCTTGTTTAAATAATTTTTCGGAGTGACCTCCACAACTACAACTGAATAGTCTAAAACACTAAAGAGGTTTTGATAACAAAATCAAAACAATCAAAGTCAAAAGTCATTTATTCAAATTAGGCTGAGAATCAGCACTTTTCGAACGTCAAAATTACATAAGACAGTCCCCCAAAATGCCCGCCCTTCACCACTTCCTATTGCTTTAGCTGGGAAGAAGAAGTGGCGCAACAAACTCCCCAGCAGTACAGCTGTCTGTTCGGTTAGAAGAAATGGATTTTATACAATTGTAAGTAATTACCAAAACATTAAATTAAATTAAATTGCCATACGTCAGCTAGCCATGCCAATACCAAATAAAGAAAAATAATGTTAATAAAACTTAATACATAAATAAAAGCCTCCAGGCCTATAGGGCATGGCAGCATACATATGCAATACTGGAATTATTATACAAACAAATAAAATAAATAAATGATAAACTAGGACCATCAAAGTAAAATAAATTAACAGAACAATTACTGTAACAATAATAAAACCATAGACAGCAAGACGACCATTCACCACAAGCAGCACCCGTTCACGAGCATAACGCAAAGATCAGCCAGTACCCCCCTCGCCATATTTGAGGGAAGGACGAAACCCGACCCCCGACGCTACCGCAAGCAGTGACATCTAATGGAGCATGACGAACTTGCTGCCGGTTGCTCAGGCAAGAATAATATTATCAATTGTCGAGGTCGCTAGCTAACCACATATTGCAATACAGCTCATTAATAAAAACATTGTAATGAGTAGAACTTGTCAATAATAAATGAAGATAACAAAATAATTGACTTGTACCGTCAAATAAAAAAACAAATATATGAACTCATATACCCTGTCAGTAGGTAAGCTGATTCTGGAGAAAGAACACGAACATTGTCTTGTCATCTCAATCACAGCGACCAACTGTTCTTATCGTTTAAGTAGTCGTTAATGGAATAATATGCCTTTGAACAAAGGTTGGATTTAACTTGAGCCTTAAAAGCATTAGAAGGTAAATTTAGTAAAGAAGAGGGTAACTTGTTATAAAAGGTTATACCAAGCCCAACAAACGAATTATGAACCTTATGAAGCCGGTGAAAGGGAGCACGTAGTTTGTTCTTATTTCTGGTGTTAACATTATGAAAATCACTGTTTTTAGTGTACATGTGTATATTTTGCCTAATATATAAGATGTTGGCGAAGATGAATTGAGATGCCACCGTGAGAATACCAATATCTTTAAAAAAAAACTCTAAGAGAAACTCTGGCTCCTAGCTGGAAAATTGCTCGGACAGCTCGTTTTTGAAGGACGAATATATTTTGTTTATCAGCGGCTTTAACCCACAGCAGAATACCGTAGGACATAACGCTGTGGAAATAACTAAAATAGTCTAACCGAGCTGTATCAACGTCAGTGTATTGTCTTACTTTCCTGACGGCGTAGGCGGCTGAACAAAGCCTCCCCGCTAGGCTTGATATATGTGGGTCCCCACTGTGTTTGACATCTACTATTATGTCCAGAAAAACCGCCGAGCCTACAGTTTCAAGCAGCTCTTTATCTAAGACAATGTTGGGTCCTAGATTTCTAACATTCAATAAGGCGAACTTCACACATTTCGTTTTCTTGGCATTGAGAACTAGGTTATTTGACGTAAACCAATCCGTAACCATTGAGAGTGCACTGTTTACGTCCTCAAAATCTTGTCTATTCTTGTCAACTTTAAAAATAAGAGAGGTGTCATCTGTAAACAGTGCAACGTCACAGATATCATTTAAATAGAATGGTAAGTCATTGATATACACTAAGAACAAGAATGGACCCAGTATTGAGCCTTGAGGTACACCTAACTGAACTGGTAGCTCGGCAGATTTCACACCATCGACATCCACACATTGGAACCTATTATGTAAATAAGAATTTATTACGTTGAGAGCTTCGTTTTGGATACCGTAATGACGTAGTTTACGCAAAAGCGTGTCATGGTGCACGCAATCAAAGGCTTTAGAGAGATCACAGAAAACTCCAATAGCATTTTGCGATTTCTCCCATGCATTAAATGTGTTTCAGCAGAGCAACACCCGCATCTGCAGTCGAACGTCCTTTTGTAAAGCCATATTGTTCATTATGAAGTAGGCTATTTAAATTAAAATGTCTTAGCAACTGATTAAATATTAACTTTTCAAATATTTTGCTAAATGCTGGTAAGATAGAAATAGGCCTAAAATTGCCAATGTTATTTTTATTACCAGATTTAAATAATGGTATGACTTTACTACTCTTCATGAGGTCAGGAAAAGTTCCTAAATCAACACATTTATTAAAAGTAACAGCTATATAGGGGGCTACGATGTCTATTATATTACTTAAAAGTTTAATGGAGATGCCCCAGTAATTACCAGTGTTTTTAGACTTAAGAGTGTTAAAGACGTTAATTACATCACTAATTCTTCTTCTAGGTCCCTAACCTTATGCAAAGCCTCCTCATTTAAGTTACTGCAGTTATTGAAACCATCTGTAATTAACCGCAATTTGTCCCGTTCATCAACAACATCCAGGTATTGTCGATGTAGGTCTACTAGCTCCTGTTTTAAGCTGGTATTTTTGTAAACAACCTTCTCGACTTCTTTCTCACTATCCTCAATTTCCTGTAACAGCTGTTCACATTTACTGTTTGAAGCCTTTAGATTTTTAGGGTCGTTTTCAATTTAAGCTCCAACTCCTGAGTTGCAGCCTTACGGGTCATCACAGGCATGGTTTCAGTTCAGGAATAAGTACTGAAAGCAGAATGAAATAAACGGTAAGAACTAATTAGACAGTCAAACAAAAGGGAAAGCTAGAATAGAAATAAAAATAGGAGAAGTTAGTGTTGCTTAAAAGGTAAATGAGGTAGTCTGCTGAATCTTATTGAAATGTAACTGATTTGCTCAGATCAAGTACAAATTTATTCTATTGACTTAAAATTTTACTTTTGCATATGTGGGTAGAATGCCTATGTTACAAGAATACAAGTTTATCAAAGATTACAATTAAAAAAAAAAAACGACAGTCAACGTTATTGTTATGTACAAGGTAAAAGATTTGACACGTAACGTTATTTGACAGTAAAGTTTCGTTTACATTTATTTTACAAACTGACTTAGACCTAGTGCCAAATCAATCAAAAATTGTGATACTAAGACTCAATAGAATATGTTACAGAGTCGTAAGTGAAGATTGTGTGCTTATTATTAATAAATGTATACAATACTCCACGTTTAAACCCGCTGGTTGGACATCAGCTGTTCGTTATAGGTTGCCGGTAACGATGGGCCATCAACACTGTGATTGACTTTGTAATTTTGCAGGCAAACAATAATCCTACGTATTTATGCAGTTATGTAACATCTAGATATATAATTACACCTTAATTACACTTAAAAATTAAATAAAACTGATTATAAAATACCAACATAACATAACATCAACGCCTGTAATTCCAGAAGGGTCAGGCAGAGGTGTATGTACCTAAAGTACACCCACATTTCGCCAGTAATGTTTAAGTCCCATGTAATAGGGGGCGAGCCTATTGCCATCAAACGGTGTGCCCGTTCCATCAAAAATCTGGGCTGCTACTGTGAAATTCCTGTTGAAAAACCCAATTACACATTGCCTGACCCAGGAATCGAATCCAGGACCTCATGCTCAGCAGTAGCGCTTACAGACAATATACCAACGAGGCAGAAAAACTAACAAATGTTTGCTTTATCAAAAGTAGTATGAAAGAAAAAGCCTGTGCAAGCTGCGATTGAAATAACTGAAAACTACTGATTGGGTAATTTAAATCAGCATTATGAAAAGCTCAAAGTGATGAGTGCAATGACCCCTTAAGAGGTTCCAGTTCCATAAATGCATGATTGAGGATGCCATACATGACATCATGAGTAGGCGTTTCCCAAATCCTTTCCTCATTCTCACTACGGTATCTGACTAATTACAATCAGCTATCAATTTTAACTGATACATTATCTGCCGTTGATAATACCTCCGAACCTTTTAGTTGACGCGACGCGACCCGTTGTTGACGACATGGAGTACGCCGTGCTGTTTTTACCTTTCCTTATTCTCGTCATTTTCTACTCTTTGACTTGTGTGTATCTGCATTGCTATCGGGTGTTCGGTGAGTGTTTTTTTTTGTCTAGTATACAGAGCAAGCAATGTATTTTGTGTCATGCTTTTCAGTCGCATTCTTTAACAGACCGAAAGAGGAGGAGTTTTTTTTAAGTTACCTAAATTATATGACCTCGCATTTTTACAGAGTAGCTTGATTTTTACAATTACTCGTATTTTCTAATATCAAAATCAAAAGTCATTTATTCAAATTAGGCTGAGGATCAGCACTTTTCGAACGTCAAAATTACTTAAGACAGTCCCCCAAAACGCCCGCCCTTCACCACTTCCTAGTGCTTTAGCTGGGAAGAAGAAGTGGCGCAACAAACTCCCCAGCAGCACAACTGTATGTTCGATTTGAAGAACTGGATTATATACAATAGTAAGTAGTTAACAAAACATTAAATTAAATTAATTGCCATTAGTTATACACACTAGATATGATCTAACTAAAAATAGCACAGTATTTAATCTAAATAACAGATGCAACTCAAACACCGCGCTAAAATGGAAAACAGTTGTGCCAATCTATCAACAAAAAACAAAACAAAAAAAATGAATGAATCATCCATTCCCGATACTTTTTTGACAGAATGTATTAAAACACCATACTATTATTGTACTTAATCAAAGTTCCCTTCAGTGCAATTGCTCAAGAAATAAGGGCTTCTGTGGCTGTCTAACTGATGAACAGCATTTCCTTAGCGCATTAGTAATAGAATAGAAAAGAAATTGTTAATATTTAAAGTGATCAGAACCGTAATAATTAAGTAATGTTTACTTTTATTCCGTTTATTATTATATTGATCTAACTAACAACTAGTAGATCTGATTTTTTATCTGTGGATAACGTTGTGAGTAGTGTGTTTGTTACTCCTTTTAACATCTAATCTGTATATACCTATTAGTACACTGCTGTTTGTGGTCCCTATGTGAATAAATAATAATACCAGACCGAGAAAAGGACGAATACACTTACGAGTAAAGTGCGTGTAACAGACATAACATGACGGTGGTATTAGGGTTAGCTAGCGGTGGATTACAGTACTGATCTCGATTAGCAGCAAACCTCCAAGGTCCATTTACAAACCAGTAAAAAGTGTTTTAGTTAAATTAATCTCAGTCGGTCATCAATTGCAGTTTAGCTCGATGATAATAGTGATAAGATTGTCTAATGTCATAATTTTTATGTACAAACGTCATCAGCAAATCTTGGGTGGCACAAAGTTGCCACACCCTTATTTATTAACCTCCTTATTCTTAAATCTGGCAATCTATTCTCCCCTGTCAACCGACTACTTATCATTATCATTCTCTTTCAATAATTCCTAATTCAATAAAGCATCATCTTGAATCTCTTTTCTTCTTTCGTGTCAGCACAATCTATTTCTCTCTCTTAACACCGTATCCATCAATTGCTAAGAGTACCTAGTATAACTCTTTAAACTTGTTCATATTTGCAATAATTCCACGAGCCTGGAAGAGGGTGAAAACCCAGTTATATATTTAAGAATTAAGTACCTGTACTAGGTACAATGATGTTTACAGTTTGACTTATTAGTAAAAGTGTGTTGAAAACCAGTGTGTGCGAGCTTTTGATAAAGAACCGGATCGATTAGACGATTGTCATGCCACAATGACTATCAATTGTAATTAGTATGGAATAACGATAAATTGTAATTTGTATAGAATTACATCGATTACAATTAGACGAATATGAAGACAATATTTCGATTGGACCTGACCAGCTGAATAATACACTGGCCTTTAAAGCTCAGTACCTTAGTACCACACTCTTAAAATTGTAACAACTTTAAAGTACTTGATATATTTTCGAAATAAAAAGTTAATGTAAAAACTTTATGGTAATCGGTAACCTTATTTTAAGAAAGGGCTGAAAAAAATACTAAATAAACAAAAAACTCCTTTTCATACTTTTAACTTTTATGTTTCTTATTTTCCTCACCAGTCTACAGAGTCCTCATATGATCTGACCAAGTTTATTCTCGGATCTTTATACACTTTGACATACTATACAATGACATGAAAATTTACTTTTTAAAGTATTATAATATTGTAATTATTGTGAATGTGAAGGCAGTGTGGATTTGTTGTTTTTTTATATCTCAGTCTATAATTAGTTTTTAAAGTTAGTTTTAATCATGGTCTGGCAGTTTGAGTAATTAATGCGGCCTACCCAAATGTCCTTTCTTTGGTAATGTTCGTCGAATCGTTGAGCTCCTTAAGTTCTGTGTTGAGCTGCATGATTACTGACAAATGCGTGCACTGACTGGACAGTGCCACTCATTCTGTGTGGTTCTTTCCTCAAAAGACCATTTCAGACATCAATCCACATGGTCTTCACATGACCTGACCAAGATTATGTCTGGACTTTAAAAGAGACTGTGACCTCTGAGTTTGTTTTGGCGTTTCTTCTCAGAGTAGTCAGATAGGAAACGCCGATCTCATCTACTTTTAAAATAGTATTGACGTGTAAAAGTGTTTGTAAAAACCTACTTACAGAAATAAAATCATTTATCATTTGTTTTCATATTTATTTCTGGATTGATGAATTTTGATTCAAAAGCTAAGGTGTCTACAGCACGTAAACTTTACTTATCATGCCTTTTTCACCCGAAAAATGTACAAAATACATGGCTTTTCTGGAACTAAGCATCAGTATGCATCGTCCTGCAAGAATGGTGGGTGTTACATGAAGAACGGTCAGGTGAAGCGAAAGTACAAAGAAACTGGAAACCATCTGAGATGACCTTGTAATGGCAGACTCAGGTGCCTGTTCCTAGAAGACCGCTATATTGTCTCCACTGTCCAGCAACAGATTCTTCAGACCCGAAGAGACTACATTAGTGACACTACAGTGGGAAGAAGACTTGCTGAAGCAAACCTGAAGCCCCAAATGCCAGCATGAGGTCCCCAAACTCAAAAGAGAGCGACAAGTGGAAAGACTGCGTTGCGCCCGTGAACACATACAGCGGATTGAAGAAGAATGGGCAGATTTTTTTTTGTTCACTGATGAGTCTCTCTTCTCACTATTCACTTCCGATCATCGCGTGTATACAAGAGTGTGCAGGCGAGCTGGTGAGCCAAATATTCAAGCATGCTTCACAGAAATAGTCCAATACGGTGGAGGCTCTGTACACGTATGGGCTGCCATTTCTTCAGAAGTCGCACAGAGCTTGTGGCCATTGAAAATGGTACCCTGACTGAGTAAAAACGTTCTCATGAGATCCTTAATGAGGATGCAGGGACATTAATATGGGTGACGGATTGATACTGATGCAAAATAACGCCCGGCCACACACCGCTCGGGTCGTACAAGAGTAGGTACATTCAGGATGTTGGTATCAACTTGATGGCTAAGTCCTTATCTCAACCAGATTGAGCACGCCTGGGATGAGCTCGGAAAGCTGGTTATAAGTCGCAGACCACCTTCTATCGCCCTCAGACCCCATAAACAGACCCTGATGAAAGAATATTCCTCAACCTCGTCTTCAGTATGCCAAACCGGCTCGAAGCTCTACTCAGAGCCCGAGGAGGCAATACCAATTATTAAAATGTAAATGAATCGTAAAACAATAAATGTTATTTGATTTTTTGCCAGTAAGTACAATTTTTTTTTTGTTTTTACCTTTTTTGAGTTAAACAGGTTACTAATGTAAACTATAACTTCAAAGAAAGTTAAATTTGCTATTACTGAAACATTATATATTTCAACACTCAGATTTCTGGAAATATTGCAATTTTAAAATAACATTTTTTCAATTCTTTTGTCGGCGAAGTCGTTAATCACGCATATTCTTAATATTGAACTTGGCTCCCATTTTCACATTTATGTTTTGATGGATAACATCATAATTAATATTACATCATCATCACCATTCAGTTCAAAACGAATAATTCATTAGGAATATTATGGAATGTTACTGACAATATAAAGGATACTAATACGAGTACATGAAGAACTAACTTCCATGCCAGTGAAACCTATCTATCATTATAGTGTTCAAAATATCGAACTTAAGTTTTCGATATCCTTACTTGTAGAGTAACAGTTAGCAAACTAAAGCGGAAGTAGACTAACCATCTCTTTTGAAGGACTGAAGGTCGTTGGAGCAGACGAATGCTTGGAGAGAGATGCGCTTAAGCGGCTCGACGCCCCCAACTAGATGGACCGGCGACCTTGAAATGACGGCTGGAACAAAATGGATGCGGAAGGCGATAAAACAGGTGCTCCGGCCCAATATTAGAAAGCAATGGACTGGAATAACTGAGTTCATGAAATTAAAAAGCAAATCATAAAGCAAATAAGTCAAAATCTTATCGGAGGGTAATTGAATAACATACGTGAAGAAAGTCTCGTGCATGACCACTGATATCCTTCACGTTTGTTTTTTTATCTAGGTATATGATGTTTTATAAGAAACAAAGAATTCATATTTACTGATTACTGATCGGTAGGAACAGGCAGTGACTCATTAACAATAAATTGTACAAGTTTACGAAATAACTATTTGCGACGTAAACAGTAATCAATAGTAGATATATAACGATTGTGGAGATGGATTGTAAACGGATGAATCTCTTTGAATAAGTATTTACATAATCCTACTGTCCGACTACTGCGTTACTGTCGTTTAATTAATCTGGCACATTTGTGCCAAATTAAAGGAAAGTTGCATAACATAGGAAGGCTCAAAACACACTTACCCTGTGTTTTAGCCGTGAAGCATTTCTTTGGGGTAAGACTATAATGAAGTAATTTGGCGAAAATATGACCAGTTCGTATTTTCGTCTGCCTTGAAAGCAAGAATGAACAGTCAACTTCTGAACTTGCTAGTTCCATCATAGACCTCATCCATCGGTATCCATCATGATCGAGGTCAAGAGCAGGCCAATACAGCAAAAAAAAAACTAGATGATTAAATTTAAATGATGATTACCTATAACGTGTAAAAACGCTGCTGTTTGCACAAAGCTTAGGAAGTTTGAATTTATAGCTTCCTCTTAAATCTTGGCAGCGGAGAAAAGTTTTTGTAATGATAATAATTTAGGTATGTAACGCAGTATGATTTCCGAATAATTACTATTCGGACATCATGCTACGGTATATACAGGACAGCGCCATCTAGTGATGACTAGCATACTTAAAACTCGGGTACTGCTTTTTCTGCCACCTAGTGTCTAGTAGCAAAATCTAAATAATGCAAAAAAATTATACTAGATGGCGTTGCTAGTCATAGTCATCGTCGACAAGTTTTGTTTCAAGTGTTTTGGGCTCATTTCAAATCGCTGTGTGAAATAAGATATTGCGATGTTTCGTAGGATGGTACCTGGACGGTAGGCAACGAGTCACTTGCATAGTTGGTTTAGCCCCACGCATTTTTAATACAGTACCTAATATTAAAAAATATGGCTGTATCCAAATTTAAAAGGGCAATAAACAAAATATTAATGGAAAAATAAACATAACATAACATCACGCCTTGTTTCCCCGAAGGGTTGGGCAGAGGTGTACCTGTACACCCACATTTCGCCAGTTATGTTTAAGTCCCATGTAATAGGGGGCGAGCCTATTGCCATCAACCGGGCACAAATCCAGACTCCGGGCTGCTACTGAGAAATTCCAGATAGAAAAACCCAATAACACTTTGCCCGACCTGGGAATCGAACCCCGGACCTCATGCTCAGCGGTAGCGATTGCGACCACTAGACCAACGAGGCAGTTGGAAAAATGTTATTACAAAATTGACAACTTCCTTAATGATGAATCAGTGACTGATTGACATGCTAGGTACCATTTGACATTTTATTTTTCATTATGTTTTTTTTTCATTTTGTTACTGCAACCTTGATAACATGTGACATTTCTGTATAATCATGGCATTTTACTTTATATACATTAAAAAAAAAACAAATTAATGTAAAATCGTTTAATTAACAAACGATTTGACATTAATTTGTTTTTTTTTGGTATTTTGTGTTATTCTAATGTCTTAATTGTTATTTAAAATTACAATTTCTTTTAAATTTGTGTACATTAAACACGATTTGCATGCCCATGACAGTAGATCATGGAGCACTATTAAAAGAAGAAAACATCTATGTACTAATTACCTATGTTTGCAAGCGAATAAATGATTTGATTTGATAGTTAATCACTTCTAGTGGTCTTAGTTTGAATATAATAATATCATCGTCGATGATAGTGAAATAACGTGGTGCAATCGAGCTGGCCTAATCATGGACCTGGACGTTAGATGACAGAACTCTTGTATTGGGATCTCAAAGGGGCATTACGTGTTCTTATATTCGCCAGTGACAGAAATAAGTTAAGATTGGTCTTTACAAAAATTGCCATCTCCAAAATGTATAATCATGGAAAAGACAGTATCCTCTGAGACCGAAACGCAGGTTCACAGTTGTCTGTGCTTTTAAGTTTTGCTCGTTAGAAGTGTCTCAACGAGTACTGCTCATTTTACCTGATGACGATGACCTGGTGACTAACCTGGACGCTAATAACGGAACTCTTGAATAGCTACTAGTGAGCAGAGACGACATAAATAAAGCGTTAGATTCAGTTTAATCTTAAAAAGGACCTTGAAGGTTAATTCTTCACTCTTCGCCTGCTTCCAAAATTTTCAGTAACAGCCCAGAGCCTGGTACACGCCAATACGGTCGCTCCCTATTACATGGAACTTAAACATTACGGGCGAAATAAAGGTGTTCTTTGATTACTACACTCCTACCTACCCCTTTGGGAAATACTGGCATGATATGAAACTAAATGACTGGAACGTAAGCAAACCTCCAATTCTGCGTTTCCTAGCACGTAAGCTGCAAACAAAGTTGATTTTGACGGATGTCTTCAATCAAGGTGACGCTGTAATGTTCTGTTGTGATGTCCAAGTCGACACATAACACAATTGTTGTGATTTTCTTCGTCGTTCGAGTAAGTTCCATACTAACGTGTTCCTCTGTTTTTCTGAGACTAGTCGTAATAATTATACAGTGTCGTAATATTTTTTCTTCCTTAAATTAGTATAATAAGGGAAAAAAACAGACATAAAACTGTTTAGCTATCTGGTCTACCTGTTTTTTTATTAGGCTTTCTTGGTTGGACTCATTAAGACACATCTTCTGAAGGCACACTCGAGCGGTTCCCCAGTAGCCATTCAAGGGTTCTTTATCGTCCTGGTCAGTATCAGATCCTCGTCATTAGGTAAATGAACAGAACTCGTTTTTTATTCTCATTATAGCCTTTTATTTCCGTAATATAATTAATTACATTTCATTAGTTACATTGCATTAATTCGTATTTCAATATAATTTCATACAGTAAATAGATCTTTAAAACAGTAACAGTAATAATAATAGTATGAATTAATTTTATAATAATTAATATTTGTTGCTGATATTTTATAGACTATTAATTTACTTTAATTAAGTATTTATTTGCTTATTATTCTTATTATATAATTATATTATTATCATGCATTTTTTTTTGTAGATTAAGGACCTCTCCTCCATTTTACTCCAATTTTCTCTATTCTTTGCCTTAGTTAGCCAGTCGTTACCAGCCATTTTATTTATCTCGTCCATCCATCTTTCTTTTGGTCTTCCCCTTTTTCGTTTATTGGGTGGTCTTGGCCAAGAAGTTATTATATGAGTCCACTTATCTTTGTTCATTCGTGCTATATGACCCGCCCAATTCCATTTAATTTTTTTACAATGTTCCAAAGCGTCTATAACATTTGTTGTTTTCCTTATAACTGTATTTCTTATTTTGTCTTTTCTTTTAAGATTTAGTATATACTCGTATACTACGTTCCATTGACCTCTGATCACGGTGTCTGGTCGTAACGATATCTGTTTACCCAAGTATATATATATTTGTACATATTCTAGTGATATATGATTGACTTGAATGGGTATTGTTTGGTGGTTGGTCATGATCTTTGTTTTGGTGGTATTTAGTTCCAAACCAATTTTTTAGCTCACAGTATTTAGTTCATTGACAATTTTTTCCGAGAAAAGTACAATATCGTCTGCAAACCAGAGGTTACTTAAAAACTTGCCTTGTAGGTTTATGCCTTGCCTGTCCCAGTTTAGATTTTTCATGATACTTTGTAAGACAGTAATGAATATTCTCGGCGAGAGAGGGTCGCTGTCTAACACCTCTACTTATGTTTATTTGGGGGCCTCGTTTTTCCAATTTTACACGACTTTTAGTTTTACTATATATGTCTTAAAAAAAAAACACAAAAGGCCACTATATCTGGCTTTTATTGATTATGCCAAAGCTTTTGACTCCATATCCCATAGTAGCATGTGGAAAATCCCTATTCGAGTGCGGTGTACCACGGGAGACTATTGAACTTATACAAGAACAGAACTCGTTAAGACACATCTAATGAGCCCACACTCGATGGTTTACTATTCGTTATTCAAGAGTTTCGTTATCTAGCGTACAGGTATTATCTGACGAGTTCGATTGTACCACATTGTTATATTATCGGAATGCGTACATTTGCGAATATCCGAACTAAGACCACTAGAAGTCAAGTATTCCGTTATCTACCGTCCTACAAAACATCGCCATATCTTTTTTCACACAGCGATTTGAAATGAACCGCCACGTTAGTTATTGATCTTTATTATAATACCTACCTAATGGCATACGTCTGGTTGTTATTGGTCGTGGGGATCATTTTGTCCGGTCCTCCATTATCGTTTTCCTCTTTATTCAACGTTTTGTTCAAAATCATTATTCATTTAGCTAGTCGAACGATCAGCTACTGATAAATGATAAATGATAAATGATTTTATTTCTGTAAATAGGTTTGTACAAACACTTTTACACGTCAATCATATTTTAAAAACTAGGTGAGATCGGCATTTCCTATCTGACTACTCTGAGAAGAAACGCCGAAACAAACTCAGAGGTCACAGTCTCTTTTAAAGTCCAGACATAATCTTGGTCAGGTCATGTGAAGACCATGTGGATTGATATCTGAAATGGTCTTTCGAGGAAAGAACCACACAGAATGAGTGGACCTGTCCAGTCAGTGCACGCATTTGTCAGTTGTCATGCAGCTCAACACAGAACTAAAGGAGCTAAACGATTCGACGAACATTACCAAAGAAAGGACATTTGGGTAGGCCGCATAAATTACTCAAACTGCATTTTTGCATGGATATCACTGTATTTTTTAAACAGATTAATATTTTTATGTGCATATAAAAGATTTTCATAAATGTACTGAGAAGGCACAGTCATTATATTGATCTCTTTAAATTTGTCTCTGAGGGAGTGTCTGGGACTTAATTTATAAATTGAACGAATTGCCCTTTTTTGTAAAACAAAAACTGTTTGAATGTCGGCGGCATTTCCCCACAAAAGAATACCGTACGACATCACACTATGAAAATAACTAAAGTAAACTAAACACGCTGTCTCTAAATCAGTTAAATTACGAATTTTTCTAACGGCGTATGCTGCAGAGCTTAGTTTTTTTGACAATTTATCTATATGGGGGCCCCATTGAAGCTTGGCATCCAAAGTTATGCCTAAGAACACTGTGGAGTTTTCGGGTTTCAACTCTTCACCCTTTAAAAGAACACTAGTTTCTACTTGTCTAACATGAGGTATCGTAAACTTAATACATTTAGTTTTTTTCTCGTTAAGAAGTAGGTTATTAACATTAAACCAGTTAACTACCTTAGCGAGGGCGCTATTTACAATGTCAGTAACCAGCTGCTGACGTTTCAGTTTAAATAAAAGTGAAGTGTCGTCTGCAAACAATACTATATCATGATTATCCTTTATGAGGTATGGCAAGTCATTAATATAAATAAGAAACAAAAATGGGCCAAGAATTGAGCCCTGGGGGACCCCCATTCTAACTACAGATCCAGGTGATCTTTTTCCGTTAACATCTACTCTTTGAATCCTATCACTTAAGTAAGAAGTAAGAAGATCCAGAGAGGCGTTCCGTATTCCGTAGTGGTGCAGTTTCCTGATTAATGTTTCATGAAGAACACAATCAAATGCCTTGGACAGATCGCAAAAGATGCCCAAAGCATCGCACTTGTCCTCCCATGCATTATAAACATGTCCTAAAAGTTCAACACCGGCATCAGTAGTCGAACGACCCTTTGTAAAACCAAACTGTTTGTTATGCAGTAATTTGTGTTTATTAAAAAATCTTTGCATTTGATCTAAAATAAGTTTTTCAAAAATTTTACTAAAGGTAGGTAGCACTGAAATAGGTCTATAATTAGTAGGGTCAGATGTGCTACCCGATTTAAACAATGGTATTATTTTACTGTTTTTCATAAGATCAGGAAACTCACCACGGTCAATACAATTATTAAAAATAACAGCTAAGGTAGGTGCTACAATATCTATAATTGACTTAGCAACGTCCACAGAATTACCCCATAGATCTGCGGTCTTTTTAACATTTAATGTGTGAAAGGTTTTAATTATATCTCTACAGGTGACATATTGGAAATTAAACTGAGAATCACAAACTGGAACGTTTTCTTTAAGCAAAGACTCTGCAGTAGTGGGCGATGAGTTCAGAGATTTAGTAGTCGATACGGGAATCTCTGCAAAGAAATTTTCAAAGGCTGCGGCGACTTGCGAATCTGATTTAATTATGTTGCCATCAAGATCAAGGCTGAAGTCACTACTTCGGTTGCATGACCTTCCCGTTTCGCTATTAATGATATTCCATGTCGTTTTAATTACATTACTACTATTTTTAATTTTTGAACTCAAGTAACGTGACTTGGCCATACAACAAACTTTTTTAAATAATTTTGAATAATTCCTAACATATAAATTAAATTCAGAAGTGTTTATACAAGTCCGTTCATCATACAACTCATAAAGTCGTTTTCTACTTTTATGTATACCAATGGTAGCCCAGTCACTGAAGGAAGCATTACTGTTAACCGAAAATGTCTTCGGAATGAAAGTATTATCAAATTGTGTACAATACATTTTGAAAAAAGCATTATATTGTTGATTAGAGTCATCATTAGTTGAAAAAAGTGGTAAATTACTTAGAAGTTTAGTTTTAAATGTTTCCAAACGATTATTAGTTTTTGGATTAACAGTGATATCTTTTTTTTTAGTTTTTTTGTTAATATTTGAAATAGTGACCAACTGTCCACAATGATCTGAGTCTATTAAATTAATAATTTCCTTGTGGGTTGGTATAACATCTGTATAAACATTATCTAGGCATGTGGCACTAGTGGGAGTTATTCTAGTGGGCTCCAAAAATTGGTTAGCAAGATTGTATGACTGAAACAAACTTATAATTCTAGTACTTAACCCAGAATTTTCTAACAAATTAACATTAAAATCACCACAAGTGATAATAGACTTATTAGAATTACAGATTTTGTTCAACACTTCATCCATAACCTTTTCAAAACAATCATACAATCCTGAAGGCGGTCTGTACACACTTAATATAATGAACTGCTCCAATTCGATACAGGCTATCTCAATTGTTCGCTCAACAGAGAGGCACACAATATCCTTACGGTCTTTAAATTTGATCTGGTTATTTACTATTATTAATGAGCCACCATGTATAGCATTTACTCTGCTGAACGAACTACCAACCTGGTGATTACTAAAATTGAATATAAACTGGTGGCCTTTAAGCCAATGTTCTGTCACACAAAGAATATCTATATTGTTACAATTCAGGAATAAATCTACTTCTAAATCTTTGTTTAAAAACCCTTGAATATTTTGATGCACCAGGTTGATATTATTAAATTTATTTACACACACATTTGGTTTACCATTTGCTTTCCTTACATTTTTGCAAGAGGTTGCCTCTATTGTCCTTATTTCTAATTTAAATGAAAGTCAATGTCAATAATTGGTTCCAAATTATTGGCAGAATAGTCTATCATGTCATTGCATTGCTCAAAAGAAGCAAGTTGTTTAGCCAAATTCTTGGCTGTAATAGAAAAAAAAATATGATAGCGACACAGCTATCTGTCTTTTATGATAGTTTGAAAGATAGTACATAATAATATTATACCTATCTTTTGTCAAATACAAGTTATTACCAACATAATTGTTAGTATCAATTAATTGAAATAGATTATTATTAAATGTCAAATTATGTAATGTCATATTTATTTCAAATCTTATGTTATTTTCCTCCTGTGGCAAACTGTTACTATAGGGGAATGTAAACAACACTATTTTTCTTAAACTAAGATTAGACAATGTTCTATAATATTGTAGCAATTCTCCTTTGTTCATGTTTCCCCTATTACCCATAAAAATTAGTAATGTAGTGTCCTGGTTAAAGTTACATTTACATTTAATAATTTCTTTCATAATTTCAAATAAGGAACAACCAGGCATACAGTAGTTTATTACAGAGTGTCCTGGATATTCATCTGTCAATAAGTGGCCTAAGTCCTTTCCAATCTCATCGCAAAATAATATTATATCATTTTGTACTATTTGTTTACATTGTTTACTGGAACTATTAATAGTAGCAGGAATAGTCAAATCAACACAAGGCTGCACTAAGGTGGTATTGTATGTTGACAATGAATGGTCCGGTGTAGGAACATTAGATGGTATTTGACAATGCTCACAGCTGGTGTTTGATTGTGAGTTAACCAGCTCATTCATTGCCAACACATATTCCCTCATAAGATCTTCAGAGGTATTATATTTAGTAGTCATTGCACTAAGTTTCTCTTGCAAATGGTCAAGTTGAGATTGCAAGTCCTGTGTGTCAATGTTGTATTTCCTAGTACTTTGGTCCAAATTAAAAGAATACATATCTAATTGTTTCAATAAGTTTAACCTTTCTCTATTGAGTTTAACATTTTTGATAAAAAACCTTTGTCTTTTTACCATTTTTTGTGTTTTCACAATATATTTATTGATTTTGATGTATTTCTTAAGTTTGTTTTTACTGGTGACTACTCTCACTGAATTACATGATCTAGATTCATCATCACCTGTCAAATCAATAGTGTAAGAGGGGTTCATGGCCGAAACCATTGCTAATTATTTTAATTATATTATATTAATTAACCATTACTAATTTAAATTACTTACAATATCCGTTTACAAGGTAATTGTGCCTTCACATTCTTTTTCGTATAAATAATAAAACTTTATTTTATTTTATTTATTTATTTTAAATGGTAATTAAATAACTTATAAACTAAGCCCCACAAAACCTTAGTAATGGTTTGACTGTGGGGTCGGTGAGTCTACACACTCATTCTTAAATTTTGTACTTAATACTAATAATTATTTCGAGGTAGCACTTTAACACGTTTCTAAATAATACCTTTTTAATTTATTTTTAAAAATATTTATACTCGCTTCATTCCTTATGTCTGCCGGCAGACTGTTCAATAAATATGGTATTCGTTTTTTTAGGGTTCTGTCACCAAAGTAATTAGTGACTCTGGGTACATTGAATCTGCCAGCAGCCATAGATCGCGTGTTATGGTGGTTGAATATGTGTGTTAAGCTATGCTCTTGGGTACCATGGTGGCTAACTGCTAAAAGATACTTATGCTTGTAACTGATCGGTAGAATTTTACATATTTTAAATAGTTTACTATAATCTCCTTTACAACTTTTTTTCGTTTTTTGAGTAACAAGTAGTTTCAAGAATCGAATTTGAAGAGCTTCTAATTTTTCCAAGTTAGTTTTGAATGTTAATCCATAGCTGTCAAGAGCATAACTCATAATTGAATCTACTAATGACATGTATATACATCTTAATATGCAAATAGGAACCTTAAAGCTTAGGTGGTACATTTTACTTAATAATATTCTTAATTTATTACAAATGTAGTCTACGTGTTGGGACCAAGAAAAGTTCTCATCTATTTTCATGCCAAGGTAGGTTACACAGTCAACTCTCTTAATAGGTAAGTAAAGTAGTATCTTAAAGTAGCAAGTAGCGACTTAAAAACACCTTCTTACTTAAATGTCACCTTCAGAATTATAAGTGTTACGTTTAGAATTGACAACATGGTCAAATATGTAACACTTTAATAAGTGACTTTCAATGTGCTAACCCAACAACTCTATCATGTATATTTGTGTTTTTAACATTATTTTTAAAACCGAATTTGAAATTGCACAGACAGACGCAGACGGCTGGATTGCGGTTGTCTTTAACTATTTATTACGGTTACAGATTGAGTCCCTGCTAGCCAGAACCAATAAAATCACATCGGAAACAGATTCAACGCTTTCTCAATTCAGTGTTTTCCCGGCAATTTTCCGGATTTAAAAATCCCAACGAATGAATAAATTTGATTGTTAGTAAGCTGTTAGATAGGAAGGTACCTACTATCCTTCTTTCTTGATTAGACAATAGCCATTACAGTCGCACGTTCATTTCACATACACATCAATAAGTATATGATGGACGTTCAAACCCTAGGAATTGTGCTAAGTTTTAAACCATCACAAGAAGCGGGGCAAAAACCTACGAACCATCACAATTTTAATAACTATGTATCTACCACTTACCTACAAAAAATAATTCTTTGTAGTCCATACTAAAGGGCTGACGTAATGAACTTGGTTACCACAATAGGGTTCAATCTCATTCACTTAACGCGTAATATCACGCCTATTGTAGTAACCAAGTTCATTACGTCAGCCCTTTAGTCAGTCAGGCCGCATCAATGCTGGTCACTTTACAAGTTAGTCCTGTGACACACTACACTTGATTGTCGACGCATAATAAATAAAGCGTCCTAGATCATCACGTGAGTTACAGGAGTTCATTCAATTAGTTTGGCGTTGAGTGAACATAGGTAGACTATAAGACAAAAAAAGGCATAGTAACTTATTAATAGAGGTAACTAGTTGATGCCCGCCTATGTCCTTAACCAAGTCACGATCTATCTGTGTGCCTAATTTTATACAAATCCGTCCAGACGTTTTGGCGTGAAAGCGTACAAACCAAAAAACAAACTTACTTTCGTACATAAAATTTCAAGTTCGGATTATGTCTTTTTTCGTGGGCAAATCTTCATGGTCTGGGGAGAAAGAAGGATTATGTCGGGCTTCTACTGAATAAAATCCCACGGTTCCTTCCAATACCATGAGTCTGGGACCCGGAAGATGTTTGTACATTTGCCGCAACCCAACTGGTATGCCCATCAGGCCCCATCATCAAGTGCGGCAGATCTCATTGCCGCACGTTCTCCCATGAAGGCATGCATGGAACAGTGCGCACCACCAGCCTGGTACCTAGGCACTGATTCTTAAGATAGTTGTTGATGTTTTTGTGTTTAGAGTTCAAATTCGAGGTCGTCTTTTTACTGAAGAAGCAAGTAAAAGTTGTAATGTCGGCGTCGTTACCCTAACTTAAATGAGTAAAATAGATAACCGTCACGATCTTGTCAACACGAGTCCGATGTAACCCGAGTTCTGAAAGATATTATGCAAGAATTTTAAGCCCACTATAACTGAAAAACTCTCTTTAGAACTCAAAACCGTACGTACGAACATATCAAGCTATACATATCTAGTATAAGCTGACAAGCCTACTATTTTACAAATGTATAGGTTATATGTCGTATGCCGTCGATTATACCTACAGCTACCCTAAAGAATTTTAACTAATTGCATCGCATTCATACCTATGTATATCGTCAACACCGAATCAAACAGCGTTACTAGACCATGTTAGATATTTAATTGGCATATTCAGTGTTACACAAGGGATAGAGGAGTAAATAGATATCAAAGACCGAGCTTTATTCTAATTCCGATCTAGAAAATAATCATTTTCTAGGAAAGTGAAAACTGTAACAGCAAAATAGCGTAAAATGAAACTTTATCGGAAGAATCCTGAAGTAGAATAGAAGCCCTAGAACGTATCCAACCGTGTATGGTAGCCTAGATAGTGACATAATCATTGTAAGCGACGCAAATCGCATAAGTACTTTTTGTTGCAGACTCTTTTGTAAGAGGTCAAATAACTTTTGTTTTTTTTGCCGTCAAATTGATCGCCACAGTTTTAAAAAACAATTGTATTCTTTTTCTGTTCTTTTTGATATGCCTATGTATTGAAGTTGTTTATTTCTTTACATTGGTAATTCGCCTATTTTCTTACACTTTTGAGCCGTTAACAACAAATACGTATGTTGCCAGTCATGGGGCAACATACGTAGATTGCAGCGAGACATTACTTTTTAAGTGAGTAGGCGTTTCTTATGAATACCAGAATGAATGAATACCTTATTCTTACGTTAGTACAGGCAGTATTAACTCGTTAAGTTTCATTGGTCTAGTTGTCGCAAGCTCTACTGCTGAACATGAGGCCCTGGGTTCGATTTCCAGGTCGGGGAAAGTGTAATTGTTTTTTTTAAATCAGGAATTTCTAGTAGCAGCCCAAAGTCTGGATTTGTGCCTGGTTGATGGAATAGCCTCACCCCCCTATAACATGGGACTAAAACATAACTGGTGAACCTGACCAACCCTTCGGGGATTACAGGTGTGATGTTGTGCTATGTAATTATGTTCATATTCGTATAAGCAAATGTGGGCACGGGCATGTGAATATGGTTGAAGTTATAAGAATAATAATTTTATTCCCATTTACTTTACTTCATCATCATCATCAGCCTACAGCAGTCTACTGCTGGACATAGGCCCCTTCAATTACTTTACTTAGCAAAGTCAAAGTGCAATCTATAAACTGTGGCCTCATACTCTGCTGTATTATCTACTCTGTGTTTGCTACTATTCGTTCAATTCGAAATGAATCTTGTAAGGCGTCTTGTCTCAAACACGATGGTAGGTACTCACATTACTCAACAGATACGCATTCTGTACATGTTTCGTAATTCATCCATCGATCCGACCTCTAGGTTACTGCAGACGTGACTTGACGTGATCGAATACACTACACACTGGATTTATTTTATGATCGTTGATGACTCATCAGCCTATCCCCTCCATACCGACAAACAGAGCGACGAGAGGCATAATACAAGTTATTTATTTGATTCAAACTTTATTAATAGACTAAATTAATAGCCCACCCTAACAATGTACTGTCGTGATCTGTGGTGGTGACATGTCAAGTCATCTTTATTTCTGTGATCATCATCATCATTTTAGCCGAAAGATGTCCACTGATGGACATAAGCCTCCCCCAAGCACCGCCACTTCCAGCGGATTCCTGCGGCTTTCACAACGTCATCGGTCCACCTTGTAGGAGGCCTTCCAACGCTACTTACGTCTCTTTTTTGTGAAAATTTAATATCTAAGTTGAAAAACTAGTGTAAAAAGACACTTAAAACGAAGCCGAGAGTCACTTGTACTCCTCGTTTTTGTATGTATTTTTTTTTGTACTAGACCGTATCTGGGAACCTTGTGGTTACGGAGATATTGAAGAACAAAAACCATACTTTATGACTTAAAAAAAAATACATGTTTTTGATGTAACAACACAATTATAATATTGGGTATTTACCCAACGACCCCATTGGCACAATGTTTTGTGGAATAATACTTAGTTTGATGTACAGATTGCGTAGTTGATGGCTATGTGATGGGTCTTTTTATACACTGTATAAATGTATTATATACACATATATCACCCTGTCGGTAATCGAACACAACACCTTATGGAAAAAAAAACTAATTGAAGGTGAAAACTGCATCTAAATCCATTGTGTAGTTAAGAAGAACTAAGCGGAAACAGACAGACATGCTCAGCGACTTTAGTTATTTTTATAAGATTATTTATGATACGATTGATGTTTAAATTGTATCAAAATCAAAATATTTCATTTCACATAAACCTACATGGGCACTTATGAAACGTCAGATTCTAGGTTCACGCTTCCAATTGGTCGTTTCCTATGGAGAAGAGCCGGCAAGAAACTCCATGGTTACTCTTTTAAAAATATTTGTCTTTTACAATGTTTTTTAATTACAGTGTTACTATAGGTATGGGATGACAGTGTAGGCCTGTCAACAAGTACCATATGTTAAACAAATAGACAATGGTCTATAAATTTACAATCCACAAGGCCTACGACGTTCTCACATTTACAAAATATAAAATAATCTAATAAAGTAAAATCAAAAACTAATTAAAAATTGTAGGTATAGAATATCAAATGAAGATCTCATTAGGGACGTGTTAGTAAGCCGACAACAACTGATAACTTAAATCACAGATTCACGACGACTGTCATACCTACTTTACAATCTCACAATCTCAACTCTCTAATCTGGCTAGAAATTCTAGAAATCAGTGTGTCCGTTTGCAACAATATCTACCTATGTTTATTATTGGATATTACTATATTTTTTGTTGGTGTAGTCACTAGCGCAACTGATGAGTAACCCAAAGTGTCATTGAGATTTTGGAGTAGTGATATCTCGGTAGCTACCTGCGGTCTAGCTTTGGTCCATTTACATTGGACTTATAAAATACCGGGTCCAAAACGCTTTTTTTTGCACTGGACCGTATCTGGTAACATTCTGGTTACGAAGATATTAAAGCTCAAAGTCCCTACTAGTTCTTTCTCTTGTTTTACGAAAACATGTTTTAGTTGTAAAACTCAACTTTGGTACCCCCACAGCTCCAGTACCGTTGCATGCACCCATAGGCACATTGTTCTGCGTGCGTCACATGACGCGCTGCGGCGCTGCCCATAACAACCATTTTTCACATTAAAAATAAAAGTTGTTTCCTAGCCATTTTTTGCTCTAACTTACACATAATGACGATGAGATTTTATAACGGCTTTGTACCTGTAATAGGCCTCTACTTTGATTAGGTGATCTGTATTGAGTTGAGTAATATAGTAAGAGGTCTCCTTTTTAAAGGGTTCATTGGGGGATATACGTCCAGTTTTAATGTAAGTACCTACATTTTCCTACCGTCATGGGGTCTCAACTAGAACATTTTATAATTAGTCTTCAAAAAAAGTCAAAGATGGCAGCATAGGTAACCATTATGAAATTAACAATCATTAGAAAGCGATAAACGGCAGAATTTTGGCTAAAGTAAGATTAGTAAAAATCAAGACTTCCTTGTTAAATGCTGATTTATCTATTCACACTCGTTTTTCAACAAACAAACATAAAATAAGCTTTTACCTTCAATTCGAACCCGTAGAATGATAAAAGTAGTTATCTGTTAATCGTTTTGTTTAGAGCTCTTCGCAATAGATGGTGTTTTACTCAATTTGTTCTGTCTTTAAAATAACCTTTATAGTCACAAATTTAAATCAAACAACTTATTTTAATTCTATTTCTTTACATAGAAACATAAAATCAATCTATTAACATGTTTTCCTGAAACCGTAAGTATAAAACTTTATTTTAAAAGGATGGCACGAAATGTTTTAAAAGTAGGTCGACTCCTAGATGGCGATGTAAAACTACTGTCTCTGGCAATTAGTGAATCGCTGATGCTGCCATCTGTTGTACCTTTTTATGACGAAAAATTGCCAGCTCAATTGCCAGACTTAGGGAGGTGTCATTTCTTTGTATGGGATTGGGTATCTGTACGTAGTATTATAATATCTGTGCTACCGTAAACGGTAAGAAACGCGCACGTGAACATCAACAGTAACGGTGGCAATCCGCATCGGCTAATCTCGAGGTGTCAGTATTCTGTGACCCTATTAGCTGTGGCGCCAAACTAGACATACATAATGTAGTCATACTTAGTTTTTCTTCCTCTTTCGATCGGTATATTTAAAATCTCGAAATTCGCAAAAAAGTGGTGCATACAACCTACAATTTTATATAAAATTGGGCCGTAAGTGAAAATTATTTAATTTCTCGTTACAGCAAACGTCGTAATAGACAAATCAAATGACTTGGATGTATATCCCGTGATCTATCGGTGTCTAGCAGTTTTTGAACTTGGTTCATACTTGACCTATACAACCCGACATTTTATCGAGATTGGTGGTTACGTCCCAAAGTACCTATATTAAAATAGTAACCAACATACACGTCCTCTAAGAATATTTTGTCAAAGCAATCAACCCAAGGTTTTAATAAAGACTGGTGGTTACGCCTTCCTATTAGATCATAATTTGACTTATACGTCCGATTAGAATATTTTGTAAAAGCAATCAACCCAAGGTTTTATGAAGACTGGTGGTTACGCCTAACTACTAAATAACAACTTGACTTGTACGTCCGATTATAATATTTTTTACGAAAGCATCTTGTACTTTGCATTGAAAGTTTTATGCTAATAAGCGACTAAATCACTTACGTGATAAGGTAAAATATCGTTTATCATAACTTTCTATATCGGGTGACAGGTGGGTTGGGGTAGATAATTGTTAACGAAAGGCACACGACCGAGTGCATGTTTTATGTGATTTTTGGTAAAGTGAGTCCTTACTCGTTAAGAGACTTACTCTTTAGTACAAGTTCACAGTCACAAAAAGTACTACAACCGCGCAAAATATTATTCTACGATGTTCTTTGTCTCAAAACTCTAACACCTTTTGTGTTTTTTTTTTTTTAATTTATAGTTATACGAAGTTAGAAAACTTTTTTTTTTCGATTTATTGCTCAACTGAAAAATCGTCTTTTGGTGGATACGCCCTTTGAGCCTAAAGGTATCGACATTATTTAAACGAAAAGGTGACAGGTTTATATGAATTTATTGGACACGTTATCAACCATCATAAACTGTCATCATAATTCGTGTCGACTGACAGACGCAATAAGGTCAAGAAGACACGCCATACCACCTGAACCAGACTGTAGACAGGTACCTACATATTTATCGTTCAATTCTAAATACATAAAATCTCGCCCGTAATCATCTAAGGGTAAGGCAGATTTGTACCTACAGGGTCAAACTAAGTTATCTAGCAATACTCCGCACCATAAAATGATAATGAAAAAGGTTTGACATTCCTGTTTAGGGGTCAATGACCGCTGGCAGTGTTGTGGGCGAAAAATGAAGTATGAGATGAAAAATATGTTGAATGATGTTTAGATAGTAGTATCGATGCCAATCAGTCTGTGATATTTACACAAAAACAAAAAATGTTTTAAATTGATTTTTCAATAAAAACAACTGTTTTTTTAACTGATTTTTCAATGAATACAGTAACTACGGTCGATGACCGTTTTTATTTCAATACGAGAATATTATATCAAATTCGAAGTTAATGAAACCTTTTATAAATGTAAGTACATAGTACTTTTTTTTTAATTTGCGATGTAATTGCGTGGCACACTAACGGTAGAAATGCCTTTCATTTTGACAGTTCAACAATATTCATTGCGTTTTCACGTTGTTGAGCAGACAGTTTTTTCAAAGATATGGAGAGATGGATTAGCAAAATCCTTCAAAATTATTCAGATTATGATTATTTGTGTGTTACGCAATTAGGGTGCTATTATTTTTGAGTCGAATAGAATCTGATCATGAAGCATCCTTTTCCTGGATGAAGAGTATGGTTGCTGGTGTAATTACATGAGACATTTCATTTTTTCCTTTGGTCATGCATATAATTTTTGGTCATAGGCGGCGGTAAGCACCTACCATAACACAGTCACAAAAAAGAGCAGTCGAAAAAAATTATAATTTATTGATCGATTGAGAGGTGTCGTGGAACACCCAGTTGCGTGCAGCAGTGGCTTTCACTTTTGCGCACTTGGCTAATGAGAGATAGACCGAAAAAAAGTAAGATTTTGATCGTCACTTAGCACACATTTTTTTATGTAACAACCATGGACGAAATAAAAAAGTTCACGGTAATAACAGAGTCTTACGTGCGGTATGGAAATTCGTCCCAAAATATTATCTACGCAGTCTTATCCGACCTCTCTGTATCGAACCGCAAACCTTGAGCAAATGACTTAATAATTTCCGATTCTGCTATCATTGTCTACCGTGACGTCAACACCTAAGTAACCTCCTTGCCTCATTAACTTGATGTGACCCAAGATAAATCATAGTGCCTTTGTTGTGTCCGAATGTCGTTGTTTTTGTTTTGACTACAACAACATTGTTCATGATAAGGACCTGATACCTTTAGCAAGTCTTCTGATCCTTTGGTCCAGAAAGATCTCGTAGAATGCAAAGTTTCCGAAGAAAAAGTGCAAAACTTGACGAGGTGAAGAGAGAAGTTTTCGACCACGTCGTGGGTCTTACGCTGGGAAGAGATAGAAAGTGACATCGGCTGACCTATGATTGATCTAGGCCCTTATGGGAACTGATGACAGTATTAGTCAAATAATTATAATAATGTATTAAAATGTAGCGTTATTGCAGAGCAATGTATAAATACTTTGTTTATGAAGCTACATGATCACACTATCTATATTTTTTTTTTTTTAAATGAAAATATAAGTTCAATTGTCATTAAAGTCTTAAAATAATCCGGATAAAATTACCAAACTATGACGTAGATACAACCGGTTTGTTTTCTCACCGTTTTTGTACGTTTTTGTATTCAATAACTACAATCACTTGAAATTACTCTCATATACAAACGAAGGTCGATACGAGACTGTCAAAATAACCAATGGGGAGAAATACCATAAAATGATTGAGATGAAGACCTCTACGGTGGCTATCATACCCTTGGGCTTACCAACCTTAAGGTGCGTTATAGCTGAGGTGGAGACAAGCAGAGCAGAGAGGAGAGGTGCTGAAATCAAGCAATGTGATTGGTTGAACACCACATGAAGTGTCCACTCCGCGCATGTGGCTGGTGTCATCTAACGTCCTCTCCTCTATGCTTCTGCGAAAACGCTACAAACAAGATGAATGGACATAAAACGCGTGATGGAAGGTAAAGTGGGTAGGCTCAGTGGGAAGCCTAGGATCGATCGTTTTGACAATGCTTGGTTGGAGGCTTATAACGACGCTGGTGAAAAGATTATTCAGTCAGAAAGGATGGTAATATAATATCCTTCCAACCGAATTTCGATCACGGCGGCTAATCTCAACGTAGATTAGCCAAGTACGCAGGAGATATTATTACAAGTGTGTGCGCAGATACAGGTGCACTCACTCTTCCCTCCGATACGAGCGGAGAGAGATCAGGCGCAAGGCACGGAGAAAGACAAGAATCGATGGTAACCTGGCTGATTGCCCATTTAATTACACGTCGTCACTTGTAGATGCTGATTATGTTCCGTTTCCATCACGAAATTCTGTTTCCTCGTTTCTTATCTTATCGCTCGCAGCAAATCCATTGTTTAAAAGAAAGTAAGTAACTGGAACCACTCAAGGTTTTGATAGCTAATGGGTTGGATATAACAATTTTATTTTTGTGGTAGTTGAAATGAAAAAAACATGCATGTATCTTTTGAATGTTTCTTCTAGTACGGAACCTACTGTTACATATTTAATGTTCAGCTGAGGTACAGCAACGTTTATTTTTTATTTTTTTGGTTAGTTTGCAAATTGTTTCCTTAATATAGTCAGAACAAATACGATTTTTAAGCTTCACCACTGAGCATACATATATATTTAATAACTTGATAACAAAAATCAGAATCCATAAATACAAATGTCGTAAATGATTACCACTGTCGAGTCGACACCAACCTTAAATCTTATCTAAGGCTGGCCATTTCATGAAAAAAAATTCAGTCAAATCAGTCAGTCATTTCACATTTTTTAATAGCTGAATGTCATTCTGCGGTATTGACATGGCGATGCAATTGTACATTGTTTACAAGCCTTTACATGGTTTTATGATGGAATCACACGTTTTAAATAGCGATTTAGTGTCATCTTTACGATTTTTTGTTATTGAGCCAATTATTATAATTCATGTTTCTGTTTGCACACAGCGCTTGAACGCATGTTCAATTTATTGCATTTACGTCTTTTTATATGATAAGAGTCATTGACCTATTATCAAAAACTTAAAGTAGTGCCAACATTGCCACAATAGGCACCAACTGACATAATCGGCTTATAGATCATGCAGTTATTAATAACACTAGACAACACTAATATTTAAATGTAATAATACATCATTAGAAGCTACAAACATTATCTTTCTCCTTGCACTAATCGATAATGACGCCAATCATATTAGATCTAGAAATAATCCTAATTGCAACCAATACAAAACATAATCTTTGATGAAATTAGTCCAGTATTTAATAATAGGCGGTTTCTTGCGGCAAAGTCACGGCTGTTTTATCAATGAATTGCAGATAGTGTGTGTGTACTGAGTGGTAGCCGCCGGGCCTCGGGGGCCTGTCGTTACTGTGTACTGTAGGAACGACGCGAAGCAAACGTGCGCGCCAACATTACATTCTACAATACGTTTTATTTTCCATTAAAATAACATTAAAGAAACACCTTTTTGAAAAACGTTTGGGTTAGTTATTTTTTTTTAAAGTTACTTCAGTGAGCGGAATTTCGTAATTAAATTTAAGGATTTTCGTGGAATATGTGTTCGATTTTTAAATTGAATGTTGAATTAACTAAATAAAATAAACTCCGCAGAACTTTTTTTGGAAAACAAGTGTGTTATTTCATAACTTTTGTTAATTTTTGTGTGAGTTAAGTGAAGAAGACTTTTTATTTAAAATGGAGAACCAGCAAGCGGAACCTAAAGGGGAGGAGTATCCATCGTACGTGGCTGACAAAAGACTAATAGGTCTACTACCTATGTTCATACTAGTCATTATCATCGTCTTAAGGATATCGTGGACGCTTTACAAAAGTTTCGGTGAGTATAATTATTAACTTACAAAATTAACAAGGAACTAATTCCTTTAACGTGTTTCTAAAAAAATAACGTGTTAAAGTTAAAAATAAAATTTGATTAATTCACTACTTCTTAATAGTTTGAAGTTTAATTTAATTTGAAAGCAGAATAAAAGTTTTAGGTTGCGTAATCGAATTTTAGCTATTCATCTATCATAAAAAAAAACATAGAATTCACCTTAATAGTTTTAATCATATATCAATAAAATTTTAACTATTACTTCATAACTAATCTAATACAATTCGAAGATAATCATTGTAAATGTTTTAGTTCGCGCTCTGGTTAACTAACCTCAATTAGACATCTATGTTATCAACGGAATAAGCTTATTAAAAGTACACAATTACACTTGAACTACGAACACGAACCATACTGCTAAAATAAGTTTTGTTTTGTTAATTTGTTTTGTAACTACTTATATGCGATTAACTGTAACAAAGGACCAAACATTAAGTTACTAACATTGTAGGTAATTTTCTTGTCCTTTGTTTACGCTGAACAAAAAGGAAGACTGGCATTTCCAATAACTATCAAAGACTCAGTCAGGGTTAACGGACTCCTTGATCACTGGATTCCGGGTTTAATACTTTGCATGCAAATGCTCCATTTTCGTACATTTACGTTAGCATAATTGTTGAAGGAAAGTTTATTAGATATTCTGGTCCTTACGGTCTAATAACTAATGCCTTCTCTGCATGTCATTAGTGACGTGACTAAGACAAGATAAATTACTGGCTGACATTCGAACAGGTTGTATAATTATTGTTTCGATCAACCATATTGTACGTATCCTGCATCTACCCACCGCCTGGCCTCTCTCTCTTTTTGCTTTATCCACATTCCTGAGTGCTATAGTATGTATCGACTGCATTCAATACAACCAGCTCTTTCGAAGAACCCGTTTGTAGACACTTCTAGTGTCTACACAATTATATTTCTTGTGTTCGACTTCTTGACCTCTAGATAACCAGTCTATTTTACTAGTTCATTGTTACATCACATTATTATCATCACGCCTGCAATCCTCGCAGGGTTAGGCAGAGGTACCTATTGTGTTTAAGTTCCATGATATAGGGGGCTCAACCAATCAATAGTCTTTATTTGTAAACATAGGTTACAACAGTGTGCAAGATGTGACAATTGTTATATTTTAGTTTCTGTATGTTTTGCCTTTCAGCTTACAAATATACATTTATTGAGAGGCTTTTGCCAATTAAGTACATAAATTTATAATTATTCATACTACTGAATAATTTTGTTTTCGAGTAATTCATCATAATGGTAGAGGTAACGTTGCCATCAACCGGCCCCAAATCTAGACTAGGTATATTTACCTATTTAGATTATTACACCTTTTTTCAGGAGGGCCTAAGCAGCAGCTAAAACACCAAATAAATGCTAAAATTTTAACAAACTTCTCATTCATAAATCGATGTGACTTTCGTCAGTACAACGCGCTCAACCTTTTCATAGAGTTGTACCATAAAAAATCTCGGTGTTTTTTCTTTTGAGTAGATTCCCAATTATTTTAGACAAGACCAATCCCTCTAACCGTCTAGTTTAGCTTCATAATTTGACGGTATAAGTGCCGTCCTTCGCACTAACGGAATAGAGCCTCCATTAATTAGTGCAGTGGCTCGGCGAAGCCTCGAACTTTATTACGTAGTATTGAATAACTCTCGTCTGCTTACCTGACAGATTTTTAGAAATATGTTGTAAGACTTGGCATAAAATATTGCAATGCTGTTCGTTGCTAAATAAAAATACGTGTAGTGCAGTTGGTATGATATTCTGTGCAATTAAACAACCAATTAAATAGGTGGTGATTAAAATGTGGCCATTCTACAACTGAGTTGTTACTCGAGTTTATTGTGCCCATTCTTCTCCATACGAAAATACCTTTTGGCAACTAGAATCACAAGTAAATTTTGACGTTTAAAACTGCTTTTTATTATGTGTCAATTTGAAATAAATGACTTTGACTTTGACTTTGAATGAAACAATTTTATATTTATGGCTCTAAATCATCGATTTTATACACATAGTCCCTAAAAATAACTTTATGAAATAAATAAAAGACGGATGTGACCTGTGTTCCCATTTCAGTTGATAACAAACGAGAACTGATAAACTTAAAACTATGTAACTACAACATTACCTGTTCAAATTAAATACCTATCCTTACAGAAGCCGTAGGATAGTCTATTCATAGACGAATCTAATCTACGCCATTAAATAAAGACATACCAGCTTATAAATAGAAATTCATTACGTTTGGCCGTAACATAGATAAATTATTCTAACCTGTATTATTGGTTTCTATAGATGGACCAGTTTTGAACTACTTTGCAACTGGTCCGTTTGTAAATTACGAACCAGCTGTTTCCCGCGGTTTCGCCTGCCCTGTAAAATAGCCTATAACCTTCCTCAAGAATTTAGCTATCAAATGCAACTATTTTTTTTCTTCAAAATCGATTGTCCTTTTCAGAGATAAACGCGTTCAATTTCAAAAAAAAATCATGTTGAAGTTAATATTCATTTGACTTTGAGATCGAAGCAGTATATCTTTAGCAATTGAAACTTTAATGGCGGGAAGGTAACTTTGCGATTAATTTTTAACTACAATTTGAATCAATCAATCAAAAAAACCTGATCAGGATGCATAATAAAACATTTCATAGTTTCGAAAACGAAAAACAAAATCCGATCGCCGTCCTACCGTCCCCGCAGCCGAGGACCGCCGCGACGCCCAAATCCACGCCCCTCCCGACCCTTGCTCGAGCCAGCCCGCGCCGCTGAACCTGTAGCTTTAAATTCATCCCTAAATCACTCAAATCCTGATCCAGCTAGTCCCTTGCTGCCCGCTTCCAGCGACGCCCTGAGCCGAGGTCCGTACCCCACAGGGGGTGCCCTTAGCGTTGTCGCTTAGTTTTTAGTTAGTATTTAAGTTTAAGTCCTGGCTGGAGGCCTTAATTTATTAGGGCACCACAGGCAAGTCCGCTTAAGCAGACGACAACCTTACAGGTTGACCTGCGAGATGCCATAACAAAAAAAAAAAAAAAAAAACGAAAAATTTGTATTTTCATCCACATTTCGTCATCTATTATTTTTCATCTGACGAATACATATTTTTCTTCGTACATCAAAAATATGTGTCACCTTGTAAAACGTATCTTAATGTACTGGACAAAAACCGTTTCCACATGATTCACTACGTTGTCACGTCAACTTATCAGTCCGTCTGTGCCGACGACCGTCTGGACTGGACGAAATCTTGTGGTTTGGGGTGATTGAACATTAAGTGGATTAACTTTATTTTCGCTTTGTGATTAATATGTATAAATTTATTTATTAATTCGTAGATAACATACAAATATAATTTATATTTAAATATACAATATTATACCATATATACATATATTGATTGATATTTTTTTTTTACAAAATAGACTTAAATAATAACGTGGAGTTTGATTAACGATCAAAACCGTAAGGTTGTTTTGACAAGATGATGGATTATTAAATCGTGACTTTTGGAAGTCACTAAAATCTTGTGCAGGACTCCAAAGTAACACACATGACGATGGCAATCGTCGGCAATCAATCCTTCCATTTTGACAGTTTAGCAGTTTAGACGTTCATTGCGTTATCTACGTTGTTGAGGAGAGGATTTTTTCAAACCTACGAAGCAATGCATGTCAAAACAAAAGGCATTGCAACAATAGGCTTTTTATTTTGTTCATACCATAATACATGGATCTGCTTGAATATGATCGTACATATTGTATGTAAATGAAATAAACTGAATAATATTAATAATGACACCTAAAATAAACCGTACAAGAATCCTCTGTCTCCGTCTTTAAAAAAGGCTCTAAGGCGGTTACTGCAATCACCAATTTCATTTAGCAAGTCTGGATATTACACCAATATTTTGCCACATTGGTCTATCGCTACATTTGAGCATGAGGTCCTGGGTTTTATACCCGGTTCGGGCAAAGCGTTATTACGTCCATCTGGACCTGCTCAGCAGCAGCCCGGACTTGTGCTCGGTTGAAGGCAATAGGCTCGCCCCCTATTACCGCGGGTGTTACACCTCTGCCTAACCCTTCGTGAATACAGACGTGTTATGTTATACCCGTCTCAAAGACAGACCAAGTTCAGTATCAGACCAATATGACAATAACCGGTTAAAATCTTCCATATTCATAATGATTGTTTTCAAATATTTAAATGTTTAGTAACCTTCACAACATTTTTCACAGTTTAAAATACCAACATATTATGATTCGAAGGTTCGTCGAGCCCTGACCCCATTGCCATGTCTATTTGAAGTCATCACAAATGACAAGACAAACAAATATTTATGAACGGTAAACGTGTACATATTACAAATACGTGCTAATAATATTATAATAATACCCGCCTGTTATTGTTCCACTGCAGGCAGGGCAAAAGGCTCTTCTCATAGAGAGAAAGCACAAGCATTGATCACCACGCTTGCTCAAGACGGGTTGGCGATTTCAGAGTTATATAGTCCAGGTTTCGTCACGATGTTTTCCTTCACCGACGTCAGCAATGTCGAAGATAAACTCAGAAATTACGTATGAATTGAAAAAGTCACATTGGTTCTTGCTCGGATTTGAAGCCACAACCTCGTGCATGAGAGGCGAGGCCTTAACCATTGAGCCATCACTAATAATATAACGAGGTAAAACTGTTTCTTTGTAAGTTTGTATGGAGGGGGTAACATCTGGAACTACTGGACGGATTTGAAAAATTATTTTTGCATTTGATAGCCCAATTCTTGAGGAATGCTGTAGGCGTTTAACATTACGCTATGACACTCAGGAGCCGAGCAGAAAGAAAACAAATCAGAAAGAACGCTAAGCGAAAACGAAGCGATAACGAGGACAGGAGACGCGGTGCGGCGGGCCTCAGTCGCTTGCAGAAGCTGTTAGTTATATTATCCGCGGTTGGTCCGTGGATAGGCGCCCGTCTATACGTACCGAGACCCCGTGCCTGGGAAAGAAAGTTAAGCCGTTGATTCCGTCACAGCCAGACGTTTATACCCGCCAGTTTCTGATTTTAATACTTTTTTAAATGAGCAGTGGGGGCCCAGTGGTATTGGAAGCGACTTACGAGTTTTAGGTCGTAGGCGCTTCACTTTGTGTATTCTATTTTATCACCACTGCCCTCGAGGTGGTGAAGGAAAACACCGTGAGGAAACCGGCATGTCTAGAACCAAAAAATCGAAGACATATGACATCTGCCAACCCGCGCTGGGCCCGCGTGGTGTATTACGGCCGACTCCCTATCACAGAGAGAAGGCTTGTGTCCCAGCAGTGGGGACGTTATAGTCCGATTTATGTATTTCCATCCTGCTTAAAGTTAAGAGAGTTTAAACGTCTAATTTTAGCCAATTGTCAAACAGTAGGTTACACTAACGGCCGAACCCAATAACGTATCCATCTCCCATTTTAGCGTACTGGAGATAGAAACACCTATTAATCTCTGGTTTTAACGTCCCAATAAAGCCAAAGTATGCATCCCAATAACGTGTTGACAGCTATTTGTTTGACAGGGACAGATAGCATTATACTGTCTATCATCAATAGCAATCTGTCTCTGGTTATTGGGTTTGGCCGTAAAGGTGAAAGCCCGCGAGTGACTGCCTCGCTGGTCTAGTGATCGTTAGTGCAACTGCTGAGCGTGTGGTCAGGAGAGTTCTATTCCCGAGTCGGACAAAGTGTTATTGTGTTATAGCATAAGGAATTTCTGTGTAGCAACCCGGAGTCAGGATTTGTGCCCGGTTGATGGCAATAGGCTCGCCCCGTATTGCATGGGAATTCTGGCGTAACTGGCGTAATAGGGGTGTACTATACCTCTACCGAACTCCTCTGACAATACATGAGTGATGATATGTTACTTATGTGCTAAAGAAGAGTTAGGCTAGATCTCAACTTCAAGTTCTCAATTCAGTAACCGGGCTGTACCGCACTTTATTTTCTTTCTGTCTTTAATTAGAAATAATAGTAAAACGGCGTGTTAAGCTACGTACTTACCTTTGTGGAAACATTCAACAAACGTCTGAACTGGTCTTATCAGAGAATTCGAATTCTCTCAAACATAATGGTTCAAGGTTTTGGTGTTGCTTTTTAGAATTCACTCTCTGGAACGCTAAAGGTTAATTGCATTCCCATTTTGCTTTCCTAAAAATATGATTGAACACTCTAATAAACTGATTGCGCCTCTTTTTGTGAGCCTCAATTAATTCCTATTTTACTAACTAGCTAAGTAACTGCGTCCAACTGGGAAGTAGAGGTCACAGTTCTAACCTCACCTAACCCGTTTGAACGGGGTATCCTATCATAGTTACTGTGACCAACTGTGAGACAAGGTCAGGAAGTTAAAAAGAGGCTTCATTAATTTAAAGTGTCCATCATTAGAAGCGCAAAAAGTTTTTAGTGGATCTGTTAAATATTTCCCTTTTTTTAAGACTGAATTTTCTAGAACTGTCAGCAATTATCTTTTAAACTTGTGTTTAGTTAAAGGTTAATTGCATAGTTTCTTTGGTTAAAGGTTACATATATTTTTTTTTGTTTGAAATTTTAGAAAACGAATGGTTTTGCCGTCGAATTCAATATTTGTTACAATGACAGCTGTCAACACCTCAAATAAAGGTGTCAACCTCAACTAAGGATTAGTTTCTACTAAATTGGTTTTGAGGCTTAAAACCTACAAACTGTGAGCCACAAAGAAATACTAATTAGTTTAGTATTTAACTGATATGTATTCTTGTCTAACTCTTCCAATTAGGTTAAAAATACATTTGTTAAGTACTGGGAGCGGCGTAACTCCACAGAGTATAGTATGTACTGTAGAATCAGCTATTCGGTACACAGACAAAAACATTCATATTTCCGCTATTCACATACTTATCCGTCATCATAAAATGACACAACATCATGGCTGTATCCCCCGAAGGGTAAAGCAGAGGTGTAACTATAGTTACACCTCTCCCAGTGGGGTAGTGTCGTAACACATTATCAGTAGTAATCGCTTTCATTTTGACAGTTCAACAACATTCATTGCGTTATTAACGTTGTTGAGCAGCCAACTTCTTCGAACATATGAAGTAATGGATTAGCAATATCCTTCAAAATAATGTTGAATGTGATATTTTGTGACGCAATAAGGTTGCTGGTCTCACATAATTGGTGAAATTTGGTGTACTTATATATAGTTACGCCCACATTTCAAGATTTTTTATGTCCCATGTAACGGTGCGATTCATTTTTATTGTTTATGGAATAAGTTTTTAAGCTTATGGCATACACAAAGAAATGAAAAAAGAAATAAATATTACAGTGCTGTTGGTATACCAAATAAATCAATAAAGATAGTTAATGTTAATGTTAAGATAGTTAATATTATCTATCTTTAAATACAATAAAACAAAGTCGCTTGTTATGTCGTCGTTGTGTAAGTCTGTGTGACAGCTTCTAAACTGCAAAATGGATGTTGTTACGATTTTTACCATCATTTACGATTTGAGATTATCTGATGATCATAAGAATCACTTACATGAGAATATTAAAACTACAAACATAAGTCAATATTGTTGGAAGTTTTACAAAAACTAGACACTTCATCAACAATTATTTTGTGGGTAGATAAAAAAAAAAACAACTCAATGTTCGCGTGGTACACGGGCTCACATGAACATCAAATACAAAAGTACTTAAACAAGCTAATCGATGAAATTAAAGTAGGTAATGTGAATTTTTCATGATGTAAAGTTTGAATAGTTTTTTAAGTTGTCATGGATTTGGATTGTGTGATGTATTTCAGTAATTAAAAAAAACTGTGTGGGGTGGGTATAGTTGTAGTAAGTCTTGTTGACGTCTCCATTTAATTTAGAACCTTGATTCCAAAACATTACAAGACATTGATATTGCTTCAATTCAATCTCAATGTACACATACATCTTTCGTTTTTTTTTTTAATTATCTTGAAATCGGCATCCGTTCTTTACTTTAGAAGAACAACGGGGTGACACAGGCAGAAACGGAAAGCGAATTTAATTTATCATTTATATGTTTAGATTTTTAAGTCACCTGCCTGTACACCAAAAAGCTGGTTTGACTGTACCTAAACACTGGCGTCGGTCACTCGTGGGCAGAGCATCGTACCTTTAAGGCAGGTGTAACCAAGGATGACGACATTCTCATACATTAGTTATCTGTGCTATTGATAGATCATTATAAATTTATTTTCAGCCTATGTTGTGCCACTGCAGGGTAAAGACCTCCCTTTCTCCTGTTCACTCCTCTCTGTCTTGAGCTAGTGTGGATCAATCTTGTATGTAAGGCGTCAAGCTCGTCCCTTCGTAGTCAGACGTTTTCGGGGATCCACATGGTGCTAGATTTGCACCTTGACTCGTTCGATATGCGGCAAACGTGTCAGGCCCAGTCTCACTTAATTTTGGCTGCTTTTTAGTGACGTCAGCGATTTGTGTTATACGATAGAACAATAATTAAGTTAAAATATATTTTAGCTTATTATGAATGTGTACAGTTTGTAACATAAAAATAACTTCTGTAGGGTTTTTCAGGTTTTTGTAACGTATATTTGATATTATGAAAATATTTACAACTTAAAATCTATTCATTGACCAAGTCTACAAGCATGAAATTTTGCACAAGAGACGAACAACGTTAACGACGTTGTACCTATATCGATGATAAGCACTGAGGAAGAATTTTATAAAATACGTTCTCTATAGGGGTTAAGTACGGGATCAAAATATGTATGTATGGTATTTCGTAATTTTTGAAAATTGCATCGGGAACACGGCTTCTTTCATAATAAATAAATGTCTTTTTACGTGGTGTGGTGTCTCGGCACAAAAATGCATACTAAATTATAGTTATTTTTAACTCAAAATGGAACGAATAAAATTTCAACTTGCGTAGTTTAGAAGAGGTTTGTTTTGTACAATAGAAAATACATAACAAAAAATACATTAAACTGTACAAAACATACAAATGGACAGACTTATGGCTTTATGTGATGTCTTCCAGGCAAACTTGTTTGGTAGTTCGTAGTTTTGTGGTCGTGACAGCAAACGCGTGATGAGTTCAGACGCACAAAAAGTTTCTATTCAAAACGTTGAATATTGACTAGTCATCGTAGCATTTGTAGGTATGTAGTCACTTGTAGGTGTACGTTTGATGGAACACGACTCAATGTGACTAATGTTATTATGTCCATTTAGTAATGAGAACCTCTACCAAAAACATGTAAAATTTAAAATTATTAGTGAAGTAATATAAATATAATATCGACGTAGCTTCCCATTAGTGCAGCAGTTTTCGGAATCGGATCAGCAGTTCCGAAGATAATCTCTACACACAAACTGATTTTTTTTCCTCTTTTAAATAATCCTAAATCCTTACTTTTATATTTTAAATACGGAAGTAAGTTTGTTTGTTTGGTACGCTTTTTCGCCAACATGGCTGAACGGATAGACGATGACCTGGGTAAGAACATAGGCTAGACTTTTCATCCTGGATCGCAGACGAAACCGCGGTCAACAACTAGTAATTGTATCAAATAACTAAAAATATCTCAAAAGGGCCACAAAGAGACAGCTCTGCACACTTTGCAATGAAAGCTCAGTAATAAACACCGTCAGTGGTGTTTCGTTCATTTGCTTTTTAATGACTGGAATACGTGACCAAGGAAACGAACCGCACGTTCGTGGCCCAACCACGAACGCGCGGAGTTCCTGCTACGTAAATTCGAACGATTTGACAGGCACAATAAGTAGGTACCAATAACCCATAGATGTGAATAAAGTCTTCAAACGATATCATATATTATTGTAAAACTAGCTGTTTCGTATGCCCAATGTATGTACACACACACACATGCACACGCAACCTATATGATATTTTATTAGATTATTGAACGTGCTCTCGTCAACGTCGAACGTCACAATACTCGGGCCTTTACAAACGTCCTTACCGGTAATGGTCTATCTGTGTTCCAAATTTCATTTGTGGAGATGACATAAACATTATTTTAATAATGTCTTTGACATAATACATATATAGGGACCCTGGGGTTTCGGACCTTAGGAACGACGGGAGGGACCGAAACCAACTCGCAGAGGCCCTTTACGGTGTTTATTTTTATTATTATATGCGAACCGAGTGTTTCCTATTCAAAAATCGTTCGAATTTACGTTACTTTTACTTGGCGCGTGCGTGCTGGGCCTACAGAAGCCTTAAAAAAATCGAGAGTCTCACTTGATATTCCTCTCTCATTCCTATTTGGTACAGTAGGCCGCAAGTCTGTGGTCACACTTTCAACTTGACCTGGCTCAGTAAGGAGATTCAATGAAATAAGGGTCCAGCTTTTAATGCTTTTGTTAACTGTGATCCGATCCAGCCTGTCCTTTGTTCCCCTTCTCCAGTGGTTCTAAGCGTGTAGTCACTTAGTTTATAAATATTATGCCTTGGCTGAAGGCCTTAATTTTTTAAGGCATTTACAGGAAAGGTGGCTTATTTTTTAAGAAGAAGACAACCTCCTTGGTTGATCCACAAAAACACATTTGTTACCGCTGACGTGCGTCCCACCGTACCCTCGTGAGCTGACAGTTGAGGCCTTCGTACTAAGTAGCATAAGTACTTAGTATACATTTGTATGGGCTCTAGCAAGCGTGAGTTGGCTGGAGGTCACTGCTCCACATTTTAGGTTAACTTTGAATATTATTGTTGAAGTAAATTGTGATGAAATACTTATTATGCATGCACCGGAAATGATTGGCGTGCCGAAATGCATTTTACGTGGATTGTTTTTTGAAACAGATCAAAAGACCATTTTGTTTTTGGTCCTGACTTCTTGGAAAGATTTGTAAAGAAAGAATCTTCTATGGTCAGTAATAAAGACTATCTAATAATGTTGGCAAAATGCGTAGCTTAAATGATAAATGATTTTATTTCTGTAAATAGGTTTGTATAAACTCGCAAGTCTTTATATTGAGCCCGTTCAAAATGTAATTAGGCAAGAACTTTCCTTGCTCTCTTTCCAATATTAATTTTCAATTCCATACAGCGATGCCATGCAAGTTATGATATTGTTATTGGCGTCTAAAACGTTGTCTTTGAGTTCTCATTTTGAATTTTTTCTATATAAATAAATAAAATTCTGTCCCCACAAAACCCGATCAAGTGCGATCATTATAAATATATTTTAGTACAATCGTATTAATAGACTCGTTTTTTGTTATTTTATATTATAAGATAAAATTATATTAAAACTAAATGAGACTTAAACATATTCTCACGGCATTTAATTCTACATAAATTTGGTTACATTAATAAACACACTTAAAAGCATTCCCTAATTTCGACCGTGTTGACTGTCTGATTAGGTCTTATGCGTGGTGCAAACCACGACATGAAATAGCACTATAACACAGAAGGTAAGAAGTCAAAATATGATTGACTATTTGGTCAAAATGTTTTGCTTTTTAACATATTTTTCTAGGTATCGAAACATCTAAAAAAATAAACAGTCAAAAGTCTACAAAAAAAAAAACATTGCGACAAGAGCCACAACTTACCCGCAGTTGTGGCTCTGTGGTAACAGGTCGTGCAACCATCACCTAGATATTGTGTTACCTTACAATTACTTACAATCGTGACATAATGGAGGTTAAAATGTACTACTAATACAAACCGTCATAATCATAATAAAGCCATTCGCTTTGTAAACCAATTTTAGCTATCGAACTGTTTTGTCCCTTTCTGTCAAGTTAAAATGAAGTAAGAAAGGAAGAGACAAAACAGTTCTCTACAGGCTATTCAAAACGTTGACTATTGACACAATTGACAGCTAAAATAGATTTTATGCGAATGTTTATGTTATGAATACGACGGTAACTATATGCACATAGTTCGTCGAAGGCAATATTGAAGTCTATGGGAAAAGACGAAAAGGTATATCTGATAATTGGATTTATCAAAGGTTTAAATGAATAAAATTCTACTCTATTAGCAAAACAGTTGGCAACGTAAAAAAAGGATATTCCAAAACCACAACTTGGTTCTTTTCCACTTCATATATTTTGATGTTGACTTGAGAGAAAAGAAAAACAATGACAAATTGTTTAGTCTTCACAAAAAAGACGCACATTTAAAAAAAGACAAAGGCACTAACTATTACAAAGTAGCCAATCCCAATAATCAGACAAGATACTGAATGTATTGCCTATTATTCAAACAATTATTAAATACATACGTTCAGTTATGCTCCGTTAAGACAAAACCCAAACCTATATTAATTTCCACATTCGTTTAATTTAAAGTCAAAATCCAAAAGATATGATAATTGCAAGAAACAATCCGATAATTCTGTTGAATAGTTATGTTTCAGAAAAGACCTCGTTATATTAAAAAGGTTGCATGCACTTTGAGACTATAAGTGTATACAAACGTCTACAGGTTTTTAACTCTCCTGTCTAATTATAATTACTAACATTATTCTGACAAAATAAAGATGTGCTCTCATTTAAACGCGTTCTAGGAAATTTTTACAAAGCTGTCCACAATAATTATTATATGTATTTGTATAATTTGTCTAAATTCCATTCGAATTTGGATATTAAAAACAGAAATTAGCATTCTTATCCCACGTTAATTTTGGTCCGGTCGACGGTAATAGTTTGATTAGATGAATAGCTTCATTAGTCAAATGTTTGTCCTTTGGTACTTTAAGAATGGAGATCGAAAAGACCAATTAACTACGTTTTCTATGATAGTTAAATAAGTGGTTTTATAAATAGTACTGCAGCCTGCACTACAAAACCTCATCAATATTCGTATTTTATTCATAAAAGTAGGCAACTGTAGTATTGAATAATTGAATTCATCGCTGTTCTCCGAACATCTATTAAGAACTTTGTATTAGTATTGTCGTTGTCATCATCATTACAATAAAAAGACATGGACTGTATGACAGTTACTCTGTATAACTTGTGTAGCCTTTATTTTCTGGTACTATGTCATTAAACACTCCAAAAAAAATGGGTCCTACGATCCTGCAACATACATACATAAACTCACGGCTTCTTCCCATGGGGTAGGCAGAACCTGCAGAACGCCACGGTTTGCTACGACTCAAACTCAAACTCAAACTCAAATCATTTATTTCAATTAAACCATTTACAGGCACTTTTGAATTGTCAAGGAGTCGGTCAGTCAGAAATATGAAGCTAGTTGCCCATTCCAAAGCGTAGTAGGTACCTATGGAGAAGAACGGGCAAGAAACTCCATGGACACTCTTTCAAATAATAATGTTTTTACATATATCTTAGTTACATCGATTAATGTTGTTCACTATAAGTGAGAACGATGTACAAAAAACCGTACACGTTAAAAGCGTCCAGAGTGCATCAAAACATAATTAAAAACAATCCAGCTAATAATTTATTAAAATAAGCCCTGGCAGCTAAGAGATGACCAGTCCCAACTGACGGCGCCCGTTCACGAACATGACGCATGGATCAGCACCATTCAGCTCAACCATTTTGAAGGGAGCTAAATGATCCGACCGTCCTCCACCGTCAGCGAGACATTTGAGTGAGCATGACATACTATCAGCCGCCAAGGCACATTCAAGTCAATCTATGACATTACCCGGTAAATGGTAGCTCTATAGTACAAAGTACTCACATCTGTGCAATGCATCTATATAATAAAAAGGAGATTGAGTTTATATAATGCAAATAAATTCTTACTATCTTCAGCAGCTTCAACAGTGATTCGAATGTCAATTAATTAGTTGTGGTGTGGAGCAGGACCGGCATTAAGCCAGGCATTTTTATCAGTTATGTAGTCCTCCAACCTATAATATGCCTGCCTGAATAGTGTGCGTTTGACAAAGGATTTGAATTTTGTCTCATTCAGTTGAAGTATGTGGGGAGGTATTTTATTATAACATTTTCGATCGTTCGATCGTACGATCTTTACATACTCCTTTTACACACTAACAACGTCCCTACTTAGTCTCGCAAATTGTATTGTCGTCACGACTAGGTACTTCTCTTTCTAACGAACAAATCATATATGCCTATATCTATATGTATGGCATATTTCATATTCTAGCTAAACTTAGCTGACGTGAGCTCGAACAATATTTGCCGCAGATCGTGCAACGCTTGCGCAAATTGTGAGATAAGTGAGCTGAGAGTGAGGCAAGGACTTAGCAACCGTACATTTTGTTGAATTATGAGATATCTTTGGTATTTAGTTTGTGGTTTATATCTTGAAACTAATTTTAAGGATGGTTGGCTCGGCGTAGGTCTAGTGATAGATATCCTGATACATTGTTACTTTAAAGTTACTATTTACCTCAGTTTCTATCAGTAAGAAGGATAACAAGTTAAAAACCCTTCTTTGATTTAACAGCAACGCTCTTGTCAATGTAAGTAGCTCATTATCATTATCATCTTCCTCCTACCTGGCTGTCTTTTTCTTTATTTCTCTATCCGTCGTCATCTCGTAAGCCACAACGTCTCTAGCCAAAGTAAGTTTATATTCTAGCCAATGATCCAAGGGTGCGTTACCCTTGGATCATTGGCTAGAATATAAACTAAAGTTGGCACGTATGTCATGAAACCGATCATTATTGTTGTCTGGCTAATACTATTACCATAGCATGATCTGTTCTTGTTTAAGTCATACTGACACAGGCAGAGGATACCGTTAGTGACGGTGAAGTCTAATGTGGTACTAACACTCTGATCGAAATGCGGAAAAAAAAACATCGAATTATGTAGAATAAAACTCTTTACATAAGAGCTATAAAACCTCATAAAAATAACGTCATCATACCTACGAAGATTAAAATTAAAAGAACGTTAATATTGACCCAAGCTTCAGCTAATTACACAACGCTAAAAATGGAAAGACCCACCAAACAATCGACATGGAGGACACAGGAAGGTTCAAAACGAATCTTTTATTTACAATTCTATCTTTGTCTATCTCAGAAATGACTACCTTACAACCACTCGTACAGTGTTTTTCCTATATTTGGCTAATTCTCAGAGTCTGCCTCACATCAGCCTCCAATAGTACACCAATTAGCTCGAGTTTCAGCAACTCTAATCCAGTTGCTACCACCCACCCTGCGAAGATTGTCACTTCACCTAGCCTGACCTACCTTACGTTTGCCGATTCTTTACATACTTACTTTGTTTATCGAAAATCGTTGAAGCTCTTTTAATGCATAATTGAGGTCTTTGGAAAATGTACATACAGCGATTACCAACATAATATGATTCTAATCGTAATCTGATCTGTAGATCTCATCTGTTCAAACATTTCCCGGTGCAATATGTCTAAGAGAATAAGGCTGTGTTTTGTATTTTCTCTAATGTGTGTTTAAAACAGTGGTCATAGTTCTAAACATATTGCAGGTCGCAAAAATGATCAATGAATTCCAAACAGATGTGTTAACTTTTATGGACATTGCATTTAGAGTTTTGAAAATCATTACTCGTAGGGCCTTAACGGGAGCCTTGCCAGCCTTAGAGGTGATCGACATAGCTCGAAGAATGGCCAAACTTAAATGACAGTGGGCAGGGCATATTGCTAGCAGAACAGATGGCCGACGGGGTTGAAAGGTTCTAGAGTGGCGACCGCGTTCCGGAATATGTAGCGTTGGAAGGCCTCCCACAAGGTAGACCAATGACCTTGTCAAGGCCGCAGGAATCCGCTGGATACGGGAAGCGCAGAACCGGTCGAAGTGGCGCTGCTTGGGGGAGGCCCGTGTCCAGCAGTGGACGTATTTTGGCTGAAGCGATAAAGACGATGGTGAGAGTCCGAACTGTCGTCATTTACAATCTTTAAATTATAATCTTACGAAGAATTTCAATCTTTGTCTCCTCTTGAGAAAGTCCTGCGTCTGTAGCTGCTGTCAGTTCATTTAATTTATGCATTTTAATATTATAATCACAACATTAATCATTGCCTTTCTCTTTTCAATCTGTACCTGTACTAGCATAATCCATATCATCAATCTGTCTCTCATACTTGTTTGGATTTTTAGAAACTTTTTTAAAAGATAAACTTTTATTGGTTAGAAATTATATATATTTTTTTTTTTCATTTTATACGTACACCAGGCGATTTTCTTTCGTTTCTAAGTTAAGTTCAATAATGTTTCACACCGAGAATTTGACCAGTTATGTTTAAGTTCCATGTAATAGGGGGCGAGCCTAGTGACATCCAACGGTCACAATCCAGACTCCGGGCTGTTATTGAGAAAGCCCAAATTGAGAAACCCCATAAGACTGCCCGACCTGGGAATCCGACCTTCTTGCTCAGCAGTAGCGATTGCGATCACCAGACCAACGAGGCAATTTATCATGTTTCTATTGTCGTAATTTGACAACTAATGAATGTATCCAGTAAGTTAGTTGAATGTAAGTTAGTTGGATGCATGGTCACTGACCATGTATTATCTCTTGAAAAAATAACATTCAAAGAGGAAATAAATCATTGCAAAAAGTTTTCAAAGAGAAAATAAATCATTCAAATTAATAAAACATCTTACATACAGCGTCTATCAAAAATATTGAAGGTGGTACAGACCATGAAACTGGATAACTTTCTCAATCGGACCAACATCGTAATAGCGAATAAATTATCAGCATTTTCTTTTCTCCTACTTTTTATTTTTTTTGTGTTAAATTGTATAATGTGTTGATTTTTCAAATGAATAAATATATGTTAAGTACAAGGTCTCAAAAGTAAAACTGCAATAATTATTTTATTCAGACTCGAAGGTTCCTAAAGTTCTTCCTCACTTTCAGTTTGATTAATCATAATCCACAATCATAAACGTAGTCCAATAGAAAATGATAGTCCCAATTTTCCCAAAATCCATAATTACTTTTCATCAAGTGATGCTTTCGTGCTAGAGAAACAAAATAATAGTCATAATTTCCTTTGCGACATAAAACAATGCAAGCAATGGAAGTAGGCAATAATCTAATATCTTTTTATATAGAAGTAAGTATAACTAGGTTAGTGAACCTTTTGGAGTGACTTTGGCTTTAAAACAAGCGACGTACGTTATTCATAAACAAATAATCTTTATAAAACACCATTAATTACGAAATACAAGCAAACACATACACAAACTCCCGGTGTACGTATGGATTTGAGGAGCCACGTCTCTTATTTAAACGCATAATAAAGATATTAGTAGTATAAGGCTCCTCAATTCAGATGTCTGGATTGAGGAGCCACCTTAAACGTCCGGTAACTTTTTATGGGTTTTACTACAAATACAAGAATCGGGTCTATAAAATCGGCTAATTTACTCTCCTTAGTAAAATGTGATCACTACATGGACTTCAATGTTATCCCACTGAATGCTAACGGGCAAACTAAGAAAGTATGTGAGTTTCTGAATAGCCCGAGCCTAAAACAACAACAAACAGCCTGAGCTAAGTAAATGAAAACACATTATTATGCATGCAATGCATTATGAGTCTTCAATGCCATGACCTCGCTTTATAAGCGAATTAGCCAAACAAGGTAATTATTTAACATTATCGTCTAGTTTCGTTTGTCGTTTCGTCGCGGGGACGTACGTAGTAGGCTAGACGTACGTACGTAGTAGTAAGCTCAGCTGAGGCTTGGCGGACTGTACCTGGATATTGGTTTAATTAATCACAAAGTTTGGTTATTTATAGGTAGTAGGATTTTGTGAGGGATTTAAAAAAACACAGCAAAAGTATAGACATAATAATTATAAAGGAATGTAATAAGAAGCTTCACAAAACCGAGAATCACTTGTACTCATTGTGATCACTTTTTGTACTGGACCATACCTGGGAACCTTCTGGTTAAGAAGATATTGGAGGTTTTTTGAAGGTCACGCTCGGGTCGGTGACGCTGAGTCGGGTATAATCGACTCTAGTCGTACGTTTTCATTTCATTTATTTCTTTACAAACATGGGTAAATTTGTAGAAAGGTGTTCTCCATGTTCTGCCGTCACAACGGCATGCAAATCATAATCAATAAATATATTTTTATTTAACATTAGAATATCGTTTTAATACCATTTTACAAATTATTGTGAACTCATTTGAATCACAATAAATATGAAATGTCACTGGCTACAATACTAAGTCAATGGATACTTTTTTTTTTCATGCGAAATAAGCACCAATCTTCTTTTAGTCACAAACCAACGTTCAATGTTAAAAGTTTATTTTATTTTAAATGTATGTTGATGCTTTGATGAACAGAAAGCGTAGATAACAGCAATTTGATGGTTCCTTTAACACCCTGTATTCTATGGTAGAAGTTTCAAATGTTAAACGTCGAAAACTAATTTAATATTTTCATTAAGTAATAACGTTTCAAACAATGTTATCAGTGTCCTGATAAATAAAAATTGAAAACATTTCTTACCTATTTACAACCACCAGCGGTCATATAAAACGTAATATTTATATAAAACCACAAACTGATCTCATTATCATGATGTAATATTATAATTCATCTTATTATAATAATCTTAAATTATCTCAAAACAAATTCAAACGTGTTATTCTTTTGTATAGATTAGTATCAATGTCAGCTACTAATGCTCGGTTCCTATAAACAAAATCGAATCGTTTTGCTTGCCAATGGTAGCATTTTTTTTGCCAAAGCGTTTAAAGACATTCGTAAGCTTATTTTACCTGTGATAGCTACTTCCAGATGGGAAGGTCTACTATGCGAAGCTATGAGTTTTTCGCTTCATTGTTGGTAAAGGTAACGTTATTGGTTAAATAAACTCTTATTGAAGAGTTAATTTAACCAATAACTTTCCGTAAGTTATAGGAATCGGCCATAAGTCAAGTCGTTCAGTCTTAATATAGAAAAAAGTCTAAATATATCTCGTTGATATTCGAACTTTTTCTTTCTTTCTTTCTTTATACAATAGGTATTTGACATTAGTTGAAACCAAGTAATGTTCAAGTAGATTATGTTGAAGTCCAGTATTTTATGAAATAGATACATAACAGAGTATACGCACAATCAAACTGTAGCATAACGAAATGCAGTCCGAAGGACCAGTCACCATCAAAAGATTGGAACTAACATGAGTCTAAACGATTGAGTTATGGTACTACAATTCAGAAGCCGGCCGCCGCCGCGCGCCGCGCCGACCACATAGATGGCCACATTGCTGCAACGGAAGCGTTTTCATATAGCTACATACATAAAATAATGTAATAAAATACTTCTTTCTTATGTCTATGGTTACATAGAAAGCAGCATAGCTATTCACAACCATTCAATATGCATACTTTCAGAATCGAGCTTATATAACGTTATCGAAAGAGTGCTCTTAACGCTGTTCACAAATTCAAAACAAGAATATTTTGACAGATTAAATCAAATAGATGACGGCTATTCTTCCGACAACTATTTTGTGTGGGGGGCAGAGCAAATCAGGTAACCGAAAATATATTGTATTCGACACGGCAGCCTGTCTGGTGGTTGTTAACTGGGTGGCTTGGTCGCTGCGGCTTGCAGTCTACGATTACCTTCGGATGCTTGGGAGTTGTACCTTTAGGTAAATAATGTAACACTAGAATATTATTACCCATACTCAAGTAGAGTCTTAAAAGTACAGCCAAAGATAACAGACGCATAAATTACATTGTCCCACGCCAGATATAGGTCAGTGTCTGATAACAGAACAATAGTAGGATTAGCAAGTCTAGAACATATTCAATTTTATTATCAATGCGAAGCATTTGTGCTTATCTTAATTTTTGATGTCCATCGTCGGTCAAGTGTACCGATATGATGGTAGCAGAGTTGATGACCAAAATAATTTTTTTAGGGTTCATGGGCCTTAAAATATAGGCGTCTACAAGATGTCTCAGATGTCTGCAGCTTTAACCAGTTAGGGGACATCACACACACAAAAAGACGATCGATTATATTAGCGTAGATATTGAATCTTTTTTTAGGATATCTTAGTAGGAATTTGATGGAGATCGATTTAAACAAAGAATTATGAATCGAACATCACACAGCTTGCAGAGTTAGCAAGCTGAAGAGGCAGTGGGCTGGCCATGGTTGTCGATGGACTGATGGCTGGTGGAGCAGACGAGTCCTGCTGTGGAGACCGCGTATTGGCAAGCGTAGTGTGGACATTAAAAAGATGGCGACCATAAAAAAAATATATTTTTTTTGTTCATTTTGATGTAAAGTTAAATAAATGATTTCACTTTGACTTTGGCTGGGACATGTGTTGCGGCGCAGGCCTCTGTCCAGCAGTGAGCTGCGATAGGCTGAGTTTATTGAAAATTAATAAGAATGATATGCGCTACATTTATGGTTTTTAGGGTTCCGTACCTCAGATAGAAAAATACGGAACCCGTATAGGATCACTTCCTTTTTCTCCGACCCTTTTTCTATATGAAATACGTAGGTCTACGGTCCCGGGGCTCTAAAAATCTAGCTTTTAATTCAACTTAATAAAAAATACGACCATTTATGCGACACATTTTGATCATTATCATCATCATAATCAGCCTATTATGTTCTCACTGCGGGGGCACAGGCCTGTTCTCTGTGAGAGGGTGTGGGCCGTAATCCACAACGCGGGCCCAGTGCGGGTTGGTAGATGTCACATGTCGTCGAATTTTTGGTTCTAAGACATTGACATGCCGGTTTCCTCGCGATGTTGTCCTTCTCCGTTTTGAAAGCAGTGGTGATGAAATAATTTACACAATGTGAAGCACCTGTCTAGGTCACCACTGCTCCTTCCACACATTTTGATACTTCCAGATAAATCAAAACCTATAGAGTACTTCCCGTTGACCTAGAATCATAAAAAAATAATTTTATATTTAAAAAAAACCCCCGACACAAAAACCTAAGTAAACATAATAAAAGTACGTCGGGTTGGGGGACCGCTCCAAATTATTTATTATCTGCGACTTTCACCCCCCACAACTTTATTCGGTCCCCAACGCGACGTTTTTTATTATTTTTTTTACTTTTTAAAGGGCTACTTAGGTTTTTGTGACGGGGGTTTTTATTTTATACTTTTTATAGGTAGGGTCATGTATTGTACCTATGGACATTTCAATCTACCTGAACTTTCAAACAACCTCTCTGTGTAAATATTAAAGGTAAGGAAATGACTTTATTTTGTAAGCCATATGGTCTTAAGTTACTGTATGTTTTGTGGTAGCCCTAATGTTGTAATTTTTTTTAGTAAAAAATATTTACTCTTATGTGTACTTTAGTCCAATGGTACGTTACATGTTTGTACCTCTGGACAACCCTATGTGTACCTTTGGACAAAATAAAACAGTTAAAAAAAAATTAAATCAGTCTTGTAATCATCATAAGATAACGGTTATTATGAACATAACACTTGGAATTAACATAAGGCTCTTTAATAAGTAACAAAATAAATTCTTCATAATAATAATCTTAAGTATCAAGTAGGAACTTTTTAATTAGACAGCTACGTACGTTAATTAATGAGATCATGTATTTTGAATTTTATTTAGCTGCACGAACCAAATCTAATAAATCTTCAGCTGTAAGGTCATCATCGCTGTCATCTAACGAAAAACAGTCCGAACACATAAACAGTTCAACACAGAATCATCTTCATCTGGAATATGCTCTAGAAACTTTTTGGGGCAACACTTTTTGTGGTAGTAAAATTTGCATGAGCTGCATTGCAGTACATTTTCCTTTAAATCAGTTCTATTACAAGATTTGCAAGTAACAAAAATTGTTTGACTTTTAAGTCAAACAATTTTTGTTACTTGCAATATTCGGCTTTTCTGTAGGAACATCAATTGCCGGACCTGTAGGAGCATCTAAATTTAGCTTGGGATTAGTTGTACTTTTTCCTTTTCCTTTCCCTTTCCCCTTATTTTCCTTATCTACCATTTGTTGCAAAAGAGCCTCCTTTTCTGGTGTATTAGTTAAAATACGGGAACTTCCTTTCTTTCTTGCTCTTTTACTTTCTTTCCTTACTAATTTTGGAAACGGTCATATCATTTCTGGAGTAATTGAGTTTTTGCATGCTCTGTTTTCTGATCCCTTCTGTTTTTGATTCGAATGCTTGAGAAGTGGATGGCTGGTTTTCAGGAAGAACCAAAGCTATTTGGATGGGATGCATGACAGAAGTTGTATGATGTAGGTATTTCGAAATTATCTGCATGTTGAAGATTTCTATCTTCTGTGACTATATTTGGTGGTTCTGGACGCTCGGTGACTGACGATGGTGCAAAATCATCCTCCGAAAACAGATCGTCGTTAAACGGATAAATTCCTGTTGATACGAATCCGTTTATAATATTTTTAGGTAAAAAGGATGCTGTATAAGCCTTGTTGATCAATTCCGCCGACTCATAAATTGTTATTGGCACACCAGGATGGTTAACCATGTGTAGATCAGCTGCTTTGTTATATGCAGTTTTAAAAGGGCCAACGAACGATTTGCTTCACCAATGGATCCAGGAGGTGCATTTTTCATCATAATTATCCTTGAAATGAACTCTTGGGAATATAATAATTGGTGGTAATGAGTTTCCTGCGTCGTTTATGCAACCAATCATAGTCACATTTTCGCCACGTTCGCCTGATGTCATTTTACCTAGTAATTTTAAAGATTTTGGCGCTAAAACTTTCTCGGGCTTATGCACTGTGGAACATCCAGTTTCGTCCAGGTTAAAAATGTTTTATGGAGCAAATTCACTGCGTTGATACAGTTCTTTTAAATTATCATAAAACTTCTGAACATGAACTTTATTAAAGCATATTGCTCTCGCTAAACTAGTTGCTTCAGGTTTACGCAATTACAGTTCCGTATATTTGCTGCGATATCTGTATAACCACTGGCGACCTGCCATTCCATCTCTTGCCCAGGCTTCAGGAATATTCGTCAGTTTTCTTCCAACGGCGAACTGATAGGCTAAGATACATGTTTGCCTTGCAGATAACCCGTAATTCATTTTTGCCGCTTTTATTAAATACTCTAATAAAAGCTTTTCTTCTTCGTCAGAAAATACCTTTTATACTACGTAATTCGGTGTGAAAGTTATTAAATCTTGTAATCGTGCAGAACTGCTTCGAATCGTTGTTATATATTTATGTAAAGTTAATTTTTTAAACCCGAATTCTCTCGCAACAGTTCTTATTTTCCCTCCATTTTGTACTGTATATATTGCCAGTTTCAATCGCTCTGGACTTACTGCATCTCTCTTCACACCAGCTTTACTTCTAGGCACTACGGAAGATACATACGAGATGTATCTTTGGATTTTTGTACTTTTGGACGTGTCCACAGGTACAAACAAATTAATGTCCAAAAATACAAGCAATACAACATTTAAAAAAAAAACGTTATTATCTTGCTTTCTAGTTTAGAAACTGTTTTCTATACTTTTTCAATTGTAAATAAAACTAGCTACAGATAAATGAATTATATCAATTTGTAAAATACATGCTTGCATAATATAGTTAAAAAATCGAAAAGATCATGACAAAACTTACTTTTTAACACTAAAAACTTCAAAACGGCCTCACACTGCACACGTCACTGGTAGACACACGCCACTCACTGGGGTTGCCAGAAATTGCAAATGCGACCCAAATAGTATAATATTATATTTTTAGTACGTCCAGTTTTTTTTATTATAATCAACGTCCAAAGGTAAAAGCGTCCATAGGTACAATACATAACCCTACCTACTCACCCCCCACAACTTTTAAACGGCTCAACCAAATTTATCAAACATGTCTAAGAACACTCGCACCTAAGTCACCTTTAATATTTAAAAAAACTTAATTGAAATCGCTTCTTGCGCATGCGCTTGGCATGTGTTATGATGCCACCGACAGACAAACAGACACACACACAGAGACAGAAACGTCAAACTTATAACACCCCTCTTTTTGCGTTGCGGGTTATAAATTTGAAAAAAAGAATGGTCTAATAGCACAAGCAAAGAAAAAGTAGTTTTGTTTCATTAAAAATACTTTTTGCGATTAAAAAAATACATTGGCAGTTGGATAATTGATTGCGACGTATGTCGATGTATGGAAGAATATGTTTTTTACATACAATGTTTAGTTTGTTTTTGGGATAAATTCATTCCAACTAAGTAACCCCTCATTGTGCGTGGTCCAACACGCACTTGGCCTGTTTTTTGTTCTCACCAAACTGCCTCTCCAATTTTATAGTTGTTGGTGGCATAGGATATCGACAATTATTTATACATAAAACATTAAGTACAGGTTTAGCATTGATACTTTAATGTTATAAGTAATATTAATAAAAAATAGCAATTTACATAATTATGTTATGATCATAGCGTCAATATGGTCGACAGATTATAGGGGGATATGACATTATCATATTTATGTATGAGCATAGATCTATGAGTTTATATTATACTGTCATATATTTATATATGTATAACAAAGTAATATATACATGAATCATTTGTGAGCTTTAGTATAATGTGTAAATATAACTGTAAGCCTGTTTTCCTCGCAAAGATGTACTACCAGCACACCCATATTCCACCAGTAATGTTTAAGTGCGTCCATGTAATAGGGGGTAGTGTTGCCCAAATGCAAGACCAAGACGACACTTGGTCCAGTCTTGGTCTTGGTCTTGCGTCAATACACCAGCACCCTAATTGCGTAACACATTTTCGTAAACGATTACGACTAATCTGTTTGATTTTGACGGTTCAAGAACATTCATTGCGTTCTATTTATTGTTGAGCAGAATTTTTATCGAACTTATGAAGCAATGGTTTAGCAATCTGTTTCAAAACGATTCAGATTCCGATTGATTGTGTATTACGCAATTAGGGTGCTGGTCTTGGTCTTGGTCTTGGTATTGCGCTCTCAGTCTTGGTCTTGGTCTTGCAGCAAGAGTCTCGCAAGTCTTGCAAATACCTATTAGCCCATTACCTATTATTTATTGAACACGTTAGTTTAGATCTTAGAACAACGTAACAGAGTAGGTACATGTTGAGCTATAGTAAACCTCCAAATTAATTAAATTAACTTGACAATAATTATTTTCAAAAAATACGGTCGCATTGAGAAACCTCCTCCATTTGGAAGTCGGTTAAAAATTACGCATTTTATAGTCCCTGAGCGTAATTACTAACTATAGGTACGTACCTATAATGATTTTCTGTGCGTGTTTAATGGCTATCCTAAACTCTTCATGTATCAGACATGTCATTTTCTGATTATCTATTGTGGCTTATGACGAACGAGCTTGTTTGTAGGGATTTTTAAGCAATTTTTATAATTTATTTATCTATCGAATTTTCAAAAACTCGTCAAATTTGCTTTTAGGTTTTTTAGATCTAATGCTCCAACTCTCACTATTCCGACTAGAGCTATTTGAATCTTCTTCACTCATGTTAAATTGTAAACTTTCACTCCGAGAGCAATGAGGATTACGAGTACCTAGCTAAATACTTTAATGGGCGAGAACAATAAATAAGACAGAGTTGAAGCGAAGCTCAATTGCAAATAAATGAAATTGAAATAAAAACTCCTATTTATAAGCACAAGCCGAAAGACCGACAGAGGAAAGTGCGGCATTCTTTGATAAACATAATAATTATTTGAAAGATAAAAAAAACAGAAGTGTTAAAAGATAGGTATTGTGCCCACGTAACAACAAAGTGTGGATGCAAATAATATTGTGTATTATGTTCCTCTTTTAGTGGAACTTGCCTAGGTACGTTGCCTGCTGTTTTTATGTAGGTAACTCGCTACTAGAGTAGGTACGATACAAGTTGATAAACCGACACTGCAAATCTCGATTTTTGAAAGTGTGTGATTTTAAAACACTATAAATGCGTAAATATGACGTCGTTTGTGACTTGAAACGTGCGAAAGTTTTAGCACGTTTCAAGAGTGTTAAATAAAATCACCCACTTCCAAATTTGCAGTGCATGTCTAATTATATAGGTAATAGTAATAATATAACTAATAACTATATTATATTACTAACTACTTTTCCTTACGACTAAATATTCCTTTCGAGGACAACGTCAACATAATCTATTTGTGTCCGTTCTGAGCACCGGGAAACTTATTTTATTATTTGAAACATGGGCAGAGGCGCGGCGCGGGCGGCTGCGACACAAAGTCTAGGAGCGGACTAAATTTTTACCTATTTCGAATTGCGGCGGCGCTCAAACACTGTCAAATGCTGTGATACACTTGTTGCACAGTCTTTGATAAACCGCGGCGTCTTTGTCGGTAAATTATCAAATAAATAGGCACCATACAACACACCGACCGACCAACGGTTTATTCGCGGAACGACAAACTTTCCCATTCAACCTTGAACCTTAATGCTTTGGCGATGAAGTTGAAAATCTGTTTAAGAAATTAAACAGATTGATAGTAGCTTGATGTGCGCCGTCTGAACCATAGCATTGGCTGGCGTAAAAACTGTTACTAGTCCTATAGGTACTCGACTCAATGTTAGTTTTAAATTTTGCTGAATATAAGAATAATATAAACTTTGAAACATATTAAGTAGGTACACATAATGTTTTCATAATTTTGTTGGCTACAATTTTAAGCACATACCAACCTAGTAACGTTAGATCTGCACATTAGACTTATACAATACACAGTATGAACAATATGAACTTTGCTAGAAACTTATGCTAGGTACATTTTTGTCACATGGGAACATATTTGTGAGTAACACGCTACTTAGTAAATAGTCGAAATAGGTACAGCGTGTTTAAATGGTTGTTTTCCCGCGGCAGAACGATTTGCCATAAGGAGTAAGTTCGAAGCAGTAAAAAATAATATTCATGAACTCGAAAAAGTGAAAAAAACAATAGTTACACTGGATGTAACTTGTAGGTACAACTCGCGCCGCACGCGTCACTACCGACAAAGAAAAGCAATGCATAAATGTTCAAACCAAAATAAGCTCTCGCACGTATTGACACGGCATAAAATAGTTTGCACGCAACAATACAAAAAATCACCGCTTAGCCGCCAAAGGAAAGACCTATTTATAAATGTTCAAAGTAAAATTAGCTCTCTTGTGTAGTGATAGGGCATAAACTAGCCTGCGCGTAACAATAACAAACGGAGCCGCCGCCAGTGCCTAAATTGTATCCGTGCGTCAGTTACCGTCCCTCAGGGTCTAGGTACTTACTTAGTTTTCCCTCAATTCCCGCAAATGTCGTACGCGCAACACACGTCATCACTGCAATGGATTGACATTTATGTTAGGGCTTATTATCCCGGGCCAGTGCCTTGGCCACCAAGAAGCCCGGATCTAACTCCGTTAGACTTTTACTTGTGGTCTGACGCCTCAAATAGGTAGGTACTTTTTTAGGAATTAAGTAAGTGCAGAAAATCTATCCTAAGCCCGTAACAGTATGAAGGGAAAATTGTAATAACTTGTTGGATACCAGCTGATTGAAAAGCACGCGGGTCAACGGCTCCGCGGCCGTTCGGCTGTAGGTATCGGGAAGTACTATTGTTTCGTGATCGCTTTTGAGTTTTGTTTTTCACAATGTTAAATCTGCCAGTTTTTGTTTCTAATATTTTATTTATTTATGAAACGATTGTATTACCAACACAAAACCATTTCGCTGCGGGAAATACCATTAAAATTTCACGGTGTATAATATAATAATCAATACAATACCTTTTATGTGTTATGTTATGACGATACGGTTTTGATACTGGAGAACGTCTATCAAAAACGGGATTGAAACCAAAAACCTACTTGAAAATAAATTATGCACAAATCTCAGTTTGACTTTCCAAACGTTCCTAACAAACTGCTGTGGTTTTCGGGAACGTATATTTTGTCAATTATAATATTAAATATGTTTTTTTGACAATTTCAATTAAAAAAAATTAAAAAAAAAACTGCGAGATGCAAGAGTCTCGCAGGCTTAGTCTTGTCTTGCTCATGTCTTGCAGGGTTCAGTCTTGGTCTTGGTCTTGCTACAATAAGTCGGTCTTGGTCTTGGTCGTGGTCTTGCAAAAATGCAAGAACAAGACCAAGACCGATTTTGGGCAACACTAATAGGGTGTATATTGCTTATATTACATTCTAGCTTTTGCCAGTGGAGGTCGGAAATTATCACACGAAAACGTGTTACCGGCATAAAAAGTATTCTATGTGTTATGTATTAATGTATTGCATAAGAATTTTTTTAAATAAGTTTATTCTTAGCAATCTACTCAAGTTTAATAAAATATAATAAAATCATGATTCACAAGACACGGGGCGCCATCTAGCGATCTAAAGTAGATTTTCTTTACTTCGTGAACAATACTTTTTTTCTGGATGAAAGGTACCTTAAGTCATTTTCTGTACCCCTGACAACGTGTGTGGAAAATTTCATGATGATCGGTTCAGTAGTTTAAGCGTGAAATAGTAACTAAAAACAAACAAACTTACTTTATGATACGATCCTATACAGCGTGATACAGAAATGTTTACAGACCATCAAACTGAACAACTTTATCTTTGCGACCAACGTCGTAATCGCCAAAAAATAATCATACGTCCCATACGTTTAGGGTATGGGACGGATGACTATTTTTTGGCATTGAGAAAGTGGTCCAGGTTGATGGTCTGTAGTTCTGTACTACACCCTTAAATATTTTTCGCTTTCTTGTAGAAACTATACCTACATATCGTTATGATAATAGATGTTTTGATAGTATAATATCCCAAGAAAAAGTATTAATAAACAAACAAGAATATCCAGAGAAAACTAAAATTTAAAAACAAAGTTTATATCTGTGGTGTATGAAGCAGCCCCAGTAAGTAATTATTAATTGTGTTGGGGTTGTCACGCTCCTTTCCTTAATTAGTAGTTAACAAATTGAGACTTTATAAATATTTAAATTTAGAACTAATTTTTAAAAACTAAGAGAAACAATGACTTAAAAAGTATTATGCAATTAGCAGCTCTGGGTAGTGTGTAATTGTGAGTATTTGTATGTGTGAATAGTAATTTGTGAGTGTGGGTTTGTTTGTGCGTGTGTTTGTGTGAGTGTATGTGTGTGTGTATTAGTGTTTGTTTATGTGAGTGTGTGTGCGTGTAATTGTGAGTGTAAGTGTTTGTTTATGTGAGAGTTTACATGTTTGCTGATAGTGCATTACAATCGAAGTTAAAAATACACCACCATGTAATATAAAATATAGTATATAATTATTTGTGCTTATATTTTTATATAATTAGGTATATATTATATATTTATAGTTTAGGTAGTTCTATATTTAAATGTTTATTCCCAAATGTTTTTTTTTTATAAATTGCACCTACCACTGTTTGTCTCTGCATCACCCAAAGGTTGACTGGTAAATGGTGCCTACGGCATTAAGTCCGCCTCCGTACATCCTTGTGCGTAAAGTATTACACAACTAAATAAATAATCATAAGGTATGATAAAGAAGAAGATTCATGAAAGTATGACTAGAATGTGCTCCGTAACCACTCGGTTATCACATTTTTGCTTTTTTTTTATACTTTTATTTTTAGCTTTCACAAATAGCCAACTAGTTAACACTAGAGGCTTACTACCTCTTGAAGTTATTATTATCCAGTTGGCAGATATCAGATGATTTACGCACATACATGTGTGATAAATTGATAACTATAAGCCATTCGTAGTCTCGTGACTTCTAACATGCAGTTGAGAAATGACACTGAACTATTTTTATATCACCGAGATTAATAATGACAAAATGTTCGATTTTTTATCGAAATTTGACGTCGGTCCTAAGTGAACGATCTTGTCAAGTGTTTGTAGTGATAGATGGAAAGAATTAATCTTTGTTTATTTAAAACGTCAATAAGAATCTCATTTTGTGAAAATTTAATAAAAGAGTATGCCAAGATGTTTCGATCATGTTGATAGGATGAATGAAGGCGTCTATCAAAAGGTTTACAGGTTTACCAAGCGGATGGGAGTATCGGATGGAAAAGCCCTAGAAGGACATTTATGACCTTTATGGTGATGTTCTTCAGTAAAGTCAGGTGCGTAGTACTCGTAACCGGCGTTCGTGTATGACCAGAAAGTAATGATGTAAAAAGAGTATGTAAGGATCGTAGCAGGTGGCACTCTAGCTTCGTCCTCGTGATTTTTCTTAGCCTCGGACCACCCCGTTGCGTCGCATCGCACCACCTGCATGCGCTATCACTTCGTTTTCACTCAGCATTCTATTTATTTTTCCCGGCTACTTAGGGTCATAGCGTGATGTTAAATAGCCTATAGCAACATTGATTGATTGATTGCATACCTCAAGGAAAAGGATTTTTAAATGAAATTCGAGTAGCAGTTCCAGAGATAACCCCCCACATACAAACATACGAACAAATCCTATACCTCTTTATAAAATTAGTATATAAGACTCGAAATGAAAAATTATGATACATGTAGATTTTTTTCTACCAATTTTTGCTTTTCAAAAGTATACAAAATACAAATTTCAAATGAAGATTAACCTCAAAGATGGATGAGGGATTCGCTGTTCAACGGATTTATTACTCTGTCAAGAAAGTACCGGGAAAAGATCAATAAAACACAAAATGTTAGTTAGTGTTCATCCAAATTTATTTTAACGGCTTCAAGGTATGCTCCTTCAGAGACGATACACTTACGCCAACGAGTAGCCTCTACCTTACCCTTTGGGAAGCACAGGCGTGATATCAAGTTATGTGTTATTCCCATGAAGAATTACTTTTACATCAAGACGTCGTTTACGACAAGTACAGTCAGCCATTCGAGCTGACTGTCTTTACTTTTTTACACATACACACATTATCTCACGCCTTCTCCCATGGGGGTAGGCAGAAACTACAGAACGCCACCTGCTACGATCCTTACATACCCTTTTGGTTCCTTTACGTTCATACACCTGGTCATACACGAGCGTCGGTTGCGAGTGCTACGCCCCTGACCTTTCTAAAGAACATCACAGGTCCTCATCAGGTCTATGATTTATCCTTCTAGATTGCCTTGTAAATACTAATACTTTTTCTTTTCTACATGATGACGTTATACGAAATTAACTCATGAAATATTCGTAGATATTAGTTGGCAAAGTCACCTCCTAATCCAAACCTCTGCAGAATAATATTTAATTTAAGACAGACCCTACGCTCACTTTTTTCCTTGTCCATACAATACCTTACATAACAAACGCGTCCTGTTACAGTACCGACCTCGTTAGATACATTATATGTATACTAGCCTATTGCTGTCCCACTGCAGAAGCCTCTTTCAAGACGGTTGGCGTCCAAGTTTCCTCACGATGATTTCCTTTGGCGATGTCAGTTATGTCCAAGATAACCTCAGAAAGAACACAAGAATAGAAAGTATAGAAAAAGTTACATTGGTACTAGCCCGGGTTTGAACCCACAACCTCGTGCATGAGATGCGACCTTAGATCTTTATCAGCATCCTATTTGTCTATCCAATTTGTAGCTAAGTCATTATCTAGGCACTTGACATGTCATTGTGTAGCGATACTTGTTCTAGCTGTACTTACAAAGCATATTATAATGTTAAGGTCGTTTGCTTGTTCCGTCGTTCGAGACTAGCATTTAAAAAAATACGGCTAATGTAACGTACTAGCATTAAACATGGCTTTGTCCGTGTAGGATTGATCCTAAGTTTTTGAAACAATAACTTTTTTAGGCGCACTCTGCGCTCTTTTTGAACAGTGAACAATTTTCGAACGGTAAAAATCACATCGCGAGTAAGGACAGCGATCGTGTTGTCATTTATTCTTACTTTGGGGCCCGATCTAATCTTAAGTCAGCAGGTGATGAGGAGTAGGAAACGCCTGTTACTTCGGTCGTAAATACGGATTTCGTGCTTGAAGTAGACCCCCTGAACCGTTAGGCTCGCTCGGTCGGTAAACTGAATCGGGTATACTAGGCTGCAGTCGGTCAGTGACGCTGAATTGCGTATACTGGGCACGGAATCGCGTATATTCGGTTCCAGCCGTCATCAGCCACGTCAAATGATTCCTATACAACCATTGAATAAATAAATGGATATGAAACTTGAGTAACTTTCATACTGAGAAAATTTCTGCTTTATTTTCTACATGCAAATCTATGTGTGGTCGTGACTGACTGACAGTTACTTATGCAACGCAGAATCACTTTCTAGTGATCTTGAAGTTATTGAAACTACAAAATACATTAGGTGTAGATTTCTTACCACAATATCATTCTTGTAGTACAAGTACATATAATTTCTGTTTTTATAAAGCCTCTTTTAAAATGTTTAAACACACCCATGTTTCGACAGTTATGTTTTATTTCCGTTTAATGAGGGGCGAGCCTATTGCCATCAACGGGGTACAAACCGGGCTGCTATTGAGAAATTCCAGTAACACTTTGCCCGACCCGGGAATCGACTCCAGGACCTCATGCTCAGCTGTAGCTTTTGCGACCACCAGGTTCAACAACGAATCAGTCGCAGTAGAAAATGTAGCTCAGGGTTACAAATTATAGCAGAAACAAACAGAATTTTCCAGTACCTACAAGTGGACATGCAATATAATTCTCCAGTTACCGAGGAATTTGACGTTACATTTCATAATCATTGATAAATCAGGCGGCCTTCTACTGCACCGACAGGAAGTCAAGATTAACGAAAATTGAGTACCTGCATACACTACCTACATTAGGTTTTTTATGAAAACTACAAGATAACGTTGCCATTAGTAAGCAAGGAGAAAGGCGTAAGCGCATTGTTACTAGTATTTATTTGTATTTGCTGTGATTTTCAGTTCTTAGTTTGTTTTCCACCTCACTTCATTACGACTTACTTCACACTAAACACCAGATCGCATTATTTAAAAATAAAATAAATTAATGTCATATGCTTAAAACTAACAACTACTACAGCATATGTATAGCAAGTTGCAAATAACACGTACCAAAGGACCAACAGACTTGTATCGTTACATATAGAAAAAAATATGACCTCTAAGATAAAGTTGAAGGAGAATCATGTGACAAAGTCACGCTGGTTATTTATCAGTAATTTCAGTAAGCCCCTCTCGAAACCGGCCCTTTTGATACAAGTAGTATCTAAGCGTAATGCTCTTTGAGTGGATTTGTTTGAATCTATACCTTGTTTTTGTTTTTCATCAATAGCTGGGTTTATTTATATCTGCGATATAAAATGAAGATGTTCCTATCTTGATTTTAATACTTGTATGTTTGTTCTAGTAATATTTATAGCATCGTTTACACTGCTGGACATATGCCTCCCCCAAGCATCGCCACTTCGACTGGTTCTGTGCTTCCCGCATCCAGCGGATTCCTGCGGCCTTCACAAGATTATCAGTCCACTTTGTGGGAGGCCTTCCAACGCTACGTCTACAGGTACGCGGTCACCACTGCTGAACCTTTCAGCCCCATTGGCCATCTGTTCTGCGAGCAATGTGCTCTGCCCACTGCTACTTAAGTCTGGCAATTCCTCGGGCTATGTCGGTTACCATGGCTCTCCTGTGGATCTCTTCATTTCTGAAACTTATGATTAGGGAAACTACAATGCCCTTTGGGTGACTTGAATACCGATAATACATATTATTATTAAAATAAAAGACAAAACCGAGGGAGAAACAAGAAGTATTAAATTCTTAGGAATAGCTCAAGACAAATTTCGTTATTGGAAACTACACATTAACAACGTATGAAGTAAATTTAATAAATTTATGTATGAATTAGAAAACTTCGTATGTGCCAGACGAAAACACAGCGCGCATCGCATACAGTGGCCATGTTGAAAATAAAATACCTAGGAGGACCTTTTTTAGGACGACGAAGTATATATGTAATAATCAAGGACAAACCCCCTCTTCTTCAAGGCAAGTCATTTGATGATTTCCCACCCAAAAAAAAATATATGGCAAACCCCCTAATTACTTAACTAAAACCCGTTAACTATAAGCTATCACTGGATACAGAGATAATTACTATTTGCCTACACTATCACAACGATTAGCGATAATAATATGATTTTCATGTTAGCTAATGTCTCATAAACATATTAAACACTGTAGTGTTTGTGTTTTCTTAACTAAATTAATTTCTTCTCACGACTTATAAGAGACATTCCCCGGTTTCTCCAGTCCGCGGATTAATTTAAAATAAGGAATTTCATATTGTAAATCATTTAGTAATAACATACACGAAAAGGAAAGTAATGCAGGATATTTTATAAGCAATTGAAAAGCATGATACAAAAATTAATTTGTAATGAATTGTTTGGTCCTTTCATCCGCATATTTGGGATAAAAAGCTCCAAGAACCAAATTGTATAGTTATGGCAATAACGTAGTACCGGTAACTGGGTTGTCGTGGTCAAGAACAGGCAGTCGTCAGTATTCAGCTTTATTAGTATATACTGGAAACCGTTGGGGTCAACATAGTTGAGAAAAGGCTAAGCAGATTGAATCAATCGAAACTATTTGAATAAAGTAAAATGACACCTATTCGTAGGTAAATCATAAAGTCACATTGTCATCTACAATGAATGTTGTGAACATGACAAAGTCATCCAGAAATTTACGACACACATTAGCATTAGGTATTACAAATTGCAATGTCGCTAGAATGCGAGTGAAGCCGTCAACAATAGTTAGTTCAAATCAAACTTTCGCAGATAAAAGCCGATAATGACTTGATAACAGGCGTTTGTTGTGAAAAGTAATAGCAACCGTAATAACCTTAGCTTGCTTGGTTAACACAAACGTAGCCTGAAATAACTGCATATATTCTAAACACTTATCTGAGTTTTTTCTTCAAAACTCATTAAAAAAAAAACTGAAACATAATCTATTTCCTTACAACATTAGTGTTTTTGAAGTAAATTTTTGTTTTAAACATGGAAACGAATTCGGCTGAGATCGATGATATAGCTCAAACGAGCGTGGTCAGGAGTGTTTGGTTCAAACTAGTTGCGTTACCGTTAGTGATATCGTTTATTATCCTTATATGCTTGCTGTATACCTGCTACAAGAATAACTTGGAAATGTAAGTATTTCTGTTTATTTTTACGTTTCATGAATATCAATTCCAATAGCACTTCCTCTAACACACTTGTACATTATTTATCGTCATCTCCTGGCTAGCTTTATCCCAATAACGTTGAGGTCCGCTTCCATTTAATAGGAATGAAGATAATTATTATTATTGCTTGTGCGTTTTCACACAATAGCGTTTGATAGTCCGCTGTCCCGAATTGATAGGGGATATCTTATCGTCGCCATATGCTAATGTAAACCATATGTAAACACATCTGTTGCAATATGCAAAAGGCATTACTACATACGGTAGTTGAGAAAAGATATGAGAAATTAATTTTGTGGTCTGTTAGAATTTTACTGTTATTGACAGTAATTCCTCGAGGGATTTCGTGTTTCAAGTAACTGGATTGTGGGTGGATAGGCAGTCACTACATGTAAAAAGCTGGTATTCAGATGCATCCAGTTAGAATATAAGCCGACAATTGTAGCTAGTTTTTTGTTTATTAAGCTGGACGACCAAAATATTATGGTCCAGCAAGACTACGTCATAAACTATAGCAGGAATTGTTCGATCAAACGATATACTATTTACGTGTTCATAAGATTCGGAACAAAGGACCAGTAAACTGGATAACGTAAAGCAACATCTAGAAAATTAAAGTTTTTGATTTGAGCTATGAGTAGTATTCGATATGATGAAATGATATTATTTCTGTCCACATTCTTTGCTATCTCTTTGGTAAAGTAATCTGTGTTTGTTTTACTTATCTATCAGTATTGATTCGTTTGCCACCCGATTGCGCAATACTAGCGTTCTATTAACTACTGCTTCAGAAAAATTACTAGATCACAAAAAAAAGCCTCTTCTGGTAAAGTGAAAAAGTAAAAAGTGGGGAAACAAGCACTTTCGTCCGCCACCTTGGCTCTGATCACTTATTAATTCGCTTACTACGTGTTTGTGATCCAAGTTTTCTCTTACAGTTTTATTTAAGTATAACTACTTATGTTCAAATCGCTATATAGAAACCTATACCCATACACTCAGTATTTTCTTGCTGCAATCACCCAGCCATTGCCTTCGTGAAAAATCCCAAATTAATTTAGTCCGATGCATTCCTTGCAAATGAACAAGGTCTCCGCACTGGGCCCGCGTGGTGGATTACGGCCCATTCCCTCTCACAGAGAGGAGGCCTGCGTCCCAGCCGTGGGAACTTTCTAGGCTAATTATGCAAAAGACACTGAAACAACAATCGCAGTATTCCGAAAACCTATTAGCTCAATCCATTAGTTGTGTATAATAGAAGACAGATGCACCAATCAGAGCATTAATTACGTTTTTATGAGCTTTGGAGTAGCATTCGTAGTTTTTATGATTCAGTGATTAGCATCATTGTTACTCATATTTTCATAGTATATGACATGGCAACTGAACCGTGAAGGTGAACAAAAATCAGAAGCGGGACAAAGTCCATTGCGTTGTTTGTTGACTGATAACTCTTAGACTTTGAACTCTCAGGTTAGAAATAATTCTTCCGACCGAATTTTGATTATGTCAGCGGCGATTGGCGACGCAGGAGATAATTATAGCGCACAAGTGTATGGTCCTTCACTTTCATAGTCCAATGTGACGGCATTCGGACACGACCGGGCTTGGTCAGGCGCAGGACCAATGACTTCACGTGTCTGCCGAGGCAAGGCGGTTTCCCACCACCAACATTCGAACTTCGGGCTGCTACCGAGAAATTCCTTGATTTCCCGAGTTCGTTGAGGCGCCGACAAGCCCGCCGGTTGAACGCATCCCAAAGGGTGATGGCCATCCGGCTGGCCCGGGGATACCGCACGGTCTCCTGCGAGGTGACGAGTCTCCTTCCTGGACTGCCGCCATGGGATCTGGAGGCATAAGCCCACGCGCACGTATGGGAGTGGCGCGAGGAAGCAAAACGCCCGGGATGTAACTCCGCTGCCGCGCCACTGTCGACACTGTCGACACTGTCCGCTGCAGCGGTGTAACTCCGCTGCACTCTGGTACAGCGGACGGAGCTCCGGCGGACCCTCCAGACTGCGATTGTCGGAACCCAGTGCTGGGCACGCCACAATAGCGGCGGTAAGTCCCCTCTTTGAGGAGTGGTTGGAGTCGCTACGGCATCCTCATCTTCCGCCTGACACAGGTCCTCACCGGGCTGTTTTGGGAGGTTCCAGTTTCGCATAAGGCGGGAGGAAACGCCCGTATGTCACCATTGTGTGGAGGTCTGCTCAGCTTGGGCGGAGCAACGCAGTTTCATCGTGGAGGCGAACGGCGGCAGCGATCTCTAGCGCCCGGCCCTGGTCCAGGGCATGGTACGGAGCGAGAGAGAATGGAAACCCGTTACCTCCATCTGCGAAGCAGTAATGGTTGCATAGGAGGAGGCTGAGCTCGTGAGGGACAGACCCTTGCGCCCTCATGCCCCCCTAGTCACCGCAGGAGGCGCTCTGGGCGTCGGGAGTCGCCTGCAGATTCCCGGCTACCGTAGGTGCGGGCTTGCGGACGGCGAGCAATGGGTAGCTTGCCCTCCGGTAAGGACCAGGCTGACACTGAACAGGAGGGGGAGAGGTCATTTGATGATTTACCACCCAAAAAAAAAGGTACGCTGTTATCATAAAATTACAATTCATTGACATTTTTGTTTTTATATCCAGAAATAGCAGCCATGAGATTTGTTTCACTTAAGAAATCTGTTGAAAACTTTGACTTCCTACAAGGCATCATCAAGGAAGATGCTTGTAACATTTATAACCTACATTGGTGAAAAAACATTTTAATATACGCAGCCTCCACCACTGTGTGTAAAGATAACATTATTATGTACTAAAACAGTTACATACTTTTATATAACTTCCTCTATGGTGTCGTCACTTTGAGTTTTGAAAACATTTAGAGGTAAAAAGGAAAAGTTTTCGTTTTCGAGATCGAAAACAAAGTCATTTAATGAATGTGATAGTGTTTATTCACTGGGTTTTCCGGATTTGAATAACCTGTTTTGATGACTAGGATCACCAACCTAGAAATGTATATGTTTTAACCTCTTCGATCGATTGAAAATTTTGACTTGAAAGAAAAGAAAGAGAAAAGAAAATAACTTCATTCCATTGCTTTTATTTTAATTAATTATAATTATTTTCAACTCTCTTTGAGTCACATGAGAAAGGAACTACATTTAAATGTTGATGGATGAAGGGAGAGAGAAAGGTCAAAGGAAAGATGGATGGATGGTGTGAGGAATGAGATGAAAGAGAAGGGAGTGAATGATAGCGGGACGGTTGACAGGGAGAATGGAAGAAGAAAACGTGTTGCGCGGACCACAAGTACCATGAAACAAGGGCTGGAAGATGATGACTTCTTTTTTAATGAAGAAGAAGCCAAATTTTTGCTCAACGATGAATGATCTCTTTATTTGTTTGAATATAGAATATCAACTTATTACAATATCGTGGGAATTTAATAAGAATTTCAGTTGTTCTGTTTTTATCATGTACACAGATATAAACAGGCAACAAGGAAAGAACAGGAATATACGTACGGTACAATTCAAATTTTATCGCATCTCTGAAAATGAGGCGAGTCACTGCGCAATAGGTAGCCAATTGCCGTGTCAGCGGGGGCGAGGGGTGAGGTACTGCGCAGCGAGTAGCGTACTTCACAGAACAGACACCATAAAGTTTGCATCGGATTATACAAAGGTGATGCTTATGTCTAAAGAAATTTCTTCCAGCAAACCTACGATAGAAAAGAAGATAAGAAGCTATGTGATGAGGTGAGATGATGATAATGTGAGATGTGGTGTGTGTGTGTGACGTGATGTGATCTTAAGGGATGCCAATCTTTTAATCTCTATTCTTAGCATATCTAGCCCTTCAGATGCTTCCTGAAAATTTTCCATTATTTCACTTCAAAACTAATGCGTTAGGCAAAGATTAATTATGAAGTAAAATAACCTTAAACTTGATAAACATAACAATGATAAAAGATTACAAGACATTTACCTTCAACGACTATCTCGTGTAACATAACATTTTAATATTTTGTGTACTTTTGCTAAAACTAACAAACGCATATCTTCAGTCTTTCAGACATTCGCGGATCCCGAGGTCGCGAAATAAGTTTCAGATTATGAAGAACTTAAAATATAAAAAACATGATTACGGCAATGTTTCTTAAATCGTGCTAAAACATTTGAAATCGTAACTAATTGTGACCTTTTTCTCTTCCAAGCAAAGAAAAACAAAAGGTTCCCTTTCGTATTGTCACTAAAAAATATCTCCGCCATTTTGATTTTGATTTTTTGAAACCGTGGTGACCGTCCGTAAATCCATAGAGTGCCAGTATCCAGTGAGTTTTAGCCTTCTTTGTGATTGACTTCTGTTTTGTGGTTAAAATGTCACACGACATGACAGGGTTGATCTGTGTAGTGATGGCGCCTATTTTCTGCTACCTAGTGTACTTGTTGACGCTGTTACTTATGCATTATCTTACGAAGTACCGAAAAGGTGAGTTTTTGTTACAGTTCATTAATTATGAAAAGGTTTTTTTTTTTTAAAGATATTGCCACAAGTTTTAAAAATTGTCTGAGTTTTAAGCAAGGCAGGGGACTTTTACTTTGCCAGCTCGTGACGAGTTCGAATACTGGCTGTTCCACAATATGTGCACGAGTGAAGCTTTAATAGTAATTCATTATCAAAACTGTCACTGTCGCTAACGAAATAAAATATTTATAAGTCGTACGGTTTGGTACATGTATACATAACACCACGCCTGTTATCTCCCAAAGGGTTAGGCAGAGGTGTCGGTCACGGTTTAGTCTGTATGTATTCCCAAATCATCATCGTCATTCCACACTGGGCACGGCAGGACCAATGCGTGGTCGGTATGGAGGTGACGCGTGCGATCGTCCCGGTGGACTCACTCATAACTTTAAAAATCTCTTGTATGCTCGGCAAATAATTCTTGATCATACAGGTAATGGATGGAGGATAATACTTGATATACAGGTGCCAATCACGAAATTTATTGACATCGTCAATTCAAAATTAAAACTTTAAAATCAAAAGTCATTTATTCAAATAAGGCTGACTTTTCGAACGTCAAATTTACAAAAGGCAGTCCCCCAAAACGCCCGCCCTTCACAACTTCCTAGTGCTTTACCCGGGAAGAAGAAGTGGCGCAACAAACTCCCCAGCAGCACAGCTGTCTGTTCAGTTATAAAAAAAAAACTTGATTCTCTACAATAATAGTTTTGCAAAATAATAAACTTTACGAGACACAGAACATCAAATAAAAATTATCTGTCATACGTCACCTAGCCACACCTATATATGTCTAAACCAACAAATGCAATGAATATCAAGCAAAAAAATCAAAATATAAACAAAACAAATAAAACCCTCCAGGCATAAAGGGAGTGACCGCTTACATATGCAATTCTGTATTAAGTACACACAAATGATGAACTAGGACCATCGAAGCACAATAAATAAACTTTTAATCTCAAAAAAATATTTGTTTCCAAATAGTGCAAACAATATTACAAAATGTGTAAAAGCTTAAATAATTGCCAAGCTATATACGTTTTAAAGTAAGTGTTAGACAAGGACAGCACTATCGTAGACGTGACGTCACAACTATGTAACTTCATACTAGCGTCATACATTGTCGGTACCGCGCGACAAGGACGGCAATAATCACCTCACAAAACTTTTAATGCGTGTATCTTCTTCTTATTTACACATTTTTTTTAGTTTTTTAGACTTTCTCATTTTGACTATGCTTCTTTCTTTTTTTTTTACGAACATTTTTAGACAAAACCAAGGTCAGCAGGACGACAAGTCACCACAAGCAGCACCCTTTCACGAACATAACGCAAAGATCAGCCATTACGCTCCTCGCCATATTTGATCCATCTCACTTACAGAAAGTACAGAGACACACACACACAAACCACAGTATAAACACACATAACATAACATCACGCCTTGTTTCCCCGAAGGTTTGGGCACAGGTGTACCCATAGAACACCCACATTTCGCCAGTTATGTTGTAAGTCCCATGTAATAGGGGACGAGCCTATTGCCTATCAACCGGGCACAAATCCAGACTCCGATCTGCTTCTGAGAAATTCCAGACAGAAAAACCCAATAACACGTTGCCCGACTTGGGAATCGAAACCAGGACCTCATGCTCAGCAGTAGCGATTGCGACCACTAAACCAACGAGGCAAAGTATAAAGTTTTTCTCAAATCTTCATGAAACTCTAGAATAATCTAAAATTTCTTTCAAATTGTTACAAGAAATGGGAAAACCCAAAGCTTTGGCAACTAGATCACGTAGCAAATAATGGTAAGCCTACAATAAAGAGTACGTTATCTTTACTGCAGTAAAATATTTACTAGTAATTTATTAATTATCTTGCCCAGCCTTTGGGAGTAAATATTGATAAATAAATTCATAATTATATAGTAACTAAATGTAATGTCGCACTAAAGGTTAAAGGACTCTTCTTATACGGAGAAGCAACGAGGATCTCCACGCTGGCTCCCTGCGGGCAATTTTCAGACCGTTGGAGAAGGGGTTATTTAGGATTTTTAGACTTTTTGAAAATGACAATCTGCTCTAAAGCGTCTTGTATCTTGTGTTCGCTATTTAGTTTCCGAACATGTAGACAATAATGTGTTTTGGGAAAAAATAGCTCGTTTCGGTATAATAGTTTTGTGTATGTAATCCACTTCAACCAGATGTAATACTGGAGACAATAAACGTTTATTTTATTCTATTCTAACAGGTTTTTTAAATGACTTTTTCAATATTATCTACTAGTAATTCCGATATCAACCTAATTTTCACTTCATTAAAGTTGTTAAATAAAGATTTTAATATATCTTAGAACAAGGTATTTTTATAGAAGTTACGAAATTATAGAGCATCTGTTGCAATAGTAGTATCGGACCCTATCGTGTTGATTACAACTTTTAATTAAAACAGACGCATTGCTCGCACAAACACATCGACATTCCATAGTAATTTGTATCACAATTATGTTTCTTACGACTAGTTTGCACGCACAGAATACTGAGTTCACACTTTCAATCCATATTAGTATTAACTCCCTCCATTGTATTACAAATATATCTACAACATTATCAAGTGTGTTGAATAGTTTCCATTAAAAACACACACGACATCACGACTAAATATGGCGAAGCCACTGAACACCACGGGCTGCGTTCTATATTACGTAGATGTTTATTTATTTTTGTACGACAAAGCCAGAAAGGCTTTTCGAGTTCTTCATCTATAGAGTACAATCAGATAGAATAACCCAATAATGCATTGCCCGACCTGAGAATCGAACCCAGAACCTCGTGCTCAGCAGTAGCGATTGCGACCACTAAACCAATGAGGCAGTCACAAACCAAATAGCAGTAAATACAGGAGAAAGTTGAGAACTAATTGTCAAACACTAGGTAGGTATTTTAACATTACACTAAGGTGAAAGCCTGCCATAGACGGCCTCATTGATCTAGTGCTCGCAAACGCTTTACTAAGCATGAGGACCTGCGTTCCATTCTAAGAACGGGCAAATTGAGTTTTTCAATCAGTAATTTCTCAGTATCAGCCCGCCGTCTGGACTTGTGCCCGGTTGATGGCAATAGGCTCGCTCCCTATTACATGGGACTTAAACATAACAAAAGATATGTGGGTGTTCTATAGGTACACCTCTGCCTAACCCTTCAGGGACTACAGGCGTGATATTATGTTGTTTAAGTGAGTCATCTTTTTGCCTTCAAGGGCAGACCTAGTATATTAATACTCTAGTACAGTCTTTCCCAACGTGGGCGATAACGCCCCCTTGTGGGCGCTGCAGGCCTAAAGGGGGGCGGTAAGAGACCCAGAAAAAAAAGGGGGCATTGTGTAGGGCTTTGGGGTCGATTTATAATTTCATCTACCTAGCTCGGAAGACTCTTAGACACCGACTGAGCTCTCGACTCTCGACTACATCTTGTGAACGTCAACTAATATAAATTAAGATATAGCTCAAACTCGGTTCGATATAAAAGACCCCGGGCAATCATGTTTTAACAAGTTTTTGTTAAATAATCCGAATTGTACATTCCTATACCAATCGGCTGGTTCTATAATACTTGTTCTTGCTTGTCGAGTACGATTGGGCGTCGAATGAGATAAACGAGTTTATGCACGTTTGTCTTATTCCTGTTGGTGCGTGCTGCTTATGCAATCCTATATATATGACGTAAATTTATTTTATTTTCATTTGTGGTTTCGCGCATAATAGATAAGCAGTACTTGATTTCAACACTTACGTATTTCTTAAAACAAAACAATGTCGGAAGTAAAAAAGAAGAGACGGCAATACTCTGCGGAATATATTAAATTCACGTTTATTGAAAATCCCACAAACCCGTCGTCGCCTTTATGTCTTCTAAGTCTAAAAACATTTTCGAACGAAGCAATAAAGCCTTCAAGACTGCAAGATCATTTGAATAAAATGCATCCAGATAAGACAGAAAAGAATGTAGCATATTTTCAAGACCTAGAGAAGAAGCATAATACTCAGCCAAGTGTATCAAAACTATTTTCGGCGGCTGCTAAGCAAGATGACGACGGACTTTGAGCTTCGTACAATATCTCTTTGTTAAATGCTCAAAAAGGCAAACCACACAACATCGGAGAAGAGTTAATTTTGCCAGAAATAAAGGAAGTAATAACTACTGTGCTTCATAAACCGGCCGCAGATATTATCCGAAAAATTCCTTTGAGTAATAATTCTGTGCAAAGACGAATTGATGAAATGGCTGAAAACATTGAAGAATCATTGTGCAATCATCTGAGGACTAGTCTCAATTCAGCTCGATGAGTCCACTTTACCAACTAATGAAGCGTTGTTACTATCTTACGTGAGGTTTATTAAAGATGAGAAAATACGTGAAGAACTATTGTTTGCCAGAAATTTGGAGACAGATAAAAAAGGCGAAACCATATTCAATACATTGGAAAAGTTTTGTGAAGAGAAAGAGATTCCTTTGAAAAATATTATATCAGTTGCTACGGATGGCGCTCCGGCTATGACAGGGCGCCATAAAAGCTTCATAGCATACTTAAAGAATAAAATTCCAGATGTCCTTGCTATACATTGCGTTATTCATAGACAACATTTGGTTGCTAGAAACTTAAGTGAACGACTATTTCAATCACTGCAATATGTCATCAAAGCAGTCAATAAAATCCGTAGCAGCTCTTTGAATGATAGACTATTTCATCAGCTTTGTGTTACTAATGACGAAGATTTCAACCGTTTGTTGCTTCATACTGAAGTTCGTTGGCTGTCAAGAGGCAATTGTCTGATTCGATTTTACAACATGTTTGACTCTATGATAGAGTTCTTGGAAACTAAAGATACAGAACTGCGCAACAAGCTCATAACATCAAAGAATGATATAGCTTAAATGACAGACCTGTATAAAATGTTCAACGACATGAACCTCCAACTGCAAGGCGATGAACTAAATTTAATTAAAACAAAAATGTCGTTGCTGCTTTCGCAGCCAAACTGCTTCTGCACAAAAAGAATATGGGCAGACGTGAGTTTCACAATTTTCCGAATTTATCAGTATACTGCAGTAACGACGACTTGTTTGCCTACTGCCAACATTTGGAAAACCTCCACATTGACTTCACCGAACGATACCAGGACATTTTAAACTTGGAAATACCAGACTGGGTGTTGGATCCGTTTTCAAATGTCAACACAGCAATGTCACTTGCAACACAACAAACTTATTGAACAGCATCAGATTCAACCTTCACATTAGTTTTTATATAAGAATTGATTATGTTTGTTTTATTTTCAATAAAAGATACTCTGTCCGAATACTATAAATTTGCGTTTCAATAATCAGTTATAAGTACTTAGCGGTTTTTAAGTATGTTTAAAAAAACCTTTTTTTGTCTACTGCCCACTTTAAGAATAAATTATTTTTTAACGCCCCCCGCGTTAAAAAATAATTTATTCTTAAAGTGGGCAGTAGACAAAAAAAGGTTGGGAACCCCTGCTCTAGTACATTATGAAGCCTGTCAGTGCATACGTGACCAGAGCTACCTTGCTGCAGGTATCAAATGCTAGCAATCAAATTAAATCGTTAACATTTAACTGCCGATTACAACAGAACGGAAACGCAAGTAATTAAGTTTCGTAATATTCATTCGTCATTATTTTGATTCAGTGTCGTTTTACAAGGCTGCTGTCCACACACTAATTTAATTTTGTAAATATATGTTTGAAACGTTTTAAACTCATGTAATAGGGGGCGAGCCTATAGCCATACTACCTTTTCATGGCAAATTTTTTGCAGGACGATGGCTGGTTATCTGGGGAATAAAATCTAGTTAAAACTGTTGGTCCCGGCTGTAACTTTCTGTACATCTTTAACTTTCATTACGGGTAGTCCGAAACCCGAAAATCGTGATATTTAATAACGAGGTTGTAGAGGTCAGACCGGTTAGACTGAAAACCAACCCTAACGTAAATAGTTAAAAAAAAACTGGGCGGACGACTTAGGTATGCCTATATCAATCGATATAATTATATCGATTTTGATAATGAAGACCCTTTGAAAAATTTAAGATTATTAGTTCCGTTTTTATCGTGTGCTCTGTACGTATGTCTACAAACCGGATAAATAGCATGCATGATCAAAAATCAGGAATATCTGGGTAGATATTACTAATAAAATGATATGAATTATTTAAACTTTAGATTCTTTTATATTTTTATGTCTAGAGTGCACTGAGCCACGTACCAAGATAGTAAATAAACCAAAAACATACGTACTCGTATTTTATATGAGATTATAGATAATGAAAACTGGGTCTCAAAAGTAATCTAATCGATCGATAGATTACATAAAATATCTACCTAATTATTTTTACGTCTACACTCGACGACTGTGATTGTATTGCGTAAACAGTTTTTCTTCCCATTCAATTAAATTGCTATTTTTTTAAAATGTTAATTCTTTTTACAATCTTGATTTTAATAGTGCTCGGTGTTGTCGCCTTTACGTTTGAATGTTATTTACGTGAGTATTCAAATAATCTTTTACCATTGCACTATTATGTTAAACAGTGTGCAGTATTATATTGTACAGTATGTAGTTTCGTGTCGGTGTGTGTCAGAATTAAAAGTTTCATTGGATTGACGTCTAACATGTACAGATTACCTATTTGGATTGATTTAATTTTAAATTTGAAAGAAGTAGGTACCTAAAGCACCTATCTGCCGTCAAGCATTAATTGGAGAATGATGACGATTAATGTAAATGTATTATGTGTTATTAAATGGGTTCAAAATACATTTTAACACGTAAAAATAACTTATGTTTTAAAACGCGATAGATGCGTTCGGTGTTTTCTAACTAAATACTCTGAGAAGAAAGTCCTCAAAAAACTCAAAGATTAAAGTCTTGATTAGATCATGTGAAGACAATGTAGATTGGTGTCTGAAATGGTCTTTTTAGGAAAGAATCACATAGATTAAGTATGCAGCTCAACTCAGAACTTATGGAGCTCAACAATTCGACGAACGATACAAAAGAAAGGGCATTTGGGTAGGCCGCGTATTCTTATCTATATAATTATAGTTCTTGAATGTGGCTGGAAGCTTATTATAAAAACGTATACATTGGCATTTAAAGAAGCCAACTATTTTCTTGAGCCTGGTAGTAGCACAAGAAATTCATGTTTGTTCCTAGAGAATTTATTGAAACAGCACAATCCCAATTCTTTCAGTTCTCAATATAGTATTTGACAGTTTAAAAGGCTTAGTTTCCGCTTTATAAAAGATTTGAATTTATTACGGCTTAGTTCTTGAATGTGGCTAGGAAGTTTACACAGATTCATATTTATAAGAGCATACAAAAGATTTTCATAAATATACTGAGCAGTCATTATATTAATCTCTTTAAAGTCTCTGAGAGAGTGTCCAGGACCTTATTAATACATTGAACGAATTGTCCTTTTTAGTAAAACTAAAATTGACTGAATATCGGTGGCATTTCCCCACATCAGAATACCGTACATCATACTATGAAAGTAACTAAACGTTCTTTTCTTTCTTTCTTTCTTTCTAAGTGTACCTAACGGACTGGCTGCAGAGCCAAGCTTTTTTATAAATTTATCTAAATGGGCCCCCATTGAAGCTTGGCATCCAAAGCTATACCTAAGAACACTGTGTATCTTCGGGATTAATGAGGTACATTAATTTAGAAGTTATTAATTATAAGTCGTTTGTCATTAATTTAAATAAGAAACCAAAAGGTCCAAAAATTGAGCGCAGGGTCCCCCGGTGCTCAATTCTTGGCCCAGTGTTACTACAGATCCGGGTGATAATTTCTTTTTATTCGGAGAATTGTAAATGCTAGCGCCACCTAGTGGCGAGTAGCAATACTTCGAATGATTCAGACTGTTTTATTTGAGTTCGCGGTTGATAACCGTCGTTCTAAATGCTTCAGACTGTTTTGAATAGGTGGCGTTAGGTGTCGTCAGTAAGATTTATTATCTCTCGCCGATATCCGATGAAAATTTATTTTTTTGTTCTCTGTCATTCTATTGACATACTTCTCTAATTAGGGTCGTAACTAAGTTATCCTTTATTCCTGCAATGTAGTAACGTATTGAACCAGGTGCCCGTTTTAGCCTGGAAAATGCCAACTGATTGCCTACAGTTTCCATTTCCAACGTCCCTGGTTTGAATTAACTAATTACCAATACGGGAACCAGTGTCAAGGTTTACCTACTATTATACGTCGGGTATTTGAGGCCAATGCCATCTAAAAATCCTTCATTCATTCGTGGACCGATCCCGTCTTTGTACCCACCCTATCACCTGACTGACGTCACAAAGCCACTTCACACCTCTCCCATTTCCCGATAGACTGCGATAAGATTAATACTATCTCTTTATACACAAAAGGTTTTAATATTTGCCCCCTTCTACCGATAAACTGCAATAGACGTCTAACCGTGATTGTTACCACCTACTAACTATTATCACTGAGTCGCATTTGTTGCTAAGTCAATTTAGATTTGAAAAAGTTTTACTTTTGAAATAAATTTATATAATTTATATAAATATAAAAATAAAAAGATGCTATTTTTCTAAATAATTTTAAATAAGTAACAAAACATTAAAACCTCTACAGGCTTTATCTCTCTGTTTAAAAAAAATATTACTTTAACTTGTGATGTTGTAATTTATCGTGTGTTAGCAAAATCCTAAAGAAATGAATTCTAAAATTTTTGTGATAGTCTTTCCTAGTATATTCGCTTCTCTAGTGCTTTCATTCGTGTGCCTAAGATATTGGACGATGTACTGCCGTGAGTATTATCTACTTTTATGCTATTACTAAACTAAAGATGTTCTGTTATAATTGCATCATGTTATACATCATCAGCTACTTTTAAAAATAAAAGCGATTCGATTTTAAAAAGTGATTTGAGTGGCTTTGGTTGTTAATTCTGGCAACCAAACGTAGAGTTACCATTAGTTTGACAGTCTCATAACACATTTTTGTGTTTAATCACACTGTTAGGATGACGATAAAAAGTTCCACTGTGGGGTGTTAACGGATGCGGATCTTCCGCATGAAGACGTACTTCTGCATCCGATTTCGCAATTCTTATAACGGAGTTGTAACTAAGGTCCAATGAAGAAAATTGGCTTTAAAACTAAGCGAAGACCCTTTAATGTGGTGGAGATATCTCGATGTCTCATGTTTTTGCTCCTCTGTAACCGCCGCTACCTGGTTCACGGGGTCTCCTCTCTGAGCACGAAATCGATCAATATAATCGATAATCGAAGATACGGGCTTATCCTACTTCGTGCCACCTACGATTACTACTAACTTAAGGTTACTTTGGAGCCCGAACTATTAATTAATAACAACACGATTTGATAGTGTTGTCCTTACTGCCGATGTGTTTTTGCCCGTCCGAAAAAAATCATAAATCAGGAGTAGGGATAATTTCGTAGTATCGAACTACTTTCGGACGGGGCCCGTTTCCGCGTTGTTGGACTTAGAGAGTAGGTCCCCTGTATAATTCAAGTGAGCAGCTGCTGTTTCTGTGAAATATAGTTTGCCCCTACTAAATTATTATTCCCATAGATCGTTTGTTCCTCAAATGATTCTTCTTATTTATTTTTTTACCTCCGCCCCCGCTGAGGAGGCTCTGGATGCTTCTGTTCAGTCTACTTGGCCTTTATCGTTATAGTTACATATAAGATATCAGCTTGTCTGGGGGCATCCCACGTCACGTAAGTCGACACGTAATAACACTCAAGCATGTTGTGTCCTGCAGGATGACGTTCATTTACTTTTGTAGGTACTTACATTCTACTAAATAACCAAATACGTCATTTATTAGTTGAACTATGGTCTCCTCTTTCTTGTGAGCAATAGAAAATTCCTGTGTATATTTTACGTAGGTTACTTCGTAATTTTTTTTTTTGCGTTTGTAATTAAGTGGTTATTTCAGTTATACTTGGGATAACCTGGCTGCCTCGTTGGTGTAGGCACAAGCGCTATTGTTGAGCTTGAGGTCCTAGTTTCAATTTCTAGGTCGGGTAGTGTTATTGAGTTATTCTAACTGCAATTTTGCTGATGTTTTTGTGCCCGGTAGATGGCAATAGGCTCGCCACCTATTACATAACTGGCGAAATAGATATGGGGATACTGAATTACATTATTTTAATAATTTTGAATGTGAAGCCAGTGTGTTTTTTTTCTGTTTAGTTTATGATTCCGGCTTTTTTTTCTCCGTTCGTTTTAATCATGGTCTAGCAGTTTGAGTAAGTTATGCGGCCTACCCAAATGTCCTTTCTTTGGTAATGTTCGTCGAATCGTTGAGCTCCTTAGTTCTGAGTTGAGTTTCATGATTACTGATAAATGCGTGCACTATGACTGGACAGGTCCACTCGATCTGTGTGGTTATTTCCTCAAAAAACATGTTTTTAAGTCCCATGTAATAGGGGGCGAGCCTATTGCCATCAACCGGGCACGAAACCAGACTCCGGGCTGCTACTGAGAAATTCTAGATAGAAAAACCCAATAACACGTTGCCCGACCTGGGAATCGAACCCAGGACCTCATGCTCAGCAGTAGCGATTGCGACCACTAGACCAACGAGGCAGTAGACCAACGAGAACAAAATGAAAACATTAATCATTTTATCATTAAGTTAAATCTTTGCCCGACCCTTGGAAAAATTCGGGCGTGATGTTATGTATGTTTGGGGAAAAATGGATTACTGACATTCGCCTTTCATAAAGCATCTTCACTAGTGGGTCTATCGACATCATAACCATTATTTAATGATCCAAGCAAATTATGGTTTAATAAAGGAATTGAAACGTTTTGAGAGCAGTGGTGATGAAATAATTTAATCCAAAATCTACAACTCGTAAGTCTAGGCCACCACTGCTCTATTTACACTTTAAAGTATCTACGTATACGTATTCTATCAAATACCCGTCAGATCTTTATTGAACGAGACACAATCAATTACATTTGCAACCAAGTCATTCATCGCTGACATAATAACTGTATGAAGCCATACACAGAGCACTAGATGACCAGTAAAACAAGCACTGTGGCGATATATGAAACTAAATGTAAATGTATTGTATTTGACAGATATTTGACAGTTTGACGTAGCAAGTGGCGCCATTATGACAGGTCAGTATAAACTGGGTTGTCGGTACAATCACACATCGTTCGGTGGCTTGGTTGACATACAGGTCAATTGGATAATTTCTTTCCTGCCTGCTTTGTTAGCTCGTTACAGTATAACTTTATTATATTGAGTAGATTCCTAGGACTACATACTTATTATTATAAATACACGAAAGTATCTGAAAGAAAGAAGAAAGAAAGAAAAAAACGTTTATTTGCGGTAATCATTCTGTATCTCATTTCTGTTGGTGTAGTCTATGTCATTGGAATATATAAACTATCAATTTGATTTTGATTTTGAAAGAACATAAATACCTGCAATGAATAGAACCTTCTTAATCTTAAAAGCTACTACTTAGACGTTTTGATTCGATTTTTTTCCAATTCAACTAATTAATTTTACACAATTATTAATTGAATTGGACTCAAATAGAATTCAATGAATTTGGAATTGGAAACAAAAACAATCCTAGAATATAACGTTATCACGGTAAGATTTCTACAGACTAGACCGGCTGGTTTTAAAATCAAGTGTCAGAGGACTCTAGGGTTATTTTGTTCCATTTACTCAAATATAGTAATGAATTGGGCAAAACAGTAGTACTTTTCCTGTGAAAAACGTTCACTCGAATATATCGGTTGTAGTTGTTGTCTCTTTCAGAGACACACTTATCCATCAGTCGCAGTCTCCTTATGAATCTTTTGTGCCTTATATGTATCCTTTATTTGGGTATCGAAGGTCAGGTGGCAGGTGTTCCGTTTGACATTGTAACTAATATGGAGACTGACTCCAAAGTTAGGATAAGGCAGAGGAACTTTCCACCATAAGAAACCAGCTTAAATGAAAAAACTACAGACGCTACCTGCTACGAATCTTAGACCCATACTCCTTTTGCTTCATACATCTGCATAGTTATTCACAATCGTTTGATGTGCTTCCGTACTGAATCGAACATCAATCAATGTTATCAAAAGAGTCCTCTGAAGGCTATTCACAAAACCGAAACCCAAAACGAAAAACTCTTTAAATTAAATAGACAACCGCCATTCTTCCGATATCTATTTGCTAACGGGGGCAAGGCAAATAAGAAATTGAAAATATGTCATTTTCGATTCTACAACCTGTCAAATGGTTGTGAAAGCTATGCATGACATACATAGGATCGCCGGTCGCGAGTACTCCACACCTAACTGTCCTGAAAAATCATCACAAATAAGGTCCACTCACATCAGCCTTGTAAATACCTACAGCAGTCACAGTAATGGATAGTACAAAACTTTTTGTCATATACAAATCGTTTTCCACCAACCAAGTCGTGGTGTAGATAAGTTTTATATTTCTAACGTGACATTAAAGTGCAACCGTCCAGTTCTTATCGTAGGGAGTCAAATTCTAGGAGTGTAGTGTTCCAATGCGTGGTATTGTGTCGAAGGTTCGATTGTCGATACCGAATGATTGGTCGAGGACGAAAGTTGACGAATAGACATACGGCATAGTCCGTGCTTAAGTTCAATCAAAAAAATCTTTGCAATAATTTTAGTATCAATGTTTATTATAGAAGATGTTGAGTGTCTATCAGGACTTACCCCGTTTCCGGGTAGTTTAATTAGATCACGTTCAAAAAGAGGATTTACCAACATTAATATACCTTATAACGTGGTAAGGTCATAGATCAAACTAAGACTATCAGTCTAGTATTCGTGTGTTAGATAGTACCTCAGTGTCCCTTAAGTTACGCATACTTAATAAATAATTACTGGTATTTACATTAGCTAATATTCCAAACACTTTGGGTAACACTAAACGCCCATTGGCGTAATAACAATACAACTTCTTCGTGTCTCGTTCAGTGTCCTTCAACCGATTAAAAACATTATACAAGCTAATACTTAAATAATGACTACATATTAAAATATTGTAAAATTAGCTGTTGTCTGCGACTTCGTCTGCGATTCACGATGACAAATAGCCGGCCTTACCCAGGTCATAGTCTATTTGTGTTCGGCCGTTTTAGCAAGACAGCGTAACAAACTAACTTACTTACTTTCGCATTAATAATATTAGTTAGGTTCCATTTACATACATTTTATAGAAAATAACTTTAAACTGTTCTCGGTGATATATGAAAGTGTAATCTCAAACAGGGTTGTTTGTAAGGAACCTAATCCAAAAAAAAAAAATTGTAGGTACTTCAAGACAGATTTCGTTGATCCGAACCAGATAAAATTAAGATAAAGAATTATCTGACGCAAATAAATACAATAAAAAAGAAGAAAAATACCTAGATAAATGATAAATAACTCGAACATACGGCCGTAAGTAGTTACCTTAGATACCATAATTACTGATAAGTATTAAAATATTTTCAACGAACATTTTATCATTACAAAAGCCGAGTCCAATCGTTAATAGTAGCTAATACGTAGTCAATTGTTTTTAGTCATGGAAGGAGTTGGTATAATAACGATTTTGATGACATTGCCGGCAATTGTATTATTGTTACTTTTTGCAAAGTTAATGTATTGTATTAATTTCTTCGTCTGGCTCCGTGAGTATCTTCTCACTATTGGCTGAAAGAATATTTGACGCAATTGTCCAATGTCCATTGCCTGTTTTGTTTACAAATAAATCAGAACGTTGACTAATAAATGTCAATGTATATCGTTCAGTTTTATCATCATTGCCTCTTTAGTTTCAGTATTTTGCAAATATCGGTAGGTATATGTTTTTTTAAATGTTCTTTCTTGTCACACCTAACTTATCATTTTAAAAGATAAATATCTTGTAAAATGCTGATAAGATTTTTAAAATGTTTTTTCATTTTAAAACCTGAGTACAATCGTTAATAGTGACAAAGTAGCTTATAAACATACTTGGTAATCAATTTTTCAGCAATGTTAGAAATTGCTTTGATTGTCGTCGTTGCAGCTGTGCCGTTATTTGGATTATTATTAGTTATAATGTTAATTAATTGTGTAAATCTCATCGTGTGGCTCTGTGAGTATTTCATCGTACCTTATAGTCAATATTATAAATGTGAAAGCCTGGATGTTTGTGAATCACTTTTTTTTCCTAGTCATCATCACTTGTGCTGAATGACTGCTGGACTTAGGTCTCTCCAAAGCGTCGTCACATCGACCGGTCCTATTTTATTATTAAATCACATCTTACCGGGTTAACGGACTTAGATGCAATTTTGCACACTGATTGGATATAGGATCCTTTTATAAATAAATTAAACCCGGTAGTACGCTGTCTTGGAAACTTTTACCTTTTTTTTGTCGTTTTCTGATCTCCTCGCGTGGTTTTGTCACGTGCAAAAGCAGTATAATTAGTTTACGTCATTTACCTGTCCTTGTTTTGCTTATAAAAATATTATTAAAGCTATGTGTAAAACCAAAGAAACGATGGATGGACTGTGTGAAAGATGGTTTGGCTAGAAAGAGGGTGATTACCGAGATGATGAGAAATAGAGAAGTAGACAAGTTGCGAAGACCTCAAATAAATTGGGATACGGGCATGAGAATGATGATGATGATGAGCTATTTTACACGGTTTAAATATGTTATTCAAGTTTAATCATTGTCACTGTCTTTTAGTGAAATCGGATTGATTTAAGTAATTGTTTTTTATATCTATTATTATTGCTTGCAACACTGAACTTGTCTATTCCATTTTCTCAAGGACAGTAACAGTTTGTAAAGTTATAAGTTTCAATTTGATAATTCCCCTTATGACGAACACAACGGACTTTCATGCACATTATATTTATTTTCCGACACAGTCACTGTGGAAAACCGCATCGGTAGTCAGTCCCTCTCCCTATTACGACTTGTCAGTTTATTCCCGACCGTCCTGCGCAACCGTTCACAAAAAAGTATTAAAATTTTATCAACTACTTTTTAAACAAATAACACTAACTTATGTGAAGTTCCTACTTTCGCGATGTGAGTGATAAGATTAGAGTCGTTGTTTTTCGAACAGTGTTGATCGGTACACAGTGTAAATACGATGGATTTATTAGAAAGTATTTTTATTTGTATATTGGTTGTTATGTTTATCTATTTGTTTTGGCTGTGGTTCTGTTTTGGGAATTGTGTAAAGAGACGTAAGTTTTTTTTTTTTTTTTAAATTTCCACAATTCTTTTTCATAGTGTGTTTGCATGTCTTGAGTTTACCATAAACAATGTTGACTTCTTCTTATTTGGTTTAGCCATAGATTTCTAGTTTCCGTGTAGCCCGGTTTATTGTGTAAGTATAGTTTGAAAACCCGTGTTTTCAAAACCTCACTGGATTTCTTTGCAATTTAGTATGCGAAAGATTATTTTACGAAGGTGTTTTTCAACAGATATTTTAATTCCCCTCATTCTAAAATTATGACTGCGGGGTTTCTTTTATGATCGAGCGATGTTTGAATTTAAAATCGTCATCATCATCATTTTTTTGTTCCGAATTTTTGCGCGATATGTTAAAATTGCTAGGTAATCCTATATCAGCAATATTAACGATATGCAAGGGGATTCGGATTACCGAGTTACTGGGGTGTGGACTTCAAATAGGTAGTCGATCCATTTAAAATACGAGCCTTATTACGGTTACCTCTAGAAACAGGCCCAGCAGATAGTTTTCGTAAGTGTACACTTGCTAAGTATAAACTGATCTCGCATTGTATAAGATTTCCGTATGATGAGAGGTCAGCTCATACTGGAAATGTAAAGTATGATATGTTGCCATGTGTACTTGTTGAAAGGCCTACACTGTCCCCCCATATCTATCAATACTGTAATTGGAAAACATTGGAAAATCAATAATTTATAAAGAGTAACCGTGCAGTTTTTTGCCAGCTCTTTACCATAGGAAACGACCAATTGGAACCGTGCTTCTGACATTTCATAAGCCAACGCCGACGCGGCGGCTGTCGCTGTAAACCAGCGCTGGGTCTGTCTCGCGTATGGTCGTAGCATTATGCTGAACGATGGCCCTTTTCTGGTGGAAGTGTTCTTTATTTGTGTTGTGCAAATTAACGTACTATAAGTTCCCATGTAGGTAGGTTCAATAATGGTCAATAAAAAATTGTTATTTCGAAATATGATGTGACATATCGAGTTAGTAAGAGACTGTCATTCAAACGACGCTCTACTACGACAAACTTTATCCAAAGCCTCATAGTAGAATAATCAGCCATTAATGTTCCTACAAAAGTCAAAGTCAAAGTCAAAGCATTTATTTCAAATAGGCCCATAAAAAGGCACTTTTGAACGTCAAAATTTACATTAAAAATAGAACTGATTCTAGGCGTGCCCTGCCCCGTGGACACAGGCCAAATTTCTTATGGGGCCGTAATAAGAAAGAAAAAAAAGGTCCTAGTACGTGTCGGTTTCCCCGTGATGTTTTCCTGCACCGTTTTGAAAGCAGCGGTGTTGAAATTATTTGAACAAACTGAAGAACCCTGACGATTCGAACCTACGACCTACAACTCGTAAGTCGGGGCCGTTATCACTGGGCCACCACTGTGCCCCAAACACTATACAGGGTTACTGGTAACTCGACGTATTCCTTGCAAGTCGTCATAGTAGGGTTAAAATGCAACAAATTAAGCCACCAAATGAACTACCGAAGTTCAGTAGGTTTTGAGCTAGTTACATTTTCAGTTTTTTTATGAAAAATCCCAGATTAAATAATTTGGAGCCAATTAAAAAATGATTTACAGCGCGACTGTACTGAAATTTAAATTAATATGATAGTTGATGCCGGAGCAGATCTTTGATCATAATTAAAAGTTCAAAAATGCCAGAAACCTTGGCAAGTATCAGTAAATTAACATTTATTTTTTGTGACTTTTGCTGTTACTTCAGACAAAATGTTGTCTAGTAAAAAAAAAAATACTACGCCTGATGTACAAATTACTAGGAAAATATCAGTGTCAGTTTCATAAAAATACTGAAAATGTAACTAACTAAAAAACTACTGAACTTCGGTAGAACATTTGGTGGCTTAATTTGTTGCATTTTAACCCTACTATGACGTCGTGCAAGGAAGACGTCGAGTTACCAGTAACCCTGTTTAACATTTATATCATTTATGTAGATAAGGTGGACTAATGACGTTGTGAAGGCCGCAGGCATGCGGAAGTCACTCCGGATTTTGACGAAATTGAGCACACAGGCAGACCATGAACACTGCCTCGTTGGTACCGTCTCTTTACATATGTGAAAATGTATGTTTGTAAGGAAGCATAAGGAATTATTTAATAATTCAGAAGAATTATATCCTCGTAACCGACGAGACCGCCACAGGTTCGTACTGGATAATATCCTTCCGAGACTAGCTAAATATAACAAAAGTTGTTTAGCTATGTGTGTACGTATATATAATAAGATACCAAGTAATCTCAAGACATTAAATATAAGATTATTCAAAAATAAATTGCATGAATGGTTGTGTAGTCATAGTTTTATTGTGTCAAAGACTTCTTTGACAATAAATGTTAAATATGCTTGTGAAAATTTGTACGCTTATAACTTTTAAGCAGAAACATGTATGCTCTTATTATTTTGTATTTTACCATCCTTTTCTAAGCAAATAAACATTATTCTATTCTATTCTACCCCTACAGGGGGATACTAATAGAAGCTGTCAATACGTATGACATTATACACGGTGTTCTGCAGCGGTGTTGCATTATCAAGTCTGAAACAATGTTGGGTTCCCAAACTCCTATAAATGAAAAAATTTAAACTTCAAAATTATTAAATATTAATTCCTGACAGGATTAATATCAGTACAGTTAAGTCAGGTTTGTGTAGCTCTTTGCTACCCTTACCTAGTTTATGTGTACAAGCATTAATCCCCATATTTGCATCAGTAAGTGAAACATAAAATGGAACACTGAAAAGTCTGCCCACTATTGTTTCTGCATAGTCGTTTAAGAACAGTGCGGAAAACGCGTAAAACACATAAAATGGAAATCGATCCCAATCCCTTAAATGTTGACAGTTCAGCCACGTTGATTGCGTTATTTACGTTGTTGAGCAGACGATTTATTGAAACGTATGCAGCATTGGATAAGAATTTCCTTGAAAAGTATTTAATCAAGCTCAAGGGGGCTGTGATTAAAAGTTTGTAACCTACATCCTACATGGCGGTATGAGTTTGCCATGTAGGATGTAGGTAACAAACTTTACCGCCAACTAGCACCCTTATTGGTTACTGGCATGAGTTTGCCGTTTATGTAAGTACCTGTGTAAATTTTCCATGTACATTTAGGTAATCTTAAATAAAAAAGGCAAAACACAAACCGGTAATTAACGCCGTTATCAACAGATAGTTTATCGTATCCCTATCGTGTAGGTACCTCAATGTACTGATGGGCAGGCGAATCATTTAGTACAATATTGCTATAAAAGTTGGGTTGTAACAAAATTGGCAAAATGACTGTGGAATTAACAGCAGCTTTGGTCTTTATGGTCATTAATATAGCGTTGTTTTGGATTATTTACGCGGTTTTGGTGAATTTTTGTGGTAAGTCTTAAATTCTTTATTTACCATCTGTGCGGTTTTTTTTAAATGTAAAACAGGAAGTAGGTTAATTTTGTGAAGGAAATAAAATCTTAATTGTAATTTGATATCTAAAACTTCATAGGGTAAAACGTTTTGAGGTAATGAAGAGGAAAATTTCTTGCGAAACTAATAAGTGTTTTATTTACCGAAGCAAGAAAGACTACCAATCTTTTTCAACCAGGAAATAAAATTGTTCATTCTTTCAACCTTGAAACAGTCCGCCAGATGGCACTTGCCTAATTGAAAATTTAAATCAACGCCATCTATGTTGAGTGTTCTTGATTCATGTTATTTAATAGTTACTAGGAATCGGCTGGACGTTCAGAGCACAGAAAAGGCCTATGTCCAGCTGTGGACGTCTTTGAGCTGAAATGATGATGATGATGAAGAACTACTAAAATTACGCGTGTCATTCGCTACATTATTATGAAACGCCATACTTTATTTGAGTGTGAAGATAATGATAAAATTCAACCTATGTATTACAAAAGATAACAGTTATTTCAATAAAAAGCTAAAGCACTAGGAAGTGGTGACGGGCGAGCGTTTTGGGGGCTCTCTTATATAATTTTGACGTTCGAAAAGTGCAGATTCTCAGCCTAATTTGAATAAATGACCCTTGACTGACCTTTGATTTTTTTATTTTGATTTTGAACACGTATTAAAATTTTATTCATAATAAAGCCATTCCCTTTATAAATCAATTCTAGCTATCGAACTGTTTTGACCCTTTATTCCAAGTTAAAATAAAGTTTGACAGAAAAGAACATACAGTTCGATAGGTTTATAAAGCTAATTGCTTTATTATGAATGAGACGGTTAGTGTCTAGAAATCACATCAGGACAATCCGATCTAATGCTATCGAGAAATTCCTAATGAATAATCCTAATAACGCTTACCCTTCCTGAGAATTGAACTCAGAAATGCACACTGGAACAACAAGGCTTCCGATAATTTGAGTCCCCAGGAATAAAGCAAGATTGGATATTGACCTGTTTATTGTTCAACTGGAGATTAAAATTAAAATAAAGCACTACAATTGGCCACTTTGTAGAATGAATTACCTAGATATAAATTGATTAATAGATAAGATTTCGCATATTGTCAAGAATTATAAGAATTAAATTAGTTTACTGTTATTCATTAAAGTTGTCAGTGCATAGAACGGGGCTGTTTATTTAATCTTTAATATAATTGTGCTACAATTAATCTAAAAATGGCATTTTTATTTCTAATAATGCTAATGGCGATCTTGATAATGATGGTGGCTTCTGTGTACAGACATCATATAAGTAAGTTTTTAATACCATTTTGATCAAACATTGTTTTTAACCTGATAGAAGGAGGCTTTATCTTTAACCTTTAAGTTAAATCTATTATAAATAAAATACTTGTATCGTTTTTTAATTAATGTTTCCCAAAAGCGAAGCTTTATTTGGTAAACCGTTTTAAAGAGATCAATAGAAATATGCTGTACAAGTTTGAACCAGCGCCGTAAGATGGCGCTTTTCTAATTTAAAACTTAAATCAACGCCATCTATGTTGTCCTTTCTAACTAAAACAAAAAGCTGCATGTGTTGTTTCATTGTTATGATACGTTGTAGGTAGTTTTTATGTTAATTCGCATCCTTCTTCTGTAAAAATGATAAAATTCGTTATTGATGATGATTACTTATTACAAAAATGTTTTGTGTTGTTCTGGCTTTTCCATAAATTACGTTTGCCAAAAGTTTTTTAATAAAAACATTAATGATAAAAGTCTATAAAAAAAAACCGTTCGAAGTAAATGGACGCGAGTTCACGATAGATATTGTCAACCGGGCCAACATCCAAACTCTGGGCTACTTTCCTTACGAAAAATCAAAATATAGCCTGCCTGACCTGGGCATCAAACCTGGGAACGTACACTTAACCAATGAGGCCTAGATATAATGCCTGTGCAGTTTCCCATGAACTGGTTTGGCCACCACAAAAATAAATCGCAAAGATAATAAGCAGATAAGATTTCGCTTTCATTTATCACGAATATGGTGTTTAAAAATCCATTCATCCGTCCGTTATGCGTCAGTGTCCATAATAGTGTGGCAGAAGATCGTTTACTATATTTTAGAGTTCATTCATTTTTGTTCCAATATTTGAAATGCTTTTGTTTTTAATACTAATAACGTTCATCATACTTATGATGCTGCTTTCAGTGTACAGAAATTATTTGTGTAAGTTTTTGCAATAGGATTTTTCTCCTTATTTTCGTTCTGTTTACCCTATAGATTTGTTATTGATGAAAATAGTTTATCGATTCTTAAATCCTTCTTTATCTAATCCATAATGTTTAGATTGTTTTGTTTTGAAAAACGTCCTTAGGAATAGACTTAGCTTAGCATCAATAATAACTTGCCAAACATTGTCAACGAAAAAGGACTATCTGTGGTGTTGAATATCACAAATTAATGCATAGATAAGACTCTATGTACGTTATTGTCGTTCGTCTATGCATTTCTGTGAATGAGCTTAATAAATACACTAACGATCAGTATTTTTTTACTTTTAAAGTCAAAGTCGATTCAGAGTCTACACAATTGCTTTTATGACCAATATTGTATTCGCTGACTATTTTTCTTATTAATCTAATTTTTCTTCTTTATACTTTCTCTTGTTTATTTCATTCATATGTTTTTTCGGCATTTGCTCATACATTGACTGTTAAATCGTTGTACAATTTGTTTTATTCGGTAACTAGCTGACTTTATGTCCTCATTAACTCATGAACTCTCCATCCATGCGATACGACATCGAAGATATAACTTTGATAGAGCCCTTAATTTCACGTGTTAGCGCCTAAATTAGGTACCTACGTATAGGTAGATAAATATGCGATAGGAACCTTATCACAAATTATAGCTACATAATGCTTTATAATATTCAAAGTTGATAGATATTCAAAGAATCACGTTGTTTGCTAGTGCCAATCGAATTCAATAATTGTTTTCTCATTCAACATGCATTACAGATACACTATGTTCATAGTTTGGGTTGTGTTCATGATTCTTTGTATTGCATTAGGTGTTTACAAGTCTCATAGTAAGTATAAACCACATAATTATTATATTAAAAAAAACTTTTGTACTTATCGTATTCATTACCGTTTGCAATTGACAATTACAAAAGAGTTTTTGTTGAGCTAGAATTTTTAAATCGTTGATTGCACCATTTCTACTTATTTTTGTAATCTCTTAAATTGGGATGTTGACTAATATTAAAAAAAATCATAAAAATAATGTAGTTTCAAAGAAGGCACAGTTAAGTGAGATTATCAGAAAATTCTGTTAAATCGGTGTAAATATGAAGAAGATACACGCTTTAAAAGTTTTTGGAGGGGATTATTGCCGTCCTTGTCGCGCGGTACGGACAATGTATGACGCTAGTATGAAGTAACATAGTGGTGACGTCACTTCTACGATAGTGCTGTCCTTGTCTAAAAATTATCTTAAAACGTTTATAACTTGGCAATTTTTAAGCTTATACACTTTTTGTAATATTGTTTGCACTATTTGGAAACATATAATTTTTTGAGATAAAAATTATAAAAATTGTCATCACCCCAATTGAGCTGACTTGTCATATTGAAAGGAGTGGAACTTCTCCGCCTTACGTCACATCACTACAAAATTAGGTACTTACTTACTAATCTAATGAGAAAAAGAAAACATAATCACATATTATAGTCCCGGAGTTACTGATAGTGTATTTATACACAGATCTAAGTATATACTTGTTGGATCTGTTCATGATGAGTAAGCAGTAAGCACTTAACAATGAGATACAAGAGCCTTTGTTTGGCGTTGTGCGGAGTCTAGGGGTTGATACGAATTATGGAGCAACAGTAGCATGGGGCGACAGTGATTGTTAAGACGTGTTTGCAGCACATACCTACTGGCATAGAAACTGCTCAGTATAGTGTTTAGTAATGTCCTTGTAATAATTGTCTCTATAACAATTAATAGTATTGACGTTCCACTACGCAGTTATTTTTCTTTGTTTGCCCTTATCCCGACCACGGTATTTCTGACACTATGCCTGATCCTACGTACGAATCCCCGGGTGCTTTTTCTTTTAAAATGCTTGTTCTTTGGTATTTTTTTTTACTTGTGATCGTTTACGTTCTGCAGATAACAGTTTGTGAGATTTTGAGCAAGTGTAAGTACGTCGATTGTGTCATAATTTTAATTCTATCAGTTCTAAGTTGACATTTATATTTCAAATCACTAGTTTTCAATGGTAAGTTTTCATACATAGATACATTTTTAACACTTAATGGTTGCCCGAATTATCAAATACCAATCATTTCGTTCGTCATTAAACTGTAAGAAACTCCCCGGGGCGGCGCGAGTTTCAAATAATCGCTGTGGGTATGAGATTTTTTCGTAGTTTTGTGTTTGAGTTTTAGTTATTGGTGTATAAAGGACACCAATCTATGGGTTTCTGCCCTGAAGCCTAATAGCCTGAAGCATAAAAAGATATATACCTACCAATGAAAAGAGCTTTTTAAGGAGAACCTTTGCTATTGACAAGGCTTTTGCCAATTGTTATTAATTTCAGAGTGAATGAATTAAATAAATGACTACTTGGTCGCAGAAGTTAAGGAATTTTCTTTGCGCTCAACTTCCAAAAGATATACAGGAATGGACACCTTTCTTTAAACGTCCAGTAATTGTTTCGATCACCAATCAAAATCAGCAAAATCTTCAGTTAAGATCTCTCGCTATTTGGAACTTCCGCGCTAATGTTCTTCTGGATATTAGGACTGCGTCATCTAATGAGGTAAATTCCGTAAAATGAGATCGATCAGATTTGTTATGAAGTTATGGGATAAGATCTGATTAGGGTTTGTTTAAGCATATGGTTCTTATCTTCAGACACAAAATGAATGCGTTACGCAATAACCTTGCTCCCTTATTTAACAAGTAGCTGATATCAAATAAATTAGCTGTCTGTCTTTTAAATGTTTGGTGGTTCGCCAGTGATAGGCAATAATTATTATTGCTTTGGGTTTTACTATTTGTTGCGATTTTCATACTTCACACATGGTGCATTCTATGTGCATTCTGCTGGGGCTTTTGACCGGCAAGTGCTCAATATGTTAATTCATATGTATATTAATTATTCGTCCCCAATCTTTTGTTTGTAATCACCTACACTTTTAAGAGATAAGATTTGTCAAAAAACGTCATTGATAATACAAATTATTATTTATTTATCTTCATTCTTAATTGATTTGTTAAAAGTCGCGTTATTATCACGGTGCCTTTTGCTATGTGCTACATTTTATTTAAAAATGTATCCCGTTGATTCTCCGATATGGTATCATCTATTTGTTTTAATGTTTTGGGTGTTATTCATTGCCCTCATAATTGTAATAATTGCATATAGAAGATGGAGTAAGTTTTATTTTATATTTATTTCGTTATGATCATTTCAGCCGAATAATGGACAAAGGCCTACCCTAAGCGCCGCTACTTATTACTGGTTTTGTGCTTTATTTATAATATTTTTTAATATTGCTAACAAAGCCAATTTTTTTCATCGCTTATTTGTTAGATACTCGGAAAGCGAGCGAGCATGTAGTAAGCAATGCTTGTTATTTCTTTTTATGAAAAGAAAATCGAAAGTTGGAAAAGTACCGGCTGATAAACTAGGTTAGGTAGGACTTATCATGTGCGTTCATTTCAACCTAGTAAAAAAACAAAATATTTTAATTCAATTTCTTTAATCGCTTGAAATGTCAATGATAAGATGTCGCAACCTACTAGCGCAAATTATCTATTTATCTTCATTTGATACTGCCTTAATTCTGGATACAGTACCTTCCTTGAACTTTGTTGGCACTATTGTCTATGAAAATGTATTTCGAACTATTTATATAAACATCATGGTTTGTCATAATGCTACTCTTTGGATTCGCGTCAGCTTGCGGACATTGGCGTAAGTTTTTTTCAAATCTTTGTCATGATTCTCTAGCACTCATTGTCCGAAACTCTGAAATACTTATCGATTATTATAATGCACATAGATAGTAAATACAAGGTACATGATAAGATTTGGACAGCTATCACATTAATAACTAACATTATCGTCCAGTTCTCGGTACGTTGTTTCCTCAGTGCATACGTAGCACAAAGTTTCATAAATAGTGAATTATTGTCCTTTGCAAAATGAATGCTTTTGATATCGTTCGGTTGGTGCTCCTGGTTATTTCGATACTTCTCTTTTTATTTGTTGCTGTTTATAAATCCATCAGTAAGTTGAGTAAGTGAATACTATTTTTGATCTGTGTTAGGTTATTTTAAATAATGCCACGCAGTTTTCAGATTTTACAAACTTTGTCTAACTCTAAACGTGAGTAGTCTTTATTTATTTATTTAATTTTCCATGTTTTCAAACCTGTCCATGCACTGCCCAATGGCGGACGACGTGACTTGTGACACGCAATGCTTAGCATCCTTAATACTGGCTACCAACACTAGATGGCGTTGTCTTCGAAAAACGTGAAGAGCCTTATAAGTCTAGCTTTGAATCATGAGATTTAATTATTTCCCTGTGATATGATAATAAACAGATAGTCTTCTTTTTTGGTCTTATCGAATATGTATTAAATATCGAGTACATTAACAGTTACATTACCAGTGTTCTATAAATATTTTGATACAATATTTTAAATGAAACATGCACAGAGACTATTATGTATTTCAGACTGTGTTCTGGAGTCTTTTTTTTAGTTGCTTCGACAATCGTTGTGTATTATCGATTAAGACGTAAGTTCTGTTTTTTTATCATTGATTATGTTTGCTTTTTTGTAGATTTCCTAACATAATGTATGTCTAGGTAAACATATTTTTGCAAAAGGAAATAAAGGAAAGGTAGATTGTTGGTTAAATTAGTTTATATTTAATTTAAGAATTCTTTAAAAAAATACATGCAAAGCATTTTCTTACTTTGCTTTAGTTCTTGAGACAACGATGTTTACAAAACAAGGTTTTCCTTTATACATGTTTAAACTATCGAACCTGTATTTAAAATAAGAACCTAACTCAATTGAATTAGTTTTACCTTTTAGAACACTGACAACTTAGTGCAGTCAAGTTGTCAATTTTGTATTAAGAACTTTACTAAAGTCTACATATTGTAGTTCCAAATACAAGCTCGGGCTCAAGTAAGATCGTTTTTGTAATTACGGAGAGAGTTTCAAAATTTGAGATAACTCAATTTATTTACAAAAAAGATCTAGGCTCAAATTTTTAGGACACGTTTGTTCTTCGTTCTTTCTCTACTTTTTTCTGTATTTATCTATCCGCCAAAATTATCTTACCTCTTGTGAATTATATTATATTTCTACATCCTGCAGTAGATGACCGTCCTTTTTAAATTAGAAGCTATTTTATTACAACGCCATCTAGTTTCGACAGAAGAAAATTAAAAACGAACATTTTAATCACGATAATAACAATCTCAACTGATAAGAATATGAAGTGTTGGGTTGATAATTTGCTTATTAGTTTTTTTGATATATATTAAGAAAGCTGGATATTGTACCTTATATTTGGCTCATGAATGCGGTCTAGCAAGCAACATTCAGGCAAAAGGTACATGAACGGATAGAATGAATGAAAATAAAAACCTGTACGTATAACACAATGAGGCTTTGGGAAAGTATATGATACCTTAAGGTGCCAAATACCAAAAATCACCACAAATTATAAATAATAATATATTTTAAGACTGAGTAAGAGGGTGGGGCAGAGTTCCAGCCTGATTTCCCTTTAGATCTGATAGCACTTGGCTATGAATGGTAGCCCATCTCTCAGTGACATCAGTTGCAAGCCTCTGGTGGATAAGATAGTACACTGATAAACTAACTGTTTATCGATTATATGCTTTATATGTATACAAAAGAACCCTTCTATCTTTGTAGTTCTTTTTGATTGTCGAGAGTTACAGTTTGTCCATTAAAAAAAAAACATGTTTACTAGCATTGTAGTTGTGGCCGCTGTTATTTTGGTTTCGTTTCTGTTTGCACTTTTTATAATTAAATCAAGTAAGTAACATTTTCGAGAACTTATTTTTTTTTTTTTTTTATTGCTTTAAAAGAAAAATAGTTTTTAAGTGTGTAAATATATGTGCGTTCAATATTAGTATCCTATCGAGTACAATATTGTAACGGTGACGTTATCAGTGTTCTAGAATTATTTTTTTGGGGCAACATTTTAAATAAAACATTCACAGCGGCTATATATTTCATCTACTATTGCTTTGACAATAGTTGTGTATTTATTAATTGAGAAATACTTTCTGTTTTTATATGCCATAGGTCCTGTACGAGTTTGAATATTTGTTGATTTCCTTTTCCTAACATAATGTATGTATAAGTAAACGTATTTTGGGCCTTTATTTAAAACCAGCTTCTGCCCGCGGCCTCCCCCGTCTGTTTCTCGGAAATTATCCTACAGGAACGTGCTTTCAGACAAAAAGTAGCCTATATCCCTCCCCAGGATGCCATCTATCTCCATGACAAATATTATCGAAATCGGTTAAGTGGTTTTGGCGTGAAAACATAACATACGGGCAGAGTTACTTTCGAATAAATAATATTTGCAGGATGTAATAAAACAGAACAATTAAAACCTATAACCAAAAACAAATCTAGTAAAATATTTTTAAATTAAAATGTACATACTTTGCAGATAAGCTATCCGATAACGATGATAGTGTGTTGAAGATTTGCGTATTGTGTTAAATAGTTAATTCAATCTACGTTAAAAAAAAATGTAACTCAAAAACAAACCAAACTAATCTAATCCAATTTTTAAAACTAACAGTTAGTTCTAACTTTTCACCCTGTTATTATCAATCTGACAAATTTATCTTATCTTTTATGAATTTTAATTTCTACATCCAACTGCAGATGGCGCTGGTTTAAATAAGAAGCTATTTTATAACAACGCCATCTAACTTCGATCAAGGAAAATTTATCACGAACATTTTCAGTCATGATTTCAATCTCAATTGACAAACATTTTGTTAATGAGTTAAAACTAAATACCTATCTGAAAAGATTTGAATCTGGTTAAGTTGATATTTGGCTTAATTTTTTGTATGGATTCACATGAGGTATGTAAAGAAAGCTGAATAGTGTACACTTTTTTGACTCATCTGTTCAAATGCTATATGAACGGGTAAAAATGAATGCAAATAAAAACCTATGTAGAACATATTGTGGTTTTGGGGAAGTTTCAGATATCATAAGACGCCAAAATTACGACAAATTATAAAAAATAATAATTATGAGACTGAGTAAGGGGGCGGGGCAGAGTTACAGCTTAATACCCCTTCAGATCTGATATCAGTTGGTTATGAATGGTAGCGCAGCTTTCAGTGACGTCACTTGCAGACCTCGGACGGATAAGATAGTACACTGATAAAATCACCGTTTATCTATTAAAAGCTTTATATTTATAGAAAATGACCCTACTTTCTGTGTAGTTTATTATAGTGACTGTCAGGAGTGACAGGTTGGGCGTTTTAATAAAACATGTCTGACACTAGCACTGTAGTCGGGGCTGTTCTTATTTTAGGTTCGCTTGTGTTTGCGCTTTATATAATTATATCAAGTAAGTTACATTTTCGATTTATTATTAAAACAATTATAGCCGATGGAGGAAATAACTACGAAAAAAAAAATGCGTAGAAAAAACATTGTTAGGTATGTGCTATAATTTTTTTATTTATTTAGTAATTATAGCGATTCGTGTTTTCGCTTTAATCTAGGTGCAGTGTACTGCTTCCGCTAAGTCAAGCAAGCCGTGCACTCTTTACATTAGACTGTGTTTTTTTTTCTTCTGCGCCCGGACCACTTACACTTAGTAGAACAGTCACAAAAATCTGATGCATGTTAAAACACTGTTGGAACCGCTTGTATCGTTGCAAATGTAAATGATGGCCATTATGAACCAGTCACAGCATTAAAGCTACGAGTATATTGATGACTCATCTCTGAACAATGCAAAAATACAATCTGATTAGATTAATAAAAACATCCGGATGTTTATAATCAAAATGCTTTCAATTGTTATTATTATTCATTTATTTAGTCCCATGACTCATACACAATCTTTTCACATACAACAGAGAACACATTAACAATACAATACAACTTAACTCTAATTAGTTAGCATGAGGTCCTGGGTTCGATTCCCAGGTCGGGCAACGTGTTATTGGGTTTTTCTATCTGGAATTTCTCAGTAGCAGCCCGAAGTCTGGATTTTGTGCCCGGTAGATGGCAATAGGCTCGCCCCCTATTACATGGGACTTAAACATAACTGGCGAAATGTGGGTGTACTATAGGTACACCTCTGCCCAACCCTTCGGGGAAACAAGGCGTGATGTTATGTTTAGTTACTATAATGTTACGGAGTTTTTGATTAATACATTTTGAATTTATAAAATGTACTTTAATTCGATTGTTTTTCTTTTCTTTTTTGACTATTTATTTTTGTATTGACTGCAATTACGTATTTGAATTGAATGAATTTTGACTATACTATAATTATTTCCTAACTTATCATTTCCATTTAAATATTTTGTACGCCAAATTTGGCAAAACATGTTGAACCAGCAGTACTAAACTCTTCCATGTATATGTGCATATCTATGTTTCGTTATTTTATATTATGTCATTCATTTTTATACAAATAAATGTAATCTTTATCTTTTAGTACAGTTACATTAGTAACAGACGACTGTCTGCTTCGTGGTTTGTGTTTTTCAATGATAAATTAATATTTGACTCAAATTCATCACGTATTATTTTTCCGGCGAGGATCTTATCATCTTTGGTACAGTTGTGGTTGATTTTGTGGTTGTTTTATCATTGATTATTACAATTTTAAGAGGCTATAAGTAGTAGTATATACAATAATTTTACGACTACGACTAGTCTGTTTGATATTGTCAGTTCAACAACATTAATCGCGTTATTTACATTGTTGAGCAGAATTTTTTATCGAACTTATGTTTCAAAACAATTCAGATTCCGATTGGTTGTGCATTACGCGATTAGGGTACAGGTTACTTTTAAGTATCAGTAGATGGCGTTGACCGAGACTACGACAATTATATTTTAATCAGTCAATCATTTTGTATTCAATTTACAATAACTAAAAAGTGGTAACTTTTTAGTTATTGTAAATTGAATACAAAATGCCACTTTCTTAGTGCATTATTATAAAACACATTGTTTCTTCTTATCGGTGACAACAGTATTCCAAAATGGATTTTATGCTGTTTCTTTTGGGAATTTCTTTCGGAATATTTTATAATATGATAAGAAGAACATTCAAACACTTGTGTAAAGCTGGGGCCAGCCGTTTGTTTATTTATTTATTTATCTACTCGTTGTTGGTTATTCTTTAGTTTATAACCTTGATGATCAATAATATAGCTGCTAAACTATACCTAACTACAACTTATGGTACATGGTTTAATTTTACTATTTCTACTTAAACCTTTAACTAATTGCTTCTGGAAATATCCAAAGTTTATATTTTTATAGTTTATCCGTAGTTTTATCGCATTGCCTTCTTTCCCGTTCTATTTTATTAGTATACTCTTTTTCCTATCGCTTTGTTAATTAGTTGTTCATGGTATTAAATATTTTAAATTACAGGCGTGATGTTATGCTATGTTATAAAAAACTCCTAAATGTTGCATACCCTTCATTGTGTCACTGTTTTCTTGCCTAATTTGTTTTCCCAGTTTAACAATGTCATCAGTCCATACATCATTCAGTCATATATTGTCACTAGTTGTTCATATTGACCGAAATGTAGAGGAATATATCTCATTGTCCGTGATTTGTACAACCGGCAGCTGTTTTGATAATGACTAACCTCGCATTATTAGTCTCGTTCTGGATTTGGTTTTCATCACGTAAGTTAATATTGCCACTGTTATCATCAGTCACAAGTACCTTATCTATTATAAGGTGCTTTGTAGTAGTAGATCGGTTTGTATGAGCTCAATTGGGAAAGTACCTTAACTTAATTTTTGACATTCCTGTATGTTCTTAAGTCATTATTACGTTTGTCATGCCATTTTATTGATCTCCGCACTGCTTTGTTGTCCAGTTTGTATTCTTGGTTTTCTAACAGTCATCAGCTAATTAGTCTTCCATAGATTTGAGAGATAGTTGTTTATGTTATTTTTAACACAATATGAAATATAAATTATTTATTTGTGTATAATGGACACATGAGATGTCATATTATAAATAGTCCCGATACATTTTAACTAACGGCTTGCAAAAATTTCTTCAATAGATTATGTAAATATAACTGTGTTAAAATATACATGAAGGCGTAATCCCCGTCATTGTTATCATTTTTTGTACTAGGCCATACCTGGGAACCTTTTGGTTACGGAGATGTTTAAGTCCAAAATTCCAACTTTTATGTCATAAGTAAAACACAACTTTAAAATACCCCCACGAACCCTGAACCGTTTCATGCTTCATATTTCTTACTGACCGACTTCTTGAAAATAATTCAAGAGACTGTAAATGGTTAAATTGAATTAAATGCTTTGAGTTTGAGTTTGGGTTTGAAGGCGTGAAACTGTTGTAGTCGTTCGTTATTTTTGTGTTGATGTTTACCTCTAGATGGAAACTGTTTTGGCCATGTGCTTCTATGGGGTTGAAGTTTTTATTCACAAGGTAGCTTAATTCAAAACGTAAGTATATCATTGATACGGTTATCATCATGGTTCTGTTAGATTTGTCCTTAATGCCTTATATTCTTAAGCTGCTTTGTTGTAGTAGAGCTATTTGCAAAGGAGTCCTACCACCATTCAGCGTTGCTGTGTTCCGGTGTGAAGGTGTCGTTATTATTTCTGCTTGGTTTTTGGCAGGCAACGCATCTGCCGTGCCTCTGGTATTGCAAAAGGCGTCAGTGATCACTTCGGCTTATTTCCGTTACAATACATGAATAATTATTATAAATAGAAACCGGCGCGACTTACGTGTTGTAAGTTCGCAAGCTCAAACCCAAGCAGGAAGTTTACTTCATGTAAGTTATTTCATCACCACTGCTTTAAAAACGGTGAACGAAAACATTGTGATGAAACCGGAATTTCCTAGAACTAGGCTATCAAACCAGTTTTTTTAAAGCTTTCACGGCTTAAACTACACATAATTAAAATGTCACTTACAGAACACCCGCTGTCCTTCTCAGCATTGCTTTCATCCCCAAATTGTTTTCCTCCTTTCTTAATGACATCACTTTAAGGGGTAGTTGTTCATAATTGATCGGCATGTATTAATTAGATAATTAACACCATTATAGAAAGTCTCGGAATATTTCCAGTTACCACTATCTTCAGTGATTCGCTTTTCAAGTTGGTATTGTGTGTGATTTATTGTTATAAAAGTTATACTAATATAGTTAATCTAGTGCATTAATTTATTTTCTTCCTTTCTAAAATGTTGAGCTACGGTTGGACATTCTTTTGGATAGTTTTTATCCTCAGTTTATTATTTATTATATTTTGGGTTGTGCTGTAGATTTTTTTATCATACCGTTATCATTTCATATTATTTTTGTTAAATTGAGTAGCCGATGTTTCGTCGCTGTTCACCTAAGAACAACGACGAAACAACAACTTTTATGAGTACCAACCCATCATCTGCTTAGCTTTTCCGCAACTATGTTGAGGTCGGCTGCCAGTCTAACCAGATGCAGCTGAATACCAGTATTTTATATGGAGCGACTGCCTATCTGACCTCCACAACCCAGTTACTGGGTAACACGATGCCCCTTGGTCCCGTGCCCTGGCCCTTTGTTATTACCACTATGATCACGAAGTCCCAAACAAATATCTTTACAGGAAAACCAATAGTCAGTATCGATCTGTGTTCTGATATAATATGATCTTTGTTATATGTTGTACCTATTGGCCTTTCCCGTTATCACTAGATACAAAATAATAATTAAAAATCTTTGTTTTCGGACCCATAATGTCCATTTAGTATACAAACGGCTTAGAAACTAGTATTAGTACTTACAACTATCACAGAATCAACATAAACTATATTTATTAGTATTACGCCACAGTGGCATGTAGGCGTATCCAATGTCCCGGTATGGGGCTGTGCCACCTATCTGCTATAGCATTCAGGATGCTGTTGGTGCTGATGTGCATCCTGCGCATGATGGAGGCGCATCGCTTGCGCATGATGGCATGAAAGCCATTTATTCTCGCCTCTACCAGTCCCCGATCGCGTCTGTCTGTCTGAATGCGATTACCTATAAATTACTAAACGGTATTGTGTACAATGGCTGAAATATGACGATGATCGTTGAAGATGTCAGAAAAATCATGGCGGCTAAGTAAATCTATAGAGTGATGTGAAAGCCATGTATTAAAGGGATATTTTCCTACAAACACGCGGGCAAAATCGCAGGCAAAAGCTAAGTAGTTAGGTACTATTAATTTTTGTGCAAACGACTGCCCCGAACTTCTCTTCTTATTTTGTGATTGTTATCAGTATCCCATGATAGGGTTTCTTCATTAACGTCAGAAAACGTCATTTACAGTCATTTATTTTGCATGAGAAAATTCCAGGAAGCGAACAAATTCAATGTAGTCATACATTAATAGAAATTCGGTATCAATTTCATCATCCAATTATTGTTTATCTTTGGTATATAATTGCTGACTATCCTGTTGATTTATTTAAAGTACCTCAGTTTGTGAAAGGGTTGTGACACATATTTTATATGGACAATGGATATCTATAACAATGAATATTTCTGGGCCTTCTTTTGGATGCTCATATTTTACGTTCTAGTTATTATTGTGATCGTGATCAGATTAAAAAGTGAGTGTATTTTTTGTCTCATGTTTCCTATGATTAGGCGTATGGTATATGTATACGACTATCAGTTTCTTTTATCAGTTTTCTACTTTCTTTTGACTATAGTTATGTGACTGACTGACTTTATTGCTTTAAGATTTTGTCGTAGGTTAGATGCATTAAATCCATTTTAAAGCTACTGAACTCCAGAATCTTTCCTTGGTGCTTACTTTTGCTATAAAAGGAAAAAGCAGTTTAGGCTGTGCGTTGGCTGTCAGTGAATGAATTTAAGATTTTTATTAAATAGTTATAAAGCTATATTATGTTGTGTTGTTTTTTTTTGATATTTATTTGAGTTAAGCTTAAGATGGGTGCAGAAAAAATATATATTTTTTCTTCTTATCAGTAATTTAATCGTTCACTGCATTTTCCTTCGATCAACATTTTAACTAATCAATCTCTAAGTCACATGCGTATCATCGGAAATCCTAAAACATCCTAAACACATATTCTTAATATATAGTAGGTACCCTTTTTTTTTTTTTGGGTGGGAAATCATCGCGCCACTCCCATACGTGCGCGAGGGCTTTTGCCTCCAGATCCCATGGCGGCAATCCGGCAAGGAGGCTCGCCGCCTCGCAGGAAACCGTGCGGTATCCCCGGACCAGCCGGACGGCCATGACCCTCTGGGACGCGTTCAACCGGCGGGCTGGTCGACGCCTCAAAGAACGCGCCCACACCGGTGCCCCGTAAAGGGCCATGGACCGCACGACTCCCGCGTAGAGCCTCCGGCAGGAGGCATTTGGACCCTCTAGATTGGGCGGAAACGTCGGAAATGCTCCACGAAGTTTCACCGGCTGTCGAGGACGAGTCCCAGGTACTTCATCGTCGACTCGACGCCGATGTGAACACCTCCTGCCGTTATCTGGGAACCCGACAGTGGCGCGTTCCGAGGACCATAAAAACACATGGCCTCGGACTTGTGCAAGGCCACTTCGAGTCCCAACTGCCGGATTCTCTCGACGACTGTCGCAACCCCGAGTGTCGCTTGTTCGGCCGTCTCCTGGTGCGACCTCCCCTGTGTCAGGACCAGCGTGTCGTCAGCGTAGCACACCACGCTGACGCCATTCGGGAGGTCGGCGCGCAGCACCAGTAACCGATATCCCAAAGAAGCGGCCCCAGGACCGATCCCTGTGGGACACCGCACGACATCTCTCGCCGGTTCCACTCTCCTCGGTGACCGGGGTAGATGACGGCCCTTTCCGTCAAATAGGCCTCGACCACGCGACAGAGGTAGGTCGGCATCCGGTGATACCGCAATGCCTCCCTGATGCAACTACAGGGCAGGGTGTTGAAGGCATTGGCATTGTCTAGAGACACCGCCAAGACGACCCCACCCCGGGCAACAGCATCCCCCGTCGTGAGGTCTCGCACGCGCATGATGGCGTCCACCGTAGATCGCCCCCTGCGGAAACCAAACTGGCTCTCCGCCAAATCCGGCCCCACCCGTACCAGCCGCCCGACGAGGCGGTTTGCAATAACTCTTTCAAAGAGCTTGCCCACCTCGTCGAGCAGCACGATGGGCCGGTAAGCGGACGGAGAGTCCGCAGGGCGCCCCGGCTTCTTAATGAGGACCAGTTTCCCCGTCTTCCAACGAAGTGGGAACTGGCCCTCCTCCAAGCATGCGCTTAGGAGCCCCATAAGTCGAGGCCCGAGAGCCTCCAAGGCCAGGACCCAGGCTTTTCCAGGTAAGCCGTCGGGTCCTGGGGCGGTATTTTTGGCACTAAGCCTACGTACCGCCACTCTCATAGTAGGTACCCTAGGCCCTGAAATCTATGATCTACGTTTCGACCATTGCGTCAGGTTAAAGATCTAAAACAAAGATTAATGAAGATAAAGAAAAGATTATAAAATGATAAGATTATCGAATTTATTGTCATTCCATGTTTGGTTAATATATATAATTAGTCAGTACTGTGTAGAAATATATCGTGTACACTGCTTTGTGAAAAAAATGGCAGTAGATTATACGTTTTTTTATATCGTATTTGGAATCGCAATTGTGTTAGTAATCACTAAATTTGTGAGATTGTTCTGTGAGTCTTATTTCTTTATAAGTGATCTTTCTTTTGATCTAGAATTATATGTAGTCTTCGCACAGGCCAAAGTCTTTACGCTCCGTCCATCGGGTGGTGACGTACCGATCTTCCATTGTTTTCTTTTATCTCGTTTGCACTGTTGTCTATATACCCCAACATGCGTATCATTACCACTTCCATCTCAATTCTACCAAGAGAAGACGAAACACTTTCTTAACCAAAATGTCTTTAGCCGTAGTAATAATCAGTTATTTTGTCTTCCGTTTCTTTCGTTTCTATAGTGGACATGAGACGTTTGCGAAAACTCTCTTTTGTATTCTGTTTCAAATATACTTTATGTTCATCCCTTGCTTGATGTCGATTATTATGTTACCTTTTTGAGCGATTATCCACGTCGAATGCTTTTGTTTAACTTTAAGTACATCAACTACATTATTCTGCTTTATGTCAGCGTTAGTTAGCTCTTTCTGTGTGTAGGATACATCTTGTGAAGACAATACTATTTCATAAATCATTGAGAAGTTATCATTTTAAAATTCTAATGAGGCAATTTTTCACTGATTTAATAATAATAATAAAACGTTTATTTCAGAATAACTTCCATATTTGTTAGTAACAATGTAAACTTATAAACTAGTGTTAGTTGCATTCATTATTGGCTGCGAGAGGCATGCAGTCGTATCCACCGACCCAAGATCGGACAACGTTCTAAGAATGGTTTATCACAGCGTATATCGTAAATATTAACCGTCTTATTCCTATTAAAGCCATTCGCTTAATAAACCAATTTTACCTATCGAACTGTTTTGTCCCTTTTTGCCAAGTTAAAATGAAGTTTGACACAAAGGGACAAAACAGTTCGGTATCTAAAATAGTTTTATTAAGCGAATGGGTTTATTATGATTATGACGGTAAAACACCAACATACCTACAGACTTTGGATATTATCAAAACTCATAAATCTAAAATCTTCGACACGTATTTTTAAATCGATGATAACTCGCAAGATAAGTAGGAAATAACAAAGCACCTTTATAGTTTTTTTTTAATGTACTCTATCACTATAATTTAAGGTTCAAAATCATTTGGTTTCAAAGGTAATGAAACGGGTAGATAACAAAAGCGGATCATCAGTCATTTGAAATGAAGTGTCTGAAACAGAAAATGTATGGAATACAGTTTCTTTCAGTGATTCGACAAACAGTAGTGAGATTTGTGAAATAATAAGAATAGATAAATCAAAAATATCTCAAATAAAATAGCGCATACATAATATTTTGATAAAATAAACATATTTGTGTGAATGTGAAATAGCATTTAAAATAATTCGTTTTGTTTTCATTAACAATACTGTAATTAGACATCACAATTTGATACGAAAGGATTGCTGAATTTCTAATAAAATTTAAATTCATTGAATTCCTAAAGCCAATTAATGTTTTTACTGTGACAATTGCTATTAATCCTTGAGTTAAAAGTAAATTAACTATTAAAGATAATACAACTATCAAAGGAGGAATACTTAACCATGGGAAAGTAAGAGAAATTGTCATTATCGAAGAAAAAAACTAAAGTGAAAACTGGAAATAATAATAAAAAGAAAATGGCGCCGGACTTGAAAGAAGCAATGCAAGCAAGTACAAGCAGTGTGTCGATATACCATATCGTGTACATATCGGTGCTGTTCACTATAATGATCATGGGCTTCGTCATAATGTTCGTGAAGATGGGTCAATTTGGTAATTGTTTTTTTTTTAAATGTCAAAATGCTTTTTTTAAAAACCCTCTGTATGTGTCGAGTTTAGTCTAAAAACAATTAAGCCCTTTATTGAATTCAATAAAAAACCTCACAAGTTTCTTTAGCTTTTACTTCTAATCAAGATCATCGTCTTTCTTCATATCTTTGCAAATTTTCATCTCAGTACAGTAAATTTTTATCTACGAGTAATTCTTGGAATGTCGGCTTCTGAATTCGTCACCATCCAGTCACTAAGGCCTAGACATACTGACAGCTTTAAAACAGAATTTAATCTAAAACACAGACTTTTGAAAATATTGCTTAACCTATGCGATAGTGTTGACATATCAGAGAAGATATCTGTTATCAATAGATAGCTCGATACAGTTGTAACACTAGTACGATGCTTGTCAGCTTACGAAAAGCCATGAAAACCGTATTGAAATGTGTAGTAAAATATTTATAACTGTGAATCTGTGAGAATTGTCTAATAAAAATCTGTGTTCAGTGTCTAATCATTCCAATAATTTGTTGATTCAAATTAGTTGAGAGTGTATAAGTGATCTTCGGGAACTCTAATCGTTTGTTCTGCAAGCTATTTAGAAGGTCCTCGAATTTTCGATCGAGTAACAGCTTATATATCAGAGTAACATTGTGGTTTAAAGACATTTTTGATTATACTTAAAGTCCGATCTATGAAAATTTACCAAGTAAACTTACCAACTATCATAACAAAGTCCGTGACGTAGTGCCAATTGAACAGAAAACACCAGTTGATCCAACATTTGCGACAGAACTCGTTCCAACTGACGAAGAGGCAAACCTTTGATCAAACATGGCACCATATTACCCCAATGTGAATTTCTTTGAAACAGGCGATTCGTCTGAAGACTATAGTAATGAACAGAAAGAAGCTCATGACCCGGCCAGTTTGAGTGAGATGGCCTTCTGGTACATGATCATTCTGATCGGAATGTTGCTGACCTGGCTCTTCATGTTCTTCTGTCTAAGGATGATCGCTATGAGTAATTTCTTTATTTCATTACTAAGTGGTATTGAATTGTCCTTTCTTCATTAAGCTTGTTATAAGGGCGTGTACCTTTTGAATGATCTTTACCTGATATGAACATTGCCATCCTAATCCCACTTTGTCTTGTTTTCTTATAGTGATTGTAATATTTGTTTGTGCGTAGTTTCAAACACATGACACATGATTAATTGACAACTGGTTCATTACGACTTTCATAGTCAAGTTATCTTTCGGTTATAGATAATTTGCAGTAGTATCTTTGTCTGTTTTAGAATGTATGTTAACATCTTTAAGTACAATAGTTTGATCGGCGTAGTATCTAGACGAATTTCTACGTCATATTTAATTTGAGTACCTCTGTAAATGACAATAGTTACGTAAATACGCTCCAATCAACGATAATGATTAATTTCCACACTGAATATCCTATCACTAAGGACAATACATGTCAATTGTTAATCAATAATTTACGTCACTTATATAATTATATACAAACATAAACATTATCAATAAGGGCTTAACTGCTTGTTTATTTTAAAAATGTTTCAACGGCAAATGGATTATTTAGCTTAATAATCTCTTTGTTAAGAAGATACGTCAACGCTGGGCCTTCAACTGTATCAGTAACTGGTCTTGTCTGAAAACTCGCAAGTTCTTTTTTTTTGTTCTTGAATGTTTATATCTATGAAATGTTCTGCATTTATTTCATGCAAAAGGCATAACTCGTTGTTGGTATAACACATTTAGCAGGATTATGTCATCGTGTTTTCACCAAATTATTATTTTGTTAATATTAATCAGATGACATGAATACAAATCCACCCTTCTATGATCACAATTCCTATCATTTCTTCTCATCAATTTCTCTGTCCGAAATTTCCGTGTGAATTCTTAATTCAATGTTTTCGTTTTCCAATCTGCTCCTGATGAATCTTTATTGTTTTCATCTTCATAGCCTTCTCTGCGGTTTTAATCCAATTGGTTAAATTACGCATTCAACATAATACGTACACACCAAGAGATTAGCCGCGGCTTAAGTAGCATTATTAACAACTGTAATGTGAGTGTACCGGCTACTCGGGGGTTTACTTTAACAGTTAATTAATTTAAGATTTTCTACTTATCTATCTAGTGAAACATTAATCTACCCAGTTTCCTTAATTTACCGTCTTTTAATCAACTGTCACTTGGCTTATTTTTGCTTGTTGAGGTCACTCATCTGTTTTTTATCGGTAGTAAGTATATTTTGGACTTTTTATTGCAATTATTATCAATAATGGATTATGTTGTTTTCCTAGTTTCGTCTTTTCTTCGATTGTTGGCTCACGATGACTTTATGTTGCATTGTTATTATCATTGATGGTGATAATTGACTGTTATTTTATTACACTATCAATCACAATCTGAATCATTTTGAAGGATATTGCTAATTAATTGCTTAAAAAATGTTCGAAAAATTTGTCTGCTCAACAACGTAAATAATGCAATTAATGTTTTTGAACCGGCAAAATAAAAGCCGTTCCTACTGTTAGTGTGTTATGCAAGTACCCCGCTGGTATGTATTCATTTCTGCCTGTGGTTTGTGCGAAGCCAGAAATTGTCTTTATTAGGTTCATTTTTATCATCAGTCAAGCTTTAAATCAGAATTATGAGAAATGCTATCAATTTCTAATCAAAAACGCACCTATTTAACTGACCTTAAACTGTTTTGAGAATCATCATTGTCGGCCGCCCATTTCTTTGATAAAACCATTTGTAATATTACCAAAACCACAGGTACCTTCCACAGTTTTACCTCCTTACTTCCTACTTATAACGTAAACAAAGATACAATGCAATTAAAATCGAATCATTAATCAATAAGATACCGTCATCATTTGCACATTAGTTACTTCAAGACCGCCTCAGAAATAACATCTTCACACCTAAGTCTCCGATAATAAAAACATAGGGGGCCTAAATAACCATAAATATTTCGCAGTTAATCCGAGATTAAATCGATTTTGATAAAGTTTTATATCGGTATCGATTATGTTAATTTCGTAATTTTGTACCGGTCGCGAGTGAGATTTTTTATTGAAAAGTGAATAATATTGTTGGTTTCAAAAGTGTTTTCCTTAAAAATGGTGATCAAAAGACTGCACATGCATGTTAAGTTTTGAATATATTCTCAATTAAGACTAAATTTATTGAATTCAATAACAGTTAACTTAAAATCTCTTACAATTGTAACTGATAGATGGTGATACTGTAGTACTACGTGAAGGACTTCGTGAACTGTGATTTGGAACTGTTATTTTTTGTTCTCAAAAATGGAATCTCTCAATTTTACTGCGTTCGAATCGATTGGAGACGAGCACAGTGAAGACTTGTTACCAGTTCAGAATAATAACAGTTCTTTTTCTGATATTGTGTGGTCTGCTATGAGTACTACGACCATATTCTTGATTATAATCTTCGTCGTCACATGTATCAGGGTCTTAATTATAGGTACGCATTGTAGAATGTTATTTTCCTTATTGATTTAATGTGATATCAAGGTTGTTATGCCATCATAATTAATCATTTATTGGTTTCATATACCGCCTTCGTTTTTGTTTATTACATTAGGTTTACAGTTTTCTCGGATTTTGTGTTGTCTTTCTTTCAGAACATCAATGATTTAAATTGAGGATACTTGTGTATTTTATGGAGTGTAGTGGTGCCCCAGTGGTAACGTTCGAACCCAAGCGCATTACTTTCTGTAAATTATTTCATCACCACTGCTCATAAAACGGTGAAGGAAAACCTCGTGAGGAAACCGACATGTCTTAAAACCAAAAATTCGAAGACATCTGACACCCACCAACCCGCACTGGCCCCGCGTGGTGGATTACGGGCCACTCCCTCTCACAGAGAGTAGGCCTGTGTCCCAGCAGTGGGAACATAATAGGCTCATTATGTGTTTATATGGTGTCAGTTATAAATTTGGATTAAGTCTATTAAAATATTGAAAGACTGTCTTTGTTAAACTGAAGTTTACAAATTCACATTTTCGTTCTTTTTGTTTGACTGCCTCGTTGGTCTAGTGGTCACAAGAGCTACTGCTGAGCATGAGGTCCTGGGTTCAATTTCCAGGTCGGGCTAAGTGATATTGGGGTTTTCTATCTAGAATTTCTCAGTAGCAGCCCTGAGTCTGGATTTGTGCCCGGTTGATGGCAAAAGGCTTGCCCCCTATTACATTCTACTTAAGCACTTAAGCATAACTGGCGAAATGCGGGTGTACTATAGGTACACCTCTACCTAACCCTTCTGGGATTACAGGCGTAATGTTATGTTTTTTTTAAACGTTATTAATGTGTTTTTTTAGAAAAGCGTTTATTAACACAGTTCTAGTTCCTACCGTTTTATTGAATTTAAATTTATTGTTAGTGCAATAATAATTTATATTAGTGCATAAGCACTTGCGGCTACGCATAATCAAATAAGGAATTAAAAGTAAGCCATGTTCACCCAATATTTGATTCGTAAAATGATTCCTTATCATACAAAATAAATTTGAAATCAAATATAGTGTTTTAATACTATGCATTTATACCTACCTGCACCAATCAGCAGGTATGTAATCTCTTTCACTTGTTTTCCTATCACATTTATTATCGGGGATCGAAATATCAGGCGATGTTTTGCAACGTACAAGATATGAGGAGCGAATTCTTTAGTACATACACTTAGATTTTTCATCGCACACTGGATTTTGAACTCTTGGTGTTGAGCCGACCATTGAGAATCCAACAAAACACAATACTGGATTTTCAAAAAAATCGCCGGAGGGTGCGATTACTTATTGGTATAAAATATTTACGCCCAAAAATAAACCTACCTAATTAGCTGTAATATTTTGGACATGATTTATTTTCGAGGAAAAGTCGAATTCATTCGAATTTAAGGGTCAATCGAAATTAAGGGAAAAGTCTATAATTAACTGTAGATTTTCCATTACCTACATTAACATGAGATTAATAGAATTTTCATAACTCCTTACTCTCTGCCGATGCAGGCTTGCAAGAAAGTTCAATCTATTACAGTGAATGAATTGGTCTAGGATCTTTTATATGTAGAGGAAACCAGTTTATTAAACAATCTCTTTCTAAGTCTGCCGCATAGTTGTTCCTGGTGCCACTTGCTCCACAATGCGACAGATTCGACCTGCCCAGTAGCATTGTGTCTCATGCTTTATTCTATCTATTCCAGGGCAAAAAACGCGCAGTCCGCAGCCGAGGCGAATGTATGTGGGGTCTCGAGCTCGTCCGTCTCTGACGCAGCAGGAGCCGTCTATATACGTCAACCCTTCCAATTTGCCACCCCCGCCAAAATATGGTGAGTACCTTTACTTCTTTAAAATCAACTTCAACCAATTCTTTCATTAAACCCATTACAGGCACTTTTGAAATGCAGGTAGTTGCCAATTCCAAATCGTAAGTAGGTTCCTATGGAGAAGAACGGGTAAGAAACTTCGATGATCGAAGAGGTCATACAATTTTCAATCACATCTCTGGGCCGAACTGTGGACACATATTTTATGTGTTTTTCGAATTGACGTTGCATTTCAATAGTGGCAGCTCAAAAAAAACATAGGTGACTTTTCCGATACTCGTACAACACGGTTACACATCAAGCTATACATTTCCAGTTTCAGCTGACCTCGCATTGTAGAGGCTTTTCGTACAATAAGAAATCAGCTTAAACCGGAGAAATTTAGCTTTATATGTAGTCGTGCGTACAAATAAGGTACATTACGCAAGCGAAAGTAAGCATTCTGTGCTATTAAAAAAATTGTGAAAATTTGGGTTAGTAAAGCGCTTTGAAAGTGGTACTAAAATATGCCTATGTTCTCTTAACAATAATAAGAAGGCATGCTATGGGTAGTTTAAATCTATTATAATTAGACCTCTAACAAACAAAATCACTAAATAATTGTTGGTTGCGCGCTAACGCTTTTTGCGTACTTGCGTAACAAAAATATATTCGAAAAGCAAGTACCTATGTGGCTAATATTTTTAACAATTTATCATCATCATAATGTGAATGCACTGGCAAGTGTGAATAATCTTATTTACACGTGTCTGTCACTGATTTAAAATAAGCAAAGTTACGGCTTTGTTTATGTTCTTTTTTATTGTCTTTTTTATATATTAACTCGTAGACAACTGCTGCTATTGTTATTGCTACAATTTTCCAATAAAACCAACAGAATAGGAACAATATGCATACTTAGATCATGAGCAAGTAGATAAGTACCTGTATGGCGTAAGGACACAACGTGTGTTGAAGAACTCAAGTTATGTATTTTAATATTAAAATGAGGTATTTGTGAGTTTGCAAATAGATCATTTGAGTAATCTCCGTGAAGAATTTTCGGAATCGGATCCTACCGATCCGAATACTTTCAAAAATGAGAAAGTTTGTTACCCAATGCTGTACTCATGTATTTTCACATTTAATTTTTTTATGTTTGGCATCTCGTAGTTGTCCTTGAGAGGTCGTGACTACTTAACCGGACTATGGTATTTTCACATCACTAACGTTTTCTTTTATCTCAATTTCAGAATGCATGGCTCCGCCCAGCTACGAGGAGGTCGTGGGTGTCCACTACCCCAACTACCAAGTTCAGCCAATCACAGCACCGATAACCACAGCGCTAGCGCAGACCTCCTCCGACAATACCGAGACCAGAAGTAACGATACCGGTACAGTAGCTGTTACTAGAACAGCCAGTGAGACCATCGTGAATGTCCCGAGAGCTGTAACGGCCAGCTCGTGATGATCATATTATCGTTAATCAATGTATCAAGTCTTCCAGTTGAACTGGCGGGTCAAGGCTTTGCATATATGTTCAGTTTACTAGTCTGAAAGTTTTCGTGATGTGATGAAAGGAATGTTGAGAAATGTTTTATAGAAGAAGGATTTAAATTTGTCTTGAAATAAGGACGCATTTGTAACGAAGTAACTTATGTTAAACGAGCTGATCGTTGCAAATAACAATCGTTAGTCTAAAATAACGATGGGTAACCGTGAATAACTGATACCGTTATTTTAATAATTGAAAGTCGATTTTGGTTTTTAAAGGTTGGTTGAGGACCGTGCTTCGTAAGAGGCTCAAAAATATATCGCTGTGGACATTTCATATCATGAACTCGTTCACACACGTCCGTGTCCGGACCAGTGACGGAGCTTCAGCGCCTGCCTTGTGTGTGCCACGGCCCGGTCACGGCCCGGTCACGGCCCGGTCACGGCCCCGCCACGGCCCTGATATTTGGGTAGATCTTAAAACTAGAAATAAAATAGTGTTTTATGTTGATATTTTATTTCTAGATATAAGAAGATATGACCTAGGACCAAAATGTTACTTTTACAACGATGTAAGTTATTATATTTTATAAATTTTTTACCAAAAATATTCCGTCTTCATAGAGGACGCAAGACTGAGTGTGATTGGTAAAAAGATCACGAAAATTGAAGTTATTGATTGTTTCAAATAACGATAGAGTTTTTGAAACAATATATTATTGATCAAATTATTGATTGTTTGATCAAACATTTGTCATTTTGTGATTGGACAAAGATGTTTGATCAAAAGTCAAGGTAATTTAATATGTATATATTTTTGATGTACCTATAAACATTAAATATAAATTTAATTTAGAATAAGGAACATTTGTGTTTTATTTATACATGACCCTGTCGTTTCTTATTAATGCTTTTACAAGAAAAACATTACAAAGTGAAAAATAACTTTCTTTTCGAAAATAGAAAACCAAAGACTGACGAAACCACCTTTTAGAAAAACTGGTTTTCCGAATGCAAGGACGTAAACTTTTGTGGAGTTCTCAAGGTACTTCGCCATCAGCTCCATTTCGTATATATTATGCAACTGACAGCCACACTTATGTATAGTTACATAAGCACAGACCATCATTATAATACTGGTATAGAGGGTCATCTCATGGGATTTTTAATTTATGCCAACCTGACGCCAGTATCGCCACCTGGATTTCACGTTCCATAACTAACCATACTATTATAAACAAACTAAAAATGATCTTGACAGATTAGTTAAGTTAATGACGGCAATAGAAGAAAAAGTCAATCTTAACTTGGCTCAAAATACCCAACCTCAGGTAACGTCTAACATAGCTCCACCAACTAGGGAGGCATCGACGAGCTCTCCTTCTACATTTACTGAAGCCGTTGGTAAAAATAGTCCCAATAAATCTGGAAAAGAAAAAACGGGTAGGCAATCAACTGCCACAATGCAAAGTGTAAACATGTGTGGGGCTATGAAATCTACTGTACTTGAGGCACAGACGAGTAATAATAGCCCACCAGACGCTTTTGAACAGTTGGAACAGGAGGAAAAAACTGGCCGGACTACCGTACAATATAAAAAACCTAACCGTTTGCCAAAAAACGTGACAGTTGGAAGCAACACGGAAATAAACGGAATAATGGCTATGGAAAGAAAGAAACATCTACATGAGTGGCATTTACATCCGGAAACCACGCTAGAATCTATGATTACGTAAAAAATCTGTGCGGACCAGAAGCGCCTATGAAAATAGGCGCTTCTGGTCCGCACGAGATTATTCGTCTTTTCTAATAGGTTTATCTGAAAAACACTATAACATGTTGAATCATGCGGAAGTATTGCCACTGTACGCGGAATTTAGTGAATGGATCTGGTTTCGTAAACAACCCAAGAGCCCGTTCCATTAGTAATGGTCTAATTGAAATATACTACCAAAATGTAAGGGGTCTTCGAATCAAGCTGGACACCTTCAGAAATAACCTAGTGTCATCCGACTCGGACTTATTCGCTATTACAGAGTCAGGCTGCAGTGAGTCCATACGCGGAAATTGTTCCACTTGGATATAAAATATTAAGATGTGATCGAGCGGATGGTCGAAAGCAAGGCGGCGCGCTGCTCGTGGCCACACACCGGTTTCAGCTGCGATAACTACCTATCTTGGACGCGTCGATAGACTCTTGTGTGTTCGAAATGGTTTGTGCAACGGTAGATTTAAATAAACGTTTTTTGTTTGTGTGTTGTGTTGTCTACATTCCGCCAGGTAGCTCGGAAAATGGTTATTTGTTGTTATTTAGAATAATAGAAGGAACATGTGCTAGGTATGGGAGAAGTTATTAGAATAGGTGATTTTAACTTGTATTCATGTCCTGTTAATATTAGTAACTATTACGAATGTTTTTGTCATATTCCGAGTTCACTCAAAGTAACACAGTACCCAATTGTTTAGGTCGTCAGTTGGATTTGGTTCTGAGTACGGGCATTAGCGGAGGAGTGACGGTGGTAGCGGCGGACGAGGCGCTGGTGCCTGTCGAAGCGCACCAAACGCCGCTAGCGGTTAGCGTCCGGCCCGCTCCCGCCCCACCGACGACCTCCGCGGACGCCTGCGATACTAGTGAACACTATATTAGACCACAATAGAATTGGAATAGGGCCGATTTTCAATTATTATATAATAGGCTAACTTCCACTGACTGGAGTATATTGTATGGAATGCATGATTTGAAAGAGATGTTGAACTGCTTTTATGATAACATTTGTTATACGATAGATGAGTACGTGTCGCGAAAAAATCTTAGTTGTAGGAATTCGCGGTACGTATACCCAGTATGGTATACAAGAGATGTAATTAAAAATATAAAAATTAAAGCTAGACTTCATAAAAAAATCAAAATTAAATAGTGATTATCACAAATTTGCAAAGTGTAGAACTCTTATAAAAAAGGCATTAGATGTTGCTCACAGAACATATAAATAAAATTCAATGTCAATTTTTGAAGGATCCGAAATCGTTGTGGCAGTATATTAGGTCAAAACAAAAAAACACTAATAAGCACAGTATTGCAAAAGACGGTCAACATCGAACGGATGATGAGTGTGTTGTTTTGTTTTTTTGTTTGGCATCTCGCAGGTCAACCTATGCGGTTGTCGTCTGCTTAAGCGGACTTGCCTGTGGTTGCCCTAATAAATTAAGGCCTCCAGCCAGGACTTAAACTTAAATACTAACTAAAAACTAAGCGACAAAGCTAAGGTCACCCCCTGTGGGGTACGGACCTCGGCTTAGGGCGTCGCTGGAAGAGGGCAGCAAATGACTAGCTGGGTCAGGATTGGTATTATTTAGGGACGAATTTAAAGCTACAGGCTCAGCGGCGCGGGCTGGCTCGAGCAAGGGTCGGGAGAGGCGTCGATTTGGGAGTCGCGACGGGCCTCGGCGGCGAGGACGGTAGGACGGCGATCGGGTTTTGGGCTTATGTAGCGTGCTAGTGGCCTTACTCTCCTGGAGGAGGATAGTGGCGTCGTCGGGTTCGATTAAAGTATGCCTTGGTCGGCGAATACTGCTAATGCGAGAGGGAGTGTAGCGGGCGGCCGCTGTAATCAGGGGGTTAGAATGTTTGATGCCGCAGTCGAAGAAACGCTTTGATAAGCGTTTCATGAACTGTTTTATGGTTGGCACTCTAAGGTCGACGTGAAGATCTATATTCCGGACGTAGTAAGGGGCACCCGTAACCCTTCTGAGGAAACGGTTTTGGAGTGTCTGCATCTTATGGAGATGACGTGGGTGAGCATGCGCAAATACGACGCAGGCATAGGTCATGATGGGACGGATGACTGCGGTATAAATGCGGAGCTTGCATTTAAGGGACAGTTTACTACGGGCTGTCAGTACGAATTGGAGCCTGCTAAGGGCGAAGGAGGCGCGCGCGCGAACCGCCTTGATATGGGCCTTAAAGGTAAGGTTTTCGTCGAGGATCACGCCTAGGTATTTGGCTTGCTTCTCCCAGGGGATCGGCTTACCGTACATAGCGATCGGGCTGGGAAGTGGGAGAAGGAATCGACGACGTCTCGAGAAGAGAACCGCCTGACTCTTATCAGGGTTGACCTCGATTCTCCATTTCCGGAACCAAGCGCCTAAGACGTTTGCGGAGGTTTGGAGAGTACGAGCTATAGCGTTGGGACAGTGACCGGTATAGTAAACGGCAGTGTCGTCGGCGAAGAGAGCCAACTGAGCCTTTTTACTTTTTGGGATATCGCTATTGAACAGCGTGAAGGCGAGAGGAGATAGTACGGAACCCTGAGGGACACCGGCGCGAATAGGATGAGGGGACGAGAGTGCTCCCTCGATGCGATAGCGAAAGGTGCGATTCGACAAAAAGTCTCGTAAGATGAGCACGAGACGATCTGGAACTCCTAGTTGGTAGAGCTTGTATATCAAGCCGTTGTGCCAGACTTTGTCGAAGGCTTTCGCTATGTCGAAGAATAGATGAGTGTGTTGGACAGTTTGCAGACTTTTTTGAGTCTGTGTACAGCAAGGAGCCACCTCAACTGGACGCGGGCGAGGCGGCGGCGGCGGAGGTCGGCGCGACCAGTACACGTGCATATTGAGACGCTGAATCTTTCGGAGGTACAGCAGGCACTTAAAAGTCTCAAGACAAAACGTTCATCTGGCCCAGACGGTATACCAGCATTTCTGTTCCGAAACTGTGGGACGGTACTGGCGGAACCACTACTTCACATTTTTTTATGCAAGTTTAGAACAAGCGACGTTCCTAGGTGGAAAATTACGCGCGTTATTCCGGTACATAAAGGAAAATCTGGTCCCGATATCAGTAACTAGGCCGGTAGCTGTACTATCGACGCCTGCGAAAGTACTGGAGTCAGCTATTCAGCGCTGCGTACAAGTAGTAGATGCTGCGTACTTTGATTTTAAAAGGCCTTCGATACGGTTGACAACTACGTCTTATTAAAGAAGCTTGCGAAAATTGGATGTACACTGACGCTGCTGCAGTTTTTCGCTAGCTATATGAAGGATCGTCAGCAATATGTAGATTACAATGGCTGTGAATCTCGCCAGTATTACACTAGGTCCGGAGTAAGCCAGGGCAGCAATGTAGGACCGCTCGAGTTTATTATAATGATAAATGACTTACCGGAGGTCGTCAGACATGGAACTTGTTTATTGTTTGCAGATGACCTGAAATTGCTGCTCGAGGTTAGGGATCACTCGGATTGTGAACGCGTGCAGGACGACATCAACCGAGTGGTAGAGTTGAGCATCGACAACAAACTTCATTTTAACGTAGCCAAATGCTCGGTGATGTCTTTCACTCGCGCTTGGACTCCTTTGTGTCATCAATACAAGGTAGAGAATGAGCCGATGCAACGAGTGTCGCAAGTACGAGACTTAGGTGTAATCTTCACTCAGGAGCTAACCTTCCGTGAGCATATCAATAAGATATGTAAGAAAGCATACCGAAACCTAGGTTTCGTACTCAGGCAGGCTCAGGGGTTTACCGACGTCACGACCCTCAAGGTGTTGTATGACGCGCTAGTCAGAAGTCACCTTGAACATAGTGCAGTCATATGGGCTCCTCATGAGGCAAAATATAGTGTCATGTTGGAACGTGTCCAAAGTAAGTTCACTAGACACTTGTATTTCAAGCTGTATGGGATACATCCATTCTACCCATTGATGTACCCTGCACTATTTGTACTGGATAGTAGGGTACAACGCGTTAAAGGTGCGACGGGACTTCGCACTTGCAGCGTATGTAGTGAAGCTACTGCGTGGCAGGGTGCATAACCTGGGAGTGCTGCGGCACCTGGAACTTTGCGTGCCTGACCGGTATGTGTGCAGGCGGCGGCGTCCGCCCCTACTTGCCGTGCCTGCAGCCAGAACCAACTTACTGGCGAGGACTCCTCTTACTAGAGCCATGAGTGTGGTGAACGAGGTTCACGAGAGGGTTGATGTATTGTAGTGCAACTTGAGTGAGTTCGCAAAAGCTGCATTATATATAATATGTTATTTATATGTAGGTTAAGGATTGTTAAGGATTTAGCATGTAAGGCCTCTCTATCGCATTGGATCGCAGATCTGTAAAGGTAGTTGTGGGTAAGATTGGCGTAAATAAATAAATAAAAATTATACATTTATAAATTCTACTCTATACTATTTTCATTTGATTGCTTTTACATATATTTTCCGTAGTTGTAGATTTATTCATGTAAAACCATGTTTGGTAGCTTGAAATTAATTTTACAGTAGTTTGTAAATAAAAACTGCTCCACATGAAATGTAATCAATCTACAAGCATGGAAAATGTGCACATTTATTCGTTTAGATAGTTTGTAAAGGTTCATTTAGTTTTTAATGGAACAAGGTTGCTGTTGAATATTCAATACATAGATATATTTTCACGTTTGCAAATTACAAAACGTATCGGCCATTTTAATTTCAATCGATTAAATAAATCGATAAACCAAAAAAAAACTGCCCGTAATTTAAATTTAAGTATTGATATATTGAAAATAAATAACAAATTGCAATTTTATTTAAATTTTAAACAACTATTTAGTCTAAGTCGTCTTGTAGAGACATCTAGTGAGTCATACGTGAAATATTTGCCTTAAATGTACAGAACCAGATTACTAGATGGCGCACCTAAAAAAATTGCTGTGTACGTAAAGGCAACTTTAGCCCCCCTGTAAGTATAGGTTAAGAATATTATAAAAAATCATTAGGATAAGTCTGTTTTGTATCGTGAACTCTGACTAGGCAGTCGCAATGTAGATCCGTAGAGTTATGACGTGTCGTTTTATTTAATTAGTTATAGACCCCTTCTGTCACAAGCATAAATTGCATCGCAACCATTATTTTATTGGGACATAAAATAGTTACACGTTACAATTTGAGTAAATAACAAGCTAGAGTAAAAGCGGTAAACATGTAACCCACACCAATGTCCGCGGGATAATCTGCTATGTAGAAATAAAAGAAAGCCACAATTCTACTGGAGCCGTTATAGATTAGGAAGAATTCATCATTATTGTGCAAGCAATTGAATAGCCATTCTTTTAAATTTTGTTTGAAAGAGTGAAAAGATATCAAGATCGAAAAAGTGTGTGTTAAATATTTCTAAGAGACGACGGAGGATCGCCCTTACACCAGCATTGGTTCTACACTTTAAAGTGTAGTACAGCCGGGGCACGCGCGCCTCTCGTCGAATGCAGTTCTGGGTACAATATAACAAGGTTTATTGGTAATATCATATTAGTCAAAGTTGTTACTACTTTGTTATTGTAATCGGTTCGCAACCCGTGAAATACTTTTTATTGAGTAGTTCCGGTGGCTTCATCATGTCTGGTATTCATCATCAGTTCCACTTCACCAATGGTGCTTTCCAACCACAAACAAAAGCACGAGTTACTATAAAAAATACCCAAACTACTGCCGGTTTCCCTTTTAATATTTTAAGAATACCCTCGATTTCTCATAGGACGAAATAATATATATAATTTTAAAAAAAACGGACATAAAAAAACCCTGTTTTTTACAATTGAACAAGCGCCATTTACAATTTAACAAGATGCGAAACTACTCAAACAGATCACGTTCAGTGAGTATTATCTACGAAAGCATTCAGGGTGTCACGATTATTCCCTTCCTAGTCTATTTCCAGGAGCTATTAATATAGAAGTCTTCCATTGCATCCTTTTATTTTCACACGGTCGCCGAGCTTTTGTATAGCGAGGTAGGTATGTATTGCATTAGGCTGGTGTTTGAACTTATTGTGGTAACAGCCCAATTTTTTATGATTGGCGTTTTGGCTTTTATTTTTCCACTGCTGGACATATGCTTCTCCCAGGCTGCGACACAACACCATTTCCTTCGCCTTCCACGTCCAGTCTGTCCTAGCCAGCTTTTTAAGGTCGTCGTAGTCGTGCATCAAGCTGGGGAACGTCCCACACTACGCTGTGTCCAATTTTCCCTTTGCCCAGTTGTGTAACAGCCGCATTCGGTCCAGTTTCATCTAAATTGGTCCAGACCTACCTCAACTATCATTTAATAGTGTCTTCGGTCCATCCCAATATTTTTACCATACGCGCCTTCCCCAACATTCAACTAAAGTTGAACCCTTGTTAAGTTGACGCCTGTTACTACTACTACTTTTATTTTGTGAACAAAACACGGGAATGTTTTTTTACTGTAACAGAACAAACAGGCGCTTTCAGCGAGAAGGAAACGGTGGGTAGGATATTATACAGCATGTAACAAAAACCCTGTCCGATCCTGAAGGGTATTATTTGGTATCGTACTGCGTACACAAATACGTAATCATTGAAAGGATTTGTATCCATTCAATGATTACGTATTTGTGTACGCAGTACACAGATTCTAATTTTTCCCCAATGAAAATAAGTAATTTAAATTATTAAAAATAATCACACCAAAGGCAACACTGATCGCTCGACAAAGTTCACCTACAGTTTCGTGTCAAAGAAGCCACCTGAGCGAGGCGGTGCTTTGTCGCATGCCGCCAAACGAACTTAGTTATCAGCTGATATTGTATTGTAGGCATAGACGCTTAATGACCCTGATTTCTGACCTGATTCTGTTTATAAAGAAACAATTATTATTGAGTTAATACTCGTATTTTGTGCTTTTGGCAATGTAGGTACCGACTGTAGGTATAAGTTTATTAAACCATTTACTTGTTGCATACCTCGGCGATCGTGTTTCAAATGTCTACCTCCAACATTAATACACATTCGACACCTTTTTATTAAATTTTCACGTACACATCGCAGCGCACTTATGTACGATTTGAGTGAGTCGAAAGCTTCCACAATCCGAGCTCTTACTTCGATTTCCGAATCACACTCACTTTTGAAAACCATTTGTTTAGCCCATAAATAAAAATCAACGTATTAAAATATGCCTTATTGGAATACCACATTGTTCGCGATACGATAGCGGCACGTGATACGTACGGACATCGGATCGAAAGCTAGCTCCACGTGAGACTGGCAAAAAACAAATAGCGTGCCAGTAGGCAATCAGTCGGCTACATGAAATAGATAGATAGATAATATTTATTTGCTTAAACATGTGTCATACATACAAGAAAATACATGCATGCAAGATGGTAACAACATTATTGGTGTAACCATGTTTGCCACATGATGTGACGTGAAAATGTCCAGAAACTATTACAATTCACAACATTCTCTTTCAAATAATAAAAATAACAATAAATTAAGTAATTAAAGAGTAACAGTAATATTGCAATAAATTTAAAATAACAATAATGATATCAACAAAAAATAATAAAAGTAACAATAAATTTGGTAAAAAGAGTAATAGTAATAAATTTAAAATAACAATAATCATTTTAAAAAAAAGGAATAAAAAGATCCAATAAATAATTAAACTATTCCATTGTAAATTAACAAACTCAAACAATTAGTAATCAACTCAAATAAGCTACCATGTCAATACAAATCTTTCCTCTAGGAACTCGTTAATGCTATAGTATGCTTTATTTACTAAATATGTCTTCAGTTTGCTTTTCAAGTGAACAGAGTTAAGCTCCTTCCAACTTTTAGGCAACTTATTGTAAACAGTTGGTGCCATACGAAAAATACTTTTACGCATATTTGCAGTCCTACAGGGAGGTACACATAGTTGGGTTTGGTCACGCCTGTTCCTGGGAAACCGATCTGCTCTGCGCGGGAATAGTTTAGGATTGTTCCTGACAAACATAACGGTTTCAAGGATATACAAGGATAGCAATGTTAAAATTTTATACATATTAAAATAGGGTTTGCAGCTGTCCGTAGTTTTCAAATTAAACATTGCTCTAAGGCATCTCTTCTGTGCTTTAAATGCTACTTCTCTATTAGTCGAGTTACCCCAAAAAATAACACCATGTCTGAGAACGGATTCGGCCAGACCATAGTAAGCTGTTAATAACGCTTCCCTATTGACATTAGGTGACAGCAAGTACAATACATAGGCACTACTACTAATTCTCTTACTCAGAGAATCTATGTGATCCTTCCAATTTAATTGTCGGTCAATAATTAGTCCCAGAAACTTCGTTGTATTAACCGTGTCAATTGTTATATTATTATATGTTATGTCAAGATTGGAAAATGTCAATAAACGCTGGCTAAAATGCATAATAACTGTCTTAATTTTTTTTTTTTTAATTATTATTGTCTAACCATTGTATAGTATTGGTCAATGTATTATTAATGTCATATTTATAAAGGTCTTTATTTTTACAGGGTATAGATGTAGTACTGTCGTCCGCGAATAGTGTCACAGGATGGTCAATTGATTTTGGAAAGTCATTTATATAAAGAGTAAAAAGTGGAGGTCCTAAACCACTTCCTTGCGGAACTCCATAGGTAACAGTTCGATCCTCCGATTGAATGTTCTCTTCATGTTTGGTTTTTGAGTTCAGTCTACTTATTTCGGTTATTTGTTTTCTGTCGTGAAAATAGAATTTTGTAAGTTCAAGAACATTCCCTCTAACACCGTACGCATCAAGCTTTTTAATAAAATATCATGTTGGACATAATCAAATGCCTGAGTCATGTCACAATATATGGCACAGACTGGAGTACAAAGGGTCGATGACTCGGTAAAAGAGTGCCTAAAGCGCGGCTAGCGCAGGGCAGTGTCCTTTAAAATAAAAGATTTCGCAGGCCGTTGGAGTGTTGTCAAGTTATGAAAATTTACCATATTTAGTGTTTAATTTCGCATGGTTCGTAAAAATAAAAAAATATAACTTTTGGTTTTGAGTTGAGTTTTTTTTTTACTATTTTTTCTAGTACGTATGTTAAACCAGCAATAAGCCTTTATTGGATCGGACAGGGTTTTTGTTACATGCTGTAAGTATAGGAATTAGGATGACCTAATCATTTATTATTTTCCTAGCCGCACCCAGCGGTTTCATCGATGTCCAAGTCATGGTATATCTGTGTGCCAAATTTCATTCAAATCCGTTCAGCCGTTTTGGCGTGAAAGCGAAACAAACAAACAAACATTGTTTCGCTTTTATAATATCAGTTAGGATTAGGATTTACGATGAGGGTCATGGTCTTCCTCGCCTTTTCCCAACGTATCGGGGTTGGCTTCCAGTCTAACCGAAAGCAGCTGAATCCCAGTATTTTACATAGGCACTGCTTATTTATTCTGATTGTCACAATCCAGTTCTTAGGTAACACGATACCCCTTGGTAAGACTTGTAATCCATTTAACTTAGTTGACTTTATTTAATTTATTTTGTGTGGTTATTGTATGTTTGGCAAATTGGTGTTATTTACCTGAAATAATTGAATTTATTTTATTTTACCTGTAACGACTGTCAAAGATTTACAAATGACAGCTGGAACCTGTTCGAGACACATCCGAGCTGCTCCCGACCTTGCTGGTTGGCCTATATTCTTGACCACTGTTTGAACTATTCTCCTAGCTTTTGCCTACAATTAAATAGACAAGAACAAAAATACAAAAATTCTAGAAACCCGACTGCAACTACGTATTTAACTTTTTATTTGATACCACACATGGTCATGGTACTAATAATGTTCGTCAATTTACTAAATGTAGTCTAAAATCCGCCATTTTAATTCTACAAAATCAAAACCTAACGTTAACCACCGCACGACCTGAGTCCACAAACACTTCAGTATTTAAAATTTTAATCCCTTGAGCCCTCACGATACTTCATTGAACGGTATTTATAGAATCCCACATTCAAAGATACATAGATACAACCATGTCATTGTCATATTTTTATCACTGCAACTTCAGGTTATCAATACCATAAGCATCTTTAATGAGTTTCAATAAAAACCTCATTGCAATGTGTCTGGCACTCTAGCAATGCAAGCCAAGGCACTAATGATGTGTTAGCCTTATACGGGCCCAGTGATTGCCCCAACAAAAAAAGGAAGTCCTTAGAAAAGGAAACAGATATAAATATGTATCTGTTCGACCTACATTAGAATAATAAATTCAAACATAGCAGACAGCTGTGCTGTTGGGGAGTTTGTTGCGCCACTTCTTCTTCCCAGCTAAAGCACTTGGAAATATTGAAGCGTGAACGTTTTGGGGTCTCTCTTATGTAATTTTAAATTTGAGAGCACTGGTGGCCCAGTGGTAACGCCCGCGAGTTGCAGGTCGTAGGTCCGAACCCTGACAGACGCTTAACTTCGTGTAAATTATTTCATCACCACTGCACTCGGGAGGCTACGAAATATCTTCTAGTCCCACATACCGTTGTGTCTCAAGACGAAAGTCTTTGACCAGTGCGTGTTGCAAGTAATGATCTATGGCCCTGAAAGGTGCAAACCTACGGGCCAGCATATTAGGATTAAGCTTATGTAATTTTGACGTTCAAAAAGTGGTGATTCTCAGCCTTATTTAAATAGATGACTATTGATTTTGATTAAATGGCAAAGATAAGACTACATTCCGATAGTGCACCGATCTTTTGTTATGATCTTAAAAATGAGAGGGTTTCACTGAATTCACGCCCTTAATTAATTCCCGATGTGGTGAGTGTAACGAAGACACATTTCACAAACTATATTTAAGTCTTAATTGAAGCAATATGGTACAGTTTACATAAACTCACGCTTTCTTCCGGTGGATTTATGTAGTTTCTGCTTCAAACTACAGAACGCCACCTGCCACCCACATCCTTACATATTCCTTTCGCTTCGTTTACGATCATAAATCTGGTCATACACGCACTCCGCTCGCGAGTACTACGCAGCTGACCTTTCTGATTATTGCCATCAACTACCTAGGCACAAATCCAGACTACAGGCTGCTACTGAGGAATTACTTTGAGAAATCTAAATCACACGTTGCCTGATTTGAGGTAAGATCCAGGATCTTCCCGACGGATTGATGACCGCATTTTCTTGTGCAAACTACACAGGAGATATAGCTCAGTGGTAGAGCATTCGACTGCAGATCGAGAGGTCCCCGGTTCAAACCCGGGTGTCTCCTAGATACTTTTATGCTAATTTCTCGAATACTATTGTAGAAAAACAACACTCTCGCAAGTTAATATTATTAAACTAGCACTTCACCATCGACTTCGTTCTCATGAACTTTGTATTTTCCCCAACGTCCTATATTTTTCGTAAATTATTTATTATTGCCAATTTCTCGGCTCGCCCCCTATTACATGGGACTTAAGCATAACTGGTGAAATGTGGGTGTACTATAGGTACACCTCTGCCTTACCCTTTTGGAATTATAGGCGTGATGTGTGTGTATATTGCTGCCAAGTGTATAAGCCCAAGGAATAAGATTGAGACATAAACAAACTCCTCCTTTTTCACCCCCTCAATGGTCGGTTTCCTTTCTTAGGACAGCGCGTTGTTTTATACTATAACTATTATCGGTTTGGGCTATACGAGAGTCTCACGAACATATCCTATTCTTTTACTGTGTATTTATAAATAATTTTTGCATTTGATAATCCAATGGGGATGGCAAGTTAAAGCTAATCTCAGATGGCGCTGCGTACAGTTGTTCTCAATGGCGTCAGTATGACATTTCTTGAATCGTGTACAAACGAAAAAAACGAACATTGTGGGCGGTTAGTGTAGTTTATTTGATAACATGGACGCGAAAATGTATTCTACTTGGAGCTTGCTTGAACTTAAAGCCGAGTTAAAGAGAAGAGGGGCATCTGTTAAACGTAGAAAAGCTGATTAAGAGGAAAGGTAGGACTGTGGAACTAAACTTTTTATGAGCTGTTTGCCTAGACCTAGTTCAACGTAGACCTTTGAAATCAATACGCTTACAATGTTTGAAGGAATAATTTTTTAATTAAATAACTTGTTAGTCTTTAGTATGCATATTTATTATATATTTTTAAATTTTATATTGTTGGTGAATACTGTCATGTACTGTATGTATATAAGTTAAAATTATTGAATCAAAATTCAGGATTACATTTACAATAGCTTAACTAATGCATAACTTTACTTAAGGAATAGTTATTTTTACTTTTGGAGTTAAAAAAAGATGAATAGTCGGTTATATTTTACCAGGTAAGAGCTGTATGACAAAAACTTTAACTTTAGTACACCACAACTCTCTCCAAATCCAACAGAACCCTCTATTATACTTCTACCATTGGAGATGTACCATGACATAAACATTAACTCTATTTTACCTCCGCTTGAAAGACATTGTATTAGATTATTTTAAAAGGTCCATATTTCATCCATCCAGTCCATATCGGTTTTATTTTATGTGATGGTAGGTGGGATGGAAGATTAAACAAAAAACAGATGCATCAGAAAAATTATATGAAGACAGATTCCTCATATTAATAAGATCCGCATTTATCAATGATCACTTTTATGTAAAAGGATTTGTCAAGAAAACAATGAAAAAACTCAACTATCAAGTTGACATCAAGATAGATGACCAGGGTGGCATGGCATTGGGCACGCCACAATAGCGGCGGTAAGTCCCCTCTTTGAGGAGTGGTTGGAGAGGCGCCACGGCGTCCTCACCTTCCGCCTGACACAGGTCCTCACCGGACACGGTTGTTTAGGGAGGTTCCTGTTTCGCATAAGGCGGGAGGAAACGCCCGGGTGTCACCATTGTGTGGATCGCCCGGAGGACACGGTGGAGCATACGGTAGAGGTATGCCCAGCTTGGGCGGAGCACCGCAGTGTCCTCGCGGAGGCGATTGGCGGCGGCGATCTCTCGCGTCCGGCAATGGTCCAGGCCATGGTACGGAGCGAGAGGGAATGGAAAGCCGTCACCTCCTTCTGCGAAGCAGTAATGCTCGCAAAGGAGGAGGCGGAGCGCGTGAGGGAGAGAGCCTTGCGCCCTCACGCCCCTAGTCGCCGCAGGAGACGCCCTGGGCGTCGGGAATCGCAAGCAGATTCCCGGCCACCGTAGGCTCGGGCTTGCGGACGGCGAGCCATGGGTAGCTCGCCGTCCGGTAAGGACCAGGCCCGGGTCGACGGCGCGTTGTGTTCCACGCGCGCCTCAAAGAGATGTCAGCACAAAATTACGGGGTCCGATAGGGCCAACGACTCAGGGTCGCGGGTTATTCCACAGAGAAAACCGTGGCCCTGGCACAGGCAACTGAAGGAACACGGGTAGGTTTTAGTCAGTAAAAGTCTGACACGCCCTCCCTTATTAGCCCTGAATCTGTACCTTAGATACAGAGTCAAAATGGAGAATTACTATTTTAAACAACCTGCCTATATGATTTGCAAGTACAAGGACAAATGTACTGCAGTGGCAGAAATTTTTGTAATTTATTTATATTGAAAAAGATGAATTGTTTATAGAAAACATATTATAAAGTTAGATTATTTTACAATAACAATATAAAGGCTGAAATTATGAATAAATATCTGTTTATAGATTATTAAAATTTAATAAAAACACCTAAAAGTTATTTATGAGTTTAATAAAACAACATATTTATAACTAAATTAAATTACAAAATAACTAACTAACTACCTATACAAATTAATATAAAAAATACTCAGGCGTCGAAGTACTCGTCCGCATCGCTGTCATCTGGAAAAGTGCCCAGAAGACTGGCAGCATTGCCACGCTGAATGGCAATGCTAATTCTTTGTCCAAAGAACAACCCAGCCCTTATTTATGAGTTTTATTTGTGATACACTCTCGGAAATTGCATAACATTATACATATAAAAATATTTAATATCTATAGGTCTTAGTAAAGCTGTTCAGTAGAAACTCCGCTTACCCCACTCACACCTGTATTTCAAATTTCATCAGTTTATATCTTGCATATTTAAACAGATTTGCATACAATAAGGCAATGGTGAGGTTTGAAAGAAGATGTAGTGACAAAAATTTAAAAGAGTATGCTTTGATCATGGATATTGAAGGATATTGTGATCATCATGTATCATCAAGGATATTGTGTGCCTCTCTATTGAGCGAACAATTGAGATAGCCTGTATCGAATTGGAGCAGTTCATTATATTAAGTGTGTACAGACCGCCTTCAGGATTGTATGATTGTTTTGAAAAGGTTAAGGATGAAGTGTTGGACAAAATCTGTAATTCTAATAAGTCTATCATCACTTGTGGTGATTTTAATGTTAATTTGTTAGAAAATTCTGGGTTAAGTACTAGAATTATACATACAATCTTGCTAACCAATTTTTGGATCCCACTAGGATAACTCCCACTAGTGCCACATGCCTAGATAATGTTTATACAGATGTTATACCAACCCACAGAGAAATGATTCAAAATCAAAAAATCAAAATATTTTATTTCACATAGACCTACATGGGCACTTATGAAACGTCAGATTCTAGGTGCACGGTTCCAATTGGTCGTTTCCCATGGAGAAGAGCCGGCAAGAAACTCCATGGTTACTCTTTTAAAAATATGTCTTTTACAATGTTTTCCAATTACAGTGATTAACAGGTATGGGAGGACAGTGTAGGCCTGTCAACAGGTACCATATGTTAAACAAATAGACAATTGTCTATAATTTATAATCCACAGGGCCTACGACGTTCTCACATTTACAAAATATAAAATAATCTAATAAAGTAAAATCAAAAAATAATTAATAAATTTAGGTATATAATGTCAAATAATGAAAGAATTATGTCTGAGATATGTAAAAGTCCATATCTAATAATAAAAAATAAAAATTAAACACCATTATTTGGGAGCAGTTATTAGAAATTTACATAGTGATGCCGTTCATTAGGTACCAGGGAAGCCACATGTGCAGAAGGAATTATTGCCAAACTTTCTTGTCTTCGACGTAGTCTTTAATCTTATAGTACGCTTTTTTGATAAGGACACGTTTAATGTGGGCTTTGAACTTTCTATCGCTAAGTTTTGTAACCGACTTAGGCAACTTATTATAAAAGCGGATACTGTTTATCAGAAATGATTTGCTTGTTTTAGTTAATCTAAATTTGGGTATAACAATTTCATTTTTACTACGTGTATTTATATTATGGAAATCGCTTCTTATTTTAAAAAGTTCTAAGTTTTTGCGAACATACAAAATATTTTCTAAGATATAAAGGGAAGGCAGAGTGAGTATATCAATTTCTTTGAATTTGTTTCTAAGAGACTCGCGAGGACCCATTTCATAGATCGCGCGGATTGCCCTCTTTTGTAAAATGAAAATTGAATCTACGTCAGCTGCTGATCCCCACAGCAGAACGCCATAAGACATAATACTGTGGAAATAAGCAAAGTATACCAATCTAGCTGTGGCTATATCGGTCAACTGCCTTATTTTTCTTACTGCATACGCAGCTGAACTTAATTTACCTGAAAGAGCTCTAATGTGAGCGCCCCATTGCAATTTAGAATCTAAAGTAATTCCTAGAATTATTGGACTCAGATCAGATTAATTTAATAGACTCAGATCATTGCGGACAGTTGGTCACTATTTCAAATATTAACAAAAAACTAAAAAAAAGATATCACTGTTAATCCAAAAACTACTAATCGTTTGGAAACATTTAAAACTAAACTTCTAAGTAATTTACCACTTTTATCAACTAATGATGACTCTAATCAACAATATAATGCTTTTTTCCAAATGTATTGTACACAATTTGATAATACTTTCATTCCAAAGAAATTTTCGGTTAATAGTAATGCTTCCTTCAGTGACTGGGCTACCGTTGTACATAAAAGTAGAAAACGACTATATGAGTTGTATGATGAACGGACTTGTATAAACACTGCTGAATTTAATTTATATGTTAGGAATTATTCAAAATTATTTTAAAAAGTTTGTTGTATGGCCAAGTCACGTTACTTGAGTTCAAACATTAAAAATAGTAGTAATGTAATTAAAACGACATGGAATATCATTAATAGCGAAACGGGAAGGTCATGCAACCGAAGTAGTGACTTCAGCCTTGATATTGATGGCAACATAATTAAATCAGATTCTCAAGTCGCCGCGGCCTTTGAAAATTTCTTTGCCGATATCCCCGATTCCCGTATCGACTACTAAATCTCTGAACTCATCGCCCACTACTGCAGAGTCTTTGCTTAAAGAAAACGTTGCAGTTTGTGATTCTGAATTTAATTTCCAATATGTCACCTGTAGAGATATAATTAAAACCTTTCACACTGTAGCGCTTGGTAGGTATTCAAGTGAAACTCCAGATGATAGTGTTTGATATGCATTCTAGTGCGTTGTTTGTATCTTTGGCATCTCGCAGGTCAACCTATGCGGTTGTCGTCTGCTTAAGCGGACTTGCCTGTGGATTCCCTAATAAATTAAGGCCTCCAGCCAGGACTTAAACTTATATACTAACTAAAACTAAGCGACAACGCTAAGGGCACCCCCTGTGGGGTACGAACCTCGGCTTAGGGCGTCGCTGGAAGAGGGCAGCAAATGACTAGCTGGATCAGGATTGATATTATTTATGGACGAATTTAAAGCTACAGGCTCAGCGGCGCGGGCTGGCTCGAGCAAGGGTCGGGAGGGGCGTCGATTTGGGCGTCGCGGCGGGCCTCGGCGGCGAGGCGGTAGGACGGCGATCGGGTTTTGGGCTTATGTAGCGTGCTAGTGGCCTTACTACTCTCCTGGAGGAGGGTAGTGGCGTCGTCGGGGTCGATTAAAGTATGCCTTGGTCGGCGAATACTGCTAATGCGAGAGGGAGTGTAGCGGGCGGCCGCTGTAATCAGGGGGTTAGAATGTTTGATGCCGCAGTCGAAGAAACGCTTTGATAAGCGTTTCATGAACTGTTTTATGGTTGGCATTTTGAGGTCGACGTGAAGATCGATATTACGGACATAGAAGGGGGCACCCGTGACCCTTCTGAGGAAACGGTTTTGGAGGGTCTGCATCTTATGGAGATGACGTGGGTGAGCGTGCGCAAATACAACGCAGGCATAGGTCATGATGGGACGGATGACTGCGGTATAGATGCGGAGCTTGCATTTAAGGGACAGTTTACTACGGGCTGTCAGTACGAATTGCAGCCTGCTAAGAGCGAAGGAGGCGCGCGCGCGAACCGCCTTAATATGAGCCTTAAAGGTAAGGTTCTCATCGAGGATCACGCCTAGGTATTTGGCTTGCTTCTCCCAAGGGATTGGCTTGCCGTACATAGTGATCGGGCTGGGAAGTGGGGGAGGGAGTCGACGACGTCTCGAGAAGAGAACCGCCTGACTCTTATCGGGGTTGACCTCGATTCTCCATTTCCGGAACCAAGCGCCTAAGACGTTTGCGGAGGTTTGGAGAGTACGAGCTATGGCGTTGGGACAGTGACCGGTATAGTAAACGGCAGTGTCGTCGGCGAAGAGAGCCAACTGAGCCTTTTTACTTTTTGGGATATCGCTAGTGAACAGCGTGAAGGCGAGAGGAGATAGTACGGAACCCTGAGAGACACCGGCGCGAATAGGATGAGGGGACGAGAGTGCTCCCTCGACGCGATAGCGAAAGGTCCGGTTCGACAAAAAGTCTCGTAAGATGAGCACGAGACGATCTGGCACTCCTAGTTGGTAGAGCTTGTATATCAAGCCGTTGTGCCAGACTTTGTGGAAGGCTTTCGCTACGTCGAAGAATAGCACACCCGTCGTCGCGTTACGCTGCAGACCAGCGCATAAGTGCTCTACGATACGGTGGACCTGTTGGGTGCCCGAGTGTTGGCTACGGAATCCAAACTGCTCGTTTGGTATGAGGCTCTTTGCTTCGGCGTAGTCTTTGAGACGCTTATAAATAAGCCTCTCGTAGATTTTGCCGAGGACATTGAGTAAGCTAATAGGGCGGTAGCTGGAGGGCTCAGACTTTGGCTTGCCTGGCTTTGGGATACCGATGACGGTGGCTTCTTTCCATGCTTGTGGGAAGATGTTGTTGCTCAAGGCGCCATTGAAGATGGCGGTCATAAGCATTATTAGCGGGGCAGGAAGGAGTTTGTATACCTTATTGGTAATACCATCCGAACCGGGGGCCTTACGAGCGTGGAGCCCTTTAATGATGTCGTGCACTTCGTCTGGAGTGACGGGAGGCAGAGGATCATCAGGGTCTTCGACGGGAGGGAGGGAGGCTCTTCGTTCGACTTCAGCGTCGACCTTGTTCAGGTGAGCTTGGTCTACTGGTTGGGAGCCGGGAGTACATTGGGACTCTAGGCTGTCGGCAAGACATTCAGCCTTATCGGGACTGTCGAAAGCGACACTATTGTCGGGGCGGATGAGAGGAGGCATAGAGACCTCTTCTGAGGAACGCAATTTCCTCTGTAATTGCCAGAAGGCTTGATGAGTGGGCTCAAGTTCGCTGAGCATCTTGTTCCAGCCCTCAGAGCGAACCTCCCCTATGCGTTTCTTTACAGCACGCTGTAAATGGCGCATGTGGGCTTTGTTCGCGTCACAAGGGAAGGAGTCGTAGGCACGGATGGCCGCGTTCTTCTCGGTTATCAGGTCACGTACGTCAGTAGGTAGTTTCCAGCGATGGTCTTCCATCACCGGAACTTCCCGTGAACAATCCGTCAATACGGATTGTACGTGCTCTGTAAACGAGTCGATTGCGGCCGTCGTGTCGGCGACTGACACTAAGTGATCGGGGATGGTGTCTAAGTGAGGCGACGTGGTGGATTTCAGTCTTTCGCTTACTTTCCTCCAGTCGGTTATCGTCTGGGTCTGAGGGGGGCGGTTGGGGTCGATCGGGCCCGAGTAGGGTGCAAGATGCATGACTACAGGGCGGTGGTCAGAATTTAGCTCGTGGAACGTCTCAATCGATTGCAAACGGAGGTTCACATTCTTGAGCAGCGCTACATCGAGAACATCGGGAAGGTGATTAGGATTACCTGGGAAGTGAGTCGGGCTCATTGGAGCGATGACGTCAAAGTTAAGGGATTCGCCTAACTTGAAAACTAACCTACCTCTGGTTGAGGTTGTGCTACTATTCCACGCCGGGTGCTTGGCATTAAGATCCCCCGCCAAGATGACGGAGTCACTCATACCGAAGAGGGCAGTGAAGTCCTTTTGGAGCGAGATGGGATCCTCCGGACCATTGTCTGGTGGAATATAAGCAGAGATGATGGTGATCGGTTGATGACCAGTCATGCCGAGCCGACAGATAGAGGTCTCCAGATGGGAGAAGAGAGAAGGTGGGTCGATAGGGATGCAATACAAGGATTTCCTAAAGTATATTAGTGTGCCGCCCTTGTGGCATCGAGACCTGTCATTGCGAACTAGTTTATAGTTGGCAATATTCGGGTTTCGGTGATGCGGTTTTAAAAAGGTTTCCTGTATGAGGAGGATGTCAAGCTGATGGTCGCGGAGGAAAGCGGCGATCTCATCGCGTTGACCTGAAACGCCATTTGCGTTGAAGAAGCCTAATTTAAGGGATCGGGGTTTGTTACTGTTTACTCTCGTATTATCCATTGAGAATTAATATTTGAGTGAGTGTAGAACTTGCGCGATCTCGGGATACGCGCTGAGGATTTCCATAAGGCGGAGTGCGTTGCCGTTTGCAGCAACGATTTCTTCCGCCATTTTGTCCGCGGCGGTGGTGAAGAGAGCCGCGTATGTACTAAGTATAATTTGGGCGCTGTTTCGGCCCTGGGTTCCCTGAGGTTTCGCTGGAGAGGCCGTAGGGGCCGCGGGGGCTACCAAAGGCGCTGGGATGGCGGAAGCCATCAGCGCTGGAAGTTGAGCGGGTTGCGCCGGTTGCGCGGGGATAGAGGGCACCGAAGCTGCGGGAGCCTTCAGGTGATTTAGGTTAGCCCAGGGAGACGGCCTCTGCGGACTGAGCCGCTCCGGCATCAGCGCGGAAGGAGGCTTTCCCCAGGGGCTTTCCCTGTGCTGGCGGTCGCTCGCGCGTTTCGCGAGTTTCGGAGAGGAGGACTTCGGGGCCTTAGGACAGCCCCGGTAATTTGCCGGGTGTCCCGATTGGCCGCAGAGTACACAGCTGGGAGGCTCTAAACATAGTTCCCTATCTTTAGGGCGGGTACAGTCGACGGTGCCATGCTTTCCTAGACACTTGACGCATCTAGGGGTCGCGTAGCAGTTTGACTGCGAGTGTCCGTACAATTGGCAGCGATGGCACTGACCAATCAAGTTGGCTCGGTAGGGCTTCTCAATAGAGATGCCCGAGAGCGAGCACACCGACTTCACCTTGAAGATCGGGTGGTGACCTTCCGTGGGGTCACAGATGACAAGGACCATGTCGTAGACTAGGCCCTGTCTCGCTTTGTGTAAGCGATGGACGGCGGAAACTGGAATGCCTTGTGCGACAAGGTCGGTCTTAATCTCCTCGGTGGAGATTTCTTGGGGTACGCGCCTAATAACGACGCGAGTGGGGGTTTCCTCCGGAAGGGAGTACGTATGAAAGGAATAGTTCCTTTCACGCAGGGCGCGGGAGAGATCCCTAAAGTCCGCAGACGTAGGGACGGTCACTTTGATACCCTGGAGGGTGGATCGGGCGTTGGTGTAGTTGATCTTGCGATCAACACACATTCTGGATATTTCAGTCCATTTGGACTTTTCCTGGACGTAAATGGGGGGAGGAGGCTTTTGCTTCCTCGCTGTAGGAGCGGGTGGGCCAGCCTTAGGGCTGGCGGTGCGACTGGCCCGCGGACTAGGGGCGGAAGTGGAGCTGGACGATAAGTCGTCCTGTTTTATCTGGGCCTTGGTGACCGGGCCAGCGGGGGCGGAGGATTTAGCCGCCTTCCTCTTGCCTCCTTTGACCACGACTTGGAAGTCGTCATCGCTGGAGGAGGAGGTGCGGGCTTCCTCCTCGGAGAGTGGTACTGACGTGTCCATGCTCTCCGTCGTATTTGTATCAGCGGCGCGCAGCTGCGTTGTCTCTGAGACAATGGCGGCCGGAACAATGGAGGCCGTGACAATGGCGGCAGGGACAAAGGCGGGCGAGACAATAGGGGCCGGATTAGCGGCCGGAGTATTGTCTACCGGAACAAAGGCGGGTGTAACAATGGGGGCAGAGATATTAGCCGGAACATTGTTGTGCGGAACAAAGGGCGGAATGCCTTGTTCGCATGCCGGTGGCGATAGCGGGCTCTCTAAAGCGTCACTAAACTCACCGAGTGCGCCCTGGGACGGAGTGGGGGTGGAGCGTTGGCGGAGTTTTGAGCCATATCGCTCAAGAAAATCTGGGTCCTTAAGTAGGACCTCTTTGAGGAACGCCAAGAGGACGGCGTCCTCCATGATCGGAGCGGGAACTATATTAGGGAAGGAATGGTGGAAAGAGAAAATTTCCCTACGTAGCCTAAACCCTATACCTAACTCCCCGGGTGGATTGGCCCGGGGATGAGTTCCCTCCCTGTCGGGTGTAGACAGGGAGGTGTGTACCTAATGGTGAGCCCTAAGCTTGTAACCCGTCGCCAGTCTTATTGTGCGAACGGGGCCCTGACCAGTCTAGCGCGAAGGGTGTAGACACACCCTAAAGACACTAGGTGAGTAGCTGAAAAGCAAAACTGTCACCAGAGCCGACTAGGAGATCCCCCAAGGCCGGTTATCTGGGACCCGTCCAACTAACTGCCTCGCCCTGAAGGGGTTCGGCGGGTGTGAATTGGGTCAACACCCCACTCGGCTTCGTTGACACCGTAAGGTTTCAACCGAGGACCACGAAACTGTGGTTTTACCCAGAAGGGGCCTAGTGAAGCTACTCACAAAATGTCTGTTAGAGAAACGAGATTTGCCTTGAAAAAAGCACTTTTTTTTAATTGATTAAAAATAAAATCAATTTCTTGATTTTATTTTTTTATCGGAGTAGTCGGGGCGACTACGATGACGTCACGTGGTCGCGACGAGTAGAACAGGAAACACAACACTGGAGCGGGAGAGCGCACAAACACGTCCGTCCGCGGCGAGAGTCGAGCGTCGAGTGTGTATTCTAGTGCTAAAATATGTATAGTGCTAAAATATGTATAGTGCTAAAATATGACTTAATGCTAAAATTCTACACAAGTAGTGGTTACGTAAAAATCTTATATGAATAAACTAACCAATAGGAGCTAAGTAATACGAAATTATTATAGTTATGATTAGTACATCATCAATCCGTATGGTGGCGTACGCGTACCGACGCAGCGCTCGCGAGTTGTGTCGATCATATAAATATTGCGTGTCTCCACCTACTCATCAGTTGCTTGGATTGGCTTGTGGTCGTCACGCAAGCTCGTCCTACGGAATTTTCCATTCCGTTGAGTTTGTTCCGCGCGGACCGTCATTAATATTTATAATTTTCTGACTACCCGGTTTTTTTTGTACCGACGCGGTCGCGGAGACCATACCCCAGCGATGCCGAAGCCCGGCACGCGCGGCTCGTTGGGCTGCGATGCCGGCTCACCGGAGTCCCGCCCGGCGCTGGATAGGACGTCGTCGATGCCGATCATCGGTGTTGCGTCGTCCTGTGCACCGCCGGCCGGCTCCACAAGGAGCGAAGAAACGAAAAAGAAGACGTCCAGGAAGAAGAAGGAAGAGAGAAGAGGAGGGGGATCGAGCGCCGCTGCTGCTGCCGGCCCACCGACGTCACTGGCGCCTGCGCGCGCTGCGCCTTCGCCGTCGTCGAGCCGACCGCACGCGGTAGTGATCCGTCCCGCCGCGTTCCGCCCGGTGCCCATCCAGGCCCCGGGGCCTGCCGCTAACCCAAGTCGCGCGCCGCATGCGCGCGCCGTGGCACCGCCCACGCTTGCTCCCGCACCCGCGCCCGTGCGCTGCGCTGCATATGCCGCCGCGTACGCCGCCGCTTACGCCGCGCGCCCCGCCACGCCGCGCGACTACCCCGCGCGCCCCCGCACACCGCCCGCGCCCCCCGCGCACCCCCTGCACGCACCGACGCGCCGCCGCGATTCGCGACTCCGCCCGCGCCTGCCGCAGCGACTACTGTGACCGCGCAACCGAATACCAAAGCTGCGCCAGCTCCGCGCACCGCCGTGACCGGCGCCCGTTTCTCGCTGGCGGGACCGGCAATGGCTGAGGTCAGTACCAAGCGCCACCCATACGCCCGACTCACCGGCGCCTCCTCGTGCATCAGCATACGATTCGCCCGCGGTTATGTCGCCGTGTTCGTCCATAGGATCGAACATGTCGCTGGCATCCGCGGGCTCGACCGGAAATGGCTGTGCGCGTGCCTGTTTCGAGTCCCGGCTCGAACCCAGAGGCCAAAGAATACGTCGACGCAGGAGCTCGAGTGAGACCGCAGCGGAGGAGGGGAAGCGGCTTTGCCCCGACTCGCCGCGGCCACCGCGCGAAAGCGGAGTCCGGACCCGCCAGCGTCGCCTACTTTTGCCGACGCGGCGCGCCGCTCACCCCCCCCACCTGCGTCACCATCGCAACCACCGTCACCGTCACCGACCGCGGGGGTTAGGCCACCCCCCGCCCCCGCTACCGCTGCCAACACCCCCGATGCACCCCCCGGCGCCGCGACAAGAACGTGGCAACATAAGCCGGGGCAAAAGAAGCCCAGGTACCCGCCGCTGGTGGTTGAGAAGCTGCCAAACTGGGCCGCCCATTTCCGGGCCATCAGGGAGAAACTGGGCCGGCCTCCTAACGCTCGTCCATACGGGGGTGGAGTCCGCTTCACCCCAGACAGCGAGGAGGAATACAGGCTGGTCCAACGATACCTGACTGGCCTAGAGAAGGACAGCGGCGTCAGCTGGTTCGCCTACTCACTACCGGCAGAGAAGAGCCTGAAGATCGCCATTCGGGGGCTACCGGCGGATACGGACCCGAAGGAGATAGAGGAGGAGCTCAAAACGCTGGGATACCAGCCGGAGTACGTGCGCCATATTAAGGCTGCACAAGGACGACCCGGTTGCGTATTCCACGCGATCCTAAGGAAGACTCCGGACGTCCGGGCCATTTACGATACCACGACATTCATGTTGATGCGTGGTGTCAAGATAGAGGCCTGGCGCGGAAAACGAGGACCCGCCCAGTGCCACCGATGCCAACTGTTCAGACACAGCTCGCATCAGTGTCACCGCCCGCTCGCCTGCGTGCGCTGTGGAGGGGAGCACGCGGCGAGAGACTGCCCGCGCCCGAGGGAAGAGCCGGCCACCTGCGTGAACTGCGGTGGCCCGCACCCGGCGTGCAACATCAAGTGTCCGGTGTTCCAGAGAGAGACCCGGAACAAGCGGGCGGGCACCGCCGCCATAACGGCCACATCACGCCGTCCCAAAGTGTCCTTTGAGAGACCACAAGAGATGCCAGAAGAGGCCCAAGGCACGACGCTTATGGCGGCGGCCAACGGGCCCTCAAACAAAGAAGCTACCTCCTCTGGGCGGAGGAAAAACAAGAGACGCGGGGGAAAGGGCAAGGGGAAGAAACCCGACCCACCCCAGGCGACCCAAGAAAACCCAATTGCCACCCCTGCCTTCAACGAGGCACAGGTTGTGATTAAGCAGCAAACTACCGCTAGCGCCGCCATGGCGCTGCGGACAACAAAGGAACTACCCAAGAAGGAGTTCCTAAAAGAATCCAGTGGCGGCGCCACCGACGCCAAAACAGCCACCGAAAAGTCGGATTTCACAACCTGTGCCATCAAACTACTGATGGACCTGATAAAGGCCATCAGGCACGGACAGGATGTCGAGTTGGTCATCCTGGATGGCCTGGCCGCACTACTGACTCTGTACCGCGGCTAGGTCACCCAGGGCGGCCCAAAATGGGACGCCGGCGGCCTTCTGGCATAAGGCCGCCCCCCCTCCGCCACCTCCTTCGGGACACGGAAGACGTCACAAAACAAATCCGGATCGACCTCCAGATAAGCCGCAGCCAAGTTACACGCGACTTATCTGTGATAAAAAGACTCCACACTCACAACACACACACCCACTGCGTAACGTGTTCTAGGTTAATATAGGCACGTTACGTAGATGCAGACAGACATACATGTCTATACAGGCACCCAAACTCACGCGTGTACGCGCGGCGCGGGCCGCGAGTCACGCAAACATTGAACGGTGTTACACAATTACAATACCGTTCACACCCACATGTCGGCCCCTTAGCCCGGACAGTAACGGCTAGCTCTATGATCTGGACGGGCGGGGACCACTCACCTACTCTGTAGGCGCGTCGAGTCGGCATCTTCGTCGCTAGTCGTTGTCGCCGGGCCTCCCCTAGGTAACTAGGGGTCTCACCTGGCGGCGACAGACCGCCGAGATGTCGTGAAGAAAGCGGCGCTTCACTATAAGCGTCGCGGCGCTCCTACAGAAACAAAATAGCAATCACTCACACGGGCGCGCGTTGCCCGCGTGCGCCCGAAAATCCACTGCCATCGAAGCAGGCCAAATGAGAGGCCCGTATTTACGGGTCGCCGTATAGCCTCCGCGGTCAGGGGGTGAAGCCCCGGCACCGCACGCAACGCCCCCTTACGGGGGCGCCGCGATATAGCTCCGAGCCTACTCATCAGTCAGCTCGACGCTCGACTCTCGCCGCGGACGGACGTGTTTGTGCGCTCTCCCGCTCCAGTGTTGTGTTTCGTGTTATTATTCGTCGCTGCCACGTGACGTCATCGTAGTCGCCCCGACTACTCCGATTTAAAATCAAATCAAGAAATTGATTTGATTTTAATAACTCAAAAAAAAACTGCCTTTTTCAAGGCATCCCTGTTTCATTAACAAACGTTTGTGAGTAGCTTCACTAGGCCCCTTCTGGGTAAAACCACAGTTTCGTGGTCCTCGGTTGAAATCTTACGGTGTCAACGAAGCCGAGTGGGGTGTTGACCCAATTCACACCCGCCGAACCCCTTCAGGGCGAGGCAGTTAGTTGGACGGGTCCCAGATAACCGGACTTGGGGGATCTCCTAGTCGGCTCTGGTGACAGTTTTGCTTTCCAGCTACTCACCTAGTGTCTTTAGGGTGTGTCTACACCCTTCACGCTAGACTGGTCAGGGCCCCGTTCGCACAATAAGACTGGCGACGGGTTACAAGCTTAGGGCTCACCAATAGGTACACACCTCCCTGTCTACACCCGACAGGGAGGGAACTCATCCCCGGGCCAATCCACCCGGGGAGTTAGGTATAGGGGTTAGGCATCGTAGGGAAATTTCTCTTTCCACCATTCCTTCCCTAATATAGTTCCCGCTCCGATCATGGAGGACGCCGTCCTCTTGGCGTTCCTCAAAGAGGTCCTATTAAAGGACCCCGAGTTTTTGGCGAAATATGGCGCCAAAATAAGCCATGTTTCCAGTCCCACTCCGTCTCAAGGCGCACTCGCTAACTTCAGCGACGCGCTTGAGAGCCCGCTATCGCCACCTGCAAGTGAACAAGGCATTCCGCCCTTTGTTCCGCACCACAATGTTCCGGCAACTATCTCGGCCCCCATTGTGTCACCCGCCTTTGTTCCGGTAGACAATACTCCGGCCGCTAATCCGGCCCCTATTGTCTCGCCCGCCTTTGTCCCTGCTGCCATTGTCACGGCCTCCATTGTTCCGGCCGCCATTGTCTCAGAGACAACGCAGCTGCGCGCCGCTGTAACAAATACGACGGAGAGCATGGACACGTCAGTCCCACTCTCCGAGGAAGAAGCCCGCACCTCCTCCTCCAGCGATGACGACTTCCAAGTCGTGGTCAAAGGAGGCAAGAGGAAGGCGGCTAAATCCTCCGCCCCCGCTGGCCCGGTCACCAAGGCCCAGAAAAAACAGGACGACTTATCGTCCAGCTCCACAACCGCCCCTAGTCCACGGGCCAGTCGCACCGCCAGCCCTATGGCTTGCCCACCCGCTCCTACCGCGAGGAAGCAGAAGCCCCCTCCCCCGATATACGTCCAGGAAAAGTCCAAATGGACTGAAATTTCCAAGATGTGTGTTGATCGCAAGATTGATCTTGCGATCAACACACATCTTGGAAATTACTACACCAACGCCCGATCCACCCTCCAGGGGATCAAAGTTACCGTCCCCACGTCTACGGACTTTAGGGATCTCTCCCGCGCCCTACGTGAAAGGAACTACTCCTTTCACACTTACTCCCTTCCGGAGGAAACCCCTACTCGCGTCGTAATAAGGCGCGTCCCTCAAGAAATCTCCACCGAGGAGATTAAGAGCGACCTCATCGCTCAAGGAATCCCAGTGTCCGCCGTCCATCGCTTGCACAAAGCGAGGCAGGGCCTTGTCTATGACATGGTCCTAGTCATCTGTGACCCCACTGAAGGGCACCACCCGATATTTAAAGTGAAATCGGTATGTTCACTCTCGGGCATTTCCATTGAGAAGCCCTACCGAGCAAACTTGATTGGCCAGTGTCATCGCTGCCAACTGTACGGTCACTCGCAGTCCAACTGCTATGCGACCCCTAGATGCGTCAAGTGTCTAGGAGAGCATGGTACCGTCGACTGTACCCGCCCTAAAGATAGGGAACTATGCTCAGAGCCTCCCAGCTGCGTACTCTGCGGCCAAGCGGGACACCCGGCAAATTACCGGGGCTGTCCTAAGGCCCCGAAGTCCTCATCTCCGAAACTCGCGAAACGCGCGAGCGACCGCCAGCACAGGGAAAGCCCCTGGGGTAAGCCTCCTTCCGCGCTGATGCCGGAACGGCTTAGCCCGCAGAGGCCGTCTCCCTGGGCTAACCTTAACCACCTGAAGGCTCCCGCAGCTTCGGTGCCATCAAAACCCGCGCAACCAGTGCAATCCGCGCAACTTCCAGCGCTGATGGCTACCGCCATCCCAGCGCCTTTGGTAGCCCCCGCGGCCCCTACGGCCGCTCCAGCGGCACCTCAGGGAACCCAGGGCCGAAACAGCGCCCAAATCATATTAAGTACATACGCGGCTCTCTTCACCACCGCCGCGGATAAAATGGCGGAAGAAATCGTTGCTGCAAACGGCAACGCAATCCGCCTCATGGAAATTCTCAGCGCGTATCCCGAGATCGCGCAAGTTCTACACTCACTCAAATATTAATTCTCAATGGATAATACGAGAGTAAATAGTAACAAACCCCGATCCCTTAAATTAGGCTTTTTCAACGCAAATGGCGTTTCAGGTCAACGCGATGAGATCGCCACTTTCCTCCGCGACCATCAGCTTGACATCCTCCTCATACAGGAAACCTTTTTAAAACCACATCACCGAAACCTGAATATTGCCAACTTTAAACTAGTTCGCAATGACAGGTCTCGATGTCACAAGGGTGGCACACTCATATACTTTAGGAAATCTTTGTATTGTATCCCTATAGACCCACCTCCTCTCTTCTCCCATCTGGAGACCTCTATCTGTCGGCTCGGCATGACTGGCCACCAACCGATCACCATCATCTCCGCTTATATCCCACCCGACAATGGTCCGGAGGATCCCATCTCGCTCCAAAAGGACTTCACTGCCCTCTTCGGTATGAGTGACTCCGTCATCTTGGCGGGGGATCTTAATGCCAAGCACCCGGCGTGGAATAGTAGCACAACCTCAACCAGAGGTAGGTTAGTTTTCAAGTTAGGCGAATCCCTTAACTTTGACGTCATCGCTCCAATGAGCCCGACTCACTTCCCAGGTAATCCTAATCACCTTCCCGATGTTCTCGATGTAGCGCTGCTCAAGAATGTGAACCTCCGTTTGCAATCGATTGAGACGTTCCACGAGCTAAATTCTGACCACCGCCCTGTAGTCATGCATCTTGCACCCTACTCGGGCCCGATCGACCCCAACCGCCCCCCTCAGACCCAGAGGATAACCGACTGGAGGAAAGTAAGCGAAAGACTGAAATCCAGCACGTCGCCTCACTTAGACACCATCCCCGATCACTTAGTGTCAGTCGCCGACACGACGGCCGCAATCGACTCGTTTACAGAGCACGTACAATCCGTATTGACGGATTGTTCACGGGAAGTTCCGGTGATGGAAGACCATCGCTGGAAACTACCTGCTGACGTACGTGACCTGATAACCGAGAAGAACGCGGCCATCCGTGCCTACGACTCCTTCCCTTGTGACGCGTACAAAGCCCACATGCGCCATTTACAGCGTGCTGTAAAGAAACGCATAGGGGAGGTTCGCTCTGAGGGCTGGAACAAGATGCTCAGCGAACTCGAGCCCACTCATCAAGCCTTCTGGCAATTACAGAGGAAATTGCGTTCCTCAGAAGAGGTCTCTGTGCCTCCTCTCATCCGCCCCGACAATAGTGTCGCTTTCGACAGTCCCGATAAGGCTGAATGTCTTGCCGACAGCCTAGAGTCCCAATGTTCTCCCAGCTCCCAACCAGTAGACCAAGCTCACCTGAACAAGGTCGACGCTGAAGTCGAACGAAGAGCCTCCCTCCCTCCCGTCGAAGACCCTGATGATCCTCTGCCTCCCGTCACTCCAGACGAAGTGCACGACATCATTAAAGGGCTCCACGCTCGTAAGGCCCCCGGTTCGGATGGTATTACCAATAAGGTATACAAACTCCTTCCTGCCCCGCTAATAATGCTTATGACCGCCATCTTCAATGGCGCCTTGAGCAACAACATCTTCCCACAATCATGGAAAGAAGCCACCGTCATCGGTATCCCAAAGCCAGGCAAGCCAAAGTCTGAGCCCTCCAGCTACCGCCCTATTAGCTTACTCAATGTCCTCGGCAAAATCTACGAGAGGCTTATTTATAAGCGTCTCAAGGACTACGCCGAAGCAAAGAGCCTCATACCCAACGAGCAGTTTGGATTCCGTAGCCAACACTCGGGCACCCAACAGGTCCACCGTATCGTAGAGCACTTATGCGCTGGTCTGCAGCGTAACGCGACGACGGGTGTGCTATTCTTCGACATAGCGAAAGCCTTCGACAAAGTCTGGCACAATGGCTTGATATACAAGCTCTACCAACTAGGAGTGCCAGATCGTCTCGTGCTCATCTTACGAGACTTTTTGTCGAACCGGACCTTTCGCTATCGCGTCGAGGGAGCACTCTCGTCCCCTCATCCTATTCGCGCAGGTGTCCCTCAGGGTTCCGTACTATCTCCTCTCGCCTTCACGCTGTTCACTAGCGAAATCCCAAAAAGTAAAAAGGCTCAGTTGGCTCTCTTCGCCGACGACACTGCCGTTTACTATACCGGTCACTGTCCCAACGCTATAGCTCGTACTCTCCAAACCTCCGCAAACGTCTTAGGCGCTTGGTTCCGGAAATGGAGAATCGAGGTCAACCCCGATAAGAGTCAGGCGGTTCTCTTCTCGAGACGTCGTCGACTCCCTCCCCCACTTCCCAGCCCGACCACTATGTACGGCAAGCCAATCCCTTGGGAGAAGCAAGCCAAATACCTAGGCGTGATCCTCGATGAGAACCTTACCTTTAAGGCTCATATTAAGGCGGTTCGCGCGCGCGCCTCCTTCGCTCTTAGCAGGCTGCAATTCGTACTGACAGCCCGTAGTAAACTGTCCCTCAAATGCAAGCTCCGCATCTATACCGCAGTCATCCGTCCCATCATGACCTATGCCTGCGTTGTATTTGCGCACGCTCACCCACGTCATCTCCATAAGATGCAGACCCTCCAAAACCGTTTCCTCAGAAGGGTCACGGGTGCCCCCTTCTATGTCCGTAATATCGATCTTCACGTCGACCTCAAAATGCCAACCATAAAACAGTTCATGAAACGCTTATCAAAGCGTTTCTTCGACTGCGGCATCAAACATTCTAACCCCCTGATTACAGCGGCCGCCCGCTACACTCCCTCTCGCATTAGCAGTATTCGCCGACCAAGGCATACTTTAATCGACCCCGACGACGCCACTACCCTCCTCCAGGAGAGTAGTAAGGCCACTAGCACGCTACATAAGCCCAAAACCCGATCGCCGTCCTACCGCCCTCGCCGCCGAGGCCCGCCGCGACGCCCAAATCGACGCCCCTCCCGACCCTTGCTCGAGCCAGCCCGCGCCGCTGAGCCTGTAGCTTTAAATTCGTCCCTAATTAATACCAATCCTGATCCAGCTAGTCATTTGCTGCCCTCTTCCAGCGACGCCCTAAGCCGAGGTTCGTACCCCACAGGGGGTGCCCTTAGCGTTGTCGCTTAGTTTTAGTTAGTATATAAGTTTAAGTCCTGGCTGGAGGCCTTAATTTATTAGGGAATCCACAGGCAAGTCCGCTTAAGCAGACGACAACCGCATAGGTTGACCTGCGAGATGCCAAACATATAAACATACAAACAACCTACTCATCAGTGAAGCGTTCGCTGTGCCGACGGACGGATGTTTTGATGTTTTGCAGCTAGCAGCTACAGTACTCCCCTCCGAGCGAAGCGTACTGGCATTTTGACGATCCTGCCTGATCTGGTGCGGTGTGCAACGTCGCTTTTGCTCGTCGGAAGATGGCTTGAGTGATCTTCTGTGGTAGCTGGTGCTGGATCTGGTGCTGATGGTGGTGTATGTCTGGTACTGTGTTCGTGATGATCTTCAGTGTTGATCATGTATGCCGGTTTTAGTCGGTCGATCGATATGTTTGCGGCTCGTCCAGGCAACTGTATCGTGAAGTACTTCTCGTTCCTTTCCATAATCTGGTACGGACCTTTATACGGACGTTGCAGCGGCTTGCGGACAGTGTCATCACGTACGAACACGTGACTGCATGTTTGTAAATCCTTGTGCACGAACATACATTGCTTGTTTGAATGCGGTTGGTATGTCGGCGTGAGTTTCGTGATAATGTGATGGAGGTTATCAACATAGTTAGGGTCCATCTTCGTTGCAGTTGGCGATGGTGATAAGAAATCGCCTGGTAGTCGTAATGCTTGTCCGTAGGTGAGCTGCGCAGCGCTAGTGTTGGTGTCAGTACGCGTCGCGGCTCGTAGTCCCATCAATACAGTAGGTAGTTCGGTAATCCACTTGTTGCTATTCTCTAGTCGCGTCATGAGCGCGGCTTTTAATGATCGGTGCCAGCGTTCCACGATGCCGTTACTCTGCGGGTGGTAAGCAGTAGTACGGGTTTTTTCCACTCCTAGTAATAGTGCGAGGTCTTGAAACAGTCGACTCTCAAACTGTCGCCCTTGATCGGTTGTTATTCTGATAGGGCAACCAAAACGTGCAATCCAGGTTTCGTACAGCTTTCTTGCGACGACTTCGGCTGTTATTTCCTGCAGAGGTACTGCTTCTGCCCAACGTGTGCATCGATCAATGATGGTGAGCAGGTACCGGTGTCCACACGACGATGTAGGTAGAGGTCCAACAATATCAACGTGGATGTGTTGAAATCGTTCACTTGGCGGGAACGTTGTGATTTCACTGTGGCTGTGACGCTGTACTTTCGATTGTTGACACGCGGTACATGTCTTCGCCCACTCGCCAACGTCGGTATTCATTGCTGGCCAGAAGTAACGCTGTTGCATTTGTTTGCGCGTAGTTCGTAATCCAGGGTGACTTGTATTATGCACGGCGTTAAATGCGATGCGACGATAGTCATCTGGTAGGTATGGACGAATGTGTGACGTCGATGTTTCACAGATGATTGGTTTGTTAGTACCGGGTAAGATGATTTTCTTGAGTTGAATGTTTGTTTGTTTTGATAAGGTGGGTATGTTGCTGTCCTTGTCTTGCGCTTGTGCTAATTCGTCGTAATCAATTGGAGATGGCAGTTCGATGGTTTCGATGCGTGAGAGTGCGTCGGCGACGACATTGTTTACTCCGCTCACGTGACGTATGTCCCTCGTAAACTCGCTGATAAATAACAGCTGACGAGTGCGCCGCTGTGTATCGCTATCCGATGGTGGCTTGCGTATGGCGTAGGTTAGCGGCTTGTGATCCGTGTAAACTGTAAGTTCTCTTCCCTCAAACATTTTTCTGAAGTGTTTGATAGCCATGTATATTGATAATAATTCTCTGTCGAATGTGCTATATCGCTGTTGTGTGTCAGAGAATTTCTTCGAGAAATAGCCAAGGGGTATCCATTTCTGGTTTACACGTTGTTGTAGCACGGCTCCGGCGCATGTATTCGACGCGTCGCACATGAGGGAAATTGCGTCCGTTGGTGATGGAGATGGGTGAGCGAGTAAAGCTGCGTTTTGAATGCTGACTTTACATAACTCGAAAGCTTGTAGTGCTTCTGTGTTCCAGTCGATTTTCGTCTTGTCACGCTTTTTGGAATTGTGCAAAAACGCGTTGAGTGGTGCTTGTATGTGAGCTGCGTTTGGTACACTGTCTCGGTAAAAGTTTACCATACCAATAAATCGTCGTAGGTCTTGTATCGTTTCGGGTTTGGGGTAAGCAGTGATAGCGTTGACCTTGTCTAGCGGTGGTTTGATTCCATCGCTTGACACTCCGTATCCTAGGAACTTGACGTTTTCTTTGCCGAAGACGCATTTTGAGGGGTTTATGGTGATACCGTACTTGTCTAATCTGTGCAATACTTCTTGTAAATCTTCAATATGTCGTGCTTCATTTTCTGATGCTATTATGACGTCATCAATGAATGGGAATGCGTAGTCCAATCCGATGAGTACTTGATGAATGAACCGTTGGAATGTCTGTCCGGCATTTTTCAGTCCTGGACACATTCGTGGAAATTCGAATAGGCCAAAGGGTGTTGTGATGGCTGTCTTCTCGATGTCCGGTTCATATACTGGTAGTTGTTGGTAAGCACGATTTAGGTCAAGAGTAGTGAAGATTTTCTTCCCATGTAGTAGGTAGGTGAAATCTTTGAGGCGTGGTACTGGATATCGGTCCGGTTTGGTAACGTCGTTCAACCTTCTGTAGTCACCACATACGCGAATGTCACCATTTTTCTTAGGTACGACGTGCAGTGGTGTGGACCAGGGACTTTTGCTTGGATTATTCCTTACTGCATCATCGTCTCAAATTCCTTCTTCACGGACAGGTATCGATGTGGGGGTAATGGTCTAGTTTTGCTGTATAGTGGTGGTCCGGTAGTTTCTATGTGGTGTTCCACACAGTGTTTTGGAGTATCCTTTATGCATGATGGCCTCAAGATGTCTGGGAACTTGCTGATTAGTTGGTGATATGGCTGGTCAACGTCGATACTCCTTATTGATGGCTCGGCGGAATATGTGACTGGTGCCTTAACAATGAGGTTGGTAACCTTGTCGACGAGACAACGGCTGGCTATGTCGACAAGTAGTTGGTGATGTTTTAGGAAATCAGCACCGATGATGGGCTTGCTGACTGCAGCGACGATGAACTTCCAGGTGTATGGTCTTCGCAGGTTTAAGTCCAACTGTAGTGTTTGTTCACCGTATGTTGGGATGACTGTATTGTTCGCTGCGTACAAGCAAAAATCGGTCGGCGTTGCTTTCCCGCCTTTTCTTCTCGGTATGACGGAGACGTTCGCACCAGTGTCAATTAAAAATGACAGACGTGAGTTTCTGTCTGTTATGAATAGGCGGTATGATGTATTGTTTGCGCAGGTTCCCGCCTCGTCCAACGCACGTTTTAGTTTCCCGAAGGAGCTTTTCCCTCTTCGAAACTGCATGGACGCGTGCATCTTTGTGCTTCCTTTCCGAACTTGCGATGGTAATAGCAGATTCCTGTTTGTTCAGTTCGTCGTGGCGTATTGCTGCGCTGTGTGCGATGTTGATTGGGCCTGCTTGACGAACGTGATTTTGAGCGGTATCTGCTGAATTGTCTGCCTCGCTGATGGTTCGACTGACTTGCCTTGAGTTCTGCGATTTCTCTTGTAAGTATGTCGATCTTCTCCTCGATAGATGTAGGTAGAAGTTGTGGAGAGGTATGTGTTGTGGCTACTGCAGCGATCGCGCCTTGTGGTTGTGTTTGTTCGAGGACCTTGTCCGCCATCATCGCTAGCTCATGAATATCGGAGTATTTCGCGATGGTATCGCTGACGGCGAGGACTGCTCGTACGGATTGTGGTAGATGATTAGTCCACATAATACGCAGCGCTGAGTCTTTTATGTTGTCAGCGGCGAGATTCTTCATGCGACGTAACAACTGCGATGGTTTTAAGTCGCCGAGTTCCATTTCGGATAGTAATCGCTGTACTTGTCGTTGCTCGGATTCGTCATAAACCTGGAGCAATCGGTTTTTCAGTGCTTCGTACCGATTTTTTTCCGGTGGATGGAGAATGATGTCTGCTATTTCGTCGAGATCTTGCCGCTCAAGTTGACTGATGACTAGCTCGAACATTGTTTGGTCTCCCTTCTTTTGTGGAGATATGACGGCTTCGAATTGCGCGAACCACAGTCGTATCCTGTCGCGCCAGATAGGTGGGATGCGCAGCGACGTCGAAACACCAGAGAGTTCTTGAACTTGGTCGTTGTTGTTCGCCATGGTTTGATACAGCTGGTTGAAGTATGCAGTAGCGGTTTCGAAAAATTCGAATCTGGAGTTCCTTGACGGTTATCACGTCGGGGTCACCACTGTAGCGCTTGGTAGGTATTCAAGTGAAACTCCAGATGATAGTGTTTGATATGTATTCTAGTGCTAAAATATGTACAGACTTAATGCTAAAATTCTACACAAGTAGTGGTTACGTACAAATCTTATATGAATAAACTAACCAATAGGAGCTAAGTAATACGAAATTATTATAGTTATGATTAGTACATCATCAATCCGTATGGTGGCGTACGCGTACCGACGCAGCGCTCGCGAGTTGTGTCGATCATATAAATATTGCGTGGCTCCACCTACTCATCAGTGAAGCGTTCGTGCCGACGGACGTATGTTTTGATGTTTTGCAGCTAGCAGCTACAACACATTAAATGTTAAAAAGACCGCAGATGTATGGGGTAATTCTGTGGACGTTGTTAAGTCAATTATAGATATTGTAGCACCTACTTTAGCTGTTATTTTTAATAATTGTATTGACCGTGGTGAGTTTCCTGATCTTATGAAAAACAGTAAAATAATACCATTGTTTAAATCGGGTAGTACATCTGACCCTACTAATTATAGACCTATTTCAGTGCTACCTACCTTTAGTAAAATTTTTGAAAAACTTATTTTAGATCAAATGCAAAGATTTTTTAAAAAACACAAAATACTGCATAACAAACAGTTTGGTTTTACAAAGGGTCGTTCGACTACTGATGCCGGAGTTGAACTTTTAGGACACGTTTATAATGCATGGGAGGACAAGTGCGATGCTTTCGCCATCTTTTGCGAATTTGTCCAAGGCATTTGATTGTGTTCTTCATGAAACATTAATCAGGAAACTGCACCACTACGGAATACGGAACGCCTCTCTGGATCTTCTTACTTCTTACTTAAGTGATAGGATTCAAAGAGTAGATGTTAACGGAAAAAGATCACCTGGATCTGTAGTTAGAATGGGGGTCCCCCAGGGCTCAATTCTTGGCCCATTTTTGTTTCTTATTTATATTAATGATTTGCCATACCTCATAAAGGATAATCATGATATAGTGTTGTTTGCAGACGACACTTCACTTTTATTTAAACTGAAACGTCAGCAGCTGGTTACTGACAATGTAAATAGCGCCCTCGCTAAGGTAGTTAACTGGTTTAATGTTAATAACCTACTTCTTAACGAGAAAAAAAATAAATGTATTAAGTTTACGATACCTCATGTTAGACAAGTAGAAACTAGTGTTATTTTAAAGGGTGAAGAGTTGAAACCCGAAAACTCCACAGTATTCTTAGGTATAACTTTGGATGCCAAGCTTCAATGGGGCCCCTTATAGATAAATTGTCAAAAAAACTAAGCTCTGCAACATACGCCGTTAGAAAAAATCGTAACTTAACTGATTTAGAGACAGAGCGTTTAGTTTACTTTAGTTATTTTCATAGTGTGGTGTCGTACGGTATTCTTTTGTGGGGAAATGCCGCCAATATTCAAACAGTTTTTATTTTACAAAAAAGGGCAATTCGTTCAATTTATAAATTAAGTCCCAGATACTCCCTCCGAGACAAATTTAAAGAGATTAATATAATGACTGTGCCTTCTCAGTATATTTATGAAAATCTTTTATATGCACATAAAAATATTAATCTGTTTAAAAAATACAGTGATATCCATAACAAAAATACTAGGAATACACACAAATTTGTTGTTCCCACTACCAGGCTCAATAAAATAGGTGGCTCGTTTAAATGTCAATGTATACGTTTTTATAATAAACTTCCTAGCCACATTCAAGAACTAAGCCTTAATAAATTCAAATCTTTTATAAAGCGGAAATTATGCCAGAAAGCCTATTATACTGTCAAGGACTATATTGAGGACAAGAAGGCTTGGGATTGAGCTGCTCCAATGAGTTTACACAGACATAATTGATGTGTAATTTGCTATTTTAAGTTTTTTTTCTTTTAATGCTTTTTTTCTATATACGTACCTTTTTATCTAAACAATGACATGTACTATATGTATTTACTGTATAAAGTATAATATTGTTTTAATTTTTGTGAATGTGAGGACTATGCGGGTCATTGCATTTTTTTCTTCTTCTTTTAATGATGATCGTCTGGCTGTTTGAGTACTTTACGCGGCCTCCCCAAATGTCCTTTCTTTTGTATTGTTCGTCGGATCGTTGAGCTCCTTAGATCTGAGTTGAGCTACACGATGATTGACAAATGCGTGCACTGACAGGACAGCTCCACTCAAATCCGTGTGGTTCTTTCCTCAAAAGACCATTTCAGACACCAGTCTACATAGTCCTCATATGATATGACCAAGATTATTTTCAAATTTTATTTACACTTTGACATTGATGCACTTTATATATGCAATGATATTTACTTTGTAAAGGATTATACTTTTTTAATTAATGTGAATGTGTTTTAATCATGGTCTGGCAGTTTGAGAAATTTATGCGGCCTACCCAAATGTCCTTTCTTTGGTAATGTTCGTCGAATCGTTTAGCTCCTTTAGTTCTGTGTTGAGCTGCATGACAACTGACAAATGCGTGCACTGACTGGACAGGTCCACTCATTCTGTGTGGTTCTTTCCTCAAAAGACCATTTCAGATATCAATCCACATGGTCTTCACATGACCTGACCAAGATTATGTCTGGACTTTAAAAGAGACTGTGACCTCTGAGTTTGTTTCGGCGTTTCTTCTCAGAGTAGTCAGATAGGAAATGCCGATCTCACCTAGTTTTTAAAATATGATTGACGTGTAAAAGTGTTTGTACAAACCTATTTGCAGAAAATAAAATCATTTATCATTTATCACGTCGAAAGGATGAATGAAAGGCGACTAACAAAAGGTATTTACAAGGCAGATGTGAGTGGAAACGCTGGGAGGAACATCACCAATAAGGTGACTGATGTCCTCCTAGGGCGTCCTAGGAGGACATCAGTGATGTCTGTCTCAATGAGTCTTATTGGTGATGTTCTTCAGGAAGGTCTGGTGTGAAGTGCTCGCAACTGGCGTGTGTGTATTGCGTATGTGCCGTTCTGTAGTTTCTGCCTATCCTTGGGAAGAAGGCGTGAGTTTCTTTAAGCACGATATCCTTAATAAATTGTATGTGTTATTATTTCTAACCGACATATCTTAAACATGTTAATTGTAATTCTAACTCGTAATTAAGAGATCAATATTATTAATGTGAAGACTAACCATAATAATATCTGTTTTGTAATATATGTTGCAATATTTGCATGCCACACTTGGCAGAATGTGATGATACCATTAACTAATCTTAAGACCATAATGTACCATATTCTGACAAATAAATGATTATGATTACGTATACATACAATATTTAAACGGATTGGTGACCACAGTTACTAATATAAAGTACACAGGAGATATAGCTCAGTGGTAGAGCATTCGACTGCAGATCGAGAGGTCCCCGGTTCAAACCCGGGTGTCTCCTCAACGCTTTTTTGGGTGCATTGAAAAAACTTTTACGTGTAACAGCTAGTATGAATGGTACGTCGAACACACCCTGGGCTGTTAACGGGAATATTAAATTGAAACTCTAAAAACATATTGACATTAGTAAACCTCTGAAAATTTTTCATTCATCGTTTTGTTTTCTTTCTTTTTTTTTATTCATATAGAACGAAAACTTTTCTAATTAATTTTGCATCTTTTTAAGTTTTTGACCTTTTCTTACAGTTGGTCGCTGTAACGGAGCTAGGGTATCCCGACCAAATGATTTCAGTTAGGTTAGAACTGTAACCAACCACGCGCGAGCTGAGCGAGTGCTACATCCAAGTTTATTTGAGGTTCACAAAAAGAGGCGTAATCGTTACTAGTTATATTAGTGTTCAATAATATTTTTTGGAAAGCAAAAAGGGAGCTATTTGAGGGTCAACTAAATGCATGCCCTTACTAACAGGCCAATATTTTAAACACATCTTGAATTAATATAGTTTTAGTCTCATGATCAATAATGTTTTGCAGTTCGTGCTTCTATGTGGAAAGATACAGGGTCAAGATAAATTTGCTAGCGAAACTCTGCATACATGATACTACAGCTCCCTTCAAAATGGTTGAGTTGAATGGTGCTAATCCATGCGTCATGTTCGTGAACGGGCGCCGTCAGTTGAGACTGGTCATCTCTTAGCTGCCACGGCGTATTTTAATTAAATTTTATTTTCGAATTGTTTTCATATAAATAACGGACGCTTTTAACGTTCTGCATCGTTCTCACATGCATAATTTCAACATGAATGATGTAACCAATCTATTGTAAACATAATTTGATTTAAAAGAGTGTCCGTGGAGTTTCTTGCCCGTTCTTCTCCATAGGTACCTACTACGCTTTGGAATGGGCAACTAGCTTCATTTTTCTGACCGACCGACCTTGACAATTCAAAAGTGCCTGTAATTGGTTTATTTGAAATAAATGCTTTGAGTTTGAGTTTGAGTTTACACAAGATATAATTAAATAAAATAACTATTTGATGAGTTTTTTTTCAGCTCAACGACGGCTGGTAGTTTTGTTAGTTACTTTAAGTTTCAGTTGAGAAAATCTGTTTTGTTATGTTTTATAGTGTTTAGATATCAAAACCCATCACGTCTGTAAAGTGTACACAATAAAAACAGGTTTAATGAACTGATATTTTTCTAGTTACTAAATTAACTCCATATGTGATAAACTGCGAGCAATGCTAGCAAAATTTGCAATAATTAAATACATTTTAAAATATGACTTAACCTTTATAATGCACTTGCGGAGTCAATAATTTTATATTGGAATCACTAGCTACGGCAGAAAGTTTTAAACTTACTTAGACAAAATACACATTAATAATACTTACCAAATAAAATAAGAACAACACTTTCTGATGGTGATGATGTAACAGGTTTCTTTAAATATTACAAAGTCTAACACACAAAAATACGAAAGTGGTTATTAACAGAACAGTTCACCAACAAAGAACTGCAAATTAAATTCAATCATGGCGTAGCAACAACGATGGCAGCCATTTAAAGGCTCGTTCACACTGGCGCGACGCTACACCGCGACACAATAGTACCGCGTGTCGCGCAGATGAGCGGTGCCTTTATGTCTCCCTGTAGCGTCGCGCCTGTTTTCGGGAGTCATAAAACTGGTAATACAAGGCCATTACGTGAAACAAACGTACGCTTATTTATTACCTTCTCTAATTAATGATGTTACAACAACAATTCAATCAGAAATAACAAATAGTAATTATAAAACTTAATATAAAAAATTCTTCGTTTCTCTTTGAAAATGCATTTTCCTGTTTGAATGTATTCAACTAGTAATAAGTATCGACTGTATGCCAGACTCGCGCCGTCAATAAGTATCGACTGTATGCCAGACTCGCGCCGTCAATAAGTATCGACTGTATGCCAGACTCGCGCCGTCAATAAGTATCGACTGTATGCCAGACTCGCGCCGTCAATAAGTATCGACTGTATGCCAGACTCGCGCCGTCAATCGTCTTTTTTGTACATTTTTTGTTAAAATTTACTGATTACATCACAACGTTTTATAAACTATGTGTTAAACATTTTATTATTATTTCGTTTATTTATTCTTATCCTTTTTTAGATACATTTTTAAATACTTTTATAAAACAACTTTACAAAAAACATTAAAAAATATAAGAAATAGTGGTCCGCCGGTAGCGGGAGCAGGGTCTAAGCTACCGGTGGTTAGGGCTCCAGAGACAAGAACCTCCTCACAATGCGAGCCGTATCGAGGAGTACTGCCTTCTGAATCAGGCTCTTGATCCAACCGCCTAACGAAAGCCTCGAGAGATGTTGGTCGAGACTTTTTGCCATCAGGCCATTGGCCGATACGACAATCGGCATCGATCTATCACTACTATGTCAGGCTTATTAGCAATAATAGTCATGTCAGTAATGATAGACCGATCCCAGTACAACGTGACAAGGTCATTTTCGAGAACTGGGTCGGGCACATACTTGTAATACGGTACCTCAGAATCCACAAGTTTATATTTCAAAGCAAGTTGCTGGTGAATAATCCTGGCTACTTGGTTATGCCTGTGCAAGTACTCGCCGTTAACCAGACGAGAACAACCAGAGATAATATGTCTGATGGACTCACCTGGACGGTGGCATGCCCGACACACGTCAACCGTCCCGTCCTTCATAATATGTCTCCGGTAGTTATTCGTCAAGATAACTTCGTCCATAATTGCACAGACGAAACCTTCAGTTTCCCCGAAAAGGTCACCAAAACGTAGCCAGGATACGGACGCTAGGAAATCTACATTAGGCTCATGAAGAGCCCGATAGAAGCGCCCGTGAAGCTCCTTGCTTTGCCATACCGCCTCGCGGTCATCGGAAGTAAGTACTACAGGTGTGTGCCAGTTCCCTTTAGCCATGGAGAGCGGGGTAATCCCCTTGTCCACTGCGACCACATCGCGGTGCATACCCACTTCGGTTTTTAAAAAATATTCCCTGAGACTGCACACCTCGCGGTTGTGGAGGGTCTTCGCATTTAAAAAGCCTCGACCTCCGTACTTTCGCGGGATGTACAGTCTCATCACCGATGATCGTGGGTGATGCATCCGATTTGCGGTCAGAAGTGTAAGGACCCGCCTATCCAGGGCGTCGAGTTCGGTTTGGGTCCATTTGAGTATGCCGAAAGAGTACATCAAAATCGGCATGACCCAACCGTTGAAGGCGCGCACCTTGTTTCCGCCCGAAAGAAGACTAATTAATACCTTCTTCAGGCGGCTAAAGAAGCGCTCCTTCAACGATTGCTTCATATTAATAACGTTGATGCCTAACGCTTCCGACATACCCAAATACTTATAGCTTTCGGATGAAGAGAGGGATCTAAGGTGTATGGAATCCGAAAACTGAATATCTTCGGATTCCATAATCTCACCTCGCTTAACATGCATGATTGCACATTTGTCCACACCAAATTCCATCCTGATGGCGCTACTGAATATTTCAGTTACCTTCAGTAGCTCCATCAGTTGCAATTTGTTGGGGGCAAAGATTTTCAAGTCATCCATGAACAGAAGGTGAGATATGACCTCAACACCTCTCTTCAACCGATAGCCTAGACCTGAATCCTCCAGCAGTGTGCTTAGAGGATTCAGAGCCAAGCAGAACCAAAGTGGACTCAAACTGTCGCCCTGAAATATTCCCCGTTTAATCCAGACAGGCTCGTCATTCCCCTGGATCTGTTGACACCCCGGATAGCGAAGGACCGTCCTCCATTGCCCCATACAGGACTTAAGGAAGGTGCGTAGAGTTGCATCTATCTTGTACAACTCCAGCACCCTCACAAGCCATGTATGTGGCACCGAGTCGTAGGCCTTCTTATAATCTATCCAGCATGTCGACAGATCCTTGCGGGTGCGACGAACCTGTTGGCTAATGGCCATGTCGATGAGAAGTAGCTCCTTAGTTCCCCGGGACCCGTTCCTACATCCATTTTGAGAGGCAGATATAATCGAGTTACTGTCAATGTGTGTATTAATTTTTACTCTCAAAATGGATGTAAGAAGTTTATAGATCGTCGACAAACACGTGATCGGTCAATAATTCTTGGGTTCCGTGGGACTACCTGACTTATGGAGCAGGTGGGTAACGGCTGTTAATAGAAACTGTGGTAGCGACGCAGACTCTAAGGATGACTGGAACTGAGATGCCAGGCAAGTATGTGAACTAATAAGCCATTTCAACCAAAAGTTGTGCAATCCATCCGGTCCTGGCGATTTCCAATTCGGTAACGGACGGACTGCTCTGGCAACGTCTGATGGCGTAGTTAAGACAGTTTCCATTTCTGGTATAGTTTCAAACACTCGCTCGACGTCTTGCATCCAGCTAGCCTCAGTGTGACAGACGGGTACTGACCAGATGCTGCGCCAGAATGCACTTGTGGCGGCATCATCTGGGCGGCACACGTCCATCAAATTTTGTTCAGGTCGCTCCCAAGCTCTATATACCCACCTTTCATCGCTCTGAAACATGCGATTCTGCGAGTATCGATCAACCCGCCGCTTATACCGCCGAATACGGCTCGCCCATGCACAAACTTTCTGTTTCAGGAAGTCGATGCGCTCTGTGACACGGGACATGTATTCTCGAGGGCTTATTTCTGTCCCGAAAATGCCCGCCTCACAAAGCGCATCACTTGTGGTCTTGTATTGCCCTCCCAGAAACAGTATAGTTTGCCTATGAGTACCCTGGCCCCATCGATACGTCGCTCGATCCTGCATTGCCAGGACCTACGCTCGACCAAAACCAACTGTACCAGACAGTTGGTTTTGGTCGAGCAGCTCCGTCACAATTTGGAAACTTGACGTTAGCTAAACGACATGCCGCAACAGCCGCGCAATACAGGATCGAGTGTGTATCAACGAGATCCTTGCTGCTCTCAAACAGATTTTTAAGTTGCGAGTCCAGGGCAACACCACGTCCCACAGGGATCGGTCCTGGGGCTGCTTCTGTGGGATATCGGTTACGACTGGGTGCTGCGCGCCGACGGCAGGTGGGACTCGCAGTGGCCCTGCACAAGTCCGAGGCCATGTGTTTTCATGTTCCTCGGAACGCGCCACAGTCGGGTTCCTAAATAACGGCAGGAGGGGTGCACATCGGCGTCGAGTCGACGATGAAGTACCTGGGACTCGTCCTCGATAGCCGGTGGAACTTCGTGGAGCATTTCCGACGTTTGGCTCCCAGACTGGAGCGGGCTGGGGCTGCCTTGAGGAGGCTCCTGCCCAATCTAGGGGGTCCAAACGGCTCCTGCCGGAGGCTCTACGCGGGAGTCGTGCGGTCCATGGCCCTTTACGGGGCACCGGTATGGGCGCGTTCTTTGAGGCTCCGACCAGCCCGCCGGTTGAACGCGTCCCAAAGGGTCATGGCCATCCGGCTGGTCCGGGGATACCGCACGGTCTCCTGCGAGGCGGCGAGCCTCCTTGCCGGATTACCGCCATGGGATCTGGAGGCAAAAGCCCTCGCGCACGTATGGGAGTGGCGCGAGGAGGCAAAACGCCGGGGTGTAACTCCGCTGCCGCGAGAAATCACGGTACAGCGGACATAGCTCCGGCGGGATCTCATGGCGACATGGAGGGTGCGATTGTCGCAACCCTGTGCTGGGCACGCCACAATAGCGACGGTAAGTCCCCTCTTTGAGGAGTGGTTGGAGAGGCGCCACGGCGTCCTCACCTTCCGCCTGACACAGGTCCTCACCGGACATGGTTGTTTCGGGAGGTTCCTGTTTCGCATAGGGCGGGAGGAAACGCCCGGGTGTCAACATTGTGTGGATCGCCTGGAGGACACGGTGGCGCATACGGTGGAGGTCTGCCCAGCTTGGGCGGAGCACCGCAGTGTCCTCGCGGAGGCGATCGGCGGCGACAATCTCTCGCGTCCGGCCCTGGTCCAGCCCATGGTACGGAGCGAGAGAGAATGGAAAGCCGTCACCTCCTTCTGCGAAGCAGTAATGCTTGCGTAGGAGGAGGCTGAGCGCGTGAGGGAGAGAGCCTTGCGCCCTCACGCCCCCACTAGTCGCAGGAGACGCCCTAGGCGTCGGGAGTCGCCTGCAGATTCCCGGCCACCGTAGGCGCGGGCTTGCGGACGGCGAGCAATGGGTAGCTTGCCGTCCGGTAGGGACCAGGCCCGGGTCGATGGCGCGTCGTGTTCCACGCGCGCCTCAAAGAGATGTCAGCACAAATTGACGGGGTCCGATAGGGCCGACGCCTCAGGGTCGCGGGTGATTCGAAAAGAGATAACCGTGGCCCTGGCACAGGCAACTGAAGGAACACGGGTGGGTTTTAGTCAGTAAGTCTGAGACGCCCTCCCGCTCCACCCAGAGCGGGAGAAGTCATTCTATGATTTCCTACCCAAAAAAAAAAAAAAGGGGGGCACACACCACCGCCCTATTTTTTTTGTGCATAGGTAGGCGTGGTAATCTCGGTATAAGTTCGGTCGGAGTGGATCTATACTCGCGAAACGCATCCTCCAGTACGCTCCTCAATCGGTCGTTGCATTGGCTACTTACTGTTGTAACCCTATCATCTTCTTCTTCAATACCATGATTGGGCCGCGGTAGATCAGTGGTTGATGCTTGTACCGCGGTTTGTGCCGGAGTCGAGACGATAAGGTTGCTCAGTATCTCTGAGCGCAGCCTATCAAGTGTGGCATCGTCCAACCTATGATTGCGTTGGATGACCCGCACCTGATCAGACAGTCGATGGGCCGAGACGCTGACGGTTGGTTCTAGTTCCTGAAAAAGAGACAGCATCCTATCACGGTACGCAGTGAGGTGAGTTCCCCCCTCACCTCATAGACCCATAATATGCGCGCATGACGTTCTCGTTCATAGACTGAGTCCATCTCATGCGCTGCACACCAACACCGGCAGCGGGGACCCGGCTCGGGGCCGGATGGCCCCTAAGTCCCAAGCTCCTCGGTGGCCGGCCTCTCCCCTGCCGACGAACAGGTGTTGGCGACGTCGGCGGGGAAAAATACTCGTCGCTCGAGCTCGACGCAACTACCGCGGCCGGTGTCGTCACAGCACTCACGGTGGAGCTGGATACCGGCGGCGGCGAGGCGGAGCTGAGCGAAGAGTCCGGAGGTGGTAGGCGTGCTCGTCTGGAGGCTGACCTCGTCAACATTTTTTCATTTTCGGTTTCGTATTCTGGTTCAGTGATGTTTGCGGTAGTTTTTGGTTTAAAAATTACATTATGTTGTAGTTTGATATATTTTTTGTATTATCTCTGGTTTTGCAGGTTTCAGGTTTACTTCAGAATAAAAATGTCTTGACATATTGGGTCAAAAAACTTTTAACCGTGAATGAGAAAACGAGAATTTTTTTTTGATACGGTGTTGCCAGCTTTTTTGTTATATTATCTCCTTTATTACATTTAACAAACTTATAAATAACATTTTTAAATATTTTTTAAAAAATCTGAAAAAAAAATAAAAAAAACTTTTAAATATATAAAAAAATGCATCCCACCGGCATCGGGAACAGGGTCCAAGCTACCGGTGGTCAGGGCTCCAGGAGAGGAACCTCCTGACAATGCGAGCCGTGTCCAGAAGTACCGCTTTCTGAATCAAGCCCTTGATCCAGCTGCCCAACGAGAGCCTCCTCAGGTGTTTGTCGAGGCTCTTGGCTATTAAGCCATTGGCTGTCACGACTATCGCCACAATGATTGCTGAGTCCACATCCCACATGTCGACAGCCTCGCGAGCCAAATCAAGATACTTGATTTCTTTATCTTTCTCGGCTTTCACGAGGTTACCGTCATGCGGGACCGTTATGTCAACAATCATTGTGCGCCGCTCTACTCGATCCACCACCACTATATCAGGCTTATTGGCAACAATAGTCCTGTCAGTGATGATGGATCGATCCCAGTACAATGTGATATTTCCATTTTCGAGAACTGGGTCGGGCACGTACCTGTAGTACGGCACTTCCGATTCCACTAGGCTGTATTTCAGAGCAAGTTGCTGATGGATAATCCTGGCTACAAGGTTGTGTCTATGCAAGTACTCTTCGTTTGCTAGACGAACAACCGGAGATAATGTGTCTTATTGATTCCCCCGGACGGTGACATGCCCGACAGATGTCAACCGTGCCGTCTTTCACAATAAATCTCCGGTAATTGTTCGTCATCATAACTTCGTCCATAATTGCACAGACAAAACCTTCGGTTTCTCCAAAGAGGTCACCGAAACGCAGCCAGGCTACGGACGCTATAAGATCTACATCGGGTCCATGTAGGGCCCGGAAAAAGCGTCCGTGAAGCTCCTTACTCTGCCATACTTCCATGCGATCATTAGTGTCAAGCACTACAGGTTTGCGCCAGTTCTCTTTAGCCAAGGAGAGCGGGGTGAGGCCATTGTCCACCGCGACCACATCACGATGCATCCCCACGTCGGCTTCTAGGAAATATTCACTGAGACTGTATATCTCGCGATTGTGTAGGGTCTTAGCGTTTAAAAAGCCTCGACCACCACACTTTCGCTGGATATACAGTCTCATTACCGATGACCGTGGGTGATGCATTCGGTTTGCAGTCAGCAGTGTACGGACCCTCCTATCCAGGGCGTCGAGTTCGGTCTGAGTCCATTTGAGTATGCCGAAAGAGTACATCAAAACTGGCATGACCCAACCGTTAAAGGCGCGCACCTTGTTTCCGCCTGACAGAAGACTATTTAACACTTTCTTCAGGCGGCCAAAGAAGCGTTCCTTCAACGATTGCTTCATGTCAGTACCATTGATGCCCAACGCTTCCGACATACCCAAATACTTATAGGTTTCGGATGCGGAGAGGGCTCTGACGTTTATGGAATCCGAGAGTTGGGTTCCCACGGATTCCACAATCTCCCCTCGCTTTACATGCATGACCGCACATTTGTCCACACCAAATTCCATCCTGATGGCGCTACTGAAAGTTTCAGTTACTTTCAGTAGCTCCATTAGTTGCAAATTGTTGGGGGCAAAGAGTTTTAGATCATTCATGTACAGAAGGTGAGATATAACCTGGCCACCTCTCCTCAGCCGATAGCCTAGACCTGAATCCTCCAGCAGTGTGCTTAGAGGATTCAAAGCTAAGCAGAACCAAAGCGGGTTCAAACTATCGCCCTGAAATATGCCTCGCTCGATCCTTATCGGCTCGCTATTCCTCAGGATATTCCGACATCCTGGATAGCGAAGGATCGTCCTCCGTCGCCCCATACATGACATCAAGAAGGTGCGCAGAGTTGCATCTACTTTATACAACTCCAGCACCCTCATGAGCCACGTATGTGGCACCGAGTCATAGGCCTTCTTGTAATCTATCCAACATGTCGACAGATCCTTTCGGGAACGACGAACCTGTTGGCTAATGGCCATATCAATGAGGAGTAGCTCCTTAGTACCGCGGGACCCGTTCCCACATCGAGTTGGTGTCTATATGTTTGTTAATTTTAGCTCTCAAAATGGATGTAAGCACTTTATAGACCGTCGGTAAACACGTGATCGGCCTATAATTTTTGGGTTCCGCGGTGCTACCTGATTTTTGGAGCAGGTGGGTAACTCCTGTTGTTAGGAACTGGGGTAGCGAACCAAAGTCCAAAGCCGTCTGGTACTGAGCTGCCAAGCGAGCGTGCGATCTTGTGAACCATTGGATCCAAAAGTTCTGCAGCCCGTCCGGCCCTGGAGACTTCCAGTTAGGCAACGGACGGACTGCACGAGCTACATCTTGGGGGCAGATGGTAATAGCCCCCATTTCTGGTATTGGATTGCAGGCTCGCTCGACTTCCCAAGTCCAGTCACCTTCGGTGTGACTGACAGGCACCGACCAGATGCTGCGCCAGAAAGAACACATGGCATCATCATCTGGCAGGCACGTGTCAGCCAGACCTTGGTTTGGTCGCTCCCAACCCCTATAAACCCAGCTTTCATCGCTCTGGAAGGTGCGATTCTGAGTGTATCGCTCTACTCGCCGCTTATACCTACGAATACGGTTAGCCCATGCATACACTTTCTGCTTCAGGAAGTCGATGCGCTCTGTGACGCAGGACAGATAGTTCTGAGAGTTAATATCTGTCCCTGAGAACGCCCGCCTCACAAAGCGCATCACTCTTGGACGAGTATTGCCGTCTCTGAAGCAGATTAGTTTGCCGATGAGGGCCACCAATACGATGTTCAATTCTGCACTGCCAAGCTGGTACGGTTGGTTTCGGTCGCATAGCTCTAGAGTCATTGGTAAATTTGACGTGAGCTGCACCACATGCCGCTACAGCTGCGCAGTACAGAACCGAATGAGTATCGGTGAGGTCTTCGCAGTCATCAAAATAGTTTGATAACTGCGAATCCAGGACCGCCACCAGCGCCCTATTTTTGTTATGCATGGGCAAACGAGGTGAGCGTGGTCTAAGTTCGGGCGACATGAACCGATATTCCCGAATCGCACACTCCAAAGCACTCCCCAATTCCTCATTGCACTGGGTACTTACGTTTGTAGCCCTATCATCACTTCCCTCGTCAGCTTGATTTGTGTTGGACTGTGATAGTACCACAACAGTCTGCGACGGGGGGGCGATGACATTGCTACTTTGCATTTCACTTCGCAGGTGATCAAGCACAGTGTCATCCAACATATGATTACGTTGGATGAACCGCACCTGATCCGACAGTCGTTGTGCCGAAACGTTGACAGCTGGCTCAAGCACCTGAAAAAGAGAGAGCATCCGAACACGGTACGCGGTCAGATTGTTGCCCCCCTCTGTAGCCCCATAGTATGAGCGCATGACGTTTTCATTGATGGATCGTGTCCATCTCATGCGCTGCACACTTCCGCCGGGAGCTGGGACCCTATCAGAGGCCGGTGGGCCTCGAGGTCCTAAGCCATCCGGCGGCCGGCGTCCTCCTCGTCGACGAGCAGGTGGTGGCGTCGTGGGCGGGGAGAAATACTCGTCGCTCGAGCTCGACGCAACTACCGCGGCTGGTGTCGTCACAGCGCTCACAGTAGCGCTGGGTACCGGCGGAGGCGAGGTGGAGCTGAGCGATGAGTCCGGAGGTGGTGGGCGTGCTCGACGTGCGGCTGATCTTGTCAACATAGTCCTCATTTTTCAATTTCGTCAGTGTGTTTCGTTCGTGTTCATGTTATTTTTGTCGGAGGTGACATCTGTCATGTCATTTCTTATATTATATAGTGTGTTATCTATGATGTCATTGTCACCTCCGATTCTGTAGTTTTTGATTACATTTCTTACATTTGTATGTTGCATGGTCTCTTTTTTTGGTGTTATAGTAATTTGCAATTTCCAGGTTTGGTTTCTATTGAAAAACTATTGTTATATTTGGTCTAAATTACTTTCACTGATATTATTAAATAAAATTGAAAATTCAGATGTTTGTTGACACGGTGTTGCCATATTATTATTATTAGTAGTAAGATTGCTTAAAACTGTTTCAACATCCGGACAAACCTATTGAGGTTTTTGTGACGTTTCTGTTCATATTTCGGTTTTGTTGTAAGGACAAAAAAAAATGGTATTTAGATTATGGATAAAAATGTCAGGGAACACAATAGTGAACCAAGTCGGGTGGCCAACTGTAAGACCACTCGTTAATAAGTAATGTTAGTTATTGATTAATTGCTTATTGTTTTGTTACTCAAATTACGCTTTACCTTAATAATTGTTTACTAAATGTCGTCTTCTATAAATACCGAATTTAAGTACTTGCCATATTTTAAGAACTTATTACATTGTTCAGATAATTATTCAGATGAATGTTTTGACTTAAGAAGGTAAAACATCAGATAATACATAATAAATAAATAATAATAATAACGTCCGATAACAGATGGCGCTTTGGTTAATACAAACTCAATGTAACTTTACAAGTTGATGGTAGATATCACCAGTTGTGTTAGTAACTTGCGACCTTCTAACTTAGAAGTGTTACTTATGTAGGTTTTATAACACAGAGTAGTAAATAAATGAATTGATTATTGACTGACTGTGATGTGTTCGCGAACGAAAGGAAGATTATATCGTCAGTAGGCGTCTGGAGTATTTTGAGATGAGCGTATGACTGTCGTGTAGTTGTACACTTTATATTATAGTTTTTGTCTTTAACTATTGTAATTAACTAAATGTGTTATTTTATCTTATTGGCAGACACACAAACACAGATTGGCTTATTGGGTGACAGCTTAGATCTTTCATTTCGGAAGTTCTACTTTGGAAACTTTCACGAAATCAAGCCAGCATTATTTGGGACGAATAAAAATACTACGTTTGGTCGACTGATAGCAGTTTAGGCCATCCATCGTCTGCCAATAAATAAAAATCAATGATATTTCGTATGTAATGCTCTACCATACCGTTAATCCAATTGCTATAAAACTTTATCAACGTGTTGCTTACACTTTCGCTAAGGTTACACGCATAGAACCATAATTTCTTCTGCGTCATCAAGCCGACAAGTACCGGCTTGTTACCAACAAATACTTCAGTGAGCAAGAAACATGAAGTTGATTAATTTTCATGACTCTTTTTCATTGCTACAAATACTTATTTCCTTAACGCTGCTATCTACACACACACAAACATATAACAATGTGTTTTTAAACGATCACTCCATTGCTTCCTTACTCTGGCGCGTGACAGTGATCGCTCTTGTCATGCGAGTATCGCTGAAGGCGACAACTGTCAATATGGATTAAAGTTCACGAAGGTTAGACAATTATATTTATAACTTAAGAAACATTTTCATTCAACATTATCAGCCTCGTTTGTCTAGTGGTCGCAAGCGCTACTGTTGAGCAAGAGGTCCTGGGTTCGATTCCTGGGCCGGGCAAAGAGTTATTGGGTTATTCCATCTGAAATTTGTTAGTACACAGCCCGGAGTCTGTATTTGTGCCCGGTTGATGGCATTCGGCTTTCCCCTTTATGGGACTTAAACCTATCTTGCGAAATGTGGGTGTACGACTGCCCAGCCCTTCGGGAATAAACGTGTGATGTTTTGTTATGGTAGGTGAATTTTTATATGAGTAACAAAATGCCGCCATTAGGTATAATAAGTGGTTTGTATAGAGATTAACTGTTGGGGCTTCAAGTCCAACCGAATTCATCTGAATACCAGTATTTTACAAGGAGAATGCCTATCTGGTACCTCCACAACCTAGTTACTAGATACACCTTTGGGAAGATTACCTAGGCTATAGCAGATGTCCGATGAGCTACAGTGTGACTGTGGCCGCCACATCACAGACGATGCCTCACCTTTTGACGTGATTTATGTGCAAAAACACCTGCACTATGGAACACCTTTGCGAGGCCAACGAAAACGCTGTCGAAGTGGCCAAAATCTGGGCGAAGCTTATTTCCGATGTTTCTACATTAATATATAAATAACTAGCTGCCCCGGCGAACTTTGTACCGCCTCAGAATATTACCTTCACTTTATAGGTATTTTTTTCGTGAATTTTTCCCGCGTTTTATAGTTATACGGACAAATACAACAAATTATATACTCGTATCATAAAAATCGGTCCAGCCGTTTTTGAGTTATAAATGGTGTAACTAACCCGACTTTGTTTTACTTATCTTAAAGCGATCTTCCTCTCTCCTACTTACTTTATTATATCCTTTCCTGTGCCCTTACAGGGTCCATATTTTTGTACCTAGCTTTAAGCCCTTTGTAACATCTTTTTACAATATGGAATGCAATAAATACATGATTATGATTATACATAGATATAAACGAAATCATTGTACCATCGTATAAAGAATCTCACCACAACCCTACTGTCTTTCCTGTCCCGCCGTCGGGTAAAAAACTTAACGTAAGCCTGAAATTTATGTGATAGTCCTCAATGGTGTGACAAAGTAAGATACTGTTAGCAACCTTCACGACACGCGCGGATGGAGCGTGACTCCGTGAAAAACTAGCAGATCAATGACGGACAGATAGCAGAAAAACTGTGTTGGGTAGGGTGACAAGTTATTATCACCTTAAATGAAGGAGTAGCTTTTATACGTAAAATAATAATAAAGATGAAATCTATATAGGTGAGTAGTCCAGAGAACGTACAAACAATGAGACTGCAATCTAAGATATTACTACAGAAGAGAAACATCATTTTCATCATAATTTCAGTCGAAAGACGTCCACTGCTGGACATAGGCCTACCCACGATCGGTTCTTCCTAAATCCAGGGGATTTCTGCGCCCTACACAAGATCATCGTAACATCTTGTGTGGTCTGTGCTTTAGCATCTTTAAATTAACCTACGTGTCAGTCAGTGGTTTCGGAAACAATTTGTTGATAAAAAACCACGACTTCCAACGCTACGTCATGCGGTACACAGTGGCCACTCCAGAATCTATTGGCTCCATCGGCCATCTGTTTTGCGAGCAAATCACCCTGCCCACTGTCACATCGGCTTGGAAATTCTTCGGGCTATGTTGGTTACCATGGTTCTCCTACGGGTCTTTTCATTTCTGAGTTGATCTCTGTAAGCAAAGCCCTCTTCATTGGTTTTTAGATGACTTTTAGCTTTTAGAAAAGAATAAGCCTACCTCTTGGCGCGTGGCTAAATTCGGAACAACGCCACTATCTTGTTTCTTCAATACGTTTCACAAAACAATTTCACAAATGTTTACGAAGAGCACCACCCTGTCAACGTCTTTTAAGCGCCAAAAGGTCTTTGTAGCGCTCTGTTTACATAACACACCATGATTCTTGTTTTCCCCGAAGGGTTTGGCAGAGGTGCCTATAGGACACCCATGTTTCGCAAGATATGTTTAAGCCCCATGTAATAGGTAGCCCCTATAACCTGTAGCTATCAAAAAGGCACAAATCCAGACTCCAGGCAGCTACTGAAAAATTCCAGACGAAAAACCATATAACACTTTTCCCGACCTGGGAATCGAACACAGGACGTCATTCTCAGTGCCAGCACTTGCGGCCAACAGACCGAAGAGGCAGTGGCATTCAATTTGTGTAGTATGTATCGCCATTACTATTGTAAAAAGATAAGCATGTCCCAGAAAAATTAATAACGATGTATTTTTGAATGAGCTTCATGGCAATCCTACTGACCAGAATTTAGTTTGCAACAAAAAATAAGTGATCGATTATTTATTGGCAATGATGAATCACTTTCAATATAACTAATTTATATCTCTATACACGTCCATTCTTCGCGCTCATTCACTCTTCTGGAGTGTGCAGAATTCCAAGGTTGCAATTAATCTGCCAAGCAATGTTCACTTTGTTGATGGTCTGGGGCTAACATTACTCAGGAAACTCCGCCACTACGGGATCCGAAACACCGCTCTGGATCTTCTTACTTCATACTTGAGTAAAAGGATTCAGAGCGTTGACGTTAATGAAAGAAAGAAAGATCTCCCGGATCTATCTTAATAATGGGAATTCCACAGGGCTCAAGTCTTGGTCTTTTCTTGTTTCTTATTTATATTAATGACTTGCCTTACCTCATAAAGGATAATCATGATATAGTGTTGTTTGCGGATGATACTTCACTTTTGTTTAAACTTAAACGTCAGCAGCTGGTTACTGACGATGTTAATAACACGATCTCAAAAATAGTTCACTGGTTCAATGTTAATAATTTACTTCTTAATGAAAAGAGGACTAAATGTGTTAAGATTACGATACCTCACATTAGGCAGGTGGGAACGAATGTGTTGTGATGTAATGTTAAAGGGCGAAGAATTGAAACCTGAAGACAGCACAGTATTCTTGGGCTTAACTTTGGATGCTAAGCTTCAGTGGGGCTCACATATTGATAAATTGTCAAAAAAGCTAAGCTCCGCATGCGCTGTTAGAAAAAATCGTAATTTAACTGACATAGAGACGGCCCGTTTAGTGTACTTTAGCTATTTTCATAGTGTAATGTCGTACGGTATTCTGTTGTGGGGAAATGCCGCCGACATTCAGACTGTATTTGTTTTGCAGAAAAAAGCTGTTAGATCAATTTATAAATTAAGTCCGAGACATTGTCTCAGAGAGAAATTTAAGGAAATTAATGTATGACTGTGCCTTCTCAGTATATTTATGAAAATCTTTTATATGCCGACAAAAACATAAAATTTATTAAAAAATACAGTGATATCCATAGTATAAATACTAGGAACAAACACAAATATTTTGTTGTACCTACAACAAGGCTCAAGAAAATAGGTGGCTCGTTCAGATGTCAATGTATACGCATTTATAATAAACTTCCAAGCCAAGCCAACTTCAGTAAGTTGTGTCAGAAAGCTTTCTATACAGCAAAGACTATATTGAGGACAAAAAGCCTTGGGACTGACCTGCTCCAATTTTTGCAAACTGAGTATGGTTTTTTGTTTGGTACCTAACTTTTATTTTATATACACTTCGACATTTTATGATTATTATATACACAATGACATGAAATTTACTTTGTATAATATTATTATTCTTTTTATTTTGTGTGAGGACTTAGTGGGTAATATTTTTATATATTTTGTCTATCTCAGTTATTTTATTTTATTTTTTTTATCTGGCAGTTTGAGTGCTTGAAGCGTCCTACCCAAATGTCCTTTATTTGGTATTGTTCATCGAATCGTTGAGCTCCATAAGTTTTGAGTTGAGCTGCACGATTGCGAAACGACGAAATGCGTGCACTGACTGGACAGGCCCACTCAAATCTGTATGGTTTTTTCCTCAAAAGACCATTTCAGACACCTACCACAATGACATGAATATTTACTTACCTAGGTATTATTTTATTGTTATTATTGTGAATGTTAAGACTATGTGGGTCATTGTTTTTTACTATTGTTTTTTTATTTTATTATCTCAGTTAGTTTTAATAGTAATCTTGGTCTGGCTGTTTGAGTAATTATGCGGCCTATCCAATGTCCTTTCTTTGGTGTTGTTCGTCGAATCGTTGAGCTTCTTCTGTTTTGAGTTGAGCTGCACGATTACTGACAAATGCGTGCACTGACTGGACAGGTCCACTCAATCTGTGTGGTTCTTTCCTCAAAAGACCATTTCAGACATCAATCTACATGGTATTCACATGACCTGACCAAGATTATGTCTGGACTTTAAAAGAGACTGTGACCTCTGAGTTTGTTTCGGCCTTTCTTCTCAGAGTAGTCAGATAGGAAACGCTGACCTCATCTATTTAAAAAAAAATGTTTAACGTGTAAAAGTGTTTGTACAAACCCACTTACAGAAATAAAATAATTTATCATTTAACTGGAGCTAGTAACGAAAACAATTTAAACCAAATGACATGATTGACATTTTAGTCCAACAGTTTTTTTTTGTGTATTCAGGATTTTTGTACAATTTCTGTAACCCAGCGGTATATTAAAAGTTGGCTCTACTGACAGCCTTGCTGTATTCTTAATTAAAAGGTACGATCGAAAATAAAGTTACAAGCACATTCATAATTTTAACTCTGTATCTGGGTTTTTAAAAACTTAGACAACCTTAGACAAGACATTCACAGATTCACCGGTGAAGCTCGACCTGAACTGACCTGGCGACGACATCATTAAATGATCCCTTAGACAAATATCACTTCACTTATCTCTCTACTACTCCAATGCCTACTCTAGGATGTATACCCGGTCGGCTCATAAATCCAGGAATGATTTATGAGCCGACCGGGTCACGTCTTCCCTACCAATACCCCCCGGTCTACTGCTTGATATGCAATGGTCTCTGTAGCACCATGAAACATGAGGCTTTAGGGACTAGTGCAAATCTTGGGATCCATTCCATTAATCGAGTCGGGTCAAACCATTCTGGGGTCGGTGAATTTCATTAATACATTAATTTATATATCTGGGTTTATAAAAACTTGGTGTTGCAGGAGTCTACACTGTATCTGTACAACTTTTCATGAGTTATTTGGCCGTCGCGTCGTTGGTATTCTGTCAATCCAAACAGTCACATAAAAATCAATTCTTGATAGTAAAATAACTGCACCGAAAAAGCTTATTCAAAGGTCAAAAGGATTACTGGCACCCATAAAATAATGATCCCGCGTCGAAATTATAACAATTACTCCAGATAAAAAGCTCTCAACTTTAATCGAATCTTGTAAAGAACTATAATCATGTAAGAGCAACTGTCACGAACTTTCAGTTTATCTTTATTAGTGTTATTAATATGCTTTACCTGCTTGAACTGCTGCCCTTTCGATTGACAATCGATACTTGATCTGTTGGGCTGTTGTCGTTTTAAAAGTTCACGGTTGATTCGATCAAACTTTCTCACAGTAGGTATTTACTTAAGTACATTGCTGGATCAGTAAACCGGTACACGATAAACCCAATCTGAATGATTTTGAAGAAAATTGCAAGCATTTTCATTTTGTAAATGATGCAATGAATGTCGTTGAACTGTCAAAATTAAAGCGATTTCTATTGATAGTGTGTTACGCAATAACCCTGCTCGTCGTAAGTGCGACTGCAAGCCCACCCCCTGTTTTAGACTTAGGAATTTCTCAGCAGCAATAAAGAATTTAGCTTTTGCCCGCTCCTTTCCTTCCTTTGAAGAATAATATCACGTGTGTAACCTGACGTTTAGCCGGAGGGCTAAATTGTAAGTAGCATTTTAAAAGAATGATTTACAAACAAAAACAAAACATGTTGGAGTTTGAGCTTCTGGTGAGCTTCAACTTCGGACGCTCGGATTCAGGAACGGACCGACGACGGTAGCAGAAACGATACGTATCAGGAATGAGATGTCGCGGCAGGTAGTGGTGGTACTCCAATGCCTTAAGCCACCCAGCATCTTCATGCCATGAAGTAGGGTGTTTGGGGTCCGGTCTATGATGTCCCTGTGCCGAGCAGCCGGACTACTTCAACACGAGGTTTGTAATATATGTAAGGGTAGGTTATTGAGCTGGTCGCCAGTGCTCACCAGGAATAATCATATAAGCTTGTCGCCGGGGCTCACTGGGATGCAATAAAACAAATTGTTTTGTTTTGAAGATCAGAGAGAGACTGCCTAAATTTGGGGTGAAGGCCCGTACACAATATAAATATGGACAGTACAGAAGCTACGTACAAACAGTAGTGCTATTCTGTAACCATCTCACCGTGAAAACTTAGGTGAAGTGAGCGTGGAGTGAGCTGTCAGTGCCACTGATGCTAGGGATTGACCAAGACGGGATGACACTGACACTGCCACGCAAGTCTTCACGGTGACATTTTTATAGAATCGAAATGCAGCACACTACGACAGATGACAATTAGGATAAAAATTTCAATGAATGAAAAAAAAAATCTAAGGCTTTTCACATTTTTTTAATAAGTTGCCATCTGATCAAAGTGGACACACAATACCATTTTGCTCTTACCTACCTTTACAAAAAATCCAAAATAAGGTTTAGGCCAAACGCCTGTAAAATTTAGTGAAATAATATAATTATTTGGCCAAAAACTTATGTGTTCATAGTTTTAATAAAATATTTGTAATCCAAATGAGTTCTTCGCCTAGTTCTTTTTACTATTAAACACTATTCTACTAAAGACTCAAAGTATTTACACAAAGTGCGCAGTACGAGACTCTAGGTAATTAATCGTAAAAGCAGAGAAACCTTTTCCTATGGCCTAAAGCAACATAGGTATGAAAAACACAAGCTTTCATCAGTACCTATGTATTGAAATATTCTAAAACTTTGAAAAGTGTGTGCAAAATAGCTTAAACTCTTTATTAATATAAAGAGTTTAAGCTAATTCGATCAAATAAAATAAGCTGATAATAAAATAAATACTACCAGGCAAATAATAAATAATGAAACCGTTAGGATAAAACAGCGTAATACTGAATTAAATTTCGAGACTGCACGTGGCCCCATCAACTCAGATGTAGAAATAGCTCAGGAATTTGAAAACTTTTTTTGCTAATATTCCCCTTTATACTACTGCAGCTTTAAATTCCTCTCCCGTTATCTCTTCTGCCTTACTTAGAAATAAAGTAAAGACATACCCTTTGGAATTTAGGTTTCAGCATGCAAACACCAGGCTTACCTATAAAAGCTTTTAAGTATCTTAATGTTAAATCAACAGAAGATCTCCAAGGAATGCCTGTAAAAGTCTCTAGATCTATCATCGAAACCATTGCGCCCTATTTGGCTTTCTTATTTAGCACCAGTGTAGACTGAGGAGTCTTTCCGGACCTCATGAAACACAGTAAAGTAGTTCCTTTGTTCCAGCAAAAGGTGTTTGAAAAGTTGACGCTCAATCAAATGTTACGTCACTTTAATATAAATTCCATCTTACATTAACCTACCACCTAAACGGTGTAGCGTTGTGAGGAGTCTCAACTTTAAACAGTCGAGTGATGCTAAATAATTATTAATTAGTAATTTGCTACGCACATCACTAACATCATGGAACAACACTAATTCCCTATGAAGACTCGGTTATTTCTACTTCCGCTGTAAGCCAGTGGAAGAAGAAATGACCGAGTTTATACAAGCAAGCAAGCAAACAAGCTATTCCTGACCTCAGGGTCTAATTACCCCAACCTAGGGTGAGTTCCTCATTAATTATTAAGTGTATTATATGTGATATAGCGAGCAATCTGCTAGGATCTTGTTTAACTTTGTTATGCTCGCATGTCACATACATATCCTCCTATTCCATCTGTCATTCTGCCATGCTTTCTTTGCAACCTCTCTGCCTGTAAGCCGCTGCGATGTGTTAAGCTTTCACCTTCTCCATCTCCTTGCACCGTTCCTTGGTCGCTTAAAGGGAATGAAGCTGGGCACATCACACGCGGCCAGCTGCTTGAGCACGGCATCTCACATACACCTTCTAACGCGCCTTCCAGGGTCCTACGACCCGGCTGCGGGCTTGCTACTTAATCGGCACGCTGCTACTTTATCGGCACGCTGCAACTAAATCGGCACGCTGCTCCACACGGCACGCTGCTCCAAATCTGCACGCAGCGCCTAAGACGCGCTGAAGGCGTGGCTGTGCTGTGCGCTACCGGCGTCCTAAGTCGTCGACCTTAACGCACCCTAACTGTGGGCCCATCGTAGGCCTTACCTGCCACGTGCTGTGCATCTGCTGCCACTGCTGGCAGTCTCCGCCTTCCAAGTGATCCAAGGACGGTACCCTTCCTATAGGTGTGTCAGTGCTCAGAACAAACAATGTCTTACAAAACTATAACCAATATATTTGTAAGCATTCTCGCAGTGTTTCCTTTATTCTACCTACCTACCAGTTAAAGGTATGCGCAGCCTACCTGCGAAGCCCTAGCCGTTACAACGGAAAAAACTCATTAGGGTCTCAAATGGCAATGGGCGTCTCTCATGGTTCAATATTGGGTCCGATCCCTATGTAGTTAGTCAAGTAGCCAAAATAGTCCGCTAGTCTGGTCTATTTTAGCTACATGCTCAGCATTATGTCGTATGGCAAAACAGAGCTGTTAGAGCCATTTTCAATCTACTGCGACGCGAACATCTCAAAACTATTTAAAAATATTAATATTATGAGGGTACCTTCCCTATTCATTTGTGAGAATATTGTGTAAGTATGTTAGAAAAAATATACATATTTAAATTAAATAAGTGGTAGACCTAATTTTAATACTAGAAATAAAGATTAAATAGATTAACCATATATGTTGGAAAAAATATACATATTTAAATTAAATAAGTGGTAGACCTAATTTTAATACTAGAAATAAAGATTAAATAGATTAACCATACATAAGGGTTACTGTGTTAAATGTTACAACAAAATACCTACCTTGTGATATTTTGATTTATTTAAGAAAAACAAACAATTGTACAATTCTCGTAATATATTGCAATAAATAAAAAGTACACTTTGTAAACAAGCATATTACAAATTACAGGATTATATCCTAGATAAGAATGCTTGGAAACATGCTGGTCCAGCTCCATAGAACATTCTAGTGTAGACAAAATCAAACTGGTTGCTAATTTTATTGTATTATTTGTTACTCGCACATTACCAATTGTGGAATAGTAATTTTATTCTTGGTGCATCGTCTTCGCATATAATTGTTTAACTAAAGTATACAAAATATTGTAAAACATTTTAAAAGAGTATCGGTGGAGTTTCTTTCCCATTCTTCTCGATACAAAACTAAATTTTTGAAGGGGCGACTATAATAAATTCTATGTTAATGTAAATATTGTCGTTCGAAAGTTCTTTAACATATCGAGACCTGAAGTGGTATTGTGTTAACCAGTAACTGGGTTGTGGAGGTCAGGTAGGCAGTCGCTCCATATAAAATATTGATAATCAACTGCAACCGGTGAGGCTGAAAGTTATCACATGGCTAGAAAAAGGGTAGGCAGAATGATTTGAGGATGTGAAACGATTAGATGTTCTAGCCGGTTCAATTTAATTATACACGGTTAAATTTAGGTCGTTCTGGAACCGAAAGCCATGAACTCGATCATCGAACTCGAAACGATTGAGACCATTATTTTCAAAGAAAAACAAAAAAAAAATTAGGTCGTTCTGGAACCGAAAGCCTTCATGGCTTTCGGTTCCAGAACAACCTAAATTTAAGCGTGTTTATGAAATTTTAATTCTACGACCATTCTGAAGTATGTCTTTAATCATTAATTTGGTTGTAGGTAGGTAAATCCTTAATTTTAATTGCTTTGACATTTTGTTGTAATCCGATCTTTCCTGTAAAATCATTCTGTCGGTAATATGTATTACGTTAATCTGTGTTTAAAAAAAGTGTTCTATTATATAATCTTATAACCTACTTACACAAAAAGTTAAGTAAATTGTTACTTACTCTATGGAATCCTGTCTGAAACAAAATATTTCTATTCTATTCTTATATGAGTTTTACCTGAATTAAATGCATTTTGTGTTAATTTAACTTGTAATACTTACTACTGCCTACTTGGTCTAGTGGTCGCAAGTGCTACTCCTGAGCATGAAGTCTTGGGTTCGGAGGAAAACGCACTCGAACTTAAGAACGAACGGAACAAATAATTATTTTAAAACGGTGTACAATATTCCTTTTTTTTAAACACTGTCGAAAAATAATACTTGAATGATTTTTCCCACTTAACGGTCGGTAGAAAATCCTTCTAATCGACTTGATTTGTATCACTAGGGAAACTTTAATCCGTCATACTTTACCTATTAACACCAGGTATACCTTATGAGGAAGAGTAATACAATATACTATGTTGAGGAAGTGATAAATTAATCACTAATTTCCACGAAACTTTGCCTCCTACTGCCAGTAATTTTTAAACACGCGAGCCAAACGCACGTGAAAATTGTGACCAATTGCGAAACAAATAAACAACAATATTTTTTACGTGAAAATAAAATACTGTATAATTAATCGATTCGTAAATCACTGTTCTAACTTAACAGTCCTTTTTGGTACATAATATACTTTATACTTTACATAATTGATTTAGAAAAAACTGGCATTTCGAAAGTCAATCTTTCTAATCACAAATAATATATTTGTGATAGTGCAGTATTACTAATAAAATTGGTGATATATAAATCAGTAGGACGTGATAAAAAGTGATAAGTGGTTAAATTGTGATATATTTTTTGGAAGGAAGTCAAGCTACTGATTGAGGTAAATAATAACTTTACATTTTCGATCACATCTGTTTACCATTCGTATTTAAATTAGAGTTTTAAACATGTGACTAAAACTTGTTATTTTAATTAAATTGTTAAAAAATATTACTAGACTTGACATGTAGGTACCTAAGTAGGTAAATTATGGAATTAAATTATAACTTAAAAGATGAGTTATGTTTATATAAACTGTGATAATAAGTAAGAATTCTCTTTGACGACCCCCCTGTAGGATGTCGTCAAATAGAATTCCTACAAAATAAATACCTGAGTACCTACTTTGTGTTACTGCTACACTTGAAATAATTAACTCATTATTATTAAAAAAACAAAGGCAGATTTGAAGGTTCTTTTTTATGAAGATAAGTTAGATAAGACGTAAATGGATTTTGTTAACGATCATGGAACAAGATAACTTATTAAATAATCTTATCATTTCGGATAATCATACAAATTCATTGTATGATTAGATCTAAATCTTCTGACCGGAAATAGGCAATTAAGGATTCAATTTAATGAAATATTCGGGACGTTAGAAGTCTAATATTTTAATGATAACAATGATAAAATAATTATGATAATGATATTAACAAAGTCATACAGACACATGCACATTTTTGAATTGAGCTCCTTAAGTTCTTAGTTGAGACAGATCCACTCAAATCTGTGTGGTTCTGTCCTCAAAAACTCATTTCAGATACTAATTTACATGGTCCTCACACATGATATGACCAAGTTTATGTCTAAACTTTAAACGAGAATTGTGATCTCTGAATTTATTTCTGTCATTTTTCTTAGTCAGGAAACACCACTCATCTAGTTTTAAAAACATTATTTATATTTGACGTGTCAATGTGTTTGTACAAACATATTTACTTTAAAAAAAAAAAGCCTTTATCATTTGAAGCCTCGGTGCTGCTGGCCCCTTAATAAGAAGTAGCGTGAACATAGATAGTTTTTAGAAGCCACTACAAGTAGTTAGTGAACAAGTGAATGCGGAACATTTTGTTAAACGGTTTGCTTTCACCAGCTTGCTTTACTATACTGTTACAGGTATCGAGCGCTTGCGTTGTACCCAATTCAATGGATTTAGGTTACAGCAGCAATTGAGATCTCTGCTGTAGCCGCAGTAGAATGAGACAGTCGTGAATTTTTAGGTCAAGAGTCTCAGAAACTTTTAAGATTTTTTATATATTGTTCATATTTATTGAAATTAACTGCCATATAATACTTTTATTTTCAAACACGATATAAATATAATGTTGATCAGCACGGCGCGGGAGAGCAGCTATTAGGAAAATGGAGTTTAGTTCAGCCTGGGAACTTCATTATAAAATATATGTAAACCAAATATAATAACGAATCCATACAATAATAATTTAATTGTTGTAATATATTTTCCGTTGCAAAACGTACATGAAGGAAGGGACAACTTTAGGAAATGGAGTAAAAAACGATTGCCGGTAAAGTTGTTATAACTGTATTTACTTTTACAATGACTATTGCGCTCACCAGCGATGATTTTGACAAATTAAACATTGCCATACAACGTGGTGATGCCGCCAGTCTCTTGCGCACATGACCGGTCGACAGCGACACGAATGAAATTTTTGACGGTTTATTTTAAATTCATAACAGTTTTAGTTAGGTGAGGATACAATTTTGTTATTATTTATTAGGTATAAGTTGTTATTTTACGTAGTACATATTATTTTAATTTTGAATAAAAGTAGCAATTAAAACTTGGTTAAATAAATAAAAAGAGTAACTGATACCACCTAGTTGGCGTTAATCAAGTTAAATGATAACACCACTTACTGCCGCTAAAAGTGTGATGATTATAAAAGAAAATTTTATACAATATTATACTAGCTTCTGCCTGCGACTTTTTAGAAAATTCAAAGTTTTGAAAGTGATAGAGTGATAAAAAATGCTTGGGTAAGTAATTAAACCGAAAAGTGCTACGTGAAATAAATAAATTAATCTCTATAATTAAAGTATTCAATTAACTTTTTTCCAATGTGCGTTTTTTCACTCATCGGCACCGTTTTTTTACCGGGCCGGCGCGGCGCCGGTCTACGCTCGGCTCTTTTGGGCAGTAGGTACACGTAACAATAGTTTCCTCAAGTCATCGTATATATTGGTTATATCTCTTAAATTTAAGACGAAAATTTATTCAACGCCAAATTTTGGATTGATCTTATCTTATAAGTGAGATACTTTTAAGGAACATACGAATATTATACCTTTAACTCTAAAAGAGTTACCACGTCGTGTTTAAATACCATAACTATAACATATTATATATTCCATCCTAGTAGCGACGTTGAAAGTTTAGCTGAAGAGAAGCCGATTGTCATGGTATGGACAATAGACAGCAGTCCAATTTATTGTTAACCAATTTGAAGAAGAATATGAGATCTTGTACCAGTCGACGGTCGCGCAGAGTAATTATTTTGTAATATTGAGTACGTTGTTTGTATGGGCACCGGGGAATATAACTCCGAATTCATATGGTAGGTGATGTGTGAAGGCTCTTTGGATGCTTTTCTATTTGTGAGTGTACTGCATAGTGCGGGCTCCACACCACGCTGGCAAATTCAAGGTGGCTCCGAACTAAGGCGTTATAAAGCACAATTTGGTTCTTACCAGCTTAAACCCTTTAGTGCTTCTCTTAAGAAATCCTAGTAGCTGTGCCGATTTCGTAACATACTATCAATATGGGTTCTGAAGTTGTCTTTACTGTTCATGATGATGCCAAGATCACGAACCTCATTTACAGTTTCCAATAATGCTCCTTTTATGTTATATGAGACAGAATTGGACTTTTTTTTCCTCGTGAATCGTATATGACTACATTTTTGTACATTAAGTTTCATGTGATTTAGGTTGCACCAATGCTCAATTCTGTCCAAGTCCTCCTGAATTAGGGAAGCATCTTCATTTGAAGTTATACAGGGTGGAAGGGACATCGACGCGCAACAGGTTTTACCCGGTTGAGCGTTGATGTCCCTTCCACACTGTATTTTATAGATTTTAAGATCGTCGGCAAAGATTCGATATTTACAGTGGTGGATTTTAAGATCGTCGGCAAACATTAGATATTTACAGTGGCAGATTTTAAGATTGTCGGCAAACATTCGATATTTGATTGGTGGATTTGGAAAGAAATATCGTTAACGAAGATCAGAAAAGGAACCACTACAAGGTGAGAACCCTGAGGAACTCCTGAGGCCACATAGTATTGGTCAGATTCGTAACCATTAACAACAAGAATTTGCGATCTATGCAATAAATAAGATGAGAACCAGAGAGTAAGATTATTAATCGTTGCTAAAATAGTAACAGCCGCACAGGTCGATATGTACCGCGACCCGTCGTGCCTGAATAAGCACGCTAAACAGTTGGTCCCAGCTTTCATTCGTAGATCTTTAACAGACGTTATGGTAGTCAACGCCCAAAAGTCGGACAACCAGTCTTACTAATCTTGTTACCCAGTAACTGGGTTGTAGAGGTCAGACAGGCAGTCATTTCATGTGAAACACTGATATTCAGCTGCATCCAGTAAGACGTAAAGCCAACCACAACATAGTTGGGAATAGGAATAGAATAACTTGTAAAGTTTTGCATGTCAAATTTTTGACTATGTCCAACTCACTAACTAACTTTAAATCGATGATACTTCACTTTTGTTTAAACTTAAACGTCAGCAGCTGGTTACTGACGATGTAAATAACGCAATCTCAAAAATAGTTCACTGGTTCAATGTTAATAATTGACTTCTTAATGAAAAGAAGACTATATGCATTTAGTTTACGCTACCTCACGTTAGGCAGGTGAAAACGAATGTGTTAATAAAGGGCAAAGAATTGAAACCTGAAGACAGCACAGTATTCTTGGGCTTAACTATGGATGCTAAGCTTCAGTGGGGCCCGCATATTGATAAATTGTCTAAAAAGCTAAGCTCCGCAGCATACGCTGTTAGAAAAATTCGTTATTTAACTGACATAGATACAGCCCGTTTAGTGTAGGTACTTTAGCTATTTTCATAGTGTAATTTCGTACGGTATTCTGTTGTAGGGAAATGCCGCCGACATTCAGACTATTTTTGTTTTGCAGAAAAGAGCTGAAAAATCAATTTATAAATTAAGTCCGAGACACTATCTCAGAGAGATCTCTCAGATAAATTTAAAGAAATGAATGTAATGACTGTGCCTTCTCAGTATATTTTTGTAAATCTCTTATATGCCCATATAAACATAAGATTGATTAAAAAATACAGTGATATCCGTAATATAAATACTAGGAACGAACACAAATTTATTGTACCTGCAACAAAGCTTAAGAAAATAGGTGGCTCGTTCAGATGTCAATGACGCTTTTATAATAAACTTCCTAGCCACATTCAAGATCTAAGCCTTAGTAAATTCAAGTCATTTATTCAACGTAAGTTGTGCCAGAAAGCTTTTTATACCGTTAAAGTCTATATTGAGGACAAAAAGGCTTAAGACTGACCTGCTCCAATTTTTGCTTACTGAATGTGTTTTTTTTTTGTTTGCTTTCTTTTGTTTTATTTTTATACTAGCTGCTCCCCGCGGTTTCACCCGCATAAATCTTGATCCCGTGGGAGTATCGGGATAAAAAGTATATATCTATGTTTTAATCCAGGTTATAAACTATCTGTTTGCCAAATTTCATCCAAATCCGTTCAGTAATTTTTGCGTGAAAGAGTAACAAACATCTATCCATACTCACAAACTTTCGCGTTTATAATATCAGTAGGATACACTTTGTCATTTCATGATTATTATATACACAATGACATCAATATTTACCTTGTGTAGTATAATATTATTATAATTTTAGTAATTGTGTGAGGACTTAGTGGGTTATATTTTTGTATATTTTGTCTATCTTAGTTTTTCATTTTATTTTACTATCTGGCAGTTTGAGTACTTAATGCGGCCTACTCAAATGTCCTTTCTGTGGCATTGTTCATCGAATCGTTGAGGTCCTTAAGTTCTGTGCTACACGATTAATGACAAATGCGTGCACTGACTGGACAGGTCCACTCAAATCTGTATGGTTCTTTCCTAAAAAGACCATTTCAGTCACCTACCTACATGGTCCTCATATAATTATGATCTGTAAAACAAACAATGAATATTTACTTACTTATGTATTATGTTATTGTTATTATTGTGAATGTTAAGACTATGTGGGTCAATTGTTTTTTTTTTTTACTTTCGTGTTTTTTTTTATTATGTCACTTAGTCATAATCTTTATCTTGGTCGGGCGGTTTGAGTAATTATGCGGCCTACCCAATGTCCTTTCATTGGTATTGTTCATCGTACCATTGAGCTCCTTATGTTTTGAGTTGCGCTGCACGATTACTGACAAATGCGTGCACTGACTGGACAGGTCCACACAATCTGTGTTGTTCTTTCCTCAAAAGACCATTTCAGACATCAATCCACATGATCTGACCAAGATTATGTCTGGATTTTAAAAGAGACTGTGACCTATGAGTTTGTTTCGGCCTTTCTTCTCAGAGTATTCAGATAGGAAACGCCGACATAATCTAGTTAAAAAAAAAGTTTGAAGTGTAAAAGTGTTTGTACAAACCTACTTGCAGAAATAAAATCATTTATCATTTAAAACCAACACTGTTCTATTGCAAATAAATGATCATTTTTGTGATTATAATTAGATAAGGCTGATTTTTCAGTAAGGTTAATTTATAAATTGCCAGCATCATAAATTAGCATGTCCGTTACACCCTGGTTCTGTACCTTCTCAAGCATAATAATCAAGCCTCAATGCTCCAAAGAACGTGGTTAGTGGTGACAAGCAACTTAAGATGAAAAGTTTCAATGGTTCTTAAACGACCTTTACCTGGTTAACACGTTACCCGTTCAACTATTATCGTTTCAAATGTGTCAAAGCAGTTAAAATGTATATAATCAAGTAATTACTGCAGCTCAAGTATCGAGCGAACCTTGATTGTTCACAAACGGAAACGCCATCTAATAAACACCTAATCGTACTGTTTCAAATTAATTTGCTATTTCCTTCCTTTTGTATGTTTTGCAGCCACGAAGTAAGAGAGTAAAGAAGGCCCGTTGTGCCTGTGATGGTGAGAAGACCTCTATTTACATGTAAAAAATAATCGAGTAAACAACGTGGCGATGTCAACCCGTCTCACCACCTTACTTGGAGAGAATCAGCTGTTCTATGCATTTTGAACGTGGTATTGTACTTTTATAAGAAACAGCTGTTTTATCACCTACGAATCAAATCAAATAAAATCTAAATATTTTATTTCACATGGACACTTATATGAAACATCAGAAGCTAGGTTCACAGTTGCAATATTGGTCGTTTCCTATGGAAAAGAGCCGCTAAGAAACTCCACGGTTAATCTTTTAAAAATGATTGGCTTTTACAATGTATTCAAATTACAATGTGGATAGATGTGGGAGGACAGTGTAGGCATGTCAGTAAATACCAGGCACTTAACAAAATAGAAAATGAACTGCAAATCTTCAGTCTAAAAGGCCTACGACGTTCTCACATTCACAAAATATAAAAGAAACTAATAAAATTAAACAGTAAATATATAAAAAAAACATATTTAAACAAAATTACATGGTTGCCAATACAACTGTAACAAATCTGAATTATCCTGTCCACAAAAGCCACAATAAGAAGTTGAAATTAGAATTCTACGTCCAAAATGTCAAATAATAAAAATAATATGTTTTGTTTTTTTTCTGATACTATACATAAACGATTGTAACTTAATGAGTACTAAAACTATTTGTATCGTTATACATATTTTTACCAAAGTAAATTATTGTGTCACGGTTTGGCTTGTTACTTGTAGGAGGCAGGCGCCGGTGTCTGTCACACAGTTAATACTAGCCGTTTACTCTATCTTTAAAATACTCTAAACTTTGTACATTGTGTTTTGTTTTGGATAGATGCGATGTACCAATAAAAATTATAAAAATTATTAAATCATGAATTATTAATAACAATGTAAAACTAAGCTATAAATAAATAACATAAACAAGGGAGCATGCAGTTAATAGACATTTAAAAAGCCACGTTTGCATATGGAATTATTGCTAAACTTCCTTGTTTTCGACGTAGTCTTTAATCTTATGGGTTCTGAACTTTCCATCGCTAAGTTCTGTAACCAACTTTGGCAACCTGTTATAAAAGTGGATACTGTTTACAGAAATTGCTTGTTTTTGGTTAATCTAAAATAGAGGTATCACAATTTAATTTTTACGACCTGTATTTGTTCGATGGAAATCGAATCGAATAGAACCGAAATAGATCAACCCTGTTGGATCAATAATTGCATGCCCCTTATACCCTTAAGAAATAATACCAACATTGATGTGAAAAACATTGATAAAGTCGATACACTGTGTATGTCTACTATGTGCAATGCTGTACAAATGCAATAAAGCAACGGTTTTTCCTGTTATTACAAACGATAATTTATTCATATGTTCTGTAAATGTCAGTAGCGACTCTGTACTTTTTATAATGCCGGTGTCCTGAACGAATCTGATCAAAGTATTGGTTATAAAAAAATATATACTAGATTGTAATCTGCCCGCTAATATGAAACGCAGTAAAGAAGGATTTTTGGAAAAATGAGTTAATCTATACTATTAAGAATTCTCGTTATCAGGTCATATATTGATTTGATCCTTATTTTGAAGGAAAGTAAATGGTACTTTTAATAAGCAAGCTGCGAAGTAAATACAGTAAGACACATAACTGCTCTTTGACTTCCAGTATTTGTTAAAGCATAATTTATTTCACTATTATGAAACGCAGTAACAAATACTGGCTGCTGTTATGATTTGTAAATTATGTTTATAATGCGGTAATATTGGATGCTGCACTTTTCCTAAGCGCTTCATTCAATATGCAAAGTAATTAGCACTAAATACCTTGGTGTTATGCTTGACCAAAGGCTATCGTGGCACTTGCACCTAGAACTGATAATGAACAGAGTCAGGAAATTAATCTGGACCTTCGAATCTCTTCGCCACGTAGCTACTAAAGATCTTATCCGACAAATTTATGTGTCTCTCGGTCAATCCATATTGACGTACTGTCTGCCAATTTAGGGTGGAGCATCGAAGACAAAGTTTTTAGAATTAGAGAGGGCGCAGAGGGCTTTACTAAAAGTCATGTACTTTAAACCATTAATATTCCCCACCGAAACCTTATACTCAACTTCGAACCTCTTGTCAGTCAGAAAGCTCTATGTCCTGCTTATAAATCTGAATAAGCATAAATCCCTCCCCTTCTTCACTCCCAGGGCACAAATTAGGAGGAAGAATAAAAATAAAAATAAAATAAAATAAAATAATCTTTATTTCGGATAAGCAACATCCATATGGGTTAGTAAACAAAAGGATAACTTATACCTATGTTAGTAAACTTAAAATCTATTTATTGACTAGGCTGTTGTTCGAGATACATCGTCGAACAACATCACCTAACAAAGGAGAATCATACCTCTCCGCTATTGTCTTCAGGATGGAGTTGGAGCTCTCCCGCACTCTGCAGAGCAAAGAAGCAGATTTATGTCTGACGATGGCGTGGAAGCCATCGACGTGTGCTTGTGCAAACATACCTGATGCACTGCAGAAACGGGGCAGCCCCCCCAGCAGCCTGAACCCATTATTATACTGGACCCGTAGGGCGCTGATAGCCCGCCGAGAATAGTTGGTCCACAGGCTGCACGTGTAAAATACTTGGCAATAGGCTTTGAAAAGCGTTATTTTAACTGCCTTGCTACAACGTGCAAACCTGCGAGCCAACATATTACATCGGACTGCCAGCGCCCTACGTTCCCTCTCAATATCCACTTGATCATCAAGGTCGTCGGTTACATAATGTCCCAAGTACTTGAACTGGTACACTCGCAATATGTCATTCCCATTAAGTTTAATCGGGGGCACATACTCAGGACATTTAGCACCGCCAGCCTTAAAGACCAAGAACTCACTTTTCTTGACGTTATATACTAGGCCATGTTCACGAGCATAGCCCTCGCAACAACTAAGCAGCTCCCTAAGCGCCCTAACCGTAGGGCTCAGCAGCACCATATCGTCAGCGTAGCTGATGTTGTTGACACTAACGTCATCAATGCGACATCCGATTTTTTTGCTGCTGAGCTCAACGATCAGATCGTTAACGTACAGGTTAAAAAGTTTTGGTGACGTTATCCCTCCTTGTCTTACCCCGCACTCTAGTCCGTACGACACCGACAGCCCATCGGCCCATCTCACACTGTTCGTCTGGTTGTAATACCAATACTGGAAGATACGCAACAGCTCTGCTGGCACTTTTCTCTCCCGCAGCTTTTTCCACAAAACCTCGTAAGATACAAGGTCAAAAGCACGGGAGAGATCTAAAAAGCAAGCATACACTGGCGTTCGACGTTTTGTGTAGTATTGCACCGTATGTTTGAGGCCAAGTATTGCACTTTCCGTGCCAAGATTATTCCGAAATCCAAACTGAGCGTCGTGTAATTTTAACAGGCTATCCAACCGTGCGTCCAGCTGACTGTCGAATACCTTTGCGATAATAGTAGCCAGGGAGATGGGTCGATAATTACACTTATCAGCAACGTCACCCGTTTTATTTTTAACAATAGGTACGACAATAGTTCGCATGAGATCACAGGGAAGGTACGAGTGACACATACATAGCGAGTAAAACATAGCGAGCACTCTAGCTATGTGAGGACCGGCATGCTGCAAGTGCTCAATGCTTAAACCATCGTGACCCGGGGACTTCCCTCTCGTCATTTTCTTAATGGTGCTTGACACCTGCTTGGCCGAAAAACGAACCAGATCAGAATCACGACAGCATCCGTCATCAAGCACTCGCAACGATGAGCCCAGCGGTGACTCCACTTTAAAGTGGTCCATAAACATGCTGGCGATGCTGCCCGGCTGATAAGCCCCACCGACACTCACAGGAAGGCCAGGCCTGATATCAAACTTTTTGGTAGCCTTCCAGAACTTGTGAAAATTATTGGCTTTACGAAGGGAAGCTACAATATCAAGCTTAATTTGTTCTTGATGTGTCTGACACCACACTAGTTTGCTTTTAAACACCTTTCGTGATAGGCACATGTCGGTGTAGATATTTCCAGAAGTTGGTTTATTGTGCCATACCCATAGCTGATATTTAAGTCTCGCCCTCGCGTGGGCGTCTCGGACGTGCTTGTTCCACCCAACAACCTGGCCTACATGTCTATGAGTCCGAGTTTCCACTTGGCTCTGTACCGCGGCTTCTGATAAAGTAGTAACAATACTTTCATACATCTTGTCAAGAATTTTCCTATGCTCAGTATTATTACAGTGCCTATTGCTGCACAAACCAAATTCCTGAGGGTAATCAATCAGCCTTAACTTACTATTACATAAGTCATAGAACACGCTTATTTGATCGCTATCCCTCTCGCCCCAAATTACTCTGCTACGTGATGTTTTATGGTCTATTAACTTTGGCTCTATCTTGTCTAACATACACTCAACAAATATGGGACAGTGATCAGACCAGAACACATCGTGCACAATACCTATCTCAGTAACCGTTAACCAAGCAGAGTGTGTGACGACACAATGGTCAAGCCATCGCCTACAACCGTGCGCATCACCGACAAAGGTATAGCTATTTGACTCTGAGCCTAATTTTTCAATATCCGCACACCTCCACTTTTGTTCGTTACAGAATTCTAAGAGTTCACAGCCAAATGACTCACCGGGGTGTGCGTTGAAATCACCAAGTATGTAAACCGTTTCAATGTTGCTAACTTCGACAATCGCACTAACTTCACTTAAACACTCCGTGAACTCTGTCAGATTTTCACTCGAGTCAGTTGGCATATAAATACTGAACACTATTATGCATCGGTCCCCGAGTGAAACTTTAATCGCCGTTAAACGCGCACTGACACAGCTGATTACCGTAACTGATTCAAAAGCTCGCTTACGCCACAGGATAGCAACACCACCATACGGTCGTCCTCTCAGTATTCCTGCTGAGGTATCAACAGCTGACTTCCCTGTGTACTCGAATTCGCTATGAATTTTTCCAAGATAGGGGATATCATGAGGAAGCAGCCATGTTTCCTGGAGGGCAACTATGTCAGCTGACTGACACAGAAAACTAACTGCCTCAACAGATCGCTTCACGGATTTGCAGTTAAAACTTACAAATTTACTCGTCCAGCTCCAGAAACCCTAGTCAAAACTACATTTGCTACAGATGATCGCGGGGAAGACCTGGATGAGATTCGCACAGAGCAAGGAAGCATGGCACAAAAGGGAGGAGGCCTTTGCAGGGCCTCAGCAGTGGGGTGGAACAAGTCTGCCAATGACGATGGTGATTATTAATTATGAAACACAAAGGGAATACTAACACGCAATATAACAACGTTACTACAATCTAATATAATGCAGCTGAGACACAATTTGAAGCAGAAGGGACGTGCCATGAATAAATAATGCGTATTTATTACATTGATAGACGGTTCGCATACAAATTGATTATATTACATAACATCACGCCTCGTTTCCTCGAAGGGTTAGGCAGATGTACGCACATTTTGCCAGTTGCGTTAAGTCCCATGTATTAGAGGGCGACTCTATTGCCATCAACTGGGCAGAAATCCAGATTCCGGGCTGATACTGGGAAATTCTTAATGACCAGTCAATCGAACCTAGGAGCAAATGTTCAGCAGGAGCGTTCTTCGTTTGCTCGACACGATGTGACGTGTCAAAGTGTAGGACGGTACAGATAAATGTTAAGGCCAGCCGCATATTATAATAAATTTCTAATAGATTTTTTTACGCGCGAATGCTCTTTTTGTTTTGATCTTGTACCCAACTACGGAAAAATGAAAGTTATCTAAAATTACGAAACAAGAAAATACTTAAGGCTGAAATCAAGACATGGTACGAAAAGGGACAACTAGACCCACGAGGCAATCGATAAGAATAGATTGACTGATAAGAAAATGCGGTATTTAACTTGGGAAGCCAATGACTATGACGGAAGGGATGCTGGTATTACAAGTCGCGTGTCCGATGGGATTTTCCAAGGGTAAAAATGACAATCTTCCATACAAAATTTCATCCCCCATTTACCCCCTTTAGGGCATGGATTTTCAAAAATGTGCTCACTTTCGCTATATAAGAATGTATGAAAGTTTTGGGTAGAATAGGGGAAGACCAAGGGAACGATGGATGGACTGTGTCTAAGATGATATGACTAGAAAGAGGGGGACTAACCCCTTTCTAGTCATAGAGAAGTATGGAAGAAAAAGACATGTCGCGCCGACCCCAAATACATTGTAATCAGGACAAGAGAATGATGTATATGTAAGGGCTCTCAGGCAGAATCAGTATTTCCAGTTATCTATAACCAGGACATTTCTAGCCCTAAGTAATAATGTATTTGTAATATCAATGTCAAGCCTTGAATCGATTGCGTAATGTTTTTGATTCGGGTCAGGCAAAGTGTTATTGGGTTTTTCCATCTAGAATTTCTCAGTAACAGCCTGGAGTATGGATTTGTGTCCGATTGATGGCAATAGGCTCGCCCCCTATTACATGGGACTTAATTAATATAACCACCGAAATGTGTGTACTATAGGTACTCCTCTGCATTACCCTTCGGAGATTACAGGCGTGATGTTATGTTTATTCACTGTTTCCTTCATCAAACATTAACAACACACAAGCTAACGATATAAACACACCATGTTCTCCCATTAACTCAAGAAATACAATTTTATTAACTTGTCTAGACGTTTGAATCTTAATACGACCGTTATATACCTCACTAGTACTTACATACAACTATGCACTTTACTATTTAATCATTTATTATATTCGCCTTACACGCAATCTGTACCAATTATTTGTAACGGACGGCAGGGCATTAAGTCAAGAACAAACCTGGACATACTATCAATCCAAAATAATATCAATCGTATTACAAAGCCATTAAGGAGAAATTGGTTTCGATTCTTTACTTGGTAGTTTTTATCAGATACCACGTTAACTCGACACTAGGAAAACTATATTGAACCTTATGTTAGTCTTGTTAAAGTCGTCACCATGTGCAGGGTGTCAGATGGTAGATCTTAACGAGATCCAATAAGATAGAGAGACGTAAGGCGAGAAGTTGGATATGGATAAATATGTATTAATTATCGAAGCAGGCTTTAATACAATGTTCTAGATTGTCACAATTGGGGCAGGGTCTAAAGCTAGTAAGGATAACTCCATGTGTGTATACGTGTGTTGCAACGAACTCGAAAATTTTTGAACTGATTTTGACAAACGTGAACATAAAATATTACCTACTACATGCGGTCTTCCAACAATCCAGTTTAAAAAAAAATGCAACATCATTCGATATCAATATTAATATTAAGTAATATTAAGTTCATTAGATTAAGTTCATTTTTTTTTCATTGGATGTTTAAGAAGCGTAATGCACGTATTTAAAACGTTCAAAATCTCAAAAAGTCCACGAGTTAAAATAAAAAAACCTCCCGACACAAAGCAAAACCTATGATTTAACGGCTGAGCAGGATTTTCATATTTTTTTTAATGCTAAGAACACTCTCGATCAAATGGAAAGGGAGCTAAGATGCCGCAGACCCTCTTTTTCTGCCAGGGTTTAGAAATGTTTACCAACTTCAATGTCAATGAAGCGCCAAAAGATCGTTGTAGCACTGTACTTTTGACAGATTGAGACTGAGATTAGAATGCGAACGATCTTTTTCTAAACGTTATTACCTCTTCGATCGTTTGACCACAGTGTTATTAGCAATTATATACATCGAACATGGAACATGATGCTTTAGATAAGATACAAGAGCTTAAATTAAAGTCGAGAGGTATCGTGGGACACCCGCACCCTCATTGGGTAACACACATTTAACCACAATCTGAACCAATTTGGAGGAAATTGCTAATCCATTGCTTCATATGTTCGAAAAAAAATCTGCTCAACAACGTAAATAACGCAATGAATGTTGTTGAACTGTCAACATATAAGCGATTAAGTACAGCTAGAGTGTTACGCAATTACCCCACCCCGGTTGGAACGTAGTTCTTTTTGCTGTATGCTATGTACTAGCTTCTTACCCGTGACTTCGTCCGCGTGAAATTTCTGGTTCCCCATTACATCAACCGCGGGCAGGGGCGGTTTTATTTGTTTTTCGCTTGGCATTCTTTCTGACTTTCAAGAATTTGGCTATCAAATGCAAAGAGAATTTTTCAAATCCGACTGAAAGTTCCAGAGATTACCCATACAAACTTACAAACAAACAAACAAATTTAACAGCTTAAACAAATACAAATAAAAATTGAAACGCATCCCGCAAGTCTAAACTACAGCTATATAATAATTATATATAGTTTACAAGTTAACAGAAGAACATAAGCTTTTAAACAGACGGACGAATGAGAGCTGCACCGGAAAAAGATATCCTTTTTTTGTAGCTTTCATTTGTCAAGTGTGCACAGTTTATCGCGCGATAAGAAACTCCGTTCCAAAAAGCTTTAATTGCACCATAGTCATTATTATCCAGCAATAGTAAACCATCAACATCTCCATCGACTCAGGAACACCGTGGGTGATTACCCACGGTGTTCCTTCACAGGTAGAAAGTGCGACCTTTTACAAGTCACTAAGTTTTTTTTGCGCACCGGGTTTTACCATCTGACAATCTCTGGGAAGAAATACCCAGAAATTATAGTAGAATTCTATGGGTATGATAATGGGTTATGTTCTTTGAGGATATCCTCATAGCAAGTTCCAAGTTCAATTGAAACCGTATTTTGGGTTTCTTAGTTCTGCAAAACAATTGGACGAGCTTTTAAGTTTTCCAAACAACATGAAGGAGAATTCCCGTAATTAAAAATATGGGCAATCTAGTCGCCATCTCATCTCAGTTACCATCAACGTCATAAAAAGGTCAAGCATGTAGGGAAATTACGGGTATTTTTGACATATTGAGACTGAGATTAGAATGCTTTAAAATACTTGTAAACGAAAAACGGATTCATTTATAATCCAAAACTCATTTGTTTGTTGTTGTTAATTCAAATAATTTAAAAACTAAGAGTAAATAAGGGTTATTTTAATTCACTTCTATGTAGTACGTACGTCCAAAACAAAATTATTCAGTCTACATAAGTATTATTCGTTTACTATGGATTTCTTGTAAACTAAAACTGTTGCCATAGCTGAATCTCCAGGTGCAGTGTGTCGTACTTTGAAGATGGTCAACGCTGTTCAGACTGCCAACCCTGAATGTGACGTATTTGAAGATGAATGGAGTAAAATTATGCATCTGATGTTCTGTGGGAGAAAGTATGCAAGGGAGTCCACTGTTACTTAAATTATATACAACAAAATGGTCAATTTTAATCTTTATTTATCTTTCTATGCCAACATAATGTAATTGGTGTTGTACCGCTTTAAATAATTAATTCCAAAGGTTTCTCGGTTACTTCACATTGAAAAGTTGGTGGTGATGGGCAAGGTAGATAGGAAAAAGACCTCCCGGCTGGTCACCTAACCGCTGGTCAGACCAAGTAACCGCACTTATTGGACTCTCTGTTTCGACCGCCCTGAGAGAAGCCGAGAACCGAAAGAAGTGGAAGAACCTAGTGCATACGTGACGAAGACAAAATAAATAAATAAGTTCTATACTTGACCTCAAATGTGCGTTTACGAAGACAAACCTTTCAAGCATGAACATCCAGACGGTGTCGTGATTCTGCAAATATTTGGAGCAATCCTTTAGCAACATTTTCATCGAAAGTCAAACTTACGATACGATATACATTACCCCGCTGTCAACATACATAGCTAGTGACAGCTTACTATTGCGCCATGTTAATCGCTTCGTTACTTGCATACCATTGTCATGAAGCAATACCTTCGGATGGAGAACACAATTAGATCATGTGCGAGTGGTAGTCATCCTTTCTCTTCTCATAGTTCTTCTATGTTACGTTCTCCTTATATTATGTTGCTTTATTTGATTAAGTTGTTATGTATCTTATGCCCGTTTTCATGAATACTTGGTGACACCTAAATGAGGGTTAAAGTCAAAGCATTTATTTCAAATAAGCATATAGAAGGCACTTTTGAACGTCAAAATTTACATCAAAATATAATTGTTCTAGTCGCCCCTTTGTAAAGATAGCTTCGTTTATAGAGAAGAATGGGCAAGAAACTACACCGTTACCCTTTTAGTAAAACGTTTTACAATATTTAATACTTATACGTTATTTATTTCATTGTAAGTGAAGACGATGGACCAAGAACAAAATTACCATACCCACGTTATAGGTAAAAAAAGCAAATGCAGATAAGGTAATAAATACATGGTGATCACATATTTGCAAACATTGTAAAAGTATACGATTTTCCTAAAATATCAGTGTGTGAGTTAAGTAATCACAAAATGTAAACCAATGTCATGAAAATAATAAATTATACAATGAATACAGCAACCAGTAAGATTTTGTCTAATATCATTGATTTTGCATGCTGTTGAAATTTCAACTCTAGGCTCCAATCAGCACCCTTATTGCGTACCCCACATTCAATCAAAATCAGAGGGTTTTGAAGGAAATTCCAAACCCATTGCATCATTGGTTTGAAATATTCTTCTGGCGGCTGAACTGTCAATCTGAAAGGGAATGCGATAAATTGTGATTTTAAGTGTGTTATGCAATTACCTGGTGGGCTCCAGGCGAGGGCGAGGGGCTACTGGGTGTGAATGTGGAACTGTGTCGCAACCGATGTGTTATCATGACCTCAGTGCGCCAAAACATGCAGTCAAAGTGACCTCTGAGCTGCTACCGACAACGCCGTGAATGTGGCGATGTTGGAAGAAGTAGAATACCTATAAATAATAGTCCAGTTATTGACACTGAACTTTTTGATGGTTTAAACAATAAGTACATAGTACTCGCTCAATGGTGCAGACCTTAATCTTACAATGCTCATTTTTTGCTCCGGCAAAAAATATTTGCATACAAAAAGTTGTATAGAGTAGTCATTTGCTTTTTTTTTTGCTCTTTGTCATTAAGTGTGAATTTTAATAGATTCTGGTGGCAACAGCTGTTGATTTTAATTTAATGTCTTAACGAAGTTACGAATACCGCTGCGTCCAGATATGTTCTACGGTTCTACTGTACCGTTCCGAACGGCGTTCAAAATAACGTTCTTGGATCATGACGCGGAACGGTAAGGACAAAAGAACATATCTGGACGAAGGTTAACGCACCTTCCGTCAGCTGTGCAACCACCCTATAACAAAAATTTACTAACATGCTATCAAATCACACGATGTTCTTTGAGTGTTTGGTTGAAATAGAATCACAACGAAAGAACCATTTTCAATGATATTTAATTTTTATTGTTTCTTAGAAAACTAATCGCGATATGTTTCAAGTTTCTCTAAAAAGTCCTCTTGACTAAAGAGGTGACCTTTTAACTTGCTGCGGTCAGTTCGTGGATGGGTTCCGGCTGTCATTCGTAGATCTTTAACAGCCGTTACGGGTCGTCAGAAGCCCAAAAGTCTGACAAGCAGTCTTACCAAGGAGTATCGTGATAACCAGTAACTGGGTTGTGCAGGTCAGATGGGCAGTCGCTCCTTATATAAAAACTTTCAGGAGCATCCGGTAATGCTACCGTTATCTAGAAGAGCGGTGACCTCCGCATGCGGCCGTAATGTCGAAATACGGAGCGTTTTTTGACACCTTAACGACTACAGAACCTAAACGCAAGTTTTATAATGCCTTAAAGTATATTATCCACTGCAGTACGCTACGCTCTGCCTAGATTGTGACGTTTCATAAGTGCCCATGTAGGTTTATGTGAAATAAAATATTTTGATTTTGATTTTTTGTAAACAAAATCAGAAAAATATATGCTAGTTAGATAGTGTGTCAAAACATGAACCAACTGATTTGATACGATAGAAAAAAAATCACGAACATACCTCAAAATAAATCTATTAACGATTATAAACTATACTAATAAACATACAATCATTCTGAAATTTGTCAGATTATTCTACAAGCAACAAAATATAAACGTAATAGTGTTTTTTTTATTATTTTGTATAACCAATAGGTTTTTTTTTGTAAATAGATAATAGTTGCTTAATTTTTTGTATTAAATTACAAGCGTTGTGTCATCATGCAGTCTGACAGTGGCCGCACTTTAGCTCATTTCAGCCTCTTAATGTCAAATACAGAAGTATGTATATGACAAATTTTCGTACGCTATGAATGTGACGGACTATGCGTGTACGCTCTTCTAGGAAACCTTAGCTTTAGACTAAAAGCCTAGCCCAGTCGGGAAAGGCTCGGCAGATTGATTCACCAAGAACATGACTAAGGAGTAAATAAACTTTTATTTTCCGGAAAATTTAAGTTTCTTTTCCAACAACAGAAATAGGTCCAAAAATAACACGTATTATCAAGTCTTGCATATGCTTACGTTCTTACATACTAATCGTAAACATATGTTATTCCCTACACATTACAGTGGGTTACATTTCTAAACGAGCACCAATTACGTGTATCAAAGGCCGTTGAGTTACGTTACGATAGCTGATAGAAATCATTTGCGAAACGTTTGTGCGATATATCAATCGATGTAAGGTTTAGTTCAGATACAATATAGCGACAGTAATAGTATTGTTTTTATTCAAACTCTTCTAAGATAACAGACCCCTGCTGGGTTGTTTGTTGCGCCACTTCTTCTTCCCAGCTAAAGCACTAGAAAATGGTGAAGAGAAGGCGTGTTGGGGGCTATCTTATGTCATTTTGACATTAAAAAGAGCTGTTTCTCAGCCTGGTCTGATGTTAAGTTCAAACTTATTAAGAAGAAGAAAGTTAATTATGTATTAAATCATTTTTTTTTGGCAGCGGGACCATGGTTTATCCACCAGGCTCTGCTTGCCTAAGGGTGATTTTTCAAGCCTCAGAAAAACAAACAGATAGATTTTTCCATATACAGCAAGATTCTCCGTTTTTCAATGGTCAGATAGTAGTTAACGGGCGAATAAAGTCTCTAACGGAGGAATAAAGTTATGTGCTTCTGAGAGCCAGTTAGGATTTTATCCCTCCGTTATACTCGTAGATGACGTTTTAGGTTTTATTTGACTGTTTCAATCGATTTTTGTTTTTTGTAAAGCGAAAAGGTCCCGTAATTTGTTAAGATGAATGTGTTTGAACAATTGACGACTTAGGAATCGAAGAAGAAGATGAAATTCATAATTATTTAAACCCACCTGAGAGAAAAAAACGTGTTTTACGAGAGAGTTCAGATAATTCCAACTTATGGGACGACAATGAATTTTCGAGAAGATTTTGCTTTAAAGAAGATACCATAGCCTACTTACTTTCATTGATTGAAGAAAAAACTTAACAGGAAACAGAAAGGTAAGTAATCTTTGTTAAACATTATTTCTACGCGGGATGCCAAGAAATAATGTTTAACTTATTTCTAGGCATCCCCCATCTTTACATACAATAATGAAATTAGCATAACCTACATCTTCATTATTATTTTTATTATTCCAGGAATAGTTGTGTGTGCCACCATTGCAAAAAACTACTACTCACCCTGCGATTCTATGCTTATGGCGGCATTTTTTATGTAACAATTTGAGATTAACACGTTTTGTTGCTATTCTCGTCTAACACGTTGAATACTGTATCTGTGCATCTCGCTTGCACATAGGCAGTGTGAAGTTCGCTAGCATAGACCACAGATAGCTATTCTCTAGTTAATATACGATTGCATAACATAACAAAAAAAAACAGAAATATTGAAAATATTTATTCGTCTGATAAACAGCCAGATTATTTTACACTCTAGTTAGTTATTCGACGACTTAACCGAGTACTGCAAAATCGGCTCTTGGAGGAAAGAATTCGCAAAATGTCAAAATCAAGTCATTTATTCAAATTATCCTAGAAATCAGCACTTATCGAAATTGAAAATTTCCCAAAACCCCCGCTCTTCACCAGTTCCAATTTTTTCATTTCAGTTAGCAAAAACTTGATTCTATAGAGTAGTAGGTATGCAAAGAAATAAACATAACGAGACACAGAACATTAAATTAATTTATTTGCCATCAGCCAGAACTTCAGTTTGCGTCACAATAAACCAAATAAACAGAATGGAATGAGGAACAGCAATTTTATGTATAACATGCCAATCCATCTGCTATTATGAAGGCAATTATCTGAATTTTCCCTTTTGAATCATGGTTTATGTGAACATTGGGGTTTAAACGGCAATCTAGGACACTAATGTTTGCCTAAATATTGAGTTTTCCAGCAGATGGCGTTATTTTGTTATCAAGTTGACAGACAACATTGATCTATTTTATTTAAATAGTGCTCTATTAACATCAAGCCAAATTTATCATAATATATCCAACACACATGTGTATGTTTCAACGACAAATTAGTATCCAGTCCATATAGAGCCTTATTCCTCTCAATATAATTACAACCAACTAAAATTAAAGTTAATTCTACAATTACTGCGGCTTTTTGCAGCAAGTATGCGACCAAGTCGTCCGTCCATAACAAGCCTAAAGGCATGTCAATACAATTATCATGTGCAATCAGTCATATCGGCTCAAATTGATCGACCGATGATATGGGACAAAGGAAACCAACTTTACTTTGAACTTTATTTGAATCTAGTGAAGGTTCAAAATGTCTAACGATTAGTTTTCAGTCAATAGACATTAGACTTGTAGACTTGAATTACTGGTGAATCTGAATAGCATAGTTATCAGACCGTCACGAGGTCTAAGAATATAAAGAAGATTTTAGGAATGCTTTCCGTTTGTTACACGTAATTAAACACTACTTCATTATTTATTCTTGGTAATGAAGAAGTATTGTTTTAATGATGATGCTACTCGAGCACGTGTGATCTACAGGATGACTGAGGGTGGATAGAAATTCATTAAGCTTACAAGGCGCCCGATGGGTTCCCCAAGGGCAAATAATTATGAATTCATCAAGATTATTTAGTTTGGTGTAATCAAAGATTGGTATTGGTTTCGGACCACTTTTATGACGATCACAGATATTCCTTTGACAATCAATAAGAAAAAATAATATAGGAAAATATTATTTTGCATTATTATTTATTAGCAGCGCTCCGCGGTTTCGGCCGTATAAGTCTTGATCCCGAAAGAGTGACTTAATAAAAAGTATCTTATGTGTTAATCCAGGTTATAAGCTCTCTGTGTTCCAAATTTACATCAACTCCGTTCAGCCTTTTTTGAGTAATTGAATTTTCAAATTTATAATTATATTATTAGGATTATCATATCCGATAACTTATTTGACTCGTTTTTGGTTTGGTCATGTTGAGAGGATGAATGAGAGGCGACTAACAAAAGGTATTCACAAGGCAGATGTAACTGGAAACGAAGGGAGGGGACGCCCTAGGAGGGCTTTTTGGTGATGTTCTTCAGAAAGGTCAGGTGCGTAGCACTCGCAAACGGCGTGCGTATGACCAGATGTATGAACATAAACGAGGCAAAAGGAGTATGTAAGGATCGTAGCAGGTGGCGTTCTGTAGTTCTGCCTACCTGTATTTTGTATGTTTGTTACTTAACCAAAGGAGCTAACTGGTTGCTCCTATTTTTCAAGGTTATCGTTCAAATTCATCTCATGTCAGCGACCAAAGTCTTAACATGATCTGACCAAGATTATGTCTGGACTTTAAAAGAGACTGTGACCTCTGAGTTTGTTTCGGCTTTTCTTCTCAGAGTAGTCAGATAGGAAACGCCGACCTCATCTAGTTTAAAAAAAATGTTTGACGTGTAAAAGTGTTTGTACAAACCCACTTACAGAAATAAAAATCATTTATCATTTATCATAAAGAATGGCAAAAGTTTATGAAAATTAATTGTACTTTAGACAGATAAAGACAGATTAGAATGCGAACGTTCTGATAAATACGGGAATTGCCCTCTGACAATACCTATTCAAATTATTCATGTTACCTGTGTAAGTAATTATATTACGTGGAAATAAATATAATACCTATAAACTACTTTCCTTTCCATGCTGTGAAACAAAACACAGCACACACAGCATTAAATAGACGCCTGTAATCGTCGAAGTAAGTTATGCCCCATGTAACAGCGGCGAGCCCATTGCCATCAACCGGGCACGAATCCAAACTCCGGACTGCTACTGAGAAATTTCAGATGTAAAAACCCAATAACACTTTGCCTGACCTGGGAATCGAACCCAGGACGTCATGCTCAGCAGCAGCGCTTGCGACCACTAGACCAACGAGGCAGTCACCATATTTTATGAAGAAAGCATAAAAAAGATGATGTTAGCTGGAAGAGCTTCCGCAGACGTATTTTTGGGTTAGTCTTGACCATTACTCTTAAGAGGTAAGCCTACGTGACGACTGACGGATATCCTGGACAAAAATTATAGTGACTGGTACAGGGGTACCTACGTCATTAGAAACCGGTGTTCAATGACGATCGTTACGTCACTCTTAATTAAATTGCGGTGGGAATACAAGGCATAAGCGGAAGCGAGTCGCGAGTGATTGTAATTTCTCTGGGTCCGTACCATAACCGTTTGTAGTTGTACCTAACGTAAAAGGTTAAAAATCGCATGACACTTCACATCATATCATAATCAGCCTATAACGTTGCCACTGCTGGATACAGGACTCCTCTCCGTGAGAGATAGTGGGCTGTAATCTACTACGAAAGCCCAGTGCGGTTTAGTAGATGTCACATGATTTCGAAAATTTTGTTTTAGGGCATTCCGGTTTCCTCACGATGTTTTCCTTCACCGTTATTTTGACACTTGATTGAGTGCATGGTAACCAACTATTGTTCGGATTTTTGCTTTAATAAAAACAAACAGCATAGTGTACTTTTTACATCTAATCCTAACTATTATTATAATTGCGAAAGTAGGATTGTTTGTTTGTTCCGCTTTCACGCCAAAACGGCTGAACGGATTTAGATGAAATTTGGCACACAGATAAGCGATGACCTGGGTAAGGACACATACTACTATTCATCCTGGATCAGAGACGAAATCACGGACAACAACTGGTTACTAATAATACGTTAATTAAGAATTTTTAAAATAAAAAACGTTCTGGCTGAGACTGAGGCTGTTTATTCTTAAGCTTTCAGAATTTTTATTTGATATCCCTAATTGACAGTACTAAAGAAATCAACATGAAACAAACACAATGACAATACCTATTGCTACCACGTCAAATAGGTTACAATTAAAATGTAGGCTAAGTCAAAATCGTCCGCCTCTGAAATAGCACTATCACTAAAACAATCTGACATTCACTCTGGCACTGACATTGTTAGAAAATCATGTAAATAACCTACTTGCAGAGTACGTTAGCACGTAGCGCGTAGGTGTGAAGGACATTTGCATGGTCGAGATCAATTTAATCGTTCTGTGACAAATTACGTACTCCAATGTTACACAGTAACTTGACATTGAATTTAACTTAGTATCCATTGTTTAGTTAATGGAACACGTTTATTTGATGTAAAAAGAACAGTTATTATTTTTGTTGTGTTTGTACTGAATCATAAAATATGCAGTTATACTTTAAGATGAAAATCTTAAAATGTTTATCTGCTTGCTTTTTCAAACCAATATTTTCTATGGAGTGATTGCTATAATTTACGGACCGTTATTGGTTAAAATTTACTGTTATTGTATCTTTACCAACAATGAAACGAGAAACTCATAGCTTCGCATAGTAGACCTATTGAAGTAGCAATCACGGATAAAGTAAGCTTACGAATCTCTTTATATGCTTAGTAGTTTGGAAAAAAAAATGCTACCATTGGTAAGCAAAACGATTAACCATTAACCTTCGATCGACTCATGCTGCTGTTACTACATTTGAGACACGAGCCCGAAACAATGCTCACACGAGAACTGTTTTCACAGCTCAGTCGCATCTCACGACTCACTCACATGTTCGATTAAGTATTTTGTACTTCAGGCGACATCTTAGCTTGAGAACTGAATCATAACTGTATCTGAAGTCAACATAATTGTCACGCGCGCAGTCATACTTATGTCACAAAAATATAGGTACAGAAGGTCGGCTCTATACAACGACCGAAATCACACGCACAATAGCCGTCGTAACCAACGGCGAATTTTTCTGGCACTAGATTTTCGAGAGTTGAAAACTCAACAGTGTTATTTGACGGGGTATACTTTATTGTATTTTCAATGCTCTGCTCAATACCGAGTGTTGACAACCCAATGCGCCAAAAAAAAAACCGTCGAATTAAAAAATCACCCGTATGTACCTGGGCATAGACCATGGGCGTACAGCAAGAATGGATAACAGCGAGTTCAAAGCGCACTCGTGCCTGGCATTCGTTTGAGTGAGACAAGATTTCCGTGTGTATGCGTCTACGTGTACGTGCGCTTATTTTTGCCTTCTGCACCTCTCTCATCTTTGGGATAATGTGCAGTAAATTATACAGAGGATCGCAATTCTGATGCGAATTGATATTCGTTACATTATAATTCATTCTGTATGTTTGTACTACATAAGTGTGACGTTGAACTTATCAATAATTTCCAGGCTTCACAGTTTACCGTTGATTCAGTTTATCTATGGTTTTGTAAAAAACATAACAGCGTAATTTAATTGGATTTAAAAAAAATACGTTCTAAAATTACTACACTACTATTTAATTTTGTAAGCCATCGCCTTATTATGGTCCATAAAAAGAAGGGATCTGCCTATAACCCCATGATACCACGACCACCACCACGACCCCCACGACCCCCACGACTTTATGACTGGAGCCGAGTAAACCCGATTCAGCGTTACCAACCCGAGCGTGACGGTTCAGTTTCGTTCACTGTTCAGAAGAAGTTTTCAATTAAAAAACAACAACACATTAACCACATTAGGTAGCGTAATATTTGTCCCACCAAAATCGTTTTTCTACGATGTCCTTCTCGCCGTCTATCCCTTTGTTGCACCTGCCATGTTTTGTCTCTGCATCACCCTGAGGTAGACTGGTAGAAAAAGCCTCAGGCAATGTCATGGCAATGGCATGTAAAAAATACTGTACAAAGGCGGACTTAATTACCGCCTCCGCCTTTGTACAGTATTTTTTTACTTGTGCATAGTTCTATTAAATAAATAATATTTCAAGTCACGTTTCCCCGCTACTGCTCATGCCCCGCACCACCCGCTATCCCTCAATGAATCACGTCGCGGCGGGAGTACGCTCACCGGCGCAGACACCGCGCAGTTTCACTACCGCGCCGGGCCAATATACCCGCGGCGACCAAAACAGACTCCCGTACGCGCTGCGACCAAACTGAACGAGTGTACCCACGTACTTGTGATCGAAGTGACCAAAAGTGTTGAAAGTGATAGTGGATAGAAAGGAAGAATTTGTTTGTAGTGTGTGTTGAAAGTTTAAGGGAATTCTATTGGATTATAATATAAGTTTGGAGGTAAGTGTTTGTGGTATTTTTATGGTAGTTAGTTGTATGTTTATTTGCTTTTTGTTGGGTATTGATAACATTATTTCCTTATGTGTTAACGCACCTACGTTGATGTCTACCAAATGTCTGTGTAAAAAGTGTCTACAAGACCTAATAAAGCTTAATCCGATTGTTCCAAACAAATCACCCAATGTCAAACATCGATGTTAATCTTATGTTTTTAGTGTAATTCAGACTAAACCAGTGGGTAATATTTTAGTTACAATAACTAAGTGTGAAGGGTAGGTACATAAATATTTGAATGGTTTTGGGTGTCGACTGTAAATTTACTGAAGCCGATTTTATTAGTTTTGTCAGGGGGTGTACGTTTATACAGTGAGCTCAGAATTTCTGGGACCAATTCCTGTAGCGTGCAGACAACAAGTCAAGCTAGACACGATATTAAGCGTCCAATATTTGTGGAATTAACAATCCAATTTGTATTTCAACGTACCTACGTTGAAATACAAATTTCGATGTAGGTACAAACAATCAAATTGTTTTATTTTTAACATTACCATGAGTAAATATTGTTTTTCGTGTTGATATCAAGTGTTGAATAAAGTTAATTAATAATAGTCATACAGTCCGAATTTCGACCATGGCAGCCAATCTCAACGGAGACTAGCCAGCCATTTACGCGGGATATTATAGTGTACAAGTGTGTGCGCAGACACTCTGGTGCACTCACTCATACAGTCCAAATGCATAGTCTTAATGTATACGCAGATACCCGCACACAATGTCCTAAGTTCGTTCTTATATAATTTCAGTATGTTTTAGGTCAATTATTTTTTTCTTTTTTATCTCCCAAAAACACAAACTATGGTAAAAGACAGCGAGTCTGAAATGCGACAGAAACTCTGGCTGTTTGCTACGTTTTTAAGGCTTAACCGATTTCGACGAAATTTGGCGCACGGGTAGACCATAACCTGCGTTAGGTTGTAGGATACCTTTATGCAGGTAATTCATAATTCATTCCCGTGGTACCATTTCAATCCTGAACGCAGGCGAAGCCGCTAGCGAAAGCTATATTTACAAAACTTATTTTTAATAATATTAATATCGTAACTTAATGTTGTATGTTTATCCTTTAGTTTATAAATAGTTTTACAGTTTTCGTGACTTAATAATTAGCTGAATGTGGTGGTGGTGTCAATATCTCAATAATTAGTCAATAGTGCGATTGTGAGAAGTTACTTTGTAATTCTCGTGACCATGATATTAAAGATTTGAGAACTAGCTGCGTCCTGCGGTTTCACCCGCATAAGTCTTAATCCCGTGGGAACATCGGAATAAAAAGTAGCCTTTGTCCTAATCCAAGTAGCGGTCTACCCATGTGACAAATTTCATTCAAATCCATTCAGTCGTTTTATCGTAAAAGCGTAACCAAACACACATTTGAAAAAAGAAATCTATAGTTAAAATATTAGTTGAGATGATCACACTAACAAATATTGATTATTTTTTGGAAAACTATTATATAAAAACAGAACAAATTAACAAAGAACTGTAACAAAACGACGAAAGAATATTTCGTATTTTGGCATTAAAACCACGCTTAGCCAACGCACACACAATACAGCACATAGGTCATCGCTCTGACTCGATCGCAATAATTTATTCTTAACTAAGCTCAAAATCATCATCATCATCACTTTCAAATTCCTCTATCAGTCGTCATCTCCGTAGTCCCCCCCCCCTTTCCACCCATATCATCTTCCACACAGACAATCCATGATTTTTTCGTTTTTCCCCTACTCTTATAGCCATCCACTTTAATTCTCAAAACTATCCTCACGACATTCTCTTTCCTCCTCATCACATGTCTACATGACGACCGATTCCCACACAACTTCGTAGTTACCGGTGCCAGTTTCAATCTTCCGATTAAACTAAGTACTCATTCCTAATTAAGTAAGCTCAAAGTAACGTAATAAAGTACTGCGAACGTGGTGATTATTTATTGATCTATTTAATATTTGTAAAAAAAAACCCTTGCTTTGATTGTGATCTGGTAACAAGTAAGTTCAGTAGTTCTCATCCTTTGTACCTTCAACAATCAATGAACTCAGCCTATAGCAGTCAACTGCTGGACGTAGGCCGCCTCTCCTAGGCGGCGCCACAACACCCTGTCCTCCGCCTTCCGTCCCAGCCACCATTTTAGAATAGAATAGAATAGAATAGAATTTCTTTATTTCGGACACAACATATCCATATAGTGTTAGTATACATACAAAAATAACTTATTGTCTAGTGTTAGTCACAATCAACCTCCGCACAAACTGTCGTATAATCGGAGAACCGAGACTCTCGGCTACAGTTTTCAGAATGCTGTTTTGACTTCCCCTCACTCTCCTCAGTAGCGACGCAGTTCTTTTGCGTATAATTGCAAAGAAGCCGTCGGTTCGGGCTTGCGCAAACATTTCCGACGCGCTACAGTAACGAGGCAGCCTCAACAACATCCTGAAAGCATTATTATATTGGACTCGCAGGGCATCAAGCGATCTCTTAGTATAATGGACCCATAGACTGCCCGTGTACAAACTTTGGCAATAAGCCTTGAATAGTGTTACTTTTACTTGGTCTGTACACCGCGCAAATCTACGGGACAACATATTGCTCCGGACCGCTAGAGCCCTGCGCTCCCTCTCAACGTCCACATCGTCCCTGAGGTCAGCATCAAGACAATGCCCTAGGTACTTAAAAGATGACACCCTTTTAACTGGTGACCCGTTTATAAGCAACTCGGGTCCTTCCCGTCGGTTCATCTAGCTAGCGGGCGTCCCACACTACCCTTGCCGATACACGGTCTGCACTCCAGCAGGCTTAGCACGAGCGCCCTAGAGAAGCGTATTGTCGACGGAAGAGTAGACAAAAATGTCGTTTCTGTGTAGACAGTAGAAAGTTTTCTACTGTCTACACAGAAACGAAACGCAATTGTACGGTAAAAATGGGTAGTTATACACATCACTAGCAACTAACCCGTTGCTATGGAAAATCACTGTCTATAAAGCAACCTGAGTCTAAGTGTGTCCTCGTGCTCGCGAAAAAGAGATTTCGAGGAGCGTAGAAAGCGATTTCTATTCTACAGTAGAGTAGAAACAGAAAACGCCATGCTAAGCCTGCTGCATGACGATTCTGTAGAAATCTCACCGTGAAGACCTGCGTGGAGTGAGCTGTCAGTGTCATCCCGTCTTGGTCAATCCCGAGTCACTGACAGCTCACTTCACCTAAGTTTTCACGGCGAGTACTACCTAACTTGGTACCTTTTGTCCAACATTTTCTCGGTATCGTTGAGCAGTTTTAAATGTGACTAAAGAACTTATTATTGCACTCCCATTGTTAAAGTTCTTATGAATGGCGTGACATTGGGTTCTATTTAGTTTCCTATGAAACATGAATGCATTTAGCAATAAAAACCATGATTTAATCCGAAAAAGTTACAAACAATTATTTTTAACTAGCTTCAGCCCGTTTTAAATTTTTAGTTTTCGGCTTCCCATTAGAGAACGAATTTTCGGAATCGGATTAGAAGTTCCGAAGATTACCCCCTACATAAAACGCACAAATTTTACTTCTTCATGATATTTGTACATACGATGCCATACAAAAAAAATGGCGTTCATTTCTCATAAATTACGTATCTACACAAATACGCTACTCGCGTGGGAATGTTATAAACCTGTTTTTATTATAAAAACGCATTGTTGGAATTAGCTTTCCTGCCATATGCAGGTAAACTTACAATCTTACCTAACAAATCTAGACTGCAATAATTCCTGAAGAATGTTTTGAGTATTTTTTATGAGTATCATAAAATTAAACATAATTTAGTTTTACAGTTAATAAGCCAGATCATTTAGTGAATAATAAAATGTTATCATAGCCAAATCATATAGTTTTAGAAGATGTAAAATACCACATTGTTTTGGATACTTATTAAACCCCGGATCTAATGTAACCGGTACAAACAGGTCAAACTAATATAGACGCTAGGTTATCTTTAAAAATAAATTAATGATTCAATTGATTTTTCCTTCTAGAAGCTTTACGGTGTAGTATAAACATACCTAGACTGGCTTTTTTAAGTAATGTCAGTTCAACAATTTTATTTTTCATTTAGCTATATAACAATGTAACTTCTGACAGCTAATAGCCAAAGAATAAAAAAAAGTTTGAAAAACTGTGACAAATTTAAAAACAGAATGATCCAGTTATAGACTGGCTTTTGCAGATAATGCCAGTTCTCTCTTTTGCTTTTAATTAAGTTCACTTTTGAAACAGATTTTTTCCAACATAATTGGAATTTTATTTATTTAAGTACTTTTTTATCAATCACGGCATACACTCAAGTTCAATTCAAGCTATGATAAAATACGATACCTATATATTTTTTGTAAAACATGAGTATATGTATATACAGTAGCTGTTTGGTTTGCATGGTCTTTAAATAATATTTGAGAACAGGATCTGCATGTTTTTGCCATATAAGGCGTATAAAAAATAATGGTCAAGTTAACCATTTCAATTTAAGGCTCGCTCACACTTCGCCCGTTGCGCGGCACGCAGTGCCTTTGTGTCATGCTGTCGCGTCGAGCCTGTATGTGGGAGCCTTTATGCATGCAATAATTTAACCAACTGTCGCGCAGTCTTTTGAAAAGATAACATAGATAAAAAAAACTTTAAGATCGAAAAATGTCATAACGATAGCTATGAACTAAGTACGATCCTTTTAAGGAAAGGTATTTTTTGATAATGTTTAAACATAATTGTGGGCATTTGTCTAATGGGTTTAGGTATTCTATTGTTAATAACTGGTGCTAAAGAGAAAATACTTTTACCCATCAGTGCCGTGGTTTAAAACAATATTTGATTTCACATAAATCTACACGGGCACAAAAAACATCAAGATCAGGATAAGCCTGCACAGTCCTCCCATACCTATTAACACTGTAATTTGAAAATATTTTTAAAGTCAATGATTTATAAAAGAGTAACCGTGGAGTTTCTTGCCGGCTCTTCTTCATAGGAAACGACCAGTTAGAACCGTGCACCTAGCTTCTGACATTACATAAGTGCCCGTGTAAGTTTATATGAAGTAAAATATTTTGAATTTGAACAGTTCAATCATTTAAATCGTGACCATGATATAAACTCACTCTCACTCAATTTCTCATTCATCTTAATACATAGAACAGGTGTGGTATATTAATAAGTATCTACTTACTTATATTTGACTAGTGGCTAGTGGTCGCAAGAGCTACTGCTGTGCGTGAGGTCCTGGGTTCGATTCCCAGGTCGGTCAAAGTGTTATTGGGTTTTTCTATCTAAATTTTCTTAAAAATATCCACGTACTGTTAATAAATATATAGTTGGTATACCCACATTTCGCCAGTTATGTTTTATCAACCGGGCACAAATCCAGGCTATGACTGATGGAAAACCCCAACAACACTTTGCCCGATCTGGGATTCGAACCCACTCGACCAATGAGGCAGTAGTGGCGCGATTTTATACCGTATATTATTATTTTCATGAGTCACCAAGAATACCAGTTATAAGAAGATAAGTGCAAACATTATCAGACAGATACATTAATCATGACTAGTTGCTGTTATCAGGTTTTCCCTACAATTAGGAAAATTATCGCCATTTTGGAATATCCAAGAAATTTGAGACGTGATCAAAATGATAGTAGTTTCACTGTTGGAATAAATTGAGGCTCTTTGTATGAGACTATCCTTGTGTTGTGGTTTAATATTATCATAATTAATGGGTTTTCTAAGATGACTAAAATTAACAAATTACGTACTTAAAGGGAAACAATTTTGGAACCCAAATAAACGAATACCAAGGAAAAATGGGTTCGCCCGAAATATCCATTTGTAATTTGTAAGTAAAGAAAAACAGAGGGGCTACTAAAGAAGACCATCGAGGAAACGACACGTTGTTGAGAAATAATTGTGTTTGTTCATATTTATGATATTAACAATTCACTCAATCATACACTTCAGTAACACGATTACCTACTTGTAGTTTCCTCAATAGAATTAAAATATAAAGTAATCTCTAAAAAACAAAATAAACCCTTTGTACGGCGTAAATGCTTCACGGAAAGTCATCAGTTTTTTTTTAATAATGCCATCACATGTTTTCTATAACGTGTTACAAGTTACATTTTCAAAATTTGTTTTTCTTTTAATAACACGAAGGAAAACCGCCCATTTTAGCTTCTACGCTGCTAATCTAAATAAGCGCCAGAAGCTCGGTGCGTCCTTATGTGAAATTGTAATACGACAACGTTGATTATGTAAGTTAAAAATGTATGGAGTCTCTGGACTTACATAAAACTCAGGTCTTCATCCAATGCGAGTAGGAAGCGACCTGCTACTTTCCTTACATATTCCTTTTTCTGCGTTTACGTTCATGCATACACGCACGCCTGTTGCGAGAACTACGCGCTTGACCTTTCTTAAGAACATCACCATAAAGCCCTCAGGTCTTATTCGTACATACTTATTACACAGTACTCAATCATGATGATCAATGCTTCTTTGTTCTCTTCATCATGTAGGTAGGAAGATACCCTTTCCCTGCAGTCAGTTAAGCCACCATCACTATTACATACTCGTATTATTACACTCATATCAGTTTTATATCGAACACCAGATACAACTAAATTGCTACCACATATCTCTCGATTAATCCGATCCGAATAATCGATACTGCGTTACCTTCACAATGTGTCAGGATTTCCTCGGAGCCCCTACATTGTAGCGAGTGACGTATGAATGTACATTCAGTACGGTCGATCACACGTCAAAGTCACACTTGAACAACGAAAGCTGCCGTACTGCTAAGATGTAAAGGCGTTTACAAAGTGGAGTTGGGACTTTGTACGTGCGGTTGTCTGTATCTATAAAGACTGTAGGTAAACAGTGTTCAAGGCCGGTCGGTGACATTTGGCCGAGAGGAAGTGGCGTGTTAGTCCACGTTCACACGGACGTAAAAGTTCTTAAAACTTCAACGCACTGCTTAGCGCCGAGAGTTGAAAATCCCGCCGCGACATGTTTACGTCTGTGCAAACGTGGTCTTAGGCTGTCTGTAAACTTCAGACTTTTATTTATAGCCCGTAAGATATGTTGGGGAAGTGTCAAGTGGAGGAAGTGCAGGTTTTCTCTGCTTCAATGGCATAGAAACAGCGTGTTTTCTTATTGTGGTCTCGATTTGATTGTTTGTATTTTAAAATTTGCGACTGCCTCGTTTCTCTAGCGGTCGCTACTGCTGAGCATGAGGTCCTGGGATCAATTCCCAGATCGGGCAAAGTGCTATTGGGTTTTTCATGTGGAATTTCTCAATAGCAGCCCAGAGTCTTGATCTATGCGAATTTGGGTGTACTAAGTGCATCTCTGCCTAACCCCCGAAGAATACAGGCGTGATGATATGTAAACTTTAAATGACATAGTTTAAATCTCATGTAAATACACATCATATACTAGAATCGTAAGACCAAATCGTCTAGTTTCTACTCTGACGTATACAATCTCTTGGATAGCCATAAATAAAACACAAAATTCACTATATGCCGTCGTCATATAACCGCAGAGATTCAAGACAGTCGCACAAATGTTAATGATACCACCAATTGTTTTGTAGAGTGATTATTACGAGAATTATTTCGAAGCAGGCAAAAAATTAAGTGGAAGAAATGTATGTAATTTTAATTTGATTACCGTTGATTGATGAAATGGACCAATTTGAGGCGAATTATTGCTGGTATTTTGTCAAGATTTTTCCTTACGTTGAGAGCAATAAAATGGAGTTGAAGTGCATGATTATCAACTTAAAACTCCATCTTATATCTTACTGACCAGCGATCAATCTGCCCAGGCTTTCCCCACCTTTGTTGTGGTCAGCTTCCAGTCCAATCGCATGCAGCTGAATACCAGTATTTTACTTGGAGCGACTGCCTATCTGACCTCCACAGCCCAGTTACTGGGTAATACGATACCCTTTGGTAAGAAGTATTAAGGCTTCTGACTACCCGTTACGACTATCAAAGATCTACGAAAGACAGCCGGGACCTACGGCTTAACGTCATCAGAGGTCATTTGGTTGCAAATGACCACCCTACATACCCTCAATGTATTGCCAACATATTACCAGTAACCCCGTATTTCACTGAGCAACACAGTTGTGTTAAACCTAACTCACATCGATAGCACTTTCGTTAGTTTGAGTCCAAATTATTTCAATCAGAAAGAAGCTGATATGTTTTTTAACGTTGCTACATTCTTGCTAGGACGCTAGGACCCGTTGTACATACACTTTTCTTGTCGTGAAAATCTACAGTTGATTCGCCGTTTGTAAGCAAGGTTCTTAGTGTTGTATGGATCATATACAAGCTAACACGATTATTCTGTGGTACCGTAAGAGAACCGTGCCGTGAACAAGGGGCCTTATTTCCAAATAAAAGCTCAAATTACTGATCCTCCCCGCTTTATCCCCCATGCATGCCACTGCATCTCATGATTTCTGGTCAGGTTCAAAGAGGACCACGGTGTGTGACAAAGACTCTAACAAAAATCTCCGTTATGGACAAATTAAGGCTTCAGAATTGATTCTCAACAACACAGGCGCTTACTGGCGCCTTGTTTATGTACCAGCGTATTTCTATATATAGCCACTACGTCGGGAAAGTAGCTGCTACACTAAACTGTCAGCTAACTGGTACCTACATTTATTCTGTGCAGCTGTCGCTTTCTCCACTTATCTGGCGAGGATGTTACAAGAGCTGAGCTGAGCAATAAGTAAGTGTAGATAGATTGATGATGATTGCTCTGAAGATACTACGAAAATAATTACCATTGTTTCAAGTTAAGACCCGAGGTACTACGGGTAAAGGAATATTGTTTTAGGTTGAGATAAAACTCTTGATTTGAAACCAATGGATTTAATAATGTAGAAATAGAAATACTAATTATTTGCATAGATTATACCATGTAGTTGTTTTCAATTTGTATTTTTCTTTTATTAGATACATAACACATATCATAAACTCACGCCTTCTCCCATGGGGGTAGGCATAAACCTCAGGACACCACCTGTTACGATACTACACATCCTCCTTTTGCCTTGTTTATGTTCATACATCTGGTCATACACGGGCACCGGTTGCGAGTACTACGCACCTGACCTTTCTGAAGAACATCACCAGTATGGTCACTATATGTACTATGTGTGTGTTTTGTCACTGTGTGTGTGTTTGTGTGTGTGTTTGTGTGTGTGTATGTGAAGTGTGTGTGACTATTATCTTCTTTTACATTAAGTGACTCTAAGAACGTTGTAGGCCTTGTAGACTGTAGATTTGTAGACCATTGTCTATTTGTTAAGCATATGGTGATTGTTGACGGGCCTACACTGTCCTCCCATACATATTAACACTGTAATTTATAACATTGTTAAAGTCTATTACTTTTAAAAGAGTAACCGTGGAGGAACCGACCAATTGGAGTCGAGCACCTAGTATCTGACGTTTCTCATGTGCCCATGTATGTAGGTATAAGTGAAATAAAATGTTTTGATTTTGAAATACATTTTAGAATGTACATGTTTTGCTTTTATCACAACATGTAAGTATTACAGGTTACATTACAAAATGTTGTTGTTGTTGTTGAAGAAGACAAATGCTGAATATCTATTTTGTTATGGCAAACCGTCTGATTTGAAATGTGTCATCAAAAGTGGTTTAAGGGAAAACAGGGAAAAAGGGGCGTGAAACAATAAGCGGCAAGAATAACAACAAACTGCTGCCCAGCATGAATCATAAAATACTGATAATTTATTTATGAAACATTGTATGTCAAAGTCAAAAGCCAAAGTCACCGCATTTATTTCAAATAGGCCCATAAAAAGACACATTTGAACATCAAAATATACATTAAAATAGAACTGATTCTAGGCGCCACTTCCAAAAAGTAGTTTCGTATGGAGAAGAAGTGGCAAGAAACTCCACCGTTACTCTTTTAAAATGTTTTACAACATTTTGTATACATTAATTATAATTCTATATATGAAGACGATGCACCAAGAATAAAAATACTATACCACAATTGGTAAAAATAATTAAAAATAAAGCAAAGGCAGATACATTAATCACGTGATAGGTACATTGTGCTCACTTATTGACAAACATTGTAAAAATATATGATTTTCCTAAAATATTAACTACGAATAAGTCACTGTGTGAGTAAAGTAAAAATAACAAATTATACGATACAATAAGCAACTAGTATGATTTTGTCTAGCTTCTAGATTGTCCTATGGAGCAGGACCAGCATGTTGTGAAGTTCAACTGGTAATGGGATCATTCTCCAGGGCACCTGTCCTACCGCTGACGAGGAAGCGTCTAGCTTAAATCATTGATTTTCACGATGAAGAAACGTACACAAGTCTATTATAATCATGAGATACATTGGATGTTCAACTGGTAATGGGATCATTCTCTAGGGCACCTGTCCTACCGCTGACGAGGAAACGACTAGCTTAAATCATCGATTTTCTCGCTGAAGAAAGGTACACAAGTCTATTATAAGCATAAGATACATTGGATGTTCAACTAGTAACGGGATCATTCTCTGGGGCACCTGACCTACCGCTGACGAGGAAGCGTCTAGCTTAAATCATCGATTTTCTCGCTGAAGAAACGTACACAAGTCTATTATAAGCATGATAAACATTGGATGTTCAACTGGTAATGGGATCATTCTCTAGGTGTAAAAGCTTAAAAAAAGACCAAGTAATAAACGTTTTAAGATAACTGTTAGTTAGACAAGGACAGCACTATCGTACAAGTGACGTCACAACTATGCAACTTCATACTAGCGTCGTACATTCTCAGTACCGCGCGACAGGGACGGCAATAATCCCCTCCAAAAACTTTTAAAGCGTGTTTCTTCTTCAAATTTACACCGATTTAACTGATTTTTACGATTATCTCATTTTTACTAAGCCTTCTTTGAAATTACATTATTTTTATGAACATTTTCATATTAGTCATCATCCCAATTGCAAGCACATACAAAAAGAATCATTCAAATAGGTGCAGCCGCTTTGAAATGTGTGGACAATCATTTATATCCATTGAATTTTATTTTAGAGATAAATCTCGCCATGTTGAAAAGGGCAGCTGGCCTGAAAGGTTGGTGCCGTTACTCATCATATCACATTCAACACACATTGTGTTTAAAATGATACGTATTTATTCAAACCTCAATTAAGAACGTTTTGCCTATTTTTGTATCCTAAACCACAAAATAGCCAAGTAACTGCAACCACCTTGGACGCAAGGAGGTTGGTCACAGTTCTAACCTAACATTACCCGTTTAGTCAGAGTATCCGCTGTGTTACTGAGACCAACTGTGAAAAAAAAACAAGTAAAAACAGAAAAAAAAAATTTAAAGAGTGAGTAGTTCTAATAGCCCAAAAAGTTTTTGGAGGTCTATTCATTTCAAAAAGCGTACATCATTAACAGGGCAAATAATTTTCTAGATCAGTTAAATATTTCCCGTTTTAAATTGTTGTTGACTTACTTATGTCAAGTCATTAGTAATGAATACCCACTGTATAAGACTTGACATTCTTGGCAGCAGCCAAAAGGACTCAGGACTCTTACTCACGATCATTAAAATACCTCTGAGTCATGACAATCGAATGTTTTTGTGTGAGTGTCCCTTTGCACTGCGACTGAATGTTTTCTTTGATTTGTCGTATAATTGTAGCCTTGCAATATCTTCAGTGCTTATAATTTAACGTGCACTGGGAGGTACTGTTGTACCTATCAAAGATCAGTTTCTGTTGATTGGCTTTTATTTATACTTGATACTTCCCAGACAAATTGTCTCACAAGTCCCAAGGACCGGACGAAAAATTCTGCGTATTTCGTGTTTTCGTTGGTTACCATTTTGGAGTTCGGGTCTCACAAGTTTTAGTTTTAACTTGTCGTTGTTGTTTAATCAAAACCTAATCAAATTAATTAAACAACTTCATGTTTTTGCCAGTTTTGTTATTTTTATGATTAACTATAAAAAGATGACCATATTTAGTATAACCTATTATGTTACTATTTTTGGAAAAATTATAAACCGGAACATCTCCTAAGTTTTTTAGATCTTCCGTTTTGCCTTTGTACGGCAACTTCTATCATAAATGATCATAATAAGCTTTTTACTCGTATGCTGTTACTAGTTTTATAACTTTAAATATATCAACCATAATTCTATTATCTCCATTCGTCTATCTCTTTGGCCATTTACTTCTAATATCATAAAAGTCATCTTAGTTTACTGCATGCATTATTAGATCTTTTCTAAAATCTTTATCAAGGTAATTTGATTATACATATATAAATGATATCAAATGATATGTTATTCGCAAACTATTAAACCGTTCCCACCATATCTTCTATGATAAAGTATCTACAAAACAATTAAGATTTGAGTGCTTCGTTGTCATTGAGGCTGATTAAGTGGGTTAAGTAATTTATATGTTAAATACCGTTTTTATTGTACTGGATATAGTCACAATACCGTCAAGTCATACTTATTGCACCAATGTGACTTTTTCAATTCATACGTACTTTCTGAGTTTATCTTGGACGTTACTGACATCGGTGAAGAAAACCAGCGTGAGAAAACCTGGACTTTATAAGTCTGAAATTGCCAACCCGTCTTGAGCAAGCGTGGTGATCAATGCTCATGACTTCTCTGTATGAGAAGAGGCCTTTGCCCTTCAGTGGGACAATAAAAGGCTGGTATGATGTTATTATTACTAGACATTAAAGTGTCATCTTCGAAGGAGGTCGCGGGAACAGAGGTAACTTTCTTCTGTGAACAAGTGATAGTTATGAAGTTCAAAATCCTGCCCTCTGTGCCCCAAAAAATGCAGGTATAGTGACCTCTGACCTCTGACCACCGACGAAGCCGTGGAAGTTTTGGGCCATCAATACCTAATACGCTGTCGTGTCATCGACACGACGATGCAAGTTTCTGGCTGCAGCTGCTACTAAGAGCTTACTTACTTTAGAACTCAGAGACATTCCATTGATGCAGTTTCTAGTCATTGATACTCTCTTTACATTAGAGGACGGAAGTGGTTCAGGCGCGGATCTAGGTTTTCGCTCAAGAGAGCGAGGGGGCGAGAGAGGGGGAGGGGGGCGATTTCTCCATTCTTCTATGACTGCGACTTATCTATCTATATCTTAGTAGTGGTCGCAAGAGCTACTGCTGAGCATGCGGTCCTAATGGTAGGTTCTGGCTCGATTCTTAGGTCGGGCAAAGTGATTGGGTTTTTCTATCTAGAATTTCTCATTAGCAGCCCGGTTTCTGGATTTGTGCCCGTTTGATAGCAATAGGCTCGCCATTTTGTTTAGAACCATATTCCACAGGACTTAACAGAAATGGTAACATGTTGGTGTTCTACTGCTACACCTCTGCCTAACTCTTCGGAGATTACAGGCGTGATGGATATAATAATATGTATCTTTCATGTGTTCTCGTTTGTCCGCTATCCGTAAAATCATCACACCACCTTTTTCGAAGACCTTTAGAGTGGGAAATATTTAACGGGGACTCTAAAAACTTATTGACCTTCTAATGAAGAACACTTTTTTTTATTTAATTATAATAAATACTTTTTGCGCTTCTAATAATTCACAGATTTTACTAATTAATTCTCTTTTTAACTTTCCGGCCTTGTCTTACATTTGGTCTCAGTAACTAAGTTAGGGTAGGACCTACCCCGAGACATCCGTCGCCCCCCAACATCAGGCCCCGAGAAGGCGGCGCGCGTAGTGTTCCGCGCGCGCCGCTCACAGACGTTGCGGGGGGAGTACACCTCACTCCCCCCGCCCGAAACGGGGCCCGCGCAAGCGGGCCGGCACTAGCCGGGGATGCGGAAGAATTATGTGTTCCCGCGACCCCGGCGTAGGTGTGAGATGGAACACCGGGGTGGTTTTTAGTCAGTAAGAGTCTGACAGACCCCTCCGCCCGCCCCAGGGCGGAGGACATCCATGAGGATTTTCCACACCGGGAACAAAAAAAAAAAGGACCTACCCCGACCAATGGTTAGGTCAGGATAAAAGTATGACTAACTGCGCTTTAATTAAATTGGTCGCAGTTACTTAGCTATTTGCTATTAGCTGGTCCTAAAAATATTATTGTCCAATAATATTTTTAGGACCCCAAAATTAGATATATAAAGAGGCGAAATCATTATTTTGAAGTGGTCAATTATTTTTAGGAGCTCAAAATGTTATTATGGGATCGATTACATACATGCCGAGTAAAAATCCAACCTAAAATAGAATACTCGTAAAAACATTTAATCTCGCCTGTAATCCCTTACTTCTGGAATGTTGACACTGGAATGTCAATGTCAAACTAGAATAATTTAATTTAATTTGAATTTAATTTATTTATTTAATTCAGACACAGTGATCCATATGTATATGGGTATGAAATGTGACGGCTGCAATGCCGATATTAACGACATGTTGTTTATGGAGTGTGCTCAAGGAAAGTGTAAGAAGCTTTACCATCTCAAGTGTCTGGCTGTGACGACGGAGAAGTATGAGGCGTTTACACAGGAATACAAGAAAAAATGGGTGTGTCCAGAATGCTTAAGCGCTATTCCAAAACGAGGGAATTCTGACACGCCAGTTCGAGGAAGCATAACCACAATGGATAAAACTTTTACGTCTGGTGCAAGCGACTGCTACGTAAACACTCAGCGCGGTAGTCGTCGCAACCCGAATGAATCAGAAATTGAACACGATAATAGACCATGGGAAGGACTACAGGAGTTTCGTTTGGAAATAATAGCGCGACTGGATGAACAAATTAAGCAGTATGCATTACTTCAAAATAGATTTATCAAGACAGAGACTGAACTGCAAGATTTGCGAAAAATTATGGAGGTAGTTCAAGAAAAGGCAAACAAAGTGGATATATTAGAAACAAAGATGAAAGACTTATTAAAATCAAATGAACTCTTACGAGCCCGTCTTACGAGGGAAAGTTCGAAGCTGGATAATGCAGAGGGATTTGAAGCGCATAAGAGCCAAATAATGGCATCATCAGAGACATTTGTAGACATTCTTAAAAAAAAAACAACAAACTGACAATTCCACCGATATGATACCAATCAAAGAATGTGTGGCCACGAAAACCACAAGTTCAGTATCGGAGAACAAGACACCGCTATCAATAGATGAAGTGAGTAAAATGAGTACTAGCTTAGTGGTGGTAGCGGAAGAAGAGAAGAAAAGTCTGAATAGAGAAGACAACTGGACAGTCGTAAATAGGAAGAAAAACCGATATCCTAATACAAACGTGAAAAGAGGAGGAAGTACTACTGTAAATGAAATTCAAGGAACGGAAAAAACAAAATATTTACACGTCTGGCGTCTATGGAAGGAGACTGAGGAGGAAAACTTACAAATATACGTAAGAAACATATGTGGATTGAATACACCAGTTAAAGTAGAACGAATTAAACATAAAACGGAAAGGGATTATGCATCCTTTATGATTGGAGTACCGGAGAGTAAATATGACATATTATGTCAACCTGAGAATTGGCCAATAAATGTTGAGTTTTGTGAATGGGTTTGGTTTCGTAGATTTCAAAAACCAAAAACCTCGGAATAAATCTACCCTAGACATATATTATCAGAACGTAAGAGGTCTGAGAACTAAACTAGAGGAGTTTTATGTAGGCATATCAAGTCTTAACTCGGATCTATTTGCTATCACGGAAACTGGCCTAAATGAATCAATTTGTGATACCGAATTTATCCCTCCTGGGTTCACTATTATGCGATGTGACCGAGCGGATGGACGAAAACAAGGTGACGCGTGTCTTGTGGCCACACCGCGAATCGAGCTGCGGCGAGTAGCTGTACCTAGCGGAGTAAACATTGATGACCATGTTTTCGAACTAGTAGGTGCCACTGTTTATTTACGTAATAGGTTTTTATTTTTTATATGTGTTGTTTATATCCCACCAAATAGTAGTGAAAATGAGTATGGGTTGTTGTTTAGAATCATTGAACAATATTGTAATAATTATCGGGAAGTGGTAGTGATAGGAGATTTTAATTTATATTCATGTACTACAAGCATTACTTCATATTATGAGTTTCTTATGACATATTGTGGGTTTACTCAGAGCAACAGAGTAAGTAATTGCAATGATCGCTGTTTGGACTTAGTATTGAGTACATTTGAGGAGGGGGAGTGTGTGAGTGTACGTGCGACGGAGGCGGCGCTCGTGCCGGTGGACGCATATCACCCGCCGCTAGAGGTATCCGTTAGCCCGTGTTTACGTGCAAGTACCCCCTTAGAGCCAATGAGTCCATTGACATCGGAAGCGCGTACTGATGTCAGTTGGAACTTTAATAAAGCCGATTTTTTTCTATTATATTCAAAGATCGCAGACGTCGACTGGACTCCTTTATATAACTTAGATTTAGATATGAGTGTAAAGTATTTTTATGACACGATTTATTTAATTATAGATGCCTGTGTTCCCAACAAAAGCGAAGTCGTGTACGCTCGAGGTACATTTATCCCGAGTGGTATACGGGTGAGATAATTCGCGACATAAAGCTCAAAGCTGCTCTTCATAAACAATATAAATGTAGTGGTTTAGGAAATGATTACGAAACGTTTGCTTAGTGTAGGACCCAAGTAAAAGAAAAGATTTTAGTAGCACAGGATCGTTATCGCCAACGTATACAAAACCAAATGTCGAGCGACCCTAAATCTTTTTGGGCTTATGTTAAATCTAAAAGAGGTAACACTAGAAGCCCAAAGATTTTTAAGAACAAAGAGGCCTTGACGTGTGAACAAGCGGTACAAGAATTCGCTGAATATTTTTACTCAGTGTATAATGTAGATAAACCTAAATTAGATGTGAATGTGGCGATAGTGGAAGCGGGCAGTCAAAACGGAGCAGGGTGGGTTCATCTTGATAGACTGGAGTTTGATGACGTGGTACGCGCCCTGCTGAAACTTAAGCCGAAGAAATCGTCAGGGCCTGATGGTATTCCGCCGTACATTTTTAGGGATTGTCGAATGGAATTAGCGAGACCGCTGTTGCACATCTACAATCTTTGCCTTAAATCAGCTGTGTTTCCCGAGATGTGGAAGATTACCCGGGTCATACCGGTGCTGAAGGGAGGTTCGGGAACTAAAGTTGAAGAATACAGACCGGTTGCAGTATTGTCATCAATGGCTAAAGTATTAGAATCGGCTATTCATAGGAGCGTTTTTGAGCAAGTCAAATCACAACTTACAGACGTGCAGCATGGATTTCGGCCAACTAGAAATACAACAAGTAATTTACTCAACTACATGGCAGATGTAGTATTTCGATTTTAGAAAAGCGTTTGATTTAGTCGACAATGACGTGTTACTGAAAAAATTAGCAGGGGTCGGTTTCACCCCGCATTTACTTAAGTTTTTTGCAAGTTATATGAGTAACAGGCAACAGTATGTTGACTTTGTTGGATACCAATCAAACGCATATTACACTAGATCTGGGGTAAGCCAAGGAACTAATCCTCTGGAGTTTCTCTTAATGATTAACGACCTACCAAGCGTTGTGCAAGATGCTAAGTGCTTACTGTTTGCCGATGACCTCAAGCTTTATCTCCCCATCACAAACCTGAATGACTGCGAAAGACTGTAGAGAGATATAGTCAGAGTAGTAGCTTGGAGCAAGAGTAATCTCCTGCAGTTTAACACATCTAAGTGTGTGATCATAAGTTTCTCGCGCGCACACACACCCATCACATATACTTATACGATGGATGGGGTGCCGATGGATAGGGTCACTCAGGTGAGGGACCTGGGAGTTCGTTTCACCACTGGTCTCACGTTTCGTGATCATATAGTTAAGGTATGCAAAAAAGCATATAGAAACCTAGGATTTGTGCTTAGAATGGTTAAAAACTTCAAAAATATTAAAGCTATAATGGCATTATATAATGCTTTAGTAAGAAGCCAACTAGAATGTAATGCAGGTATCTGGGCTCCACATGAAACTAATAGTCTCATGTTGGAGCGAGTACAAAATAAATTTATTAGGTTCAAATACATGAAGGAATACGGGGTTTATCCATTTTATCCATTGATGTATCCAACTCTATTTGTCTTGGGTATAGTCGGATATAATGAACTGAGGGTCAGGAGGCAACTCACACTAGTGACTTATATCTTTAAAGTAATTAGAGGGAAGATACACAATGCGGATATATTGCGAAGGGTGGAGCTAGTAGTGCCGGACGGGTATGTGAGTCGTCGTCGTCAGCCGCGGTTGCTGGCCGAACCGCGCGCGCGAACTAACTTACTGTGCGAGGCGCCGCTCACGAGTCCACTCCGCACTCTCAACCTCATTGCTGTTGACTTGGACATATTCTGTTGCACATTGGGTGAATTTACAAGAACAGCTACCTTTAGAATTAGCTATGGTTAAAACAGTGGAACTATTTAAATTTTCAGTGTGCTACAATATCGTATTGGGTCTAGCCTGTAAGGATATTTGTATGTTTAGAGTGAATAAATAAATAAATAAATATTTCTTTGACACATGATTGCTATAAGATTACCGATAAGACCGTCACCTGTACACTTCCTATTTATGTTTCCCATACGAGTGTACAATAAAGTCAATCTCTTTCCACGTAGCGCAATCTATCACTACTATCTGGAATAAGGCACCTGTCCCACCGCCGGCGATTAACGAGAAACGCGTAGAGGAACCCAAAACGAGGTGACCAGCACCGAGCAGCGAGTGGGTGACGATGTATGAGAAGAGGCATTTGCTCTGCAGTGGGACAATTATAGGCTGGTATTATTACGCGTATTTACCGAGCGTGAGTCTTTTAGCGACTGTTCTACTCGCCAAGGGAGCATCGCTGAGATTATAGACTATACTCTCTTCGATAGCTCTTTTGGCTGCGACAAACGAGTCATCGCAGTGTAAATGTGGGGTTAACTGTCAGCGATCATCTATTAATATACAGGTTGGCACCCTGTATCGATTTGGGACCTCACGGGTCACCTTATGTGGGTGATTGGGACCTCAACGCGCAAATTGCAAGTATGAATTCAGCCCATGATTCGAGACGGGGGTCCCACGTGGACATTTTTCATCTGTTTTCAATAAAAAACGCTATCATAATTATTTATTTTTCAGAATATGGCACATAATGTGATATGTATGAAAACAGGGACAAATGAAATCACAGCTAGCTAGTAGCACACTGAATTTATTTGATAGGCGACAAGGACGGGTTGCAGCCACCCTCTTAATTCACAATTAACAACATTACAATATGGTCTTAACATTAGTGAATGGTATCATCATATTCTGCCGTGTGGCTTGCAAATATTGGTATACTGAACCCATGAAGGTTGCGCCTGTCACCCTGCCACCCTGTATGTCTCGTATACGAACACGGGAGTCCCGAGTAAGTATAAAAAGCAATCTTCTGTATGTTTCATGAGCGAGAAAAATCGCTGATAGCAACTCGCTTCCTCGTCAGCGGTGGTACAGCATGTCGATTCTGTAAAAATTTCACCACTGGTGCCTTAATCTCTGACGTTAAGATAGCGCTTTTATTTTTAGCTCGCTATCTCTTTGTCAATAACATCAGTCATATGTGTCAGGTACCAGATATCAAACTGTTTATGTAAGTCTGAATATATCAGCGCTATGCCAATATGGGTGTCAGCAGGATTTGTAGTGGCCATGGCTTCTGTCAGTAGTAAATCTTATTGATGAAGCTGAAATATAGTTTTTACTTTTGAGTTGACTTACCGATGCTCAGTGTTTTCGCTAATATTCTGTTTTGGAAATAGAAATAAATTAAAATTTTCTTTTGTTTTTGCAAATTGTTTTGTGTCGCGTAGGATCAAAATGCAAATTTTACAAATTTGTTCCACCTAAGAATTTTCTTTTGAAATATTCTGAAAACTTCTTTGGTAGAACCAATTTTCAAAGTTTGACAATTGATATGAAATTGATGGTTATTACTTAGTAAATATATCACTTCTACAGTCGTGGATCACGTTTTGATCAACATACGACGTAAAACAGAGCTGCAATATAGTAAACAATGTGTTTATATACTAAATAATGACAGCCGCGCGGGTCGATCGCAGGTTAAGCTAGCCTTGCTGCGGTCGGTTCGTAGATGGGTGACCATCCATTACATAACAATATCGGATCCGTCCGTGGCTCGGAAAGTACGACCATTGGTCCTGGCTGTCATTCGTAGATCAATGACAGTCGTTACGGGTCGTCAGAAGCCCAAAAACTCTGACAACCAGTCTTACCAAGAGGTATCGTCTTACCCAGTAACTGGGTTGTGGAGGTCAGATAGGCAGTCGCTGCATGTAAAATACTGGTGTTCAGCTGCGTTCGGTGAGACTGGAAGCCAACCCTAATTTAGTTGAGATAATGCTTGGCAGATTCATTGACTCCCATAACTAATTAGTAAGTAGGTATTCGTCCCCGATGTTGAAACTTCTTTCGTCCAAAATTGAGTCTATCAGTACAGGTTTCGTATTAACATTTTAGTACCTACATCTTCGACTTCTTATTCGTCGTGTCGATGATTAATTGTTTGATTGATTAGACGAGAACTCGCCCGCACAGACAGCGTTAACAGCTTTTCCAACATTGCGCACTTTTCTTTTCATAACTTGTCGGTACCTTTAGTACACCCACATTTCGCGAGTTATGTTTAAGTCCCATGTAATAGGGGGCGAGCCTATTGCCAGCAACCGGGCACAAATCTGGACTCCGGGCTGCAACTGAGAGATTCTTGCTGGAAAACCCAATAACAGTTTTCTAGACTTTTTGTTTTGTTTTGGGTGGTATTATCTAAAACCCACACGTGTTCCTTCATTTGCCTGTGTCAGAGCCAGGGTATCTCTGTCAAATAACCCGCGACCCTGACTGGCATCGGCCAAGGTCAAGTAAAAGTTTTTTATGTTTCCCTGTCCTAGAAATCGATCCCAGGATCATTCAATTCAATTCAATTTATTCAGTAACAATTAACATCGCATGCTCAGCAGTAGCGCCTGCGACTACGTGACCCAACGAGGGAGTTTTATTGTGGCATGGCGTTAACGTTCCATCTGACGAACTAAACGTTATTCCTGCAACTAGTTTATACCATATAGAAACCTTTGTGGCGGTCACCGTAATCCTACGAAACTCTAGCATTAGAAATATTGGCAGCTCTTGGCGACTCAAACTTGGGAAAATTCCTATCAAACAAGACCGGCTTAACACTTTTTCTTCACCAGATGACTGCTAACTGTGTGCTAGATGATTATCTTTGAAATATGTGTCAAGGCTTGAGGTTGGCTCACAATGCATATTGTAATGACATAAACTATTAGTTATTATGGCTGCAAATACAGAAGTACTGTGATTTGTTCTAGAGTGTATTGAAGGTGTGATAAAACAGATATATTGTAATCTGATCTTGCGAAAACGCTTTCTGACTTGTAAATATATAAAAGTTATTTGTAAAACACTGGAAGTTATTAACGTTATGTCTTTTCTCACGACCGGTTTGTTGTTGTAACATTCTCAGGCCAAACCTGGGAGGACTTTAATGCAAAAATCCATAGATTGGAGATGATGTTGTTCATTGGTGATGTTCTACAGAAATTTCAGGTGCATTTCATAGTACACGCAACCGGCGCACGTGTATGACCAGATGTGTGAACGTAAACGAAGCAAAAGGAGTATGTAAAGATCGTAGCAGATGGCGTTCTTAAGTTTCTAGCAAGAAGGCGTGGGTGTTAGTGAATCCATTGATTAAAGTAGCTCCCTAAAGTCAGAACTTTTCATGCATGAACCGTTATCAAAATACATAATTATTATGGTGTTGTTATTCTATAGCTATTGGGCCAAGAAATATCGATTAAAGGGTGATCTTCCTTTCTCCCTGAAGAGAAGACTCATTGACGTGTGCATACTTCCCATCCTCACATATTTTTAGTTTGAGACCCACAATACTCTATACAGATTATAGAGTCCCGTCCCGTCCCGAGTTCCGTCACAAAGATAACTGATGTCACTTGGAAAGCTGCCACGCTAAAATGGAATTGGGCTGGACACCAAGGCGGGAAACTTACGACCCAATGGGTCGTAAGTTTCCCGCCTACGGAACGATAAGCGACATCACGGTAGGCCCAGATGGCGGGATGTGCTGGAATCCTTCAACAAAAACTGGTCCTCAGCAGCTTTATACAGAGGGAAGTGGAAAGAGAGTAGTGTCTGCGCGCAACATATGCGCGTATTTGAGGGCGGTAAAGTGCGGGGTGTCGGGGTAACGAACCCGTACGTGACGGCCGCTGTTCACCCTCCACACACACTACTCGATATAACTACTTTGTTCATATAAATTATGGTATTACACCTATTTTAATACAGTCTACTAATTATTTTATTATAAAATCCGGCTCGAAGGACCATCGTTCTTCCAGTCAGGAGGTCTTTGCCCTGCAGTGGAACAGAACGGACTTTTAATAATAATAATAAAATAATAATGTTGTGTAAGCAAATCGAAATATCCCTATATGTTGAATCATGGACTGTCCAAGAATGGCTGATAATAAGCTGTAGCTGGAACCTATTATAGGGAGCTCAACGACCGGACGCCTAAATCTTTTGGACATGGTTCCATAAGGTGGTCATTATCAAATCATGATGTCCTCTAAAATCGTCATCTGGCTATATGTCGAACATAATTATTATACGTATTCATTGCCCATTATTTACATACTTGTATTATTATATGAACGGAAGTTAGTAAGTACTTACATTATGATCATTACGATGTCAAGAGTATGAATTAGGTTGTGATTAAAGGTACAATTCACGTATTTTTAAAGATCGTTCACATTCTGATCTCGTTCTCAATTTGTCAAAAATACAATTAATTTACATACATTTTTGACAAGTTTTTTTACATTTATTGTCACTAAGGTGAAATTGCGACTTGAATTTGACGTTTTTCTAGACGGTTTTGATAGACGGTTAAGGTTGGGTTTAGCTTCTGTTAATGTTTCCATTAAATATGTTATTCTCCTAAACGATTACATAATAATCAATCTTTACATTGATTCATTCACAAAGCGGTGAAAGTCTACGTTATTAATTAATTATATCTCGTTAATCATTAGTCAAAGCTGGAAAACTTAAAAACGTTATCCAAAATCGAAAGGTTCGTAGCAGCGTTAACAATATAAAAATTCATTGAATTAGCTTCAGAACCTTTTCTAACGCTTTAGACATACTTTTAAGTAATTAAAACCAATATTATTCATATATTACAATTTTTTTACACCCACTGCAACAGTGTCCTATTTCTCCAGCGACTAACACATAACATTGACATTATGTATCTAGTTCCAACTGACAGATAATATTCTTTAACGAGGCGTCGACCAGATTGTTCTGAATACCGCGCCATAACGATGCTATTGTATTGTAATGAGACCTTACTGACACACTTCTGTGATCAGCAAGGTTGAACACCTTAAGGGAATAGGTTATAGCACTAGGGAGGCTCGTGGCTACATAAAAAAATACAGCAGACCCACAAGGGTTAATCGTAGGTTAATAAGCTACGCAAATTGCTAGCAATCAGTACCTACTTTGAAAGCCTTGTGACAGAATAATCCAATCAAGTACTTTGCTTAGCTAGATTGTATGCATGCCAATAAATTATATTGTTGTGTAATATAGGCTTGTTAAAAAAAAACTTGTTAAAATTTTCCAGTTTGCACCCCAAAAGTGTGCCCCATATTCAAAATTAATTTTTGCGTTTGGGTTACAGAAATAACTGTGTACCTTTAAATTTGTATTCGAAGAATATTGGCTGTGACAGACGGACAGACAGACACGAGTGATTCTTTAAACGCTCCGTTATTTAATTTTAACGTACGGAACCCAAAAAATGAATTAAATGAAGAGTAATTATACAGTTACATACTTATTACCTATTGTATGCTTTTATTTTCTTTTCATTCAAACATTCTTTGCTCTTTGTATCCCGAAGCTGGGAATGTTAGTCTTTGCTTTTTATCAAACATTAAGGCATAGTAATAGGTTAATTATTGGACAGAATAATATTTATTAATTTAATGGGATTGTGTCCGTGACGTGACCCATCCCCATGACGTCATCATTCTCCTGCCCTTATCCCAATTGATCTGTCTTTTCTTTCCATACTTCTCGATCAGTCGTCATCTCGGTAGTCCCCCCCTTTCCATCCATATCATCTTCCACAAAGTCAATCCATCGTTTCTTTGGTCTTCCCCTAATCTTATAGCCATTGACATTCATACTCAAAACTTTCCTCACGACATTTTGTTCACATACCCATGGCGTGTATCCTGTAGGGATACTATTTAGGGGAGAGGGGATTGCTGTCCATGTGCAAAATATTCATCTAAATCGGTCTTGTATCACCTTTCCGTTGGTATGGACAAGGATAATGCAGCAAAATAATTAAATAAAAATAGAAAAGTCTCCAACCAAACCAGTCTGGGACAAGTTTGCGCGATTTCAAATATTTTGGGCGATGACATAAAAACGTTCGATCCTTATTTGTTTTTGGGTTTTTTTATTAAAAAATTTGTTAAAGCAACCCAAAACTCTGCATTCGCTCCCATTGATCGCAATAGGCTCGCCCGATACCTTTACATGGGACGTAGTTGGCTAAACGTGGATAAACCGAGACCGGAGACCCTTGCGACCCTTTAAGCGTTTAAAGCGTTTATGAAACCTTTACAGTATCATGACATCTGTATATAATTATATCTGATCATTTAGGTCGAATCAGCAATCACCTACCTACTTGCCTATGCTTAGGGTACCACCACCCGAATGTGTCCGGACCCCGCAGCACCCGAGTTTAACTCTACATTTGCTCATCCTCTCCGTGTATACTCGTAAAACCCTTGCACCACACCAAAGAAGTTAGAAATAGGTATTTCACACAATTTGATTTTATTCTTTTGAGCTTATCATATACCTCTCTTGTTACAGAAATACAGTGTTCTTTACGAGGGACATCATAGCACGTACCTCCATGACCAGCGTCGACATCAGCACCTGCGGACACTATGTGAACAACTCAAGATGCTGCTCAAACTGTGCAAGTCATGCCAGTAGTAAGTGCATTTTATTTCTTCTAAGATGTTATTTACGTAAAGATATAAGATTATGGGTCCTACCTACTTGAGTCTACAGGTTCACTGCGAATCACACAAAATCGACCCGATACGGTGCTTACCGGTGCGCACGATGAAAACTGTATCTTCCTCGCTGATGCGGAACGATTGTCTTTTATTGTCAATTGTCATATATAGGTTACAAATGTAGGTATTTGGCATTAAAACATCGCGGCGGGCCGCTTTCGACCACCATCGCCACTGACGGTGAAAAACACTCGCCCCCTGCGGCGGCCCGCCAGCCGCCTGTTTGAGTTGTGCTCTATGTATATATGACAGTACGTAACCGCCGTGTCGCTATTTTATCGACAGTTATTTAAGTATGGCGCGAAGAAAATGTTAAAGGAAATAACGCTGAACAGTGATGTTGAAGATGGTTTTGATAAAAATGCACGAACATTTCGACCAGCAAGACCAGCCCGATCACTATGTACGGTAAGCCGATCCCCTGGGAGAAGCAAGCCAAATACCTAGGCGTGATCCTCGATGAAAACCTTACCTTTAAGGCTCATATTAAGGCGGTTCGCGCGCGCGCCTCCTTCGCTCTTAGCAGGCTCCAATTCGTACTGACAGCCCGTAGTAAACTGTCCCTTAAATGCAAGCTCCGCATTTATACCGCAGTCATCCGTCCCATCATGATCTATGCCTGCGTTGTATTTGCGCACGCTCACCCACGTCATCTCCATAAGATGCAGACCCTCCAAAACCGTTTCCTCAGAAGGGTTACGGGTGCCCGGGGAAAACAGTTCATGAAACGCCTATAAAAGCGTTTCTTCGACTGTGGCATCAAACATTCTAATCCCCTGATTACAGCGGCCGCCCGCTACACTCCCTCTCGCATTAGCAGTATTCGCCGACCAAGGCATACTTTAATCGACCCCGACGACGCCACTACCCTCCTCCAGGAGAGTAGTAAGGCCACTAGCACGCTACATAAGCCCAAAACCCGATCGCCGTCCTACCGTCCTCGCCGCCGAGGCCCGCCGCGACGCCCAAATCGACGTCCCTCCCGACCCTTGCTCGAGCCAGCCCGCGCCGCTGTGCCTGTAGCTTTAAATTCGTCCCTAAATAATACCAATCCTGAACCAGCTAGTCATTTGCTGCCCTCTTCCAGCGACGCCCTAAGCCGAGGTTCGTACCCCACAGGGGGTGCCCTTAGCGTTGTCGCTTAGTTTTAGTTAGTATTAAAGTTTAAGTCCTGGCTGGAGGCCTTAATTTATTAGGGCAACCACAGGCAAGTCCGCTTAAGCAGACGACAACCGCATAGGTTGACCTGCGAGATGCCAAACAAACAAACAAAAACGACCAGCAAGAGTTATATTTCAGAAAATAAGGTGTTGGGTCAAAAAGGACTGTCGAAAAGGTCGATCGGTGCGCATTTCGACCGCCACCACTCCAGATGAAAGTTTATGATTTTTTGCCGCGATCTATCTACACAATCTGCCAAAGCGCTAGCGCTTTGGCAGATTGTGTAGATAGATCAACATCTCCATTATTATCCACAGCCCGATTTTACTAATGTGCTTGTGCAAATCCCCTTCTTCTGTGTCAGCCTCATCCATTCTACCCACGATCAATAATATTATCTGCCCATCTTGCCGCAGAACGACCAGCATTCCTTGTTGGAGTTAATAAATACTTCTTTAATATAAATTATCAATGCTTATTTGCAATGGAACTAGTCAGCCACTGAAAGTCGTGGCGACTACAAGATTGAGTGCCTCACATTAGGAAAATCATATATTTTTACAATTGTTTGTAAATATGTGAGCACAATGTACCTATCACGTGATTAATTTATATGCCTTTGCTTTATTTTTAATTTTTTTGTACCAATTGTGGTATAGTATTTTTATTCTTGCCACTTCTTCTCCATACGAAACTACTTTTTGGAAGTGGCGCCTAGAATCAGTTCTATTTTTAATGTAAATTTTGACGTTCAAAAGTGCCTTTTTATGGGCCTATTTGAAGTAAATGCTTTGACTTTGACTTTGACATATAGAGAGGAACTAGCATTGATCAAAACGCTAGTTTATTGGGTTTTAATTAATGCAGCTCAGATTTCTTTCTGATATTTTTTGTTCCACATCCAGTTCCGATTATGTTGAGGTTATTTGAGCTTTTTATGGGCCTATTTGAAGCAAATGCTGTAACTTTGGCTTTTGACTTTGACTTTGACATCCAATGTTTCATAAATAAATTATCAGTCGTTTATGATTCATGCTGGGCAGCAGCTTGTTGTTATTCTTGCCACTTATTGTTTCACGCCCCTTTTTCCCTGTTTTCCCTTAAACCACTTTTGATGACACATTTGAAATCAGATGGTTTGCCATAACAAAATAGATATTCAACATTTGTCTTCTTCAACAACAACAACAACATTTTATAATGTAACCTATAATATTTACATGCTGTGATAAATGGCCTATTTGAAATAATGCTTTGACTTTGATTAACTGAGAAATCTAAGTCAGTTTTTTGACGATATTTTATGATGGACGGTACGGAAATCTTCCTTGTCTTCAACACAGACTATCGCAATCTACTGCTGGGCATAGGACACAACACCCTGGCCTCCAGCTTCTGCATGCAGTCACCTTTTCAAGGTCTTCGGTCCATTTAGCTACACTACGCTACGCTTGCCGATACGCGGCCTCCAGTCCAGTAGGTCTACCATGAATTTACACAGCCAAAACTCGCTAGCGTCTCCGTTAATTATTTCGAAATATTGTACAGCGCCCCTAGCGGTCACAGAAAGAATTAAAATTCGTACCATGAGCACTATAGATTTCGATAGTTAAGAAACCTAACGTTATCGATTCGATAGCCACTGACGTTTTTCACCTGTCGTCATAAAAAACGACAATGGTGACGAATGGTGCGAATGGTGTGGTGTGGTGAATTGAATAGACGACACTCGACATTGACATATTCTATGGAACAAAAATTCAACAACCTCTTAATACCATAAGCCTAGTCCACTAACCGCAATCCTTTCTATTTAGTCGGGTTATTTCGTGATAATGACTGTAGTAAATTTTTTAAACACATGATCTGTTCTCTCTTCTTCTAACTGAGAAAGAAAGAAACAAAAACATAGGAGTGAAGTTAGACAGACGACATGATCTATCGAGAAAACCTTATCGAGTGCGTTAGACTCCGTAAAACTCATGGTGCTAGCATAACATAAATCTATTCGATCCACGTTAATACGCTAGCGAGTTTAACGCTAGCGAGGATGTTTTCGATAACAACTCATGGTAGACGTACATGACTCGTCTGCTCCACCGGACATGACTCGTCTGCTCCACCGGCATCGTTCGTTCGACAAACATGGCCAGCCACTGCCACTTCAGTTTACTAACTCTGCAAGCTATGGCGGTAGCTCCGGTACTTTTCCGAATAAATTCATTTCTGATAAAATCAGAATCCTTCCAAGAAACCCCGACCATAGCCTTCTTTCCTTTCCTTGTATATTAAAATACAAGCAACGCCGCAAGCTAACCGTAACTTTACCTGTAATGACTGCAATTAAGTAGTCGAGTATAATTGACCCATCACCTATCATTATTCACATCATTTCTCTAACAGTAGGTGAAAACAATCACCAGATGTCAAGTTTTTTGCTTCAATACAATTTCAGGATCACGCAAAAGTTCGTTCATGCACGTTAAGCTCATGCTATTTCGTCGTCGTCGTTCGTCTGCTAGGACACATGCCTCAGTGCGGGTTGTTGGATGTCTCAAATGTCTTTGCACATTATTATTCTGAGCATTGGCAGTTTTTCGTAGTTTTATTTTTTTAATTTATTGTTTTGTTTTACATAATTTTTTACCGCAATTGAACGTATTTCTTTTGTTTTTTGAATTTTTACTTTTATTTTTTTCCTTCATCGTTTTAGGAGCAGTGTTGATTTAATTAAATACCTAAATTACACGAAGTAAAGTGCATGCCTGCGACCTGCAACTTGTAAGTCGGAGCTGCAACCACTGTGCTACCACTCTCTGGAGACATGGCACTGTGCCACCACTCTTTGGAGGCAAGACGCGCTCTAAAAGCACACCCGCCTCTTGTCATTCATGACGATTCTTATGCCAACTTAAACGAGACTTCATACTATTTACTGGATATATATATAACATAACGTCACACCTATAATACCCTATACTGTACCTATTGTACCCCCTCGTTTCGCCAGTTACGTGTAAGTCCCATGTAATAGGGAGAGAGCCCATTGCCAGTAACTGGGCACTAATCCAGACAGAATTTCTCAATAACAGCCTGGAGGCTGCTACGGGCAGCTACTGAGAAATTTCAGATCAATAACATTACCCGATCTGGGAATCGAACCCAGTATAACAGGTTAAAAACACTTCATTTTGGTTGATAGTGGTGTGTAATTAGTTTTTGGGTGACGTCTCTAAATGTGGAAATGGTGACTAGATTGTTATATTGTACCTGTAAAAACAAAATGTAAGTGGTAATAGTCAATGAATAAATAATTTAATTATTACCACATCGTGTGTACACTACCACATTTAAAGCCACAGATGATCACGCCACACGAAGCGCCTTCACTCTGATAGTGTCAGTCAGTGTCAAGATAATACCTCAACCGACGCGTTTATTCTTAGTGCACGTTAAAACATACCTGGGAATTGTACTGTAGAATTTACTCGAAGTTTTGAAGTATTTGTGTTTTTTGCTACCGTGCGTTTCGGAAAGCGTTTCTTGAAGAACAAAGAATTGTGTAAACGAGTGATTTGTGTTTGAAATTGTTTCAAAATCGAACAGTTTAAGATGTCTGTGTAACATATTATCGACAATCGTTTTGTAATTCGTGAAGTTTTGGATTCTTCATGAAGGGTTTATTGAAAGTAAACCTTAACAGTTCATAGTGTTAGTTTTATTAAACCAACACTACATTAAACAGTAAGTCACAGGTCTAACTGCCGGCGATTAACGAGAAGCGAGTACAACGAGTTGGCGAGCAACAGCGAGAGCTCTCTTTGATAGCTCTGTCCGCTGCAACAAACGAGTACTTGCCGGCGCTGTGAACAATCAGCGATCAACTATTAATATGTGTATCCCTTTTACTTACTCGGGACACACAAACTTTTGAACGTTTCTTGATCGAGAAAATCATTGATTAGTCGCTTCCTCGTCGGTGGAACGCAGGTGTGTGCGGAAGACCCCGCGAATTAATTACTTTAATAATAAAATGCTATTGCCGTGTCAATGACGTATCTAATTAATATTCTCGTTAAAGTGATTGTGAGTCTTTCATATACCCAAACTGATATTTAGCTAAACATTCCAATTAGGATCTTGATGTTCTATGAGCCGGACGTGTTATCAAGTGTATGGATAGTCACCGGATGACGTTTATTAGTGTTATGCAAGACCTTACGTACATTCTGCTGAGAAATTAAAGGTGAGAATTAACTTATTTCTGAAATTACTAAAGCTTTGCTTCTTAACCATCATTATGTGCACAGCCGAAATGTTAAACTCTCTACCAGCGTAGTCATCTTCCCCGCTTTTTAAACTCAAACTCAAAGCATTTATTTCAAATAAACCCATTACAGGCACTTTTGAATTGTCAAGGGGTCGGTCAGTCAGAAATATGAAGCTAGTTGCCCATTCCAAAGCGAAGTAGGTACCTATGGAGAACAACGGGCAAGAAACTCCATGGACACTCTTTTAAATAATATGGTTACAGAAAATTTATTACATCAGTCTTGTTGAAATTAAACATGTGAGAACCAAAAAAATCGAAAAAAAAACAAATAATCGGAATCGGAACTTTAATACGTCCACCTTCAAAATACGAGTATATAAACCTGGATGAATCGTAAACTTCAATGCACCGTTTCAAACGAAGTGTATACATAAATACCAACTTATACCTACTTGATAAAAAACAAGCACATTAAATTTCATGTAAAGTAGGCTGCTAAGACTAACATAACGCTTTCACTGTTTAAAAGTTATCAGATCTAATGAATAGCCAAGCCCCTAATTCTATAAGGCGAAACATTACAAACCCTCACAACAAGTTCTTTCTTTTGATATGTCACACGGTTTGCAAAACGTTTGTTTTAAATTTTCTAGTTTTCCCCCGAAAAGTGACCCCCATATTAAAGTAAAGTTCGTTTATTTACGTTACAGGACCGAGTTTTGGTCGCAGAAATTTTAACTTAATCAGACTTCAGAGAAAATTGGCTGTGACAGACGGACAGACAGACAGACACATGAGTGATCCTATGAGAGTTCCGTTTTTTATTAGGACATTACAAGGATGGAGTAGAAAAGCCGGGAGTGGACGTCCTACAAGGACATAAAGTGACATTATTGGTGATGTTCTTCAGTAAGGTCAGGTGCGTAGAGTTGCTACCGGCGTGCGTGTATGACCAGATGTATGATCATAAATGAAGCAAACGGAACATGTATGTTCTGTAGTTTCTGAGTAGTATGAGTTTAAAACAACAATGTTTCTTTAACAAATTCATAATTACTGTACTTCTCGACAAACCACTACAGAGAACTGTCAACTACGTATATTTGTCTATTATGATTTTTCTTATTGTCCGAGACTCAGTTCTCTTGTTACGGCAAGACGGAAAAGTCGCGTCTTTAAACATAATTATTGTTAATTATATGCTTTTATGTTATCTGCAATATACTTAAATATCAATTGAGTGTGTCGTTTTGTGTACCCTTAACTCATAAATAGGTGAGTGGTATTTGATTAAATTTTGGTAATGAATCACAGTGATATTAATGTATCAGATAGTTATCAATGTGTGGCAATCAGCTCTCATAATACGACGCGGAGGAATGAGGAAGATGTTGTAAAGAAAGTTTGATTGTAGATGGCTATAAGAGTAGAGAAAAGTCAAAATAAACGTGGGATGGACTGTGTAAAAGATGATATGGCTAGAAAGGGTGACCACGGAGATGCAACTAATTGAGAACTAGTTTAGAAGAATAATACATGTTCCGATGACGCCAAATAAATAGGTAAATAAGGAGGATAATTATGATAGTTATCCGTACGCAAAATACGTGCATTGATGTGGAGTTGCAGACACCAGCCGGTATTACCTATTACCCTATTAGTTATCACAGTCGTTTCATGACGTGTTGTAGTGAGAAAAGGCCACTGGTTACTTCTTAAAACAAATTATGCGTATGATACTGTTATAGTCATTGTGGTAGGGGTTTCTGAGAAAAAATAACGCTATACATATTGCGCCGTAAAGGCTATTAAAACAAGGGTATTGTACGTGTAATGTATGTGTATGTTGTGGAGACATATGGACGTACATCTTTGCATCCACATAAATATATAACATAATATGACGCCAAAAAATAGGTTTGCCAACCCTTCTATATAATATAGTGCGCTACTATTTTAGAGTCCTAAATACAATATTTAAAATAAAATAAAATTGTAGGCGACACTACTATATTTTCATTTCAATATAAAAAGGCGAAATAATCTTAATAAGGCCAGTATTAATCTCATAAAAGTTGAATTAATGGTATTTTGTAACATTGATTTAGAGTCAACTAATAGTTGAGTCTCACAGCCTCGTTGGTCTAGTGGTCGCAATCGCTACCGCTGAGCATGAGGTACTGGGTTCGATTCCCAGGTCGGGCAAAATGTTATTGGGTTTTTCTATCTGGAATTTCTCAGTAGCAGCCCTGAGTCTGGATTTGTGCCCGGTTGATGGCAATAGGCTCGCCCCCTATTACATGGGACTTAAACATAACTGGCGAAATGTGGGTGTACTATAGGTACACCTCTGCCCAACCCTTCGGGGTACAAGGCGTGATGTTATGTTATGTAATAGTTGATCATTAAAAAAAAAAAAATGATAACTGTAAACATGCCTATTATGAAGGGTGTCCCGTAAGTCGACGTCAAGCCAAAGTCGGGTCATAACAAATTGGGCACGCCACAATAGCGGCGGTATGTCCCCTCTTTGAGGAGTGGTTGGAGAGGCGCCACGGCGTCCTCCCCTTCCGTCTGACACAGGTTCTCACCGGACACGGTTGTTTCGGGATGTTCCTGTTTCGCATAAGGCGGGAGGAAACGCCCGGGTGTCACCATTGTGTGGATCGCCCGGAGGACACGGTGGAGCATACGGTGGAGGTATGCCCAGCTTGGGCGGAGCACCGCAGTGTCCTCGAGGAGGCGATTGGCGGCGGCGATCTCTCGCGTCCGGCCCTGGTCCAGGCCATGGTACGGAGCGAGAGGGAATGGAAAGCCGTCAGTTCCTTCTGCGAAGCAGTAATGCTGGCGAAGTTGGAGGCGGAGCGCGTGAGGGAGAGAGCCTTGCGCCCTCACGCCCCCACTAGCCGCCGCAGGAGACGCCCTGGGCGTCGGGAGTTGCTTGCAGATTCCCGGCCACCGTAGGCGCGGGCTTGCGGACGGCGAGCAATGGGTAGCTCGCCGTCCGGTAAGGACCAGGCCCGGGTCGACGGCGCGTCGACAAAGTGACGGGGTCCGATAGGGCCGACTCCTCAGGGTCGCGGGTAATTCTAAAGAGAAAACCGTGGCCCTGGCACAGGCAACTGAAGGAACACGGGTGGGTTTTAGTCAGTAAAAGTCTGACACGCCCTCCCGCTCCACCCAGAGCGGGAGAAGTCATTTGATGATTTCCCACCCAAAAAAAAAAAAAAGGGTCATAACAAATAACAGAAAAAAAACGTAAAAATTTTTAGCAACTAATGTTCTATTTTATATTTAGCTTTACTCGTTTTTTTTATATTTTTTTTCTTTTAATTATAGTAAATAAGTGTTATAAAAAGTCGCCAGTCCAGGTAGGATTGGCGACGTACCTAATCCCAGAAGGGTTTGCCAGAGGTGGATCTATAGTAGGTACACCAATATTTAGGGTTGGGTTTCAAATATGTATGTTATACCTGCATTTTGTGTCTTTAAAGAATGTTTTATTATTATTGTGATTATTTCGTCGGTTATTTCTAAGTCCCATTTACGTGGCTCAGAAAGTTGTAGTATTCAGTGCTCTTCTGCCGAACCACAGTGACTACCGGACGGGTAGTGTAGCACTGTAGGGTTTTATGAATTTCCATGCAAATGACTAGCGCGACCCACGTACGCACCAACCGTCGTTCAGGCACTGTTACCAACTTTAGGGGGCGAGCCTACTGCCGCCAACCGGGTCACAATTGAGAAATTCCTGGTGGAAAAACCGGATAAAACTTTGCCCTACCTGGGAATCGAACACAGGGCCTCATGCTCAACCTGCAGTAGCGGTTGTGACCACAAAAACTCGCTCGAAGATTTAGGCTCGGGAAAAAAAAAGATCGTGTTTTGCAAGAAGACGGAATGTGTATATAACACAATATACATATCTGACTGCAGAGCAAGGCCTTCTCATAATAGAGGAGAATCACGTTGATTATTACTATATGCTAGCGTTTATTTCTCGTAGGTTCTTTTTTTTGTGTAACATATACTGTCCCACTGTTGGGCAAAGGCTCGACCAAGTCCTTCCAAGAACTCTTTTCCCGCGCCACCTCGAACCAGCGGGTCTACGTCTAAGACCGTCAATGGAGATACGGGCCGTCCGAAAATAATTTATCCGTAAAAATAAGAGACTAACTCTATTTTTCGTACGGGCAAAAACACATCGCGGGAATAGGAACATCATTCTTAGTTCCAGCCCGGAACCAATCTTTTGTCCGTAAATGATGCGGAAAAGTAAACGGCCGTCGAAACTAGGGACTTCATGCTCCCGCGGTGCGCGAATTGGGATGATGACATTTTTTTTTAATTTTTGTCTCAAAAGACTGTTTGTTTGCAAATAGCGCAAACCATATTACAAAAAGTGTAAAAGCTTAAAAAATTTCCAAGTTATAAACGTTTTAATATTATTGTTAGACAAGGACAGCACTATCGTAGAAGTGACGTGTCAGTACCGCGCGACAAGGACGGCAATAATCCCCTCCAAAAACTTTTAAGGGTGTATCTTCTTTAATTTACACCGATTTAACTGATATTTTTGATTATCTCATTTTTACTAAGCCTTCTTTGAAATTACATAATTTTCATGAACATTTTTAATATTAGTCATCATCCCAATTCGTTTCTTCTTATCCCAATGCAGAACTTACCTCAACATACTGGCTACTGGCTGGTATATCTGTACAGACCTACATAATTATCTTAAACCCAGAAGTAATGGTGTCTTCTTGTCCACAGCTGTCTGGAGACAATGTACTGGAACTGCTGCGAGGAGAGGTTCTGTTTCGACAAGAAGATCGCGACCTACAAGTAAGTATCAAGTACATAACTACATTTCATTACAATCTACGATGTAAACAATGCGATTTAGACCCAATGCAGGGTGCTTAATAGCGAACTATCTATGCTAAGACCTAACGAAGATGTGAAACAGAGTTACAGTGACGATTGTGTGCTATTCAAAAGTAAACAAATACTCCCCGTTTAAATCCGCAGTTGGAATGTCCGCTGCTGGTTTTACGTTACCGGTGTGTAACCAAGCACTGTATATTACTTTATATATTAACAGGAAAACAATAAATCTGAGTATTTATGCAATTATTCTACGTCTACACATACAATTACACCTTAATTTCACTAAATTATTATTTAAAATTAATTAAAATAGGGATTAAAAAATTTACACGGCACTCGGACGGTGTTGCCAATCAAGCCTGTCAAATCCAACAGATCACGCAACCTTAACGAGCGAAGATCCCATTATATTTTTGCCGTACCAAACTTTCTGACAGACCGACTCCGTAAAAAAATCAAAAGTGTTTGTAATTTTTTAACTGAAATAAATGCTTTGAGTTTTAATTGTTTTACTTAGTAGATATGCTCGTATCGCTTTAGAGAAAAAATACTACAATTATTTAAGTATCCAAGTAAACAGACCCTAAGGAGTTATACAAATGTGCAACCAACAACGTTTAAACAAAAATACAAAGAGAATGTTGATAGAGTAAAAGTTGGACAGCATAGATACGTACATACACACTAAGGAACTCTAGAAATACTCGTATTATTCACATTTTTAATTATTTTAAATTTTCAAAAGCAAATAGATCCAAGTTAAAGAAAAACTTACTAAAATGGCCTGTGTGACGACGTTATTTAAGTAGGTACCTACTTAAATAACGTCGTCACACAGGCCAGTACCTTCCGTAGTACCTTCATGAGATTTGTCCCACTCGTCATGCTATATATCTATTTGGATTGTATCTAAAATGAAAGCGCCAGTGGCAAAAACATGACACTTATCACCTCAGATGCTATTTCTCAACGATGTCCACGCAATTGTGTGACATCATACGTCGTGATACAGCGATAACATGAGCGATGACGATTACTGATAATACATATGATGGCTGAATGCACATTGACTGTTAGTTAGCTTGGTATCATTCAGATGGTATGGATCATCACGATATACTCGTATTAGCATCGAAAAGAGTATTTGACTACTATCAAAAATATACATTTACAATCATTAATAAAAACAGAGGTGGTACTTGCATTCTAGTTAAAAAGGGTCTAGACTACAAAGAATTACAGTTTATAAAAACATATGCGTCGCTAAGTACTTTCGAGGCATGTGGCATAGAGTTCGAAAATAAGAAATTAGTGATTATTTGCTTATACCGTACACCTCAATCCGATCCTAACGATTTTTTAACTAAGTTCGATAGTATCTTACATGATTAAGAAATATAAATCTAGAACGCGCATAGTTTTAACCGGTGACTTTAATATTAATACCTTGAAAAGAAGCAAAATCACTCAAGACTTTCAAGACTTAGCAAACAATCATAATTTAAAAATTCATATTGAGGCAGCTACTCGGAAATTATCTTGTATAGACCATATATTGAGTAATATACCTGACGCAATCCCAGCAGTGCTACCACTCTATCTTTCTAATCACGACACAGCACAAATTTTAAGCTTCCCTTTAAGACTTCAGACAACAAAAGCCGCAATATACCATATTTACAAAAGAGACTACAGTCTAGAAAATGTTCATAAATTCCGTGAATGCTTACAATATCTATCCTGGACAGATATTTACCTGAAAAACGATGCAAATTCAGCATTCAGCGCTTTCCATGAATTGATATGCTTATTTTACAATCTCTGTTTTCCAAAAGTTAGGGTTAAGGTTAATTTAACTAATAAAATAAAGCGAACGTGGATAAGTAAGGGTCCAAAACAGAGCTTTAAAACGAAGCGTTTCTTACGATATAAATATTAAAAAACTAAAAATACAATAAACAAGAGTAGATACACCTCATATTCAAAACTATTACAAAAGTGTATCTACAATGCTAAACGCAATGCTAACATAAAGTTTATGAATAATAATGACAACAAATGTAAAGCCGCATGGACAGTCATTAAAAGCGAAATACACACGGACCCCAAAGACAATATTGAACACATTAAAATTGACAACACTATACTTACCAAACCAGCGGAAATAGCCTCTGCATTCAATAGTAATTTCACAAATTATATTCCTACTCAAAATTGTACAAATAGTTTCCGCAGTGATAACCTGACGGCTAACTCGATGTTCCTCACACCTATTTCCGAAAATGAGGTACCGAAACACATATTATCGTTAAAAAATACCAACTCTGTAGGCTATGATGAACTTAACACCAGAATTATTAAGACATGTGTTAGTGAAATAAGTGGGGTGATGACTTATCTCATTAACCTGTCATTTTCACAAGGAGTCTTACCTAGCGCTTTAAAAATGTCTCTGCGAAAAATGTCTCTCTAATGCGACATGAATAATTATCGTCCCATAACACTGATACCCATCATGTCAAAAACCTATGAGAAGTGCATGTTTCAAAGAATAGTTAACTACTGTGAAAAGTTTAATATTATAAAAAAGAGCAATTCGGCTTTCAAAAACATAAGTCCACATCCTTGGCATCTTTTCACTTTTGAAGGAAGTATTGACCAATAGTAGTATTATGTTATGTTATGTTATGTTATGTTAATATTAACAACAAACAGCTAACGACAGGGCTATTCTTTGATTTGCGAAAGGCATTTGATTTGGTTTACATGCGGCGTCCCCCAGGGTAGCATATTGGGCCCTATATTATTTATACTCCACATAAACGATATTGTTAATGTAACCAATCACAAATGCTTTCTTTTTGCTGATGACATTTCCATAATTGTGACTACCGATAAAAAATATAATTCAATTACGGATCATGAAGTGGACATCAATAAAACAATAGACGATCTAATTAACTGGTTGAATAATAACAATTTATCTATTAATCTTAACAAATCAATATATGTACAATTTAATCAATCTTATAATAATACGTTTAATTTTAAAATGGATATTCCTAAAATTACACAAGTGGCACGAACTAAGTTTTTAGGAGTAGTAATTGACGAACATTTAGACTGGAAAGCACAGGTTGATGCTGTAAGTAATAAAATAAATAAATTTGTGTATGCTTTGAGACAAAAAAAAAAGTCACTAATATGAAAACGGCTGTGATGTCATATCGCGCATAAAATGTTGAGTCCTCACTACGGTATGGACTAATGATGTGGGGAAATAGTACCGACCACAATAGAGCATTTGTCGCCCAAAAGAAATGTTTACGAGCTCTATACGAGATTCCATCTGACGAATCATGTCGACCAATATTTTTATTAAAGAGCTTGGTTTGCTACCGTTACCTTCATTATATGTTTATGAAGCATGCGTGTTCGTTCAAAAACACAAGGAACTATTCAAAAGAGCAGAGGAAGTAAGCTTTCGAAGTCGGCGTGACCAATACAGACTTGTGCTGGATGTGCTGCCTCGATCAGCGAAATATAATATAAACTCTCTGGCTATGTGTGTACGTCTCTATAATAAATTACCAAAAATGTTTAAAACATTAAATTGTAAATTATTTAAAATCCAATTATATAAATGGCTCAAAAATAACAATTTCTATAGCATTAATGATTTTTGTGTTTTAATACGAATTCTATGTAATATATTTCAATGTCATAACGTATCTTTAGTAAGTAAGTTTGCATGCTTTAGTACAAAGCAAAACATGTTCGATCTAAAAAAATGTACACCTTGTATACCATGTTTTAAGAAAATAAAAAATCTTATCTTATCTAATACTTATTTTAAAGATGTTACGTTATGTTTTGGAAAATGGACAAGTTACCGACTCTTGAAACGTTCCTGTGTTGTGACGTCACAGGCTAGTAATACTGTCTTATTCTATAAAGGACATTAAAACGCATATAACTTCACAATTTTGAGATATTTTACATTACAACGCTTAGCTGCTTAGCCTAAACAAAAGCATGGCTCAGCACCAAGTGTTTGAATCCAACGTGCGATAATATGTACTTAGTTGAACTTTTTGTACTTTCTTTTTGTGGCTTATCGAAGAAACGATAAAATAATATATATTCTAACATATATCATGTGTTCTTGTAAATTATGTGTGAAAATAAATGATTTGAGGTCCTGGGTCTTGGTTTTTATTCCCCGGTCCGGCAAAGTGTTATTGGGCTTTCCATCAGGATTTCTCAGTAGCTGCCCGAAGCCTGGATTTGTGCTCACACCTTATCTCATTGTATATATAACTTCCGAAATGTTGGTGAACTAAAGGTACAACTCTGCCTAACCCATACAGGCGTGATGCTGCGTTAAACTTATCCATCCATCATCTACGAAAAAAACGCTCACATGATGAAAATGATGATTCAGTTTCCAACAATAAATCATTTTTCTCTCGTCTGATAATAAAACAAACAGACGGACTTACACAGAAGCTAGAACAAACTGTTTAAACAGGGAGGAATTTATGTTGTTTACTTAGTACCTATTTATTTGTAAAAGATAAACATGTATTTCAACTGATTTCTTGAGTCCTTGTAATTATTCCACCTAGTGTGAAGTGGTTTTCTTAGCCTTTTAAATCTGGAATACCAAATTTATCTATGCCACAGACTTTAGATTAAGTCAGATCAAAGTTGACATTTTCTTAGAGTTTTATGTTCTCGCATCCAGCGGATGTCGTGGCTTTTACAAGGTCCTCTTGTGGAACCCTGTATCGAGAGATTAATGATCGTTCGATATTAGAGGATTGTTGATTGATGGCAGTATTCTGGGCACGTTTCTGGATGACAGCGAAGCGGACGAGTACTTCGACGCCTATGTGTCGTTTTGTTTTGTATTTATTTGTATAGTCAGTCATTCAATTTATTATGTATCTAGTGTAAATAAAATTGAAACAGAAACTTCACGGGAAATAACAATTAAACCTGATTGATTAATAATACTTGTGAATACATGTGTAGGTAGGTATATCTTTTATATGCGTAATTTTTCATCGTTCTTCTGAATAGGCACATAGCTTCTCGATACCTACAAAGCGTACTGCTTTGGAATGAGCAACTTGATTAATCTTTCTGACTGACTATCTAAATGCTTTGAGTTTGATAATTTAGTTGAGAATAATAATAATTTTGGTATCGTTTTTATTCGTCATTATTATTGTTCATGAATAAAATCATGGAATGGAATAACAAACTCAAACTCAAAGCATTTATTCCAATTAAACCATTTACAGGCACTTTTGAATTGTCAAGGAGTCGGTCAGTCAGAAATATGAAGCTAGTTGCCCATAACAAAGCGTAGTAGGATCTATCGAGAAAAACGGGCAAGAAACTCCATGGACACTCTTCTAAATAATGTTGTTCTTACAAATATATAAGTTATATAATAAATGTTGATCCTATAGGTGAGAACGATGTACAAAACCGTACACGTTAAAAGCGTCCAGAGTGCAGCAAAAAATTAATAAAACAATCCAAAAAATAAAATTATTCAAATCAAGCCGTAGCAGCTAAGAGATGACCAGTCCCAACTGACGGCGCCCGTTCTCGAACGTGACGCATGGATCAGCACCATTCAGATCAACCATTTAGAAGGGAGCTAAATGATGCAACACACGCGCCACCGTCAGCGAGACATTTGAGTGAGCATGACATACTATCAGCCGACAGTGGACACATTCAAGTCAATATATGACATTAGCCCGGTAAATGGTAGCTCCATAGTGCAAAGTACTCACACCTGTGCTATGCATTTATTTAATATAAAGGAGATTGCAAATATATTCGTATAATCTTCAGCAGCTCCAACAGTATTTCAAATATGAATTAATTAATTGTGGTGTGGAGCAGGACCAGCATTGAACCAGGCATTTTTATCAGCGATGTAATCCCCTAACTTCTAATATGCCAGCCTGCATAGTGTGCGTTTTACAAAGGATTTTAATTTCGTCTCATTCAGTTGAAGTGCTTGTAGTAAAACAAATTTTAGTTGCAAGCTGAGGCTGTTCACCGGTTTTTGTAATAATAATAGATTCGATTCAAGATTTTTAAATCACAGTATTTAAAGCTTGTATTAAATAATGATAAAACATGAATTCCAAAACTGAACTCAAGTAAAACAATAAAACACAATCAAGAGCAGAAATTATCAACATCGCTACAAATTACAATAGAACTTTTTATAGCACCCCGGAAACCACACCATCGGAAACCAGACAAGCCGTTAACTCACTGTCAAACATAGAGATAAAACCATTTAACGTACCTACCTGAAATCACTATACCCCATTGATAAACTAAAATCTGATACAAGCCCCGGACCAGACAACCTATCAAACGAAATGCTTAAACTATTCAAAAACGTGCTTGCATCACCTCTGACACACCTGTTCAACAAAATCTTAAGAGAAGGAATAGTCCCGAAGTCATGGGTACTTTCAGACATTATACTCTTGCACAAGAAAGGCGATCCAGCTGGCGTAGGAAATAACCGACCAATTTACCTAATGCCAAATTTATACATGTAAGTTGTTCGCCTCATGTCTGGAAAATAGATTAAAGGAAAGTATGGAAAAACATCAACCAATTGAACAAGCAGGCTTTCAGTGGACCATATACATGTTCTAGAACAAATAATAGAGAGATCGACATATATGACAAATACGGCTGAAGCGTGACCGTAGTGAACGTGATGTTATCAGAGACGCCGATATTATATCCAGTGATGGGTTTGCGTATGTATGGCTGTGTAAATTGTTATCACCACTGTCCACACACAGATCAAACAGATCTTGTGATCTGGCTTTCTGCCTACCCGGAAAGTAACTAGCGTCATGTTTGATTGTCATCTAAAACATGCATGTTCCTTAAATCAGAACATGTAAATAGCTTTGAAAACTGTAGCATCGTGTTATAAATCATTGTATTATAATGTGCAAGTTTGCAGACGAGAAACATGCAAAAACCTACGTCAACGGGCATTTAGCTGTCACATGAGGATATATATTAATTTTGAGATAGTATATTTGATCTCATTGTTACAATATGGATTATGGATATCTGGATAACATTTTACTTGCTTGTAAATAAGTTTAGTATAAAGTTGAGTAAATAGTCTAGCTGTTGTGTGTGTGTGTGTATTTGAAGATGCGATAAGTCTTGAAGTAATTATAAATATGTACAAGTATACAAAAAAGGAGCGGAAGAATCATAAGGCGTCAAAAATAACCATCTGTCGACAGGAAAAGTGCCCAAAAGGCTGGCAGCATTGCCATGTTGTATCGCAATGGTGATGATTCTTGGGCCAAAAAATAGACCAGTTTTCTGATCAGGTAAAGAGTAGACCTACGGTTTCTCGATGTCTCGAAAAGCTGAGTAGGCACTCGGACACCATTTCCCAAGTTTTTTAACATTTTAGGTGTGACTGTTTGAAGGGGAAGCCTCTAAATTCATATAATCCTATAAAATGACAATTTCATAAAATATCAATCAATAGGATTATATGAGCTTATAATTCTGTAAATACATACCTGTTGCCGTCGCGAATCATATGTGGTTCAACTTATAACTGAGACTGACCTGTAAATTGCAAAACCCGTTAGAAAAAAATCATTTCGCGGGCAACATGGCGTTCCCCCCTTGCGTTCCATTCATTCACAAAATAGATAACAAGTTAAACTAGTACAAGATAAGGTACTTACTAAAGTTTATTTTTTTATTATGTCCTCGAGGGTATAAGTTTAACCGTATACACCAAAATCGACTACAAAAATGTGACCACTTGTGACTACGTGTGTCCAACTTTAATAAAATTATTACAGTTTTGACGACAACTAATCGAACAAGCATCATCATCATCATCAGCCTATATTAGTCCACTGCTGGACATAGGCCTCCCCTAATGAGCGCCATAGCGCCCTGTCTGCAGCTTGACGCATCCAGCATTTGCCTGCAGTCTTTCGCAGATCGTCATCCCACCTGGCCGGAGGGCGTCCTACACTTTTGCCAAATCGCGGTCTCCACTCAAGAACTCGTTTACCCCAGCGGTTGTCGGTTCTTCGCGAGATATGGCCGGCCCACTGCCACTTCAGCTTGCTAATTCTTTGAGCTATGTCGATAATTTTGGTTCTCTGTCGGATGTATTCGTTGCGAATCCTTCAGAGAGACCCCTAGCATAGCTCTTTCCATAGCTCGCCGAGCGACTTTGAACCGGTGGACCAGCCCTATCGTGAGTGTCCACGTCTCAGCTCCGTAGGTCATTTCGGGTAGGACGCACTGATTGAAAAGTTCTTAAGCATAACTGGCGAAATGTGGGTGTACTGTAGATACACCTCTGCCTAACCCTTCTGGGATTACAGGAGTGATGTTATGTTATGTTACACCCACTTTTAGCCCGTTACGTTCAAGTCCCATGTGACAGAGGGAGGGCCTATTGTCTTTAGCCGGGCACAAAAACAGACTCCAGGCTGAGACCGGTGACGACCTCTCGCATCCGGCCCTGGTCCAGGCCATGGTACGAAGTGAGAGCGGCGAGGCGGAGCGCGTGAGGGAGAGAGGCTTGCGCCCTCACGCCCCTAGTCGCCGCAGGAGAAGCCCTGGGCGTCGGGAGTCTCCTGCAGATTCCCGGCCACCGTAGGCGCGGGCTTGCGGACGGCGAGCAATGAGTAACTCGCCGTCTAGTAAGGACCAGGCCCGGGTCGACAGCGCGTCGTGTTCAACGCGCGCCTCAATGAGATATCGGCAGTAACTGAGTGTCGGGGTCCGATAGGGTTGGTGCTTGCCAGGGTCGCGGGCTCTTCTGTTGTGCTGTGTTAAGAGATACAGTGACCTTGGCACAGATAACTGAAGGAACACGGGTGGATTTTAGTCAGTAAAAGTCTGACACGTCCTTTCGCTCCACCCAGAGCGGCAAAAGTCATTTGATGATTTACCGACCAAAAAAAGGCTGAGACAAAACACAATTACACTTTGCCCGACCCGGGAACCTCATTCTCAGCAGTAGCGGTTGCGGCCACTGAACCTATTCTGCTACAATCTGATACAAATAAAGATACACATCTACATACGTTTTCTTACTAGATTTCTTCTGTTTGTCCCTGTAGTTACAAGCCGCGTTAATCCGTGCGCAAACGAACAAACATGCAATGACAAGATCATTGCGTGTTTGTCTTTCGTATAGTCAGTTGTAATGCTAATATTTACTTCATTTGTAAATTATGTATTTATCGCAGTTGTACCATAGCTGTGTGGTGTATTGTAGTTGCGACTGATGAGTTTCTGAAGCTGATAAATTATAGAACATAACTTTAGTGGCGCATTGAGTTGTTAGAGAAAATGTGCGTATCATTCACACAGCCACTGATGGTCAACGTGATTTCTTTGGAACTAAAGGGAACTAGTTGTCTTTTCAGATTTTTCCCAAAAGTTCGTCTTCAAAATATTCTTTTTCTACACCACTCTTACCCTTATTTTAAACCTCATGTTTCCTAGAACAGCGGTGGCCATCATTTGCATGACATCAGTCACTGCAGCCGATAAGTGCGGTCACCAGTCTTCTAGAAAACCATAGGTAAAGCGATAAACATAACATCACGCCTTGTTTTCCCGAAGGGTTCACACGCACATTTCGCCAGTTATGTTTAAGTCCCATGTAATAGGGGGCAAGTCTATTGCCATCAACCGTGCACAAATCCAGATTCCGGGCTGCTACTGAGAAATTCTAGATGGAAAAACCCAATAACACGTTGCCCGACCTGGGAATCGAACCCAGGACCTCATCCTCAGCATTAGCGATTGCGACCACTAGACCAACGAGGCAGTCGCGGATAGCGATAATGTGGTCAATATCTCTTATCCAAGACATTAAGACTTCCTGTTTGAAGCCACTATTACTATCAACTGTCTTAATTATTCTTTTGCCGACTACGCCATTGCCATGTTTATGTGCATTGCGAGGCACAAAGGCTGTTTGTGCTACAACAGGGTCAGGTACAGAAACGAAACTTAGCTTAAGTAAACTTTACGCTTCGATTGGACAAAGTCAGAATCAGAATCATTTAATTTTGGCGGGGTTTTGACAGATGGTGAGTTTACACTTATTTTCGTCTTTGCATTTTACCAGCAGTGAGCAGTGGTGGCCCAGTGGTACCAGCAGCGACTTACGAGCTGAAGCTCGTAGATTCGAACGCAGATAGGCGCTTTATTTTGAGTAAATAATATCACCACCAGTGCTCTCAACACGGTGAAGGAAAATATCGTGAGATCGTGATCATATCTTAGAACCAAAAATTCAAAGACGTGTGACATCTACCAACCCGCACGTGCCGCGTGGTGGATTACAGCCTACTCATCATAAAGTTAAAATATTTTCTTATTTTATTATGTTAGTTTACTTATATCTTATTTTCAGTTTATTTGAATCTATAGCTGTGTGGCGGCATCTACACCGCCACATGCGAACAACGCATCACACTAATCCTGCATCGCGCAATCATAGTTTACCGCGCAGCTAGCATATATACAACTTCCCGACAACAATCATCGGGCAGTTGCCCACCAGATACGACATCCATCTGGTCGGAGGATCCTCCCTTTTCCAAGAGTATGAGTGAACTTTACACCCTGTTCCTCATATCACTCAAGCTGTAACTGTCAGTGACATCACAGCGGGCCCTATCAGAATACCAGCGATGTGACACTTATTTTTAAGTGTCGCAGCATTAAGTTGAGATGTGGGCCTTTGGCCTCGTACAGGACTTTGTTTTTATTTTCATTTTGTTTTATTCTTACTATATTTTTTTAAGAGTATGTTAAGTTTAAACTATGTACTGCGTTCTCATGTGCGAGTTTCAATCAATGATTTCTGTCTTTCTTTCTTACTCTCTCTCAAAGAGAGAAGGCCTGTGTCCCAGCAGTGGGGATATACATAGGCTGATTATGATCTTATCCTAAGACTGGTCACCCATCTTGTGTACCTCGCAATTATATTCAAGCCTCTTATTTAAGATCAAAGTCACTAAGAACTCTTCAACAATTTCTCCTTTTTATCTCCTTCTAGACTAGAAGAAGATGCAGCCCACACGAACGGCTACGTCAACAACGGAGCCAGCATCGAGAGCGTGGTCACCGAGCAACCAGTTAACAACAACCATTTGCCTCTGCGAGCCATCACTGGCAGGGAGGTCAACGAAGTGCCCTTGCATGCTGACAAGCTTTATGAGGTGAGGAACTGGTGCAATTTTATAAAAATAATCTTACAGATTGAATTTCGGATATGGCGGAAGGTATGGCTGATACGGGAGATATTATAGTTCGCAAGTATGTGCGCAGACACTGTAGCACTCTCTTTTCTCTCACTCTCATAGTCTGATCTCTCTGTCTGACGGCAATCCGACATGACCGGAGAGAGATCAGGCTACCCAATGGCTTACCGTGCTTTCCGTGGCAAACTGGTGCAATATTACAAACAACTCGTGACTTGACACTCAGACACCTACACCTGACACTCGCGACACCGAAACCTGACACTTACGTCATTGGCACTTGGCATTTACGACGTGATGTTCCGTCATCTAGCTAATTTACTATCTACCCATTAATCTAAAGCGAATTACTAGTAATCAACAATGACATTTCTCATCTTTTTTTCAGGTGTTCTCTAAATCTCTAATATTTAGAGACGATCACGAACTAAAAGCTAAAACAGCGAGCACAAACTCACTGGACGAGCTGGAGACCAAATCCGAACCCGACTACCTATCAGACAGGCCCAATAGGACCAAGGTCTACTTCGAAGACGAGATCAATTCACCAGTCACTGACTTCGAAATTATGTTCAAAGATGAACTGCTTGCTAACCACGACATGTTCAAGATTGACGAAGAAGAGGACAGTGACCGACAAAGCCAGGACACCGAGGAAGGCTTGACTATGAACGTATCAGTTAAAAAACAAGACGTTATTAAACCCAGTACAATTACTATTAAAGACGAAACTAAGATCACAACACTAAGTCCTATTTACCAGTATGACCCAGTTTCTTCTTTGGCTGTACCATCTGCTTTCTCTTTGCCAAGGGTCGACAGTGTGAAAGGAATTCTAAGGATAAGAACAGATAATGAGTTTCCGAGAAGTAATAGCTCAAAGACTTTGGATAGAGTTGACAGCAGCGGAAAATTATCTAGACCAATGGTAAGCAGGGTCGATAGTTTGAAGAACATAGATCCAAACAAATATAACAAGGTATTATCAAGAGTACCACACCGAAGTGCATCGTTTTTGAATATTCCGGAACATTTGGCACCAGTAAAACCGCCGTTAGTTAAGAGCAAATCAATGGTTGGAATAATGTTAGCTACAGAAGAATTGAAACTGAGTCAACTGCCGGACACTCCAATAATAAAAAGTAACAATCTCCCAAGATTCTTTGCTGAGGTTCCATCGTTGCCGGAATACAAAGGAGACACGAGCTTACAGAGTATAAAACAGCAGTCAGCAATGATGTATCAGGAAGACTACAGTATGCCAAGGTACTATGGAACTGGACCAAAGTTAACCGAACAGTTGCCGGTCCACGAAAGTAAGTCGATGCCTGATTTGAGGAACCCAACGACAAATTCTTCTGGGAAAGTAAGCAAGCGTCTTGTAAAGCTTCGCAGTAGATTAAAGCCGCTGGTTATAAAGAAGAATTCTAATGAGAGATTGTAAATTTATATTACAACTGTGCCTTTGTAAGATTTTCATTATACCATTTCTAGAAGTAATTCATGAAGGTTGTGTTTGTACTTATGCTGCCATTTTATTCAAGAATGGATGAATTGCTTTAGATTTGGCCATTTTTGGCCTTGAAGCAGGTTCTTGAAAAGGTTGTGTACTTCAATGTCAAAAATTTGAAAGGTAGTGGTCAATTCAAAAAAGTTTGGATTTTAAGTCTTCTACTATAGCATGTTGACTTCTTGAGTTTATGGACTTGAATAAAATGACTTAAATCTAAGAACAAAAATTATGAGTGTTGTAGTAATTTGCTCAAAGTTATTATCACTATTTACCTTATTCTTTTAACTATTGACGCTTCACTATTTTCAAAGATCAAAGATCGTAAAGGGTCTGGCCGGAGAGATCTAAAACACATCTCGCCTCATAGGACCATTTTTGAATTGTTCTTTATTTCAGTATATTTTCTCTATTTATATCTTCCTATTTTTATCTTCCTACCAGTGACGCGTTCCAAATACTGTATTTTACTTAAATTCTAAGCAAATTACCAAAATAACTTAATATTAATAGTTGCTCCGAACAATTTGTGATGTAAATTAATTATTGTTAGATCTAAGTTAATGATAAGATCCTACCTACTGTTTAATTGTTAGTACTTAATTTTATTGTCTAGTCATTGCATCACATCATTAAGGCGAAACACTTACTATTGGAAAACACTATGATTTGAAATAAATTAAACAGGTACGTGGGTCTAACAGGCTCCCTAAAATGTATGTTACATGCACAAATGTTCTGAAAAAGTCACAAATTCACTTTTAATTCGAAAATCGAGTCTTTCATCAAGATTATTTAAGCATCAAGTTTGCTCGGCATGTATGATGATATTTTTTTTCGCGATCAATTATTACATTAACGCAATAAGAATTGAGACTAACGCCATTTCGTTTCGTGCTCGAACAAGAGCGTACACTGTATTCAAGTTTATATCTGTCTGCTCTAAGGTGGGCAGCACTTAGCGCAGCTTGCGTGGAAAGGAATATAGAGTGCCTGCTCTTAATGCTAGACCTGAATTAAACTAATTAAGCTTCACTAAACTTTTAATAACAAGTTCAGTAGTTCGGACTGCCTCGCTGGTCTAGGGGTCGGAAGCGTTACTGCTGAGCTTCGGGAAAAGTGTTAATGGGTTTTTCTATCTGGAATTTGTAAAACGGGAAATACAGGCGTGATGTTATGTATTTGTAATCATTCTGCATTGCAGTCATTCTTGGTACTTGATATGCTAATCTTCAAAGTTTAGATAAGTAAGTAGAAGTATGGTTTAGCCGGTGTAAAACTAAATTTGTGACTATGTAGGTATGTATTTTCTTTGCCTACAAAGATGTTTGATATTTAATAGAGGCTGATAGTCTTCCAGTAACATCTGTATTAAAACCTGAATAAGATATTTCAATGGACCAGTACAAAGTATAGAAATTACATGTAAATCAGGACTTAATTTGATGTTTCGCCTTTAAATCGTAGAATTTCGAACAAAGTAACAACTAAGATCTGCAAAATATTCATTTGTAATCTGTGGGTAATAATAACTTAATACATAATTTACCCTGTACATACTTACTGTTAAGTTTTGAAGTTCCCAAATAAAGTAAATATGAAGATACTTGGATTTCTTTTAATTTGCTTGTTCTTTTTCCTTTCCATCATCACGGTTCGATCGAAAAGGTTAAGCTATGCTTGCCGCGGTTGGTCCGTGGATGGGTGACCATCTTTACATACCGAGACCCCTCTGTGCCTCGGAAAGCACGTTAAGCCGTTGGTCTCGGCTGTCATTCGTGGATCTTTGACAGTCGTTACGGGTCGTCAGAAGCTTGAAAGTCTGACAACCAGTCTTACCAAGGGGTATCGTGTTCCCAGTTACTGGGTTGTGGAGGTCAGGTAGGCAGTCACACCAAGTAACATACTGGTGTGCAGCCGCACCTCGTTGGGTTGGAAGCCCCCCAATGCTTACGTAAACATTGGTACAATTGATTGATTCAAAGACTATAGTGAAAAAATAAAACAATTTTGTAAAAAAGCGCACGTTTTATTACAGTATCACTATCTCGTACAATTTCCGTTTATATTGTATTATTAGGTAAACTCCAACAATAAAACTTTATTAAAATCTTAAAACCCTACAGTAGAACGCGCCTAGTAAAACTGAAACTATTCTAATATACACCTAAACTTCATTACAATAGAGTTTAAAATTACTTTATCAAGGCGAATCTTAGACGACAGGGAAAAAGGGTATATAACTAAATAAGTACTGAAAAGAGTTAGTTACACTACTCTAAAGTTAGATCATGTACAATATTCGTAAGGAGTTTATATTATCTATAATAATGAAGATCACAAATTTCTACTTACATCTAAGGGAATACTATTTAGATTGGTATATGTAAATAGCATTAACACGGTTGGATTGCCTAAAAAACGTCCCAAAAACACATCTGTTGATCTATTCTGCAAATAAAATATTACCGTGAACTTGCCTGAAAACTTTGGTGAAGTAAGCTGTCAGTAGTGTCATTCCCTAGCGTCACGTGGAATGACAGTACACTTCACATAAAGTTTTCACGGAAATATTTTTACAGAACAGACTGGCTGTTTTGGTTCTTATTCTAGAATTACCACAAAAAATATATAAAAGGAGGCTAGATTAAAAAAATGCCTTGTGAATGAGGTTTAAAATTGGAACGCCCGGAATCACCGTAAGTTGAACTTTCACAAAAACGAGATTTCTTTTTTATTTGCATTTAAGTACTTAGAACATTATTTTTATTTTATTTTTTACCAGACTCAATTCGTTTTGAATAATTTTAAATGATCAATGATAGGTTTTAATTTATCGTCTTAAATGTAAAATTTTGTCGTGGCACAGTTTTGTGATACTTACTTTCGAATAGCTTTAAAAAAAATATCTATCTATACAAGTTTTAGCTACAAGTGAGGCCTTACTACAAACATCTAAATGGTTCTAGTACCAACGGAACAAAATTAGCAAGTTCGACATCCGTTGCTTATTTTGTACACAAGTTTGTAGTAACTATTAACATTGATAATAGTTACTCAACCGTCAATATACACTATTAAAAATTGTCCCGCAAAATGCTCCAAATTTGCCAACTAAGCCCAAATTTGCCTATTTCGTTTCAATTACGTTATTTCGAGTTGCTCATTTTTATTATTTTTTACCATTTGGTAGTAACTTTATATTATTAGGGCAACTCTCTTTTTTTTTAATGATACTTGGTCCAGACGTACTAGAACCGTAATGAAAAATCGTCTATTTTTAGGCTAACAGTTTATTTTTTTTCTAAATACGTAGTTATTAAAAGGGAAAAGACTTTATACAATTTACAATCATTTAGAATTATGCTACGCAATCCACTCATTATTTAAATGCATTATTTTAAACTTTATTTTACTTATAAAGTAGCAAGTTTTGCTTGTTCATAATATTTTTGTTTATAAATTAGCTATTAGCAATGTTTTGAATAGTTACGAAATAGATATTTTTTCGTAAATATATTGTAGAACACCGTCACCATTTTTTTTTAAATTATACATCATGTTTCCGAAAGGTGTAGTCAAATTTAAGGCTAGTACAGACCATCAAACTGAACAATTTTCTCTATGGGACCAACATCGTCATCACGAAAAAAAATCTGCTGCCCTGTACAAAACTTCAATACTTCCTCGATCCAAATGTATGTATGGGACAGCTGATTATGTATGTATGATTCACGCTGTTTATGTAATTTGCTTGATTTCTAACTTATTTTAAATGAATATAAAATTTTGTTTGTTTATTCATTATTGTTTTGAACCATTTTGTTTCCTAGATGTGGGGACGGTGTTCCAAAAATCTTATTTTGACTCTTACATCGAAATGAAACTAACTTTTATAACTTGAAATAATTATACAATCCAAGGAAAAAACCCTTTAAAGTTACATTTCAATGAATAGTTGTTTACATCGAAAATCGTTAAAGTTAATCATTTTACTAAGAAAATTCACGTCATACATGAGGCTGGTCACGAAAAGGTAACTAATAGTGGTACTAGCGATGTAGACAATGATCTAAACTCAAATCTACATAACAATACGCCTGCATATTCCCTACGGGTGAACTATAGTACACCTACATTTCGCTATTGGCATCAACCGGGCACAAATCCGACCCAATAACACTTTGCCCGACCTGGGAATCGGACCCAGGAATTCAGTCAATCAATTGATGAAAATTGTTCTACCTTCTGTATGACGTGTACAAAAGCTTGACACACCAAACGAACTGCTTTGCCGACATTTCTAATGCACAGCGTATAAGAAATGCGGGGGTATTAATGGTGTGGTACCGTCCATTAAACTGAACAACTTTCTCAATGGGACCAACACCGTAATCACAAAAAAATCTGCAGTACAAAACTTCAATACCTACTGACCCATTTGGCTACATATAATCAGTTGTCCCATACATTTCCGAGGGACAAATGATTATAATTTCGCGAAAACGATGTTGGTCCCATAGAGAAAGTTGTGCAGTTTGATGGTATATACCACATCCTTAAATATGACCACACATTTCTAATACATGCAGTTTTTTTTTTTTTTTAATTGTCTCGTCGCTTTCGCTTCTCGTTTGCAGTTCGTGATACAAGACCTTTATTTTCTTGGTGCTTACTGCGTCACCTAATAGTGCTATTTTGGTACTTAACTAGTAGGACACTAGCTTCTAGCGATGATATTGGAGAAGCCTACGCTAAAAGGCAACTTAGACGTCATCTATTAGTTACGACTAGATTTATTCCTAGTTTCACTATCACTAGGCATTCACTTAGGCGTCGCCTAGTGTTAGTGAAAACGGGCGTTAGTGTAGGTACTTTTATTATTACTGTTTATTAATAGTATGTACAGTTAGGTGTGTTCCGAAATTATTTCGATACGTGGCACTTATAGTGTTTTAGTGGGTATGAAAATAAATAAAAAGATAAAATATTCGATTTTAAGAGGATTGTTTTTTTATATATTTTGTTATCAGTAATTATTACTATCTTTATTTTCTATAGGTAACTGAACAACTAATACGTACTCATTTAGTAACAACAACATTTAAAATGACAAAATAATTCTCATTAAAATTAAAATATTTAAAGAAACTGTATTTGCAAAAAAAAATGCTTACTTAAAACTCGTACATTCTACTTTCTTGTACTGAATTAAGGTGTACTTAAAATCTGAAATACTGAGACATTTTCTAAGCTACAAACCAAGGGTTTTCTCGGCCTTAGCAAATAAATTTAAATCTCAAATCATCTTAGCCAAACTAAGCAAAACAATTAATTTTAAATTGAATGCCATATTCTTTTTTTCTTAACTTTATGGGCGCACAAAACATTTTTGAAGAATAGAATTAAATTGATCTTTTTCGAAAAGACAAACTTTTAAGTATGCAAAATCTGTTTGATGGTTTTCGTGTACATATGTACTAATATTTAAATAAAGTGTAATGCTTCCGCGAGAAATTACTGGTAAAGGCTTTTACTAATAAACCATTTACAATTTGGCGTCGAAACGCCTAAAATTTTTTTTGTCGTGCACTGTATTTTAATGCATTACGGCGCCGAGAGTTGAAAATCAAACTGTGTTTTTTTTTACCGCGCTGGGATTATTTCTGATGAATACTTAATGTTCGGTTCATCAATCTCGGAACACCGAGATTTAGCTCCAGTATGCGAATAAAATCGTCGAGAAAAAAAAATGCGCGTGCGTACCTAGATTTATAGCTGTCGAAATATTAACATCATCTCTTCAAGGATCACTAATATCGCATTAGGGTAATTAACAAGCCTTTATTTAACTTTGCTATCGTAATTTAACGAATGTATCGAATGAGTGTAATTTATTGTCTAATCACTTGTCAACACCCGATGTTAACTACTGAATAACTAGGTAAGTGTATTGTATTTGGCCTAGATATTATTCTAAGTTATTAAACGATATATTTGCAGACCAAAATTATTCCCTTAAGGCATAATGTACCAGCAACTCAAACCCCACTCTACTCTCTAAGTCCGTTAACGAAGATACGGGCCCCGGCCGAATGTAGTTGGTCCTTCAAAACAAGTGACAGATTACGGACAACTGTCAATTGTCCATGTTATGTTCATTCTTTGTGCGGGCCCCGAACTAATCTCATGCAAGCGATACGGAGTAGGAAATGCCCGTATTCGGGTAAAACTACGGGTTCCGTGCTTAGAGAGTATGCCCCAAGTTTTTTTTGGTCCTACGTGGCCTCTATGACGAAAATAAATCTTGCATATTTCTGGATGGATTTTCATTAAAGAATTTTATAGTAGTATTTTTGTTCTGCAAAATATCGAACCTATACTAGTTATCCTAGTTTTGGTGTCACAGTTTACTAAGTTAATGGATTATACCTGTCAGTGTTCAAGTAGATACCTATATAATTATTTCGAGTAATCTCTTTCTTCGGCAGAAAAAATCATCAGAAATGACGTTATCTTGAATATCAACGCCATCAACATGATGAAATATGAAACACATGTGACACACAAGTTTTGACACAAGACCGTTGATCCTTGTTCTTGAAAAAACATTAATTATAAAATGCATTCATCTTCCTTTTCTATAAATCTTTCGATGTATCTCCGACGTGTTGGTCTAACGCTTCAACGATGTTCAAATCCTTAGTTTTATGGCTTTCCTACCATAATCTTCAGATATTCCCTTTCTTCCAGATTCGTTTTTACAACTCCTTCTTTATCTTCCGTATTATCTTCATTTACTTAAGCGATTCAGAAAACAGTACTTTCATAGTCAGTAAACTATTCATCACATTTATAGTCCTTAGAAATTTGGTCTTTCCATCCGAAAAACGGTGACACCAAAACGACTTCTATGCTACATTTACCTAACTGTCTTGAACCGCTTGACCTTAATGGTCGCTTTGTTGGCGCATAGTTTGAGAGCGGTGGCACAGCCCAGGAGGTCTGCTGATGACACATCCTTGCCATCTACTGCGATCAGGAAGTCGCCTCTCTGGATGCGACCGTCCATGTCTGCAGGGGTGCCAGGGAGCTGGAATGAGAATATTCAGGTGTTATTTAGTCAAAAGGACCATAAACACTGATACGCATGGGCGATTTTTTATCGCGCGCTGGATTTTCAACTCGAGAGTTCAAAATGCACGCCGAGCTGAGGAACAACACGAAGGTGTTGAACCGAGCATTGAGAACCCATCAGAGTGTACTGTTTGATTACACTGTTTGATTTTCAACTCGCAACGCTTAGAAATTCGTTGAAAATCCAGTGCGCAATTAATAAATCGGCATATTAAAAAATAAATCACCCGAGGATACACTTGGGCTTAAAACTTAAGCAACATCAAAAAAGTCCATCATTCAACAAAAATATTGCAAGAACTGAAGCATTAAAAGAATTGTGTAACCAATTATTGGCTAGTGTTTACCAACAAATGATTTCTGCTTCTATCGTTTTGACATCAACATGATTCACAATAGTTAGAAGGTATTGCCGTGGTAAGTGGTTTTGTTTATATTTTATTGCCGACGCCTTTAATGTGCACGTCTTTCTACATCGTTCTCACATGTATAATTTCAGCATGACTGATTTTCTCCATAGCTACCTACTACATTTGGAATGGGCAACTAGCTTCATCTTTCTGACTGAAAATCTTTCTTGAAAATGTAGAAGTGCCTGTAATTAATTTATTTGAAATAAATGCTTCGCATTTGAGTTTGATGAGAAGTAGCCAGTTAGCAGGTTAGTATCGAGCTGACTGCAGAGGGTGCTCTAGATAGTACTTCATTTATATTCATAAGTCATGATGGCTTTTTCACCAGTGGGTATTTTTAAAGGCTACGGAGTTGTACGTCGAAAAAATAGTTGTTAGCTACTCCTTGATCCTCGTGTCGATGGTACATCCATAGTACTGTAAAAGTTTGTCTGTAAAAGGGAAGCTTACATAATACAAGTCGGTAGAAAGCTCTGGTTCCATTTGATAACTCGCGCGAATTCAAAACGTAGTTTATAAATAAGATATGACGTGCGTTTTTTTCATAAAACAATAAACAGTGAGAAAGTCCTCTTAAAATAAATAGCGGAAATTCAGTATTGCTTTAATTTTTATTATGTATCGCCTACTACATATGTATATATTATGTAGATTCCGGTACTGTAAGCACGCTCAGCGCTAGCAGTACTTGGATCACCAATATCCTAGTCAGGAGACACACTGGCCCTTTTTTCTCGCTTTGTGAAGACCATGGGCATTATAAATAGTGTAACACTCACAAGTTGCCCAATGAAGACGCCGGGCGCGGCGACGGGCGCGACGCACGTGAGGCCGAGTGCCTTGCCCGCCTTGCGGCTGAGGTCGATCTCTATCTCCTCGTACTTCAGCGGCTCTGGTCGGTGCACTGTCAGTTTTAACTGGAATGAAAAATAAGGGATTTAAGTCAAGTCGTTGTTGAAGTTATGGAAACAGATTTAAACCCCGTCGAAGTGTCCACATAGCAGGAACTAGTCGTAAGTCCAATATATTTTCTTTGAGAGACCCAGTTTGGTTTCCGCAAGGGGCGCTCTACGGTGGACGCCATCATGCGTGTGCGAGACCTCACGGGGGGTGGGGGGGGGGGGGGCTGTGGCCTGGGGGGGGGCGTCTTAGCGGTGCCTCTCGACATCGCCAATGCCTTCAATACCCTGCCCTTTTTTTTTTTTTTTTTTTTTTGGGTGGGAAATCATCAAATGACTTCTCCCGCTCTGGGTGGAGCGGGAGGGCGTGTCAGACTTTTACTGACTAAAACCCACCCGTGTTCCTTCAGTTGCCTGTGCCAGGGCCACGGTTTTCTCTGTGGAATAACCCGCGACCCTGAGGCGTCGGCCCTATCGGACCCCGTCACTTTGTGCTGACATCTCTTTGAGGCGCGCGTGGAACACAACGCGCCGTCGACCCGGGCCTGGTCCTTACCGGACAGCGAGCTACCCATTGCTCGCCATCCGCAAGCCCGCGCCTACGGTGACCGGGAATCTGCAGGCGACTCCCGACGCCCAGGGCGTCTCCTGCGGCGGCTAGTGGGGGCGTGAGGGCGCAATGCTCTCTCCCTCACCCGCTCCGCCTCCTCCTTCGCGAGCATTACTGCTTCGCAGAAGGAGGTGACGGCTTGCCATTCCCTCTCGCTCCGTACCATGGCCTGGACCAGGGCCGGACGCGAGAGATCGCCGCCGCCAATCGCCTCCGCGAGGACACTGCGGTGCTCCGCCCAAGCTGGGCATACCTCCACCGTATGCTCCACCGTGTCCTCCGGGCGATCCACACAATGGTGACACCCGGGCGTTTCCTCCCGCCTTATGCGAAACAGGAACCTCCCGAAACAACCGTGTCCGGTGAGGACCTGTGTCAGGCGGAAGGTGAGGACGCCGTGGCGCCTCTCCAACCACTCCTCAAAGAGGGGACTTACCGCCGCTATTGTGGCGTGCCCATCAATACCCTGCCCTGGAGTTGCATCAGGGAGGCATTTCGGTATCACCGGGTGCCGACTAATCCCATAGCGGAAAATTAGTCATTTGATGATTTCTAACCCAAAAATAAGGCTAGCGATCCATGTTTAAAAAAAAGTTTTATAATGTCAATGAAAAAAACATCAAATGACTTCAACATAATCGGAACTGGATGTGGAACAAAAAATAAATGATAAATGATTTTATTTCTGTAAGTAGGTTTTTTAAAAACACTTTTACACGTCAAACATATTTTAAAAACTAGATGTGATCGGCGTTTCCTATCTGACTACTCTGAGAAGAAAGGCCGAAACAAACTCAGAGGTCACAGTCTCTTTTAAATTCCAGACATAATCTTGGTCCGGTCATGTGAAGACCATGTAGATTGATGTCTGAAATGGTATTTTGAGGAAAGAACCACACAGAATGAGTGGACCTGTCCGGTCAGTGCAAGCATTTGTCAGTAATCATGCAGCTCAACACAACACATATGGAGCTCAACGATTCGACGAACATTACCAAAGAAAGGACATTTGGGTAGGCCGCATAAATTACTCAAACTGCCAGACCATGATTAAAACTAATTTTAAAAATTAAAAATAGACTGAGATATAAAAAAAACAACACACTGCCTTCACATTCACAATAATTAAAATATTATAATACTTTACAAAGTAAATTTTCATGTCATTGTATAGTATGTCAAAGTGTAAAAATCCGAGAATAAACTTGGTCAGATCATATGAGGACCCTGTAGATTGGTGTCTGAAATGGTCTTTTGAGGAAAGAACCACACTGAATTGAGTGGACCTGTCCAGTCAGTGCACGCATTTGTCAATCATGGTGCAGCTCAACTCAGAACTAAGGAGCTCAACGGTTCGACGAACAATACAAAAGAATGGACATTTGGGTAGGCCGCATAAAGTACTCAAACAGCCAGAACATGATTAAAAACCACTGAAAGAAAAAAAAAAAAAAAAGATACAATGACCCACACCGTCCTCACATTCACAAAATTAAAATAATATTATACTTTATACAGTAAATATATACATATCATTTTGTATGTAAAAAGGAACAAAATAGTTAAAAAATCATAATAATAAAAATATTTTAAAAAATTGCAAAATAATATTAAACATCAAAATTGTCTGTGTAAATTTATTGGAGCAGCTCAATCCCAAGCCTTCCTGTCCTCAATATAGTCTTTGACAGTATAATAGGCTTTCTGGCATAATTTCCGCTTAATAAAAGATTTGAATTTATTAAGGCTTAGTCCTTGAATGTGGCTAGGAAGTTTATTATAAAAACGTATACATTGACATTTAAATGAGCTACCTATTTTCTTGAGCCTGGTAGTGGGAACAACAAATTTGTGTTTGTTCCTAGTATTTATATTATGGATATCACTGTATTTTTTAAACAGATTAATATTTTTATGTGCATACAAAAGATTTTCATAAATATACTGAGAAGGCACAGTCATTATATTAATCTCTTTAAATTTGTCTCTGAGGGAGTGTCTGGGACTTAGTTTATAAATTGAACGAATTTCCCTTTTTTGTAAAACAAAAATTGTCAGAATATCGCCGGCGTTTCCCCACAAAAGAATACCGTACGACATCACACTATGAAAATAACTAAAGTATACTAAACGCGCTGTCTCTAAATCAGTTAAATTACTAATTTTTCTAACGGCGTATGCTGCAGAGCTCAGTTTTTTTGACAATTTATCTATATGGGGGCCCCATTGAAGCTTGGCATCCATAGATAGTTATGCCTAAGAATACTGTGGTGTTTTCGGGTTTCAACTCTTCACCCTTAATAAGAACACTAGTTTCTACTTGTCTGACATGAGGTATCGTAAACTTAATGCATTTAGTTTTTTTCTCGTTTAGAAGTAGGTTATTAACATTAAACCAGTTAACTACTTTAGCAAGGGCGCTATTTACATTGTCAGTAACCAGCTGCTGACGTTTGAGTTTAAATAAAAGTGAAGTGTCGTCTGCAAACAACACTATATCATGATTATCCTGTATGAGGTAAGGCAAGTCATTAATATAAATAAGAAACAAAAATGGGCCAAGAATTGAACCCTGCGGGACCCCCATTCTTACTACAGATCCAGGTGATCTTTTTCCGTTGACATCAACTCTCTGAATCCTATCACTTAAGTAAGAAGTAAGAAGATCCAGAGAGGCGTTCCGGATTCCGTAGTGGTGCAGTTTCCTAATCAATGTTTCATGAAGAACACAATCGAATGCCTTGGACAAATCGCAAAAGATTTCCAAAGCATCGCATTTGTATCAGAAAGAAATCTGAACTGAATTATTTAAAACCCAATAAACTAGCGTTATGATCAATGCTAGTTCCTCTCTTTAATGAGATAAGGCTTTGCCCTGCAGTGACGTAGTTACAGAGTATGTTGACGTACCTTGGCAGTTTTCCGCTTGATGGAAAGACAAACTCTTTCGTGCGCCATCTCCTTGGTGATGGCGATGCCGTTGCACTCGAGGATCTGGTCTCCGGGCTTCAGGCGGCCGTCCTTCGCGATTGCGCCGTTGTTGTACACATCTAGGATTATTGCTGCCGCTCCCTGCAACAGGAATAATAAATTATGATCGGTGATATTTTTTCTGAATGGAAATTTATATTTTTATAATGTGGTGTACAGGGCATTGTCTCACTTTCGTTAGCAGGGAGACGAAAAATGAAGAATAAAATAAAAAAATAGTTTACAGGGACGCGGTTTCGAATGAGTCGTTTTGTTTTTAAGCCTTTTCGTATAATATAGGAGAATTCTTTAAGGTTTCGATATTCTTCAGAATTTCTTACTTATACTTTGCAAAGGTGAAACGACAGCCGTCACTTAGTCGGCAGTAATATTGTCTCACAGAAATCGTAGGAGTTGTAATTCAAATGTCCGTGGAACCTTGGAGGTACACAATTCATCTGATCGAATAACTGGGCGTTTTGAAAGTACATGGTATTTTTTTTTATAATGTGCATGAATGCGAGGAATATGCTTGTGGTCACGGTTTATTGTATAATGTAAAGAAGAGCCAGTGTATGATCTTCGAGACCGTCAGTGCGAGATGTCCGAGAATTATGCATCCGGTCAAACTCAATGGGGTGCCTTTGGAAAGGGTTGACCCGTTTACATACCTCGGCCATGTTTTGACTGTCGACCTCAAAGATAACGCTGACATGGAACGAGAGCGGAGGGCGTTGTCTGTTAGAGCGAACATATCGCCCGGAGATTTGCGCGGTGATCTAATGAGGTTAAGGCTAGGCTCTTTAGGGCGTACTGTACATCGCTGTACTCCTGCAGTCTGTGGGCTCACTACTCTAACAGAAGCAGGCTGCCCCGATACTGTTCGCCGCAGGGTACGGGTGTGCCCCAACATCGTACTGGCGATGATTGCGGGAAGGCTAGACTGCCCCTTCATCCGGCATTGTTCCAGGAGTTGATTCCCTTTAATTTATTATTTAATTTTAATTAAGATTTTTATGTTATTTGATTACTCTTAATGTATTACCTGAAATAATTTTATTTATTTATTATATTATATTAAATTAATAGTTGGACCTCAATAGAGCATGCACGCCGGTAGCTGCGTGATCACTATAAGTATAAGGAAATAAGGTTTCGGGGGACCCCCTTTTATTAAACTCCAAATGTAGTTTGAAAAGGAGATGTAGATTGTTTATATTTGAATGACGATAATTTTAATATTTTCTCACCCGCCATCTTGGATTTTCATTTTAACATAGTGATGTTATAATGAAAATCCAAGATGGCGAGTGGCCGGTAGTGACCGGCTTCAGCACCTTCGAAAACCATTTAAACTTTATATCTCTCCCTCTGTTTTTCTCTGTAAATACAATAAAAAGTCGCATGGAGGGGGCATACCGCTTTACTTTCGTTTTCCACAAGTTTACTTCTTCCAATAAGAAGCAATACTGTAGTATTCAGTATTAATTTCAATAGGACGTATTCACTTGTACGCGCCTATCTCAAAACTTGTTTAATGAAATCAATCGTCGGATATTCAATTTTGAAACTAATTCTAAATTCGCTTGAGTGATCGAATGGAACCAGTCTGTTTTTTCTACCAGCCTGCATGATGTAAGGTTCCCTTTTGCAGACAACCTTTACAGTACTCACATTGATCAACGTATCGCTGCCTCCCAGCAGCAGTACTCCCAGAACTTCGTTGGCGGAGTTTATCTCTATGACGGTGTCCACGTTAGGAGCCACTGGTGCAGTTGCAGGGTCAGGAGGTGGTTCCACTGGAAAGAGGAGGAAATATTTATTACATAATATAGCAAAATCAAAGAATCAAAAATCATTTATTTATTTTGAATCGGCACTTTTTTTAAAGTCAAGTCAGACAGTCCCCTAAAAAGCCCCTGTTCACCACTTCCTAGTGCTTTAGCTGGGCCCAAGAAGCGCCGCAACAAACTCCTCGCAGCACAGCAGCGTGTTCGGGTCCAGTACACAACCACCGCCGGCTGTAGGTGCGCATCCGTGAGGCACACAATACCATTTTTGTTTTTTTGTTTTTGTATGAATATCCTGTGCCACCTGGGTATTTTATTTCTTTCTTTCTCTTTATTCCAAGAAGGGGGTAGGCTGAGGTGTTAAATAAAGGTGTACATGTGTGCACATTTAGGCGGTTATGTTTGAAGTCCCATGTGTAATAGAGATAACCCTATTTTCATTAACCGGACACAAATTCAAACCTCAGACTTCTACTGAGGATCTACTGCCTATTGGCAGCGAGAACAAACAAACCTTGCTCCGTTGTCTTATTACACGCCTTTGACAGGTGAGGTTGCGATGCCTGCGATGAAAAACCAACCGAGCCCGATCGTGATAAAGTCTACAAACCTTTGACAGGTGAAGGTGTAGGTCGCGGTGTCTGCGGTCTACTCGCCGCGAGGGTTTCGTTGGCATTCCTGCTGGCTGGACGGGACGTGCCGCCGGGAGCTGATGGACCTCCTGGAAAAAAGACAATTCTATTAATGAAAATACCTATTAGCTGAGCTTTCTGTAAGAGGGTTTCTCGAGAACTCTTGGTAATTATGACAAGTATTCCGATTTATGGGCGTCATTACGTGTCATTTCGTCCAGGTATGAGTGAAATATTTTCCAGCTTTGGCTATAAGTAACTGCTTAGCCCACGTAAGCACGGACGTAATAGTATCGGGGCAGGATTTTATCGCGCACCAGATTTTCAACTTTCGCTGTTGAGCCGAGCGTTGAGCGCGCGCTGTTGTTGCAGGTACTGGGTAACACGATACGCCTTGGTAAGACTGGTTGTCAGCCTTTCGGACTTCACACGACCCGTAACGACTGTCAAAGATCCACAAATGAGCCGGGATCAACGGCTTAAAGTGCTTTCCGAGGCATGGAGGTAGTCGTGGTATATCACCCATCCACGGACCAACCGCGGCAAGCATAGCTTAACCTGATCAAGCTTCACGTGCGGCTGTTATTATTTAGACACTAGCCAAATAACATTGCTCATACTAAACATTGATTATTATGTCATTACATTTAATTGTAAAATAAATAAACTCTTTCATTCATTTTCAGTCATATACATAGGTAAGCATCTTAGAGTATGGACGTTATTAAAGTACGTCAAGCATGTCGATCTATTCACAATTTGCTATAAATTCCTCAACGGTATACCTGTCACTGTCGCACAACAGTCAAACTACATGTGCAAGATAGGGATGGCAACATAGTCATCCAACTCAGTCCGGGCTGATTTTAGAAAAGTCGGATATTTTTTATCTGTGGAATAAAACTGACGTTTGACAGTTCTAGTATTCAAAAAATGTCAAAAATAAAATAATAAACTCAGCATTAGACTTCTTCTAGGAATAAAGGTGTGGTGAAATTCGCATTGTTTTAATTAATTTTGACTTTAATTTATTAGGTCACTGACCAGCCCCAGGAGTCCCGGGTGTGGAAGCGGCGGACTCGTCTCCCGGCTCCTTCAGGTTCGGAGTACATACTGTGAGGATCACCACGCCTTCTGTCTGCTTGAGCTTGGCTGCCGCCTGGAAAGATGAGGTGGATCGATTAGCTTAAAACTAAAGCAGATTGTGGTTGATAGACAGGGGCATGAGAAACATTCTGGAGTTGGTTAAAATCATTTCATGAGTATCCTTTAATCCAGTCGTGTTGGCAACAAAAGTAATCATTTTCAGTCTCTTACGTGCTGTAAAAGGCGGCTAAGGGACAACAGAAAGAAAAGTAGCTTCTTTCGGTCTGTTTATCACAGGTACAGCCCGATTTAAACTCAATGGCGGCTCGGAACATGAGGCGAGTCGCAACCAATTCAGGTGTCAGCGGGGGTGAGGGGTGAGGGATGAGGTAGGTACAGTACGACCAACTTATCTGTGCACTTATTTGTGGCGCTGGTTGTGAACGAAAATCTAAAAGTTAAACAAAAACCGATCGTATGACATTCTAAATGTTAGTTCGAAAAACGGCCGTTGCTCAGATTAGTTGGTTGACATATAGGCAGCGAGTAGCGCACCTCAGCCGCCATAAAGTTTGAATCGGACCTATAGCAGTGACATTATGTTAATCGAGTTTTTAGGCTCGCGTACACTGACGCGACGCGACAGCGTGACATTAAGGTACCACGTGTCGCGCGACGGGCGGTCTCTCTGGGGGAGCCTTTATGTTAACGGCAGTTTACTCTTTGACCATCCTGATTACTTCATTTACCTTCAGGTTTAACATGACAAAAAATATATAATTACACACATTTGTTTTTGGTGATTAACTCTTTAAAATTCTAGTTCAGGAATATGTTTTAAAGTAAAGCTTTTAGTACTTACTGCATCATAACTGCAGTTCAATAAGGAGTCTCTATTCACTGCCAACAGCATGTCACCAATCTGCAGTCCTCCCTGTAAACAGAAAAAAATACATATCATGATATTAATTGGTTGTGATAATTGAAATTCATGCTAATGTACTGGTAGGTGCTAATAAACTAATCCATACGTACATTATAAATTCGAAAGTAACTCTGTCTATAAGTTACCTTTTCAAGTCTACACTACTGAACGGATGCCTAATTCCCTGAACGAAATTTGAACTTATAAATTGATGCGAATCGCAATTCGGAGTAAACAGCTAGTCTGTGATATAAATAATATTAGGTAATATTAATTCATAGCCACACTATCGAAGTAAATAGTTGTTAGAAAATAATTTTAAAAAATCGGTGTTCAGATATACACTTGGGAGCAAATAAATCGAGCCACTTCCTTTTTCACGCATTATGGTTATTATTTTTGGTATTATGGAACGCATCGATTCGAAACATATATCGCCTAAAAGGGTATTTAATAACCTTTACAATGAGGGTAGTTAGTTGTCAAAATTTCATTTTAATTAAAGTTTAAAGGGTAGAATAAAATTATCGCATTTAATTTGCTTATGACATTTTTATTGTACTCTGTTAAGAAAAGATTAAATTTGAGGTTTTTGTTAATCATACCCATATTACTTGTTATTGTTGTCTTTATCTGTGTCTGTGTAATCAAAATAACCTGATAAAATGGATACTACACCGACGGAAGCTGCCCAAGTTGTAGCTTTACTTGAGGTTGGACACGGACAACGTGAAGTGGCACGCAGACTTCATTTGAGTCGTTCAAAGGTACAGCGGGTATACCGCAGGTATCTGGAGACTGGTGCTTTTGTTCGGCGACCTGGAACTGGCCGACCACGGGCAACAACAGAACGTGACGACCGCTTTATTGCAACCAATTCGTTGCGCGACCGTGGACTTAATGCTTTTCAGCTACAGCAAGCGTTACGTGACGTTCGAGGTGTCGCAATCAGTAGGTGAACAGTGAGACGAAGACTAAAGGAACGAAATTTAACATCACACAAACCAGCAACTGGCCCAAAATTGACTGTAGCTCATCGCCGATCTCGCTTGGAGTTTGCTCGAGAACACATTAATTGGACGTTAGAAGACTGGAGGTCAGTTTTGTTTTCTGACGAGTCAAGAATCTGTCTTTTTAGCAATGACGGGAGAAACCGAGTGTATAGAAGTCCTGGTGAAAGATTTGCCCAATGTTGCATTCGAGAAACTGTGAGTTTTGGTGGTGGTTCTTGTATGGTGTGGGGAGGAATTTCTCTAGACGGAAAAACGGAACTTGTCTTCGTCGACCCCGCCAACGATGGCAGTGTTAGACGTGGATTAACAGCTGACCGATACATAACTGACATTCTTGAAGACCACGTAATGCCGTATGCTGGTTTTGTCGGAGACAATTTCTTGTTTATGCATGACAATGCGAGACCTCATACCGCGCAGATCGTTACGGAATACTTGTCTGCGATCGGGATTCAACAAATGGTATGGCCAGCACGAAGTCCCGATTTGAACTCGATCGAACACCTATGGGACGAGCTAAAACGGAGAGTCCGAGCCAGGGTTCCCGCTGTTTCATCCATTCCCGAGCTTAAAGTCGCTGTGCTTGAAGAGTGGGAGAACATACCACAATATGTCATCGTAACTCTGATCAGATCGATGACTAATAGGCTACAAGAATGCATCAGGGCACGGGGGGGTAATACCAGTTATTAAGAATATTTTTTTTGCAATAATTTTGTTTTTTATTGTTTTTATGGACTGTTTTAGGCCTACTAAATTTTCTATCAAAATTACCATTTTTCTTGCAGAGCCAATAATTTATCATTCAATAAGGTTATTATTCAATAATTTACCCTCATTGTTAAGGTTATTAACTTAACTTTTAGGCGATATATAGTTCGAATTGATACGTTCCATATTCCCAAAAATATTTACCATTTTACGTGAAAAAAGGTAGTGGCTCGATTTATTTGCTCCCAAGTGTACTTGATAGTTTCAAAATGCATTGCCAGGAATCCAGGATTTTCATTCGTTGCCATATTGTTGTCTCCACAATTTAGGAACAAATAAGTAAATATCAAAATCATTAGGATACTTTCTGTATTCTGAATGACTTGTAAGGTACACCCGGACACTCTATACTTTAGGTATTTAATAATAAAATTAAGGTAGGTTTGGATTTTATGGCAAATGACAATGCCAGATCCTGCCCCAACTATTTACAGGAAATGTCAATTAATGAAAATAATTGTAATGATTTAAGGGCCTTTTCATAATAATTTGTTATTCAGTAGAACTTGCCGATTACAAATCAATGATAAAAGGAATTCAACCCCTGAATTCCTATTGCGTTACTTATTGCGCATGATACACAAAAAAAAAAGTTTTAAATACCGGTAAAACAAAAACTCATATTACGATTATAATAATAATTATAATGCGTAACGTATTGTTTAAATCGCTTTTTAACATTTATAAACTGCACCTAACCTGTACGAGATTGTTTTAAGATTTTAACAGAAACCGCAAGTTCTACAGGCATTAGGACAAATGTTTAGTTAACAGTAATAAATAAGCTTTAAGATGCTGCATATTGCAGGTTTGTATTTACAAACCTGCAATTTTGATTTAGGTGGGGCAAAGTTCTATAGAGTTTCTGGCATTGTCCTTTGTTGTTTACAAAAACATTTGCCAGAATTATTCTTAGAGGTTTTAGTGTGTTAATTGTTTGTCTTCATTATACGAGAGGAGCTCTGTCCGACATGACTGTGTCGCTCCATTTGACCGTATCACCTTAAGTTTTGTGCGATCAAACAACGCAAGAGTTCAGAGTATTTACTGACCTGTTCCGCTGCACTGCCTTCCTGAAGGTCTGACACGAAGATGCCTCGCCCTGCCTCCGTGTGGCGACCCTCGATGATCATGATGCCGAGACCGGATGGACCCTGAAACATTTTATATTGGGTATATCAGACCAAGTATTATAATATAGGATTCTTCATAGCGTCCCACTACAGGGAAACTACCTCTCCACTACTGCCATCTCAGCCCTCGTTCGCACGGAAGTAAAAATATCAGGGCGGGATTTTCAACTCTCGGTGTTAAGCTGAGCGTTGAAAATCTAACAAAGTGCATCTCAGCGCGTACAAACAACACACTGTGGGATTTTCAACTCTCGGCGCTGAGCAGAGCTTATTGTCATAATTTTCAACTTCAGACATTTTTAAGATAAGATTTAAATATAAGTTTTCTCACCTTCTTGATGGTGATGTCTCTGACTCCCTTGTAGCCAGCGAACCGATCCTCCGAGGACTGAAACAAACAATTACATGTATTTAATTACAACACCTAGATTATTAAGGTTAAGTGAGTGTTATTTACAAGGAAGATGTGAGTGGAAACGCCGGGAGGGAACACCCGTGAAAGACATGGTGACCTTATTGATGATGTTCTTCAAAAAGCGCGTAGTACTCGCAACCGGCGCGCGTGTGTTACCAGATGTATGTTAGAATCGTAGCAGGTGGCGTTCTGTAGGTTCTGCCTACCTCCATGAGAAGAAGGCACGAGTTTATTGAGGTAGATATGTATATGTATGTTATTTAGTTCCAGTTTTTTGAATGATGGATTCATCTAAGCTAACATTGGGAAATATTACTTTTAGTACATATAGTGTAATCAAAGCGTCATGCCAATGTTTGAACAATTGTTTATAACCAGATATAAATGTGTCCCTTTTGTTTTAGTACGTACAGGGAAGACAAACTGGTTATTCTAAGACTGGCTAATTTTGTATATAAAAATAAAATTGCTATTCGTTAGTCTCGCTAAAACAAAAAAATGGCTTAACCAAAAAGAGGCTTAAAGGATTAAAAAAAGAGGCACTGCAATGCAACGCATGTCGGTCATTAGCCAGTCTTTAATAAACTACTGTGTAAACATAAAAACATTACCCTGTATTTGTAGTAGCTCAGTCGGGTAATAAGAACAAATGAAATCATTTGTTTGCGCATTATATACGAGTGATTTGTTTTTCAACTTGCTCTTTCTTTGTTAAACACTCGTCGGGCTATCCATTCGAGACACATGAAATCTTCTGAAAGTCTGTTATAAGTCCCATGTAATAGGGACCGAGCCTATTGCCATCAACCGGGCACAAATCCAGGCTCCAGGATGCTACTGAGATATTCCTGACCGCATAGCCGAATAACACTTTTGCCTGACCTCAGGATCAAACTCAGAACCCAATGCTTAGCAGTTTTGCGCTTTCAATAATTAGACCAACGAGGCGGTGTCTCAAACGGGTTATTGCCTGAGTAGGTTCGCCGGTCTCCGAGGCCCCCGTCCCGGAAAACCCCGAATACATTAAATAAGATTACATTTCTTTTTTTTTGTTTTCAACTTGTACGGTCGACATAAAAAGAATAAACCTCGACTTTACTATTTTAGAAACTTCACCTTCGTTCTTTTCAAAGGTTTCTTTACAATAATATACCTTTGTAACATAGAAGAAAGAAAACAACGAAAAGAAAAGTTGTTAATTCTACACACAAAACGCACATTACAAAAAAAAACATAAATAACACACTTATAAAGTAGCCAAAGGCCTCGTATTCAAAAAAGCAAAATAGTTTTACAATTTTGTCCATTGCTTGATGTCACTCAGGACCAAAGACAATACACATTGCTCTGTGCGTGTTGCGACACTGGCAAATGACAATAAAACTAACATATTGCCGATGGCAAAGTGGAAGAGTGACATCACACCAGTATTACCTTAAGGTATATAAGGCAGAGGTGTATCTATTAGGACAACCACATTTTGTCAGTTATATTTAACTCCCATGTAATAGGGGCCGAGCCTATACCATCAACCGAGCACAAATCCAGACTCCAGGCTGCTACTGAAAAAAATCCAGATGTAGAAACCCACCAGGCTCATTATCAGCAGAAGATCCTCATGCCCTTTAGAATTGATGCTGCTGTATTCGTTGTAGGCATGCAAAAACATAATTTCATAATATGAAACCGGCGTGTTTCCCACTTCGTTTTCCCGCATAGTGCGAAATTAAAAATAAATATACAATAAGTACCTACTAACGCAATGTGCACTGGTAGGTTGTTTACTCACTAAAACAAACTTGATATTATTCACACTTTTGGCCCGTGAATGTTCAATAAATAATTTATCAAACCGTTCACGTGATTTTGTGTCAATGTTGAATATTCGAGTAGGTATTACCTATACATTTACATGTTTACGTAAGAGCTCATTCGAGGAAGTACCACGGCCATGCTATATTTTCGGTGTGAAAACTATTTCTGTGCTGTACGTGAAAATCAATGTACAACCACAAAGGCACAAGAAACTTTTCTTCGTCGTCTTTAAAGTTGGCATTGCATTGGCGATATCATACTAGGTGATGTAATATGTATCCAGACCAAATTTGGCCATGGCAGCCAACCTCAGCGAGGACTTACCTTCGACGCGAGAGAAATTGTAGTGCACGAGTGTGTGCGCAGACACAGGTGCACCTTCTCTTCCCTCAATCTCATAATACTTGGGACAGCAATTCGATAAAGAGAGAGATCAGGCGCAGGCTTAACGACATGCTTTCCGAGGCCCGGGGGTTTTAGTAGTGCTATTCTGTAACCATCTCTTCGTGAAAGTTTTGGTGTTTTGAGCATGGAGTGAGCTGTCAGTACCACTGATGTTAGAGATTGCCCAAGACGGGATGACTCTGAAACCCACTCCACGCAAGTCTTCAGGGTGAGCTTTTTACAGAATCGACATGCAGACCGCCAACTTCCACACTCAGGGCTGTTGCAAAGAAGTCAACTTCACAAATTCGTAAAAACTTTTTGTTAGATTTATCATTATTTTACACAGTGCTCAGTTTAGGAGTCCGGGAATGTGTGTACGTTGTCAATACAAAGAGACAACGCTGAAATGTCTCATGTTACTGTATTTCCCCCCCCCCCCCCCTCGTCATCGTAGCATCGTGTCGACAGTCCTTTGATTTGAATTCTTTAAACTGTTGGAGAAGGTGGTGGTAGATGTTGATTGCGGCATCAGTGGCATTCTTTAGGTCATCAAACGTGCAAGTGAACGGGCACTAAGGACTCCCCAGCAAATGAGACATGCTTCGATGCTAGGCGTTTTGAGGAAATATCTCATGTAAATTGACGTAAAAAAGAGCAGATTCTCAGCCTCATTTGAACAAATGACTAGTTTTGATGAAATATTTGGTCTCATATCCAGAAAACAGCCACATAGACCTTAAAAACAAGAGTTTACCAACAGTGAAACATAACACAAACTAATGGACGAATCTCGTGCATAAATTACGCATAAATAATGTTTTTATTAACACGTTTATGTAACACTGTGTGATGTGAGTCATGTACACAGCGAGAGGTCAGAAGACCCACTTTATGCGATGCGTGATACTGATAACCGAGTCGCAGATGTGGCAGTGATTGACGCAAAAATAATGCAGTTTAACAACGAGATAGTCTTGAATGGCGGACTCAAAAGAAATACAAAACATATTATTGCTTGTAATGTAGGTATGAAATGATGCTTATAATTAGGAACAGGTGAGCATTCGCTGCCCGGAATGTTACCATTTTATAAATATTGTGTTATAATACATTAGATCCGAGCTGTGTCCCGCCAAAAGGCATACAAAATATCAAAGATTCTATTATACAATATTCAAAATTACAAAATTATATAGTATGTCACATCATTAACTGATTGGATTTAGCATAACATGTCTTATAATTAAAAATTGTAATTTAAATATTCGTCAACAGAGTAATACACCTTGTTATTTAACAATGCGAATAGATTAATTTTAAATTCGTTTTTGTTACTACTTGAGATAACTTGTCCTGGTAACTTATTATATAGTTTTTGAGCCATTGCATAAAAGCTGTTGCTATGATTTTGTTTTTGTTGCTAACACCTGCAACTTTTTTGAGCGCCGTTTACTTTCTACAAATCTATACAAATTCATATTGTGTTTTATAAAAATACAGGCTTCATAAATATAGAGTGACGGTAAAGTTAATATTTGAAGCTTACGAAAATGTGGCTTGCATGATTCCCTTTGTTTTATTCTACAAATCGCTCGGATACATTTTTTCTGTGCTATAAGTACTTCTTGTATCTTAGGGGCATTTCCCCAGAATATGAGGCCATACCGCAGAGCCGAGGCGACATAACCATGATAAGCTGCGAGTAAGGCGGTCTTATTCGCAATTTTACCCAGCATATAAAGAGCATATGAAAATTTACTAAAAAATGGCTTAACCAAAAAGAGGCTTAAAGGATTAAAAAAAGAGGCACTGCAATGCAACGCATGTCGGTCATTAGCCAGTCTTTAATAAACTACTGTGTAAACATAAAAACATTACCCTGTATTTGTAGTAGCTCAGTCGGGTAATAAGAACAAATGAAATCATTTGTTTGCGCATTATATACGAGTGATTTGTTTTTCAACTTGCTCTTTCTTTGTTAAACACTCGTCGGGCTATCCATTCGAGACACATGAAATCTTCTGAAAGTCTGTTATAAGTCCCATGTAATAGGGACCGAGCCTATTGCCATCAACCGGGCACAAATCCAGGCTCCAGGATGCTACTGAGATATTCCTGACCGCATAGCCGAATAACACTTTTGCCTGACCTCAGGATCAAACTCAGAACCCAATGCTTAGCAGTTTTGCGCTTTCAATAATTAGACCAACGAGGCGGTGTCTCAAACGGGTTATTGCCTGAGTAGGTTCGCCGGTCTCCGAGGCCCCCGTCCCGGAAAACCCCGAATACATTAAATAAGATTACATTTCTTTTTTTTTGTTTTCAACTTGTACGGTCGACATAAAAACAATAAACCTCGACTTTACTATTTTAGAAACTTCACCTTCGTTCTTTTCAAAGGTTTCTTTACAATAATATACCTTTGTAACATAGAAGAAAGAAAACAACGAAAAGAAAAGTTGTTAATTCTACACACAAAACGCACATTACAAAAAAAAAAACATAAATAACACACTTATAAAGTAGCCAAAGGCCTCGTATTCAAAAAAGCAAAATAGTTTTACAATTTTGTCCATTGCTTGATGTCACTCAGGACCAAAGACAATACACATTGCTCTGTGCGTGTTGCGACACTGACCGAGGCCCGGGGGTTTTAGTAGTGCTATTCTGTAACCATCTCTTCGTGAAAGTTTTGGTGTTTTGAGCATGGAGTGAGCTGTCAGTACCACTGATGTTAGAGATTGCCCAAGACGGGATGACTCTGAAACCCACTCCACGCAAGTCTTCAGGGTGAGCTTTTTACAGAATCGACATGCAGACCGCCAACTTCCACACTCAGGGCTGTTGCAAAGAAGTCAACTTCACAAATTCGTAAAAACTTTTTGTTAGATTTATCATTATTTTACACAGTGCTCAGTTTAGGAGTCCGGGAATGTGTGTACGTTGTCAATACAAAGAGACAACGCTGAAATGTCTCATGTTACTGTATTTCCCCCCCCCCCCCCCTCGTCATCGTAGCATCGTGTCGACAGTCCTTTGATTTGAATTCTTTAAACTGTTGGAGTCTAGAAGGTGGTGGTAGATGTTGATTGCGGCATCAGTGGCATTCTTTAGGTCATCAAACGTGCAAGTGAACGGGCACTAAGGACTCCCCAGCAAATGAGACATGCTTCGATGCTAGGCGTTTTGAGGAAATATCTCATGTAAATTGACGTAAAAAAGAGCAGATTCTCAGCCTCATTTGAACAAATGACTAGTTTTGATGAAATATTTGGTCTCTTATCCAGAAAACAGCCACATAGAACTTAAAAACAAGAGTTTACCAACAGTGAAACATAACACAAACTAATGGACGAATCTCGTGCATAAATTACGCATAAATAATGTTTTTATTAACACGTTTATGTAACACTGTGGGATGTGAGTCATGTACACAGCGAGAGGTCAGAAGACCCACTTTATGCGATGCGTGATACTGATAACCGAGTCGCAGATGTGGCAGTGATTGACGCAAAAATAATGCAGTTTAACAACGAGATAGTCTTGAATGGCGGACTCAAAAGAAATACAAAACATATTATTGCTTGTAATGTAGGTATGAAATGATGCTTATAATTAGGAACAGGTGAGCATTCGCTGCCCGGAATGTTACCATTTTATAAATATTGTGTTATAATACATTAGATCCGAGCTGTGTCCCGCCAAAAGGCATACAAAATATCAAAGATTCTATTATACAATATTCAAAATTACAAAATTATATAGTATGTCACATCATTAACTGATTGGATTTAGCATAACATGTCTTATAATTAAAAATTGTAATTTAAATATTCGTCAACAGAGTAATACACCTTGTTATTTAACAATGCGAATAGATTAATTTTAAATTCGTTTTTGTTACTACTTGAGATAACTTGTCCTGGTAACTTATTATATAGTTTTTGAGCCATTGCATAAAAGCTGTTGCTATGATTTTGTTTTTGTTGCTAACACCTGCAACTTTTTTGAGCGCCGTTTACTTTCTACAAATCTATACAAATTCATATTGTGTTTTATAAAAATACAGGCTTCATAAATATAGAGTGACGGTAAAGTTAATATTTGAAGCTAACGAAAATGTGGCTTGCATGATTCCCTTTGTTTTATTCTACAAATCGCTCGGATACATTTTTTCTGTGCTATAATTACTTCTTGTATCTTAGGGGCATTTCCCCAGAATATGAGGCCATACCGCAGAGCCGAGGCGACATAACCATGATAAGCTGCGAGTAAGGCGGTCTTATTCGCAATTTTACCCAGCATATAAAGAGCATATGAAAATTTACTAAGTTTTCCACAAACACTTTCAATTTGAGTCCTCCATGTCATGTCATTGTCAATATATAGTCCAAGAAATTTTTTAACACTAGATTCAAGTATTTTATATCCTCTGTAGTTTATTTGGAACTGTGAGTGCTCCTTGTGTCTAATTTTAAAATTCATAACTTTAGTTTTGGTTAGATTTATTTTAAGGTTATTAATATTTAACCAGTCGATAATAGGAGTAAGACTATTGTTCACATGCTCTTCGATTTCTGTTAATGTGCCAGTATCATAAATAACAGTGCTGTCGTCGGCAAATAGTGACATTTGATGTTCGACTACTTGGGGAAAGTCATTAATATAGCAAATAAAAAGTAAGGGACCTAACACAGAACCCTGCGGCACACCACAGGACAGTATTCTAGAGCTAGAGGTGAAAACTACCTCAGTTTTGGTCCTCATTAATTTGTCTATGGTCTATTAATTTGTGTAATTTGACTTCTATTCTCTACGTTGACGTCATTCATCGCTGTCGCTGAAAACCAGCGCTGGGGCTCTGTCTCGCACAGGGTCGTAGCATTAAGCTGAGCGATGGCCGTTTTGCGTGGATGTGACGCATATTTTCCCCCAACTTGTTCTTTTTGGTGTTTGTAATCGATCACTGCGTCATGTTTACTGCAAATAAATGTTTTTTCTTTCTTTCTATAAATAAAAATAGTCTCGATATGCAAATTTAACGCTGTGCATTTTTTTAGTAATATTGAAATAAATATTATTGCGACAATTTTGTTATTTGCTGTTCTCCAGTTAGCTATTTCATAGAAACAGTAAAGTAAGCTAATATAAACATAAAATAATCTAACACATGACATAATAATTAATTATAGAAATAAATAGTGTGAATGGAGAACCTAACATCCGTTTTCTAAATATAACATTATGACGGAACATTTAATTTAATGATGGGTTAATCGGTATATTTAGTTGTCATTAATGCGGTGATCGTAATTTCTTTCGAATTGGCACAAACATATTTGGGTTTCATGTAAGCTGCCTCTTTGGTTGTAATTTACTTTCGACAGGTTTAAAAAGCATTTTTCCATGGGGTATTTATAACGACCATTTCTGAAAAAGGTACTATAGCCCATTGATTGCGAGTAGTACGCCTTCTGCCTTGTCCTACAATGTGGTGGTGCGTTTAGTTCCGGGTTGTATTCCCGGCTCTGTAATGCTTTGTTTTTGTGTAAAACGGCTGTTTTTAGTACATGTGTAGGACAGCATCAAACAGTTATGAATTGTTACATCACGGAGAATTTGAAGGTTAAATATTGAGATTGTTTTATCAAATATATTGAGAAAGATACGCAATGATTAATCTTTTTAAGACAGTTACAGCTTGATTGTCAGATAAATGATTCATCATGTTTTACGGCAGTGTATTTTTACTACAGAATATCTGATTACATTCGAAGATACATCTTTAGAAACACAATGCAGTTTTGCAAAAGTAAGCGGACACGACCTTTGTGCCCGGAGGCTTTTATCTAGGTATTAAGTTCTGTTTACGTTTTTATTATTTATTTCTGCTTTAGTGTAGTTTTCAATGTTGGTATATTGGCGTATGCTAGCTAATATTATGCAAATAATTTAATATAATGTTTTGTGTTTCGTAATGTTAATTACTTACTATTGTATAGGATCAATTTCTTGTAACTGAACAGACAGATGTGCTGCTGAGTAGTTTGTTGCGCCACTTCTTCTTCCAATTTAAAGCACTAGCAAGTGGTGAAGGGCGGGCGTTTTAGGGAACTGTCTTTTGTATTTCGGGCGTTCAAAAAGTGTTGTTTTAATAAATGACTTTTGATTTTGACTGATCAAGTTGTCTTTTAAGCACTTTTGAGCACTTTCTACTACGGAGGTATAGCTATAAATGTTATACCACAAAATACTTGAATATGGTATTGCGAGAAAAGTATTTGTCAATCTTTGAAAAGCTAGTTTTTTTAAGGTTCCATTCCTCAAATGGAAGAAATTGAACCCTAGTAGGATCACTTAATATTATTATATTACTTAATATTATACTTGAATGGTTGCCCGAATTATCAACATTTACAATGAAGATGTCATCAATATTGTTAAAGACAAAGTCAGTTCATTTCATTCAAATATAAATAAAAGACGGCACGGTTGGCGCAGGGGTTGAGCGATCGGCTGCTGCGCTGCGTGTCGCGGGTTCGATTCCCGCACGGAACAAATATTTGTTTGACCTACAAATAGTTGTTCCGGGTCTGGGTGTCTTGTGTATGTGAGTTTTCGTGTTTGTGAACGCACCCACGATACAGGAGTAATTCCTAGTGTGGGGCAACGTTTAAAAAAAAAAAAAAAAAAAAATTATAATAGGCACTTATGAACGAATTATACAAAAAAAAAGAATAGATTCTATTTGTCCCTTCCAAAAGGTAATTTCGTATAGAGAAGAATGAGCAAGAAACTCCACCGTTAAATGTTTTACAATATTCTGTATAATTACATTATTATTTATGGAGACGATGCATCTAGAATAAAATTATTATACCACAATAGGTAAAAATAATTAAATATAAAGCAATGTCAGGTAAATTAATAATATGACAGATACATGGTGTTCACTTATTTACACAAATTGTAAAAGTTGATGATTTTTCTAAAATTTTAACAAGTATAGTGACAAATCAACAACACTCATTGCGATACATATCTATAATACGTTGGTGAGCAGACGAATGTTTCAAACATGAAGCAATTTCTTCCAAAATCTAAACTCGAAACGCATTAAGGGATCACTTGACATGGGTTTAATTAGTAATTTTGTTGTTTGTTTGATTTTGGTAAAGTTTGAGTAACTTAACCAAACCTAACTAACCTCTTCACAGTTTCGTTCGATGATACAAGCATGCAACCTTTCCGAATAATTATAAGATAATGTCATAAGATTGGATGTTTTCACCAATGCTCCCCATTGGTGAAAACATCGTGAGGAAACCGGCATGTCTTAGGACCAAAAATTCGAAGACATGTCACATCTACCAACCCGCACTGGGCCCGCGTAGTGGATTACGGCCCACTCCCTCACACAGAAAGGAGGCCTGTGTCCCAGCAGTGGGAAAGTTATAGACTGATTATGAATGTCATAAGTATATGAGATATATTCTAAAGGTTCATGCAAACATCAGCTACGTCAACGTCAAGTCGCGGATACGTCACGCCAATTTCTGGAACGTGTGTGAACTGTCAGTCATATTTCGTTCCTGCTTGTTTTGTTCGTAGCGATAAAAGTTTTGACTTGCCGGTGACACGACGTCGAATAACGGCCGTACCCAATACCGTATCTTTCTCGAAGATAGAAAAACCTGTCGATCTCTGGTTTTAACGCCCAAAAATCCAATGTATGCGACCCAATAACGTGTTGACAGCTATTTGTTTGACAGGGACAGATATATTTGTACTGTCTACAATCAGTAACGATCTGTCTTAGGTTATTGGGTTTGGCCGTAGATGCGCCGGTTGTGACATGACCGTGTGTGGCCAACGTCCTACAACTTCTACGTAACTACATTTTTTGACGTGACTCGTTGGCAATTTGACGTTGGCGTGGCTAACGTGTGTGCATGAACTTTAATGAGAATTAAGAATTGAAGAAAAACAAGTCGGGGTCAGCTTAGTGGGCTGACAGTGATCGTCATGATATAAAATGTAAAATAATATAAGAAAATAAGTATGCAGGTTGAACCACATGCGCGTTTTACTTATTACGGTACCGTTATCTTGCTGAGAGCATACTGTACTGTTATAGCTACACCTCTGCCTGGACCCGTTATGAGTTTATATGTATGTAGGTTCTTTAATAATGTATTTTATCTATATACTTTTGTGAGTAAATAGATAAATTACATTATCAAAGAGCCGAAAATCACTATCACAACAGATATTGATATCAATTTAATCTGTAACATCTGTTACATTATGTCCACAGCTTTAACAGAATCGGTTTCAATTTATTACAAGCTTTCTTTTCTATTTTTAGCGTATTTTCATATTCGTCATTTGGAGTAATCGGATTGAATGACATGACAGGTATGTTTTAAAAATATTTTATTTCACATAAGCCTACACGGGCACTTATGTAATGTCAGAATATAGGTGCACGGTTCCAATTGGGCGTTTCGTAAGGAGAAGCCCGCAAGAAACTCCACGGTTACTCTTTAAAATAAATGTTTTAAAATTACAGTGATAATAGTATGCAAGTGACTATGCAAATAGTGTCTGTCTATTGAAAGCTGAGAGTACAAAACAGCGGCAAATTTAATAAAAAATGGGCGGGTATCCCTGGGTCAACTAGGAAAAAACGTATTTGATACTTAAATATTTTTATGCAGAATAACCTTTTATTATCATAAAAGGTTGTAAGTTACATAGAAATTAATACTATAGAATATTTTTTGGTAAATAATATAAAAATAATTTATTTTTGCAAGGTATTGTGTTTCTGATTTCAATAATGTTTCAGTTTCTTGCAAGTATTTCAATTTATCACTTGAAGTACGTATTGCGTGTCAAGCTTCCGAGGATCAGTAATGCATTTGTCTGCAAAAAACACAAATGGTGAAACATTTCTCATCGCTATATCCAATTGTGATTCCACATGTATTATATTGATAGACCAGCAGCCTAATTGCGTAACACATTTTCGTAAACGATTACGACTAATCTGTTATATTTTCACATTTCAACAACATTCATTGCGTTATTTACATTATTGAGCAGATTTTTTTTCGAACATAAGAAGTAATCTATTAGCAATCTGTTTCAAATCGATTCAGATTCCGATTGATTCTGTATTACGCAATTAGGGTACAGTTGTAATAAATATAAATCCTGTTTAATTAGTATCAAAAACGTAAGAGGATAGACAAACAACATGTGACATTTGGAACAGTTTTGTCAATTTCTGAAAACGCGAAAAAATCCCTGTCAGCTTTCTTTAGACAGACTCTATTAACGACGATGACTGCACCATGCAGATATTTGGCACAAAAAAGGATACTTCTCTGTATTTTCTTGAATATTTTGAGTTGTCACACCAATGGAAATAAAAAAAATAATTTGCTGGTATTATGAAACTAAAAGCTTAGATGAAACGCAAAAAAAAAGTATCAACTCACTCACTGTTTATCAATGATATACATATTTTTGCTATGTCATAACAGCTAACAGAAAAAAATGTAGCAACAGGAATTAAAAAACGTTCACGGAAGAGAAGGGATACGTATAATTTCTATGACATCACATAACATAACATCACGCCTGTAATTCCAGAAGGGCTAGGCAGAGGTGTACCTATGGTACACCCACATTTCGGCAGGTATGCTTAAGTTTATAGGGGGCGAGCCTATTGCTATCAACCGGGCACAAACCCAGACTCCGGGCTGCTACTGAGAAATTCTAGATATAAAAACCCAATAACGCTTTGCCCAACCTGGGAATCGAACCCAGGACTTCATGCTCAGCAGTAGCTTTTACGACCACTAGACCAACGAGGCAGTCTAATAACGAGGTCGCAGTCTAATAATATTTATGAAATCCTCGGTTATATCGGCTTAAATTGATATTTGTCGATTGGTGCCTAATTTCAGTAAGAGTGTCTAAGTGGCCTCTGCGTGTTGGTCTCGGCCCCTGGGACGCCTTCCAAAGCTCCGGACCTTTGGGTCCATGAGCCATGAGATAATTGTGTCAAATAATTTTTTAAATAATAATAATATTGATTCGGAAGTGCCGTACTACAGGTATGCGCCCGTCTCAGTTGTCGATAGTGGAAATATCACATTCTACTGGGATCGATCCATCATCACTGACAGGACTATTGTTGCCAATAAGTCTGATGCAATGGTGGTGGATCGAATAGAGCGGACGGAATCTCGTGTAAACCGATTAAGATAAAAAAAAACATGTATCTTGACTTGGCTCGCGAGGTTGTCATGTGGACTCAGCGATCAGTGCCGGTTCCAACACCTAAGGCGGCTCTCGTTGGTGTTTGATTCAGAAAGCGGTACTTCTGAAACGTTAGGCGGTTCATTTCTCTAGAGCCCTAACCGCCGGTAGCTTGGACCCTGTTCACGATAGCGGTGGGCTACTATGTAAATTATTTAATAATTATATATTCTCAACATAACTAAATTAAAAATGTAATTTATACAAATAAATTACATTTTTAATTTAACTATGTGTTTGTTTTAAAATAAAGGAGATAATAATATCTAAAAGCGATGCAGATTAATTTATACATAAATTATCAAGTCATTGGTACATTACGAAATATGTACTAAAAACTGATCAGTAAGAAATTATTATTTAAATTTAAACAACCACATTATTTGCATAATCCTCTCCAAACAAGTTTCTTCTAGATTGGCAGACGATAAAAATAAATCTTCAACTAATACTTACTAGATGTCTGAAGTATAATGTAGGGATATAATGTAGGGATATAATGTAGGGATATAATCTCCAAATTGGATAAGTATTTTGAATATTTTAGGAGGACAGATGATGACATTGCTTTAGCTTTTAATTCAGACAAAGGATTAAAGTTTTTTTTGGAATTTCGTTATTTTTGCCGACGGGAAATCCTTGGGTACACGGCTTGTATATACTATTATTAATAGTATAGATATAGATGTAAAATTTGTTTGTTTGTAATCTCTGGAACTGATTCTCCAATTCTTGAAAAAGTCTATAAAATCACGCTATTACTATTAGGAGCGAGCCAGAAGAAAAAAAAATATAAAGAACGCTAAGCGATAACGACGTGATCGGGGTGTTACAGAGAAAAATAAATTTCACGCGAAATAAGTCACAGGCAGAAGCTAGAATTACATAAACCACCAACATTACATAAGTATCATAAGGTGGTACCTCATCTACGGACAAAGTCATACGCTCTGTAACTTTAACTATTTATATGGTTATTTGTTTAATTAATATTATTAACAATAGGAGAAACTGCACGCTTCGCACGCGTGTCGCAGAGCACCATATATAGTGTGTACAAGAGATGAGCACCTACGTCACTACCATTGCAAATACGGGCGGAATGCTTTGCTTAGTGATATCATAGTCATGGGAGGCTGTTATCATGCCATATTTGTGCGTGTTTAGTTTAGAGGAGAATTATGTTATTTTTAGTCTCGTAGTTTTGTATAAAAGGTGGCAGGGACCATGGGTTGGAAAAAAAGCTGTTTCATACATTTTGAAAACGTAGATGCTGCAGTTTTCTATGTTTTCTATGAAATAGCAGTTTTTATATAATGAATGAAAAATGTCTACGCTAAGGGGTCTTCAATCATGTGCTGGAGTCATGGTTTCAGTTTTCGCGTCGATGTGCGTGCCACAGTGTATACCTATAGCCTGTTCCAAAACTTTCTGATGTTAGTGCAAACCCTGTTCAGCAGCCTAATTGCGTAGCACATTTTCGTAAACGGTCACGACACATCTGTTTTATTTTGACAGTTCAACAACATTCATTGCGTCATTTACATTGTTGAGCAGATTTTTTATCGAACTTATGAAGCAATGGATTAGCAATCTGTTTCAAAACGATTCAGATTCCTATTGATTGTGTATTACGCAATTAGGGTACAGCTTAAATTCTTTCGTAATTACTCGCTAAATGGAATTAGTTACACATTCATCTGTATCTTTTCCAACAATAGGGATCATGACTAACATTGGAAATGTTCGAACAAATTATGTTATTTCAAAGAAGGCATAGTTAAATATAATAATCGAAAAATCTGTAAAATCGATGGAAATATGAAGAAACTACAAACCTAAAACCAAAAATGGACGAGATTATTCTCGTCCTTGTCGCGCGGTACGGACAATGTGTGGCGCTAGTATGAAGTTACATAGTCGTGACGTCACTTCTATGATAGTACTGTATTTGTCTAACAGTTGTTTTAAAACGGTTAATAAATAACTTGGCATTTTTTAAAGCTTTTAATATTTATATAATATTGTTTTCATTATTCGCAAAAAACTTTTTCAACATTCCTATAATTGTTTAAATAACAATATTAAATTGTAGTTAACTTAAAATCCGCGACGAAAATTAAGGTTAACCTCGATTGTCGAATGAAAAACATCTTCATGGTGTTTTTTTATATTTTTATTAAGGGTTTGTGTAATAAAATTTTAAATCAAAGCACTCAATTTGTAAGTAACACTACAAATTGACACCCAGGAGCATGACAGGTAGGTACGTTTTCTGATCCATTAGTTTACATTTTCATTAGATACTATTGTAGCAGACTATACACGAGATAGTCATTGACCGTATTTGTTTAAGAGTCTTTCGCAGGATGCCATTATTCCTGGATACCTCTGAGCAAAAGGACAGAGCCCACTTTCGTAAAGTGAATAGTGCAAATCTGCAACCTAACGAGTGTTGATCGGACCATATTTAGCAGTTTTTGGCAACGCCTTTCAGCGTAATAAGGAAATAAGGGTTATTGCGTAACTCAATCATAATCTCGATCATTCTGGAGGATATTGTTAATCAATAGCTGCATATGTTCGAAAAAATTGTTCTCAATTACGTTAATAATGCAATGAATGTTGTTGAACTGTCAAAATAAAAGCCATTCCTACTGTAAGCGTGTTATGCAATTACCTCGCAGGTCTGGTAGGCGTATACCTAGGCAAAATATGCTAAATTCTAGGCAACACCTATCAGGTAAAGGATAGGTTTACAGAGCATACAAAATTCTACTAGTTTTTACTATCTGCCTTGTTTATTTTGTCCCGTTGTTGTCCGTCGTAACAAAAATGCATGGGCTACCAAAACAAAGTCTTGCTAGTTCCACCATTTATAACCCAAGAACTTGGACCAATTTTTATGATCTTTGATTTGTTGGATTTGTGTCCACCCCGAATATCAGAATAACTATTCAAAACTTGAAAAAAATTAAGTAATATTTCTGAAATTAAAAGAAATTATTATTTCTGAGGAGGTACGAAGTTCGCCAGATCCGCTAGTTAGGTATAAATTTTTGTTAAAAACAACACCTTATGTTTAACCTTTTGTGTTTTTGTGCTTTATATTCGTTACTATTTTATTTATCACACAATGTATTATGTTACGAAATAAATGACTTATGGCTACTTATTTGATGTACCACATTGTGAAACCAAAACTTTAACACCATTTATTCTTAGTTTTAACTCACCTTCCTCTTCTTGAATGACAGTGTTCGGCGCCATATTGTCCTGAGAAACGTGGAGGGTATGCAGTATTGTTCTGAAAGGGGGCGCCGGGAGCGCACCTCAGTCATCACAGTCATCACTTTGTTACAACATCACTTTTTGGCAGACTGTTAGTCGCACTTTTTTTGTGGCAGTCGTAAGAGGCGAACTTTTCTTGTGGTAATGTTGCACTTTTTTTGGTAGATACTGAAGTTGCACTTTTTTTGGTAGACGGTGGAGTCCAAGTTTTTGTTGCAGTTGGTAAAGTCCCACTTTTGACAGTCACTAGTTATTAGATTCCTTTTAACCCACTTTGTTACAGAACTATTTGCATGTTCTGTAAGATGAGGCTTCGAAAGTACAATTCAGTTTATGTTTGTACTTGTTATAACGCTGTTACATCAATAAGGAAATATTGTTAATTTTGCTTTTGATTTATTCAGCAAGCTGACTCTATTAATAATGTGTAAATTTATCGGTTGCCTAATACCTACATGCTAAAATACATAGTTGTGATTGTTAGATTATGTCTGCATAAATAAATACATAGATGGGTAGATTTGTTTTTAAGAGAACTTTTCCTTATTTCATACTCATTCCCGTAAATCTGTTTCAATATAATTCATATTCGACTTTGGACTTACTGCTCTTATACATATTATCGTCTTCTTACTCCATCCTTGTCACGATGATCAGGATAGTGTTCCAGGTGTACTCAAAAGTTAAGATCGCAATCAAATATTAAGGCCCTGCCCAAACATAGGTACGGTCCGCGAGGCCTAAGCTGAGCTTTGCATATGTTTTGTGTGAGTGCACATATAGATAATGTAGGTGTGACGTCGGCCTAGAGCGCGATAGGCGCTGTGCGTCCCTACATTGGTACGATTGGTAATCACTCACACAAAGCTCAGCCTAGGCCTCGCGGACTGTAACACTGTAAAAAGCTCAGTTTTTTGTCGCACAGGTGGTGTATTGGATATTACAAGTCAGAAAAAAAATATTCTTTGTAAAATGTTCAAAGAAAAGACTTACGCAAAAACAGTTCATGAAATAAAATGGTATCATGACAACACATTCGTAAAACAAAATCCATAAAAAAAACCGTCACATTCTCAAAATGTTGAGCGTACACTATGATACTTTAAGTAATGATTTTATATGAAATTCAATAAACTAAAGAAATTCCTAAATAAAAAGCCACTGGACCGTGCATTTTTTTTTGTAATTTAAAACAAAACTGCAAAATTACTTTTATTTTGATGGTCATTCGATTGAATTAATACCAAACGCGTCGCTCTTTTGAATGTTATTTGTGGCCGCGATGCGCTATTGTCAGCTAAATGCTTCTTACCGCGCCATAGAGCTCTAAAACAAGCCTAATGCTCGTTTTCACTAACACTAAGCGACACCTAAGGCCTGTCATCCACAACGCTACTAAAAAGTTAACAGTTAGGTACACACTCAAATTACCAATCAGTAGCTAAAATGTCACAGCACTAGCAAGTATTTCAATGGAGGTCCTACGCGACGCGACTGACTAAATAATACCAGCCTATTATATGTCCCACTTCAGGGCAAAAACCTCTTTTCATACTGAGAAGTCACGAATATTGATCACCGCTTGCTCAAGACAGGTTGGCGATTTCAGACTTTTATTCATATACGTCCAGGTTTTCCCATGATGATTTCCTTCAGCGATATCAGTTATGTCCAAGATAAACTTAGATAGTACTTATGAATTGAAAAAGTCACATTGGAACCCTCAACCTCACGCCTGAGAGGCGTGGCCTTCACCTCTGGGCCATCCCGACATTACGACTGACTAACGCGTTATTAACTAGTTTGTGACTGGTTTGATGTGGAATAAATTTCTGAGACATACTGGATTCTTACTTAAATAATCACGACTTCTTCCCACGAGGATAGGCAGAAACTACAGAACGCCAGCTGCTACGATCCTTACATACTCCTTATGCTTTATTTACGTTCATACATCTGAGAGCCTAGACAAATGGCATTCGCGTCGAAGCCATTCTATTTCTACAATCGCTATATATATTTATTAAGATACCACGCTAATACCTATGATCACGTGACATTTTGATAGCTTATGTCAACCCCATATTTTAATTGGCTTTTCTACGAGCGTCAACGCTAATCGAATGTGATGAATGTTACTTTGTCTAAGCCCTCTGATATTCGCACGCCGGTTGCGAGTAATAGGACCTGCCCTTTCTGAAAAATATCACCAATAAACGCCGGACCCGTGGGGTGTCCCGTTTCCACACTTTGGGTACTGATGGGGGATTTGAGGGTGTAACACGTTGATTTGAGTAGTTTCGTGGACGAGGGGCTTAAATGTGTTCTTCAGTTTGCCGCATCAGTACAAAGTGGGAGGCCAACAGATGTTGTTGAGAATAACGTTCTTGAGAGATTTATGATGAAAGATATATAACATAACGGCCAACACAACGTGGTAAGTGGTAACAGATAAAAGGTAGGCTATTAAGATTTCTTGCATCATTATATTGGGGTTGGTTCAGATACATATTTAAAAAAAAAAAAAAAAAAGAGACAGTTTTTTTTCAGAAATTCAAGTTTTTTGCTGTCATAGAGGGTTATTTATTATTGATGGATGTTTCCCCCCTCTTTTATTAATGAAAAAGGGAATGGAAAGGTTAACAATTGAAAAAGATACAAAATTGCTTCTACTGGTGCTTATGTTTTTTTTTTGTGATGTTCATAGTTGATGGTATGCAATAAATATTTATCAATAATAATCCAGGTCTAATATTTCTAGATCTTCACTCAAAATAATACATAAACCTCCGGAAAAATTAAATCATGTTGAACCATTTTTTTTTTTTAATCATTGCCTTTTATAACCATTAAGATAAAAACTAAACCGTAAAGTTTATCAATCCACCCAATTTCCAAACAGCCTGGATTATGAAGCACTGAATTAAATGATGTTATCTAAGGCTGGCCGCAGAAGATGCGATTACGTCGCCTACGCTATGTCGCCGACCGCTGTGTGTATCGCCCGATAAGGCTGGTCCCATATGTAATAAACTGGCTAAACCCACATAATCCGGGGAGATCATTTGATTCAAGGACTTTAACGTGTGTAATGCATAGTTATTGTTTTATATTATTAGTAGCATAAAGCACAATCAGCCAATAATATTCCCGATGGACAGGACATAGGCCTCCTGTGGGAGGGAGTTGGCCGTAATCCACCACGTGGGTTGGCGGATGTCACATTCTTATCCTAAGCCAAGTCTTTCCTACCATTAACGCGCCCCACGGTCTACTCCTTGATATGCAATGGTCTCATGAAAAATGAGGCTTCAGAGGCTAGTGCATATTTTGGGGTTCATTCAAAAAATCGTGTCTGGTTAACCACGCTGGATTCGGTGCGTTTCTAACTTTAACTGACTATCACGAAGATTATTTATACGATACTATAAATAATTTTCATAATAGTCGATACTACAGAGATCAAAGATTAAGCTGTGTTTCATAATTTAGTACCTGACATAGCCATTGTGATTTTGTCAGTTTAGGAGTTTATTAGTAATGTTGCTCTTAGGTTTGAAGAGATGTGAACAGTATTCAGCAATGGTAGGTAGATGCCGAAAAACAAAAATACTAAGAGTGAAATTGAAGCAAAAATATGGGTCTGGATACCCAGGTCGGGTAAAGTGTCATTATGATTTTCCATCAGGAATTTCTCAGTAGCAGCCCGGAGTCTGGATTCATGCCTGGTTGATAATAATAAGCTCGCCCCCTGTTACATGGGACTTAAAAACCAAAAAACCCTTGCTGGCGAATTGTGGGTGTACTAAAGGTAGACCTCTGCCGAACCCTTCGGGGGTTATGGTAACATGGCTTGAGGACACTAAACTAAATTTGATTACAAAGTGTATAAGAAATAGCTTTCAAAAATAGCAACCACTATATCGGAAAGATAGACCAGGAAAAAAAAAACCACTGTCTTTGAAAAGCTTAGAACCATTTGCAAAACTTAGGGCACTGGTTTCGTGGTGATTCTTACAATCGAAGGACGATACGAAATTCCAAAGTCTGGTGCCTGTAGTTTCATTGACATTTACGGCAAAAACAGGATTAAAACCCTACAAATACCCCATCGAACGACAACCCTTGAACGGTTCCCTACCCACGGTTTTATGAATCAGGCGCCACAGGTGTTTATGTATGACTAACTTATCCTCGTGACTTCGTCCGCCTTAAAATTTCGGACCCCAAGCCCACATGTGCTATTACTTCGTTTTCTTCGTTTTTCTCAAGGTTGTAAAGCAATTTGAGTGCGCCTATGACCTTCCTTAAAAATTAGGCAAACAATTTCAAAAAGAAATGTTCAAATCCGATCGCAAATTTCAGAGATGAGCGCGTTCAAATAAACAAACAAAGTCTTCGGCTTTATTATTAGTTTCTTTACTATATTTACTTTATTATTAGTTTATCTATATGTAAATATTTATTGTTTACAATCTAATTACTTAGTTCAATATTATTAATGGTCTCACGATGTAAAATGATATGCAAGCTAGTAATCAATACTATGCTGATATCATTACTAACAATATGCCCTGATACTGGCCTAGGTTCTGTCAGAACATAATAAATTCGAGGAAATGGCTTTATAATTAGAACGATTTCGATTCGTAACATTGAAATATTTTCACGAATTTATTCAGAAAAGAACTGTTCCTGTTTATAACAAACAGATTCTGTGTAATCATAGAACATACTCGTACTAAGTGTTCACTGGAAATACCAATTAATTAATACTTCCCCCTTCAATTAGGAACCTACTTCAGGGTTAAAACCTCTTCTCGTATAGATTATGTGGCGAGGGGAGTTGTGGTCCAGTAGTAACGATCGCTACTTACGAGTTAAAGGCTGTGGGTTCGATTCAAGCGCCCTGTTTTGTGTTAATTATTTCAATAACACTGCTCAAAAAACGGTGAAGGAAAATACCGTGAACTTTTGGTTCTAGAACCAACGACGTTGTCATGTGACATATACCAACCCACACTGGGCCCGCGTGGTGGCCTACTCCCTCTCAATAAAAGGAGGCTTGTGTCCCAGCAGTGAGACTGATTATACATTAGAGATGTAACGAGCACGGATTACTAATATTGCTCAGTGCGTATTGGCAATTCCAGAACATTGAATTTTCCATTAGCAGCCCGGTAGGTATCTGGGTTTCTGCCCAGTTGGTAGCAATTACATGGGACCTAAACATAACTGTGAATGTGGGAGTACTGCGTGATGTTATGTTAAGTTAGTCGACCTATGTCAGAGGTGTCTCAGGTTAGTCTTAAAAAACAAACTTTTAAAATGACACTAGATAAAATATCGATGATACCAGTTTTCAAACCTGTAGTGCTATTCTGTAACCATATCACGGTGAAGTGAGCTGTCAGTGCCACTGATGCGAGGTATTGACCAAGACGGGATGACGGGTTTTTATTGTAATTTTTGACGTTCAAAAGTGCCATTTTATGGGCCTATTTGAAATAAATGCTTTGACTTTGACTTTTGACTTTGACACTGACAGCTCACTCCCCGCTTATCTTCACCGTGAGATTTTTACAGAATTGACATATAGTATAGAGAATGGTACTCATGCCACCGCAGGCCAGCGAGACCAAGATCATAAGTCAAAGTGAACTCCGGAAAATTATTTATACAATATTTCTAAAAATATCTGTATGTCTTGAAACTAGATACACTGTTGGAACTCATCTAAAAACCGTTGATATATTAAGATATAATTATTATGTTAAACGTTCTTAAGCAAACTGACACAGATGTGCACGAAATTGACCATAGTGATGAATCATATTGTGAAGTGAATCATGCCTAAGAATATATTGACCTCATCTCGTCATGGGGGTTTTATAGGTGATTTGTACCCGGTAGATGGCAATAGGCTCACCCCCTATTACATGGAACTTAAACATAATTGGCGAAATGTGGGTGTACTATAGGTACACCTCTGCCCAACCCTTCGGGGAAACAAGGCGTGATGTTATGTTATGTTGAAAAACTCCAGGTGTTTTTGTCCATAAAGCCTCGTTTCCTAAGCAGGTTATAAGTTGAAGAATTGAATTTATCACAGTTGGAGACCGCACCGCTAGATTGACCAACAACTGTTTAAACAAGGGTGAGGTACACACATACACTCACGCCTTCTTCCCGTGAGGGTAGGCAGAAACTACAGAACGCTTCCTGCTACAATCCTTACATACTCCTTTTGCGAGTATAAACACGCTCCTGACTTTTCTGAAGAACATCACCAATAAGGGTAGGTACTACAACTGATGTAAAAAAACATTTAACGAAGCCAAGTGTCACTAACTCGTAGAAACCCCGTCATTGTTTTATATATGTGAGATATTTAAGGTCAAAATTCCAACTTTTACTGACGCTTGTTTACGAAAACAAGTTTTTAATGTTAAAACACAACGTTTGATACCCCACGACTCCTGTGCCGTTGCATGCACCCATAAGCACAATGTGTTGCGTGTGCACTGCTATCGGAAACAGCATATTATCATAACAAAAATAACAGTCGTTTCGCAGCAATTATTTTCGTGCAATGTTACTTAGTTTGATGTACAGCATGCGTAGTTGATGACTATGTGATGGGTCTTTTTACACACTGTTTGTTCTTCTGTTTCCCCCTCCCTGTGTTTCCACATCTGTCTTGTAAATACTTTTTGTTAGTCGCCTTTCCTTCGTCCTCTCAACATGACTGGTTTGCTCATGTTGAGAGGCACTCTTGTTTTACTTAATCCTTCACTATACATGATAAAGCAGAAAACTAGGTGATGTGGCACAACTTGGAAGATACCTGTGTCCAGCAGTGGACTGTGATACGCTGTGTTGATGGAAGTTTGTCTAATACATCACTAATTAATGCCCACGCAAACCCTCGCAGATTTGGACTTTATGGTCTAAAATCGCTTAAACACAGTGAACAAGCGTGGTTTATCAATGATAGTGACTTGTTTGTATGAGGAGAAGCCTTAGTCCTGTTATGGGATGATTGCATCTCTTTAGGTTGAGAGCTAAGTAAATTAAGTAAAAATCTTTCATTTCGACATTAAAATTACAATATGGAGAAAGCATTGGTCCCAATCAAGACACAGCCCGTATCTTGGGCTTCATTAAATAAAAGAAAATCATTTCAAAAGTTGAAATTGGAGACCGTTAAATTAATTAGCCTCTTTGAGACTACAAAACTAACTATACAAACGAAGGGAAAACTAACGTAGCAGTTGGTGTTCTGTAGTTTCTGCTTACGCCATTTCTGCCATGGGGAGGTGTGAGATTACTTTTATGTATAATCAAGCTAAGTCTTGGTTATGGCTAATCATTATTACCTACTTCAATGCTACATAGAACAATTGAATGCTACTTCAAAATGAACATCAGCATGGCGTAACAGATTTTTTTGTCTAAATATTTGAATACGAAATTATTCAGAATCCTCGAGTTTGGACTACTAATAAATGCAAAATGATTTTAATTCTGTAAGAAGGTTAGTACAAACACTTTTTACACGTCAATCATATTTTAAAAACTAGACGATAGGCGTTTCCTATCTGACTACTCTGAGAAGAAAGATCGAAACAAACTCAAAGGTCACAGTTTCTTTTAAAGTCCTGACATAATCTTGGTCAGATCATGTGAAGACCATGTGGATGGATATCTGCAATGGTAATTTGTGGAAAGAACCACACAGATTGAGTGGACCTGTCCAGTCAGTGCACGCATAAAAGCCCGACGATTCGACGAACAATACCAAAGCAAGAACATTTAGGTAGGCCGCATAAATTACTCAAACTGCCAGACAAAGATTAAGAATATAACTTAATGAGAGAAATTAAAAAAATAACAGTGGTCCACAGTATACTGTCGACATATTACCAAGTTTACTACCTATTTATTAATAGGTATTCAACTTGGTACCAGCTTGGTAACTATTTATTAATAGGTGATATTTTACCTATTGTACTATAGGTAAACCTCTGCCCAACACTTTAGGCATTACATCCGTGATAATATATGTTGTTATAACTAAGTAGGTACCTAAATACCATGTAACTTTAGCGTGTTTTTCACTATATTTGGACTAATTAGCATTTCACAATCGTCCGATGATTTCCAGTTCTTGTTTTTATGTTAAACTGGATAAACAAGTCTAGACAAAACTGGCTACAATCACAATCATTCTTCTAGAGGTCTTGTCGAGATAGTTTCTATGGTACCGATCACAAAGGGTGCGAACGGGACCCTATAAATAAGTATCCGCTGTCCGTCCGTCTTTCTGTCAGTGGGCTGTAGCGTCGTCTTTCTGGCATGTGTTTAAAATTTTAACAGAGTGTATATTTCAATTGCCACTACAACATCAAATAAAATAAAGTTAAAAATTAAAACGACTCGCACTTGGCCGGTTTTTAAATCAAATGTGATATCACTGGATACTTTGTAATGTTTATTGGTTAGAATAAGAAAAAACCGGCGTCTGTTTATTTGAGGTCGGCTCGACATGTTCTTCCACACTTCCCGGTATCTCGGCAGTCCCCCCCTTTCTATCCATATCTCCTTTCACACAGTCCATCCATCGTTTCTTTGGTCTTGCCCTACCCTTATAGCCATCCACATTCATGTTCAAAACTTCTCTCACAACATATTTATGAAATTTTAATTCGAAACTTTTGTATTAGATATCACTTATAAATACGCCGCTAAACTAACAACACTCTTGCAGGATAAAGTCGCATCAAGACAAAAATAAACCTATCTATGTATTTATTTATATTGATTACATACGAGCACAAAATCCTCTGGTCCGCACTATAGTTTACCTGTTAAACAACACTATTTAAACAAAACGTTTTTGTGTATCACTTATTATCACTTGATTTAAATTAACACTTCCTTTTATGACTAAATAGCTTCAACACTTGCGGTACCTTTACAAGTAATTAGTTAAAGTTTATGTTTTAGTTTGGTTACTTAAAACGGAACGCGGTACTTCGTCTCCGAAATCTTACTAAATACTAACAGTGTTTTCAATATGACACTGCTAAAATGCCAGATAATACATTTAGTATACACCCACGAACAAATACCGTAACTCTACCAAATAATTCAGTTGAAAATCAATCATATCTTTCATGAAATAAAGTTTACATTGCATTTGTTTCCAAGTTCAACTTGCGTCATTCTCGAATCGGTACAAAAGATAAACACTGAAAAATGTAACAAGCAATCGATAATAAATTTTATACGCAATAAATTAGAGTTTAAATTTGTCCGCGGGAGGCACTTAGGAAAACGCTTCGAAAATCTCCGGGGGCATGTAATCCGTGAGTGCGAAAGAGACGGAATATGTCGACAAGGTCAGCTTCATAACACTTAATAATGTAAAGTTTGAGAATTATTTCTCATATATTAAACTGGTTTTATATAATAATAATTATATGTAAATAAACTAATAATTGAGAATTTTTTGAATTTGTGTGTTCTTATTTCGAAACGAAAAAGTAATTTTTTAAATAACTGCTAGTGTTTTAATGCATGTATCGTGTTTTATAGGTATTTTATTGGAAAGGCAAATTTTTACGGAGACACGTTTTTGCTACCCGAGAGAGAAAAACAGAGGATATGATTGAGTCAGCTGCAACTCTGTGTTATTTCTTGAATATAATAGCTGTCTTAAAGTGTGTTAAAGGTACAGTTACTTTGATGTAAACAAAGTGGGCAGAAGAAGTCTAACTTTGCATTTCATCTTTATGATTGGCAGCGTTGTTCCACCTACTGCTGAGTATCTATCCTCGTCCCTTTTGTGCCATGCTTCCTTGGTCTTTGCGAGTGTCATCCAGGTCTTCCCCGAGATCTTCTGTTCGTCCACCCACCTGGCTATTTGTCCGCAAACCTCTTCTGCCGTTTCTTACTGTGCACTTAACTAAAATTCATTTATCGTCTAAAAATACATCACTGCATTATTAATTTTTGCAGATTTATAAAACCGGTATTTTAGTTTTTCATTTTACTTAGTCTGTTTATACGTAATAGTCAACGAAAAAGGTCGAAATTGACGAAAAAGGATGACAAACTTCTTGATTACATCACCTGCCAAATTATACTGGCTATTCTTGAATATTTATAAGAAAAATAAATGACAATCTTAAAAACTTTGAATGTACATAGTTTTCATGTCGTAAACATTAACAGCCATATTTATAGCAAAATCGCTAATCACTGATTAGTCATTGTTTAGCTTACCAATTAGAATAGAATAGAATACTCTTTCAATTCTCTGTCTATCTTTCAACGTTAGCTTTTCATCAATTATTAACTTTTACGGGATTTTAACAGAATACACCGGCAGGTCTCTAGCCTGCAGTGAGCCTGTTCCACGCTGATATAAGAATGGCTACTAAGGTCTTCAGAAAGACAATCCATTGATTCAAGGAAGTTATCCAAACACTGAGTGTTCAGAAAAATAATGTGCGAAGATCAATCAATGAATCAAATGGAGCGACAGCATCTCTGACCACCACAACCCAGTTACTGGGTAACACGATACCCCTTGGTGAGACTGGTTGTCAGACTTTTGGGCTTCCCGTAACTACTCTGGTCTCGGTAGTCAATGGAATGATCATCCACGAACCGATCGCGCCATAGGTAGCTTTACCTCAGATCTACCCGTGCGGCAGTTAGCGAGCCCGCATCGAACCAATAACACTATTGAATAGAAAAACTCCGGTTATACCTCAGACCTGGCAGGACATCATAATTATATTATCTTAAAAGGACAATCGTCATCAAAATGTAAGTCTTATCTTGTTATCTTTAGGTAAATAGTACCGTATTCTGTCGGCGCCATTCTTATGTCCATCTTTGTTTGGTGGTTGCAGTACTTTGTAAATCTAGCGAAACGTGCATATTGCGCAAAAAAACATTTTTAGGTAATTTGAACATGCGGTCGAGCGCTGTGTGATGACAGACACGTTTTAATTGGCGATATAAAAAACAGGGATAACACTAGATCTCCATTTAAAACGTGGGCTTTGAAGAGATTCCATCACGAAATGTTAACGTTAAATCAAAAGATTAGGGGCTTATTGTTTTTTAGGGTACGCTGAGAACACATTTTATAATGTCGTTTTTTTTTTCAAGATATCCAAAATCTAGCAGTTCAAGCGCACGCAACGGCCGGCTAGTGCCCGCCGTGACGCACTACAAGACACGCCGCACTTTGTAGTGCTCAGCTGCAGCTTTCAGAATAGTTCATATGAAAATACTAAGGTGGAACAAATATCTAAAATTTGATGATTGATATGAAATAGATGATTAATATTCAGTTTTTATATATCATACCTACAGTTCAAATAGAAGAAATGGATTTCATTACGTTGTTGAGCAGACAAATTTTCGAAGATATGAATGAAGCAATGGATTAGCAATATCCTTCAAAATTATTGAAATTCTGATCGATAGTGCATTACGCAACTAGGGTGCTAAGCAGATATTAGCAAAAAAGAAAAGAATTTAACGGGCTTCAGCTTAGGATTGACCTGAAGCAGAAGGGGAGATAGTTGTGCTGATCATTATAAGTGAGCTCACTTCATCTATGATTTTACGGTGATATTTTTGCAGAATAGACCGGCTTTTAATAAGTAACGGGCATCATCATTGTAATTATATTTTCATATAAAGGCAACAGTAATAAAAATGTAAGCCTTATATTGTTATCTCTAGAACACTATAGGGTAAACAATACGACGCCACATTGTCAGCTTGCGTCTAAAGGAGTTTATGTGTTTTTGCCGTTTTAGAAGTAGAGACATAAAATTAATATATGCATAAGGAACTAAAAGTAAGAACATTATTTTTGTTTTTTACGCAAGCTTATCAGGGTTTTTTTTTCAGTAGCAGGACGGTGTATGGATTTGTGCCCGGTCGATGGCAATAGGCTCGCCTCCTATCAGCGTGGGTGTTATAAATGCACCTCTGCCTAACCCTTTGGGGAATATGGGAGTGACGACATGTTATGTTATGTTAAATTCTCAGCAACAAGAAATAAGGATTTGTGCCCGGTTCATGCCAATAGTTGTCTCGCTCCTATTACATGGGACTAAAACAAAATTAGCAGTTTAAGGATGTAGGTATTATAATGTGCCATGATGCGAAAGAAAGCGGCCACCATACTACAGCGCCTGCCTGGTTGTGATAACAGCATTCTGAAAATGATGGCGTCCAGAGCGGACTGTCCCTTTCAGGGGCACTGGGTGGCCACAGTAATAGGACTAACTCAGTAATTAATTCTGTAACCTAAGCACTATTGTTACTAACATCAAAATACTAACAACATTTTGACCTTTAGTCTGAAATAAAGTTTTCTTAATTTAATTTATATGTAATTACCGCCGCAGGGTCGATCGATCAGGTTAAGCTACGCTGCTTGCCGCGGACGAGCCGTGGCTGGATGACCATCTTTACATATCGAGATCTCTCCGTGCCTCGTTAAGCCGTTAGCCCTGGCTGTCATTCGTGGATCTTTGACAGATTTTACGGGTAGTCTGACACTAGCAAGTCTGACAACCGGTTGTGGAGGTCAGATGGGCAGTCGCTCCATGTAAAGTTCTGGTATTAGCTGCATCCGGTCAGACCAGAAGCTGACTCCAACATACGTATCTGTGACTAGATGATGATGGATGTAGGTATGATAGATACACATATCTGCTTATCCTCTCCGGGAATACTGGCGTGATGATTACTCCATTAATTACAACAGTAAACATTATGTGCAATGCATGTAATTAGTTAAACATTCAGTGCTCAGCTGACAAGGACAGGAAAATCATGTTTTTACTAAGAATGAAACAATCTGATGTTTACCGGTTACCATTATTTGTAATTATATAAATAACTACTAATTGTAAAGTGTGAGATGAAGGCAGGTAGGTGACAAGTCAACATCATTCTGTGGGGGGCCAATGATCAGGTAAGGTTTATTTAAAGGGAAATATTTAACTGGTTCTCTAAATCTTAATGAGCTTCTAACGCTGGATACTTGTTTTAAATTATTTAGTCTCTTTAAATTTTTTGGCTTTTTCTCACAGTTGGCCGCAGAAACTAAGCTAGGGTACCCCGATCAAATGTGTTAGGTTTGGTTAGAGCTGTGACCTACCCCGACATCCAAGTTGGTCGCAGTTTCTTAGTTATTTGGTATTTTTTAGGTCTGAGAGTAGGAATTATTTTAGGAGCGCAAAATAAGAATGTTACAGGTTCGACTACAAATAGATGCCGTTTATAATCACTTGTAAAAGTGTGAAAAAACATGTTTTTCACTAGCGACCCGCCCATACTTCGCAAGGGAACCGGTTAAAAAATATCGGTTTATATCGGTTTTACTCCGAACTTTTCTTAAGAACGAAAACGTTTTAAGAACTGTAACTAACGCGTGTAAAAATAAACAAAAATAAACTCACTGCTGAATAAAACTGTACGGTGTTTGTTTGTCGTGCGTCCGTGTCAACCGGTTTTTAATACTCTAAACCAGATTTAATCTGAAAAAACCTGTAAAGACTCCGTCATATACCGGTAAAAAAAAAAACATTTATTCGAACGAAACCAAATGTAAAGGTTTGAGTCAACATAATAGAAAATTGAATATTTTACCGGAATCCGAGCCTGGCTATCTTGCTATGTGTCGACAGGTCAAAATCAAGTTTTCTGTGCTATATCTAATTCAAATATTAATGTACTGTCTGTCTATACACCTCCTGCAATAAATTCTCTAAATTATGGTGATTTTGGACTACACTTCAGGTATTTAGATAAAGACAAAGATGTTATAATATGTCACTGTCGAGTGTCGTCTATTCAATTTGTAATTTTGTTGACGATGCGGCGTTTTTAACATTAATTAAATAAAATAAGTTTACAAAAATAGAATAATAGAATGAGGAGTGGTGTCACACAATTTCAATGGCTGTGGAATTTCATAAATTCGCGTTGTTCTCGTCGTGGGTCTTCAAATTGGGCGGCGACCATCATGTTCCATTTTGGCTTTAATGGACTCAAAAACACATGTTTACTAGTTAGAAAGAAAAAACAGAAAGAACAAACGTTTATTAGTTGTAAATATGACGCAATAACGAAGAACAAACACTCAAAATAATAAAAAGTTGGGTTAGGTTAAATCATTTACGGAGACGCAAGTAAACTCATGGTAGAGCTACTGAGTACAAATTCGTTTTTTAATCTGTCTGTGTCGATCAGACGAAAATTGTGACTGTTTTCATGCTGTATTCGGTCATATAATTAACTAAACAATACTGCTGGAAATTAGGTCCTGGGTGCGATTCCCGGATCGGGCAAAGTGTTATGTTGTCTGTAGCAGTCCGTACTTTGTATTTGTGCCCGGTTGATGGCAATAGCCTCGCCTCCTATTACATGGGACTTAAACATATCTGGCGAAATGTGGGTATTCCTCTGACAACGATTACGTTAAATTGCAACACGCCACCCCGACTTGCATAAAGAAATGCGTGCATGCCAACCTGCTTGTAAGAACTTGTTTGCAAGTTACCTGTAATAAGACACTGGCATAATGAACATTCGCTTTTAATTTTGTAAGCTAAGATATTGCAGATAGACTTACCTCTTCTTCTAAGGCGACGGGGAACTGTGCAGGAGTTAATGGTTTGACTGCTACGTCTTCTAACGCTGCCTTTCGCCTGAAATTAAAACAGACACATAAGATATCTGACATATATTTTCACAAAAAAATGAAGGAAAACATCGTGAGGAAACCGGCATGTCCTAAAACCAACAAGTCAACTGTTCTTATTTATGACTAATAGAGCCCCGTGGTTTCACCCGCATATATCGGGATTAAGATACTTATGTAACTTATGTCCTAATCCAAGTTGTGATCTTCAGATGTGCAAAATTTCATCCAAACCCGTTCAGCCGTTTAAGCGTGAAAGAGTCACAATTTTTTTTCTCTTATTGTAATACTGCGCCCCGCAGTTTCACCCCCATAAGTCTCTGTCTCGTGAGAATATCGTGATTAAAAGTATCTTATGTCCTAATCCAGCTCATGGTCTACGCATGTGCCAAATTTCATCCAAACCCGTTCAGCTGTTTAATAGTGAAAGCGTAACAAACACACATACAAAAATTCAAATCTTTTCTCTTTAAAATTTTAGTTTAGATTAGTTTAGATCAGCACCTCTTCCGCTAAGCTAGGATTCATTTGAAAATTTAGGAGTCGTAATATTGACGGTCGGTAACATAAAGGAACCCCGCCAAAAACGAGAGACTATCATTATTTTTAGCTCGGTCCAGGGCAATGAACTTAACCTTAAGGTGATTGCACCCAATATTATTATTTTGTTATTCGCTGTCTCAACACAGTGTAAAAGTAACCTTGCCTTTTCTTAAAAAGTCTCGTACACACTGGCGCGACACCACAGCGCGACACAAAGGCGCCGCGTGTCGCGCGACGAGCGGTGCCTTTGTGTCGCGTTGTGGCGTCGCGCCTTATTTGCGGAAGCCTCAAGTAATTATTTTTAACTTGTTTTTTTTTTTTGTGAAACATCTTAAGCGGCGATTCGATACTTAAACTCTCCCTGTCTCTCACTCAAGTTTCACTTCTATCATGTGTACGATACTGCGCGGGCATATTTAATAAATGATAAGTTCCCTTTTTCCCTTATTGAGGAGTGGTTGGAGAGGCGCCACGGCGTCCTCACCTTCCGCCTGACACAGGTCCTCACCGGACACGGTTGTTTCGGGAGGTCCCTGTTTCGCATAAGACGAGAGGAAACGCCCGGGTGTCACCATTATGCGGATCGCCCGGAGGACACGGTGGAGCATACGGTGGAGGACTGCCCAGCTTGGGCGGAGCACCGCCGTGTCCTCGCAGAGGCCGCAATCGACCGCAGATTCTCGGCCACCATAGGCGAGGGCTTGCGGGCGGTAAGGACCAGGCCCGGGTCGACGGTGAGTCGTGTTCCACGCGCGCCTCAATGAGATATCAGCACATAGTGACGGGGTCCGATAGGGCCGATGCCTGCCAGGGTCGCGGGTTGTTCGAAAGAGATACCGTGGCCCTGGCACAGGCAACTGAAAGAACACGGGTGGGAACACGGGAGAAGTAATTTGATGATATCCCACACAAAAAAAGGGTGGCAGGGACATCGACGAGCAAACTCTACTCGATTCTAGACACCGTAGCGTAGAAAATTTTCGTCAATTTTATTATGTAAAAAAAAATAACTGAAAAGTGCAAACCTACGCGGTCAAAATCTAAGGAACAGGAATTACTTTTTAAATAGCCGCCGAAAAATTTCAACGCAGGGGTTCAGAATCATGTACAAAATCCATGGTAACAAACGGATGTTATTCCAGAGAGGCTGATCCGATTCCGACTTTCACCAATTGGAAGCTGCAGCTATTGCAGAGTGCCTTTACATATAAAGAAACTTTACGCGAACGTAGTCGCGGCCAGAAGCTAGAGATTTATATTTATAATAATAACCACCATATGGTTTCTGCTAGCAAAGTATTGATTTCCGTGGGTGTTGTACAACCAATGGCAGGTAGTTATAGTTAGGATATTTAGACAGACAAAAGTTAGGAGAATGGGCGTAAGTACTTCCGCAGTTTGAAGAATCAAATGAAAACAATTCCCAGGAATGTTTCAAATTCGTCGAACCGAACGGTGCAATGGATATTATTTGGTAATTTGTAATCTTTAGAAATCAAAAAGTTATTATTGTTTCGTCAAATTTTCATAGTAGGTATCTATGAGATCTCATTGCTATAGAACTCATTCATTCTAGGATGTACTGCAGCATTCGCTTTTCGGCCGCATAACAACATAACAATCGGCTATTAACTAGTTTTGAGGGCAGAAACCGAACAATTGTATGAGGGTACTGAAGGGGTTATGTTACGAATCAACTTTTTGAGTAAACAGTGCGATTTTTATTTTTGCAGTACTCATTATACCTGTGTCAATAAAAAGCTGAAGAACTTTGATTTTTAACATGCCATTTTTAAAGGCATTCTTATGGTACTTCGTCTGTGTCCGTCTGTTTCAAGACCCATTTTCTAAAGAACGCGAGAAGGTATAAATCTGAAATTAAAATGAAATACGTGTAGGTCTACGGTCCCTTGGAGCTCAATAAAATCAAAACCTACTTTTCGTCGACCTTTAATCATGAAATTGGGTAAGAAGCAAGGTCACACAGCCAGCACAGGTAAAGGAAAAAGAAGTTCGAAAATGCCTTATTTATTTAATAACTTAGTTTTGCAACTGCAAAAATAGGTACGAGTGTGACGAGAAATGACAGTGGACGTCACTGTCATTTCTCGTCATCGATCTAAGGGAGAACTGTTTTTTTTACTGAAATTTAAGTTTATTCTTGCGATAAATTATCAGTGCGTGTTCCGACACGCACTTGGTCGGTTATTTTTGTACACCATTATTGAATGATAAGGAGATGGATAACTAAAAGTTATTTTACTATATAACTCTGGCCTGACCTTCCAGTCAGAGTATATCAGTGTGAACGACGGTTAGGGCATCTTTAGTCAGTGTGTGGCTTTTACTCCCATGATATTTATGTCTTTTATGTGGACACCATTGGGCTATGATCACCAATCGATAGTTCCACGGCAATCAAGAAAATATGTACATCAGTTTTATGAAGCTTATTATCCAAGAGCTGTGGTCGAGCTAGTGTGGAGCTCAAAAACAAAATACTTCCATAGCGTCTTATTAAAAACATGTAAACCTACCTAATAATGTAGACTGTAAGGCAATGTAAAGCACTGTGTTTGGCAAATAAACATTATTATTATTATTATTATTATATAGGTATCCCGACTTATTAGATAGAGGAGCAGTGAAATAAACATTTTTTTAAATGAAGTTAATTTGTTTGTTTATTTGTTACAATCAATCAGCGGGGTGATTGCGTTACACACTAACAGTAGGAACCGGTTTAATTTTGACAGGTCCACAACATTCATTGTTGAGTAGACAAATGTTTCGAACATATGAAGCAATGGGTTAGCAATTTCTTTGATGTGAATTTACGTGGAGCGACTGTCTCCTTGATCCCCTGGTAAGACTGCCTCCTTGATCCCCTGGTAAGACTGCCTACTTGATCCCCTGGTAAGACTGCCTACTTGATCCCCTGGTAAGACTGCCTACTTGATCCCCTGGTAAGACTGCCTACTTGATCCCCTGGTAAGACTGCCTACTTGATCCCCTGGTAAGACTGCCTCCTTGATCCCCTGGTAAGACTGCCTACTTGATCCCCTGGTAAGACTGCCTACTTGATCCCCTGGTAAGACTGCCTACTTGATCCCCTGGTAAGACTGCCTACTTGATCCCCTGGTAAGACTGCCTACTTGATCCGCTGGTAAGACTGCCTACTTGATCCCCTGGTAAGACTGCCTACTTGATCCCCTGGTAAGACTGCCTACTTGATCCCCTGGTAAGACTGCCTACTTGATCCCCTGGTAAGACTGCCTACTTGATGCCCTGGTAAGACTGCCTACTTGATCCCCTGGTAAGACTGCCTACTTGATCCCCTGGTAAGACTGCCTACTTGATCCCCTGGTAAGACTGCCTACTTAATCCCCTGGTAAGACTGCCTACTTGATCCCCTGGTAAGACTGCCTACTTGATCCCCTGGTAAGACTGCCTACTTGATCCCCTGGTAAGACTGCCTACTTGATCCCCTGGTAAAACTGCCTACTTGATCCCTTGGTAAGACTGCCTACTTGATCCCCTGGTAAGACTGCCTACTTGATCCGCTGGTAAGACTGCCTACTTGATCCCCTGGTAAGACTGCATATTTTTCAGACTTTTGGACTTCTGACTACCTGACTGACTGGCCCGGGACGTGGACGAACCGTCCTCCGTCAGGGGATAAAAAAAAATGGGTGTGTTCATTTTATATGAACTCTTTAACACACATCTGTCTCTGGGCCCCGGCCGGTGACGGAGCTTCAGTGCTTGCCTTGTGTGTGTCACGGCCCTGTCATGTCCCAGCCACGGCCCTGTAGCTGGTAGAGCTGCAATGGTAATGAGTTATCTCTGGCAAAACTCGCTAGCATCTCCGTAAATGATACATATAAATGAAATATTGAACAGCGCCCCAAGCGGTCACAGAAAGAATTAAAATTCGTACCATGAGCACTACAGATTTCTAAAGGTGAGAAACCTAACGTAATCTATTCGATAGTCAATAACGTTTTACAGCTGTCGCCATATAAAACGGCACCATGATTCACTGATTTGACGGAAGCTATCGAAAAATACGCTCGCGATAGTAATCACGTGACTCAACAACTTTTTGAGGTGTGAGACCCGTTCTCTCTTCTTATAACTGAGAAAGAAAGAACGAAACATAAGGAATGAAGTTAGATAGACGACACGATCTATCGAGTTTACCTTAGGGAGTGCGTAAGACTCTAGCGGTGGGTAACTCCGGAGGTACTGATCCAAAGGAGCCGGTACCGAACGCGGATACGTAAACCTTATTTATTCCTCACAATCCTTACCGGCACCGCGGTACCAAATGATTCCGGAGCGCGCGTTCACTATTCACTCTCGTTCACTCGCTCAAGTCACTCGGAAGTACTCGGAACACGTCGTATCGCTCTAACTAACCAACTGTTCAATTCAAAATGTGCCAAATGATCCAGTGAACCAAATGAATAAAATGTTCTGCGAAACCGGGGAACCAAAATGAGCGAGTGAGTGCCGGTGCCAAAGGAATAAATAAGGTGAACCGGTACCGGACCCGGAGTCGGAATAAGTGAATCAATTCACTTGCCGGAATAAAGATTACCCACCGCTATAAGACTCCATAAAACTCATTATCGAATTCTATTTGATCCACGTTAATACGCTAGCGAGTTTAACGCAAGCGAGTAATTTTTCGATAACAACTCATGGTAGACATACTGACATGTGGATAGACCTTTAACGTGCTTTCCGATGCACGAATATATTATTATGTCTGTAAAAGGTAATCTCTGGAAGTACTGATCGGATTACAAGAAAATCTTTCACAGATAGAAATATATATCTACTATTGCCGAGTGCCATAATTAAACGAAAATCCTAGCGTTAAGAGATGTTTCTATCTAAACGTAAACCATTGAAAGCATCCACTTAAGTGTAAATTTATCTTGATAAGATAAATAAATAAGACACTTTTCAATTCTTCACAGTCTATTCTGACAGCTCTTTTTGAGATTTTGCTGTCTGGTGCTACGTTGAACTTTGTATAAGTATTACTGCGAATCTAAGGCTGCAGCCACTCCGTTTAAATGGTTAGGCAGCCATATTACGCAAGATAACTTTAATATAATAATAATAATCAGCCTGTGTTGTCCCACTGCAGGGCAAAAGCCTTTCCTTTTTCAACTCAGCTCGATCCTGAGCCACTTTGGATCAACCCATACTATAAGCGTCAAGTTCATCCTGCCATCTACGCCTGGGTCTTCCGCGATGTTTTTGGACGTTTTCATGAACACATGCTGTGGTGGTCTTAGCCCACAATGTATCCGACAAGCGCCAAACGTGTCCGGCGCAGTCGCATTTGAGCTTGGCTGCTTTTTGGGTTTCGTCTGCGATTTGGGTTTTAGAGCGCAGTATCGTGTTTCGTATCAGGTCGGTAAGTCTACTCCAAGGATACAGCGCTCCATCGCTCGCTGGAAAACCTCGAGCCTGGTCCTTTGCTGAACTGAAAGACCAGCAGCATAATTGCGTAACACATTTTCGTAAACGATTACGACTTATCTGTTGTATTTTGACAGTTCAACAACACTCTTTGCGTTATTTACATTGTTGAGCAGATTTTTTATCGAACATGTATTGAGGACATGGAGGAACATGAAGCAATGTATTAGCAATCTATTTCAAAACGATTCAGATTACGATTCATTGTGTATTACGCAGTTAGGGTACAGGTTTGATCGCCGTATGTAAATGAACAATAATTTGCGTTCATGGCAAATCGGAGATCTCCTTTCATAAGGGCTTTCATCGACCCATAGCTCTTCCAGGCGTTTTCGTTACAGCGAGCAACTTCTTTTTCTTGTCTTGTCTGGAAAGAAACTATTTGGCCGAGGTAAATATATTCTGAGACATGTGCAATCTCCACACCCTACCACTATTGGTGATGAGGACAAAGTTTGGATTTTGAAATAAGTATAATTTTCCTGCCTGCATTGTCCCTCTGATGGATAAAGGCTTCATTCTCCCACATACTTGACCTTTTAGTAGATTTGAGTGCGTTGTCGTAAATGCATTTATGCAGGCAGCAATTGACAAGTCGCATTGGTTTCTTATCCCCACTCGAAGGAACATGCACATTCGCAAGAGGCAAGGTCATGCCAAGGTTTTTATTTCAAGCCAGTTTTAGGTCCAAAATAGATAGCGCGATTAAATTATTATAACCATGAAAGCCGTGTGCCCGATGGGATTTCCCATCGGATAAATGAACCAGGGACACAAACCGTTATCGTAATAAGTGTTTTTAACACTGATTTCTAAAACTGTTTTAAAAGAGAAACTTTTATAAATGTAACGTATATAAATAATGTTACAGTATCAATGTGTGTAACAGGAATAAGCAGTTGTACCGCAAAAACGAACGGCGGACGGGCAGACGCGGCGTTGCCAAAAGTGCTTCAATCCAGTCGGGATTAAGGCTATTTTGGCAATGCTGCGTTCACCTGTTACACTTATTTACACTGTTACAGATATATAACTGTTACAGTTTTGTAAGTGTTTGGGGTTAACACATTTATATGTGTTACATATTTCAGCAATTCTATATGTGTGAAACTCTGTAACCTTTATGAAGGTATTTTTAAGTCCCCGAAATTAACCTATTTAAAGAATGAATTTTCCTAATTCTCACTTTCGTTATATAAGGGACTCTTGCGGAAAATTTCATATGTACAGACCCAGCGGTATTGGTTGTGCGTTGTCTGTCAGCGAATTTAAGATTTTATCACGTAGATAAACATAACTCAGGGGATCGATTCTGTAAGCATTGACTTTTATACCATATTTCATCACATACTAGCTACACAATTGGACACCATAAATAGCTCCGTTTGTGTCCTTTTTAATTTTATGTAAATTGGAGACTATAACTTATAATGGCTTCTCGGTATTGTCAAGACCTTCTGACGTTTCATAAGGTAGGTTTATGTGGAATACAGTGTTTTGATTTCGTGGGTTTGATTCAGAAAATTAGTCTTGATCCACCAGCGTTGAATTTTTTACCCATATTAAGAAAAAATCTGCTGTTCCAAATATTTTGAATATGTAAGTGCCTTGTTGCACGAAATATTTTAACTCTGTTGGCTTTAGAATTATTTAATTCATGATATTAATTAGCGCGTCGATGTCGTTTACATCTTTAACTATCGTATATCGTACTAACAATAAAGCTGGTCAGATTGTTTGTTTGTTTGACCACGCTAATCTCTGGAACTAGCAGTCGGTTTGAAAAATTTATTTTAGAAAGAGGAAGAAATAATGTTTATTTGCGGTAAATATGACGCAGCGATCGAGTACAAATACCAAAAAGAACAAGTTGCGGGAAAATATGCGTCACATTCACGCAAGACGGCCATCGCTCAGCTTAATGCTACGACCCTATGCGAGACAGAGCCCCAGCGCTGGTTTTCTGCGACAGCCGGCGTTGCATTCGATAGCTTAATTCTCGAGAAAGGATAAATACTATTATACATCACGCTAGGACCATAAGAAGCCGAGCAAAATTTAAAAAAACTCAGAAAGAACACGAAGCGAAAACAAAGTTATAGTGTTGGCAGGCGATGCGATTTGGGGGGAACAAGAAATTTCACGCAGGCGAGTTCACAGGCAGAAGTTAGTACTATATAAACCACTGCCTACCCCTTCGGAGTTTTGTTATTGTGATATGACAACACCTACACAACTGACTCACCTCAAAAGTATTATCTTGAAGATAGGTCCGACCAGACCCTTGATGATGGCAGATGCGTTGAGATGACACCTCCCATGTAACACGATGCCGTTGACCTGAAACAAGAAGGTGATCAGTATGATTTGTGACAATACAGATCAGCATAACACGCAGTCAGGGAATTAATTTTTTTATCAAATTGACACAATCCCTCAATTTTCTGTGATATAGGTATCGTATAGCCAATGCATATGTGGTGGCATCCTCATCGCCACATTCAAACTACGCATCATACTCACGACACCAGTCTGGTCGGATGATCCTCCCTTTTTATGGAGGATAAGTGAACTTTACAGCCTGCATGTCGATTCTGTAAAAATCTCACCGTGAAGACTTGCGTGGAGTGAGCTGTCAGTGTCCTCCCGTCTTGGTAAATCCCTAGCATCAGTGGCACTAACATGATCACTTCACGCTCACTTCACCTAAGTTTTCACGGTGAGATGGTTACAGAATAGCACTACTGTTCCTCATACCTCTATGTGATTTGAAAATACGGACAGTTGACTTAACATCTTAGGATTCAAATAAGATATGAATGAATTTTAGAGAAGGCACAGCTTAGGCCACTGAAGATGGAAACATTAAATACCTACCTACGTTTTTTTTTCCTTAGAAGAGAGGTAAGAAAGCGAGGGCCTTTCAACAAACTAGATCTAAAGCAGATCAATAGGAAAATCTGTTTGTGGCTTTTCTAGTACTCGTAGGCATGCTATCTTTATTTCTCCAGAAGAGTATTTCAAACCTTATACCAAACAGCATCGAGTGGCATCATAAAAATAAAACGTGGGAATTGACGTTTTTCTAGCTGTTTTACCAATATCTGTGAACGTTGTTAGCAGTTACTCAAAAAATTAAAAACACGGTCTCCTAAAACTTTTCTGTGACTTTAAAGGTTAAGGCTCTTATTGCCCAGTCGAAAAAATTCTTCACTCAGTATAGCCTTGGTCGAAACTACACGGCAATCGTCAAAGTTAAAGTCAACGCATTTATTTCAAATAAGCACATCAAATGCAATTTTGAACGTCAAAATTTACATTAAAATAGAACTGATTCTAGTCCTCATATAAAAGAGACACCGGGGTATTTGATGGCATATTAGCCCTTATATGCTTATTCTTTTTGGCACATGTCTCCATGTCTCCGTGGCAACAAAGTCATTAACCCTACACTTTCAACCTCGGGCCCCACTTGACCAATATCATTCAAACGGTCACGTGATGAATAATGTGATCCTCATACATTACATTTTCAGGGTCGCGGGTTATTCCACAGAGAAAACCGTGGCCCTGGCACAGGCAACTGAAGGAACACGGGTGGGTTTTAGTCAGTAAAAGTCTGACACGCCCTCCCGCTCCACCCAGAGCGGGAGAAGTCATTTGATGATTTCCCACCCAAAAAAAAAAAAAAAAAAATACATTACATTTACATACTCATACATTTTACATACTCATACATTTTACATGGCAGGAAGTGACATTACAAACAACATTTTCGTACCAACATCTATTGTAATAAATACACAACATTGGCATTTCTATTTTATGGAGATCGTTGATTGTTAGTAAATAAATCTATGGTTTTAGTATTACATTATTTACTTAGGAATGAAAAGTTAATTGCTATTTAATGTACGTAGCCAATGAAGCCACTGAAGAAATGATCTTTGTTTTACCATTTCTTATATATGTGATAGTAAACAGCTTGCATCTTTATTTATAAAATACTCGCACTTTATAATCAAAACCTTCCTAATGAACGACATTAATAATGCCTATTTTTTTTTTTGCAATAACATCTGAAACGTAACATTTGCTGCTACCAGACCGTAAGGCGCTTCGCTTTATTGTCAGAATTGTCTAATAAATGTTCATCCAATTGCTAATTTGCTTATGCTTCCCTAGTTTCAGCATTAGACTTCATTTGAAATTGTATTTTCATTCACAAATTGAACAGTCAAATCTGTTGATCTACTTTAGACAGCTTAGACCCGGTAATAATGTCTTCGCAACCATTCATAGAACAGATCTTCACCCTTCCTCTTTACCCTCGTTGGACCTTTACGATAACAGTTCATTTTGTCCGCGTGTTCACGCTTATGTATTGTGAGATTGAACAAACGATATAGTATGGTGATGGTGATGGTATAGTATTAGGTGTGTGAAGGAAAGCGTGTTTTTGTCCATTGTTATGTTAACTGGATGCTTCTGCCGGATTGGCGTAGAAACAGTTGAACGGATTTCGATGAAATTTCGCACAGATAGTTTAAATCCTGGATTAACACATTTACTTTAGTCCCGGTAGTACGTTCCCGCAGGATATTCACCGACATCGACGCGTTCAAAACCTGTGTAAAAGGTCACCTTTCGGTAATTTCTGGCCATTTATATGACAATAAGAACTAACTATCAACAAAGATAGTTTACCAACTTGCAATATGGGGCTAGATCTAATTTGTACATACAATTTGTTTTGTAGAGTGGTCGCAGAAATCGGCTCATTCAACAGATATTAATTTCATTTTTGACCAACTATAGCTTTAATATTAAACATTAGGCTCAGCATAATTCGGCACAGCTGGACGGTATAATCAATTGTATATAGGGATAATAACACATGTACGACTAGCTGCTGCTCGCGACTTCGTTCACGTGACATTAATACCTTTTGATTTTCTTCCTTTTCCTAAAATAAAAGTAGCCTCCTTATAACATCAGCTAACTGCCAATGAATGTCCCGTCAAAATCGGTGGGGGCGTTTCGGAGATTAGCCGGAACAAACAGACAGACAAAAAAAATTTTTTTTTTGCCAAGTAGCCTATTTACTGTCAGCGTTAAGTACATAAACTGTTATTTTAACATTGCAAAACTGAAATTATATTAAATGGAATACATGATCAACCCAAAAAACATGTAGCGCAGATATCTGAAGTCCACTTCTGGTACTTAAAACGTCCAAATTCAAGTCTGAATCTCATCGCAGCTGCAATGTAAGTCAAAGATATCTAAAATGTATGTATTTTATTGAATTTTTGACAGATTGAGACTGATAATAGAATGCGAACGTTCTTGAAGAATATGGGATTGCCCTTCTGATACCGAACGGCACGAGCCGAATATGTGAAGTAATTTTTTCAGGTCGGCTATATTATTCAACAATTATTGTCGAGTCCAATGTGCCTACCCGAACGAATGCATCAGCACATGCACTTAGGAAATGACTTGAAAGATCTATTCTAATCTATTCGCGACACACACTACGGCAAATTAATCACAACGCACTTTACATTGTATTTTTTTTACTTGTAAAGTATGTAGTACCTGTATGTTGGGTTGTGTGCCTTTAAGTCTGTGCTGAATAAATGTTGTTAGCTTTCTTTCTTTCTTTCCACACACATCCTCCCACTAAAACCTCCCCCCCCCCTCTCTTACACCACAGCTATCGTCCCCTTTACGCATATACATAACACACATAAATATTTAAAGGTTTCTTTTGTACACGAAATTACAGTAACCTACTATATTTGCACGCCGAAATTAAAGGCAGAATAAGAGAACAATTTTGTACTTTTTACCAACCTTCTGTACCTTATCTATGCAAATAAATGATTTTGTTTTGTTTTTGTTTTTTTTAACTACTTGTTGACAGACCTACTACACTGTCCTCCCAAACCTATTAACACTGTAATTTGAAAACATTGTAAAAGCCAATTATTTTTAAAAGAATTACCGTGGAGTTTCCTGCCGGCTCTTCTCCATAGGAAACGACCAATTAAAACCGTTCACTTAGCTTCTAACGTTTCATAAGTGCCCATGTAGGTTTATGTTAAAATAAATATTTTTAAATTGAATTTAAATAGCAAAGATTTTTATGTCATTATATAAAACATAGAGCAGTACTGCCCCGGACGTACGTTTTTATTTTTATTTTGTTACCTTGCAGTGACACTGCGGGGCAAAGGTCTCCCCTTTTTCCTTTTAAAACTCTATTTTTGTGCGATCTCTGGCCATGTTGGACCCGCAAACATGATCAGATCGTCACACCACCTTCGCCGCGGTCTACCTCTACGGCGATGTCTTCCATCAGGCGTCCAGTGAGTGACGATCTTTGCCTATCTCTCCGGGTAGATACATTCGTGCAACGTGACCAAGCCCACTCCCACTTGTTTTTCTACAAGATCCGTGCTGTGGAGCGCAGGGTGGTATTTCTAACGCGTTCTTTTCGCTTGTCACCTATTATGCTGCGCTCCATTGCCCGTTGGCCAATGCGCCCCTGGCTAGTAAATAAAAATATGAAGCTAGTTTCACATTCCAAAGCGCAGTAGGTACCTATGGAAAAGAAGGCTTCTAAATGGCGTTCAGCCTAAGATGTGTTTGCTATACTCTTGTTTAATGTACATTTTTTATTTAACTTTTATGTATAGTGCCTTTTGTTTGGTCTTTAGTTTAGGAGTATCAGCATATGACCTAAACTTCAATGTCATTGACAATAACCTCATTTGACCTTCCGAACAAACTGTATAGAAACAATGGACACAGCAGAGTAGCTAGAACAACAGACTGAAACTGAGTTGGAATCACTTTCAGTTCGCGAGTTACGCCTGAGGTAATGATTCAATCGCAACTGGCGTTACTCCGGAATAGTTTCTATGTTGTTGCGTGTTCAGGAGAGGGTTTGGTGACGAGCGGAGCGAATAGGGAGACGATTTAATTGAATTTAGTCATTTTCCTTCTTATTGACTACCGAAATGACAAATAACAATAGAAAAGTAGCTAAGATGTTGCGCTGACCCCAAATAATTGGACAGATAAAGGCAGGAGAAAAATTATTGAGTTGATGATTTCTGGCAAGAAAAATCTTGTTGCAGATAGATGTGGGTTTGCTATACAGCAGGAGCAGTGGTGGCCCAGTAGTATTGTCCCCATCTTACAAGTTGTAGGTTGTGAGTTCGAACCTAGGCAGCCACTTTACTTAATTTCATCAACACTGCTCTCAAAATTGTGAGGGAAAACATCGTGAGGAAACCGGCTTCGAACCAAAGATTCGAAGACATGTGACATCCATCAACCCGCACTGGGCCCACGTGGTGGATTATGGCCCACTCTCTCTAATAGAGAGAAGGCCTGTGACCCAGCAGTGGGAATATTTTAGACTGATTATGGATGTTATGATTATGTATGCTTGCTGTACAAGGATCTTCTGGCGGGCGGCAAATATCTGAACTACCATCGCCATTTGGTGTTTTCAATACAATTCCTGTGATTTCACAAATGCTTGCCAACAACGCCTAACTGTCTGAATTTTTGACAAATAACAGAGTATAAAAGATGTATGTAGAGTTGACTTTAGAGATATGAGGAACAGGGTGTAAAGTTCACTCATACTATTTAGAAAACGGAGGATCTATCTGCGCGGTAAACTCTGATTGCGAGATGCAGGATTGATGCGTTAGTTCGCATGTGGCGGTGTAGATGCCGCCACATCACTCCCCTCCGGAGACCGGAGGTCGATAGTGGGCTAAGTCTTGTATCTTGCGATGCTTTTTGCCAGTGTCAGCTGAGGTTCCAGTGGGTCGGAACCAGGTGTCGCGTAGTTTGCGGTGAGTCGGAACTGTCTGCGAAGATGCCCCCAGTGAGTCGGGGTGGCGCTGCTTGTGCTCCAGTGGGTCGGATGTGGTACAGCGCCGGGTTGTGGCTGGCTGCTGCTGTTCGACCAGGAGAGTGATTAAGGCTCTTCTTGTGGACTGGCCGAATGTGCAGTGTGCTGTGCCAAGGTTGCTGATGAGGCTGAGGGTGATGACCAGGTATGCGCTCGCGCTGCATGCTGATGGTCAGAATACCCGTTGAAGCCGTGGTTGCTGGCTGGCTGTGTGACTTGCTGCTCTAAAGCTTGCGGGAGTGATGATGATGACGTCACGCTGAAGTAGTTGCACGAAGGCTGCGCTGACGTTCATACTCGGGGTCACCAGTTTAGAGATATGAGGAATAGGGTGTAAAGTTCACTCATACTATTTAGAAAACGGAGGATCCTCCGACCAGATGGATGTCGTATCTGGTGGGCAACTGCCCGATGATTGTTGTCGGGAAGTTGTATATATGCTATCTGCGCGGTAAACTCTGATTGCGCGATGCAGGATTGATGCGTTAGTTCGCATGTGGCGGTGTAGATGCCGCCACATTGACCAATAGCTAAATTACAATTCGAATATTGATTTTTTCTAAGGCCTTCTCCTGCCCTTTACCATCCCGTCGAATCGGTCCGTACGGATAGTTGAGACGTTTTGTCATTGGTATACAGTCTTGCATCTTTGTTGTGAAAAGAATCAACAACACACTCTGTTCTTCAACCTGAGATCATGTATGTTTTATATAAAATCATTGTTCACTTGACTGCATGTTGTTTATTTTAACTTTATATTTATTCTGCAATTTTGTGTATGTACAATTAAATAAATAAATCACTACTAAAATGTTTCTAGAAAGCGTTGCTCGCTTCGCAACCATCTTCGCTACTCTCAGCTCACACCCCACGCTGGCTCTCTGCCAGTACCACACGCAAAAACACACAAGCCGCTAATTTATGTAAATGTATCAACAGCCGTGTACTCGGTTCACTTCATCATGGTTCTGACACGATCATGACTCCTAATTGTTGACTCTGCTTGATGAATTCACTAATATTCTTTACTGGCTTTTCAGGCATTCAAATAACATATTACATACGTAACAGAACTTCACGCTTGTAATTCCTGAAGGGTGAAACAGAGGTTTATATTTATAAACAAATAGACATAGTAATCCCACATTTCGCCAGTTATGTTTAAATCCCATGTAATAGGGGTGAGCCTATTGCTATCAACCGGGCACAAATCCAGGCTTCAGACCAATTCCAGATGGAAAACACAATAAAACTTTGCCTGACCTGGGAATCGAACTCAGGACCTCATGCTCAGCTGTAGCGCTTGCACTACTACACCAACAATTCAGTCCAAATTGTTCAAATAGGCTGGAGGTAGTCTTCATTCAACGAATGGTTCCTAATTTCTTTAGATCGAATAACGGATCGTTTTTTCTTACGAATCGTAAAATTGGATATTCCATAATGATCCCTCACAAAGATTACGGAGGAAATTTTATCTGTTCAAAAGAATGAAAGGGTGGGCTTAGAACTAATAACAGGTGGTAAGGGAGTAGGTATCAGGTGTCCTCCAAGCTCCTTGTTCATTCATGGAATCAGGCTATGGAATAATGAGGGACGGCCTGGTACTTTCTAAGTTTATCCAGGATATTACTAACGTTGGTGAAGGACAAGCCTAGTGAGAAAACCTGGACTTTTGTCTATTCCTAACAATAAAGCTGAAGAGTTTGTTTGTTTATTTTATCGCGCTAATCTCTGGAACCACTGCTGCACTGGGCGGATTTGAAAAATTATTTTTGCATATGATAGCCCAATTCTTGAGGAAGGCTATGGGCCCTATTTCACATCACGCTAGGAACCTTAGCAGCCGAGAAAGCAGGCGATGCGATGCGACGGTTTGGGTAGGGGGAGCCAGAACATCAACGCGGACGATACTAGTATTAGTCGATGTAAGTCTGAAATCTCCAGCCCGTCTTGAGCAAGCGTAGACATCCATGTTCGTTCTCTGTAAGAGAAGAGGCCTTTACCCTGCAATGGGACAATAATAGGCTGGTATTATGAAGTGACTAGAAATAAGTCATAATTCCTCCTAGCTCCTAGTTGTTCTATGGAATTAGGCTATTGAAAAGTAAGGGCATTCTGGTCTTCCCAAAACGTCCTTAAATTGTACGTTTCTGAGTTGAGTTAAAGGATAACTAGCTCGTGCGTGCACTTTATGGTTAAAGAAAATATTTCTCAACAAGAAATTACATTTCACTTACTTTAGAACATTTTTACACTTAGAATATAGTAGGTAAGTAGATACTTTATCAATTATATCAACTTTGACACACAAACTAAGCAGCTATTGTTTTAATAAATACCAAATCATTTAAGTACGTAGTAAGTAACATTCAATTTCGTACGCTAATAACACAAAACTGAAAAATTTAATTAAAGCGTTCTCCCTCTCTCTTTCTTACTTAATTTTATCCTTTTGCTGTGCCCTTACAGGTTCCATATTTTTGTACCTAGACTTAAACCCTTTGTAATATCTTTTTACAATGTGGAATGCAATCAATAAATGAAATGAAATGAAGTTTTCGTTCCATCCGCAAAATAAATAATTAATGGTGGTCGCAAAGATTCATAGTAGATAAGGAATGCGAACCCCTGACAGTTCGCACTCGCGGTAGTCCTATGTGATCCTTCCTACCTACGACTGCTGCGATTATGTACTTGATATATTTTTGTGAAGTGCATTTGTGTGTGAATAGACTTGTTTAGAATTTTTCTTATAAGTATGCTGATACAATATGCATGAATATTCATTTATATTTTATTATTATTCACTTTATGGACAGGTCCACTCAAATCTGTGTGCTGCTTACATAAAGGGACCACCTGTGTTTCTTTCGGTGTTTCTTCTCAGAGTAGTCGGCTATTAGAGAAAATCGACCTTATCTAGATTAAAGTTTCAAAAGAAAAGGCAAAGTCCTATGCGTTTTAAGGTCGATGCTAGTCAGAGACAGCATTATTAGCATCTGACGTCACAACAAATTGACGTCTTTAAAATAAGTTTTAGTATAAACGTACGAGTATATTTTACCTACAAAGATACACGTCACTATATCTATTATCTGCCGATAGTTTGGGCTATAACTGTAACACGTATTGTGGGCATTAAAACAGATAGCATCGCATCTGGACACGAGGTCGAATGCGGGGCAATAGTCTTGTATTGATGTAGGTATTTAATATTGTGAGAGAAATGCCAGGGAGATTTTTTTGTGAAACTGCGATCCAGCTGTTGAATCATTGAAAGGATATAACTATGAGCTAACAATACTTAGCTTTCTTGAGTGAAATTTGCTATTCCACAGCAGTATATTTGAAACTCAAGTTAACCTCACTCGTTTAATCGTGCGAAAACAGTAATTCGCTCATCTCTCAAAACTCTAGATATAATCTACTTAAAATATTTAATTCATTCATTCCTCGCTGGGTCCAATTTTGCACAAGAGTTCCTTATGCAAAGAAAGTGACTCCTACGGAAGGGTTATTTAAAATTCGTCCCATAAAGGGTTTAAATAGGGGGTGAAAGATTGGATTGATGTTCATCATTTCTGACGATGAGAAATTGCATGGGGTACACTGCTTGTACTACCTTAGTCGTCCCTTCGTGTCCGCCGTGGACGAATCGAATGCTAAATGCATTAATAAAATCTTTGCGTTAACCAGCCGCAACATTCTATTACCTAAATAAATTGACAATGACATTAAAGAAACCGAATCATTGGATTTTCCGGAAATGAAGATGTAATTTAACATAACATAAAGCAATGCATTTCCCTATGGGTTTTGCAAATGTACGCCTTCTTATGGTACATCTTCATATCACCAGTTATGTTTAAGTCCCATGTAATAGATCAAATCGGTTATCTTTTAAATTGAAGGCACGGGAACTTATACGTCGGAAGTTGGCCGAAACATCCCATCGCTGGATTAGTTTTCTCCACTAAAGATCGTCACTTCTCTTGACAAAGTTTATTTTGTTTATATGTATCTATGTATAGTATTTATTATTGTATTTTAAGTATTTTCCGAGGTATATATCCCGTATGTGCACGTACCATGTTTTGTCTCTACATTACTGGCTCGATATTGGGTCCTTTCCTCTTTTTTGTTTATATTAATGATCTACCCCATTTGTTTCAAATCCAACCACAAATGGTGTTATTTGCTGAAATCTTGACGACGTAAATAACGGCTTACTGCAGATCCAAAATTGGTTCACTGCTATTAATATAGTATTAAATGTAGAAAAAACTAACTGCATAAGACTTTCTTTACCAAATGTCAAAAGTACTAGTTGTGAGATAGTATTGAATCAAGAGAAACTAGAATTCGTCGATAAAACTGTTTTCCTGGGGATCACGATCGACTCAAAGCTTCAATGGGGTCCTCACTTAACATCCCTTGCAGGACGGCTAAGTTCAGCAGCATATGCTGTTTGAAAAATCCGTCAATTTACTGATGTAGGTACCGCGAGACTAGTCTATTTTAGTTACTTTCATAGTATTATGTCGTACGGTATTTTACCATGGGGACGGACTGCAGACATCGAGTCTATTTTCATTCTGCAGTAAAGAGCCATCAGAGCCATGTATGGCCTCCGCAAGCGCGAATCTCTAAGGGAACTGTTTAAAGATATTAACATCATGACAAGGTACTTGTCAATATATCTATGAAAAATATACATCTTTTTAGTAAAAGAGGTGAAAAACACAATTATATCACTAGGAATAGGAACAAATTAGTTCAACCAGCCATCTTTCATGGGGTACTGTTTAAAATGTTACAATAAAATACCTCCACACATATATCAACTGAATAAAACAAAATTTAAATCTTGTATAAAACGCACACTATGCAGCCGAGCATATTATAAATGGGGGGATTACATCGCTGATAAAAAGGCTTGGCTAATCGCTGGCCCTGCTCCGCAAGGACGCATCAACTAATTGATTAGCATTTGAAAATACTGTTGAAGCTGCTGAAGATTAAAAAAAAACTATCTTTGCATTGTATAAACTCAATATTTTAGTACTGTATAATTAGTTAAGCCATATGTGAGTACTATGTACATGCTATAAAGCTACCATTTACTGGGTACGTCTTTCATTGACTTAAATGTGACCTGGTGGCTGAGAGTATGTCATGCTTACTCTAATGTTTCGATGATGGTGGCGAGTGTGTTGGATCATTTAGCTCCCTTCAAAATGGTTGAGTTGAATGGTGTTAATCCATGCGTCATTTTCGTGAATGGGCGCCGACAGTTGGGACTAGTCATCTCTTAACTGCCACGGCGTATTTTAATTAAATCTGGTTTTTGAATTGTTTTCATCTATAGATTACGGACGGCTTTAACGTTCTGCATCGTTTTCACATGAATAATTTCAATATTGTATATAGTGTGGTTTTTAGTAACATTAGGTTAAGTCGTTTAATATCAACTTATGTATTTTGTAATTAATCTGATCTGAAATAAATAAATAATAATAATAATAATTTCAACATGAATGATGGAACCAATATATTGTAACCATAATTGAATTTAAAAGAGTGTCGGTGGAGTTTTTTGTGCGATCAGCTCCATATGTATATAATTCGCTTTGGAATGGGCAACTAGCTTCATTTCTCTGATCGACCGACCTTGACAATTCAAAAATGCCTGTAATTGGTTTATTTGAAATAAATGCTTTGAGTTTGAGTAAAACAATCGAACTCTTACGAAACCTGACGCTTGTAATCACCCTTGGGGGATTACAAGCGTCATGTTATATGCTATGTGATGATGCCTTTTTGAAGTTTATTACAAATAAATCTAGTCTCTAAATTCTTATCCTACAATGTTCCGATCATTCAAATAAAACTAAGATTTGTTTTCCAAGTGTAGGTTATCAACCGATTAATCCTTCACGTATCCACGATTAATCAACACTTCAGCGATCAACCGATACATAACTAATCATCAACGACTTGACGTCTTCCTCTATGTAATACATAATATATATCGTTAAAATAACTCGTTCGCGCGAGTAGTTGGACGAGATCCAACTCGGTATGTAAAACATGACACTACTCCGGATGTTCACTACGACGCACTCATTTGTTTTCTTCACTTTCTGAAGAGAGTGAGTAATTATACCAATTCTTTACAGAAACGAGAAGTGGTATTTGAAATTTTTGCAACATTTTAAGGTAAGTATTTGACCTTATACATAATTCTGCTACATTGATCGTGATGATATCCCCTCGTTGAACTGTAAAGCTTTGTGGAAACCGGTTGTCATGTGGACATGTGATGAGGAGGAAAAAGAGAAATGTCGTGAAGAAAGTTTTGAGTATGAATGTGGATGGCTATGAGGGTAGGAGAAGACCAAAGAAATGATGGATGAAAAAGCATGTTGAGCCAACCACTATTAATAGGTTAATAATTGGTCCAGTGGTTCAAAATGTTATTTTATCTTAGCGTTTCTTGTGCTATTTTATCATAAAGGTTGTTGCACCGGTTAACGTCATCATGTCAATGCCAGCCGGCATTGACATGATGACGTCGCTGAAACCAGCGCCGGGGCTCTGTCTCGCATAGGGCCGCAGCATTATGCTGAGCGATGGCCGTTTTGCGTGGATGTGACGCATATTTTCCCCCAACTCGTTATTTTTTGTGTTTGTGTTGTTTCTCTTCGTCATGTTTACCGCAAATAAACGTTTCTTTTCTTCTTCTAGTAAGACTGGTGAGCGTGAGATTCTAAGTTTAATTTTCGGGTTGAGCCATGTCGTTGGGTTTTTCCAATAAGAAATTTTGAGGAGCAGTAGCAGTTTCAGCATTCGGAGTCTTGATTTATGCCTGGTTTGTGGCATTGGACTCAGTCTTGTGGAGTTGCAACATATGACTTTATGAGTAGGGGAAGGCCAAAGAAACAATGGATGGACTGTGTGAAAGATGATATGACTAGCAACGGGGTGACTATCGAGATGACGACTAACAGAGAAAAGTATGGAAGAAAAGACCATAAATAAATTGATATTAGGCAGAAGAATAATGAAGATGATGAGTGTGGTTTGACCAACAATCGGTTGATCGACTACAATTTACAAACTATATAGTAAGTAATGTCATGTCACACCGTCTGAGCGTCAGGTACTTAACAGGGATGTCAAGAATTAGGCACAACACTCGGAGCGCAAATACCCTAGCCATTGAGCGAGCCATAGCCCGAAAAAAAGATTCGAAGGTATTTGCCAAGCCTTATACCGCCCGTTGTCACCTGACGAAACTTAGAACGTCACAGGGCACCACAGTCACCTCGAAGCCCGAGATACTTGCTGCTGAAGTCGAAAAATTTTACTTAAAAAACATGCCCACCTCAGGCCCACTGCATGGATGATCCACGGGCCAGGCTTACACGCCATCTCACAAACAAGCTCCCCGACATTGACATGGGTGAGATTAGAATAGCTCTCGGACAACTTCATAACATTCGGCAATTTGTTTATTTATAAAAAGGTATTCGCACATGTTCTCATTGTATGAGCACATTTCTAAAACAGTTAATTGTAGAAGCTCAAATAAATTAATTGCACCTAGACAGAGACTGCATTTGTATAGCAGGAATTCCAATTGCATGGCAATCAAAATATTTAACAATTTACCCCCCCCCCCCCCATTAGAGTGCTACCCACTACTAAATTCAGAAAGACAATATTTGCCTGGTTTTTAGACAACTGTTTCTATTCAGTGAACGATTTTTTAAATTATAAATTTTGATATTTCATTGTATAGTTATCGATCCCACAATTCCATAAGACCTCTATAAGACGTCTGTAACCAGTGCGTCCTTCCGGAGCATGGAGCCGAAACTGGAAACTCACCATAGGCTTGATCCACAAATTCAAGGTTGCTCAGCGTGCAATGGAGAGAGCAATGCTCGGGGTTTCTCTGGTTGATAGAATTCGCAACGAAGTCATTCGCCAGAGAACTAAAGTCACCGACATTGCACGTAGAAGTGGGCTGGCCATGTTTGTAGACGGACAGACGGTCGATGGAGCAGACATGTGCTAGAGTGGAGACCGTGTTTGGGCAAACGTAGTGTGCTACGCCCTGCAGCACGATGGGTCGATGATTCGAAGAAGAACTGCTCAGGACCGGGATGGTTGGCGCTCTTTGGGGGAGAATTACGTTCAGCAGTGGACGGCAATTGGCTGATGATGATGATGAATGTCATTCACTAGCATCGTGTCATAGGTTCCTACGTCATCAATAATATACATGTTCAACGAGGTGACAACTAATTCGATATGTGGGTCAGCCATGAGGTATAAATATTACTATGGACAGCTCGGCAATAATATCTGATATCATGATTCATCCATTAATATCTGTCGTCAAGCTGACTTTAAAATGGGTCATTAATCTTTTTTTCTGTAATTGTGTTTGTACAAACACTCTTACACGTCAATCATATTTTAAAAGCTAGACGTGACCGGCGTTTCCTATCTGACTACTCTGAGAATAAAGGCAGGAAAAAACTCACAGGTCACAGTCTCTTTTAAAGTCCAGTAATCTTGGTCAGATCATGTGAAGACCGTGTAGATTGGTGTCTGAAATGGTCTTTTGAGGAAAGCACCACACAGATTGAGTGGACCTGTCCAGTCAGTGCACGCATTTGTAAGTAATCATGCAGCTCAACTCAGAACTTAAGGAGCTCAACGAACATTAGGTACCAAAGAAAAGACATTTGGGTAGCCCGCATAAATTACTCAAACTGCCAGACCATGATTAAAACTAACGGAAAAAAAATACAAAACCATAAAAAATTATTAAAATAATATAATACTTTACAAAGAACTAACTAACTAACTTAATGTAATTGAATGTATGTGTATCTAAATGAATAAATAATTTATTTATGCAAATAGTTCCAAAAACTGACTGCCTTGTTGATCTAGTAGTCGCAAGCGCTACTGCTGAGCACGAGATCCTGGGTTCGATTCCCGGGTCGGGCAAATGTAATTGGGTTTTTCCATCTGGAACTTCGCAGTGGCGGCCCGGAGACTGGATTTCTGCCCAGTTGATGGCATTAGGCTCGCCCCCTGTTACATGAGACTTAAACATAATTGGCGAAATTGGGGGGAACTAGACGTGCACCTCTCCCTAATTTTTTAGGTTATACAGGCAAGATGTTATGTTAGCTCCAAAAACTTGGTCCATCTGTAAATTATGACCACTTCACACAAATCTCAGTTATTCCACAAACGTACCATGAATCTTGAGTGCCAAATTATACAAGTTCTATTGATCTGGTTCAGGTTAGCAACGTGGGTCGAATACTTAAAACTTAAGATCTACCCTATCTACATAATAATATTATTATATCAAGCCTTAGCGATTGGCGATCGCTTTCCAAAGAACGTGATGTAGATCAACTCAATAGAAATCATTCATTTGCTTATAACGTAATACAGATTTTTTTTAAATTTTTACGATACAAAATGCTAAATATTCATATAATTAAACTACTAAATTTAATTTGACCCTGTGTGGGTCAAATTAAATTACCTAGCCAAACTCAAGGAAAAATGCATAAAAGGTGGGCTTTCCTGGTGCGCAGGGTGTGGAGCGGCTCCAACAGTGTCTTAAGCATGGTTGCCAGTCGCCTGGACCGTGTATACGTAGGTCACTGTTGTGCAGTCCCTCATGGGATGTCGCAACGATGACCAGCCGTTCCTGTATTATTTTCATGTTTGCGTTGATTGGCTGTACTTACTAACATAGTCATTAGTCTTACTAACTGTCTTGTTGAGTCTTGGTTACTCTAATAATAAAAAAATCTATTTTATTCTAATGACCGCTGATAGTCTTGTTACTTGAAGTATGAGTTGAGAAAATATGTTTTATCGTGTTTAAATATCTACTCCAATCACGCCTGTGAAGTTTATACAAATAAAAAGATTTTTAAACTGATATTTCAAGTGAATACATTAACTACGGTATATGACCCCCCATTGTATGTTTTTTTTTGTATTATGTAATTTTATGGTGTACAATAAAGTATATATATATAAATAAATAATAAAAACTACTTTTTATTTTTGTTTTGATATCGATATCAATTACGTCTGCGAAGTTTCTCTAGCTAATCTCATTTGACCCTGTATATTAATAAAATAATAGAATTGATTTTGTCTAATTAAATATGTGATTTATGAATTAAATTAGTTCTCATCGGAAACTGAGATTATCGAAATCTTCTTTCATGTGGTTCTCCTGATATTTTCTGATTATTTGTTGTGGTTGTGGGATAGAATATAATTGTATTGTCTTGTTACAGTTTTCATCAAAAGGGCTTTTGAATGATACGATACGATGAGTTAAATTGTGAAATGTTGGGAAATATATAGACGTTATATAATACTTTGTACTTCCCTGCGAGGACTTCCACGATTATATATTTACATTAGGATTAATAAAAGCACACATTAAATTATAACTAGAAAAGTTCAATAATTTTAAACAGGCCTCAAAAATTTGAAATGACTTAAACGTTAATTGCAGGTAACTTGATTCAAATCCATACTAATAATAATGCTAAGTTAAGCTATCGTAAAATTCCTTTGGTAGCACACTGACACAAATTCCTAACCCAACAAAATAAACATTGCATACAACCCGGTGATTCAGAGCAAGGAACAATAAATAACAGTATGTATGAACGTAAATATCATTCTATCTAGTTCCAGATGGTGCCAAGAGCACAATGCTACGGAGGCAGCCATATCGGGGGGCACGGCAGTGCCCCCGCCAAGTCGAGCGCGAAGCAAACACTGCCGTACCATCCTTTACTGGAACCATTGCGCCGCATTTTCAGGCCCCTATTTGAGAACCTTTGGATAAGCCCAGAACGCAGAATTTTTCGGCATCCAGTAAGCTATAATCACATACTTAAAATCCTAAATTTCAAGTCTGTAAGTCAGTTAGGTCCGAAGTTAAGCGAAAGCCAAGTTTCGCATTTATGACACTCACTCACTCACTCACTCATGATCATCAGAATAGAACTAGTACTTCCCATAAACTCAGACAGCTGAAATTTGGTACAGAGTTAAGTGTTTAATTGCCAAATAAAGGGAGAACTATAAAAACTAGGATAATCGAAGATCTGGAGTACCTGGTGACCCTGATTAGAAAACACAAGAGCCCAACCAAACTATTAGAGATCAACATACCGCCTTTACAAAAAAATATTCAACTTGGTGGGCCGCTTCATTTGATGTCAAAAATCGAAGGTCTGAAGTATCTGATGAAGAACCCTCAGCTGGTCTGAGCTGTATTAGAGATATGGTAATGCCCCCTTCTTCTATTGGTACATTAAAAAATCGACTGTCATTGCAAAAACCCAGCGTTGTGGGACACATCTTCTAATTTAATCTATCCTATAGCGTTCCACTGCTGGGCGAATGCCTCCCCTTCTGCTTTGCCCACGTTTCTACAAAAAGAAGTGAAATCCCAACAAAAACATTCTGTAAAAAACAAGCCAAGTCTCGATGGAGCTGCTTGTTTATCTCTAAAAAGTAATGAAATCTAGACAAAGTCGTGCCAAGTCTAAGGTTCCTTACTGCGATTTCTTTATTATTATACTCGTAGTTAATGTTGTGTGACTTGGCCGTTGAAGGGTATACAAGGATACAAAACCAGGTGCTCCATGACACCATTGCACCAATCTGTTGCCAGAACCGCTACCCATTGACGATGATAAATTGCCACTTCGATAACGTTGATTCAATAACCAGTCAATTTTAGGCTTGATATAGCTGCGTATTTCAATAATACTTATGTATAGGCGAGCCTGAACCAACAGTATAATAAAAATCCAGTACAGACGGACTTCTAATCATAGAATGTTCATTCCTTCTTCCCCCTGGTTTATGCTTAAACTTTGCAACATTAGGTACATGTTCCCAAATAACATTTTGCCAAAGTAAGTGCTACTTTGAAAACTCAAAGTAAGTAGATACGAAACCTACGTTACACGGCAGTCGTTATTAACTATGACGAACCTACATAATATATTCTTATTCTATAGAATCAGAGTACATATTCGTCTTTATTGAGTTGCGTTTTACACTTTACACATTGTTACTTTTTTGCATGGAACAACATGACATCTTTTGTATCTATCAATGAATCAATTTTTATGTGTAAACATAGGTATACATAAAAGGTCTTAAATCTACATAATATTATTGTAGTCGAGCAATATGTTCTACCAATGAAATTGGTGTACAAATAGTAGTTATAATATAGTAAATTAAACAGTTGTTAAAAAGCAAAAGTGCAAATGAGTACTAGTTTTAAAACAAGAATAATAATTAAATAAATGTCAATTAAATAAAGAACTGTCGATTTAATTAAATTTTACATGAAGTTAATTTATAGGAAATTTATCATAATTTGTCATTTAAAAAATCTTCAATAGAGTGATACGTCTTGTCTAATAAAAACAAAAACAAACGACTTTTAAATTTGTAGACATTTTCTTCATTCCGTATACATTTCGGTAATTTATTATATATCCTTGGAGCCATTAGGAAAACACTGTTTTTAATATAGTGCAGTTTTAGACCCTACTGTTTGCAACCGGTCACAACGGCGCTGGCTACTTACTCTTGTAAATTTGTGCAGATTATTTTTGACAAACATGGAAGTTTCGAATATGTACAACGAAGGCATTGTTAATATTTTCATATTTTATAAAACGGTTTGCAACTGTCTGTAGTCTGTAAGTTGCAGATAGCGTTTCTGCATCTTTTTTGGCACTTAAACATTGTATCTTTACTACCCGTTGCATTGCCTCAAAATATAATTCCATACCTCAATGTTGAGGCCACTAGACCATGATATGCTGTTAATACCGTTTTCCGGTCGGCTATTTTACTTAACATATACAATTCGTATGAGTATTGGTTTAGTTTACTACACACTTTGTCAATATCTGAATTCCGTTTTAATGTGTTTTCTAAGTTTACGAGTAATCCGAGAAATTTTGTCACATTGGTTTCATTAATAACTTTGTCGTTGTATCTAATATTTAAGTTCAAATTGTGATTTACTCTTTGTTGAAATTTCATTATTACTGTTTTGTCTAGATTTATAATTAAATTATTATTTTGCTGCCAATCCACAACTGATGTTAATTTAATATATTTCCTCTTATTCCGTATGCCTTAAGTTTAATTCATAGTATTTTATGGTTTACACGATCGAAGGCTTTTGACATGTCCATATAAAGCGCTAGAGTTGGTAGTCTTTTATCCACTCTGCTGCTCACCATATGCAAGAAATCATAGATGGCCATGTCAATTGATTTATTTTTTCTGAAACGTTTTTGGTTATCAATGAATAAGCTATTTTTCTCAAAGTATGAAGTAACTTGATTATATTTTGCTTTTCAAATATTTAAAAAAAAATTGGCACTAAAGCGATAGGTCTGTAGCAGGACATATTCTCTCTACTGTCTTTTTTGAAAAGCGGTTTTACAATGGTTATTTTTAATTCTTCCGGAAAATAACCATGCAATATGCACATATTGAAAAGATGACTCAACACAGGAGAAATTGTTGTGGAAATCTGCTTAAAAAAGTTTGTACTTATATCGTCATATTCAGTGCTAGACGTATTTTTATTGACATAATAATACGAGTACTATGAATTTCAAGGGGTATTTGTAACATAAACATAGACTTACTTTTATTTTGTTTGAGTGTATTTTTAGTAGTGTTTATATTATTAACTATTATTCACTTGATCCATAAAATAATCATTAAAAGTTTGCGCTATTTCAAGAGGATTAGTTTAAATTTTATCATTTGAATAGATTTTTACGATGGCTTCATTTGGCAAATTATGTTTATTCTTATTTCTGTTGATTATATTCCATATTGCTTTACACAGATTCTGAGCTGAATGTATAAAACGTCTGTGATGGGCTCGCTGTGTGAGATTTATAACTCTCTTTAGCCGATTTGATAGCTTTTTTAGATTTGTTTTATTTTGCTTATTCGGCAATAACCGGTACTTCCACAGCAATTCTCTTTTTCTTTTACTGCATAACCTAATGCCACGACTAGTCCATTTTGCTTTTGCTTTAGTAGGTATCCGTATTTTTATATTTGGGAAGCACAAATCGTATATTAACCTAAACCAATCATAAAACAATTTGAATGCCTTATTGGGATCACTTTCCTCGTCTTTTTGATTTATTGAAAACCCTCTACTCACCTCCAGAATCTCATCACCAACTTTAACAGCAGGGATGGCCTTAGCAGCAGCGCCAGCAGGATGCAGGCCGCAGACGAACACGGCCATGCGACTGCGGTCTCTGTGGCCGGCCAAGCTGAGGCCCAGGCCCCCGCGCGGAGACCGCTCCAGCCGCACAGACACCACCGAGTCGCCAAGACCCGCGTACTTCTTGCGAATTTTGTCTGGAAAGAGGAAAGGCTGTTAGGAAATGTTGCAATAGTAGATTTGTATATTGTAGGCCCATATTGGACATACGGGTTTAGTATCAATTTCGGGAGATAATAATGTTATCATCTGTTTAACCTATTCCTAACTAGGTTGGGGCTGACCCCAGCAGCAGCAGCACTGATGCTTTGCAGGGAGCGACTGCACTGACCTCCACAACCCAGATAGGTTGCAGTTGGTTGTCAACATCTGGTTCTATATTAGATTGGGTAATTGTACGCCTTATATGGATGATTTAATTTATGCATTGAGTTCTGTTTACGATTTTATTATTTATTTCTGCTTGAGTACAGTTTTCAATTTTTTAGTCGGTATATCGAGGTATGCTAGCTGACACATGGCAATTTAAATAATTTTTTTATGTTCTTCAAGAATTTTGTTATTTTAACAGACAGCTGTGCTGATGGGGATTTTCTTGCGTAACTTCTTCCCAGCTAAGGCACTGGAAAGTGGTGAAAGGCTGGCGTTTTGGGGGACTGTCTTATGTGACGTTCAAAAAGTGCTGATTCTCAGCCTAGTTTGAATACATAACTTTTGATTTTTTAATGATTTTGATTTTGTCGGCTTCAATTCTAACCGGATACAGCTGAATACCAGTATTTTACACGGAGTGACTGCATACCTGACCTCCACAACCCAGATACTGGGCAACACAATACCTCCTGACAAGTCTGATTTGGGCTTCTGACAACCCGTAACAACTGACAAAGATAATAGTCTTCTATTGCAATTATTATCTTCCAAAATTATACTCGTAAGAACATTTATGGTTCTCTACATCTAAGCCAGAAGTTATTTGCTTTAAATAAGTGTTTCCTAAAGTTAGGTCAACTGGGACTGGTCAATTAGAAAAATCCTTACTTTTATAGAGCCAATCTCTAACGAAACGTTTTCCCTAAACCATTGAAATGGTTATTTATGCATGATCAGCCTATATGTTCACACTGCTGGGACACAGCTCACACCTCCCGTAATCTACCACGCGGACCCAGTGCGTCTTGGTAGGTCACATGTCTTAGATTTTAGAACATTTCAACGTTTTGAGAGCAGTGCAGTGGTGATGAAATAATTTACACAAAGTGAACTTGTATGTCGCGGCCGTTACCACTGTGCCACCACTGCTCAATGATTCATCAAAGCAGCAATCAAATCAAAGGTATTTCAATCCGATTAGTCGCATCGCAGTACGAAGATTCCCAGTAGACTAAACACTTTTACGAAGAAGTGGTGACCAACACGGACGTTTGTTTACGTTCAAATAAACCTTAGGCGATAATACAACGAAGAACAAACTGTACCAAACACCGATAGAAATTGTATTAGGTGGCGAGCAGCCCGAGGCTATTTATGACTGGAGGAAGCTTTGGGAAAACAATGTAATTCGGTTACAACTGTGCTCTATTGATACTGTTCAGATAGTAACTCTTGTGGGTTAGGTAGGGCTGATCTCAATTATCATTTATTTAAAATCTTATTTCAAGAGTTTCCGGAAAGTTTTCGATGTGTTTTGGATAATAATTATTATGATACAGCATGGCACTGGGGGGCTGTGCTGGCCTAGGTTGTTACCGCTAGACAAAGTCCTTCCCGGTCTGCAATGGTTTCTTGACGAAAAAACCATACAGATTTGGCCTTGTTTGTTCGTTTACTTCGTTTATTAATAACAAAATCTAATAAGTGGTTATTCCATAAAAATGAAATTTGCATAAAAATTGTGTTTTTTATTTTAATAAAGATAAAATTTTTTGAAAGCGTTCGCTTAAAAATTATCAAGCAAAAAATATTAATAAAACTCAACTATCAAGGATCGTAGAACATACAGGGCATTTCGTTTTTTTGGGATGAGGAATCTTTTTTTATGACGTCACCATTTGGAAAAGCCTGTCAAAATCATCACGGTATTTGCTATTGGGGATTAGCAATATTGCTTTATTTCAATATTCACCGAGAGATTTAAGTACACGAGAAAAAATGCCCATAGAATCCACATCAGTGTCTGACGAATAAACTACATCTAAGTTTATCCAAATGTAAGTATTTCTCTTTTACCAAAAAAATTAATACCGTTCAATTCTCTTACTCTCTTTGTAGCTCCCCTCTGGAAAAAGTTTTCCTAATTAAAGATTTAGGTGTACACTTTGATTCAAAGTTACACTTTGATGCACACGTTGATCACATCACTGCCAAAGGTTTTCAATTATATGGGTTTGTAAGGCGGACCTGCCACCTATTCAAGAAGACATCAACATTCTTATTATTGTACAAATCACTTATTAGATCTCAACTTGAATATGCCACCTGTGTTTGGAACCCCATTTACAATAAATATAGTGACCAATTGGAATCAGTGCAACGTAAATATCTTAGCTTTCTTAACTATAAATTGTTTAAGAGGTGGTCATCGTATCACACTCTTCTAGATGAATTTTCCCTGACAACTCTTAAAGTAAGGAGAGTGTTTCATGATCAATCGTTCCTATACAAGATTTGTCACAATTCATTTGATTGTAATAACCTAATAAACCAAATATATCTTCGTATACCTAGTCGTTCCCAACGTATTCGTGACACTTACACTCATAGCCTATTTGAACCGAAGAGTTGCAGAACCAACGCAGGAGAACGAGCTCCTCTACGTCGACTAATGAAAAGTTACAACGATAATTTTGCTGATATTGACATATTTGCATTGTCACTTGCACAATTAAAAAAAATATATGAAAAATCCTTGTTAAATACCTCATAGTTATTACACGAAGTATTTCTTATATTCTCACATCTAGTTTTGTTATCGTACACGTTATTATTTCACAATATTCAATAGTTATTCTACGATATACAATTGTTTGCTAAGTTTGTTTGGACCGTATTTAAACTGTGGGATTAATTTGTGGATAACGATGCTGGTTGCGTGATTACTTATGTCCTTTGTTAAAATATCTATACATAAATGTTATGCAATATTGCGCAATTGTTTGTTATCCTGAAGAAATAAAAATAAATCAGTCACGAAGCCGCGGTCACAGCTAGTTTATATAATTAATTATGACATTTCATTGAAACTAGATCAGGCAATGATTTTAACAGATTTGTGTAATTCATACACTGACCATCTTATACCACGCAATGAAAAGCATCTCGACTCCAAAAGTCATCCGTTTCCAAAGAAAACCGTTACGTTTAAAACTTTCTGACGTGTTCAATCGTAGGAACACTTAACTGTCGGGGATCTATTGACATTCGACTCCGGTTCGAATCGAGTGTCGCTTAAAGCACGACTGCCAAATTGGCAGGATAAGGATGTCGGTGTCTTTGCTCTGGGCTCCTTTGAGTGGAAAAGTTTTGCCATTGACGTGGTCTCCTTTGGTAAGTATTATCAATGTTTAATTTTAAGGAAGAGATTTAAAAGAAAACTCAGCGTTGTAGTACTGGATACTATAATGAATAATGAATGTGGCGGCATCTACACCGCCACATGCGAACAACGCATCACACTGACGTCACACAAATCCTGCGTCGCACAATCAGAGTTTACCGCGCAGCTAGTATATACGACATCCATCTGGTCGGAGGATCCTACCTTTTCCAAGAGTATGAGTGAACATTACAACCTGTTCCTCATATCTCTATATGAATAATGAATAATATTAAAAACAAAAATCTTTGCATTGTATAAACTCAATATTTTAGTACTGTATAATTGCTCTATGCCGTGAGTACTATGTACATGCTATAAAGCTACCATTTACTGGGTACGTCTTTCATTGACTTGAATGTGCCCTGGCGGCTGAGAGTATGTCATGCTCACTCTAATGTTTCGCTGATGGTGGGGCGTGTGTTGGATAATTTAGCTCCCTTCAAAATGGTTTAGTTGAATGGTGCTTATCCATGCGTCATGTTCGTGAACGGGCGCCGTCAGTTGAGACTGGTCATCTCTTAGCTGCCGGCGTATTTTAATTAAATTTTATTTTTGAATTGTTTTCATATTTATATAAGGGACGCTTTTAACGTTCTGCATCGTTCTCACATGCATAATTTCAATTACAAACATAATTTTATTTTAAACAGTGTCCGTGGAGTTTCTTGCCCGTTCTTCTCCATAGGTACCTACTACGCTTTGGAATGGGCAACTAGCTACATTTTTCTGACCGACAGACCTTGACAATTCAAAAGTGCCTGTAATTCGTTCATTTGAAATAAATGCTTTGAGTTTGAGTTGAGTTTGAATGACTACAAAATTTTGTAAAACATTTTTAAAGAGGAAGTTCTATGGAGTTTCTTGCCCATTTTAAAGCTCAAGAACACTAGCGTGTTCTTGAACGGTCATTCTTTCATACAAACGTAGTATGGTGATTACTCGTCGGTCTGTCGGTGGACGTTCAACACTAAAAATGAGATCAATTTGTCTCGCTATTATCTAGCCATGTATGTAAGCTGAGTTGTAAAAAAAATGGCTGTCATTACAGCAAATAAGGAGGTTTAGACGCTCATTAGCGTCGAAACTTCCTTATTTCAACGAATATTTGAACGAAAATAAATAACTCGAGGAGTATGAAAATTGCATAAAGGGATAAATAATTTAATTTATTCAAGATTTCAAATAATTTTATTAATAAACAGTACGAAATAAATAAAACTTAATTAATAAATAAATAAACTAAATAGCGTGCTTATTAGCCAAACTCACCAAATAATTCGAGTCGTCGACCAGTCCAACCTTAATTTACAGGAAAATAGGATTGATAGTTGCCGCAACGTAGAATCAATTCTATTTTCCTGTAAATTTTGACATTCAAAAGTACCTTTAAAGTGCTACATTGAAATAAATGATTTTACTTTGAGTAATTGAAATAACTGAAAACCTGTAAGGGGGTTATTGCGCTCATTATTATGAACAACTTTTACCATGAGAACGACCCTAAAATCGCAAAAACGATCATCTGTTCCAACAATTTGTTGAAATATGCAAACACAGGGTTGGAATAATTTCGCTTTTGGGTTGAGAATATTATAAATATTAATGACACCACATAGCACGCCCGGAGTAGTAATTTATTAGTGACCGACTGATATCAATGAACTCGCTATTGTAGGGGACTGAATACTAGCGAAATCTTGATGCAATTTACAATAGACCTTTGATTACCCCTATTGGGTTTGCATATGTAATGCAATATTAATTAGTGCTAATTTCCATGAATTCCCTCGTGCAAAGATTTTACTGGCAGTTCCGGCAGAAAAGCGGCAAACGCAGGACATAGGTAGATACTAAACTAGTCTCATTACTTTTGTTAAAAGATTGACGCCGATGAAAAATTCAAAAAACTTTCTACTCAAAAAGGAATACCAGCTATTTCTTTGAAAACCAGCGCTGGGGTTCTGTCTCGCACAGGGTCGTAGCATTAAGCTGAGCGATGGCCGTTTTGCGTGGATGTGACGCATATTTTCCCCCAACTTGTTCTTATTGGTGTTTGTTCGATAGCTGCGTCATGTTTACCGCAAATAAACGTTTTTATTTTCTTTTCTTTCTTTCTTGTCGTTTCGCCAAACGAATATTTGCTATCGGTGTGAACTGTCAACGATCAATCTGTCAATATTTTGGCAATCTGTTAGATGGATGTGGGTAATTTGCAACTAAATGGCTCATTATGACCCCTGTGCAAATGTCAACCGTTTTCTAATCATTTGTCTTTTTTTTTTAAAGATATCTGGTATATTATTGTATCTCGTTGCTAGCAAAAAAAAATGGAGATATTCTGCCGATAAAGTACATCGGTTTTTTTGCAGGAATCTATAATTTTATTCAAAAAACCTGCTCATAAAGATGAAAATTGTAACGATTTTAGCTCTGATTAAAAAAAATTATTAAAGAAAACTGTAATTTTATGGTTCATTTTTATGTATTGAAGTAGAAGCAGTAAATAAGTTTTTTTTAAGCCTTGGTTTTATTTCAAAGATTTTCCGACTCGAAAATCATTGAAATTTACTTATGGGTAAGTAACCATTTGGTTGCAAAATAACCTCGTATACATGCCCTTAATGTATTGCTGAATTGCCGAAATATACCAATTACCCTATAAATGCGTCTCTTTACTTACACGGGACTTACAATCTTGTGTACGTTTCTTGAGCCTGAAAATCGTTGATAGGTAGTTGCTTCCTCCTTGAACCAAGTGAAGCTTCTGCACGACATTACTCTGTGCCGTGCTCACATAGTCTCAAGCGATATAACGGTGATATCGGGACGTTATCGACGCATAAACCCAATTTGTGTGGGGGAGGCGCCCTAATGGATGGAGAAACTTCTTGTGTATTTCTTTTTAATGTTAAAGGCTGTTGGTGAAGGAAAATTGTGTTGTGAATATACAGAAAAGAGTTATCAAGCACTGTCTAGTAAGAAGCATGTTGTTTCCGAGGTCACAATGTATTTCTACTATCAATTTCAGTTTGAGCATGGACAAAACGGAGAAAGCCTATATTCAAACAGTTGGTGGAACAAGGCTGCCAATGATAATGATGATGAGCGATTCCGGTTTCGTCTTGAACGTGGAAGATTTTTTGAGCACTGCATGCGTAACATGAGCTAGATACTAGATTTGTCGATGTAAGAATAGACAAAATTACCGATTAATTAAAGTAATCTATTCTATCTGTAATGTTGTCTATTCTTCTGTCGACAAAACCTGGTTTTTCCGCTGATGTACCCTTCACGACTGGATGTCGGAAAGGCGTCTAAATAGTGGGTAATAGCAGCACCGTGCTCTATGGAAATATCAAGAAACTGCAAAGACCAACAGAGTAAATGATGAGGTCTGAACTGCCTCGTTAGTCTAGTGGTCGCAAGCTAATGTTGACCATGATGTCCTGGGTTGCATTTGCGGGTCGGGCAAAGTATTATTGGATTTTTCCTTGTGGAATTTCTCAGTAGCAGCCTGGAGTCTGGATTTGTGCCCGGTTGATGGCAATAGGCTCGCCCCCTATTACATGGGGCTTAAACATAACTGGCGAAATGTGAGTGTCCTAAAGGTCTCTGCCAAACTTTACTGGGAAAACAGGCGTGATGGTATACATAACAAGTTATATTCCCCGAAGGGATAGGCAGAGGTCTGAAGAGATATGAGGAACAGGGTGTAAAGTTCACTTATAATCCTTAGAAAAGGGAGGATCCTCCGACCAGATGGATGTCGTATCTGGTGGGCAACTGCTCAATGATTGTTGTCGGGAAGTTGTATATATGCTAGTTGCGCGGTAAACTCTGATGGCGCGACACAGGATTTGTGTGACGTCAGTGTGATGCGTTGTTCGCATGTGGCAGTGTACTCGTAGATGGTCGCACAGGTCTATATAACTCGCAGTTCTGTAGTACACACAACAAAACTTTTCTCAGCTATTAAAATTCGCTTTTCTTGATCATTTTTTAACTTTCAAAAGTGGTTCAGTTTAATTATTTTATACGACTCAGGCTTCAAATATTACTTAACCAGTCAAAAAACCTACCTAAGTCTTGAAAAATCTTCTCCTGATGTCTGAGGAAAGCTGGCGTACGATGTTATTAAAATCCGATACACTATAAGACATTATATCAAAGTGAGTGCTGCGGAAGTGAAGGGCTGTTATCACTGCAAACGCTATTAAATTGTGGCGGCAAAGATATGGGGCAGAGTCACGTCAGGGGAAGAGCAGAAGTATAGGTTTGTTGCGTCCTTGTGAAAACGTTTTTCTGTCTATAACGACTTTGCAACTATAATTTGTGAGTATTTTCGTCCATTATATTCTTACAGATCAGAGGAACATTCCTACAAGAATGTTAAAAATATCGTTTCGAATCTCAAAGTCGTAAATGTCATGGAATATATAAAACATTTCTTCTTCAGTTAGTTCGGCGTGCCTGTTATGACTCACGTAGTCAAAACATGGGCATCATGCTCACGGTACGGCTGGTTCATAAATACAAGGTCGCTCAGCGACATGTGGAATGGTCTGCCGTGCTTGTAGTCTCTCTGAGGGATCGAATCCGCATCGAGGTTTACCGAGAGAGAACCGAAGTTGTCGACATAGCTCTCAAAACAAGCTGAAGTGGCGGATGACCGTTAGGTATGACGTGCTCTTGAGTGGAGACATGTAGGATGCCCTCAGGCTACGGTGGAACGACGATCTTGGCAGGGTGGCTGGTAGCAGCTGGATGAGTGTCGGCGAAAATTGAGTTGAATGGCATGTAATAGGAGAGGCATATGGCATTTGTCCAGCAGTGGCCTGCTGCTGTGCGACGGTTTTACAACTGATGAGTTAAGAAATAAATAAAGACAAGTAAAAAAAAAAACAGCCGTCGTTTTTTTTAAGTATTTTAGTTTTTAGGTACTTCTAGGGCAAAGTTAATTTAGTAGTGAAAATCCTTGTGATCGTGAATGATTCAAAACTGTACTACTGAAATATTTCTACAATGTAAACAAAGTAAGGACATGGGCACACTTGACCCGGAGTCCCAGACACTGTCGACTGACAAAGCAGTGACACACAGAACACATCCACAGTAAGAACTAGCCTTATCATTTTTATAAAAGAGTCAGTAAAGCGTAATAGACCGAGGTTTAGAAGTAGGACATGAGTTTGAATCACGAGAGGAACGTCAGATAAGAGAAAGCACAAGAAGGAAGGAATTTAAACACAAAATGTCACCAAATCTAAACATTGCTAGGCATTGTTCTAGATACCAAGCAGTAGAGTTATTTAATAGGTTGCAGACTGATAAAATGATTAATTTATAGCTCTCACTCATTTAAAACCAAATTAAAAGCCTTCTTGGTGGAAAAATGTTTATACTCGGTATAAGTAAGAATTTATGTCAATAGCAGTACCTTAACAAGCTTTAAATTAATGTATCTATTGACTTTAGCACTGTGCTCAGCTCTTGACCTTGATGAAGACCTTGATGATGTTGGACACTTAATAGTTTGACATTGAATTGACATTGAACCTTCTAATTTGGACATTATAATTATTGGATGACATATTTTAAATTAAATTGGCTTTTAAAAACTTCTCACATACATTTTAATTATCCTTTTAAATGTATTGTTTCTGCATGCAATAATTTTATTTTATAAGTAATGTAATGTTCTACACAATCTAAGTTGTTATAGAATGAAGTAAATAAATAAAAAATATATAATATCTCCTGCGTACTTGTTAATCTCCGTTGAGATTAGCCACCATGGCTGAAATTCGGTCGTGAAGATATTTTTCCCAAGTAGTAATAGCTATTACTAGAATTGCGCGAAGGCGAGAGGTTTTATTCGATTGTTCGAACATCTCGATGGTTCTCGATTGTTTCGACTTGGAGTCGAGTCTGACTTGGTCTGTTATTGCGACTGACGCATGGCGCGTTCATTCGCGAGTAGTTCTTCGATGGTTTCGCGAGTTCTTGACTTGAGTTGTAATTGCGAATCCAAACTAATTCTTCGAAGAATCGAAAAGTCAACAAGTCGACCCTAGCGGTCGACTCGATTGTTTACTCGAAACAATCGAAAAACATCTCGATTGTTTTATAGAACGGCGAGTCGATGATTGACTCGATGGTTTAAATATTTCGGAATCGCCCATCGCTAGCTATTACCTATTAATTACGAGACCATAATTATTATCGCGTCTTCAAGCGTAATATGAAGCCAGTTTAATATCTACGCCAATGGCCGATTGGCCTACGCCGTAGCGTGGCTGCTACGAGCCCTTCTACGACATTCTTCGTTCAAAAAGTTCCTCATACTCGTAGTACATTTTTAATTTTAAAAGAATTTTGCTCGACTACAGGGGAGATTTATGTTTCAAAATACAGTTTATATTATTTTGGAAGTTTAACTTCAAGTAAGTAACTTTTATAATATTTTGCAACGTAAATTTATTGCAAAACATTTATTGCATTATTTGTTAAGACTACCGAATACAAGTGTCCGTATATTATTCAAATCACAGGTTACTGTCATTCTTTCACAGTTATGTGAAATAGATATAACACGGTAAATTGACGTAGGGTGTCAATCTATGGACACAGAGATAGTGTTTCTGGAAAGCTTTTTTAAGTTGGTCCTTAGATTGGGCAAGAAATTAGAGAATCTCTATCTCTCTCTCTCGGCTCTAATTTGTTTGATATAATATGTATTTATTTAGCATTAAAGCTTATTTTAAAATGGAGAGTTTATAGCGTGAATTCTAAGCTGTATAGGAAATCATTAAAATATGTCTTTAAATTATTTTGTTACTAATGTAAGCCTACTTAGTTTTCTCAACAAATGTTTAGATTCATTCAAAATCTGTGACAGCATTTCTTTCCTATTTAAAACATCGCATTTAGTGTGTCAGCTTCTAGGTCAAGGGTTGACTTGAATGGTGTAGCCGAAGATCGCGATACAACATGCAAGGAGAGGCGAACATGTTATAACTACAGTCTATCCAAATACCAGTTTTTAAATGATGTTGGATATTCGTTTAAAGTATCAACTTTATGCTAGTGTAAAGGTACACATTTTATTTACAGCTTAAAATAATAATATGTACAATTGAACATGCATAAAAAGGAATCATATGAAACCAAAGCAGAAGTCAGCATCGCTGTTAACAGGAAATTAAGATGATTGAAAAAGTGAACTATCGAAAAATACTATTGTATACTGATAAAAAAAAATTTAAGAGGTGACAGCTCAAACTGTATTTTGTAATTGGCTATTAAAGCTATTTTTTCAAATACAAATATTTGTTTATATCTTTGGAAACTAAATAATGAACACAGTATGCACTATATCTACACTGCAGCCAGCTACAGCCAGAAGATAGGCTATTTCCTACTCTCTTTCTAAATGTCAACTACTAAGCTTGAAGATTTTCTAAGAATGTTGGAGGAAATAAGAATCCATCGAAGTTTCTTGCGACGTCACCTTTTGCAAGAAACTTCGATGGATTCTTAGAAGAAAAATGTATTCAAAAGAATTTACATGACTTTTTTTTCGTCACGGTATTGCAAGTTCGCAGAAAATGACACTTTTGCATCTTCAAAATAATACTTTTTTCTGAATTTCAATTCCATAGACATAATTTATTTTATTTCTTACTGACCGCCCGATCTTAATTTCCGCTGCCGTACTGTATAATAATAACCTTCGCGCAAGTGCAAGTATTAACTGTATGGCAGCGGATGAAATACGAATAAATAAACATAGATTTTGCGGGTTCCGGGTACACAAAGGGTGCCTAACTAGGGCTCCGCTGCCCGTCCATCCATCCGTCTGTCTGTCTGTCAGAGGGCTGTATCTCATGAACCGTAATAGGTAGACGGTGGAAATTTTCACAGAGTGTGTATTTCTATTGCCGCAATAAAAACAAATCTAATAAAGTTTAAAATTGAAGGAAGTCCCCGTAGAAGAAACGTGATTTAAAAACAATGTAGTTTTAGTTGAATACTGTACGGTGGTACGGAACCCTTCGTGTGCGCATTCGCACTCGCACTTGGCTATTTTTTTTCATCTAAAGGTACTGGTGGTGGTGTAAGGGTAAACACGTTATTCTCTTGAGGGGTCATTGTACTCATCATCATGAAAAACGTTTACTATGGGACCAAACCTAAAATCGCGAAAAACGTATAAGGAGTTTCCAACATTTTGACGAGTTATGCAAATATACATACAAGGAACAGCAGATTTTTCAGCTAAAGTTGTTCATAATGATGAGTACTATGACCCCTTAAGAGGATAACGGAGTTTACCCTTATACCCTGTGTATATATATGAATATTATACAACATAATCACGACGGGAAGCAGTAATCAATAGGTGGGGGGACTATTGCCATCAACCGGGCACAAATCCAGACACCAGGCTACTATAAAAAAATGCTTAATTAAAAAAAAATAACAATATCAATTTGCGCAACATGGGAATCGAACCAGCAGTCACGTTTGCGATACTAAAACCTTTGTCAAAAAAAAAAAACAACCGACTTCCAAGAAAAACACTCCAAAGGAAAAATAACTTTAATTTTGTTTGGTTCTGTATTATCATTTGCGGCCACACTTTTCAGCTGTGGACTTGTGGTGCCTACCCCACACAAATTCGTATACTGCTACTTGCTATGTAAACAACTGAGACAGGGAGTTTTATAACATCATCAACATACACCGAGTGGATTGAATACGTATTATTGAAGCTAAAATAACTCAAAAACTACCAAAACAAAGTTAATACAATTTATTTGGGACCACCGAGCGAGCTTTTCCAAATGAAAAAAGTATTTTCAAAATCAGTCCACAATTTATGTTTTGTTTTTGTGAGAAGACGAGACTAAAGGTTAATCACTACTCATAACATAATCCGCAACATAAAGTTAACTACCTGTATTAGTTAAATAAATAGTTAACACCGCAATCATAGTGACGCCACAGGCGCAGGTCGTCGCCTGAAATAATTGCTTTTTAATGAAGCTCTTACACCGTGGTCCAGCCCCATAGACACGTTGATTAAGATTTTAAACAACCTCATTTGTACGCATTGAGGATGAGCAGATGTAGGACATTGCAGTCGCCTTGTAAGAGTAGCAAAAATATGATCACAGATTAATACCCATATTCTAAGACAAAACCTCACGATTTCCACGACTTGACTCAACCTCAATTAGGTGGTGTGAGGTGAGTTTGAGTTGAGGAACCAACTGTCAAATATAAGGTACCCGTGAAAACGGGTTTTGTTTTGTTACGAAAAATGTACCTAGAGGCGTCCTTGAGGTAGTCCACAATGAAGTTTTAACCAAAACACGCGTATTTTATAAAATTTTCATAATGTCTTTTAAAGAGTTTATTGAATACTAGCTTCTGCCCGCGGCTTCGCCTACGTGGATAACGGAATTTTGCCACGGGAACGTGCTACCGGGACAAAAATTAGCCTGTGTCCTTCTCCAAGATGCTGTGTATCTCTTTGATCCTTTTTATTGAAATCCGTTTAGTGGTTTTGGCGTGAATAGGTAGCATACAGACATAATTACCTTCGAATTTATAATACATATTAGCATGGATTGACGTTTTCGTGATGTATCACCTCAACTCCCGCTTTTCAGGGTCTTACGAGACACGCCTTGAGTTCTCCTCAACGGGGTTCTGAGTTGAGTAGCTCGAGTAGCGAGGTTACGACTTAGATTGAATGTATATGTGAAGAAGTGAAGAAAGTTAAGTGGTATATTAGTGGGAAGGCGGTTCAAAAATGTGTGCATTACACAATTGTTATTGACTAAAAAGATAGTAAAATTATTGTCATATTCAGAAAAGAGATGTGGAAAAGAGCCCATTGAAAAAGCTTCACACTCGTATGTTTGTAAATTAATACTCAATCGACATAGGTCAAAATGTATCTACGTTCATGGATAACTGCTCTTCGGATTCTGATACCATTTTCATTATATCTGACGTTAAATGGTGATCACCTGAAATGATCAGGTCTGGTCATTTAAAAGTAGCTAACATGAAATACGACCACAAATCTCTAGATATTTACAACATGGTGACATTCGGCCCTCTCGTTCAGTCGACTCAAATAAGAGGCCAATCCAACAAACGGTTTCAATAGAATGAAATGAAACTCCATTAAGCTACCAAAAGCCCAAGGCAGTTAATTCTGCCTAAAAGTAATGATTCCTTTTGTAAAAAAAACGATCTGCATCTCGTTATCTGTTTGAGTGGTACATAAAGCACTTTAAAGCGAAGAAAGCAAGGAGCGGTAACATTAATGGGTAGTAAAATGGTTGAAGATGTCCTCAACATCTTGCGACTGAAGAAAATATTTTGTGCGAGGAGTCATTAAGGAGAATATTCAAGATACGTGATAGATTTTTGAAGAAACATTGACAAAATCAGTTTACACGAACTTAGTGTGAAAAAAAATGCTGTGTCAATGCGTTCCTTGCGAAGCAATTATTGGTGATGTTCTTCAGAAAGGTAGTACTCGCAACCGGCGTGCGTGTAGGACCAGTTTTAGGAACGTAATCGAAGCAAAAGGAGTATGTAAGGATCGTAGCAGGTGGCGTACTGTGGTTTCTGCCTGTTTATTTATGTACGTTTGTATTGTGAAATTGAATGAAAACCGAGCGAAATATTTGCAACAGTAACTTCGTGAGTGTTGTAATGGTGTTAGTATCTACTACTGTCTGTGATCCAAGATAGAAAGCGGCGTATGTCCTTACTCGGGTCAATCTGTGTGCCAAATTTCATCCAAATCCATTTAGCAGTTTTGGCGTGACAGCGTAACAAACAAACAAACTTTCTTTCGCATTAATAACATTATAAATTCTAAGAAAGGAGTATGATGTCTTGTAACAGAAGCGTGACCATCCGAAATACATAGAATTTGAATAAGACTAATAAAGAGAAATAAATACAGTACAAGCTATGACGCTACTTAAAAACAACTTCAGTGCGAGGCCTGAAATAAAGTCGATTGATCACATTCCCGGCACCGACATTACGAGTTTATAGATAACAACTAAGTTAAATAAAGAAGATTGGGAGGGAGGCGTCTCTGTCGGGGGAGTACAGTTCAGCAACCTAAGATATGCGGACGACACTACAGTCTTTGCATCTTCAGAGAAGGAGCTAGCTGATCTGATTCGCGAGTAAAATGCGAGAGTGGACTGGTTGAACAGAACGGGAGAACTCGCAGATCTAGAATTTGTCAGCGAGTTTATATACCTCGGATCGCTACTTACTGACCAGGGAGGAAGCGAAAAAGAGATTAAGAGAAGGACTCAAATGGCCAAAGCTGCGATGAGTAAGCTTACACGTATCTGTCAGGACAGAAAAGTCTCAAATGTCACCAAGATGAGACTAGTCCGGACACTGGTTTTCTCGATATTCCTTTACGGCTCAGAGGCGTGGACGATTCGGGCAATAGATCGGAAAAAGATTGAGGCTTTTGAGATGTGGTGTTGGCGAAAAATGCTCGGCATACCATGGACCGCCAAGAGAACGAACAAATCTATCATCGATCAACTTCGAATAAGAGATAGACTATCCACGATCTGATAAAATTCAATGGATAATACGAGAGTAAATAGTAACAAACCCCGATCCCTTAAATTAGGCTTTTTCAACGCAAATGGCGTTTCAGGTCAACGCGATGAGATCGCCACTTTCCTCCGCGACCATCAGCTTGACATCCTCCTCATACAGGAAACCTTTTTAAAACCACATCACCGAAACCCGAATATTGCCAACTTTAAACTAGTTCGCAATGACAGGTCTCGATGTCACAAGGGTGGCACACTCATATACTTTAGGAAATCTTTGTATTGTATCCCTATAGACCCACCTCCTCTCTTCTCCCATCTGGAGACCTCTATCTGTCGGCTCGGCATGACCCGATCCACCAACCGATCACCATCATCTCCGCTTATATCCCACCCGACAATGGTCCGGAGGATCCCATCTCGCTCCAAAAGGACTTCACTGCCCTCTTCGGTATGAGTGACTCCGTCATCTTGGCGGGGGATCTTAATGCCAAGCACCCGGCGTGGAATAGTAGCACAACCTCAACCAGAGGTAGGTTAGTTTTCAAGTTAGGCGAATCCCTTAACTTTGACGTCATCGCTCCAATGAGCCCGACTCACTTCCCAGGTAATCCTAATCACCTTCCCGATGTTCTCGATGTAGCGCTGCTCAAGAATGTGAACCTCCGTTTGCAATCGGTTGAGACGTTCCACGAGCTAAATTCTGACCACCGCCCTGTAGTCATGCATCTTGCACCCTACTCGGGCCCGATCGACCCCAACCGCCCCCCTCAGACCCAGACGATAACCGACTGGAGGAAAGTAAGCGAAAGACTGAAATCCACCACGTCGCCTCACTTAGACACCATCCCCGATCACTTAGTGTCAGTCGCCGACACGACGGCCGCAATCGACTCGTTTACAGAGCACGTACAATCCGTATTGACGGATTGTTCACGGGAAGTTCCGGTGATGGAAGACCATCGCTGGAAACTACCTGCTGACGTACGTGACCTGATAACCGAGAAGAACGCGGCCATCCGTGCCTACGACTCCTTCCCTTGTGACGCGAACAAAGCCCACATGCGCCATTTACAGCGTGCTGTAAAGAAACGCATAGGGGAGGTTCGCTCTGAGGGCTGGAACAAGATGCTCAGCGAACTCGAGCCCACTCATCAAGCCTTCTGGCAATTACAGAGGAAATTGCGTTCCTCAGAAGAGGTCTCTATGCCTCCTCTCATCCGCCCCGACAATAGTGTCGCTTTCGACAGTCCCGATAAGGCTGAATGTCTTGCCGACAGCCTAGTCCCAATGTTCTCCCAGCTCCCAACCAGTAGACCAAGCTCACCTGAACAAGGTCGACGCTGAAGTCGAACGAAGAGCCTCCCTCCCTCCCGTCGAAGACCCTGATGATCCTCTGCCTCCCGTCACTCCAGACGAAGTGCACGACATCATTAAAGGGCTCTACGCTCGTAAGGCCCCCGGTTCGGATGGTATTACCAATAAGGTATACAAACTCCTTCCTGCCCCGCTAATAATGCTTATGACCGCCATCTTCAATGGCGCCTTGAGCAACAACATCTTCCCACAATCATGGAAAGAAGCCACCGTCATCGGTATCCCAAAGCCAGGCAAGCCAAAGTCTGAGCCCTCCAGCTACCGCCCTATTAGCTTACTCAATGTCCTCGGCAAAATCTACGAGAGGCTTATTTATAAGCGTCTCAAAGACTACGCCGAAGCAAAGAGCCTCATACCCAACGAGCAGTTTGGATTCCGTAGCCAACACTCGGGCACCCAACAGGTCCACCGTATCGTAGAGCACTTATGCGCTGGTCTGCAGCGTAACGCGACGACGGGTGTGCTATTCTTCGACATAGCGAAAGCCTTCGACAAAGTCTGGCACAATGGCTTGATATACAAGCTCTACCAACTAGGAGTGCCAGATCGTCTCGTGCTCATCTTACGAGACTTTTTGTCGAACCTTTCGCTATCGCGTCGAGGGAGCACTCTCGTCCCCTCATCATATTCGCGCAGGTGTCCCTCAGGGTTCCGTACTATCTCCTCTCGCCTTCACGCTGTTCACTAGCGATATCCCAAAAAGTAAAAAGGCTCAGTTGGCTCTCTTCGCCGACGACACTGCCGTTTACTATACCGGTCACTGTCCCAACGCTATAGCTCGTACTCTCCAAACCTCCGCAAACGTCTTAGGCGCTTGGTTCCGGAAATGGAGAATCGAGGTCAACCCCGATAAGAGTCAGGCGGTTCTCTTCTCGAGACGTCGTCGATTCCCTCCCCCACTTCCCAGCCCGATCACTATGTACGGCAAGCCAATCCCTTGGGAGAAGCAAGCCAAATACCTAGGCGTGATCCTCGATGAGAACCTTACCTTTAAGGCTCATATTAAGGCGGTTCGCGCGCGCGCCTCCTTCGCTCTTAGCAGGCTGCAATTCGTACTGACAGCCCGTAGTAAACTGTCCCTCAAATGCAAGCTCCGCATCTATACCGCAGTCATCCGTTTCATCATGACCTATGCCTGCGTTGTATTTGCGCAAGCTCACCCACGTCATCTCCATAAGATGCAGACCCTCCAAAACCGTTTCCTCAGAAGGGTCACGGGTGCCCCCTTCTATGTCCGTAATATCGATCTTCACGTCGACCTCAAAATGCCAACCATAAAACAGTTCATGAAACCCTTATCAAAGCGTTTCTTCGACTGCGGCATCAAACATTCTAACCCCCTGATTACAGCGGCCGCCCGCTACACTCCCTCTCGCATTAGCAGTATTCGCCGACCAAGGCATACTTTAATCGACCCCGACGACGCCACTACCCTCCTCCAGGAGAGTAGTAAGGCCACTAGCACGCTACATAAGCCCAAAACCCGATCGCCGTCCTACCGCCCTCGCCGCCGAGGCCCGCCGCGACGCCCAAATCGACGCCCCTCCCGACCCTTGCTCGAGCCAGCCCGCGCCGCTGAGCCTGTAGCTTTAAATTCGTCCCTAATTAATACCAATCCTGATCCAGCTAGTCATTTGCTGCCCTCTTCCAGCGACGCCCTAAGCCGAGGTTCGTACCCCACAGGGGGTGCCCTTAGCGTTGTCGCTTAGTTTTAGTTAGTATATAAGTTTAAGTCCTGGCTGGAGGCCTTAATTTATTAGGGAATCCACAGGCAAGTCCGCTTAAGCAGACGACAACCGCATAGGTTGACCTGCGAGATGCCAAACAAACAAACAAAACGATCTGATAAAATCAAAATCAAAATCAAAAGTCATTTATTCAAACTAGGCTGAGAGTCAGCACTTTTCGAACGTCAAAATTACATAAGACAGTCCCCCAAAACGCCCGCCCTTCACCACTTCCTAGTGCTTTAGCTGGGAAGAAGAAGTGGCGCAACAAACTCCCCAGCAGCACAGCGGCCTGTTTAGTTAGAAAAACCATTGTACTATACAATTATAAGGTAATCAAAGAAGAAAAACCGAAACACAAAAAATCATATTAAATTATCTGCCATATGTAAGCTAGCCACGCCAATATACCCAAAACATAAACCATTAAAAATCAATGAAAAAAACAACTACACAAATAAAAGCCTCCAGGCATAAGGGGCGTGACACTTTACATATGCATTATTGGATTATTTTTAAGTACACACAAATGATAAACAAGGACCATCGAAGTAAAATAAATTAACAGAACAATTACTTTAACAATAACAAAACCATTGACAGCAAGACGACCAGTCACCACAAGCAGCACCCGTTCACGAGCATAACGCAAAGATCAGCCATTGCCCCCCTCGCCATATTTGAGGGAAGGAGGCAACCCGATCCCCGACGCTACCGCAAGCAGTGACATCTACGGGAGCATGACGAACTCGCTGCCGGTTGCTCAGGCAAGAATAATTTATGATCAATTGTCGAGGGCGCTAGCTAACCACTTATTGCAATACAACTTGTTAAAAAACATTGTGAAGATACTTAAAAATAATTGACTTATACATTCAAAATAAAATTAAAATAAATATACGAACTCGTATACCCTGTCAGTAGGTAAGCTGTTTCTGGAGAAAGAACACAAACATTGTCTTGAGTTAATTACAGCGATCAACTATTCTTATCGTTTAAGTAGTCGTTAATTGAATAATATGCCTTTGAACAAAGGTTGGATTTTACTTGAGCTTTAAATGCATTAAAAGGCAAATCTAGCAAAGAAGAGGGTAGCTTGTTATAAAAGGTTATACCAAGCCCAACAAATGAGTTATGAACCTTATGAAGCCGGTGAAAGGGAGCACGTAGTTTGTTCTTATTTCTAGTATTATCATTGTGAAAATCACTGTTTTTAGTGTATAAGTGTATATTTTGCCTAATGTATAAGATGTTGGCGAAGATGAATTGTGATGCTACCGTAAAAATACCAATATCTTTAAAAAAACCTCTGAGAGAAACTCTGGCTCCTAGCTGATAAATTGCTCGGACAGCTCGTTTTTGAAGGACGAAAATATTTTGAATATCAGCAGCTTTGCCCCACAGCAGAATACCGTTGGACAAAACGCTGTGGAAATAACTAAAATAGACTAACCGTGCTGTATCAACGTCAGTGTATTGTCTTACTTTCCTGACGGCGTAGGCGGCTGAACTGAGCCTCCCCGCTAGGCTTGATATATGTGGGCCCCATCGAAGTTTGGCATCTACTGTTATGCCCAGAAAAACTGCCGAGTCTACTGTTTCAAGCAGCTCTTTATATAAGACGATGTTGGGTCCTAGATTTCTAACATTCGGTAAGACGAACTTTACACATTTAGTTTTCTTAGCATTGAGAACTAGGTTATTTGACGTAAACCGTAACCATTGAGAGTGCAGATTGGTTTACGTCAAATAACCTAGTTCTCAATGCTATTTGCAATTGTTACCAAAGGATTCTCGGTCACTTTAGTCACATTGCCCGTCGGGAACCAGATAACCTTGAAAAGTTGGTGGTAATGGGCAAGGTATATGGGAAAAGACCTCGCAGCCGGTCACCTAATCGTTGGACAAACCGAGTAACCGCCCCACGGGACTCTCTGTCACGACCTCCCTGAGAGAAGCTGAGAACCGAACGAAGTGAAAGAACATCGTGTATAAAGCTACGAAGGCCTTTCAGGGATACGAACTTCAGTAATGAAGCATGCGACCAAGAAGAAGAGAAGTTAAATAAGGTGCAACAAATTAATTCGCACAAAGTGATAGACAAAGTCTCAATTCTAGAGATTTCAATTATTGTGTTTATATCCAAATCAATTATTACATCGACATTTATATCTATAATTCTATATATTCATTGAAACGTGTATGAACAACAAAATGAACAAATTGTAACGGTGTATTGGGGAGAGTAGGTCAATGCCCACAGAAGCATAAACATCAGACTAGCCACGGGAAACCTAATTGTGCATTTGTTTGTTGATTCCTTTCATGCTGATGCCGGGGAGAAATACCTGCTTATTGTTAACTTAAAGATCGAAAAAGATGCAAGAATTGAATATGCAACAGTCCGAAGTGTCGTCAGAATTGTCAACGCGTCGAAAGAATATAAGGATCTCATTTAAATGTCGTAGTTGACTGGAGGTAAAGAGAACCACTTTTGACCCTTGGTTTAAATATAGTGAGAATGTAAATTTTATAGAATCACTGACCCGACAGACATTGTCCTGTCCAAATTTCAATAATTCATACAAAATGCACTTTCAGTTTTTCCGAATTTTCCAGGCAAATTTTAAATAAATATTTGCCGAATCGAAACAGCCGTCCTCAACTGATGCGCTTACCATCGAACAGCATTGAATTTTAATTATATAGATGATTGAGTTAGTACTTTCTTTATTACAAACTTAGCCACTACGGCGCAAAATGATCTGAAATAGCTATATGCTATTGCTAAGCGTTATCAATGCTCATTCTGTCTCAGTAGGTGTAAAAAACTACTCGTGCTCTGCAGTAAGACAATTTGAAGCTGATAGTAAATCGTATCTATCATGTTTTTCTGCAGATTTTGTAAAGTAATGCACTCGTATAACCTTGACCACCTAAACATGCATTCATAAAATAATCATCTAATACAGTAACACACAGTTGCCTCGGTAACTATAGTAAGTCTTATGAAAGTTCACCCAATTCAACCCAGCTTCCAAACAAAGCATCGTCGAGGTATTATTTCAATCATTGCTAGTAAATATTTATCGACTCGGCACCGAATGCGGCTGTGAACGAAATGCAAAGGAAAGATTTCAGGCTTTCACACTTTGAGAAATAGTGTAGACTGTCTAAACTCATGCTGAGCTTACTTCGTCTTTGAAGGAAATAAAACTAACTACACTGTTTGTCTGAAATGGGTCAGAAAATGATGTTAGATAAGACAGAACCACCGTTTTTTTACAATTACCTTTATCTTCATCTAGAAAAGTTAGACAGTTTGATTGTTCTTGGATTGTCATCAGAAAAAGTTTAAGTTAAAGGTTCTCCTTTAACTTAAACTTTTTCTGATGACAATCAATATTGTTACTGAGTTTTTAATAAATAAAAACCACAATAAGTAGTTAGGTATAATCCAGATAAACACAATCGATATTTTGGATTTTTTGGCCTACGTAGCAACGAAATTCGAAAAATACCACAAACGGCAACTTTCCTGTTAAACTTATCTATACCTAAGTTGGGTTCACGGTAAAACCATTTTTTTTTAATTTGCGCATGAATTCCACAGTGTGTGTGTTTTGTGTGTTTTTAGGATTCAAAGAGTATAATGAAATGCGTCCTTTTTACTAATGGTATCTAATGCTTTTGTCATTTGCTCGTTTTCTTCAGAATTTGCGGCTGGATTTACATAGACATTATTGCCAAATCGTAATACAAGTGTATAATTATGTTGACGACTTTCTTGTTCTTTGTTGAATTATTTCATTTAACGGATTTTGTTAATTCGTCTAAGTTTAGTTTTTAAATTGCATTCATTTTTTTTAAATATTATTAATACTGGATGGTAAGTAGTCACTGCTACCTCAGATATATAGCTAACATGTCTCCTGTAATCACACTGGCACCATTTCCCTTTGATACATCACCGCCGTTTGATCTTCCGTCGTAGTATCTCTATAGATATTCTGTATAAATTGCCTAAATGATCGTTCATCATACATAGCACATTTAAGTTAACCATCAACACCACACCACATTTAAGTTGCTTCGGCGTCGGTAAGTCTACGAGTCTACAGGGCAGTCCAAACTAACGGATCAGTTTGACCCACTTTCGAAACCGCGATATTATCGACTGTCCACGTTATGTCGATCGACAGATAAAGGCGATTTATCTACATTTAGGTGTCGTTTCGAAAATGTTTGTGGTGATGGTGGAGTCGAAAGGTTTGTTAAAAAAGACTGTTGTTCTGAACATTAATAAACAATTATTAAATATAAATCTGTTTCAGAAAGATACCGAGTCTTATTTTGGAATGATGTCGTTTTCAGAACTCCACGATGGTCAAGCCGCAGGAAAAAGCTAGGCTTAAAAAATCTAAAGACTTTGAGATCAGATTTTCAAGACAGAATAGAATATTCAATATATGAAAGCGTTGTTCAAAGTGAATAGTGTGCGGCGCCGACGTTCATCGAGATTTTATTACGAACATGTAGAATGGTGCGCTCGAGGGCTAAAGTGATTTGAGTGTTTTATCGAGATTTTTATAAAAATGTATCGGTGAGTTGACATTGTTATACCAACATAAACATTTTGTAAGCTATTATCACCTGAGAGTTTCGTAAAATGCGATTGAGAGGCTGACAACAACTAAAGCGCGGTCACTGCCAGACTGCATTGAAAAGAAAGAGAAGCGCAATGACACAACCCTGGTAATAATATAATTAGTACGGTTTTTAATGGTTAATAGTAATTTATAGAGGCATCTTCGTGATTTTTACCATCGTATCAAATTACTTGTATTATGTTTTCAACACACTATCTAACTAGCATATATCCTAAAGAATATCATATTATATATTTCTGATTTTGTTTATTGTAGTGGATAATATACTTTTAGGCATTATAAAACTTGCGTTTAGGTCCTGTGTTTAGTCCCCTTATGGAATAAATATATAATCCCTGTCTTGATAACAAGCCGCTAACTAATGACGACTCGTGGCAGTGATGGGATGATTATATTTGCCAAAAAAAATGTTGAGGGCCTCGTTAGTCTTAGTTGGGGCAAATGTGATTGCTCATTATGAGGTCGTATGTTCAGTCCCCAGGATGCGCCATTTTTTGGGGTTTTTTTTATAAGCGGTCTGGAGTTTGGACTAGGTCTAGTGAAGGGAAAACATTTACCCTCACAAGGGAATTAAATACTATGTGTAATTGAAATAACTAAAAACTTCCGGGATCATTTTACTCATCATTATGAACAACTTTCATTATGGGACCAATCCAGAAATCGTGAAAACAAATTGCTGCTCCATAATATGTTCGTGTAACTCAACAAAATGTAGGGTACAGCTGTTCCTTTAAATTCACTCATTTACATGGCCACATTAGTCCTTTAAAATCATCATCATAATCAGCCTATAATGTTCCCACTGCTGGGACACAGGCCTTCTTTCTGTGAAATGGAGTGGGCCGTAATCCACCACGCGGGCCCAGCAGGGCGAGCATGGCCTACTGTGACATGTCATGAGTCACGTTATTTATCACATTTTGGTATAAACTCGATAAAAACGGTATGTCTTAAATGCTAGCACGGTGGCGTGAGATAATTCTCTCGACATGTGACATAACTTCTTGCCGTTTAATTGGGTCTCTTTATGTCTTATTTGCTAATACGGGCGCAGCCATTTTATCACAAAGGTCACACTTTGACAGATGGTTATGAAAAATTTATCACATTCGGTCAGAGGTGGTGATAAAAAAATTATATTAATAAAAATAATATTATTCTGCTGATTACTGCACCAAGTTTTAGTAAATTATTTTAATTATGTTCTTGCCAGAAGGCAATAGGCCCAAAGCAGGAAAATTTTGCGGAGAATCATTAGGGATCCAACGGATTTTCCGCCTGACAAAGCCTATGGTGGTTTCCCACCACTGGGCTTCCATTTTTCTGGAACCCAAAGGCCCGGTGAACTCGTTATTTGCAAATGCCGGGTTAAGGCTCAAATACTCTGAGTTTTTTATTGTGCATTCATGCTTCTGGTTCTGTGAAGAGAATTATTACAAAATTAAATGTAAATTGACAAGACAGCGGATTCGTCAATAGCGTCATAAGTAAGTACCGCAAAGATTTATCGAAAGGTTGTGATACTTACTGCTTTTTTCCTTCCATTATTAATATTGCAACCGGCACTGAATTATCAAATAAGAACAACGGAACAACAAAGTCGGTTTGAAAAATATTTATATTCTATTTAAAGACGTGACGTGCGTGTGTCAAAAATGAATTAGATTCCAACCAAATTAAAAAGTTGTTGAACTTTATGAACTGCACTCATACACACATACTATTTTGTTTGGTCGCATATTCAGATGGCCATAGACATTTCAACTCTATTAATTTACTGTGTCACATTATGAAGTCAGCAACAAGAAAGGTTTATCACGCCATATTATTATGTCACATGGTTGACCCATGCTAGCATTTAAGACAAATTGTAAGACATGACATAATTTATCTCATCTTGTCACAAACATCTTGGGTACGCCCATGCTCGCCCCGCAGTGCGGGTCGGTAGATGTCACATGTCTTCGAATTATTTGTTCTAAGACATGCCGGATTCCTAACGATATTTTTCTTCACCTTTTTGAGAGCAGTGGTGTTGAAATAATTTACACAAAGTAAAGCGCCTGTCTGAGCTCGAACCTACGACCTACAACTCGTAAGTCGCGGCCGTTACCACTGGGCCACCACTGCTGTTCCTTCCTTCTGCTGGTCCTTTAACAGCTTTTCAGATATTTCAATGAGACTTTGTTAACTACATTTTGTTATTAAATTAGACAAGTTGTTCACGTTTCAGGGCTCTAACTTCCAACTACCAAATTCTCTCGTCAGTAAACAAGTCTCAATGTTCAAAAAGCTATTACTCATGTAAGTTCCATCTATCTTTCAGACAGACTTGGCTCATTGTTGATAAACGCAGACTCGACCGTTACAGATGATATCAAAGCAATATACGTCTGGCAATAGTCCAGAAACTTGAAGAGAGATATTTCATATTTTAAATTTAAATAAAGTTTACCATGCTTTTACGATCTTTCAAATTACAGGAACTATCTCCTTTCTTTCTTCGAGGAACTACTTAAAAAAAGGAAATCAATCTCATTAACATTTAAATCTTAAATTTAGTAAATAACGGACAACCCAAACTGCTGGGTTTAGGCATCTCAATCTTGCGTGAAACAGAGGTCTTAATACAGTGAAATGAGTAGAGTGAGTTTGTAGAAAGAGTGCCATTTTAGCAGATGGGAAATCTGTTCATGCACACAGCTCGATAGACATAAAAAAGGTTGTAAAAAGAAAACCACAAGTCGAGTAAGAAATCGCTCAAGAGGAATGATGGATATAGCGCAATCAAAAGAACTAAACAAATCCCAGACCACAAAAGTTGCCACCTACTTACATTTTCATGCAGCGCAAAACTTAAAGAACATTTCCACTATAATACCGTGAAATAATAGCAAGTTGTAGGAGAACACGCTAACAAACAAAAGTCCAGTTCTCCTAGAACAGCTGGCAACACTAATTCTGTTTAATTTAATAAACGTGGCAACAAAAGATGAAAGTACACTTGAACATTCACGCTAGAACAGGGTTGCCAAAGTTAACGTTTTAGTACAAATAATAGAAAACACGTAAGTACCTGTGGTGGTGAAGACAAGTTTCTCTATAATTAGATTTTTTATTTTAACATAACATAACATCACGCCTTGTTTCCCCGAAGGGTTGGGCAGAGGTGTACCTATAGTACACCCACATTTCGCCAGTTATGTTTAAGTCCCATGTAATAGGGGGCGAGCCTATTCGTTTTAAGTAGAAACTTTAAAAAGTGTTTAAGTACTGTAAAGTATTTTTTAATTTTTAACTTTAAGTTAAGTAATTTGAAACTTATTCATTCTTTTGAAACTTATTTATTAGAATAAATAAGTTTCAAAACTTAACTAAAAATGTTAATTTTAATTTTTCTTAATTATTCGACGGATTGATTAAAAAAAAGATTTTTTCCAAAAAAAAAAATACTAATTTCTTTCAAAAGTGATGAAACACGCACTATTTTAAATATGTGTTGTAAAGTAAAACTGTTCAAGTGCGTGTCGAACCACGCAAAATAAAAGGTTCCGTAGTCGGGATGAATTTATCCCAAGAAAAAACTAAATCGCTACTGCTGAGCATGAGGTCCTGGGTTCGATTAGTACTCACACACTGACTAATTCCTAGTTAATATTTTAGGAAAATCAAATATTTTTACAATGTCTGTACATATGTGAGCACAATGTACCTAACACGTGATTAATTTATCTGCCTTTGCTTTATTTTTAATTCTTTTTACCAATTGTGGTATAGTATTTTTATTCTTGGTGCATCGTCTTCACATATAGAAATATAATACAAACTATTGTTTAAAATTTTAAAAGAGTAACGGTGGAGTTTCTTGCCACTTCTTCTCCATACGAAACTACTTTTTGGAAGTGGCGCCTAGAATCAGTTCTATGTTTAGTGTAAATTTTGACGTTCAAAAGCGCTTTTTTATGGGCATATTTGAAATAAATGCTTTGACTTTGACTTTGATTCCCAGGTCGGGCAACCTGTTATTAGGTTTTTCTATCTGGAATTTCTCAGTAGAAGCCCGGAGTCTGGATTTGTGCCCGGTAGATGGCAATAGGCTCGCCCGAAACATAACTGGCGAAATGTGGGTGTACTGTAGGCACACCTCTGCCCAACCCATCAGGGAAACAAGGCGTGATGTTATATTATGTTTAAAAAAACTAAATATTGTAGTTGAAAAACAAGTTCTCCTAGATATCGATATACGTCACGGCCAATTCTCCAAATGCAAAAGTGTATACTCGCAAAACAAGTTTTTTTTTGTGATAAAAGTACAAATTAAAGATTTTCGGTCTTTTTCTTAGACCTTGCTTCTTGCCCAATTTCATGTCTCTACGTGAACGGAAAGTACCCGAAGGTTTTGATTTATTTGCGAGTATCAAAATAATTTTGTCGCATAAATTGCCGTATATTTAATGCGATGACATAGAAGCTTGGTTTTTATAGAGCTTACATCTTTGATATTAATTTCAACTTGAAACCTCCACGCGTTCCTGAGAAAAAGGGTCTTGACAGACGGACAAAGAAGTGATCCCATAAGGGTTCCGTTTTTTCTTTTTGAAGTACGGCACATTAAAAATGCACAATCGCAGTTTTATGTAATAATAATAACCGCCTTTTATTATCGCACTTCAGGCCAAAGGCCTCTTCTCATACAGAGAAGGTACGAGCAATGAGCACCGCGCTTGCTCAAGAGGAGAAGACGATTTCAAACTTAAAATGTACAGATAAGTCCCGGTTTCCTCACGAAATTTCCCTTCTTAGATGTCAGTAATGTTCAAGATAAAATCCGACAGTACTTACATATGAATTGAAAACGTCAAAAAATCAAGGTTACACATAGCCAAGAATCACACGCAAAAACTCCTTACATAAAAAAGCCACACAACTTTATTTCCGACCACGATTCCAGCACGTGCCACCCCTGTACCCTCAGTATCAGTTACCGCGGCTCCGGTACCCTCATTATAAACTTTTAATGGTTTTATCAAACGTTACGAGTGGCCCATCGTGGCTCGGCCCACCACTGAACAATATTTACGTTTGTTTGTACTACTTACAGCCTATTTTAGGGGCTTAGAAAGAATTAGTTTTAATATTTTGTTGGTAAGGCAGAGTAATTTATTTGTTTCTGAATATTGGGAAAGAGTGGACTTAGGAAAGTGGTGATTTACGATTGTTAAAGTTTTAGTCCTAGTTTTTTTACAGTTTGGCAGAGTCACATGATAATTTCCTAGATACAGCATATAGCCGAAAAATAATTAAATTTTTTTTTTCTGGTAAAAAACACCAATTACCAACATAGAAACAAAATTAGATAAAATGAATTTACTACAGAAATAATATACAAAACTAACTTTTGTCCGCGACTTCGTCCGCGTAGAGGACAAATACCTAGAGGAGGAGCCTACCTACCTGGAGGTATATGGTATTTTGCCTTAAGGCGCGGACAGGCAGTCAGAGTTACCTTCGGTTTAAAAGTAAGTATGGTAAGAAGTTAAGAAAAAATTCTATGTCCATAGGGCATCCTTACCATGTTTCTCTCATCGTTAAACTCTAAAGCAACTTATAAACCCGTCGGTACGACCGTCAGTAATTCCTGATGGATGAGGGTATATTTTTACTGTTGCACAAACATATTTGGACAAACGTATTAAATGCTAATAAATTGTCACGAAAGCCATAATGGTTATTTTTAAAGGGCTCTGTAACGCCGCAAATGAGAAACATTAAGAAAAACAACAGATTAATAACCGTGCCTAAAATAAACATAGTAATGTAGAATTAATTACGACCCTTTCATCTTTGACCTTTTATATTTGAAAGAAGTCTTACAAACGATCTTAGCACGTGACGAGTTTCATTAATTACTGCATAGCTGCGAACCGCGGCTTTACTTACGAACAAGTTTTTTTTCTGGTATAAAAAGATTTATTTAGGTTTAACTTGAAAATATTTTCATGAAAACTAATTTTTGGGGAAAAATTTAGGATTTGTGACTTATGTTTGTTATGTCAGATATTTTGATCGAAACGAGGTTTCACATTCTTCTGGATTTAACTGAGTAGGCAGATATTTATACCGCAGGACGAGTCCTATAACATTGCAGTCTAAGAAGTGACGCATATTTTAATAGGGCGATGCAGCATCCTATATCTTGGCGTAGCATGTCTCGTCAGATATTTATGGTGTTCCTTCGATATCATATATTTTTGTTGCCACTTGAAAATGCCTTCTACACATGATCACATATATTTGCCGTCATCTTGACGACAGATATTACGGATTAATGGATGAATCATTTTTTTTGTTTGTTTGGCATCTCGCAGGTCAACCTATGCGGTTGTCGTCTGCTTAAGCGGACTTGCCTGTGGTTGCCCTAATAAATTAAGACCTCCAGCCAGGACTTAAACTTAAATACTAACTAAAAACTAAGCGACAACGCTAAGGGCACCCCCTGTGGGGTACGAACCTCGGCTTAGGGCGTCGCTGGAAGAGGGCAGCAAATGACTAGCTGGATCAGGATTGGTATTATTTATGGACGAATTTAAAGCTACAGGCTCAGCGGCGCGGGCTGGCTCGAGCAAGGGTCGGGAGGGGCGTCGATTTGGGCGTCACGGCGGGCCTCGGCGGCGAGGACAGTAGGACGGCGATCGGGTTTTGGGCTTATGTAGCGTGCTAGTGGCGTTACTACTCTCCTGGAGGAGGGTAGTGGCGTCGTCGGGGTCGATTAAAGTATGCCTTGGTCGGCGAATACTGCTAATGCGAGAGGGAGTGTAGCGGGCGGCCGCTGTAATCAGGGGGTTAGAATGTTTGATGCCGTAGTCGAAGAAACGCTTTGATAAGCGTTTCATGAAGTGTTTTATGGTTGGCATTCTAAGGTCGACGTGAAGATCTATATTCCGGACGTAGTAAGGGGCACCCGTAACCCTTCTGAGGAAACGGTTTTGGAGGGTCTGCATCTTATGGAGATGACGTGGGTGAGCATGCGCAAATACGACGCAGGCATAGGTCATGATGGGACGGATGACTGCGGTATAAATGCGGAGCTTGCATTTAAGGGACAGTTTACTACGGGTGGATGAATCATCTGATTTCATCAGATATTATTGCCGCGTTGTCCATCGTGATATATTTATAGTCGTGACTGTACAATAGTGGACTCAATGCTTCGGGGCATTCTATACCAGTCAACATTATTTGATTCGTAAAACACTTTTGTGTTTGATTTCCTGTGGCTTCGAGGTCTAAAATCTTCGACTTATTCCCTATTACTTATTCACTTAATGTCTAAACACACTGTCTATGAATGTCCGTAAACGGCTATATCACCCCCCTTGAACCACGAACTCAGCTCAATCCTACGGGGTTACATGGCGTAATTTTATGATATTTAATTAGATACGGTTCTTTCTTCTCCTAAAAAATAAACGTTTGGATTGCCATGGTCTGCGTGGGTTTGATTTTTCATAAGAAACAGACATTTGTGTAGACTGTAAAATAGTCATCGGAGCGGAATTGGGGTTTTGCATTAAAGTTTAGCATTTGTAAATGCTCCAACAACTCCTTCTCACCGAGAGGAGGCCTGGGGCTCAGCAGTAAGAACATTATAGGCTGATCATGAAATGCTCGTACGATACAGGAGTGATGCCAAGAGATCATAACAATGTAAGGTTAGTAATAGATCCTGTCATTCAGGTAAGGATGAAGCTACATCTTTGCGGGATGAAGGCAATCATTTCATCCTCTCAGTACCTACTCGTGGATGTATTCGACACTTATCTTTGTTGTGTCATCTCTTAAATTGCCATCATAACAGATTAGGTACTCAGACGAAGTCTACCAGGAATGTTTTCTGAGATATTTGGTACAGGTTAAAGGCATTTTCGCGATGTTTATTTTATTTAGTGGCAATGTACCGGCTATATTAATAATAATAATAAGTTTGACTTAATAGCCAAGAGCCTGAACCAACACCTGAAGATGCTCTCGTTGGGCAGCTGGATCAATTCTTTTTCAATTTAATTTTAGGCTTGATTTAGAAAGCGGTACTTCTGGACACGGCTAGCATTGTCAGGAGGTTCCTCTCTCTGGAGCCCTGACTACCGGTAGCTTGGACCCTGTTCCCGCTACATTTTTTTTTATTGTTAATGTTTTTTTAATGAAAATATTTAAAAATGTAGAAGATAAGTTTTAAAATAAAATAAAGGAGATAATAATAATAAATCATTTACTTGCATAAAACATGGTATACAATGTTGGCCGTAGAACCGATGACCGTTGGGGAAGACATGTTCTTGAGTGGAATCGCGTCGGCAAATGTATGGTAAGACCTCCCTCAGGCTAGGTGGAGCGATGATCTTAGCAGGGTGGCAAGTAGACGCAGGATGAGAGTTGCCGAGAATAAAGCTGAATGCCGTGCAATAGGAGAGGCCTATGTCCAGAAGTGGACTACAGTAGGCTGATGATGTGTGTATGATGTGTTGAGCCATTTTAAGTTAAGATAAGATTTATTTGCTTAAACATGTGTACACATACAGGAATAAAAACGTGCATGCAGGATAACATATGGAACCCTCCCGACCCTTGCTCGAGCCAGCCCGCGCCGCTGAGCCTTTAGCTTTAAATTCGTCCCAAAATCACTCAAATCCTGATTCAGCTAGTCCCTTGCTACTCTCTTTCAGCGACGCCCTAAGCCGAGGTTCGTACGCCACAGGGGGTACCCTCAGCGTGTAGTCGCTTAGTTCTTAGTTAATATTTAAGTTTAAGTCCTGGCTGGAGGCCTTAATTTATTAGGACAACCACAGGCAAGTCCGCTAAAGCAGACGACAACCTCATAGAATGACCTGCGAGATGCCATAAAAAAAAACAGGATGTTTGCCACCATACTATGGCGTGCAAATATGTATAATTGTGATTGTTACTCATTAACTTCAAGCCAAAATAATTATTTAAAGTGAATTCAGCAAAAAAAAAATTAAAAAAAATGTCAACAATTACTTATTGCAGTGTTATGTCATGAAGTCAAGTTAGAATTATTTATAAAAACAAATCATAAAATAAAAGTATCAAAAAAATTGTTTGCATTACATAATGTCAAAATTTATCTAATAAAAAATCTGCGACACAATAACATTTTTGACATAACATGGTTTTTTTAATTTTTTCTTATACAAGTTAACATGTTTTTTTATTTAGCTCCTTTGGTAATTTAATATAAACGACTGGTGCCATATGAAAAATGCTCATAAACATTAAGGCAGTTTTCGTTTTGCGAACACAGGTAATTTCATCTGTTTGAGTACGATTGAAAGCTTCAGATGACACAAAAAGTTTTTTTAGGATTTTGTTTCACGAAGAGAGCTACTTCAAATATACGAGTATACAGCGAAGGCAATGGTAAGATACTGTACATTTTAAAGAAAGGTACACAAGTCTTGGTAGATTTTAAGCCGAACATAGCCCTGCTTCGCACTGCTTCTGTGCCTTTAAGATAAGATCATTGTTGGAGGAATCCCCCCAAAAAATTATGCCATAAATGAGGATAGACGCCACAAGCCCGTGATATGCAGTCATGAGAGATTCAGTGTTTATTTTACATGCAAGTTCATGTAGGGCATAAGCTGATCGACTCACTCGCTTGCATAATTGATTAATATGTGGTTTCCAAGCCATTTTACTATCATTATACAGGCCGAGATATTTCAAAGTGTCAGTTTCTTCAATAGGTTGGTTGTTAAAATTTACGTTTAGGTTGTTTTGTGTTGGTGTACGCTGTCTAAAATTCATTAATTTTGTTTGCACTAAATTGGCTTTTATATTATTTATATTCAACCAGTTCATAACAGAGCTGAAGGTTCTATTTAATTCATCTTCATACGTATTTTTTTCGTTACATTTAACGGTAACAGTACTATCATCCGCAAAGAGAGCCATTAATATATAGAATAAATGGCGGTGAACCCAGAACGCTACCTTGTGGTACACCGTAGTTTATTTTTCGTAGGAGGTTGGTATTTCTAAATTGTTATGTTTAGTTTGGCAAAAAAATAAGTTTTTGTAAGGTAGGTAAATTATCTCCGACATCAATCTTAACTAATATTATAAAAACCAAAGTTAGTTTGTTTAATTACGCTTTCACACCAAAACAGCTGAACGGATTTGGATGAAATTTGGCACGCAGATAGACCATGACCTGGGTAATGACAGATGCTTTTCATCCTGAATCTCAGACGAAATCGCGGACAACAGCTATTATAACATAAATATCAATACAAAATTGAACATGCCAAAACCATTGTCACATTTAAAAAATATTAAAACCGTTGTGTTTGACTGTATAGATAGCTCTGAATTCAACGCATCACTGGGCTCACGTTTCAAATATAATTGCATTCAACACGACTGTACCTACGTAGGTACCTACAACAATATATTGTGTAACATGCATGGTGTGAAGTTTATTAATTGATAGTAATTATTGAAGTGGCTATAGTTTTATCATTTCTCGCTTGAAAAATATTTTTAAAAGCTTTAAGCTCGCGAAATTCGCTCACGACGATTGTTTCAACTAACTTTAAACTAAATAGTCGCGGAACTAAAGGTTAGAAAGAGACTTACTTGAGGTTACATATATTATCATGATCCATGTAGTACAATTTACAACGAAACATTATTTTACAGAAACTAAAACAAAACTAACTAATTAAAAGGAAATTAAAAACAAAAATATAAACGAAAATTATGATTATTTAACTGATTTAATTAAGGCCCTGCAAAGCGGGGATGTGAAGGATCACATCCCCGCTTTGCAGCCACAGCCGCAACGAAATATTGAATTTCGTTGCGGCTGCCACGCATTCTGCAGATCAGGAACACTGTTCTTTTGCGAATTATGGCATGAAAGCAATCAGTGCAAAAAAGCTCGAACATGCCCGATGAACTACAGAAACGTGGCAGCCCCAACATCATCCTGAAGACATTATTATACTGGATGAGCAGGGCATCCAGCGATCTTTTGGTGTGACAGACCCACAAACTTCCATTGTAAAAGCTCTGACTTGGAATTGGAGAATCTGCGGGCCAGCATATTACCTCTCACCGCAAGAGCCCTACGCTCCCTTTCAATATCTACATCGTCCTCAAGGTCTTCGGTAAGAAAATGTCCCAGATATTTAACATTCGCGACATGATTTATGCTCAAGCCATTTAGGGTAATATTTTGAGAATTATCAGGACATGTACCGGCGGCCTTAAATACCATGTATTCACTCTTCTTTACATTGTACAGAAGGCCATCTACATCAGCATAGGCTTCACATACTTTTAATAGCTCTCCGTGACCACTCATCGTCGAGCTCAACAGCACCATGACCTTATCTTATAATAAACTAGAACAGTTTTTTTTTTATGAAACAAATTATTTATTTTGAAAAATTGTCTTCAATTATTCAACTTGCTCACATAAATCTTCACCAAACACGAAATAATTAATAACTTTACACAAATAATAACAAATGAATGAGTGTCGTCAGTCAGACAGCGAACTGCCGAAGCCCGGACAGTGCCAAGTTGCTGTCAACGCGACATTCAGTTGATTAACACTGACCACTTACTGAGGTGAATGGCTCTCGACTTTACTGGTATTGATAGATATTAAATGTTAATGAAAACTGGCTCGTTATATTCCAAATGCTTTCAACCTGTAGGTTAATATCGGTCTATACATTATTTATTTACTGGCAACCCGGTCCTGCTTTGCACGGTTTCACGAAAAATATCAAGATTTCTTTATTTTATACTAGCCAACCCCAGAAAACTTCGTAGCGCCTCATAAAATTATCTGCATTACTTATTATTTTTATGACAATTTTTCTAATTTTTTAATAGATAATTTTGATAACGGGGCGGGAGGTAAAGCCAGAAAATCAAAGATCATTAAATCGCTCCATCGTGTAACCAACCCGACTTTGTTTTTTTTATTTTGATTATTTAAATATTATTGCAGTACACTCAAACATTCGGGAATAAATCCTCGAAACCACATAAAAAATCTGTTGCTTAGTTTAAAAGAACGACGCGATCACACATACAGACAAGAAAAGTGACTTAAATATTTATAAATAGGATGATTAATTATTGAATCCATATTATGATTAATACGAATGATTTATAATATGTATAGATAAGATAGTTATATAAGGCACCAAGACTCCATCACTGTATAGTGGAGGAGATTTGCACAGACCAGGGAAGCATGGCACAAAACGAAGAAGGCCTATATAGCAGTGGGCGGAACAGGACTGTCAAAAATGATCATCACGGCATGTGAGTAATGACTTCGTAACCTTTTCGTATTTTCTTTCGAGAACGAGCGAGTTTGCAATTTGCATCACCGCTTGTTGGACCGACAGTTTTAGACCGTTACGTCAAAATGTTTTATTTACACTTTTTTTTTTCTCTAAACTATTTGTTTCCAACAAGCAGTTTATACGGGCTAGTAACACGGGGTTGGCACTCATTAAGTGGGACAAGGATGCCAATAATGATGATGATGAACATTGGGTCACATTGGAGTATCCCTTAGTATGGTAAATACCTATTTCATCAAATCAATCAGTGAACAGAAATAAAATCGACATTAAACGGTGTTCATTGTACAAGGGACACATAAAAAAGAAGCGTTCTGTATCGTACAGAAATCGAACGCACGCTGTCTGTCAATCAATTGCGTGAGTCTTTTCCATTGAATGATTTAAACTATTGACTAGTCAATTACTAGTCTCACTCCATCATTATTTGTATTCTATGATTGTTCGGCAGCCTAGCCTTTTGTCAGTTATATTTAATCAGCCGTTGTTTCAACTATTTACCATTTGTAATAAGATTAGACATTAAAATAAACCTTTTAATAGTCCGCTAAACTGATTTTGACTTCTATTCCGTAGGCATATGAATAACATTTAAAAGCAAAAACGTGACAAGAATACCAACTGTTTACTACAGCTGCCATTTGTCATGCCATCAACCAAATAGAAGTCAAAATCGGTTGTACGGACTGTAAAAAAAGGTTTATTTAAATGTCTATTCTTATTGGTGCTTATAGCACAGGAATCCTCCTAGTTTAAGCCCAGTTGCACAAGTCTTGTATCTTGCCACTAAGTTAAAGTGTAATTTAAGTTAAAATCATAATTGTAAATAGGTTTAAGTCTTGAACAAATAAATATTGTTTATTGTTTTGTTTTTTGTTTATTGAGTATTAACAGTATCACATCACACCTGTACATCTCCAATGGTTAGGCAGAGGTGAACCTATATTATAGTCCCATATAATAGGGGCGATTCTATTTCCGGGCAGAAATCCGGACTCCGGGCTCGCGCCTACTAAGATATTATTGAAAAGGGTAAACCTAATTTAAAACTTGCCCGACCTTTGGAATGAACTCAGAAAGTCCCAATACTAAGCAGTTTCGCTCGGTCACTGCGAAAACGAGACAGTCTTTTAAAATGTAGTAAATAACTAGATATCAATGGAGTTTCTTGCCCATTCTTCTCCATACGAAACTACCTTTTGGAAGGGGCGATTAAAATGTTGATGTTCAAAAGTGCCTTATTTGTGCCTATTTTATATAAATTATTTGACTTTTTTTTATTTTTGATAGAATAGGCTTCTTCGTTGGTATTGTGGTCAAGCTTTTCTGCTGAGCATGAGGTCCTAGGTTCGATTCCCAAGTCAGGCAACGTGTTATTGGAGTTTTCCATTAAGATTGGCTGTCGCTAAAAACCGGCGCTGGTCTTGCATAGGGTCGCAGCATAATGCTGAGCCACAGCCGTTTTTCGTGGATGTAACACATGTTTCCCCAACCTTTTCTTCTTTTGAGTGGATATTAATTTTTGCGTCATGGTTACCACACATAAACGTTTTTTTTCTTTCTTCTTTCTGCTTTCAATTAGGATTTTTTCAATAGCAACTCGGAGTCTGTCTCTGTGATGATTGAGGGCAATAGGCTCGTTCCCTGTCACATGGGAAGTCCCATATAACAGAGGCGAGCAGGGGGCGTGCACCGAAGAGATGAATCCCATTTCGTCAGTTATGCTTACTTAAACAATTCGCGAAATGAAGGTGTACAGGTGTTCCCTGCCTAACCCTCCAGGGAAAACAGGTGTGATGCTATGTTACTTAGGTATAAAGACGGAACGATATAGCCGTCATAACCATATTTAACCCAAATCATTCAAGAACAAAACCTCCAATCCAACCATACACAAAATAGCATTTCGCTTTGACCAATAATTCATTGGTCATTTTACCCTTAAATGCGTCTCCCTGGTCTTATTGCCAAGCAAAGCGCCTTATTGCCAAGAGTAGGGTCGTTGACCTTGTACCTCATATTAGTGACGTAAACAGTACTGTGGGGAATGTTACGAACTTTTGTTTATTACCTTCTGTTTTTCATGCGACCCTGGTACTTGGGAATGAATGTTTGGTGTGTTTATGGCGAATTAGGTTGGTTGCAGAATACCATAGGAATGTCTAACAAGTAAAATAACTTAGTATCCTCCAAGAAGATTACTATATCTACTTTCACGAATATTGGGCAGAAGGATATTTTAATAAATAACTAACATCTGGTGAGCAAAGTACATACACCTTTTTCCATGGCGGTGGGAAAAAACTACAAACGGACACCTGCTACGATCCTTACATACTCCTTTAGCCTCGTTTATGTTCATACATCTGGTCATACACGCACGTCGGTTGCGAGTACTACGCACCTGACCTTTCTGAAGACCAAAAGCAATAATTTACAAAATAGTAGGTGTCTAAAGAGGAAATTCTATCATCGCCAAGCTTAGCAAATTGGTGACTGGAGATGGATGTTATTACATAAAAAAACACTTCTGCTTACTCTTCAAAATAAACAGGAAATAAAAGATATCATTTTCTTATGCACCATGTTACAAATTATGGCATATCGTGTTAAAAAGTCTTATTCAGACGGAGATTTGATTCCCCTAACTTCCGACCATCAAACATCTGACACATAATTTCCTTTCACAAAAATAACTTTAACAGACAAGAAACCGTATTAACAACAATCGAACACAAAAACAACAAACAACGTAATTGTTTTGTTCCTTTTCTACGCAAATACAATAGAATTGTGTTGCAATGTTTGTAAATATGTGAGCACCATGTACCTCACGTGATTGATTTATGTGTCTTTGCTTATTTTAACTATGATGACTATAATAAAAAATGTTCGTTAAAATAATGTTATTTCAACGAAGACATAGTAAAAATCAGATAATCGAAAAAATCTGTTCAACCGATGGTAAATAAGAAGAAGATACACGTTTAAAAACTTTTTGGAGGGGATTATTGCCGTCCTTGTCGCGCGGTACGGACAATGTACGGCGCTAATATGAAGTTACATAGTCGTGACGTCACTTCTACTATAGTGCTGTCCTTGTCTAGGTATCACTTATTTAAAAAAGTTTATAAATGTATTTTTTTATATTTTATAATTTTTGTAATATTGTTTGCACTATTTGGAAACCAAGCATTCGTTTGAGATAAAAATTAAAAAATTGTCATAATCCCTATTATTTTTACCTATTTGTGGTTTAGTATTTTTATTCTGGGTGCATCATCTTCACATATAAAATTTTATTAATGTACACAAAATATTGTTTAACATTTTAATAAAAGAGTAACGGTGGAGTTTCTTGCCCCTTCTTCTCCATACGAAACTATCTTTTGGAAGGGGCGGCTAGAATCAATTCTATTTAAATGTAAATGTTGACTTTCCAAAGTGCCTTTTAGGGCCCATTTGAAATAAATGCTTTGACTTTGACTTTGAGGAGTTTATAATTTGAGGATGAAAGTGGGACTTGATTTTTTTCAGCTGTTCCTGATACCTTTGGCTATAGACTAGTCTTGTTAGGGTAGGGGCTCGTAACGAGCTGTGCTTGTCGCGGTTGGTCCGTGGTCCATCTTTACATACCAAGACCCCTCCGAGCCTCGGAAAGCACGTTAATTCGTTGGTCCCGGCTGGCATTCGTGTATCAAGATACACAGACGTTACGGGTAGTCTGAAGCCAGAAAGTCTGACAACCAGTCCTACCAAGGGGTATCGTGTCACCCAAATAACAGTATTGTACATGGAGCGTCTGCCTAACTGACTTCCACAACCCAGTTACTGGGAAGCCTTGGTAAGACTGGTTGACAGGCTTTTGGGCTTATCTGCGAACAACCTATATGATCTTTGTCTACGAATGACAGCCAGGACCAACGGGCCAACGTACATTCCGAAGCACGGAGAGGTCGCTGTATGTAATGGATGGTCATCCATCCACGAACCGGCCGCAGCAAGTATAGCTTTTTTTTGCCACAAGGCCTTAGAACTGTGCATTAGAAGTAGAACAGTACAAATACCAGAACAGTCAACAGTTTTTAATACTATATTTTTACAAAACTATGAAACGAGAAATAAAATCCAAAGAAAGCTTCGTTCTAAAAATCATACCAGAATTATCATACGCACACAACGACAACATTGAGATAATTTATCACGTCGAGCAGAAAATGGCAGCGTCTACAATGAACGAAGAGAAATCATGAGCTGAATTGATAATTGGCATACTTTACATACGAGTATTGTAATGCTGTTATCTTGAAATAGAAATACTCGAAATGAATGTCTTTTAATTCTCTTTTTTTTTCAAAGGTCAGTAACCTTATTTGACATAATATCATGCCTGTTTTATCAGAAGGGTCAGGTAGAGGTGCACCTTTAAATCACACACAACTTCACTAGCTAAACCCTATGGGCCTATGGGCCTTGATGCCTGACAATTTTTTTTTTTTTAATGTTTTGTCCCATGTAATAGGAGGCGCGCATATTGCCATCAACCAGGCACAAATTCAGACTCCGGGCTGCTACTGAGAAATTCCAGATAGAAAAAACCCCAGAGCTCATACTCAGTCAGTTACCTTAGCTAGATGTATTTTGATTACGAATCAAGATGAGGTGCCAGCGTCGGACCTAATATGAAGATATTGTTACCTTCTAATTGCAAAGAAAACAGGACAGATAAAGTCGAATGAAAACTACCTTATAACATGCTTCTGAAAACAAATGTTGCAGCTTTTTCATGATCTTCTTTCTTAACTTACACATCAAATTGTAGTGTAAAACATGCGTGGAAGGACCAAAATGTAATGGAAAACATGAGTGGACTGTATTTGTTTGTTGAAACTACCAAGTGATAGCATTTTTTTTGTTGTAAAAATTTGAAAAAACTACGTGTTTCTTATGATTATACAGAATTAGTATTTGACCAGTATGCAAACTGTAACCATGAATTCAGATCATGATTCTAGACCCAATAGCGGATATCTATACATCAGCTGTTTCATAGAAAAATTCAAAACCTACGCGGTCAAAATGTACTGAACTGCTATACTTTTTGTTTATAACCGACGAATAATTTCTATGCTAGGGGGTCTAGAATGTTGTGCGGAATTCGTGGTTACAATATCCGCTCTGACTAAAAACCTATACTGTATAACAGCTAGCTTCTGCCCGCGTCGCCATCCGCGGCGTGAAATTTGTTGTACACATGGCTACCTATTAAGCTACATATTTCCAATATAACCTGATCTTGCATTGTATAGAATTCCGAACAATAAGTGGTCAGCTTATGCGGGAAATTAATAGCTTGATAGGTAGCCTTGTGTACCCCCGTCCCTACGCATAGCCCGCCCGCGCTATTACTTCGTTTTCTCTTAACGTTCCTTGAGACTTTTTTCATTTGTGAACGGCCCCTAGGGATCGTAGCTGGATGTTAATAACCTATAGCCTTCATCAAGAATTGGGCTATCAAATGCAAAAAATAGTTATTCAAATCCGATCGAAAGTTCGAGAGATATTACCCCCTACATACAAACTTTCAACCAAACATACTCGTATTTCACCTCTATGTAATATTACTAGCACATCACCCGCGCCTTCGTCCTGCGGAATCCGAAAAAAAAAGTTACCATGTTCATCAGACATCATTTCGGCTTCTAATGGTAAAACAATTTTTCAAATCGGTCCAGTAGTTTCGGAGCCTATTCAATACAAACAAACAATCAAATCTTTCCTCGTTATAATATTAATATAGATAAGTAGAGACATTCAATTGTCTAATGTCCAACTGAAAATTCCTATTGTCAGCGTACACAACAATTAATTTAGTAAAAATCTGTTTCTTATTGTTCTCACCGATGTTTATCAAACACAGACACACAGAAACATCAGGGTCGCGGGTTATTCCACAGAGAAAACCGTGGCCCTGGCACAGGCAACTGAAGGAACACGGGTGGGTTTTAGTCAGTAAAAGTCTGACACGCCCTCCCGCTCCACCCAGAGCGGGAGAAGTCATTTGATGATTTCCCACCCCAAAAAAAAAAAAAAAAAAAAAAAGACACACAGAAACAAACTAGATAGACTTGGCAGATAATCAAGTTTGGGTTCATGATAGTGTCTACACACAAGGTCTAAAACCTGTCAGTTCAGTCAAACCTTGTACAATCTAAAATTGGAGGAAAGAATCCGCCACAATATCTCTGAGCGAGGGTCGGAAGAAGGAATAAGATTAATTACACGAGTAATAGGCCCGTTGCCTTGCAGGCTCCAGTTTGTTGTCAGAGTTACGACCGACGCTCAGAAATGGTCCTTTTCTCCGTAATTGCACTACTGTTGGGTATATTTATTTTGTTGGTATACAAGTTTGTGTTCTTTGGAGGGATGACCAGAGAGATTGTACAAACAGACTTAATTAAAAGAAGATGAAGCGAGAAAAAATGAAAAGGGTATGATTGGGCATGTTGAGAGGATGAAAGGTGACAAATAAAAGGTATTTGTGTCAAGGAAAATGTTGCACAGTATGGGTTTGATGAAAAAAAAAATGACTTTTGGTACCTAAAAACGATATAACATATTTCTTTACTCTAACTTTTTAGGACAACACTACCAGCGGTTGTCGACCCCTTAAAAAAACCTCAAATCGTTTTTATCAATATCCATCACGTCTGCGGAGTTTCGCTAGCTAACTTTATTTGAACCTGTATGTAGTATAGTGTAAATATGTGTGCGTTATTTATGGGTGTGTTAGTGAAAGCAATGGATCAACAAAACTGCGTAGATTGTGGCGATTTGGCGCTTTGTTTGGATAAATTGCGGACAAATATGTAATTCATTAACCAGTATACCGCGTGTTTCTGCTTAGACTAGACCAGGCGGCCTAATGCCTGCCTACCTATTCTGTAAAGCGCACGCCAATGGCGTAGAATTACAAAACAATATAACTATTAGAAATAAATGGCATTTTGTTCACAGAGCTACAAAGAAACGTAAAAATATTGAATGTGTAAAAAGTTGTGTAAATGATAAATGAACTAATTTCGGTAAGTAGGTTTATACAAAACTTTTACACGTCAAAAATAAATGATGCTTCAAAACTAGATGAGTTTGGTGGTTTCTTGCCGACTACTCTGAGAAGAAAGACCAAAATAAACTCAGAGATCACAGTCTCTTTGTAAGTCCTGACATAATCTTGGTCAGAAGTAAGTAGTATTATTTGATAGATTAGGCAAATTATCCGAAATGGAAACACTCACTTTCCCAGTAATACAAAATCTTTTCATCAAAATTCGCGAGCTATCTGGCGTTGGGCTATAAATAGCCCACACAATCGAGAACACCTGGCCTGCGCGAATTAAATGAGTAAACAGTTTGATCACACCGTTCTCTGCGATCCGGATTAAAAGCATTGCAAGATGAGAATGAACGACCGATGAATTAATTTTGTTAAATATTGGCCACATATAGCAATAGATCTTCTCTCCCACTGTGCAGTGCCCGACGATTTTACAAAGATTAGATCAATATGGACCCTACAATGATCATACCTACCACCTAAGTTCACTGTAAATAAATACTGAGTAGTCAAACTAGACTGAGAATCAACACTTTACGAACGTCAAAATTCCATAAGACAGTCCCCCAAAACGCCCGCCCTTCACCACTTCATAGTGCTTTAGCTGGGAAGAAGAAGTGGCGCAACAAACTCCCCAGCAGGAGCAGTAAAAGGTGAAAAGTATGCCTTTGTCCTGCAGTGAGACACAAAATCATGTCATCGTATAATAAGATGGAGAATCCATTAAATGTCGTGCGTTGGTGAATAATAGAGGCATACATTATACCTGATAGAAAATGACTTTGACATGAGTAACGGGATATCCGATGCGGTACAAACTCGAGCCACAGCTGTCATCTTACGTGCCAACAAAATCTTACAAATTGATTCTGAAAAGAGCTGAAGATATGTAGCTGGTTTCACTAAGGAAGATGATCAAAGCATCATCCCGCAATGAACGTTCATAGAAGCAGACATTACTTCTTTATTTCGAGTATTTCCCGAAGTATTTTGCCAAAGGTGCAAAGATCATGCAAATTTCGCCCATATTTAACATTATATGAACAGGTGGAGCAGAGCCCTACATGGAATGGTTTCCAGGTTGGAAGACTCATAGCCAGGTGGGTGGACGACCTACAGAAGATTGCGGGGAAGACCTGATGAGACTCACACAAACCAGGGAAACATGGCACAAACGGTAGTAGGCCTATACTCAGCTGTGACTGGAACATCGTTATCAATGATGATGATAATGATGTTGTTGATGATTATATGATCATAATCACAATTCTAAATAATATTATAAATGCAAAAGTAAGTTTGTTACGCTTTCACGCCAAAACGACTGAACGGATTTGAATGAAATTTGGCACTCAGACAAACCATGACCTGAATAAGGACATAGGCTACTTTTCGCCCTGGACAGCAGACGGAGTCGCGAGCAACAGCTAGTATCAAATAATTAGGACCATGAAAATAATAAGTCCTCGTAACGAACAGGAAAAATACCAAATAGGAAATCAACAGGAAAAAGCCACGTGAGTCTATAACTTCAAATAAAATTGCGTATCAGAAAAATCTGTTACGCAACCCTCATTTCAACATTCAACCCTTTCGATACACGTGACTCACAACTTGTAGAAACTTTTAACCCTTTACAACGTGACTGCGGTTATTGGGCAAACCTTTGAGAAAATCTGCCAACAACGTGCCCAATTGTACTTTATAAGGTTTCGTGGGGATTGCCTGCTTTCAAACCAAAAAGAAAAAAAGAAGAGTATTTTGACTTTAAAAGGAAAAGTTTGATTGCATAGGTATTTGTCTGGTTTCAGGAACTTTTTGTTCTGAACCTACTGAATTAATTGGTCGAATAAAAATCAGCATAGTAAAGCCATTTATTGAGGTAAATTTGTATTTACCTACAGTATAACCTAGTCAAGTGGGCCCTGGCTATGTGAGAAACCTCTACTACTGATAATCACAAGATTTTTGGATTGAAATATGTGCCTCTGTTACTAGGAATAATTAAACCTTTTTAACAGAAAATACATTTGTCAGATTTATTAGATTTTTTTCTGTATAATTGGGACCTTCTAAATCAATACCCTTGTATTATAATTTACCATTTCGAACATAGGTGTGGATATATCTATCGGTATTTGTATGGAACATTTTCACCTCCTTAAATGAAAACCAACCAAGTGCGAGCCTGACCCGCACACGGAGTGTTCCGTACCAGCGTACAATATTTAACCATACATATTTAAAAACAAAACACATGTTGTTTGTTGGCGGCAATAGAAATACACACTGAACATTTCAACTGTCTACATATTATGGTTCATGAAATACAGCCTGCTAACAGACAGACAGACGGACAGCGGAGGTTTAGTAATAAGGTCCCGGTCCCTAAAAACGGTACATTTCGACCTGTCTCAGCGGGGCTTTTGTAAATAACACAACTAGCTGTTATTTTAAACCTGATTATTTGGAACACTGGGTTTAACTAAAAACGTTTTTATTGATAAATAATCCCAGGTCACACTTGTCCAGATTACACTGTATTTTGTTTGTTTGTTTGGCATCTCGCAGGTCAACCTATGCGGTTGTCGTCTGCTTAAGCGGACTTGCCTGTGGATTCCCTAATAAATTAAGGCCTCCAGCCAGGACTTAAACTTATATACTAACTAAAACTAAGCGACAACGCTAAGGGCACCCCCTGTGGGGTACGAACCTCGGCTTAGGGCGTCGCTGGAAGAGGGCAGCAAATGACTAGCTGGATCAGGATTGGTATTATTTACGGACGAATTTAAAGCTACAGGCTCAGCGGCGCGGGCTGGCTCGAGCAAGGGTCGGGAGGGGCGTCGATTTGGGCGTCGCGGCGGGCCTCGGCGGCGAGGGCGGTAGGACAGCGATCGGGTTTTGGGCTTATGTAGCGTGCTAGTGGCCTTACTACTCTCCTGGAGGAGGGTAGTGGCGTCGTCGGGGTCGATTAAAGTATGCCTTGGTCGGCGAATACTGCTAATGCGAGAGGGAGTGTAGCGGGCGGCCGCTGTAATCAGGGGGTTAGAATGTTTGATGCCGCAGTTGAAGAAACGCTTTGATAAGCGTTTCATGAACTGTTTTATGGTTGGCATTTTGAGGTCGACGTGAAGATCTATATTACGGACATAGAAGGGGGCACCCGTGACCCTTCTGAGGAAACGGCATGGAGATGACATGGGTGAGCGTGCGCAAATACAACGCAGGCATAGGTCATGATGGGACGGATGACTGCGGTATAGATGCGGAGCTTGCATTTGAGGGACAGTTTACTACGGGCTGTCAGTACGAATTGGAGCCTGCTAAGAGCGAAGGACGCGCGCGCGAACCGCCTTAATATGAGCCTTAAAGGTAAGGTTCTCATCGAGGATCACGCCTAGGTATTTGGCTTGCTTCTCCCAAGGGATTGGCTTGCCGTACATAGTGATCGGGCTGGGATTACACTGTATACTAAACGAGGCTACTTGTACCAGTAGTGCATGTATTTTTTCAGGGTTTCTTAAGAAATCTTTTCTTTGACGGAAGTTCAAAGGTATTCCAAAAGTTCTTCGTTATCAACGGAACCCTATAAACGTGGGAATAAGACCACGTTCGCACGGACGTAAAAATATATAAATGCCGGCGCGGCAGGATTTTATCGCGCACAGGATTTTCAACTCTCAGGGTTAAGCAGAGCGTTGAAAATCTAACAGAGTGCATCTCACTGCGTCGAACAAACACAATGTTGGATTTAGAACTCTCGGCGTTAAGCAGAGCGTTGAAAATTCAGTGTTTTATAAAATCCCGCCGGACAATAGGCATAGTTCACATACGCCCTTAAATATTGGAATTCATTTCAGAGTTTGTCTGTATTCAAACTATTTGAACTCGATGGTACATAGATACTAGGAAAGGACGATCGATGAACTATTTATAGGAAATTCGGTATCGAGTTAATAATAGAAAACTAGGCGTGGATGGTGTTTGCATTGACTTAATTGATAAGGTTTTTAGCCTTTTGTACAAAATTGTCGAGTGCAAAAGTCAATTAATTATTTTTTTCATTGACTGCCTCCTTGGTCGAGTGGTCGCAAGCGCTATTGCTAAGCATGCGGTCTTGGGTTCGAATCCCGGGTTGTGCAAAGTGTGATTGTTTTTGTTTTAATTCTCAGTAGCAGCCCTGAGTCTGGATGTGTGCCCGGTTGATGGGAATAGGCTCGCCCCCTATTACATGGAACTTAAACATAACTGGAGAGGAATGAGGGTGTACTTTCCCTTTGGGGATTACAGGCGTATTGTTATATAAAGTTATGTTCATTCGCGAATTGGTTGTAAGTACGTTGGATTTTGCAATGTCCGACTTACGCCAACTTTTTTTCGGTAAAAGGACACATAATACACCACTCATCTTTATTTGTCCAGGCGGTCTTTGTCTTTGTCCAGGCGCTCTTTGTCTTTGTCCAGGCGGTCTTTCTTTGGAATGCGCTCCCTCTCTGAACATCAGGATGGCAACCAGTCGGTTATCCTTCAAAAGGGAAGACTCGTGAACATATTCGTGAGAAGTTTGTAAAAACAGTTCAGCGCTGATGTGCTGGATTCGTTGGTAGATAACTGCTACCTATCGTTATTTATCCTGACAAAGTTCAATCTGTTTATATGTTAAACTTCAACAAAACTTCACCAGTTATGTTTAAGTCCTATGTAATAAGGGGAGAGCCTAATGTCATCAATCGAGCACAAATGAAGACTGCAGACTGCTGCTTAGAAATTCTTGATGTAAAAAAAAACCAATAACACTGCCCGATCTGGGAATCAAATCCCGGACCTCATGCTCAGCAGTAGCCCTTCCGACCACTAGACCAACGAGGCACCCCAGGAAACAGACAGATTAATCTTACTTTTAAATTTTAATAATATTTATTGAGCAAAACATTTATTTAGCTTGAAGAAATAATGTAGCAGTTCAGTTTAAATGACTGACACGCAATTTGTTATAACAAATGAAAGTCAAAGAGAAATGCTAAAATTCTTCTCAGTTTGAAACGTTAAAGGGAAACTTTCTTCCCGTGCTTTGGTGTCGAATTATAGACCAATCTTTCTACTTCCTAGTTTTTCAAAAAACTAGAAAAACCAATAACAAAAAGATTAAAACTCAACCTGGAAACCCATAAACTTCTCTGGTAATCAATTTGGGTTCAGAGAAAAAATATCAACCGCCGATGCCAACACGCGAACCGCCGACCTCTTCACAAACTAACTTCGTATGTAGTAGAAATTCCCAATTCCAATCATATAACTTTATTAATATAACTGTACTATGATTTGTTACCTATACATCAATATGTTATCAAATTACTTAACTGGACTTGTAACTGGTGTAACCTTGTGGAATTCTGATGTTCTAAAGTTGAGAAAGGCTCATGATGCAGTTTTATACTAGTACGAGGGGATAGGGCGAATCAATCCAAAGACAACCAAACCATTTTTACAATCTACATTTCACATTCTCCGTCTGTTGACCAGCCCAAATTTTATTATAAAATATATTAAAACGATTTTGTCTATCCTGGGCTTATTATTAAGTTACTCTGTATGGTTGTCTCACATTCATGATTAAATAGATTATTATAAAAGTTATTATTAGTGCTTTACCTCAGTAAATGTTTAAAAAAAGGGAAATATTTAACTGATCCTCATAAAAACTAATTTATGATGGACGCTTTTTTAAGTTAACGAGCGTTTTTATAACTTTCTGACCTTTTCTCACAGTTGATCGCACAAATGCGAACAAATAGGTTTGGTGAGAACTGTGACCAAATACGGGCGAGCGGAGCGAGCGCTACATCCATGCAACGAATTATTTGAGGTTCACAAGAGGCTCAATATTTTTAAGCAGTGGTGGCCTTGCGGTAACGGCCCCGAATTACGAGTTTTAGGTCGTGGGTCAGTAGTACCCAGGCACTCGTGGGTCAGCAGTACCCAGGCACTCGTGGGTCAGCAGTACCCAGGCACGCGGTTTACTATGTGTGAATATTTCAACATCACTGCTCTCAAAACGGTCAAGGAAAACATCGTGAGGAAACTGACACGTACAAGAAATTCGAAGACAGGTGACATCTACCAACCCAACGTGGGCCTGCGTGGTGGATTATGGCCCACTCCTTCTTACAGTGATTTTGTATTGATAATGTTATGTAAATAATGTTTCAGGGAAACAAGTTTTCATTTTAGAGGTTTGAATAACTGTTTTATTAATTACATGACGATTACATACTTCATAGGCCAAATTAAAAGTTAACAAGTACACGCAATGCTTTTGACTTTGTTTGGGAAATTCAAATGACCTATAGGCAACTTTATTTTGGACCGCATATCATTCTACCACCTTTTTTGAAAAGCTATGGCATTTTTTTTTCCAGTTCGTTGGGGCTGCCACGCTTTTGTAATGCCTCTGGTGGTATGTTCGCTGAAGTGCAAACTGACGACTTCGCTGAAATCAGACGCAAGTGTGCAGCATCCCTGTTGCGAAGAGTGCATGCCAGTTCCAACCGCCTTCTGGTTGTCATTGCAAGCAAACTGGATTGCCCTATCGTTAACTTTTTAACCCAGCTACATGTACCTGCTAATAGGAACTGTAAATATTACTAACATAGTTTGTAAGTAAGTTGTTACTAACTTTATTAGTCCATGATAGATCCTACTTGAGAACAAATGGTTTTTTTTTCCTCATTTTATTTTTAATTTCAGCATCATCATCATTTCAGCCAAAAGACGTCCACTGCAGGACACAGGCCTCCACCTTTTCTGTTGAAAGTAAAATCTTAATCGGTCGATTAATTTAGTGTCCCTGTGAAACGATCTGTTTGCTGATGAGTGAAAAATTCTTAAGTACCTGAAGTCAGAGAAAGTTTTAGGACTTTTTGTCATTCCGATATTAATAAAAAATAAAAATTCAGATTTATTCTCATTAAATTGTTTGCGGATAAAACTATTTTTAATTTTTTTGTTAGTTTTGGTTTCCGAAGACTTCAAAGACAGTCTGGATTTTGAGCGTGAGCGCAAGGCGTTGGCTGTCCACTGCAAAAATATGTTGGTCGCAGAGACTAAAGTAAAGGCTACACTGTTCACAGCGTACTGCCAGTCATTCTATACGTGCAGTCTGTGGGTCAACTATACGCAGATGGCATACAGCGCTCTGCGCGTTCAATAATAATGCATTTAGGGTGTTGATGGGGTTGCCTCGCTACTGCAGTGCTTCTGGCATGTTCGCAGAGGTGAGAATAGACTTTCACGCCATCATGCGCAAGCGATGTGCCTCCATCATGCGCAGGGTGCGCGCCACCCCCAACAGCATCCTGAATGCTGTAGCAGATAGGTGGGGCAGCCCCATACTGGGACATTGGATACGCCTACATGCCACTGTGGCGTAATAGTAAAAAATACAGTTTATGTTGATTCTCTGGTAGCTGTGAGTACTAACATTAGTATCTAAGTCGATTGTATACTAACTGAGCCAAAACAAAATAGTAATTCCATAGACGAATAATAATAGTTATTATGTCAATCAATTGCATTAATAAGTCAAAAAAAAATTACCAAGTTCCAATTCAGCCTCAGCATCTTCGGAGATAGTCTCCATGACCCGCTCAGTGCATGGCTCGAAATCGCGCGCGAGCGTGCAACGCGCGCGCCCAGCACGCCGCGCGCACTCCCCGCACGTCTGCAGCAACAACGTGGCGGATGATGCGCGTCACGGAGAAGAAACAACAACGGGACTGTTGTTATGGAAAGGTCACTGAATTACACATCACTGCGTTGTTGCACTTAACTGGTGAGGCTTGCGGGTTGTTGCACTTAACTGAGTTTTTTTTTTCACACTGTATTGTAAAATTAAGGTTTTTGTGGTTTATTGCACTATTTGTGTGTTTATTGGGTGGACTTCTTGGTGTTTTTGCGAAATCTTATAGTTTCTTGAGTTCGGTGTTAGGTTTTTGAGGTTCTGATTTTACTCGGTGTTTCACTTTTGTTTTAAGCTACCTGTGTTTTAGGGAAACGTTAGTTTTGCGTTTTATTTGGAAATGAGGACAAAACAACGTTAATTTAATTCGTTAAGTAAGAGTTTAGTTTTCATGAGTAGCAAATTAAAACGGAGGAAAATGAGTGCGTTCGAAAAAATGTGATTGAATTAAAATTGAGCTTTCACAGTTGTGCCTTATTTGTTCCCAGAACAATTCGATCTCTAGAGCATGAGAGCGAACCGGGGATTAAAGCCCTGTTTCTGTAACTTACCAAACGTTATTGTTAGCTGACCAAACCACGTTAACTAATATTGACCCGATTTAAGACACAAATTTAAATCTTAACTATTTCCCATTTTAAAAAATAGCAGCTGACCGAAGGAAACCCACATTAAAAGTATAAAGTTAAGAGAAAACACGTACCGGGCCACTCTGCAAGTATTGCGAAAAAAAAAGTTTTTATGTGTAGTGAGAGACTGGCCAGCTAAAGTCTATTTTGAAAATAGGATTAAGTAAAAATAGGTATATTCCAATTACAAAATTTCCTTACACATTGTTTGCTCGCTTATATAAATTGGGATATGGATCTGCGCCGGGAACATTTTCGCGCTATGATTTTTTACGATTTCAAGTGTCGCCTAAAATCCGGATGAATCGTACGATAGACTTCAAATGGCATTCATGGATGAAGGCCCTTCTAAGGCAACCGTGTATTGTTGGTATAACGAATTCAAGCGCGGTCGACTAACTTTGGGGGATGAAGAAAAAAGCGTTCGCCCTCTGACGGCTGTTACGGAAGGAAACGTGCTAGCGGTGTTTTTTTTAACTAAGACAATAGGCGAGTTACGTATCAAGAGATTCAGCACATACTGCAGGTTGGAGCCTTCACGAAATTCTATAAGTGCATCTTCGCTTGAGGAGGATAGTTTCACGCTGCGTGCCGCAAAACCTCATCGATGCTCAGAAGCAGGCCCGGGTGGAATGGTGCCGGGATTTATGATAAACAAATTTGGACTGTTTACGACGTCATAACAGGTGATAAGTCTTGGATTTATCAATACGATCCAGAAACGAAGCGCCAGTCGACGGTTTGGGTGTTTCAAAACGAATCAACGCCTACCAAAGTGAAGCGATCGAAGATTTTGATCGCGAGCTTTTTCAACTTGACTGGCTATTTGGTGTTATACTACCAAATGCTTGCCAGAAGTTTTCTCTGTTGTGAGCAACAAGAGACCAAATATAGGGCTCCGCGGGCTATTGCTCCATCACGACAACGCGCCTTCGCACACCGCGCTGAAAACGAGGGACTTCCTGGACAGCACACCGATCAAACTCCTGGGTCACCCTCCTTACAGCCCGGACCTAGCACCGTGTGACTTCTTTTTAGTCCCGAAACTAAAAATCTGCTCAAAGGGATACAATTTTCGTCGCCGGAAGATGCGCTGTCAGCGTTCGAGCAGGCTGTAAGCGAGGTGTCTACGGCGAATTGGAAAAAATGTTTCGAAAACCGGTTCAGACGCATGAAACTTTGTACAGAGGCTAGTGGAGAGTACATTGAAAAGATTTAATGGAAAAAAAATGACCTAAGAATAGAACATTTATTTTCGCCAAACTTTCTGAGTGCTCCACGTAGATCAACAAAATCACGATAGTTGGCACTCAATACAATAAAATAAACTTAAAACTTTGGTGTTTCTGACCTTATTTCTTGTCTTCGATGTAAGTACACCGATATTTGATTACTGGACCGATTTATGTGATTCTCTTCATTTGGAAAAAAATATATATCAAGTACTGGTAACGAATTTGTATGGGGTAGGTATCACAATTAAATTGTTTTGTTTTTCAATTTGTACTGGTTTTTTATTTAAAAAAACACATAAAAATACGAAACCAAAGACACTGACTTCCGAAATTACTGTTATTTTGTACTGTTTTTTTTTTGGAAGTCTTCTTTTTTTTTGTAAAAAAGTTTTTTTGCCTTACGTAGGTAATGTAGAAGAGGCGCTTGTACTACGGATAGTCATAAAGACGTATATTGACGAATTATTGCCGAGAGTTGTACAAAACTCACGACATCATCCTAATTTATACTGTATTGCAATGAGGTAAGACTTATATAGCAATGACTTACTAATGACTTTGTGTATAAAAAAGGCACCGCGAATCCTTCACAGTTTATTTCATGCCGATGCTGCCCGAGCTGAAATGAATACTTCAATATTTTTCAAAGATTGTTTGGCTATTAACAATTTTAATTATCATAGGCAATCAATTAGGACTACCTCGTTGGTCTAGTGGTTCCAAGAGCAAATGCTGAGCATGAGGTCCTTGGTTCGATTCCTAGGTCGGGCAAATTCAAATTCAAATTCAAAAACTTTTATTTCGGACGATAATAATCCATATTTTGTTAGTAGGTACAGTATTTTAAAAATATTTTAGTACGCATAATATACATAAAATCGAAATCAAAATTAAATTAAAACATAATTAAATTAAAATTAAACAAAATTAAAACATAATTTAATTAAAATTAAACAAAATTAAATTATAATGAAATAGTATAGTATATAGTATATAGCCGCCGTGCATATAGTCGCCGTGTATAACGTCTAAGGCAAATTGATCGCATCCATTTCGTGTGTTATTGGGTTTTTCTACCTAGAATTTCTCAGTAGCAGCCCGGAGTGAGATTAGTGCCCGGTTGATGGCAATAGGCTCGCCCCCTATTACATGGGACTAAAACATAACTGTGTTAAATGTTACAACAAAATACCTTGTGAATTATTGCAATGAAATGTAGGAAAGTTTAAACTCATGTTAAAACACTTGTAAACAAGCATATTACAAATTAGAGGATTATATCCTAGATAAGAATGCTTATGTTTCCAAGTCTGGTCCTGCTCCATAGGACAATCTAGAGGCTAGACAAAATCATACTAGTTGCTTATTGTATTGTACAATTTGTTATTTTTACTTTACTCACACACTGACTTATTCCTAGTTAATATTTTAGGAAAATCATAAATTTTTACAATGTTTGTAAATATGTGATCACAATGTACCTATCACGTGATTAATTTTACTGCCTTTGCTTTATTTTTAATTCTTACCAATTGTGGTATAGTATTTTTATTCTTGGTGCATCGTCTTCACATACAGAAATATAATTAATGTATACAAAATATTGTAAACATTTTAAAAGAGTAACGGGGGAGTTTCTTGCCACTTCTTCTCCATGCGAAACTACCTTATGGAAGTGGCGCCTATAATCAGTTCTATTTTTAATATAAATTTTGACGTTCAAAAGTGCCTTTTTATGGGCCTATTTGAAATAAATGCTTTGACTTTGACTGGCGAAATGTGGGTGTACTATAAGTACACTTTCTGCATTACCCTTCTAGGATTACAGGCGTGAAGTTATGTGTGTGTGGCAATCATTCAATCTGCCCTGCCGTTTCTTTCTATATTGGGGTTCTCATATCCGTACCAATCTGAGCACCACAACCCAGCTACTGGGTAACACGATAAGCTTGTTAAGAATAATTGTCAGACTTTTCAGCTTCTGACTACCCGCAACGACTGTCAAAGAACTACGAATGACAGCCGGGACCAACGCCTTAACGTGCTCTCCGGAGCCACTCCGTGCTCCTCGTCTCGATATGTAATGGATGGTCACTCATTCACGAACCAACTGCAGCAAGCGTAACTTGACCTTCAATCAGCATGTGCGGCTGTTAATTATCACAGGCCTAGCATACTATTGTTGTGTCGCTATTATTTTCTTACCTACCACGCCATCGTGTGCACTCGCTTATATAATAACGCGAGACGCAAGTGATAATGATTTGAACATACCATGTACAGTCACGAGCATTAATACATTTTACTAGCTGTTTCTCGTGATCCAGAATAACCTATGTACCCAGGTCATAGTCTATCTGTTTGCCAAATTTTATCCAAATCCATTCAGCTGTTTTGGCGTGAAAGCGTAATAAACATACAACCTTACTTTTGCATTTATAATATTAGCTAAGGTGAAAAGCTTGGCAATAAAATGTGAATTCATGATTCATCCAATAAGATCTGGCGTCAAGATGACCGCAAATATATGTGGTCATTTGTAAGGCATATACAGGTGGCGGTACAAATATGAGACATCGAAGGACACCAAAACTATATCACGGGACAAGCGACGCTAAAATATAGGATGCTGCATCGGCTTCAAATATATTTATTACCTCTTTCTCCTTGCCGTGCTGTCCATAGTAATATTTGAATGCTTTTGACTGTACTTCAACATTCTTTAATAGTTACAACAACATTATAAATTATTGTTTCAATACGTAATCATTGGCAGACACAATTTGGCTTTTTAAAATGATGCTCGAAGGCAAGAAGAATCAATAAAATTGGTGTCGACAAAACTGTGTAGGTAACAGTATTTAAGGAACAAAATTAGCAATACAGAGATAAGAAGAGAAACCAAAGTTACGGATATATCGTTTCGTATAGACCATTTGAAATGGGTCTCGACAGGTACCCAAGAGACAGGACTAGAAAATGGTAGCGTTCAAAAACAATATAGGAAGACGATATCCGCCTAACCTTGGGACCATACTGGACCAGAGTTGCAGTGAGCAATGGACACGGTTGGAGGAAGCCTACACCAAAAGGCACACCGAACTGAGGGACATATTGACATGATTTTCTTTTGGTCAAAATTTTCCCTGCTAACCAACGATGTACTCAAAATTCGGAAATAAACGGCTTTATTATTATTATAATGTTCTAAGGAAGATGGGGAAGCAAATATTTCAAATGGTTCGGTCAGCACTCTGCATTACTTGACCCCTCTCACAACAAAAAAGAGGTGAAGGGTGTTGGGGTTATGCAAGTCCCTGGTGGCTGTACAGTATAAAAATTCCTAATATAAAAAAAAAAACAAAATAACAATCTTACCAAATCTGATGATGAACAATTAAAAAGTGAAACAGGCAAAAATGGACTAGTAACCAACTAACAGCCCAAGAATGACGCAAAAATCAGCTGACAATAACGACAGAATCACATGACAGTCAAATAACATAGTGTCATACAGCGACCATGAGATGAACATATAATTGTATGAGCGACGCGTTTAAGTACAGCCACAGAATAGATAGGTACAGAAGACAGAGGGTCAAGTCCATTCAACGATCGAAAAAGCACACTCACTTTGACACGCGCCATTTACGGGCAGTGCAAGGAAGCGCGACTTGAAATGCCGTACGTATTGTCTGTTCCATAAGTATCTAATACAAGTGCATACAAAATCTGATCAGCACCCTAATTGCGTAACACACTATCTATATTTTGATAAATATTGCTCATCCATTGCTTCATATGTTTGAAAAAAAATTCTCCTTAACAACGTAAATAACACAATGCATGTTGCGTTCTTTACGTTGTTGAACTGTCAAAAGCTATTCCTACTGTTAGTGTGCTAAATTTTTACGCAATCATTTAGTCAAGGGGTTTAGTTAATGAATGTGTTACATTCGTTTGTATTTAAAAGGTCCCAACTTTATATCTTACCATTTTTCCAACAATTATTGTTTGAATAACATGATTAAATTGTAATTAAAAAATCATCGACCAAAATTGAGGTTATATAAAATTAATCTCAATTTATTGTCACATATAAAAAAAAAAACTTGGTGTTTGAATATTTGAATTCACGGTTGGAGCACTTCAAACTGGCATCCACAAGTTTTCCGATCCATTTCATTACATTTTTGTCTGATACTTTGGAAAAGACCGTACACGTCCATGTGTACATGCGCCTGCTTTATTATCAAACGGAACAGTCCTTCTGTCGCTAGCTGTTCTGTGGTACATCCGCGCGTAGCCTACTGGTGCCATCAAGGAGAATTAGCTATTAGCACGTTCGACCATTATATTACGCTCAGTTAATGAAGATATGTGCTAAGACTTTCAGGATCCTACCTTTATGAAGGTAAATTAGAGAATATTTCGGTTAATCGAGTTTGTGTTGGTCCTTGCTGGCATTAGCTAGCAAATCCTTCCCAAAGTTATGAGAAGGGAGACAAGCAAAGTATTTGGGTTCTATGTTTGATTATAAATTAGTCATTTGTATTCTAATAACGTCAGCAACCTATCTGTTGCTGTTGTGTACTGAATTATTAATGACGTAATAATATAATATTTTCAGTAGATGGAAAGAAAATTTTTGTTTGGTTGAAACTTATTGACGATTGAAATTTGCTTTCAATTTTTTGATATAGTTGATTACTGGAGTCGGGGGAAATCTATAAACAGCATTGGACAGTGGGTTGATCCCAGTAACTGGGTTGTGGGTGGAGGTTAGATAAGCAATTCAGCCACATCCAGTTAGACTAGAAGTTGTCCCCAAAATAGTTGGGGAAAGGCTAGGCAGATTGTTTGACAATGAGCTGATGACAAAGTTATGTCGTACCCTATAAGAACATAACATAACAAAGTAATAAAAACTAGAACACCAAGTGGAGTAATTAGGCACATCGCAACGACAGCTCATAAACAAATCATAAAAGTACAGTTAAGAAACAGTGTTGTTTGTTTTTATATGTGCGTCCATCCATGGACGCACATATAAAAACAAACAACACTGTTTCTTTACCGCCTCGTAAAGAAAATAAAATTAAAATTATTGGGTACATTAGAAAAAAAATGTAGAAAAATTTACAGGTCATCCAAATAGTTTTAAAATTTAGGTTTTAAATTCTAGCATCGTGAGCTCATTTTTATTCGGGGATTAATACACATAGATATTAAAAAGCTGTCGCCTTGCTCTAAATATAATGAGTCATTTTTAATGACTAATATATAATAATATGATAATTGGAGCAGACAGGTACTAATAGCTTTAGAAAATGCTATAAAACGTAGAGATTATAATTATTTGTTTGAAGATCAGACGAGAGATAGACGGAAGTAGTTAAAAACACTGCTCACATTGAAGTTATGTACGATGACAACGATAATCATAAAACTGTTATTTGTCCCTGTGAAAGGATAAAAAGGACAGTGAAAGTCAGACGGAACACTCTTTTCCAGTACAATGACTGTAACACAAACACAGCTATTTCAGAAAAGTGTAGGACAACATTCCAAACCGCACGTAACAATACAAACGTCAGTTATAATCTAAAACCATACAGTGTGTGGCCGCGGAGGACTGTGCCAAATTTAGCGAATTGCATCGCATCAACTTTAAGTGCATCGCCTAAAATTACGCACATAGCATCGGTTGTTACAGAGTTGAATGGAAAATGTATGTATTTAGGCCATCGTCTATATTGATACAGAAAGAAGATTTCTATATAGCGATAAAACATTATTTGTCAATTTCAAAGTTTCTAGTTAAAAATTATAAGTGTATAGTAACAAATATTCTATCTACCAGCTATCATAAACGGTCGGTTTTGCATGAACCGAAAGACCTTTTTGCATAACCTAACGGATCATGTTTGTATCTATTGCTTTATTCAATTTGTACAACGCATGCTTCGATAACGTTAACTGAATCGCGATGTTTTACCAAGAACCAGTCCACCAGGAATTCTGTCTGTTCCTCACCTCCGAATTTTATTTCCTTTCTTTTTCGTATTTTCCAAATAATCACCTATTTCATTGTTATTGATAATTTCGTCTTTTCCAAATACTTATCTACTTTATTGTTGTGATGTTCTCTAAAGATTCGCCAACCTTAGACATAAAACCGTTGCAATCGATCAACATCACCCAACAATATTCTCTTGATACATCGCGTGGGTTTCATGTTACGTAAATTGAACGGAGTTGTACTTGTACGGAGGAATCTATATTTATATGAATTTCCATTTTAACGTTGTAACGTTATCTTCAGTATTGTTAAACAAAGTTCTGGACCGCGTACATTCGAGTATGACGTTTTGACGTTAATCTTGAATAGTGATCTAACCTACGTCATATCATTGATTTTCAAATATAACGTAAAGACGTACGCTTTCAAGTGATTTTTTACTCAATGGTTATAGTAGGTACCATCAACCAATCCACCTATCCTTTTCCAAACTATGTTGAGTTCGGCTTTATGTCTTCCCGGATGCAGCTGAACACCTGAACTTTACATGGAACAACTGCCTATCTGCCCTCCGCAACCCAGTTACTGGATATCACGACACCCATTGAACGACTGGTTGCCAGGCTTTTGGGCTTCTGGCTACCCGTAACCAACTGTCATTCATTTGCGAATGACAGCCGGGACCAATTTCTTAACGTGCTTTCCGACAGAGAGGTCTCGCTATGTAATGGATGGTCACCCATCCGCAAACAAAGGGAGGCAAGCGTAGCTTTTGACACGTAAGGCTGTAATCAATTAGCCACTATCTCCTTATCACAAGCACTAACTAAATTTGGTGCAATTATGAAAGATTTTGAAGACAACGTCAAGAGAATGAATTTTGGGAGAAATATTTCAATAGCAATGTATGTAAGACACTGAAAAAGAAGAAGACCTAGACAACTAATGATGTCAATAAAAAATCAAAGCTATTAAAACATTTCTATACCTAAAGGAAAACATAACAGCACAAAACATTAGAGCTGTAATAAAGGTTAGAACCAACGAATCGCTTTTGTACGTGATGCTTAGAAAGGACGATGCCGCGTTTATTGCAGTATTTAATACTGACATAAAACTGTGAGACTATCTTGTAACGATAAATTACAAAGATAAATACAAAAGATATTATGTTCTAGAGATTTCTTCTCAATTACTAAGAAAGTTGGTATTTCGCTAGTTGAATTTTAATATTACATTCTTGTCTTTCTCTAATAAAATCATTATATAGGTAGTACAGTCGGTGGACCAAGTTAAGTATCCACCTTACCAAGTTAATTACTAGGGAGGTGGATACTTATCTCTATTCAGTGACTGTTCTTTGGCCTGTATTTTTTCTTCTTATTTATTCGGACTCATCAAAAATGTTTCTAGATCATAACATAACATTACATCAAGCTTGTATTCCCCAAAGGGTTAGGCAGATGTATAGCTATCAATAACCTTTCGCTAGTTATGTTTAAGTACCACGTCAAAGGGGGCGAGCCTATTGCCATCAACCGGGCACAAATCCAGACTTCAAGCTGCTTCTGAGAAACTCCTGATGGCAAAACCTAATAAAACTTTCCCGACCGGGGAATCGAACCCAGGAACTCAAGCTCAGAAGTAGCTGGATCAATTATGGTGTAGTTTCATTACATTACCTCGTGGAAAGGATGACGAGTTTAAATCAAATAGCGATTTATTTCAATCCTTGCCTTTACAACTCGCTGATAAGTTCAAATGCTACTCAAGTTCTTGCATAATTATGTGACAACATGCAAATTCCCACGGATCGGAAGTTTGGTAAGGAAATCAGATTGTCAACGGAGTCAACTTTTGGTTTGGGCAACATGCTTTCCATTTATGTAGTTTTAATTTATGGAAGTGAGTTATTATTATTTATAGCGTGCGGCAAAATGCATGGCCACCCAGAGTGCTTACCGGGCCGCCCGGGCGCCCGCGCAAGCTCCAGTAAGTGCTCATGGTAATCGTCAGTCAAGCTAGCCACCCACGAGCGAATGTGCGCGCGCTTTAAGTCAAAGGTTCTGTTAAATCATAATATGTGTGATCTAAGTGATTATAGTGTATCTCCTAAGCACCTGCGTTTCTCTTACACCCATTCCCCGGCTATATATTTTATTTTATTTACTTCTTTCTTGTTCCTCCCGCCCCCCACTCCGTCGCATCGCATCGTCAGCCCGCGCTATTACTTCGTTTTCGCTCAGCGTTTTTTCTGTCTGTTTTTCACTTTGCTCAGCTCCTTATGGCCGTAGCGTGATGTTAAATAGAAAAGAAAGTAGTCGTCAAGAATTGGGCTATTAAAAGCAAAGAGATTACCCCCTACATACAAACTAGCAACCAAACAAATTTTATCTGTCTATAATATTAAATATATGTATTTTATTTGTGTAATTTCCTACTGAAAATTCTTACTGTCAGCGAGACACTTCAATTAATTTAGCATAACAACATAAGGTCTAAAAACGTTCCGACAAAAATCTCGAACTTCCATACAAACTTTAATCCCGCAATTATTTAACCCTTATAAAGGATTAATTTTCAAAAATCCTTCCTTAGAGATTGATTCCAACTTTACGTAAGTAATTTGTGTATCTTAAAACAATAAACTATATCCACATTTCTTTATTTAAGATCTCTTTTGTCATGAAATTTTTGAATTGCCGAAAAAAATTGTTTGCACACGAGTCACATAGGAGAGGTTAAATTCTCCCTAATCCCGTCGCGGAAAAGGCTGTCGAGATAATACGCAAAACCCTCACATGCACATATTTTTTCAAAGCACGTGTTATTTTAAACTCCCCTCTATTATATCTTTCCCTCCATTTCACGACGTCATAGACAGCGTGTTTCAGAAGTGTTTTGACATATCTATGAATATCAAAGGGTCATGGCCATCCGACTGGTCCCAAGGCACGGTCTCCAGTGAGACGTCGAGCCGCCTTGGGATCTGGATGCTTCTGCCTCCAGATCCAAAGGCGGCAATACGCTGCCGCGTGAAATCACGGTACAGCGGACAGACCGGCGGTATCTCAGGGCGACATGGAGGGTCCGGGTCGACAGCCGTCATGTTCCACGCGCGCCTCAAAGAGATGTCAGCACTTAATGACGGGGCCGACGCCTCAGGGTCGCGGGTAATTCGAAAGAGAAACCGTGGCCCTGGCACAGGCAACTGAAGGAACACGGGTGGAATTTAGTCAATAAAAGTCTGACACGCCCTCCCGCTCCACCCAGAGCGGGAGAAGCCATTTGATGACTTCCCAAACAAAACAAAAAAAGGGTGACATGGCGGGTGCGATTGTCGCAACCCAGTGCTGGGCACACCACAATTGCGGCAATAAGACCCCTTTTTGAGGAGTGGTTGAAGAGGTGCCACGCCGTCATCACCTTCCGCCTAACACAGGCCCTCACCGGACACGGTTGTTTCGGGAGGTTCCTGTTTTGCACAAGGCGGGAGCAAACGCCCTTTAAAGTGTGTCTAAAATTTCTAAGAGTGTGGTACAGACCACCAAACTGAACAGTTTTCTCCCCGGGCCAAAATCGTTATTGCAAAAAAAAACTGCTGTCTCATACAAAACTTCAATACCTACTCGACTCAAATGAATGGTACAGCTGATTATTTGTATTTCAGTTTGATAGTATAGTAACTACCTACCTATTTCTGAAACACGCTGTATGTTTCTGTGTATGTATTATTTATATCAATATAAATAAATAAGTGCTTCTCAACGACCTTATTTTGTTTTCATACAATTCCCCATTCAGGAATTTCCATATTTGTGATTACGTCTGCCCGGTTTTAAATTGTTTTCTTTTCATTTTATATATTGAGCATCGTCGTGAGTGTTATTCTCTCTTTAGAGACAAAGGCTTTTAAAGTTGCAGTCGTGAGATGATCTATTTTAGAATTGCTTCAAACACAGATGTGAAATAAAGAACAGATAAGGGGAACTCATCATTGCTTTTGACACCAATTCCCAGTAAATTGAAACTTCTCAAAGGTTGACATTTTATTTTCAAATCTAAATCATTTATCTGCATAAAATATGGTATGTACAAAAGATGTTGCATAATAATGTAATATTCAGTGCAAAGACACATTCCACCATGTAGTGATGGCAATATTTAATAGATAAAAAAGGCATGTTAGTTAGTTAAAATTAACCAGTATCATAAAATTATAGACCAGGCACGCCTCCCGGTTTCACTCGCATTAGTCTCAGAGGGAATATCGGAAAAAAGTATCCCATGTCCTAATAAACCATCCCAACCAATTCATCGGATTTTTTTTGCTCATTATAATATTAATAGCTTCTGCCAGCGGCTTTGCCTACCGGGGCTACCGGGCCAAAAAGTAGGCTATGTCAGGATGCCATTAACCTCCTTGCCAAATAATATCGAAATCCGTTCAGTGGTTTAGGCGAGAAAAGGTAACATACAGACAAAGTTACTTCTGAGTTTATATTAAGTACGAGTAAGTATAAATTCATAACATCTCATAAAATCATAAAGCTGCAAATAATGCTGAAATGAACCTTTTTGGCGCAGCCGTGAGGCACACACTATTGCTGTTGTTATTTTTTATCATTTGTATCTTATGCTTTACTTTCTGTATACCTATTTAATTGTCGCTTGTCCACTAAACCTTGTCGTTGTATGACGACCAGGCAAGTGACATTCAACTAAAGAGAGATAACGTTATTCCATCTGCCTGTACTTTAACAAAACCTTAGAGATAACTTTATTCAATCAATCTGCCTGTACTTTCCCAACAATGTTGGGGACAGCTTCCAGTCTAACCTAATGTAGCTGAATACTAGTATTTCACGTGGAGCGACTGCCTATCTGACCTCCACAACCCAGTTACTGGGTAACACGATAAGACCCCTCGGTAAGACTGATACTTCTGGGCTTCTAACAACCCGGAATGACAGCCGGGTCCAACGGCTTACCGTGCTTTTCGATAAAGTAATTACTAGTTCGATTAAACAAGGCAACTTTCACAGTGAATATTGTGAATGATGACATCTTGTATGCCCAAACCCATGAGTTTACTACCCCCATTAATTCTTATATCCACACCATGAAATATTTTTCCTAAGGCCCTCTTGTAATGCGGTGTCTCTTGTAGTGCGTCTCGGCGGGCACTGGCCGACCGGTGCCAGCGCTTGTCCTGCTGGATTTAGTATGTATTTTAAAAATAACTTCGAAAAACAATAAGCCCTATATAAAACAATAAGCCCTATATTTTGATACAACTTTGACATGGTTTCATGGTGGAATCTCTTCAAGGAAACCTATACGTTCTAAATAGCGACTAAGTGTCATCTTCATGATTTTATTTAATCGAGCCAACTATTATAATTAACGTTTCTGTCTTCACTCAGCGCTTGACTGCATGTTCAATTTTCCTAAAATATTATTTATTCGCAACATTTACATTTGGCTAGATTTACAGAGGTTCAATAATGTTTATAAAAGTACTGCAACCTCGCTTTAACGTGTCGATGGTAATAAAAAAAAAGTCAGCCCAATATTTGTCTATCTGTTTGGCACCTTCAGTAGCGTCCATCAGTTCCTTTATCGTACAGGTAACAGGACCCACTGGACCCGAAATGGAGTGTCCCACTTCTCCATAAAATGATTGCCAAAAGACATGCCGATAAGTATCGACTCAATCAAACGATTCGAAACGAATGTCAATTAATTAATGAAGAATACTGTATAGTCGATACCGATAAAATGACTGTTGTGGTTAATTAACTGGGACAGGTTCTGTTGAATTGGATTTGTAGGTTATTAGACTTCATATTCTAAGGATTGGTCTGTCGGTCCGGATTTAATTTGGAAAATATTTAACTGATCTGATAATAACTTACTGACCTTCTAATGATTCACACTTGTTTAATAAATGAGTTTTTTAACTTACTGGCCTTTTTCTCGCATTTGGTTGTAACTAAGTTGGGGTATCCCAAACAAACATGATAAGTTAGATAAGAACTGCGACCCACCATGTGCAAGTCGAATTGGTGTTAGTAACTAAGCTATGGCACCCCGACCAAACGGGTAAGGTTGGAACGGTGACCAACCAAGCGCGAGCCGAGCGGGCGAAGCGAGAGATGCGGCGGCAGCGGCCGGCGAGCGCTAAGTATATCCAAGTTGATCGCAGTTACTTTGCTGTTAAATAATTCAAGGACCCCAAAATAAGAATTATTTAAGGTTGACAAGAAGAGACGCATTGATAGATAGAATGTCTATTTTTATTAAGGTAAAAAAACACATGAAATTTAATTTGAATAGTTACGAGAATTATTCAGTTTATTGTCCTAAGTCGTACCTATTAACTTCGTAATGCTTAATTTTATTTTCTTGCCTTTCGAAACCAGGACTAATCGATACTCCTGCCTGTAATTCACAGAATACTTCACAAGGTTTATCTAGGCCAAGAAAATAAACGAGGCGTTATTTTTCTTCCATCTACCGCTCGATCAGATAGAAACAAATGACGCACAGTTAAAACCGAAGGAGATCGCATCATGACCTATTTGTGAGCTGGAAACCTCGGAAGCTACCCTGTGACTTTATAACCTAGTTTAAGATGGATACCTCTGTTTGTTCGGTTAGTGCCATGCATTTTTGACAGCTTGAATGGCGTTGCCTTCTGTCGAGTTTGTAACTAACGTCGCTCTTTTGTTCGCTATCTTGCTATTTAATGCTTAATTAACACAAAGTACTGCTGGACTGTGAAAACTAAAATATCAAATAGTTCTTCCTAAATATTAAGCATCTTTCTTCATTACTATTAAAAGAAGATAAAAAAAAGAAGCGCCAATTTTCCAACAACTAATCAAGACAACCATAGTAGTTAAATCTCATGATAACCTCTGTGATCTATATAAATGGATTCTACTTTGAGGCATCGAGAATAATAATTGAAATGAATAAACACATATTTTAATAGATTATGTTGACACTGCTGTAAAACAGGAAATTAGGGATGAAATAGAAGAAGAATAATTCTGGAAGGTGTTAGGGGGTGATCAATGCTCGTGCCTTCTCTTTATGAGAAGAGGCATTTGCCCTGCAGTGTGATAATAGACTGGTATTAATTATGTTATAAGCAGCAAGCAAAAAGAAAAAAATACACAGGATTTAGTAATATTTTTATTTAAAAGAGTGTCCTTGGATTTTCTTGCCCGTTCTTCTTCATCTACGTTTTGGAACGGGCAACTAGCTTCAAGTTTCTGACTAACTAGCCGACTCTTAGATACTTCAAAAGTGCCTGTAAATGTTTTAAGTGAAATAAATGGTTTGAGATTGAGTTTGTAGGTGAAAATATGTTTGACGGTTATAGGTATTAGGTATGATTGGAATTTTAATGAACTTTGGTAAATACCTTTCCATTGTTCCTTTGTTCAAAGATAAATAAGCACTAACTGAAAGCATGTCTATTAGTAATAAACAGATGTATTATACGGCATTAGATCCATTCTCATGAACGATTAGTGGCATTAAATTAATTGGGGTCAATTGTCAGCGGCCGCGAACGAGGCACCGTTGTCAGTTACCTAATTTGCAGATAAGCTAGGTTTATTTCATTATTTGCTTGGTAAAAAAGAAGCGTTAGTGAAAAAGACAATAATTTGTGGACGTTTTATAATTTACAGGTTATGTTGTGTTTGTTAACTTGAAGTTAATTTAGTGGTGAAGATTGGAAGCCGTACGTACGACAAAAATAACCTGATCGGAGTTGAAAACTAACTCGAGGATGATCTTCCTGACTGAAAAACTGAGATGTTAATTCTAGCACTGATACTAGAAACATTTTCAATTTTTCGTTGGTTATCAAAAACAAAAAATTTACGGTACAGCAATTTTTTTGCTCGGGTTGTGCGTCGATGCGTGCCACCCTGTATGAGCTGAAGTTTTTTAAAGGTCTATGTGACAATAACAACATGGTAATGTGACAAATTTAAAAGTCCGACAGTGCAATTAAGCTACACACCAGGCCACTCAGAAAGTATTGCGAAAAAATGTTTTTACGTATGAGAGACTGGCCAGTTATAGTCTATTTTGAAAATATGATTATTTGTAAGTAAAAATAGTTTGCGAGCTAATTTAAATTATTATCGTGTCTCATAAAAAATGGGTCTGCGCCGGGAACATTTTCGCACTATGATTTTTTACGATTTAAAGTGTCGCCTGAAACTGGAGGAATCGTACGATAGATGGATGAAGGCAACCCTTCTTAGGCAACCGTGTATCGTTGGTATAACGAATTCAAGTGCGAGCGACTAACTTTGGGGGATGAAGAAAGAAGTGGTCGCCCTTTGACGGCTGTTACGGATGAAAACGTGCTAGCAGTGAAAATTTTAATCCAAGACCAGAAGCCCCAAAGTCTGAATCCTATCGTACCCAGTAACTGGGTTGTCAGGGTCAGATAGGCAGTCGCTGCGTGTTAAATTCTGGTACTCAGCTGCTTCCGGATAAAATGGAAGTCGTCTCCAGGAAAAAGCTACTCGTGCCATGGTTAGGAAAGTCAGCAGGTTGGTAGCTGACTGCTGTGGGCGCACCGGATGATTTCAAAAGATCGTTACAATACAGGTATATTGCTATTTATAATTATTACGTTATTTTTGCAGTCTTCAAATAATGAGATTTAATAGTAATTTACAAATAATACATGTACCGCTGCATCCCTTGGGGATTAAGGGGATGACCGATTCAATTACGGGAGTGAGACTTCGCTTCTATTTTTAAATATTTTGTATGAATATTTGACAGTCAATATGGTAAAGGCTGAAATGATTCGATACTGTTATTTTTGTGTCACAAATATTTTTGGTAAATAAGCATCATCAGAGACGAAGCTCGAGAAGGATAAACAACAGCCGCTATTAAAAACGTTTTGTCAAGAAATAATGTAGCTATTAAGTAGTATTACATTTTTTTTTAATTTCATTTGATGTTTTAATAGGGATGAAGACTTAAAAAAAAATGTTTCCTAATAGTGCTAACAATATTATTAAATATATAAAAGCTTTAAAACCGGCCAAGTTATTAACGTTTTAAAATAAGTGTTAGACAAGGACAGCAGTATCGTAGAAGTGTCATAACGGCTATGTAACTTCATACTATCGCTATACATAGTCCGAATCGCCCGACAAGGACGGGAATAATCTCTTCCAGAAACACAACATTTTTAATATTAGTCATCATCCCTATTAACAAGCTCTGCGTTTCACCCGTATAAGTCTCGATCCCTTAAGAATTACGGGATAAAAAGTATCCTATATCCTAATCAACGTGATGGTCTACCCATGTGCCGTTCAGCCCTTTTGGCATGAAAGCGTAACAAACAAACAAACAGACATACTTACTTTCGCATTTGTAATACAAACTATATAGTAAGGATATAAAAAAAATGTATTATGTTCTAGTACGATAGTTGATAGTGCCGTGCTTTGATTTAATTAAGATACATGCAGTTAATGCTGTGTATGTGTTTATTTCGTAAGCCTTTTTATAAATAAATAAAACAAAGTTGGTCTTTTTCGATTCTGGTCTTTCTTTTTCAACTTGCAATTTACTTTGTCGATTGCTACCAAGTAAATTGTAAGTACCTAGCCACGAAACTCTTTTAATAAATGATAGCCTCACCCTCAGGGATTCCCACAGCACTTAGTTCAATAGGATCAATATCATATCGAACACTCCGCAGTTATGTATGCAAACATCGTCGATTTCTTTACTATGTCAACTAGGTAATATCAAGAAAATTTTGCAGTCAAAGAAGGTAATTAAGTTGAATTACTTTTCATATTCCAGAAGTTACAGAGAGCTTTAATTTACGTTGTACGCGTTTGACACCCACATTTAAAATCCGGCTCGAAGGACCACTAAAGATACATTTTAAAGGACATGTTAAGGAATCAAATCCTACTAGCTTCTGCCCGCGACTTCGCTTGCTTGAAAGTCGTAAAATACTCTTTATACTGAAACATTAGCCACATTTTATAAAACTTCCCGCTATACTACTTTTGTAGTTTTGTTATTTATAATATAGTATATTTGGTAGTTTTAGTATGTATAGACGGTCACCCATTCACGGACCAACCGCGGCAAGCGTAGCTTAACTTGATCAACCGACCCGTGCGGTTGTTATTACTTAGCCGCAAGCCCTTCTATAGATTATATTACTATTTAGATTAATAAAATGATGACTATATACTAGCAGCATGTTCCACGACCGCTTTTGATTGATCATGCTGTCCAAACAGTGAACGCGGTACAATTTATTGCATTATGCGGTCCATATCGGTTGCAAACGTCCACTGCTGAATAGGGAACAATGTAAGAATTTACAACTACGATTAACGGGACATAGTTATACATTGTATTCAGACTTTCACGTCATTCACTAATAATATAATACAGGTATTGTTTTCTTATATCATTCTTTATTTCTGTACTATGTAATAGTCCTAGAGACCGAATTTCGAACGTGACAGCTTATTTCACCGGAGACTCACCAATCTCCGCGGGATATATTATAGTGCAAAAGTCACAGCAGCAGTCACCCTTCTCTCATTCTCACAGCCCGATGGGGTGGCAATCCGACACGACCGGAGAGAAATCTGGCGCAGGACCAACGGCTTAACGTGCGCACCGAGGCACCGGGGTATCACACGGCTGTTACTGAGAAATTCCTAATAGAACCCCACGCTCAGCAGCCGTGCTTGCGACCGACACCAAAGGGGAGGAGACTACTATCTAAATAGAGTGTTTGAAGTGACAAAAAATTTAAAGAGTTTGGCTAGTCATGTTGAGAAGATGAATGAAAGGCGACTAAGAAAAGGTAATTAATATTACAAGGCAGATGAGAGAGGAAACGCCGGGAGGTTACGCCCTGCGCGGACATAATTATAATAGTGACCTTATTGGTGTTGTTCTTTAGAAAGGTCAGATGCGTAGAACTCGCAACCGGCGTGCGTGTATGACCAGATGTAAGAAAGTAAACGAAGCAAACGGAGTATGTAAGGATCGTATCAGGTGGCTTACTGTAGTTCCTGCCTACCCCCACGGGAAGAAAGCGTGCGTCTATTTATTTCTCTACAATTTTCTAGATATAGAAGCAAGAATTCGCGACACCGCCTACTCATCTTAATGAAGCCTCATTCTCTTAAAACAAATCTTAATGAAATCTGTTGTCTTAGCTATAACCAAGGATAGTGAGGTATTAAACAGACAGAACCAAAAATGTACGGACTTTTAGTATGTACTAAATATGAAAGGACGTATTTCACAAGCGAAGAATTATGATTTTATTAAACTTAACATCACGCTCGCAATCCCCAAGGGTTAGTCAGAGGTATACCTCATGGTGTACTCCCATTTCGCCAGTTATTTTTGAGTATCATGCTATAGGCGGCAAGCCTATCAACCGGAAACAATTCTAGAATTATTCCTAAACTATTGATTGTTTTCCTGTAATAAACTTTGTTAATTTGATCCGTTTTAAATTTAAGGATGAGATTAAAAGTTATGGCAGAAAGATAATAAAGTTACGAACTTTTAATTGAGATTTGAATCGAGAATTGGTTTTAATTAGCAGACAGCTTAGGAGGTCTTTCTTTTGTAGTATATAGGGACCTATAGGGGAGCTGTCGTTAGAGCGATGAGCTGCCAGTGTCAAAAATTTTGTCAAATATTGAGAATGACAGATCTTGCATGCGGTTTAGAAGTGCTGATCACTATCACTTTCTTTGGTAAAATTCACCCTTAGTGTCTAATTGAACACTACACCTTTCAGAGCCATTTCGTGGTCTCTTTAAGAAACTACCCTCTCATTCGCTCCTGTTTACATGATGGCCAGATGGCCCTTACTTTTTTTAAGTATACCCATTGTGTGCATGGGTCTCAGCAGGTTGGCACCAAATCAATCAGTGTTGATATAATTTAAAATGGCGTTCAAGGCAATATGAATTGTTTTGGTCAACCAGCATGAAATGACTAGCTTTGTATGACGAAGCTATTATTATGCCGGCATGTATTCGAACAAACAAAGATATACTGTTTGGGCTGTATTTTTTATGAACCTCGGCTGGAAGGACCATTAAAATTATATTATCTTTTAGGAACAGTAGTGGTTGACCATCCATTACAAATAACGAGACCACTTCGAGCCGTTCGTGGATTTTTGACACTCGTAACGGGACGTTAGAAGCCCAAAGTCTGACAACCAGTCTTCGTGTTACCAAGTAACTGGGTTGTGGTGACTAGATAAGCAATCGCACCATTTAAAATACAGATTTTCAGCTGCATCGAGATATCTTTATTAAAATAAATGTAAGTAACACATACCTCTCGGAATATAACCTCTAAAATAAATGATAGGTTACATAGCTCATAACGTTACGAGCATAGGAAAACCGCATTTAAAAAAGGAATTGGTACCTAATCGTCTTTGAAATGATAACTAAAAGCAAAACGCATTCTGGCAATAGTTCCTTATTTTTGTTTCGGGGCCCTATTTTCAGCAGTGGCCAGTATTATGAGCTGTCTTAGAGGAAAGTAAACTGCTTTTACATATAGGAAATTACTGCAGCAGCCTGCAAAAGCGCCATTGATGGAAAAACGTGAAAACGCATACGTGAGTCCACCAATGCCTGGTTGCGGCCAAGGCTTGTATAGTAGTTTTCTCAAATAATGCGCAAAATTCAAACTAAGTAAATTAATTATAAAATCCAAAATCAATAACGAACAAGAATAATTTTTCACGCGCCAATACCAATATGTTAATTTGTTTGATTTTTTTTACTTTAAACAGCTCTCTTTGCAAGCCAGTTCGACATTTAAATAAAATTATCAAGTTACCTTCATGGTTGCCATGTTTCGACGAAAAAGTACGTTCCATTTTTAAATTATTTGACCAGTACAGCATTTTCGAATTATCTCCAAGAACGTTGTCAAAATAGTGCTCGAACTTTATATTATGTTTGAGAAAATACATTTATTTATCCGATGTTCGAGTCGATACTCGAAGAGAACAATATAGGGAAGTACAGTATTGAGTGCCTATTGTAAAATACATAACTAATGAGACTGTTCGCAGTTCCTATAACTTAGAGACCGGTAACTTGATTATAATAATAATAATAATAATAAAATTTTATTTATTTAAATAAGTTACAGACGAAAAATACATGTGTAGTTTAAAATAAAAATAGGTAAAAGATGGGTTACAACTGGTTGGCATAAGAGTAAAGACAGGTATTACATCATTACTTTGTAACCACAAGGTCTGTACAAAAAAAAAGGGTGAGCCCTGCCTCTTAAACTAGGGCGACCTGTATCTTAAGAGACAGTGATCAGCTATAAGGTATCTAAAATAAACAGGAACTTGTGAAGTGTGTCAGTTGCTGTGGATGTTTATTAATATTGTCTCACTTTTGTATGTATCTTACTTGTATGTAGTATGTATTTTTCCTAAACATATAATAACGGTAAAAACGAGGAGAGGGGAGTGCAACTCAAGAATGTAGGAGAGTGTGCGAATGTATGTAACTGCACACCCATGTGTATGGAGAGTGTAATTATGAGTGTGCAGCGATAAATAGTTGTTATTATTATTATTAAGCAATATATGTAAGTAGGGACTCGGTTTGTAAATAGTCTTGTTGAAGTAGCCATTCTGTCACCTTAGACTTTACTTGATATTTATTGAGGTCGCGGATGTTGAGGCCTATGTGAGTTTTTTTGTAAATATATGCGCTAAGTGTTTGGTATTGGTGTCTGGCGAACGACGTTTTATGCTGAGTGCCTGGGGGAATGTTGGTACGTTTGTTTGATTTCGTTTAGAATAAACGTATTATTTTTATTAATATACTTCACCGACCCAGTGGCTCCCGGTTAATGGCAAACAACATCTCGGCAGGCCAAGATAAATATGGCGGGATGAGCCGGACTTATTTAATAAAGATTAGTCCTTGGCAGCTCTGGACAGAGAGAGGTGGAAAGAGAGTATGGAGGGAGGGTGGCCTGTGCTCAGCATTGAGACATTAATGGCTAGTAATAAAAAATATTTAATTAACCATTTATTCGCACATATAAATGGTTAAAATAACGTACACACTGTTCATGAACTTATTTCTACAGAAATCTCTTTCCGCATCCCTGCGATAGGAAAGTAGATGAACAGAGATGTAGATAACGTGTATATTATATTTTAGGAACGGAAGCTGTTTCAAGGTTCCGAAGGTTTAACATAGACCTTTGTTGTTATTAAAATTTCTGTAATTCCTCTACTTTCGAGTTACTTATTAGTTATTTTTACTAGGCGTTATCAATTTATTTTTTATACTTAAAATGTTAATGATAATGTCGTAATTACGACGTTACTGTACCGTTTACTCCATGAAAATAATTATCTTTAATTTACATATTTTTGCACTTTGTTTACATTGTAAACTATTTATAAGTAACAACATTTTTTTAACACAAACACTTGGAATTTATGCGTCATGAATTCACTAAAGGAACATAATGTAAACTCGCGAAAATAAAGTGAAAAGAAAATACGGCGTGAAAAGGAAAAACGCGCGAAAATCGTCAAACGGGACGTCTGACCTCGAGCATAGCTGTCGTGCCACTGAAGGAAAACCAAACACGTGGTTCCTCATTCAACAACACACAAACGGCATTCAACCTAAGCACCACATAATAAAGGTCAATTTGAAAAACACCGTTCTAAAATTTAGCTGGAGAAAATATAAGCATGAATAAAATCATGCATTCGACATCAGACCATATACTAATATCAATAGAGTGAGTTATGACTTAGCAAGTGGCCATCAAGTACTTTTCAAATATGGAAAAGTTGACAACTCGTGAAATTTCGTCACCGCGCATCGGTCGGAAGTTTTCGCTCGTTAGCAAAAGCTTTTTTGAATGCTGTTGGTTTTCCGAATGTGGAAAACTACACAATTGTATAGCCCTCGTAGGGCTCCCTCGTAGGGCTTAAAATTAAAATTGCAATGGCAAATTGATGAATGGTTTGTCATAGCTGCAAATATAAGTTGGTAATATGGTACAACATTATTTTGGTAATGATGTGAGAAATATTCATGAACGGTAGAATTTGTGTGGAATTCATTGTTTACGAGCGAAGTCGTTGCAAAATAATACGGGATCGCCTGGATTGGTCCCGATTGACTTAAAACGGTCTGTTGATCAAAGGACCATGAATAGAAAAGTTATTTTACTCACACAGTCATAAATTCGACTTAGTACTTGTGTATCTATCACAAGCCTCTGTCGGCGACTTCAACCGCGTGAAATTTCTTGTTTTAACATAAAATATATCCGTCGGCACTCCGAAATACTTCGCAATAGTCGGCAGGCTTTCCTTTAGTGAAAGAATGTTCATATTCAAAGTCACAAATTTCTTTAAAATGGCTTTGTTTAAATTACAACATAAATCAAAAACCCTTAATGGCGGTAAGCTGTCATTTTGGTTGATTAATGACGTTTGACACGACGAAAGTGACTGAAGTGTCAGCTAACAATTCTCTGCCTATGTTCAATGGTCGATCTATGGATGACTGTCGTTGTTTTTAAGCACAGAGTAACTAAATCCGCTATGACGCCATGTTGAAAGTCGATGAAAATAATTGATAAATATCAACTAACTACCACAAAAGTACCAACACATTTAAATGAATTGTCTGTATTTTGCACGAACTCTATGGACTCTTTTTCTTGATCTATTGTACATAGACGGGGTCCATTTTGAAACATATCCTTTTACCTATTTATAATATTAGTGTAGATAGTTTAAATATCGACGTATAGAGTTGAATCAATAATTACGGCAATTTATTACAACCAATACATTTATCATCTTACAGAAGAAACTATCTTAATTCCCATGAGAATTTTACCCTTTTCTTTCCATTCAGTCAGGTAAATAAGACTTGGTTTCTTAAGCACATAGATTTCTAATAATTAACCGTCGAATGGCTGAACGTTTGCTTATGAATGTAAGCATTTCATTTCAATTGAATTTCAATAGGCATGGTTGCCTGATGATTCATGGGGCATTTAGTAATGTATAGAGTTCCGTTGCCAAAGTTTGATAGTTAAAGTTCGATTAAATACACCGCAGTTGGCGCGAATATGTAAACACTGGCGTAGCTGAAGCAGATTCTAATAGTAGTATTACAAATCGACATATTAATACCTAGTAGGAGCTTTGGACGCAAGGATCAATCTGGATATTTTAATAGCAGGAAAAACTCCTGTCTGGATTTTTCAGACCTAGATTTGACTGTTACCATTTCCTTGTTTTAACCCCCGACGCAAAAAGAGGGGTGCTAAAAGATTGACGTGTCTATCTGTGTACCTGTGTGTCTGTCTGTGGCTAATGAAAACATCAAACAGACGCGGCCCAGCAATAATACGAAAAATACAATGCATAAAACAAGATGTATAAAAAAGATATATTTCTCTGACAACAATCTGAAACTAGCGCAGGAGGCGCTAGTTTATATGTGTTGCAGGAGCCAGTGTCCTCTCGTAATACAAAGACACATTTTCTTTTGGTTTATGGTAACACAAAAAAATAAAATAAAAAGGAAATATTTTTTTACACTTTAGACTTACTTAATGCTTTAAAAATGATTTATTAACAAAGAATACAATCAATGTGTGAATAAATGAATACTTTTGTATTTTCATTAGTTTTCCCCCGACGGAACGATGCTTTGATCAAAATATTACCCAATTTCTTTTTTTCCCCTATTGAGGTTTCTGTTTGCGTCGAGGCTTTTTTAAATTAAACTTCTTAACATAACATAACATCACGCCCATACTTCTGGTCTAATAAAAGGCGAGTATTTTGCCATCAACCGGACACAAATCTAGACTCCAGGCTGCTACTGTGAAATTCTTGATGGCAAAACCCAATAACACTTTGCCCGACCTAGGAATCGTACCCAGGACCTCGTGCTCAACCATAACGACCACTAGACCAACGAGGCAGTAACGTTATTCTATGTGATACTTGTTATTATGTGATATAATATTCCTCGATGGTGGAGTCGCTACAAAAACTAAAAAGGACCAAAAAAGCTAGCAAACAAAATAAAAACTACCGTCAGTCAAGCATTATGTCCAATTCCGCTTTGTCCAGTTCTCTGCAATATATGATTAACAAGCTAATACACGGTGTGTATATTTAGAATTAAGTATTAACCGAGAACGTTGTCTTTAAAACGATCGCTCTTAGCGATAACACCGCCCATAGTGTCCTGTGTAAAATTTCTACATTTAAATCCTGTAATTCTTTAGGTATACATAATAAAGAATAAACTATTCCATTGTATCACCAACTATATCCACCATTTTCAGCATTTTACGTCTATAATTTTTCATTTCCGGTGTCCCCGGGGTCTGGATTTGTGCCCGGTTGATGGCAATAGGCTCACCCCCTATTATATGGGACTTAAACATTACTGATGAAATGTGGGATTACTATAGATGCACCACTGCCTTACCCTTTTAGGGAACTCAGGCGTGATGTTAAGTAGATCTGTGTAATTTTACATTTCAAATTATTTTTCATGATCTCGTTCTTCCTTTGTTTCAAGTCTATCTACCACAAGGACAACGATTCTTATTCTAAAATATTCAAACGTAGAACATACACTATACCACGGCACACAAATTCGCGCAAGTTCCACTTGAATGCATTCAGGTGCCCGTTCAGCGTACCACGATCTGATACACACAGTACGGAAGAGTCTGCAACTCGCACGTTTAATATTAGTTGAATTGAATTTATATTTTGTTTTTCAAAGTAATACATGTCTTTTTACGTACTATCCAAATGGGTATTGAAGGACCAAAAATGGGGTTATTCTAGGACCATTGAAATTTTATATTTAGCTTGGAAAATGTGTAGGAAGCTTGTTACTGCAGCAACTGAATTGGGTTACCATTAAGAGGGATGCGCTAAGGTAACCCGTAAAATTCAAATTAACTTAAGTTTTTTTTTTCAATCTGCAACTCAGGATTAGGTTGTATGTCGATTAAAGTATGATTCACGACCGTAACAAATATGTATTTAGAGAATAATAATCATTAAAATCAGTAATACAACTTCTTTAGTATTCTTTAGTGTAATCCTCAAATGTCAAGATTTCATGAAAGAAAAAGTCATTCAATAGTATTGTTCTTCAAGAGTAACGAATAATATGGGTGACTTTAATTATTAACATTCTGTGAATACAAAACTTGCTTATTACGGTCGCGAATCGTATTTTTATCAATATACAATGTAATAATGACTAGGAAATTGGAAAAAAACGTGAGAAAATTTGAAATTCGAGGGCTACCCGGGCACTTTCACCTTAAAGAGTACCTATTTAGGAACCTATGCTGTCCCACTGCTGGACAAAGGTCTCACCCATACTTATCTATCCGTCTATGTCTGCTGCCTTTTGCGGCCAATCAGTCAGTGCAGTCCCATTTCAGCCTCGCAGTCTTATCGCCAGCATCGGCCTGTCTCCGAGCGTATTGCTGTGTTGTGAATTCGATACTTAAAACAAGTTTTCATTTTCATAATTTATTTGATCACTTCCTCTGTGCCCAAAATGCTCGATAGCATGTTCGACATCCAAACGATCCATACACCACAAAACAAAAATAGAAAGCATTCCAGTACACACGTAGTTACTTTTTTACGACACAATAAAATAAAACATATCTGCATTTTGACGAAACATCATAAGATCAGTCTTCAGACAGACGGGCGTGTATGATGTATTCTGACGAATTAATTTAAATCTCATGTGAATCGTAAACTACGTTTGTTTTTAAGAGTTCCGGTACTGAATAGACATATTTTTTGTAAATAAATGAAAGAGTAAAATGGTGATGTAATAATTACGATGGAATTGAATCCTCTAAGCACACTGCTGTAGGAATCAGGTCTAGGCTATCGGTTGAAGAGAGGTGGTCTGGTCATATCTCCCCTTCTGTTCATGGATGACTTGAAAATCTTTGCCCCTACAAATTGCAACTGATGGAGCTACTGAAGGTAACTGAAACATTCAGTAGCGCCATCAGAATGGAATTTGATGTGTCCTCGCTTAACATGCATGATTGAGGAGAGATTATGGAATCTGAAGGTATTCAACTTTCGGATGCCATACACCTTAGATCCCTCTCTTCTTCCGAAAACTATAAATATTTGGGTATGTCGGAAGCGTTAGGCATCAACGTTAGTAACATGAAGCAATCGTTGAAGGAGCGCTTCTTTGGCCGCCTGAAGAAGATAGGCGGGTCCGCACACTTCTGACCACAAATCGGATGCATCACCCACGATCATCGGTGATGAGACTGTACATCCCGCGAAAGTGCGGGGGGCGAGGCTTTTTAAATGCGAAGACCCTCACAGACAACCGCGAGGTGTGCAGTCTCAGGGAATATTTTTTAAAAACCGAAGTGGGTATGCACCGCGATGTGGTCGCAGTGGACAAGGGGCTAACCCCGCTCTCCATGGCTAAAGGGAACTGGCACAAACCTGTGGTACTTACTTCCGATGACCGCAAGGCGGTATGGCAAAGCAAGGAGCTTCACGGGCGCTTCTATCGGTCTCTTCATGAGCCTGATGTAGATTTCCTAGCGTCCGTATCCTGGCTACGTTTTGGTGACCTTTTCGGGGAAACTGAAGGTTTCGTCTGTGCAATTATGGACGAAGTTATCTTGACGAATAACTACCGGAGACATATTATGAAGGACGGGACGGTTGACGTGTGTCGGGCATGCCACCGTCCAGGTGAGTCCATCAGACATATTATCTCTGGTTGTTCTCGTCTGGCTAACGGCGAGTACTTGCACAGGCATAACCAAGTAGCCAGGATTATTCACCAGCAACTTGCTTTGAAATATAAACTTGTGGATTCTGAGGTACCGTATTACAAGTATGTGCCCGACCCAGTTCTCGAAAATGACCTTGTCACGTTGTACTCCCAGTATCGGTCTATCATTACTGACAGGACTATTATCGCTAATAAGCCTGACATAGTAGTGATAGATCGATTAGCAGGCCGCACAATGATTATCGATGTTACCATTCCACATGACGAGAACCTCGTGAAAGCTGAGAAAGAGAAACAAATTATATATCTCGACTTAGCACACGAGGTTGTTGACATGTGGAATGTGAGCTCGGCTCTCATTGTGCCGATTGTCGTATCGGCCAATGTCCTGATGGCAAAAAGCCTCGACCAACATCTCTCGAGGCTTTCGTTAGGCGGTTGCCTGATTCAGAAGGCAGTACTCCTTGATACGGCTCGCATTGTGAGGAGGTTCCTGTCTCTGGAGCCCTAACCGCTACCGGCGAACCACTATTTTTTATATTTTTAAATGTTTATTTAAGTTGTTTTATAAAAATATTTAAAAATGTAGCAAAATAAGGATAAAAATAAATAAACGACATAATAATCCATTTATTTTCAGGCGACACTGGCCCATAGATAAATACCTTAACCTAAACATACATATATTTATCTTATACAAAACGTGTGTTAATGAAAAAGACTTAAGACTATGTTGGTAGCACTTCACTTTGCACTAGCTAGACTTTGTGCTGTCTTGTCCGCCGAAGCGACGGAACACCACATCCTGCGGCCAAAAGCCTTCTTCCATGACAAGGGGCAGGTAACAATTCGGCACGCACACCACGACCGCCTTAAAATTGACGTTGCGGCGCGACTCCAGTAACGGCACCCTCGGCATGTACCTTATCTTCTGGCGCACGTACTCAATGATATCCTTCGCCTTAGTAGTGTAGTGCAGGCGGGAGATGTACACTGGAGTGTTCGGCTTTGCGGCACGCAGGCCTACTTCGGTGCTTTACCGTTGCAGTTGTTTTTAGTTTGCGATCGGTGCTTCTTCTTTTTAATTTTAATTATTGTGAATGTGAAGACATTGTGGATTTGTCGTTTCTTAAATTCATTTTTTTTATTAGTTTTAATCATGGTCTGGCAGTTTGAGTAATTTATTTATATTTCCACAACCACTGCTATCATTACAGGAAAAATCCTTATGCGGTAGCGTGGTCCTTGTTATACTATCTTAAATAACATAAAACATACAATAATACTTTTGTGAATTCATTCATAGAGCAGGAAAGTCCTTTCTTTGGTAATGTTCGTCGAATCGTTTAGCTCCTTTAGTTCTGTATTGAGCTGCATGACAACTGACAAATGTGTGCACTGACTGGACAGGTACACTCATTCTGTGTGGTTCTTTCCTCAAAAGACCATTTCAGACATCAATCCACATGGTCTTCACATGACCTGACCAAGATTATGTTTGGACTTTAAAAGAGACTGTGACCTCTGAGTTTGATTCGGCCTTTCTTCTCAGAGTAGTCAGATAGGAAACGCCGATCTCATCTAGTTTTTAAAATATTTTTGACGTGTAAAAGGGTTTTTACAAACCTACTTACAGAAAATAAATAATTTATCGTTATCATTTGATAATATACATTATACATTCTACACTGGGCCTTACGATGTTAAAATATTATGTTCACTGCTGCAGATGTTTCTCTTAACATATATAGCATAGGCATAATCAGCCTATATTGTTTCCACTGCTAAGACACAGGCATCCTCGCTTCAAGAGGGAGTGGGCCATAATCTACCACGCCGGCCCAGGTCACATGTCTTCGACTTTTTGGTTCTAGGGCGTGCCGTATCCTCATGTTTTCCTTCACCGTTTTGAGAGCAATGGTAATGGTTTAATTCTCACAAAGTAAAGCGCCTGTCAAGGGTCTCACCTACGACCTACAAATCGTAAGTCGGGGCTGTTACCACTGGGCCACAATACCGCCTGCGCAGATTTATTAAGTGACTCTTATACCTTTACAATGCTTGATCTTAAGAGACTATTTTTACTACTATTTTCACACATCATCTGCCTTCCTTTCACAAACATTTCGGGTTGGCTTCCAGTCTGACCGAATGCAGCTAAATACTAGTATTTACGTGGAGTGACTGCCTACCTGACCTCCACAACACTGTTACTGGGTAATACGATGCCCCTTGGTGGACTTTATTATTTTGCCTACTGATTCTAGACTTAAAAAGTTAATCAAATCATCATGGCAAAATAGTTCAAAGGCAGATATCACCCATTTCTAAATATCAACAAAACAAAAACTCTGAAATCGCAAGAAAGAAGCGGCGCGATTGAACTCTCTTGGTAATTGCGACAACAAACCGGATGTTTTCAGATTGAAGCTGTTAAAACATTCACGTTCATCTAATGTTAGACGAATTGTTAGTATAGAGTTTATTATTAGATTTCTATTCAGAAATCTGTATGATATCACTTACTTGGAAGTTATTAGTCGAAAGTGAAAGAAGGTCATGAATATTCTCGTGGCACCATTTGTCACGCGATTTCAGTGTTTCGTGCTTTTTGGCAATATTTTATTTAATTAGGCTAACCTGTATCGAACCTAAACTTTGTATTTTAATATTTTCTATTCGAGCTTTGTTCATACATTTATGATACTGTGGCGGCATCTACAATGCAACATGCAAACTACGCATTACACTGCATCTCGTAAGCGAGTAAACTTCGCTCCTCGCGCAGGGTTCCTTGTTGACTACAGAACCCTTAAAAGCGGAATATATTTCATGACTCAAACATCAGCATGAAAAACTTTTCCCGTATACACGTGCCGGGGTTCCTAATCCTTCCAACTTTCGATCAGTAACTTTCATTCTTACGTCGAATGGAGCTCCATCAGGTACTGTATGTTTGTACATACAACTTTAAACAGAAGAACCACTTTTGTTGGAAGTGATATCACGCAGGCACACATGGTTAGTAGTCCAGGTGATAGACCTTTCGGATTTATAGTCTTTGTTTGGTATATCCCGGTCCTACTGTATCCGAAAACAAGCACTAATATTATACATAAGTTTGTTTGTTATGCTTTCGTGAATAAACAGCAGAACGGAATAGGTTGAAATTTGGCAAACAGGTAGACCATGACTTGATGAGAAGGACAAAGGCTACTTTTCATCATAGTTCGCAGACGAAGTCTTGGGTAACAGCTACTATTGAAATTATTGACGAAAATAATTGACCAACCCATTGGTGAAAACACATTGCTTAGGGTTGCTGTCCATCTGGTGTCACGCTGTAGTTTTGCTGAATGTTTAATCGTTTCACCACCTACTAAAGGATTTTTAACTCATGAAGGGACACGCGTTTTACTTGTGGTAACTAAGCATACAAACATGCTGTGAATGTGTGCGTTAAGACGAATAGCGTCACCACATAACACACACACACACACTTCCGACTTCTCCATCGTCGCGGTACCTTACATACACATTCACAGCGTGTTTGTTCACTTAGTAAACAGAAGTAAAGCACGTGTGGTCCTTCTATCCGCATATTTCATGTAATGTGTATAAGCATCTATTTTTGACGCACGAAGGTCACTTTCAATAAACAATACAGCGAGCAGGTGTGCGCGGTGTGTTTAATTAATTATGTATTTTTACATCATTTCCATTGATTAACGAATAGTTTCGCGAGATTGGGAGTGATGGGAACCGTTCTTGATTACGTGTTTGAGATTGACTTTCGTGGGTGTTTTGTTAAAAAATTCGAGGAACTAGAATGTTTCATGCAGATTTGATGAAATTAGAAACTAACAGTTACATTAGAAATTAAAGAAATCTGCAATATTAACGCAGTTCATCATCTTAAAGCCCTTGTTCCATGTTACTTTCGATCGGCGTGTCACGCTTCCTTCTTTCACTCTCCCCGGTCAATGGTCACGCTATCACTCACTCCCTTCTCTTTAATATAATTCCTCGCACAATCCATTCATCTTTTCTTTGGCATTCCTCTCCCTCTCCATCCAGTAACATTTTTATTCATCACTATTTTAGTCGTATGCGTTTCCTCCAAACTAATCAGTAACTAGTCGAGGGAGGTTAGACGTGATTTAATGCTGTGTGTGTTATTGATCACAATGTTAACATGCAGTATCTGATAACACTATCGGTAATGCTGACTGATAAAAATATGCTCTAACTTACCTTGTAGGGGACTTACAACAATAAAACCTTTTAAGTAGATTTTCAACATTAAACTCAAAAATGGTCCTTTGTTTCCAAAATCATCCAAAATTAATTATTCATATTTCTATTTGCATTCCATCCAGAAATGTGGTATGTTTGTTAACTGCTTACGAAGAATTCTTTGACAATATATTTCTATATTAAACCCTCATATAAGTTACTTTCAGTTAATAAAACATTCTGAAGGATTATTTGGTGAATAAAAAAATACATAAAGGATGCAGTGACACTACACAGGATGAAAAAAGATCCTTCACGAATCGTTCGTCTATGCTTTCTGGACATCAAAATAAGTGATTAATTGCATTAATAAATGCTTGTAAACGACTTTTATTTTTGGTATGAAAATTCGATATTTACGGTAGTGCGCAAACGGAAAACATTGTGCTTCAGTTTTAAAAGTTAAATTATTTTAACATTTAAAACTTTTCGTCACAAATCATACAAAAGTTGCAATTTTGACCTTCAATATCTCCGAAACGAGAAAGTTCCCAGGTATGGGTCCAGTCAGTCAGATAACGGGAAGAACATTACTATTGGCTTCATCTGGGGTATTTATATACCCGATATATCGAAGGCAGATATAGTATCTGCCTTCGACATTCGCGTATTAACTAAATAAGTAAGATCGGGTAGTGCAAGCAAAAAAATAACATTCTGTAACACAATATACACGTATATTAACAAAGCTAATACAATTTTACAAACAAACAAGCAGTGAAAAGATACATTTATAAAATGAATGGAAATAAATTCAAACTACAGAACATCTACGTGTGACACTGATTTAAAATGTATTTGTATTAGTCCTAAAAGACTCCAAAAGGCAGGGACTTCGCGACCTCGCTACGTAAATTTTCTGTTTATATTCTGTTGAACTTGTCATGTCATTAAGTGTTTTTCAGTATTTTTGTGTGTGCGACTCGTTTGTTTTCACAACTATAATATGTTTGTTGACAGTTAGAAAAACACCAATTTTGTTTTGTAGAATGGTCGTGAATGAAATATCAAAAACCAACATAAATTTGTAACAATAAATTATTGTTAATGAGAAAGTAAGTTTGTTTGTTTGTTACGCTTTCTGGGTAAAACGGCTGAACGGATTTGGATGAAATTTGGCACACAGATAGGCCATGACCTGGGTAAGGATAAAGGCTACTTTTCATACTGAATGGCAGAGGAAGTCTCGGACAACAGAAATAATTGCGTAAAATAAAGCCATTGGTCATGTGACATGGAACGCGAATCAGAGCTAACTATATAACGTCACAAGGAAAATACTAATTATATAGTTTCTCAAAAACTGACAACTAGTCTGTTGTAAGGACAAATACATCATTATGTTGAACATAAAACCATGTCCCATGTAGTGTTCCCCGTGAAAATACTACTTTTGTTTCATATTAGTTCAAACAAAACAATTGGAAACGCTACAGTTACTTTAATGCGAAACATGTCTTTAAAATATTATATAAAGAGGGTGGGTAAACTACCTAACGGTAGTAGCGTTTCAGGCAAGCAATCCAGCACTACTGCTCAATGTTAAAAGGTAAGGATTAAAATTGGTCCTTCGAGTCAAAGTACCTATTGGATTAAATAATTTCTACAACTAATGTTGAACTAAGACTTTGATGTCAAATAAAGAAATTTCCGTTGAGCTCCATAAGTCCTAAGTTGAATAAGATTGTTTCCTCAAAATATCATTTCAAACACTAATGTAGGTACATGGTCTTCACATGATCTGACCAAGATTATGTTCGGACTTGAAAAGAAACTTTGGCCCGTGATTTCGTCTCAGCTGTGTAGTCAGCTAAGATATGTCGACTATATCTAGCTTGTTTTAATTTTTCCATATAGAACGTGTAAAAGTGATTCCAATTTCCTATTTACAGAATAAACCATTTCATTTCCTTTTTATTTCTATATGGCCTGTAGTATTACGACTACAACTTAATAACATTTCTATTTTATGCATATTTTTTGAAAATTCGTGACTGCTCCTCGTATAAAAAACAACGAAAGTGAAGTTTTTTTATATCTGAATTGACGTCAATATAGGCCTTAAAAGTTTCCAAAGCCGTTAGAACACAGTATACTAAATTAAAGTTAGAGCAGAATAAAATAGAATAGAATAATATTTATTTGCTAAAAAACATGGTATAAAAAGATGGTAAAATACAACATAACAAGCGCATACATGTTTCTGCTTAACCGTTATAAGCGTACAAATTTTAAAGCACATTTAACATTAACTGTCAAAGAAGTCTTTGACACTATAAAAACTATGACTACACAACCATTCATGCAATTTATTTTTGAAACATCTTATATTTAATGTCTTGAGATTACTTGGTATCTTATTATATATACGTACACACATAGCTAAACAACTTTTATTATATTTAGCTAGTCTCGGAAGTATATCCAGTACGAGCCTGTGGGGGTCTCGTCGGTTACGAGGATATAAATCTTCTGCATTATTAAATAATTCCTTATGCTTCCTTACAAACATACATGTTTCATATATGTAAAGAGACGGTAGCGGCAACAACCCAAGCTTTTTAAATATCGGCCTACAGGATTCATCAGGTCGAAGACCGTGTATTGCTTTAATGCATTTTTTTGTGCAATAAATGCTCTATTTTGTTCTGTGCTATTACCCCACATTATCAAGCCATAGCGGAGCACCGATTCGACGTATGCATGGTAGGACGTTATTGCCGTTTTAACGTTTGTTATATTTCTGACTTTTTTAAGAGCATATACGAACTTATTTATTCGTTTGGAGACGGTATCAATATGTGCTTTCCAGTTTATGTCTTGATCTAAAGTTATGCCTAGAAATTTAGTTTGCATCACTTCATCAATTTTATGTATATTCATTTTAATATTGTATTTAGCATTATTAGATTGATTAAATTGAATATAAACCGATTTTTTAAGATTTATGGATAAATTATTTCTATTTAGATAATCAATTAGTATTTCAATAGTGTTATTAATATCAGTCTCATGATCATCAATCGTATTATTTTTCCTATCAGTAGTTACAATAATAGAAATATCATCAGCAAATAATATACATTTATGATGGGTTATATTAATTATAGATTTTATGTATAAAAGTAATAAAATTGGGCCTAATACACTTCCTTGTGGGACGGCATTTTTGTTGAACTTGAGTTCGGGTGAGTGTGGTATCATGTCATTATTTATATCCACTTTTGTAATGGTAACCCGCTGTCGTCTGTTATTTAGGTATGTCGGTATCAGTTAGAAACTTGGGCCCAACAAAACCCTGAAGATTTACTTAATCCTTCCAACAACGCGTCGAAAGGTATTTCGTTCGTTTTACCCAAAAAGTAACAAAGAACTAACGTAACGAAGAACGTTTATATTTTTGGGTCCTATTTAAACTTTTCCTGACAGCATTTATATCACAATTACCAGTAGGGTAGAATGTAGTTTTTCTTGTTGTTAAAGTAATATTCATTACCACGTAGTCTGTATTGTTTCAAAAAGCATTCTTAAGTCTTTGGCTAACCCATTGTGGGTCAACTTTATGGCCATGGGGTCCGAGTGCTCATCGATTATATCCGGGCATCGACGAGCGTTCTGTCGACTCTTCACCTAACCAGAGGATTGGAAATAATCAGCATCCAACGTGACAATGCTGCAATCCAGCCTTTGGGCACTTTTCCATTAACAGCGATGCGTACGGATTTTTTGATGCCCTTCCCATTTATTTAATATTTATACTTGTACATAATATACAGTTAAAGCAATTTTGTTTTAATGAACGAAGGGATTCGGGACCATGATACTACTGAATCCATGGTAAAGGTTGCCATCAGCTACTGATCGAAATAAATGTATAGCTTCAATATCTCCGACAAGAAAATCTATGGTCGAATCATATTATTGCAGGAAACTTTATTCATATACCCCAATTAGAAACAAAAGTTAAGCTTCAGGCATGCTGAAACTACAGCGATCAACTGAAAGCCTGCAATAAGGCTTACAGCCAATATTTATCGAAAACTTGGCAAGCTGTAAATAGGTTACTACTAAGCCGTCAGAGGCTTTTCTTAGTGGATCGTGAAAAACTTTTATGGTAGTTATACAACGTGTAACAGAATAAATGGAAGACCTCAGACACACCAATTAAAATATTAAAATAGAAGACTAAAATAACATGTGTTTATAAATTTGAATAAACTAAACCACGTCAAGGATGAGTTGCCTATGACACTAAAACGCAGGCTCATGGACATGTGTATTCTTCGAGTCTTAACCTATGGCGCACAGACTTGGTCTTTGACTATCATCCAGAAGACCAAACTCAAGGTCTGCCAGCGAGAAATGGATCGGAGTGTGCTATGCGTTAAATTAAAGGATCGTGTTCGGAACACAATACTGTGCTCCAAAACAAAGATAGCTGGCGTGGCTCAAAAGGCTGTCCAACTTAAATGGAACTGGGCAGGATATGTTTGCCGCATGTTGACCAAACTGTGGGCCCAAATAACACAGAACTGGTGCCCTGAGACAGTGAGGCGGGGTCGCGGCAGACCATGTAGGAGATGGCAGGACGAGCTCGACAGGTTCCGTGAAAACCGGAAGGAGGACGCGCAGCGAAAAAAACACGTCAGTTTTTATATTTAATTAATTTTAATATAATTGTCCCGAATAAACGTAAAATGGTAAAAAAAGTAAATACGCTAGGCCATTTTAGTAGCCCCTATTGATCTAAGAGAACGCAGAACTTTACTTAAATTAATGATTTTATTAACTTGATAGGACGCGGTGGTTCTAATTTAATTATATAATAGTATAAAAGTTTTTTGGCAAAAATTTACAAAAAATTAAAAAAAACAGAAATAGATTCCCGAATTTAAAAAAAAAAAAAAATAGAAGCCGATTCTTAACAAAACACTTTCAGGTCTTGCTTTCAAGTTGTAACAGAATTTGAAGAATTTGTCCTGCGGTGCATATACGTAAATAATTGTGTTGTAAAGTATATTGTATCCAAAACGGGATGCATGTAATTTGTCATTGGTTTCGATTTTACCGCTCCAACCAGAACAAAGCAATTACGCTTGGTGGCAGAAATAGTATACTGCTTACAAACTAAAATCTTCTAAAATACCTAGGATCAAGTAACCATTGCAGGTTTCCTATATTTAGCCCGTCGGTAACCTTGAACTGCGGATGTTGGTGAGACCACAAGCTTCCGTCTCTGTTACAATATTATACTGTTTACGTAATAATTAACTGCTGGTTAAATGGTTTCCTGGATGGTTTGCGGTTGCTGGACTGGTGTTTCATGGGCACTATTGTATAGTTTGTATATATATAGTTTGTTTATAAGTAGTGTGCAGTGTGTTTCAAACAATACAATAATTTGAAAAGACTAAGATGTTAAGAAATCACGACAAATCAAAATGTTCGATTCGTCGAAATCAGAAAGAAAACTGTAATACTACCATTCGTGCATTTCGTCCGTTTTGGCTCGCAATATTAGGATGCAAAAATGTAGATTTTAATAATCGACATTTTTGTTTGTCTCATATTTACACATCTAGGTACGTCGTGGTCAAACACGCGTTAGTAGTACCTAAAACTTGAAGTACGAAAACTGCCCATACAGCTACAAAATAAAGACGAAAATCAAATTGCTTAATTGATTGACTGTGCTTGGAACAACACATTAATAATCACATACGATGTATCTTTTCACTCACTTACTTTATACAAGTTGTGCTCGAATACAAAAATACCATCATTGTCTTTGTGTACGTAAATTTTGCCCACCTAATCTGTATAAGTATTATAATCAATAATACTATTACCGGTACTCAACTAACCATAAATTAGGTTTTTATATCATTATGACCGATAGGAAACTGTCAATCCAAATTTATTAAGACGTATTATTTTCACAGTATGATTAACCATCATAAATTAAACTTTCCGTTGAAATGACAAAAGTATCTAAATCTAATTAAGGAAATGTTTCTTAAACATTGCCGTCAAAAATGTCTTCTACGTTATACAGAAACTTCACTCTTTGTGCTCAATAAGGCACGCGTAGAAGTAAACGTAAACGATGTCAAACAAGAAGTTGAAAAGAGTAAACAGTATATTATATTTCCACTCACTTATAATACCCACACGTGTGTTGTGCTTGAATTCCGAATAAACTTACGTAGGTCTTTAGAATTACTCTGAAGTTAGTTTTGTCCATCTCGTATGTATAAAATTCAATATTAAAATGTTGAAGACCAACCAATTTAAATAATATATACATTTAAATTCACAAATATATTCCGTTAAATGATCTTCTACGAGTACAAAACCTTCACCTATTGTGCGCAATCAGGCACGCATAGAAATAAACGTGAACGATATAGAACGTGAAGTTGACGAGAGTGAACAATGTATCTTTCCACTCACTTGTTGTGTAGCCGAAGTCATCTTCTTCTTCAGGGTCCGCCTCCTTTTCTTCTTTGCTGCGTTTCACGGCTCCAGCTGAAGCTCGATCGATCTAGAGGAAGAAGGAGACAACTATGAGATCTTGTTAACTTCTTAAAAGTATCAGAACCACAAGTTTTAATGAATCTAAGGGCCAGTTTTTCATGCCCTAATATCAAATTTAAAAAATTGGTCCTTGTCTTTGTGGGTTATAAATCTGTTGGGTAAGAGGTTACAATAGACAGTGGTCAAACATTCTCGGCGAAGCAGAATTTTTAGTAAAAAATACCAGTTAATTAAAATGAAATTCGAATAGATGATAGGAGTTCATCAATCTTGTAACATTTTTTCGCGAGTACCTCATTTTGTGAATCTTCAAACAGTGTTTAGACAAAATCAGTCAAAATGTTTTACCCTCAGGACATGTTACTTTAGGATGACCATTTACGTAAATAAAATATTTAGGGATTATATCATTATTTGCAACAACGACAACATCAAATTTAAAATTGTGCTCTGTACCTATGTGAACACAACACGATCTAGCCCACCTGATTACAGCTCATGTCAAGTAAAACATCCGCATTCAGCGACAGTTGGATATGGGGTAGTACAATGTAAGGCCTGTCACACCTAAGTACCATCATTCGTCAAGGCAACACCCTCTTACTCACCTCGTTTCCTTTATCAGAATACGTCCTGCCCTGCAGGTCTCTCTCGTCTTCCTCGTCACTACTATCGGAGTCATCTGAGTACACCTGTTTAGCAGTTTCTTCTGAAGGTGTACTGTCTACTGGTTTCTCTGGGTCACTTTCAGCTTCCTTTTCTTCGTTAGCTTCTGATGTAACTGTTATCTGTACAGGAGATAAAGAGGTAAGACATAGAAACGAAGAATTGTATTTTTATCTTTGTTTTCAAAACTCATGAATTTGGTTTTGAAAGCCAAATACGATTTTTTACACTTTTTTGCATATGGTCTTATAAGTATAAATATCATTAATTTTATACATATAAAGGTGGTTTTGATTTAATAGACAATAAGGGGGTAATAAGTACGTATAGAGAGAAGTTTGTATTTTCTGATTTATGTTATAAGTATTTTGTACCTATTTCAACTTCTCATGTACTTCTAGTGTTTATCAGTGGAAACTTGTAAATGGCCTTCAATGTTGTATCGTTTAAGGACACTGACATGAATGATGATTTTGAAAAAGGATCAAGTCACGACCTTGTCAAAGACTGAATGACAAAACTACTGACAAAAGCTGATCAAAGCAATAGAATGAATCAATTAGATGAGAAAGTCTGTCTTATTGAAGGCAATGCTAGAAAAAGGAGAAAACTTGTTGCGCCGACCCCAAGTAACTTGAGACAAGGGCAGTAAGACGATGTTGATGGTGATTTAAGGAAATGCTTATTTCAACATTTCTACCCACAGAACATTGAAACATGAACATGGAACTAATACTTCTGGAATAATGTACCTTTATATCATGCTGCGGTGTTTTATTGTCCTTCGATGGCGGCGCGGGGGACTTCCTCGCGGCCGCGGGGGACGCGGGGGGCGGGGGCGACGCCTCCACGTCGGAAGAGTCTGTGTTCTGTTAACAGGATTATGATTATAACAGTGAAATTGAATAGTGAACTATGTTTTTAAAGAAAGAGAAGAATGTTTGAGAAGAATGTTTAAAATACAGAAGGTCTGCAGTAACATTGTCTACAAATAAATCAGTCACATTCATTTAGTTGGCTTCGTGTGTGGCTTATTGAAGACCTACTCGAGAAAGCCTAAATAAGACTGAGCTTAACATTTTATTGATATCAGAAGGATGGCTCCGGTATGGTATCACTGTAAGCATTTTTATCCATCATTCAAATGCCTCCTGAAAACGCCACTAACATTGCTTATTAACTCGCTATCAAGAACCACTTTTGAGGAACTCTTTAATTTAAACATCACAACATTACGCCTTTATTCCTCGAAAGATTGAACAGAGGTGGCACCATCACTACTCCTACATTTCGCCAGATATGTTATTGTGCAAGTCTCATGTAATAGGGGGCGAACCTATTGCCACTAACCGGACACAAATCCAGGCTCCGAGCTGGTACTGAAAAATTCCTGATGGAAAGCCCAATAAGTGTTCATACACACGAGCGGCACGCGTCAACGACACAGGCAATTGCAAACAACAACGTGCCGCTCGTGTATTTGAACACCGTACTCAAATAAAACCTCATGCTAAGCTGTGACGTGATCATCGAGGCAGTCTTTCTTCTTTCAATCATTAATTTTTCATCATTAACTGATGTTTTTCTCACCCATGCAAGTAGACTCTGCACTGTTAGAGTAACAGTATCGCCAGCTGCCTTGATGAGCTGCACCGCTCGCTCATGCTGCGCTGACCTCACGCATACTCCGTCCACTTCCAGGATACGGTCGCCTGTCTGTGGGTAATAATGTGGTCAAGATACTATCCCACTGGTGATAAAGGTGACTACGCTACTGTTGATAAAGTATTCTTCCTAGGCAGGGGAAACAAATGAAAAGCAGATGTAGTCTTCGTTCTTGTTCATAAACGTCTGCTTTTGTCAAAGTTGTGCTATCAAATACTGATAACTGAAGAGTATTTTAACAGCCTATGTTATAGATGATATAAAAGAAGATCTTTGGCTAAATCCTATTCTATTCGTAGTCTTGGCCGTTTTTTTTTTGCTTGTGTGTGTGCACCAATGTGGCATTGTCCTGACTCTAAGTAATTTCTTCTTGACATAGAACACGATAAAATTTACATAGGTATATTGCCCTCAGGCATCATATACCGTGAGACTACTGACGTTGGCTTCTCTTTTGGATAATTGCTGTACTTACTTGTAACTCCCCACAGTTCCCCGCAGGACTACCGGGCACCACATTCTTGATGAAAATACCGAATATTGCCTTCTCTTCACCTTCGTCACCATCGCGGTTGGAGATTATGTCAACCTGTACAATAGCACAAACAATTAGGGATCTAGTCTTAGATAGACGTAGATGTAGTTGCTGTCGAATCTTCTACTTCTGTTTTAAGTTCTCCTAACGGTATGAAGTTATCACAAAAGATAATCTACAAAGAAAGAGAAATTGGTTTATTTGACATAGAAACACGTGAATACAAAAACATAATTAATTAAACTCAAATAATAAAATAAAATAAAAAATCTTCAACAGCACAGCGCTGACGTACAGAAACCTGACTTGGTATAAAGATACTAACAAATAATAACAAATAGGTATTTTAGAAAAATACCTACTTTTCAGTTGTTGATTTCTTGTCATTGTATGAGCATGTCAATATATTATATTATTAAATATTAGAAAAATTATAATAAAAATAATAAAGAAATAAAACAAATAGGTTAGCGCTCTTCCTCCTCTCTTCTACTATGCGGTGTCCGAGAGGGTCCATAATTGTTACATTAATTTTAAGCCTACCAACTAAATAAAGTATTGAGAATATTTTTTATCGAACCCTTGTACAACCCACCTTGCCACCAACAATGCTGACGCCCAGCGGTGCTCCAGGACTGCGCTTTATTGTGACCTGTCGAGGTGAGCCCCACCGCTGCGCCGCCAGCGCGTCAGCGCGTCGCTCCGATGATACCGTCACCGTCATCGTCGGTGGGGCGAAGCTGTAGGACGAAGATATTATTGATAAAGTGACAGACGTGGTTTACAATGCTTAAGAATTTGTATTGATCAAGTATTGTTGAGGCCAACCCAATGTTGATGAACTCGTAATAATCTATTACTTCTTGACTGAAGTCACTTAGTGTCACTACACGTGGAATATCACGTTATACCTACAATTGAGTTGATAATCACGTTTTTAATACGTTTGAACTGACACACACAACCTAACAAGAGAAAAGTATAGTATTCATTATCTGAGGTTTCGCCAGTTCTCAAATATTTCCATTTCTTTTCACTACATCGGTTAGCTTTGTTAAAGGCATAAAAGTAAATTTAAAAATATTTTAAGATCCAGAACGAAAACATCCTAGCTGAAGATCACAATCCTTTGTATGTAGATATCAAACGCAGGATGATACATATCGACCTCTACAAGGAATCTTGTAAGTGGACGACGTAACGGATAACTCCTTTAATTGGATAAGTGCGATATGTAACAATTGAGAACTGCACGCTGCTACGACACGGAACGGCGGCGTGATATGAGACATTATGGCCTGGAAACTGACGAATAATATTATTTGCACGATTGAAGATCGAGAAAACCGCTGTAAACGAGAAGCACCACCAATTGTTTAGACTATGCTTACGGAAGGCCTATGTCCAGCAGTGGACGTGTATTATCTAAGACGGAATTATTAAGAGTCAACATCTGCCTGCGGTTTCCCGATTAAATGAAATCGGCGACCAGTCTAACTGGATGCAGCTGAGTACCAGTATTTTACCTGGAGCTACTGCTTAACTGACCTCCAGAACCCAGTCACTGAGTCACTGTGGCGGTGTAGATGACCACCACATGCGAACTACGCATCACACTGACGTCACGCAAAATCCTGCAACGCGCAAGCAGAGTTTACCGAGCAGCTAGCATTTATACAACGTCCTAATGTTAATAGTCGGGCAGTTGCCCACCAGACACGACATCCGTCTGGTCGAAGGATCCTCCATGTTTCTATAGATGATGAGTGATCTTTACACCCTGTTTCTCATACCTCTATAATACGGTACCCCTTGCCTTACATGGTGCCACACTGTAGGGCTTCTGACGACCCGTTACGACTGTCAAAGATCAACAAATGACAGCTGGGACCAAGGGTAATGGATGGTCACCCATCCACGAACCAATCGCAGCAAGCATAGCTTAACCTTCGATTGACTCGTGCGGCTATTATCATTAAGCCAAAAGCCCCTCCATCAATCAAACTTCAAATCAAGAAAAAGCTAGTAAACGGCAAGGTCAAGTTGAATGGCTAACAGTGAATTCGAGTCCTTCGAGCCGAATCAAGGTGTATTCGTGTAAATTGTTCCAATTTATCGAAAAAACGGTCGGTGAACATGTTTACTGAATTTTGGACGCTTCGACAAAAGAGTGAGTTTCTGTTCAAATCAACTGTAGCTGGATTTGTAAAGAAAGCCGTGTAGGTAATGTTTGTGAGTACAATTGTCAGAGTTAATCCGAAAAGTGGATTGTATCAAAAGCCAGGATCAAGTACGCAACATGGAAACAGAATTATTTGAGTACCTACTAATACCTATTCAAAGTTTTAATTAAGTTATGTTCAATGCTTAACGCTAAGTGCCGATTTCACCAATGTTACTAAACGCGTTCAGCACATCTAAAACGCGTCAAAGAGCTGTCAGTGTCAATAATCCATGGAAAATAATGACACTGACAGCCCTTAAACCAAGTTTATTTGCTGATCGCGTTCAGTTTCATTGGTAAAATTCTCCCTGAGTACCGATCTCACCAATGAAGTTGAACGCCTTCAACACATCTAAAACGAGTTCAAGAGCTGTCAGTGTCAATATTTCACAGAAAATAAGGACACTGACAGCTCTTAAACGTAGTTACATGCGTACAAGACGCGCATAATGCACGTGCTACGAGCAAACCACTACCAACGTCTGGACACCGCACACCGTGTGATGGCAGGACTAAAAACAATCATTTTATCGATGTAACCATTCAACATGATGTGGTATTTTGTTACACCAAAATCACATCTTATTATGTATTTATCTATTTAACTCAAACTCAAACTCAAACTCAAATCATTTATTTCAATTAAACCATTTACAGGCACTTTTGAATTGTCAAGGAGTCGGTCAGTCAGAAATATGAAGCTAGTTGCCCATTCCAAAGCGTAGTAGGTACCTATGGAGAAGAACGGGCAAGAAACTCCATACCATAACACCTGAGGAGCTGTTGTGCACAGCAATTCTTTCTATGATTCAGTACCTACTACAGTCTTTATGAAAATTGTACGACACTCATTTAACTTACATTTGTTTATCTGATAATTGTTGTTCTGCTGAAAAGCAAACCTTTAGCTACCTTTGTCTATTTTCCACATTCATTTATCTCATTTCATGTGATCTCTTATTATTTTCCTTTTATTGAATGTTGTGACATTTTGTATCTAACATTGTCATCTGTCAGTTTTTTTTTTATGGTATATAGCTAAGAGGTCGTCTATTTTATTGTAAAGGTATTGTAAAACTAGTGTTAAGCCAGGTTCTCACTGTAAGCCATCTTTATTGTTCCTGGCCAATAACCAATTAAGAAGTATTTGATTTAAACTAAAAAGTCACTTCTAGAACGCTCGGCCAGGGGCTATAAAAGGCAACCGTTAGGTTTTACCCGTTTCCTTCCTTTTCCTCCTATCGTTTTACTCTGGCCGTTCTTTGCTGCTTAAATATAAATAATTTAATTTTTGAGTTCAGATTGATTTATAGTTTCGATGAATTAAAAGAAATATAAGCTAAACTCAGTGAATTTAATTTTATCTTGTGTGCGTGAAGGTGTTCGAGCTCTCCCGATCACCTCCGACCCTCCCACTTGAGTTTGCTAGTTCGAGACGCATTTGAGAAATCCAATAGAAATCAAATAACGTTGCGTGAGACGCCGCCGCCTGAAGAAACAATAACCGACGCGAGCTCCCTCGCAACGGGCTGCGGACTGATGGAGAGGCTGCTGCGAGGTCCCTCTCGACATACTGCAGGCCGGAGGAGCGGCCGACGCATGCTGCTTCAACCTCAAGCTGCTTCGCGACCGTGAGCTCCCTCGTGTCAGACTACGGGCCAGAGGAGCGGACTACCCGAGCTTCTACTAATTATTCATATCTTTTTCTACACACTTTTGTATTTTATATTCTAAAATTATATTTACTTGTAACCAAGTTTGGCCAGTCGGCTAAACGTTACGTTACAATGACGAGAACCTCGCTGCGATAGAGAAACAAATTAAATATCTCGACTTAGCACACGAGGTTGTTGACATGTGAAGTATGAGCTATTATTGTACCGATTGTCATATCGGCCAATGGCCTGATGGCCGAAAACCTTGATCAATATAGCTCGAGGCTTTCGTTGGGCAGTTGGATCAAGAGTCTAATTCCAAAGGCAGTGCTCCTCCATACGGCTCGTATCGTGAGGAGGTTCCTGTCTCTGTAGCCCTAACCACCGGTAGTTTGGGTCCTGCTCCCGATATCAGTGGACGAGGATTTTTCTATATATTCATTTTTTTTTTTTTTTTCAAAATAAGGATACAAATAAATAATCGAAATATTAATAATACCAGCATGTTATTGTCCCACTGCCAGACAAGAGACACGAGCGTTGATCACTGCGCTTCCTCAAAACGGGCTTTTTAATTTTAGGGTGGGAAATCATCAAATTACTTCTCCCGGCTCTCTGGGCGGAGCGGGAGGTCATGTCAGACTTATACTGACTAAAACCCACCACCAGTGTTCCATCAGTTGCCTGTGATGGGGACCACCGCATCTCTTTCGAACAACCCGCTACAACTTCTATAAGTCCAGGCTTCCTCACGAAGTTTACCTATATTATTTTTTGCAAATGCACTTTTTTATCTCTAAAATAAGTATGAATTAATGTATATTATTTATAGTAGTCAAATACTGTATCATAATCCCTTGCCTACCTTATTATTTTGTTTCGGAAGCTCACATTAACTGTAATGCTAACACACCCTTAATTATAATATTGAAATAACATTTTATGAAAATAATACGAGTACCAAACATGCAAAAACAACACTGGACTATTATGACTGAAAACCATTAAATGAAACATCAATAACCCGTCGCCAGCGAAGCGATATATTAAACGTTCATCCATTCAAACAAATTAAAACGGAATTGATTAAATGGATACCTGTCGACTGTCCGCCAGTACTAGTCAACAGTACTGGTGAGGGCGGAAGTCACAAGGACAGTAAACAAACAAATGAACAGGTGCAATTAACAGTCAGTGGTAATTTATAAAGGACTAAAGACGAGAGAAAATAATATGGAACCTGATCGTATTGTAAAAAAGGATGGTGGACTTAATGCTAGTGGACATAAAAGAAGTGTACGGTGATTATTCAAAAGAGATAGAAGACCGAAGAGTGAGTTTTAAAGAGTTGAGTTTTATGATTATGGATGATGTTAGTAATGATAAAACCAGACTAAGGTAAATATTAAATTGAAAATTATCGTAATATACAACAGAGGTGAGATCGAAAAACAGATAATATTTTCGTATGCTGCCACGAATCAGGTACCTACGTAAGAATAAAACAAGTCATACCAAGACGAAAAGAGAAGTCTGTCTGATGAGAAGCAGTTGTCCAGTTGTTATTGGAGCTGTTTCTAAATCTAAATCTAAATATTTTATTTCACGTCAACCTACATGGGCACTTATGAAACGTCAGAAGCAAGATGAACCGTACTAATTGATCGTTTTCTTTGTAGAAGAGCCGGCAGCAAACACCATGGTTACTCTTTTACTCCGTTTGCCAAAATAACGTTTAATTCTGATGACCTGTGATCGGATAATCGGGCGCTAATATACCTAAACTTCACTTTTAATCCCACGAAAGAATAATACGGACAGAATCCCGGATCCCAGAATCGTTTGAAATTCCTGAGATTGATAAAAATGTTACCTGCATACAAAATATAGTAAGAACTCGGTGTGAAAATGATTTTTTTTTTCTTGAATAATGCTTACATATATACTCGTACTTTCAAGATGGCTGTTCCTTGTTAAACTCTCATTTCATTGTATTTTTTTTTATTTAAAAAGTCGATTCTAATGGAACTTTGAATTTACAATTAAAGTTTTATGAGAACTGGTTTAGTAACAGGCCAGCAGCAGCAATTCTAATTTTATGTGCAGCACCATTAAATTTCTTACAATAGCAAATTTTTATTATAAAATCTTTCACAATATTTAATATAAAAAAAAACTTATAGATAATACTACACAGGGAGTAAGGGACGGCTATCCTTCAACTTCGCCAGTGCACTCAGAACAGAAAGCAATTTCTATATTGTTCTTTCGTGGGAAGAAGTTTAGCGCCCGATTATCCGATCACTGCTGATGACTCTTTAAAGTAATCTACTTTTGTCATGAAAGAAATTGCAAAAGCTTATAAATTCGAACGAGTTGTGTTTACGGCAGTACAAAATGCACACGAATCAATCACACAACGATGTGGGGGCGCGCCTCCTCATATCCATTCTCTACTCATATTCGTACGGCACTCGATAGCACACTGACACTGCATTGAAAATGGTGTCATAATATAGTTGAATGAATAGTACTTTAAGCTGTTGTACAACCAGCTAATCTGTATTTTTTTTTTTGAGATGGGTTTACTCTTAACTCTAGTCTAGGTCAGAAGTGACAGAGACAAAGTCTACGATGAAGTAAGCTTACCCAGAAGAAGCCTGTTCACTCTGTTTTCCCCAAAGGGTTAAGCAGAAGTCTACACCCACATTTAGCCAGATATGTTTAAGTCACACATCAAAAGTGTCTAGCGATCAATCAGGTTTAGGTAATAGGTAATACGTGCTGGGGTCCGCAACTCCACGTCAATGCGCGTATTTTGCGTACGGATCAGGTTTATTTTTTTAACTCCTATGGATACTTTTTTTTTGTAAATATCGTTATTTTTAATTTCGGTCAAAAGATGAAAATCTTCTGTCAATCCTGCAACGGGTTTGAGGCCAAATCAGTAAACTTGCTGCCATACTTCTGAGTGGAATCAATATAAAAAACGTTAAGATGTAGAGAAGACGTCATTTGAGCCGAGATTTTGGTGACATCCTTTTGTAGCTCAAAAGTGCTTTTAATGGCCTACTTGTAATAAATTATTTGAAATTGAGCTTCACTGAGCGAGTGAACCTTTAATTTAGGAATCAAAACGTAACAACCGCGTAACCTACTGCAGTCTGCTGACTTCGTTCCACACGCCATGGAACTGCTGCTTTTTTACTTCAAGAAAATAAAGAAAGAAAGAAAAATATTTATTTGAACACAGTTCGTGAAGCACAAAATACAAATTTCATTATTATCAGTTTGTAGATGAAGATGTACGTCGTACACCTATGCTAGTGTTGTTCTTGGTAAAAGATTGTTTATCTTTCCTGATTTTTGTAGGCTGCCCTAAGGCAACTGTCGCACAGACCGCTATTAACGAGAAGTAAGTAGAGATACCAACCCGCACTGGGCCCGCGTGGTAGATTACGGCCCACTGTGTGAGGGCACACAGAGAGGAGGCCTGTGTCCCAGCAGTGGAAACATAACAGGCTGATTATGTTATATTGTTAAGTAGAGATAGCAATAACAAAACCGGAAGTGCGTGTCGGAGAACGCACAATGAAGGGTAAACGTAGTTGGATGAATTTATCCCAAGAAAAACCTTTACAGTTTAGATGAAAAACATGTTCTCCCATTAATTCGAACTGCAAATGTAAGTTGGTCGACTATTACTCGTTAACTCGTTAAGCCTACTTAGCTGTGGTAGTTCTCCTTTTAACTACATTATACGAATACCGTGCATTTTTCCACATGTCAAAAACAACCATTTTGCTGGCAGGTGGGGGAGACCTGACTCACAAAAAAATGCACTTAAACAATAATTTGGAAAGTAAAGTAAAGTACGTTAAACCCACTATAATGCATAGTTATGCGCACATGTGAAATATACTGGAAATACCTTACGACTGCTTATTTAAGCTTGGTTTGGGCGGTAACTTGATTTGATGGAATGATGTATGAACAGCCAATCGTAGTAATTTACGCGCGCTTGACAATTTGTGACACTAATTTTGCGATAATTTTCGTTCGAGAAACTGGCCCTTGGTCCCCCGCAAATGATTGCAAGAACAAAAGCATTCATATTTAAGACTATCTGCTGCCTGCGGGTTCGGCCGCGTGGACGTCGGAAAGTGTCTTACACGAACGTGCCACCTGGACAAAAAGCTTATGTTATTCCTTTTAATTTCAGCTATGTGCCAGTGAAAGTCCCATCAAAATACGTCGACCTAATTCTGAGATTAGCCGGAACAAACAGACAGAAATTCAGTGTATTTTATTATAAGAACTGCACTTTCACATACATTTAGTAAAAAGCTTTTTTTTTTTACATTACAGACAGACACTTGAAATTGATTTGTTTATACAGATGTAGCATGTATCATACGAGTATGTATGTATAGATTTGACCATGGTCCTTAGTTCCGCAGAAACTATTTGTTCCATAGAAATTAGTTGGCCTATGGTCCTTAGTTCCGCAAAATTATTTGGTCTTTAGTTTCGCAGAAACTATTTGTTCAATAGAAATTAGTTGGCCTATGGTCCTTAGTTCCGCAAAATTATTTGGTCCTTAGTTTCGCAAAAACTATTTGTTCAATAGAAATTAGTTGGCCTATGGTCCTTAGTTCCGCAAAATTATTTGGTCCTTAGTTTCGCAGAAACTATTTGTTCAATAGAAATTAGTTGGCCTATGGTCCTTAGTTCCGCAAAATTATTTGGTCTTTAGTTTCGCAGAAACTATTTGTTCAATAGAAATTAGTTGGCCTATGGTCCTTAGTTCCGCAAAATTATTTGGTCCTTAGTTTCGCAAAAACTATTTGTTCCATAGACATTAGTTGGCCTATGGTCCTTAGTTCCGCAAAATTATTTGGTCCTTAGTTCCGCAAAATTATTTGACCATGGTCCTTAGTTCCACAGATATCATTTGGCCTATTGTCTTCAGTTCCGCGGACAAATTACTGACGGTATGACTTTTCCGTTAATATTTCTAAAACATTAAATTTATCCACCTGAAATCGCCAACCCTTAATAAGCAATCGTGGTAATCGATGCTCATTTATCCACCACCTTCATCATAGGGTGCTAATTAAACAGAATTTCGTCCACTTTGATGAGGCATCGCTAACGTACAGCTGTTCAGTAGTTTTTCCGCTCAACGTAGCACAAAATTATGTTATCGGGATGCAGCCGACGATGCAGTTTTAGACTAATATGGGGATGAGTATAAACCTGTGGTACCCACGCCATACTCTCTGTGTGCGTGTTGTAAGAATTACAAAAGTAGTTGTTGCGACGAATCTAAGAGGTTGAGGTATATCAGTAGAATAACAATGCATTGTGATTAGGTACAAAACAATAACGAAATTATAAAACGGGTTCTCAACATGCCCTATAAAAACGATAAGCCTTATCTCTTGATATATCTTAAAATGTTAAGACAGTTTAGAACTACGCATAATTTACAAGTGCAATATACGTCACACGCCTTCAAGGCAATTTATGTCAATATCGGGTAGGTAGAGAAACGGTAAGTTGTCGCAAAAATATGAAAAATAGGGGGGCAGGCCTATTGCCATCAACCGGGCACAAAAACTCCGGGATGCTTCGGATTCCCGATGGAAAATCTTACTAACACTTTGCCCGACCCGGGAATCGAACCCAGGACCTCAATGCTCAGCAGTAACGCTTGTGGCCACTAGACCAACGATGAGTCAGAAACGGTGACAGAACGGAAAAATATGAAAATGTCTGGAAAATATTTAAAACAATGATTGTTTTTATGAAATTTAAGATAATTTTGTCTTTATGTTTATGAAAACAAAATGCCAAAATCTCCATTAGACGAAAAGAAAATTGTAAAATGACGACACCGTATAATCGAGTCTTAATCCATAAGTTAATTACTCTTGCCTATTTCTAGGTGAACGTTTAATTAGATAGAATTTTTATAAGAGATTATTAAAATTTTGTTTCAGGGTTATTTGAAACCACTTATTCTTAACTTTATTATCTTTATTAATTTTTTTAACAGTTGATTCATAATCGACTTACCGATACAGTAACCACTATCCTTCGTCAGCCAACACTACATGTCAAACAATCCGATCTTCCTGAATCAGGTTTGGTCGATGTTGTCGCCGAAAACCTAAACTTTTCCTGAATACTTCGGCTAATGACGATATGTAACGTTTGCCAGCATCGACTTGACAATCCACAATGGAGCATTGAGGTCGCTTGGACATAACTCAATTACGGGTATTAACAATTTTCTAACAGTGATGCGACTTGTCGAGGAGAGATTTGTCGATGAAGATGACGATAATGCGTTTAAGGAATAACAGATAACTTGAAAAATATGTTTGCCAAAGAAATGACTAGTGTGGGGAACCTAAAAAAACTGCTATATTTATAATTTAAACTCATTAGTTACTGGATACTCACAAACTGGATTATTTTCAACTGTTAGTGTTTTTCATTATATTATCTTCGCTGATATAAAGACAAATCCAATAAACGAATTCCATATAATAAATGAATGTACAACGCTACAAAGAATAAGGGATACCCACATAATCAACAGACTGATAGATGATCGTAATATTTGTTCGAAACAGACAGACATAATGAAAACTTTATTTAATAATACTGTTGATAAATAATCCGACTCCTATTTCAAAAACTTCAAAGCACCGTTAAAAAAAACATAAAACATTACAAATAATTCATTTTAATGCTTTACAACGTAAATCTTTAAGTTTTAAGCGTTTTTGTGTAAACGTAGCTGAAGTTAATAGTGCAAACCGACCAATTTTATATTGAACGACTGCGAAATAAAGAATGAAATTTAGCCATACTGAATTTGACATACTTATTACGTTAGGCTCGGAAAGTGGCGCCGCCAAGATATGCCAAGATTTATTACACGTCAAATTGTGTACACGTTGAAACATCAATTTGTTAGCGTGTACTTATCTGCTCACCGGAATTTAAAGCCATTTTTATGATTGATTAACGATAGGTTGAGTCACGGTCAATTTTCACAAAGAAATTCAAGAATAAATGTTTCGTTTTGAGCTTTTTCGTTCATCTAATTTATAACAGCGTGAATGAGAAAATCTTAAGACTTTTATTTTTTGATTAGGATTTGATAATGTGATTCCTTTTTAGTGTTACAAAGTAAAAGGTTTTCTTATTATTTTTAAAACAATGTTCGCGTGAATTATTACACTCACATAGTGTACAGGCAATTTATCTCCAATTTATAATAATAGAAGTATCAAAATAAGAAATTATTGTAAATATTTATGTTATATAGTTAAAGTGCCATCGTCAAACTATCACCTTCAAAACTATCGATATTGACACACAAAGCAGCAACGCGTCGCATCACTAGTGTTTTCTTTAATCCTACATAAGCTGCCGTGGGCCTGGATTTCTTTTTCATTAATTTTCTACATATCGGTATTATTATAAGCTAGAACGTTGCCATTTTATTATTTATTGTCTCCAAGGATAGTCAGGCCACGCAATCTCGTATAGGTAAGTAGACAACTTTATCAAACAGTAAACAATTTGTCTTGAATGTGGCTGTTTCAAGTCATAGAATAGACTTTTTCAGAACATAAATATCACGCCTGTACTCGGAAGGGAAAAGCAGTGGTGTAGGTACCCACACCTTTTGCCAGTTAAGTTTAAGTCCCATGTAATATGGGACGAGCCTATTGCCTGACTCCGGGCTGTCACTGAGAAGTTCCAGATGGAACTATTCAAAATCAAAAGTTATTTTTTGTAATTAGGCTGTGAATCGGAAATTACATAAGACAGGCCCCAAAACACTCCCCCTTCACCATTTCCTTTACTGGTGCTGCAGTGCTTTAGCTGGGAAGAAGAAATGGCGCAACAATCTCCCCAGTAGAACAGCTGTTTGTTCAGTTAGAAGCTTATGCTCAGCGCGCTTGCGGCTGCAGTTAATACCTGCAAAGGTATGTCTGCAGTTAATTACCTCGTTGGTCCAGAAACCCCAAGCGCGACTTATACGAATGGGGTTCTGGGTTCGATTTCCAACACGAAGAAGAAGACCAACAGGAGTTTGGCGGTCGCAGCTCGGAGTTTGAATTAATGGCCGGCTAATGCCAATAATAATTAAACATAAATAATCAGTTTATTGTACAAAAGAAAAACACAACTGTACCAAAACATTAGTGTACAAGTGGTAGTCCAAACCAGCTTGAAAAGCTGACTCCTTATCTATGTAAAGCCAAAATTTCTCATAGCATTGATTGTTATTTTAACTTAAATGCAATCAAGTTAAAGTGACTCAGTAAATATAATTGTATCGGTGTTGAGAGAGGTATTCATGTGGTTATCGTGAAAATAATATACACATATAGGGACCTAAACATATATAACTGGTGCAAGGTGTAACAGTTAATATGCACTTTGTGCCTAACCTTTCCGGGAATACAGCGCGATGATTTATGTTAAATGAAAGATGTATGTCTATGTTATCTTACGTGTGACTAAGCTAATTAAGGCCAAGGAGAGTTGTCATTTGTACTTAGAATTAGAAGCCACGTTTGTTAGCTGTTTTCTGTTGTCTTGTACCTATTCTGCGAAAAATCTGCAAGTGCTACTGCTGAGCAAGAGGTTCTGGATTCGATTCCCAGGTCGGGCAAAATGTTACTCGGTTATGCCCTCAGGAATTTTTCAGTAGCAGCCTGGAGTTTGGATCTGTGCCCGGTTGATGTCAGTAGGTTCGCCGCATACTACATCGGACTTAAACATCACTGGCAAAATGTCGGTGAACCTACTTTAAATGCATCTCTGCTCCTCTCGACCCTTCGGCGATTACAAGCGTTATAGAAAGTAAAAGAAAGAGAGAAAGAAAAATTGTTTATTCTTCACAAACACAACGCACATAATAATAATAAAATAAAAAACACAAATTACATCCAAATAAAGTAGCCAAAGTCCAAAGTCTTTTATGTTCTTTCTATTCGAATAATCTCTTTGTTTTATCTTTCTAGATTAGATTCTACTGACCCCCTATAACCAATTACATCGAAGAACAGTCTACGTCTCTTGTTAATAAAAAATCACCTTGTTGACTTTTTAAAGCCACCACAAGAGTTTTGTTTCAGCGATTTTTCTCACAAGAAGGAAACGCCAGCTTAAACTACATAGAGTTTCAAAAGATAAATTTACAGAAGAATCATCCATCTAACCTTTATATTAATGCGAAAGTCACTCTGTCTGTCCGTTTCCTTTTCACGCTTGTACGTCTGAACGGATTTGGATGAAATTTGAGATATAAGACATATACTGAAAAATTACTAATATAATAAAAAGTTATATATGAATAATAATTGATAACAGTAACTAATGATAATCGCGTAATCTATAGGTATGTTTAACATAAATTAGTGATAGGGTAACAATGAATAAATAAGATAATAATAATAAATAAAAAAAATCATAATATTGAAATTAATAATAAATTTTATAATTAAATAATATAGCCATAACAACTATTCGAAGAATTAATTAATAAACAGGACATAATACATGTACAGGTACCTAAAAATAATCTAAAATATTGAAGTACATTTTGCAGATAAAGTACAAAATAATGGTTAAGCAAAATGTTATTATCTTATTCGCGACCTCCTGACTTTGTTTATATTGTAGTTAAAATTTGCTATTATAAATACTACTTGATTGTCTCCTGAAACAGGGCTTCCTCTCTCCTAAACTTTTGCTGTGCCCTACAGGGCCCATAATGATCTCTATTATATAGTTACCACCTAAGTACACATTATGGTAAAGCAATAAAGATATTGAGTATTGAGTATACTATAAGACATATTCCGATCCGATCATAATAATTACCAGTACAACTTCCTAACAACATTATTTCGCAAAAAAACAAACCAGCCGGCCCTTCCTTCCACGTCACCGCTAGCATATCGAGGAAGCAGCTCTAAATTTCACCATGTATTATTGAATACATCGCTCCCCTGAGATCAGTAGTTCATTACATTAATACGAGCGTATCACAAGAGTGGGACCCACTTAGCAAAATTAGTAAAGTAGTAGGAATATGTGAATTATACAGGTACATACGGTAGTTTTGAAAGTGAAGTGTTAAGGTCAGTTTGATTATGAAGATTGGATTATGTTTGTTTTCATGTGGCAGATCTTGACGTTTTATAATTCTTGTAGATATACATAGCTACGTTGTCTATTGTAGGTATTTCTTTATCCTGAGGAGGCTATAAGAGCAGGGGAAGACCAGAAAACCAAGGATAAGTAGCTATGGAAACAGACATGTTGCGCTGACCGCTGCCGGCTCTTTTCAAGGATGGACTGTGTAAAAGATGCATAGTAGATAAGTAGCTATGGAAACAGACATGTTGTGATGACCGCTGCCGGCTCCTTTCAAGGATGGACTGTGTAAAACAATTGTCTAGCTACTGACGTTTCATAAATACTCATATAGGTTTGTGTGAAGTAAATCATTTTGATTTTGACCCCCAATAAATTGGGATAAGGGCAGGAATACGATGATGATGGTATAGATGTGTCCCAAAGAAAGGGGAGTTTCTCCAACCCGAAAGGGTGTTGTGTCTGGTGGGCTGCTGCCCGAAGATTGATGTCGGGACGTTGTATAAATGTTAGTTGTACGGTAAATTCTGCTTGCGCGATGCAGGATTTTGCTTGACGTCAGTTTACTGCGTTGTTCGCATGTGGCGATGTAGATACCTTACGTGATAATGGCAATGCTAGAATGCTCTTTAAAAATAAACTCCATCAGTTGATGTGATCAGCAAATTATTCGTTCAAATAACTGGATCCCATTGTCTTTCAACTCTTAAACTCTTAACCATATTCATAATAAGTTATTTGTCCGAATATGGAGAAAAAGAATAGAGTTTTATGGGTAAACCTTTCTAGACAAGTCTTGGCTGAAACTGAATGATAAGTTACAAACGAAGCAAAATCCTCCACATTGTTTTGGAGTTGACAACAGACGAGGGTTTTCCCTTGACAATTTGAGGTTCGTGCATTATGCGCCAATATCATTCACTACTGAATATGGGCAGATTATGATGCCTATTCTAAGTAGCAGTAGTTGAAATTACCGATTTCAGTGTGGTATACATTGGCTGTTCCGGTCTATACTTTAAAAATCTCGCCGTGAAAACTTAGGTGAAGAGACCTGTCATTAGACTGGATGATAGACATTTTCACTGTTCACTTCACTTTAGTTCTCACGATGGGATTTTCAAATAATATTTAAACACTGCATAACGGTATTGTATTGTATACAGTTTAACGTACGTAGTATTGTATCTATACACACAACTTCTACCTCCATGTCTATATCAAGTGAATTCAACAATGACTTTGACAACTTGAACTTGACGACGCTAGTGGAGTAAGCACGTTTTTAAAATCAACCTTCTGAACCTTACACAATCGAAAACCCACCTAAACGCACCACGGGTAGAGTTCAATTTCATTTTCCCAATGTACTTAGGACATCGACCGATGGCTGTTAAACGAAATCAGACTATGTAATTGGTGAGATAAAGTTGATTTTTGAATGGTGGTAAGTAATAAAGGTGTAAACAAATAGACGTAAGCCCGTCCTTTCCGTGGGGCTTCATCGCATTAGGCACGAGTAGGCAGGAAATCTTTTACGCGTTCACCGTATGTTTGTGTTTTATCATTATTGTTGAATTGTAACAGAGAGAGCGTAGTGGTTAAACAGTTATTTAGCCCTTCCAGTATTAAATAATATAAACTTAAACTTAAGAACATTAAATGGTTTCAAAGACAAGACATTTCTCATTGACAACAATATTTATCATCCCTAACTAACCCAAATTCAGTAAGACAAAAATAAATGTCTCGATAACATAGACCGTAGATGACTCCTAACGCAACTCAAACTTACACTTACTTATATTTCTTGGGAAAGTCGTAAAACAGTTATTTATTCCGAAACAAAACTACATATACATCAAACTACACTCACCTATGCCTCCTCGAAGACGGGGGAAACTTTAGAATCCCCGCAGACTTCCTTCTATCCTTCATCATTGGCACCATCAGAAGATCTTCCTCATCAGTCTCCGAACTGCTACCCAAGTTCACCAACGCAGGGGCCGAACCCCGTCTACTCGCACTCTTAGGCACTTCCAACATCTCCCGAATCACATCACAATATTTACACGCATTCGCTTCAGCCATGTATGCTTGAGTTATAGCATACGCATAGTTCTCTAAAAAGCACTTATGGCAACCTGGTACATAGTTTGTTTCGAGGTCCGTAGATTCTTCACTAGGGTCCTGTGTCATATGAATCTTCCTATCCATTACCACTAGACTTGTTTCTGTATTTCTTTTGTGTTCTGTGTGTTTGTTTTCTCTTTTGTGCTTATGTTCTTCATTGTTTTTCTTTTCCTTGTGCTTGTGTTCTGTTTTGTGTTTTTTCTCCTCTTCTTCTAGCTTTTGCTGCCGTATTTCTTTTAAGCATTCAGCTTGATCATTGTAGTATTCGACGCATTGTATCCTTTCCTTTTTGGACGGCTTTGTTGGACTTTTCTCTTTCTTTTTCTTTTTATGTACGGTTACGTTAAGAGGTTCTATCCTCAAGGATTTCATCTGCTTTATTATATGTTCGTGGACGTACGGGTGGTTGTACGAGGCGTAGTCACCACCCGTCGCGTTAGCAGTGTTCTGTTCCTTCACTATTTTGGCACTTACATCGTTATCTTTGTTTTTAAATGCTATTTTTTCATCGTGTTTACTAAACTCTTTGATGTGAGTATCTCCGTTCATTTTACGAGCATTTTTTACTGTACACTTCTGTGATGACGAATCTTCGTCCAGACATGTTTCGTAACCGTCAATCTCGTGATCTATATACAGTAGGGAATTATTCTCTTCCTGGACGGAAATTCTTGTAGTTGCATCATAGAAACTGACTGGATCTTCATTTGGGGAATTGAGGCACTCTTTCCAACTTTCATCGCTTTTCACTTTAACTAATTCCTTATCTATTTTCACGTCAGTTTCTTTCCAATACTTATCGAAACTTATTCGTTCTAGACCCGTTGGTGTGACTGCAAAAACCATTTCGTCTGAAGTAGAAATGTCTTTACTTTGCTGTTTAGATAAACACCGTTCACCATCTTCCTTTCTATCAGCAGATTTACTTCTGGGATCTTGAAGTTCTCTAGGAGCGGCTAGGATATCATCTTCAGTTATTGTCATATCATCATCATGCTCGTCTAAAGACTCGTCAGATTTAGAAAACTTTAACTCAGTCACCCCATTAATTTTAATTTCAGTTTTAACATTTATCATTAGATCTTTTTTGATATTCTTACATTCTTCAAGACTAAGATCTCCCAGTGCTGATATTTCATCATCTTTAATAGAAGCTTCTTCAGGTTCAAGGCAGATTTGTACTACTTCTAGGCCTTCGCCGTATTCTTGCAAACATTCGTGAAAGGAGTCCATGCCAGTGTGGTCATCAGATGCCAGTGAGTTAACGCATTCCTGTGAAACATGTAGGTGTTATTCGACAGTTGTTAATAAAACAGCGAAGTGTAAACTACTTAAGATTTTATGAGTGTTTTGAGTGAGCCAGCGTTCGGCTCAATCGGGGACGTGACGAACATATGGTGAAGTCATTATTGTTGTTTATTTTTTCTTTACTTTCCGAAGTACTTATGAGTGCGCATCAAACAATCAGTGTTAAAAGTCAATTCTAAAGTTAATAATAGTAACAAGACGCGTAACTTGTTTAATAGACAGAATGTTCTTTATTTTCCTATGTAACTTTATAGATATTGCGTGTGCAATCGTTTGTGGAACAGCACCATATTTACACTCCAGGGCTGAGCCACCTATGAATCTCCAATATCCAAATTAAAGCCATTGTTTTCTTTTGGTTTTACACTTGATTTTTGGGTGAATTTCACATTAAAAATAGAAATGAAACACTGTGTTCATGTGCAACGTATATTTAGCAACACACAACGAAGCGTAGAACATTCAACACGGACGTAAGCAACGGACATACGAGTATATTATACGAACATTTTATGACTTAAACGATGACAGTGAATGTGCAGTCAACCTTGTAACTGCTATACCACATTTGACTACATAAGCAATATGATATTACGCCTGTGTTTCCCGAAGGATTAGGCATATGCATCCATAGTACACCCACATTTCGCCAGTTTTGTTGAATCAACCGGGCACAAATATATACTCCGGGCTGCTACTGAGAAATTTACTTAAATTAATAATTAGATGGAAAAACCCAATAACGCTTTGCTCGGCCCGGTAATTAAACCCATGACCTTTGAACTTTGAAGCTTTGGAAAAACGAGGATGCCTTTGACCACAATTCCCAGAAAATTTAAACATCATTAAGGTTGAAAATTTCTAACTGACACAGACAAATAGACCTTGTTGTTTCATGACGTGCAAATGACAATCAATCTGAGGGTAGTTTAGCAATATTACAAGGTCAACTGTACTGTAAAATTCTGATGAAGAGTTATTACGGCAGATATTTAAGAAAGTGCCTCGAAAGCGTAGAAACTCTGAATAAATTAGTCAAAAGCAGGTGTGATACTTCAATTAGATTGTACAGCCATGTCAGGTAATTTAATTAAGTAATCTGACATACTACATCATCTTGCTGTTTTAGAGCCATTTCATAAAACTGTCAAAGAATGACAGCTGTTGTAATTTGAATCAAGAGAAATTAAATTTGGTAGTTAATTCGCATAACAGATTTTTTTTTGACTTTACTTAAGCCGCTAAAGTTGAATCCTCAACCGTAGCCCGCCAACTTCAAATTTTCTTTGGTTTTTGGCAAATTGCAGCTCTGTTTTACATCTTACGTTGAGCAAACTTAGAAAATCGCTTTTCGTAGTCTCAGATTTGTCCAATACATGGTAATCGTTTATCTGAAACTGAATACTTAGCCCATGATTCTCAAATTGCTGTTTATAAGCAATAACTCTTCATTACAGTTATATTCCAAAGCGGGTAATGATAACTTAGGATTATAATCATAATATAAGTGGGTCGAAATTGGCAAAATATAATTATGTAAGAGACAATTAGGTAACATCAAATCAGACATTTAACAAAACGACTAATATCCGCAAATGGAATGTCCGAATTTATAACATAAGTTCTAACAGTCTTTATATTTTCATATAATTATATAAAACAATATATATAAATATTTTTTTTATAAATTAAGTTATTTTTATACAAATATCAGTATATTTAAAAAACAATCCGCGATGCCTAACCTATGATATGTTCATTGACCTGTAGATTTTTCTTTTGCCATTTCAATCGAAGCTATGTTTTAATTCCTTTCAAATTGACTGCAGTTTTTATAATTGTTTCAGTACACAAGCGTAACTGCCATTTTGTTTTATTTAAAGCTATCTTCACTTCCTTCACGAGGTACTTAAAGAATTTTAATCCGGTTATCATTGTTTCAAAGACAAATCACAAAATATTTTATTCTTTCCTGTGTTTACTATTTGAGCGAAGCGACATTTTGCACTTATTATTATTTAGGTATTTTCGTTACGATTTTTGCTTCTTCGTCTACTTGTTTTATACTTATAAGATTTTCCTTGTAATAATTTTATTTGAAGATTCATTGGAATAAAATGATGATATCTACAACACATAGAAGCTAATGTTGCATAAAACGTTATGAATCAATGCCAAGAGGAAAACTGATTGTAGAATACACAGGTGTAGTTTTAAAGTTTGATAGCATTGTGATAAGCAACAGTATGAAACTGATTCAAAATATTATGAAAGCCTGACTAGAAAAACTATCACATATCCGAAATTGACGGCTGACACATTTATCTACATTTATTTAAATACTATGTTTGCAACTACACAACCATGATATAAATAGACATCGATATCTAAGATCACAATTATTTTATTATAACATTTAGTACTAGAATTGGAATTACCTTTTTTTGGAATTGAGCACATGAGTTTTTCTTTGTTATTTTTTCATTATGTTGAATGATTAAATTGACTAAACATTTAGACATTTCACAAAAGTAACTATTTTTGTTGCTCTATCTACGTATCAAGATATTTTTTCTTGATTTAATGCATAGATACACACATCACATACATCTCTACATACATTTACAATCTACAAAATATTATTATTTGACCACAGATCTGATTTGTTTTAAACCTATCACTAATTCTTTTGCAGCGTTGCCCATATTCTATAATATTATAGCTAGTGTTATACCAAGCGACATCTGAAGAGAAGATATGTGAAGATTTTTAACATTAATTAAGACTTTAAAAACCCAATAGGGATAAAGATTTTTAGGTGCATAGTTCTACTAATTTGGGACAATTTAGTATTTATTAAGATTTAAGACGATGATGATGAAGAAGCAACATTGACCAATTATCAAGCTCGTAAGTGTTTAAAAGTGGACGTTTCTTTTGTTGTATTTGACAAAACAATTTTATTTTGCTTCTTGAAACTTTTTAGTTTTACGTGAAATGTAAAATTTCATATGTTTTATTGCATCAGAAGCATCAGGTAAATCAGCTTTATGTTTAAATTTTAACTCTTTATTTCTAGTTTTAGTAGTAAAAACTTTCTACCTTATAAACTATACTGCCACTCTTTAAAAAAAATCCTACCCGAACTTACAACCATTTCCCTTTATTAAGTTACATTTTTATCAAAATCCCAACAAATTGAGCTTAGCACTATCAATCAGTTCTTAACCAGCACATTGGTTCCATTTTTTTTCAATAGTTCAGTATACAACAAGAGCAAATAAACATTACATTAAACACAGTAATTTTTTATATTTTTTAAGGGTTGATACCCCTTTTTTCACAACAGCGAATATCAAACAACCTAACATAATTCAAGAAAGTTCATTAGGGCGCGGCCACACAAGGAAAACAGATTGCGACAAACTGTCAACCAGCCTTATTTTTTTTACCACGTACTTAAACTAATCCAAACTGTTTGCCTAATACAGCCTTACGATGAACAATTAAATATCCAGTTCATCACAGTCCAATTCGCCCTCGTCCTGACAGTTCCCATCTGGGACTTCGACACTGACTGTATACTTCAGCCGGTCTCTTTGTCATTTCATGGTGATCTCCGCCTTGATCTTGGGAGTCACTCGGAATGGCTGCGGATCCTTCATGTCTTGGGAACATTGCAGCTGGAGCTCCATTATGTCTCGGTGCAACGACATTATTAAACGCAGGATTTTTGTAAAGTACTCCAGTTTCTGGAAAGGAAGGATTTACTATTTTATTATCCGAAAACAAGACACACATATTTTTTTGTAGAAACGAAATGAATGAGACACGATATTCGAATTTGGGTTTTAAAAGAAAACTACAATAAACATATGAAAAATTGCAATATTCGTGTAATTATAGTAATAAGCATGCAAACCATATTGTACACTAAAGGGAGATATTCATACATACACACATTTCAATAGAAATTAGTTTTCTTAACTGCTAGAACAATCCTTAGAGCGGTAATGTCATTCCCTTTATTGTACAAGAAGAATTTGGAAGTAAGAATAGTATCGTAATAAAAATGCATGCTACGTTATAGGTAATTAATACTGCTCTAAGCAAAGACAAGCTTTAGTAAGAGAAACCGGAACTTACTTTTATTTTCCCCTCAGTGTACAATAACACGACACTTCGCGTATAAATGTAAAAATATTCCTTTTTTTTAAACGTTTGGTTTGAAACCGTAACTAACAATCTTCATTCCAACCTCATGACTTCTGGTACAGTTATGTAAAAATACCATTTAAAAAAATTGCTAAGTCACAAGATTTAAATAAATTATTTTACTATTTAGAAACACACACCTTTGCAAACTTCAAGATTCCTGTACACAACAGATATTAACCGCAATTAAAGTCTGCAGGCAGATTAGTGAGAATCCGTTTTGAAATCCTCTTTTTTCATCTAGACTTTTATCATACTACTAGATTTTATCATGTTATTGCGACAACAAATAGCTCTTAAAAATCATACGTTGAGAAATCGCCAGAATAGTTGTTGTGTACAAGAAATAATATTATGTAATTTTATGCCTATTTTTAAATCGTAATTAAAATTCGTTCATACCTGACTGCTCTGTGTACTGTGTCCGTTTGCCTTCTCTCCGCCGACGACAGTGCTGCAGGGTAGCGGCTTCGCTATTCCGATTGTTACTATCCCTGAAACAATAGAAAATTATTTCGGTTAGCGTGATTATAAAGTGAAGGATGTTTCGTCAACTTTTAGCAAATAGTTTTGACCTGGAAGGATTTTCAGTACCTAATAAATAGTGTTTGGATATTTATATTTATTTTAAAAAATCTTGTCAAGACAGAGCAACTGAAACATTATAATTATTGTTGAAATAAAAGCTTTTGCAATAGGCTATTGTCGGCTCCAGTCGGTTGGTGATGCTGAATCACGTATACTCTGGTCCAGTCGTAACTTTCCATTTCTATCGTGTGGTCAGAAGCACACACCTTTCTTCTTAACTCAGTAATTGCTTTTTTATAAAAACTTACGCCTGGATCTACCACGCACTTTTCAGTACCTAAAAGGAGTATTTAGATACCAATGTATATTATTAAATAAAATCAGAACATGAACTTTACCAACACTAAAAATCTACTAGTTTCGTGAATTTTCACTTATACACTACCTACAGCCTTCCTTAAAAGAAACTCTACGTTTGATAAAAGATGAAGATTTATCTGTATGTTTGTTTACACACATGTTCATATTATCAACGTAGTATTTACTGATAGATAACGATATGATGTCTACGTGTGATAACGGTAAATGAGTTACGAAGGAAGAGAATTCCTTACACATGTGTATACAGGATGGAAGGGACATCGACGCACAACCGGTTACCATGGACTCAGTACATGATTCTGAATCCCCATGCGTTGTTTTTTTTTTTTGATAATATCCATTATCTATCTATATATGAAATGCTATTCCTTGGTAAGCGAATCAATTGAGAATGGTTGGACCGATTTGGGTATATTTTGTATAAAAGTTTTCATACTACGTAATGATCTATAACATACAGACACTCTGTCTGTATGTTACATTTTCTCGCCTAAACCACTGAACGGATTTGCATATAATTGGCAAGGAGATAGTTGGCATCCTATAGCAGCACATACTTTGTGTCCCGGTAGCACGTTCCCGTGGAATAATACCGACACAACGCGGGCGAAGCCGCGGGCAGAAGGTAGTACCGCCATAAAATGTTTAAACAAGTTTTTTCTTACATTTATAGCTCCTTGTAACTATCACAATGCAAGTATTTGTCCAAATAATTAGAACTAGATATCATTGAACTTGCTTCATAAGTATACTGCACACAATGTGACAATACTAAAGTGCAATTGTTACGTGTGTTCTTAAATTGCGTAATAATAGGGATATTAATATGTTGATGAAAGGATTATTAGTTGAATGTTATAAGTAATGGAGAGTGCTACTGTAATTGTGACTTTTAAAGGGATTACAATAGATGAGAGCCACAATCAATACCTCTTAAAATTTCAACTTTTTTGGAACGAAGCATACCGAATAAGAACTACACCAAAAAAGTGTATCATTTTGACCGTCACGACACATTAGCTATAATATGTGGCGGCATCTGCATGGTGGTCATATTATAGCTAATGTTGCGAACTACAGATCAAATTGACGTCACGCAAAATCCTGAATTGCGCAAGCAGGGTTTGCCGCGCACTTAGCATAATTATGTACAATGTCCCGACAGACTGTCTGGTAGGAGGATCTTCCCTTCTCTATGAAGAATGATTAAACATTTTACACCCTGTTCCTCATGCACCTTTATATGTTTTTTTGTTTACAAGCGTATGTAAACGTACATTCATGTAGTATAGACGTTTTGGAGATTTTTTTTCATTTAAATATTTACTCTCTAACGTTGCTAATTTTCATAGTGCCTGTATGTTTACTTATACTTTTCTATAGGTGTATCCGAAGAATAAGGTAAATATATGGTACTGTATTTTATCGAGACGGACACGGGAGGTTAAGAATTTTGTACCTATCACCTAACCCCTTCAATGCTGTTTGAGTGTCTCTCCAATATCTTGTTGATGCTGGGTCTACCCAAGATTTTAACGTACTATTTCAAATAGTTCATACGGAATGACCAAAACACTGTCGTACCTCTGGGCGCACTCTTGATGGCAGTGACGGCCACAGCCAGCGAGCTCCGCGCCACATGGAGCCCGTTGACGCTGACGAGCCTGTCCCCCGGCTGCAGGCGCCCGTCACGCGCCGCCGCGCCGCCCGACACCACGGAGCGCACCACGATGACGGAGCTGCCGGGCTCCGACGGGTCCTGGGGGAGGTAAAAGCTTGTACATGACTGTTAAATAAACTTCTCTCTTTTTTAAGTACACTTATTAATAAGCTACCACCTGTTGATCAATATGATTGATGATTAGATCCGAAAATTCAAAAAATAAACTAAGAAGCGTAACTGCAATTCAAATCACACATTCAATCGTATCGTCAGTCTGGGGAACTTGAACTCCAAGCAGTTTGACTGGTGGGCAAACGTTACGTTGAGTTGTGAAAGTCACTTGGACCTATTTGGATTCATTTGTCTTAATACGCACGACATAGGCTTCTTTTTATTCAGGATCGCAGACGAAGTCGCGGGTAACAGTTAGTATGATATATATATCTAAAGTTTAGGTTTTCACAAACCCTATTTATTCAACTGTCGGAACTTCGGCGTTACTGTACGTGAGCCCCAGTATACGTCCTTAGCATAAGTGTCCTAATGAGTTGAAGAATTTCTCATAATCCCTTTTTATATTGCGTTTTGGTTAGCTGTACACAACTATATTTTATTTATATAGGGACAATAAACGGCTACAATATGTTTTGGAACACAGAAAAGATAATACAAAGGATCTGCACGGATACTACGTATATTAACAGTGCGTGGAAATACGTAACATAGTTTGCTCGTGAGACCGATACAATCGAAATCAACATGAAGAATACCATAAAGTACAAAAGCCTCTAGATACTTACGTCTAGATTCTACGTTGATCTACCTCTATTTATGTAGTCATTGTAAGTACGACAAATACGCTTTGTGGCATCTGTAATGCATGGCTCGTAGAATCTTCTTTATTTCTGATATAACGGATTCCAGATATTCTAATTGTAACCGACCGTACAAGGGTCTTATACAGGTAAAAGTATCTGAAGACCAGCTTGAACTCAGTGGACGATCTCATAACGAAACCATACATCTTAAATGCTCTATGAACATTTTGTTCTACCATTATGTTGGTTTAGGGACAACTTATCATCAATTAACGCACCAAGATCTCTCACAGTAGATGTATCACTGAGTGTTGTGTCGTGCAATGAGTATTTAAAGTGAATAACTATTTTATTATTTGTGAAATGAATGCAATTGCACTTGGAGAGACTAAGGTGTAGTTTATTGTTAAGACAGTAGTCAGTGAAACTGTCCAGAGCTTATTGGAATACCTATATATACGCTTTTAGGCCATCAGCGTATACTAGAAACGTATTATTTTTAACAAACATTTGTGTATGGCGTTAACATATACAATAAACAATAGTGGTCCCAATATTGAACACTGTGGTACACCCGAGGTTATAAGCACTACATCAGACTTATGACCATGCACGACAACCTTTTGTGTTCTATTTTTAAAATTGGATTAAAGCCAGCGAAGAAAAATTCCTCGTATACCATTATACGCAATCTTATTCAGTCGGATTTCATGGTCGACCTTATCAAAAACTTTCTTGAAATCAGTTTAAACCGCGTCAACTTGCAACAGGCTATTCATGTTTTCACAAAGTTAATTTTAAAAAAATATATAAATTTGAAACAGTCGAACGTCGCTGAACAAACCCATGTTGCTCTGGGATGATGACGCAGTGTAAGATTGGATAGATTTCATTGTGTACCAGTATGTCACAAAGTTCTGACAAGGTTGATAGAATCGAGGTAGGCTGGTATTGCTATACGCCCGTTTTTATTCGGGAAAACACCCACGTTTAATTATTTTTGTTAATAATAGTGGCTTACAGATACTGCCAGCTAAGAACAAAGCTGGGTACCCATCGGGACCTACTCCTTTGGATAGATGGGAGTAATTTTAACTCTCTAAGTATTTCATTTTCTTAAATAAGCAAGTTATCGATCAAGCTAACATTGGCATTACAGTGTGTAGGCGGGGTCTAGGCGGACAATGATGGTGAACTAGGTTCAAACACAAACTGGTAAAAGTCTGAAAACGCATAATTATTAGTGGATAGAATACTTGTGCAGTAATTTGTAGTCTTATGATGTCTCATATTGTTCTGTAGTATCGCGCTGCTTCCATGTGTGGTACCATCGGGGTGTATCGTGTGGTATAATTTATAAGAACTTATATTAAAGTGAATTTTCTTAGTGATTGCGGGGTCTTAGTGAGTCCGGTGATTTGAGTTTGAAACCTCTGAAGGGTCACCCGTTTTGAACACGATTGGCGATCCAAATAAGTTTGTCATATTAGTAAGTTGCTTTATCATTATTTATAAGTCTTCAGTGTCGTTTTGGACAGATTCAGCCTGCGTCTTAAGATTATGTCTGTACGGTAAGTTCGGTTTTCCAGTAAGGATGTCCTGGGAATGTTTTTTGATTTTGGTTTTCCGAAGGCCAAGTTGTCTGTTCAGTTTGTTTTTGTACTTGTTTAGGTTTTTGTTAGTGACGTTTTTTGCTGTTTCAGATTTGCCAGGTAATTGAAGTTTTTGTAGTTCTCTTTACACTTGACATCCCTCAAATTATAAGCAAGCAAGGCAAAGTGTAACCATGAAAAAAGGTCTTGATTCTAGACCCCCATGGGTAGAATTTCAACGTCGCCGCGGCAGTTTTCAAAAAATATCTGCTGTTTCATAGAAAAGTGCAATACCTAAGCAGTCAAAATGTTTGGACCTTCGCCGCCAAGGTCGGCGCAGAAAGTGGTTACTCGATCTTCGACGCTTTTGCCCAACAGTGGGACAGAATCTTCTTCTTCTTCTACGTGTCGCTCTTGACAGAGCGGTCGTAGTCACGGTGAACTGTGTCCAATCGCAGGTGTAGTGTGTAGTGAAGCACGACTAGACGCTATATTGAGTAATTATTCCGCCTGGATGCATGACTAAAAAACTTCAGTATTCGAGACTGTACTAGTGCTGATAGACGCTGTTTGATGGCGAGTTCTTGGAATATGGAGACGTTTGTGCGGAATTCTATCCATGATACCCCAAGTATTCTTCTCCAGCACCACATTTCTAGAGCATCTACTTTTTTCTTTTCCATTTCCCGTAATTTCCACGTCTCGGCTGCGTACAGAAATATGGAAAAGAAGTGTTCGGACGGGCCTGAACTTGGTGGCCTTGGTTATGTTACGATTCCTCCATGTTATGACTGCCTCGTTGGTCTAGTGGGCGCAATCGCTACTGCTGAGCATGAGGTCCTGGGTTCGATTCCCAGGTCGAGCAACGTGTTATTGGGTTTTTCTATCTGGAATTTCTCAGTAGCAGCCCGAAGTCTGGATTTGTGCCCGGTAGATGGCAATAGGCTCGCCCCCTATTACATGGGACTTAAACATAACTGTCGAAATGTGGGTGTACTATAGGTACACCTCTGCCCAACCCTTCGGGGAAACAAGGCGTGATGTTATGTTTATGTTTATGTCCTCCATATTTTTTTAAGCTTCGTCATTGCCCCTCTAACCATAGCCATATGCCGTTTCACCTCATCCACGCAGATGCCATGGTTTGCAATCATAGCACCAAGAAACACGAACGATTGAATCACGTCGCAGTTCGCAATCTGTGTCATGTCTGGCATGTTGTTATGCTGTGGTCTACAATCATCATCTTGGTCTTACTGCGATTAATCATCAATCCAAATGGAAGACTGACGCGCTCCATCTTAAGGAGTAGTTCCTCCATGAGCTCAGAAAGAACGTCGCAAGCAAGGTTGTGTCATCAGCGTAACGTAGGTCCGCAATTTTGTAGCCACCAATCGCAATACCATCAGTACAGTCGTCGAGGGTGATGCATATAATAAGCTCCGTGTAGATGTTGAATAGGAGAGGCGAAACAATACATCCCTGGCGGACACCTGCGCTCGGATAGAAGCTATCCGAAATGTGGTCGTCTGTTCGTACTGATGCTGCTCCTTCTTCGAAGAGTTCTCTAAGGAGGTGCACAAGGTGTTTTGGTGTGCCCATTTCCAATTGCGTCTTCCACAAGGTTGGCCATTTCACGGAGCCAAATGCCTTTGAGAAGTCTACAAAGCATATGTAAGTCGGCTTGTTGAATTCTCGTGCCTTCTCGATTATATGACAGACAATGAGAATCTGCTCACTTGTTCCCTTTCCCTTCACAAAGCCAGCTTGTGGGACAGAAACGAAGAATTTCAACGCAGGGCGGTTTAGATCGTGTACTGAATCCATGGTTATAGGTTGTGTGTTCGGTGTTGATGTTCCTGCCACCATGAATATAGCTATTGTTTTCATTTGGTTTTAGTTCGACTTTGTTTGTTTCTGTTTTAGTCATATTGGTACTGGTTTCTTAAATTATTTGTTTGATGTTCCAGAAATTAACACAAAAATATTTACCCATAAGAAAAGCCAAAGATTCAACAAGCATTTGCACTATTTGCAACAAATATTTACAGACTGGTTTTGGCAATATTCTTGGGAATATGACATTTTGGAACACAACACATAACTTTACCATCACTGCTTATTAATAAACTCACCAAGTAGTCCAGTATAGAGAACCCAAGCCCTCTGTCTTCTTTCACCAACTGGATATAGTCTACGTGATCACTCCACATCGCAAGACCGCTCAGTGGCTCTAAAGACCGTGACCGAACGCGTTCTAAGTCTTCAGTGCAGAATTCTGGAAAATAAAAAAGTTTTCGTAAGTCAATAAGCAACAGTATTGCATGGTTTCCAACTAATAAGAGGTGCGTATTCTTTCCATGAATGTAGAAAAAGAAGGATTCCAAATCGTACACAGCCATTGAGAATTTGGCAATTATTAATCTATATCTATTTCACCATGGTTGATTATTTGAATTAAGCTAAATTAAGTTTATTTTAACAAGAATAGAGGAAGAGGAGGGGCTTGTGGCTAAGTAATAACAACCGCACGGGACGATCGATCAGGTTATGCTATGCTTGCCGCGGTTGGTTCGTGAAAGGGTGACCATCTTTACATACCAAGACTCCTCCGTATCTCGAAAAGCACGATAAGCCGTTAGTGCCGGCTGTCACTCGTGGATCTTTGACAGTCGTTACGAGTCCCCAGAAGCCCGAAAGTTTGACAACCAGTCTTACCAAGGGGTATCGTATTACCTAGTAACTGGGTTGTGGAGGTCAGATAGGCAGTCACTGTCAGACTGGAAGCCGACCCCAAAAAGTAGGGAAAAATTTGGCGGATGGATAAGAATAGAAAAGAATACTAAGATGATGACTCATAGAGAATAATAAATTGATACAAAAAGCCGATCCGAAGTCAAAGTCAAAGTCAAAGCACATAAAAGGCGCTTTTGAATGACAACATTTACATTAAAATAGACTTGATTCTGGGCCTAAAAAGGTAGTTTCGTAATGAGAAGAAGGGGCAAGAAACTCCACCGTTACTCTTTTAAAATGTTTAATATTATATTTTGTATACATTAATTAAACTTTTATATGTGAAGACGATGCACGAAGAATTAAAATACTATACCACAATAGGTAAAAAGAATTTAAAATGAAGCAAAGATAGATAAAGACAGAACAAGTTGAGCTATGAACCGAATAAGTTGAGCTATGGGAGGAGGTTGAGCTAGATTGACCAGACAATATACCGAAGACCTACCGGACGTCAGCTTGTACGAGATTAGGATGGCTCTGAATCAGCTCAAAAACAATAAGGCGCCGCGGCGGTGATGACGGAATTACGGCCGAACTCGTAAAGGCCGGCAGAAAACCTGTTCTTAAGGCCCTCCAGAAGCTGTTTAATTCCGTCATACTCGAGGGCAAAACGCCGCAGGCATAGAACAGAGGTGTGGTGATACTTTTTTTTAAGAAGGGCGGCAATGCCGAAGGGCTTTAAGAATTATCGGCCCATCTCACTTCTGAGCCATGTCTACAAGCTGTTTTTCAGAGTCATCACGAACCGTCTTACAAGCAGGATTCACGACTTCCAGCCTCCCGAACAAGCTGGATTCCGTAAAGGCTTTAGCACCGTGGACCACATACATACGCTGCGGCAGGTTACACAGAAGACCGAGGAGTATAACCTCCCTCTCTGCTTAGCGTTTGTGGACTCGAGAAAGCCTTGGATTCGATCGAGACATGGGCTGTACTGCAGTCTTTTCAACGGTGCCAGATTTATTATCGGTACATCGAGGTGATGAAGTGTCCGTACGAAATCGCCACTATGCCAGTCCGACTCCAGGATCAGACCTCGAAACCTATCCTTCTGCAGCGCGGTGTGAGATAGGGAGACGTTATCTCTCCGAAACTGTTCACCACTGCACTGGAGGATGTTTTCAAGGTCTTGGACTGGAAAGGGGTTGGTATCAACATCAATGGCGAGTACATCACTCACCTTCGGTTCGCTGACGACATAGTAGTCATGGCTGAGACCATGGAGGACCTTAGTGCAATGCTCGATGACCTCAGCAGAGCTTCCAAATGAGTGGGTCTTAAAACGAACATGTACAAAACAAAGGTCATGTCAAATTTCCATGTAACACCCACTCTCACGAAGATCGGAGACACAACACTCGAAGTCGTGGACGAAAATGTTTACCTAGGACAAATTGTCCAGTTAGGTTGGTCCAACTTCGAGAAAGAGGTCAATCGCTGAATCCGACTCGGCTGGGCAGCGTTCGGGAAGCTACGCAATATTATCTCGTCCCACATACCGCAGTGTGTCAAGACGAAAGAAAGTCTTTGACAAGTGCGTGTTGCCAGTATGGCACTAAAACGTGGTCGCTCACAATGGGCCTTATCAGAAAACTTTAAGTCACCCAAAGGTCAATGGAGAGGCCTATACTTAGAGAGAGTTTCCCTACGTGATCGGATCAGAAACGAAGAGATCCGCAGGAGAACCAAAGTAACCGACATAGCCCGAATAATTGCCATACTTAAGTGGCAGTGGGCAGGGCACAGAACAAATGGCCGATGGGGCCGAAAGGTTCTGGAGTGGCGACCGCGTACTGGAAGACGTAGCGTTGGAAGGCTTCCCACAAGGTGGACCTTGAGAAGACCGCAGGAATCTACTGGATGCGGGAAGCAACCGTTCGAAGTAGCGATGCTTGGGGGAGGCCTGTGTCCAGCAGTGGTCGTCTTTCGGCTGAAATGAATGGGAGGAAGATGAGTAGTAATGTAAAAGCCATGCTCATGTGAAATTGTCATGCCATGCATGGCTGTCATTGTTAGGGGACTGTATAAGAGCATAAATAATCTAAGTAAGTTTTTCTGCATAAATAATCTTACCATCATGATCATGTGGAGCCGACATGACAGTGCTAGCACTACAGAGCGACGCGACGGAACTCTCCGACTTCGCCTTGATCAGTCGCTGTGGAGGAAGCAGTAAGTCTTGTAAGCTCCCTCCTAGGATGTTACTCTGTAAAGAAACACGCATTAGTTGAAAGGTTTTTATCAACAAAATTATTCCTAACAAAATTATTCCTGGAGATCTTGCGCGAGAATAAAATTTCTGTACGAAACATCAACGTAGTGTGGTGTAAAAACTTTGAAAATCAAATCTAGATTACGTTACTACTAGTAAGTTGATTTACATAGATGGCGTTGCTGTTCTGTAAAATACGGGTTACACAAAATAATTCGGAGAATCTACATGAAGTTCAGTTCGTTTTTTGCACTCCGGTTTTGTGTAGTTTCAGTTTGATAACCGCAGCCCAGCCATTCTCCGCTAATTTAAGATAATCAGAGATAAGCTTACTATGAGAATCTTAATGACAAGGTTTTTGTAAAAGCGTCTGTTCTCCTTACCCTTGCAAAGCCACCATCAGGTAGACGTTCATTGTTGACATAGTGTTCTCTCTTTCTGACTACTACAAGTAACACTGGTGACGTCACTGCTCGTAGTCTGGTTACGACCTCCACATGATGTGCACCTAGTACTCTCCAGCCGTTCACCTGAAATTTGAATTGAAATATGCCATTAATTACTACAACCTACAACTGCTGACTTCTGGAAATCAACCAACACGATGGTCATATTTCATTATATACAATTCAATGGTTCTCGTCAAAACAAAAAGAAGCCTCTGCAGGTTTTTCCAAGGCGTTTTAACAGCATACTATGACCACAAAATTAAGCAGAAAGCGAAAAAATTGTGTCATTGGGATAAAAGCACTTATTTACGGTTTTGGGCCCTTACTACAGTTGCTGTTATTAAAAGTCGCTTTTCGGGATTTTGATGCAATTTTCACCATCACTTAGAGAATTTATTCCGGAAGGTTTATGTGTGTAAAATATTAATGATTAGTATTTAAAGGAAATACAGCATACCTCAAGCAGTTCATCCCCGACCCTATACATTCCAAGCCTGGCGACGGGTCCATTGGGAGCTATCGCCCTGATGTAGTGTCTCGCTTGCACCTCCTTGCCTCCCACCACTCGCACCGTGCCTTCGAGCGAGATACCGAGACCACTGTCCTTCTCCTTTATTATTGTGCTGACCTGAGGGAAAAATACGAAAATGTTCATAAGCCTTCTGAATACAAGATTAAAATAATTAAATTCGCAATTCTTTGGATTCCAACAACTCCGCTCTAAAGACCATGTAATCCAAGGAGTAAAAAAAAAAAAACTATTTAATGTGATTTTCTCATCCAAACCCTTTATAAGTGTCATTTTGTAATAGAATACGGAGCTTATAAAGCGTAGAAAATCCAATTGCCAAACTTGGTCAATATTTCAGGATTTTGGGCAGCTGCCTCAAGGTATTGTGAGATATGGTAAGTTTAGTTTAACAAATCTCAGTCTAAACATGACAACAACTTCTACTGGGAGACCCAGCTCTTTTGAAAGCAGGTCTACCAAAAGTCGTACCACTATATCATACTGGTACTGATGGCCCGGCCAGTCGTTCTCGTGCTGCAGTATGTCCCGCCACTTGTCTTGGATGCGTCTTGCCTCTCGCTCCGACACCTCGTCGTCTCTTCCTATCACGATCTCCGCCTCCTCGGAGGGAGACATTGGCGACAGCAAGTGAGGCAGGATCTCTGATTCGGGTTCCGCATCGATTACTGTTGATTCGTCGTACTGTCGAAAAAAGATATAATAGTATGTTTGAGTTTCAATCGACACTCAGCGAAAATGCATTACTGCATCGAATGTAATTTTCACTCGTTATTCAGTGAGTGAGTCAGTTCGCGTTCAAATCTCACTAGAGACACCACATACTCACAATCATTACCATGACCATTTTACCAATAAGTTAACTATACAACCTGTTTTTTTTTAGATCCCATAACTCTAGGGATATTCTGTAGGTAAAAATAATACAAAAACTCCTAGAATAGGTGATCCAAAAATGCATAGTTTCGGAGATATCAACAATCATAATTAAATTCGTTCAAAAATTGACACCAGTATAACGAATCTTTACTTTTGCGAGGTTGTCAATTTTGTTTGCCAACGTACAAAATAGACCCTCGATGTGTCTAGGTATCTAAGTTTCATTGATAAATACGAGTAATTAAATTTATTCAAACATATTTAAAGCTAAGAAAATACGACGCTGTCATATTTCACGTACTGTCATATTAATGTAACTGTAATGCACCCTGCATTACAGTTACATTAATAATCGTGAGTATGTCGAATAATTTTGTATGAAAAATATATAAAAATATGGGATAATTGAAACATAATTCATATGCCAGTTGATTCTTTGAAATCAACTGGCATATGAATTATGTTTCAATAACTCTAGGGTATGATTGAGACCATCATACCCTAGAGTTATGGGATATTAAAAAAAAACAGGTTGTATAGTTTACAATTTTTTTACCATTTCTTGTAACTAAGTATTATAGTGACTTAATATAATAATTTCTCTTCTATTTCACCTATAATTTGATACTTTGATATTTATCATATGTCCTATATACAGAATGGCCCAGAAGTCGACGTCAAGCTAGAATCGGGTGATATGGTCAGGTCAAGTCATAATACATAACAGAAAAAATATTTTTATCGAGAAAATCCGATCGTGCGACGGTCTTTAAACTCATGTTGCAACAAATAATACATTTTATAATTTATTTTTCTCAAAGTTTTTTTTTTTTCAGTTAACCATTATGACGACCTATCAACGATATCCGGCTTGACGTCGACTTCTGGGACATCCTGTATGTTATACGAGAAAGGTATGTTGGTCACCATAGCGCCAAACACTACTTTCTACAATATAAGATGGTATTCATATAAATTGTGTGTAAGTCGTGAGGATAGTAGACTCCAGGTTCACAAAGACTAAATTAAGTACTCAATTAAGTCTGGTGTCAGAATATTACCTCATATGATTTGCTCAGTCATAATATGCTAAAATACTTTTGCTACTGGTTAAAAGCTTGCTTGAATCGCAAAAACAATTTGCTTGATCATTATAATTTGTGTGTACTTAACAATTAATCCCGTATTGCATATGTAAGCTGTCACGCCCTTTATGACTGGATGCCTTTTTATATAATAAGTTTTTTTTTTGGTTTTTGCTTGATTTTTATTGTTTTCTTTTTTGGATACATCGGCGTGGCAAGCTAACATATGGCAAATTATTTAATATGATGTTCTGTGTCTCGAAATTTATTTACCTCTTAAATTTATTCTTTTGTTTACCTATTATTGTATGGATTCATTTTTTTTTCTAACTGAACAGACAGCTGTGCTGCTGCCGCTGACATTCGAAAAGTGCTGATTCTCAGCCTAATTTGAATAAATGACTTTTGATTTATTATATTTTTTTATTTATCGTCGGTTAACAACAAAAACAGCCTAACTGATCAGACTTCTTCAGACACTGGTAATTAATGGCATAGCAATGCAGTACTTTCTCTGAAGAGGCTCTCGTCCAGCGGTGGGGACATTAAATATCTTTTACTCACCACACTAAAGCTATACTTGGCAAGCGAAGTAACAGAAGGGCTTGGTGGTGCAATGGGTGATCTTCGTCCATCCTGAGCAGCCAACGCTTTCTGGAGCTTCTCAAACCCCGCCCCACGTAGATACCTAGAAGTTTTATTACTGAAATTAGAAAGGATTTAAGACGTACATCTTTAATCATTATCCTAGAAACACTATAACATCATAGTCAGTCAACTCTTCATGTTATAAGGGCTACGTTTGTCTCCAGTTGCTTTAATATTTCCAGGGGTGTCACATCTTACCTCAATGCTTTCAGTCGAACTACGGGCCCCTTCGCATCCCTAAGCAACGCCACCGCGCGATGATTCGTCACTCCGTGCAGAGAAACGCCATCAACCTGTGAACCGAAACAATACTTACGTGATGAAATGGCATAGTCTATTGAGGAATTGACCTACATTGATAGAATGTGCGTCATTTAGGGGTAATTACTCGTATATATGCACCCTTATTGCGTTCACACTTGCGTTCACACACAACACTCAGACTGACAATATCTACAATTCAACAGTATAGTTTATTGCGTAAATTATAGTTCACATTCTCGAGCAGATGAATTTTTCAAACATAGAACTCAATTGATTTGTTGTATATAATAAGGGTGCAAGTATCGTTATGAATTCTCCCCCCTACTCCCCCCCCCCTTTTTCAACTTAATTTACAGCTTCTTGCAATAGACTTAATTGCATAGCTTCCAATTACCAGTCACTCCAACTCCAGGATCTCGCATACTCGTACTACGCTTCAACTAAGTGACCTCATTAAATTAATTAGTGAACATTAAGCCTTCACTAATTATTCCCCATCTATTGACATCACTAATTAAGAGCATCACTGCTTTAAACTTATATAGATAAAATCAAAACCATCAAAATCAAAATATTTTGTTTTACATAATCCTACATGGGCACTTATGAAACGCCAGAAGCTAAGTGCACGGTTGTAGTTGGTCGTTTCCTATGGAGAAGAGCCGGCAAGAAACTCCATGGTTACTCTTTTAAAAATATTAGTCTTTTACAATGTTTTCGATAATTGGAGCTATTGATTAGAGAGGTATTGTGCAGGTCTAAGATAAGCATTATAATTTTCGACACCTATGAAAATACTTACATAGTATTGCCGGTGCATTTCCAACCTTGAATTAGATATTATTGAAATATCTCAAGTGCCTATAAAAGGATTTTTATCCGCTCTAATGGTTTTAAAAACCGCGGAACAAAACGAAACCGTTCTAGGTGGCAGAAATGCTGGCATGACCGTAGTACATACAGAGAAGGCACCTTTTGCAAGCACTAATATCATCTTAAATTATACTGTTCTTCGTGACTACGACAAAATAAAAAAGAAAACAAAATCAAAAGTAATATATTCAAACTAGGCTGAGAATCAAAGCTTTTTAAATGTCAAAATAACAAAAGACAGTCTCCCAAAACGCCCACACTTCACCACTTCCTAGTGCTTTAGCTGGATGAAGTGGCGCAACAAACTTTCCCGAAGCACAGCTGTCTGTAAAGTTAGGCCCGACAGTGTATTAAATTTTGTTGACCCAAAACTTTGCAACTTCCACGGCGTCGTCGTCTTTGATACTAAACAGGTACAATAGATCAAACACGCGTGATCAATTCATGTTTGAACAATGTGGTCTCGAGACGTTCTACAATAATGCATCGAGCACGCAAATGTGTCCAGTAAAGAGGAGAATTGCTATTCATTAACATAAAGTCCATTTAATTTGCAACGTCTCGTGTTTCTTTGACGGATAGTTATAGTTGAATAGGAATAAGATGAAAGTGTATGAAAGAGAAGAGGATTGTGATGGGAATCATGAGAATCTTTCATCTCGTAGTCGTTTTTTGTTAACTCTGTCTATTTGTTGTACTCTGGACGCTTTTAACGTGTAAGTTTAACATTAACGATGTAACTAATATTTTAGTACCAATATTATTTAAAATAGTGTCCATGGAATTTCTTGCCGGTTCTTCTCCACAGTTACCTACTAAGCCTTGGAATGGGCAATTAGCTTCATATTTCTGACAGACCGACTCCTTGACAGTTCAAAAGTGCCTGTAAATTGTTAAATTGAAATAAATGCTTTGAGTTTGACAAAATAGTGTGGATAAAGTGAATGAGTTTGTATAATTGGGGAGTCTGTTACAAGATTGATGAAGATGTGGATAGGAGAGTGAATGCGGGCAATAAAGTGAATTGTGCTAATAACTATGAAAAAATCATAGTGAGATTAGATTGAGTAATTATGTGTTAAGACAACGTTGCGGTTTAAATGAAGATGTATTGACAAAAATTTAAGAGAAAAAGTTTTTAGTTTACTACGAAATCTAGACATGTCCATTTCTAAGGAAAAAACTTATGAATTTTCTCAGTGGTCTCATTTCTCGGAGTGCTCCTGCACTTGGACAGAAAGGAGACATTAAATAATGACACAGTTTTCAAGAGTTAATAATAAGTGAGACGTGACGGCGCTACGGGGGAATCAAGAATATGTTATTACTTTGAGAAAATAATATTCAAATATAACGATTACAACTGATAACACAACACTTTACTGATAACTTTAATATTTCGAGTGAAACCGGGCATTGAATAGCCCACTTCTCATAAACGTGTTTAAGTCAACAAAGTTAATCAAGGAAATTGTCAATAAGTAACTGGAAATCAGGTCTGGAATTAAAACTCAAGTTTATAGCTCCCGTCCAGTGTCTTCGCCCCCTATTACATGGCACTTTTGGATGCACCATCGTGGTGAAAGGATTAGTCGGCTAGACTATGCGTTACCGAGTGTTAGCTGTCCAGGTTGCTATCATGCATAGATGATGCATCTGATTGTTTAGCCAGTGCGAGTACGATTCTTCTGAACAGACTATGTCCCATCTGCTGGAATTCCCCAAATGTTCGTTCACCTTCACCCTTGACGAACTTAACAACGCCTCTGACGCCACAATAAACATGATCACCTTCTGGATCCAAACAGTATAATATAGAAGTACTCGTACCTCCGAAATTGAAAGAAGACAGGACACTTAAACATAGCTTACAAAATCGGAGTAGCAATCTCATGTCTACCCCTTCGGTAAATATAAAGGTGAAATTGTGTACGTAATGGAAAATAAACTGGAATGGAACAATATTATTTCTAAAACAGCACTATAAATGTAAGGACATTAAAACGGAACAAGCATATAAAATGTCTCGATTAATTCTATTCGCCAGCCCCATGGGAGAGCTCACAGTTAGTATGTGATGGCAGTTACGTGGAAATGAGTTGAAAGTACGCTTCTTTGTTATTACTATTAAATGAATCGGATTATACGTGATTAGGATTGTACCGGTGTCAAAATGAATTTGCTTTTGAAACTCCCGCAGACGTGAAGGATCATCATCCGGAATTGAAATCCGAAACATACCGCAATCAAACACAGAATCTGGTGACAGCCTTATCAAAACAGTCTGCAGTATAGTCGTAGCTGTTGGTGTGCAGATAGCGGAGTCTGAACTACGGGATATTTATTGTTTACCCGGGAAATCCCCCACTACTCCCGCCTCTTCACGACCAATAATTGCGGAGTTTTCTTCTGTCCTGAAAAAGCAAACACTTATATCTGCTGTCCATTTATACAACAAAGACAAAGGAAAGGGAGACAAAATTAATACTGCACTGATCGGTATCCCAGGAACGTCCCAACCAGTCTACGTCGCGGAGCAGCTGCCGGCTAATATTAAGAAACTTTTTTACATATCACGCGAGTTTGCTAAAAACAACCACTACAAAATTCTTATTCACTCGGAGAAATGTCTGCAGGATATCATAAACTCAAGCATGTGACTCGTGAATTTTTTAAGGAATTATGTCAATTCTGATTTTAAATATTATTTTGAATCCCTGCGCTATTTACACACACACTTTTACAAAGAACTGTACACACAACTCTATTCAATGCAGAACACAATTCACTACGACAAATACAGTCCTCCACCACTCACACATCAGCATACTCACTATTATACTTTTATGCCACTCAATAATCACCTGTCCCAAAACACATTACATAAATATACAACTCAAAAATACCCCAGTACTACTCGTTTATCTGCGACGCACACATACCCATCAATGCCTTTCTTGTGTATATTCTTAATTACAAATGGCTAACATCATTGAATTAAATGAAGAACTGGAGTCGATACAATTGGCTAAATCATTTATCTGTTCTCCGGAGCAATGCAGTTTATACCTCCCTAATCATAACAAGGCAATACAAATACTACATTTAAATATAAGAAGTGTAAATAAACACTTTGATGAGCTAACAGTACTCTTATCCACACTAAAAATCAAATGTCACATTATAGTTCTAACAGAGTGCTGGCTAAGTAATGTAAGTAAAATTCCTATTTTAAATGGTTATACATCACACTACACTAAAAACACTAGCAATCAAAATGATGGTATAATCATATACACTGATGACGCTCTAAACTGCAACATAACTGAGCCAGTATTTATGGATGCCAGCTGTCTGATCTGTTATGTAGATAAGAAACTGGCACTTGTTACCATCTACCGTTCACCATCTTATAGAACCAGGCAACAGTTTGATAATTTTTTGGATTGTCTAAACAGTGTTTTTGACAAATTATCGGAGTACAGCAGTATTGCCCTCGTAGGAGATGTTAACATAGACATTAAAACGGATACTCTTGACACGCGTTGTAATGACTATCTTGTGGCTAATGCGATACACGGACTTGTTCCAACTCACACTTTATCTACCAGACTTAACAATTGCCTTGATCACATTCTGCTTAAGTCTACACTACCTGCCACATCATTAGTCATTGAAACATATATTACAGATCATACTCCAGTTATGCTTTCTTTGGAACACGTACGCCCAAAAAATAAACCAAACGATGTAGTCACTAAAATAGACTACCTGGCGATCAAAAGTGAGCTGGAGAATATGAATTTTACCGAAATACTTCAATCACAAGATGCAAATGAAAGCATTAATAAGTTCATATCACTCTTAATGTCTGTAATAGATAAGCACACACAGTTAATTAATGTCCCTAGAAGAAAAAGAAGCATAAAACCCTGGATTACTCCAGGGCTCCTACGATGTATTGCACATAGAAATGGACTACACAAAAACTTATCTAAGACCCCTAATAATCTAATCCTGAAACTAACCTATACGCGGTATCGTAATTATTGTAATCGCCTTCTACGAAGGCTAAAAAGCGAGTATGAAAAAAATCAAATTAAGATTGCAGGTAGTAATCCTAAAGCCCTATGGAATGTTATCAGAGACATAACACATACTAGAAAAGTTAAAACTTCGCCTTCTGAATTGCTAAATATTCAAAACAATCCCAATTTAGCTATTAATCATGTATGCTCATTATTTACACATATTGGTCGGAACTTAGCAAACAAAATAATATCTACGAATTTAAATACGCAGTCACATCCATCTCAGAATAAATCAGCTTGCCCTGTTAATTCATTTGTTCTCATGGAGACAGACGACACTGAAGTTGAATCAGTAATACTGCAGTTGCGTAGTAACTGCGCAACGGGGTGGGATAAAATATCTTCCAATCTGCTAAAACAGTGTAGGAACACTCTGATAGCTCCCATTACACACATATTTAATCAGTCTATAAACACAGGTATTTTCCCTCAAGCTTTTAAAAAAGCTTTGATTCACCCAGTACATAAAGGAGGGGAGAGAGACTGTGTCAATAACTATAGGCCCATATCAGTGTTGTCCGCACTATCCAAAATATTTGAAAAAATCCTGAATTCCAGACTGAACGGTTTTTTGGACACATGCAACATTATTGCAGATAATCAGTGTGGTTTCCGAAGTGGGATATCCACTGAGGATGCCGTACTGGATCTGACACAATTCATTGCAAGACAACTGGATAATAAAAATAAATGTCTTGGCATCTTCTTAGACATGGCGAAAGCCTTTGACACGGTCTCTATCCCCATCTTACTGTCTAAACTTGAGGCCGTGGGTATCAGGGGAAAACCTTTTCATATGTTTAAAGACTATTTAACTGATAGGACTCAATAAGTGCGAATTGGTTCCTATCTCAGTAATGAGCAAGTCGTCAATTTTGGGGTGCCACAGGGCAGTGTTTTAGGCCCAACACTATTTAAAATCTATATAAATGACCTCTGTAAAATGTCCACACCAAATGCAAAAATTTATACGTACGCAGATGATACTGCTATCGTGATACATGGTTCTAGTTGGGCTCTCGTAAAGCAAACTGCTGAAGACTGCCTTAGGAGAATAATGGGTAGGCTCAACTCCAACCTACTGACACTTAATGTAGATAAAACTAATTATGTTGCCTTCAAAGTAAGGAAAAATAACAAGCAACCTGATGACTTTAATATATTTGCACACACTTGTCTAGAAAATACACAAAACTGTAATTGTAAAAATATAACACCTGTCAGTGTTGTCAGATATTTAGGAGTACAAATCGATGAGCACCTAAGATGGGATCAACAAGTTAAAAAAGTTACAACAAGGTTGAGAAACATGATATTTTTGTTTAAAACTCTCAGAGAATCTGCATCACAACAGCTTCTTATAAAAATTTACGTCTCATTGTGTCGATCTGTCATAAACTACTGTATCCCAGTGTGGGGCGGTGCCTCTAAGACGATGTTTCTAGCCCTCGAGCGAGCCCAAAGAGCTGTTCTGAAGGTTATCAATAGGCAGCCTTTTAGATACCCAACAAGGCAATTGTACTCAGAATGTCAGGTCCTTACTATACGACAGCTTTTTATACTCACATCCACTCTGAGAAGGCATCGAACAGTAATCCCGCCTGTTAATACTGATAGACGCAGACATCCACCACCTTGCCCAAGTGTCCCACACAGCACACAATTTGGAAGGCGACAACATTATGTCTTAAGTTTTATATTATATAACAGACTGAACGAAAAAACGAATATAGTAAAGCTAAGCAGTCATGAAGCCAAAAATAAATTAAAAATGTACCTACTTCAATTGGATTACGAAGATACTGAAAATCTAATAACCCTTCATGAATAATCCTACCTACCACACAAACACATACATTTCCTCACTTACTTCACCACTACAACATTCACACACATTCCTCTATTTCACCATTACACACATACCCACATCCACACCTCACATCTCCAAACTCACCAGCAATGCCTTGCACTCTTCAATGGTACTTACTTAGATGAACAATATATAGTAGTGACACACAAATCTTATAATATTTATATGAGAATGTCAATAGCTGAACACTATCCCCTGAGATACAGGTCTAGTTCAGGGGTTAGGGTCAATTCGTTGTGCACCTTATTGTGATCACCACAAAAATTGTTTAAATACTAGTCATGTATCTATTGTATACTTATAACTTTTATGGTGAGAAATAAACTATTATTATTATTATTATTATCAATCAATGATCAAATCTTTATTTTTTCGTTTTTAACCCATTTTAAAACCCATTCGACTGCAGAGTTTTACTAGCTAATTTAATTTGACCCTGTTAAGGGAAATTATTAGTGGAATTAAAGGATGTTTCCTAAGTAAAATTTTAAATGAATTTAGGAAAAGTGTTTCTGGATGACAATGCACAAAGTCAAGCTTTGCTGTATGAAGCGCTAAATAACTGTGTATGGAATTCTTTTTGCAATTATGATTAAGATGGATAAATGAGAACAAGCAAGAGAAAATAAAGCTCACACTGTTACTCCCTCAACAAATAAGATAGAACAAAAATATTCACGGTAAGTCAAGAAAACATCGTTGGATAAAGTGAAATGCCGCACGTTTGGCAAATGGCAACGAGTATGGAGTGTCAACGTAATAAGAGCAAGCATATCGACATGTACTGGGCGCGGCGCCAATTTTGGCACATCCTGAATTACCAAAATTCTATTCCTTTAAAATTGCAGCCAAAACCGGGAAATTCTATTGGATATCTAACTTTGGATGCAACGCCAAGGCCTATGTTTTTTAGTTGTTTTTCAAGGGCTTTATTCGAACCTAAGAATCATAATATAACTCAAGTATTACACGGAGAAGTCCATTTTGCTGAATTAATTAAAAGCGTCATTAAAAACTGTTCGCTATCCTCAATATGTAGCCTATATTCGCCAAAGCCAAATAAAATGTGAAAACTTAATGTTAACAAACTGCCCTACATAACCACTTATTAAAATCACTTATTATGGAAATTCATGATCAAAGCGTATTGTTTATGGTGAAATAAATCTACTTTTTTTTTTTTGAACATCTCACATGTTGAAGAACAAATTGCTTGTAAGTTTCTTGACATAGTATTGCACATCCTATTTGGCTGTAGAAGTTATTACATATAATCGTAGCGGTATTCATTATGTAAAATTTTATAAGAAATAAATTTATTTTCATTTGTGTTTTGCATTGCACTCGCATTTTTTTCTTCTAAACCCTTTATTGCAATAACAACAAAAATAAAAAGCAGCTTTTTTTAAAATACTGTTATTATTGCAAACCAAAATAAAAATGGCAATAAAACTGCGCTGCATCATATGAGATGAACCTACGCCGACTGCTTCTCAGTCTAACGCTTGGCGTCTACTGCTACCACCTCATGTTAGATTTACTCGAATTTTAGCAATGCTGCGTGTTTATCGAAAGCGACGGAAATATATTTTAGTTTCGTGTAGTGCGAAGCGAATGCGCGACTTTACGTCAGTGTGTGCCGTGCAAAACTGCGATCTTTGTGGTGTGTGTCGTTTAAACACATATAGTCGTACCGAGAGTTCACAGCAATACGACCCTTAACGTGCCTATCCACTTTTGAAGGCTGACCTCATATTAATATTCGCCAAAGGACGCAAAAGGAAGGAGGTACGCGACGTCATTAAAATAGGTCAAGGACACAATGTTAGGGAATCGTAATAAAGGCTCGTTTGACGACTCCCTCCCTCCATTATGATATTCTTCCTTAAAGGCATACGATTTCAAAAGGACATGAAAATTATATCCGGTAGACCTTGTAATTTTGTTTCTGTATTATTTGGGCCAGAATTTCAATTATTTGATATTCCGCGCGGCCTTGTGTGAGGAAAGCCCGTGTTGCTTAATATTAAAGCAGAATTAGCACAATATGAAAATACAAAAGTTAGTCTTGATCCTCATATGTAAATGTTTTGAACCATACTGATTTCATAAATAACGAACTAGTAGCTCGATGATTTCCAAATGAATTTGAACATATAAGCTGAACTAACTCATTATCTCAAATTGCGTTCAATACGTTTATTCATTGGCATCGGTAAACCTTGATTTAAGAGAACTCTTCCCCATCTGAACGTTATTAAATAAAAAGCTTTGCAAAACACAGCTAAACCCGGAATACTCGAGAGCAATCAGAGCGCAAGTAGAAACTCAGCCGTATCAACCTCTCCTACATTGTCAAGAACCCGAGGAGCTTCGTTACGAATTCATGGATATACAACCCATAAATCTTGACATAAATACTAGCCTTCGTTTGTTTTTAAGAACTATCGCTAGGTTTTGGATTGTTTAAACTTTAAGGATAGGTCTTGAAATCAAGGACAGCTCAGAATATCTATCCTTGTAGGCAGTATTATTTTGTATCTGTAAAACTCCATATAAGTATGAGCTTGTAAAAAGGTAAAAACACGTCTTAGCATAAGCATGTGCATAATCAGCATATTATGATCCCACTTCTGGGACTCAGGCCTCCTCTCTGTGAGAGGGAGTGGGCCGTAATCCACCACGCGGGCAATTTTTTGGTTCTAAGACATGTCTTGCCATGACTAAATAATCATTAAATATGCTTCAACAATTCCACCATATACCAACATTTCGGAAAATATTAATTCCGATTCGTGCTTCAAAGAGAGTGATTTCCCTCTCACAGATCACCAGCACCTAGTGTGCAAGATAGGAAAAAAACGAAGAAAGATAAACATACGTGAATATAGAAAAAGATAACTTAGTACTTGATGGTATCTAATATTTAGTCATTGTTTAAGCAGTGGAGCAATAGCGTGCCGTCGGCAGGACAGCTCAACTAGACAATATGGCCCTGCATTGTTTAACTCACACATCTTAGTGTTATAATGTTCAGACTTTACAAGATAACATGACCTCTGATTTTGTTTCAGCATTTCTTCTCAAAGGTTAGGCAGGTGGGAATTACCGGTTTCATCTAGTTTAAATTTTTGATCAAATTTATTTGTAAAATTGTCTTAGAGGATATCCGGTCGGCTCGTAAATCCTCCCATAACCCAATGGCACGTCTTCAAACTCAAATTCAAATAATTTATTTCAATTAAACCAATTGCGGCCTGTAAATGGTCTCCCTCTAAAAATTTTGTCAATATACCTTCATTTACACCGCAACTTCGTCTTACCACACAATTACTCAATCTAATCTAACTATGATTATTTCATAGTTATTAGCACAATTCACTTTATTGCCCGCATTTACTCTCCAATCAACATCTTCATCAAACTTGTAACAGATTCTCTAATTATACAAACTTATTCACTTTTTCCACACTATTTTCTCAAACTCAAAGCATTTATTTCAATTTAACAACAGCCACTATTGAATTGTCAAGGACTCGGTCTGTCAGAAATATGAAGCTTGTTGCCCATTCCAAAGCGTAGTAGGTACGTCTGGAGAAGAACGCGCAAGAAATTCAATGGACACTCCTTTTAATAATATTGTTACTTCATTAATATTGATCTTATATGTGAGAAAGATGTACGAAAGACGTACCCGTTTAAAGCGTCCAGAGTGCTGCAAAAATTAATAAAAACAAGCCAAAAAATTACTTATTAAAATAAGCCATGGCAGCTAAGAGATGACCAGTCCCAACTGACCGCGCTCGTTCACGAACATGACGCATGGATCAGCACCATTCAACTCAACCATTTTGAAGGAAGTTGAATGATCTATCACACGCGACACCGTCATCGAGACATTTCAGTTAGTATGACATACTATCAGCTGCCAGGGCACATTCAAGTCAATAAAACACATGCTCCCCGGTAAATGGCAGCTCCATAGGACTCACACCTGTGCTTTGCATTTCTATAATACAACTAATATTATGAAGATATCTTTTTTTATTGTTTGTATTGAATAGGCTCCGAAACTACTGGACCGATATGAAAAATTGTTTTACCATTGGAAGCAGAAATTATGTCTAATGAACATAGGCTACTTTTTTCGAAATCCACGCGGACGAAGTCTCGGGCGAAGTGTTAGTATATAACACAAAGGAAATTGAGTTTATACAATGCAAATATATTCCTACAATCTTCAGCAGCACCAACAGTATTTTCAAATATAAATGAATTAGTTGTGGTGTGAAGCAGGACCAGCATTGAGCCAGCCATTTTAATCAGCGATGTAATCCCCTAATTTATAATATGCCTGCCTGAATAGTTGAGTTTTATGAAAGATTTGAATTTCGTCTCATTCAGTCGAAGTATGTTGGGAGGTATTTTATTGTAACATTAATCTTGTGGTTCATTCGATTAATCGAGTCTGGTCAAACCATGCTGGGGTCAGTGATTTTCATTCATTCATTCAATTGATTTTTCAAATTGTCTCAGAAGATCTACTAACAATAATAAACATTTCATTCCAACAAGTTAAGTATTACTCTTCTGATACAATCAAATTTGGCATGTCCCATTCCATATTCTCTTAGCATACTCAATAATATTCTTTTAACGTAAAACGTTACTAGGTGTATTTGATACCCGTTTTCATCTTCATATAAATTCCGCAAGGTTTAATCTTTGTTTCATCAGCACCATTGCGAGGCGGTGTCGGGTCGCTACTAAATATTACAATGTTGAGATGTTCCAACAATAGCCTTTCAAATATATTTTACTGTTGTTTTCACCTTTTGTTGTTGAGAGTTGTATTAACAATCAACTTTCTGTTTTGCGTTATTGGGGCGTCTACTAATATTACAGAGTTTGTGATTAAAGAATGTGTGCGTGAGTTCTCTGATTACGAAACTCGTCAAGCTACCCTTCTATAAAACAGGTCGAAATTCAAATATTATTTTGCAATTTTTTCTATATTTGTACCTTTTTAGATAAACAATGACATGTTTACAATATTTACTGTATAAGTATAATATTATATAAATTTTTGCGAATGTCAGGACTATGGTATGATCTGGCTGTTTGAGTACTTTAGTCCTTTCTTTGGTTATGTTCGTCGAATCGTTGTACTCCTTAAGTTCTTTGTTGAGCTACATGACTACTGACAAATGCGTGCACTACCTGGACAGGTCCACTCATTCTGTGTGGTTCTTTCCTCAAAAGACCATATCATACACCAATCTACATGGTCTTCACATGACCTGACCAAGATTATGTCAGGACTTTAAAAGTGACTGTGATCTCTGAGTCTTTTCGGCCTTCCTTCTCAGAGTAGTTAGATAGGAAACGCCGATATCATCTAGTTTTTTAAATATCACGTGTTTGTACAAACCTACTTACAGAAATAAAATCATTTATCAAATTAAAAATATTTTAAAGAGATGGAAAGAAACTCCACAGTTGCGTTTTTAAACATAATTGACTTTTACAATGTTTTCTAATTACACTGTTAATGGGTATGGGAGGAAAGTATTGGCCAGTCAACAAGTACCAGATACTTAACAAAATAGAAAATGGTTAACAAATCGAAGCATCTATGAGTCTATAAGGCCGTTCTCACATCTACAAAAAAGAAAATAATCCATACAGGGTGTCCCAGAAGTCGATGTCAAGCCGGCATCGGGTGATATGAAGTCATAATACTTAACAAAAATATAAAAGAAAATAATACGTGTTTGTGTTTAAAGAAAATTTATTCTCATGTAAGACTACAGTCACTTACATGAGAAATACATTATTAGGATTCTTATTATTTGGGCGTTTTCATCAATGTAGGTGACTGTTATCATATCTTATGCAATAACAAGACCTTTCCGACTTCCCGAGATACGGGGTATCACACCGCCTACCGCCAAACTCCGCGCTGTTACTGTAATATAATAATATATTTATTATTATATTAATAATATAATTTTATTGTAAATTTGTTAACATGCGGATAATGTAGTGGGGTGCAGTTATTGTTAATACTACTAATGAACCTATATTATTGTATTTGTAAACATTTTATATTCTGCCTTAATAAATAAAATTAAATAAAAATTAAACATGTTTGCACAAAAAAACTCTATAATTATTTGTATAGGTCTATAAGGCAAATATACTGAAACAATTATGTAACGAAGCTTCCAACCTTTTAAGCGAAAACATTGAAGAAAAGCTTGCTGATATAAAGGTGAGCGCTAAAATACCTGCAGAAGGTCGACTCCATATTACGAACGAAAACGCAGACGTACATAGCCATGCTTCACGTACAGCGAGTGTGTTTCTTCCCTTTTTTTAAGGGAAGTTCACACGTGTGACTGGCTGTGTGTGATTCATCTGTCTTTACATGATTTCAACTTTAACTTGAGGTCACAAAATTATCCTCAATAATTATGAAATTAAAAATATATTTGAGGTGATTAAAAATTTGAATTATGAGTTTAAGTATTATAATAATCAAATAAAATCACACAATTTGACGGGAGTACAACAAATTGGCATGCGAAGGTACGTTTTCTGATTCATTTGTTTATATTCTCATATACTTTTGGAACAGACCATATACAGGTCCCGGGTGATAGGTCGGGACATTACAGTAAACAAAAAGAAATTTGTAGCAACAGGAGTTGAAAGACCGTCACAGGCAGTAGATTTTCCTCGATTTTTTTAATACATATGCCCGTAATTTTGAAAATTCATAGCAATGATTTCATATAAACTAAAATCAAATATGAACATCTTAGACAGCTGTTTAAAAACTAATTTGTTCTTAGATCTAATGTTGGAACATAAGTTTGTACAACATATAAAAGTCCCCACACGTATCTCACAAACCACCTCAACATGCTTAGATTTAATATTTACTAATTTTAACTCCAGACCTTATACTACCGTAGAAGAATGAGGTTTCTCAGACCACTGTGCAACTATCTTTGACATGAAATTGCTTAGCGACAGCAAAAAAGAAACAAACTGGTTCGCGAAAAAAAGATTATATAATTCCCGAAATGTAGAAAACTTTAAATCGGAATTAAAAAAACAAAATTGGAATGAAATAATACAATCAAATAAAAATATAGATGAAAACTACATTGCGTTTAATAATATGTGTAATAAAATTTTAAATGTGTGTATTCCTCTGCAACAAATAAAAATAAAAACGACATATAAGAAGTACTGGCTCACTAAGGGTATTAAATTATCTTGCAAAAATAAAAGACTACTTAAAATACTTACCATTAAAACAAACAATCCCATATTATTAAAACATTATAAAAAATACGAAAAAACCCTAAAGCAATCGGTAACTACAGCAAAAAAAACTAAAATATATAAATACAATAAAAAAGTCTACAAATAAAGTAAAAAGTATGGGGAAAATAATAAACGAAAGAACAAATAAATCAATGAAAAATTAAAAAATATATATTAAATTACATAAAAATCATAACTTGATAACTGAACCTAAGAAAATTGCTAATATTTTCAATGACTTCTTTGCTTTTATTGGGGAAAAAACCCTCACCAGCAACAGGAGCCCCTGTGATGTGCCCCACAGAAAACACCATGTTTCTCAGCCCTGTCGATCCATATGAAGTAAATAAAATCATAAGAAATCTAAACAATAAAAAGAGCTATGGAGTAGACGAACTTCCCCCATTTTTACTTAAGCAATGTGCAGATGAACTAACCCTAACTTTATATAAATTAATAAACTAATCGTTCGAAGAGGGAACTTTTCCAAATAAACTCAAAAACGCTTTAAAAACCGACCCTAACTACTATCGCCCTATCGCACTGTTACCAACTCTGTCTATATCGCGCGTATACACTTTTTGTGAAAAATATAAAAAATACTTGACGACTGCCAAAACGGTTTTCGTAAAGGCAGGTCTACAACGTTAGCAGTCTATAAATATGTACAAGAGGCTCTGACTATTATTAATAATAAAAACTACGCCATAGGTATGCTGCTTGATATGACCAAAGCCTATGATAAGGTGCAATTTAAAATACTATTAGACAAGCTACATGGGATAGGAATACGAGGAAAAGCTCATGAATGATTTGCATCATACCTAAAAGATAGGATACAACTAGTAGAAATTGAATATTTCGATAGCAACACAAAGGAAATAATTAAAATAAGATCCGACACAAAAACAGTTAACGCGTCAATTCCCCAAGGTAGCGTAATAGGCTGCCTATTATTTCTAATTTACATAAATGACCTTCCTAAAATTATAAACGGACCATGTATCCTATTTGCGGATGATATCTCTCTAGTCACCTCTTGCCAAAAATATGGCAATATAAACGCTAAATTAAACTCCCTTATTTCTGCAGTTGTAAACTGGATGGAAAGCCATAACCTTGAAATTAATTTCAGCAAAACAAAATTAATTACATTTCATCCCCATCAAAAATCCCCATTAGAACTAAATTTCATTTTTAACTATGCAAAACTGGAACAAGTAAATGAATTTAGTCTCCTCGGTTTGTCTATAGACACCCACATAAATTGGAAATCCCATGTACAGAAAGTAAGAGCAAAACTATCAAAATTTTCATCATATGCACTAAGCGAAATTAAAAAACTACCAATCTACAAACTGCACTTATCACGTACTATGCATATGCCCAGGCATGGCTCAGCTATGGGGTCATGCTGTGGGGAAACAGTACAGATTCTCAAACCGTATTAATTTTACAAAAGAAGTTAATTCGAATAATAACCAACATAGCACAAACAGATAGCTGTAAACCATACTTCCGAAAACACAAAATACTCACACTTCCCTCTCTTTATATCTTAGAATTATGTAAATTTGTCAGAAAACACCCAGATTTTTACACCAAATGCGAAGAAACCCAAACAAGATACACCCTTCGACACAACAAAAACAAATTAAACATACCTCAATCCCGACTCAAAATGCACTCATCCAGCCCTTTAGTGATGTCGAAAAAATATATAATAAATTACCTAACGATATTAGAAAAATAAGCAAAACAAATACATTTATTAATAAATTGAAACAATTTCTGGAATCTAAGTCCTAACATAACATAACATCACGCCTTGTATCCCCGAAGGGTTGGGCAGAGGTGTACCTATAGTACACCCACATTTCGCCAGTTATGTTTTTAAGTCCCATGTAATAGGGGGCGAGCCTATTGCCATCAACCGGGCACAAATCCAGACTCCGGGCTGCTACTGAGAAATTCCATATAGAAAAACCCAATAACAAGTTGCCCGACCTGGGAATCGAACCCAGGACCGAATCGAATCTAAGTCCTACTACTCAGTAAAGGAGTTTTTAGATGACAGATCAATTGCAAAATAAAATTATTATCTTTCTTAGACAACAAACACTGTGAAATAAATACAATATAATATGAAAATATGAATACATAAATAATAACGTAATTTAATAATTATTGAAATACTATTTAAAATTCCAAAATAATTAGCTGCATTATTTTTATGAAATACATGTAATAAAATACCTAATATACTATACCTATATATACAAACCTAAAAATAAATATTTAAATACATATATAATTATACACCCAATCAAATATTTATAATAATTTAAATTAATATTAAACTGCTACTTAGCGCTCTTCCTCTCTTCTAATGTTTGCTGTGCCCGACAGGGTCTATATTGATCTTTTATTTAGTTTTTACCATCTATGTAATACATTTGGAATGCAATAAAGTATTGAGTATTGAGTATTCATTTTTATTTCTGTTAACTACGAGTATTATGACTTGAATTATTACCCGATTCCGGCTTGACGTCGACTTACGGGACAACCTGTATAAGCGTGTGCCTTCGCTTGTTGTACGGAGCCAACCTTCTGTACCTATCTATTTTATGTTTGCAGAAAAGCTGAGCAGTAATCTGATTTGACATCTAGACGACTGGAGGTGAGAGAGCTACTGATCGAGTTATAGTGAAAGCGATAGTTTCGGGCTGAACGATACGATTTATATCGATTTGTAAGTGCTGGGCAGTTTAAGGTTCGTGTTTGTGCCAAGAAGATTCTTGTTGGGAACTTAATTTTTGGCGATACATTGAGTAGTCCATCACAAAGATAATTGACTTCCCTCGGATAGCTGCCACGCTAAACCACATCTTCCGCATGTTAGACGACCAATGCAATGGGCCAAACTCACGACCCTTTTTATACCCAAAAGATTCCTTAAACCATTTTCTATTTATTTATTTAAACTTTTCGAACCCAAAGAGGTACAAAGGCAGACTTAATGCCTTAGGCATTCTCTACCAGTCAACCAAGGGTGGTGAAGAGATTAGATGGTAGGTGCTTTAGTTGAAGGGTACAATGATGGAAAAAAAACTATTGTGTACATAACAAGGTAACAAACTTATAATACACATACACACATATTAAAATAATAAATACTTACAATATATATACATATTTAAGGGTGAAAGGTGTTGAGACGATTCTACGCTATTTGTTGTGAAAATAACTCTGCAGTTTCCGCTTAAATGCATACCGAATGGTGGCCGTCCTGATTTCAAGAGGAAGCGCATTCCAAAGAAGAATGAACTGAACATGAAAGGAATAATGAACAAAGTCAGAAGTATGAGAAGGACAGAGCAGGAGAAGATTGTTGGAAGAACGCAGTTTCTTAGCGTGAGATGAATATAGATATTGGAAGTGAGACACAAGATAAGAAGGCGGAGTGGGAGAGTTGAGAAGGGAGAAAAGTGTGGTCAAAGCGCGCAAACTTCTTCTTTGGCGAATGGACATCCATTTGAGCTCAGACCTATAGCTCGACACATGGTCATAGTTTCTGAGGTTGAATAAACCGGATACAATTGTTGAGCAATCTGTCGAGCTAATCCAAAAAAACCGCATTCGAGTCAAAGTAGCACACGTCACCATAGTCAATGATAGGGAAAATCAAAGTCTGCACAAGCATGGTTTTCGTCTTACCGGGCAAAAAGTTTCTCAGACGATACGGGGATCGCAGAGTACCGTTGACCCTTTGGCTAACACTAGAGACCTGGCGTTGCCAGCTTAGTGTCGAGTCAAAATGCAAACCGAGATCTTTCACAGTAGGGGTGATGGGAATGGCGATACCATTGAAAATAAGAGGAGGAAGAGAACTGAGCGCCACCCTACCCATCATGCGTGATTTTCCAATTAGAATGGCCTGACACTTAGAGGGGTTTACTAACACCCCAAAACGATCAGACCACTCCTTGATAGCATCTAAGTCTCGGTTTACATATGCTATAGCATCCGACAAACCTTCCACCCACTCAGCTGTATACAATTGAAGGTTATCAGCATAGAGATGATACGAACACCGAAGACAGTGGGTTTTAAAATTAATGAAGATTGAAAATAGCAAAGGAGAAATAATACCGCCTTGTGGAACACCAGCATTCAGGTCACGCCAATTCGACGAGCTCTCATCAACGCGAACCGACTGCTGACGTCACCGAAGATAAGAAGAGAACCATTTCAAAGCCTCAGACGAAACCATAAGATCAGAGAGGATAGAAAGGAATATATTGTGATTGACGGCGTTAAAGGCATTGGAGACATCAATTAATACCAAAACGGTAACCTTGGTTGACTGCCTCGTTGGTCTAGTGACTGCCTCGTTGGTCTAGTGGTCGCAATCGCTACTGCTGAGCATGAGCTCCTGGGTTCGATTCCTAGGCCGGGCAACGTGTTATTGGGTTTTTCTATCTGGAATTTCTCAGTAGCAGCCCGAAGTCTGGATTTGTGCCCGGTAGATGGCAATAGGCTCGCCCCCTATTACATGGGACTTAAACATAACTGGCGAAACGTGGGTGTACTATAGGTACACCTCTGCCCAACCCTTCGGGGAAACAAGGCGTGATGTTTATGTAACCTTGGTATCCTCCATAGCGTCTCTAATGTCACCAGTCACTTTAAAGAGAGCGGGGGCTGTACTGTGCCCTGGCCTGAATCCAGACTGAAAAGAGCTTACACGATTATTCCGGTGAATAAACCCCGTAAACTGCTTGTGTACGCAGGCCTCAAGCACTTTAGACAGGAATTGAATAATAGAAATGGGTCGAAAATTACTGGGTAGGGAGGGATTTGAAATTCTTGGGAGAGGGCGGACATAGGCCATACGCCACAGGAATGGGAATTGTCCGGAATCAAGAGAAAAGTTGATGATACCCATTACATCAACTTTACTAATATCGCAAACGATCATATTACGACTGATGCCGTCACAGCCCGTAGCCTTGGATTTAATGGACAGGATGAACTTTTCAATTTCGTCCATGGTGACCGGAGAGAAGTGAAATGGTTCTATGATGGGACTAGTTAGGCCAGAAATTAAATCGACCGTCTTGGACAACATTTGGGAATCCAAATGGCAAGAGGTTGTTTATTGACGGTTGATATCATCAAGGCTAATTGCATTAGGAAAATCCGCATGACGTGGTCTGCCGATACCAAGAGTACCAAAAAACTTCCAGATATCAGCAGGTGACGAAGAAGATTATGTTCTCGAGAATAAGGCGGCGTTTAGCGTTGCGTATCATCTGATTACACCAATTTCTAGCAGCTTTAAAATCTGTCGTCATCCAAGGAGCAGGAGGACGCTGAAGTTAAATTTTCTTAACAGGAGCGTGTTTGTCGTAGAGAGCAAGGACCGTCCGATCGAAAATGCGCAGTTTTTCGTCTACAGCTGTCGCCGCTTCCAGGTGACTGAGGTGAACAGGTTTGACGGACCAATTCTTCAACAAGAATTGGTATTAAGCAGCTTTAAACAGAGAGAAGTGGAAAGGGAGTGGGGAGGCCTTTACCTTGCAGTGGGATAACACAGACTTTTAATAATACCGATTGAGTAGTATTAGAGTTTTTATTAACAAGGGTAGTGACACAAAAACTACAGGAAAAGTAAAAATATATATAACAATACAACGTTATTCAACTACTCCGTTTTCAGTAATTGTCTGCCATTGAATTTATCCTGATGTCAAATCTCATTTGATGTGATGTCATTGGCTGTTGTTATTGTAGCCAATAACAGCAGCACAGCCGCCACAGCAGTCATGTTTGACAAGTCTGTTAAAAAGTTGCGTTGATAATCCATTCAAAAACTGCAAGTCTGTTAATTTTCAAAGTTATAAAAAGTTTTGCTTTACGAGAATATAAAATACCAGAGTAACTACATAAAAGTATTTAATGCTCTCGCTTTGCATGGATTTTACGACTTGACGATTTCTTCGTTATTAATAAGTTTTATGTTCATACTTCCCTTCTGGAATAAGTTCTCCAATAGATAATAAAGACAGCTTCAACATCGGTTGCGTAACTAAGAAGAAACGCGTTCACATAGACAGACATGAAAAACTATTGTTTTATACTATTTGCAGATTATGAGCATTTAAAAAATCATACTCGACAAATTGAGAAACCTCCTTCGTTTTTAGGAAAACTATTTCTTGTCTCGACCCTCCTGCTGTAAATAACTTCAGTAGTCCTTGAAAGGGTCACCCTTTCAAGGACTACTGAAGTTATTTCAGTTTTTGCAGACGCACTACTTTCCTCACTCCATCAATCTTCCCCACCACCACCACCCATTTTTTCCCGCGACGATTTTTCTCCACGCACTGGATTATTAACTCTCGTTGTCGAGCCAAGCATTGAAAATCCACTAGAGTGCGCGCAGCGCGTCAGGAAAATACACTGTCGGATAAAAATCCAGTGTGCGATAAAAAAATCTGATGGTAAACGGTAAATCGCATGTCTGCAGTTTGTACTCGTAGGAACACTTAAACTACGAAAACCGACCTAAAATTCATTCGGTATCATGTACGTGCAATTACAAGTCAACAATTGATAATGCGTCATCATCATTAGCTATCTAACCGAATGCAGCTGAATATTTTACATGTAGCGTACTCCGATGAGCTGCAGTGCGATTGTGAAGCCACATTGCAAACTATGCCCCACCTATTGACGTGCTCTCTATGCAATAACACCTACAATATGGAAGACCTTTGCGAGGCCAACGATAACGCTGCCAATTCTGGCCAAAGCCTATTTCAAACATACAAAATTCAATCGATACGACGAAGAAGTAGACATGGAGCGTATCTGACCTCCACAGCACTACCCAAGTTACTGGCTAATTATACACTTTCCGGTTCTGGTTGTCGATACGACGAAGAAGTAGACATGGAGCGTATCTGACCTCCACAGCACTACCCAAGTTACTGGCTAATTATACACTTTCCGGTTCTGGTTGTCGATACGACGAAGAAGTAGACATGGAGCGTATCTGACCTCCACAGCACTACCCAAGTTACTGGCTAATTATACACTTTCCGGTTCTGATTGTCGATACGACGAAGAAGTAGACATGGAGCGTATCTGACCTCCACAGCACTACCCAAGTTACTGCTAATTATACACTTTCCGGTACTGGTTGTCAGACTTTTGGGCTTCTGTGTATCGGCAACGACTGCCAAAGATTTAATGACAGCCGGGACAAAAGGCTTAACGTGCTTTTCGAGGTATGGAGGGGTCTCGGTATGAAATAGATGAGATCGTCCATTCACGGATCCACCTAAGAAGCGTCACTTAACGTAGTTTTTTGTTTTTATTTTTGCTTGAGTTTCATTTTCAATGTTTTGTTGATTTATTGACTTGTGCTAGCTGATATAATGGCGAATAATTTAATATATTTTTATGTGTTTCGTTATGTTTATTACTTTGTTTAGAATCAAGTTTTTCTATCTGAACAGAGATCTGTGCTGTTGGGGAGTTTGTTGCGCCACTTCTTCTTCCCAGCTGAAGCACTAGGAAGTGGTGAATAAAGGGCGATTTATGGGACTGTCTTGTGTAATTTTGACATTCAAAAAGCGAATGATTTTGGATTTAGATTTTAATCTATCGATCCGTGAGGCTTTTACTTAACCACGAGCTCCTTCCCCCGAGCAATGACATCGCGTGCACGTGTTAATTGTGGCCCTAATAATTTCCTACCGCAGTCTGTACAGGAAGGAATGTGTTGTCACGCACACGTACGGACAGGAAACATGTGTCGTAAGGAAAAGGGAAGGGAAATTCAATTAGGAGTTTTGATGAATTAAATGGCAAGTTGTTTGTTATAAAGCTGTTTCAGGGACATCCTTTAGAAAGAGCCTGAATCAAATGTAGTATGGGAGAGAGCTAAAAAAAATGAAGTAAGCGTACTTAACATAAGCATAGCATAATCAGCCGATAACGTCCCCACTGCTGGGAGACAGGCCTCCTCTCTATGAGAGGGAGTGAGCCGTAATCCACCACGCGGGCTCAGTCCGGATTGGTAGATGTCACATGTCATCGAAGTTTTGGTTCTAGGACATGCCGGTTTCCTCGCGATGTTTTCCTTCACCGTTTTGGGAGCAGTGGTGATGAAATTATTTTTACAAAAGTAAAACACCTGCCTAAGTTTGACCTCACGATCTACCACTCGTAAGTTGGGGCCGTTACCACTGGGCTACCACTGCTCTCCCACTGGGACACCATTGCCTTCAAGGTTACTTAAAGGCTACTTACTCATCATTCGCCTGCCCTTAAAACAATTAATTTGGCGTCGACGCAACATGTCTTTTTTTCTTTCTAGCCATTTCGTCTTTCACACAGTCCATCTATCGTTTCGTTGGTCTTCTCCCTACTCTCATAGCCATTAGGCAACTCTATTACACACATGAAGTGCCTAGGCATCAATAAATATGTCTATTTAGATTTATTAAATAAAATGTTTTCTTATGTGTAGATCGACGAAGTACTCTCTGCGTTTGCATTAATAAAGACTTCGCGATTTTTGCGTATGCTGGATGTTTCACCTTAGTTAATATTCTCAAAACGTTGAAGGAAAAAAAAAATTAGGAAACCGGATGTCCTATAACTAAAAATTCGATGACACCAACACTCCCTCTCACAGAGACTATTGCGTGAAATAAACCATTGGTAATCTGTATTTCCGCCGTTAACGCATATAACACAATGGCAGCGATTCGGCATACTCAATATGAGTTTCATCCAAATGACGAAATGCGTAGTTTTGGCACATGTTCTACTCCGTATCACCTACGGACATAACATTACTTCGGTGTCCGAAATAAGAATAAATGACACCACGATTTGACAGCTATCCCTACTCCCGATGTGTTTTTACCTGTCCGAAAAAGTTAGTTAATCGGGAGCACAATTCACTCCAAAGTTTTAAACTAGTTTCAGACGGCCCCCTGGTCATTTGTTGATGGTTTGTTGATGGACATAGAGAGTAGGCCCCCTGGTCATTTCTTTTCGGCTCAAATGACGTCTTATCTCCATTATAATGTACTTTTATATTTATACTACTCAGAAGTATGGCAGAAACTTTACTGATTTGGTCTCAAACCCGTTGCAGGATTTTATAGGAATACGAATTGACAGAACATTTTCATGCCTTTTCAAATGACAAAATTTACAAAAAATTCTCCAACTATAACATGCTTCATTCCTAGACACTTTTGATGTGTATAGTAAGAAAAAAAAAACATATAATTAAAAAAAAAAAAACATTTTAAACGTAAGTATAATCCCACAAGAATCCCAATGTTTCTTCAGCGGGAGAGCAAAAGGAAAATATAATTTTGTAATATCGAAGGCAACCAAACTTTCGGAATTCATACCAACTTTCAAACGTTGGTCAAATTTAGAAAATTATTTAATAAACCGAATGAGATTTTGTACATTTCAGGGGGCCAGTTCTTGAAGCCTTGATACAGTGAGTCCAGACGATTGCTAAAAGTTACGTCGCTGTACGGAGTCAAACAGAGAAGCTAAGCTGTCGAAGTTTCACTACGCAAGTTTGAGTTGTCAACGGGTCCTTTGCTAAGTCCGTGACTTCTAGCATTTTCTAGCACAAAGTTTCATTTTGACTGCCATCATAAAATATTTAAGTTAAAACAATTTTAAACAATTGTAATGTAAAAACTTCTTTCGCTTTAATTTAGCATACTTAGAAACGATTAAGTGGCCATGTACTGTAAGCTTCATTTGTATTTTAAATATTTTTTCGTAGGTTAATAATAATATAAACGATAAGATTGATACTTGAGGTTGAAATTGGATTTCTGGTGACTATGGCCATTTTTGTCTGTTTTAGTAGCTGCAAGTCCTCTATGAATAAATATTAAAAAAAACGATAAATTTCTTGTTTAGGAATCCTTGTCTAAACGATTATTTCTGGTGGTGTGATTCAAAATCATAGATATTTGGAAATATTTTTCGACCTAGCACAAGATACTAATTTTTTTAGGTATCCAAAAAAAGCGAAGAAGACTGAAAAATGTGAACAAATCCACACACAACCCTCCACTGCAGTACATAGGTCTACAACGTGCGCCACGACAAAACGGGTCGTCCGCCTTGAATCAAGAGAATCGACGATAAACGTCAGCAGTGCGTGTCTCGCCTCGTGACTAATGGGGATGATGACAAAAAAATTTTTAATCTCAAAGAAATGTTTATTTCCAAATGGTGCAAATAGCATTACAAAAAGTGTAAAAGTCTAAAAAACTGCCCAGTTATAAACGTTTTAAAACAAGTGTTAGACTAGGACAGCACTATAGTAGAAGTGACGTCACGACTACATAACTTCATATTAGCGCCGTACATTGTCCGTACCGCGCGACAAGGACACGAATAATCCCCTCCAAAACTTTTACAGCGTGTAGCTTCTTCATATTTACATAGATTTAACAATTTTTTTCCATTTTCTCATTTTTACTATGCCTTCTTTGAAATTAAATTATTTTTACGAAGATTTTTAATAATAATCATCATCCCAATTAGTCGCACAAATACATAGTTGCCCGATGCTCCCCCGTCAGCGGGTGATTGTGAACGATCAGTTGGAGAAGAATGGTTGAGAAAATCACTTTGTTAAAAAAGTTGATTTAATTTTAAAATGCCATATATTCAGTTTATACTTTACCAGTTATGTTTAAATGATAAGTCCCATGTAAAAATAATATTTCTACACTAATATTGTTATGCTTTCACGCTAAATCGGCTCATCGGATTTTGATGAAATTTGGTGCATAGGTAAACCATGACCTGGATTGGTTAGGAAATAATAATAACCTCACCGCCAATCTCTACGTTGACGTGATAGTGGGGCTTGCGCGATCCTGAACTCTGGGTCTGTGCCGGTAGTTTCCTTGGTCGAAATAGGTCTAGGGTGAGAAGCCAGACCAAGAGAGATACATAAGTCCGCAGGGCAGCCTGTGGCGAGCTGTTGGGCAGTAGTGAGTAAGTATCACAAGATACTTTTTATCCTGATGTTCCCACAGGATCGAGACTTATGGGGGTGAAACCGCGGGGCGCAGCTAGTCATATCCATACTATAATTTCGAAAGTAACTCTCTCTGTATGTTACCTGTTTACGCCACTGAACGGATTCCAACAAAATTTGTCAGGGATAAATATAGACATAGGCTGCTATTTGTCCCGGTAGCACGTTCTCGTCGTATAATTTCCGATATAAATGCGAGCGAAGCCAATATTTATTAAATCGGTTATAATAAATAAAGTTCACCCAAAGGTTTTTTTTTTTACTTTTGCGGTAGTATTTGCACAAAAAGTACGCATCAAACAAAAAAAATATGGTCTGATTCTTCGAATACGTGTTCTTTTAAATGTGAAAACCTCTGCGATTTTATTATCGAAATACAGAGGTGACGTGACACTTAATTACGCAGAGCGCACTTTGTATAACAGCCACGCTACCAACGTTGCTTTTTTTGGTATCTAACAAATATTTAATTAACGCTTTAATAAATAATCAAGTCAGTCTAGGAACCCGATAAAATAAAATGCATTTCTAATTCAGACTCACACAAGCACGCGTGTTTCCCAACAACATGGTCACGGCAAATGGAATCAAAACATTAAAAGTCATTGTCGTGCCGCGTTACAAATCAACGCAGCTAATAGTTTCCGAGCAGGGAACGGTTAGCCGAGTCGCAGTTGCGGACGGAAGTTGTGGTTTTTATGAAATGCCTGCAAGTGGGAATAGCAATAATAAAGTTTCGTATGAGGCATCACTTGAAGTTTGGTTCACAATTGAACGCATTTTTAATGCATAGGGTATTGTGTAAATATAATTTATTTAAAGAACCTTTAATAATGACACTTTACACAATAATAATGACACAATATTATAAATGCGAAAGTGCCTGTCTGAAACCTTTTCACGCCATAAAGGCTGAACCATTTGCAATTAAATTCGGAAATCAGGTAGACTATGATCTGGGTCTAATGAGTATCCTATGTTCTACATAGGATACTCATTAGAATGGAATATAGTTTACATACTTAATATATATTGTTTTGACGTTCAAAAAGTGCTGATTCTTAGCCTAATTTGAATAAATGACTTGACGATGATTTTGATACCCGCCCAACTAGGAGTACAGGCGAAGCCGCTGGATTAAGCTAATGGGTTGTAAGGTAGAACGTGTTTGCATGCTTATACTACCTAAAAAAAAAGCACCGGGTTTATTTCAAATACAATTTCAGACCAAAACATGAGAGTGCATCCGTGTAAAAGATATGCGTGGTAATACATTAAAAATAGCAAATAACTATTAGATACTACTGGAAGCCGGTCCCATACAGCAAACCAACATCGGTTAGGACAATTCAGGTCAAAGTAGTTGCGAGAAAGATAATAAAAACTGCTCACTGTTTAATAGAGCTTTAACTAATTTAACTATCATTTTATTGCCTTCTCTCCAGCGTCATAAACATAGTTACATAGTGTCATTAACTGCATAACGAGGGTAGAACTTTGTCACTTGATATGGATTGAAATGGAGGAGCTTGTAAACATGTAACTAACCTATATTGAAACTCTAGACGGATCTGTTACACTTAATTAAGTTTATTAACTTGGGAGGGTTATGTATTCCGGACGGATTTAGATCCTGGTTAAGTGAAGGTCATTTCTACTCCGACGGTGACTGGCCTTGCTTCCTTTGACCTTTTATGTCTAAAAGTTGTCTAATGTAACGTTGTAACGTTCTGAATTTTTATTTACTCACTTGATGACATAAAATAATGATTTTATACAGTAGGTTAGCTTCTAAGCATTATTATCATTGGTTAACGTATGAAACCAAATTCTCGGCGACTTTATTAAATTCAGTGCGCGTGACCTTGGGTCGCCACAGAAGAACTCGTTTGTGTAGTGATCTCTTGTTTCCTCACCCCTGTCCTGAGGCCCTAGTGTGAGTTTATTTTAGCCGTCTCGAATTTTCGCATGCGTAAAGTCGAAATGGTTAAAAGAAACTCGCACTAGGGCCTCTGAGCCCTGCGCGCGTCGCACACGCCGGCTCGGCGCCGGTGTCAACGCTGCTGCTCAGCGGCCGGCGTGACGTCATGCGTGGGTCCGTCCCTCCGCCACAGTTGTAGCCGTTGTAACGCTTTTAATTTTATCTTTTATTCAGTTAATAATTTAACACAGTGTTTAACCCAATATTGGTTAAGTGTTGAACGATGACACTTTTTATATTTTGTGTACCTACCCATCTAGATCATCTTAGGGCGTCTGCCTATTTGCTAATTGCACCTTATTGTTTTAAATTAGTATGCCTTCAACTTTAATGTTTAGTATGCAACCTATTTGCCTTTTGCACTATGCTTTTGTAAATTATTGTATTTTTTAGATGTGCAAGTCATGTCGTGTTTCTCACATACATTTTTTAAACTCCGTACTGATTGTGATAACCACACCCCACCATCATTAGCGCACTAGTGCGTCTAGCTTTGGTGTCACAATCAGAGGAGATGACCATTATGGCCATCCTGTGACACACTGGACATTTATTTCCAAGGTCCAACATACCGGCTTAACACCTGCAAAGTTCCGGTTAACGTACCGGGCTAACCAACCATTTCCAAAGTTCCGGCTTCTTACATTTGCCGAACTCAATCCGGGGTTATCAGCGTCATACGGACGCTGAGATCGGGACCACCACCTTCACGGCAATCACCGTGATCCGCGCCGGGTACATATATTACCCGCGTGGCCGCTTCGAGCTCGCTACTTCGGTCTGGCGATACCTCATCATCGTCTAGCGATACATCCGCCGACCGTCACCTTCCTGGCGTCTGCAGCGTGGCACACCCGCTACGGTCATCGTCACACCAGGCTAAGCCAGGATAGTACTGTGCTACTCCAAAGGGAAATTAAGGAACTTTTGTGACCATAAACCCTCTTACCTCCTTTACTTATTTTTCATAAAATACATTTTTAATGTTGGTAACGTTTCGTGGTATCATTTCTCTACCCAAGGAAACCAGTTCTGTCACACTAAAGCTGTAAAGTAAAGTAGTAAATAAGCACTGTAAGTCCATACCCTGTTTTTGTCCAAAAACAGAAATAGATCACCGATTCGTCTACCAAATGTGGTGATAATGGCAATGGAACGGTTGTTTAAACACAACACACCTACATTTGTCACCTACATTCTTTAAAAATAAATGATTCTGATTCTTATAAAACTTTTTAATTAACCTTCTTTATCAATCTACGTTATTATTCATTGTTTGCGTAACAATAGAGTCCCAAAATGTTCCATACTTTATCAAGGAACATGAGGTCATCCAATTTTCCTTTGTTGACTGTTATACATGTGTGCAGAAAATGCAGCAGTATATTTTCTGCTTCAATGTTTTTCTTTAACATATGAGGACACTTTTCTTTTGTAGTGTCCCATGTTAGGCGCCATTTGTCTGTAAGGCTCCAACAAGAAATCCTTTTTTTTGTCGTTTTTATAAAAAAATACAGTACACGTAAAATACTATCTTCGAAATACTGTTGTAAAATTAAATTAAAGTATAATTTAGTACTTGTTCAGAGTGATTCCGATTAGCGATGTTGATTTCCTGACTTTGACGTACCAAATTTGAGTGTTATTTGTTATAAACAATAATCTTACCTCTACGATCCTGTCATTAACTTGTATCTTGCCGCACAAGTCAGCTGAGCTGCCCTCACTGATACTCTTCACGAATATACCGCTCAGCTCCTCTGTTGACAAATAAACGCAATTAATATAGCAGGCACACTTCTAAGACATAGCCCTCCTCTCTGCGGGAGGGAGTGGGCCATTATCCACCGGGCTTAGTCGGGGTTAAAACACAACTGGCGAAATGTGGGTGTACCTACTATTAGGTACACCCCTGCTTAACTCTACGGAGAAAACCAGCGTGATGTTACGTTCCGTATTGAAAATTGATTTAATTTAATTAATTTAACAAAACTAAGGAAAACATGGCCGTTGTCGGAGGAGTCCGGCGGACTGGAATTATTTAGGGACCGAATTGATTATTTGACTTAATGTATTTTTCTGCACCAATGTTTTATATACACGGTGTTCCGTAAGTCGACGTCAAGCCGGAGTCGTGTAATAATAGTTCGGGTCATAATAGTTTACAAGAAAAAAATGAACAACATGAGTTAAAATACGCAGTAGATTTTCTAGTTTTTTTTAGAAAAGATTTATATATAATAGAAACATAACATCGTGAATGAAATGTTATAACCAAACGCTTTTACAGCACACTATTCCATACAAACATTCATAATTAGAAAGTTTGTTTGGAATTTTCTGCTGTAAAATCAGTTTTATGAAAGAAATAAAATATGCCTTTCTCGCACGTGTCATTAATACACACAATGACACAGTATAAAAAAAAAACTAGGACAGTACGCAAGATAGCACGCAGGCTTGATTGTGCGTTTGTAAACCACTGCTGCAGGGTCTCGGCTGGGCCTGCCACCTTGCGACAATGACGTCACAATTTGTTCCAATTAGTTTCTGTTTTTGATTTAGTTTTTGTCTTTGTAAGTGCTAACATAGTTTGTGAGTATTTTGTTACCAACGCTATGAGTCTTGTTGCTCGAAATAAATGATTTTATTATTTTATTATTAGTTTACGAATCTAAGCCCACTTAAGCAATTTTCAGAGCAATTTTATGGGACTGTCTGGTTGTTGGACTAGTGGTCGCAAGCGCTACTGGCACGAGATCCTGAGTGCTATTTTGGTGTTGGGCAAAGGATCTTTCCACCAATTATTTTTCAATAACATCCTCTAGGATGAAATTTTGCCTTTTTGATGGCTAAACAATATGTAACAAAAACCCTGTCCATTCCAAAAAAGGCGTATTCCTGGTTTAACATACGTACTAGAAAAAATAGTAAAAAAAATCTAACTCATAAAATTTGGTTTTTATGAGTTAGATTTTTTTTACTATTTTTTCTAGTACGTATGTATGTTAAACCAGCTATTGATTTTTTTATTTTTAGTTACCATGCGAAATGTAACACTAAATATGGTAAATTTTCACAAGTTGACAACACTCCACCGGCCGGCGAAATCTTTTATTTTTTGCCTTGTTTATTTCAAAGGACACCGCCCGCGTCATAACGAGTCCTCGATCCTTTGATGTAGCCGACTGGTCGCTACTTGTTTGGACACTTCGCCAGTCTCACGTGGAGATAGCTTGCGATCGGATGTCCGTACGTATCACGTGCCGCTATCGTATCGCGAACAATGTCGTATACCAATTAGGAATATTTGAATATGTTAATTTTTATTTGTGAGTGAATGTGTAATTCGGAAATCGAAGTAACAGCTCGGATTGTGGAAGCACTCAAATGGTACACATGTGCGCTGCGAAAAGTACGTGCAAATTTAATAAAAAGGTGTCGAATGTGTACTAATGTTCTAGATTGATAGAGGTATGTAACAAGTAAATGTTTTAATAAACTGATACCTACAGTGGGTACATTGCCAAAAGCACATCACATTAACTCAATAATAATTGTTTCTTGATAAACAGAAGGTCAGAAATCGGGGTCATTGTGCGTAAGCCTACAATAAAATATCAGCTGATACCTACGCGTAGGCAAAACGTAGATTTCTTTAGTCCTACGTTTCTTTGGAGGCATGCCGCCAAAGGACCGCCGCACTCAGGCCGCTTCTTTGACACGAAACTCTAGGTGAACTCTGGTCAACCATGTCGAGCGATCAGTGTTGCCTTTGGTATGATTATTTTTAGTTTTTTAAATTAATTGTTTTCATTGGGGAAAAATAATTATCTCGTATCCATTAAATGATTACGTATTTGTGTACGCACTACGATACCAAATAATACCCTTCAGGATCGGACAGGGTTTTCGTTACATGCTGTATGGGCTTAGATAGATAGGCTTGCCCTAACATAACTGGTCAAATGTGGGTATTATCAAATCAAATCAAAATATTATTAATTTATGTATTTCAACTATTACGCGGTAAAACTTATAATCCCGGTGTTTTGAAGGAGATTTGTCTGAATGCACCTGACAATTACGCATTGCACACACACGCACGAACCAACTTACTCAGCAAAGCGCCACTGACGCGCGCCTTGCACGCACTCAATGACACTGCTGACAGGATCGATTTATTTTCCTGCTCTCTGAATGAATTCACAAAAATAATATTGTATATTTTATGTTATTTAAGATAGTATAACAAGGACCACGCTACCGCATTAGGAATTTTCCTGTAATGATAGCAGTGATTGTGGAAATATAAACAAATAAATAAACAAATATTTTATTTCAGATAAACCTACAATGGGCACTTATGAAACATCAAAATATAGGTGCACGGTACCAATTGGTGGTTTCCTATGGAGAAGAGCCAGCAAGAAACGCCACGCTTACTCTTTTAAAAATAATTGAATTTTACAATGTTTTCAAATTACAGTGTTAATAGGTATGGGAGGACAGTGTAGGCCTGTCAACAAGTACCATACGCTTAACAAATAGACAATGATCTACAATGCCTACAACGTTCTCACATTCACAAAATATATTGTATACTATAGGTATACCTCTGCCTAACTCTCCGCGGATTACAGGCGTGATGTTAAATATTAAAGAAACGTAAGAATATTCGTTTTTCAACATTCAAACATAGGATTAACTCTTCAGTCGTTGAAACATACCTAGACATCTAGAACCGACCTAACTTCAAGTAAAAATGCGATCAAAGTTCAGCCGAACATTAGGATTTACTAGCACTATTGGAGAGAGCTTAGTGACGTCACTGAAAGCTAAGTTAGACTGTTTAGATAGGGGAACTGGCGGCCATCGTTGGCTATCTATCAACGACTAGATAACAGCCTAGTATATGTTGAAGGGATAAATTATGTCGTGTTTAGGGGAACGTATCATCGGAATGAGATTAGCTTACCTAATGAGATGATAGTGGTAATCGGATTTGGTTGGTTTGATTGAAAAATTGTAAAGATACCGTAGGGATTTGAATTACTGTGGTCTTTTTAGCAGCCTTTGTGAACTGCGGTCAAGAAAGACCAAGTTTTTTTGTAACTTATTAATTCATCTGCATAGCCTTTTTGTCCAGCCAGGTTGTCAGACTTTCAGGTTTCTGAGGACCCGTGCTCTCCGTAGCTCGGAGGTGTTTCAAAATGTAAAGATGGTCACCCATCCACTGACCGACCACTTTAAGCGTAGCTTAACCTGATTGATCGACTCGTGCGGTTGTTGATACTTAGCCAGGAGCTCAGATACCGATCTTATTCCATAAATCTATGCAAGGCGCATCGCGCGACACGTGGAGCATTTGTGTCGCGTGCGATTCGCTTTGCATGTCGCGCTTGTTTGCAGGAGCCTTCACTTGTACCTACATGGTCCTCTAGGATTACATTGCAAGAAACTGTATCGGCTTTCGTGCTGAATTTATCTGCGGAACCCAACAAACAAATAGCACAGACTGTTGAGTTAGCTTATGAGCCATGTCTTGTCACATGAAGTCATTGTGTGTTATCCATCTATATGAAAGAACTAAACATCTTCGAGACATCATCATCATCATAATTTGATCCAACCCTCTATAAACAAATAAAGATTAAAAAAAAAAAAAAAAAAACATCATAATTCATCTGAAAGACGTCCACAGCTGGACAAAGACCATCACCAGGCATACTCCTTGAGTGTATCAACTCAACTGTATCCCCATCTTTGATGTGTCTTTTCGTTTGCATGTGTTTTTGGTTTTATCAATTTATAATGATTTTCAATTAATCGACATGTAAACTTCCTTTATTAATCACACCACACATTACTAGATACAATCATTTCCTCGTTGGGCTTAATTTTCAAACCAGACCTGTAAATTATTTCTTGATTTGACTTTAATACCCCGACAATGTTGAACTACCCGCACTATATTAATTTTAAAGCTTTTAATAACGTTCATTTAACACTATCCACGTTTTCGAACAGTTGAAAGGACTCTTAATTGAAACAGGTTTATTTTAAACTAGCTGTTGCCTGCGAGTTTGTCTGCGATCCAGGTATATATTGCCTTTACCCAAGTCATGGTCTTGCTGTGTGCCAAATTTCATCCAAATCCGTTCCGCCGTTTTAGCGTAAGCGTAACAAACAAACTTACGTTCACAATCATAATATAATGTTAGAATTGAACTTCATACTTGGGATTTAAGAATCAAATTTTAGAGATATTGTCTCCAATGTTGTAGAACATTTAATTTACAATTATGTTTTTACGATATCCTAATATATAATATTGTAAACGCGAAAGTTTGTGAGTATGGATGGATGTTTGTTACTCTTTCACGCAAAAACCACTGAACGGATTTGGATGAAATTTGGCACACAAATAGTTTATAATCTGGATTAACACATAGTGTACTTTTTATCCCGATACACCAACGGGATCAAGATTTATGCGGGTGAAACCGCGGAGAGCAGCTAGTTTGAAACATTATCGGTTATAAAAAGAAATTTTAAATTTGCCTTAGCAAGTGGCTGGTTAGAAACAGCGCTAGAAAAATAATCCGGAAGGACTTGAAGAAGGCCATTACCTAGCAGGGGGACATTATGGGCTAGAGTAGAGAAGAGAAAAAGGAACCTCGTTTAACAGTCGATCTCTACATTTAATTAACATTTACAGCTGTTGCATCCAGTTAACATGATTTTTTCCGTCTCACAAATGGAAATTCTTGCCTGTTCATCCAAATTACATGATCGCTTTTGAAGGTAGGTCTGTAAACGCAATATGTCAAAGCCAATGTTCAAACTCAAACTCAAAGCATTGAATCACTCACACACTCACTTTTGAATTGTCAAGGAGTCGGTCAGTCAGAAATATGAAGCTAGTTGCCCATTCCAAAGCGTAGTATGTTCCTACGGAGAAGAACGGGCAAGAAACTCCACGGACACTCTTTAAAAAAAAATTGTTCTTACAAATATATTGATCCTATAGGTGAGAACGATGTACAAAAACCGTAAACGTTAAGAGCGTCCAGAGTGCAGCAAAACATAATTAAAAACAATCCAAAAAATTAATTATTAAAATAAGCCGTGGCAGCTAAGAGATGACCAGTCCCAACTGACGCCGCCCGTTCACGAACATGACGCATGGATCAGCACCATTCAGCTCAACCATTTTGAAGGGAGCTAAATGATCCAACACACGCGCCAGCGAGACATTTGAGTGAACATAACATACTATCAGCCGCCAGGGCACACTCAAGTCAATTTAAGACATTACCCGGTAAATGGTAGTACAAAGTACTCACACGTGTGCTATGCATTTATATAATATATAGGAGATTGAGTTTATACAATGCAAATATATTCGTACAATCTTCAGCAGCTCCAACAGTATTTCTAATGTTAATTAATTAGTTGTGGTGTGGAGCAGGACCAGCATTGAGCCAGGCTTTTTATCAGCGATATTATCCCCTAAATTACAATATGCCTGCCTGCATAGTGTGCGTTTTACAAAGGATTTGAATTTCGTCTCATTCAGTTGAAGTATGTGGGGAGGTATTTTATTGTAACATTTTAAACAGTACCCCACAGTACGTCTCTTTTTACGTAACTCTACCGCTCTTTCTCGCAATACAATGGTTGTCATAATACGAGTAAGAACGTTGTCTGCTTTCTTCCTATTAAATCACTGTTAATTTTGCCATTTCTATTATTTACTCTTCATCTTAATCATCAACGTCATCAACCATAATTCCAAGCAAAAGAAGCGCACAGCTGGGCCTGCCCCATGCGTCGCCATATTGATAAACAACATCATCACTTCAAATAAAAATACATGAACAGCTTGATAAAGATCTGACCTTGCCATGGAATAGATTACCGAATTGGCTGAACCTAATAAAAATTGCGGCAAACCCTTTCAACCTAAACACCGCTTGTTCTGAGGGAACATTGTTTTTCGTCCAACCCTTATTCGCTACATCCTTCATATACCCTAGTCTTATCTCAAGCCCTTCAATACATCAGGGCGATAAGGGTTGATTTCGTCCGGCCGCTCCTATATTAAGAAACTTCGCCGACGCGTGACCTGTGCCCGGGGGTGTACCCGCGCTCCTATTGTTTAAAAGCACTTGCGTACACCAGGCAACACAAGTACTGTTATTACTTTCTTGTGGGCTATTGTTGACTATTATGTTTGCGTAACCAGTCTCTGTGTTACATCGGGTGTGGGTTTAATGAAATGTCTATAGTTTTCGGTTAGCCGTTCTGTAAATAGATACGCTACGCAAAAATAAAGATTTTCAGAACTTTTCATCACGCGTAGCGTGACGCGCCGGTCTGCACGAGCCTTAAAAAATATAAAAACGAAAAAAGCCAAGAAAATTTTAACGATGTAAAAAAATCCAGACTCATCCAATAAAGTATGAAATTAATGAATTTTACTGAAGACGTAACTAGGATTGATAATTCACTGTATGTAATCAAGTAAATTCAAAGGGAAATCTCATTCAGTGAAGTTGAAATGAAATTGATTTTCCAGATCACAGAGCTTCGCTAAATGAACAATCATGAAAACGTGTTAACTTTTTATTTATTTAACGCGGTCTTTTGTGATTTGAAAATGTTTTGAGTGTGCTTATTTGGAACACAAAACGTATGGCGAGGGGGGCAATGGCTGATCTTTGCGTTATGCTCGTGAACGGGTGCTGCTTGTGGTGACTGGTCGTCTTGCTGTATATGGTTTTGATATTGTTAAAGTAATTGTTCTGTTAACTTATTTTACTTCGATGGTCCTAGTTTATCATTTGTGTTTACTTAAAAATAATCCAATAATGCATATGTAAGATGTCACGCCCCTTATGCCTGGAGGCTTTTATTTCTGTATTAATTATGTTGTTTTTTTCATTTTTTTTTTTATTGGTTTCTGTTTTGGGTATATTGGCGTGGCTAGCTTAAATATGGCAGATAATTTAATATGTTTTTTTTTTGTGATTCGGTTTTTATTCTTTGATTACCTTATAATTATATAATTCTATGGTTTTCTAACTAAACAGACAGCTGTGCTGCTGGGGAGTTTGTTGCGCCACTTCTTCTTCCCAGCTAAAGCACTAGGAAGTGGTGAAGGGCGGGCGTTTTGGGGGACTGTCTTATGTAATTTTGACGTTCGAAAAGTGCTGACTCTCAGCCTAGTTTGAATAAATGACTTTTGATTTTGATTTTGATTTTGATTTTGTTTCTACATCATTTTTATTGCGTAAGTAACTAAAACACTTTAAATTATGCTTGAGCTTCGTTTTAAATCAAAAACTCTACCCGGGTCCGTGGGTAAGCCCCCAGTGGCCAACACAACAAATGTACTTGTCAGGAGCAAAAACGTTTTATAAAAATAATAAATGTATATTGATTGTAAGTATAAGTAACATATTCAATCATAACTGATGCACAGATATTATAATACTACGTACAGATACCCAATCCCATACAAAGAAATGACACCTCCCAAAGTCTGGCTATTGAGCTGGCAATTTTTCGTCATCAAAATGTTCAACAGATGGCAGCATCAGCGATTTTAAAATTTTAATACGTTTCGTGCTATCCTTTTTAAATAATTTTTTTTACTTCCGGTTTCAGAAAAACTGCTCGAGATTAAAGATTTATTTGTATGTTTCTTTAATATTCGAGTCATCTCATATTTTTGTATGAACGTGTTTTTGTGACCAATGACCAGTTTTTTTTTCTCGAACCCGAAGTTTTTGAGCACTTGAAGCGAAACTTTTGGGCCATTTCCTTGATATATGCAGACGTTACGACCATTTAGTAAAAGCATTGCTATCGGAAGAATAAAGGTTTTTTCAGAATAAAAGTTTCTTTAAAAATGCCCTTAGTAACATAACAGTAAATTTTGGAAATCGACCATAATAGAACTTGGCAATTTTAAAGAAATCACCAGGAATAAACACTGCTACATTACACTACAATTTCTAAGCAAGGTTTCTTTCAACTCAGCCTATGGCAGTCCACTGCTGGACATAGGCCTCTCCTAGGCTGTGCCACAACACCTCCTTAAGGTCGTCGCTCCATCTAGCTGGGTGGCCTCCCACACTACGCCCCCCAGCTAAGATTTCTATATGTAACTATATACCACAAAATGTGTACTGAAATACGCCCTTGTAGAATTAAAGTCGTTCCGGTATGTAACTTCTAGTCAACCTGTTTAAAAAGGACGAAAAAGAAGGTTTCAATTCCTTTGATTCAATTCGTCAATGCATCCGCGGAAGTGGTCGTAAAGATGTTATTGATACTTGAGAATTATTTACCTCCATAAATCATCTGCGTATGAAAGTACTTCGGAAGTCGTGAAAAGTTACTTTTGGTAGAAAAGGTTTTTTTTATATATTAATAGTGGCTTGGTTGGAGTTTGGTAGATTGCTGGGGTTGAGTTTCTTTGGCAAGAATTGGGGTTTAAGTGTTTTATTCAATAATTATGGTGGTTATTCAGTCCTATTTTAGTACTTATAAAGATTTGTAAACATCATAAAACATACGTCTGTATTCCGGGAAGGGTTAGGCAGGGGTGTACCTATAGTAGTCGGTACACCCACATTTGGCCAGCTATATTTAAGTCCCATGTAAGTTTATTGCCATCAACAGTGCACAATAGCCGTGAGGGACACAATACAATTTTCTTCTGTTTTGTTTTGTGTGAATATTGTGTGTAAATAAATTTATTTTCTTTCTTTTCTTTCACAAAGCCAGACTCCGGACTGCTACTGAGAAATTCCTGATGGAAAAACCCAATAACTCTATACCCGACATTCTCAGGACCTCATCCTCTGTCGCTGTACGTGTCTGCTTATGAAACTGCGTTGTTCTTTGCTTGGCATATGTATAATACTAGCTGCGCCACGCGGTTTCACGCATAAGTCTCGATCCCGTAAGCATATTGGGATAAGAAGTATTATATGTCTTAATTTAGGTTATGGTCTACTCATGTGCCAAATTTCATCCAAATCTGTTTCGCTGTTTTAGCGTGAAAGCGTAACAAACAAACGTAGTTTAGATTAAATTAATCCTAACTAATTTATGTTACGCATTCACGTTTAAACGGCTAAACAGATCAGGATGATATTTGGCACCGCAGACGAAATCGTGGGCAACAGCTAGATAATAAAACAACTTACTGTGAGTATGTTCTGTTAACGGCCGAAACCAATAACGTGTATATCACCAATTTTGGCGTAAAAGTGTTAGAAAAACCTATCAATCAATTACTTTAACGTCCCAATAAAGGCAAAGTATGCGTCCCTATAACATGTTGACAGCTATTAGTTTGATATTAGGGACAGATAGAATTATACTGTCAATCATCGATAGCAATCTGTCTTTTACAGAAAATAGGTTATTGGGTTCCGTCGTAAGACGGTAGCAAAGGAGTAGGTACTCCGGAAATGTATCAAGCATGAGTATGAGCAGAAAGGTCATCACTACTTCAGTCGAAGACATATTTTTCTTGAATTTTGCAAAAATTTTGATTAAAAGTGCTTTTACGACCACCCATATTGCTTAATTGATAACAAACTGTCATTTGACTGCCGTCCTAAACATATAATGTTACATGTTTTCCTTTGGGCCAATTATTTTATTTCTGTTGCCTTTATTAATTATACTAACAGCTTTGTTTTCTTAACATGTTCCTTATCTTTCCAATGCTTTATTATTTTTGTAACAATGTTAAATAAAATAATAATGACTGTCTTTTTTTCTAAGGCCTGCTGTCGATCGCGGAATGTTCTCCTCCAGCCGATTCAAACTGTTGTCTCTGGCGATTCTGCTCCGTCTTTACAAAATCGTTGGTCCATCTTTTAACCGGTTTCCCCATTAATTATTGATAGCGCAAGCTATTAGAATTTTCTAGTTCTGTTATTCGTGTTTCATTTGTCAGGTTTCTTGAAAGTTGCCGTGAAATAATTCCTCTGCTCTCTCTGATGGAACCACTCTGTTTTGTACACATTTAATTCACAAACAAAACGAGCCACTTAAATGTGCCCTTTTATCCTTATTCCTTGCCCTATTCGTTACACAGACAATCATACACCATAACCTGCTATGTGTATACCACAAATTACCTCAATACAGAGAAACCCAGAAACATTTTTTCCTACACAAACAACTTTTTTACCGTCAAACGAATTGTTTTCGGCAAAAAATATTTCAGCAATATTGCCTGTCTGCGAATCTAGGGCAGTCAAAATATCAGCCTCTATAATTCACAGGCTGTCTGGTCCTATAGACATAGTTATTTCTAGCTGCCTGCCTATCTTGGGATTATTAATTAATCAGGGTCGTGCAAAGTTAGAGAACTTATGACAACGATCTTCGAGTTGACAGGAGAAATTATTTGTAGAACAAAAGCGTTTGGAACTAAGGGACTACTGAATGTGAACTAGTGAATGTGTTTCTATTGTAACTAATATAATAAAATACGAAAGCAGTTTGTTAACTTTTCACGCCGCATCCATTGAACCGATCACTAAGAAATTCTGCATATACGTGGTCAAAGGTACATAAAAGGACATAGATGGCGGTACGTGTCTTTCGAATCATAATTGAATTATATGTATTATAAAAAAAATTGTCTGAGTTATTTTGTAAAACCTCCACGCGGGCGAAGAAGCGGGCAAAAGCCAGTATTCAATGATAGTGAGGGGAGTAAACTACCTCGTTGGTTTTGTGGTCGCAAGCGCTACAGTAATGACCAAATGTTTGGATCTCAGGTCGGGAAAAGTGTTATTGGATTTCTTCATTAGGAATTTCTCAGTAGCTAGCAGCCCGGACTTTGAATTGTGCCCGGTTAATGGCAATAGGCTCACCCCCTGTTAATTGGGACTCAATGTGATTCCTTAGTTGTAGCCCGCCAAATACATATTCTATGTTTTTTGGCAAATTGCAACTCTGTTTTTCGCCGTGATTCGCGACTGTAGGAATAATATATTATTACATAACATAACATCACGCCTGTAATCCCAGAAGGGTTAGGCAGAGGTGTACCTACCTGTAGTACACCCACATTTCGCCAGATAAGTTTAAGTCATGTAATAGGGGGCGAGCCTATTGCCATCAACCGGTCACAAATCCAAACTCCGTGCTGCTACTGAGAAATTCTAGATGGAAAAACCCAAAAACACTTTGCCCGACCTGGGAATCGAACCCAGGACCTCATGCTCAGCAGTAGATCTTGCGACCACTAGACCAACGAGGCAGTCAATATTTAATTACTGACTAAAAATCATCAATTTCATATCAATCGTCAAACTTTGGATATTTGTATATAAGTGTGTATTCTTAGATATTCCACCTAAGAATTTTCGTAACAAATATTCTGAGAAATTCTTAAGTTTGTTTGCAAAAAACCAAAGAAAAGATGAGTTTGGCGAATTACAGCTGAACAAAAATTACGAAATTTGGGCGACTAGAGGTACACCTCTGTCGTACCTTCCGTGGATTACAAACGTGATGTTATGCAATAGTGGCGGGGACTTCTACCTCTTATCAAATAACAAAACTAATGTCAAAAGAAGTTTCCAAGTTGAAAAAAGCTCGCTTATCACTAACTAGCCTTCTCTGCTATGTGGTTCCGTAGGACCAGAATTCGATACTGAAAATACATTATACAATAATTTTGTAACCGTGACCGTTGAACATTCAACCAATGGCTGTTCCTAATTTGTTCTTTGTTTATTTTTCAACTGAATTTATTTATAACTGTAACTGTAGTGTATCTTTCGTTATTCAACATTCGAGATCCTTTCATTTGGGACTGTTTTGAAATGCTGAACACTGATAAAGTGTAAAGGGGCCAAGGGATTTGAATTTGATACAAATGTATTATTTCATATATTATTATGTTTTGTAGCATTTTCTCTTAAGTATGAACTAGTCGCGGCCTCGAACTCACTGTGTCACCGGACATCGTGTCAAACAGAGATAAAATCAGTTATGAGCAGTAAGACGCTAGTCTACTCGCAAAACGTAATTTTCGCATTCGAACTAAACGTAATGCGTGAAACAAGCACATAGAGAATTACAAAAAGTCCTTTGGTAAATCAAGTTTTATGAAAAAAAACACTGCATTAATCATTTACATAGTACAAGTTTATTGAACTCTTCGAAAATTGAGCTTTGTCAGTTTTGACTTTGTTTTGAATATTCTACACTTCTTTTATTACTCATTAAAGCCCAAAGTTGCGCTAAAATTAGCAAGAAAAACGAAACTTGATTGGCTCATAACTTTCTAATGTAATTTTGTCGAAATTAAAAACTTAATAATGAGACGAAACGATAATATGTTTAGTTTTGGATGTACAATGTCAATCAGTGGAACAACACCCTCCCGATATTGGAAAAAAAGAAAATCTCGGGGAACCTTAATGCCAGCATCTATTTCAGTGGGCTCTGCAACGAACTTTAAAATTCCATCTAATCTAGTTAGTTTATTTCGAAACGTTACACCGTCTGAGGGAAAATACAGGTCTAAAAATATTGCTTCGTTCAGGCAAATCGATGGACAGTTTCTATTCTTTATTCAGTAACTTACTGACTGTCGGTCTGGCTCTAATTTAGTTTCATCACGCAACTTGCTTGCAGCGTAGGTACTACAATTACTACAGAGTACCCAACTTACATAATTAATTACGATAACCGATAACAACCGTACTTAAGCGTGCTATACTTGTTTGAGTTGGCATGATTTTGCTCGATTCGGCACAATGGGGCTAGGCTACGTCAAAATGCCGCTGTCGTTGCTAGATCCCAAAACAAGCATGCAAGGTGGTTTTTACGTTTTTTTTTTTGCGGAAATGCTAAAAACCACCAATCTAGAAATAGTGATGAAATAACGATATAGTGGATTAACCAAACTCATGAATGAACATGAAACGGAATGAATGAACGAAATGTCAAATATTACTGTAGGACCTAATATTGTCACGCTGTCTACAATTAGCTTTGACTGACCTTCCTTAATACACTTTTTGTCCACTGCGAAACGTCAGCGGGAAGTCAACGAGAAACGAAATTATTCGACGTGTGTTGTGACGGCGTACAGTGGACATGCGGAGATATAAAATGTATGTATCGCTACTTAAGCAACGTCATATCGTTATCGTTGACGTCCCGTTGACTTGGCGGCAAAATGTATGAGTAGATTTTGCCGCCCTGTCTGTGCTCGATCTAAAAAAAAAAAATGTTTCACATAAACCTACATGAGCACTTATGAAACGTCAGAATCTAGATGCACGGTTCCAATTGGTCGTTTCCTATGGAGTAGAGCCGCCAAGAAACTCCACGGTAACTCTTTAAAAAATATTTGTGTTTTACAATGTTTTCAAATTACAGTGTTAATAGGTATGGGAGGACAGTGTAGGCCTGTCAACAAGTACCATATGTTTAACAAATAGACTATGGTCTATAAATTTACAATCTACAAGGCCTCCAACGTTCTCACATTTACAAAATATAAAATAATCTTATAAAGTAAAATAAAAAAACTAATTTAAACCAAATACCAATAATGGAGAGTTCAAATTAAAATTGTAGGTATATAATGTCAAATAATGATAATATTATGTCAGAGTTATGTAAAAACTAAATCTCTCTGCATTCAAAGTCGATGCGTGTGAGTACGATTATGAAAACCATACCACCGTGACGCCGCCGCGCCGTTGCCATAGCTTTGTTGAAATGATTTGAACCAGTATACACTTTCATCCTCGACATTAACATCATTCTTGTTCAACTCACTGCGGGTCACAATTCTGCATCAATCTTGTCACAGCAAAGTTTTTCGATATGATGAACAATGATCACGATTGCCCTCACTAAATCGATAGGCTACATGTGACATTGGTCAGAAACAATGTAGTCCTCGTTAAGTCGGAAGACCTGGATGAACATCGCATAGTCCAGGGAAGCAAACGGGGGTGGATATTCAGCAGTGAGCTACATTTACATTTAAAATAGAATTGATTCTAGGCGTTTGTGTAATAGAGTTTTCCATCAGCAAGTTCTCAGTAGCAGTCCGGAGTCTGGATTTGTGCCTGGTTGATGGCAATAGGCTAGCCCCCTATTACATGGGACTTTAACATAACTGGCAACTGGCGTAATGTGGGTAAGGGTCATCTTTGCCTTACCTCTTGGAGATGGCAGATATGAAATTAAATAAACTGAGCTACATAGTCACATTTGCTATATGAATTTGACAACTACCCCGAGCGCGCCTCATTTTCGATTTTTTACCGATTCACACGCAATGCATAATATTTTTTATTATATTTGATTATGTATGGGAAACTTACTAGCAACTTATTGCAGTGTTCTTTAAAAAAAATTGAAACGAGCCTCAATTTTTTTCGCACAAGTTTTCGCTGAAAAACTATGAAATAAAAACGAAAAAAGGTCGTTATAAAATGACAGTAATATAACGGGTGTAGAAAGTCAATTTCAATAACCGAAAACACACGTAATAAAACCTTACCTGGGAACCTTCTCGTTACGGAGATATTGAAGGTCGAATTCCAGATTTTACTGCAGTTTTTTTACGATAACAAGTTTATAACGTTATAAAACAACTTTAAATAGCACAATGTGTTGCGTGTATTACATTGCTTACTACCGCAAACAGCAAATTATCACACCAAACAAAAAATGTGCAATTATTTTTGTGCAATGTACTACTCTGTCAAGAAAGTACCCACAAAATATTAGTTACTCGTATTCATCAAAATTTATTTTACCACCTTCAAAGTATGGTCCTTCAGAAATGAAACACTTACGTCAACGAATAATCAAATCATCAAAACATTTTTTAACGCTTTTTCCGGAATTGAGATCAGTTCTCGCCGCCAATTCTCCTTATGTCTTCTACCGAATGAGAACGGGTGCTGCGAAGTGGTTGTTTGAGTATAGGAAAAAGAAAGAGGTCGGCTGGAGACATATCTGGTGACTACTAAGGTGCTTGCACGATGGTATTTGTTGAATTTTTGGGAACACGATATTCACGATAATCACGATATTGCGAAGGCGCAATATCGTGATGCAAAATCTAAGAATTTTCTTTCCACAAATCTGGCCTTTTTCGTCGAATTTGCTCTCCTAAACACATTTTTTATTTACCGTTTGACCTTCCGGCAAGAATTCCAAGTGCACAACAACGCGATAGTCAAAGAAAACAGTCAACATGACTTTGACTGATCAAAAGACTAAACGTGTTTTTTTTTTGTTTTGGTTCATTTGGAAGGTGCCATTCCGAAGCTTGTTGATTGGTTTACATGTCAAACTCGTAAACCCACGTCTCGTTTCCAGTAATAACACGTTTCTTAAATTTTGGATCGTAATTAACTCGTTCTAGCATGTCCTTAGCGACTCTTATGCGATTGAGTTTTTTGAGAAAATTCAGGTCTTTTGGGACTAGCTGAGCGGCAACTTGTTTCATACCCAAGTGATTATTTAAAATGGTACGGATCGATTCGTGGGACACAGAAAGTTCAGCGGCTATCTCTCTCAAACTTGAATGAGGATTTTCAGTCACTTTTTCCTTCACTTTTGCGATGTTAATTTCAGTTGAAGACGTTGATGGCCCACGAGAGCGAGGCAAATCTTCCATCACAACTCGACCGCTTTTGAACGCTTTGTACCACTCATAAGTACGTGTTTTTTATAAAGTACCACAAGGCAGTGTTTTGGTAAAGCACCGTAAGCCTTATGTAACATTTACAGTATCTCCGAACACAAAATTCCACTGGCGTTTCAAAATTTAAGACAAACCCTTTGTTCGATGTTTTTAGTCCATTATGAAATTCGCAACACACACTAGAAATGTTTTTATTATTTATCTAACTAAAAACAGCACTGTATTTAATTTAAATAATAGATGCACCTCAAAGTCCGCGATATTATAGAAAACAGTTGTGCCAATCTAACAACATAAAAGTAAAATAAAAAAGGATTTGGAACCATACACAAATCATCTATCCCCGATAATTTTTTGACAGAATGTTAACAGTATGCGTAGAGGACGGCAATGAATGAAACGGCGTGTACTGTTTATAGAAAATAAACAGTACACGATCGGTGAATACATACTAATTATCGTTTCGACGTTACCAATTGCTTTTCCGAGAAGAAGCTTTTCATTAACAAAATATGCTTAAGCCAAGAAACACATGTATTGAATATTTCTTTTAATAAAACTTCTGCTCGCACGGATTCGAAACGAATTCTGACTGTACGCGGACTTGGAAGAAGGGACATGAAACAACATGTTGTAATATTAGATTTTTTGTATTATTATCTCACATGTCCCCAAATGACCACCATAGATGATCGATATACCATGACATCCGGACCAACACAACAACTTAACGAGGCGGAGAGACGTCGATGTGCAAACAGAAGTGGCGCGTGACCTCGACAATGTTTGACGTCGATGGATTGAACTGCGTGATAGTCGTGAACCCGTAGAGGTCAGCAGGATTCTATGGGAGGCATGAAGTAGGTACAGAGGAATATTTTGTGATAGCACTGCCATCGGAAAAAATGAGGCACCTCCATAAAAAAATTTATTCTCTTACAAACTCCTTTAGAGGATGATTATTTAAAATTTCTTCTGTAGTGCTAGTTTTCGTAATGTGAGGAACTCTTGTGTAAAATTTCATGCTTCTAGATCCAGCAAATTAGACGGTGTCTGTCAATAAGTGAATGATTGAATTTGAGATTTTTTGTAATTATAGAGATGATATACTGGAATGTTTTTGCAAAGTGTAAATAAAGTCTAAAGTGTAAAGGTCTGATTGCAGCAACATTGTAAAACTCAAATAGGGATAAATCAGTTGTCAAGGTTAATACAAGGAAGAACTCTTTCTAAAAGTTGGTATTAGTTACCAAAATATATTCTCGGACCGAGATTCATAACAATAACAAACTTTAATAAACACTTATGACCCCAAGCAACGCCCAGGTGCAACGGTGACACTTTTGACTTTACAACGTCCATTGTTATGTCTACGTCTCAGATGGATTGTCGAATCCGCTGTTTCACATAACTGCTAGCTGTTTTACATAACAGATCCGTTATGTAAAGAGATTTGCTTATATGTTTAGCATTTATCAATGCAGCGGGTCAAGGGTTAGATAGAGAGAGATAGACGGTCAATGGTTATGTAAAACGGCGATGGAAACGTTAGATTGTAGATTTTAATTCTAAATGTTGTCGCTCGTGGTTCTGTGTGTCATAACAGCAATATTGGCGTCCGAAACAAAAATAAATAGAACAAGTAGAATGAGTGAAATCTACCTTAACTCGATTGAAAACAGTGTACTTTGTAATTTTAATTTTTACATAAAGTTAATACTAAACCAGCCAAGTAACTGCGACCAACTTGGAAGTAGCACTCGCTATTGCGGCCTATTCGGCATTAGAAGCCACAACAGACGCTTATTGTGACTCCAGATACCCCATTCTGTATTACGTCTAAACGTGGGAGGCAGTTTTGTAAAACATAAGTTTTTTACAAAACATTTACTTACCGTGTGTGGCTTTTTCGGTTTCAAGTTCGATCGCCTACGATAGCCAGAGCAATAATTACTAAGTAAAGCTAGACAGTGCAATCTGAGAGCAGTATTGGAACAGTGGTAACGGCCCCGACTTTACGAGTTCAAGGTCGTGGGCAGACGCTTTGTTTTAATAATTTCATCGTCACTGCTCTCAAAACGATGAAGGAAAACATTGTGAATGTTCTAGGACAAAGAATTAAAGACATGTGACATCTACCAACCCGCACTGGGCCCGCGTGGTGGATTACGGGCACAGAGATGAGGCCTGTGTTCCAGCAGTGGGAACGTTATAGGCTGAATATGCTTAACATTTTGATATTGTATTTATCTGGTTCTGAGTGATCTCTCCTTATATGGTTTTATAATTAAGCACTTAATATCAAGACGTACCTTGTTCACAAACGTATCCTGCCACGGTGATGCCGAGTCCCAGCGCGGAGTCCTTACTGAGCTCCACGTCGTAACTGAGGGTCTCGGGCTCGCCCGTGCCGCGCACTGCCATGTCCAGCGGCAACCTGGTGGATGGACAGGATACTTAGTTTTACGAAATGGAAAAGATTATAGTCTGTTCGAAAGAATCGGATGAAAATGCAAAAACGTAACAACGTCGAAAACGTACCTGTGGATATTTGCCATTTTGTAGTGCCAAACATAACTAACAAATTGAGTGGTTTGATTTGATAAATGAAACCCGTCACAACAATCTAATTGAAAAACACTTAAATTCATTTAACAATTAAGGTTAGTTTAGTTGTATTACTTAAATTTTTGTCAAAGATTTTCCTATTACATTTAAATAATTGGAAATGTGGCGAGATATAAGGTTGAAACCTTCTAAATACAAATGAACATGTTAGTTTAGTGAGTGATTGCGTAAGAATTTACCTTGAACAGGGTTTTTTTACACTTTTAACAGATAGTTTTGGACTAGAATGAATGTACCTTTGGAACCTACCCTGTGTGTTGGGAGCCTAGTTGGTAATCTGAGAACTTCCAAACTGCGACTTTTCAAAGTAGTTATAACTGACAATATAGTTTTAGTGCTTATTTTTCGTAGCTTTTTTTTCATTTGCTTAAATAGTGTTAGTGAGATTTTCCGACAAAGATTTCTCAGAAGTAGCCTGGAGTCCTGATAAGTGCCCGGTTGATGGTAATAGGCTCGCCCCCTACATGATACTTAAACGTAACTGGCAAAATGTGGGTGTACTATGAGTACACCTCTATGTAACCCTGAAGGATTACAGGCGTGATGTTATGTGGTCTCTACCGTACGGAATTTGTTATTGTAAGAAACAAGACAGTCTATTTAATTCTAGATCGATAGATTGGTTCAAAGTGCTTTTGAAACTGAATTGTGTTTGTGCGTAGGTCGGAGCCTAGCCAAGTTTTGGACGACCAAAATTTAATAGCGCCCGATTTCATTCATAGTCTCTAAGGTTCAAGAAGAAGCTAACATAATAATTGTAGAAAATGTTTAGACAAAGTTAGAAATTATTGAGTTTATAGAAGACTGTCGGTTGCGGGGTTTGCTCAGTAATATGTCAATCTTTATTCTCTACGAATTTTAGCGAAGATTTTTAACTAGCATCTTTTTCAAATCTGTAATCTAATATTTATTTATGAAGTTATTATTTACAGCTCGCGTTTTTGTCTGCGTGAAATTTCTTGAGGACTAGTCGCATCGCATCACCTGCCCGCGATTTTACTTTGTTTACGCTTCACGTTCTTTCTCACATTTTTTTATTATTTTCGATTACCTCCTCCTAGCGTGATCTTTTGCTTCTAGCGTGATGTTAAATAGCCTACAACCTTCCTCAAGAATTGGGCTATCAAGTGAAAAAATAAATTTTTCATTTTTTCACCCCTTACATACAAACATACAAACAAACAAATTGATATCTTTATAATATTTGCATGGATATATATTTGTGAGGTATTCGACGATAGAATAATAGCTAGTTTCATAACTAAGGGCGAATTTCACCAAACTTTTAAACCGAGAATAAGTCTTATCCTGAGGATAAATTTGTATTTTTTCACAGTTTCTCCATACTGGAACTGGCAGACGTCAATAAGATGGGGTTGGTTAGGTTAGGTTAGGCTTTGGTTAAAACAGCCCTAAGAGAAGAGACCATCTCTCTGGTACTATTTTTCTTACCGAACAGGTGGAGGCTGCGGCTGTGCAGGCGGTGGCACGAAGGTTGGTGGTCGAGGAGACGGCGCCAGAGCTCCCCGTGGCACTACCGCCACTATCGATGCCACCGGCTAAGGAAAGAAGCGATAACAATATTAACCGTGAACCCGAAAGAGAAAAGTAATTGTTGAATTGTCAAAATAAGTGTTACGCAATTAACCACGCTGGCGTTAATACGACTCGGCTACATTCAGAAGGAGGCTGTCTCGCAGATATATGTGACTCCGACGCTTTATAAAGCCGAAGCAGCAGCTTGATTTTGACGACGTAGGTCTGCCACTTTTGTATGAAACAACAGCAACCCGGGGGGGTCTAAGTACCATGTGCTGAATGTATGGTCACAAAGTCACGTTGATGTCCCTCATACAATGTCTCCAGCGCACGCTGCAGCTGTACAAAACTACCGATTCGACACTTTTGCATTTCATGTCGGTGCACTTGCAATATATATTCATTGACAACACTTTTGATGCCAGCGCATATCTCTGTCGTCTCGTGCCTCATCAGACATGACATGTTTATTGAAGGTCTGAGAAAGGTGTGGGAGTAGATATGTCTGACACCGAACGACATTACTCGTATACACAAAGTATACATTAGTTCAATGTTATGGATGACAGTATAAAGAAACACTATTTTCTTGCTAATACTTTTTAATCGCACAATTGTACTCTTTCACAATCCAACAACCACTGCCTTTGTACAACATGTTATCATTTCATAATGACTTTTGCCCCATCCAAAAGTAACTATAATATCATAACGGTTATTTCTAATTGTTTCTAAAGTAGAAAAATACATTCAGTTGCGCTAATGAAAATACATTTAAGTTTGTTACGACAAAAGCCAGTCCAGGAGAAAGCGATTAATAATTTTTACTTTGACAGTGTTTTAAGACAACATAATTTCAAGGCTTAAGTGAATATAAAATGGATTCGGAAGAAATATGGAAAAATGAGAGTGAAAACGTTTGTATAAGCACTGTATTACGTGATAATGTACACAAAAAGAAAGTTAGAGCATAGTATTGGGCACAGTTCCAAATATTTAAAACAAAAGAATCTACTTTTATACGGACGATAAACCTAGTATATACTCGTATATATCTACTTCTTTGCCGTGTTTAGAAAAGTAAGTGCAATTTAAAGTTCGAAATTCTCACTGCGTCAACTGTTTAAAGAAACCGCATCAAATAAGCCACCTTATTATGTAAAATTGGCCGTAAGATCATCCTTAAGTGTAAATTATATAAAGGAACCCATAGGAAGTAGGAACTTTGTATTTCTACCGCTTTGGAGATATTACTTTTTTATTTTAATGGAGTTAGAGTTGCCACTTTTTGTCGAGAGCAACGAACATTTAATTGCGTCTTAAATGCAATAAGTTTAAACAATTAAAGAAGCTTTTCAGAGAGGGGAGATATTAGTGTCACTTTTTCGAAGCTTCGGAATTGTAATAAGACTACAGTTCTTGGAAAGTCCTTGTTATAACCTAGAGATTCATAGATGAATATGGACTGCGATAAGTGAGAAATCTAAACAGGGAAAACTGAATACTTTGTCGAAGGACTCAAGTAGATAATTTCAGAGGAAACTAGTGCCGCGTTTTCAGGCCTGGTTTAGCAGGACAACAAACTTAACATTTTCTAAGCAACATTAGACTACTTTTTTGAAACATTAAATTAAGATGAAATGTTGCAATCAGGGAGTTGTTTTGATGATTCTAATGATTATAATACAGTCAAAACATATTTGGAAAGGTCGCAAATCATATTTTGATCAACTTACAACCTGAAACTGACCTGCTAATTTCAAACCAACTTAAAAAAAAATGAATTTCGCGAGCACCTATGCGCATCACTATTAGGCCCCAGTAATCTCCTGTTCATTATTCCCACTTACCCTATGATGTAGCCTCTCCTCAATGATTGTGGGTGGCGGGGAAGGCGGAGACGTGTCTTCACATAGCGCCCCGAAGCCGTCATGTCCTGCCTCTGATAGACGACGCTCCAGCTCTATCGGGTCTGTGAGGAGCCGGGACGGGACCACGGGTGCTGGAGTTGCTCCAAGAGGCTGTGGGAGAAAACAAAATTGGTTAGTTATGAGGCTCAAAAAAACTCTAGGGCATTATTAATTATTTACTTTTGTCGCACATAATTTGTGATGCGTCTGATCATATAAATCTAAAATTTTCTTCAATACTATAAAAACAAAACCAATTTATGGAGTGCGTTATGTGGTGATTCCGATGGGTCACTTGTTCTCTTTTTTACTAGTAACACTTATTAACATATTTTCCCAGTACAATGACTAATGACATTTCAATTTATTACCAAAACTGCCGAGGTTTAAGAAACAAATTAAATACTATTTACAATTACATTCTGGCGGACTCACATGATGTCATTGTTCTGTCTGAGACATGGTTGATACCTGAAATTGGCAATGGTGAATTCATTGACTCACGGTACATTGTTTATCGCTGTGATAGAAATCGTGTGTTATCTGGTTAATCTGACGGTGGGGGTGTTTTAATAGCGGTGCGTCGCGGTTTGAATGTAATGCGTTGTGAGTTTACGGCGATGCCTTGTCAGGACGGTTGTTATGACCACCAAATATCGATTACGTACTTTTAAAATTTTACTCCAAGACTGTTAATGAGTTTCACGTTGTGTGTGGCGTGTATGTTCCACCCAGTCAAACACTAACAACCTATCAATAACTATTTAATTTGCTTGAGAAAGAAATTCTTTCTCCTATTATTAGTAACACGTATAATTTTGAGGTCTTTAACTTACCACAGATTGACTGGCTTTTACATGACGCATCTGCACTTATGCCGCGCGTACACAGTGACAGTGCCTCTATGGAAATCTTGCTACTTAATTTCTTATCAACTATAAACTGTAAACAATATAACTGTATAAAACACCACATGGGTCCGATTCTGGATCTATTGATTTCTAGTGACGTATGTGTCGGCACCCATTTCCCTTACGCATGTAGATACTTTTCATCCACCGTTTTTGACTGTTATCTCTTTTGAACTAATGCATAGTCCTATGGTTCAGTACTCCGCACCTAGATATCGTTTTGTAGAAGCCGATTACTCTGCCATTAATAAAGTTGTTAATTTAGTCAACTGGGTTTCCGTACTAGATAAAGGCTCATTGGATACTACTACCCAGAGTTTTTATGAAATTATCAGGACTCACGTGCCAATGCGGCCAGTAAAATCCAATGAATACCCGATTTGGTTCTCACGACCACTAATCCATATTTTTAGGAATAAAGAAAAGACCTGGATTAAATGGAAAAAATATAAAAACTGTGTGGATTATGAGCAGTTCTCCTTATACCGACAGACGTTTAAGTTACTCTCTGCCGTATGTTTTAATGGGTACATGCATTCAATTGAAACCGGCATGCGTAAAGATTTTAAACGTTTTTGGTCGTTTATAAAAAGTCGAAAGGGTAAAACAGATATACCTAACACTATGTTATATAATAATGAGGTATGTAACGGACCTGTGAATGTATGTAAATTATTCTCAAAGTTTTTTAGTTCCGTGTATGAGCCGACAGATAACAATGTTAGTAACGCAAATAATAAATATTTGTTTTCTTCGTTAAATAACGAAGTGAATATATACAACTTGTCTTTATCTAAAGACAGCTGATTTACATAAATGCCTGGACATAACCGAAGGCTCTGGACCTGATTGTGTTCGTCCTTTATTTTTGAAGCATACTGCTGAGTCAATGAGTGTGCAGTTATTTCATCTATTTAACCGTAGTCTTAGGGAGGGTATTGTGCCACTATCGTGGAAAACTACCAATATAACGCCTGACAAAGGCGGCGCAAAAAATGATGTTACCAACTATCGTCCAATATCATTGTTGTCTACAATGTCAAAAGTCTTGGAGCGACTAGTTCATAGTGTAATTTACCCCATCTTGCATAATAATATTATCCCTGAACAGCATGTTTTTTTTCGAAATCGCTCCACAGTTAGTAACCTACTTTTATATTCTAACATTTTGTGTGAGAATATGGACAATCAACTGCAAGTTGACGCAGTCTATACGGATTTCTGCAAGGCTTTTGACAAGGTGGACCATACCATGCTTTTACAAAAAATCGAATTTAATGGTATTCATGGGAATTTGCTTCGTTGGCTTACGTCTTATGTAAAAAATAGAACTCAGAAGGTTGTGGTCAATGGATTCTCCTCAGCTGTGATCAGCGTGACATCTAGTGTTCCACAGGGGTCGATACTGGGTCAATTGTTTATTCATAAATGACATAAACGCATGTTTTAAAAATTGTGGTTTCCTCCTATATGCTGACGATCTTAAAGTATTTCATAAAATAAGAACCGTTGTAGACTGTGTTAAATTGTAAGAGGATTTTGACCGTTTTAGTGCCTACTGTCTGACCAATAAACTACATCTAAGTTTATCCAAATGTAAGTATATCTATTTTACCAAAAAAAAATAATACCGTTCAATTCTCTTACTCGCTTTGTAGCACTCCTCTGGAAAATGTTTTCCTAATAAAAGATTTAAGTGTACTCTTTGATTCAAAGTTATACTTTGATGCACACGTTGATCACATCACTGCTAAAGGTTTTCAATTATATGGGTTTGTAAGGCGGACCTGCCACCTATTTAAGAAGACATCAACATTCTTATTATTGTACAAATCACTTATTAGATCTCAACTTGAATATGCCACTTGTGTTTGGAACCCCATTTACAATAAATATAGTGACCAATTGGAATCAGTGCAACGTAAATATCGTAGCTTTCTTAACTATAATTTGTTCAAGAGGTGGTCATCGTATCACACTCTTCTAGATGAATTTTCCCTGACAACTCTTAAAGTAAGGAGAGTGTTTCATGATCAATCGTCCCCAAACAAGATTTGTCACAATTCATTTGGTTGTAATAACCTAATAAATCAAATATATCTTCGTATACCTAGTCGTTCCCAACGTATTCGTGACACTTAAACTCATACTCGTAGTCTATTCGCACCGAAGAATTGCAGAACCAACGCAGGAGAACGAGCTCCTCTACGTCGACTAATGAAAAGTTACAACGATAATTTTGCTGATATTGACATATTTGCATTGCCACTTGCACAATTTAAAAATTGTATTTATGAAAAATCCTTGTTATATATTCTCACATCTAGTTTTGTTATCGTACACGTTATTATTTCACAATATTCAATAGTTATTCTACGATATACAATTGTTTGCTAAGTTTGCTTGGACCGTATTTAAACTGTGGGATTAATTTGTGGATAACGATGCTGGTTGAATGATTACTTATGTCCTTTGTTAATTATCTGTACTTAAATATTATGCAATATTTCGCAATTGTTTGTTATCCTGAAGAAATAAAAAAAAAATATGAAATTCAGAAAGGTATGCCGCAAGGAGTCTTAAATATACAAGGGAAAGATAAATTCTAGTGAACTCCCTGGCATGTCGATCGTCTATTTATCTTTCTTTTAGTCTTTCTTTCAAGAATACGCCTAATGAAGTGGCCATCCGAGGCGGCTGAGACTAAATGAGATAGGGCTTAGTGAAATTATTCTTATAGCAGTTATATAAATGGCTTTATTAAGTATAACCATGGGGTCTCAATACGAACAAATTATAATTTGATTTGAAAAAAAAAAAAACATGGATGGCAGCATAGGTAACAAATTTAAAATTAACAAACTCAAACTCAAAGCATTTATTTCAAATAAACCCATTACAGGCACTTTTGAATTGTCAAGGGGTCGGTCAGTCAGAAATTTGAAGCTAGTTGCCCATTCCAAAGCGAAGTAGGTACCTATGGAGAAGAACGGGCAAGAAACTCCATGGACACTCTTTTAAATAATATGGTTACAGAAAATTTGTTACATCAGTCTTGTTGAAATTAAACATGTGAGAACGATGTAGAAAGACCCGTAATAAAAAACATAAAAATCGGAATAGAAAAAAAAATAAAACCCGTGGCAGCCAAGAGATGACCAGTCCCCACTGACGGCGCCCGTTCACGAACATGACAATAATTAAAAAGCCATATACGGCAGAATTTTGACTTAATCATGATTGGTAAAAGTCAAAACTTCCTTGTTTAGTGCCGATTTATCTATTTCCACTCATAATGCACGTACTTTAAAAATTAAATAAAAGTGAAGAACTTCAATTCGAACCCTTTTCATGATAAAAGTAGTCATCTGTTAATAATTTTGTTTAGAGCTTTTTTGCAATAGATGGCGTTTTACTCAATTGATCCTGTTGTCACAGTTTCCTATATTGTTAGTTAAAGAAATCAAACAACTTTGTTTTTTTTACATAGAAATATAAAATAAATCAAATACCATGTTTTCTGAACCCGGAACTATAAAACATTATATAAAAGGATTCCACGATACATTTTAAAAGAAGGTCGTGCTGCCATCTCTTGAAAAATTGGACTAAGAAAAAATGCCAGCTCAATAGCCAGACTTAAGGAGGTTTCATTTCTTTGTATGAGATTGGGTTTCTGTACTTATTATTATATTATCTGTGGTATAACAGACTGATACCAGTCAGTTGGTTTTAACTTTGTTTATCTGTGCTAAGTTCTTGCACGCTCAGATTTTTTGATATGACATCATCTTGGTAGTAGTTTGGTCATCTTGGTGTGTACCAAAACGAACTTTCTAACAATTTTGGAAAATTATCAGAATTTTTATTTTGATGCACAGAATCCTGCATCACAATTTCATCAGTACAAAATATAAGCATATAACAAAGAGAAAGGATTAGATTTTTTGTGTTAGTTTGTTACGCTTTCACGCGAAAACGGCAGAACGGATTTGGATGAATTTTAAATATGGGTAAACCATGACCTGGATTAAAAATAGGACCGTAAATCGCAATATTTCCACGGGATTGAGACTTATGTGGGTGAAACCCCGAGGTACAGACAGTATGTTAAGTATAAAATTACTAAATTTCATACTCCAAAACCATAAAAACTTCGCAACGAGTAACGACAAGAAATAATACTTAAACCACCACCCCATTTCATGTCGTTATAATTCAAAAGCAGAACATCCAAGTTATGGCCTATGAAACCTGTCTGACGCAATTACGTTACATCCGACCGGGCAGTGGCGTCGCTCTCCGGTCTGAGACAGACGCCGTGCTAATAGCTACATCTTCTCAATTATGAGCATCTACCTTAAGAGCTGTTCGTAAGGTGCCAATCTTAATTAGACTGAAAATGTTTTTAATGAGGTGGCTGTGTGCCTTTAACGTTTTGGGGAGTTGAGTGTTAGTCGTTAGTGGACGTGTCTACGTGTAAAAATGGGGCTGGTCGATATTTTTTTCTGTAGTTAATATTTATGTAATTGATTGGATGACTAATGTCACGGGAGCCCAGAGAGTTTTTCAAGAAGTATATTCAGCACGACAACCTGATAACTGAGTAGGTGGGGCGTGATGACAGAATTCCATACAAATAATTGGAATGTCTCAGAAAGGAGCTCGGCGGGCGGGCGTCCGCTTTCAGATTACAAAAACGGACAAGTATTTCATGCTTTCAAAACTGTCCGACTCCCCAAATACAAGCAATCTACATTTAAATAAAACAAGGTCGGGTTAATTACACCATTTATTAAACTAGCTTTTGCCTGCGGCTTCACTCGCGTGGAGGTCGGTTAAGAAGCATCTTATATGTTAATTCAGGTTATAAACTCACAAAATGTATGCTTAAAAATAACTTTTAACTCACTGCTAAAGTTTCTACTAATATAATTTTATCATGATTCGAAAGATACATAGCGCCATCTAGCGTCCAAAAGCATTTGTGACCGTCGAAAATTTGCTTCTTACCGCGCCTTAATATGACATATCGAGTTCTAGAAAAATATTCAGCTTTTGTAGAGAGTCGTCTCTGCCACATATGTGTGATGTTGATACTAGTGTGACAGTCCCTTTTTTAAACACAATGTGCCTATTATCGCCCGAATGCTGTCAAATAACGTCACATAACGCCTGTTATCCCAAAGGGTTATGCAGAGGTGTCCTCACGGATGTAAAAAGACACTTAACGAAGCCAAGAGCTACTCTTTTACTACCCATCATTGTAATCATCTTTTTGTACTAGAGGGTCAAAATTCCAACTTTGACTGCATTTTTAGTGTTAAAACACAACTTTAAATACCCCCACGACACCTGTACCGTTTCATGCTCTCATAAGCACAATGTTTTGCATGCGTTACGTTGCACACTACCGTTAACAGCAATTTTTCCAAAATTAAAGTCGTTTCACAGTAATTATTTTTGAGCAATCCTACTTAGTTTGATGTACTGAAAGCGAAGTTGACGGGAATATGATGAGTCTTATTACACCCTGTTTAGTACACCTACATGTTGCCAGTCATGTTTAAGCCCCATGAAGGGGGCGAGACTATTGCCATCAACCGGGCACTAATCCAGACTCCGAGCTGTTACTGAAAAATTCCAGATGGGAAAACCCAATAACACTTTGCCCGACTCGGCAATTGAACCCAGGACCTCATGCTCAGCAGTAGCGCTTGCGAACTGCAGACCAACGAGGCAGTTCTGAAAAATATTATTACAAAATATGTTTAAACGCTTTAAAATTTTAAGTTGCACAAGAAAAATCCACAAGATTTGAAATACAATTATGCTGCCGAGTCTAAGTGGAGGCAAGGATGCATGCTTATGGAAATGCTACGTACATTTTAGCTTATTCAAGTCGCGAGGCTTGTTAGGATGTGCCTTAACTACGAGTGGTTTTTACTTGAAATAAACTTTGCTTTTATGCTTTCGTAGTGCGAGAATCAGAGTCAGAATATATTTATTTGTAAGAATGTAGTTTTGAAATATACATAGAAATAATATTTACTTGCATAAAACATGAAATACAAAGTTGTTTTAAAGTACATTATGGATCATACATATTTGCTTATATACCTTATCATGCAAATATGTTACATAACAAAATGTTTCAGGTCAATATAGATTGTTTACATAATATGATGAAGTATGTAGCGCGTGTGTGCGAGCAAGGTAAACTTCTTCTTTGTTAAAAAATAAATTATAAATAATTTTATTTCTGTTACTAGGTTTGTACAAATCCTTTTACACTTCAATCATATTTAAAAAAACTAGATGAGAGCGTTTCCTATCTGACTACTCTGAGAAGAAAGGCCGCAACAAACTCAGAGTTCACAGTCTCTTTTAAAGTCCAGACATAATCTTGGTCAGATCATGTGAAGACCATGTAGATTGGTGTCTGAAATGGTATTTTGAGGAAAGAACCACACAGAATGAGTGGACCTGTCCAGTCAGTGCACGCATTTGTCAGTAATCATGCAGCTCAACACGGAACTTAAGGAGCTCAACGATTCGACGAACATTAGCAAAGAAAGGACATTTGGCTAGGCCGCATAAATTACTCAAACTGCCAGACCATGATGAAAACTAACTAAAAAAAAAACAAATCCACATAGTCTTCACATTCACAATAATTAAAATATTATAATACTTTGCAAAGTAAATTTTCATGTCATTGTATGTAAAGTCCATCATTGTCAAAGTGTTTTTAAAAATCCGAAAATAATCTTTGTCAGATCATTCGAGGACCATGTACACTGGTGTCTGAAATGGTCTTTTGATTAAAGAACTACACAGATTTGAGTGGACCTGTCCAGTCACCGCATAAAATACTCAAACTGCCAGACCATCATTAAAACTAACTTAAAAAAAAAATACCCATATAGTTAGTCCTCATATTCACAAAAAGTTAAATAATATTATACTATAAACAATAAACAAACATGTCATTGTTTGTACAAAAAAGTACAAATATAGAAAAAAATACGCAAAATATTTAGCAAAATAAACATCAACATTGGTGCCGATTTTAGTTCACGACAACAAATTTAATTCCATACCTTTGTAATCGCGATTAAAAATAGTCAGGTTCATGTTCAATTTCAATTTTACAATAAAATTTTTGGTGAAAAACGTCAAATTCAGCGTAGCAAAATTGCAATTTTCACTAAACCAATAACTCAGTGCCATCTTAGTGCTGTCAAACCAAAATACACTTTAGTTAATTTCAGAATGGGAAATCTTCGATTGACAGGATTAAACCAAATTTTAGTGATTTTTAGTCTAGTTTGAAGGCATTTGTAACAAAAAAATCGGCACCATTATCAGTGTAAATTTATTGGAGCAGCTCAATCCCAAGCCATTTTGTCTTCAATATGACAGTATAGCTAGGCTTAATTTCATAGTTTCCGCTATATAAAATATTGGATGTTTATTATAAAAACGTATACATTGACATTTAAACGAGCCACCAATTTTCTTGTGCCTGGTAGTAGGAACAACAAATTTACATTATGGATAGGTATTTTTAAACAGATTAATATTTTTATGTGCAAACAAAAGATTTTCATAAATATACTGAGAAGGCACAGTCATTATATCAATCTCTTTAAATTTGTCTCTGAGGGAGTTTCTGGGACTTAATTTGTATATTGAACGAATTGCCCTTTTTTGTAAAATTATACCTTTCTGAGGAAACGGTTTTGGAGGGTCTACATCTTATGGAGATGACGTAGGTGAGCGTGCGCAAATACAACGCAGGCATAGGTCACGATGGGACGGATGACTGCGGTATAGATGCGCAGCTTGCATTTAAGTGACAGTTTACTACGGGCTGTCAGTATGAAATGGAGTCTACCAAGACCGAAGGAGGCGCGCGCGCGAACCACCTTAATGTGCTGCTTAAAGGTGAGGTTTTGGTCTAGGATCACGCCTAGGTACTTAGCTTGCTTCTCCCAAGGGATCGGCTTGCCGTACATAGTGATCGGGCTGGGAAGGGGGAGGGGGAAACGACAACGTCTCGAGAAGAAAACCGCCTGACTTTTATCGGGGTTGACCTCCATGCTCCATTTCCGGAACCAAGCGCCTAAGACGTTTGCGGAGACTTGGAGAGTACGAACTATAGCTTTGGGACAGTGACCGGTATAGTAAACTGCAGTGTCGTCGGCGAAGAGAGCCAACTGAGCCTTTTTACTCTTTGGGATATCGCTGGTGAACAGCGTCAAGACTAGAGGAGATATATCGGAACCCTGAGTGACGCTTAAGGCGCCATTGAAGATGGATTGAAGATTGAAGATGGCAGGAAGGAGTTTGTATACCTTATAGGTAATACCGTCCGAATCGGGGACTTTACTAGCGTGGAGCCCTTTAATGATGTCGTGCACTTCGTCTGGAGTGACGGGAGGCAGAGGATCATCAGGATCTTCGACGACTGGGAGGGAGGCTCTCCGTACGCCTTCAGCGTCGACCTTGTTCAGGTGAGCTTGGTCTACTGGTTGAGAGCTGGCAGAACATTGGGACTCTAGGCTGTCGGCAAGACATTCGGCCTTGTCGCGACTGTCAAAAGCGATGCTCTTGTCGGGGCGGAATGCTGCGGAGCTAAGCTTTTTTGACAATCTTTCTATATGGGGGCCCCATTGAAGCTTGGCATCCAAAGTTATGCCTAAGAATACTGTAGTGTTTTCGGGTTTCATGTCTTCACCCTTTATAAGAACACTAGTTTCTACTTGTCTAACATGAGGTATCGTAAACTTGATATATTTTTTCTCGTTAAGAAGTAGGTTATTAACATTAAACCACATTAGCTACTTTAGCGCGCTATTTACATTATCAGTAACCAGCTGCTGATGTTTGAGTTTAAATTAAAGTGAAGTCGCTTCTGCAAACAACACACCCGTAGTAAACTGTCACTTAAATGCAAGCTGCGCATCTACACCGCAGTAATCCGTCCCATCATGACCTATGCCTGCGTTGTATTTGCGCACGCTCATCCACGTCATCTCCATAAGATGCAGACCCTCCAGAACCGTTTCCTCAGAAAGGTCACGGGTGCCCCCTTCTATGTCCGTAATATAAATCTCCACATCGATCTTAAAATGCCTACCATAAACCAGTTCGTGAAACGCTTATCGAAGCGCTTCTTTGACTGTGGCATAAAACACTCCAACCCCTTGATCTCAGCGGCCGCCCGCTACACTCCCTCTCGCATTAGCAGTATTCGCCGACCAAGGCATACTTTAATCGCCCCCGACGACGCCACTACCCTCCTCCAGGAGAGTAGTAAGGCCACCAGCACACTACATAAGCCCAAAACCCGATCGCCGTCCTACCGTCCTCGCCGCCGAGGCCCGCCGCGACGCCCAAATCCACGCCCCTCCCGACCCTTGCTCGAGCCAGCCCGCGCCGCTGAGCCTGTAGCTTTAAATTCGTCCCTAAATCACTCAAATCCTGATCCAGCTAGTCCCTTGCTGCCCTCTCCCAGCGACGCCCTAAGCCGAGGTTCGTACCCCATAGGGGGTGCCCTTAGCGTTGTCGCTTAGTTTTTAAGTTAGTACATAAGTTTAAGTCCTGGCTGGAGGCCTTAATTTATTAGGGCAACCACAGGCAAGTCCGTCTAAGCAGACGACAACCTCATAGGTTGACCTGCGAGATGCCATTTATAAAAAAAAAAAAAAGCAAACAACACTACATAATGATTATCCTTTATGAGGTAAGGCAAGTCATAAATATAAATAAGAAACAAAAATGGGCCAAGAATCGAGCCCTGGGGGACCCTTATTCTTACTACAGATCCAGGTGATATTTTTCCATTAACATCAACTCTCTGAATCCTATGACTTAAGTAAGAAGTAAGAAGATCCAGAGAGGCGTTCCGGTTTCCGTAGTGGTGCAGTTTCCTGATTAATGTTACATGAAGAACACAATCGAAAGTCTTAGTCAAATCGTAAAAAATGCCCAAAACATCGCATTTTAAACATGTCCTAAAAGTTCAATGTAACATCAGTAGTCGAACGATCCCTTGTAAAACCGAACTGTTTGTGATGCAGTATTTTGTGTTTATTAAAAAATCTTTGCGTTTGATATAAAATAAGTTTTTCAGTTAAAACTAAAACAGCCACATGTACACTAGCTTCTGCCCGCGGCCTCGTCCGCGTGTTATTTTATTTTTGGAACATAATATTTATACATGGTGTCCCAGAAGTCGAGGTCAAGTCGGAATCGGGTAATAGGTATAATAAAATAAAATAAAAATATTAAAATTAGAAAACCAAAGTACTAATTTGGAATACTTGGTTGGAAAAAAAACGAACGCCAACGAATAATCCAATCAAACATTTTTAAACGCTTCTTCCGGAATTGAGTTCAGTTCTCACGGCGAATTCTCCTTTATGTCTTCTACCGAATGAAAACGGATGCCAAGAACGGGTAATTTGAGTTTAGGAAAAAGAATGAAGTCGGCTGGAGACCTATCTGGTGAACAAGGTGCTCGACGCATTTGTTGAGTTTTTGGTCAAAAATTAGTTCACAATTTTGATGGCCTTGTGCGAAGGCGCACTATCGTGATGCAAAATCCAAGAATTTACTTTCCACGAATCTGGCTGTTTTCGTCGAATTTGCTCTTTAAACGCCACATAACGCTCAAATAATATTCTTTATTTACCGTTTGACCTTCCGGCATGAATTCCGATTGCACAACAACGCGATAGTCAAAGAAAACAGTCAAAATGACTTTGACTGTTGATCGACTTTGGCGTGGTTTTTTCGGTTTCGGTTCAGTTGGAAGGCGCCACTCCGAAACTTGTTGACTAGTTTGCATGACAAACTCGTAACCCACGTCTCGTCACCAGTAACAATGCGTTTCATGAATGTTGGGTCGGAATTGACTCGTTCTAGCATCTCCTTAGCGACTCTTATGCGATTGAGTTTTTGGTGAAAATTCAGGTATTTTGGGACTAGCCGAGCGGCAACATGAATAATACCCAAGTAATTATTTAAAATGATACGAAACGACGCCTGAGACAAAGAAAGTTCAGCGGCTATCTCTCTCAATCTTAAATGAGGTTTTTAGTCACTATTTCCTTAACTTTTGCGATGTTAACTTCAGTTGAAGACGTTGATGGCCTACGAGAGCGAGGCAAATCTTCCATCACATCTCGACCGCTTTTGAACGCTTTGTACCACTCATAAGTACGTGTTTTTGCCTTCTGTAACGTTTTTAGTGACTTCAAACACGAAATTCTATTGGCGATTCAAAATTCTTTGTTCGATGGGTTTGTCCATTATGAAATTCGAAATACACACTAGATATGATCTAACTAAAACAGCACGGTATTTCATCTAAATAACAGATGCAGCTCAAAAACCGCGACAAAATGGAAAACAGTTGTGCCAATCTAACAAAAAATTTAGATAAACAAATTATCAATTCCCGATACTTTTTTGACAGAACGTATAAAACTTACTTCTATTTCCCATGGGATAGGCAGAAACTACACAACCATTTACTAGTAATCAGTCTTTTTTAAAGTCCAGACATAATCTTTTTCGGATCATGTGAAGACCATTTCAGACACCAATCTACATGGTCTTCACATGACCTTAACAAGTTTATATCTGGACTTTAAAAGAGCCTGTGACCTCTGAGTTTGTTTCTGCCTTTCTTCTCGGAGTAGTCAGGAACCGCCGATTTCATCTAGTTTTTAAAATATGATAAACGTGTAAAAGGTTTTGTACAAAACAACTTACAGAAAAAGAATCATTTATCACTTAGCACTATACCATTTGTGTGTCACGACACTGAAATATAACCAACAATTTTCGACACAACATAGTCACCAATAAAAACACATAAAAATATCTTTCCCCGAAATCAATTCGGAAACAAAATCATCTTGAAAGCGAGAAACGGCTGCCAATGAAATATGACCCACTCATCCGGATTGGCTATGAAAACGGTTCGTTTTATCAACTATCCTATCTCAAGGTATGAAATAACAAAGGTGCCACCTTCCGAACAAAACTATAGAATTCATACGTTCAAGGAAGTCAAGGGAACGTCACCTTTATTATAAACCTCGATTTTTTAAGGCTCCGTTTCCAAAGGGATCTCCGTTGCCTAGCCTAAGGGACCCTATTACGAAGGTTCCGCTGTCCGTCCTTCTGTTACAGAGCTGATATTTCATGTTTTGTATTTTTGTGTTAATTTATTGTCTTTATTGTGAATGCCACGTATACCTGTAATGGGCAAAGTCGCACACAACAGCACTTTTATTTTGTACCAGCTTCTACCCGCGGCTTCGCCCGCGTGGATGCCGGAAATTATCTCCTACCGGGACCAAAAGTAGCCTATGTCCTTACCCAGAATGCCATCTATCTCCTTGCTCAATTTAATCGAAATTCGTTCAGTGGTTTAGGCGTGAAAAGTTAAACATACAGACAGAGTTACTTTTAAATGTATAACATTAAGGTTTGTTTTTTATTAATTCTTTGCGGTTGGTGTACCCCATCAATAAATTAAATTAAACTATATTTTGAACCGAAATAGGTAGTAGACACTTGAAAACACTGAGCGTGTACCTACTAATACTCGTATGGCGGATATAACAACAAAGGGTCACAATACAAGAAAGCCTGTATTCCTGTATCCCGTAGGCCATGCCACCGTTAAAGGGGGCAAAGGGAATTTAATAAAATATCATTTCCCTCCCTTATTATATATCGCCGTAAATTTATTGTGTATATATACAGCGCGCGGCGTCGCCGCAAAAGCAGTAAGATCGATGCTTTCGAGATGTGGTGTTAGTGGAGGCTACTTCGTATTCCATGGACCGCCATGAGAACGTATGTATCCATACTGGAGGAACTCAACATCACCAAGCGGCTATCTTCAATGTGCCAGGAGCGTGTCCTCAGCGTTTTTCGGACATATTATACGTTCACCTAAGCATGGTCTGGAAAGTCTTATGATACTGGGCCGGGTGAAAGGAAAACGCGCTCAAGGTACGCGACGCAATTAAGACGGCTGTTGGAGGCAGCATCTACCGTGCGGTCCACACTGCAGAAGACCGCATAACTTGGAGACGCGTCGTATGTGGTCGCGATCCTCAGCATTGAGGAATCGACAAAGAAGAAGAAGACGGCGTTATCAAAAACAAATGTTGTGTTAAATATTGTACGGTGGTATGGAACCTTACGTGTGCTAGTCCGACTCGCACTTGGCCGCTTTCTTATATTCTAAACGTCAAATTTTACCTTCGAAAAGCCTCCTGCCGATTTTGAAGAGATTTTACTTGAATAAGGAGGCGAAATAACAAGGAATGGATACATTCTAAAAAAGATTTGGCATTAAGATACTTATACAAGACGTGTTCTTGGAAGAGGCTGATTGTAAAACAGTATTTCACAAGTAATTTGAACCTTCTGAGCCAGGCAACTGGTCTAATGAAGACCAGTGATATATTTAGGCAAGTTAATAAAACATTTTATGATTTTAGCTGCCTAACTAGCTAGGAACACCATAGCACTAACTCTATAAAATTAATACCTTCACGTCTCTAATAATCTTCATTTCATTTATTTTTGAAAATTTGCACTTTGTATTGATAATAATTAATACTATTACAGGATTTTATTGTTTTCTTTAAAATAACGGAATAATTACTGGTGGTTTGAACACACAATTTCATAGGACCAGACATTTAATTAAATAAAACGGCTGGCAGGTATAAAATAATTACCATCCGTTAAAAAATATAGGAACCGGACCACTATAATTTCTCCGATAGAAAGCACAAATTTTAAAGGTTCGTTAATTTACAAAAAACGTTCATCATTTGAGGGTCAATAAGTTTATAGACGATCATTTAAATATTTACCTTTATAATTTCTATCCAAGAAAGATTTATCGCTACGGTTATAAAGACTTGTTGACGTAACACCCAGCTGTTTCCCCTCTTCGTATACAAATCCTGTTTATTTAAATAATATTTAAAAACACATCTTTCATGATTTAACCATTCGACATGTTATTAAATCTTTTATGAGGAATGGCGGGCGACGCCCACAACGATTCAATTTCGAGTTGAAAGATAAAATAATAATATACATCTTTCCGTTTTCATCTCGCTTGGGACTTCGCAATTATATTCTTGATAGGGAACACGTTTCCTTTCAAACAATACAATATGAAAGAGTTTTTTTGTAAGAAGAACAAAATTGCAGTTAAGAATACTTATGCTTTATTTGTACACAACTTTTGGCGCGTGGCCGAAATCGGAACTAACGTGGCATCTTGTAATTTACTATTTTCAAGCTGTTGCCCGCGACTTTGTCTGCGATTCAGTATGAAATAGCAATATGAAGTAGCAATATGTCCTTACCTAGGTCATGGTCTATCTGTTCAGCCGTTTTGGCGTGAAAGCGTAAATGGTAACAAACTCACTTTCGCATAATATTAGTTAGGATTTATTATACTTCTCGCACGCAATAAGGTACGAAGGCGGACTTAATATCTTAGGAATTCTCTACCAGTCATTCAAGGGTGGTGAAGAGATAAGGACAGGAGATAATAATAATAAAAGTTAACCAACATATCGCCCCTGTTTATGCAATTCAAGTGCAAAAGATTCTTGTAGTACTATAAACATTTCTAGAATATACCTAATAGATTCTTGTGGTACTATAAACATTTCTAGAATATACCTAGTAGATTCTTGTGGTACTGTAAAAATTACAAAAATATACCTAATAGATTCTTGTAGTACTGTAAACTTTACAAGAATATACCTAATAGATTCTTGTTGTACTATAAACATTTCTAGAATATACCTAGTAGATTCTTGTGGTACTGTAAAAATTACAAAAATATACCTAATAGATTCTTGTAGTACTGTAAACTTTACAAGAATATACCTAATAGATTCTTGTTGTACTATAAACATTTCTAGAATATACCTAATAGATTCTTGTGGTACTGTAAAAATTTGTGAGAGTAGTCACCAGTAAAAACAAACTTAAGAAATACATCAAAATCAATAAATATATTGTGAAAACACAAAAAATGGTAAAAAAACAAAGGTTTTTTATCAAAAATGTTAAACTCAATAGAGAAAGGTTAAACTTACTGAAACAATTAGATATGTATTCTTTTAATTTGGACCAAAGTACTAGGAAATACAACATTGACACACAGGAATTGCAATCTCAACTTGACCATTTGCAAGAGAAACTTAGTGCAATGACTACTAAATATAATACCTCTGAAGATCTTATGAGGGAATATGTGTTGGCAATGAATGAGCTGGTTAACTCACAATCAAACACCAGCTGTGAGCATTGTCAAATACCATCTAATGTTCCTACACCGGACCATTCATTGTCAACATACAATACCACCTTAGTGCAGCCTTGTGTTGATTTGACTATTCCTGCTACTATTAATAGTTCCAGTAAACAATGTAAACAAATAGTACAAAATGATATAATATTATTTTGCGATGAGATTGGAAAGGACTTAGGCCACTTATTGACAGATGAATATCCAGGACACTCTGTAATAAACTACTGTATGCCTGGTTGTTCCTTATTTGAAATTATGACAGAAATTATTAAATGTAAATGTAACTTTAACCAGGACACTACATTACTAATTTTTATGGGTAATAGGGGAAACATGAACAAAGGAGAATTGCTACAATATTATAGAACATTGTCTAATCTTAGTTTAAGAAAAATTGTGTTGTTTACATTCCCCTATAGTAACAGTTTGCCACAGGAGGAAAATAACGTAAGATTTGAAATAAATATGACATTACATAATTTGACATTTAATAATAATCTATTTCAATTAATTGATATTAACAATTATGTTGGTAATAACTTGTATTTGACAAAAGATAGGTATAATATTATTATGTCCTATCTTTCAAACTATCATAAAAGACAGATAGCTGTGTCGCTATCATATTTTTTTTCTATTACAGCCAAGAATTTGGCTATACAACTTGTTTCTTTTGAGCAATGCAATGACATGATAGACTATTCTGCCAATAATTTGGAACCAATTATTGACATTGACTTTCATTTAAATTAGAAATAAGGACAATAGAGGCAACCTCTTGCAAAAATGTAAGGAAAGCAAATGGTAAACCAAATGTGTGTGTAAATAAATTTAATAATATCAACCTGGTGCATCAAAATATTCAAGGGTTTTTAAACAAAGATTTAGAAGTAGATTTATTCCTGAATTGTAACAATATAGATATTCTTTGTGTGACAGAACATTGGCTTAAAGGCCACCAGTTTATATTCAATTTTAGTAATCACCAGGTTGGTAGTTCGTTCAGCAGAGTAAATGCTATACATGGTGGCTCATTAATATTAGTAAATAACCAGATCAAATTTAAAGACCGTAAGGATATTGTGTGCCTCTCTGTTGAGCGAACAATTGAGATAGCCTGTATCGAATTGGAGCAGTTCATTATATTAAGTGTGTACAGACTGCCTTCAGGATTGTATGATTGTTTTGAAAAGGTTATGGATGAAGTATTGAACAAAATCTGTAATTCTAATAAGTCTATTATCACTTGTGGTGATTTTAATGTTAATTTGTTAGAAAATTCTGGGTTAAGTACTAGAATTATAAGTTTGTTTCAGTCATACAATCTTGCTAACCAATTTTTGGAGCCCACTAGAATAACTCCCACTAGTGCCACATGCCTAGATAATGTTTATACAGATGTTATACCAACCCACAAGGAAATTATTAATTTAATAGACTCAGATCATTGTGGACAGTTGGTCACTATTTCAAATATTAACAAAAAAACTAAAAAAAAAGATATCACTGTTAATCCAAAAACTAATAATCGTTTGGAAACATTTAAAACTAAACTTCTAAGTAATTTACCACTTTTTTCAACCAATGATGACTCTAATCAACAATATAATGCTTTTTTCAAAATGTATTGTACACAATTTGATAATACTTTCATTCCGAAGACATTTTCGGTTAATAGTAATGCTTCCTTCAGTGACTGGGCTACCATTGGTATACATAAAAGTAGAAAACGACTTTATGAGTTGTATGATGAACGGACTTGTATAAACACTTCTGAATTTAATTTATATGTTAGGAATTATTCAAAATTATTTAAAAAAGTTTGTTGTATGGCCAAGTCACGTTACTTGAGTTCAAAAATTAAAAATAGTAGTAATGTAATTAAAACGACATGGAATATCATTAATAGCGAAACGGGAAGGTCATGCAACCGAAGTAGTGACTTCAGCCTTGATATTGATGGCAACATAATTAAATCAGATTCGCAAGTCGCCGCGGCCTTTGAAAATTTCTTTGCAGAGATTCCCGTATCGACTACTAAATCTCTGAACTCATCGTCCACTACTGCAGAGTCTTTGCTTAAAGAAAACGTTCCAGTTTGTGATTCTGAGTTTAATTTCCAATATGTCACCTGTAGAGATATAATTAAAACCTTTCACACATTAAATGTTAAAAAGACCGCAGATCTATGGGGTAATTCTGTGGACGTTGCTAAGTCAATTATAGATATTGTAGCACCTACTTTAGCTGTTATTTTTAATAATTGTATTGACCGTGGTGAGTTTCCTGATCTTATGAAAAACAGTAAAATAATACCATTGTTTAAATCGGGTAGCACATCTGACCCTACTAATTATAGACCTATTTCAGTGCTACCTACCTTTAGTAAAATTTTTGAAAAACTTATTTTAGATCAAATGCAAAGATTTTTTAATAAACACAAATTACTGCATAACAAACAGTTTGGTTTTACAAAGGGTCCTTCGACTACTGATGCCGGAGTTGAACTTTTAGGACATGTTTATAATGCATGGGAGGACAAGTGCGATGCTTTGGGCATCTTTTGCGATCTGTCCAAGGCATTTGATTGTGTTCTTCATGAAACATTAATCAGGAAACTGCACCACTACGGAATACGGAACGCCTCTCTGGATCTTCTTACTTCTTACTTAAGTGATAGGATTCAAAGAGTAGATGTTAACTGAAAAAGATCACCTGGATCTGTAGTTAGAATGGGGGTCCCCCAGGGCTCAATTCTTGGCCCATTTTTGTTTCTTATTTATATTAATGACTTGCCATACCTCATAAAGGATAATCATGATATAGTATTGTTTGCAGACGACACTTCACTTTTATTTAAACTGAAACGTCAGCAGCTGGTTACTGACATTGTAAATAGCGCCCTCGCTAAGGTAGTTAACTGGTTTAATGTTAATAACCTACTTCTTAACGAGAAAAAAACTAAATGTATTAAGTTTACGATACCTCATGTTAGACAAGTAGAAACTAGTGTTCTTTTAAAGGGTGAAGAGTTGAAACCCGAAAACTCCACAGTGTTCTTAGGCATAACTTTGGATGCCAAGCTTCAATGGGGCCCCCATATAGATAAATTGTCAAAAAAACTAAGCTCTGCAGCATACGCCGTTAGAAAAATTCGTAATTTAACTGATTTAGAGACAGCGCGTTTAGTTTACTTTAGTTATTTTCATAGTGTGATGTCGTACGGTATTCTTTTGTGGGGAAATGCCGCCGACATTCAAACAGTTTTTGTTTTACAAAAAAGGGCAATTCGTTCAATTTATAAATTAAGTCCCAGACACTCCCTCAGAGACAAATTTAAAGAGATTAATATAATGACTGTGCCTTCTCAGTACATTTATGAAAATCTTTTATATGCACATAAAAATTAATCTGTTTAAAAAATACAGTGATATCCATGACAAAAATACTAGGAATAAACACAAATTTGTTGTTCCCACTACCAGGCTCAAGAAAATAGGTGGCTCGTTTAAATGTCAATGTATACGTTTTTATAATAAACTTCCTAGCCACATTCAAGAACTAAGCCTTAATAAATTTAAAACTTTTATAAAGCGGAAATTATGCCAGAAAGCCTATTATACTGTCAAGGAGTATATTGAGGACAAGAAGGCTTGGGATTGAGCTGCTCCAATAAGTTTACACAGACATAATTGATGTGTAATTTGCTATTTTTTCTTTTTTTTCTTTTTCTTTTACCTTTTATCTAAACAATGACATGTATATATTTACTGTATAAAGTATAATATGGTTTTGATTTTTGTGAATGTGCGGACTGTGTGGGTCTTTGCGTTTTTTTTTTTCTCTTCTTTTAGTGATGATGGTCTGGCTGTTTGAGTACTTTACGCGGCCTCCCCAAGTGTCCTTTCTTTTGTATTGTTCGTCGAATCGTTGAGCTCCTTAGTTCTGAGTTGAGCTGCACGATGATTGACAAATGCGTGCACTGACTGGACAGGTCCACTCAAATCCGTGTGGTTCTTTCCTCAAAAGACCATTTCAGACACCAGTCTACATAGTCCTCATATAATATGACCAAGATTATTTTCATATTTTATTTACACTTTGACATTGATGCACTTTATATATGCAATGCCATTTACTTTGTAAAGGATTATACTATTTTAATTATTGTGAATGTGAAGACATTGTGGATTTGTTGTTTTTTTTAATGCATTTTTTTTTTTTAAATTATTAGTTTTAATCATGGTCTGGCAGTTTGAGTAATTTATGCGGCCTACCCAAATGTCCTTTCTTTGGTAATGTTCGTCGAATCGTTTAGCTCCTTTAGTTCTGTGTTGAGCTGCATGACAACTGACAAATGCGTACACTGACTGGACAGGTCCACTCATTCTGTGTGGTTCTTTCCTCGAAAGACCATTTCAGATATCAATCCACATGGTCTTCACATGACCTGACCAAGATTATGTCTGGACTTTAAAAGAGACTGTGACCTCTGAGTTTGTTTCGGCGTTTCTTCTCAGAGTAGTCAGATAGGAAATGCCGATCTCACCTAGTTTTTAAAATATGATTGACGTGTAAAAGTGTTTGTACAAACCTATTTACAGAAATAAAATCATTTATCATTTACAAAAATATACCTAATAGATTCTTGTAGTACTGTAAACTTTACAAGAATATACCTAATAGATTCTTGTTGTACTATAAACATTTCTAGAATATACCTAGTAGATTCTTGTGGTACTGTAAAAATTACAAAAATATACCTAATAGATTCTTGTAGTACTGTAAACTTTACAAGAATATACCTAATAGATTCTTGTTGTACTATATACATTTCTAGAATATACCTAGTAGATTCTTGTAGTACTGTAAACATTATATAATAGAATATAAACTGTAGGTGTGACACATGTGCCCTGTGTTGTTAGCCCTACCTGGGAAGTAGAAGCACATAAGAATGAGCCCTTGCATCAATCCAGTCAGTTTGCACAGCACTACAATCCAGTAAGTTTGCACAGCACTACAATCCAGTAAGTTAGTCCGCTTTAGAAACCTTTTAATAGTTTTCAATGCTCATGTGCCGCTGCAATCGTCATCATCATCTGCCGTCTAGCCTTTTCCCAACTTTCTTGATTGTTGCGGCCGGCCTTTTTACAATGGTTTTTGCCAATGGGAAATCTCTCTCGAAGAGAGAAGGTATGGTAGGATAGAGAAGAGGTCGATCGTCGAATCTGACTCGACTGGGCAGCGTTCGGGAAGCTACGAAATATCTTCTCGTCTCACACACCGCAGTGTCTCAAAACGAAAGTCTTTGTCCAGTGCGTGTTGCCCGTGATGGCCTATGGCACTGAAATGTGGTCGCTCACAATGGACTTTATTAGAATGCTCAAAGTCACCCAAAGGACAATGGGGGCTATGCTTGGGAGTTGCCCTCCGTGATCCAATCAGAAATGAAAAGATCCGCAGGAGAACCAAGGTAACCAACATAGCCCGAAGAATTGGCAAACTTAAATGGCAGTGTGCAGGGCACATTTCTCGCAGAACAGATAGCCGATGGGGCCGAAAGGTTCTGGAGTGGCAACCGCGTATCGGAAGGTGTAGCATTTGAAGGCCTTCCACAAAGTAAACCTTGTGAAGTCCACAGGAATCCGCTGGATGCGGGAAGCACAGAATCGGTCGAAGTGGCGGAGCTTGGGGTAGGCCTATGCTCAGCAGTGGACCTCTTTCAGCTAAAATGATGATGATGATGATGGTACTGATGACTTGTAAATCAACAAAAAACTAAATATAAAGTTAAAATCAGTCTTAAATCAAAAGCTCGGCTCGAACCACACTAATATTTCAAAACACCAACGCTTCGCATTAAAACAAGACCTCTCTAGCTCACACCTGGTCTATTTTAAACGTAAATTAACTTCGACCCAGTTACTTTAATTGGAGTCGGTAGTTTCTTAGCTTTTGTGCCGGGCTCGCCAATTAGCGCAAAAGGGCGAGGCGCCCGCGCCTGCGAACTGTGAGTTATTTGAAGGAATGCGGGCAGTTTTGTGTGCATGTTGCGTTACTTATTGACGGGTTAATTATATTTGTGCTGGTAATAGCGGTCAAGTATCTGTAATGATGCTAAGGCAAGTGTGCTTAGAACTTAATGACGTTAAACGTGACCACGTTTGCGATAAAGACGGGCTCACAGCACTATAATAACTTCTAAAGCTAGTGTGTTGAACTTATCGCATCCCCTTTAACATACCATCTCTGTTTTTGCCTCAACCGGACAGAAAAAACCAGTGATTTTTACCTCACAAAAACCATCCTGGTGGTCGTCATCAACACAAGGAGGTGGGTTTTGGAGAGACCAGCTCTAGAACTCTCATCTGCATCGCCCTTTAGGGCACATCCTTGGAGAGACCGAATTTTGTATTTAATAATAACTACGTAATATAAGTATGTTACAACATTACCTGCATGGATTGCCGCGTGTCAGGCATGGGCATCCCGCTGGAGGCCGCAGGTCTAGCCACCAGGAGTCGCACGCATGCCCCGCACTGCCGTAGTACTGCCGCCGCCTGCCGTGCGCACATCCCCACCACAGATACTGCGCCGATTCGGAGAAGCATGTCCCCGCTGCGGAGGCGGCCATCCTGTGACAAAAAGAAAGGTGGATAAATGGTCAAGCAATAATAAGCCTAAGGTTTAATAAAATCTTTGTAGTTTTGGTGAAATTAGGCTAAAGGAGAAGGGAGAGGCGTTTATATCTAGGTGACATAGCCCGATAGATTAAGTGCCATGTTCAAACTTCGTTAAGGAGCGTTGCACGGAAATCTCAGGTATCGGAGGAACAGTGCGGTTTTAATGGATGAGAGCTCGGTAGAAACCATTGTATTCTCCAGTTTCAGTGGATCTCCACGATGATAAACATTTTAAAGACACAAAGGCACGAAGAAATGCTGATGTCTGAGACATTTACCAGTTTACCGTGTTTTATTTGAAAAGATATTGTGGAAAAATGACGTTATTTTAAACGTATTAAGGAAAATCTATGATTGAATAAACTTGACATCAAATAAGAAACATGGGCTGACCCGTAATGATTGGTAAACCGCCCCGATTGTTTGGCGACGAGTAAACAGTGCACAGATTGCTCTCAATGCTCTCTACTACAAACTTATCCGGGTCACAGCTGACTTTTAGTTTTCCATTCACCACAGTCCCCACTTAACTTACGTCCAAAGAGTACTATAATTATACGGGTAGAGGTAGCCCTTTCAAGAATAGGTCATTGTTTACAGAAACCTTTGAGAGGGAACTATTTGTGAACGGGCGACTAAGTTGCGAATGATCATCTGTAGCCACGGTTTATTGTAATTAATTTATTTTCGAATAGTTTCTATTTTGGTTGTACTCTGAACGCTTTCAACGTGCTCGTTTTTTTTTCTTATGGTTCTCACATAATTATTATTGATTTGATAGAGTATAAAATCAACATTAATAATGTTACTGATACCTTGCAATATAATTTTAGGTTCTTTTCCACAGGAACGTACTACTCTTTGGAATGGGCAACTAACTTCATCTTTAGAAAGACCGGGGCTCCTTTGACAATACAACACTGCATGTAAATGAGTTAAAAATAATAAAAAAAATACAAAAAGCCTTTTAATTCTCGCTATTTGAATTACTTACATAAAATAATATAAATACTGCATGCATTTCTAAATTAAATTAATAATAAAACATTAGTTTTTTAAACAAAATCAATACATTAACATAATATACCTACTTATAATAAAACATTTTTTCTATTAGTAATTTTAGATTATGGTTATTTATTTAAATTGCAGGATTGTATTTATAAAAATTCTTAACAGTTTTTTATTTATTTATTTAAAAGCAGGAACCCATAACATAACATAACATTACGCCTGTAATCCCAGAAGAGTTTGGCACAGGTGTACCTATAGTACACCGACATTTCGCCAGTTATGCAACCAACCAGTAATCCAGCAAGAACCCCTCTTATTAGAAGGCCTCCTCCAGAGATGACCAGCAGTCTCTATCTTCTGCTGTGCACATCGACGTCATCGACACAGCGAGCTGTGGGCCTTCCTCTCTGTCTTTTGCCTGATGGGCCCGGCCATGACGTTACTCTTGAAGTCCAGCGGTCGTCTTTGAGTCTTCCAAATTAGTTAATTGTATTGTAAATGAGTTAATTGAAATAAATTCGCTCTGTTGAATTGAGAGAATAAAACGGATCCATTATAGAAACTCCCAGCGAAAAGTGAGTTAAAGGAAATCATACAATTTAACATTAACCTCGCTACACAACGCGGGAGTGAAAATCTTAGGTAGTCGTACCCTCCTTGCGTTTCACACGAAGTGCATGTTAGACTCCTCAGACTATGCCTGGCCATTAAGTAAAAGTAAAAGAAAATGCTTTTCATTTGAATTTAGATCATTCGAAGTAGGTCATTATTGTGATTCATTGACTAAGTTTTGTTACCACGAAGTTGACAGTCTGTTATCCTTTCTACAATCATTATTGCTGGGCCTCGTCTGTTTGGCGTTGGCCGTCCCCCGACGCGACGATGCTTTGATCAAAACATAACTTAAAGGACCAACAAATATTATTTGTTTACTTTTTAGAGGTTTTTATTTGTGTCTGGGATTTGAAGAATAAATAATGTAACTTTTATTTCCTGCTTTTTTAACTTAATATTCTTATAGTAGACACGCTACGGTCGACACGTGACTCGCTTGAATATGCGCAGCTGTACGTGTGTTTCCCACAGTGAAGCTAGATAATAATTTATCCTCATTTCTCTTTTCTTCTCCATCATCAGACCTTGATTACCATCTATCTAGTATGTCAGTGAGCGAGTTCCAGGTGATGCTGCAGCATCAGTTCTAACCTTGAACTGATGCTGCAGCATCACCTGGATAAAGGTCCTGGATAAAGGTCCACCTAATGTGCTTCTAAATATCATTGAAGTAATAGAATACCAAATTTCGACTCGATCAGACCTGTGGAAGATGCCCACATCCCTACATCAACTAGAAAAGTGCTGATAATCTTCAATCGGCTGACCAGATTTAGTAAAATAATAGCTCAAAACATTTCTGACTAAGCCACCTCTCGAAAAAGAAAAACTCCGAATTCGTTTAGCAGCTAGTTCGTTTAAAGGATCTAGGCCAATTGTTGACAAAAAAATATCCGGGACACTCAATAATGAACTACTGTATGCCTGGTTGTTCATTATATGATATAATGAAAAAAATTATTAAATTCAATTTTAACCAGGACACTATATTATTAATATTTGTTGGTAATAGGGGTAATGTGAAGAAAGAAGAATTACTCCAATATTATAGATCCTTATGCAATCTCAGTTTAAAAAAAATTGTAATGTTCACATTCCCCTTCAGCCAAAGTTTGCCACAGGAAGAAAACATCTATAGATTTAAAATGAATATGACATTGTATAATTTGACATCTAATAATAATTCATTCCATTTAATTGACACTAACAATTATGTTGGTAACCATTTATATTTGACAAAAGATAGATTTTTCACAGATAAATACTATCTTTCTAAGTATTGTAAAAGACAGATAGCTGTGTCGCTATCATATTATTTTTCTATTACAGCCAAGAATTTGGCTAAACAAATTGCTTCTATTGAGCAATGCATTTCAAATAATTTAGCCAATAATTTGGTACCATATGTTGACATTCATCATAATAATTTAAATTAGAAATTCAGACAATAGAGGCAACCTCTGGCAATAACGTACGGAATTGCAATAATAAATCTAATAAAAGCTTAAAATCAGTTAATAGTAACAACCTGGTGCATCAAAATATTCAAGGATTTATGAACAAAGATTTAGAAGTAGAATTATTTATGAATTATAATAGTATTGATATTCTGTGTATAACAGAACATTGGCTTAAAAACCACCAGTTATTGTTCAATTTTAATAATCACCAGGTTGGTAGTTTGTTCAGCAGAGTAAACGCTATACATGGGGGCTCATTAATTTTAGTAAGTAACCAGCTTAAATTTAAAGACCGTAAGGATATTGTGAGCCTATCTGTTGAGCGGACTGTTGAAATAGCTTGTATAGAATTGGAGCAGTTTATTGTATTAAGTGTGTACAGGCCCCCTTCAGGATTGTATGACTGCTTCGAAAAGGTAATGGATGAAGTATTACACAAGATTTGTAACTCAAACAAATCCATTATCATTTGCGGTGATTTTAATGTTAATTTATTGGAAAACTCAGGTTCTTGTAGCAAGATAATAAGTTTGTTTCAGTCCTACAATCTCATAAATCTATTTTTGGAGCCAACAAGAATTACCCCTACTAGTGCCACATGCCTAGATAATATTTATACAGATATTGTACCAAGCCACAAAGAAATTATTAATTTACTAGATTCTGATCATTGCGGACAAAGGATTACTATTGAAAACCAAAACAACAAAATAAGTAAAAAGGATATCACTGTCAACCCGAAAACTACAAGCCGCTTAGAGGCTTTTAAATTTAAACTAATAAATAATTTACCACTTTTGTATTCTCCTGTTCATGCTGATCCTCATCATCTATATGATGAGTTCTTTAATATTTACTGTAAACAATTTAATTCGATCTTTATTCCCAAAACTATCTCGGTTAATAGTAATGCATCTTTCAGTGATTGGGCTACCATTGGTATTCATAAAAGTAGAACACGGCTTTATGAGCTATATAATGAAAGGACTTATGTTAACACTGCTGAATTTAATTTATATGTTAGAAATTATTCAAAACTGTTTAAAAAAGTTTGTGTTATGGCCAAGTCACGTTATTTGGGTTCGAAGATTAAAAGCAGTAGTAACGTAATTAAAACGACTTGGAAAATTATTAATAGTGAAACGGGAAGGTCTAGTAACAGAAGTACTGACTACAGCCTGTCTATTAATGACAACATAATAAAATCAGACTCACAAGTCGCCGCGGCCTTTGAAAAATTCTTTTCAGATATTCCCGTTTCAACTACTAAATCCCTTAACTCATCGCCTTCTGTTGCTGAGTCTTTGCTAAAGGAAAATGTAAAATTTTGCGATTCGGAATTTAATTTTGAACATATTACATGTAGGGATATAATCAAAGTTTTTCACACTTTAAATGTAAAAAAGACTGCAGATCTGTGGGGTTATTCTGTAGAAGTTGCTAAGTCTATTATAGACATTGTAGCACCTACTCTAGTTCTTATCTTTAATAATTGTATTGACTGTGGGGAGTTTCCTGACCTTATGAAAAAAAGTAAAATAATACCTTTGTTTAAATCAGGTAGTACATCAGACCCCACAAATTATAGACCTATTTCAGTACTACCAACATTTAGTAAAATTTTTGAGAAATTAATTTTAGACCACCTGCAAAGATTTTTTAACAGACACAAATTATTACATAGCAAACAATTCGGTTTTACAAGGGGTCGTTCAACTACTGATGCCGGTGTTGAACTTTTAGGACATATTTATAATGCTTGGGAAGATAAATGCGATGCCTTGGGCATCTTTTGTGATTTGTCCAAGGCATTCGATTGCGTTCTTCATGAAACGTTAATCAGGAAACTCCGTCACTACGGGATCCGAAACACCGCTCTGGATCTTCTTACTTCATACTTGAGTAAAAGGATTCAGAGCGTTGACATTAATGGAGAAAGATCTCCCGGATCTATCTTAACAATGGGAGTTCCACAGGGCTCAATTCTTGGTCCTTTCTTGTTTCTTATTTATATTAAAGACTTGCCTTACCTCATAAAGGATAATCATGATATAGTGTTGTTTGCGGATGATACTTCACTTTTGTTTAAACTTAAACGTCAGCAGCTGGTTACTGACGATGTAAATAACGCAGTCTCAAAAATAGTTCACTGGTTCAATGTTAATAATTTACTTCTTAATGAAAAGAAGACTAAATGCATTAAGTTTACGCTACCTCACGTTAGGCAGGTGAAAACGAATGTGTTGATAAAGGGCGAAGAATTGAAACTTGAAGACAGCACAGTATTCTTGGGCTTAACTTTGGATGCTAAGCTTCAGTGGGGCCCACATATTGTTAAATTGTCAAAAAAGCTAAGCTCCGCAGCATACGCTGTTAGAAAAATTCGAAATTTAACTGATTTAGAGACAGCCCGTTTAGTATACTTTAGTTATTTTCATAGTGTGATGTCGTACGGTATTCTTTTGTGGGGAAATGCCGCCGACATGCAGACTATATTTGTTTTGCAGAAAAGAGCTGTTAGATCAATTTATAAATTAAGTCCGAGACACTCTCTCAGAGAGAAATTTAAGGAAATTAATGTAATGACTGTGCCTTCTCAGTATATTTATGAAAATCTTTTATATGCCCACAAAAACATAAAATTGTTTAAAAAATACAGTGATATCCATAATATAAATACTAGGAACAAACACAAATTTGTTGTACCTACAACAAGGCTCAAGAAAATAGGTGGCTCGTTCAGATGTCAATGTATACGCTTTTATAATAAACTTCCAAGCCATGTTCAAGATCTAAGCCTTAATAAATTCAAATCATTTATTAAACGTAAGTTGTGCCAGAAAGCTTTTTATACAGTCAAAGACTATATTGAGGACAAAAAGGCTTGGGACTGACCTGCTCCAATTTTTGCATACTGAGTGTTTTTTTTTTTTTTTTTTTGTTTGGTACGTAACTTTTGTTTTATTTTATATACACTTTGAAATTTCATGATTATGACATGAATATTTACTTTGTATAATATTATTATTATTTTAATTTCGTGTGAGGACTTAGTGGGTATTATTTCTATATATTTTGTCTATCTCAGTTATTTCATAATTTTTTTATATCTGGCAGTTTGAGTACTTAAAGCGGCCTACCCAAATGTCCTTTCTTTGGTATTGTTCGTCGAATCGTTGAGCTCCTTACGTTTTGAGTTGAGCTGCACGATTAATGACAAATGCGTGCACTGACTGGACAGGCCCACTCAAATCTGTATGGTTCTTTCCTCAAAAGACCATTTCAGGCACCTACCTACATGGTCCTCATATGATCTGTAAAATAAACAATGACATGAATACTTACCTAGGTATTATTTTATTGTTATTATTGTGAATGTTAAGACTATGTGGGTCATTTTTATTTTTTACTTTTGTTTTTTTATATTTTATTATCTCAGTTAATTTTAATCGTAACTTGGTCTGGCGGTTTGAGTAATTATGCGGCCTATCCAATGTCCTTTCTTTGGTATTGTTCGTCGAATCGTTGAGCTCCTTATGTTTTGAGTTGAGCTGTACGATTACTGACAAATGCGTGCACTGACTGGACAGGTCCACTCAATCTGTGTGGTTCTTTCCTCAAAAGACCATTTCAGACATCAATCCACATGGTCTTAACATGATCTGACCAAGATTATGTCTGGACTTTAAAAGAGACTGTGACCTCTGAGTTTGTTTCGGCTTTTCTTCTCAGAGTAGTCAGATAGGAAACGCCGACCTCATCTAGTTTAAAAAAAAAATGTTTGACGTGTAAAAGTGTTTGTACAAACCCACTTACAGAAATAAAAATCATTTATCATCATTTATCATTTATCATTTAGCTACGACGCCACAGACAGACACAGATAGGCAGAGACGTCAAACTTATAACAACCCTCTTTTAGCGTCGGGTCGAGAGTCACATAAACTCCCCGTCATTGTAATCTTTTAGTTGTACTGGACCAAATCCGGAAACCTTCTGGTTACGGAGATAGAAGGTCGAAATTCCAACTTTTACTGACGTTAAGTTACGAAAACAAGTTTTTAATGTTATAAAACAACTTTAAATACCCCAAGACCCCTGTACCGGTGCATGCACCCATAAGCACAGTGATACATTGCGCACTAGCGCAAACGGCAAATTTTCACACCAAAAATAGAAATCGTTTTTGTGCAATGTTACTTAATTTTATGTACAGACAGCGTAGTTGAAGTCTATGTGATGGGTGTTTTTACACTCTGTATACGTAAACAATATGAGTTTGTTCCCACAAAAATATCGCTGTAATATATCGTAACTCGGTTAAAACACCACTTCCGTCTAATTAACTACATAGCAAGCACATTACCGTCCTATGCTAAATACATTACATTATTAGTTGTACACTGTCTATGTAGTTAATTGTATGTAAAGCTCACCCCCGTTGTATGGTACATAATGTCATACATACTGTTTAATGTTAGCGACAATTCGCGAATACTATGTACTTACAATCCCATATGGTTTTATTAATAGGTATTATAAATTGCTTGTAACTATGGTAGAGCACGAGGGCAATTGCGTAAAACCCTTATAGTGGCAACTCACTTTGACAATTGCCTTATTTGCGTTGCTGAGCAGATGAATATTTCAAACATATCAGGCAATGCATTAGCAATACTCTTCTTCTCTAATGCTTCACAATCTTTCGTGTTGTGAACAAAATTGTGTTACGCAATTAGAATGCAGCTTCTTAAATAGTTCATTAAAGGTAGACACTTACCATCACACATATTTCTGCCAAGTTGGCTTCCGTTTTCAAGTGAGTTCGGCGATGGGCTCGCCAACAACTACGAGGTTTTTAAGTCGCAATTGACAACAGTAGTAACCGTTTACTCAAAAATCATAATTTCTCCTGCTATCTACACTAATATAATCAAATCTTTCATCTTAATGAAAAGAGGAAAGTTTTGATTGTTTTTTTTTGTATTGTATAGGCTCCGAAACTACTGGAGCGATTAGAAAAATTGTTTTACCATTAAAAGCCGACATTATCCCTGATGAACATAGGCTACTTATTATTATTTTTTATTTATAGATAATACGAAATCTACGCGGACGAAGTCGCGGGCGATGTGCTAGTCTATGATACAGATATTTTTATTTTGCAAATAATAGTACAGCACATTGTGATATTAGGTAATAGATTCAGCCATATTTTACCAGTAGGCATGCAAAAGTTAAAAAGTATAAACTAATCCACTGAAGTAATCTACTAAACTTTAACGAACAGAACAAAAAAAACAAGACACGTAAATTTTTTTTTTTTTTTTTTATCAACTTACATCTACCGTTACAGGATACTCCCAATGCGATACATGTGCAACATATTTAATTATTAACATCTATAACTAATTATATACAATGCGTTCCTTGTGAATTCACTCCGAGAACAACAAAATAAGTCCGTATCCCTCGCTATGAGGTTGAGCGTGCGAAGCGCACGCGTCAGCGGCGCCTCACTTAGCAGGTTGGTCCTAGCGCGCGGTTCCACTAGCAGTGGCGGCTGCCGTCGTCGCCACACGTACCTGTCCGGAACACACAGACTCACCTGCCCTAAAATAACTGCATTATGCACCTTCCCCCTCAGTAACTTAAATATAAAGCTGTCTATATCTTAGCGGACTGATGCCACAGTAGGATATTGTCGGGTCTATTAAGGCTCGTACACACTGTCGAGACGCGACTTTATGTGGGGAGCCTTAACGTGAAACTACCTCAGCAAGACGTTTAAAACGATTTGGGTTCAACTTAACAACCACAGATACTTGAAATATAAACAAGGTAATGTCAGTATTTTTATACTGTTTGAAGAATGGCATACAACTATCGGTAGTTTTAAGCTTAAACACCGCCGTATATATCACATCTTTTTTGAGCTTTTTTGCTGTTTCCTATTCGGTTTAGTAACCCCAAAATATTAATAATATCATAGGTGGGATTCTCCTACGCCGTAGTACGCAGTGCATCCGTGTATTTTATTGGCGATAATGTATGTAAATAAGCGGATCTACTTATTTTCTTACATTAAATCTGAATGTGTGATTTAATCAGCTAGCTAAGGTGATGTTTATCTATTGCGAGACGCAGGATTTGTTGTTTCAACTTCTATCGCAACATATAGAAATGTACCTACTACAAATTATTGCAGGTCAGGTCTTAACATCAAGCAAGTTTCAGCCTATGCCGTCACTTATACAAAAATCACTTCACATAAAGTTTCGGAACCACATTTCCCTTCAATTAACCCATACAAGCTTGGTGGAACAACTATGTTAAACGTGTGGCTTAAGTTTACTACTTAAACCACACGTTTAACATAATTGCTCCACTTACAAGTTCACTCACAGCGGCTACCGTGTTGTTGTATGGGTCACTAGGGTGCTTACTAATAATTATACCATGCGAGAACATTACGTAGGACACTCAGAAAGTTTTGCGAAAATAAAAATAAATGTTCTATAAGTAAATTTATTTTTATTAAATCTTTTCAAAGTACTCTCCAATAGCCTCTATACAAAGTTTCATGAGTCTGAACCAGTTTTCGAAACACTTTTTCCAGTCCGCCGTAGACCTCGTTTACAGCCTGCTCGAACGCTGACAGCGCATCTTTAGGCGACGAAAATTGTACCCATTTAAGCAGTTTTTTTATTTTCGAAATAAAAAGAAGTCACACGGTGTTAGGTCAGGGCTGTAAGGAGGGTCCTTTTGTGAAACGGTCATCTCGCAGAAGGAGGCTGCGGAAAGGGAGAGAGAGATCTCGACTCTCGACCCGGCCCGCAGCAGACGCACCGGGCGTCGGAGGAGGGAGGACAACGCCCTCTTCCGGCCCCCCTAAATGGGTCCAGGGGCGACGGATTCGGGGACATCCGTCGCCCTCCAACATCAGGACCCGAGAAGGCGGCGCGCGTAGTGTTCCGCGCACGCCGCTCAGAGACGTTGCGGGGGGAGTACACCTCACTCCCCCCGCCCGAGACGGGGCCCGCGCAAGCGGGCCGGCACCAGCCGGGGTTGTGGAAGAATAATGTGTTCCCGCGGCCCCGGCGTAGGTGTGAGATGGAACACCGGGGTGGTTTTTAGTCAGTAAGAGTCTGACAGACCCCTCCGCCCGCCCCAGGGCGGAGGACATCCATGAGGATTTTCCAACCCGGGAACAAAAAAAAAAAAAAAAAGTCGGGAGGGTCGGGGGCATCGGGAAAAGTGAGATTATCCGCAGGCGCTGGGTGTTTACTCTCTAGAGCTGTTAGCGTTTCTTAAGAGTTAGGCGCCACATCGCTACTGAACAGAATCCTGGCCGCTCCCCTCCTTCACTTAATTTTAATTCCACATATGAACATAAGCCTTTTTGAGAAATGCAGGTAGTTTTGGATCTAAAGGGCTGTAAGGAGGGTGACCCAGGAGTTTGACCGGTGTGCTGTCAAGGAAGTCCCTCGTTTTGAGCGGGGTGTGAGAAGGCGCGCTGTCGTGGTGTAGTAGCCCATAGAGCCAATAGATTCAGCGTTGATGCTTCTTTGGTTCCGTAAAGGAATTGACATCAAGTAGCCAGTCAAATTGAGAAATCTCGCTATCAAAATCTTCTCCCCGCTTCCAGATCGCTTCACGTTGGTGGGCGTTGATTCGTTTTGAAACACCCAAACCGTCGACTGGCTCTTCGTTATTGGATCGTATTGATAAATCCAAGACTCATCACTGTAATGATATCGTGCGAAACATGCCGAGAAAAGCCTGCTTCAAATTTGTTTATCATATCACGGCACCATTCCACCCGGGCCTGCTTCTAAGCATCGGTTAGGTTGTGCGGCACCCAGCGTAAAACTATCCTCCTCACGCTAAGATGCAAGTATACAATTTCGTGAAGGCTTCCCGATTCAACCTGCAGTATGTGCTGAATCTCTTGATATGTAACTCGCCTATTGTCTTGGATTAAATTTTTCACTGCTAGCACGTTTTCTTCCGTAACAGCCGTCAAAGGGCGACCATTTCTTTTTTCATCCCTCAAATTTAGTTGACCGCGCTTGAATTCGTTATACCAACGACACACAGTTGCCTTAGAGCCCTCATCCATGAATGCCATTTGAAGTCTATAGTGCGAATCGTCCGGTTTCATGCGACACTTGAAATCGTAATTAATCATAGCGTGAAAAAAACACTGGGAGGGAAATTTTGAAATTGGAACGTACCTATATTTACTTACAAATATCATATTTTCAAAATAGACTATAACTGGCTAGTCTCATACATAAAAACCTTTTTTTCACAATACTTTCGAGTGCCCTGGTACCTTTTTCGAGCTTGCGAACTGCATAATGCACGCTTACGACATTACAACATAACCCAGGGACTCAAGTTATAACCGTAATAAGAGTTTTTAACCTTTCAGAAGTAGGAGCCCCGCTCTGTCGACTACGCCGCCGAACTTCGCCTCCTTCAGACTTCCTCCCCCCATAAATTTGGTAAATTATATTTTTTTCTGCAAGAGGGTGGAGCATGGGGGCTGCTCTCTCTTTCCATTCATTTTATTCGTTACGACCCCACCTACCTCTCACTTCGTCTCTTTTAAATATTTTGCCAATACAAGAAAATTTGAAAGTTTGTTTGGAATATTTTTAAAAACATATCTCAAAAACGCGGAGGGGGGGGGTTACAACTTTTCCCTTCACATGGGAGGTTCTACACTACTTGACGGCTGGTAAAGTAAAGCCCTACCTCACGCCTGAAATCCCCGAAGTGTTATCCAGAGGTGTACCTATAGTACACCCACATTTCGCCAGTTATGTAAGCCAGAATCTGGGCTGCTACTGAGAAATTGGAGATGAGATAACGCAATTACACTGACACTAGACCATCGAGGTAGTCCCTAAGTGAAGAGATGAATATTAAAAGTGGACCTAAAGTTGAATGATAAATATTATAATTGCAAAAAGCCCACAACATCAAACGACGATACGATACCTCATTTCCTATCTAAAACATAATTGGTACCACGACTCACTTTAGAAACCTAATCAACTGAAACCCTCCCGGTTTTCATTAGCACGTCCACAAAGCAAACGCAAGCACACAGAGAACCTTGCACTGTTGTTTGTACTGCTTTCATTTGTTTCTTTTATAGGTACAAATAAGTGCACAAATTTTCAAGATTTGTTTACTTTTACATACAAATACATAAACTCACGCTTTCTTCAAATGGGGGTAGGCAGAAACTTTAGAACGCTACCCGCTCCGATCCTTCAATACTTCTTTTGCCTCGTTTACGTTTATACATCTGGTCATATACGCACGCTGGTTGCGAGTACTACTGACCTTTCTGAAGAACATCAGCGATAAGGTCACTATTTGTCCTCCTAGGGCGTCCACTCCTTGCGTCTACACTCATATCTGCCTAGTAAATACCTTTTGTTAATACAATATGACTTTATCGAGTATAAATTGTCATAACCACCGGAGTAGAAACTTTTTTCCATAAAGAATAAGCATTGCCATACAACGTGGCAATGCTGCCAGCCTTCTTGGCACTTTTCCTGTTGCAAGCGACTTTGACTTTGACTTTATACTACTCTGTCGAGAAAGTACCGGGAAAATATCAATAATACACAAAATGTTAGTTATTCATCCAAATTAATTTTATCGTCTTCAAAGTTTGCTCCTTCAGACACGATACACTTACGCCAACGAATAATCCAATCATCAAAACATTTTTATATGCTTATTCGGGAATTGAGTTCAGTTCTCACCGCGAATTCTCCTTTATGTCTTCTACGGAATGAAAACGGGTGCTACGAAGTGGTAGTTTGAGTTTAGAAAAGAGAAAGAAGTCGGCGGGAAACATTTCTGGTGAATAATGTGCTTGATCGATGGTGTTTGTTCAGTTTTTGGTCAAAAATTCGTTCACAATGATGGTCTTGTGCGAAGACGCATTATCGTGATTCTTAATCCAAGAATTTTCTTTCCACAAATCTGGCCATTTTCGTCGAACGTGCTGTCTTAAACACCGCATAACGCTGAAATAATATTCTTTATTTAACTTCAGTTAAAGACGTTGATGGCCTACCAGAGCGAGGCAAATCTTCCATCACATCTCGACCGCTTTTGAACGCTTCTTACCACTCATAAGTAGGTGTTTTTATAAAGTCGATTCACCGTAAGCCTTTTGTAACATTTTCAGTGACTCTGAACACGAAATTCCATTGGCGATGCAAAATTTAAGACAAACTCTTTGTTCATTGTTCTTGTCCATTATGAAATTTGCAGTGAATATCTAGTGTGTATTAGATATGATCTTACTGAAAACAAGACTGTATTTCATTTAATTAACAGATGCAAAACAAACTCCACACTAAAATGGAAAACAGTTGTGTCAATCTAAAACAACAACAAAAAATTAATTAGGAACCATAAACAAGTCATCCATTCCCGAAACTTTTTTGAAATAAAAGTACTAATTCATAGAATAGAAACTTGCCAATCCTCTTTTCAAATAATTAAAATTCATGGTGGCAAGAGAGTTGCCGCTACCTTTTAAGGCAAGTTACAGCCTTAAAGGAACCCAAACGATAAGAAAAAGAAAAAAGGAATTTGTTGGAAAACAAAGTACCATTTTAGTTAAAAAATAAAGTCAAATAAACCGACGACCCAACCTCACATTTTGAGGGTAAAGGTACGTATGTTAATAAATGATACTTAGATAAATGATTGGTTTGAACTAATGGTAAAATATTTTTCCCATTAGTTCGGGTAACAGTTGATCACTGGTAACACAATTCTTCACGCACACTAGTTTCTCAATGTCAACTGACAAATGTCAAGTAGCGATGTCTTACACACACTACAATAATGAGTTGCCGCATTCACGGAGCTATTGTTTGTTTAGAGTGTGGTATCTAGTCGAGCGCAGCGAGACCAATCACTTTTCTAAGAAATGATATTTATTTCATTTTTTTTTTACCATTTACGCGTCAGAGATAAATTCAGTTTAAAATAGATGCGTTCGATGTGTAATAAGTAGAAAGGCCGAAACAAACTCGGAAGTCACAGGATCTTTTAAAGTTCAGATAATAACCAAGATCAGGCCATACGAGGACAATGCACCGGACTTGTCCGAGATACTTTTATAAGGAAAGAACTACACAGATTTGTGTGGGCCCGTGACGTCAGTGCATGCATTTGTCGGTATTTGTGCAGCTCAACTCAGAACTTAAGGAGCTCAACGACTCGACGAACAACACCAACAGAGCAACAGAGCATATTCTAGTCAGACTTGCATGAATCTTCTTCTTTATTGCCTTGTGATTACGTAGTGGAAGTTTAAACTACGATTAAGTTGGCACTGTTAGTGCCAACATGTTAGAGCAAACATGTAAACTCCCACATAAAAACACACTAATGCGCACACACACACACACAAACTCACACTCACATATCACTGTTCACAGATACACATACTCACAATTACACACTACAAAGAGCTACTAATTACTTTTTAAGTAATTGTTTCTCTTAGTTTAAAAAAAATTGTGTTTAATTTAGTACATAAAAAGTCTCGTTGTTAAATACCAATTAAAGGGAAGGAGCGAGACAACCCCAACACAAGTATTATTAATAACAAACTGGGGCTGTTTAAAGATAGAAAGAAAGAAAGAATCGTTTATTTGCGGTAAACATGACGCAGTGATCGAACACAAACACCAAAGAGAACAGATTGGGGGAAAATATGCGTCACATCCACGCAAAACGCAGTCATTCACATTTGTAAATGTAACCGTTTGAGACAGAATAAAAATAAAAATAAATTATACCAAAGAAAGGCCAATTGTATAAATGAACGATAGAATCCCATACAGCAGACGGAACATTTAAAACCATCTTCTCCTTATCTTAGATCAGTATAAATTCACAGTTGCATTTCCCTGCGAAAGTCTTTGACCCAGATCTCATTCCTAACGACATTTCCACACATTAAGAGAGACGAAATGTATTATTCCCTCTTCCGACCCGTTTGAAAATCCATCAATTGAATTTACACTAACAATAAAACGATAAAAAAAAGTTCTTTGTAAAAGAGACAGATATAGATCACTTCGTAAAAGTGTAAATGAGAGAAGGAGAAAAAGCGATGTTTATAAAGACCATTAAACAGACCATTAAGTGCTCTTAACGCTTTGGCTTTTACAGACGGTGATAAAATGTGTTTTTTAGATGTTGATGTTATTTGAGAAGGAAAATAGCAGTTTTTCCTTCTGGACCTGCTATAGAACTCAGCTCATACGAATTAACAAGAGTTTTATGGCTCAACTTGCTTTTGCCCGCGACTTCATTTGCAATCCAGGATGAAAAGAAGCCTATATCCTTCGCCAGTTCATGAACTACCCATGTGCCAAATTTTATCTCAATCCGATCAGCCGTTTTAGCGTGAAAGCTTAACAAAAACACTTGTTTCGACAAATTTACTTTCGCCATATTACATAGTTAGGATACCATCTGGGTTTTCAAATAACACTGGTTTCGTGTCCAAATTATTTGTGTAATGTATTATAGCTACAATAATGAAGTTATATCACGACGATTAGATGAATACACAGTGATAGCAAAACTTCTGTAACTCTAAACTCCAACATCCATTCAAGTTAAATTTTCAGATCTTGGACAACAATCTGTTATTTTACCAAAACCAGTTTGTGAAGTTTCCGAGCTGCGCCAAGACGTTGGAATACTGTTATTAGGCAAACAAAGGCTAGGGCCTGAAGCAGGAAGTTGTTACTTGCATTTTGGATCGTAAGTATTTCGATGTGTAAGGGCGCTTTTCAACCGCAGCCGTCGCCGAGAAACGACATAAAACCTGGTGACGTGGTGGGCGGCGACGGAATGTGTGGACAAGATCAATCGAGATTTGTATTTCCGGAACATCGGTCGCCCGGCACAATCTCGGGCCGAGTTGTAGCGGTAGCGAAGAAACACTCAAAGCTTTGGCGGCCGGGATGATGGTGCCTCAGCTCGGGTGACAGACGTGCGGTGGACAAACGCACTTATTGTAGAAAGTAATTCAAAGTTGTTTGAAGGTGATAATTTTCAGGGTTGTGGGGCAAATTTATTGATTTCAGCAAAGTATGAGCTGAAATTAATTAGTGCCCTAATTGCGTAATACACAATCAATCGGAATCTGAATCGTTTTGAAACAGATTGCTAATCCATTGCTTCACAAGTTCGATAAAAAAATCTGCTCAACAATGTAAATGACGCAATGAATGTTATTGAACTGTCAAAATCAAACAGATTAGTCGTAATCGTTTACGAAAATGTGTTACGCAATTAGGGTGCTGGTATTGAGTACCTATTTGGGTTCCGTACCTTTTCAGCTTCGCTGTCCTTACAACCCGCTGACCTACAATTACGAAATTTGGCAGGTAGCTTGATATTTTTGTAAAACTGTAAATCCTTAAGATTTTGCTAAACATATACTGTGTTGTTTTGGTACGTATTGGCCTAAGCTATCACCCCCTGCAGTATGTCGTGCTATTTACTGGACTTCCTGTATATTAACTATGACTTTTTTGCATTCCTTACGTTTTTTTTCATACAACAGATATTTTTGTGATACAATAATTGTTTATATCGGCTGGAAGGTTATTAAAAATAGTTGCAACTAGAAAATTTCTACACCTGCGACCATAGTAGTTATTGCAAGTGGGCACAACAAATCTTCTCATATTATTGCTCCTTTAAAACATTTATTTGCACGCAGGTCGTTAAGCACAAAATGCAAATGATAAGAACTAACAACAACAATAGTAGGTACAATGAAAAACTATGTTAGTAAACTCTTACAAACTAAAAAAGACGTGGTCCAACACACGTTGGCACGTGCCTCCGTACCGAGTACCTAATAAAGGGACTGACCACTTTCTCAATTTAAGTTTAAAAGTTGCTGTTGGAGCTTCCGCTCAATTTATCTATTTTACCTACCCATTATTGACGCTGTTCTCTTCCTCATAATACCATGAAAAACGTCAACACGGGCTTCCGTGAACATAATAATGCACCCAAAAGCTGCACGTGTAGGTTTGGCAGTACGCCATCGCCCTCCGCTCCCTCTCAGCATCATCAGATAAGACGAACGGATACATGCTCTAGGTATTTATAATGTGTGAATCTCTGTCCGCTTAAAGTCACTGGAGGAAGATTGTCTAATAAGCCAGACTTGATTTCAAAATCGAAAGCTTCTTGGCATTGTATGTGAGTCCATGTGACGCAGCATACTAATCACAAAAACAGCCAGCAGCTTCCTGAGCGAGCAGATTAAATTTATGAACCTCAAAAAAATTCTTCGACTTCTAATGATGCACACTTTTTTTAAATAAATAACCCTCTTTCTAACTTTTCTGACCTTTTCTTACAATTGATCGCAGTATCAAAGCTACGGTACCCCGACCAAATGGGTTAAGTTAGTTTAAAACTGTGATCAATACACTCGAGTTGAACGCAGTTATTTCGCTATTTAGTATTTTTAGGACCCCAGTTACTTGAGGTCTACAAAAAGGGGCGCAATCATTACAGTACAATGACCAAAAATAATTTTCGGAAAGCAAAATTTTAATTATTTCAGGTAATCGAACCTGAAATAATTCAAATTTACCTTTCCAAAAATTTTGCAATAAAATCATTTAACCACAAGCCCCTCTCATTCAAACACGTCCTTCGTGCTGTGAGAAAAACCATATTGCACGCAACGTTTGGACTACGACCGTTATAAAATTGACAGCAGATTCAACATGCAAACCTGATTACTTGAAAGTTCAGTGACTCTATTTTTGTATCGCTCGTGTGAAATTATTTTAAGAGTTCCTTACATAAAAGGTTGGCAACGGGACCCTATTACTAAGGCTCCGCTGTCCGTTCGTCTGCCGTCCATCCGTCTTATTAATAGTTTAATCGAATATGGCCGGTTGAACAACAAATAAAAATAAAAAAAAATAGTTAAAGAAACTACGAGAAACGGGTTGTTTTTTTTGAAGTAATTAATTACAAAAATTTAATTTAATATTGTAGGTCCGGTGTTATGGAACCCGTTCGAGTTTCTTTTAACAGACGCGAGAAATTGACTCGCATTAGGCCACCATTTAGTAATCAACCACATCAGCGGGAAAATTGCGTAAAACACTATCAGTAGTAATCTCTTTCATTTTGACAGTTCAATAACATCCATTACGTAATTAACGTTGTTGAGCAGACACATTTTTCGAACATATAAAGTAATGGATTAGCAATTTCTTTCAAAATTATTCAGATTGTGATTTATTGTGTCACGCAATTAGGGCGCGGGTTGGATTCCCCCAATTTATTTTTGTAAGCAAACCTGGCGAGGTCTCAACCACATCGGGTTGGATTCTAACAATTTATTTTGGGTCGACGCAACATGTTTCATTCATAATTTACTCGACAGCTAATCAATCTGTAATCCCAGAAGGGTTAGGTAGAGGTATACCTACCTATATTACACCCACATTTCGCGAGATATGTATAGTATATTAAGTAAGGAAAAGAATCATAGGGCATCGAAAAATTCGTCCATATTCGATGTGAACGAATTTCGATGTAACTCTGTCTATATCAGTATCTTTTCAATGGTTTAGACTGGTGAATAGGATGACTGATTACGATTAAATTTGCGAATAAGATAGATAGCAGCCTAGGGAAGGGCGAACCCTACTTTTTGGTCTGTTCTTCCGAAGCTAGTAATATTTATTTATTGTGTTCGTTTGTATGATTGATATGAACTAGGTTTAAAAGCAAATTAAGCTTCACTTTTGTATATCCAAAGTCTAGTATTTACTTGGCCCATTTTCCGAACACTGCTGCGTCGGTGAACCATACTTTTACAAGAAAATAACAGAAACCATAAGATAGACGGCTACAGTTTCCTTAGACTAGAGCTTGGCAACAAGCCAGCAGAACAATAGAAAGCAGAAAAATAATATAACGCATAACAACCCACTGTGAAATCACGATCATTTGGAAAGCAAATACAAAGTTAGCCACTATTGACTCAACAAATCAAAATACCAACTCGAATAAAATCTGGGGATGGTGCGAAATTAGTTTTACACACGGTTTAACCGAACTTCGGCGGTTTGAACGAAACTTTGGCATTCCGAATTTCGACCAAACATTCGAGAAAATAAAGTTTTCAATGTCATAAGTACAATAAATAATGATAAAATTTATTATTATTTAGTGTACATTTTATTATTATTTATTATAATTTATTATTATTATTATTTTGTCACCACAAACTTTCAAAGTTTACAAGTAGTCATTGATTAGTATTAGGCTATTAATACACATTACCATATTGTGGGAGACTGGTGCCTAAGCTAGGCCAAAAACCTGTGTTTCAGGACACCAGGTCTCCACCCCGAGTAACAATGTCTTGGCGTACTATAGCATTACACCATATAAAATCATGCGGCGAGTACAGCGTTGTGGAGAATTGTGCGATTGTGTACGAGAGTGAGTGTGTGATAATGTACGAAATGTGGATATGTGTGTGTGTGTGTGTGTGTGTGTTGTTATGAATTAACTACAAGGAAACGTTCAGTATTATCGTATGACAGCTTCAGCAGCCAACTAGTAAGCTTGCTTTTCAATTCGTTGCTAGGCAAAGTGTATATGTCAAGAAGACGATGGATCTTATTATGAATTCGGGCACTGAGTACGTTGAAGTGTCAGCTTGCAAAAGAAATACGACACCGAGAAATACTACAAACTGGGTAACCTTTTAGTTTTTTTTAAAGTTTATCGTGAAGAGGAAGCAAAGAATGACGGCGTAAAACCGCACGTAGAATGAAGAGTTGGCGAACGTTGAGGACTTCTGATTCCGAATAGTGCAGGGCAGTTGGGTAATCTCTGAGCTTGAACTGCATAACTTTAAGAATCGCCCTCTGCGCTCGTTCAACCCTGAATCAGGTGAGTCTTGCAGGTTCCTCCCCAAGAAGAAATACAGTAGGTAAGAACAGAGACACACAGGCCCTGATAAACAAGAAACAGGGTTTCCCGATCAGCTGAGTGTCTCAGTTCTTTGTAAATATAAATGAATTTTCTGACTCGCGAGCTTAGTGCGTCAGTGTGGGGGCACCAGTTACCACTCCAAGGTATTTGGTGCTTGTAACTAGTGACAAGGTGAGACAAGTGCAAGCGTTGTTACTGTGATCCAGAAAATTCAGGCAGGTATGGGCTCTGATTATACTAGACTCGGAGGGGCGCTCGTGTGAGGTAGTGAGAAGCGGACAATCTTGGTTTTGTCAGTATTGAGAGTCAACGAATTCGCCGAAAGCCATGTCATCACTCGTTGAAGTGATAGCTCCGCCCTAAGTTTAGCATTATCCCAGTTATCGTCGTATATAACCAGTGCCGTATCATCAGCATAGGTGAATATATCGCAGTTAGGTATTGAGAAGCGGCACAAATCGTTTATATATAGGAAGAGTGTAGGTCCCAAAATGCTTCCCTGGGGCACACCATAACGGATGTCTCGATCATCACTATACCATGAGTCGATTTTCACACATTGTGATCGATTTGACAAATAGTCTGAGAAGATTTTAAGTGCCATACCGCGGATTCCAATGGTTTCCATCTTCGATTTCAATGTAGGTACAGAGACAGAGTCAAACGCCTTGGTCAAGTCAAGAAAAACGCCAAAGCACTTGAGCCCCTCATCCAACTTGGTTACTACAAGACCTGTGAGGTCCAAAACCGCGTCCTCAGTTGATATTCCCCGTCTAAAGAGAAATTGATTGTTTGCTAATATTTTATATTTTGCAAGATATGTGGTAAGACTCTTGTTGAGAATCCGTTCTAGAATTTTAGACAAGGAGCTCAAGACTGAAATCGGTCTATTATTGTTAACGTTGGATCTGTCACCACTCTTGTAGATTGGATGAACTACAGCCTTTTTTGAAAGCATTGGGGAAACTACTGTGTCACCTATAGTACAGACAAGGCAATTTGAGTCACAGAGTGAGGGTTCAAGGTACGAGCATTTCACTGAAGTCTTAGTGTAAATCACCACGCCATCATTCTGTGATTTATTATTGGTCGTGATGAGTAGTATGACTGTGGTATCCTTGCACCGACGGCTATTAAAATTGTTACCCATTCGTCAGCGCAGAGAGTTGAGGGCTCTGTCTACGTTGTTCTCTATTCTGGATAAACCCACTTCTCCTTGTTACGTGACTTCGCAAATTCAATATTTATGCTCTGCCCATGCACCTGCAGGCACCTGCCATGTTTTGTCTCTGCATCACCCTACGGTTAGCTAGTAGATAATGCCCCAGGCATTAAGTCTGCCTTTGTACAGTATTTTTCACTTGTGCACAAAGTATTAGTTAATAAATAAAATAAAATAATAATCGTTTATCTATTATCTGTTAGTTGTTACTTATTTAATTAAAATAATTATCTAAAAATCCGAAATCTTATTACCTTACTGGTATATAAAACTTTACCTAGGACAGGTTATGCAATAACACTAAGTTTCTGCGTTACCTGGCAGATGTATGTTACGTTTTTGTTCTGAAAATACAAAATACACAAAATACTTTTTCTAGTGAAAATAACAGAAGTTCTAGCGAACTCTTTTTTTTCACTGAATATTCGGCCAAAATTTTTATTCGGTTCAAACCACGTTCGGCCCAACCCTAATGAAAACGGAACACAATAAACTAATATGAAACTCAAACACTAGTTTCATGTAGTATTTGGCTTCAAAATTTAGATTTTTTGGGGCAGGCATGCATTACAATGCAAGGGACGCTTTAACGTAGGCTCCATTACCATTTTAATCTAAAATACTACGGAGCGTGAAACTTTTGTTCTTGTTCTACAAACGCTATGTCAGAAACGGGAAATGGGGGGACATTATCGTGGTGATGATAAAATTGCTTCATAATGTTGTTTTAGGTACTCAAAAGCACGATTAGAAAATCTACTATCTTATCTCTGCTGATGTGATAGGTTGTATGTTAGACCACGTTTGCACGGACGTAAAGATATCAACTCTCAATGTTGAACCGAGCATTGAGAATCCAACGGAGTGTATCTGAGCGCGTCGAATAAACACACTGTTGGATTTTCAACTCTCGGCGCTAAGAACTACGTTGAAGATCCAGTGCGCAAAAATCTACTGCGTCACCCCAGTCCCTAAGTAACATAGGAACAAGGCAGGGAGATGATCAGATGATGATGAGAACCATCCTGGTTTTGATGACTAGTTTGACAGTTGGGAACATGAGTGGGCTAGCTTATGAAAACCATAGTCGAATCGTTTGCAGCTATTGCTGTCCGCTTTATAATTTCTAAGATGACGATAACGTCCACGTCAACTTCATCACTTCACAATCAAGGCAAGTTAAATGTATGGAAATATATGTATGAAGACCCTTTTAAATTTCCACCCACGATTGTATCTAATATTATAAATGCGAAAGTAAGTTTGTTTGTTTATTTGTAACGTTTTTACGATAAATCGGGTGAACAAATTTGGATAAATTTGACACAGAGATAGACCATGACCTGGGTAAGGCCACAGGCTACTTTTCATCCTGGATCGCAGACGAAGTCGCGGACAAAAGCTAGTAACGTTATAACGTGAGCGAATTTTCATACATTTTATGGACGTGGATTGCCACTATAATATCGTCACATTAGTAAAACACAAAAGCGTAATATACTATGTGTATCAGAATGTTTTATTGGGCAAGGTTGAATTGTTGACAGTTTTAGTTGATAAAACCAATACAATCTGCTATAAATATACATGGTCAAATAAAATCAGCTAGAGAAACTCCGCGGACTTTATGGCTATCGATATCCAAACATGGTCAAATAAAAAATTAAAAAATTTATACGTTTTTCTTTTGGGTCATCAACCACAGGTATAGCAGAACATAAAAATCAAATCTAAATTTCCCAGACGTGATGACGTTATTTTTTGGTGGCGAAACTGTAGGTACGCCTCTGCCTAAGCCTTCGGGGATTATAGCCGTGAATGTTATGATGAGACTCCACTCGCTAAAATAGTTTGCTACCAAAAAGAATTTCACACGAGCGATACAAAAATGGAGTTACTGAATTTTCAAGTACCTAATCAAGTTTGCATGTTGAATGTGCTGTCAATTTTATAACGCCTGGAGTCTTCGGACTCAACCGTTATATATTTATATAACCGTTGCGTGACATAATTCGCTCAGAATTTACGAGTTGAGAACTCGTAATCGGATTGGATATTGGTTCGTTTCGACTCAACTTCGGATGTGTAAATATGAATGATTGACACATTGGTTCCGGCTGTCATTCGTGGATCTTTGACAGTCGTTACGGGTCGTCAGAAGCCCAAAAACTTGACAACCAGTCTTACCAAGAGGTATCGTGTTACCCAGTTACTGGGTTGTGGTTGGTCAAATTAAGAGTCGCTTATAGAAAAATACTGGTATTCAGCTGCGGCGCAGCGGTTTGACTGGAAGCCGCCATCATGGTTGGGGCAAATTAAGGCTCGGCAGGATGATTAATACTTGTATCACAGCTGCACAGTTTTCCTATGAAAGCGGGGATTACAAGCGGATGTTGTTTGTGGACAATTCAGCCTCTAAGTTAGCTTTGGCCGAAAAGTGTAGGTATAGATTTTTCAGTAGGAAAATTCCGGTTTTCGGAGAACTGATTAAAATGCAACGTGGCTCATTCAGATGCATGCCAGACTGGAATGTTGACGCGATTACCATATTAATCTGGAATACTCCACCGAGCGTGAAATTTCTGCAAGCCGTACGTTTTATGCGAACGAGAAAATGGAAGAAGCACTGGCATGGAATCAGCTACTTGGAATGCCACATAAAGGAAAAGATTTTACAGTCTTCACTGGCGTGAAATCGTTTGGAATAGCACATGAAAATTATACAATGTGTGTTAAAGAGATCGTAAAAGCAAAGCTACGACAACACACGGTGTAAAAGCGTTTATTATTTTGAAAATGCAGAAACTTATTTTATTTAACATAAAAATCCAAAACAAATTGGGATTTAAGTCTAGGAGGACTATAACGTATCAATATTTAACATCCAACGTTTGATGAGCAACAATGTTTGATGAGCCAAAAAAAAAGGTTGTATTTTTATTAAGTCTATTATATTGTGCCTATATACATATATCATATCAACAGAACACGTGCTATACGTGTTTTCATAATCAGCCTATTATGTTCCCAGTGCGGGGACACAGGCCTCCTCTCCGTGAGAGGGAGTGGGCCGTAATCCAACACGCGGACTCGGTGCGGGTTGGTAGATGTCACATGTCTTCGAATTTTTGGTTCTAAGACATGCCAGTTTCCTCACGATATTTTCCTTCACCGTTTTGAGAGCAGTGGTGATGAAATAATTTACACAAAGTAAAGCGCCTCTCCGGGTTTGAACCCACGACCTATAAATCGTAAGTCGCGGCCGTTACCACTGGGCCACACCAGCTCACGTGTTATCAGCGTAGCCAATAACACGTATGGCACCTTTTATATACACCCTGTCATCTAGAATTAGAGTTATAATGAAAAACATTACTTCACAGCACATAATGGCTACGTGATGATTTCAGTCAAGGTTTTTTAAATCGTAGTCTGGCCTGAGAAAGTCTCTCGACTCGTGTCAAATTAAATAACTATCTTTTTAAATTTTCTTTGCGATTTATTCATATTCTTGTGAAAACTGAAATTCCTTCTTGTATCAATCCATAGTGGCTTGATATAACAAAAAGACAAACCTACAGAAAATAACATACCCAAACAAAGGTTTCGTTATGTTATTTTAGCCCGGCTACCAATTATAACAACAATTATAACGCATAGAAACCTAGCACGAGTACCAAACGTAAAAAAAACTCAAACTGTACCTAATACGACATAGGTAGCACAGCGCGCCGTCAGTGCCCAAGGTCACGGTCTGTTGAACCCTGCTCGCAAGAAATATAGCAAAATGACAATTTGATGCGTAAAATGATGCTATATCACATCCGGAAAACATAAAAATGTGATAAAATTACATTTGTCATGTAAATACTTACATTGCCTCGTTGGTCTAGTGGTCGCAATCGCTACTGCTGAGCATGAGGTCCTGGGTTCGGTTCCCAGGTCGGGCAAAGTGTTATTGGGTTTTTCTATCTGGAATTTCTCAATAGCAGCCCGGAGTCTGGTTTTGTGTCCGGTACATGGCAATAGGCTCGCCCCCTATTACATGGGACTTAAACATAACTGGCGAAATGTGGGTTTACAGGTACACCTCTGCCCAACCCTTCGGGAAAACAAGGCGTGATGTTATGTTATGTTATACTTACATTAAACCCATTATTTTTGCTAAATCGATCGCCGAAAAAAAAAACTAATTAATCACACTGTACTGTTGCCAGTTGTTAAGAAAAAATACTCTTAATACAGTAGGTACTAACACTGTTGGAATATACTGTATTATTATGCTTATTAGGATTATGGAATCCAATTCCGGAAAAAGAGTTTAAAAAAATGTTTTGATGATTGGATTATTCGTTAGCGTAACTGTGTCATTTCTAAAGGAGCATACTTTCAAGGCGATAAAATAAATTTAGATGAATATCTAACAATTTGTGTATTATTGATCTTTTCCCGGTAATTTGTTGACAGAGTAGTACAACAGAATGTAGCTTGAGCAAATTATTATGATGCGATGACATAGCGAAGATATTGTTTATTAAAAATTTATTACATGTACATTGCGAACGTTACGTATGAAACAATTTTTTTGTTTGCAGGCTATGTATGGCCCACATACATGAAATTTTCTCCGAATTAAGGGAAAATGTTAATTCCTAGCAAATTTTTTTACGTCTGTGTGCTTGTTAACGGCTGCAATTAAGTGCCGCTCACTCACACATAAATACCAGAGTTGTGTCATTTTTTGTTGTTGTGTTATTATTCTATGCCGGCCGATGCATGCTAGATATGAAAAAGATGAACTTGGACGGAATTGTTAATCCTCGATGCGTTGTGAGTGACTGTTAAAATGCAAGGCTGTAGTTGAAGATCCTGATAATGAAATAGTTCACATTGAGTATAAAAATAATATGTGTGTCAAGGCAAAACGTAGCCAGAAAGATGTGGGCAGAATCTTTAGAATCGTTCATAAATGTTTGTATGTACCTACCACCTAGTAAAGGCTCAGCAAATTGTCTACCAACTTTCAAATCAGGTAACACCCACTTTCTGAAAGGCTTATCATTACAAAAACTTACTAAAGGACTGTCAAATTCATGTGAAGTGATTTGATTGGCATTACGTAATTTTTCAGTCAGCAAATCACTGCAACAAAGTTGCCAACCAATTTTGTAAAAATCTCAGTTAGGCGAAGTGAGCTGCCATCTTTCGAATGATTAGCCGTGTCACACCCATTTCATACATCTGCCGCAGAATGATAGTTATACAATTTGAATATCTGAGCAATTAAACTTGGTAGTAAAGCTCAATAATTAATTTCCCTGAGTTTACCTACACAGTTGTAGGTATTGTAGGTACATACAGGACACCCACGCCTGATATTTCTGCCCCAAGTAAAAACACAGCTCCAATAAAGAAAAAAAAATTGTGCGGATCTGCTCTGACGCGTGACTGGATTTTAGTATTAAAAACGATTGTCATAAAATATATACTACAGGCAAAGGAAGTAACTGAACCCATATTATATTTATTGAGAATGATTAAAAAAACAAAAATTCATATATTAACTTATTAATGTCGTGAATGCCGTCATCTTGAATTTACATTTTGACTTCACCATCGGCTTTAGCACCCTCGCAAAACAGTTATCTCAAAACTAATTAATTAAAAGAAGTGACATGATTTGTAAAAGTGGAGTTCTATGCTAGGCAAGCAAAGAAAATAATGGTTGTCCAGTTGTTTAACTGTCAAAATGAAAAAGACGTCAAAACTAAACTTCAAACGGGGCCTAATCTTTTGGCGCGTAGTTAAAATCGGAAATAAAGTTACCATCTTGTTTTGTCAATGAAATTTTGTTGACTATTTCAGAAATGATTACCAGGGCTTGTCACTCAGGTGCCAAAAGATCCTTGTAAATATGGCATTATTGTCTAGAACTCACCCTATCCGCAACGCCACCTGGCAACACGCTCTTGACAACCACTCCGGATGAGCGTCCCCCCACGATGCCGAACGCGAGCCCCGAGCCATCGTTCACCAGCTCCACCACTTCTACCTGTGCCCATTCGCCAAACACCTGCTGTGAAAGAAATAGGAGGATTAGGAATTTGGCCAGAAAGGGGGTGACTTCTGATGACGAAGAGGAGAAGACACACTGACCACAAATTCATTGGTATGTGGCGGCATCTACACCGCCACATGCGAACAACGCATCACACTGACGTCACACAAATCCTGCATCGCGCAATCAGAGTTTACCGCGCAGCTAGCATATATACAACTTCCCGACGATAATCATCGGGCAGTTGCCCACCAGATACGACATCCATCTGGCCGGAAGATCCTCCCTTTTCCAAAAGAGTATGTGTGAACTTTACACCCTGTTACTCATATTTCTTTGGCTGGACAACAATGATGACAGGATATATGTCGTACTAATACACCTATGTGAGCACTTACGGCCCTCTTGTAGTGCGGTGTGTCTTGTAGTGCATCTCGGCGAGGACTGGCTGCCTGGTACTGTACGATCGCTTTGAACTGCAAGATGTTGTGTTGGGACTGACATACGCATTGCGGTCATAAAAGTCCCTATATTCATAGAAAGAAAAGCGCATGATGAGAATACATTCAGTTTAGTTATTTCGTTTTTTTTTAAATACAGAAACCTAGCTTAGGGGTGAAATTATAGTAGATGAAAAACCCAGCTACAGACATGTGTATAGCAAAACTTAGGAACGTGGAGAATAAAAACATTAGGTATAGAAGGATCGTAGCATAGAGCGTTCTAATTGTTTTCTACCCTCATGGAGAAAAGGGGTGAATTCGGGTATATGTTTGTCCTTTGTATGCATTTAAGCTTACAAATCCAGAATCGAAATCAAATTGTTCCGGGGAAGCTTGTAGCTTTTTGCATTGCAAACTTCCAGTCACAGGAATGTATTAAAAAGTATAGTCTCCGTGAAGGAATGGCTGTGAAGACAACGTCATTGGAGTCCGACTTAAAAGTATCAACTATAGAATTTACTGCCTCTAACACAAAATGTTTAAAACAAGGAAATGCAGAAGTCAGGCAGTACTACAGATTGGAAATAGTTTGGGAGATTTTTTTTGTTGTTTTTTTTAGTGAAGTTGCATGCAGCTGCCGAATGGCTCGTGGCTCGTAGGTTAAGCTACGCTTGCCGGGGTCGGTTCGTGGATGGGTCACCATCCATGACATATCGAGACCCCTGCATATCTAAGATAGCATGTTAAGCCGTTGGTTCTTAATTGCATTCGCAGATATTTGACAATCGTTTTAGGTAGTTATAAGCCCAAAACTCTGACAACCAGTCATAATCAAAGAGGTATCGTGTTACCCAGTAACTGGGTTTTGGAGGTCAGGTAGGAAGTCGCTCCGTGTAAAATACTGGTATTCAGCTGCATCCGGTTAGACTGGAAGCTGACCCCAACATAATTGGCAAAAGGCAGATTCATCCACTGAGTATTTATTATAAATACTCTACAAATACCAGAAAACAAGTCGGTAAGATCAACCATGAGCAAGACACGACGATAAACACCAACACTTTACCTGAACATAGACAACAATCTCTGGCAGGACAATATTCAAATTCTGACTTATGAGACAGCCATTTACAAAAGCCGTTCGTTTGTGGCGGCATCTACACCGCCACATGCGAACAAACGCATCAATCCTGCATCGCGCAAGCAGAGTTTACCACGCAGATAGCATATATACAATTTCCCGACAACAATCATCGGGCAGTTGCCCACCAGATACGACATCCATCGGGTCGGAGGATCCTCCCTTTTCCAAGAGTATGAGTGAACTTTACACCCTGTTCCTCATACTCCTAAACTGGTGACCCCGGCGTGATCTTCATATATCTTCACTGGTGACCCCGACTATGAACGTCAGCGCAGCGTTCGTGCAACTACTTCAGCGTGACGTCATCATCATCACTCCCGAAAGTCACACAGCCAGCCAGCAACAACGGCTTGAACGGTTGTCCTGACCATCAACATGCAGCTCAAGCGCATACCTGGTCATCACCTTCAGCCTCATCAGCAACCTTGGCACAGCACACTGCACATTCGGCTGGTCCACAAGCAGAGTGCTTAATCCCTCTCCTGGTCGACATCAGCAGTCAGCCACCCCGACTCACTGGGGCATCTTCGCAGACAGTTCCGACTAACCGCGAACTATGCGACACCCGGTTCCAACCCACTGGAACCCAACTGGCATTGGCAAGCATCGCAAGATACAACACTTAGTCCACTATCGACCTCCGGTCTTCGGAGGGGAGTGATGTGGCGGCATCTACACCGCCACATGCGAACAAACGCATCAATCCTGCATCGCGCAAGCAGAGTTTACCGCGCAGATAGCATATATACAACTTCCCGACAACAATCATCGGGCAGTTGCCCACCAGATACGACATCCATCTGGTCGGAGGATCCTCCCTTTTCCAAGAGTATGAGTGAACTTTACACACTGTTCCTCATACTCCTAAACGTTCATATTGTATTATGAAAGGAAACAAGCTAGCTGCGGCGGCTCAAATAGAAGGAACCCTCGGGGAAATAATACTTCTTGCATGGTTACTCTAGTGGAAATACATTGCCGAGTTTCGCCACTGTAGATTAATTTTACTATTAAAATTTCATCTCCATACAATTTCCTTAGTGACATCATTTGGGGGGTAAAAATGAAATGGCCCAGTGGTTACGGCCCCGACTCACGAGTTGTGGATTTTAATCCAGGCAAGTACCAGTGTGACTTTTTCAATTCATAAGTACATTCTTTGTTTTTCTTGGACATTAAAAAAAAGATGAAGGAAAACATCGTGAGGAACCTGAACTTATAGTTAATAAGGTTTAAATATTTATTCTCAAAAAGACAAAAAAGTCACTTACATGAGAATATAAGATAAACTAATGTAATCTTTTTACATTGATTAGCTAACACGTTCAACGGGTATAATACAAACTAGTAGGCTAGTAAGACTGTTGTTTTCTGTGTTTCAATTTAAAACTGCTGAAAGAGCTTAAATGTTTTATATTTGTGCTCCTTCATAGGTAATATTCTTTTTAGCATAGTTTGTACGCGTTCTTGGCAGAACAAGTAAGTAGTTATTTCTTGCCCCACTTTATCTCCAGACAAATCACTGTCCATTCTAAGGTTGCCTGGAAGATATCGCAGAAAGCGATAATGCCTCCCATTGTATGTTTTTTAGTTAGATTATTTTTTTTGTTATGTCATTTTGTGGTGTACAATCAAGTATATAATAAATGTGATTTCACAAGTAAATTGTAAATTTCCAAGCGCAGCTTTTTGGGTATACATAGACTGAGATTGCAGAGTGATCCAATAAGTGAGGAAATTTTATTCTTAACTAGCTGACCCCGCAAACGTTGTTTTGCATTTTTTTTTTTTTTTTGTTTTTTTTTTTTTTGAAAAATAGATGTTGGCCGATTCTCAGACCTACCCGATATGCAAACAAATGATATGCCGTTTCGGAGGAGTATGGCAACGAAAACTGTGACACGAGAATTTTATATATTAGATGTAATCAATTTGCTTGTTCCATGTTTAACAGTTTTCGATTTTAAGGCCAAGGTATTTTTCGTAGGTAAATATTTTGCTTTAATGGGATGTTTTTTTATAGTTAACGGGTCATGCAGGGGTTTTTATTTTTAGCTTTAAAGACAATGTAACATGTCTTTGAGATTTAACGGTTTAACGGTCAGCAAATTATGCTGAAACCATTCAAACAGAATATTTAAATCTTCTTGGGCTCGTGCAATAGCGACATAAATATTATTTTCGAAGTAAAACAAGCATGTGTCATTTGCGTATAAAGTGTAATGACCATGTAGTCCTAGCTCTGTTATATTATTAATATATCTTAAAAATAATGACGGTCCCAATATGGATCTTTGTGGTACTCCATATGTGATAAAACATTACTTTCGACATTATCTAATTTCACTACTTGGAATCTAGGTCTTAGGTAAGATTTTAACATTTTAAGTGCCTTTGATACCAACGTGTTCTAGCTTCTCTTATAGTAGTTTGTGACTTACGGTATCAAAGCCTTTTTTAGATCGATAAAACACACCCAATTTTTTTTTTTTTCTATATTATCCCTAATGTTTGTTATCAGGTCAATAGTGGCTGCAGTGGTATTATGATTATGTTGTATATGTATGAAATTGCCAAGTCATCTTGAGCAAGCGTGGTGAACAATGTTCGCGCCTTCTCTGTGTGAGAAGAGGCCTTTGTCCGGCAGTGGGACAACTAATAGGCTGGTATTATTATAATTTTTTGGGTTTCGTAGTCAACACAGTCTGTCCGCAGGTTAGCTCAGAGCATCTTAGTACTAGAAAGCTTTAACTTGGCATGTATATAAATATTAGTCAGTAGTAAATTAATCTTGATCTAGAAAAAGAGATTACTAGTACAAAAATAAAGAAGACAAATTCTTTGTTTTTGTACTAGGGAATTAATTCTTTATTTTCTCGCTTATCCCATGGTGTATTGGGGTGATGTTGGAAAGGTCGTTCAAAAATATTACGGGTGAGTAAAAATCATTTTTACCAAAGTTATCGACATAGCTCAAAGAATTAGCAAGCTGAAGTGGCAGTGGGCCGGCCATATCTCGCGAAGAACCGAAAGACTGCAGGCAGATGCTGGATTCTCCTTTGAGGCAGCGAGCATCCTAGCCGGATCCCCGCCCTGGGACCTCGACGCAAAGCTCCACGCGTCGCTCTATTGGTGGCGCGCGGAGGCGGTCCAGCGGGGCGAGCGCCTGGTGCCTCGACAGGTTGAGGCACGCAGGGCAGAGCTCCGCCAGGTCCTAGTGGCGGAGTGGCGGACGCGCTTAGCGCAACCCACGGCGGGGCACGCCGCTGTAGCGGCGGTAAGGCCAGTTCTAGAGGAGTGGCTCAATAGGAGCCACGGCGCCCTCGGCTTCCGGCTGACGCAGGTGCTTACCGGACACGGGTGCTTTGGGAAGTACCTGTGTCGCATAGGCCGGGAGCCGACGTCCCAGTGCCACCATTGTGGTGATTGCCGCGACGATACGGCGCTGCATACGTTGGCGGAGTGCCCAGCTTGGGCCGAGCAGCGCCGTGACTTGGTCGCGGCCGTAGGTGTTGCGGGAAACCTCTCGCTTCCGGCTGTTGTGTCTACCATGGTCGGGAGCGAGTCGGGGTGGAGTGCCGTCGCCACCTTTTGCGAGGCTGTGATGCTCGCAAAGGAGGCGGCGGAGAGGGAGAGAGAGGCTGCCTCCTCTCTCCCCTCCCGCAGCAGACGCACTGGGCGTCGTAGGGTGGCCGACTTCCGGCCACCGTAGGGCGCGGCCTGCGGACGGCAGACTCGGGGCGTCTTGTCGTCCGATCAGCAGCAGGCCTCGAGGCGGCGGCGTGTTGTTCCGCGCGCGCCTCATAGTGGAGTCCTGCGGCCGGGGTGACGGCCGCAGTGGGTGACGGGGCCCGCCTGACCATCTGGCGGGCCAATACCCGTCGGGGGGTAGCGACGAATGCTTCGGCGATACCCGCCCCTCCGACACACGGGTACATGAGGAACACGGGTTGGTTTTTAGTCAGTAAGAGTCTGACAGTCCCCTTCGCCCTTCCCCCAGGGCGGAGGGACTCCATGAGGATTTTCCAACCCGTCACCAAAAAAAAAAACAAAAAAAAAAAAAAAAAAAAAAAAGGCAGATGCTGGATGCGTCAAGCTGAAGACAGGGCGCTATGGCGCTCATTAGGGGAGGCCTATGTCCAGCAGTGGACTAATATAGGCTGATGATGATGATGATGAAAAATCATTTTTCGTTTCAGGATTCAGTCAGGTGTCCCCCCACCTTTCGGGAATCGCCAGCAGATTCCTGGTCACCGTAGCGCGGGCTTGCGGACGGCGAGCAATGGGTAGCTCGCCGTCAGGTAAGGACCAGGCCCGGGTCGACGGCGTGTTGTGTTCCACGCGTGCCTCAAAGAGATGTCAGCACTAAGTGACGGGGTCCATTGGGGCCGATGCTTGCCCAGTGTCGCGGGTTGTTCGCAAGAGATACTGTGGCCCCTGGCACTGGCAACTGAAGGAACACGACGTTTACTGAATTAATCCACTCCGCCCAGAGCGGGAGAAGTCATTTGATGATTTTTAAAACTAAAAAAAAAGGGTGTCCTACCTGCCAGCTAAATGGTTAACAACGTCCATTTACAGTTGGAATATATGGGAGGACATGTTATTCAACTACAATATTATGTTTGTTCTTGGGGTAAACTCATCCAGCTACGGAACCCTTCATTGTGCGTGGTCCGTGGATATATAACCAAGTGCGTGTCTGGAGGAGGATGTCTAAAGACTACAAGAGCTATATTAATTCGGAATACGCCAGATTACTTTCGAGTCTTTTACGAAGAAACATACGTATTGGATAGTCCATCTTACACTTTAACACTTTAACAACATCCAGCCGACATCTTGAGCCAGCCACTTGAACTTTTATCCGGCGAAAATTAGGTCAAGGTATCTCACGCCCATCATAGACGTAGCTATATAATGTATATATTTTGCCTCCATTTCATTGATGGTCAGCCTAGAGTCTTGCTATATATAATATGCAATAATATAAATTACTGCATAGGTTGGTGACGTCATGGAAATATATATTGTAGCTGCGTGTGTGGTTACTCAAATATAGTATTGAAAATATATCTTATTACGCTGAGCTATGATTTATAGTAATATACGTGTATAATAAAGCTTCGTCTGTGATGGGTTTTAGAATCTCTGGCAATAGTTGACGTCACTGAATATTGGCGCCATAGGAGATTATTAGCTACAATTAATTTAATCTACTATCTCACCATGATGCGCTTAATTCGCCTCTTGCTGCAAGGCTGGCGCGGGCGACTTTCCGATCAGCTGACCTTCTCCGCCATCTTAGAATCTCATTGACAGCTGTCACGGAAACAGCCGAAAGTTACTGAACGCGCTTCGGGGATCGGGGATCTTAGTGCTGGGTCACACATAATTTTAATTCACTTTACTTTGTTTATTGACTTTTTTTTACTGCTATTTCGTTTTATGGAGGACGCTGAAACAAAGAAATAGTTATGGTTAGGTTTTACTTGTAAACATTCAAATTAGTTGCTCCGAAAGTTTATGTTTACTACAGGCACATCAAAGGTATAAAAAAGAACAACGTATATAAAACGAATTGGAACTTTCGATACATTACATGTTATAATGACATAAAATAAGCACTTACAGCCCTGTACAGACCCTCATAACAATGCCGTAACTCGATATTACTACGAAATTTCGAGGAACAAGTACTTTACAAAAAATACTGTACTTCAAAGAAATATAATTTTCGTAAGCCCGACCAAACAAAAGCATTTTTTTATATGAAGTACACCCCCGAAAATAATACAACCTCTTAAAATGACTGAACAGATCTTCTTCTTTCTTTTAATTTTTAGGTAAGAAAACTTTCGATCAAGTCAGCCTTGAGCCAAGCTTTTTTGTCAGCGATGTAACCCCGCAACTTATCAAGGATGTCCCAAAATTTACGCAAGATTTGAATTAAATAGAAAACACAGTTTTTTGTCTTTTGATTGTTTTTTTTTAATCATAAAGTAAAAAGGATAAGGTTATATTTGGAATAACACAGCGGACAAATGACCTCCACGGCTTTGCATACACATACGCACTCATTATTCGAAATTTTTCATGACCATTCTGCATAAATGTGGCTGATTTCGTTGATGCAACGTTGAATCTCCTCCTTTAATGCACTCGTGGTTGTGGACTTGTTGACACAGATCTGTGATTTTAAACAACCCCTGTTGCGTTGTAGTCGATTTCCTACAGATCAACTAAAACGCACATCACTAGTTACGGTTCACGAGAGTGCCATCCCTAAATCTTTCAAATTCCCACCACGTCACTCGGTGGCGTGGTATGGATTGGGTTATAAATATCACTGCTGGACGCCTAATGTTCCTGATAGTCCGGTTGAGTAGTCACGACCTCTCAAGGTCAACTACGAGATGCCATACATAAAAAAAACCTAATGTTCCCTTTCCTTCACATCAAGCAGATCAAGCAGTAAGTTTAAATAATGCGAGGGACCTCCGAGAATGCTCGCGGCATGTGCACGGCATAACCTAAAATTGTAAGCCCCCACGATGGGTGAGTCTTCCTCCATCCACCTTGCTTTGGGCTTACGGCTGGGAGACGCACACATCGACGGAGGTTTGCAGTCCTGGCACAACGCTGACGGAAGCACCCGCCACGCACTGATTCCAGGGTTCAAGTATTAGGCTACACTGCTATTATCCTGCCTACCGCTGACTGACGTCATTGCTGCCTCCGCCCTACCGCTGGAGAGACGCCAGGCACGCAGACTACCCACGCGGCCGCTACCGCCGCCTAACCCGCCATCCACGTGGCTCGTGGGTGCCGAGACCCCACGCCCGCCACGTGTTGAGGCCCCTGCCTAACGGACCACGTGCCTACACGCGGTAGTGCATCTCTGCGTGGTGCTGCCCACGACGGGTGACCTCTGGGGTCGCTCCCCAACACTGCTGCCTGCAACACTGCTTCTATAACTACCTAGAAACCCACTTGCCACACCCCATAAAAAAAAATCTAACGGTGTTAAATTATACGATCTAGGGGGGCAATTCTGATCACCGAAACGAGAGAGTACAGGACCTGGAAATGTCTCATGCAGTAATTGAAGTGTTTCACGTGCTGTATGGCATGAAATATGGTTCAATAATGAAGACACGTTGTTCTATCGTGTAACGCTCCATTTTTACTAACCCTAAACTGTCAGCTGTCGATATGTTATTTTTTTAGGATTGTCAAAACTTTACTGCATAAATGGCGGCAAATTTAAATCTTGCGTTAATTTTGGGACATCTTTATTATACTTGGCTGCATAGTGTGCGTTGGATACAAGTTTTAAACTTCGTTTCATTCAGTTGGAGTATGTGGGGAGGTATTTTATTATAACATTTTAAACAGTACCCCATGAAGGATGAATCTACTTTAGCCAGTCTGAAACCTGATTGAACTAATTGGTCCCTATTTCTAGTCCTATAGTTGTGATTCGTTTCTATGGTGCTAATGTCACGGCATAATAGTGGCCATCTACTATATACCCGACTCTACAATACACTTTAACTTTCTCTTCTTTGTTTTTTTTTTTTTTTTTTTTTTTTTTTTTTTTGTGTATGGCATCTCGTAGTTGACCTTGAGAGGTCGTGACTACTTAACCGGACTATCCTGTGGCTGCCTTAAGCGGACTCAAAGCCTCCAGCCAGGGGCGTAAAACTACTTATATTATTAAGCGAACGCTCGCTAAGGGCACCCCCTGTGGGGTACGGACCTCGGCTTAGGGCGTCGCTGACGGGAGGACAGCAAGATGGGACAGGCTGGATCAAGTTTAGTTGATTATTATTAATCGGGGAATTTAAAGCTACAGGCTCAGCTACGGCGCGGGCTGGCACTTCGTCGAGCAAGGGTCGGGGGGGACAATTACGTCGGGATCTTCGCGAGGAACCTCGGCGGCGAGGTCGGAATGTCGGTCTGTGTTTGTGCACTGTACTGGTGGCCCTACTGCTCTCCTGAATGAGAGTTATGTGGTCATCGGGATCGGTGAGGACATGCTTGGGACGGCGGACCTGACTAATGGAGGAGGGTATATAACTAGCGGCTTTCACAACCAGAGGGTTGCGGTGATTCGCGGCGGTCTCGAAGAAACGCTTTGAAATACGTTTCATGAACTGGCGGATAGTGGGAATCTTTAGGTCAACGTGAAGGATCTCGTTGCGAACGTACCAGGGGGAGCCTGTTATCCTACGGAGGAACTTGTTCTGGAGGGTCTGCATTCTATTGAAGCGAACGGGCTTGGCGTGTGCAAAGACTGCACTGGCATATGTCATGATCGGGCGGATGCACGCTGTGTAGATACGCATTTTGCACTTAAGTGACAATTTGCTACGAGCATTGAGGACAAAGTGAAGTCTACCTAGAGCGAAGGCGGCGCGCGAACGAGCCGCCTTGATGTGCTCTGAAAACGAAAGGTGTTCATCTAGAACTACACCCAGGTATTTGGCTCGCTTCTCCCAAGGGATCGGCTTGCCGAACATGGTGATCGGTCGAGGGGGGCAGGGGGTATGACGCGGCTTCGAGAATAGAACCGCTTGACTTTTGTCGGGATTTACTTCAATTCTCCATTTCCTAAACCAGGCGCCAAGCTTGTTGACTTGGGTTTGGAGAATGCGAGATATCGAGTCTGGATCGCGGCCGGTGTAGTAGATGGCCGTGTCGTCTGCGAACAGGGCCAACTGCGCCTTGCTGCACTTTGGCATGTCGCTGGTGAATAGCGTGAAAGCTAGAGGAGAGATCACAGAGCCCTGAGGGACTCCTGCGCGAATAGGGTGGGAGGAGGATAGCGCTCCTTCGATGCGATAACGGAAGGTGCGGTTCGACAAAAAGTCCCGTAAGATGAGCACGAGACGATCTGGCACACCGAGTTGGTACAGCTTATATAATAAGCCGTTGTGCCAGACTTTGTCGAACGCTTTCGCTATGTCGAAGAAAACAGCACCGGTCATCAAACCTCGTTGGAAACCGAAGTTGATGTGTTCGACTATACGGTGGACCTGTTGTACGCACGAGTGTTGGGTTCTAAAACCAAACTGTTCGTTGGGGATGAGGCCCTTTGTCTCGGCGTAGTCTCTGAGGCGCTTATAAATAAGCCTCTCATAGATTTTGCCGAGGACATTGAGCAGACTGATGGGGCGGTAACTACTAGGCTCTGACTTTGGCTTGCCGAGCTTCGGGATACCGATGACGGTGGCTTCTTTGAATGCCTGTGGGAAGATGTTGTTGCTCAGAGCACCATTGAAGATGGTGGTCAGTAGCATTATCAGGTGGGCAGGGAAAAGTTGGAATACCCTATTGGTGATTCCATCTGAGCCGGGGGCTTTACGAGCCTTAAGACCTTTGATGAGGTCGTGCACTTCGTCGGGCGTGACTGGGGGCAGTGGATACTCTGGGTCTTCGACGGGAGGGAGGGAGGCTCTATGTTCGACTTCAGCGTCGACCTCAGAGAGGTGAGCTTGGTCTACTGGTTGAGAGCTAGGCGAGCATTGGACTTCTAGAGTGTCGGCTAGAAGCTCAGCCTTGTCGACATCATCGAAGGCGATGGTCTTGTCGGGACGGATCAGGGGGGGCATGGAGACTATTTCTCCGGATCTGAGCTTCCTCTGGAGTTGCCAGAAGGCTAGGTGGGTGGGCTCTAGTTCGCTCAACATCTTGTCCCAGCCGGCGGTACGCAGCTCCTCTATGCGTGTTCTTACAGTACGCTGTAAGTAACGCATATGGGCTTTGTTCGCGTCGCAGGGGAAGTTGCTGTAGGCACGGACAGCCGCGTTCTTCTCATTCAACAGTTCGCGTACATCGTCCGGCAACTTCCAGCGACGGTCATCCGTCGCTGGAATTTCCCTTGAACAATCGTTCAGGACTGATTGTACGTGAGCTGTGAATGAGTCGATCGCGGCCGTCGTGTCAGCGATAGACTCAAAATGATCGGGGATTGGGTCCAAGTGGGGGGACGTGGTGGATTTTAAGCGATCGCTTACTCCCCTCCAGTCCGTTACCACTTTGTTGGGAAGGGGTTGGGTGGAATCGGGCAGACCTATGCGGGGGACCAGTTTCATGACTACTGGACGGTGACTTCTTTGTAAAATATGCACATTATTTATACTTATCTAAATTCCTTACACAAACACACCATAGTGCCATCAACAAAACATGCCAACGTAACGCAACCGGCACGTGGCGTACGCCCAAACACAGCGGGTTTGTAAACTGAGCCAGAAATACGTGGCCGAAATACGGGCGCGCTCAAGTATCGTGTTATGAGTTGTTGTGAGAACAGACGGAAGAATAATAGACGAGTGCAGGAGCTTGAGCTTTTTTGGTAAATAGTTCAGTACTGGTATTGTTTTTAATAGGATTTTAGGCAACTTTGTTGTTTTGTCAGTAACTTTAGCATTAATTTGTTGGCATATTGGCGTGTTCTAGCTGACTTAAGGCAATTATACAATTATTAATTTTTGTGTTTCGTAATGTTTATAGCTCTGTGTAGGTACTAATGTATAGAATCAAGTTCTTCCTACCTTCATAGACTAGAGTTGTGCTGCTGGATTTGTTGCTCCACTTCTACTTCTCAGCTAAAGCATTAGTTAGATCAATCGGAACCGGAATCGGGTAATAATAGTTAACAGCAAAAAAAAAACTTTGCTATGTATTTTGAAAGACTTTAAGAGACTACTGCCTGTGACGGTCTTTTTACTCATGTCGCTACAAATTTTAACTTTTTTTTAAATATTTATCTGTTAACTATCCCGACCTATCAACCGACTCCGGCTTGACGTCGACTTACGGGAAACCCTGCACGTGTATAAAAGTACTCTGTGGTAATCAGTAAGCACTATCTTTTTTATATTTATATTATAGTTACGTACCTATTTATTATTTTAATAACATTATAATTAATTACCTATTTTCTAGGGATATTTATTTTAGAAGTTTGTATGTATGTTTGTATGCATGTATTCTCATATTATTTGTTTTATTTTATTCAGTGAATTGTTTTTGATTGTATGCATTTTATTTTCTCTTTTACTCTTACACACGCTGTCTACATCATTATATCTACTCTTCTATCGGAGGTATGCTGAAAGAGATTTCTTTAGAAATAAGCATCACCTTTGTACGTATTTTCCTGGATTGTTATAGAACGTAGTAATAGAACAGCACCAATAAGGTCACTATTATGTCCCATTGGGGTGCCCCCTCCCAGCGTACTCGTATCCACTCACATCTGCCTTCTTAAGTTGAAACAGCGTTATAATATCTCATCTTTCTTTATAGGTATTTATTTTATTACATTCCCTTCTTGCGTAGGTACACCGCCTTGCTAATGAGCAAAGAAACTTTAATAAAAGCGAGCAGCCAGGGAAAATTAAGAATTTTCATTTAGCAGTTGGATCAAGCGTTACACGCAGTTAGTCCTGACCACTGGCTTTTTAGAAGAGTTTCGTTCTATTTTTATATAAGACTTGCTTGCCCGCGGTTTCGCTCGCGTATATATGTCGGAAATTATTCCACATGAACGTGCTAGTGGCCATAAAGCAGCATATATCTCCTTGCTAAATTTTATCGAAATCCGTTCAGTGGTTTAGGCGTGAAGGGTAGCACGCAGACACGAGTTACTTACGAATTTATAATATTATAGTATGATTATGCATTATTCTAAAAGTGAACCTTTTAAAAGAAAACTAGGTTTGGAGTTTCTTTCCCAAAAATGGTTTATTATTTTACATTCATATATAGACAAGAAACTGGGAAAAATTCCCTCACCCCGACAACGAATTAGAATTACAGCAAAGCAAAACTTTGCTAATCCATACATAATCTGTTAGCTAAGTTCACAACAACAACATAACTTAAAAACAGATTATAACATTTAACTTAATAACCCATTCATAACTTTAGAGATTTCGTCATCTTAATCACACGCGCCGATATCGCGCGAATCCACTCGGCAATACCGACACAGGTTTATCAATTCGCGCAAAATGTTCGCAACAGATGATCGGATACAGATGTTCGCAACAGATGATCGGATACAGATGATCGGATACGCAACTAACTTTTGGAAGGGGCAACTAGAATAATTTCTATTTTCTTGTAAATTTTGACAATCAAAAGTGACATGATTTGTATTTGACTTTGAATGTCAATGCTGCTATGAAGACAACTTTGTCTAACGACTAACCGATCTATTCTGTAAAAATACCATCGAGAAAACTTAAGTCAAGTGAGTTTGAAGTGAGCAGTCGTTCCACCTAATGTCATTGCATCTGATTGAGTGCCGATTTCACCAATGAAACTGATCGCGATCAAAAATAGGGAATATTAGGTGAACGGAGTGGAATTTTATGAAAGAAAAAGAAAGAGGCATAGTTTTTTTTTCACTAACCGACGTCGTCACTCATACTCAGTGACTAATCGCAGGTGACTGAAAGTACTGAAATTAGAGAGAAAGAGAACGCGCGGGACGCCGGCGGGCGAGGATGCGCAAGCGGCTCGTGTGCATACATTTCGATATTTTTTCATCGGTTCATAATTTTTATCAAAATGACAGCTTTTAAATGTTCTAGCTAAATTTCTGAAAAAAGTAAAAACTATGTTATATATAGGCTTTTACTCCGTTACCTGTATACCCTATTTTCTTCAAGACGGTACAAAATTTCAACCGGTATAAATGGATAAATAAATTGTCAGCTCTCTTCAAGCGTTCTCCTAAGTTTTCACGGTGAGATTCAGCCAAAGTTTACCGGCTGATGCCCACCCAAGCCTATGACGCAACGATCCAAAAATAAAAGCATCTAAGTTCTGAACATTTCAGTAAAATATCGTGTCTAAAGAAGCCTGCACACAGACTGAAAGGTCGCCAGCGCCCGGCGGCGCACAGTGGGTCGAAACTATGATTTTAGTGACTTAGGGCTCAACTTTGCTTTTTCACTTTTTTTTTTATGCGAATGGGTAGAGCTCATTAACCTCAATAATAATTGTTCTGATGTATTATTTCCTAAACTTTATACTTTGGGTAGAAAAATGTGTTTTGTTATTTTTTTGTATGGAGCGGCTCAAATAAACTTAAATTCCTGCTAAGTAGCGTGTGATCCCGCGTTGAAACTTTATTTTTCATATACCTTGTCTGGTCTATTATCATTTGATGCTATAAACAAATGCATAAAGTTGCAACTCTGCCAAATAAATGGATCGAAAAAAATGAAAAAATACATAGAATAAAAAGCTTCATTTTTTACTTTCGTAAGTTATTTTAAGTTAAATTTGATATGGAATAGTAAGTAAAAGCACGTAATAATACACATAATTACTTAGCAACTAACAACAATACATTTAAAAGGTCCCTAATTAGCTTAAATTTACTAATACTACATATATTAGTAAATTTAAGCTAATTAGGGACCTTTATTTAAAAATGTGGATATGAAATCAATTAATTTCTATTTGTGTGTTTAATTACTGTAATTAGCTTAACCTTTTACCTTATAAAATAACAATGTTTTTCACTTTTAGTCATTACTGTAATATTAATTAGGATAATTAGTTAATGAGGGTAGTAGAAAAATTAGTAAACATTGTTTGTCACTGGATTCTGGAAGTATAAAATGACCATAATTTATTATATACTAACTAGTGTTCGTTTATTCGTACTACTACTAACATCTCGTGATTCTGATCGTCCCTTTTTCGTTATAATGGATAATTTAGTTAACAATTTAGATTTATTTATGATTTTAAGAGAGCAGGTCAAGTCACTGTCGGATAGTCAAAAATTCTTTCAATTCCTACAACATAAAATAAACGTGACCGAAGAGAACAGTGTTGAGCTCCAAAAATTCTGTACGCGCTTTTGTTCAAATATAAGTGCAAGATGGGAACGAAGTAGTCGCACGTTAGCACAGTTTGTAAGAAAAAATGGTGATTGGTTGGAACGTGCAATAAACTGGCCCGAAGGAATGATACCTGAAGCTGTGAACACTGAACAGGAAAGGCTCGAGATTTGTAATACTGAAGATGTCGAAAATCTACCACCATCTACTACAGAAGCTTCGACATCTACATTTACACCTCGAAAACCTTTCGAGGAATTGGGCTCCAGGCAAAAACGACGACGCGTTGATCAAATTAACCAATCGCTTTCGTTATCCCTATAAAATAAAACAAGCGAAGGCAAAATGTTATCCAGGGAAAGAAGACATAATTATAACTGAAGAAGGAGCTGCTATTAAACTGCAAGCTTTACTCAACTTGACGGTATCTAGGCTTTTAGAAGTGATTACTTTAGATTTGGATTCGCCAACTGAGTTACTGCTAATAAGCAAATGGGGTTTTGATGGAGCCTCAGGTCAAAGTAATTATAAACAAAAGACTGAAGCAGAGTTTGATGACTCAACTATCTTCATGGCCAGTCTAGTTCCTATAAGGCTTCAACAATGTGATGGAACAATTGTTTGGGAAAACGATCGACCCTCATCAACTTTCTATTGCCGTCCGATAATGTTCAAATTTACCAAAGAAACGCAGTCAACAGTGGTAACTATAAAAGCTAGCATAACCGAAGAAATAGAAACACTTCAGCCAATCAAGTTCAATCAAGTTGAAGTTAAGCATCAATTGCACTTGACGATGATAGACGGCAAAATATCGTCATATTTGTCAGACACATCTTCAGCTGTCTGTGATATCTGCAAAGCAAAACCGTCAGAGATGAACAATTTAGAGTCACTTGCTCAAAAAGAGAACAACGAAGAAGTGTTCCAGTATGGAATGTCATCTTTACATGCCTGGATAAGAAGCATGGAGTGCTTACTTCATATCGGTAAATATAATTTTATTAGTTCATAATTTTTTTCACGTTATATAGTTACTTGTGAGATTTTTATTTAAGTGATATTTCTTTTTGTTTGCAGCTTATCGTTTGGACTTCAAAAAATGGAGTTGCAGGGGCGATGACAAAGAAAAAATGTCACTCAGAAAGAGCGCTATACAGCAAGCGTTTAAGAAAGAATGCGGTTTACTTATTGACGTAGTCAAGCAAGGAGTAGGCACAACCAATGATGGCAATACTGCCAGAAGGTTTTTTAGGGATGCAGAAACAACAGCTCGCATAACAGGAATAGATAAAGATTTAATAGAAAGGTTTCATGTGATTCTTCAGACGGTTGCATCTGGAGAGAGCGTGGATCTTTCTAAGTTTTCCGAATTTTGTAGAGATACTGCACAATTGTACGTTCACTTATATCCCTGGTATTATATGCCTTCCAGTATACATAAATTGTTAGTACATGGGAGTGATATAATTAAGCACTTTGGTGCCATACCTATAGGTAAACTGTCGGAAGAGGCAGCGGAAGCTCGTAATAAAGATTTCCGGAAATATAGAGAGAGTCATTCTAGAAAGGTAAGTAGAACGGCGACAAATGAGGATATTATACACAATCTTCTTTTGTCTTCTGATCCAAAGATCACAAGTCTAAGACCTCGAATGGTGAAACAAAATATAATGGTTCTCTCTCCAAAAGTCAAAGAGCTTCTGCTGATTTTTCCCACAGAATCCGATATAGATTTTATTGATGTAGATAATTTACAAGATAGTCATAGCGATAGTGAATAAGATTTTTTGGTAGTTTGTAAGTTTCTTGTTTTTTTTATTAGTTTATAAATGTCAAACTCATAATTGAAAGGAAATAGTAATGTTTGATGTTGTTTATAGTTAGTTTTTAGTTTGCTTGTGTTAGTTGTAGTAATGTTAGTTTACCTTTACTAATTTGTATTATTATGTACCTATCTTTACTCACTATTCAGTATTAAATCTAACTTAAAATAACATTTCATAAACATGTTAAAGTCATTAAAACAAAGAAATTGAAATTCATAGATCCCTAATAAGCTTAAATTTACTACTACTACATATATTAGTAAATTTAAGCTAATTAGGGACCTTTTAAATGTATTGTTGTTAGTTGTTAAGTAACTATGTGTATTATTACGTGCTTTTACTTACTATTCCATATCAAATTTAACTTAAAAGAACTTACGAAAGTAAAAAATGTAGCTTTTTATTCTATATATTTTTTCATTTTTTTCGATCCATTTATTTGGCAGAGTTGCAACTTTATGCACACGTTAATAGCATCAAATGATAATAGACTAGACAAGGTATATGAAAAATAAAGTTTCAACGCGGGATCACACGCTACTTAGCAGGAATTTAAGGTTATTTGATCCGCTCCATACAAAAAAATAACAAAACACATTTTTCTACACAAAGTATAAAGTTTAGGAAAAAATACATCAGAACAATTATTGTTGAGGTTAATGAGCTCTATCCATCCACATGAGGAAAAAAGTAAAAAAGCAAAGTTGAGCCCTAAGTCACTAAAATCATAGTTTCGACCCACTGTGCGGCGCCACGTTGACCCACTTCTTGAGGGGCGCGCCAATAGAAGGCAGACACGTATCGCTTCCGATAAACTTATCTCCGTGTACTTTGCAGGGTTGAAAACATTTGAACTGTGGGGTTTTTTGCGTACGTCGTAATGATGCTTTTTGGATATGATATTCTTGGTGTTTGTCATTGTAGATTTCAAATTTTATGCAAAATGGTGAATACAAACAGGTACGTCTCGTACGTTGGCTTTCCCATCAGGCATTTATTTATTTATTTATTAATACTTCACGCACATTTTGTACAGCGGTGGACTTAATGCCATAGGCATTTTCTACCAGTCAACCTTTGGGTGATGCAGAGACAAGCAGTGGTAGGTGCAATTTATAAAAAAACCAAGGAATAAATATTTAATCTAAGACATATATATACATATATACCTATTTATATATAAATATAAGCACAAATAAATATATAATTATACTAAAACAAATAAAACAACCAATGAGAAAACATTACCCTTAAGATGATACTGCCAGCTTCTTGCGAATGTGCTTTTGTTTGTTTGTTTGGCATCTCGCAGGTCAACCTATGAGGTTGTCGTCTGCTTAAGCGGACTTGCCTGTGGATTCCCTAATAAATTAAGGCCTCCAGCCAGGACTAAAACTTATATACTAACTAAATTGCGAATGTGCTCACGAACTTTTTTTGGTTGCCACCCTGATTTCTTGGGGGAGTGCATTCCACAGAGAGATAGACCAGTAACAATCTGTAGTCTGGATCTGTGTCCGGTTGACGGCAAAAGTCTCGCTTCTTGTTATATGGGACTTAAAAGTTACTGGCAAAATGCGGGTCTCGGTGTAGATACTATAAGTATCAACCACATCAACACGTCATCTGCCTGCCCCTTCGAGAAATACAAGTATGATGTTATGTTGTGTGACGAAGATATTCTGTGTTCTCTGACTAAGCTTTAGAGCGAATTTCACCAATGACACAACGCGTTCAGCACATCTAAAACGCGTTCAATAGCTGTCAGTGTCAAAATTGTTATGGAATATTGGCACTGACAGTACTTGAACTGGGTTTCAAAGAGTTTATCGTGTTCAGTTTCATTGGTGAAATACACGTTTATTTTGCCCGTACTGTACGTTTTGTTCAAATAAATAACATTCAAAATGAGCAGCCGTTTCTACAACAATGTACTGACTACATTGTTACATCTATCGAACACATCGTAAGTAGTTTCGATGCTGAACAGAAAAAGATTATTTGTAAATTCTCCTACGTTAACATGGCAAAGCGTAATCCTCAGATAATTCGTCGAACCCACAAATTAGCTGACATAAACCAGAAGATCCTTCCACAAACATCAATCGCCACATTAGTATTTACCAAAGTTCCTCTTCGTTACTTGTCATCGTCATAACGTAACAAAGTAGAGCTTCCTATCAGTCACGTTACATCGTCAGATTGTCTCTTGAATCCCGCTGATGTCAGAATACGTGACGGACCCACCCCACTCTCATCTGTGATAAAAAGACGCTGTAATCTTATACATTGTCATTGTTAGGAAGTATTACTTTGTGTTAGCAGTTCGAAGCAAATGTTTGGAGTATAAATCTTTAAGATTGAGTGTGTTAAGTGCTGTAACTAGCCTGTGAACCACTTTGTAGACATTAATGTTCATAAACCGTTCACTAACTGTAAGTACTTAAGGACGCCTTGGAAACTGTATGTCAGTTTTATGTGATAGGCAGCGAAGTATCACTCAACTCATTAAATCACCTTTTCAATGAGTAAAAATCATAGATTTGTGCATAAGAAAAATAATTTTTCATGTGATAAAACTACCGTTTCTGTGAGATCTTGCTTCTTACCAAATTTCATGATTCTACGTCAACGGGAAATTCCCTATAGGTTTTGATTTCTTTGTGAGTATCAAAATATCGGCTAGGATGCGGCGGTAAATCGGCATTAATGATAAATGATTTTATTCCTGTAAGTAGGTTTATACAAACACACACGTCAATAATATTTTAAAAACTAGATGAGATCGGCGTTTCCTATCTGACTACTCTGAGAGAAAAGGGCAAAACAAACTCAGAGGTCACAGTCTCTTTAAGAGTCCAGACATAATATTGGTCAGATCATGTAAAGACCATGTAGATTGGTGTCTGAAATGGTATGTTGAGGAAAGAACCACACAGATTGAATGGACCTGTCCAGTCAGTGTACGCATTTGTCAGTTATCATGCAACTCAACTCAGAACTGGAAAAGATCATTTGAGGCCCATGTAGACTGGTGTCTGAAATGGTCTTTTGAGGAATTAACCACACAGATTTGAGTGGACCTGTCCAGTCAGACCATGCATTAGTCAGTAATCATGCAGCTGAACAAAGAACTTAAGCTCAACGATTCGATGAACATTACCAAAGAAAGAACAAAAACAAAAAAAAAACACTGAAAGAAAAAAAAATACCCACTTACTCCTCAGAATCAAAAAAAAATGTTATATTTATGTATACAGTAAATATTCATGTCATTGTTTATGTAAAAAGAGAGATAGAGAAAAAAGTTTAATAGTTAGTAGCAGAACAATATTAAACATCAACATTCTCTGTGTAAATTTATTGGAGCAGCTCAATCCCAAGTCTTTTTGCCCTCAATATGGTAGGCTTTAGTTATCGTTTTATAAAAAAGATTTGAATTTATTAAGGCATATTATATTAGTATATATTAGATATAATATTAGTTCTTGAATGTGGCTAGGAAGTTTATTTTATAAAAACGTATACATTGCCATTTAAACGAGCCACCTAATGTCTTGGGCCTAGTAAAAGGAACAACGAATTTGTATTTGTTCCTAATAATAACATTATGGATATCGCTGTATTTTTAAACAGTTTAATATTTATATGTGCATACAAAAGATTTCTATACCTAGTCTTGCCATAAATATTGTCACGAAGATTTATTTTTTATTTTTATTGCAAAAAATATATATTACGTTTACAGTGTGTTAGTTTAATACATAAATATAAAACAATTTAAAATATGAAAAGCTTATTCGAAGTGGTCTCCATTGGTGCAATACAGTCCTTGAAACGTTGAGGCCAGTTATCAATAGAAGCACGCACTCTTTCCAAAATTCTTCACTGACAATCGTATGGATTGTTTTAGGGACTCCAAATTATCATGGCGTTTAGAGCAAGCCATACTCTCTAAAACTGACCATAAATCATAATCCAGCGGATTAATAACGGGACTAGACGACGGCCAGTCTTCAGCTCTGATGAAGTCCGAAACGTTCACTTCCAACCAAGACTGCGTGGACCGAGCTTTATGACCCGGCACCGAGTCTTGTTGGAAGGACCATACTTGGTTATTGAACATAGTGTTGTTCAGGGGCTTAACTACCTTCTCAAGAATGGTATCTTGATACACTTGTGCCGATGTTTTGATACGTTTTCACAAAAATATGGCTCAGTAACTCCTTCATAGCTAACCCCCCCACCAAACCATCACTGAAGTCGGATAATGCCCAAGTTGCACTCTGTCGACTAATTGGGAAGCTTCCTTAGAGCTTTGAGCATAAATACAGTAATTTTGTTTGTTAAAATGTTGCTCAATTGTAAAGATTTTCTCATCCGTAAACAAAAAAATTCTGTGACCTCCCTTTGCGTACCGCTTCAGTAGTTGTTTCGATTTTACCACCCTATTCATTTTTAAATTATCAGTTAAAAATTTACCAGTGCATCTCTTATAGGCTGCAAGTCCTAAGTCATCTTTTAAAATACGCGACATGGTTCTGGGTGCTATCTTCATCCCGAGATAAAATCTTTTGCTTTCCGACAGGATTTCTTCGGATTCTTTCCCTTACTGCTTTGACCACCTTTTTCGTACGAACACTACGTGGACGGCCAGATCTTTTTCTGTCACAAACAGAAGAGGTCTCATTGTACCTATTAATAGCCCGGTACACAAACATTCGACTAATACCAAGCGTATGGAGAGTTTTAAAAATTGCATTTGGCTCCATACCAACTTTGTGTAATGCAATCACAGCGATTCGGTTCTCTTTATCACCCCACTACATTTTAATATCGCAAAATATTGTACAATGTATTGGCGCAAAAATTATAAAACTCAATGAACAATCGTATAAAAATGACAGATTCTAAATTCAAATGTAATATCTTTCTTATTTTAACTGTAACATTATTTATGGCCAGACTAAGTAAATATTCTGAGAAGGCACAGTCATTATATTAATCTCTTTAAATTTGTCTCTGAGGGAGTGTCTGGGACTTAATTTATAAATTGAACAAATTGCCTTGTTTTGTAAAACAAAAATTGTCTGAATATCGGCGGCATTTCCCCACAACAGAATACGTACGACATCACACTATGAAAATAAGTTGCTAGTTGCTAGCTAGTTATTTTCATAGTGCCTCTAAATCAGTTAAGATTTTTTCCAACGGTGTATGCTGCAGTGTTAAGCTTTTTTGACAGTTTATCTATATGGGGGCCATATTGAAGATTGGCATCCAACGTTATGCCTAAGAATACTGTGGTATTTTTGGGTTTCAACTCTTCGCCCTTTATAAGAGCACAAGCTGCTCCCCGCGGTTTCACCCGCATAAATCTTTATCTCGTGGGAGTATCGGGATGTACTCTATGTGATAATCCAGGTTATAAACTAACTGTGTGCCATATTTCATCCAAATCCGTGCAGTAGTTTTTGCGTGAAAGAGTAACAAACATCCATCCATACTCACAAACTTTCACGTTTATAATATTAGTAGGACTAGTTTCTACTTATCGTATCGTAAACTTAATATTTTTTGTTTTTTTCTCCTCAAGAAGTAGGTCGCTAAAGAAGTTAATGTTAATATATTAACTTCTTTAGCGAGGGCGCTGTTTACATTGTCTGCTACCTCAGTCAGGCCCTGCTGCTGACGTTTGGGTTTAAATAAAAGTAAAGCGTTGTCTGCAAACAACACCATTGGGCCTAGTGTTGTTTATTTAAACAGTCTCGATTTTACGCATCGACCGCGTTTGGCGCTCCGATTGGCCCTTGGCAATCGGAGCACAACGATCGAATGGTGAAGGGCCAATCGGAGCGCCGAACGCGGACGATGCGTAAAGTTGAAATGGTTTAAAGAAACTCACACTAGAGCCTCATATCATGATTATCCTTTATGAGGTAAGACAAGACATTAATAAAAATAAGAAACCAAAAAAGGGGCAAGAATTGAGCTCTGGGGGACCCCCATTCTTACTACAGATCCAGGTGTTTTTTTCCGATAACATCAACTCTCTGAGTCCTATCACTTAAGTAAGAAGTAACAAGATCCAGAGAGGCGTTCCGGATTCCGTAGTGGTGCAGTTTCCTGATTAATGTTTCATGAAGAACACAATCGAAAGCCTAATCGTAAAAGATGCCAAAACATCGTATTTGTCCTCCCATGCAATATAAACATGTCCTAAAAGTTCAACTCAACATCAGTAATCGAACGATTCCTTGTAAAACCAAACTGTTTGTTATGCAGTAATTTGTGTTTATTTAAAAAAACTTTGCATTTGATATAAAATAAGTTTTTTAACATTTAATGCGTGAAAGGTTTCAATAATATTTGTACAGGTGACATATTGAAAATGAAATTCAGAATCACAAACTGGAACGTTTTCTTTTAGTAAAGACTCTGCAGCAGTAGTTGATACAGGAATCTCAGCAAAGAAATTTTCAAAGACCGCGGCGACTTGAGAATCAGATGTAATTATTTTGCCATCAATAGCAAGGGTGTAGTCACTACTTCGCTTGACCTTCCCACTTCGCTATTATTGATATTCCATGTAATTGTAATTACATAACTACTTTTTTTAATGTTTGAACTCAAGTAACGTGACTTGGCCCTAGAACAGACTTTTTAAAATAATTAATGGTTTCCTAGTGAGTTGGTATAACATCCGTATAAATGTTATCTAGGCATGTGGCACTAGTGGAATTTATTCTAGTGGGTTCCGTTATTTGGTTGGCAAAATTGTATGACTGACTTATAATTTTAGTACTTAACCCAGAATTTTCTATCAAAATATCACAAGTGATGATAGACTTGTTCGAATGACAGATTTTGATTTTCATCTATAACCATTTCAAAACAATCATGCAATCCTGAAGGAGGTATGTACATATTTTTTTTATAGTGTTGACTTAGAAGCTTGATTTTTTTAGAGCTCCAAGGGACTGTAGACTTCTTTGATATTATTTTCAACTTTGTTCCTGAGATTAACGGTCTTGACAGACTGACAGACATACAGACAGATAGACACGGACAACGAAGTGATCCTATACAGGCTTCCATTTTTTCCTTTTGGGGTACGAAACCCTAAAAATAAGGCCGAAAACAGTTGCCATGGATTCAGTTCATGAGTCTAGACCTACCAGAGTCGAAATTTGGCGTCGGTTATTTAAAAAAAAAATGTTGTTCCACACATTTTGGTCGTGTTATGGTATTGTTGAGTTGATAATGTTGAGGTATTGCGCAACGGATGACAAATTTCTAAACTGGGGTTCTCAATCATGTGTGTGTGTAAATGGGGAAGGCAACTGTCAAAATGGCGCTGTCGTAGCTAGTTCCCAACACAAGCTAATAATACAAGGCGTGATGTGGTTTTATTTTATTTTAGCGAAAATTGTTGCGTTATTGTGTTCCTAGATACTCCGAAATTGGAGTCTACAATTTCCCGAAAGCTCCAAAAATTAGAAGATTGTGGATTAAAGCTATTCGTAGAGATTTTTTTGAGTTCGAGTTTATGTCGAAAACATTTTGAAGAAAATGATTACGACGAAATATTCAAGGTTTAAAATTCCGATATTTTCCATTTCAAGTACTTGATTTAAAATACCGAAATCACCGAAAATAACGAAATAGTGAAATAAAATCAAACTTATGAATGAACATAAAATGAAATGAATGAACGAAATGTTAAATTTATTGTAGGCAGTTGGGACCTAGCTACGGTCACGCCATCTAAAATTAGCTTTGCCCGAAATTACCCATTGAAAAAAATTGAGCGTCGATGTTCCTAACACCGTGTATAGCGAGCGAGTTTGTTCCTAACCAAGCTAAAAGGTGCCAAGATTTCCTTAGTGGACAAGTCAAAGCATTTATTACAAATAGGCTCATAAAAGGCAGTATTGACAGTAAAAATTTACATTAAAATAGAGTTGTTTCTAGGTGCCCCTTCTAAAAGTTAGTTTCGTATGGAGAAGAAGGGGCAAGAAACTCCACCACTGAAAAAACCAAAATAAAACTCACCAGCCGCGCTCCCGATCACTAGACCAGCGAGATAAAACACTTAATAATTTTACAGCTCTGTTTGCGTTATAAAATACTGCTCCTAATAATTAACTTACGAGCCTCATCGTCGTCAGGTCTTGCTGGCTTACTTCCAAGTTCCTCGTTACATAAGAAGCAGTACTTAAGCTTCTTATCAAGTGCTGGATCTGTTCCTTCGGCCGTGATATTGATACTGTTAGCGTTACTTTTAAATAATGAGCAGATTTTTTATGTTAAACGAATATTGCGTAGTAAGATGATTTTCATTGAGTATGGAAATCGTGAGACGAAACTAGATGAAGGACAATGTAAAATAATGATGTAGTTACATGTTCTAAGGAGCTATCTGCAAGAAAATAGTAGGGTAGGTATTGAAGCAAAATGTATTGAAATGCGATACAAAAAGTACACAGGTAGTCATATGAGACGTCTACTATATATTAATGATGATGATGAAATGCTTCCAGCGCACCCTGCGCTTTCGCTTCAGTCAACATTGTCTACTGAATATTAATTACTACAGGCACAAAGGCAGAACAAAAAAAAAACACAACAAAATGGAAAATAACTTCAATTTCGGAAGTCGGTGTCTTTGGTTTAGTGTTTTCGGTTTTTGCCACCGACTTCCGAAGTTAAAGTATTTTTTCTTTTTGTTGTGTTTGTTTTTGTTACAAAGTTTTCTGTTCTCGCTTTTTTTGTTTTAGTAGGTACCTACCTACCCTGCACAAATTCGCATAAAATCAAAATTAAAAGTAATTGATTCAAATTAGGCTGAGAATCTGCACTTTTCGAACGTCAAAATTACATAAAACAGTCCCGAAAACGACCGCCCTTTACGACTTCCTAGTGCTTTAAGTATCGTCCACACTGGCGCGACGCCACAGCGCGACACAAAAGCACCGCGTGTCGCGCGACGTGCGGCGCGCCGTTTTGCGGCAGCCTTTAGCTGGGAAGAAGAAGTGGCGCAACAAACTAACCAGCAGTTAGAAAAAACTTGAATCTATACAATAATCGGTATGAAAAGAAATAAAAAATTCGAGAAACACAACATCATATTTTAAATGATCATCCATATGTTAGCTAGCCACGCCAATATACCCAAAAAAGAAAACAATAAAAATCAATATTAAAAGTTAAATAAAACAACATATCTTAATACATAAATAAAAGCCTCCAGTCATAAGGGGCGTGACAGCTTACATATGCAATACTGGATTAATTGTTAAGTACACACAAAAGATAAACTAGGACCATGAGTAAAATAAATTAACCTTCACCTAACCTTCACATTATACCTTTACTTGCTAAGTGTGACAGGGACAGGGAGTTGTTATAACTTCATCCACATACACTAATTGGGAAAAAATACGCATTTTTGAACCTAACTCAAAAACCACTCAACAGAACTTGACCAAATGTTTGTAAGGGACCACTCGATAAGTAAACCCTTTCAAACAAAACAAGAACTTTTCAAATCCGTTTATAAATGACGGAGTTCTGAGGTAACAAACATTTTTTTAAAGTACAATAGAAATGAGAACCTCCCCCTTTTTTGAAGTCTGTTAATAATGTCACTTCGCCGTCGCATGTAAAAAATGCGATATAAGTAATACGTCGTAGGTACCCAGTTTTACAGCTTACCAAAGAAATACTGAATGCCAGTGGAAATTATTCAACGTTCCATCGGTACCTATATAGATCAGTGACAATGTACAAAATATAGACCATGTATTGAAGGTGATAACAATATTGTTTTGACACCCCGCTGACACCCGATTAGGGCTGATACTCCTCTCCAATTACCTCCCTTTTTATTGACACTGCAATTACCGGAATGACTCCACTCTGACAAACATATCGGCATTACAATCGATTCCAATTAGTCGAATCGATTCGATTATTGCAGCCTGTAGCGAGATTAACTTCATTACAAGTAATTTGGAGAGAGGGTCGTAATTTTGACTCGGCTAATTGGATTTTTGCTTGGAGATCGGAAAGAGGAGATAAATTGTAAGAAGTACTGTTTATCACATAGCAAACGTGTATAATGGTCGCTTAGACCTTAGATATGGGATCTAAGGTCTAAACGACACGTTTTGCAAAAAAAGTCTCCTTATCAAAATGATTTCCGAATATGTTCTGCATGATCTCAGTACCTCTTGCTTGCCATTTGATAGAAATCAGGCTCAAAAAAGTACAAAACAATAAAATTATTCAGATAGAAATCAAGACACAGGTACACAAAGGTAAAGGGTAAAGCCGTAGTCACGTCACATTATAATTTTGAACGTGTTCCTGTACCTCTAGAGGGCGCCAGCGGAGGGGCTACATGTTCAATTTAATGTGACGTTATTAAGTACTTAACCAGCGGGCGATCATGAACGCTTCCAACAATACGAGTACCTCATTTCTCAAATTATGATAGGTAGTTTAGAAGTTATGAGGGAACGATGGGAAATGAACACACATACGTACCCACATACATACCTACGTTCATACAAACATACCGGTCATAATCATAACCCTCCTTTTTACTTCGCCGTAGTCGAGTAAAATCTAACCTAAACCAGTCCAAACTGACGGCGCCAGTTCACGAACATGACGCATGGATCAGTACCATTTAGCTCAACCATTTTGAAGGGTGCTAAATGATCCAACACACGCGCTACCGTCACCGAGACATTTCAGTGAGCATGACATGCTATCAGCCGCCAGGGCACATTCAAGTCAATAAATAGCGATAGAAATTTCTTATTACATTTTATTTACCCTGTGCAGGGCAAACACTTCCCTGACCGTAACCAATAATTTGCTCCCGCTATTAAAGTCGGCTTTAAAAGCGGGGCTAGCAGCTTAGTAAGAAACTTATAGGTAAGGCTGGATCTGAACGAAGGCTCTTCTAAAAGCTTTTAAAAATAAAACCACCGACAAAGAACGAGTGCTAAAAACGCATTGCGAATAGAAAATATCTAATTTTCTTTGAACTTTCGCATTTATTTATGTCATTTAAAACCAATAACAGGCACTTTTGAATAGTCAAGGGGTCGGTCAGTCAGAAAAATTAAGCTCGTTACCTATTCCAATGCGTAGTAGATTCCTATGGAGAAGAACTGGTAAAAATCTCCATGGACAATTTTTTTAAATTAAAAATATTGTTATAACAAACAATGACTCAGGAAAATATTTACAGTAGGTATTAGAAGCGCCAGTAATGCAACTTAAGGCACAAGGTTACCTACAGCATTTTTTTATTATGTTTGCTGCAAAACACGCAATGCATGGAAATTAATAACAAGGCAATGTTTGTTTTTTTTTCAAAGAAAATACTTTATACATATTTTGCACTTTTGATTATTAAAACAGTGTATGAATGCAGAAAGATGGCACTAATGGCATGACGTCATTAATTTCTATGCTCATTTAGAAACAAGTATAATTTATTTGTGAGTTTGTTTGAAGGGTATAATCTTCGGAACTCCGTACTGCGGGGTGATTGCGTAACACATTATCAGTAGTAATCGCATTCAATGCGCTATTTACTTTGTTGAGCGTACACATTTTTCGAACATAAGAAGCAATGGATTAGCAATATCCTTCGAAATGACTCAGATTGCGATTAATCGTGTGTTTCGCAATAAGGGTACTGATCCGATTCCGAAAATTCTTTGACTAATGGGAAGCTACGGTATTTTCGAGTGTCATAACGATAAATTTTATGTTATAACAAGAAATAACGAAGACGAACGAAGAAGAAAGAAGCTAGTAGGTATTAAATAAATAGAACAGAGTTCCACAGAATATTTCAAAGTAATCCTATTTGTAAAAGAAAACTCGCCTTTGATAAACCATGCAGCTTACTTCCAAGAATTCAAACAGCAAGCAGAAAGAATATTCATTCACCATGTAGGTTTACATCGAGATTTTCTTCCACCCAAATTCACGAGCAACAAAAATTCGCATCGTTGCATCTCCCGAATTGACGTCAAAAATCCCGAATTGTAACAAAGACAATTCAGGCTCAATAGCTTTCCCGTCGAGTTAGTTCATTGAAACCTTTTCCGTCAGTATCTGAGGACTCGAATACGATTGAACGATTCCTCGACGTCCGCTCCAGGATTTTATAGCGGTTCAGTTTACGCTACGAAATTTTTTTGCTGATAATATTTGAGTTCGGTTACATTCAGGAAAAGGAAGTTATTTGGTATTTACATAATTATATTTAAATGACAAAAAATCTGGAATCCTTGAACAGTATTTTTCCATTTTCATATCAGTCAATTGTAGGTGATCTTCAAATTAATTAATCTAAAGTCACGTGTGTAATGTACAGTCCAGTTCCCTAATATATTGGCAGTGACAATGTTTCAAAATATTGTAAGCGTTAAAATGATCATAAAGTTCTATCCAAACTTAGACATCAATAAAATGTTATCTTATAAACTGTTCATTGATTTGTTAAGGTAGTGCAGTCAAAAATATCTGACTACTCTTCGGGACATAAATACCTATCTAAATACTCTAGAGTATTTCAATATATTTGGTGCAACCTAGCATTCGTAAATATCTATCAAGACGTTGCAGAAGTACGAGTAATAATGCAATGTTGCCGTTCGTAATAGGACTGTACGAATCTGAAACGAAAACGTTCTTTATTTGTAGAACAGTCGTAAACAAAAAGTATAGATGTCAATATTAATAAAATGAACGCTACGTCTTGCCGTCAAACAACAAATATTCTAATTATAATTTGTAATAGATAGATTAATTCATTTTTAGGAAATCTTAAGGTCAACGCATAGAAAAATCTTAGGATCACCGAAGACGTGGCGCCGACCAGCCCGCCGGTTGAACGCGTCCCAAAGAGTCTTAGCAATTCGGCTGCTCCGGGGATACCACACGGTCTCCTGTGAGGACCTTCCTTGCCGGATGCTGCCATGGGATCTGGAGGCAAAAGCCCTGGTCCAGGCTATTATGGCTCGGAGCGAGAGTGAATGGGAAGCCGTCACCTCCTTCTGCGAAGCAGTAATGCTTGAGAAGGACGAGGCGGAGGGCGTGAGGGAAAAAACCTTGTGCCCTCACGCCCCTAATCGCCGCAGTAGATGCCCTGGGCGTCCGTCCGGTAAGGACCACGCCCGGGTCGACGGCGCGTCGTGTTCTTGTTCCTCTGAAGAGATGTCAGCACTAATTAACGGGGACCGATAGGGCCAATGCCTGCCAAAGTCGCGGGTTGTTCGAAAGAGATACCGTGGCCCTGGTAAAGGCAACTGAAGAAACGCGGCTGGGTTTTTTATTCTCCGGCAGTGACAAGTGTTCCCGAATTTAATTTTTGTTGCTGTCACATTGATTACTTTACGCACGCGATGGCATTCCAGTACACCAATATTCAGTACACGGAGATGGTGAGGACACTGGCTCGTTGCACCGATAATGTCGAGTTAGCGTGTCGAGAGTTCAACGAACGATATGATACTAGAGTGAGCGCCAGGACAATGTTAAGTGCAACTCAGCGTCTGAGGGACTCCGGTACCTTTCGTCCTAACACGGCAATAGATAGAGGGGCGAATGTGCGCACTACTCGCTTACAAGCAACAATATTAAACTATTTTGACGAAAACCCAGACAAGAGTACAAGAGAAGCAGCGCCATTATTCGACTGCAGCCACATGTACGTGTCACGACCGTTACGCGCTGATGGTGAACTCCCGTATCACCTGCGACGTTGTCAGGAGCTGACGCCGAACGACTACTTGCCACGTCTGGAATTTAGTAGATGGTTGTAAGAGAACTGGCAAGGAAAATTCATCTGGAAGGACGAGAGCACCTTCACGCGAGTTGGCATTTACAACCAGCATAACCAGCATTTGTGGAGACATGAGAATCCACATGCATGCCGTGTTGATTCGTTTCAGCGCCGGTTCTCCGTGAACATGTGGGCGGGCATCTGGTACACGCGTACTCGGCCCTGTTTTTCTGCCGAGGTTAACTGGAGATACCTACCTACAGTTCTTGCGGGAAACATTGCCCGAGTTATTGGAGGATGTCCCGCTCTTCTTTTTAAGAGACGTGTTTTACCAACACTACGGTGCTCCCGCACATTTCTCATGGAACGTTCGGCAGCATCTTGATGCGGAATATGGGCCCCGTTGGATTGGTCGTGGAGGACCAGTGCAATGGCCTCCCAGATCGGCTGATCTAACGCCTTTAGACTTTTATTTGTGGGGTCGAATAAAATCGCTCGTTTACGTTAACGAGGCAACGAGCGTAGAAGACCTCAGACAAAAAATTGAACTCGCCTTTAGTATTGTGCAAAGTGACGCTGATGTACTAAATAAACTAAAATTTAACATAAGAAAGCGTGCAATAAAGTGCATCGAGCAAGGCGGTGGACATTTTGAAAGTTTACTTAAAAAGAGACGAAGAAAAAGTGTAGTGTAAATAGTTCAAACCTGTAAGTAATTACTTTTATCTTTACCGAATTTAATTAGTGTAAATATTTATGATTCAAATCTTTCATACACGCCGACTCTGAATATGATATCGCGACAGTTAGGTACACATCAGAGATAAAGGCTCGCACAAACAAGCACGACGGGACCGCGTGAACGAACCTTAAATGAGTCTGTCTCCGGGGCGACCGTGCGGAGACGGGGCGCGGGCGCACGCCGGAGGTAACACCCTATCGCAGACGGACGAAAAGTTGCTCGATTTGAAAATGCTTCCCCTTTATTAAACCTAATAACTTAGAACAAAATAATCCAAAGCTTATTTATTAAGGCTCCCACAAACGCGCCAGTGTGTATGAGACTTTACATGTGATCTGTGGTACGTAATGTTCGGTAATTGAACTAACGTACACACATACCTAGTGCGTACTCCTACTCTTGCAGTGCTTACCTACCTAGCCGGCTTGCAGGCACATGAGTGTGCGGTGCGTGCGCTATTAGTGTGGGTACAGATCTAATAGTGCGCTCAAACGTTTTATGTATAGTCAGGACCACTATTTTATAAAAAAAATGCTAGGTGTGGTTTATCTTAATTAAAGTACATATTTTATTTTAGTCTTATAATTTAATATTCTAATTGGGGTGTATGAGCTCTTACGTTCATTCTGTTACACGTTGTATGTTATAAAACATAGTAATTTAACCGTGAATCCAAGCCCAAAAACCGCTAATCTAACCGCTGTGCTGGAGAACAAATGTTCGTTTCACGAATGAATTTTCGCTGCGTAACAAAAGCTCGCGATACGATTGTTTGTAAAACGAATTCGCATAGCGAATGCTCGCGGTGAGTCTTTTGGGTTCATAACATATGAGCTTGAAGGGATATGAGGAACAGGGTGTAAAATTCACTCATACTCTTTCGAAAAGGGCGGATCCTCCGACCAGATGGACGTCGTATCTAGTGGGCAACTGACCGATGTGTGTTGTCGGGAAGTTGTATGTATGCTAGCTGCGCGGTAAACTCTGATTGCGCGATGCAGGATTTGTGTGACGTCAGTGTGATGCGTTATTCGCATGTGGCGGTGTAGATGCCGCCACAAGCTACAGAGTAACGATATAGAAAACATCAAGACTATCATAATATTACCTTACGGTACCTACCCCTTTTTTCTAGGATATTTGTATACAAGAGAGATCCCCATTAGTGCAGGTATCTATGAATAGGATACGTCATTGTGTACATTAAACAATGATGTAACAAGCCAATTTGTGTCTCTGAAGCTAGTACATGCCTTGTCAGGTTGGCTGATGGGTATAACGATACGTTGAGCGACTGTGCTTGTGTGTTTACGAAGATACTAATAACAATGTTCGTGGAGTAGTTACGCTAGCTCAATTGTTTTCAGGGACTCAGACTTTAACCGACCTATGTGCTTTAACAATGTTTTTTAAAACTGTTTTAAAATAAACACATTTATAAATGTAACAGATACAATAATGTTACAGTATCGAACTGTAACCTTTTATTTGTGTTCATGAGTAATATGTGTAACAGAAATAAACGTGTGTGTAGCGGAAATTGCAGAGTTATTTACACAACAAATAGCGTAGAGTCGTTTCAACACCTTTCACCCTTAAATTTGTATTTATGTGATTATAAATTGTAAGTATATTTTATTTTAATATGTATGTATGTGTATATATAAGTTTGTTACCTTGTTATGTACACAATATCTATTTTACATCACACATCGCAATTTTTATATTTTTTAAAGTTTTTTTTCATCATTGTTCCCTTCAACTAAAGCACCTGCCATCTAATCTCTTCACCAACCTTGGTTGACTGGTAGAGAATGCCTAAGGCATTAAGTCCGCCTTTGTACCTCTTTGGGTGCGAAAAGTTTAAATAAATGAATAAGCAGTTTTAGGTATATTTGCACGTTACTGTAACAACGCACGACGGACAGCCTACAGACCATTATATTTAAATTTCGACGCTGGGAGGTCCTGAATCATGTACTGACCCATGGTAAGGATCGATGTCCTTGCCATCCTGTACTTATACCTACTATTTAACATGTTGATTCAAAAAGGCCATTTGTTACAGGTCTTCAGCTTCAAAATATGTTCCTTTTCAATTCTGATCGGATTGAGGGATGGTCCTGAATGTGATTTGATCTTGAACGTGCATCCCTCTTGTAGGAGAGCTATATTACAGGGTAGTACTTATCAAAGTCCGGTTAAGGGTTGTAGGCTCAGTCTACATGGAATTTAAACCTCTGCCTGTCCCTTCAGGGAAACCTGTGTTCCCTGAGGGGACAGGCAGAGGTTTGTCGTATGTTGCCTTCTTGTCTAGCTGGAGCCTCCAGTTTCCTTTCTCAGGTGGCACTAGGGAATGCAATCTCGCGAAATCTCGAGCTTAAAGAGATTTTGCGGGATTAAGTATTTTTTACTGAAACCGTAGGTACAATTCCATTTCCTGATTATCAACATGTAAGATTAAAAATAAAACATACATGCACTGTGGCATATATGATGTTCGTTTTATTGCAACATAAACCACTATAACTATACAGGATGTCCCGCAAGTCGACGTCAAGAAGGAGTCGGGTGCTAGTTCGGGTCATAGAAAGTTAACAGAAAAATATTTAAAAAGTAAAATTTGTAGCAACACGGGTTAAAAGACCGTCACAGGCAGTAGATTTTCTCGTTTTTTATTTATAAAAGCCCGTAATTTTTAAAACACAGCCAAGATTATTTATATATTTTTCTGTTTACTATTATGACTTGACCTCACCCGATTCCGGCTTGACGTTGACCAACGGGACACCCTGTATATTTTACCCATCAGGTTATAATTTCAGTCATAATATCTTAATAATCACTTTCTTTAGGTATCCCTGTTAAATCAGCCTTCTGCAGCAATATTTAGATTTAAGAATTACTAAGTAATAAAACGAAAATTATACTTCCGAGTTCTCAAAAAAAAAACACGAGTACATGCACAGTGAACATTCATTTCAAGTGCAGCTGCGCTATGAAACACACGGATTCTGCTGCCCGCTCAATCTCGCAATTTCGCGAGATCTCGTTCATACTTTTGATAACCATATTTTTGATAACGAGACACTAAAAGGCGAGAACACAACACGTATCTCAGGTCCATGACATGCATGACGCGTGCGCGTTTGTATTCTGATGTAACTCATAGCGAGAAGACGTGCGTTCTTTACTAATTAGATACAAACTGCCTTGAGAAGGTAAACAATGGGCTCATTAGTATATCTTATCTCTGCCTTATCTGTACGGCATGTTGGCTGCTTATTAAGTCACCTGTGAAGAGTTCTTTCCTTCTCTCAATTTTCACCCATAGTCAGATGAAGATGAATTTCTTAAAATCTAGGAGGGACTGCATATAGCATAGTTGGAGACGTCATGTTAAACGCAAAGGGTTCCGTACCACCGCACAGTATTTAACACATTATTTTTAATTCTGAAAAAAACAAGTTTTTTTGCGAAAAAACTTTACTTTGTTTTTATTACTTGTTGTTGTAGCGACCACAGTAGTACACACCCTTTGAACATTTCAAGTGTCTAACTATTCAAATAATATTGCCTTGTGACAGACGGACTGACGATAATGGACGGACGTGATTACAGCGGAGCCTTCCTAATAGGGTCCCGTTGGCAGCCTTTGGGTACGGAACCCCTAATATTGAGAACGATTAAAAATCATCGGACCCTCAAACCTTGTGATTTTTAGCTACCCTTATTTTCATCATCATCTTCGAAGCTCTATGCAGTCCTCCCATGATTTTAAGAATTTTCTCAAATGTTTCCTTTATGTTTCTGCTTCAACTGCCATGCCATCAAAGGCCTAGATACAACTAGTACGAGGGGTATTGTGGGTGTTACTGGGGGGTTCGTGTATTGTAATGTCAACAGATAAGTAATACATAAGCTTAGATAAATGATTAGACTCGCTGCGCGCCTCGAGACCTATCATTTATCTACATATGTCCATAAGGTTGCACTAGTCAACGGTTTGAACTCGTTGGTAGGTGTAGCTATTATGCATGTAATTTAGTTTTTGTTTATTTATTTAGTCAAAAAGCGATGATTTATAACGTCTATTTGACTAAATTAATAAATAAAAACTACATATCGACGTATCTATTTTCAAACGCTATTACCTAATACTCTCATATCGCGATTCCTCTATTTACCGCCGCAGCCGGTTCAAACAGGGCTGCTCACGTAAAACGGTAATACCCCCGAACCCGGACGGAATAAAACAGATAATATAACCCTATTGTTACGTTTTGTTCGATGTTGATACAAAGTTAAGTATATTGTACGTGTAGGTACCCATTTATGCAATACATTGTTTGTTGGTTTATGAAGATTCGATTTTGTTGTTGTGAGATACACCCATTTGGAGTTTTATTAAATTTGTTTGGTGCCGTTTTTAGAAGCTAATGGACGATAGACTTCAAATGGCATTCATGGATGAGGCCCTTATAAGGCAACCATGTGTCGTTGGTATATCGAATTCAAGCGCCGTCGTCTACCTTTGGAGGAGCTGTGGTGACCCAGTGGTAACCGAACCGTCTGGGTTCGAACCTACGACTCGTAAACGCCACTTACTTTGTGTAAATTATTTCATCACCACTGCTCTCAAAACGGTGAAGGAAAACATCATGAGGAAACCGGCCTGTCTTAGAACCAAAAAAATCGAAGACATGTGACATCTACCAACCCACACTGGGCCCGCGTGGTGGATAACGGCCCCACTACCTCTCACAGAGAGGAGCCCTGTGTCTCAGCAGTGGGAACATAATAGGTTGATTATGCTTATGCGACTAACTTTGGGGGCTGAAGAAAGAAGTGGTCGCCCTTTGACGGCTGTTACGGAAAAAAAAGTGCTAGCAGTGAAAATTTTTATCCAAGACAATAGGCGAGTTACATATCAAGAGATTCAGCACATACTGCAGGTTGGGTCGGGAAGCCTTTACTAAATTCAACACGTGCATCTTCGCGTGAGGAGGATAGTTTCACGCTAGGTGCCGCACAACCTCACCGATGCTCAGAAGTAGGCCCGGGTGGAATGAAGAAAATTTGAAGCAGGCATTGACTGATGAGTCTTAGCAAAAATTTTCTCAAAGGAATACTATTTTCGTCGTCGAAAGTTGCGAAACATATATTTTTATTTTCGTAAAAGTATCTGAGTGTCCCACGCAGGTATGTTTGTATTAACGTGTGTTCCACCGTAGCGCCTAAACTATTGAACCGATTTGGATGGATGGGGTATCAATCGATTTGTAATAATGGTCCGGATAAAACAGGCTATATAATTTCCCCCTTAATTGTATTATTATTGTGGATATTGAGACGTAAATTACAAAAAAAATTGTTGAGATAATCATGGCATTCACAGGTATCAAAAGAAAGGTCTCAACGAGCGCATTAGAAATACGATTATTATCTTAATGTCTAAGTAAATTAATGTACATATTTTAACTATTAAAAACAAGCAAAACTGAGACTGCGCGCGCTACTTACGGTGAGGCTGTACAATTAATACTTAATATATAACAAAAAGCATGATTAAAATGATACCAACGCGCAATTAATACGAACGATTTTTAATGCGACTCTTCAGAAGAAAAAAAAAACGGAGAAGTATAAAATAAAAAAGGTGCCAGGAGTACCTAAAAAACTATAATGTCATGCGGCCACGTCTCCACCATGACCATTTTTGTAACTATGTCTTGTTTTCTGTCTGAAACATTTTCGTTTTTCCTATTTTTTTATCCATTTGATTTTTCCGTAGTCGGGTAACAGTTTTCCAATCTTTTTTTTTTGTGGACAATGGAATGGGAACTTTCTGGTTACGGAGCTATTGAAGGTCCAAGTTCTTACATACACGAAATCGGTTCATAGACCGATTCCCTGATTTCCGATATCTTGATGGAACTTTTATTTCCCTCACAACTGTTGTGCGTGCGTTTTATTGCGCGCTGCCGTAAACGGCGAATTTTCACAGAATAAATAAAAGCCGTTTCCCAGCAAGAATTTTTGCTCAATCTTACTTACATAGTTCGAATGCGTTCCTAAATAACGGCTATGTGATGTGTTTTTTTGTGTTTACACTTATTGACTATATTTATTAAAAGGGTATGTAGAGGTTTACATATATATTTAAGATAAACAGGCGCTTTATTAAGTTTTTGCCCTTTTTTTTGTCAGCAGAGAGAAATAGGGAAGCTTCAGAAGAATAAAATAAAAAAGACCTCCGTAATGGTAGCCAAATAAAGATCGAGATGAATAAATAAACATTTTATGTCAATAGGAATCTCGAATTATTTGTTGGACATTTTAATAAGGTACTCAAAGCCAAGTTGTAATTTCACTATAATGGCCAATCTTTCATATAATAGTCTCTTTGATGCCTCGACATACAATAATAACATTATTTTTGAAAGAGTATCTAACCGTGGAGTTTCTTGCTGGCTCTCCTCCATAGGAAACGACCAATTGGTACCGTGCGCCTAGCTTCTTACGTTTTATTAGTGCTGACGTTTTATGTTGCTAATAAGGTATACAATTTTTTTTTGTGACGTTGTCGTGTTTCAGATACTTGTGACACGTCCTATTCCCTACACTTTGTGCAAGTTAGAGCAGTGCAGTTATAGATAGATAATGTTAAAGCAATATTTCTTATTCTATTCGACCAGAATCACGAATCCTGCAGAAGGCTACCGAAGGCTGAAATCAATCTTAAATTTATTCAATCGCTGATAGACATGCACAGCCTAAATCATGTCAATCAATCATGGGATTTTGCAGAAGAGTTCCTTATACAGGGTGTTCCCTAAGTCGACGTCAAGCCGGAGTCGGGTCGGGTCATATTAGAACAGATAAATATATAAAAAAACGTTAAACTTTGTAGCGACAGGAGTTAAAAGACCGGCGCAGGCAGTAGTCTCTTAACGGATTAAAAAAAAAATCATCCCCTAAAGTTATTTTTTTCGTCTGTAAATGAATCAGCTAATTGAGGGACTGAGCAGCATGCATGTGGATGCCGCATAGATGGCGTTAGTGTTAACAACATAAGTTATGCGGACGACATGGTGCTGCTTAATCCATCAATCAGTGGGTTGAGAAAACTTTTGGGTATGTATGAAGCTTATGCTGAGGAGCACGGTTTAAAATATAACAGTAAAAAAAGTGAGTATATGGTTTGTTTGGTAACAACAAAAGGCCAAATAGGGTGCCACCCCTTTTTTTAAATGGAGAACAGTTGAACCGTGTTTCTCAGTTCAAGTACCTAGGGCACGTTGTGACTGATACATTATAGGATGACCACGATGTAGAGAGCGAACGGAGGGCACTGTCGGTAAGGGGAAACATGCTGGCACAGAGTCGCTCGTTGTACTTTAGACGTTAAATTGACGCTATTTAAAGCGCACTGTCAAAGTTTTTACACGAGTGGTCTATGGGTTAAGTACACACAAAGTGCCTATAATGCTCTCCGAATACAGTATAATAACATTTTCATGATTTCTACGCAATTATGCCGAAGAAAACCGCGTCAGTCTTGAAAGCTGTGCGTTGGAGTAGAAATGGCATCCTGAAAATGATAGCAGATAGGTTGGACGCGCCTGTGTTCAATCGATTTATCAATCTGCGATAGTAATATGTGATAGGTTGATGAATTAACTTTATTTTTCCACTTTTTATTTTTGTACCTACTAACATATTTTTAAGTTTTTGTAACTGGGCCTTGGTTGTCTGAGAATAAAACATTTTATTTATTTATTTAAAGGAGTCAAATAGGGGATGACATTTTGTTAGGATGTGCGTCTTTTTTTGCTGCTGGAAACCCCCATCGGACAGCTTTTCGTTTATTCAAATTAAGGCTCGGATAAAATAAGTTACTTCCTTAAGCGATCCCGAAATAAACTTTGTGCCCCAAAGGGATAAAAAGTGCCAATAATTTTAATAACATTCCATTTTCATGTAAATGTGAGTAAAAAGCCCGCGGGACGGTGATATTCGGTGGATGAAGTGTTATTCCCCATGCTGTTAAAACCGGTGTTAAAATGGCATCAAATAAATAATTGAACAATATAAACCCTTTGAAGCCCTGATATTTATGTTGGTAGCATGTACCTCTACGTATTAAGATCCAAGTTTTTTTTCAATCTAAGTTACATTATTTTTGAAAGAGCTGTCATAAATTGGGTGAGAATAAAGCCAAACTTAATCATTACGGCTGAAAAACTATTTTATAGGACAATGTCAGGTTTCGGCCTACACAACTTTTAAAATTAAATTCACAAGGACACAAACATTTTACTTACAATAATTTTAATATAAAATTCCACCTTATTAAAAATTATTATTTATTCTCGAGAACTTTTCCAAAAGAAAATCATTTTAATAAGTATGTAATCATTTTAATCAGACAGGCACTTTGTGTAAATTATTTCATAACCACTGCTCTGTGAAGGAAAACATCGTGAGGAAACCGGCATGTCTCAGAACCAAAAATTCGAAGCCATGTGACATCTACCAACCCGCACTGGGCCCACGTGGTGGATGACGGCCCCCTCCCTCTCACAGAGAGGAGGCCTGTGTCCCAGCAGTGGAAACACAACAGGCTCATTATGTATGTACTCTTTACTTTTTATTTACCACCTCACAATTGTCTTTTATTATTTTTTATTTTTTACCTTAATACGTTAATCGTGTTTATTAGAAATATCTATGGTGTATCTATTCATACAAGAAATATTTGAAGAGAGACATCTATAGGTCGAACAGAAGCTATAGAAATGAAAAAGATTTTATTATCTAAGCATCTAATAAAAAAAAAAAAACTTAATACACATAAAAATACTGGCTCTTTCATATTTTGTAACATCCATTAGGTTAGTTTCTACGAAAATACTACGTAGAAACTACTTTCATTGAAGCGGGCGAGGTCATGGCGGCGCGCCTACTTGTCGCGTGGCTTTTATGAATGATTAAAAGAGACCCGAGCCGCGGTGCGGGCGCCGAGCACGTGTGTTCCTACAGTTGCCTCGCCCCCCACCCGCACCGCGCCGCTCGCCGCCTTGATTTCCAGTCTGGCGCGAATCGCATGTTGCACTGCACGCGGCATAACTAACGTGGAACGCATCGCGCTTCGCGCAACAAACGCAACAATGCCGAAATATTCCAACCAGGAGTACCAGAACTTGGTGGACTGCTACAATGCGGGTGGACTTATTTTGCTCTCAGCACAAGCGCCCTTCCTAGGGATCCTAGGAGCTGGACTCAAGGGTCTACATGCCCCCAGCTGCAGACGAAGGCAGGCCTGATCTTACGCCGCTGGACTTCCATGTGTGGGGTAGGAATAGACCTGATTAATGGTAATGACGGCCAGATCATTTCTAGTGCAGAACAACAAAACGTGAATTGTGAACGCTTGTGTACGCAGTGATGGCTAGAGATAGAGACATCATTAAAAGTGCAACGACACATTATTTAACGTGCAACTGCAGGGTGAATATGTACAGTAATTTTGGTGTAAATAGTGTAAATAAAAACTACGTCGTTATGCGGTATGTACATTTTAAATAGTTGTAAATAAGTTGATTCTAATTTTTAAACACGCTTGCCTAATTATTGTTACAATAATTCGTTGCATACCGTATGCAGTGGGATAACTGATTTTCGCGTAAAATAGTCATGTTTCTACTAACAATGTTGTTTACCTACAAAAAGATTGGTCAATAAAACGTATAATCTAACCGTAATGCAGTTATTTTATGGTTACAAAGGTCTTTGCGGTTATTTTACGAAAAACCGTTAACCACTGGGAGGCGAAAAACAGCGTGTACCTACAAAGGCTACAACAGTCCAGTCTACATCTGCCAATTTTGTATTTTAAATTCACATTTATTTTTTATTGTAAGCGATAACTCTGTTATCAAAATAAGACGAGATCGAGTTACGAAGTCTACCTACGTTGGTTTATTGTTAACATCATCACGCCTGCATTCCCCGTAGAGATAGGCAAAGGTGTATTGTCTAATGTTCATTACAGTTCTCCAGTGATATGTTAAACTGAGAGAGACGGCACGCGCCACGTGGCTACAGACGGACGGGCATGACCGCGCCCGCGCCTCTGCCCCGCCGGCGCCGCGTCTTTCGTTCATAGAGCAGGCCGTAAAGGTTTTATGCAAAATATCTCAAGCAGTTTTAAATTATGATAATTGCGTAAAATAAAAATAAACATTTCGAAAAAAAAATATTTTTCGTTTCTATAGCTTCTGTTCGACCTATAGATGTCCCTCTTTATCCACACCATACATTTTGTGACAATGTCCCATCAACTACTTTGTATTAATTGTGGTATAAATCTGTTACGGATGAAACGGAATTTAATTTACGGTCTCTAAAATACATAACCTAAATTTTTTTGCTGCGGTCACAAACGAAATTTGTGGAGCTAGGTTGGTTAATTGTGACAATTATACGGTTATCGTGCAATAGAAGGCAGGTACCTAACTAATTACTGAGTCCTCGGCTTTCACAGAAAACGAGGGTCAGAAAGTTGAAGCTGAATAAATTAGGGACAAATTGGAGAAAAAAAGGGCCGTTTTTGCTCACAGAAAATGTTTTTCGGAAAGCGAAGTACAAATGGCAATTTTTATGCTCAGCTGAACTTGGAATTGTTCACAGACCCGAAGTAATTGCGAATGGTGTAAGTACCTACATTATGACAGCAACTAGTTGCATTTAAATCAAATACTTACTTAGTGTTCAGGATTAGCGGTTTGTACATAGTTTTCTTGAAATAGCAGCAGAAGGTGTTGTAGTGGTTGTTGTTGTTTTAATGACTGCCTTTGACAGGATTAGCGGTCAGGATTAAACAACCATGGCAAATGACATAAAGCATAACTTACCGATATATTTTGTTTTTTTTGGGGAACACTCACCAAGTGTGATAAAAAGATCACTGGAATCGCTTACGGTGCAAAATAGCACTATAAACAAACAAATTTGTGACATAAACGTTGCAGACAGCAGTACTTTAGTACAATAAAGCGTTTCTCGACAGTTTCACATTTCAACTATAGAGCTGATTTATCATGAGAGCCTTTATGTAATGTTTATAGAATAAATCAGTGATAAAACTAGGGCCTTTTTGGGGTTCTGTAAACCTTTACAACACCGTTATAGAACTAATTAGCACGTTCTCAGGACTTTTACAGTAGCAAATTTTGTTAGTTAAGTAACTATTCCTTTTTTCCTGCCTCGTTGGTCTAGTGGTCGCAATCGCTACTGCTGAGCATGAGGTCCTGGGTTCGATTCCCAGGTCGGGCAACGTGTTATTGGGTTTTTCTATTTGGAATTTCTCAGTAGCAGCCCGAAGTCTGGATTTGTGCCCGGTTGATGGCAATAGGCTCGCCCCCTATTACATGGGACTTAAACATAACTGGCGAAATGTGGGTGTACTATAGGTACACCTCTGCCCAACCCTTCGGGGAAACCAGGCGTGATGTCATGTTATGTTATGCTATTCCTTTTTTAATTTCCAACCAATCGCACAAAGATCGCCAACGAAGACACGATTCTATGAAGGAACTCCCGCCAAAAGGAATTTAATTTGCAAATAGAAAATACCGAAACCAAATAGCATCGTTCGTGGGATAGATAATAAACAAAATGCTGACAGCGCTGAGTCATACAATCGATCAGAAGTTCTAATATTTGGTCGGAGACGATAGTTTTTGCCGCAGCGTGACTCTTCAATATTGGACGCATAGCATGAACTGATGAATGCTCTGCTCCAAAAGTATCTGAACCCTCTTCAGGTTAAATTCATCCGCAACCACTCATTTAAGGAAGTTTACATATTCATCTGTCATCAATAGCCAACTGGAAAACTTTCAATATGATGAATTAGAATTTCGGAAATCAAAGCATTCAATTTGTAAGTGGCACAAATTGGCATCCTTACCATCCGTACATTTTCTGATCCATTTGGATTTTTTTTCATTAGATACTTTCTATAAGAGCAAATACGGTGAACAGCAACGCGTAAACACCACGTCATTCGCCAATCAGGAGCTAGCGACATAACGCGACGTGACAATCGTCCAAACAGACGTGTTTTTTCCCGGTCACCATACAATCTCGTTGTCTCTAGAAGAAGTTCTAAGATATTCATCACTCCATATTTATAAACTTTTCCCTAGTTGCTGACTTGTCTGTCCTGTCTACCAAAAATATTCTGCCAATAAAATTATACGAGAGATTTTGTCTGGCTTTTGGCTCAAATTTTCTTTTTATCTGATCCGGTAGTAAAAAAGTGATTCCTATGTTTTTGTGATGAGAGAAAAATTTTTATAACACATGCTAAAGTTTTTTATACATAGAGTAGATCGAAGATTTACATGCCAATGCGCATACTTTAGTACTCATTATATATCGTTTTGCGTTCGATCTATTCCGGAATTTTGATAAACTCTCGACGATATATGTCATGCGCTTCAAAGATTTTTTTGCAAACAACTCGTGTGAATGCAATTCTTTAGGCTGAAATTGGACCACCAATTTCTCCTTGTAAAAATTAGATTTCGAGGGCAAAGAACTTAACTACATCTACTGTGATATATCGTACAATCAACTGAGTCTTTTGCGGTCGACACTAAGATCTCTCGCAAGTTGACACTTGCCTATGATATCTTAGAGTTCCTAAAAGTCATCAGTCAACCGTAGGCACATCTGACTGGTCCCAATCTTCCAGTGCGTAGTCATCGGCTCCAAAGATAATCACGATTACTATTGGCCCTTGAGAATTTATCTTGTCTTAATGACTCTTAACTAATATTACAGATAATATAATACTACGCTCATACTAAAAAGATAAAATATCAGATTTTTGTATTATTGTTTGTTATGCTTTCACGCTAAAACGGCTGAACGGATGTAGGTGAAATTTGGCACTGGATACTGGATACTTTCTATCTCTAAATTCTCACGGGATTAACACATATGCGGGTGAAAACGAGGGGCGTAGCTAGTAGTATATACACTTGGGAGCAAATAAATCGAGCCACTACCTTTTTTTGGGAATATGGAACGTATCAATTCGAACTATATATCGCCTAAAAGTTATGTTAATAACCTTAACAATGAGGGTAAATTATTGAATAATAACCTTATTGAATGATAAATTATTGGCTCTGCAAGAAAAATGGTAATTTTGATAGAAAATTTAGTAGGGCTAAAACAGTCCATAAAAACAATAAAAAACAAAATTATTGCAAAAAAAATATTCTTAATAACTGGTATTACCCCCCCGTGCCCTGATGCATTCTTGTAGCCTATTAGTCATCGATCTGATCAGAGTTACGATGACATATTGTGGTATGTTCTCCCACTCTTCAAGCACAGCGACTTTAAGCTCGGGAATGGATGAAACAGTGGGAACCCTGGCTCGGACTCTCCGTTTTAGCTCGTCCCATAGGTGTTCGATCGGGTTCAAATCGGGACTTCGTGCTGGCCATACCATTTGTTGAATCCCGATCGCAGACAAGTATTCCGTAACGATCTGCGCGGTATGAGGTCTCGCATTGTCATGCATAAACAAGAAATTTTCTCCGACAAAACCAGCATACGGCATTACGTGGTCTTCAAGAATGTCAGTTATGTATCGGTCAGCTGTTAATCCACGTCTACCACTGCCATCGTTGGCGGGGTCGACGAAGACAAGTTCCGTTTTTCCGTCTAGAGAAATTCCTCCCCACACCATACAAGAACCACCACCAAAACTCACAGTTTCTCGAATGCAACATTGGGCAAATCTTTCACCAGGACGTCTATACACTCGGTTTCTCCCGTCATTGCTAAAAAGACAGATTCTTGACTCGTCAGAAAACAAAACTGACCTCCAGTCTTCTAACGTCCAATTAATGTGTTCTCGAGCAAACTCCAAGCGAGATCGGCGATGAGCTACAGTCAATTTTGGGCCAGTTGCTGGTTTGTGTGATGTTAAATTTCGTTCCTTTAGTCTTCGTCTCACTGTCCACCTACTGATTGCGACACCTCGAACGTCACGTAACGCTTGCTGTAGCTGAACAGCATTAAGTCCACGGTCGCGCAACGAATTGGTTGCAATAAAGCGGTCGTCACGTTCTGTTGTTGCCCGTGGTCGGCCAGTTCCAGGTCGCCGAACAAAAGCACCAGTCTCCAGATACCTGCGGTATACCCGCTGTACCTTTGAACGACTCAAATGAAGTCTGCGTGCCACTTCACGTTGTCCGTGTCCAACCTCAAGTAAAGCTACAACTTGGGCAGCTTCCGTCGGTGTAGTATCCATTTTATCAGGTTATTTTGATTACACAGACACAGATAAAGACAACAATAACAAGTAATATGGGTATGATTAACAAAAACCTCAAATTTAATCTTTTCTTAACAGAGTACAATAAAAATGCCATAAGCAAATTAAATGCGATAATTTTATTCTACCCTTTAAACTTTAATTAAAATGAAATTTTGACAACTAACTACCCTCATTGTAAAGGTTATTAAATACCCTTTTAGGCGATATATGTTTCGAATCGATGCGTTCCATAATACCAAAAATAATAACCATAATGCGTGAAAAAGGAAGTGGCTCGATTTATTTGCTCCCAAGTGTATTATAATAAGTCATATTCTCAAAAAATTTACAGAAAGTGTTAAAGAAAAGTCAATGTATTAACTAATCTTGTCAATATCTTAAGTCAATAACATACGTTATTGAAAAGCCACGATATCTAATAATCCTTTCACATTTTCATTGACTTTCTATTCTCCAACAAACTCAAATAAAGCCAGCAGAGATTGATGAGCGTTTACACTGCTTACTTGTCCATAAGATAACTTTGAAGTCTGAACTATTATCCCAACTATGGTCATTGTACGAGCACAAGTTGAATTTGATGTAACACATCTTTTGGATATCACATTCATACAGATTATGCATGGCAAACAATTCTAAAACCTTTTGAATTCACGCTTATTTCCAGGCATAAACTACACGTTTATTGGATAACGTTTTGTAATCGAAGAAAATAATGTTATTACAAGACATCCATTTATTAATTATGGGATTTATTTCACTTGATATTCGGGGGATTGAGTCTACGTGAAATTTAAAAGCAAATACCTAATTGATGCAGTGCGCGACAAAATCCCGACGAGAAATTTTTACTTAGGCTCGAACGTGGACTACTAAGGAATGGATCATTCATATATTATGCGAGAATACTGTTTATAATTTTCTGTCCACCTAGTATCTACATCAGCACAGCACTATGGTCACTTCATACATTGATACAGTCCGCGAGACCTAAGTTGAGCTTTGCATTTGAGCGAGTGATTACCAATCGCACCAATGTGGTCGCGCGATGATCACGCGACACAACGCCTAAGGCCGATTGTCCGATTGCCAAGCCAAGGACCCGTCGCTATGTGCACTCACACAAGTGCAAAGCTCAACTTAGGCCTCGCGGACTGTTTCGTTTTAACTCCGTACCAACAGAGGTACGCCCAGGGTTAACGGGTGGGTCTGCAGTGATCCGGCACCAATGATATTGAAGCTGCTGAACCACTTATACGATGACCCGTTCCGGTAAAAGCTGTCCCGCGCCGTTACATTTATGGAAACATCTAAAAACGATCACTGTAGTCATTTCAAACAGACCGCATAAGTTTCACGGTAATAGCGTTTTGGACGCTTCCCATTGCAAACCATTAGCATTTCATTTATCTCCACTTCCTCAAGTCAGGGTCGTGGAAAGGTTGGCAAAGGAAGTCTCCGATATAGACTTGAATTTTTCAAGTAATATGTATAAAGTACCCCCGACTTGATGTAGGTCGTGGGTTCGAACCCAGGCAGGTGCTTTACTTTGTGTCAATAATAAGCATCTACACTGCTCTCACAACGGTGAAGGAAAACATCGTGGGTAACCAGCATATCCTAGAACGAAAAATTCGAAGACCCGCACTGGGCCCGCATGGTAGATTACAGACAACTCCCTCTAGAAGAGTTAAAGCCTGTGTCCTAGCAGTGGGAACATGATAGTCTGATTATGATACCTATTTCCTAACGCAAATGAAAATTTTCAAAGTTTAGACAGCAGCTTCGCTTCCTTATTGGTGATATTCATCAGAAAGGTCAGGTGTAGTACTCGAAACTGACGTGCGTGTGTGACCAGCACCCTAATAGCAAAATACGAGTACAATAAGGATGATGACAATTTTTTAATATTTGTCTTAAATAAATGTTTGTTTCGAAATAGTGCAAACAATGTAAAAAAAGTGGTAAAGCTTTAAAATTGTCAAGTTATAAACGTTTTAAAGTCAGTGTTAGATAAGGACAGCACTATCGTAGAAGAGACGTCACGACTTTGTAACAAGGTGTGACAAGTTTGTTGTTTGTGACAAGGACGGGAATAATCCCCTCAAAAACTTTTAAAGCGTGTACCTTCTTCATATTTACATCGACTTAACAGATTTTTTCAATTATCTCATTTTTACTATGCCTTCTTTGAAGTGACGTTATTTTTTCGAATATTAAAAATATTTGAAAAAAAAATATCCCAGGATTTTTAAGAAAATTCCTAATCCATTGCTTTAAATTTGAAAATGCAGGTTGAAAAATTCGTCTGATCAAGAACGTAAATAACACAAAAAATCGTCTGATCAACTACGAAAATAACACGAAAAGTTCGTCTGATCAACTACGTATATAACACAATGAACGTGGTTGAACCATGAAAATGAAAGTCATTGTGATCAATTGCCATTTTACGCAATTACCTCGCATATAATGAAGGTCAACGAAGCAAAAGGAGTATAGATCTAGTGATCGCAGATAGCGTTCAGTAGTTTCTGCAAACCCACATGGGAAAAAGGCATGTATGTGAATACATCACGACGAGTTATGCCGTTTCGTTTAATTCAATAGCTATACGGAGTCGGACATATTTTATTACATTCCTCGGATCGTAAACGTCCACAACAATTTGACTTGGAAACCACATGCCGATGACGTATGTAAGAAGTTAAATAAAGCAGCCTACGTACTGTATAACCTAGCACATAAAGTTAGCACTGATACACTTCTACTCGCCTATCATGGGTTGGTTGCTTCAGTGTTAAGATTTGGAATCATATTTTGGGGTAACTGTAGTGAGAGGGAGGAGATTTTTAAGGCCCAGAAACGGTGTATTAGGTCTTTGTCAAAACTTAAAAGCACAGACAGCTGTGAACCTCTGTTTCGGTCTCTGAAGATACTGACTTTTCCATGTTTGTACATATTGGAGGTGGCAATTTTTGTAAAGTCTAATGTTAACTTATGTTCGTCATTGGCGAACTTAAGAACACGTAGTTGCCCCTTGAGATCCCAATACAAGAACTTACTACATTCGGGTAATTACAAAACAGCACTGTTAAGGAAAAGTATTATGACAATGGGACCTGTCATTTATTCTTTAAACATTTTTAAATCTAAGGTAACTGCTTTACTTTTAGGCAAATGTTATTACTCAGTGAAAGACTTTCTTAATGATACGAGTTTTTCCTGATTATGACTGTAATAATTAATTGCAATTTTGACCATGTACCTGACTATATATACTTCACTATAATTTCTAATCGATTGACATTATTTTGTTTATATATTTTAATTAGTGCAATAATTTGCACGACGTAAGTGGACCCTGTTTTTTTGACATTCATTTTGTTTTAATAATATTTAATGTAACAATTTGCACGCCGTAAGGTAGACTGTAGCCGATCTCATTATTATACAACATCTTATATCTGTACCTACATTCATAGCAAATAAAATTTTGATTCTGATTCTGATTCTAATTCTAAATATGTCCACCCATGGTTCCGAAGGGAAATTCCATAACGTCACCCATTTGTTTTTATTAGAAACCGATTCTTAACACTTTGGAAGAGGATATCATGATCTTTGCTTTGCTAGGAAACCAAACGGTTTTAGATTGAGATGGTTTGATTTAAAAGAGTGTTCATGGAGTTTCTTGCCCGTTATTCTCCAACAGAAACTACTACGCTTTGGAATGGGCAACAAGCTTCACCTTTCTGACTGACAAACTCCTTGACAATTCAAAAACTGTGCTCTAAAAATGGATTTAAATTAATGTTTTGAGTTTCGAGTGCTAAATCTCTTCTGGTAAGACACGCAAAATACGTGAAACAATTTCACGAATTTCGTATAACATTAAACGAATGCCATCGGCAAAAAACGGATGCCATCTGCAACCCTCTGGGAAATCATCGAATAGATCCTTATTGCTCGCGAACTCTTTTAATATAACTACAAAAATCTCATAATTCTTCAACTCGTTTTTATTTTGACATTTATTACAACTTGGAAGGATAAACGACCTTTCTGAACCCCTAAAAAAACAAATAACTGGTGTTTCATCTCTTTTCTCTTAAATTCTCATTAATTAGAGTGACCGGCTACATTTCCTGCACTTCGCCTTAAATCTTCGTTACTTAGCAAATACTTTGTTACTTAGCTTTCTTTTTATGAGACAGCTCTTCAAGAGAAGATGCGTGTCTTTGCAAGGTTTTGTGGAATAAATCAAAGATAAAATCATTTTTAATTAAGGTGATTTACACCGAGAGTAAATAAGTGGAAACGCAGGGATGGGACGCCCTAGGAGGACATATAGTGACCTTATTGTTGATGTTCTTCAGAAAGGTCATGTGCGTAGCACTCGCAACCGGCGCGCGTGAACGAACGTAAACGAGGCAAAAGGAGTATGTAAGGATCGTAGCAGGTGGCGTTCTGTGGTTTCTGCCTACCCCCATGGAAAGAAAGCGTGAGTGTTTATTTATGTATGTGATTTACACCGTCTAATCTTGTTGGACTAGTATGTTGGCGTCTTAATTAGCAAGTGCTACGGCCGTCCACGGTTTGTTCCCGGGACCCGGCAGCTAAGGGTCTTATTATTAATAAACTAACTGACCTGACATGTACCGGGCAAATCAAAACTTTCCCTAAAGACCAACGAACAGCTTTTTTAATTTTTTTGCTTTTATAGATTTTAAGTCATAAACGTAGGCACAGATAATATAATACTACGTACAGATACCCAATCTCGTACAAAGAAATGACACCTCCTTAAGTCTGGGTATTGAGCTGGCTATTTTTCTTCGTGCAATTTATCAACAGATGGCATCATCAGCGACTCACTAATTGCCAGAGACTGTAGTTTGACAACGCCAATGTTGGCATCCAATGTTGGCATCGACAGCCAATGTTGGCATCACCCTGCGACAAAACCCCTAAGCAACACTACTTCCAAAAGCACTACAACATTGTTCTCTCAGAAAAACAGTGTGACTACTCAAGCCCGAATGAGGAACACAGTGACACTGCAATGGATAAAAGGACACAGTGGATCGCTAGGCAACGACGCAGCTGACGAACTAGCCAGAAGAGCATCCAGCACGTCGGCATGCGGGCCTGAACCCATCATACCCATCCCCTTCAACCAGATAAGCAGGTGGCTGCAATTGCTCACTAATTGCCGGAAACTGTAGTTTTACAACGCCAACTAGGAGTTGACCCACTTTTAAAACGTTTTTTGCAATTCTTATATATAAAGTTTTAGTCCCCGGGTACAGAAAAACATGTTAATAGTTTTATTTTATATTTCTATGTAAAGTAAAGTAAAGTATTAAAAAAATTGGTTTGATTCGTATTAGTAACAATAAGGGTTACTGTGATGACAGGACAAATTGAGTAAAACGCCATCTATTGCAAACAAAATGTTTAACAGATGGCAAGACTAATTATAATTTGTTCGAGTTGAGACCTCATGACGTAGGTATAAGTTATAAGTTACACTTCTAAACTTTTCACGCAATAAAAACAAAGTTCTTAATATATTATTATAGGTTAGGTTAGGTTAGAAAGAGACAAAAGGGGAGGCAAATGGAGTATGTAAGGATCGTAGCAGGTGGCGTTCTGTAGTGTCTGCCTACCCCGTGGGAAGAAGTACCCCGTGAGTTTATATATATAGGTTAGGTACAAACATACTTAAACTAATGCTTTCTTCCCTTGGGGGTAGGCAGAAACTACAGAACGCCACATGCTACGATCCTTACATACTCATTTTGCTTCGTTTACGTTCATACATCCGCCAGGTAATTGCGTTACACAGTATCAGTAGCAATCGCTTTCAATTTTGAGAGTTCAACAACATTAATTAAAAGTTAAAAATATGTCTGCACAACAACTAGTATAACGCAATATACAAGTTGTTGTGCAGACATATTTTTCGAACATATGAAGCAATGGATTAGCCCTCAAAATTATTCAGATTATGATTTATAGTTTGTTACGCAATGCGGCTGCTAGCCGGTTGGGTGTACTCCGCACCTGAGTTATACCTACATAAATCGTCCTGCGAGCGTCGCAAGTACCTACCTAAATCTTCAGCGAAAGCAATAAACTGTAAACGCAACGATGTGTGATTTTATATGCGCGTTCGAAGCTTTGCGAGGTTGACAAAGAGGGTACACAATAAAGTTACTGGGTTACTTTAAAGACATTTCTGTTCTTTTATTCTGTAACTAATTTCTGCCCGTGACTTTGTTGATCTCCGAAATGTCTTGTTACCCAACCCGCGTTCTTTATATCATTTTTTGTGTCTGCTCGGCTCCTCAGGGTCCTCACATGATGTATAGTAGCCTATAGCCGTCCTCAAGAATTTTTCCATCAAATGCAAAAAAAGACGAATAGTTCCAGAGATTAGCGTTAATACAAACAAAAAAAAATACAACTCTTTGGCTTTATTATTGAATAGTATAGATGACGAAATACTGTAAAAGTCAAATACTTTTTAATGAGTAGGCAACCGTGGAGTTTCTTGCCGGCTCTTCTCCATAGAAAACGACCTATTGGAACCGTGCACCTAGTTTCTGACGTGTCATAAGTGCCTGTGCAGGTTTATGTGGAGTACAATATTTTGATTTTGATTTCTTGCAGGAATTGTAGACTCATAATCAAGCTTAGGGCTTAATTATTATTATTGCTAAGGGTGCTACAGGACCTAAACGCAAGTTTTATACCTTAAAGTATATGATCCACTGCAGTAAACAAAATTAGAAAAATACAAGATATTCTTCAGGATATATGCTACACAGTTAGATAGTGACAGTATTAAACCAAATTTTAGTGGTTTTTAGTCTAGTTTAGAGGCATTTGTAACAAAATTTACAAAAACAACTAAAATTTGGTTTAATCCTGTTTATCGACGATTTTCCATTCTGAAATTGACTAAAGTGACACAACTTAACTATATTTTGGTTTGACAGAACTAAGATGGCACTGAGTTATTAGTTTAGTGAAAATAGTAATTTTGCTATTCTGAATTTGACGTTTTTCAACTACAATTATGATTGTCTAACTAAATCTGAACATGAATCTGACTATTTTTAATCGCGATTATAAAGGTGTGGAATCAAATTAGTTTTCGTGAACTAAAATTCACACCAACACCTCGACTTCAGACTTTCAAAAACAGTACTGTATCATAACAGTATCATATCTTTTTTTTTCTTTTGTCCTATCGCAAAAATAATGAAAATTTCGACCACCTATAGGAAACTCTTAAACCCCTGAAACTGAACATGTAGATAATATTTTATTATATTTTCCATGCAAAAAGTAAAAACTTCCATATAAAACACGTCGGGGCTGCCCCCCATGCGCGCCTCCGGCTCTAACAAAAATTCACGAGGTAGGGCAAACACGTTGCGAAGCCAAAAGAAAAAAAAAAAACCAAATGGACTCGCAATTGTCAAATTCTATTTTAGTTGTGTCAAAATTATTTTTAAATTTAGAGCTTTTTTGATGCAGAATAGCTTTAAGATTCTCATAATCTTAGTAAGGAATTTTAGTTCGGTGTACAAAAAAATGGTCACCAGTGTGTTCAAAACGCACCTACAATTAATACGATAGAAAAAAAAGACGAAGACCTCAAAAAAATTCTTTTAACGATTACAAACCATAATAATATACTTACCTGCAATCATTCTAATGTTTTGTCATATTATTCTACAAGCAACATACGAGTATTAACGTACGTTTTGGTCCAATCAATAATTTTTTCGTAAAAAGACAGTTGCTTAATTTTTTGCAATAAATTACCAGCGTTGTGTCATCGCGCTTCTCTTTTTTTTCGATGCAGTCTGACAGTGACTGCGCTTTAGCTCTTGTCAGCCTCTTAAAACAACGATATAAAGTGGAATGACTGCAAAAAAATTGAAGTCATTCCACTTCATAACGTCGTTGATAAGCGTAAAAATCAGCGTTAGTCGACATTCGTACGGACGTAATAATATCGTGGCGGGATTTTTTTCGCGCACTTTATCTTCAACGCACTGCTTAAAGCAGAGAGTTGAAAATTCAACAGTGTGTTTTTCTACGCGTTGTGACACGACGAGATGCACTCTATTAGATTCTCTATGCTTGGTTCGACACCGAGAGTTGAAAATCCAGTCCCTGGGATCGAGGGCTTACAGAGTGAGGAAACCGGCATGTTCTAGAACCGAAAATTCAAATAGGTACATACTTAAATCCACCAACCCGCACTAATTAACCTCGTGGTGGATTACGGCCCACAGAGTCTCTCTCACAGAGAGGAGGACTGTGTGTGTGTCCCAGCAATGGGAACACTAACTGATTATGCTCATGCTATGCTTCAGCGCAAAAAGTAGATCCGAAAAACATACCAAAAAATATGCACATTGAATACTAGTCAGATTCCTTTGCTTCTTCGTTACGAAATTGGTAGGAAAGCACAAACGGTCGATACGCTTCCGTACCGAATCAAACATCAATCAAAGGGGCCTCTAGAGACTTCACAAATCTGCCTTTTTAGAAGTAAAAAAGTTTAAATTAAAAAAATATTAGTTTAAATCAAATAGACGATCCCGTTTCTTCCGACAAGTATTCGCTAACGGGGGCAAATGAGTACTTAATTGTGAAAATGTGCCTTTTTCGATTCAACAACCTGACAAATATTTGTGAATAGCTATGCAGGTAGGTATTACGACAGTTCTTTTAATCAGTGTCAGATTAACAAGTCACGGCAAACAACACTGTTTGCGGTTTCCATTCTAGTTGCAGACTCATTTGGGTAAAACACCGAACGAGATAATGAGTGGTTTCCCTTTCGTGAAAAAGTTCAGCTACAAACTTGTTTTTGTTCTACGAAATTATTTAACAAGGCGTGACGTATGTATGTTATGTTGAAATTATTTAATTGGATAACTTTTCTTAAAACAAAACACCTTTTTGGGGTCAAGTTTGGGAAGCTCTCTCTCTCTGAAGTAAATCACTGTACTTACCCCCATCCCCATCCCATTTATACATGTGGAAGCTTGTTATTAGCAAAGTACAATGTAGCTTCGATACTTCAGAACTGACGAGAAGATGCATCACTAATACGACAATTTGCATTCAAGTCTTTTCCCTAGCATCCGATTTTGGCGCGGTCGTAAATAGAGCCATTTTAGCATAAGAATTTTACGAGCAGATTTGTCGTAATCAACTTCGGTTTTTCCAATTAAGTACATTTATGACAGTTTCTTCTTTAAAACATTGTAGATACATTATTCAATAGTATTATGAGTTTAAGAAATAGCTTCTACCTAATTTAACAAGCCAGTATTGTCCCTCTCCCTTTTCCATAGTGTTTGACAATAAGAAACTGTCAATTTCAAATTCAGAATTCAGGCATTCAAAATTCTCCCCATAGGTACCGTATTAAGTAGGTAGTTGCATTACGAACACAGAAAAAACAAAACAAGTTAAAACATCTTACTGGAGGTAGTCTTAATACATTATGTATGAACGTGTTCGCGTAATTTTTCCATCGTGACCCAAATATGAGTGAAAAAATAAAGATAGTATTTCGCAACTGTTAAGAGGAAAAGTAAAAGATTATGGGAAAGAATCTTTTGTTTCCGACCATAGTAAAATCCGAGTGATTGCCCGGGTCAGTAACAACCGGGCTAAAAGAATGTATGAAAATATATGCAGGTAGAAAGTACACAAAAAGTTTGTCAATCACACAGGAACCAAAAACAGGTACACAATAATTATGCAAAATACTACATACTCTATCCTCAGAATTTACAGCATTATAACACAATGAAATCAATAATTATCCTATTCAGCTGAATGGATTGGTAGTCAGCAAAATATTGAAGGAAAGTCTGGAAAATATTACGTTCATTGTGGACAATTTATATTCCCGAATATATCGATTTGTAATAAGTGGAAAACTCACCGAAAACAATTTGGTTGTAATTATTATCCGACCGGACACCTTCGAAGAACAATCAATTTTAAGTTTACACGCAAAATTAAATGCAACCACTGTCAAATTCCTGTGAGTTTAACTAGATTTTATTCATTTTATTATTTTGTTTGACGCGATCACGGCTCGCGTGCGTATCGCGTGAGCCCTGGCACGGTACTGTTGAAATGGCGGGAATCCTGTCATGCGCCCTGGGAAATCGATGCCGAATACCCGAAATTCATGCGTTATCTGTGGCCCTTACCACGTTTCGAAAATTTCGTGTGTTCAGCTGTTTTTCCAAATTTTGTGTCACGTTCTGTCTGTTTGCCTAAGGGATTAGGATTTGTTCGACGAGGCAGATAAAATAAAAAGATGATAAAGATGCAAGCCAGTCGGTTTAGTGCGGTAGAAATTTTTCAAACTTTGGTGAAACTTTGACGTGGATTATGGTTTTGTTGCAAGCTTTTTCCCGTTCGGTATTTGTGAAACTGAATAAGTTGAGTGTACATGTCTTTGATCGGGATTATTGAAATACTTTCTGACGTTTAGTATGATACAGTTAGAGCTACAGTTATAAATTTTAAGCCCGAGTTAACTTTATTAATGATTTAGAGACACCACAATTTCCTAAAAAATAACAGCCACATTTTTAACTAACTATGTAATGGAATCTAAGGTAACTAATTTAACCATCTTCCAAGGGTCGTACCGTAATGAAAATTGGCAGCTGTATGTAGTTCTGATGACAATACAATAATATGGTTCGGTCGAACTGATCTGATGATGGAGCCGGAAGATATGAACTGGAACTTCATGATGGAAAATCGTATCATAGCTGTTTTGGATTTCTTAGAAAAGTCTTGTAATGAAATTTGACCATGATAAGGTTTCAAGGTCTGATTATGAAGCCGGATTGATAGGCACTGGCATTCCATGATTGAATATCGTATTATAGTCGTGTTTGCACTTGTGAGAAACTCCACGTAATGGACTTTGAACACGATGAGGTTTCAAGGTTATAACAAACCTATTAGATATTATTATTGAATAGTGTAAATATTGACATAGGTGCCAGTATAAAATGTATATATGGAGAGTGTAAATATAATAATATTGATATATCTATAAACGATGTAAATAGGGTAGTAGGTTGTTAAAGATCCCACATGAGCCAAGGTGAGAAACGTGCCGAGGACTGAATGGAATGAGGGTGGTTAATATCATGTCGCTAGCGTCAAGTGTAAATATTGAGTGTAAAAGATCCCAGCCAAGCCAAGGTGAGAAACGTGCCGAGGGCTGAATGGCATGAGGGTGGTTAATAATATCATGGCGCTAGCGTCACCTTAGGGAACCGGGCGAAACCCTGTTGTAAATAGCCTTGTCCCTCTACATGGACCTCTGGGGGGATCGACCGTTAAATTGTTCACTACTCGTGGGAATAATATAGCAAAAACTGCAAAAAAAGAAACAGCAACACAAAGAAAACGGACTCTACAAAAAAAGGAAAAGCGCTAACAAAAAACCTTAAAACTCAGTGAAAACGAAAAATCTCAACAAAAACACCAATCAAAAACGTATATGAAACAGTATAGAGCTAGAGAGACACCAGATCAACAAAAAAAAAACGATTAGAAGGTTTAAGACAATACGAATCTCAAGTTGGCGCATCTCAACCACAAGAAGAGCGAGAGGCCCGTCTTCAGTAGGACTTGTGTCAGAAAAAAAAATTGTATGTCAGAAGAAGAACGGGCCGTGTGACTTCAATATTTGCAAGAACACTTCAATCAAATCAAGAGCTTTGGAAACGGACGAAGAGCGTAATATACGGTTGCGGCACTTACGTGAGCATAATGCTGCTACCAGAGCTGCACAAAGAGCTAGAGGTAGTATTTTTTGAGAAAAACATTTATGTGTTTAGTGACAAAGTGTGTGAAATTTGTAGAAAGCGATGCTATCAGCATCGAGTCCCGATGGAAATTTTTGATGGAAAATGCACCATATTTACCTGACGAACTGAAGCAGAAATGAACGATAATTTTGTTTAATCGTTGCTAAAATCACTTAGTGGTCTCCAGATTGAAGAGCTAGATTGTTCTAAGCTGACGAATAAAACAAAATGCAATACAGACGCACTAGCGGAGATGGAGAGGATGTGGGCTCATTCGTCTACTTAAAATAAATGTATAAATGTTAAAATATTTCGTTATCAAAGACCAAAAAGTATAAGATAATTTAATAGTAAAAAAAATACTAGAAAAACACGCTTTTATAAACCAAAATCAAAATCAAAAGTCATTTATTCAAATTAGGCTGAGAATCAGCACTTTTCGAACGTCAATATTACATAAGACAGTCCCCAAAAACGCCCGCCCTTCACCACTTCCTAGTGCTTTAGCTGGGAAGAAGAAGTGGCGCAACAAACTCCCCAGCAGCACAGCTGTCTGTTCGGTTAGAAGAACTGGATTCTAAACAATTGCAAGTAATTACCAAAACATTAAATTAATTGCCATACGTCAGCTAGCCACGCCAATACCAAAAAAAGAAAACAAAATTGAATGTAAATAAAGCTTAATACATAAATAAAAGCCTCCAGGCCTAAAGGGCATGGCAGCTTACATATGCAATACTGGAATTATTATACAAACAAATAAAATAAATAAATGATAAACTAGGACCATCAAAGTAAAATAAATTAACAGAACAATTACTGTAACAATAATAAAACCATAGTTAGACGACCAGTCATTACAAAATAATTGACTTAAACCGTCAAAAAAAAAAAAAAAATATGAACTCTTATACCCTGTCAGCAGTTAAGCTGATTCTGGAGAAAGAACACGAACATTGTCTTGAGTTAATCACAGCGACCAACAGTTCTTATCGTTTAGTAGTCGTTAATGGAATAATATGCCTTTGAACAAAGGTTGGATTTAACTTGAGCCTTAAACGCATTAAAAGGTAAATCTAGTAAAGAAGAGCAACTTGTGAGTAACTTGTTATAAAAGGTTATACCAAGCCCAACAAATGAGTTATGGACCTTATGAAACCGGTGAAAGGGAGTACGTAGTTTGTTCTTATTTCTAGTATTAACATTGTGAAAATCACTGTTTTTAGTGTATAAGTGTAAATTTTGCCAAATTTATAAAATGTTGGCGAAAATGAATTGAGATGCCACCGTGAGAATACCAATATCTTTAAAAAAATCTCTAAGAGAAACACTGGCTCCTAGCTGATAAATTGCTCGGACAGCTCGTTTTTGAAGGACGAATATCAGCGGCTTTGCCCCATTGCAGAATACCGTAGGACATAACGATGTGGAAATAACTAAAATAGACTAACCGAGCTGTATCAACGTCAGTGTATTGTCTTACTTTCCTGACGGCGGCGCAGGCGGCTGAACTGAGCCCCCCTGCTAGGCTAGATATGTGTGGGCCCCACTGAAGTTTGGCATCTACTGTTATGCCCAGAAAAACTGCCGAGTCTACAGTTTCAAGCAGCTCTTTATCTAAGACGATGTTGGGTCCTAGATTTCTAACATTCGGTAAGACGAACTTCACACATTTCGGTTTCTTGGCATTGAGAACTAGGTTATTTGACGTAAACCAATCCGTAACCATTGAGAATGCACTGTTTACGTCGTCAAAATCTTGTCATTTCCTGTCTATTTTAAAAATAAGAGAGGTATCATCTGCAAACAGTACAACGTCATAGATATCATTTAAATAGAATGGTAAGTCATTGATATACACTAAGAACAAGAATGGACCCAGTATTGAGCCTTGAGGTACACCTAACTGAACTGGTAGCTCGGTAGATTTCACACCATCGACTTCTACACATTGGAACCTATTATGTAAATAAGAATTTATTACGTTGAGAGCTTCGTTTTGGACACCGTAATGACGTAGTTTACGCAAAAGCGTGTCATGGCGCACGCAATCAAAGGCTTTAGAGAGATCACAGAAAACTCCAATAGCATTTTGCGATTTCTCCCATGCATTAAATATGTGTTTCAGCAGAGCAACACCCGTATCTGTAGTCGAACGTCCTTTTGTAAAGCCTATGTCTTAGCAACTGATAAAGTATTAACTTTTCAAATATTTTGCTAAATACTGGTAAGATAGAAATTGGCCTAAAATTGCTAATGATATTTTTATTACCAGATTTAAATAATGGTATGACTTTACTACTATTCATGAGGTCAGGAAAAGTTCCTAGATCAACACATTTATTAAAAGTAATAGCTAGATAGGGGGCTACGATGTCTATTACATTACTTAAAAGTTTAATGGAGATGCCCCAGTTATCAATGTGTTTTTAGACTTAAGAGTGTTAAAGACGTTAATTACATCACTAGGCGTTACATGTTCGAAGCTAAATAAGCGAGTACATTTTGGCACACTACTATTCAAAAGGTTCTCAGCTTTAGACGGGGACGAATTTCAGGAGCAAGTCGTAGATATTGGCAAAAAACTCATTAAATGCCTCAGCTACGTCGGCTGCCTTACTAACTAATTTGTTATCGACCACAATATCAAATTGATTTTCTTGTTTAACCGACTTACCCGTTTCATTGTTAATAATTTTCCAAGTGGTTTTTACTTAAGTACTGGATTTTTTAATTGAATCGCTTAAGAATTTTGATTAAGCAATAGCACAAATCTTTTTAAATAATTTTGAATATATTTTTACATACTCTAGGAAAGGAGTATCAAACCTGTATTTTTTCAAACCAAATGCACGTAAAAACAAAAATTAAATTATGGATCGTTCAAGTTGTCTTTATTTCTGGGCAAAAGTGTAAACTATGTGCTTTTAATTATAATATTTGATTGTAAAAGCGTGGGGCGCTGGAACAGGAAATACTTTCTTGTTCGAATTTTTGATTCTAAGACACCATACACCTTGTTTTCGTTCAGTTTTGAGAGCAGTGGTGATGGAATAAATAACACAAAGTAAAGCACCTGCTTGGGTTCGAACCCACGGACTATGTATATGTATCTAGTAACGGCTCCTGAAAAAATTCGCGATGCGACAGCGCAACACAAAGGCACCGGTCTTCGCGCGACACGCGGTGGCTTTGTGAACGAGCCTTAAGTCGGGGCCGATATCACTGGGAAACCACTGATCTGACTCAAAAAATATCAATTGTCAAATATCAATCGAACATAGGTTTGCAAAGCAGTCGTCAAACCATTAAGCCATTTGCTTTGTTGAAAGTTGACTTAAATAGCCGTTCTTATTTATTGGCATGATTGACTGCTTAGCTCCATAAAGGTATAAAAGCATAAATTTGTAAAATCTGCTATAATCGTTCCCTATTCAGCCAGCCAGTGAAGTAATGGAATAAATAATTCGACTGTTGACATACACATATGTTTTCTCCTACAAAATTGATGGGAAGTTTTTTTTTCGATTTCCGTCTTTTCTAGTACTCAAACCTCAGTTAATTCGGTCGTTTTTAGTCCTTATAAGACACAAGATAGATTGCCGTCAATTTTTTGTTTTGTAAAAACTGCACGTTTGCTTGCTGTCTGTAATTTTCTATTTTCAACATTTGTGAATGCAGATCCAACAGCGAGAACTATTAAGGTCCCCCATCTCAAAAATCCACCCTGAATATGTCATGATTGACTGCTTAGCTCCTTAGAGGTATAGCATAATCTGCCTATTATGTTCCAACTGCTAGGGCACAGGCCTTCTCTCTGTGGGACTGAGGACTAGGCCATATAAAGAAGCGTGATGATAATAATTTAAAAGGTTAAATTTGAAACAATCTGCAATATTTTGACTATTTTTACAATTTGCGGTAAACTGTAGAAGAATACGAACAATTTGCAATAATGCTCATCCGTCATAACAAATAGCGTGATAATTTATAGCCTACAGACTGACCACACTTATGGAGAACTTCTATGCAAACATTTTAACCAAACTATCTGGTAGTTTTTGCGTGATGCTGGAACATTCATACAAATACTCTAAAATTCAAAATATTGTATTTTCGGCATTAGAATCGTTTCAAGAGCTCGCAAAAAACACTAAATATCAAAACAATGTAGGTACAGTTATGACTTCACTCTGATTTTATTACATGCCAGGCCACTCAGAAAGTATTGCGAAACAAAGTTTTTTATGTATGAGAGACTGGCCAGATTGTCTATTTTGAAAATATGATTATTTGTTAGCAAAAATAGGTTCGTTCCAATTTCAGTCTCATTAAAAAATGGATCTGCGACGGGAACATTTTTGTACTAAGATTTTTACGATTTTAAGGTATCGCCTGAAACCGGACGAATCGTACGATGGACTTCAAATGGCATTTATGGATGGGGGCCCTTCTAAGGCAACCGTGTATCGTTGGTGCAACGAAATCAAGCGCGATCGACTAACTTTGGGGGATGAAGAAATAAGTGGTCGCCCTTTGACGGCTGTTACGGAAGAAAACGTGCTAGCAGTGAAAATTTTAATCGAAGACAATATGCGAGTTACGTATCAAGAGATTCAGCACATACTGCAGGTTGGATCGAGAAGCCTTCACGAAATTCTGCACGTGAGGAGAATTCTACATCTTTGCGTGAGGATAGTTTCAAGCTGGGTGCCGCACAACCTCACCGATGCTCAGAAGCAGGCCAGGTGATTTGATTAACAAATTTGAAGCAGGCTCGTCTCGGCGTGTTTACGACATTATAACAGGCGATGAGTCTGGGATTTATCCATACGATCCAGAAACGAAGCGCCAGTCAAAGGTTTGGTTGTTTCAAAACGAATCAACGCCTACCAATATGAAGCGATCTAGAAGCAGGGGGAAGAATTTGATCGCGAGCTTTTTCAATTGGACTGGCTACTTGGTGTCAATTCCTTTACGGAACCAAAGAAGCATCAACGCTGCATGGTATACTACCAAATGCTTGGCAGAAGTTTTCTCTGTTGTGAGCAACAAGCGACCAAAAACAGAGCTCCGCCGGCTCGGGCGCGTTGTCGTGGTGAAGCAGTTCACCACGACAACGCGCCTTCGCACACCGCGCTCAAAACGAGGGACCGTTAAACTCCTGGTTCACCCTCCTTACTGCCCCGACCTAGCACCGTAGGACTTCTTTTTATTCCCGAAAATAAAATAAAAACCAGCTCAAAGGGATACAATTTTCGTCGCCGGAAGATGCGCTGTTAGCGTTCGAGCAGGCTGTAAACGAGGTGTCTACGGCGGACTGGAAAAAGTGTTTCGAAAACTGGTTCAGACGCATGAAACTTGGTTTATAGGCTAGTGCAGAGTACTTTGAAAAGATTTAATTTAAAAAAATACATAGAGAACATTTTTTTTTTCGCATAACTTTCTGAGTGTCCCACGTATTAGATTTGAATTTTGCTATCAATTTTAATTTCCACGCGGAGACTTGAATTTAGGCCAACCCTTCTGGAATTATAAGCGTGATTTTTTCAAGATTTTGTTACATCTGTAAGTTGTCAAGTTCATTTGCGACACAGAAAAATACCAACAGTAGGGGAAATTTAAAAAGAAATACAGTAAGTACCATGTGTATCTGTCATAGAAATATAAACCACCAAGATGTTTTATTCTTATTTCTGCATTTTAAAGGATTATTAGGATATAAAATATCAGTCTAACACTGTCCCACTGCAGCGCAAAGGCCTCTTCTAATACAGAGAAGGCACGAGCATTGATCAACATGCTTTATCAAGACGAATTGACGATTTCAGACTTACTACTAGCCTCTGCCTGCGACTTCTTCTTCCACGTGAAATTTCTTGTTCCCCCGACCCAACCCCGTCGCATCGTATCCTCTACCCGCGTTATAACTTCGTTTTCGCTTAGCGCTCTTTCAGTTTTTTTTTTTTCTTCTTTTTGCTCGGCTCCTGACTCTCAGGAGAAGGAAGGAAAAGAGGTGAAAGACGCAACTATGGGACTAGAAATAGGGACCAATTGGTTCAACCGGGTTTCAGGCTGGCTAAAGTAGATTCATCCTTCATGGGGTACTGTTTAAAATGTTATAATAAAATACCTCCCCACATACTCCAACTGAATGAAACGAAGTTCAAAACCTGTATCAAACGCACACTATGCAGCCGAGCATATTATAAGTTGGAGGATTACATCTCTGACAAAAATGCTTGGCTCAACACTGGTTCTGCTCCACAAGGGCACCTAAACAATTGATTAGCATTCGGCAATATTGTTGGAGCTGCTGAAGATTGTAAAAACTATCTTTGCACTGTATAAATTCAATATTTTAGTATTGTATAATTGCAAAGCACACGTGTGAGCACTATGTAGTACCTACTATAAAGCTACCCTATACTGGGCACGTCTGTCATTGACTTGAATGTGCCCTGGCGGCTGAGAGTATGTCACGCTCACTCAAATGTCTCGCTGGTGGTGGCGTGTGTGTTGGATCATTTCAAAGTCAAAGTCAAAGCATTTATTTCAAATAGGCCCATAAAAAGGCACTTTTGAACGTCAAAATTTACATTAAAAATAGAACAGATTCTAGGCGCCACTTCCAAAAAGTAGTTTCGTATGGAGAAGAAGTGGCAAGAAACTCCACCGTTACTCTTTTAAAATGTTTTACAATATTTTAGTATTGTATACATTAATTATATTTCTATATGTGAAGACGATGCACCAAGAATAAAAATACTATACCACTATTGGTACAAAAAAAATAAAAATAAAGCAAAGGTATATAAATTAATCACGTGATAGGTACATTGTGCTCACATATTTACAAACAATTGTAAAAATATATGATTTTCCTAAATTCTTCATTTTTCTTCATTTCAAGTTCCCTTCAAAATGGTTGAGCTGAATGGTGCTGATCCATACGTCATGTTCGTGAACGGGCGCCGTCAGTGGGGACTGGTCATCTCTTGGCTGCCACGGCTTTTTTTTTTAATTTTTCTTTTCCGATTTTTATGTTTTGTATTACGGGTTTTTCTACATCGTTCTCACATGTTTAATTTCAACAAGACTGATGTAACAAATTTTCTGTAACCATATTATTTAAAAGAGTGTCCATGGAGTTTCTTGCCCGTTCTTCTCCATAGGTACCTACTTCGCTTTGGAATGGGCAACTAGCTTCATATTTCTGACTGACCGACCCCTTGACAATTCAAAAGTGCCTGTAATGGGTTTATTTGAAATAAATGCTTTGAGTTTGAGTTTGGATATTTAACATCCTAGCGTGATGTTAAACGGCCTTCCTCAAGAATTGGACTATCGAACGCAAAAAGAATTTTTCAAATCCGACCGGTATTTCTAGTGATAACCCCTACGTACAAACTGACAAACAAACAAATTTTACCTCTAATATTATTATGGATAAGTCCGGGTTTCTTCACGATGTTTTCCTTCACCGACGTCAGTAATGTCCAAGATAATCTCTGAAAGCATTATATGAATTGAAAAAGTCATATTGGTACTTGCCCGGACTAAGGATTATATTGGAAAAGATTTCTTCGTTGCACCCAGGCCATGCCAGACCAAGCGCCAAAGGTGAGGTTAGAGTTGTGGAAAAAACAGTAACCGCCACCAGCCCAAGGAAGCAGGCAGGAAGCACAGGCCAGTATTATGGAAAGCAATCAATCGCCTGCGGACCCAAGTAGGCCGCTGCAAGCACATCTTGAGAAATCGGGGATTTTGACCCAACCAACACCAGTGCTCCCGACCAAACCATATCCCATATGTTAAGTCCAAAGTATCCCTAGACCTACACCTTTGAGGACCGAAAAAATGCCACTGATACCGCGGGGCCACTTACTAAGCCCAACTCGTATAACATAACAAAAAAATTAAAAAGAAGAAGGATAATTCAAATAAAACTCTATATTGAAATCCATATTGTATTTATTTACTGTTTAATATGCATACTCAGCTCACAGCGACTACTGCTCTAATGGAAGATATAACGTAGTATACATACTTAGTCTGCGCTGCACTTGAAACTAAACAGAAAGGAACCTTAAGTCCGTTGTATACAGTTCAAGTTAAATCGATTTTAGGTTTAAGGCTGCAAAACTTTTGTCATTTTGAAATTAATCTTTTAAAATGCAAGTTTACATTTGCATAACAATAATTTTAATTATTCTTCCGATTTTCATATTGGCTCAAGTAAAATATTTATATAAATTAATACATTTAGCGGGTCATGAGTCCCATAGTTTTAATATAGTTTTAAAATCTTTAACGTCAGCCGTCAAGCTAATCTGTTCTAAAGCTAATTATTTGTAAATAAGACAAAAATACATCTTAGTATGGGGATCCATAAGTATCCAGATCAGCTAATATACCACGAAAGACAATTTGTTCGCGATAAATAGAGTAGTTTTTTTTAATAAACAACTACGCTATTTCGATTATAACTATGTATATTCGAAATTAATTATAATTGAAAATAAATAATTTATAAATAAAGTATGTTTGTCCAAGCTCCTTTAAAATAGCAAAATAAATAAAACTATGTCAACTTCTCTCCCACTTCGAACTTCGTCAAAATACTATCTCCCCATATCAAAGTGTGTAACTATAACAAATGCAACGCAGACTATAACAATTTATATTGAATAAATTACAATTAAAACTATAATGCGATTACAATACAACAATATCAAATGGCCAATACTTACGTCTCGAGACAAACACAAAACTTTCACCTTCTTACCGCTAGATGGCGTTAAACAACACAAAAGTCATTTGTTTATACTCTACGATAAAAAGTCAAAGTCGATATAACATATTCTACACGTTCTGGCAAAATAATTGGCACACCACGTGGTATAATCGGTGGGCATTCCACATCGGGCCGGAATTATTGGCCACTGAAAAACAAAAATGTCATCTCCCAGCCAAGATACATTTAAAATTATAATCTCATCTATTGTAACGACTATGATATAGTACATATAACTATCTATACTATGAATGTTATTTATATGTAGTCACATTTAACATCTTCGGTTTACAAATTAAACGGGAATAACACTTAATCAATATCTAATTTTATATTACATTTCTTATTATCCAACAGATCCTTCGGTTTTCTACAAAAATTTTATCTATTTGACACACAGTTTTATTTTTACATGTACAAATAAATACTGTGCCTATAATTAAAACATTATTTACTACTATAGCTATGTATTTATACATACATACATAAAATGACGCCTTCTTCGCATGGGAGTAGGCAGAAACTACAGAAGGCCACCTGCTGGGATCCTTATAAACTCCTTTTGCTTTGGTTACGTTCATATGTATGCATATATCTATGTATTTATTTAACTAGGAAATCAAATTTTTCATGTAGTTTCATACAAAAAGAAAGGTAACTGTTGAAGTTTAGAGAGTATATAATATTGTTCGATAAAACTACTGATACATTGTGACGTCACACCACGTGACGTTTGACGTGTATATTCGCCGCATGTTTTCAAGAACAAATTGTAAAGATCTACGGAAAGTGTATGTTGTATGACAAAGAGTAAAAATCGAATAACAACGACCACTATTTAAAAATCCACGCAACAGTAAATGAAAGTTACCCTGTTTAGAAGACATTGTATATCTTAAAAATTGTGTCCTCAGCCTTTTTAATGATATCATTTTGTTTTCAATTTTTTTTTCAAGGTTTTTGACAGATAATTATCGTTTGCAGTGATTGGAAAAACTATAACTTTTTTTTTTACAAAAAAAATACATTAGATGAACACAAATAAAAAATTGACTTACACTTATTGAAAAAAATACATCAATTTAACAAAAAACATATTTTTTAAATTATGATTTAACTTCTCAAAAAATCGCCCACGATATTATCTGTCAAAATGTAATCACTAATTTGCTAAGGGATCTATGAATTACAGGGGTTTTAAACGAATGCCAACTTAAACGAATGGAAACAAAAGTCGAAATTAATTTCTACGTCAACGTTTGGGAGTTAGACGGATATTGGTGACGTTTTTTATCTATAATTTTTTCATACAAAGTCTTTTCGCACAAAATTATTTTTTTATTTACATTTACTTACTTAGTATTAAATTATTATTTTATCCTTTTTTTGTTGAAGTAATGTTTCTAAGGAACTATTTGGATTGGCATTTTCTATTTGAATAATAATAATTTACTTGATTTTCAGGTATTTATTAAATACCAAAATTATACTTAATAAAATAATTTTGCGCGACTCATTAAACATCTTACACCTAAGGATGAATATATTTAATAGATTAATTAAAAATCATAGAGATTGGAATTTTAATAATTATCATTTAATATTATATTAATAGAATACACCTACACAGTAGGAAAGTTAAACGGAAATGTTATAAGTCTAATGTACCATTGGAATATTTGTTGGAAGTTATATTCTCACTGAAGATCACACACACGACATTCGTAGTAATTTAATTTTTTTTTAATGCAACCGCAGAAGACAGAAAGAACCACAGAATATTTACCGAATCAAAAATGACACGGTACTGGGCTAGTTGGAAGATGGCATGGCAGCATAAACATATTATGTCAATCGTAAATTTACTTTTTCGTCACTCATAATAAAGTTGTTTTGGAAGCTCAGGCAATCCTATTTCAAATCTTCAAGGGTAATACTGTCCCATGTGTAATCTTCAGTAAAACATAAAAGTATCAACCTTAACATATTACAATATTGCAGAATGTATTCGAGACGCAAAGAAATGCACAGTACACCAAACAATGGTTCACAGATCAAAACGGAACAGTATCGTCGGTAAACTTCACACTCATCAGTAAAATACATACACTTACATACTACCCAATATTTTAAAATTTAACGCTTTCAAAAATCTTTAAAATCGAAGCTTTAATATTCATTGTTTTAAAATCCCTTCCCGGATGCCTATGCGCATCGGCCTGAAGTGTACAGGAGAAAGGGACTGACGAGGCGTATTATTAGCCGATTGTTTTATATTTTAATATATTAATTAGGGAATATTTCAATATACACACATACACTAAGACATGGCACGGCCTGTCGACTATATCATCATATATCAGGCGAGTATCGAAATTAAGAGTTACCATATTTTTATTTTTAATTCGGTATTTCACCGTGCAACCAGTTTTCTTACACAATAATATAATATTAAAAATCTACTTTTAAAATATACATTAATTTTAATAATAAAATTAGTTATTTTTTGGCATTGAATCGTGGGGTTACACGATTTTCGAACGTATTTACATTTAGATAAGGGGTGGGTCGACATCACTGACTCGAATTGACTCAAAAACTATCAATGAACATTAATGATGGACATAAACGTGGTTGATAAATATCATTTATTAATCTAAGAGATAAGACACTGAACATTAAGTATATACGAAACACAGAGTATTTAGTAAAATGGAGTGTCATACATTTCGTTCAATGTGAAAATTACTTGAAATTATAACAATGAAATATCCTTAAAATAATACTTAAACTCACGACCTCATAAGCGACATATTAACTTTGGAGGTACCTTCTTCAAACAGTGAAACAACTCTCTACAAAGATATTATGGGATGACATCATTCAATTTCATACATCATTAGCTTTTCGCTTCAAACGCTCATTTCGAAAAGACCGCTTTATTCCGCGTCCAAACTTCGCAATGGAGTTTGGAAATTTATCTGCTTTTGTCATGGGACATTGTTCGGGAATGACTGTTTTGGATGACTTGATGATCGATTTTCCTATGATACCACTTTGTGTAATGCATGATACAATTTATTGGGTTTAAAAGTCCCCTATTGGTGTACAATTTAGACATAAACGTCAAATCGGATTAAAGTACGAACATTGCTGTAACATCGATGTAAACGTTTCGATAGAATAGACTTAAGACACTATCGATATCGATATAATTTGCAAACGCTATGAGCGATAATAAAATGCGATCGGACTTCTGAGCAACATCGCCGCTTTAAACAAAATGTAATGAAATCGTCCACGAAACATGAAACAATGAGTTTAAAACCATAGTTTAGTGAGATCGGATAATACAGGATTAAAAAAGAGAACCGCTAGATCATTAATGGTGTAACTAATATTTTGCAACAATATAATTTAAAGGAGTGTCCCTAAGTAAGTACCTACAAAGCTTTGGAATGGGCAACCAACTTCATATTTCTGAATGATCAACTCCTTTGACAATTAAAAAGTGCCTGTAAATGGTTTGATTGAAAATAATTGTTTGAGTTTGAGTTTGGAGTGGATCCCGCGAGAAGCGAAGGATTCTAGATGAGAATCCTAAGCGGAGCGAGGGATACAAGGACCGATATGTTTTATTTTCCCGAGTTGTGTACTCCATTGACTGCGAGAAAATAAATAGTAGTATAGTATTTATTTTTAATGGTATAGCTATATGAAATAACTCCATTTGGCTAGCCAGTAGGTATTTTCAGCACGTTTTGTTTATTTTTTGGACATTATTCGTGCTTGATCCAAATTCAAAATATTTTTATTCACTCAGTGACTAAAAGAGAGTTTTATTCAGTGATTTCGATGAATCAAATGCCCTTTTTCAAGTGGCAATGGTAAGTGATTTTCTTTTGTAGTCTTTATGTACAATTGGTTTCAGCAAAATCAGGCTGTGATAAAGGTAACCAAAGGAATCCCTGAATCTTGTTTAAATGTAACCTCATCGAAGTGACCTAATAGTTCTCTTTCTAATAAAAGTAGTGGTCTAATCATTGTTTAAGACACGTGCAAAAACATGTTCATGGCAGTTAATAATTACTGTGATGACATTGTTTTAACTAATGACAAGATTATGGTTCTATGAAATGACTTTTGTTTTCGATACATATCGGTGGAACCAGTAATAGTGATGGGCCCTAGTTAAAAATAAAGTTGTCGATGAATTTATTAACATCGAAGGGAGTGTGTCGGTTGTTCGCACCACAGATAAAATCCTTGCAATTTGATTGCATTTCATGTTGTGAAGATAAGATTAAGTTCACTTTATGATCTATACGAAGTAGTTAATATGACACGAACCACATGTCATAGGAAATGAGTGGTCATTTTGTGAGGACTGTAGGAGAATGTCTGCCATTGGCTGATCGCTAGCGTCGCTTCATAAAGCTCATTCCCGATTGGTGAGTATTGTGGCAACATGATGCAGTGATTGTTTATAATTTCAGTAACAACTACTTCGTCATATACGACCTTTATAACAGTTACAGATCACGAAAGAAGTATTTAAATACTTGAAACAGTAGATTTCAGAATAATGTCTGTTAATGTTACTTTACGTCCATTTCCACGGATTTAACGAGAAAATTCATTACACGAGAAAATTTATGAACGGAATTATCATAATATTTTGAACCCAACTAAATAAGCTGACTAAGAAAAAAAATTGTAATGGTGTCAATGTGTAGTTTCTAACTTCCTGTACTAAACACGCAGATAAAATAGTACTTGCCACAAAAATAACACAGATAAACTTCATTCATTTCGTTTTTCTCGAAAAAAATATTTGTTTAAAACTACGTATCTTGTACTGAAGAATTCAATTACTATAGATACTTGATTATATATATATTTGCAATGCTTGTTTATACGTAATTTTTTATGATTGTTTCCGGGATAACATTACTTTCACAATTCAGTCATACATGAAAATGACAAAGACATGCAGATGGTAGCACCACCATCGTAAAACACATTTATACAACCAGTAAAATTACAAGAAATAATAATTTAACATTTTCGAATGAACGAGCATTTCAAATACAGGTATTTCAAAACCAGAAAAGGTATGCGCTTCGATAATCTTCGGGTTCGGAATTAGTACCAACATTGCGCCAAAGAGTAACCCGCAAAGGGACAAAGCTTCTAAGCTTTGTACTGCCGCATTTACAATGGTTGTAACAGCTCTGTATTAGATTTCATAATAGTGCGTCCTTTTTTTCCAAAAATAGACGATTATTGTCGAAGGGCATACTTTTGCTGGTTGTTCTGCAGATATATTCAATCAAGTATCTATAGCCCACACGTTGACTCCAAACTGAAAGACAAAACACAACCGACTCCCCCCGCATTAACTTTAAAAAAACTCGTGCACCTTGCGAAATACCGAGAGCACTCTTCATTTCTTGGCCTTCACCGTCACGTACGCCGGCTCCGGCGCGCGCAGCAGCAGCGGCAGGCGTCGCGACTGCTGTGAGTGCTGTGCGGGCTGCGCGGGCTGTGCGGGCTGCGCGGGCTGTGCGGGCTGCGCGGGCTGTGCGGGCTGTGCGGGCTGTGCGGGCTGCGCGGGCGCGGGCGCGGGGGCCGCGTCTCATGTTTGCAGGGCCGAGTTGATCTCACGGTGGATCGTGCTCTGTGGATACAGGAAGGTAGGTTTAGTTTGGTCAGGATATGCTTCGAGCACGACATTTTGCCAGTAGGTATAACCGCACCAAAGTTACATTTTGTGGAGCTAATTTTTGCAAATGTTAGGGCCGGGCCATGCGCCGCGTGCGGCTGCGGAGCCCACATACGGCGCGTGCGTACACATCGTTCTCCATCACTCAGTGCGGCATCGCAGCAACGGTGCGACGCGTACTCGTTGCGGTGTTGCAATAACAAAAACAAAAAGTTATTTGGAAAACTTATCATCAAGTTATAGACAATTACTTTATGTTGTCATGTAGCACATTTGTTACTCTACAAAAAGTAACTTTGGTGTAACTCTAGGAGGTTAAATATTGGTTTGCAACTAGTGCGAAAAGTATTTAGAAAGAGTAAAAGCTTAAAAAATTACCGAGTTATAAACGTTTTAAAATGTGACGACTATGTAACTTCATACTAGCACCAAACACTGTCCGTACCGCGAGGCAAGGACGGAAAAAACCCTTCCTTTTCATATGTCCATCGATTTAACAGATTTAACAGTTTTTTTTATTATCTCATTTTACTAATCCTTCTTTGAAATTACAATATTTATTCGAACATTTCTATAGTATTCATCATCATACCTATTATATCAAATCGAATCAGCAAGATGAAGACTCAGATTAATTAAAGCGTCAAATAACGCCAATTTCACTCGGTCGTATCTATTATTTGACTGCACGAAATTGAGATAAATTTATTGATAATCTATTGCCATGCTGTGCCCAAAATTGGTTGGGATCATACATTCCACGGAATAGTAAAAAACAGTGGAAGTGACACACAGCTATCGCGCGTGTGTCACAATTTTGCGCTGGTTCGCAATACCGGCTCAGTCGCGATTTGCTACTCGCTGTGTTACGACGTCTCGAACAAACCGAAAAATATTACAAACATGCCCAATTGTGCAATTTTTACGTGCAAAAATGATAGCAGGACAAAACAAAATATCTCATGGAGGTGTATTCTATCACCGGTAAGTATAAAACTTTGAAACATTTCTATACAATTGATTTTTAATGAAAAAAACATATTTATTACGTTTATGCGAACTAAAAACTATCTTGTGTCCATTCCTTAAAGTCTAAATCAACTTGCTTGCTGTCTTGAATTTCATCGCATAAATTCTAGAAATTTCGACGCTACTCGTTTAGGGATCGAACACAAATACAGTAAATCCATTATTCGGCATCGACAAAATATATATATTGTTGAACTAACTTTACTGTAAATAAATAAATGTACGCGAAATTAGTATCAAATTATGCTTAAAAAATATATTTAATAAACTTATACATATTTCAGCCGAAAGAGGTCCAAAGTCGAATTGAGTGAAACCATAACTTCATGATAAATGTATGTATGCCTGTACCTATATTCTGGCAAATAAATCAATAATTCATTCATTCGCGGTCGGACGTAGGCCTCAAACAAAATATTTAATAATAATAAAATATGTAAATATTTCAGTTTTCCCTAAGATCTTTTTGCCAAGAAGAAATATATAGAAGCTACGGGAAGACAAAACTGGATGCCTACTAAATCAAGTTCCCTATGCTCAGAACATTTTGATGCAGAAAATTTTAAATTGTCAAAAAAAGGCTACAGATACTTATTTTTTTTAAATATTTTTGAAGATTATAAATTGTACAAACATCGACATTAAATTATCGACATCTTGTCCACATCTCTATCTGAGTAGAAACATAGATGATAGTTGTATGTGAATATGACATCTATTTCAAAGACATTAGCGTGCTAAATTGTGTAATTTGGTTACAGCGCCCTCTAGCGTTGAGTAGTTGAACTCGTTGTGGATTGCTCTAATTTTATTGTGAGTTGGAAAAATGTACTTATTGATTTTGACATGTAAAATAATATCAACATTCAGGGGTTGTAAATAAGACTTAATTTTAAACAACAATAAATTATATTTTCGCCAAAGTTGCATTTATGATTTCTAGCAATTATATCATCGTTATCTGTGTATTGCAATGTACATTTTAATTTATACATGTGTGAGTTTGGAGATACTGTTTCCCGTACTAAGGTAGTTTAAGGGCACTTCCACTTTTTTACTATTCCGTGATACATTCAGCCTTAAAGGGCGAATAAATTGGAGCATAACATGATCACATGCTGTTTTTTCACTTCATCAATTAATAATTCATCTTTTGAATCCTACTTCCTACTAATACTATAAGCACGAAAGTTTGTGACGATGGATGGATGTTTGTAACTCTTTTACGCAAAAACTACTGAACTGATTTTGATGAAACTTTACAGAAATATAGCTTATAAATCAGAATAACACATAGGCTATATTTTTTAAAGTTATTGTGTGATTTGGCCATAGCATAACGATAAGTATCAAGTAAGACGGTAAAATTTCTGCGTGCAAGACCTATCTTGCCATGCACCGCTCAAACCGTTAGACTTACACGAAGATAATGTATGATGTCAGTTCTAAATAAAAGTCCGTGACAGCATATCTTTTATGTGGAAGCTAATATAGCCAAAATAGTGGGTTATAAATACATTTAATTTGGGTACTTTCTTTACAATGCATATTTTATAGTATTCAGTACTTTTCAAAATTAATACCTTTATCTCTTTTGGTATTTAATGTAAATAAACTTTGTCTTTTATACTATGTTATTTGGGCGGATAATTCAAAAGTTACCACAGTAAGAACGGCAGCATGGGCGGCGCTCAGAGCGAGGCTGTGATGTTTCACGGCTAATCCGTTAAACTGTGTCTGAAGCCTGAGGAAGGACAGAGGCTACTATTCATCAAACACCAGGCGGGCGAAGCCGCGGGTGGAAGCTAACCCTATCCGACTAATATTATAAACGCGAAAGTTTGTGAGTATGGATGGATGTTTGTTACTCTTTCACGCAAAAACTACAGAACGGATTTGGATGAAATTTGGCACACATATAGTTTATAACCTGAATTAACACATAGAGTTTTTATCCCGATAATCCCACGGGATCAAGATTTATGCGGGCGAAACCGCGGGTAGCAGCTAGTAACTTCATAAGTCTCTTCTTCTATGTCAAAGCCCTTTCCACAATAATTGCACTTGTACTTTTTTTTCGTCAAACTTGCTAGAATTTTATAAACACCGTTTGTTAACTCACCAGCTCATCAAGCTGCCTTGCCAGTTGATCATTTAGCGCCTGTATGACCTGTCGCTGACCATCTTGAGCAGCCAGGGCCAACTCCAGCTGGCTTTGAGCGAGTTTAGCCTCTGCATCCTGCGAATTAAGGGTGAAAGTCATTCGATAAATTGGTGTTAGTTACGATGTGCTATTTTTTTAGCGGAACTGACAATAAAAAGGCCACGACACAAGAAAGGAGAGCAAAAACAAATGAATACAAGCAGAAACTTAGGAATACCTACTCATTTTATTTCAGGAGCACACGTCAATTTGAACCTTATGTCACTCAGATAACAGTCACACAACGCAGGCATGCAATTTTACGATCGTGAACCCAAAGTACAATAATATTTTTCCTTTAGCTCTACCCCAAATTCTAGCCTTTGATTGTCTTATATTTTTAACTAGATCAAGCAGACACTTTTTAATCAAAGTAAATTTGTCTCTATACTACGCTACGGAGTCATGTTTTGGGGTAACTCCTGCAATAAGGAGATGGTGTTCCAATCGCAAAAAATATACTATTAGAGCTATTACCGGTATAAAAATAACCGACAGCTGCAAACCTTATTTTGTATTGTTAAAAATAATTACTTTACCTTGCTTGTACATATTTGAGACTGCTTTATTTGTCAAAAAGAACATGCATCTATTCAGAAAAGCATCTGAAAATCGCTATAAAATGATTAGACAAGAATATAGACATGAATTATGCGATCGACCATCAAAGACCACCTTGATGCACAAAAGCATACTTTGACTGAAACATTATTCAATTTAAAAACAAATTAAGACATCTATTATTGGCAAAAATTTTTTTAAACTATTAACGTATTCCTTTAAATTGTAAGTTACTTGACATGGTTATTTATTTAATTTTGACATTGTATTATTATCTTTATTTCCATTAATTAAGTTATGTTGTGTTTTGTTGTAATTATTTTATTTTAATTTGTTGACTTTTCCTTTCTATAATAATGACTACATACGTGAATGAGGGTAAGTGCATATTTAAGGTAGATTTTTTGAGGAACTAAGTAATTATCTATTATTGAGATCTCATGTAAAATGTACCAACAATCATACTTACCAATAAATGAATTAGAATTTTGAATTTGTAATCAGTTTTTAATTTCAGACATGATGTTCAATGTCCAAAAGTATACTTTTTTTAATATAAAGAGAATCAATGAGTAATATATATCATTCTGTGGTTACAAAAAAATTGGAACAGAAAAAGTTAGAAAGGTCAGTACAAGACTGAAATTATACTTTGAAACAACATTTAATAAAAAAAGAGATTGTACGCTTTTATGATTTCTAACTGGACCATAGTATCACGAAAACGCTTTAAAATTTCCGTCCACGGGTAAAGGCCGCGAGGCCTCAGCTGAGCTTTGCATTTGTGTGAGTGATTACCAATCGCACCAATGTGGTCGCGCGAACATACAGCGCGTCGGCCGATTGCCAAGCAAAGGATGCCTCGCTATGTGCACTCACACAAATGCAAAGCTCAGCGATGGCCTCGCGGACTGTACGTGCACGTATTTTCATATTTTTCCAGACGTGGACGTGTACGTCCACTATAATATCGTCACGTAAGAAATCCAAAATGCGCACATTGAGATCAGATAAAATAGCAACAAGGATTGAAATAAAAATAAAAGAAAGAAAGAAGATATAAATCGAGTTTATTTGTTAGTATAAAGTTAACATAGTAAAAAAATACATAACGATTATAAATTATTGACATTAGTATTTATAAGTAACGGTAGTATTAATAAGTTAAAACACTTGATAGAAAAGAAAATAGTAAGTAAGTGAAAAGTGTATATAGAGGGTGGCAGGGACAACTGTTATTTTTAAAAAAACTGATATTTCATGGAAAAGAGCCAACCTACGCCGTCAAAATGAATAAAATAGCATTTTTTTTAAGAACTGACGAAATATTACGCAGGACGGTTCAGGATCATGTATACTGGAATCCACGGTAACAGGTCCATGGACCATGGACCGATATTTTTTTTCACATGGTGTTATTTCCACAGTTTTGTTATGTTTACTTCTTACATTAATTTTTTTGTCACCTATTGTTAACAATCGTCTCAATATTATTAATAATTAAGGAAAAGGGCGAGATAGTCCCAACACAAGTATTATCAATTCCTTACTGGGGATGTCTCTGGATCATCCATGTAACTGTTTTGGCTCAAATAATTTATTTTTATTATTTATTTCAGTTATTCGATTTAAAAAAAAACGAAAATAGAAATATTCCAGGTGTAGACTTTTAAATATCTGTATTTAAAAGTCTACACCTGGAATATTTCTATTTCCATGAATTTACTTTGATCAAAGAGTAATGTTCTATTACTTTATATTCTTTCAATGGTAGTGCTTCCATGGTGGTGGACCATGGTTATCGGTCGATGTCACTGCCACCCTGTACAGGCCGTATAAAATTCAGCAGTTTTGCACGAATATTTTCTTCTTTTCAAATCACTAACTACAGAAACGAAACTATTCCCTTATAAAAAACACTAAACTACGATAGTACGAAAAATGGAGTAGTGAACGAATGGAGCACAATCATAGTAAACTTGGATGACATGAACATATTCTTCCTCATCTTTTTGTGTCGACGGTACTATGGTTAATTATTATTATATTGTTTGAGCCGAGACCAGCAGGGCTAACATGCCAGACCCGACAATTACTCACTCTCGTATTTTCTCGTCGCGTCTACACCGTCACTTTACTCGTTTTCTGACAGTACTGACATACAAAATATTCGACTCGTTCTGTCAAACTTGATGTTTTGTCGTTAAACCCTAACATGGCATATCATTTTTCTCGGATTTTGAAAATTCAACATGTGATTCTAATTTAGTCGTCCTCAATTTTGACGACGAGAAGAGTAGACAATATTATAATATTTAAATTGGAACGAAGTTCCTTTTGGCGGACGCGAGAAAAACTGTGGCGGAGGGAATCACTATTCCATGGATGAGCATCACGTGCAGTAATAACTAGTCTCTTTGCCAATTATGGTGATTATCGAAATCTAGGAGGTGGTAGGTGTATGGCAATATCAAACTTTCGCAACATAATAACTAAAGCCACTAATTTTGTACTTTAATTTTTAGTAAAAAGTCTGTTACAAGAAACGAAACACAAATTAAAAGATGTAGACGTAAAATCATTAAAGTGCATACTAATTCCAAGAGTAAAATCGACCGATGTTGCAATGACAAAAATTATTTGTTTTTTTTGTAACTTGCTACATCGGTATCTCGTCGCGAGATAAAGAAATGTCAAAGTGCCTTTTTCGAGTTTACTCGAGCCTAACGGTCATGTTGGGCATTCTAATAACGTCAGATTCGTAGACAAATTACGACAAATCGAGATAGAGAGCGTTCTCTCTCGCGCCTGTCATGTTAGCCCTGCATATTAACCTCCAACAAATTAATTTACCAAAACCCAGTTTCGATCGTACCTATTCTGTAAAGTTCACATCGAACCACACTCAACACAAGTGACCGCGCACAACTGAAAGAAATTTCAATTCAAAGTAAACTTAAAGTAGGTATCCATTTGTTAACTACTCCATGTTACAATCAGATGACGTCAGACAGCCGAGCCCGTGTAATAAAGATTGTAAGTATGACCCACCTGCTCGCTCTTCTTCGACTTGGTGATCTGCGCCAGTTCCTCATTCTTTTGCGCAAGCTCTGCTTCAAGTTGGGCAACGCGCTGACGGAGCTGTTCTACTTCGTTGGCTTCGGCACCTGAAACGAGATAAAAACATGATGGTTCATCGAGAAACTATAGTCAAGGGAACCAGGAGTCATTATAAGAGTAGAGAAAGACCAGAGAAACGATGGAGCGATTGCGTGTAACATGATATGGCTTGAAAGACGGTGAATCAGTACTTACTAAAAAATAATTAACAAGACATGCACAAAATAACATGCACTTGGTAAATAAATTAAAAACTTTTTTTTTGTTTGTTATCATGAGTACAATCATGTGTTTAAGTATCGATCACTAATTACCAGCCACCCTATATAATCGAAGTTACACGTAATTACTAAATATTAAGTCATGTAATTATGGCGATAATCATACAGATTACGTGTGACTCCGGTTATACGAACACGAATCGAAACAGATGTTATTTTGTTTTGTCTTGTATATTCCTTTTTAGTTATAGTTTTTGTCGTAGTTGGGTTTTAGTTTTTACCTTATTTTTTTTTGCTACGACTCCGAATAATTTGGGTTATGAGCAGCATAAATTCATAGATTTACACGAAATTTAATCTTCCTTCGCCGATTTCGGTGACATGTGATGACTAACAACATATCGCATACATAAATAACTACAGTCTATATCAAGTCCATGGCTGTTACCATGGACGTGCGGTTGACTATATCATAATTATGAAATGGACAGCTACCCTATGTTTTAGCGTAAGAACGGTTTCTGTAGTTCTTATGTTGCCCCATTGGTCTCGTGGCTGCAAGCGCGACTGCTATGCATGGGGTTCGATTCCCAGGTAGGGCAATGTGTTTTTGGGTAGTGTCATTAGGAATTTCTTAGAAACAGCCCGGGGTTTGGAAGTTGGAGGTGTGATACCCTACTGCCTCTGAAAGCAAGTTAAGCTGTTGATCCAGCTATAACACGAAAAAAAATCATAACTTTTGAAAAATTTAAATTGGCATTCACAGATTTTGAAAAAAATTGTACAGTCAGTAAGGGCGATTTTTATAAAAACGTTTTTGATGCAATTCGATCCTGTTTCTTACAAGAAACAAAAACTCTATGGGAATAACTGAGGTTTGAGTACTAAAAAGTCAGCATACGCGAAAAACATCCCATAAATTTCGTAGGAAATGAGACTCCAACTTATTTTTTTATTTTGGTTAGATGGGCACTACTAATATTCTGCCTCTTATCCTGCCATCTGTGCCTTAAAAATGCAGCCATAGCTACCTCTGCGTTGCCACCGACAACGCCGTGGAAGTAGCGAAATTGTAGGCCAAAAATTTATTTTGCAATATAGTGCCATCAACACGAAGAAAAACTTACCAATCACGCGTGGTTGACCGTACGAGTTTCAAGGTTCCTTTTTAGGGTTCCGTTCTCAAAGGGTGCCAACGGGGCCCTGTCCGTCCGTCCGTCTGTCACGGCTGTCCGCAGGCATTTTCACAGAGTGGGTACTACTATGGGCGCTATAAAAATTTAATATCAAAGGGGGTCTCGATACAAGAAACGTGTTTTTTGAATGCGATTTTTTAAACCCTTGCGAGTTCGACTCGCACTCGAATGCTTTTTTTCGCTGCAGTTATAAGGATTTTTTTGTAGATCTGTTGGTAGAGCACAAGTCTAAATCTACCCTACCTTTACCAGCGTAGTGCCTGGCGCGGGCAACCTCCTCGCGGTACTGGTGCAGTTGTCGCTTCCACTCGTCCACGTTGGCGGTGCTCTCCTGCAGGGCGGCCGTCAGTCGCAGGTTGTTGCTCTTTAGGGTCGCGAGCTCGACTTCCCACTTCTTTGCGTTTGCTGAGCTGTGTGAAAGATGATGATATTAAAATTACTTTTTTATGGCTTTTTGAAGATTTGTCTACATCTATTGTGAGCCAATTGAATAGGGCCAAAGGGCGGGAAAGTATGCCCCATATTGACGATATTCAAGTAAGGCTGAGAATCACCACTGTTAAAGGTCAAGAATTCATACAGTCTAAATACAGTTCCATGTGCGTTTTCGCTATAACAACAGAACTTAATTACTAAAGAACTTAGTACTCAAATAAGTGTGTAAACATCTTGCACCTACCATAAAGCCGTAAACATCAGTACGCGAGTCACAAGTCACAGAAATAAAAGCACCTGAAGTGAAGTTATGCAAGAAACTCCCCAGCATAAATCTATTCTTTTGTTATTAGAACTTGTGTTACAACAATCTTTTAAGCACAACCAAGCAAACAAAATCAGTGATGGATGGGATTTTGGGAAAAAAGGATTTGAATTTGATCGAGTATCATCAAAAGTCAAACTATTCATGAATGCCTTTGTTTTCATATGCGTGTACATACAATAGTAATTTATTTGAGTTCCGTAAGATGCTGACAAGAGCTAAAGAGCAGTCACTGTCAGACTGCATAGTAATTAGGGTCGCGGGATGTTCGAAAGTGATACCATAAACACGGGTGGGTTATGGTCAGTAAAAGTCTGACACGCCCTTCCGCTCCACCCAGAGAGGGAGAAGTCATTTGATGATTTCCCACAAAAAAAAACACTGCATAGTAAAGAAACAGAAACGCGATGACACAACGCTGGTAATTTATTGCAAAACATGAAGCAATTATTTATTTACAAAATATCCATTGATTGGACTAAAAACTAAAACTCGATTACTTTAATATATTGCTTGTAGAATAATTTGAAAAAAATCTAAATGGTTGCATATCTATTAGTATAGGTTTTAGTCGTGAAAAGTTTTTTTTAGAAGTATTTCGTGTTTTTTTTTCTATCGTATCAAATTAAGTGTATTATGTTTTCAACACACTATCTAACTAGGATATGTCCTGAAGAATAACATTTATGTTTCTGATTTTGTTTACTGCAGTGGATCATATACTTTTGGGCATTATAGAACTTTAGGTCCTGTAGTCGCGTTAAGTTTTGAGTTGAGCTATGCGGATGACAAATGCTTCCACGGACTGGACAGGTCCACTCAAATCTGTGTGCTTATTTCCTGACCATTTCAGACTCTAATGTACGTGGTCCTCACATGATCTGACCAAGATTATGTCTGGACTTTAAAAGAGACTTAGACCCGTGAGTTTATCTCACAACTTCTTCTCACGGGTAACCAAATAGGAAATTTCGGCTCCATCAAGCTTGTTTTTTTTTTTGACATTTAAAAGTGATTATTAACAAGTGTGACAGTAACTGTGAGATCTTTAACATAGCTGAAACATTGAATCTAAAAGTTCAAAAGGTTGAATTCAAAAGCAAAGAGCAATTCACTTAAAAAAAAACGATACTGTTACAATACGAGTAGGTAATAACATAACTGAATGTTAATTGTTCAAATAAATTAACGAAACAAAACTGACATGAATTCCATAATCTCGTTGATCTAAAAATAAAATATTCATGATTTCTAATTAAGTTCTATTTCAGCCGAATATTAATTTATGGATATCGAATTTTGGAAATTTTCGGATAGACATTTTTAGTTAAGGCAGCATGTTATTGCATTAACGGTTTACACGGATACATTAAGTTTATCAGCGAACCATAGTGCGGTATTTTGATAATATTATTCAAAAAAGTAACAATAACCTGGGGATTTTTTCCGGCCAAAGTGTTTTTGGGTTTGTCTATGAAGAATTTCTCAGTAGCAGCCCCGAGTCTGGTTTTTTGCCCGGTTGATGGCAATAGGCTCGCCCCCTATTACATGGGAATTAAGCATAACTGGCGAAATGTGGGTTTACTATAGGTACACCTCTGCCAAACCCTATTTGACAACAACGTTGCCACACGACATTGCCATTCAAAATATTTCAAAAAATTACAATAGCGAGGCCGTTTGCACCGTTTATAAATATGTGGCCCCATGGAACGATTGACAAAGACAAAATACTAAGGTCTTTATGGCCTGAAACCATTAATGCATAATTTCTTGTCGTATGCTCCGTAACCAATCATACAAATAACTGTCTAATCTTTTGAACAAGTAACACTGTTCTAAAAGTAACACATTTATAAATATTACAGAAAAAAACATTTTTTGGCTGGGAAATCATCAAATGACTTCTCCCGCTTTGGTTAGAGCGGGAGGGCGTGTCAGAATTTTACTGACTAAAACCCCGGGTGGGTTTTAGTGTTCCTTCAATTGCCTGTGCCAGGGCCACGGTTACTCTTTCGAATTACCCGCGACCCTGACGCGTCGGCCCTATCAGACCCCGTCATTTCGTGCTGACATCTCTTTGGGGCGCGCGTGGAACACGACGCGCCGTCGACCCGGGCCTGGTCCCTACCGGACGGCGAGCTACCCATTGCTCGCCGTCCGCAAGCCCGCGCCTACTGTGGCCGGGAATCTGCTTGCGATTCCCGACGCCCAGGGCGTCTCCTGCGGCGAATAGGGGCGTGAGGGCGCAAGGCTCTTTCCCTCACGCGCTTCGCCCCCTCCTTCGCAAGCATTACTGCTTCGCAGAAGGAGGTGACGGCTTTCCATTACCTCTCGTTCTGTACCATGGCCTGGACCAGGGCCGGACGCGAGAGATCGCCTCCGCGAGGACACTGCGGTGCTCCGCCCAAGCTGGGCAGACCTCCACCGTATGCTCCACCATGTCCTCCGGGCGATCCACACAATGGTGACACCCGGGCGTTTCCTCCCGCCTTATTCGAAATAGGAACCTCCCGAAATAACCGTGTCCGGTGAGGACCTGCTTCAGGCGGAAGGTGAGGACGCCGTGGCGCCTCTCCAACCACTCCTCAAAGAGGGGACTTACCGCCGCTATTGTGGCGTGCCCAGTACTGGGTTGCGACAATCGCACCCTCCATGTCGCCATGAGATCCCGCCGGAGCTCTGTCCGCTGTACCGTGATTTCTTGCGGCACCCCGGCGTTTTGCCTCCTCGCGCCACTCACATATGTGCGCGATGGCTTTTGCCTTCAGATCCCGTGGCGACAATCCGGCAAGGAGGCTCGCCGCCTTGCAGGAGACCGTGCGGTATCCCCGGACCAGCCGGACGGCCATAACCCTTTGGGACGCGTTCAACCGGCGGGCTGGTCGGCGCCTCAAAGAACGCGCCCACACCGGTGCCCCGTAAGGGGCCATGGACCGCACGACTTCTCTCGCCGGTTCCACTCTCCTCGGTGACCGGGGTAGATGACGGCCCTGTCCGCCAAGTATGCCTCGACCACACGACAGAGGTAGGTCGGCATCCGGTGATACCGCAATGCCTCCCTGATGCAACTCCAGGGCAGGGTATTGAAGGCATTGGCGATGTCAAGAGACACCGCCAAGATGACCCCACCCCGAGCTACAACATCCCCCGTCGTGACGGCTCGCACGCGTATGATGGCGTCCACCGTAGAGCGCCCCCTGTGGAAACCAAACTGGCTCTCCGCCAAATTTGGCCCCACCCGCCCGACGAGGCGGTTTGCAATGACTCTTTCAAATAGCTTGCCCACCTCGTCAAGCAGCTCAATGGGTCGGTAAGCGGGCGGAGAGTCCGCAGGGCGCCCCGTCTTCCAACGAAGTGGGAACTGGCCCTCCTCCAGATACAATAATGTTACAATATCAAAGTGTAATCTTTAATTTGTTATTAGGTTTTCAATTTGTAACAGAAATAAGAAGTTTTAGGTATAAATTGCACGGTACCGCAACAACGCGCGGCGGACAGCCAGACGCTGCGTTGATGTTGTGGCTATTTGGCAACGCCGCGTTTACCTGTTACACTTATTAACATTGTTAGTACTTTAATATCTGTTACAGATATATTAGTGTTACACTTTTGTAACTGTTTTGGGTTAACACATTAAAAAGCACATATACAAGTGTTACATATTTGATTTTTGTGTTACATATTTGATGGTTATCAGTTCAAAATGTAACACTTTGGTGTTTTTAAGTCCCTGCATAAGACGGTCCCCCAAAAAAAACGACAGCCCTTCACCACTTCCTATTGCATTCGCTAGGAAGAAGTGCCGCAACAATCTCCTCAGCAGCACAGCTGCCTGCTCTGTGAAATGGTTCCGCTAATGCCATTTGGCTACGGGACTATCTATCACAATCTCAACACATTTCTAGAAGCAATTCGCTCAATTTAAATCAACTCGTGCGAAAACGAATCACGTTTGTTCAGAGATATGCCAACATACGTGTAACTATCGGAATACGCAATACCGACGCATATCTAGAAATCTTAAGCACAAAAAATAAAATATTACTTACTCCTATACAATAATTAAGTCAATTTGCCTAATCTTTGCTCAACTATATGTTGAGGTCGGCTGCCTCATTTTTGATAAAGGCTTTTTAACATCACGCTGCTAGGACCTTCAGGAGCTAAAGCAAGAAATAACGCTAATCGAAATGGAAGTAATAGAGCGGGGCAGGCGATGCAATGTGGCGGGGTGGTGCGGGGGAACAAAATATTTCACGCGACGAAGTCGCGGGCAGAAGTAGTGGCGGTTGTCAAAAAAATGAGGGCAGATTAAGCTTTTTACAAGCATAATGTAATGTGTCTGCCTTTTCCCCACTATGTTGTGGTCGGCTTCCAGTCTAACCGGATGCAGATTAATACCAGTATTTCACATGGTGAGCGACCGCCTATATGACCTCTACAACCCAGTTACTGGGTAACACGATACCTCTAGGCAAGACTTGGTTGTCTGGCTTTCGGACTACCCATGACGACTGCTAAATGTGCTTTCTGAGGCTCGGAGTGGTCTCAGTATGTTATGGATGGTCACCGATCCACGAACCGAACCGTACGGATGTATTGTGATGGTTTGGCCACGACCCCTCAATATACAATATAAGCAATAATGAGGTATCCCCAATTATTTAGCAATCCGGTCAGGCAGGATGTCGGACGGACGTCAAATAAGTTAAGAGATTAGTTAAAAACGCAGTTTCATGTAACTTTCGACGGAATATTGCATGCTATTGACTCATGTGGTCGGGGAAAGCATATGAATTATGACATAAGTTGACGGTAAAAAAATATAGCAGTGTCAGACCACCGTAAATATCTGAATGACTATTGGCTTGAAACGGTTGTCCGATTTCATTTCACCTTTTTTTTTTTTTTTTTGGTTGGGAAATCATCAAATGACCGCTCTGGATGGAGCCCCTGCTCCACTGCTCCTGCGCCCCCCTGGGAGTAGCAGACTTTTACTGACTACAACACACCCATGTTCCTTCAGTTGCCTGTGCCAGGGCCACGGTATCTCTTTTAAACATCCCGCGACCCTGAGGCATCGGCCCTATCGGACCCCGTCAATATGTGCTGACATCTCTTTGAGGTGTGCGTGGAACACGACGCGCCGTCGACCCGGGCCTAATCCTTACCGGACTTCTGCAGGCGACCCCCGACGCCCAGGACGTCTCCTGCAGCGACTAGGGGCTTGAGAATTCACCTAAAATCACTGGTTCTGGTCAACCAATCCACACCAAAACTAACATACAAATCAGATTTAGTGATTTACTTAGCAATAAACTTGATTGATTGATGGAGGTCAATGTTTTGTGTAATTCTGGCAAATAATATGACCAACCCCAGGTCGCTTAGGGACGAATGAAAAACGATGAAAACTTGGGCTTCCTACGTAAACGTGATTTCGGACACCAATCGCTTAAAATGCATTGCAATATCTGCAAGGCAGACTCAAATAAATCGGTTTAACAAGCTCTAAAATAAAAACAAAACAAAGTATTCTGCTCTTGCTCATAACGTTTTTTTGTTGTATATTTTGGCACTCAACCAAAGCGGCATTACAAGTTCCCGAGGCGTTATTTGCTTGAGAGCTTGCTACGAACTTACCACAAGTATGCACTTGTAGATTAAACTGAAATTTACAAAAAGACAGTTTAATTCGTTTACGAAGACGAATATGGCAGTGTCAACAGCCGCAGGGTCGATCGATCAAGTTAAGCTACGCTTACCGCGGTCGGTCCATGGATGGGTGACTATCTTTACATACCGAGACCCTCGGAAAGCTCTGTGCCTCGGAAAGCACCTAAAGCCGTTAGTACTATGGGCAGTCAGAAGCCCGAAAGTCTGACGAACAGTCTTACCAAAGGGTATCGTGTTACCCAGTAACTGGGTTGTGGAGGTCAGACAGGCAGGCGCTTCATGTAAAGTACTGGTATTCTTAATTGTCATGCAAAAAAACTATGGAAACAATATCATTTTTTAAGTGAAAAAAGATAACATGATTTAGCATCTTGTTTTAACAATCTGTCTTATAACACGGACTTTCCACAAATACGTCCAACTACTCAAAGTTAACCACCTTCCGTTTCTCGATACTTCTTAAGTCCCAAACAAATATTACTAATTATAAAGCCGCCTATGTATTCTCAATATCTTTGGTAACGAATAGTGGTGTTTCGTCGTGATATCTGTATCATCACACGCACCGTCAATCTCGCACCACTTTCGATCATAAAGCACACTTATTTCGCAATAGTGCGGTGACGCGGTATCGATTTTGCATGCATGACCGTCTCGACTAAGAGTCTTTACGGTTACATCACCCGTCTTTACGCGGTAAAAATGCATAACATTTTATGTTTCATTAGTTCTGCGGCTTATGGCGTGTGATTTAATAAATGTCGTATTTTTCTGCTTTATCTTTCAACTGGCTTAATTTTCTTTGAAAATTGATTTAGATAGATATCGATGATCAAATCAAATGATAAATATCCTACTTTAAACTATTTTTTAAAGTAAAAGTGCATGTCTGTGCAAGTGGAGGTTTCCAGCTGAAATATTTCACCTAAAATCCTCCTCTTTTGAAATTTCGGAATTCCATAATGATCGATTCAGGGATTATTTTCAAACAAATTCATTTGATCAGTTTCCACTTGAAAAATTATTCACTCGTGAAAAATAAAAAATACTTTTGTGAGAAGAATTGCAAATATTTTTATCAAAAATTCTTTATAATATCACAGAACCAGTTATCGTTATCAGAATTTCAGCTGAAAACATTCGCTTTTGGACAAAGCCCTTCTCGTAATTCCGATTGATTCCGAGCGGAACTAACTAAACTACTACAACACAAACAACAAAAAACAATCAAAACAACACACGATCAATTTCCAATTCAAAAATTATTCACTCATGAAAAAATAAATACTACCCAAGCGTAGATTGCAGTGAGAAGAGTTGTAGATATTTAAATTAAACATAACATAACATCACGCCTTGTTTCCCCGAAGGGTTGGGCAGAGGTGTACCCACATTTCACCAGTTATGTTAAAGTCCCATGTAATAGGGGCGAGCCTATTGCCATCAACCGGGCACAAATCCAGACTCCGGGCTGCTACTGAGAAATTCCAGATAGAAAAACCCAATAACACTTTGCCCGACCTGGGAATCGAACCCACGACCAGCTCAGCAGTAGCGATTGCGACCACTAGACCAACGAGGCAGTTAAATTAAAATATCTTCCTAATTGCACAGAACCTCTCATAATAAAAATACGCGAAGCTTTTCAGAGCAAATCTATTGCAATCAATAAAATTCCATTATTATTAGACAATTAACTCCGTTTTGCTCGCCACGCTTCCAACCAGTAATATTACATCATATACACAGACTGCACTCGATGTACATAACTGTATTATAATATAATTGAGCCTATTTATTTATTGCTTAACGTGCAAGTGTGGCGTGGAGATTTGTAACTAGGTTGAAGAGGCAGAAGTACAAGAATGTTTAGCTATTGAAATTCACTTAACAAACTTTCAGTACCTATTGGTACTGTCTGAACGCACATATTGGCCAAAGAAAGAATGTTGCTGCAATCGTGACGCCAACAGTCCGTCATAAGCCAGGTTGCCTTGAGGTACAGAAGTATCTCAAGGCAACCTGGCTGATGAGGCTGGGTGCCTTTTTGTCCCATGAGGCAAATTTCGGCCATAAATAAATACCATCTACCATTGCTTGTTGCATTGAGTAAGGAAAGAACCAGTACTGAAAAAGCCATCAGCAAATATGCAACTAGGTAAGTGGACTTGCGAACAGAACAATTAAATCGAAAGCAACCATCAGGTTTCATAACTGACAGCACTTACACAAAATTGATTAATAGAGCGACTAGCAAAAGTGGTGTTGTCTTGGCAATTAATTTGATTAAAAGCAATTCCATTCCGAAGGTAAAGTCTAAGGTAAAGTAATCAACCGCCTTTCCTTTTTACAAAATCACTTTTCTGTAATCCTGATTTTAGAGCGGAACCATCCCAAGCTATACTTTTCCAGCGATTAAATATCATCATACTGCCATTACCGATGATAGTAGAAATCTCATAATAGAACCATGTAAAAATTACCTAAAGTAATCTTAATAAAGGCCATTCGAGTAAAACCAATATTAATAAATTATTAAATTAATTCAAAACACTATTGCCATCAACCGGGCACAAATAAATGTCCGGAGTCTGGCTCCGGGCAGCTACTGAGAAATTCTAGATAGAAAAATCCAATAACACTTTGCCCGACCTGGGAATCGAACCCAGGACCTCATGCTCAGCAGTAGCGATTGCGACCACTAGACCAACGAGGCTCGCCCCCTATTACATGGGACTTAAGCATAACTGGCGAAATCTGGGTGTACTTTAGGTACACCTCTGCCTAACCGTTCTGGGATTACAGGCGTGATGTTATAATGTTATGTTTAAAACACTATGAAGGACCACATCCTTTGAAAATACGTAACACCCACACTGACACTTCTGAAATGGGAATAGGGATGATGACTGATATTAGAAATGTTCATAAAAATCGAAAAAATCAGTGAAATTGGTGTAAATACGAAGAAGATACACGCTTTTAAAGTTTTTGGAGGGGATTATTGCCGTCCTTGTCGCACGGTACGGACAATGTAAGAAGCTATGAAGTTACATAGTCGTGACGTCACTTCTAGGATAGTGCTGTCCTTGTCTTACACTTATCTTAAAGCGTTTAGAACTTGGCAATTTTTATGCTCTTAAATTTTTTGTAATTTTGTTTTTTTTTTAAATTGTCATCATCCCTATTGGAAGTTGAGAACTTGTGGAACAAGAATTACTAAGGAAATGAAATGAATGAATTTTGCGGGCTACATTCAAAGAATCACCTCAAGTAGTGCTAAAGCAGAGTTTTACAGGCTTTGATATTACCTATCTACTAGCTTTTGCCCGCGACTTCGTCTGTGATCCAGAATGAAAAGAACATGGCCATGATCATGGCCCATGGTCTATCTGTGTGCCAAATTCTTCAGCCTTTTGGCGTGAAAGCATAACAAACAAACTTACTTTCGGATTTATAATATTAGTAAGGATGTCTTGCCTAGAACATTCCTTGAACTTCTATATCATCCTGTACAGTGGCGCACCGGTCTACTAGATATAATTTTCCACCCACATCATTAACGAGCATGAAGATCGTACGATTTCCCCGCGCATCGGTCTGCATCGGTACGAATCGCATGCGTTATGTAAAAACGCTGTGATCGATTGCTATGTGGGACAGTGGTGGAAGGGTTGTAGAGCGTAGTATGAAATTACTCGCATTCGGAACGCATAGTTGTAGCAGTAGGTCACCTAATTATCTATTAACGGGCAAACCCAACAACCTATGACAGATCGCTACTGATGTTATACAGTACAATTCTAAGTGTCCCTGTCAAACAAATAGCTGTCAACACGATAGAGGGTCGCATACTTTGGCTTTATTGGGACGTTCAAACCAGAGATTGTTTTCTAACTTACGCAAAAGCGAAAATTCACAAATGTCTCTTGCACGATTTTTCCCATTTCTGTAATATTTGCAAATTACATAACATTTAGCTTTTTCGTAACAGCAACATAACGTAGAAGTAACTTCGTAGTTAAAGAATTTACTTTGCTGTCGTTCGGTTTGAAATAAAAAAGAAAGAAAAATTGTTTATTCTACACAAACAAAACGTATATTTAAATAAAATACACACACAAAGTAGCCGAAAGCCTCGTTTCCAACCAATAAAAAAAAACAATTTGTCTATTGCTTGATGTCCGGGCTGGGGGCATAGAGAATCTAATCAGATGGACGATTCTTAGCAGTCTAGTAAAAAGGCTTTATAGACGAACGAAATAATATTTGGCCCCCTTACTGGTAAGCACGCCCACAATTCACCAGTTACGTTTAAATCACATATCAGTAAACGAACATAAATCCAGATTCCAGGCAACTACTAACAATTTTCTTCTGGAAAATCCGGTCCGATATATGTTTTGCCAAACCTCAAAAACTACAAGACAGCAGTAAAGTTGATCATATATTTCTTAGACAAAAATCTGCACTAGCATCGTCTTTAAAGCTGCCGTGTATGAACAAAATCAGCAGTTTTGTGGCAAAGAAAAAAGTGCCCATACAGCAAGCTTGCCGGATTAATGACAAGAGGCTAGCTAAGCGATGCTAAATTAATAATTTGTCCTGAACATTGGAACCATGCCAACTTTTATGTAAAGCTACCCCTGGGACTTGCGCTTAGTAAAGTTGGTTCTTTCTTTAATGTAGGTTTAAAAGGGTTGATTAATTACAAATTAAAAATTTATTTCTGTAAATTGGTTCATAAAAACACTTTACACATCAAACATAACGTATGTTTTTAAACTAGATAAGTTCGGTGTTTCTTAACTGACTACTCTGAGAGAGACCGAAACAAACACAGAGGTCACAGTCTCTTTTAAACTACAGACATAATCTTGGTCAGGCCATACGAGGGCCATGAAGATTAATGTCTGAAAGACCACACAGATTCGAGTGGACCTGTCCAGCCAGTCAGTGCACGCTGTTGTAGTGGTTGTCTTTAAATTAAATGACATTTAGACATGTAGAAAACTCGCCGCTGGTAACGATTGGATCTCATAATGAATACGCAGCCTAGAATTATTGCAATTACAGTGAAACTACCATTACCGTATGAACAGATTGACGACTTGATAGCTAATGAGCAACTACAGTCATTATCCTAGGTGCTGCTGAGTGCCTATGCCTATCTTGTTGATTCAAATCTTCGCTCTTTTGCACCAGTTAAGAAAGTAGATAAATAATCAACATAAATACTTGTGCAAACCCTACCTTTGATCTGGTATTCGCAAGAAACTAAGTTTCTTACTATCTGTATCTTTCTCCCGATTGTTGAAGGCCCGAACAAGTCTCATTATTCTCCTGCCCTCACACCAATTTATTTGAGGTCTTCGCAACATGTCTCTCTATCGGTCGCCATCTCTGTAGTTCCCCCCTTTCTATCCATATCATCTTCCACACAGTCCATCTATCGTTTCTGTGGTCTTCCCCAACTCTTATAGCCATCCACATTAGACATAGTGCTTTATGTTCTGATATAGTGTTGTCAATAATAACGATAGTTGTTGGGATTATTTTAATAAAGAGAGAAGCAAACATAAAATTTCGCAAGATTATATTGAAATAGTCTTGCAGAAACTTATTATTTAGTTGATGGAGTTAAAGCAAAGAAAAGAAAAGAAAAACTACAAAGCGGAACATGGAAAGGAAAAACATTCGGTCCAATAATTCGACCATAAATTATATTTAAGTAAGTGGAGTGTGTTTACATTACAAATCGGCCGATGTGTAGGAAAAGATAGTAATATAATTACCTAGCTAAAATGTGTAGAACGTAGTGGAATAATGTAAGCAATATAAAACTAGGAAGTTGCCAGTCGAATGAGGTTGAAACACACGGGATGTGGAAGTTAGGACGTGCAAGCAGAACATAGCAGTAACATTTTTTTTTTTGAAAGCGGTAAACGGTCACAACTGATGAAAATTACCGATTTTTATGGCGGCCGTAATAATATGTCGGCCACCGCTCTTATAGGAACTAGAAGCTTTGCTAGCCGCGGGGCTTCACCAGAGGACATACCCTTTAACCTAACCTTACCCAGGTGATGGTCTACCTGGGTGCCTTTTATCGATTTCCGTCTAGACAGACAAGATTTACTTTTGCATTTGTTGAAATATGGATTTACAAATGAAATAGTTGTGTACTGAATGTTTCCTTTTCTATGTCAAGGGCGGCACGGTTCTGTTAAGAGGGAATTGACTATAGCACGTTAAGGCAGCATGCACCAATAGGGTGCTTTAGAAAGAACAACAACGAATACGGCGTTGATTGGCAAGATAATAATATCATGACTTTGTTGCCTTCTTGACCCAAATCTACTTCGAACATCGCAAAGCAGGGAATAAGCTTCTTTCTAGTTAACTTTTTAGAATGCAAGTGCTGCTTTCCTCAAAGCTCAAACGCTGGAATATTGCAATGATTTCTATAAATTCTTCTCTATGGACCTTCAGCCCCGAAACGATATATCATCTACTACATAACATTAAAATTGTTAATTTCCGGACCCGTACCAACCTACCCACCGTATATTTCCACGCAAGTTGGTCGATAATTGTATACGCATTGAAATCGCTCGGTCAACGTTTCCGGCACGCTAATAAAATGAAGTTATTATCATCAATCTTGTTCCTTTTACGGAATTAGTCGGCGATGAAAAATGATCTTGTGCACTTCCGTCCTGAAAGATAATTATTAGCGACGGAGCGCAGTATTCTAGGCGTCAAATTACCAGATCTTAGTCGCAACACCACACTGCGCACCAAAACACAGATTACTGACGCTGCTCAAAAAGGCGCTAAGTTGATGTGGGACTGGGCTGACCACGTCTGCCGCATGCCCAATGAGCTGTGAGACAAAATAACCACTACTTGGAGCTCTAAGATAGCTAGAAGGCGTCGTGGCAGACCCCGTAGTAGATGGCGGGACGAACTGGACAATAAACAAACGACCAGTGGGCCACATCAGCACTGGGGCGGAAGCACTGGCAGTCATTGGGAGGGGAGAGGCCTTTGCCCAGGCCTCTCTGGGATGATTCAGGCTAACAGTAACGGTCAGCCGGGGTTGTGGAAGAATAATGTGTTCCCGCGACCCCGGCGTAGGTGTGAGATGGAACACCGGGGTGGTTTTTAGTCAGTAAGAGTCTGACAGACCCCTCCGCCCGCCCCAGGGCGGAGGACATCCATGAGGATTTTCCACCCCGGGATCAAAAAAAAAAGAAAGGCTAACAGTAACGGTAAGTAAATAGCGGCTATGAAGAAACTTGGAGTGCGGTCATTTTTTTTGGCGTTTTTGTTTAAACTTATATTTAATAGCTTTTTGCTCGTGGTTCACGCGCGCGGCGCGTTGAGGTCGGATGATATCCCAGCGTGCGTATCACTACCACTTCTATCTCAACTCGACGAATAGAAGACAAATCACTTTCTTAACAAAAAGTGATTCTTCTCTTGAATTTTGACATCGCGCCGTAGAATTCTTTCTACAAAATGTAATTTTTTCTTCCATTTCTATAGTTGCCAAACAACGCATGCAGGGACGCACCACCGCGATAAAAGTATCTTATGTCCTAATCCGTTAAATCGTGAAAGGTATCAGACAGACCCAAAGGCACATGGAGTTTCTTTTGCATTACTAAGGATTTTAGGGACCTGTGCGTAGGGGTGGGTCGAAAGGTATTCACTACTGCAAAGGGAGCCATAATTTTAAACGTGAGTCGTTTAGAGGAAATGGTCATAGAGAAGGTTTCAGTCAATCACCACACTTCGCCAACGAATGGGTGATCGCAATTTGACAAGACTGACAGGAAGATAAGAAGTATAGATATTAACAACCATTCGATAGGTGCGCTTCCGTGCCGAATCGAACATTGTTAAATATTATCGTAGGTATATATATAAGGGTCCTCCAAACGCTGTTCACAAATCAGAAACCCGAAATATTGTGTTGTTTATAACAAATAGACGACCGTTATTCTTCCGACGGTGATTTGCTCTCGGGTACTAGGCAAATCACCGAAAATGTGTCCTTTTCGTCTCGGTACCAGACTGAAAGTCAATTCAGTCAGTTTTACTTTTTCTCAAAGAAACCCAAATATAGCCACCACACCAGTACTTCAACAAAAGGTTTTTGTAACTTAATCCTTAAGAAATCTCAATCCATCTAATCACCCCTAACTACCAAGATAATCATATATATTACGAAAATGACAACAAAAGCCATTGTTTACGAGCAACACAGACCGATAAACATTCGGGTTATGACAGGTACTGCCTAAAAGGGTGGACGAAGAAGGAAAACGCTCGGATTTCGTAAATACCACTGAATAATAATGTTATGCGACACTGTTGTGTACACAACCCCAGACTTGTTTCTTGTACATAGGTATGCCAGGGGCGAAGAGGACACGCGGTCACATGGTCGTTCATTCCTTCCATATTATGTCATTATTATTTTTTAAACTAAAAGTAATTACGCCACACAATAAAACATAGCAGTAGTAGATTTACATTATATCGTTAAAAATATAGGACTAAAGAAAGAAAAGAAATGTATTTAGGACAGACTACAAGGCACTCAACACAACACAACATAATATTATACTACCGTACAAGAAAAAAAAATAAAGTGTCAAGTGAGTTGTGAGAAATTTGCCAGGAATGTGTGCCTTGCGGTTGCGCAAAATAGGCCCAGTTCAGCAAAAATGATATACAACTAGTAGACCAGCCAGCAGTGACTAGTATCATTAAAAAGGGAGAAAACAGGAATACGTTAGTATGGAATAAACGCCAACGACCACCTGCCCGCTTTTCCTCTTATCTAGGTATAGAATTGATGAGCTTCATTTAATGATTCAAGGTTGAGGGGATATAGATCAGGTAAAGTGTTTTCATCCCGGAAAACACAAACAATTTACATGGCCAAGTAGCGTGTAAATGGTCGCTATTTATATCGTACGCAAAAGACAAGATTAAAACGGTTGTTTTTGTAGCCACTGCTTCAAAAGGGAAAATAATTGTGATAAAGAGGATGAAATGCATGCCTCCTTTGAATCCCTGTGTTTTCGCGTTTTCTGGCACAATTAACTTTATCATGATAATCATAGGCTAGACATAGGCGTCCTCAAAGTATTGGCACATCGACCGGTCCTGTGCTTCTCGCATCAAATCAACTTAACGTCATAAAAATCATGCATCGACGCATTGAGCGGTATTAAAACCAACATAGCTGAAAAAACATCAACAAGAGTTATGGAAAGTTAAGTAAACCACAAATAATATCCGTGAAACTCGTTGCATTTCAATTTGGAATTTTTCAATCATACGCTTGCAAACTGTCATTGATTGGCTCATACTGCACAGGTGGGGCACTCGACATACATGTTTTGTACCCCTGCTTCATTCACACTGACACAAATATTTGTGAGGCCTATATTGATTCCAGAATGTCAATGGTTGCGGTGTGTGTCTGTACTATTTATTGACGATGAAAACATCGGAAACCTTATATGGAGAATTAAATATGAATAAACGAATAGGGTTTTTAAATGATGAGATAATGTTTCTGAAAACAGCGGATGTAATAACATCGCGAAAGACGAGTAAGGTAGCTGACGTATCAGATAGGCTACTATACATCATTAACTTCTCACCGAGATAAGTATAGTGTTCATATCCTACGCTGACGGATCAACAACGTGGAACACGAGAATGATGAATAGCACCACTCATGTGAGCTGTCGACCAAGACGAGGTATTGACACTTGAAAATTTATAACGATCACTGTGCGATGCTCGTTTCTAACAGCCGCAGGATCTTCAAGGGTCGGCTTCGCTTGCCGAGGTCGATCCGTGGACGGGTGACCAGCCATTTTCTACTGATACCCCTCCGTGCCTCTGAAATCATGCTTAGCCATTAGTCCCGACTGTCATTTCCTAGATGGTTGCTGACTTGTGGAGGTCAGATAGGCAGTCGCTATATGTATAATACTGGTATTCAGCTGTATCCGGTTAGACTGAAAGCCACCCCAACATACGTGGGACACTCAGAAAGTTGCGAAAATAAAAAGACGTCACACGGTGCGAAGGCGCGTTGTCGTGGTGGAGCAGTAGCCCGCGGAGCCCTGTGTTTGGTCGCTTGCTGCTCACAACAGAGTAAACTTCTGCCAAGCATTTGGTAGTATACCATTCAGCGTTGACGCTTCTTTGGTTCCGTAAAGGAATTGATACCAAGTAGCCAGTCAGATTGAAAAAGCTCGCGATCAAAATCTTCCCACCGCTTCTAGATCGCTTCACTTTGGTAGGCGTTGATTCGTGATAAGTACAAGACTCATCACCTGTAATGATGTCATAAACACGCCGAGACGAGCCTACTTCAACTTACAGACTTTATCCGGCAAGTCTTTCATATTTCAAAACTTTTTTTCTATTGTGAGTGGCCTGGTAGTTGGAAAAGGCTTGGCAGATGATGTGTGGTCGTATAAAGATGCCGTTTTGAGAGCAGTGGTGATGAAAAAGTAAAGCGCCTGTCTGGGTTCGAACCTACCACTGGGCCACCTCTGCTTTGCAAAATGAAAGTAATTGCAATCAATTGTCATTTTATGTGTGTTACGCAATAACCCCGCACTTCGACGAAACGAATCGTGACAGACTTTCCGACACTGGAAGACGGTTGCTTTCCCGATGATGGAAATCCCAGCAAGGAAATTCTACGAACATATCGTGTCCGAAGACTTCAACGTCACCACATACAAAAATGACTACCTAGTTATCGTACGACCAATACTAATAGCACACTTGCAAATGATAGTCACCGATAATAACGACATTAAAACTGATCTACACTGTGGTGTGAGGCACGCGATAGATTGAAACTGTAGAATTGTAACGTACTTGATGATATAGCTAGAAAAAAGTGATTACTGCGATGACAGCTGATGATCGCTCGGACGTAAAAATATCACGGGGTGATTTTATGGTACTCTGGATTTTCAACGCTCTGCTTAGCACTGAGAGTAGAAAATACAAGTGTTTTGTTTAGACGCGCTGCTATGATCCAGTCCTCGATAAAATCCCGCCGCTACACGAAGATTTATGTTGCAGCGACAACAAATAAATTGGCATAAGGCGCATCAGGAGAAAGAAGATGATGATACTTTGAGGCTGAGCATCGACGCTTAGATTTGTCGATGCGCATGTGCATGGTAAAGATGTCATTGCCGCAGTCGATTTGTGGCTAAGTCATCAAAGTTTTGTATAAATACAATTCCGTGCCTGGAAGAACACGTTAAACCATTTTCCCAAAACTGCAGGTCATCTAAATGCCATGCAACAATGTTACATTGTTCGGTCAGTCTAAAATATTATCAGTGTATATTTGTTTGAAGCCTGTGCACTGCAACTAACGATGTCGTTACTCAAAGATTTGGTCTTATACATTTGAGAAATATCTTCCCACCCATTCACACGAACAACAAAGACACTGCGGAAGTCTGAAACCCTTCTAGTCATTTTCTATCTGGGAAATTATAACTGGGGACAAAGTCTACCTACTAATTTACTGACTGTCTCTATATTATGAGTTTTTGACCTGGGGGCAATTCCCGTGATTTTGCGAATTTCGCACAAGTTTTTCTGATTTGTCGCATAAAATTTGGCAAAACTCAAAATGGAGATTGTAACTTAGTAGACTTAAAGCCTAAGGGAGATAAACAAGGTACGAATAATTCTATAGCCATTTTCAAATTCACGTAACCCGACCATGACAATTACGGTGCTGTTCGTAGAAATAGGCTCTGTTCCGTACGTACAGAAAGACAAGTCATGTTGGTATTACATAAATATGAGGCCGTACGTCAACATCTATAAATGTGTGTAATGAGATCGTTATTACAATAATGTGGGTTAAGAGGGATCGATGAAGCAATACTTATATTATTATTATTATTTCCGTATGGCTTTTGCGTTAGCATACGCTCCAATAACTCTTTCAGTATTTTGAAAACGGAGGACAGTGGGCAAGTTGGATGATGCTTGAGCCAGAGCTGTTCCAATGAAATTCTGTTCGGTGACTGAATGGCTTACGAAGCCGTCAGTAAAATCTTTACGTCAAGGTTTTTTGGCACTCTTACGATTACTTGTCATTATAACAGGAAAAGCAGTGTGATAATGGTCAAGTGCAAACCAAAAAAATTGTCGCCAGGTCTCGACCAACCTAAAAACTCGATCGCAAAAGCATTTATTTTAATTAAACCTAAAATATTTACTAGTACTTTTGAAAGTCAAAGAGTTGGTCAGTTAGACGCAAAGACATCAATTCATAATAAAAAGTAATATTTATGAAACCTATGACCGCATTATAGTATAGGTACTTACTAGTTAATCTGAAATAGTACAATTTTTATGCAGATGCCGAAAACGTTAACATACATTTGGGAAATGTAAATGCAGAAGTAATAAAACTTAGTAGTGTCGGAGATAATTTTATTCTTCAATAAATATGTAAATATATACAAAGTACATGCCCGGGCTTCTGCGAGAACGAAATTCTGGTCCAAAGAGACCGAGGCGAGATAGGTGACAGATTATCTAAACAAAGTAAGTTTCTGAGCGAAAATCTACAGTATGGAAACGAAGAAAATGGTACGGTTTTCGATGAGTAAATATAGCTTGCTGGTTAAGAGTTCCAGTAGTGGTAGATCATAAGTAAAATTAATATCCTAATAATATTATAAACGCGAAAGTTTGTGAGTATGGATGAATATTTGTTACTCTTTCACGCAAAAACTCCTGAACGGATTTGGATGAAAGGGGAATGCCCACCGTCCATAGACACTTCGGCCACGAGTGCACACATGAAAAGTATATAGATAGTGTAATATGCAATTTCAACAATTACCTGGTCAAGGAATTGGTTTACAAAAATGTTAGGGTTTTTAAGATAAAATAGTTTTTAATCTTGACTAACGTAATTGCTTTACAATCATTGGATATTTAAGTTAGTGTTAAAATAATCGCCGGAATCCATTAAATAAGCTTATTTTAACGTTAAAATAACAAATCCGCAAGATTTAAACTCAGTAAGGCAAACGCAAACAATTTAAGTAGATTCTGTAGAATTTTGTGATTTGACACTTGACTGTGTCTTGACTTGACAGGCGGCCAGCGTAACTCAATGTTGCCACATTAGCAAAACAAAAAAATCGATATCGATTTTTATTCGAATCATAATTTAATACAAAATTATAATCACTACTATAACCCCACTGAAGATAAGTACGTTTTTGTCATATTTTATATGTATTGTGCTAAACATGAATTGAATTATTATTAAAATGTGTGGTAGCGTTTTTGTTATAATCCTAATTATTCATTATTACAAAATCAACCATTAAATAGTTTGTCCATTTAATATCAAAAGTAAAAACGTTACACCGAATTTATTATAATAAATCTTATAATAAGCAGGATGTGATTTTATTAATAAAAAAATCCATGAAATCATAATCGATTATTTCGTGAACGAAATTGATAAGTATTGGCAACACTGCTGCGCTATCCACAACCGTGAATGTCGTTTATCATTTCAGTACTTTTCATTATTGCAAACTTTTTCGGATAAACGAATAACTTGTTAAATAAACAGAAATTACGACGTTTTTTTTTACTTATACGCAAGTTATTGTGCCTTTAGGGCCGAAAACGGGCATCCCCTTTGGCACAGATAGTTTATAACCTGGATTAACACATAGAATACTTTTTATCCCGATACTCCTACGGGATCAAGATTTACGCGGGTGAAACCGCGGGGAGCAGCTAGTATTCAATAAAATTCTTAAATTTACTCAGCCTAAATCGCTAGTTTGGCAAAAGAGTTCCATAAATAACGAGAGTCGGCACTAAGGAAGGATTTTTGATAATTCATCCCTTAAAGGGATTGCAAAGGAAATGGCTAAAAAGTTTGGGCGACTGCCTGAGCATGTATAGAAATTCCTCACTAGCTAGTAACCAGTAAATATTCATTCATTAATTGTTACTTATTTATTACTTTCATAAATCTTCCGTGAACTAAGCAAATAATAAAAAGGTTTTTTACTAGTTTTTCCATGTTTTATGTTTGACAAGGAAAAGATGATTTTGACGGTTCGTCTTACGAAAAATATGGGCAATAAAACTTCTAACGATATTTGCGTAAGCTGACATAGACCGTATTAATTATTATACTATTAATTTTCAGTGCACATGTTACAGTTTCCAAACCAATATTTTGACTTAAGAGTGTCCACGAAGTTCTTTGCCCGTTCTTCTCTTTGGGAACCTACTACGCTCTGGAATGGGCAACTAGCTTCATCTTTCTGACTGACAATTAAAAATTGCCTGTAGTTAGTTTAATTGAAATAAATGCTTTGAGTTGAGCTACAATCTCCACAAACTAGACGAAATACAAATTCATACAACGATCGCTACAAATAAGCATATTTTCAGCCAGATTTCATAAACCTCACGAATTAATTCTGCTATATTGATTCCACCAATAAATAGCGTTTATGAATTCGCAATTTATTCAGTTTAACGAAAAGCCAGTGCTCCTAAATTAAGCAGAGCATTACAAAAGCCGGCCGTATTTGTTTTGAATGTTAAGAGGTTTCGTATAATAAGCTGGATAGTATAGAAGGACTAGCATTTTCGTATTGCAGTAGACAGGTTGATATTCAAATGCAATTTAAAGGATTAAATGGGTTAGTGGAATCGTTTGGATGTATCAGTGAATGTCCTTTTAAGATTCCCCGCTTTAGAACATATACGGACATGTGTGAGGACATACATACATTGACGTCACATAACCTACCTACTTGGAGTACCTAAATGAGAATCGAAGCACGAGGCTGTCTGTAGTTCCTGCCTACCACCAAGGCAAAAGGAACGTCAAATATATTTATTCTGGGATCAGTTAAGTTTTAGTAGAAGCACGAGTTCTTGATACATAAGTACTCTACAACTTTCGGTAAGTAACTTAACATGCTAAAGTATTAAACAATATTATAACTAAATCAGAAAGTAAGTAAGATCAGTATATTCCGAAAAGTTTAGTGCAATAAAGTTTGGTAAAGGATGTAATAGGTGTATTTTGATACTTAAGATCGGAGTTAGCCAATGACTACAACGAGTGCAGTGGTGACCCTGTGGTAACAGCCGCGACTTACGAGTCGTAGGTCGTAGGTTCGAACCCAGACAGGCGCTTAACTTTGTGTACATTATTTCATCACCACTGCTCTCAATACGGTGAAGGAAAACATCGTGAGGTAACAGGCGCTTAACTTTGTGTACATGATTTCATCACCACTGCTCTCAATACGGTGAAGGAAAACATCGTGAGGTAACCGGCATGTCTTAGAACCAAAAAATCGAAGACATGTAACAACTACCAACCCGCACTGGGCCCGCGTGGTGGATTACGGCCCACACCCTCTTACAGAGAGGAGGCCTGTGTCCCAGCAGTGGGAACATAATAGGCTGATTATTCGTGACGTGCCAAATTATTTTTAAGCGCAACAGCTTTCCGCATACCTACATAAAGATGAATAAGTTCTATACATATTGTGTTATATACGTAATCTTTTTCTGTAACTGTCCGTGGCTTCACATCGGGCCCTATCAGAATACCAGCGCTGTGACACTTATTTTTAAGTGTCGCAGCATTATGCTGAGATGGGGCCTTTTGGCCTCGTACAGGACTTTGTTATTTTTTTTATTATTATTTATTTATTTATTTTATGATTTATGTACACACAGTAAAATACAAAGGGACACGACATCATTACAATTTGAGTACAAAGGTACTAAGGTAAGGTAAGGTATTTTTTTTTTATATCTTTCTATCTCTTGTTAGTCACCTTGCATTCATCCTCCCAACATGACCAAACTATCTAACAATACTAAACCTTAAGTTCTAACTAATTAAGCACTCTGTTACTTTGAGCACCTAACTTGAATAAAATTTTCGCACACATTTTCTAATGGCTTTTAATCCAGAACTTCTAACAGAAAATCAATTACAGTTTTGTTGACAGCTAGAACAGAGTGTTAGTTTAGATGTTTTTTATTCATGTAGAACCAATACCAGTATTTTTTTATGGTATTGATAGTTAGCAGCACCAACCCTAACTTGAATTACTGACTTATTGACTGAATCATGGTCTGCCTCGTTGGTCTAGCAGTCTTAAGCGCAACTGCTGAGCATGATGTCCTGGGTTACATTCCCGGGTCGGGCAAAGTGATATTGGGTTTTTTCATCAGGAATTTCTCAGTAGCAGCCCGTAGTCTGGATTCGTGCCGGGTTGCTGGCAATAGGCCCGCTCCCTTTTACAACATAACTGGCCAAATGTGGGTGTACTAACAGGTACACCTCTGTCAAACCCTTCGGCGAATACAAGCGTGATATTTTGTACGTTATTTGAATTACATTTCAGTTCACAGTTCCAATCACTGCTTTAATTAATTAAAAAAATAAATAGAAAACCAATTAGGTGAGTACTGTTCTGTTTGAGGCTAGAACAACAAAGTAACTTTAGATATTTTTATTCATGTTGGCCTTCAGCACATGTTTTATGGGAAACGCCCTGTATTTAGAAGACAAAACTTAAATGCTTACAATATTAATGTTTTTTTTTGTCATCATCTCGCCACTTCTCTTGGGCAAAAACCGAAGATTTTGCCACTATAAGATGCAGACCTACAGATAGATGCTTATTAATTGAAATATCAGTTTTAACAAAACCCTTGTCAGTTTGTCAGAATCATTTTTAAAATCAGAGAAACAGCGTTATGTACATGAAATCACGTCAAAACGAGGGGTGTTTTCAATCAAGGCACGTTCAAAAGAAATACTGAAGCAAACCCAAAGGTTAAGGTCTCTTTCAAGTTCAGACATTTCATAAAGCATCGGATTAGGTAAAGACAATGTAGAGTAATGCCTGGAATGACTATGGCTTCTAGTAAAAGAGCTGACACGTATAAATCATTTATCGTTTAGCTCAGTCCCGCCCGACTCCCGGGGACTATACGATTTCGATTAGGCTTTGGTTTCCGTACATTCTCATGCCGAAATCGAGACTCCCGTCTAGCGTCTAGATAATGTATAAGAATTGGAGTTGCCGAGAGCGTTTCACCCGCGTGGAGGCCGGAAATAATCCTACAGGAACGTGGTTACGGTATAAAACGTATCCTATTTCCTAACCCAAATCGTGGCCCATCTGTGTGCCAACTTTAACCCAAATCCAGACAGACAGAGTTACTTTCGCATTTATAATATCAAGCATGCATTTTATAAGCCGCATAATGAGCGTAATACGTAGTGACGTCATTCGAATCTTGCGGCACCGAAGTTTAACCTCTAAGTTATAGAATAAAGCGGTGCGGTCATATTTTACCCTTGGCTGGGCAATGGAAGGAGACTCGGAGGAGCAAAGTCCTCCCACCGTAATGACATCCTAATGTCAAACATCCACTGTTATTTTGATGACAGCCTTAATATTGCTAAAAGAACGGCCCTGTTTTCTAAGGAGACCCTTACTTTAAACCAGCTCCAGATTCCAAACGGCCCTTCACACATTACAATCAACAGGACATGTAACTTCAATCAGAGGCTCAAAACATCACACCGTGTAACAACCATCCCCTCTTACCATCTTCACCGACCACCAGCTGGGGATGGTTATCAACAATGCGTGCTATAAGTTGCCGGCAGCAGAGAGCCGGCTACATTTGTACGCGATCCATCGAGTCACACAGATAACACGTTAAAATGGATTACAAACTTGTGAGTAACGTTCAATGGTGGTGGTGATTCTATTTTATAATTGTTTGCCAAAAATGTGTGCGGTGTTCATTTTGGTTTTCAAGATGGCGGATTTTTGACGGTGTGAAAGTGAGTCTGTAGGTTTGTTTGGTACGTTTTTGTGAGTTAGTTAAAGAAAGGATTTTGATGAAATACCTGTTTTGCTGTTCGCCTTTGAGGTGTGGCGGGTAAAGCTAGTCATTTAAGTATTTCGAGTGTGTATGAACAGGGCTTAGAAACGGTACCAAAAGTACGGGTTCTATACCGGTACCATTTCGGTACGTGGGTACCGGTTCCAGACGGGTACCACCTGACAAGTACCGGTACCAAATTCAGGTACCCGCCGCGTACCACAAATCTCGTATTTGCATCTTGAAGTTACTCTTATAATGCCTATTGACTATCCTTTTTATGTTCTCACTCTAAGTTACGGAAATATTTGTTTGGTGTCGGTATTAGTACTGATACAGATTAGAAATGGTACCGGTATCACACCAAGGTCACCGGTTCCCAAAACTATTTAAAGCACTGTGCATATGCAAAGATAAATCATAATGCGTATAATATTCATGCAATAAAAACTTGCAGTAATCCCCGCGTAACTTTCAAAGCTTTCATTCATGACTTTGGCGGAATCGAAATTTCTAGTCATTTGAAATAGTTAATCATCACGTAGTCTAGTGTTTGATATTTTTCTATATGTATACAAGTTGGCAGGGAGATCGATCCGCAATCTATTACCATGGCTTAGTATCTGATACTGAGTTATAAAAATAATGCAGTTCCATACATTTTGACCGAGTAGGTACCTACTGCACTTTTCTGAAGTATTCCCGTTTGAGCACCTATTGTTGGGGCACCTATGCATTTAACATGCAAAATGGAAATACCCTTGGTGCTCAATGCATAGGTGCTCAAACGGGAATACTTTACTTTTCTATAAAACAGCATTTTTTTCTTTTTGATAACCGACAAAAACTTTCTTCGCTAGGGGGTTCAGAATCATGCGCTAAATTCATGGCTACAGTTTGCGCCCCAGCCACCCTGTATGTATAGGAAACAAAAGTACAAAGTATACATTCAAACTGAACAGGGTTTTAATTATAACCATTGCTGAGAGGTTACATTAAAGAAGAAGTTTATGTTGTTATTAAAAGTAATTTGATTTTTCCAATTAGCATGAGAAGCAGCGCCTTTTCAGTTACCCAAAACGCCCGCTCTTCACATAACGTCAAAAGGTATGGTTAAGCAGTAGTTAATCATAACATAACTTTTGGCAATGTTTCTAAATAAACCCAAAAATCCATACTCGTACCATAGAGTTACGTAAAACAATAGGTATTTTTTCTACTTATTAATAGTAATAATATGCATTTATTCAACTAAATTATGACTGATACAGTTAAATTGTCTATCATCATTCATCAAACATAACTGTTTTAAAATCAAAATAATATTACGAAGTTTCCCTTTTTCCGTGATCAGAGCAAAAACAACTAATTATAGTTAAGTTGGATCTAATAACTGTACTTGGTAACGCTTCAGTGGAGTGTGTGCTGCGTTTTGTGAGAAAAATACTGGCAAAGTGTGAATAGTGAAATAATGTTGTTACATACTTATTTAGCACTTTTGATATTGGTTTTGGAAGTCCTACAACTACGGTCAAGTTTGTTTGGTTGCTGTTTCGAGTATTTCCTTTGTTAATTTGAGATCAAAAAAGTATCCTGATCAACAAGAAGCAAATTAGGTACGGCAATACTTTTGAGTGTCCATGGAATTTCTTGCCCGTTCTTCTTCATGTACCTATTACGCTTTGTACTACACTTGGAATGGGCAATAAGCTTCATATTTCTGACCCGACCACTTTTGAATTGTCAAGGAGTCCCTTGACAAATCAAAAGTGCATGTAAATGGTTCAATTTAAATAAATGCTTGTTTTAGAGTTAGAGCCATCAAGGTTTTAAAATGTTATAAGTGCGTGCGTGTTGTAATATCTACCTTTACAACCATTGATAGTAAACCACTATAACGTCTTATTTAAATATTTCCTTACACCATCCATAAAAAGTAATACTAATTCGATTATATTAAGACGAAAATTAAATATAGCTAAGACAAGATTTTCTGCATACTTCAAGCATTTAGTTTTCTCATCTCAAATTAGGGCCTGGTATAACTATGATAACCTAGAGAGGAAATAAAACAATAAAAACTAAGAAAGTATTGTCCATTTGTTCTCTATGATTAACTCTCAATTACCGCAAGGAAGTTTTCTTTCAATTCCACGCTTGGTAGATCGTTATTCATTACAATAAAAATGTTTTTTTTTATATTTCTACATGAAATAATCGACATTTGAAGCTTTCATAACATATCATCAGGCCTGTATTTCGCGAAAGGTTATGCAGAGGTGTTCATATAGTAGGTATACCCACATGTCGCTTGTTGTGTTTAAGTCCCATGTAATAGGAGGCGAGCCTATTGCCATCAACCGGGCACAAAGCCAGGCTCCGGACTACTCAACGACCCAACAATGTAATCGTGTTGGTCTCGAGTGTCTGTGCAAGAAAATTATTAATACTTTGAATCTAATTCGGTCAAGTAGCTTTTAAGTTAAACGTGCACTAAACACATTCATTAGAGATTCGACGGAAATAGAAAATTCTCTTATATTTGATCTTTCTGCTAAGAACTAGCACTTCCACAATGTGATTTTTCTATTCTCTAGTCATTCCTCGGTAGCAGCCCGAAGTCTGAATTCGTGCCCGGTTGATGGCATATGCCTAGGTATTAAACATAACTGGTCGTAATATAGGTAGAAGGTACACCTGACGAACCCTTCAAAAAAAGTCAAAATGCTTGGCTCAACGCTGGTTTTGCTCCACAAGGGCGCATTAAGTAATGTTGGAGCTGCTGAAGATTGTTGATCTTTGCACTGTATAGATTCAATATTTTAGTATTATAAAATTGCAAGGCACATGTGTGAGTACTATGTACCTACTATAAAGCTACCATTTAAGTTCCCTTCAAAATGGTTGAGCAGAATGGTGCTGATCTATCTATACGTCATGTTCGTGAACGGGCGCCGTCAGTGGGGACTGGTCATCTCTTGCCTGCCACGGCTTATTTTAATTACCGAACTGTTTTTTCATTATATTGTTTTGCATGTTTTTCATTACCTACGGACGCCTTTAACGTGCACGTCTTTCTACATTGTTCTCACATAGGTATATAATTTCAACATGACTGATGTAACCAATTTTATGTAACAAACTTATTTAAAAGTGTGTCCATGGATTTTCTTGCCCTTTCTTATCCATAGGTTCCTACTTCGCTTTGGAATGGGCAACTAGCTTCATCTTTCTGACTGACCGACCCCTTGACAATTGAAAAGTGCCTGTTATTGGTTTATTTGAAATAAATTATTTGAGTTTGAGAGTTTGATTACAGGCGTGATTACATGTGTAGTATTCCTATCTTTATCTCTGTAAAGTAGGTTCCGGAAATTATTTCTGGGTTCTCCCCAATATTTGATATTACTTTCATATCCAATACTCTATCCTCAACTCGTTAAGTCCTGGTAACTAGGAATTCCCAACAAGTGTCAGTACCGTCGGTTTAAATCATAACTTCACTACCGACCACCGTCCGTCTTTCCTGAACGCCTTCCGTCATATTTACATTAATTCAGTGAGCACTAATTTGCTCATATTTTCATACTGTTCATTAGGTAGGCTCATTAATGTCGCTTCCATCATGTTGATACCTTCCTTATTTGTAATGTCGGTTAGTATACTGCCTATAATTAAGAAGAACTTCTATTTTTACTAGTCGAGTGCCGCCGGATAGTCTCCATCGGAAAAATTGACGAACTTCTCTACAAACTTTCATTCCCTTTTAAACCCCTTTAAGGGGGTAAATTCGCATTTTATTGAGTAGATTCTTCTTATATTTTTTCTCGGAAGTTCAAAAACTATCTTCTTTTACACAAAGAGCAGCTTATTATCACTGTACGCTTGGATTAGGCCAGAAAATCCTAAATTTAACCCGAAACTAGGTGCACAAGAAGTTGTTTGAGAAACAATGAGGTTTCAAAAGCAAAATATTTTATTGCACATAATCTTACATGGGCACTCATGAAACGTCAGAAGCGAGGTGCACGGGTCCAATTGGTTATTTCGTATGGAGAAGAGCCGGCAAGAAACACCACGGTTACTAATTTAACATAATTGGTTATTGCAAAGTTTTCAAATTACAGAGTCAATAGGTACTTAATAAAAAGAAAGTAAACTTTTGCAGTAGTTCCTCGTTTGGAAAGATGGTTAAATTTTTTAAAACTCTTCGGGGATTTTCTGATAGAAAGAGACTTTTCTAACCTGATGCCTTGACCCAACATTTCGCTTAATTAATGCCCTAATCAAATCAAAAATGTAGGCAGTTCAAATATATGATGTAGGCTCAAGAAGAACCATAAATTCTCTCACCCCAATATCAACACATCTACATTCTTCTCGCAGATTCACAATCTGAAATAAAATAGCGTCGACATCTCACAATGTGTAAGTGAAAATATCGCATGTGCGAGCGATACCAACAACACCAGTGGCACGCGATGACCAATGTGGGTTGTTATATCAGTTAGATTCTACCGGAGGAGTGAGCAGACATGTTAGTAAATCATCAACTACTAAACATCGATCCTTTCAGTTGTTTTTACATGGGCCCAGTTTTATTACATGAACCCAGTTTTATTCAATAGACATCGACCTATTGTCATACAATTTTTTGTTACTGAGGGAGTCTTTTAAAAGAAAGTTGGAAAAGGTTCAAAAAACACGCAAACGCGCACGCGTTTGTAGAATCTATTTTCTATCTTTGTCTATTACCTAACCCAATATTGATTGGAATAGATTCACCTTGGAAACTGTTAATTACCTCAGAGATTTAATTAGAAGTTTCAATAACTTTGAGGAGTCACCAAAACTATTAACGGATGCAAATTTCGCAATAATCAATAGGGATATAGATTTGTGACATAGAATTGGGAAACACTACTCGCTTTCCTGAAAAAGAAACTGAAGTAAAATAAAAACGACTGTTCCTTTCACTGTTGAAAATAGGAACGACCTTTTCAAGAAACCTTGAAGAATATTAACTTGTTAACATTCGAAGGAAAATACAATATTCCTGCAGGCGTAGAATGTCACCATTTTCTTCTCTTTTAAAACAACTTAAAAATCCAAAGTTAAAACTAAGAAACTTCCACAAGACAGATGATATGCGATAGTCAGATTTGCGCTACCTTCTTGCTAACGCCCAAGTATTTTTTACCACGACTTGCACTACCTATTCTCATATGTGACAAGAAAAGAAGCAACTTCCATGTCGTTACTCACTATTCAATCAAAGCACAATATAAAATAGCTCAACCCATGTTCCCGTGGCTGCTGCTAGGAGACAGGCCTCCTCTCTGTGAGAAGAAGTTGGCCGTAATCGCGCGGGCCCAGAGCGGAATGATGGATGTCACATGATTTCGAAATACAGGGTGTAAGGGACATCATCGCGCTCACTGTTAACATTAATACAGTTAATAATTCTAGGTCCTTTACGTCGATATTTTAAAAGAAATGCTTGAGCATCAAGAATGTAATACATACAAGATCATTATATATGGAACAGCAGATTTTCTTTAATAGTGTGATATCATAATTCTTATCTCTATGAAAACGACACATATTACATAACGCACCAACTTATAGGAAGCAACACATCCGCAAATAGCGTGTCAATCGGTTATTGTGAATTTTTGACAGCTGTACAAAAAATATTGCATGAACAGCCACGCTGCGAACGAAGAAGGAACAAATTAGCAAGTCACATGACCGAGTTGTAATGAATTTACTGGATATCCGTATTGGGTAATTATTGTTCCGGAGTTAAATAAATAAATAGGGGTTTAGGCATGACCCTGGATCTGCCATTTTAAGTGGCAAAGGGCAAGATCAAGACAAACTTGCGGATCCTTGCAAACCTGTAGAATTAATGAGGGAGACACCGTTTTTCAAAGTGAAAAAATCACGCCCTGTACAAAAGATGATGCTGTTATTTGTCCATTCTTCTAAACAGAAATCTAGTTAGGAACGGGCATCTGTCTGCCTAACTAACCATTGTCTGATAAGTATCTGAATATAAATATAGATATATTGAAATCTGAGTTTGATGACTGGAAGCCATCCATGTATAGAATGCTCTTCAAAGACGGCCTTTCATAGATGCTGCCTTGTTTCGATACATTGATAGATCCTCTTATAGTCAAAGGGAACTGGACGTTACACTATAATGTAGTGTCATGTCACTATATGTCGACCCGCGGTGACCGGATTACCTTTGAGGCTGTGCGCCTATGGTAAAACATAAGGCATATAATTCTGATAAACTGACGCAATATGACAATACTGGTAAAGATCAATTTCGCTGCACACATCTCTCATAATATAACAACACGCCTGCATTCCCCAAAGATTCGCCTGAGGTATTAAATATACTCTTAATTACATATATACATTTTGCCAGTTATGTTAAGTGCCTATTTCACCAATGAAACCGATTAGCACATAGAGCAATAAAAAAAAATTGTAAAAGGAAAGAATTAAAAAAAATCTTTGTAAACAATTTTATTATGTATTCTGTGGAAAACGTTAATGGTTACACATGTAAACGTATCTTTTTGTATTTCTTCCTACAATATGTAATGTGTCACTGTTTGTTTTTCCTAATAAATAAAATAATAATAATAAAGCGAGTTTAAGTGTTTTCAGTGTAAGGGCTGTCAGGGTCATAATTTTCTGTGGAATATTGTTCCACAAAAAATTATGACCCTGACAGCCCTTAAACCTAACCTTAAAAATGTTTGTACATCCCTACTATAAAATCATTTATCATTTAGTTTAATTGGTGAAATCCACTCTTAGTCCCATGTAATAGGGGGGAGAGCCTTACACTCCGGGCTGTTACTGAAAAATTCCAAATCTCCCTTTTCTTTAACACACTTTTTTTCAAAGTGGACTCGGTTTTTCATCTTAAAAATATCAAATAAATTCGGTGAATTTAATTATCTATGTTTCCGTCTGCCTATAAGATCCCCCCCTGGGCAGTTTCCTATATTTCCAAACTGCACGATATTGCGCTGATTCTTTATTAAACTAGCACAACAAATTTTACTACGAAGAAATATAAACGTAACCTCATTTTACACATGTAATCCTTCCACATCATTTGAAGGGTAAACCTATTCTTAGCGAAAGAATCACAAACCACCGATGTGAACTGACCGTAATAATCACGTGCTAAGCGAAAGCGCGATGCTTAGCGCGCTAATTAGCCGCAATGACTAGCGAATAACGTTGTAACACACAAATAACGAACGCTTTCGATGACGTATTGTGTAACAAAGTCGTATTTGATTGTGTTATTCAATTTGTGTTACTTTATTGTTCGGAGAGCTTTCTCGGGCGTGAATATGTGATGCCGGTTGGATTTGAGTTTAATAAGCATGGAGTAAAGATGACTCGGCAAGTTTGATTTTGTTTATTAGTATAGTAATTGCTTGTTATACTCAACGTATTATATATGTAGATTTAAGAAACTATCAGCTGTAAAAATAACTACAAACGATTAATTGGTAAATGAATCCATCTACCTCGCCTTTTCCAAACTATTTTGGGTCGGCTTCCAGTCTAACCGGATGCAGCTGAATACTAGTATTTCACATGGCGCGACTGACAATCTGACCACCACAACCCAGTTACTGGGTAACACGATACCTCTTGGTAAGACTGCTTGCCAGACTTTTGGGCTTCCAACTACACGTAGCGACTGCCAAATATCTACGAATGCCAGCCTGAACCAACGGCTTATCGTGCTTTCCGAAGCACGAAGGGGTCAGAACTGCGGCAAGCGTAGCTACACAATCTTAATTGCTGCACATTCAATTTACCTCTGCGTCTGTCATCGTATAGCCACGAGCCAATTAATTAGCAAATGAAAATTCAATAATACATGATTGAGCTGAGCCACATCGTAACACAAGCCTGTGATTGGTTTTAATTATTAAGCAGAATTGCTTTATAACTACATAATTTTTTTTTAAACCGTTACCTTATTGTAACTGTTTTTCGTTACAGATTTATTAATTCACAAGTCGTGGACCCAATAAGATTTCCCATCGTAAAAAATTCGAACTTCCATACAAGCTTCCATCTTCTATCTACTACTCCCTAGGGGTGAGTTTTCAGAAATTCTTCCTTAGTGCTCACTTTAACTATATAAGGAACTCTTGTACAAAACACTCTTGTCCCTGTTTCTAGAACCAGCGGTTTTTGCCTGTGCGTTGAATGAATGAAAGAACGAGTAGATGCACAATTCCAATATCCAGCCCGGCCTTTACCTCTAGGTACATCTATTCTAAGTCTATGAACGCACATAATCTGCTTCAATAACGCCATCTCATGCCTCAGAGGGGATTATTGGCTCTCATATCGAGTTTCTAACAGTACCTTTGTGAAATGGGAATACGTGGGAAGAACAATATTATAAAAGAGACTGGCTTTTGAACCTCGTGGAAAAATTGCGAAATAAGCGGTAAAAATTTCGTTAACTTTAAAGATAAAATTGGGTCAGCGGTTTAATTTTGGTAAAGTTGTAACTGACACAGCTTTTTTATTGTTACTTAGCAATTACAACGTCTATAGACTAAACTAGTTAATATAACATAACGCCTGTTAACAAATAAGGATTAGGCAGAGGTGTACCTACAGTTCACCTACATTTCGCCAGTTAAGTTTTTCAGTCCCATGTAATAGGGGCCTCGTTGGTCTAGTGGTCGCAATCGCCACAGCTGGGCATGAGGTCCTGGGTTCGATTCCCAGGTCGGGCAACGTGTTATTGGGTTTTTCTATCGGGAATTTCTCAGTAGCAGCCCGAAGTCTGAATTTGTGTCCGGTAGATGGCAATAGGCTCGCCCCCTATTACATGGGACTAAAACATAACTGGCGAAATGTGGGTGTACTATAGATACACCTCTGCCCAACCCTTCGGGGAAACAAGGCGTGATGTTATGTTATGTAATAGGGAGCTGGTTGATGGTGATACGCTCGTATTGCCATCGACCAGGCACAATTCAGACTCCGGGCTCTTACTTAGAAATTCCTGATGGAAAAACCCAGTAACACTTTGCCCGCCTAGGAATCGAACCCAGGACCTCAAGCTCGTCAGTACCACTTCCGAAATGAGCGTGTACTATAGGTGCATCTTTGCTACAGGCGTGATGTTATTTTATGTTACTAGGGAAAATCAAGAGTTCATTAAGAGATAGCTGTAAAGTAAATATCCAATTTTATTTGGAGCGTGATTTTCAACAGAACATTTTAAGGATTCAGCTGTGTTCAATTTCTTCTAAAGAAAGTAATACTTTAATGTTGTCTTTGTCTAACAGAATCAGAGCAACTGTGCGACTTTCTCGTTAATATTTATTCAAGACAGCCGTTCCCAGCTTTGTACGTCTAAGTCTCGGCAGACCCTATCCATATTTTATTTCGGGACGAGAACGGTGAAGTACAGATAAAGTCATATAACCTACAACCCTTTTATGAATATCTGTCCAACCGTATGTGGGTGATGGATTAACCAATACGTTTACATCGTAAAACCTTTCGCTTTGATACTTTTGGGATATTTTTGTTGGTTATTTTGGGCATCTGCTATATTGGGTATCACACATTGTAGCTTTATTCAGCAATGTTATTCTTCATTTGGCTCAACAGTTCATATTATGTTGTGTTTTTTATTGATTGTTGTTACTTTCGATAAAAAACATATCCTCACAAGTGAGACCCGTTCCGAAAATAATGACGATTAAAATACAGATCTTATTTAAAACGAAAGCAGTAACTGGAAAATCAGTATGTACCTCGTAATTGATTTACCCTCCTCAGGTTTAATGTCACTTTCACGTCATATAGAACCAAGGTATATAGGGTCAAATTAATTTAGCTAACGAAACCCGCAGCCACGATGGGTATCGATAACTAAACATGATAAAAGAAAAAATAATTTGATGACTTCTTTTGTTGACCGCATCGACCGACCGCACATAATGAAAAAAAAACAGTTTAAAAAAACAAAATATCAGAAGGGCAATTCTCGTATTTAAAAAAAACCTTACCTTTCTAATCTCAGCCTTAATCGGTCATATATACCTCAAAATTTTCATATTTTTTTACATAAACATTTATTGAGCAGCGCCGACATATTAATGAGATCATCAAGTACCTACGCAGAGTGCGTACTGTGTTCATGTATAAACTGTTTAATATTGTGGTACTTATCGTTTTGAGCTAGTCTTAAGGTAGGTTAACTCATATAAAGTAAAAAATATGGGTGTTAAGCCTTATAAAAATTTCGCCCTTTTTAATTCGAAACAGAGTACGGTATAAACTACAGAAAACTATGATGTGCTTCGATCTTTACAATCAAATTACATACATTGTTCACAAGTTTTTAAGGTTGCATAACGCTGAGATTAGATTTCGACTTGAATTTGAACTTTTATTAAATAGGAGAATTGCCCTTCTGACTTCACAGCCAAAGACATTAAACGCAAGGTTTCCCTGTCTTTATGTACATTCGTGTGCTTATATAACTAGAGAGTAGTATGTTACCTGGCTAGGTTTTGGTATTCATAATGTGTAAAAGTCACGCGAGCGGAACTCTAGGCCTTGCTGTTCTCTATCATTCAACAAGTTTGTTTTATTTGGAACGTCGCATAATCAGCCTATACTGTTCCCACTGCTGGGACACAAGCCTCCTCTCGGTGAGAGCTGCCTCTGGCCGTAATCCACCACGAGGGCTAAGTGCGTAGGACATGCCGGTTTCCTCACGATGTTTTCCTTCACCGTTTTGAGAGCAGTGGTGATGAAATAAATTTACACAAAGTAAAGCCCCTGTCTAGGTTCCCTAAGACCTACAACTCCACTGGGCCACGACTTCTCCACTTGAACATCGAATAAAGCCAATAGCCCCATGTAAGATTGTAAGATTTTCGTCTCATTTCCAATTAATTCTCTACTTGTCAACATGCTCTGTCGTGAAAAGGACACGTTCACATACGTTTCACTGCGCGTGCATCCGACAGGCATGCTATTTTGCTTACGGGAAATAAACGTCTGTATCTGTTATAGTATGTTGGAGTGACTTGCACAATTTCACCTCAATTGGAAACTTCAAGAAGATTGAATGAACGACAGAAAAACACAGAAACACAGGCGTAATGTGTGTATGAATGAACGAATCGGTCAGAAATGAATTATATCGGTATCAAAGTAGGTGACAAATTTGAAGACACATCAGAATAAAAAAGAAACGTTTGCACGTTTTAATGAGTTGAAAATTTTCATCCCAAAGGTAGGGTTCAGACTGACAAGTTACTAGTTTAGAGAAAAGTTACTATCACAAATGCAACCCAGACCCAGAACTCATCAAAAGAGCATATCAATCTTTGTTCTGAGTGGGGATCGGAATCGACCCAGCAGCTGAAACGAAGCCAAAACAATCGTCAGGCAATGTTCGTGCAACATGTTGTCTTGAGAAACCTAATCCCGAACCAATTTTGACTTTGGACAAGTTTTTTTACATTGATTGTCGCTGAGATGGAATTTCGACTGGATTTTGAACGTTTTTAATTAGGTACTAGAATTGGTCTTCTGATCATGCGTTGGCAAAACAGGATGTGCAGAACGTACAGATTAAGCTTTTAATATCACAAGCCGTGCGATAGGATTTCCCATCAGCAAAATGTCCAAACTTCTATAAAAACTTTCATCCCCTATTTAAACCCGTTAGTTTATTTAATTTTTATAATCCTTCCTAACAGCTCACCAGCACTACAAAAGAACGCATGTGCCCAGCGGTTTAAGCTGTGCGTTGTATGTCAGTGAATTAATGATTTTTAACATAACATAACATCACGCCTTGTTTCCCCGAAGGGTTGGGCAGAGGTTTGCCTATAGCACACCCACATTTCGCCAGTTATGTTTAAGTCCCATGTAATAGGGGGCGAGCCTATTGCCATCAACCGGGCACAAATCCAGACTCCGGGCTGCTTCTGAGAAATTCCAGATAGAAAAGCCCAATAACACGCTGCCCGACCTGGGAATCGAACCCAGGACCTCATGCTCAGCAGTAGCGATTGCGACCACGAGACCAACGAATATGTAACAAGTAATAACAAAACAGAATAGATGATTGTTTAAATATAATTCCAGCGACCACTAGACCAACGAGGCAGTCAATGATTTTTAAGGTTCTTAATAAGTAGATCACGCCTCAAGAAAACCAGTCTTCGGTAAATCTCATCCAAAAATTCTCTTCTCCTTCCAGAGAGCCCTACCCCTCCTTCTCGTGGTCGCGTCAGTGGTTGCGCAGTACGGCGAAGAATACAGCGGCTACGAGAACTACCACAAAGCGCCGGTACACTTGCACCAACACCATCAGAGCCTGGACGATCACCACGGCGAGGAGTACGAATTGGATTACCATGTAAGTCATCTTCATTCTCCTGTCCTTATCCCAATTAATTTGTGGTCGGCGGAACATGTATTTTTCTTACATACTTCTTCATAAGTTGACCTATCGGTAGTCAACCCCTTTCAAGTCATCCCATCTTTCACACAGTTCATCCATCGTTTTTTGGTCTTCCTCTACTCTTATAGCCATCATGGACTGATGGTTTACCATTTAAGTAACGGCTACATAACATAACGTAACAATCTATAGAGCAGTGGTCTAGCAGCTAAGAAGACAACTTGTTACATTATCAATGCTCCAAAAACTATTAAGAAAAACATCTTGATGAAACTGGCACGTTCTAGAACGACAGATTCGATCACATGGGACGTCCACCAATCCGCACTGAGCCCAGGGGCGATTTAGAGCCAACGCCCTCTCACAGTGCCTCAAGTCAACCTCAGTACCGGCAGTGGAAACAAATAAAGGCATTAACTACAGAACCACAAGTGTTATGATCCTTACGTGCACTTTTTTTTTCATCCACATTCATACAGCATTCATTTTGATCATTTTCATTGCTGCACGCATACCTTTCTCAATGGCCTTATTTCTTTACTTTACAGGCGCATCCTAAGTACTCGTTCGACTACTCAGTGAAGGACCCCCACACTGGTGACGAGAAGGAACATTGGGAGACCAGAGACGGTGACAAAGTCAAAGGTACGCACCAAACTTCACACTACGTAATTAAAATAACTGAAAACTTAACAGTGGTCGTTGTAGTAAACACCGAAGTTTTCCAACTTAACAGACAACTCTGCTGCTGGGGAGCTTGTTGCACCACTTCATTCCAGCTAAAGCACTAGGGCGGGCGTTATGACTGTCTTATGTTATTTTGACGTTCAAATAGTGCTGATTCTCAACCTAATTTAAATAACTAACTATTGATTTTATTTATGTCATTATGAACAACTTTTACAATTTGATCAATGATGAAATCGAAAAAAAAATAAGCCGTTCTATACATTTATGTCCACAGAACTCGACAAATGTAGTAACCATCGATTTCAGCGTTGGTCCCTGAAATTATTTATGTACACTTGGGAGCAAATAAATCGAGCCACTACCTTTTTTCACGTAAAATGGTAAATATTTTTGGGAATATGGAACGTATCAATTCGAACTATATATCGCCTAAAAGTTAAGTTAATAACCTTAACAATGAGGGTAAATTATTGAATAATAACCTTATTGAATGATAAATTATTGGCTCTGCAAGAAAAATGGTAATTTTGATAGAAAATTTAGTAGGGCTAAAACAGTCCATAAAAACAATAAAAAACAAAATTATTGCAAAAAAAATATTCTTAATAACTGGTATTACCCCCCCGTGCCCTGATGCATTCTTGTAGCCTATTAGTCATCGATCTGATCAGAGTTACGATGACATATTGTGGTATGTTCTCCCACTCTTCAAGCACAGCGACTTTAAGCTCGGGAATGGATGAAACAGCGGGAACCCTGGCTCGGACTCTCCGTTTTAGCTCGTCCCATAGGTGTTCGATCGGGTTCAAATCGGGACTTCGTGCTGGCCATACCATTTGTTGAATCCCGATCGCAGACAAGTATTCCGTAACGATCTGCGCGGTATGAGGTCTCGCATTGTCATGCATAAACAAGAAATTTTCTCCGACAAAACCAGCATACGGCATTACGTGGTCTTCAAGAATGTCAGTTATGTATCGGTCAGCTGTTAATCCACGTCTACCACTGCCATCGTTGGCGGGGTCGACGAAGACAAGTTCCGTTTTTCCGTCTAGAGAAATTCCTCCCCACACCATACAAGAACCACCACCAAAACTCACAGTTTCTCGAATGCAACATTGGGCAAATCTTTCACCAGGACGTCTATACTCACTCGGTTTCTCCCGTCATTGCTAAAAAGACAGATTCTTGACTCGTCAGAAAACAAAACTGACCTCCAGTCTTCTAACGTCCAATTAATGTGTTCTCGAGGAAACTCCAAGCGAGATCGGCGATGAGCTACAGTCAATTTTGGGCCAGTTGCTGGTTTGTGTGATGATAAATTTCGTTCCTTTAGTCTTCGTCTCACTGTCCACCTACTGATTGCGACACCTCGAACGTCACGTAACGCTTGCTGTAGCTGAACAGCATTAAGTCCACGGTCGCGCAACGAATTGGTTGCAATAAAGCGGTCGTCACATTCTGTTGTTGCCCGTGGTCGGCCAGTTCCAGGTCGCCGAACAAAAGCACCAGTCTCCAGATACCTGCGGTATACCCGCTGTACCTTTGAACGACTCAAATGAAGTCTGCGTGCCACTTCACGTTGTCCGTGTCCAACCTCAAGTAAAGCTACAACTTGGGCAGCTTCCGTCGGTGTAGTATCCATTTTATCAGGTTATTTTGATTGCACAGACACAGATAAAGACAACAATAACAAGTAATATGGGTATGATTAACAAAAACCTCAAATTTAATCTTTTCTTAACAGAGTACAATAAAAATGTCATAAGCAAATTAAATGCGATAATTTTATTCTACCCTTTAAACTTTAATTAAAATGAAATTTTGACAACTCACTACCCTCATTGTAAAGGTTATTAAATACCCTTTTAGGCGATATATGTTTCGAATCGATGCGTTCCATAATCCCAAAAATAATAACCATAATGCGTGAAAAAGGAAGTGGCTCGATTTATTTGCTCCCAAGTGTAGTTCATAATTATGAGTACAATGATTCCTTATAAGGTTTTCAGTTTTAAATTGTAGTGTATCCTCTTAACTGTCAGTTTGACTTGAGCAGCAAGGATAGTAAAGGCATTCGCCGGACGTACCAAAAGTCGTAACTAGTGAATGCTATCACACGCAAACACCGAGCACAGACACACTTGCAGGACAAGTTATTGACCACCGTGAATGCCGAAAGTGCCATTTATTTGACTCAAACTCAAGGCATTTATTTTAATTCCACCATTAACAGGAACTTTTGATTTGTCAAGGAGTCGGTCAGTTAGTCAGAAAGTTGAAGTTAATTTGCACGCTTGCTTGCAGAATACAATGACTGATGGTTGTAAGATCTTTCTTTGTAAACTATTTATATTCGTGCAAATAAACATAGTGAATTTGAAAATGAACGTAGATCTCTACAGAGAAGAACGGCCAAGAAACTCCAATGACTGAAACTCATTAAAATCAAGAACTTATTGTTGCTAACATTCAGTGCAAAATGTTTTCAAGTTTCTAGGTCAACCGAATCTGTAGAGCGCAAATATAGCAAGTCTGTACAACAATTTAGTGATCTTATTAAACCGCTATTTTGAAATAGGGTTTTGTAGCCAAGATGAAAGGCGATAGCAAATAAATAACTATTCTGGTAGGTGAAATACGAATCAATCTGCGTAGCCTTTTCCGAACTATGTGGGGCAGTTGGGGTCGGCTTCCTGTCTAACTGGATGAAGCTGAATGCCAGGCCTGGCCAGGACCAACGGCTTAACATGATTGCTGAAGCACGGTAGGGGGCTTATAAATATGTTATAGATTGGCACCCATCCACAAAACGACCGCGGCGCTCGATCGACCCGTGCGGCTTTTAGTCACGAAGTAGGTGAAAAATTTAAAACCTTTTTAAACTATGGCAATTTCTTCAAACTCTTTAATCGTTCGTTGCATATACAGAGTGGTAGGGACATCGACGGGAAAACGTTAACCATGGATTCAGCACATGATTCTGAACCCCCCTGAGTTGAAACTTTTCGTACTTTCGGTAATTTAAAAAAAACTGTTCCATACATTTTTGCCGTGTGGGTATTGCACTTTTCTATAAAACAACAATATTTTTTTCTCAGCTGTATAATAATTTGTATCAAAGAACCAACTTTAATAGTAGATGATGATATGCCAACGTGATTACCATAAGTAGAAACCATAACCGCCTCAGACTAACTCAATAAAGATGAGCAATAAATTATACGAACCACGACATGTTATGCCAGTCAGGAAGCTCGTACTTGTGTATGCCACTAATTGAGTATTGTTTCAATATGATGATCAATTACGCACATACATTAAAGAGTGACTATTTTATGGCTTGAACTTGTTAATACACACATAACTATGCATCCACCAATAACTGATTAAACTACGGCCATATCTACTGAATAACATTCTTAAATTCACTGGCAGACAACGCACAAACTCAGGTAGCCAGAAGAAATAAATTTTGCATATTAGTTCCTAACATAACGGAAGTGATCACTAAGGGAGGATTTTTTTAAAATTCGGAGTCGAAGGAGTTAAAGGGCTCTTCTCGACCAATTGGAACCGTGCAACTAGCTTCTGAAGTTTCATAAGTGCCCATGTTTATATGAAATAAAATATTTTGATTTGATTTTGACCTACAGAAAGACAGGCTACATAATAACATGGATGTATAAAAAAAAACTGAAATACAAAATGCACGCAGACGAATTCGCGAGCAACAGCTATTTTTACATAGTTTTTCCACCATGATCTATAAACCACATCTCCAATCATTGCAGGCACCTACACCCTCGTCGAAACTGACGGAACAAAACGCGTAGTGGAATACGAAGCCGACGACAAGAACGGCTTCAACGCCGTCGTGCACAAGATCGGTACGCCGAAACATCAAGAGGAGTACGAAAAGCCGGAGCACCAGTATGAAGTTCATCAAGCGAAGCCGGCACATGAGCCCCTGCATTATCAGCACGACTTTGGCCATTTTGATGAAGGGTTCGTGCCCACCTCTGGGGGGTATGAACATTAAATGAACATTGGCGACCTTGCTGCAGGTGAATGTGTAAGAATGTATGGATGTTGATTATTTTTTAATTCTAAGTAGCAGCCCGGAGGCTAGATTTGTGCCCGGTTGATGGCAAATGGCTCGCCCCCTGTAACATGGGACTTAAACATAACTGGCCAAATGTGGGTGTACCTATTAATGGTACACCTCTGCCTAACCCTCCAGGAAGAACAGGCGTGTTGTTATAAAAGCAGATTTTTGAGGGTGGTTTTTTCTCTGAACAACCGTTTCTATGAGTGACATAAGGCACGGACAGCTAGGATATTGTACTTCGACATTTTTCTACCGTGGACCAAACATATGGGGAAGCATGACCATTCCAAATGTTGTCGAAACAGTTGGATGGTTAAGAAATAATTTATTTTTGCCAAAATAATTGCCTAACATATTAGCGAAGTCAAACATAAATTTCGGTAACATACATTCGTACACAATTACAAGAATTTACATTTAGCTTATTAAGGACGTCTTCTTTTCAAAGCTAATATGGCCCTGGAGTACCCTTAATATGGTTCTAAATGCAATAACGGACTGACAAACAATTTTATTGTAATCCAAATAGCTTGCAAAATCAAAACTAAGTTTTATAAATGCTTTAATATAGCCCTATCAGTAAGTTAGATTATTCCGTTAAGTTTTATATACATTATCAGAATTAAAACTGACTTTAACTATTAAAATCTACATTAAAGGTTTTATATGAGTGGGATTTCAATAGTTTAAACTACCAAGACGGATATTACGGATTTATTCGATTCAGAATTGGATGACAAAAATGAGCTCAATGCATAAATTATTGCGTATATACATGTAACTTTTACGCAACAGATAAAGTTTTTCGACTTCAACATAAAGTTCTTCAACTATAACACACAGTTTGGCGACTTTTACACGGTTAAGTTACACGGATTTAACAAAAGAAAAATTACTCGTCTTTCACGCATGTCAATTTACACGGTCAAAAATAACGTGTAATATTCGTAGCATACTCATTAAGAATATAATTAATTAATAGTGTGTTGTATTGAGTGGCTACCGAATTATAATTATTATTTATTACTGACGCATAAAGACTCCTTCGAACAGGCACGACACGCGACGCGATAGAAAGATACCGCGTGTCACGCGATGAGCGGTGTCTTTGTGTCACGCGCGATTCGCGTAGCGTGTCGCGCCAGTCCAGACGAGCCTAAAAGCAGTTACGTTTTGTTATAGTTAAGGTATGACTGTGTATTGTTCTGTTTTGTAGTTTTAAGTGTTGTACAAAACTCTTGCGATTGAATTAAACTTTTATTGATATAAATATTGTTCATTATTTGTTTATTTCCCAGTCAATTAAATTTGACACAATCCAATTAAATTTGATCTCTTAAAAAAAAATACATTACGGAGGTTTAAAAAAAAATGTCTGCAAGCCAGGACAAGCTCGGCGAGTGAGCATAAAAAATAACATGTAATCCATAAATTAAATACAAAAAAAAACTTACCTTTGTTTGATGAAGGTGCGAAAAGCAAGCTGAATCCTACGATACCGTAGTATTTCGCAGTGCTCTAAAAAAGCTGCTAAACAGAAAACGCAGCAAACAAAACCAAAAAACTGCTAGAACGTCATGATCAAAGTGGCTAAGCATTGGAATCGGCAACATACAGTCGGGCAACTATTGCACTACTGTTGCGCAACTTACCTTTGTGCGAGCGCGAGCTTGAGCCTGTCATTTTCATAACGTAGTTGTTGTTCGATGGACTCGGGCGGCGGCGGCTCCAGCGCGGCGGGCGGCGCGCCGGCCAAAGAGCCGCGCGGCGCTCGCCCCACTGTCGCGTACCCACTTTCCATTCTAAACAGGGCCCACTATCACTATCTGTCACGCAACTGTTGCGCAACTTTTATAAATTAAAGAATGCCAAAATTAACGACGCTCCACCTGATGAGCGTTCATTGACTATGGACATCTGCAAAGCCAGACTTAACAGGTACGAGGTCATAAAGACAGAGCTGAAATATCTTGTGTGCCTGTAGTTGCACCGGCCGCGGCATTGGCACCTATACTCTTCAAACTGGAACACAGCAACGCTATATGGCAACAGTGGTAGATAAGGTACTCCGAACGAGTTTCATCACCTAGAGTTCTACTAAATCAGGCACTGTCACAGCTGTGGCGCAATTAAGTCGCAACGGTGACTCAACTGTTGAGCAACTGTCTCCCTATCTTCGAGCCACTGCCGCGCAACTGTTGCGTATCTGTAGAGCAACTGTCACAAAAAGTTCGAGCGACCATATACTTTAAGGCAACTGTGTGGCAAGTTACCTCTGTGCAAGCGCGAGCTTGAGCCTGTCGTTCTCGTAGCGCAGCTGTTGCTCGGAGGTGTCCGGCGGCGGAGGGTCGATGACGGGCGCGCCGGCCGACGCCAGCGCCCCGCGCGGCGCGCGCCCCACTGTCGCGTAGCCGCCCTAGACGAACAACAGTGTTTTGTATTTCGTGCGCTGTTCACTGATAAAATTGATAAAGAGGTTCAGTGAATTAAAAACCTCTTGTTCATAGGGATAATCAAGATTCTATATTTTACTGACAGATAATCAGTGACAGACAGACAGTACATATAGTGTTGCAAGACAAAAATATTTTAAATAAAATGTTGCCAATGCCAACAAATGTATTAGTATCCATAGTACTCATTTTGTATGTCTGTATAAGTAACGTATTTTTTTTATAAAAACCAGAAGAGATACACAACACTATATTAAAGTTCCTTAACGACGTTCTTAACGATGATGTGTAGAAAACGTTGGAGAAAAACATCTTGAAGAAACACCGGGAAGTCCACCAACCCGGCCGGTGCCCCCGTGAGCGGAACCCAACAGTGGGAATAATATTAGCGGAAAGTTCATTTACAACTTGGGAGCAGTGAGCTACGATAAGCTGTGTTGATTATTTGATATAAAAACGTTTATGGATGACATGATTGAATCCACCTGTACTCCCTAACCAAGTCTGCAAATGTCAAATGACTTTGAACAACATATTTTTTTGATTCCATTTCAATTTCCTTGGCAAAATTTATTAGCAGTGAATGTCAAGGCTCATAAACTGCATTTAGATTCCATTGCTATTGAGCCAGTCAAGGATATAACCGTGACAATTTAAAGCAATTGTCACATCCTGAGTTAGTGCATGACTGTAGTGTATCGTTGCATACACATATTGGCGACATTTTGATTCTACATTGATATTTCACAGTAGGAGCCCGGAGCCTTGAATTGTGCCCGGTGGATCTAATAGGCTCGCCCTCTATTACAAGGGACTTAAACATAACTGTAGAAATGAGGGTGTATTTACAAGGCTACAGGTTAAGTCGACCTAGATCCTTAAAGACCACCATTCCTGACTAATTTGACTATGAACACCGTACCCCAAACTTAACCGTTTTCAAGATATTAACTTAGAAGTTTTTTGAAAAAATTGCCGATTTTAGTCGTGATTTTGTTGAATTACTTGCTGCGCCTATTGCCCTTCTTGGGATTGCGGTGCGTGCGAGCGGGATATCATACGACGTAAGCAGTTGTGAGCGAGAAAAGAAAACCACCGCCATTTTGATGTTATTCTCTTTGGTTAGTCTGCTTACGCGATTCGTCCGTAGCAGATGCGATACTTAGTGCTCTTCGTTTCTTACTCGACTTGGCTTCTGGTTCTATACTGATTCTTTCGATTCGTGACTGTGCTTGAAAACTGGACTCTGATTTGTGCTTCTGATTTGGAACTGTTGAAGATGACGACCTTTACGAACGAGGAATATGCTGATATTTTGATTTGTTACGGGTACTGTAATTGTGTATCCGCCCGAGCTCGTGATTAATACATATCACGTTAACCACGCCGCCGAGTACCGGATGTTAGTGTCTTTACCGGAGTTTACCGACGACTTAGAGAGACTGGCTCTGTTTCGAGGTGACGAACAGACCTGGGTAGACCACGTGTCAATGATGAATCAGATCCTGTGAAGAGGTTGGATTTCTGCAGATTCATGCTTAATGCAGATTTAGAAGACCCATCATTTCTGAGAAGTATCTTGTAGACAGATGAGTCGAAATTTGATAAAGACGGCATAACCAATTACCACAACGCTCATTATTGGGCTTCGAAAGCAGAAGGAAATCCCAATAAGAAGCAGCAAAAGGGATCACAAAGACGATTCAGTTTGAATGTATGGATGGGAATCATATCAGTTTCTGTTCCCAAACTAATAGCCAAGTTAGAGTGTGTGGGCGTGCGTGGCATGGCTTTGAAACTCTTTACTGACTACCTGACATATCGCACCCAGCGAGTTAGGATAGGATCGAGACATAGCGCCGCCGGCTGGATCACACATTGTGGTCGGGGGGGTCCGGATCGCTGTCGAGCCCACCATGAAATATCTGGGATTGGTGCTCGACAGCCGGTGGGACTTCGGACCCCACTTCCGGCGGCTGGCGCCCAAGTTGTTGGGTGCGGCCGGGGCGCTGGCAACGCTGCTTCCCAATTTGGGGGGCCCGAGCGCCGCTTGTGGGGATCGTGCGATCTATGGCCCTTTACGGGGCCCCGATCTGGGCGGCTGACCTGACGGCCGCCAGCATCTCTGTGCTGCGAAAGCCGCAGAGAGCAATGGCCGTCAGAGTCATAAGGGGGTATCGCACGATCTCCTACGAGGCGGCTTGTGCACTGGCCGGATCCCCGCCATGGGACCTAGACGCGAAGGTGCTCGCGTCACTTTATCGGTGGCGCGAGGAAGCGAGGGCGCGGGGCGAGCGGCCGATGCAGCGCCATATGGAGCAGCGTCGGTCGCAGCTTCGCGAGGTCCTGGTGGCGGAATGGCGGGACAGGCTTTCACGCCCTACCGCCGGCCTCGTCACCATCGAGGCGGTCCGGCCAGTGCTCGACCTCTGGCTCGGGAGGAGGCACGGCTCCCTGTCGTTTCGGGCGACGCAGGTGCTCTCGGGGCATGGTTGCTTCGGGAAGTACCTGTGTCGCATAAACAGGGAGCCAGACGCTCGGTGTCACCACTGCGTCGACTGTCGGGAGGACACGGCGTGGCATACGCTGGCAGAGTGTGCTGCTTGGGAGGAGCCGCGCCGTGCCCTCATCTCAGAAGTAGGCAGTGACCTGTCGCTGCCGACCGTAGTGAGTTCGATGGTCGGCAGCGCCGAGTCCTGGGACGCGGTGGTTTCCTTCTGCGAAACAGTCATCTCGCAGAAGGAGGCTGCGGAAAGGGAGAGAGAGATCTCGTCCACTCTCCCGATCCGCAGCAGGCGCACCGGGCGCAGGCGGAGGGCGGACAACGCCCTCTTCCAGCCCCCCTAAATGGGTTCAGGGGCGACGGATTCGGGGACATCCGTCGCCCCCCAACATCAGGACCCGAGTAGGCGGCGCGCATAGTGTTCCGTGCGCGCCGCTCACAGACGTTGCGTGGGAAGTACACCTCACTCCCCCCGCCCGAGACGGGGCCCGCGCAAGCGGGCCGGCACCAGCCGGGGATGCGGACGAATTATGTGTTCCCGCGACCCCGGCGTAGGTGTGAGATGGAACACCGGGGTGGTTTTTAGTCAGTAAGAGTCTGACAGACCCCTCCGCCCGCCCCAGGGCGGAGGACATCCATGAGGATTTTCCACCCCGGGAACAAAAAAAAATAAAAAAGGATCGAGACATAGCGAAGAAGAATCGGTGTCATTCGGCGTGCCTCAAGGAAGCATATTAGGACCCGCGCTCTTTCAAATATATATAAACGACCTATGTAGAATGTCTACACCTGATGGTAAGATCTATGTATATGCCGATGACAAGGCGATTTTAATTCACGGTCCTACGTGGGACGATGTGCAAGGTAGGGCTGAATCTACACTGACTTCCGTTATGACCTGGCTTAATCTGAACTTGCTAACGCTAAACCTGGATAAAACATTTTATATACCCTTTGCGATCCGACGTAACAACCTAACCGTAATACTTTTTCGATCACAGCTCACTCATGCCAAAATCGGCAAATGTCGTGCTCTTGTCCTGCAATTGTTAGAACTAATCACGTAAAGTATCTGGGGGTGCACATAGATGAGGGCTTGAGATGGGACAAGCAGCTTGATACTCTTACTACCTCGAACTATCCGTCTGATACACATCTTTAAATCTCTGCGAGAATCGGCTGATTTTAACAATCTCAAGATGGTATATCTAACTTTGTGCCAATCTATCCTGGGATACTGCATAACCGTGTGGGGTGGAGCAGCGAAGACTTTTATTCTGAGAGCAGAGAGAGCTCAAAGAGCTGTACTTAAGGTTATGACCAGGAAACCGTTTAGATACCCCCACAGTACTACTATATTCTGACTGCAAAGTTCTGACGGTACGTCAGCTGTTTGTTATTCGATCTGTCCTCAGAGTGCATGGCTGCCTACCCCTTCCTGACCCAAGGAAGCGAACATATGTCCCCTCTGGGGTACAGCACAAAACCTCGTTTGCAAAACACCAATACTACGTTTTAAGTATTCATGTATATAAAATTATACAAAATAAATTAAATATAATAAACTTAAATAAATTCAATATCAAATCTAAAATTACAGACTGGCTCATACAACAGGACTACGATAACACCGAATTTCTACTGGCATACATCGCTTAACAAATCAATATGTATTATTCAATATTTAATTGGAACACTAAACGCTACACAAACAAACACCTCATAACACTCAACACACCCATACAACACAACTAACATTTCAGTCACAAACACGAACACACACTTCTCTCTCCCATTCACATCCCTACTCTTTCTAAATTCCTGTATCCATCCATCCATCCATGCTCATTTAAATCTAAAATTACTTACTCAGCTAACTCACACCTTTTTTTTTATAGTAGATTGGCATCGACACTCGTCCATCATTCATTTAACTTACAGTACAGCTCGGTTGAATCACTGTCTCCTAAGATACAGGCCACCCCTAGTTTAGGAGACAGAATTTAATGTTTTTTTGGTAATATAGACAATTATTTCTTTCTCCCTTTGTGTCCATTGTTAGTTGATTAAGTCTTAGCATATACTACTATACAACCTGTGTCTATGTATATATTTTTGGATCAATAAACTTATTATTATTATTATTATATCGAACCATTTGTTTGGGCCTTAATTTCTTCCTGACAATTTAAATGGAGAATTTTATGGCAAACTTTTTAGAAGATATCCCCGACTTACTTGACGATTTACCACTCAATTTCATTCGGGACATGTGGTTTCAGCATGACGGTTGCCCTGCATCCTACAGGAGGAGATGTGTCAGAGAATGGCTAGACACTATTTATCATAATAACTGGATCGGAGGAGGTGGACCCATACCGTGGCCAGCTAAAAGTCCAGACCTGACTCCCATGGATTTTAATGTGTTGGGACACATGAAGTGTTTGGTGTACAACGAACCTAATCCAATCACATCGAGTAAAAAGTGGATTAAGACATAGAATGAGAGTATGTATGCGAAACAGAGGCGGTCACGTGGAACATGAATTGTAATTGTAGACTTTCAGTAAAAATACTAATAAACGTCATTTTGTACCTATTTGTATTGTTTTATTTTGTTTTCTGACCCAAGAGATAAATTAGATTTCTGCTGGGGAGTTTGTTGCGCCACTTCTTCTTCCCAGCTAAAGCACTAGGAAGTGGTGAAAGGCGGGCGTTTTGGGGAACTGTCTACTAAGTTGAACAAATGACTTTTGATTTTGATTTTAGACGTTTAAGCACCGTAATTATTGTTATTTTTACTACTACCTGGGAGCCTTTCAACAAAGTTTTTTCAAAAAATTCTGATAATACCCTAGCTTGTTATACCTTGTTGGATAGGAAATGAAACGAAGAATATTTTGAACACATCTGCAGCATGACTGTTATAGACATTTAATTAAATATTTCAGAAATACAAAAACATATTTGACGAATTTAATTAATTGTAAAACTATCAATCGTCTACTACGACCCAGTTGGTTCAGTTAACTGCAATTTTAGTGTTGAGAATAATAAAGCAACTTATCTACTACACAAAAGTCGCAAACATAAATGAATAAGAAGGAAAACACCAAAAAAAATTGGGCAATAGACAAAGATCAGCAATAAAAAAAAAACTCATAGTCCAATATCTTGAAAACGGTTAAGTTTGGGGTATGGTGTTCCATAGTCAAATCAGTCAAACTGGTGGAAACTACAAGCTCTTTAAGGATCTAGGTCGACTTAACCTGTAGCCCTGTATCATATCATAATCAGCCTATAACGTTCCCACTGCTGGGACACAGGCCTCCTCTCTATGAGAGGTAGTGAGCCGTAATCCACCACGCGGGCTCAGTGCGGGTTGGTAGATGTCACATGTCTTCGAATTTTTGGTTCTAGGACATGCCGGTTTCCTCACGATGTTTTCCTTCACCGTTTTGAGAGCAATGGTGATTAAATTATTTACACAAAGCAAAGCGCCTGCTTGGGTTCGAACTCACGACCTACAACTCGTAAGTCGGGACCGTTACCACTGGGCCACCACTGCTCTCCCCTGTAGCCCTGTATAGGTACAACTATAACCTTCGAGAAAAAAAAAGGCGTGATATTACGTTATGTTTTGATTCTATCTCAACAAAAATTGTTTTGCCTCGAAATGAAATCGATATTTGTGAAATTCTACAATGTGTAACTGAATTAATGCACATAATGAAAGTTTGTTCAGAATCATTTACTGAATCGATTTGCCATTTAAAAAAAGGTAATATTTGAACCCAAAAATATTTAAAACTACGTAAATCAGTCGCATACCGCTGTACAGTCAAAACAAACCATAAAAGACATAGTACCTACTATACTGCGCGCGTAGATTATTAACGTGACCACAATCAGTGTAACTAATTTAATAAATAATAATAACTTTGGTAAGCTAGAACATATTTTTTGGCCCAAAAGTCCACCTTTTCAACCAATGTGTCCTGCCAACAATGACCTACGGTGCCGAGACATGGACGCTCGCAAAGGAGTCCGTCCACCGCTTAAGGTCGCGTTTGCAAATCTGACAAAAATAACCTGTTTTTCGGTACATTTTGCGGCTAAATAGAACCAAACTAAATGTAACTAATAATTACAACGGATAGATTACTCCAGGCATCTTCAAAAAACCTTTTTTATTCGAAAATTGCGGCTTTTATTATCGTAAAAAAGAATTTTCGTTACCTCTTCACACAATATTGACGATATCGTGTCGAATTTTGGTACATTTTCGTCTATTAAATAATATAAATTGATTTATTTAAAAATTGTTATATAAGCAGACATGTTCAACAAAAAAAAATGGTAAAAAGAACTATCAAAATGTTAAAAATAGTCTCGGAAAAAAATTAAACTAATTCTATTTTTTCACATATTTAGCTTTAACGCATGAATCTAAACGGATTGAATTAAGGGTTATTTTACTGATCACTTGTCTTGATTTATTTCACAAAAAAATATTAATGAAATATTAGTCTGCGCTCGGCCGCGGTCGTGAGCTGACACTGTGTCACTTGTAAGCAGCAGCTCATGTTGATAAAAAATCGCTGTACGAGTACGAATATAAAATATTTGACATACCAAACTTGATACTTAACGCATTCTGTTTGGACTACGGCGAACTGAGATAAGATTCAGTTTCTCATTTTTGCTAGAAGTACGGATTTTTAATTCATATTATGTTTCTGAACTCATGGAGTGACCTGAAGGTGTGAAGAGATATGAGGAACAGGGTGTAAAGTTCACTCATACTCTTTAGAAAAGGGAGGATCCTCCGACTAGATGTACGTCGTATCTGGTGGGCAACTGCCCGATGATTGTTGTCGGGAAGTTGTACATATGTTAGCTGCGCGGTAAACTTTGACTGCGCGATGTAGGATTAGTGTGACGTTAGTGTGATGCGTTGTTAGCATGTGGCGGTGTAGATGCCGCCACATCATTCCCCTCCAGAGACCGGAGGTCATTAGTGAACTAAGTCTTGTGATGCTTGCCAATGCCAGTTGGGTTCCAGTAGGTTGGAACCGAGTGTCGCATAGTTCGCGGTGAGTCGGAACTGTCTGCGTAGATGCCCCAGTGAGTCGGGGTGGCTGACTGCTGGTGTCGACCAGGAGGGATTAAGCGCTCTGCTTGTGGACCGGCCGAATGTGCAGTGTGCTGTGCCAAGTTTGCTGATGAGGCTGAAGGTGATGACCAGGTATGCGCTTGCGCTGCATGCTGATGGTCAGGACAACCGTTTAAGCCGTGGTTGCTGGCTGGCTGTGTGACTTGCGGGAGTGATGATGATGTCACGCTGAAGTAGTTGCACGAAGGCTGCGCTGTCGTTCATACTCGGGGTCACAGGTGAAGAGATATTCAGATCACGTCGGGGTCACCAGTGAAGAGATATGAGGAACAGGGTGTAAAGTTCACTCATACTCTTTAGAAAAGGGAGGATCCTACGACCAGATGGATGTCGTATCTGGTGGGCAACTGCCCGATGATTGTTGTCGGGAAGTTGTACATATGCTAGCTGCGCGATAAACTTTGATTGCGCGATGTAGGATTTGTGTGACGTCAGTATGATGCGTTGTTCGCATGTGGCGGTGTAGATGCCGCCACAGGTGTACTTCGAAGACTGCTACTGGAACTGATAGACTAGCAGAGCTAGGTGTCCCGAGTTTGGGTTCATTTTGTAAGCTTTGTTGAGACCTTACCTCCAGACTTGATGGAGTGTCCTGAAGGTGTAGTTTGAATGCTATCCTGGAACTAATAGACGAACAAAGCACCTAGGTTTGACGAGTAGAACTAGGTGTGTTGAGATTGGGCTCGTTTTCTTAGATATGATGAGACCGTGCCGCCGGACTTGATGGAATGAGCTGAAGGTCTACTTCGGTGAATGCTACTGGAACTTTGACAAGTTCTACTTTTCGAGAAATTACAGTAGCAGTCACAAAGTTACACCTTCAGGTCACTCCATCAAGTCCGGAGGAAATGTCTCATCATAACTAAGGAAACGAGCCCAAACTCGACACACATAGTTTTACTCGTCGAGGAGTTTCAGTAGCAGTCACTGAAGTACACCTTCAGGTCACTCCATCAAGTCCGGAGGTAAGGTCTCATCATAAGTAACAACACCAGCCCAAAAATCATAGCCCACATCTTTCTACTTGTAGAGGGCTTCCAGTGCCTAGCAGTCACTGAAGAAGGTAGATGCTTTAGTAAAATTATAAACAGCATTAGGAAATCTACGTATTAATTTTCAATTCTAACAAAAAAAATATTCAAAGTATCAAATTAAGTTCATTTGAACACAATTCCCGCAGCTAGCCGTGCGTACACTTGTGTGTGTGTGACCCGTGGCAAAGTAGTAGTTTGATTCCATACTATCAATTTTGCAAACGCGTCCTTAAGAGTAGCACAAAGGGACATGGAGCGAGCCATGCTTGGCGTAACCCTACTAGAACGAGTGCGTAACACCGAAATCCGTCGTCGGTCAAAGGTATATGACGTCGGGGACAGGGGGATGCGCCTCAAGTTGAATTGGGCAGGACATCTAGTTAGACATGCAGACGGCCGATGGAGTAAAGTTGTGACCGAATGTTGGCCAAGTTTAGGCCAAAGAGACCAGGACCGTCAAAAAGCGCGTTGGGTGGATGATATCGCCAAAGTTTCGGGAAACACCTGGATGAGAGACGCACGGGACTGGGAAGTATGGAAGAAAAAGGGGGGGGGGCTATACCCAGCCGTGGGTTATTCCGGGCTGAAACGAAGATGACGATGAATAAATAAACAATGTATAAATATATATAATAATAATTTAAACACAATAGTTATAATTCAGAGTGTATTATGAATAATATGTTATTCTAATTGGGATGTTTGGTGGTGTGCGTTAATTGCGGGAAAGGTTGTTGCCGAGTTAATAATTATCGACATCGATGCATCATTTGATTACGTAGCCGCTGACACCAAATTGATTTATGCGGTCGAGTTAAAAATGTATGAGGAAAATAATTGCATTGCATGTTAGTGGCAGAACAAAGGCTCATTTAATAAAAAAATAAGAGAGGTCTCTATTCATGAAAGAAAATTGGAAGCTTCTTAGTAAACGACAAGTCGTATTTCGAGAAAATTGGTGGACGAGTCTCGGTGGAGGTCACAATCATAACTGTTTTTTTTTGTGTAATGATAAGTACGATATTGACGAGAATCTGATAGTCATTCTCGCCTCTCGACGGGCGAGAAACTCTTTGTGTGAATGAGCCTTTACAGTTTTGACACTGTAATTTGACATGTATTTCTAAAGGAGTAACCGTGGAGTTTTTTGCAGGCTCTTCTCCATAGGAAACGACCAATTGGAACCGTGCACCTGGCTTCTGACGTTTCATAAGTGCCCATGTAGGTTTATGTGAAAACAAATATTTTGATTTTGATTCAATTCTTTTCAGATTTACAAAATGAGTAACTTTGGGCTTTTGGCGAAAGCTACAATGTTTACAACTCTATCCATACATAGTAATATTTATTTGTCTTTAGTTTTATGGTAAAGACAAAGCTGTACGGAACGCGAAAGGCCCGGAACCCGGAAGATCCCTACCCGGAACTATATGAGTAGACCACATAGCATTATCCGTGGAGCATAGTTTTATCATACCTGTAGTGTGGAGGACACTGAATGGGATCTCTGATGTACCGCCATATCTTCTGGCTCGGGTTTGGGCTGTAACAAATACATTTATGTTGACAAACTTTTACACAATTATAATAGCCGCACGGGTCGATCGATCAGGTTAGGGGCCATCCATAAATTACGTCACACGTTAAGGGGGAGGGAGGGGGTCGACGAAGTGTGACATTGTGTGACAAGGGGGTGGGCGGGATCCTTAAGTTCGTGACGTCAAATCCAAAATCTATTATAATCTAAATGTTAAGACACGAACTTTAAACTATAACTTTATGAAAACCTCAAAAACATAATTTTACAACTATACCTGTGTAAATATAAGATACCAGTTGTTTTGTCGACCACTCGCTCTACTAGTGTTACGTCTCGACCGCCTAGGCGCCCTTTGATAAATGCCGCTAAACGCATTGCGCCTAGCGGTGAGCTTTAGCGGTTTCTATTTCATTTGATCACTGACTTCAGCGAATGAAATAACGTCGTTCTTAGTTCTGCAATTTTATAATTTTTACCTTACGAAACAAGTTAAAAATGAACAAAAAAAGTGATTTACTTAATCAATTGTTTGATTTGATGTTAATTTTATTAAAAAATAATTTAAATGGAAATTGATTTCGGAACCGCTGTTTTCATTCAATAATTTCTAAATGTAAATTTGCAAAACATGTGACGTAACACAGGGAGGGGGGGAGCCTGACAAATGAGACCAGCTGTGACAAGGACGGGGGGAGCAGCAAAAAAATAAGAAAAATCGTGAGACGTAATTTTTGGATGACCCCTTAAGCTACACTTGCAGCGGCCGGTCCGTGGATGGGATACCATCTTTACATACCAAGACCACTATATCCCTCGGGAAGCACGTTAAGCCGTGGATCCGTCATTCGTGGATCTTTGACATTCGCTACGGGTCATCAGACCTGACGTCTGACAACCAGTCTGACCAAGGGGTATCGTATTAACCAGTAACTGGGTTGTGGAATTCAGATATGCAGTCGTTCCATGTAAAATACTGGTATTTAAATGTATCCGGTAAGGCTGGATGCCGAACCGAACAAAGTTAGGTTAGGTTAACTAATAACTGTTTAAACGTCCTCCCATACCTATTACCAATGTAATTTGAAAACATTGTAAAAACATTTTTTTTTTTAAGAGTAAACGTGGCGTTTCCTGCCGGCTCTTCTCCATAGGAAACTACCAATAGGGATGATGACTGATATTAGAAATGTTCATCATTTTAATGTTAGTAATTTCAAAGTAGCCATAGTAAAAATTAGATAGTCGAAACATTCTGTTAAATCGGTGTTAATATGAAGAAGATACACGCTTTTTAAAGTTTTTGGAGGGTATTATTCTCATCCTTGTCGCACGGTACGGACAATGCAGTATGTAGTTACATAGACTTGACGTCACTTCTACGATAGTGCTGTCCTTATCTAACACTTATCTTAAAACGTTTATAACTTAAGCTTTTTGACTTTTTGTAATTTTGTTTGCACTATTTGAAAACAAACAATTAATTGAGATAAATAAAAAAAATTGTCGTCATCCCTATTGGAACCGTACACCTTCAGCTTCTGACGTTTCAGTACCCATGTCGGTTTCTGATAAATTAAATATTTTGATTTTGGAATGACTGATGTTATGTACCGATGTTCGAACCTAATTGCGAATTTAGTTTTGCAATAATACATTCGAGATTTGAATTAAAAAAAACGTGCCGCCTTTCATGCTTCAAGTAAATACATTGCTTTGATTAATTAAACTTAGTAAATCGCCTATAATGTTATTTCCGTTCTGTATAGTGTTGCGAATTAAGGATATCTTTAGCAACCAACAGTATTAGTAAGGGCACTAGAAAAATATTAATACTCGTAGGACATCAGCACAATAAAATCTGAAGTGAGGAAAATTATATTAAAATAACGAATGAGACGTGGATGATTAAATTTGATATTATTTGCGCTTGCCAACGTACCCATATCGAAACGGTTTCCTAAACATGATCATTATTAAGAGGCTGACATGAGCTAAAGCGCGGTCACTTTCAGACTGCATCGAAAGGAAAGAGAAGCGCGATGACAACGCTGGTAATTTATTGCAAAAAATTAAGGAAATATCTATTTACAAAAAAAACTATTGATTGGACAAAAAAAATATAACACTATTACGTCAATATGTTATTTGTAGAATAATGTGATAATTAACAGAATAATAATAAGTTTTCTTATTTATTTCTCTCACAACAGTTTCGTAGTAGGTAACAGTTTTGAACTACATATATCAATTCACATTGTGAGAGCTGGTACCTGAAGTAGGTTTTACAAAAAACCTGAATTACAGGTTACCAGACCCCACTTAGTGGCATAATACATGGCATCTCATATATTAGTACGGTTTTCAACAGTAAAAAAAAAAATTGAGGTACATTCTTGATTTTTTTCTAATGTATCACACTAGTTGTATTATGTTTTCAACCCACTATCTAACTAGCATATATCCTGAAGAATATCAAATATTTTTATGATTTTGTTTACTGCAGTGGATTATGGTGATAAAATTGCGTTTAGGTCCTGCAGTCCCCTTAAATGATTACATGACTGTCGGTGGCGTGGACTGTGCGTTTGGTTCACCGCCCCGTAGTTCTCTGTCAGAAAGCAGTAGACCGGCAGTAGCATTGTCCTACTACTCATCATCTGCCTAGCCTTTTCTAAGCTGCTATTGTTGGGGCGGCTCCCAGTCTAACCGGATTTAGCTAAATACCAGTATTTTACAAGAAGCGACTGCCTATCTAACCTAAACAACCTAGTAACTGGTTAATACAATACTCCATGGTAAGACGGCTTCTGGCGACCCGTGACGACTGTCAAAGATCCACGAATGACAGCCAGGAACCAACGGCTTCAGATCATGTTCGCATGGACGTAAAAATATCGCGCGGGGTTTTTTGCGCACTGGATTTAAACCGAGCATTGAGGTCCGGCGGCGCGACCCGCCAGCAGCTGGCCACCGGCGTGGCGGCGCCGCAGCGGTAATACAGTGCGCAGCGCGGCCCGCCAGCAGCGAGCTGGCGGCGGCGCCGCTGTTGCCGTTGCTCACTGACACCTTCCCTACACCACAACTCACCTGTGCCTGTGCGGGCGACACGGCGGGCGGCGGCTCGTCGGGCCCGGCGGCGCGGCCCGCCAGCAGCGGGCTGGCGGTGGCGCTGGCCACGGGCGTGGCGGCGCCGCTGTTGCCGTTGCTCACTGACACCTTCCCTACACCACAACTCACCTGTGCCTGTGCGGGCGACACGGCGGGCGGCGGCTCGTCGGGCCCGGCGGCGCGGCCCGCCAGCAGCGGGCTGGCGGTGGCGCTGGCCACGGGCGTGGCGGCGCCGCTGTTGCCGTTGCTCACTGACACCTTCCCTACACCACAACTCACCTGTGCCTGTGCGGGCGACACGGCGGGCGGCGGCTCGTCGGGCCCGGCGGCGCGGCCCGCCAGCAGCGGGCTGGCGGTGGCGCTGGCCACGGGCGTGGCGGCGCCGCTGTTGCCGTTGGTCACTGACTTGCCACCCGTAGCCCCGCATTGCTGCGCTTGGATTGCCTCTTTTACTTCTTGGAATTTTTCTATGAACTGCAAGAGAAGTTGGGTGTTAAAATAATTACATTTTTTTATTTACACGCATGCACATACATACACTCACGCTTTCTTCCCATGAGGGGTATTTCAACAGAAACTACAGAACGCCACCTGCTACGATCCTTACATACTCCTTTTGCTTTTAGTTAATACATCTGGTCATAAACACACACCGGTTGCAAGTACTACGCACCTGAATTTTCGGAATAATATGACCAATAAGGCGTTTCCCTTTCCACTTACATCTGCTTTGTAAATACTTTTATTTGTCAATCACGAATTTTTGTATTTGTGTATGTTATGATTATTTCATAATGTGCGTTTCATTTGAAATGGTTTTTTTTCCTTTCTTTCTTACATTATTGGGGAATGAAATTGCCAAAAAAATACGTGTGCTTGATTAATTAAAAGATTTGATCGGAGCTAAACCAGAACATACACCGTTGTGAAGATGGGCCAAGAAACAAAGTTGGCAACGCGCCGGAATAAACTGTCAAGGGTTAACAGAAGCAAATTAAGCATCGTCACTTATGAAGTCTTAATATTTTTAATACACCCCAAAAGGAACCGATAATGTTTTTTTCTCCAAAAGGAACCGATAATGTTAATTTCATAAGTGCCCATGTAGGTCTATGTGAAATAAAATATTTTGATTTGATTTGAATGAATAATGCTAGAGGACTCGTAAAAACTCTTCACTCCAGTTACGGGTATAACTTGAGCGCTTATATCTCATGCGTTGCAGATTAGCCTTACTCTGCGGAATGAACCGATGCTTCATTCCATTGTCTAGAAATACGGTATTCTACCGAATCTACAGTTTAAGCAGAAAATGTATGCGCTTCGGCAATCTTCCTGTTTTCTTATTAGTACGAACATCGTGCCCAGAGTAACCCCTCATTAAGGCAAAGTTTCTAAGTTTCCCACTGCCAAACTTTGTAGTTAGTGGTGTCCCATAGTATTGTAGTTGGCAGTAGCGGTTTTATCTGAAGCTTTCTCTCTGTTGGGTTTCCTACTGATGATTGCCGAAGCGCGTTCTTTTTCAGGAAAATCTGTACTGAAGTAAGTATTACCACCATGTGAATGCTATGTCTAACTATAGCTCATGTTATGAACAACCGAATCATGTACTGCCCCCGGCCATATTGAATGGCGCATCGAGTTTAAAGGGCAATTTCTATGTCTTTCATACCTCTGGATGACAGTACTGTGTGAGCGAGAGTGAGAGAGAAAGAGGAAGTAGGTAGATGTTGGGTTGCAGGTTGCTCTGTAACGTTTCTCGCGTTTGATTTCTCACAGTTCTACAAGGATCCTTTGGCGCCTAAACGACTTTTACAGAGGGTCATTGTTGGTTAAAATTTGTGCAATTGTTACTGAAACTGTATTGACCAAACAAGATGGCTGCGTTACTTCGGATTTTGGCCACGCGCTTAAAGAGCCTTGTAGCGTTGTAACTGTGTAAACATGCGATGAGGCATATTATCAGCCGCTTACCTTACCAAGTTCTGATTCCTGACGTCGCTGCACTTGCCGAACTTCGGCGACGTCTTTGTGAACGTCAAGTTTGTTTTACAGGTTGGATTTTTCAGGTGGGACATTGTATGAGAAAGTTTTACGCGATTGTGGCTTTTCTATTACTCTTAACGTTTTCCTGTAGCTACAACGGTACAAGGGTGCTACTGTCCCAGCGGCCCTGACTGCCCCATCTCAAAAATCCATCCTGTATACTGTAGATACCTACTTAATGGAGTACGTACCTTGCCAAGTTCCGGTTCCGAAGCAAACCCGAGTCCGTACACAGTGTTAGCTCTGACGTCGCTCCACTGGCCGAACTTCTGCGACGTCTTCGTAAACGTCATGTTTGCCGTTATCGTGCTATTTATCACCGCCTGCAACAAGAATTAGCGTAAGTTTCTTGATTTAAACTATTGGCGCCAGGCGCCACTGCTCGCCAGTTACAAACTGTCAATCTTACAACGATGGAAAATTTAACCGGCCACACAAATTGTTGCAATAAACTAAAGGACAATAAATCAAGGGAGTAAGTTTATAACAAAAACAAAGTCCTCTTAAGGACAAAGAACAGACCACTCCCGATGTAGCCAACAAATATTTTTTATTGGATGCAGTAGATGCAAGCGGTCCAATTGATTGTAAATGATCATCGCCATCTATTGACATCTGCAACACCAGACATCGCATGGGTTGCCTGTCTCATAAGGCAGATGCTTTGCTTGTCTCTTGATGTAGATGCGCTGCCTGTCTCATGAATCAGATGGGTTGCCTGTCTCATGAGGCAGATGCGTTGCCTGTCTCATGTGGCAGATGCGTTGCCTGTCTCTTGAGGCAGATGCCTTGCCTCTTATGAATCAGATGGGTTGCCTGTCTCATGAGGCAGATGCTTTGTTTGTCTCTTGATGCATATGCGCTGCATGTCTCATGAATCACATAGGTTGCCTGTCTCATTTGGCAGATGCGTAGCCTGTCTCATTAGGCAGATGCGTAGCCTGTCTCTTGAGGCGGATGGAAAGCCTGTCTCTTGAGGCAGATGCGTTGCCTGTCTCACGAATCAGTTGGGTTGCCTGTCTCATGAGGCAGATGCGTTGCCTGCCTCACGCCGGCAAGCAGGTAATTATAGGTCTACCAGGATCTGATGGCAAAAAGGGAAAAAAGAAATCGATGCTAGCAATACTGGGGAAATTGGAGTAAAACTTTTTTAAAGGAAATTTGAAGCCAAACCAAAAACAATTCCTCGAAATTTCAGTTAACAGATGACATTTTTTTGTTGCCATATGAAAATCGCAATTTTTTAAACTTTTTTTTGCCAACAGATCCTGGTAGACCTATAATTAGTAAACGGTAATGGGTTTTACATTTTCAAACAGCACTACCAGTGTTATTATGCAACAATTTTTCATCCCGCTAGGGTCGGCGTAACATTAATAATAATTGTTTCAGGACGATGGGTACGGGTGTGTCCTCCAGTTGATAGCATTGCAACATATCGGGATCATGTATCCGTCTAACAGTCGTGCCAATTCTCACAATGTCAATCAATACTCCTATGATATGACTGTTTGTCCCGTTAATGGAGGATTGTGTACACAATAGTAATAGTAGTAACGAGTAAGAATGAAGATAGGTGCAGTTAAACTAAATGAACGTAACATCACGCCTGTCCCCAAAAAGATAGGTAGACGTGTTTCTATAGTACACCCAAATTTCGCCAGTTATGTTTAAGTCCCATGTAATAGGGGGCGAGCCTTTTGCCATCAACCGGGCAAAAATCCAGACTCCGGGCTGCTACTGAGAAGTTCCTGATGTGAAAACCCAATCCCCTGCCCGATTTCGGAATCGAACTAATGAGGCAGTTTTGTAAATCAAAGCTTGTCAAAATTGCAGTTTCAACTCAGTCCTACCAAAGGGTATCGGTGTATCAAGTAAAATACTTGTATTCAGAAAATGACGTATTATAAATAAGTTGCTACGCACATCACTAAAATCATGGCACAACACTAATTATCTAAGAACACTGACACTCGGCCATTTCTACTTCCGATGGCTTAGCGAACTGAGCTATTCATTGACCCCGAGATTCTTTGTACCCCATCCTAGTGTTCGAGTATAAATAACAAATTAATGAGTTCCTCATTAATTTGTTATTTATAACAGACCTTTTGCACTGGATAACCAACGTTACTATTCCCTAATACGTGGTATCTGATTCCTTAAGGTCAGCCAGGCGGCTCTAGGTTACCCAGTGCTCTATGACCTGAAATATTTATGTATTGCTGCTGCATCCGGGCTGTACAAGGCCTCACTGTGCGATATAGCGAGCCAGATTATGTTTAACCTGGAGTTTCATGATCGCGTGTCGCATACATAACCTCATGTTGTTTCTGTCAGTGTGCCACGCTGTCTTTGCAATCTCTCTGCCTATAAGCCGTTGCGAAGTGTTGAGCTTCAACCTATCCTGCTCCTTGCACCGTTCCTTGGTCGCTTAAGGGGAGTGAAGCTGGGCAGATCACACGCGGCCAGCTGCTTTAACACGGGTTCACATGCACTTTCTAACGCGCCTTCCAGGTTTCTACTTCCCGGAAGTAAGTCAATTAAATAGATATTGTGTATGTATTGTATTTATTTGTCATTTGTTTACGATTTGAAGGCAATTTGAAAATTTTCTGTGGCACGTCAGCATGAATTTAACGAGAGAAAATTTTCGTACAATGATTTTTTATGACTTTCGATGTCATTTAAGTCAACAAGAAAGTTTGATAGACTTCGATTGGCCTTTCACGATTAAGCCCAATCTCGTGCCACTGTTTACAACTGGTTTAATGAGTTTAAACGTGGTCGCACTAATCTCACCGATGATCGGGATCTTGAGGGACGGCCTTCTACGGCGACGACTAAAGATAACATCAGTGTTGTACGGCGTATGATATAGACTGACAAAAGAGTGACTTTTCAGCAGATTCGGAAAAGCTTAGGCATCAGTATGAGACAAGTGCACAAAATCCTCCATGAACATTTAGCGATCAGGAAGCTTTGTGCTCGGTGGATACCTCATAATTTGACAGAGGCCCAAAAACTCCGTCGTGTTGTTTGGTGTCTTGAAATCGTTCAATAATTTAACGGAGGTGACTCAAATGCTGTGTTCGACATACTTACAGGTGACGAAAGCAGGATTTATTGTTATGATTACGAACTATGAGATTTTATTGTTATGAACTTCATTGTTATGAACTAAGAGACAGTCTGCTGTCTGGGTGTTTCCTTCCGAGGAGTTGCCAACTAAAGTGACGAAAGGTCGAAGCGTAGGAAGAAAGATGGTGGCCTCGTTCTTCGGACGGACAGGTCGTTAGGCAACTGTTTTAGAGGATCGAAAAACAGTTACTGCGGAGTGGTACACTAACAATTGTTTGCCACTTGTGTTGGAAAAAGTTCGGGAGAAACAACCACGCAGTAGGATCCTCCTTCAACACGACAACGCCAAGCAAACAATGCTGAAATTACTGTGTCACCCGCCCTATAGCCCTGACCTCACACCTTATGATTTTTATTTATTTCCGTAAATAAAAGAAAAACTTCGAGGAAAACGTTTTATGGGCGCCGAGGAAGCAGCAGCTGCGTTTCAAAATGCCGTTGAAGAGACCCCTAAGGACGAGTGGGCAAAGTGCTTTTCTCAGTGGTTCCATCGGATGCAGTGATGTATTGATGTAAATGGACACTATTTTGAAAATATATAATAACACTAATAACTTGCTAGTTTGTTCAGTTTTTGTTTTTCTAAGAACTTTCAGTGTCACCCTCGTACTCTGTGCTTAAAAACAATGACAGTCAACCATAGATCGACCATTGAACATAGAGAGAGAGAACTGTCAGCTGTCACAATAGTGTCACTTCAGTTACTTTAGTTATGTCAAACATCATTTATGAACCAAAGTTACAGCTAACCGCCATGACGGGTTTTTGTTGTGTGTTACAATTTCAATTATAACTCCTTGTGTTTACCAGCAAACTAAGCCATTTAAACTAATTGGCCTATTGAGAAATGTTTTAAATATGTCATTCATTTTGGTACATCTCCTTTATGTGGAGTGCGCAACATGTCTTTCTCTTCCATATCTACGTCTCTAATAGTCGTCACCTCGGAGGTTCTTCAAGCCATATCCTCTTTCACACAGTCCCATCCATCGTTTTGGTGTGACCTAAGCTCTGTTCTCGAGAGAAAATAAATTATCTGTTTATAATACTTGTATCTATCTACTATAAAGGTTGCTATTCCAAGCCCCGTCTGCAAGATGCATTTCAAATCAAACAGATGCCAGTAGACAAGTTTGAAACCCCTATTCAAAACTTGTATTGAATTTATAACATTCGCACACATACATGAGATATTATTTCTCTTCCCAACAAAGTAGATATTTGCGAGCTTCAGACTGCTTCAAACGAAACTTGGAATTTATTAAAGTGAGGGGAACTTCGATTAGAAAACTTGGTACGTTTCGACGTTTTAAACTCACGTACTAAGATACTCCATTGAATGTATATTATGTAAAGTTTGAAGATAATGGGTACAAATGGCGTTTTATTCTCATTCTACAATGCCATGTATGTTCCTAACAGTTGAAAAGACAGAACAAAGATACCAAAAATACTGCCTACAATTAAGCATGTATTAGACTCATGATTTGGTGAACAAGAAGTGAGAAACAATGCAAAAAACCCTATAACGGGTTGTCCGGCAAAATTACTAACACCGAAATTCAAATAAGTATTTTCCTCCAGTAAACTTAAAATCACCTGGATGAGACTCGCAGACCAGGGAAGCAAGGCACAAAAGGAAGGAGGCCTATACTCAGCAGTGGGTGGAACAAGGCTGCCTAAGACAGTCCTGCATTGGTAACGTGGGTATCGGCTCAGGGTGAGCAGGTTCTGGGTTTCGTTGGTAGCCAAGAAGACATTGTCTTCTTGGCTTAAGTTTAAGCGTAAGTTTGTGTGTATTGGATTACATATACACACAAACTTACGCTTTTTCACCATAAGGGTAGGCAGAAACTACAGAACGCAGTCTGCTACGATCATTACATACTCCTTTTACTTCGTTTATTAAGTTAAATACGAGACACCATATCCATGTAGGTATACCCTGGTGGATATGCTGTCAGTCAATATAATCACCCCAAACGAATATCAAAGACATGCATACACACGAAACCAGAAGACCGAAAAGCAAAAACGTCATACAAAGACCTTCTAACGATGTTCCCTGCATCGTCAATTCCATTTGAAAAACAAACGCTGTAAGTATATCTGAACCAAAACCTGCCCCAATTAAATCTTTGTTGATTCCAACTGGCAGAATTCAACAGCTATTTCAACATACTATGATATGGCAGCGAAACCAACGAATCGCATTTAGTAAAGGGAAATTTTTAACTGATCCTCTATAAGCTTATTGACCTTCTAATGATGGACACTTTTTTAAATTAATGAACCTATAAAAAGTCTGCGCTTAAAAAGATGCACTTTCAAAAAATGTGCCTCTTTTTAACTAAGATAAGGCACCAAATGGGTAAGGTTAGATTAGAACTGAGACTAACCACGCGCGAGCCGAATTGGTCGCAGTAACTAAGCTAGGTCACACCGACCATATGGGTTTTTTTTTTTTTTTTGGTAATTTGTTTGTTTCGCTTTTTGTTTTGGTTGTTATTATATTTGTTTGTAATGTTTTTATTTTCAGCAGTATCTGCGATTTGATACAGATACTCCCTTTATTTTTGCTTTTGTTTTTCGCGATAGTGATATTATTTATAAAATTTTATATAATTATACTATATTAAATGATAAATATTTATTATACATATAATTAATAAATAGATTTTTATATTTTATGTGCCGTTGAAGTTCTTGAGTTGGCTCAAAATTTTCGTGACGTATTTGGTGTATGCGTCCAAGACATCCTCTTTTCGCGTTAGCATCCCGATGTCATATGCCGTGATACCGAATCTCTCAGAGATTGCCTCATATTGCATGCGATCCATGGCGAATCTGGGGCAATCCCTGAGGAGATGGTCGAGGCTCTGTACGGTGTTGTCGTGGCAGTGACAGTTGTCATCGGCAGTTATTTTGAAGCGATGGAGGTATTGTTTGTGGAAGCCGTGACCTGTCAAAATTTGGGTAATGTAGAAGTTTGGTCCAGATGTTTTTCGGAATTTGTGTATTTCTAATAGTGTTGGGAATATGGTTTTGGTGTGTTGGCCCTGCTCACTTGATGTGTACCTGGCTTGCCACTTGGCTAAGTTGGTTTGTCTTAGCTCGCGTTTGACATATGACATCGGGTATGCGCTGTAGTCCGGGGCTTTATGAAGCCGAGTGGCCATTTTCGCCGCAGTATCTACAGCTTCGTTGCCTGCAACTACACTGTGTCCTTTCACCCATTTAATAGCAATGTGTGGTGTGGTGTCCGTGCGTGTGTTTGTGTGATTGTGGATGGTTTTATGTATATTTGTGAACAGTGGGTGTGTGTTACTCCGGTCTGCTATTGCCTGGGAGTCTGTACTGGGAGTCTGTAAAGATGGTGGTGTTCAGTTGCGCCTTTGAATAAGCCCATTTGCAGGCTTCCAGGATGGCCAACAGTTCAGCCTGGAAGACTGTGCAGGTGTCCTGAAGCTTAATTTTTTTTAGTTACGGTTGTTCCTCTTGGACCGAAACAAACGAAGGCCGCTCCGACGGCACCATCGTCCTGTTTGCTGCCGTCGGTGTAGATGTTGTGTTCCGTTTGAGGTGGCGATTGGGTCGCCTCGCCTTCAGCGTTTCTACATATCCGGGTGCCAGTGTCTGATTTTGATATCCTTATTGCTGGATGGAGAAGTTCACGTACGGGTGTGTGGCGTTCAGGGGAGATGTCTGCTGGCAACAGGTGACTATTGCCTGTGAGCCGGATCTTCTCGACATGGTGTACTTCATGGATCTTGAGATCGAGAGGCATGAGTTCTGCGAGTGCCAGAGCGGCAGTAGTAGAGACGGTCCGGAAGGCTCGGGTAGCCCTAAGTGCGAATCCCCGCTGAAGACTTGCGACTTGTTTTTTAACGCTCTTCCTGCTTACTATGTGCCCCCATATACCAGCAGCGTACGTGATAGTTGGTTCTATGACATGCAAATAGATCGTGCGGGCGTTTTCCGGGTGTGCTCCCCAAGTACACCTAGTGTACATTCTTAATTTGTTGAATATGCGAGTGGCTTTCCCCAGCACATATTTTAGGTGGCTGTTGAATCGCAGTTTTTCATCTAGAATGACGCCAAGCAGTTTAATTTCTGGCACAAATACTAAGTCGGTGCCGTCCATTTGAAGCTGCGCGGTTTTCGCTTTGGGCGTGAAGGCGATGACTTGAGTTTTCGCTGGGCCAAAGGTTAGTTTTACACGTTTGCCCCATTCGCTGATGTTAGCGAGAATGCTGTTGGTTAGTTGCTCCACTGTTCCAGGTGTATCCGCCGTTACTACCAGCAGGACGTCATCTGCGAAGGCTTGCATATGGCAGCCTGATGGCAGTTGCATGTCAAGGAGCTCGTCCAGTATTAGGTTCCATAAGACCGGACCACACGCGGATCCTTGAATACACCCCTTTGTCAGAGTTTTGCGCACTCGTACTCCCGCGTGGTCCAACGTGACGGTTCTATCCTGCACGTAGTTTTTGATTAGACCGTAGATGTTTTGCGGCGTTTTAATATGTTTCAGGCGATGGAAAAGGGCAGGCCACCAAGCGTTATCAAACGCCGCCCTTATGTCTAGTGATATTGCTATGGCAAGTTTGTGATTCTGTTTGGCGTGGAGTACATGGTTTAGAGCTGCATGGATGGCTTGGGTGGTACTCTTTTGCTGCCGAAACCCGAATTGTTGAGGGTTTAGTTTGTTTAGGTTAGGTTCGAACTGTGACCTGGTGGCGGAGTTGCGGAACAGGCTTCTGCGCCCTTCCGCCGGCCTCGCTACCCTCGGGGCGATCCGACCAGCGCTCGACGAATGGCTCGGGAGGTGGCACGGCTCCGTGTCGTTTCGAGCGACGCAGGTGCTCTCGGGGCATGGTTTGTTCGGGAAATACCTGTGTCGCATAAACAGGGAGCCGGACGCCCGGTGTCACCACTCGCCCGGTGTCGACTGCCGGGAGGACACAGCGTGGCATTCGCTGGCAGTGTGCCGCTTGGAAGGAGCGCCGTGCCCTCATCACAAAAAAAAAGGTTCGAACTGTGAGCAACCGCGCTAAATCAGTCGTTCACAGTAACTTGGCCACTTAATAGATTTAGGATCTCAAAATATGAATTACGAGGGCTGCACTAAAAGTATCGGGAATTAAATATTTCCACTGTTCCTGTCATATTAAAATATTTTTAATTGAAAACTCCTTGGTTTTAAAAATCGAATATCATTTATTTATTTTTTTAAAGATTCTCGGTCTTGTCAAACTTGTTTAGTCAATGAGAAAATGGAATTGACTCGAGAAAATTCAAGAGCGATGATTTATTATGACTTGCGAAGTGGTTTAAAACAAAAGCAGTGTGTTGTCCGGATGATTTCTGCATTTGGTGATGAAGCCCCATCCAAAACCACAATTTATCGCTGGTTTGCTGAATTTCAACGTGGACGTGTCAAGCTCAGTGATGATCCCCGTCAAGGTCGTCCAAAAACTGCAGTCACCCAAGAAAACGTTGATGCTGTGTGTAAGCTGATTGAGGAAGATCGACATGTGACATACATTGGCATGAGTGAAATACAAATAATCTTGCATGAACAATTAGGTGTAAAAAAGTTGTTTTCCCGATGGATACCGCATTCGCTCTGTGAAGAGTAAAAAGCGGCTCGCGTTACTTGGTGCCTCAGAACTCTCGAAAGATTCCACGCAGGATCCTCAAATGCTGTATACAACATCGTATCAGGTGACGAATCCTGGATATACGCGTACGAACCCGAAACAAAAAACCAGTCACGAGTTTGGGTGTTCGAAAATGAGTTAAAGCCAACAAAAATTGTTCGTTCACGGAGTGTTGCAAAAAAAATGGTGGCCACGTTTGTCTCCAAAACCGGCCATGTTACGACTATTCCTCTTGAGGGACAAAGAACGGTTAATGCAGAATGGTATGCTAGAATTTGTTTGCCACAGGTCGCTTCTGAACTCCGTAAAGAGAACTGCAACCGCCGCATCATCCTCCATCACGACAATGCGAGTTCTCACACCGCACACAGAACAAAAGAGTTTATAGAGCAAGAAAACATAGAATTATTAGACCATCCGCCGTACAGCCTCGAGCTAAGCCCTAATTATTTCTATACTTTCCCTAAAATAAAGAATAAATTGCGTGGACAGAGATTTTCATCACCTGAATGAAGTAGCTGTGGACGCCTACAAAACGGCCATTTTGGAGACCCCAACTTCCGAATGGAATGGTTGCTTCAATGATTGGTTCCATCGTATGGAAAAATGTGTCAAATTTCGCGGAGAATACTTCGAAAAGCAATAAATACATTTTTAAATAGTAATGTTGTGTCACTTCCTTGATTCCCGAAATTTTCAGTGCCGCCCTCGTATTTAAGGTTCTTCAAACCTCAAACTCAAAGCATTTATTTCAAATAAACCAATTACAGGTACTTTTGCATTGTCAAGGGGTCAGTCAGTCAGAAAGATGAAGCTAGTTGTCTATTCCAAAGCGTAGTAGGTACCTATGGAGAAGAACGGGCAAGAAATGTTACGGACACTAAATTAAATTTAGAAAAATGGTTACATCATTCATGTTGAAATTATAGGTATATGTGAGAACGATGAAGAAAGGCGTGCGTTTTTTACGTAAAAGCGTCCGTAATAAAATATAAATAAAAATAAAACAAAGACACAAAAAGGGGCGCAACCATTATATAAGAGTGTTCAATAATATTTTTAGGAGTGGAAAATGGGTTTTATTTGAGGTTCAATTAATTACATGCCATTTGTAAAATTTCCGCGGTAGTCGAGAGCAGGGCTAATTGCTCGTTGATATATAAATCGACATTGAAACCGAAGCAAACGATCCGTCACATTCTGGTGACCTGTAATAAAGGTTTTTGTAAAACTTACTTCAGGCACCAGCTCTTACAACGTGACATAAATAGTTCAAAACGGTTAACGACTACAAAAACATTGTGAGAGAAAATAAATAAACACCTATTATTATTATATTATTCAATACCGGCACGTAATATTAGTCGTTTGATTTGTATATCGACATTGAAACCGAAGCAAACGATCCGTCACATTCTGGTGACCTGTAATACAGGTTTTTGTAAAACTTACTTCAGGCACCAGCTCTTACAACGTGACATAAATAGTTCAAAACGGTTAACGACTACAAAAACATTGTGAGAGAAAATAAATAAACACCTATTATAATTATATTATTCAATACCGGCACGTAATATTAGTCGTTTGATTTTTATAAAGCAATCGGGAATTAGAGATGTTTGTCATACGAAACGCGATGTTGTCAATATTTGTTCGCTTTCGTATTTTCGAGAGGATCAATCGATTCGCATATATCGAAGTCTTTCCATACGCTAGTGCATGCGTCAAGTTCGTGAACTGAGATTCACCCAATGCTGCTACGTGTCAGTGCACATATTTTCATATTTCATATATTTTATTTATTTGCGTTCCACAAGGTAAAAAGATGTTCACAAAAGGCTTAGAGTTAAGAGCCATTGTAGACCCTGTCAGGGCACAGCAAAATTACAGATTTATACAAATTTAATGATACAATTAAGCTGAATTATACATTAATTTTATAAAGTCAATAACAATAACCATAAATAATTCTATGTTTGTAATTCTAATTATTTTTATTTTACAAACACTTATTATTTTAAGAGATCATATTTAAAGATAACGAATTCTTAATACAGACATAAGGATTACGTATATCACAATTTCAGACAATTTACAGAATCAATTAGTAACATTTTATAGTTTACTTATTGTGTATTTAGTAGTCATGTTGTGTTTAATTAAATTAAATTATCCTTTGTTAAATTTAGACATGTATTTATTTAAGAATGTATTTATTGCAATTACAGTCTTTCATTTAAGTATTCGTTTATATCATAATAGCTTTTTTTTTATAGAAATATGTTCATTTACTTTAATCCAATCATGGTGTTGAAGAAGAAGATTATAGGGTTACCACAGTAAGTTGCCGGTGCAACGACCAAATGAGAAGCGCACTGGCACATCTATACTCGTGAAATGCATCCGTTAATAAAAATATTGTATTTATTTATATTTCTTATTTCTTCAGGTAGATAACTTATTATATATTTTTATCCGACATGACATAGTACACTTGAGGAGTATATTTTTAATCGGTATGAGGTATGCTTAATCTATTTTTATGTCTTAAAGTAATTTTAGTTTGTATGTCTTCTCTTTTTGTGTAGAGCTCCGGGTATCTACGTACAAATTTACAGAGTTCAAAGATGAAGAGGCACGGTAGGGTTAAAAAAAATTGTTCCTGGAAGTGGGGCTTACAGCTATCCGTTTGTTCAATATTGACAAAAAATCTAATTCGTTTTTTTGTAGGGTGAATAATGTGGGTACTATTACCCCATAATATGACACCGTATTTAAGCCATGCATAGGCATATGCATAATATGTTACCAATGCAGTATTCATGTCTGTAGTTTTTTTGATTTCCTGAAGGGCGTATGAAAATTTTGATTTTAGTTTTTGAATATACGACTTCCAATAAATGTGTGTCTACGTCTATCCTAATAGGGTGAATGTATTTACTATTTCTAACTTGTAATTTTTAAAACTTAAGTCTATATGTATAGGTTTTTTTTTGTCGTGGGTGAAAAGTCATTATTTTTGTCTTATTAAAGTTAAGTTCTAGATTATGATCCATCATCCAGTGAGTTGTAGTGTATTGAATTTAGTTTGTCATTAACGTTAATGTTTATTTCGCATGAGGCAATGATGGATATATCATCTGCCAACAAAACACAAGGTTCGCTGATATGCTTCGGGAGGTCGCTTATATAAACTAACAATAGGAAGCAGCCTATTACATTACCCTGTGAAATTGAAGGGTTTATTGGTATGTTTTCGGATCGGAACACTTCTATTTCTTTTGTTTTTTGGTTAAAATATTCTAATTCCATTAATTGATCTATATGCTGTAAATATGATGTGAACCATTCATGACATTTACCACGGATCCCTATGCTATAAAGTTTTTTTAATAAGATGTTGAATTGTACTTTATCGTAAGCTTTCGTCATCATCATCAGCCTATATCAGTCCACTGCTGGACATAGGCCTCCCCTAATGAGCGCCATAGCGCCCTGTCTTCAGCTTGACGCATCCAGCATCTGCCTGCAGTCTTTCGCAGATCGTCATCCGTCCTACACTACGTTTGCCGAGTCGCGGTCTCCACTCAAGAACTCGTTTACCCCAGCGGTTGTCGGTTCTTCGCGAGATATGGCCGGCCCACTGCCACTTCAGCTTACTAATTCTTTGAGCTATGTCGATAACTTTGTTTCTCTGATAGCTTTCGTCATATCCAGCAATAATCCCATTGCATATTTTTTGGAGTTCATGATATTGAGGGCTTCTTGTATATATTTATAGATGGCGAGGATTGTGGATCGGTTTTTTCTGAAGCCATTTTGACAGTGGTTTAAGATATTGTATTATTCACAATAAGCGTAGACACGGTTGCACAAGGCTTTTTCAAATATTTTTGATGCAGTTGGTTGGAGAGCGATGGGGCGGTAGTTATTTGGCCAGAGGCTGAAGAGCCGATTTTTTTTCTTGGGTTCGTGGGTCCAGCTAGTCCACCCAATAGTAACGCCTCCACAGCAAGATGTAATCTATGGCGGGAGCTGTATAAAACCCTGATAATTTTATCGACCCATCTGAAGGCCTACCGGCTTGGGCATTTCTAAATAGACTTCGAACCCAGACGGCTCAGATCTCAAGTGCTTATGCGGCACCTCCCGACAGACAATGGCCCACCTTCCATCCTGCGCTGCATGCCTGTCACCTGTGCACTTGATGATCCTATGACTGCGTCAGTGAGTGGAGTTCGCGCAGCTGAATTTTGGGCCAGGGATTTGAACTTACGCTTTTGCTATTGATACGCTAAAGGAAGTGAACGGGCGCCGTCCTCGTAGCTAAAACGGCTTATTTCAATTATGTATTATAATTTTCTGTCTTTTTTCCGTACTCTGGACGCTTTTAACGTGCACGCCTTGGTAACATCGTTCTCACATATAATTATAAATTCAACATTCAGGATGTAACGAAAATTCTGTAACAATTTACATAATATAAAAGTGTCCATGGAGTTTCTTACACGTTCTTCTTTTTCTTATGCTTTGGAATGGGAACTAACATCATATTTCTGACTGGCCGACTCTTCGAGAATTGCAAACCGATCGAATCCTTCTCATTATCGTAATTAATTTCTGATAAGACATTGAAATGCAAGAGATGTCCCACAATTTACTCAAGTTCCATGGCAATATCACATTCAACTATTGATTCGTCCCGGTATGCGAGAACGTATAAGCAGGTTTCATAATTGCCTATCTTCTTTGAGAACTAATCTAAATAATAATAATAACCTGATCAAAATTCATCAAGTAGTTACAAAGCCTTAGCGAAATACAGACACGGCTGGGGCGATTACATTTTAAACGGTTTAGAGAACACCCCGAAAACTATTCTGGAACCCTCATTATATGCTCGTTAATACGGCAAGGCGTAGTTGAAAACCGTTGTTTCGGGGTTTTGGTTAAATCCGTACACCCGGAATGCGGGCGCTTCCAAAACAGGGAATATTTAGTCTGTCCTGACGTGTCGCAGAATACTGAGGTCCAATTACTACTGAAATTCAATGGCCCAAAAGTCATCGTTTCGCTACATTTGTTTTAAACATGTCTACAAAAGCATTATTTAGAAACTTGACGGATTTACGTGTCGAAAAAGACGTAACAATTATTGAACGCGGTCGATGCGTATTATAGTCGAGACGGTTAAAAGAATCTCACACTAGGGCTTCAGATAGGCAGTCGCTCCACGTAAGATACTAGTTATTTAGCTGCATCCGGTTAAGCTGGAAGCCGACTCCAACATAATTCGGAAAAGGCTAGACAGATGATAATAAATAATGACGGCAGCGAAGCTTCCTTAGGAAACCCCAACTCCACAATTAAATTTGTCTTTAAAGATTTGCTGTACAGGAATTAGGAACCATCTCAAACATACCTTAGTCCCTTCAACGCTGATGATGCGGTAGAGATTCCTCGAGGAGTCGTAGAAGAAGGAGACCGACACGGCGGCCGAACTGGCAGACATCCATGACCGCTTGGTCTTCGGGTCTATGTGGAACACGTGGGCCTTGCACGTGAATATCGGCTGCTCACTGTCAACAAAAAACATAGCTATTAGAAGATAGTTAAAAGAGACTAAGGTCTACGTATTGTGGCGTTGAATGGCGTGACGGCAGCAGCAGGCTTACAAGAGCAGCAACGTTTCGCCTGTGGTCACGGGCGCGGAAATTAGGGTAACGATAGCGGATCGAAAGGACCAGTCCTTTGTCACTTTTGTCACACTCCCGGTATGGCACAGGACATAGCCTTATTCTGATGACATACATTACCTTATTCTGATGCCTATATCTAACTCGAGTGCATACTGCGGCACTCGTAATTCGCATCATTGCTGTAAGCGTAATTGGTCAACGCCTGTCAACGCACTATAATATTACTATTCCATAGTTTCGAAGCGTTATGTTTAGCTTACAAACTACAGAAGATCATGTTCTTTGACTATGCATGAGGATGGCTTTCGTATGAGAACCGAGCCTAGGTCACACCAAAACGATGGATTGACCGTGTAAAAGACGATATGATATGGCTAGAAAGGGGTTGACCTCCGAGATGGCGACTAATAGAGAACAATGGAATTAAAATACATGTTACGCCGACCACATATAAATTGGGATACGGCAACAGAATGATGATACAGAATTAATGCCTTAGGTCCGTCACCGTAGACACAAAAATCGCGCTAGGTCGCAAAAAAATACCCCAAAGCACAAAATAAGCGAAGGAATGTTCACAAATGTTTGCCAGTCTCCTGGACATCGGTTTATTGCTAGAGGAGATTGGAACGCCAAGCACACATTTTGCGGCTCACGATGCACGGTAACCAGAGGCCGAGAACTGAAAAACTCTGTGGATAAAAACAAAAACAATTGGAAATCTTGCTCAGGTGGTAATCCCACCTACTGACCTTTCAATCAAAGAAAGTTCCCGATCCCTTGGACTTTGTTATTTCTAGCTGAATGAGTAGTCAATACTTGGTTGTTGAGTCATGCCTGGATGTATCATCCGATCACACACCCGTGTTACTAACATTAGCAGCAACATTATCACAACAGGGAAACGTGAATCCTTGCATAACTCAAAACAGACTGGGAAGGTTTTAGAGGTTACATTTGCCCAGGTCGGGCAACGTGTTGTGGCGTTTTTCTATCTAGAATTTCTCAGTAGCAGCCCGGAGTCTGGATTTGTGCCCGGTTGATGGCAATAGGCTCGCCCCCTATTATATGAGACTTAAAACATAACTGGCGAAATGCGGGTGTACTATAGGTACACCTCTGCCCAACCCTTCGGGGAAACAAGGTGTGATGTTATGTTATGTTACGTCACCCCAGATGAGCTTGGCACCTTCTCATCATCCGTCGGACAAGACTAAATTCAACCGTGCCACGAAGGAACTGAAAGTCATGCTAATGGATACCGCAAATATTTCACGAACATTCCTAGTGGAAGGCCGTTAAAAATCTCGATAGGTTACAAAATCACAATTTCGAAATCAAATTCTATTTTGTTTTGTAAATGTTGACGTTCAAAAGTACCACTTATTTGAAATAAATGATTTGACTTTGGCTTACGTGCAAAATAAAGGAAAAGCTTCCCCACTCCGTGTTTCCCATCATAGCTTCGTGTTGAGATGGCAGACAATTCCATGTAAAACAAGGTGACGAAAGATCAAGACTGTATGATATCAAAGCTGGAGTCCTACAAGGATCGGTTCTTAGACCCGTTTTATATATAATATTTTCACATCTGATCTTCCAACTACAGAGCAAATGACGTTGCTTACCTGGCGAGCGCCAACGAACCGGATATCGCTCTAACAAATTACAAATAGTACTTTATAAAATGAATACCTGGCTGCAAAAGTGGCGTATCTGCGCCAGTGCTCAAAAATCACGTCACATTAGTTTCACCCTGAGAAGAGGCGACTGTCTCACAGTATCATTGGGGGATACAACTCTACCACACACAAAAGGACAAAAGGCTCATCTGGAAGACGCATATAAAACCAAAAAGAGAACATCTAACGGCAAATATAAAAACTTGTATTGGTTGATGGGACAACAATAAAAACTTGTATTGGTTGATGGGACAACAAACTCCTGCTGTACAACTCTCTATTAAAACCTACATCGTCATACGGCAACCAACTATGGGGAGTGGCCAGCAAACGTAACATAATGTCTCCAATGAGCTCAAAACGACATCTTGAGGAATATTGTCATTGCACCATGGTTTAGAGTAGAGTAGAATTTGTAATCTATGAGGTAGCAGTGGCAATGGCCCCTGTACCTGAAACGGCAACTATCATGCAACCAAACATAGTCCTGACAGGACTGATGACAGTCACTGGATAGAAAAAAAAAGTTCAATTAAAAATTACACTGTATTGACTTTTTGAGATAGATACAAATAGCGTAACACCAAGATTGCAGTTTTGAAATTCGAAAATCCTGTGCTTTGATGACTTTTTCGTAGGATGCACCTTTTATAAGAAGCCAAAACCGAAAGTAGTTAGAAAATTTCAAGGTAGTAGCCGAGCACCACGCAGTTAGCAGAGGTCTTTCGAAGCTGAGAGTCCTGGCGGAGGAAACAGTGTCCCGGGGCGGGGTGATGGTGGCGGTGTCCTTGGACATCTCCAACGCCTTCAACACCCTGCCCTGAAGCTGCATACGGGAGGCACTGCGGTACCACCGCGTGCCCTCTCTACCTCCACCGCATCGTGGGGGCTTAATTAGCCTGGAGGTGTGTCACCTACATGGGACGTGATGGCGGAAACCAGCGCCAGGTGTCGTGCGGTGTTACACAGGGATCGGTCATGGGACCGCTCCTGTGGAACATCGGGTTCGACTGGGTGCTGAGGGGCGAGCTCCCGCCGGGCGCAGACTTGACGTGTTACGCGGACGACACGCTGGTCACGGCCCGGGGGAGTTCGCACTGTGAGGCAGCGTTGGTCGCGACGGTGGCGGTCTCACTGACGGTGAGCCGCATACGGCGCCTCGGCCTGGAGGTGGCCCTCAACAAGTCGGAGGCCATGGTGTTTCATGGCCCCCGGCGCCGCCGGCCGGATCACACATTGTGGTCGGGGGGGTCCGGATCGCTGTCGAGCCCACCCTGAAATATCTGGGATTGGTGCTCGATAGCCGGTGGGACTTCGGACCCCACTTCCCAAGTTGTTGGGCGCAGCCGGGGCGCTGGCAACGCTGCTTCCCAATCTGGGGGGCCCGAGCGCCGCCTGAAGGCGGCTCTATATGGGGATCGTGCGATCCATGGCGCTCTACGGAGCGCCGATCTGGGCGTCTGACCTGACGGCCGGCAGCATAGCTGTCCTGCGCAAGCCGCAGCGGGCGATGGCCGCCAGAGTCATTCAGGGGTATCGCACGATCTCCTTCGAGGCGGGTTGTGCGCTGGCCGGATCCCCGCCTTGGGACCTGGAGGCGAAGGGTGCTCGCGTCACTGTACCGGTGGCGCGGGGCAGCGCGGGAGCGGGGCGAGCGACCGATGCAGTACCATATTGAGCAGCGTCGGTTGCAGCTCCGCGAGGTCCTGGTGGTGGAATGGCGGGTGAGGCTGTCACGCCCTACCGCCAGCCTCAGCACCATCGAGGCGATCCGGCCAGTGCTCGACCGCTGGCTTGGGAGAAGGCACGGCTCCCAGACGTTTCGGGTGACGCAGATGCTCTCGGGGCATGGTTGCTTCGGGAAGTACCTGTGTCGCATAAACGGAGCCGGACGCCCGGTGTCACCACTGCGTCGTCTGCCGGGAGGACACGGCGTGGCACACGCTGGCAGAGTTGCTGCTTGGGAGGAGCCGCGCCGTGCCCTCGTCACCGAAGTAGGCAACGACCTGTCGCTGCCGGCCTCGTGAACGCGATGGTCCGAAGGACCCCCACGCCCTCCCCGGGGCGGGGAACATCCATGAGGATGAAGAAAACACGGTCTTTCGAAGCTGCAAACTTAGTTTTACACCTGGTATTAATTGGTCTCGATCCTAAAAACATCCCGGAAAATCAGTATTGTCAATTTTTTTTGCGACATTTGAGGTTATAAATGACTGGCTTACCTACACGGTTATAGCTTGTATAGGTAAGTACTGTATCAAATAACATCTAACTGTGATTTCTAAATCTAATCAAAATAAGTGTTATGCCAGCACGTTAATAATTATACTTCTCAAGTTCTCAAGCGCAGTGGCGGTCGTTGGCTAAAATAATCTGGGTCAGCCCCACGCTGAAATGAGCTCTTTCACCACCAAAGTTTGTTTAAAATTATAAATAACCGCTCCCCGAGTCGAGCAAACAAAGATTCAAGGATTCAGAACTTCGAGAAAATAATAAATATAATGTACTTATTATTTTTTCTCTCAAAACGGTAAAGGAAAACAACGTGAGGCAACCGGCATGTCCTAGAACCAAAAATTCGAAGAAATGTGACATCTACCAACCCGCACTGGGCCCGCTTGATGGATTACAGCCCACTCCCTCTCGCCGAGCGGAAGCCTGTGTCCCAGCAGTGGGAACATTATAGGCTGAATATGTATTTATTATAGTGTAAACATCAGTTGAGATAATGATAAATGATTTTATTTCTGTAAGTAGGTTTGTACAAGCAGTTTTACACGTCAATCATATTTTAAAACTAGATGAGATCGGCGTTTCCTATCTGACTACTCTGAAAAGAAACGTCGAAACAAACTCAAAGGTCACAGTCTCTTTTAAAGTCCAGACATAATCTTGATCAGATCATGTGAAGACCATGTAGATTGGTGTCTGAAATGGTCTTTTGAGGAAATAACCACACAGATTTGAGTGGACCTGTCCAGTCAGTGCACGCATTTGTCAATCATCGTGCAGCTCAACTCAGAACTAAGGAGCTATACGATTCAACGAACAATTCAAAAGAAAGGACATTTGGGTAGTCCGCTTATAGTTCTGAAACTGCCAGACCATTTTTAAAACTAACTGAAAGAAAAAAATAGACCCAAGTCAATACATTCTCAAAAATTATATTAATTTTATACTTTATACAATAAATATGTATGTCATTGTTTAAATAAAAAGGTACAAAAATAGTAAAAAAGTAAAATAGTTATCAAGAAGAGAAGCCCTCAAGCGACGTACGAATACTCGAGTGGAAGTTGTGTTAATGTATCACAATCTGAATAGCTTTGCGCAAATAAACAGCTTTCAGTATTAAGAACCGGGTTCATTTAAAAATGCTTTGGGGCATGTGGCGAAATGGCCAACCAGAATCAAATCGATCAATTTTTTGGAACGATGGCGACATCAAGCGTTAAATGGCTGTCTATTCTGTACTCATCGGGACTGTTTCGTGCCTTTGAGAGCATGTTACGCTGTCAGTTCAAAATGTCACGCGAACCAACATTTGAAATTTGAACATGAAAGTTGCTACTAGCGTCGGGAAATCGAGATCTTGACAATGTTATACAACTCGACAAACAAGAGTCTGGCATGGTGACAATTGAAACTAAAATATTTTTTTACAAAATTCACTATTTGAGAGACATTTTTTTTTTATTGTAACGCGACTCCCGGGATCTCGTGTGTTTTTGGATTAAAACAATATAATCACTTTCGTCCTAGTATAAAGGTGCCGCCGCACCTGCAAAATAGGCGCCCTAATTTTTTCCATTCTCTACTTTGACAAAATCTTCTTATCATCTATAGATATCAGGATCCAAATGGCTATTGACTTGCCCCCAATTACACATGGTACTTTTAATACAACTGGCGAAATGCAGGTGTTTAATCATAGTTGCACAGACCTGCCCAGCCTTTGCGAGGATAACAGGCGTGAACCTCGTTAATTGGGTCGCGGAATTCGGATGTAGTCAGGCCAAGTTAAATACTAAGCTGCATCTAGTTAGACTGAAACCCAAAGCCAAAATAATTAGGCCAAGGTTGGAATGCTAAGTTGATTTCTAGCTTGGGGATGACAAAATTACAAACATTGTTTCACCATTTCGTGTTTTAAACCAAAAGAAACAAGAGTTTCAGTAAGTAAATTTGGTATTTGCCAAAACGTATTCGGTCCTCAAAATTAGGGTCAATGTCACATATTGTCGTGCAGTGTTGAGGTCGAATAGTTTACAAATGAATAAAATCTGGCACGACCTTGAAAAAAAACGTGTTTTTTTCAAGCGTGTCTGTTATGATTGATGGCAGACTGTCGAGAAGAAGCCACAATAGAAATATTTGTAGGTATCTATAGCACGCCAGCATAAGACAATGATAATGATTGGTCAAAAATATACATGGCTATTAACTTCTCACAATTCAATGCATAATATTGATAAGAGCTCAATATAACGTTAATGATTTCTATCACATATATGAGGGCAAATAGAGTCAAAACTTACTTTTCTACATCAAACACTTCAATTTCAAAATCCATAGTAACCACTGTAACATGTCAAATTGCAAAATGTCACTACGTCAACTAATCATGAACACACCTTGGAAATGCTAGAATTGCTTCGAAAGCTACAGCGTCCAAACCAATTTTTACCGTGAAGTAGAAATAAATAAGGCTTGTTATGGCAAAGCAGTGTATATACTGATAAATCGATAGTATACGAACAGAGATATATGACACAAATGACGGACTGATAAGATAACCAGGAAGTTTTGGACAGTTTGACGTCTATAAGTGCCTAATCACATAAGTTTGAGGTTACCGCGAAAGTTTCGGGTGACATTTCTTTTGTGAAGCTATAAAGCTAGCCATATGGCTATAAAATACACACACACACATATGGCTAAGAAATGTCACTCATCTTCCAATTTACTCCCGTACGTGCTATTAAGGTTCGGAGTTTTCTTGGTCCATGGAGACAGAACAAGATTTGAAGAAGTAAGGTAGGTCAACATATTGAACGCAGATACAGAACTATCATAGTGGCAACTTGGCATTCTGATTTATTTCACTTTTGCTTTCATATCAATACATCTAAATTGAATGGATGCATGGAGGCATTTTCCTCAGACGAAATACAATGAAATCTCTCGCCATTTACCATATTTGCGGCGTTGATAATTTCAATTCGTGCCAAATAACGTTAAATTGATAGAGGGTTTGGTTCTCGCCTGGCGCACTCGTATAAAATCTTTATGAGGCTCAACCCTGAACGTTAACCAACTTAAACAACGCACGCATACAAAGAAAACAAACTTTCCGAAATACAATTCTGAACTACTGTAACTTTTGCAACAACGTTAATACCTTTCAAAGGTCATGGAATTCATAAAACATTCGTTCAGATAGTTCCCTCTATGTGACAGTGCGGTACCGTTCTCAAGGGGACCGCTAAACTAAGAATGATGACCCCAAATTTACAATGAAACTTTGTTCGTTCAACTTTTGGTCTAGACTAGCTCGTGAATATAATCTGTAGTATTATGAAACTATCAGTCTGCTTGTAAGCGTCTTCACTTTAAGTTTGAGAATCATCCATCCATATTCTTCTTTGTTAAGAGATTTGAAAATTCTCTAGAATGCCTTCGTCCAGTCAGATTCGATCAGAGTTTTTGTTATTTATTCATTTGAGAACACTTCTTGAGAAAAGGTTCAATATATTTTCAAAGTGTTTCTCATACTCACACGGATCATTGTTTAGCATCCACTTGAAGGGATCCCAGACGAAATAGAAAGGTATGGTAGTTTTTTTTTTTTACTGAACAAAGGCGTAAAAAGGGAGAAAATCACTTAGGGACATTCTGAGGATGGAAAAACGATTTATATCATGATTTAGCAGCATTCAAACCTTACTTAATTGACAATAAACCATCACCAATTTCAAAGAAGTGTTTGATCAAGACGCTTCATCAAAATCGATTTAATTATATTTTTCGCCGAACCTATAGCGTTGCAATAAACATGTTTTCTAGTATCGTAACATTCCCAGGAGCGCTTCCGACTTTCTTGTTAATTAATAGTATTACACTTGTGACCAGTACCCTAATTGCGTAATACAAAACCAATCGGAATCTGAATCGTTTTGAAACAGATTGCTAATCCATTGCTTCTTAAGTTCGATAAAATTCTGCTCAACAATGTACAAAACGCAATGAATGTTATTGAACTGTCAAAATCAAACGGATTAATCGTAATAGTTTACGAAAATGTGTTACGCTATTAGGGTGCAGGTCAGGCATGCTTGAAGTATATAGATTCTACGAAGTAAAATCAGCAAAGCGAAGAGCAGCGTGGAAAATTGATCGATAATTTCCAGAGTAAGTTGTGTAAATAGCAACGTGATTTGGGATGTTACGTTGCTACGCATTCTTTCACAGGCGTTGCTGTAAGTTTAACGATGTCATCATTCTCTTGCCCTTCAAATTCAAATTCATGTAATTGCCAGAATGTAGGTTTACAACTTTTGATCTTAAAACTATAATGACCCTTTACATTCTACCGTAACATTACAGTGTGCAAATATACACACCGGCACAATTAGCGGAACACAAAAAAAGCAGGATTTTAAAATCTTTTACTTGAGGAACTGGCCAGTTATGATATTTTTTTAATTTATTGTCAAATTTGAAAATAGAAAATTAGATGACATACACTTTTTTCATTCATTTGTTTTATTTTCCCGAACAATACGTTTTGTCAACTTGTTCGAGTAATAACTACGAAATTGTATTTTTTTTGAAAAATTGCACTTAATGGTTTTTTATAAATTTGTTATTCTATAGGCAATTTTGTTTATTAAAAGCTCTTATTATGCCTGACTTAACATCCCTTTGGGAGCTCGCACGGAGTTAGTGATAGTCACAGGAGGGACCTTGACAGCAGATCGATACATCAGAGACATTTTAGAAGAACATGTTGTACCATTTGCCCCATTTATTGGTGACGACTTTATTCTAATGCAAGATAATGCTCGTGCTCATAGTGCACAATCGGTACAGGCATATCTGAGCCACGTAGGTATACCGGTGATGCAGTGGCCAGCAAATTTCCCCGATATGAATCCGATAGAGCATGTCTGGGACTTGCTAAAAAGAAGGGTTAAATCCAGAATGCCACCCCCCCAACAATCTGAATGAACTTGGAAACGCATTACTTGAGGAGTGGGAGCGGTTGCCTCAAGAAATCATCGATAACATAATCTGTAGCATGCCCAGACGATTGGAAACAGTAATCAGAGCAAGTGGGAAACACTCGTTATTAATTTTGCTTTAATTTTATTGTTAAATCATTTAATGCTTACTTTTTTTTTATTTTTTGTGATGGTTCATAATCATCAAAAAAAATCACTTATTTCAAATTTCTTTATTTTACAATAAAAAATAACGAAGACTTTTCAAAGTCGTTGTTAAAAGATGTTAATCAATTTGTTATTTTGTGTCTAATTACATTTTCGTCAAATATATGCGTTATTATCTCATAGTCACACTTTTTTTTCTGTTCCTCTAATTGTGCCGGTGTGTATATATATATATATATATTTTTTTTTTTTAAACGTTGCCCCACACTAGGAATTACTCCTGTATCGTGGGTGCGATCACAAACATGAAAACTCACATACACAAGACACCCAGACCCGGAACAACTATTTGAAGGTCATACAAATATTTGTTCCGTGCGGGAATCGAACCCGCGACACGCAGCGCAGCAGCCGATCGCTCAACCACTGCGCTAACCGTGCCGTAAAATTTATTTAATATAATTTTCTCTTGATAGTTGCTATTATTTTAATCTAATTAGATAAATTCCCAAAAAGGTTTGTCCGCGCATCACCTCAAAGCGGCTGTACCTATTACTATATTATTATTTTTTGTTCGTAATTGTCAGGACAAGGTTTGTATCAAAGAAATTTTTTGAAAATCTACGGGGAGAGTCGGAAATATGGATGCTATTTTTGTATGAAATTCACCCCGGGCGACGCTGGGCAGACTGGGCACGAAACGCTAGTGCAATAAATAATATCCTACATTACCCCAATTTACTTGGGGTTCCATTTTTGAATACGGCTTTTTATGGATATTTTCGTGTTTATTAACTTTGATGACAGATACTCCGTAACTGGGTTGTGGAGGTCAGGATGGCAGTAAGTCGCTCCATGTTCTCTCAGTACAGCTGCATCCGGTGAGATTGGAAGCCGACCCCGACGTAGTTACAAAAAGGCTAGACAGATTATTATGGTTATCGTACACGTCTACCTGCTTACTTTTTCTTATTTTTACCTCAAAACAACATAAATCACATTCTGTTGATAAATTGTTTGTGTTAGAAAATAACTTGATTGTTTCCGTGTTTCGTCTTATCTTGTCACTGTCAGGTCAGTGTCACCTGTAATGTAACCTGTAAGTGTCTATTTCTTGTTGCCAAAATTTTGACGTTCCATTTCCCCTGTTCCACGTGAAAATCGTTTTGTAAATTGCGTTCCGTTTTTGCTCATTTTACTTTGTCATGTATCATTTGTTCTTTGTTTGTTCATATTATTTTGTTTTAATGTCTGTGATGAAGTTCTGTCTGTTATTTCATGTTTATTTCTGGTGTATAATAACTAATGTACAGTACTACAGGGATCTTTTGGCGCTTAAATAGCTTTGACGATTTGTAAATTAAGATGCTTTAGTTCCGATTTTCCACGCTCCAAAGGATCCATGTACAACTTTACCGGTGCTGCTGGTGGGTGGTGCACAGATTGTGGTGTAGCACCTTAAGCAAACGCTATCTTAGTTTATTTGCATTTTTAGCAATTATTTATTTATATTTATATTATTTTATTTGTACTTTATGGTAACTGATGATGACTCTTTTTACTCTGCCATTGATTCCTCTAGCTCATCCGCTAATGCAAGTTTCAGCTCACTGACTGACACCCTTAGTGACTTTGTGCGTCGGAGCTTCACCCAACGGAAAGGCCATTTTTTTAATGTCTGCCACATAAATGCGCAAAGCGTTCCTAGTCACTATAGTGATCTGTTGGACACCTTTACCGACGCCAATGTCCATGCTGTTCTGGTTTCCGAGAGTTGGCTCAAACCTCATCTTCTCTCCACCACCTACCCTCTCCCAGGTTTCACTCTTATCCGCAATGATAGAATTGGAAAGGGAGGTGGTGGTGTAGCTATCTATCTTCGAAGCGATTTCCCTTTCAAAATCATTGCCTCATCACCCTCACAATACCATGCTTCCGCTGAGTACCTCTTTTTAGAGGTCTACGTCAAAGGCGTCAAGACCCTGCTTGGTGTTGTCTACTGTCCACCCGCCGTCGACTATTTTTCCAAACTTGAATTGGCGCTTGAATCCGTAGGGTCAGAGTATGCACACTGTGTCATCATGGGCGATTTCAACACCGACCTTGCTCATCACACCCCTCGATCCCGTAAACTCCTTCACATCATTGAGTCTGTTAGTCTCCACATACTTTCACTGCAACCTACCCATTTCAACATCTCAGGCGAAGACACTTGGCTCGACTTGATGCTTACCTCCGCACCCTCCCTTGTTTCTTCTCATGGTCAATGTCCCGCTCCTGGATTTTCTCATCATGACCTAATTTTCCTCTCGTATGTCCTAAAACCGCCTAAACCTGTCCCAAAAGTTCTGCACATGCGGTGTTTTGCGCGCATGGACGTTGAGAAGCTTTGTCAGGATGCGTCAAACCTCAATTGGGAACACCTGGAAGCGGCGACTGCTGTTGATGAAAAGCTGCGCATTTTCGATCGGACGGTCCTTGCTCTCTACGACAAACACGCTCCTGTTAAGAATATTAAACTTCGGCGTCCTCCTGCTCCTTGGATGACGACAGGGGTTCGTATGGCGATGAGGCGCAGGGATCGGGCCTTTCGGAAATTTAAAAAGGATCGCAGTGAAGAAAATCGGAGTTTTTTTAAAGCTGCTAGAAATCGGTGTAATCAGATGATACGCAACGCTAAACGCCGCCATATTCTCGAGAACATATCTTCTTCTTCACCTGCTGATATCTGGAAGTTTCTTGGTACTCTTGGTATCGGCAGACCACGTCATGTGGATTTTCCTAATACAATTGGCCTTGATGATATCAACCGTCATTTTACAACCACTTGTCATTTGGATTCCCAAATGTTGTCCAAGACGGTCGATTTCATTTCTGGCCTAGCTAGTCCCATCATATAATCATTTCACTTCTCTCCGGTCACTATGGACGAAATTAAAAAGTTCATCCTGTCCATTAAATCCAAGGCTGTGGGCTGTGACGGCATCAGTCGTAATATGGTTGTTTGGATCCTGGATAGCCTTCTCTCTCCGATTACCCATATTATCAACTTTTCTCTTGATTCCGGACAATTCCCTTCCCTGTGGCGTATGGCCTATGTCCGCCCTCTCCCAAAAATTTCAAATCCCTGCCTTCCCAGTCATTTTCGACCCATTTCCATTCTCCCATTCCTTTCTAAAGTGCTTGAGGCCTGCGTACACAAGCAGTTTACGGGGTTTATTCACCGGAATAAACTTGTTAGCTCTTTTCAGTCTGGATTCAGACCAGGGCACAGTACAGCCTCCGCTCTCCTTAAAGTGACTGGTGACATTAGAGAAGCTATGGAGGATACTAAGGTTACCGTTCTGGTGTTAATTGATTTCTCCAATGCCTTTAATGCCGTCAGCCACGACATCCTCCTTTCTATACTCTCTCATCTTATGGTTTCGTCCGAGGCTTTGGAATGGTTCTCTTCTTATCTTCGGGGACGTCAGCAGTCGGTTCGCGTTGATGAGACCTCGTCGAGTTGGCGTGACCTGAATGCTGGTGTTCCACAAGGCGGTATTATTTCTCCTTTGCTATTTTCCATCTTCATTAATTTTATAACTCACTGTCTTCGGTGTTCGTATCATCTCTATGCTGATGACCTTCAATTGTATACATCTGAGCGGGTGGAAAGTTTGTCGGACGCTATAGTAGATGTAAATCGAGACTTAGATGCTATCAGAGAGTGGTCTGATCGTTTTGGGGTGTTAGTAAACCCCTCAAAGTGTCAGGCCATTCTAATTGGAAGCTCACGCATGATGGGTAGGGTGGTGCTCAGTTCTCTTCCTCCTCTTATTTTCAATGGTATCGCCATCCCCATTACCCCTACTGTGAAAGATCTCGGTTTGCATCTTGACTCGACACTGAGCTGGCAACGCCAGGTCTCTAGTGTTAGCCAAAGGGTCAACGGTACTCTGCGTTCCCTGTATCGTCTGAGAAACTTTTTACCCGGTAAGACGAAAACCATGCTCGTGCAGACTTTGATTTTCCCTATCATCGACTATGGTGACGTGTGCTACTTTGACTTGAATGCGGTTTTTTTGGATAAGCTCGACAGATTGCTCAACAATTGTATCCGGTTCATATTCAACATCAGAAAATATGACCATGTTTCGAGCTATAGGTCTGAGCTCAAATGGATGTCCATTCGCCAAAGAAGAAGTTTGCGCGCTTTGACTACACTTTTCTCTCTTCTCAACTCTCCCACTCCTCCTTCGTATCTTATGTCTCACTTCCAATTTCTATGTTCATCTCACGCTAAGGAACTGCGTTCTTCCAACAATCTTCTCCTGCTTTGTCCTTCTCATACTTCTGACTTTGTTCATTCTTCCTTTCATATTCAGTCCATTCTTCTTTGGAATGCGCTTCCTCTTGATATCAGGACGGCCACCAGTCGGTATGCATTTAAGCGGAAATTGCAGAGTTATTTTCGTAACAAATAGCGTAGAGTCGGCTCAACACCTTTCACCATAAAATTTATATATATATATATATATGTATTGTAAGTATATACTTTTTTAATATGTATGTATGTGTATTATAAGTTACACAATATCTATTTTACATCACACTTCACAAGTTATATTATTTTTTTTAAGTTATTTTTCTTCCATTATCGTCCCCTTCAACTTAAGCACCTGCCATCTTATCTCTTCACCACCCTTGGTTGACTGGTAGAGAATGCCTAAGGCATTAAGTCCGCCTTTGTACCTCTTTGGGTTCGAAAAGTTTAAATAAATAAATAAATTATTATCAAATCAAAGTAAGTATTTTATCCTACCCAAGATCGAACACTAGGCAGACATAGACGCTCTTGCGAATTCTAGATGAGGCAGACAAGACTATGGCACAGTATGGAATAATACGTCTGCCAAACGTTTGCCAGTGTTTCTTTTGGAGCTCACGTGGCTTTAACACCATAACGTAGATACGTATTTCGTGCAGGCCATCAGGCAAGTACGCTTTTCATGTCCCATGCTCCATGTCTAACCAGATGTCTCTGCCCAATACCACTTTAGGTGTTTCGCCCTGTGAGCGACGTCGTAGACTTTCGTCAGTGTTACGCATTTGTTAAGCTTAGATCTATGCGGTAAGCAACGACCATATCGTTGGCGGTAAGGCACGCACCGTTCCCACACGGCTAAATACCACAGTAAAATCAAAGCACATTTAACAATGCATAGCAAATGCTAATTCGAAACAAATCACAGCCTTGGATCACAGGATGAACCACATTACACTAACTATATTATCACAAAAATGTAGCATACAAGCATACTTTCCATGGCCCCAAGAATATTTAATAAATTACCAAACGGATTTAAGGACTTAAATATTATTCAATTTAAAAATACACTATTGACGAATTCCTTAATGATAAATTGTAAGTTACTTGACATTGTTATTTATTTAATTTTGACATCTTATTATTATCTTTATTTTTATTAATTAACTTATGATGTGTTTTGTTGTAATTATTTTATTTTAATTTGTTGACTATTCAATGAGTGTACACCTTTAAGGTAGATTTTTGAGGAACTGTTGTTATATATTATTAAGATCGCATGTAAAATATACCAAAAATCACACCAATAAATGAATTTTAACAAAAATGTGGAACACATTCCCACGTGAGTCATACAGATACCCTATTCATAGATAGAAGAGAACAATTAAAAAGATAAACAGCGTAAGTACATGTACTCAGGTAATTAACATTGTTTGCATACATTTGATTATGTAGGGGTACAGAATAGTTACAGAAGTTCCACTGAATCTTTGCGCGGTGAGACGTCACGTTGTATGTGCCTACGAAGTTACGAAAGAAGAGGCACAGTTACTGCAGAAGTGGATTCAATCAAAGTTTGAGTTTCTCTATGGCATAACATCACGCCCGTTATCCCCGAAGGGTTAGGCAGAGATGACCAAGAGTAGTGTTAGCAGTTAGTGTTTTGTTCAGTACACCCACATTTCGCAAGATATGTTGTAGGGGTCCATGTATTAGGGGTCGAATCTATTGCCATCAACCGTCGGGCATTTCTCTCTAAATGGCTAGCAATGCGGGTTGCACCTTCATGATCATCATCATCATATCAGCCGAAAGACGTTGATTGCTGGATGCGTCACCCTAGCATCGCAGCAACGACAGGTCGTGGTCGTGCTCGTGGGCTGCCCGTAACCATCAAGTTCCCGCATTTCCTACGACCTTCACTAGGTGCCTACTAATCTATCTAATCGAATCTAACTAGCGTGTATTTTTCCTCTGCAGGGCAAAAGCCTCGCTCTACCTTTTCCACCCAATTCTGTTTTTTGCTAGTCGCCCGCGCATCCCGCCATCTTCGCTTTGGCCTGCCTGGATGACATCGTTTAACGGGACCTACTTGGTGGTTCTATTAGCCCATTTCTCATCTGACATGTGTAGAACAATTACAATGAAATCCCGCTAACCCCAGTAATCGTAATATAGTAAAATTGCACGTAAGACAAGCTCTATTTAACCTAAACTTTTACGCATGCACTAAACTAAATGCAGCACTCGTTAAAATAGACATAGTATTTTATATCCACGATGTGAATTGCTTCCACTGCATTATGCGGTTGGACAACCGCAAGCGGGCGTGGGAAAATGCCCCAGTTTTAGATTCGTTAATGACAAATGATTCATCTTTCGATAAGCTTCTACCAGAATTTGGCCACTGCAACGGCCTTAGCGTTGGCCTTAGAAAGGTCTTCAATAGTGCAGGTGTTATTGCATAGAGAGGACGTCAATAGGTGAGGCATCGTCTGTGATGTGGCTCCACATTCGCACTGTGGCCCACCTGGCGTCTTAGTCGGTTAAGGGATGTCCAGATGGCCATGGCTGTTGCTGGCCCGCTGGGGGCTTTTGTGCAACGACAACAAATGATTGACGTATGTTTACGGTGCGAATTACCGCGAAGATAAAGTGAGCCTTCTGAATACTTTAATCATTTGTGATATGCATTATTTACAAAGGTCAGTTCAATAAACGCTAGAGTTATCAGTGTTTGATTACAAAGTGTTTGTTTATGTTGTAAATAAGTTCTGTAACTATGTAGGTAGTCATGGTACACAGCACAATATTAAACAGGCAACTAGATTTTAGACAAGCAAAACTAAAGGCCTGTAAGGAATTTCCTAGATAAATCCAAAACTGTAACCAATATGTATTATCTACCAGACAAGTTACTTAACCAGAATTTCCCTGGCAGAGGAAAAAAAAGCAAAGGATTTTTTTTTACATGAAACTTTTGCTAATAGGTCTCATAATAACATCACAGAACATCATGCCTGTATTCCCTGAAGGGTACAGTACAACAACATTCGGCCAGTTATGTTTAAGTCCCGTGTAAAATGGGGCGAGCCAAGTGCCATCAACCAGGCACAAATCCAGACTCCAGGCTGCTAGAATGAGAAATTCTAGATGGAAAAACCCAGTAACACTCTACCCAACCCAGGACCTCATACTCAACAGTAGTGCATCAAAATTCATAATTCAATTTGCAAAAACCAAAAATGCTATGCATCTGGATATCAGAATTAGTAAACTAAATACTTCTTGCAAAATAGACCTGTCAATCAAATTATAACTGATCTTATCTCTCACAAGATTATTTATTACATGTCACATAATAAAATTGTTGTCACCACTTCAAAGTGAGTGACAAGCGTTATGCCACACTAAACATGAAATAAAAGAGAATCCCATTCTGTTTAATGTGTGTGAATTTCACACAGCTTTAACAATACAATGTAAGAGTACAAATTGATTCCAACAGGAATGTTCACATATTTGTTAGTCACTCCATAGACATGTTTAATATGGTTTCTTTTTTATGTTATTAGATCTCTCATGAAGATTATTTAAGAGAATCCGAGATAAATTTTCAATGATTTCAATGGGTTATTTCTTTTATGTTGATAAAAGAGCTTATCTGGTTCATTGATTTCTAGAATAACCAAAATCTTTGAATTTTTTCATTGAACCATGCTGGACAAATAAGTTGATAATTTTCAAAACTATTTATTTCATAACAAAAATATGTACTGCATATTTGCATATTGTGTTTGTTTTCTTCAAATTATGTAAATAAAGTAGTGTAAATCGTGTTACCAAAGGCACTGTTTTCACGTAAATCAATTATTTTACGAGTTCGCCGATAGATTCACGAGCGCATGAACCAGGCAAGCATGCAGCCTAAAGAGATCATTCAACTATGAAATATGTTCGATATATAAATAGGTTAAGACCGCACGACCTTAACGTCGAGGTAAAAGCACTCTAACGTATGCAATCGATGTGCAATTGCCCGTTAAAGCGTAAATGGAGTTCGACACAAGCGATAATTTATTTTACTCGCAAACGTTTTCCGTACTTAAGAATATTTACGAACTGTTAATTTTTGTTTACCGACAAAAATAACCCGAAAGTTAAAGCGGGAGTCCTTCGAAGGAAAACCTAAAATATCCCTTCGCATTGGCAAAATGCATCCCCTCCCTAAAAATAATAAGGTGTCCGTGAAACCGAATTTTCTCAATTTTACAGTCATGGTTTCTAAAAAACTGTTTTGAAATAAATGCTGGAAATAATAGAGAATAAGACTTACCCCATTGTTTCTTTTCCTGCTGTCATTTAAACACAATAATTTTAGAAAATCTTTTACTTCATAATTTTCAACTTTTCACTCGCGAACTGTCACAAGCGGCGATCTGCCATAAACTAAAGATTAGTCACAATGTTGCCACTTCACTGAAAGTCTGAAACAAATAAAACAATATTGTCTACGCCTCATTCGAGCAGTCTGTTTTTATTTCATTTCGGATTTTGATTTCATTGAAAAATTTTAACAAAAAACCAATGAGGAGTTAAAGATGTCATGAAATAAAAATTAATAGCTTACATAAACGGTAGTTCTGACATCTATTGGAACAGATCCAAGTAAATATATAAAATACTACTCGACGCAAGAGGGCACTTTTCTATTAGTATAGCTCTTCGCCGATAGATGACACTGTCTTAAATGTTTAAGTAATCGCAAAATCGTAAGTGAGCAAGCAAAAAAGCAAGCAAATAAAATGGTAAGAATGTTTTATTTATTGATCTACAAGATTAATTTGCTTATTCGTGTCTCCAGATATTGTGTGACTGTAATGCGATGAATGTATTTAATTTTCTAGTCGCAAGTCTTTGCTCAGCTTCAGGACAGATGGGTCGTCACAACTGCTTTATTTATTACAAGACATTTTAGATAATCACTGCTGTAACCTGTAACGGTAGTGTGCGAATTCCTTGATATTTTCACGACAATAATCGGAAATTAGGAGGGAGAGGAAAGCCAAAGAAAATACGGTTGGATTGTGTGAGGAATCATTTGAAAGAAAAGGGCGTGAATGATGGCGTGGCGTTTGATAGGGGAAAATGGGACAATAAAAAGTGTCGCGCTCCAAGAACCTCACATAGGACAAGTGCAGTGCGATGCTGATGATTGAACTGTCGTTCGTCAAATCTCAGTCTTAATCATCTTTGACACTGTTGCTGAGATGAGACTGCTACTTGAATTTGAACTTTAAAAAAAAGAAGAGAATTGCCCTTCAGGAGTTCGGGTAAAAGTTTACCACCCTGTCATTGCTTACCATTGCTCCAACAGTGCAGTTTCAACCATGAAATTGCAGTCTGAGTCATAGCTAATGTTTATAGACATTGCATAGGAAAGCGCCATTCTTCCGGTTGCACCACGAAATTAGAAGTTATTTATTGTTTTATTATTTTATTGTACTTTAAATATTATTACTAGCGCTTTGCCCGTGACTTTGCCAGCGTGGATTTTGAACCTTCCTATACAAAATTGAGAAGCTAGCGGGGAAGACCTGGATGAGACTCGCACGTATCAGGTAAGCATAGCACCGAAGAGGCCTTCAATCAGCAGTGGGTGGAACAAGGCTGCCAATAATGAGAATGAAGAAAACAGACTTCAGCACTTCAACTTATTTATTGTGCTTGCTGTGGTGTCCCGTACCTAAGTGAAGGAGTGCACCGTTAATAACTGAAGACCAATTCTCGTTAAAAACGAGCCAAATCTAGTTTTAATCTCGTCTCAGCGATAATCAAAGTCAAAAACTTTTGAAAAATGTTGTGAAATTCGAGTTTTTTTGGCTTTGATTGAGACTGAAATGAAACTGTGAACGTTCTTAAAATTACGTAAATTACACCTTTGATGTTGCCCATTATATTTGGGTCATGTATTGTGTGCATATCTTTTGTAAGAGATAATAAATAAATTAAATAATTTTATTTATATAAAGGGTAACCTTTACGGGTTCTAAATCATGCCCTTTCTTGGAGTTACAGTTATCTCTTTACCAAAAATCAACAATATATTTAACAGACAGACAAACGAAAACAATGTCGTATCGCAAATAAGTATCTATGGATAGTTTTGTGGTTTCAGTAAAGTAACTGGCTTCAATTATAGTACGTAGCTAGCTGTCTTACGATAGTTTTTCTAGTATTGATCAACTATTTCTATTGGTTTACGTAAATATTACCTACTGTAGACTGCAGAAATCTGGTTTTATTTTTTCCTTTGCAGTGAACTTTCTTTCAACAATTCGGCATTAAAAGAAAAGTTTGTACAAACACTTTTACTTGTCAATCATATTTTTTAAACTAGATGTGATCGGCGTTTCCTATGTGTCGACTCTGAGAAGAAAGACCGAAACAAACTCAAAGCAGTCTCTTTTAAAGTCCAGACAATATAATCTAGGTCAGATCATGTGAAGGAATGATGTATGAAATGGTTTTTAGAGGAAAGAACCACACAGATTTGAGTGGTCCTGTGCTGTCTGGCCACGCATTTGTCTTTTATCTTGAAGCTCAACTCAGAACAACGATTCGAACACAATGTAAAAGAAATGACATTTGGGTAGACCGCATAAATTACCTACTCAAACTGCCAGACCATGATTAAAACTAACTGAAAAAAAAAACAATGACCCACATAGTCCTCACATACAGATAGCAAAAAAAATTGGAAGGGGGCTGGTTACCGAGATGACGACTAATGGAGAATTACAGTCCGCGAGGCCTAAGCTGAGCATTGCATTTGTGTGGGTGATTACCAATCGCACCACTGGAGGGACGCACAGCGCCTCAGGCCGTTTGTATAAGCCGGTTTAAACCAATCACGCTCTAGGCCGACGTCACACCTACACTATACACGTGTGCACTCACACAAATGCAAAGCTCAGCTTAGGCCCCGCGGACTGAACCTATGGAAAAAAATATTGGGGCTTGATGATAATGATAATTCTTGCGTTTTTTTGCAATTTGCAGGTCAGTGTCAGGTTGAATGTTGAACAAAATAATATGATTCGCAACCAGAAAATAGTATTTAATAGTAATTAATTATGAATCCTCAGAACAACCCTCGAAGTTTATATAACCGCATTGAATGCTGTAAATGAAATTGTCATTCAAATTGCAAAAAAAGTGTAATTTTTTTTTTTTTACGCTGGCTACTCTAGATTACACTGTCCCGTGACTCGTTGCGGGAAACGTCGCAGTGTGTGTTGCACCTAAAAGACGAAAGGGGAATACTGGACGTGAGCTAGAAAATTGCGTGTTGTGACAGAACTTAGGATAAGCCTAGTCGAGCTACAGACTGAAGAAGAATGTAAGATCACAAGCAAAACGTTAGGTAAGTCTGAGTAAGTTATACAAAAATGTGACTATTTAGCCATACCTACATTGCTAATCAATTGATAAAAATTCAAAAGGCGTTTTATAATTATAAAGACTGTGAATTGCTTGTCAAATACGTACCTACTTATCATTTAAAAACCGATATAAATTGTCTCACGCTCAAACAGGAAAAAAAAACGTTACTTAAATTCAAAAGTTATATCATTAGAATTTATGTTAAAACTACTTCACTATTCAAATTCAAAATAAAAACAACAGTTTTTGATCCGTCTTTATCAAACGAGAGATCGAGAATCTATTCTGAGAGCTCATCTTTATTTAATCATTTCTTGCGTAGCTATAATTTACAAGATTATCATATTTATTGTCATCAAATAAGTAAAAATAAAGATGACGATTATTGACGTCATAAGGAGTCAACATAACCAATAATAACTATTAATAAGTATGGCTACCACCAGACTATTAATCTCTAGCCATCATAGCAAGATCAATTTAAATATAGAAATCTTATCAAAATAAATAATTTATGAGATTTTGAACTCTTTAACATAATCAGATAATGTTCCCACTGCTAGGATACAGGCCTCCTCTCAGTGCGAGGGAACGGGATACAACGCGGGCCCAGTGCGGATTGGTAGATGTCACATGTCTTCGAATTTTTGTTCTGGGAAATGCCCGGTTTCACAGACAGTTTTGAGACCAGTGTTGATGAAATTATTTACACAAAGTAAAGCGACTGCCTGGGTTCGAACCCAGAACTCATAAGTCGGGGCCATTACCACTGAGCCACAGAAATATCTTAATTCGAGGTAAATTAACCACTCTAAGTGTTATTCAAATACGATTTACAACGTTTACTGTTACAAAGAAATTAAAATAAATAAATAAAACATTAATTTAATGCTACAATGGCTCATACCTTACTAACTTACATTTATAAAGTATAAAACGTTTTTTTTTGTTAAGTGTAGCTTAAAACTGTATGTAAGTAGCACTTTACTTGTTTAAAGAAAAGATGGATAGATGATAAAAGACAAGGTAGTAAATGATAGCGAGATGGTTGAGAAGGGAGAGTGGAAGAAGGAAACGTGTTGCGCCGACCCCACGGTACATGGAACCAGGTCAGGAATAGTGATAATGTAACGGTTACTGCGTTAATTCCAACCTAAGTTCCACTTTTAAACCATAAACAAATAAGTAGTCTATTGACTTAATTACCTAATTTAAATCTGGCAACACCATCTCCAGAGCTACTAACTATCCGTCCCTTTGTTCAAAGAGTGAAAGTAAACGTTATGTAAAAATTGTCGCAATCGTTACTTGCATGTTATCCGTTAAGGCGACGCGCCGTCGGCCATTTTGTTTTTATTTTGGTTTATGTAAATCGCGAGATAAACGCTTAGTAATTGGTATCTAGATGTAATAGGACGAATAAATGTTGGTCTAGAAATTATGGAATGGAAGTTTAAAAGTAGCTCTCAGCTTATTACAACATGGGCACCTTACAGCAACCAAAAACTTTGAAAATTTGCATTCTACTAAGTTTTTTCCTGAACAATAAACTATATTCTATTAACCTGAAATATCTTATTTTTGATAAGAGACATAACAGCTACTGATCTTCGGGTATGTAGGTAACCATTAATCAATCATTAATCTTTAAAAATCGTTTATTATATAAAAAGGGACCCATTTTCAATAAATACCATAACAATTTGATTAAAAAGAGCACAGTTGCTTATTTGCCTGAACTAGTTTGAACTCAATAGCCAACAATAGCCAACCAATCGTGATTGCTAAGTCTCAACGTTCATCTTCTTGACCCCAAAATGCCTCATAAATTTTATGACGAGATCCCAAGTATCCATGATAAACTTCGATTTGGTACACAAACATACACACTTTAACGAGATACTAAACAATCTCAAACATTTGCACTTCGCCTTAACAAATAAAAGATCGATATAAATAATATGACCGAATTTTGTGTCAGAAAAAAACCCACAGCAACAGCAGTGGTTCCGCTTAAACAGTTCAATGAACCCTGACGTAACTGAGTTAATGTGTAATTAAAACTCAGGAACAAACGGCTTCTTGATCGATAATAAGTAGATGTTGACGTTTTTTTCTTTATGTAATAGCTATAAATGTATTCCAGTATTATCCGTGGTGATTGGTGGTCATGTAGAGAGGACGAATAAAAGGCGACCAATAATAGTTATTTGTTTTACATATGGGTAAAAGTATTTTTTGCCGTAAGTGCTTGGATTGAAACCTGTGCGTCGCTAAGGTTTCAAATCACGAAACGCTAAAAACTTTTACCCATCAGTGAAACACAAAAATTTTCACCACACTACGAGGAACTTGCAAAAAAGAAAGAAAACCAGTAAAATACGTATAGAAACTGTTTATTAAATGTAAATCACATCATACTTACAATAACTAATAATCTATTTTTGATTTTTATCAAATTAAAATTCATGTAAAGTTTTGGCAATTATTAATGCTAAATATAAAAAATTTCTTAGGAACCGATATACATGTACTATTGTTTGTTAATTGTGCTGTATTATTATCAACATTGTTAAATTCTATTTCTCTCTCCTTTCTCATTCTTATCTTTCTCTCTCCCCAACATATACCCCATGTTGGGGAGAGAGAAAGATTAGCAGACGGTTCGGAGTCTATAAATACGGGCATATCTTTTGACGTAGACGGAAGTGTGGATGGCTGAAAATTATGTTGCTTTAGTTTAATTTCTCCAACAATACATTTACATATTTTAGCTTTGTTCTCTATTGAATCTAACCTAGAAGGCCTCAGCCACAGTGCTAGACTTCCACCCTCCGTGACGCTTAATGGTGGATAGACCAGCACCTGAGTCCGCCAAAAGGGTGGCAGATGTTCTTCTGAAACAATGCCCAGTATACTGTTCTGGGGCCTGTAGCCCTAGGAACGTAGCAATTATTCGTGGGAAACTTGCAATTTTATTAATTCCCATAGGTTGCCGAACACATTTGCCTTTGTGATATTGTGAAAAAAAAGCGGATATTTTTGATGCGCCTTGCAGGTCGCACCTTAGAAATCTCCTCAAACCCCCTCCCCACTCAACTGACTTCTACTCCTATTCTTTTTCTGTACACGCGGTTCGGTTGTGGAATTCACTTCCGCCTGACATTAGGAACTGTCAAACTGTTGTGGTGTTTAAGAGGAGAGTGAAAGAACACTATCTTTCCACTGTGTCATAGTTGCATTTGTATAGTATATGTTTAAGTATTGATAAATGATAAATTATAAATGATTTTTATTTCTGTAAGTGGGTTTGTACAAACACTTTTACACGTCAAACATTGTTTTTTAAACTAGATGAGGTCGGCGTTTCCTATCTGACTACTCTGAGAAGAAAAGCCGAAACAAACTCAGAGGTCACAGTCTCTTTTAAAGTCCAGACATAATCTTGGTCAGATCATGTTAAGACCATGTGGATTGATGTCTGAAATGGTCTTTTGAGGAAAGAACCACACAGATTGAGTGGACCTGTCCAGTCAGTGCACGCATTTGTCAGTAATCGTACAGCTCAACTCAAAACATAAGGAGCTCAACGATTCGACGAACAATACCAAAGAAAGGACATTGGATAGGCCGCATAATTACTCAAACCGCCAGACCAAGTTACGATTAAAATTAACTGAGATAATAAAATATGAAAAAACAAAAGTAAAAAATAAAATGACCCACATAGTCTTAACATTCACAATAATAACAATAAAATAATACCTAGGTAAGTATAGCTGATCTCCCTGTTTCTGAAGGGGTAGTCTTGGGCACATTTGCCGATGACACTGCTACATTAGCTGTGCATGAAGATGCGGTCGAGGCGTCTAAGATTCTACAAACGAGCTTAGATGAAATTTCAAAATGGCTGCAAGTATGGCGAATAAAGGCAAATGAAACCAAATCCGTACACGTGACGTTCACGACAAGAAGAGATTCATGCCCTCCAGTACGACTAAATGATGTTGAAATTCCACAAGCAGAAGAAGCTAAATACCTCGGAATGTACCTAGACCGTAGACTAACGTGGAGAAAACATATATTCACGAAGCGTAAAGCATTGAGCCTACAACTAAGGAAGCACTATTGGCTACTATCAAAAAAGTCCAGGCTTTCGCTGGAAAATAAACTTCGAATCTACAAATGCATCATTATGCCTATTTGGACATATGGAATACAGCTGTGGGGAACGGCTGCTAATTCAAACATAGACATACTCCAACGGTTTCAATCAAAAATGCTGAGGATAATAGTTAATGCACCATGGTATATCACTAACGATAACTTACATCGGGACTTAAAAATGCCAAAGGTTAAAGAAGAAATCGCACTAAGGGTCAGTGCCTACAAAAATAGAATTACAACCCATCCCAATAAACTGGCATCAAACCTAATGAAAACCAATACATTCAGGAGGCTTAAAAGATTGGCCCCACAAGACTTGATATGAAGGCCGACAAACTATATACATATATATAGCTTAATGTGGATGAGCCAGTGGGCGCATACCAAGAATGACTACTCTAACAACACAAAAGATGTTGAATGTCAATGGTGGACAGATTGCATCAGGAAAAAAAAAAAAAAAAAAAATAAGGTAAGTATTCATGTCATTGTTTATTTTACAGATTATATGAGGACCATGTAGGTAGGTGTCTGAAATGGTCTTTTGAGGAAAGAACCATACAGATTTGAGTGGGCCTGTCCAGTCAGTGCACGCATTTGTCATTAATCGTGCAGCTCAACTCAAAACGTAAGGAGCTCAACGATTCGACGAACAATACCAAAGAAAGGACATTTGGGTAGGCCGCTTTAAGTACTCAAACTGCCAGATATAAAAAAATTATGAAATAACTGAGATAGACAAAATATATAGAAATAATACCCACTAAGTTCTCACACGAAATTAAAATAATAATAATATTATACAAAGTAAATATTCATGTCAAATCATGAAATTTCAAAGTGTATATAAAATAAAACAAAAGTTACGTACCAAACAAAAAAACACACTCAGTATGCAAAAATTGGAGCAGGTCAGTCCCAAGCCTTTTTGTCCTCAATATAGTCTTTGACTGTATAAAAAGCTTTCTGGCACAACTTACGTTTAATAAATGATTTGAATTTATTAAGGCTTAGATCTTGAACATGGCTTGGAAGTTTATTATAAAAGCGTATACATTGACATCTGAACGAGCCACCTATTTTCTTGAGCCTTGTTGTAGGTACAACAAATTTGTGTTTGTTCCTAGTATTTATATTATGGATATCACTGTATTTTTTAAACAATTTTATGTTTTTGTGGGCATATAAAAGATTTTCATAAATATACTGAGAAGGCACAGTCATTACATTAATTTCCTTAAATTTCTCTCTGAGAGAGTGTCTCGGACTTAATTTATAAATTGATCTTACAGCTCTTTTCTGCAAAACAAATATAGTCTGCATGTCGGCGGCATTTCCCCACAAAAGAATACCGTACGACAACACACTATGAAAATAACTAAAGTATACTAAACGGGCTGTCTCTAAATCAGTTAAATTTCGAATTTTTCTAACAGCGTATGCTGCGGAGCTTAGCTTTTTTGACAATTTATCAATATGTGGGCCCCACTGAAGCTTAGCATCCAAAGTTAAGCCCAAGAATACTGTGCTGTCTTCAAGTTTCAATTCTTCGCCCTTTATCAACACATTCGTTTTCACCTGCCTAACGTGAGGTAGCGTAAACTTAATGCATTTAGTCTTCTTTTCATTAAGAAGTAAATTATTAACATTGAACCAGTGAACTATTTTTGAGACCGCGTTATTTACATCGTCAGTAACCAGCTGCTGACGTTTAAGTTTAAACAAAAGTGAAGTATCATCCGCAAACAACACTATATCATGATTATCCTTTATGAGGTAAGGCAAGTCATTAATATAAATAAGAAACAAGAAAGGACCAAGAATTGAGCCCTGTGGAACTTTATTTATTTTTATCACTATAAATTTATATACATATTTAGTGTTATTTATTTTAGAAGTATGTAAGTAAGTATATTTTGACATTGCATGTTTATTTTTATATTAGTGAATTGTTTCGTTTTTACGTATTTTGTTTTCTCGTTTATTCTTACACACCTTGTCTACATCTATCATATACTCCCCTACTGCAGGTATGCTGAAAGAGATTTCTTTAGAAATAAGCATTACCTTTGTACGTACTTTTCTGTTCTCTTAATTCTTCTTGTCTGTTATATGTGTGTACATAAATGTTTAAATAAATGAATAAATATTTTCGGTTCTGAATAACCAGGTATTTTCGATTGACAGGTTTTGAACGTTCTTAACTTTTGTCTTAAAACGTTTTTGTTCCTTACCTTAACTCTTTGGTTTTATTTAATACTTCGAGTAAATGTTGAATCGGAAGCCTTAGAATTTTCGAAATTCTTCGAAAAAAGGCTTTTACCCTCGGATATCGATGGGTAAACATTGCAAATAATAGGTAGAATGGTGAAAAAGGTATTTACTAGGCAGATATAAGTGAAGAAGCAGGGAGGGGTTGCCCTAGAAGGACATAATTATATACTGACCTTAGTGGTGATCTTCTTTAGAAAGGTCAGATGCGTAGTGTACGACCAGATGATTGAACGTAAACGAAGCAATAGTATGTAAGGATCGTCGCAGGTGGCGCTCTGTAGTTTCTGTCATGAGAAGAAGACTTGAGTTTATGTAAATGTTACATGCTGATGTGGTAAAGAGTTTATGAAGGGTATACTCATTCGTTACTTATGTATAATTAGGAGTAATAAACTACATTTAAAAGCAAATTATTAACGTTCAATATCCTATCATCACATTGCACTATATGTTTAGATTGCATATATACTAATATTATAAAGAGGAAAGATTTGATCGTTTGTTTGTATTGAATAGTACAAAAATTTTAGAAAAAATTGTTTTACCATTAGAAGCCGAAATTATGTCTGATGAACACAGTCCACTTTTTTTTCTAAATTCATGCGGACGAAGTCGCGGGCTAAGTGCTAGTGTTTTATAAACACATTTAAAATCTCCTTGTAAAGAGTGTCAAAAATTATTGATTGCTAGCATCTGTTTCTAAAGGTGACGCTCTAATAATTTGAGGATTACACGATTGAATAGATCATAAATCTAAATAATCCACCTTATTTGATTTCAAAGGAGCGCTGTTCTCATTTTATTTAAATTATGCAAAAAATAAGTGAAATCTGTGATATGAGCACATACGCAAGGCGAGATTTCCCTACCGGCGGCGGGACGGAGAAGGACCGAATACTCAAGGTCATTTGTACCTATTAAGCAGTGGCTAATGTTGTTGGTTAGAGCATAGTCGTCCTGGTACTCAGTTGGGTAAGGTCTTCATCATCAGCCTACAACAGTCCACTGCTGAACATAGGAAAAATGCAGGCCATTCAACTCCATTCTCGGCAACTTTCATCCAGCTGCTACCAGCCACCCTGAGAAGATCCTCGCTCCACTTAGCCTGAGGGCATCCTACCATACGTTTGCCGATTAAAAGTGCACCGCACGCTTTTTTGCTAGTATGGTCTAGTCTTCACTGATTGTCACTCTGTAGGGCAGACCCTTTGATTTTAATTATTATAATTCTGTAGATACAGTTGTTACGGTCGCGAACCATATTTTGTTCAACAAAAACTGACACTGACCTACATACAGTGCCTACACACGACAATAAAGATCACTGTGATTTAGACAGTGATGCAAAATCAGAGGTAGAACGACAATTGTGAACGAACTGTAGTGGAGGAGCGTGCAGTTTTGAGTAGACGACCTCTGTCAATTTCTTTAAAAAAAAACATTAGTCCTTTTGTAGCAAAAGGAATAATTAAAATTTATTAAAAGGTTGAGAAGAAGAGAGACAATTCATTTTCATAAAATATTATTTTGCAGTAACGAGTCAACTAAACATGTATTTACCTACCCTTTATTTTCTTTCTTTCAGACCACATCATTCCACGCGAACATCTGACTGAAATTTCCCAACTTACTCAGGTCTACCAGAAACCATTTCTTTCTGCGTCCTTCAATACACAAACTATCTTATTCTTGCGAAAAACGACGTAAATAACATGTCAATACTCGCATTGCTCGATCATCTTCAAGACGTCCCACACAACCTTCAGCTTCGTTCATAACATACTAATTTCACTTCCCATACGTTATCCTGCGCGCGACCTTCCGATCTTTTCCTATTGCCAACATATGCCAACCTTGGGGTTCCGTAGTTGATTATATTACAATGTTGTCCTCTGAATGAGTCGCATAGTAAGATGGTACACGTAAGGGCTATCTGCTTAAGGAAGTGTGATATCAGAGTTAATCCCTAGCGGTTTTGCGGAAAGGCCTTATTTATACAAACTACAGCGTGACCTCTGCGGTAACAACCTGTTTTTCTAGTTCTTATGACCGGTCATCAATTTTTCATTTTTTTTTTTTTCAATTTTGACGTAAACAAGCAACTCATTTGATTATTGGTTAAAAATGAGATGCTGAAAAATGTGTACTGAATTGAGTCGAATCCTACATATTATGCAATAATTATTTAAGTTGTGCCATGTAAATTAAAACGAATATACAGCAGTAGGCAGGCAGGCAGAATTTCGTACAAAATTAAATACATACGTTATTCTTCGAAGCTGGTGCAGTACCAGTTGAAAAGGGCTGTTTCCTGGCCTTCTTTTTTCCGAGTTGAGGACTATTCGCCAGGCTGGAGCTCTTGGGTCGATTCTACCAGCCTCATAGAATCCTTGGAGTTCGAGACCAGCAAGTCTGTTCTGGCCCGCGACACATGATCATCGTATCACCTGCGATTCCGCCGAAGTGTTATGCTTTTAGGTTGCAGTTCGTCAGGATCGACTAGGCGTGCTACGCTTTGAGGCTATGCGGTTCATCCGGATTGACTTGTTACTTTAATCAATTATGATAAACTATAATAGTATTATTAGTACTTCTAGCTTTAACAGTATAATACTAGTTGATTTTTAACCAGTAGTGTTGTTCTGTAGACATCTCACCGTGAACACTGATGCTAGGGATTGACCAAAACGGGATGACACTGACATCTCACTCCACGTGAGTCTTCACAGTGAGATTTTTACAGAATCGACAAACAGTACTGCCGCTCATTTCTGTAGAAATCTCACCGTAAAAACTAAGGTGAAGTGAGCGTGGAGTGTGCTGTCAGTGCCACTGATGCTAGGGATTGACCAAGACGGGATGACACTGACAGCTCACTCCACGCATGTCATCACGTTGAGGTTTTAGACAGAATCGACATGCTGTTTCTATCGGCATAATTTAGGTTCATCATTATAAGATAATATTCATTCGAAAGTTTACATAATTTAGTGATCACGAACCAAAAATCTATTGCAATTGATTCCCTGTTTCGGAAACCAAATACGCAACAAAGATTTACCATCCGTACCTTAAGTTATCTCGTATTCTGTTTTGATAAATGCCAAATTACGGGAAAAGTTAAATATTTTATTAAACTAGTTACCTACTTTTAATAATATTTAACTTTAACTTATTTTATATTTTGACTCAATTAAAAAATAAACTAATAAATTATTAAGTGGTGAATTGCATTTATATTTCGCTACAATTCATACATACATAGGTACATAAACTCACACCTTCTTGCCATGGGGCTAGGCAGAATCTGCAGAACGCCTCCTGCTACGATCCCTGCATACTCCTTTTGTTTCTTTGGTGTTCATAAGATTTAGTATTATTGCACTTGACTTTTCTGAAGCACGTCACTAGTTTCTAGTGCGTACCCTCTAGGCGTTTAGTCGCCTTTCATTCATCCTATCAACATGATCAAATCATCTAAGCACACCCTTTTTAATTTTGTCACAACATCTTCGTAATCTACCCATGACAAATTCAATTATTCGTTTTTTTTTCTCTTTAGTTGGCATATAGGCAGGCTGAGGTCGGTCCAAGGATAGGTAACCATCCAGTAGATACCGAGACCATTTCGTGCTTCGAAAAGTACATTAAGCCATTGGTCCCGGCTGTCAATCGTAGATCTTTGACAGTCGTTACGAGTTGTCAGAAGCCCAACAGTCTAACAACCAGTTAAGACTGGTTGTTAGACTTAACACAATACACCTTGATATGAGGTGTATTGTGTTACCCAGTAACTGGGTCGTGGAGGTCAGATAGGCAGTCGCTTGATGTAAAATACTGGTATTCGGCTGCATCGAGTCAGACTGGAAGCTGACCCCACAATAGTTGGGACTAGGCAGATGATGATGACATAGGCCGCGTACTGCATACCTGATTGAAAATGAATGTCGCCTTGACGTCACCAATACCAAAGAAGTTACCTTTATGTTACTGAAGTTAGAGAACTCTCATGTGTCTGCAATTTCACCGGTATCCCTGCTATTCAAACTGATACTCAGCAATGTTGCTGGGCTGTAAATGGTGGTAGTACTTTCTGAGATAAAGACTTTTCGCACAACACATTGTTTAGTTCCTTGGCTTGGTTCCTTGGTTGTGGTTGAAAAAAAATATTAAAAGAACATAGATAATAGTATCTTTTGATGCAATGGTGAAGGAAAACATCGTGAGACAAACGGCACGTCCTAGAACCAAAAATCCGAAGACTTATGGCCGACTCCCTCCCTCTCCCTTCTCCTCGCTGTCCCAGCAGCCTATAATTTTCCCACTTTACCTATAGGCTGATTATGTGTATGTGATTATGCTGACCTCAACTAAAAAAAGCTTTCCAAACGTTGGTACAAATATATATTTTTCACATCAACATAGAAAATAAATATTAGGACGTCGGCCATTCAATGTTATTACTATATCCGCTTACAGAAGCCGACGATAATTTGTCCTCATACAGTTGTAGAAAACGACTATTGCATTACGTGTCTGAATTAGAAGTAAAGTGGCTTTCTCTTACAATTAGACTTTAAATTGTTACTAGTTCTTTATATCCTATTTTAGTATTTTGTGCTAGTTATTGGGATCATCAGAGCCAAATTTTTTTAGTGTTCTACACTAAAAAAATGTGACTATATGTTATATACTGGCAAATTCCGAAACTCAGGGTAACCATTTAGATTTCTTCTCAAAAAGCTACTGCACAATGTATTTTGTCTTGTCCAGCTTTGTACAATCGTTACCTAGCTTTAATTCTTCTTTCTACTAACAATTTCTTTGTTTCTTGTTTTTGACAGTCATTGGTGCCGATTCTCTTGTACAAGGAACTAAACTAACTAAACTGTCACTAAAATTCCTTACTTTTAGTTATGAGAATCTTAGTTATTCTGTAAAAAAAGTCTCTAAATTAAAAATAATTTCACACAACTAAAATCGAATTTGACAAACGCGACGCGTTTCTTTATATTTCTTTTGGCTTCGCAACGTGGTACATTTGGCCTACTCCGTGAATTATTTTAGCAGCCTGGACGTGTTTTATACGGAATTTTTAACTTTTTATGGAAAATAAGAAAAATGATTACCTACATGGTTGAGTTTTGGGGGTTCAAAGTTAAGTTTTAAGTTTTACAGGGGGTCATTCAAAATCACATTTATATATTTTCGTTATTTTTGGACACACCATTTTCGAGATATAAGCAAAATAATAGAAAAAATAAGGTACACTAAGTAATGTTTTTGCACCTGTGAATGTGAATGTGTTCACGAAAACTCATTTTATTTCACACGTTTTTAGTCGCGATTAAAAATAATCAGATTCATATTCAGATTTAGTTAGACAATCAACATTTGAGGTGAAAAACGACAAATTCAGACCAGGAAAATTGGCATTTTCACTAAATTAAGAACTCAGTACCATCGTAGTGCCTTTATCCTAAAATATAATTAAATTGTGTCATATTAATCAAATTCAGAATGAAGAGAAACAAAATCTCATAATGCACTATCTTCGATTTCAATATTATTAGCTGTTCAATTCGCACATATTTCATCTTTTACTATAAGAATATTAATTACATACCTATAAAAACCCTAACATATCTCCTATTAATTAATCATCTATTAATCAACAGACATCCTAACCGCGGAATATTGAAAAAAAAAGAACTCGCTGACAACAATAAAAATGTATTCAAGTAGTATTTGACTGACAAAAGACGGCGGCCATCTTCAGTGCTTCATTAGCGATATTATCTATAAGAGTAATGCCCAGGTTACACGAGGCTAGTTATAGTACGCGCGAGTATAGCACGAGGTAGGATAGCAAGATTCTGCTCGTAAGCTAGCAAGCGAGTCACTGGCTTTGTGTATACAGAATAAATCTTATTTTTAGGATAGTAAGATAGTGAAAGTTTAATAGGATTTCGTGCTATATTTGAGCTAGTGTACTAGCCTCATGTGACCGGCGAAGCTAGTATCCTATCGGTTATTTTTACTCGACGGACTAACGGCCGAACCCAAAACATATCAACCTTTGGTTTTAACGTCCCAATAAAGCCAAAATATGCGTCCCTGTAACTTGTTGACAGCTATTTGTTTGGTTGTTTACAAAATCGACTTCTACGTCTCAGTAGCCTATTAACTTAAAGTTAACTACGAGGCGGGATTATTATTATATTTTTTGAGCTCGCTTCGCTTGCTCTTGTATTTTTTTTAATTCTCATTATTTTCTACATACAACTTAAATCCTATAACGGACTGTATGGTCAAAAGAAAATCTATCCAATCCGTCTGCCCCCGAGTAATAAATCCTGGATCCGCCCTTGACTGCAATGCTACTTACTAGCTTAAAATTTCCTAGCATAGTGCAAACAGCTCCGGTATGTGCCAATTCAAGATAAAAGACCAGGGTATGGGTATTACTGGTTTGCTAAGCTAGGATATAGCTTCAAAAACTAACCTCGTGTAACCCGGGCATTATATTAAACTGGCAGTTAAAGCATGTGGCGAGGGGTCAAGGTGACCAGGTCAGGGTTACTCCGAGGTTGAACTGAGGAAATAAGTGAAAGAGTTTAAACGAACTAAAATAAGCCGTGTCATTTATTGAGGTGTCAAATTTATGGTTTTTTGTTGGCCATTGATTTAATCTTGAGATGCTTGACGAATTTTTTGATCGAGACAGAAGACATTTATTTATTTAACCATTTATTTACACACATATAAACAGACAGTTAGAAAGGAACAAACAACAGGTAAGTACAAAGGTGATGCTTGTTGCTAAAGAAATCTCTTCCAGCATACCTGCCATATGAGAGTATATAATAGATGTAGACAACGTGTGTAAGAGTAGAAGGGAAAACAAAATACATAAAAACATAAACAATTATCTAATTTAAATATAACATAACATCACGCCTTGTTTCCCCGAAGGGTTGGGCAGAGGTGTACCTGAACACCCACATTTTGCTCGTTATGTTTAAGTCCCATTTAATAGTAATAGTAATAGTAATAGTAATTTATTTCCAAATCTTCAGTACACGTTACATCAGTGAAGACTCGACCCCTGAACTAGGACATCCTGTATGACAGGGGTCGAGGATTTCTCCAGTTACATGGATCAGCATAAGAAGACTTAGACGAAATACATTGCAGTGTTTTTTTTTTTTTTAATGAAATTAGTTTATTTTAATAATTCTGTTTTATAATAGATTAGGGGTAGTATGTGTAGGATGAGATGTGTGATGGGTGTGTAGGTGTAGGTGTGTGAATGTGTGTGTACTCTGTGTCTGTCCACTAGGTGAGATTACTGATAAGATCTTCAATATCATCATAGCTATAGCTTTCGAGCCAAAGTAGGATTTCCTTTTTTATCATGAAATTGCTTACGTTTCTTACTGGTTTGGAATGACAAAGTTTGCTGTAGAGGCGTGGCGCTATGCTGTTGTAGTGCTTTCTGGCGAACTTGCGCTTTACCCATGCTACGGGATATCTTTCCGTTCGTTTGACAGTTTTTGGCAAGCAAGGGACTGTGAGCCGGTGATATCTCCGCAGGCAATCAAATATATATATTTTTCTGACGCTAAGCACCCACGCCTGTTCATATACCAGAGTGGTAGGTGTTCTGAAGTTAAGGGAAAGCAGCACCTTCAAAACTGCACGCTGGGATCGTTCTATTTCTATCATATGGGTTTTTCCAGCCCCACCCCATGCACAGATACCATAGCCCAGAATGCAGTGACACAATGCTTTGTACGTTTGTATAAGTAACTTAAGGCTGGCAACATACCTCAGGATTTTGAAGATATATATAAGTTTACGTGTTTTTTTTGCTGTGACTGAGATATGTAGACTCCACTTCAAATTGTCGTCGATTGTAACACCGAGGTATTTTATGCTGCTGGCTCTCTCAAGCCTAGGGCAGGCACAGGCAGGTTGAAAACACGACCTTCTATTACAAGGGAACTTGTGGATGGGCACAATGAAGTCTGTACCAGGCCCGCCTGACTTTGACATGCTGAAGCAGAGGTATTTTGTTTTACTTGCGTTTATCGATAGTAGGCTGTCTTCAAGCCAGGCAGTAACTCTTGAAAGCCCTCGTTCACATATCCGTGCCAAACTTTCCCAAGAGGTGTGGCGGAACAGGAGAACTGTGTCATCAGCAAACATCGTTATTTCGCCTTGTTGGATAGTAAGGTCACAGAGTCGATTAATGTACACCAGGAAAAGTGTTGAGGCTATTGTGCTTCCCTGGGGAACACCGTAGGTACAAGGTGCTTCGTCACTCATCTGCCCATCAATGCGGACTCTTTGGAACCGGTCAGTCAGGTAGCTTTTAAACCACTCCTGCGGTAAACCTCTCACGCCAACGCCCTCCAATCGGCTCAATAGGATTGGAAGCACGAATTCCAAGCAGTTCGTTATTGTCGTGGTAAGCTTTAGAACAGCATCATTAGTGGAGCGTCCCGCTCTGAAGCCGTACTGTTTTTCCGATAATAGATCATTTTTCTCAAGGTATCCAATGAGACGCCTATTCGCCAGTTTTTCTAAGATTTTAGATAGAGTGCTCAAGAGGGATATTGGTCTGTAGTTGGTCACATTTGATTTTTCACCGGCCTTGAAGATGGGAGATACAACGGCTTTTTTAAAACAGGTAGGAAAGACACCCTGCGTGAAACTGATGTTGCAGAGGTGGTGAGATGGGCGAAGCAAGTTTGTGCTTATATTTTTTTAATATAGAGACGTGTATATTATCCCACCCCGGGGCACATCCGTTCCTCAGGCCAGTGACCACTTGAGTAACCTCTACCTCATCGGTTGGTCCCAGCGTCATCGAGTTTATACAGCCATTTGACCCCAAGTCATGTTTCGCCAGTACATCCTCCGCTAAATTTAGCTTTGTGAGAGTTTTATTGAGCCAGTTCTTTCCCAATTGACGTAAAATATCTATTTACTTCGTTTATAGAGCTTATGGGGTTATCTCCTGTTCCCAGCAGTTCCGAAGCACTATCAACGACACTCTTCATGTTACACATTTCCTTGATAGTATTCCAAGTTCCTTTGATATTGTTTTGGTTTTTTTCTAATTCCGTCTGATAGTAAGAGTGCTTTAAATTTTTTATAATTTTGTTTTTAGGTCTTCACTGCTTAGAGCTTTTTTTAGTTTAAGATGCATTTTATCTCTTGTCCTTATACATTTGACAACACCAATGGTCATCCAAGGCTTAAGTGGCTGTTTCTTTTTGGAGATTATTTTCGTAGTAGAGTTCTTAGTAATAGCGTCCTGTATCACCTTTATAAAAAAGTCTGCTGCTTCGTCTACACTTTGGATTTCAAGAAAGAGGTCCCATTTGATGTTACCAAGGTCAGTTTCTAATTGCGTGTAGTTGATGGTTGTTTTAAAATGTTTTGCATAGGTTTTAACAATATTTAACTTACTCATGTATAACAATATTGGACTGTGATCTGTGAGTGGTTCAAACACAAAAGTTTTAACTCTATTTCGTGTTTTGACCATGAAGTGATCAAGACAATTATCGAGTCTAGTTGGCTTATCAATTCCCTGCCTTAGACCATGTGAGGCTAGCACGTTCAAATAATCACAGGAGTAGCCAATTGTGTTCTCCGACAAAGTATTAATGTTTATGTCTCCTGCAAATATAATATTTTCACCATGTATGTTGAGGAGTAATTCGTTCAGTTAATTAACATAATTGATTGGATTTGTGAAGCAGGGTGGTCTATATGAGGCAATAACTGTCACTTGCTTGACCTTGACAATAAGGCAGTTACCGTCAGCAATCAAATATTCCTGAACCTGCACGTTGTCAAGGTGCTCTCTCACAAAAACGATAACACCATCATTCTGGTTATGGCTGTGTTGGGTACTAAAATGCCTGTAATTGTTTATTCGTTCAATCTGCGAACTACTATCGGTCCAGCATTCTGTTAGCACTATGATGTCAATCGCAACGCCAATGTTAGCCAAAAATACAATTAATGAGTCATAGTTTTTTTAATACTACGGATGTTCACAGCCAGGACCAAAAAAGCACCCTTGTCCAAGTCAGGGTTGATAAATGCATGACATGTCGACGGATCTTCAATTCTAAAGCACTCGATATCGCCACTTTTTTCTATTTCATTGGTAATATTTACGTTATCAGGATGGAATTTTGGTTTCTTTTGTCACAGGGAGTATACTCAAGGAACAAGAAAGAACCGTTATTATTGTACGATACGGTATAGAAAAGGACCCAATTGGATTCGACATGGTTTTTGTACGATTAAATCTTATAATTTGCGCATAGCAAACAGCAGTGTTGGAAGTGCCTAGTATAATATGAATGTGGATGTGTTTATGTGTGGCTACCCTTTTTCGTTTGAGCTGGAGTGGAAAGAAAATAAGAGAATGGAACGTAGACATAAATTCAAATAAACAGACCTGATACGAAAATTTGTTAGTGCGTAAATAGTACATTAATAATAACACAAAAATGGCAATGATAAAACAGAGAGTTTTAACTAGTCACAGTAGTTTTTTTAGGTTGGCTAGGGTGTCTTCATTTTTAATACGGCAAGCAGCATCACCTTCTTTCTTCCGTATGTAAATACTTCCGTGAGATGTCCAGCAGAATTTGTACTCATTTAACTTTGCAAAGTCACGTGCAAGGGCATAAAGCCGTTTGTTACTGGTAGTTAGATTTTCTGATATGTAAATGGGTAGCGGAGGCCCAGGAATGTTTATTTTCGTGGTAGTAGGTAACTCATTATGCTCCTTTTTATAAGATTTAATGGAACTTATGATATCCTCTTTTATAAGTACTGAGGCCAGTTCGACGATAATGGTGTTGTTAGATGGACCTTTGGAGTTAACACGAAATATGTCTCTTATTTCTGTTTTTGAGATAGGCGTGTTTAAACAGTTACCAATGATTTCGACAATATTTATGAGGTCTTTTTTTGTTTCATGTTGCTTTTTGGGTATGTTGCGAAATTCGATGCTTCTCGAACGTGCATTCTTTTCGAGGGACTCCACCTTACTTTCAAGTTGTCTAATGTAAGTAAAGGATTCTGTGCGCTCCGTGTCCATCTCAACTTATTTGGCCTTAATTTCATCGTATTTCTCCGAGATAAATTGCACATTCTTACCGAGTTCCTCATTCTGAGTTTTTATTTCGAAAATTGTTGCTTGTAGGGACAATAGCTTTTGTTCCTGCTCCGAGCTCGTTTTAGAGAGCAAGTCTTTCATTTCGTCTAATTTTGTAAATAGTTCTGCTTTATCGTCGTCCACCCATTTCCGATGCTGAGATTTTTGGCGATACGTAATATTTTCGTCACGTTCATCAACAAGTTCCGTCAAGTTAGATGCTGACACCGACGGTGGCGGGGATCGATTAATGGGCATAGTAGTTATTTGAATTAAACCCAGCAGAAACTTCTCAAAAAGAATCGCAGATGGCTGGATGCGAACTTGCGGCACACAGTTTGGTGGTCGGTTGCCTGAGCCGCTGAGCCACGACTTTGTTAGGAAAAAGGTTGAAATTTGTGATCCGTTGAATTAGCTACGCCTGTTCAATTTGGGTATGTTAATAATGTTGTTCTATTATTATTTTTTACACACACCCGCTTTTTGCAAAACGAGTTTTAATTGATTTCGAAGTATCACTTTAGTAATAAGCTCGCCTATTGCCATCAACCGGACATAAATCCAGACTCCGGGCTGCTACTGAGAAATTCCAAATAGAAAAACCCAATAAAATTTTGCCCGACCTGGGAATCGAACCCAGGACCTCATGCTCAGCGGTAGCGATTGCGACCACTAGACCAACGAGGCAGTAAAGTGTAATTTAAGTATAAACATACAATATGTAAAATTCTTACATACATACTTCTAAAATAAATATCACTCAACTATATATGAATATAAAGGAATAAAAATGCAATTATGACACAATGGAAAGATAGTGGTCTTTCGCTCATAAAAACGCGATTCAGGAAATATATCATGGAGTACATTAAGCATGATTTATTCGTAAAATACATGCAATAGATGGATGAATGAGAGTGGTCCAGGATCAATCTAGTGGCACGCCACTCATATAAATTACTATATATATAGTAATAGGTGCTATAAAGAGGGACCTTTGTGAGTTTGGTAATCGGAACTACTGATCCGATTACGAAAATTCTTTAACTTAAGAAAAGATACAGTACTTATTACCGAGTGTCTTATGATATATTTTAAGACATAGTTGCAAATTGTTGTAGAGGCCCACGTACAGCAGTATTGCTGGTCTGGCTGATACAATAGAAGTGAAAGCTTTCATAAAGGAATAGAATCGTCTATGTAAGCCGCACGTTCTACAGCTACACTATTTACTTACCAAGCAGCATTGCTCTGTTCCGATTTGGAGTGTGTTATTTATAAAGTAAAAGTCAAAGTCAACCATAGGTGGGTGTAAAAACAGGTGTTGTAAATAAAATATGTAGGTAATGTTTTACCCTTGACGGTGTACAATTACCAAAAATTTAATAAGTGTCTAAAATTACACGTTGTAGCAGAATTAAATTTCCAAAGCCTTTCTACGCTAAATTACGCAAAACTTATCCCATAACAAAGATAAAACAGTTTTGCGTAAATTATTAAACTAACTTAACATTTCTCCTACATTAAAAATTTTGGTATATAGGACGGTGGACCTAATATGACGGTGACAAATACAATACAATCACAGCATTTAACGATCTCTAAATCTTACATAACATACATTCATAATAAGCCTACTATGTTCCCACTGCTGGGACACAGGCCTCTTTTCTGTGAGAGGGAGTGGGCCGTAATCCACCACGCGGGCCCAGTGCGGGTTGGTAGATGTCACATTTCTTCGAATATTTGGTTCTCAGACATTTTCGTCACGATGTTTTCCTTCGCCGTTTTGAGAGCAGTGGTGATAAAATAATTTACACAAAGAAAAGTGCCTGTCTGGGTTCGAACCGACGACGTACAACACGTAAGTCACGGCCGTTACCATTGGGCCACCACTGCTCGCCACTGATCCAATTCTTAATGCACATATTTATCCAAATAATTTGTGTTATTGTCTAGGTAATCATTAACTGAATCTTCTGCGATGAGAAGCTGTTTAATTACATTTTTTTAATAAATTTAATCGCGGTTGTATCTAATAGTCTTCGGTATTTTGTTATACTTTTTCATACTTATGAAAATTTGAATGAGAAAAAACATAAACATAAACGCACTCCCCGAAGGTTTAGGCAGAGGTGTACCTATAATAACACCCTAATTTCGGCAGTTATGTTTAAGTCCCATGTAACAGGGGGCGAGCCTATTGCCCGCAACCGGGCACAAATTCAGACCCCCAGCTCCGGGCTGAAACAGAAATTCATAATGGAAAAACCAATAATAAACACTTTGCCGGACCTTGTAATCGAACCCAGGACCTGATGCACTAGGCCAGACCAACGAGGCAGTTACACAAAGAACTTTTCACCTCACAACCTCGTAAAGATTCTGTTCATCATTTTAAATCTGAGTGCAAAAGTGCATTTTATCCGCTGGCGCGGAAATATTTTTTATATCGTCCACTGTAAATATCATAAATAATAAAATCATTTCATGTCAGTGCGCCAACCTCATTTTTAGAATAATCTCGCTGGCCAGCACAACGACTGCATGAAAAAAAAAAATGATTTAGTATTTCTTGCTCCTAGCATTTTTCTCGCTGTATTGCGTTGTAATTCTGCGTCTGGTACCTTTGAAACCCTCGCTACGCTCATGATTCTATATTTACACCATTCGCTTCACTAGTGGTTCAATCCTAGATTCCCTCACTCAGTAAGTACTTACGCCACAAAACTTTGCAGTCTTGCATAACCAATAACTAATATCTGAAAACTCAAAATGCATCGACTGGTACCTTAAATGTATTTTCAAAAGTCCCATTTGTCCATAGATAGTAAAAGGAATTTTCAACTAAAGGAGTACATAATTAAGTAAAGTAATCCGAAACCTTCCAAAAATACATACTCGTATCTACAAGAACTTAAACTTAGCACCGGTCTTCTTTTATTTTTAGAATATTTATAAATAGAGAGACTACAAGCAAATCGATTTTGTATCAGCCGTCTATATTTAGGTAAGTATAAAAACAGGACAGTGAACAACACAGCACTGGCCACAAAAAAGAGAACATCAAAACTAAAACAAGAAATGCATGTCGTAATAATACTAATAAGAAAATAACAATCATGTGGTGGTCTCTATATCTACATCGGAACTACGAATCACACTGACGTCACGCAAAAATCCTGCTTCGCGAAAGCAGAGTTTACCGCGCGACTATCCTCCCTTTTCTATGGAGGATGAGAGAACGATGTTTAAGAAAATTTATTACACTAAAAATAATACAGTTCACTCCTTTGAGTTGGGTTGTAAACTAAAATGAAGTTCTAAAGCCACGGACACATTACTGTGACCAGTACCCTTATTGCGTAATACACAATCAATCGAAATCTGAATCGTTTTGAAACAGATTGCTAATCCGTTGCTTCGTAAGTTCTATAAAAATTATGTTCAACAATGCGACTAACGCAATGAATGTTGTTGAACTGTCAAAATCAAACAGATTAGTCGTGATCGTTTACGAAAATGTGTTACGCAATTAGGCTGCTGTTGTGTCGTGACGCGGGATACACCAATCAAACTAATCTGTTCATGACTACGTTAAATCACAACGAGTTTTGATTGGCTAACACTGCGTCCGAAGGCATCACAACACGACACAACACAGTAATGTGAATCCGGCTTAAGAACTTTCAAATCATATTTAGATTCTATAATTACTTTACTTTTTTTTGTTTAAAGTCTATATATAGACTTCAGCGTATACGAAAGTCTTCCTACGGCAGGCGCAGTTTTTCCTCGGTGCTCTTAAAATTATCTTTTTCTTTCTTAAATATATATAAAAATCAATTGCTGTTCGTTAGATTCGCTTAAACTTAAAAACGGCTTAACCGATTTGTTTTTTTTTTGTTAGTTCTAATACATGGGTGGTTTGAAAAAATAAAGGCATTGCAACGCATTAGAAACACTACAATATAACTAAACATCATGTTCCTCACACCTCTATAATTAGAAGCTAGACACTCAACTTATCGAACGAATTATGACTGTTAAGTAAAAAATCGCCGAGAAAAATCCCGAGCACCTTCCGGCTGATGACAAATTTAGTGCAAAGGGGTCGAAATCAATCAGGGTTGTTTACGTATCTTGTTTCCTAGAGTTCCTCCTTGCATGCACAACGAATGAATTCTGCCTGTAATTGGTAAAACATCTTGTTAATCCATCTATAAATAGTCGTAACGTATGCAACCAAAGCTAAGCAACACGAGAGATTCACACCATATTGGATGCTATTGTATTGTATCGACATATCAAGTAAGAAGGTCACCAGTGCATAGTCATCGAATGTGAATTAAGGCTAGGCGCAGACTTGCGTGAATACTACCTTAACACAAACCACTGGGGAAAACAATGATGGCGCGCATGCATAATCAGCCTGGTCCCACTGCTGGGACACAGGCCTTCTCTCGGTTAGAGAGCCGTAATCCACTACACGGGCCCAGTGCGGGTTGGCGGATGTCACATGTCTTCGAATTTTTGGTTCTAGGACATGCCGGTTTCCTCTCGATGTTTTCCTTTACCATTTTGATAGCAGTGGTGAAGAAATAATTTACACAAAGTGAAGCGCCTGTCTGGGTTCGAACCTGCGACCTACAACTCGCAAGTCGCGTCCGTTACCACTGGGCCACCACTGCTCTTGAGCGCACGATTTCAACAAAACTCTCTTATTTTCTTGGAGAAGTAACTCCATAAATCGCCAATTCGCCATGCCAGAGTTCGCTTCCTTTTTTAACACTTCTATGGTATCTTGTTAACTCGTCCCATACTCCTCATTTATCCTCATCATATTATGTCCACACCATAGAAATCGGCCTGTCTTCAGTAATGTTGTCATAGACGCTACTTTTAAACTCCCTCTTTTCATTCCAATCTCACCACAAATCAGTTTCGTCTCTGGTATGCGCACTGACTAATATTTCACGGTTGTAATAAGCATGCAGATGGTCATACGCCACGCCATAAAAGTCACCTGTTACCCTCGATTGTCTTTTACGAGCAAACAGTAATGATAGCTTACGCTTAAACTAAACATTTTTAACGGTTTCGCTACGTATGTAATTACAGTTTTTCGTTTTCCTTGTAGCGTAGCGTCAGTGTATGTACAAAGGTAAGGGTTTGGTCACACGACTGTATCTGTCAATCTTCGTAGCCTTTTCCCAAATATGTTAGGGTTGGCTTCCAGTCTGACCGGATGCAGCTGAATACCAGAATTTTACATGGAGCGACTACATATCTGACCTCCACAACCCATTCACCAGGTAACGCTATACCCCTTGGTAAGACTGGTTGTCACACACTTTGTGCGTCTGACCACCCGTAATGACTGTCAAAGGTTTCCGAATGACATATCAATGACGTCTTATTACAAAACACTCGAGGTAAAGTTAGATCTAACTTTACCTCCAGCCTAAACCCTCGAGTCAGTTTTTGTATTTAGAACTATATGGCGACTTTTTTAAAGTTCTTCCGTACCGGCGGCGTAATTGCGTAATACACAATCAATCGGAATCTGAATCGTTTTGAAACAGATTGCTAATCCATTGCTTCATAAGTTCAATAAAAATTCTGCTCTGCAATGTAAATAACGCAATGAATCTTGTTGAACTGAAAAAAAATCAAACAGATTAGTTGTAATCGTTTACGAAAATGTGTTACGCAATTAGGCTGCTAGATTAGAGCAAATGATACTTTTCATCTTGATATTTCCAAGGAATCGAGACTTACTGCGGGTGAAACTGCGGGGCGCAAATAGTCTGAAATCGCTAACCCGTTCTGAGCTAGCGTGGTGATCAATGCTCGTGCCTTCTCTGTATCAGAAGATGCCTTTGTCCTGCTGTGTGACAATAATAGGCTGGCGATTGTTTCATTGTTGCTGCTTGATAAGAATTCATCATAAATAACTTACTCCAATAAATTAATAAAACTCGTCATTCGTTCACAACGATTCACCTGATTGATAGTATATTATCGTGTCACCGACTCAACGGTCTCACAAATTATACTGAATACATAAATATAAATACTATAATATTATAATCTGAATTCACTTAGATTTTTTGTTGTCCGTTATTTGAATAATTTGTTTGATTTATGACGCATTATGTATCTTTAACTCATCTATAGATTCATTCTTTGGAATAAATAAATATCCATTAGTTACAGTCAGACCAGCCTGGGAATCAAATTCAATCATTCTTATGATATTTAAGGATTTTATCACAACCAGTCAGACACGCAATTGACTTCGAAATTAAATTACAAAAGACATATCCGACACGAACCCTCCCGCAATGCATTTAAACTGTGGGTCAATCTGAAAGCGGATACATCCTGTGATGTGAGTCTGTCCTTCTATGCCAAGATCAGGGACAATTGGAGAGAGGAATCGAGGAAAACTGATTGTAAATATGACCATGTCTCTGCGCATCGGTCGCTTCTAAAGTGGTTGCCCATACGTCAGCGCAGAGAGCAAAGGGCGCTGACCACCTTGTTTTCATTTCTTGTTTCTACCTCCTCCCCTGGTTATCTAGCCCCCCACTTTCAGTACATTTGGGCCAACCACACCAAAAATCTTCGTTCATCACACAATGGTCTTCTTCAATGTCCCACTCACCGCACATACATCATTCACTCTTCCTTCTTCGTTCAGTCTATCTCTCTGGGGAATGCAATCAAGGCCGTAACCAACCGATTTTCCTTTAAAGTTAAAGTTCGTGAGCACATTCGCAAGAAGCTGGCAGTATCATCTTAAGGGTAATGTTTTCTCATTGGTTGTTTTATTTGTTTTTAGTATAATAATATATATATTTATTTGTGCTTATATTTATATATAATTAGGTATATTTATGTAGTACATTAAATATTTATTCCTTGGTTTTTTATAAATTGCACCTACCACTGCTTGTCTCTACATCACCCAAATTGTGCCGCTTACAGAGTCAGGGAAGAGGAAGTATACCTATGAAAGAGGGGTCAAGCAGACGATGAGACACAAACATAGAGATATCGACGTTGGACTGGGTGAAATAGCTTTTCATTCGGTTTTTACGTCAGTGGCACTGTAACCTAAAACCCCTAATATCGAGCACAGTTCTAATAACACAACCAACGTAACGTCTAACATTATCTTTCGTCACAAACTAAAGTTAAATCAATATTGAGAAATCTCTCAGCTGCACATAGTCCAAATAAAAGTCAATTTTATCTACACATAGTCCACTTAAGAAGTACAATACGGTTTATTAACAATAATTTTAATGTAAATGCAGTGTTACGTTACGTAATGTCTCGTAAAACTCGCTCTGCGCATGTTATATAATGACGACCATTGTTAGTTATAGGGCTGCCTCAAAAACTTTTACTGCGGCGCGAGTGCTAAAGCTACAGCTTCCTTGGAATGACATTCCTGAAACATTATTTATGAATGTAAGTGTTTTTCTAAAAAGCGTTTTTTACACCGTAAAGTCAAACACTGCTGCCATCAGGACAGCCGTTTTGTGGCGGACACTGCTCTTTTAGGAAACTGTAGCTTTAACTTCTTTTGTTATTCATGCTCGATCTTAACTTGGCCCTATCGTGACTTACTCAAGAGTTTTCAAGGAACGGTTTGGGTGTATCATTAATTAAAGTCACGAAGAGCAAACACGTTGTGTTAAAAAAGCTTTTGAAGTTTATGAGAGCTTAAGTCAGTTTGCCCTGGAACGTGTAATTCCCTCCAGATAGTCTAGTTTTACATATATTTGAGTAGAATGTCCTCAGTTATGGAAAACTTCTAACCTAACACAGCGTGTGCTTTCGAATGAAGGCGAAAAGAGAAAAGCCGGTTGTAAAAATTTCGAAAAGGCACCTGCTATCCTAGCTGTGGTTTGCGAACGGCTCCTGATATTCTAGCCGTGATTTGCAAAATGCTCCTGCTATTCTAGCTGTGGTTTGCGAAAGGCTCCTGCTATCCTAACTATGGTTTGCGAAAGGCTACTGCTATTCTAGCCACATGTTTTGCAAAAAGGCTCCTGCTATCCTAGCTGTGGTTTACGAAAGGCTCCTGCTATCCTAGCTGTGGTTTGCGAAATGCGCCTGCTATCCTAGCTGTGGTTTGCGAAAGGCGCCTGCTATCCTAGCTGTGGTTTACGAAAGGCTCCTGCTATCCTAGCTGTTGTTTGCGAAAGGCTCCTGCTATCCTAGCTGTTGTTTGCGAAAGGCGCCTGCTATCCTAGCTGTGGTTTGCGAAAGGCGCCTGCTATCCTAGCTGTGGTTTGGGAAAGACTCCTGCTATCCTAGCTGTGGTTTGCGAAAGGCTCCTGCTATCCTAGCTGTGGTTTACGAAATGCGCCTGCTATCCTAGCTGTGGTTTGCGAAAGGCGCCTGCTATCCTAGCCGTGGTTAGCGAAAGGCGCCTGCTATCCTAGCTGTGGTTTACGAAAGGCGCCTGCTATCCTAGCCGTGGTTTGCGAAAGGCCGATTATTTGTCCGATTTTGATTATTATTTAACAACAACACAATTATTTGTCTTACCAACACTTAAACAACATATATTGACCGTCTCATTAACCCATTTGATTAATTGACCATACACCAAAATTCCGTAGCAAGCTGTAAATTGTTAAAATTCACACGTTTGGAGACCGGTTCCACTTTGTTTACCTATTGGCTGAGGTGTTCACACAAGGAAGCTGACTCATCATTACAACACTAATTGCTTACGCTTTGATACTAGTTACTACGAGCTTCGTCATCAACGGTTACTTGTGTTACAATAGTTTGGTGGTTCAGTTTTTTTTTCTGTTTCTTGGACTTGAAGAAACTAATTATTGGAGATTTTTAACGTCTCAAGGCATTTATAAGTTAAATAGTGCACGTTTACGTGTTTATATCGATCAACAGGACCTTATCAAACACACAATGTACCGGCTTGAATACCACGGTTGATACCCCCGTTAGGTCTTCTGCTTCTGACAGTTCTAGTACACCTAGTACACACAATTGGTTTAATACACATTAATGTAACTACGTGATAACTCTTTAAGCCAGTCATGACTACTCCACCCTGGTAAAGTGAGGCAACCTCGATGGAGCAGGGTGTGGATGTGGAGCTATGTCGCAAATTATGCTCCACCTTCATTACTGCCCTCTGTGTCCCAAAACTTCCAGTCAAAGTGACCTCTGCACTGCCTTCGATGACGCCGTCGAAGTGGTGAAGTTTTGGCGGAACATTATTAGCAGCGGCCTCACCAGCTGTGGACTATGGACTGGTTTTCTTCTCTTGTTGGTACCCATAAAATTGGTTGAACTGGACGGTGCTGATTGACGCGTCATGATCGTGAAGAGACATCGTCAGTTGAGACTGGTCATCTCTTAACTGCCCGAGCTATCTTCTATTATAATTTGAATTTTTACATTGTTCTCAAATATTAGGTTGGGGGAAAAGTCTTTTCGAATTATAGTATGTATGAACTTGTAATAAAATCTCTTTGGCTAAACTATTTGTATCTGGCTGGTTTTGGTATCATTGAAAGTTTAAATTTTAAAGAACATGTCAGGAAATGATTTCCCATCAATTCCTCAATTTGAACGCGCTCTCATTGAAGCGCGAGTGATTATAGTAGAATGATAGGTTGTATGAATGAAGGATATTTCCTTGACGGATTGAACTGACAGACAGTGAAGTGTCAGTGTGAAATGTTTTGTGTTGGCATGGTGATCTGTAGGTTAATAAAATATTATGTTAAATTAATTATCTAAAAGATATAAAGGAGACGATATTCGTGAAATAAAAGCTTTGAATGTTGTTTCTTTATTTACAGGTAAAGTACTATTTTGTAAAGCAATAGATACCTACTTAAGACAACACTCTGTAAAACAATAAAAAATACTTTATTTACAGAAACGCAGTTGAGTTTACTTCCGGACGTCGACTACCTTATCTTATAAAACAACATTCCTTGCAAAGGACGTTTTACAAAAATGCATAAACTAAAATTTGAGTTTACAATTAAAAGTTTTGATGACCAAAAAACTAATGTATTTGCAGTTACCTCAATAACGACGAAAGATGGTAAAGCTTACCTTGTACCACAAGAACTGCAGCCAATAAAAAACCATGGAAAATTGATGGAAACCGAGACTTATAAAGCATTAAAAATACATTGCAAAGGAGGCATGAAACAAGGAGTTTATCGATAACTTTGTCAGATGAACTAAGAAAAACTTACATGGATGACGATGAAAATATACAATTTAAGAATTATTTCCTGGAAGAAGTGATAAGTACAACTGAAATTACACAACCTATAATAAATGAGGGTATACCTGAAGAATCGCTGTCCAGAATTCTAGAAAAAATTGCTAATATAAATCCACAATTACCTAAGCAGGCTAATATAAAAAAAAAATCTCAGAAAAAATTGTAATTGAGAAATTCAACGGAGAAAACTCAAATGTAACTCAATGGATGGCTGTTTTTGAAAAAGAATGTGCCGATTGGAAATAGTTGAGGATGAAAAAAAAATAGAGATTTTTAGACTGTTTTTGGAAAAATCGTGTGTAAATTGGTACAGTTCTATGCTAATGAGACTTACACTGACTTCAGAATGGAAACAATGGAAGGAAGATTTTTGTGATACTTATAAAAATAAAGGTTGGACACCAATAAGATATGCAATAGAATTTAGATACAAAACAGGATCATTATTAGACTATGCAATAAGAAAAGAGAAAATGTTGTTAGAAATGGACCGCACAATAAACAAAAGTACTCTGATTGATCTGATTGCAGTAGGTCTACCAAGTTTTATAACAGACAGGATTGATAGAAAGAAAATCAATGAGACTAAAAATCTGTTTAATGAAGTGAAAAGCTTGGAACATTTGGTTAACAAAGTTTTTGATAAAAAGAAAATGACTTATTCCACAGTTAAAACCAGAGAGGTTAAAGAACCATGCAAGATTTGTAGAAAATTAAATAAAGGTAATAGATTTCATTCTGAAGACTTATGCTGGTTTAAACTGAATGAAGGCATTAAAGGAAAACAAAATGTTATCAATTTTGTTAACAATTCTGAAGTAGAAACAGAATTAAATGACATGGATCAAAAAAACTAGTAGTGCCACCATTAATCAAAGTCAAGTTAACAATAAATAACACATTGGATGCATTTGGAATATATGATTCGGGTTCAAATATTTCATTAATTAATTCAAAATTGCTGAATATAAAGGAGGAAAAATTAAATAATGCACAGACTGTGAAGTTAACTACGATTAATGGTGTGAAAAAAACTAATGGAATCGTCAAATGTTTGTAATCAACAAAAACAATTTCAACTACGATTTTTTTATTGGATTGGATATAATAAAACAATTTAAATTGAGCCAAAATGAAAAGCTAGAAATTACTCAAAAAATAAATAGAATTGTTGAAATGGAAACAGGGGAAAAAACAACCAAAATTTGTGACAGATTTGCAGTGAACTTTAACGAACATGTTGATGAAACAAATTTTAAAATCCTAATAAACCATCTCGAATTTGCACAAGAAGTGGAAATAAATAAACTAATTGAAAAATACAAATCGATCTTCCCAAAAGACAAGTCTGATATTGGAACGGTCAAAAATTATGAAGCCAGAATTGATTTAATGGTCGATAAATATTGTAGTAAAATACCATATAGATGCAATATTGAGGATAGGAAAGAAATAGAGAGTCAAGTATCAAAGTTATTGGAGAAAAATCTAATTGAGGAATCATACAGCCCATTTGCTGCTCCGGTAACATTGGCATACAAAAAAGAAGACAAAAGAAAATCCAGACTTTGTATCGACTTCCGGGATTTAAATAAACTTATTATTCCACAGTCACAACCTTTCCCGTTAATTGAAGATTTGATGGTAAAAACAAGAAATTGCAAATACTTTTCTACACTGGATTTAAATTCTGCGTTTTGGTCTATACCATTACGAATCGAAGACAGAAGAAAAACAGCTTTTGTAACACAGGACAACCATTTTCAGTGGACGTGTTTACCATTTGGGCTAAAAACATCTCCAGCAATATTTCAAAGAATTTTGAGTAATATTATAAGACGACATGAACGTAAGGAATTCACGGTAAACTACATTGATGACATATTGATTTTTTCAAAATCCTTTCCCGAACACATATGCCATTTAACAAAATTAATCGAAGCAATAAAGAAGGAAGGCTTCAGATTGAAATTTTCTAAATGCACATTCGCATCGGATTCGGTGAAATATTTAGGGCACATTATTCATAACAATTCAGTACGCCCCATAAAAGATAATTTAATATCAATAAAACAATTTCCGGTACCACAAAATCAAAAAAATGTGAGCCAGTTTTTGGGAAAAATTAATTTTTATATCGAATATGTACCAAATATTGCAATCACGTTGGATCCACTACACAACTTACTAAGAAAGAATCAAAAATTCATTTGGACAGAAGATTGTCAAAAATCCTTTGAGAAAACGAAAAAACTACTATGTTCTCAACCTATTTTAGAGATATTTGACCCAGACTTACCGATACTAATTTATACGGATGCAAGTATACTAGGCGTAGGAGCAGTATTAAAACAGATACAAAAAGACACAAAAGAAAAACCAGTTGCTTATTTTTCCAAGAAACTGAATGAAGTACAGAAAAAGAAAAAAGCAATTTATTTAGAATGCCTAGCAATAAAAGAAGCAGTTAAATATTGGCAGCACTGGCTCATAGGTAAACGATTTACGGTTTTTTCTGATCATAAACCATTGGAAAAAATGAACATTAAATCGAGAACAGATGAAGAACTCGGAGACTTGACATATTACCTTTCTCAATATGATTTTGAGATAAAATATAATCCTGGAAAAAGTAATCTTGAAGCAGACTGTCTAATAGGAATCCAGTATTAGAGTCACATGAAAATGAAGAAGATCAGCTGAAAGTGGTCAATTGGATAAAACTGGAGGATATTATTGTTGATCAAGAAAATAATAAGGGCATACAAAACAAAAAAAAAAATATTAATATCAAAGCACAACATATACTACAAGAAAATAAAAAAAAATGAAAAAATTATATTATCGGAAGACTTTAGCATAAGATTTATCAAAGAAATGCATAAAGAGTACTGTCACATTGGAAATAAACAAATGCAATGTAAAATTACACCATACTACACAGCTAAGAATTTAAGACAGAACATAAAGAAAATATGTAGACAATGTGAAATTTGCATTAAGAACAAATCAAGAGGCCAGAATAAAATTGGACTAATGTCACATCTAGGACCTGCCACACATCCTTTTGAAATAATGTCCATTGACACAATTGGTGGATTCGGGGGTTCTAGGTCGACTAAGAAGTACATGCACCTCTTAGTGGATCATTTTACTAGATTCGCTTTCATTGTCAATTCGAAAACACAGAATGCAAGTGACTTTATAAAACTTGTCAAAAATGTCACAGAAGATAATAAGATTGGCATGATCTTAACAGATCAGACTAAACCAAACACTAGTCAATAAAATAAGATGCAAAGTAAATGAAGAAAATAAAAATATAGCGTGGGCAACGATAACACACAAATGTGTGGAAAAGTATAATGAAACTGAGCACACTGTTACAGGCTTTGCACCTGTGTACTTGTTACAAGGAAAACATATTACATTGATACCAAAAGAACTAAAAGAAGAAAAAACAGAAAGCGATTTATTAAGAGACAGAAAGTTAGCTCTGAAAAACAGTATAAAAACACACAACTATAATAAAAAACTATTTGATAGAAATAGAAAATATTATGAGTTCAATGTAGGACATGGTATTTGCAGAAAATGGCAATAAACTAAACAGAAGAAAACTGGATGAATTGAAGATTGGACCTTATGAAATAATAGAGAAACTGTCAAACTCAATATACAAACTCAATACAGGACATAGAAAATCTGAATCAAACCTCTTCCTCATCACCAAACTTCTACCAGCTCCTGAATTAGAAGACAAAAGTTTAGAAGACTTTTAATGGAATTTTGTGAAACAAATTTCTCCCTGAAGGGGGGGGGGGGGTGTAAGGAAATGATTTCCCATCAATTTGAACGCGCTCTCATTGAAGCGCGAGTGATTATAGTAGAATGATAGGTTGTATGAATGAAGGATATTTCCTTGACGGATTGAACTGACAGACAGTGAAGTGTCAGTGTGAAATGTTTTGTGTTGGCATGGTGATCTGTAGGTTGATAAAATATTATGTTAAATTAATTATCTAAAAGATATAAAGGAGACGATATTCGTGAAATAAAAGCTTTGAATGTTGTTTCTTTATTTACAGGTAAAGTACTATTTTGTAAAGCAATAGATACCTACTTAAGACAACACTCTGTAAAACAATAAAAAATACTTTATTTACAGAAACGCGGTTGAGTTTACTTTCGGACGTCGGCTACCTTATCTTATAAACATAATTCCAAATACAAATTAGGAAAATGTGTGATTTTAATTTGTTTTTCGTACTGTCAAGATGAGTGAATCTAATGAAGAATGAAATTCGTTGCATTTTAAAATTTTACTACAAAAAAGGTAAAAATGCAACGCAAGCCGCGAAAAAATTTTGCGATGTTTATGGACCTAGTGCAGTGTCTGTGAGAGAAGCACAAATTTGGTTTAAGCGTTTTCAATCCGGATTTTTTTATGTCGCCGCTCCGGTCGCCCTATAACGGATAAAATGGATGCCATTTTTGAAAAAGTGGAGTAAGATCGGCATATCAGTAGTTACGACGTAGCTAAAGAACTGGGAATTGACCACAAAACAGTTCTGGCACATTTGAAAAAAACTGGGTACACAAAAAGCTCGATATTTGGGTACCTCACGAGCTCACTGAAAGAAACCTAGTGAACCGTGTAATCATTTGTGATTCTTTATTACGACGTAATGAAACCGAACCATTTTTGAAGAAACTGATAACTGGTGACGAAAAGTGGATCACGTACGACAAGAACGTGCTAAAAAGGTCGTGGTCAAAGGCCGGTCAGGCTTCACAGACTGTGAAGCCTGACCGGCCACAAGGTCACAAGGTGATGCTGTGTGTGTGGTGGAATTGGAAGGGCATTATTCATTATGAGCTGTTACCACCAGGCAGGACCATCGATTCTGAACTCTACTGCGAACAACTGATGAGATTAAAGCAAGAAGTTGAGAGAAAGCTGCCGGAATTAATCAACAGAAGGGGTGTGGTTTTTCATCGTGATAACGCCTAGACCTCACACATCTTTAGCCACTCACCAAAAATTAAGAGAGTTTGGCTGGGAGGTGTTAATGCATCCGCTGTATAGTCCTGACCTTGCACCTTCAGATTTCCACCTGTTTCGGTCTCTTCAGAACTCTTTAGGCAGTGTCAGGTTACCTGGAGAGGAGTGCCAAAACAACTTGTCGCGGTATTTTGATCAGAAGTCCCAAAAATTTTCTATAGCAATGGGATCATGTCCCTACCTACAAGATGGCAAAAAGTTATGGAACAAAATGGTACCTACATACTTTAGTTACATGTAAATAAACTATGTTAAAAATGTTTTGAATTTTCTTAAAAAATGCGAAGAAACTTTTTCCGCAACCTATTAGAAGCAACACGAAAAAGGTTTTCAATATTTGGTGATATCTTGATTCAAAGGACATTTGTCTATTCTTCTCCATATAGATCAACTTTCTTGGCTGACTGACCGAGTCCTTATCAATGCAAAAGTGAGATAAATGCAAAAAAATGGAAAAACCTGTTGAAGATGCTCACTTCCTTTCATCAACTAGAGAAGAGCTGCTAATCTGCTGAACAGATTTTAATGAATCATAGCTTAGAACACTCTCGATCAAGTCATTTTTCAAATCAAAATCGCTTCAGCCTTTTGGGAGCTACGGTGCCGCAGACAGACTCACTGATACACAGAAACACAGATACACACGTTAAACTCAAAACACCCCTGTGTTCCTTTTGGGGTGTAAAAAATATGAGCCAGTCAGAAGTTACAAGCGCGGTCGACTTTCCACTGTGTGCTGATCTTACGGATGTATTTTTTAGATCACACTTAGAAGTTCTTTAAACACACGAAATTTTTTGTGCGGTCAGCCCTACAATACAGTTATTCGCACCAAAGTACGATATTTTGTTTACAATTCGTATTTTAATAAATATTAACCTTGGTCATGTTTTCATCCGTATTCTGTTTGTTAAATTATTATACACCGAATGTATAATTTTGTGTTAACTATTATGTTTTTAACAGTTTTTTGCTGCTTTGTTCCGGGTTTAATATGGCAGTCCCGTTAGACAACCTTCGCACGGACGTACAAATATCGCGGGATTTTATCGCGCACTGGATTTTCAACTCTCTGTGTTAAACCGAGCATTGAGAATCCAACAGAGTGCATCCCGTGCTCGTCGAAAAAACATCCTGTTTTCAACTCTCGGCGCTAAGCAGTGTGTTGAAGATCCAATGAGCGAAAAAATCACGTCACGTTAATTTTACGTCCTAACGAACGTGGACTAACTTGCAAAGGGTACTAAAAAATTTCAAAGGTCTTGTCGTGAAACAATTTATATAGCCAATGACACGCCGAGTGTGAAGACCGAAAAACTCTTTTCGATTTCTCGTTGCTTTCCTGCCATCATTCGCAAAAGAACAGTCTCCCTGACCTGCAGAATGCGTAGCAGCCGCAACGAAATCTTGAGGACTGTGGCTGATAGGATCTCATCCCCGCTTTGGAGGTCCTTCATTAAATCAGTTATTTAATCATCATTATAATTTTCACTTGGATTTTCATATTAATTTTAAATTTCATTTAAATCTTTTTGTAAGCTAGTTTCTGTAATAATGTGTAATTGTACTGTAAGGATCATGAAATCCGTTTGATTTTTTATTGTTTTATAAATGTAAGTAAGATACCAAATAAATAGGGTGAGTATTCTGTCACCAGCTGCAGGTAATGTTGGTCTTTGGTAAAGCGGTGGCGGCGCTTCAGGTTCTTTCAGAAAGAGTGCCAAAAAAGAGATGGATGTATTTCTGAAAATATATTTAACCTACAAACAACTACACCTTACAACTATACAAGTTACTATCCTGACCAGTGCTAACTAACTTTGCTTATGTATACCTAATATCCGTTAGGCCTCCGCCACCTACAAGACAAGCCTACGTAATTAACAATAAAAAAATAAACATTTAATTATTATTAGAAGATTAATGTCAATGTCGCATGCAGCGCTGCATATGCCACTTTTGTAATAAGATTGATAGTTGCAACTGTATGGCCCATTGAAAAAACTCCTACGCAGACATTGAAATTAGGCTGAGTGTACGAATTGTTTTCAAACTGTGTCAATGCGTGTGAGTAGGAGGAAAATGCGGTTAGTGCGTACTGTTATAATTTGAAAAGGTTCCGTACTATTCGTATTTATTTTGTGTTAATATTAAATATAAGTAAAAATCAGATCATGTCTCAAGCTTTTATGAAAATATTATAGTTCTATGTTGACAACAGTTTTATTTTTCTGTACATACTTTTGTCCATTTATTCCCCATCAGACCCTGCAGGTACTCCACCTAGGGCTTGTCGATGCCAAGCCAACGAGCCCGAACACAGTGGCGCTATCTTGTTTAGTTAAGAAGTTCTTTTGGACACCTTCCGGCTCCACCATCAGACCCTGGACTTCATCTTGGGCTATAGAAAAAAAAAGTTTTTCCGCATATAAACAAATTACAAAACATTACAAACATAAACTAACATAAAATACACGTAGCAAAAAGCCTCGTATTCAGCCAATTATAATTTGATATTTTGTCCATTGCTTGATGTCAGGGACCAAAGTCAATATGCATTGCGTAAATTTGGCACATGACAACACTAGCAAGTGACAACTAACAAATAATCATAACAAAATGACATTAAATATACATAAAAGTTGCGAAAAGCCTCGTATTCAACGTCAACTTCAACGTCTTGGTGTGTAAAGATCTACGACACCCATCCACGGACCAATTGCGGCAAGCGTCGACCCGTGGGGCTGTTCTTACTAATCCCTTCTGAAGTTGCCACTACCAGTTAATATCACCTGTGAAAACATACCTATCTATACAATTTCCTAAGGTTAAACCAAGTCGCTGGTCCGAAAGGTAGTTTCATAATAGTTACCGATGCTATGATAGTTTGATATTTAGAAACAGGTATTCATTTAATTTTGCAAGTATTCTTGTACTAATCCCAGCTCAGTCAATACATACTTACCTACATACATAAACTCACGCCTTCTTCCCATGGGGGTAGGCAGACACTACTAATCCTTACATACTCCTTTTGTCTCGTTTACGTTCATACATCTGGTCATACACGCGTGCCGGTTGCCAGTTCTACGCACCTGACTTTTTGGAAGATTATCACCAATAAGGGTACTATGTCCTATGCTCCGCCAAAATTTATATTAATTTCCCACTATAGTGTAATAGAGTTTCCTCACTTTTTCTTCGACGGAACCCTAATCTACTCCACATAGCTTCAATAACGCATCGGTCCGTAACGATTATCTAATAACTAATAACGGTTACAAAATATCTTATACTTTTAACTGCTAACAAAAAACTAGATCGCTTCGCTCAGTTCGAAATGTAAACAAGTAGTTTTGTTTTTCTAATAACCATAACATAATAACATCACGGCTATATTCACCAAGGGATAGGCAGACATGTTACATGTACCTAATAGGGGGCGAGCTGATAAAAAAAAGGAAGTAGGCCTATAGCGTGTTAGTATTACAAGTAACTTAAAAACTATGTTAGTCGTAACCATTTAAGCAAACATATACAATATTAAAACATTTTAAAAAACAAAAAATTAAGTATCCAAACAGGAAGATTCATCAAGCCCCATTTCTGACATGTAGCGTCCCTTGAAGACCCTTCTAACCTTGTAGAAAATATCTTCTGAATGCTATTGTTGTTTCCTCTCACTCTGCGTAGGTATTAATGACCGGGCACTAATCCAGACTCCGGGCTGCTTCTGAGAATTTCCTGATGCAAAACCTAATACACTTTGCCCAAACCGGGCATCGAACCCATGCCAGTACGCGCTTGCGACCACTTGACCAACGAGGCAGTAATAATAACAGTCTTTAACTTAAATAGTTCTAATTGAGGAAGCTTCGTTGATGTGCGCTTTTTTTGTAGGTACGTAAGTACTTTATCTCGTCAGAATGTGGTTTTATAAAAATTCAAAAACAAATGATTAAAAACCTGCTGATTTTTTTGTATCATTTATTTCAGATCGTGGGAAATCTAAGAGGTAATTATGATACCGCTATTAGCTTTGCATTTTGTCTCGTGACTGACAAAACTATAATAATATCAAGTCGTAGTAAAAACTAAAACCGCCGTAGTAATGCCATCATTCGGAAAAGAACAGAATCACTGATCTGCAGAATGCGTAGCAGCCGCAACGAAATCTTGAAGACTGTGGCTGATAGGATCTCATCCCCGCTTTGGAGGTCCTTCATTAAATAAGTTATTTTATCATCATTTAAATTTTTATTTTACTAATCTAGTTTCTGAATTGTAATTGTACTATATGGATCAAGATGTCCGATTTTCATTATTATTTATTATTATTAAAGAAGGTTGCCACAAAAAGAAAGAAAATAACAAAAACAAGTGCGAGTCGCACATCGTCCGCCGTCTCGATGGTTTTTTAACTTTATTTTAATTCTACACAATTTTTGTTTTTTTGGTAGCTGTTACCCGCGACTTCGTCTGCGATCCAGGAGCAAAAGTGGCCTATGTCCTAACTCAGGCCATGGTCTACCTACCAGCCGCTTTAGCGTGAAAGCGCATTTATAATATTAAGTCAGGATTTATTGTTAAAGCGGCAATATACACACTGTGAAAATTTCTAAACAAACTGTCAGACCTATTACGGTTCATGAGAAATAGCCCACTGACAGACAGACGGACGGACGGACAGACGGACCCTTTGGGTACGGAACCCTAAAAAGCAAGGCACAAAAGGTTGGTTGTGGTGCGTAGTTAGTTGGTCGCAGGGCTGATCGCCCAAGTTGTGCTAAAGTAAGTACCAATTGGGTCAATGAAAGTAATTGGTGACTGCTGTCGACGTCTATGTTTGGATGGGCTGCCAGTCTAACCTGTGTGTCCAAATCCACTGCTTCATAGGTTTGAAAAATTCGACAGCTCAAGAACGTAAATATAACGCAATGAACGTCGATGAACTGGCAAAATTTAAGAAAATGCGATCGCAATGACCCCGCGGGTGCAGGTGACTACCTATCTGACCTACAAATCACAGAAACACACAGAACTGTAGTACTATTCTGTAACCATCTCACCGTGAAAACTTAGGTGAAGTTAGCGTGGAGTGACCTGTCAGTGCCACTGATGCTAGGGATTGACCAAAATTGAGGACACTGACAGCTCACTCCACGCAAGTCTTCACGGTGAGATTTTTACAGAATCGACATGCTAAACTTGTAGAACTGCTACAAAAATATAAAAAAAGCAATAAAGACTCACCAATGTCTGATAATTCAGTAGATAATTTAATGAGGGAATGGGATCCAAATGACATCCGCAGAAATCAAACAGATTCATAAAAAAGCCCCCAATACAAACAAAAACCTGAGCAGAGTTTCTTCTTTCTTCTTTTTCTATTTTGCTCAGAACACTAAAAAAAAAAACAAAAGAAACGAATCGGTTCTACGTTGGGAGCTACGATACCGCAGACAGAGACACAGGCAAACACGTTAAACTATGTTCTATGTTAGAGGTTGTGGTTTCCGCACTTGGTCCTTCATGTGGACCATTGTGCGTGAACACGTTAAACTTATAACATTTGATTTTATTTATTCAGGGACAATAAACAGCTACAATTTCTATGTGTTGGAACAATGAAAAGATAATACAAAATATTAACAATATTCCAGTCCACCACATTATCCGCATATTAACAAAAATATAAATGAAAACGAGTGCCACTAGATAGGAATTAAATAACTAAAAAAAAGTTACATCACATTATTAATAATTAGTTACATCATGCAAAATATAAATCCTGATTGATTGATTGGCAACTGACTAATAATCAACACTAAAAACAAATAAATAATAAAATCTAGATTAGCTCTAATCTAATCTATTCATAACATTATTATTAATTAGTAATAATTCTCATGACATTACATTTAAATTTGGTTTTTGTCACGAAAGACACGAAGTTATTATGACACTATACATATAAAAGAGTGTATTAAACCAATTAAACCAATTACATCATTTGTTAATAACACAGTCAATCAAGCATTTTTATGAAATAAGTTATAAAAGAAACATAACATCTCATTATGACTTTCTATATTGTGAAGTAGGTACTTTAATTTGGCTTAGAACATAATTAACTAGACGAGATGAAAAAAAAAATAAGCCGGCCAGCTCGAAATTAAACAAATTATTTTTTGCCACCATTATGATTTGGTGCAATATTTAGTAAAAAATAGGGCTGATTCGTTACAGACTGTTAACATCGTGAAATTCTTGCGGAGGAGATCGTGTTGTGGCGCAGCCGGGAAGAGACCTTTGCCCAGCAGTGGACTGCGATAGTGGAGTTGAAGTTCTGTATCGGATTGAAATAAGAACCCAATTTTTTTGGTCAAAATTCATAAATCGGTGAAGATTTGTAATTTTGTTGAAATAGGATGTCGTGACACGTCCTGACTTGATAAAGACCTGTCGTGGTCAATCTTGAACACTTAAAGCAGAACATTGTAACGTTGTCAGTGGGAGTGTTACACATACCTCCGTGGTATGTATAAGGATGAAAATATGAAAGCAGTAGTAGTTTTCAGAACCACCTTTTTGCTACTGAAATATGCGACCGCGATTAGAAGTTATTTACTTTACAAAATTGCCAAGCCAGAATAATATAACTGTGGACAAAAATCTGTTTTTTCCCGTCTAAATATCCTAATACTAAAAATTATCCTAATATAAATGCGAAAGTGAGTTTGTTTGTTTGTTAAGCTTTCACGCTAAAACGGCTGAACGGATTTGTATGGATGATATTCCCACGGGATTGAGACTTATGCGAGTAAAAAATAATCTTTATTTAAAGTTGCGGTAGTACACAAAACCGAGACTGTTCTCAAGACCTACTTATTTACCTATACCCCTTTTGTTCTATGTACCTTTACAAGCACTTGTAGGGGTTTTATTTCTAACACCATGTCACCATGGATGGCATGGAGAATTATTTGCCGTTCCAGCATACGTAATAACACTGAGTTCAAAATCTCAAACAAAAAGTAAATTCTCCCATAAATTCAGTATGTAGATCAAAGCAACGAGAACGTCATTGGTTTACGTAAGAAAAATAATCGTTATGCAGTCTGTAACGATTGGAAACAAGCGCAGGCGACTCTCTATAAGTGGGTTATCTTAACTAGCATGCAGGTAGGTGTAATTATGGTTGAACAAATTATTTTTTCAACGATAGTGGGATACTGCTGCTTTGGTTAAATGATCGCAAGCGCAACTGCTAAGCGTTATTCTCGGTTCTATTTTATGGTCGAGCAACGTTGTCCGGTATGGATTTCTAAAAAGATTTGCTCATTATTTCATGGGACTTACAAGTACATAATACACATGTCTGCCTATCCCTTCGATAAATAAGTACCCACTACCGTGATGTTTTGTTATATTTAGTTGGTTAAGTAAAATGCAGCGTTTTGTTGCCAAGGTAACAACTTGCACAGGTCTTAACACCACCAAGGTTAAGGAACTATATTAAATTATCTACTTATAAAATATCATACAGCAAAAAATCAGACCCATTCGGTTTCCCTACTTACGACCACTGTGTGAATAATCCCTGCTATCATCCACGTCGAAGGTCAGTGTCATCACTGTCACCAGAACTACAAGATTGTGCAAATAGCGCAAATAATCGGATGAAGGGAAGTGAGAGAAACAGTTGATCACAGAATCTTTGCTTCCAGTCGAATTTTGAAATCAAATGGAAATGGCTTGTGATTATTTAATTGCAAATTCAATTCCGTTTGATGTTGTTTGCTTTCAATTCATTCATTTGGTTTCTTAATTATTTAAACTAGTTAGGTAGGCACCATTCTTATTTAATTCATTACTGTATAATTTATTCTTCTTAAGGAAGCATACATGCGAAACCCTGACGGCCCTTGAATCAAAAGGAAGTGTTTACGTTATCGCTACAGACTCGTTAATAAGCATAATTGTCTCACACATATTCAATTAGAATCCTAATTTAACAAACAACAGGAAGGTAAAACTATAATAAATAAATCAATCAACACTTCTCGTAATAACTCCGACAAATCTTTAATACAAATATTAAAATAACTGACATTAATAGCCGTTATTATCTGAGCTATCGTTTTAATTTGCATAACTTTAAACGTTATTAACATTGAATCGATCGATTCAGATATTCTCGTCAACTTCACCTGTTACAACACTGTCAGCGTGAGAATCAATCAGTCAAGGCAAACGGTTCATGAGCCAACTTTCCACGACGAAGGTCAATTAAAACAAGCAGGTTTCTCCAAAAATCTTATAATTATTTCTTTAAAATAAATCATCTCTACTTTAATTAAAATCTACAGAGGTTGTGTGACTTTTATTATTAATTTGACAGCGCACCAAATCTATTAATACGTAATTAAGCAATTAGAAACTATTTTGTTTAGATTCAGCGCGAAGGTTCCATCAAAAAGTCACGTCACTTAAAATAAAAAGCGAAATAGTTGTGCCGTTACAAGCATGTAACGTTCCTCTGCTCAATAAAAATAAATTAAAAAAAACGCTCAAGAAAGTAGTGGGTTGCGCAACCCGCTATCTACATAATCATCACAATGTACTTACATCGACAAGACTTAACTAAAAACGACAGTTATCATGAAATGGCGACTGGCTTAAGTTAAAAATGACTTAATTGTAAAAAAAAAGAAAAAAAATGTTAGCCATAGCGCGTCGCGGCTCTTACCAGCCGGAGTAAAAGAGGTTATTACTTTTATAGGAAATGGTTCGCAGTTAGAATGTGTGTAATTGCAAATGATGTAATACATTCTACAACTGTACGCGCTCCGTTACTCCGACTTAAGACGATGTTGCACCGCGGGCGAGGCGGAGATAGCGCTCCACGCAGCTGATAGATCGATGCCTGCACTCGCCTTACTAAGCGGAGAATCACTCACTTCGCAAAGCGGTCAGACAAGCTAGAATTACTCGCTTCGGTGCAGTGCAACGTCGTCCTACCAAACATCTGTCTGGACTGAACATGTATCGCTCTCAGAGTCTACAATCGCCTGAATGTCGACTTTGCGTGATCATTTTGTGCCCACAACTCTGACATAACTCGAAATGAAAACTCGACCGCGACGCGCGCGCATTCGCAATAAATAACACGATTCATAAATACAATGTACTAATAAATTACATGTTTAAGTGATATACGAAACTAGACACAGCGTTCCGTGGCTTAAAACTAAATGAGCATGATCACTTTGTTCAAGAAGGTAACTCAGTTTGTTCTGGAAGGAAAACTATCGCGGAACACACACGACGCTTCCTCGTGCGAAATAGATTTAAAAAACCAGCGGCCAGAACGTGAAAGGCGGTTATCCAACGTGATTAGAAAGGTGTCACGGTTGGCGGACGCTTTCTAGCGCGAGTAGAGTGCGAGGTCCGAGATGCGGCGCTGGCGGGCGGCGGCGTGGAAGCCGCGCGTGCCATCCGGCACCAGCGGCGCGCGCGGCTCGAAGCGCGGCGCGCAGGACAGTCGCCGGCCGCCGCCGCCGCACTCCGGCCCAGACACCGAGCAGCCGGACAGCCGTCGCGACAGCCAGCCGTCCGCGCTTCCGGCGCTGCCCGTGCTGGCTTGCGATGTCCGCCGGCTGCTGCTGCAGTAGAACGACACGCCCGAGTCCGAACTGTGCGAACACGTTGATTGGCGCCGCGGAACCCACGTCTGAATCTCAGGAGACCGCGGCGCGAAGAAACCACTCGAATTCCTCCTATAGAACGGCGGCGGCGTCCCGTACCTGTAGTCGTATTCAGGCTCGGACCCACTGCAGCAGGACGAGTACTCGCATTCATGACGCCTCGGCGGCGCTCGACGGATGGGTGCCTTCCTCTTAGGCTCCCTAGGAACTCCGTTCAACTCATACACTCGCATTCCTTCATCTTCAGGGGTCTGTAATCGCAGCGCTTCTCTCGCAGACTCAGACTCAGTGAACTCAACTAACGCACATACACAATTAACCAAACTAGGGTTCTTGTTGAGGAACTGGCGCACGTCTGCGGGCACAGGGTTACCGGGGCGGAGCACCCTGATGAGAGCGATCTCGCCGCAGCCTGCGAATAGTCGCGACACATTTTCTACCGACGGCCGGTCGATGGGCATCCTCACAGCCACCACGGTCCTGGACGGAGTCGTCTCATCGTACGCGGGGAGCGGCTCGATCCTGCGCAATTTAGTTCCTAATTCATTAATTTCTAACTTTGTGGACCGCTTGAGTGCTTCGGCGACCACCCTCCAGTCCTTCGTCAAGTGCTTCACGCGCTTGAAGCTGGAGATCAGCTTCAGTGACACGTACCCTTCCTTGTTTCTTCGGACGTGTTTCAGTAGGAAGGCGTCCTTCGTGATGTTGGAGTCTGAGAAGTAGAACTCAACTTGTGACACGATCCTGTGCGCCAGCTCATCGTCGGGGGGTGTGTAGGGAGGTTCCTGTGCATCAGGTGCGACTTCGCAGCCGGAGTCCTTGCCGCCGCCGGAGCCGGTATCAGAGGCACTATCGGACAGGTCGGCGTGGTCGTCGGTGGACGGGCGGCGGTCGGTGGCAATGCCCTCGTCCTCAGGCACTCCGTGGCTGGGAGGGGTCGCTCCCTCCATGTCGGTAACTAGCACACTAGACACACTATTGCATTACAGGCGACGTTGCTCGCTCGGAGGCGCGGAGTGACTGCGGGCGCGCGGCGCACACTACACTCTTTTATAATATCGGGGGGATGTGTCGGTAAGAGGCGAAGCATTCGGAAACGATACGAGATGACATTGCCAGACTACGCGACGCTATATAGTGCACATACGTATCTTTTAATGAGGAATAATATGGAAACAGGTTAGGTGCTGTATCTATTAAAGTTAGGCTTAAACACACGCAAGTTTATCACTGTTTGGGAGTGCCGCACGCGATTGACGCACGCCACTGTGTTACGGCACAAAAATTGGCATTCTAATTCTGTAGATAATTGTTCCTAATTATTACTGATGCGTTTGCACGAGTTGTAATAAATTCGATAATTACATTTTGCCTGCTTTGTGAAAATCGCGAAGTTTTATCGTTATCTATGTGATCATAATTGATGCGTATGAGCAAGGTCTCAAATGAACATGTTTTGTTAAATACCTTATCGATACGATTAACTTTTAACGTTCTTGTTTTTTTTGCACATTAATTATGTGCAAAAAAACAACATTGTGTTCTATTATTTTGTTTAATCTTTTAAATTGCATTCAGGATCATGATAGCCGTTATGAGGTATAAACATTATAATAATAATAGCAACATCATTGTTGAAATGTCGGTAGTTAATAAGATAGTTCTACTCAGTCACACACACGACGAGTAGTTCACATTTTCAGTCAGAGTGTGAATACCAAACATTGTTACAATTACAGTTTCTAGCGGCTAGATTTCAGGCTTCAGCACACTAACTAGACATATCAAATTAATGTATTATGACGCATTCTTTTCATAACTACATCTTCAAGTTACGATTATAAACGTCAATCTTCTCTAATAATAATAATGATATATTTATTTGCTTAAACATGGTATACAAGGTCTTACAGTACAAAAATGGAGCAGACATGTTTTGCCAAGAATAAACACAGCATGCAAATATTATTTATATATTTTTTTCTTCTTCTTGTACATAAAAATCGATTGCAGTTCGTAAGTCTCGCTAAAACTCAAGAACGGATTACCAATTTTTTTTTCGCTTTAAAACAGGTAGTGGTTTGAAAAAAAAACGGCATTTCAGTGCATGCATTAGCTAGTTTATACATAAAAATCTATTGCAGTTCGTTGGTGTCGCTAAAACACCAAAAACGGCGATATAACCGATATGAGTAATTTCTTTTTTGTTTTGTTCGCTTAAATACAGGGGTGGATAAAAAAACAGGCAATGCAACGCATTAGCTTGTCTTTCAATACAAGTTGAATGTAATTTGGTGAGATTCAGAACGCAATCCGGCGACATTGACATCTGCGAGTCGTAAAAAAGTAAAAAGTTTAATCTCACAAATGATGAATTATGAAGGTATCTGTGAAACAAATTCTTGTGGATGTTCACAAGAATTTGTTGGTACCTATATTATATTACCTATTTATTTACATTTACTTAAGGTACTGAAACTGATACCCAAACCACAGATATTATAAAACTAGAGTCAGTTTTGTTCTGAATCTCAAAGAAGTATCTACTCTTGAGGGTAGATTCCTGTTTCTTGGTATTTCTTTAGCAAACAACCCGCTCGTATTTCGTAAGTTTAATATTATTTATTTAAACAAAAACCGTTGTATCACGCAAACAGACAGGAAAAACGACTAGAATGTATAATATGTAGGTATATAGAATACAGATTCGTTATTGATTACATAGGGAAGTTTAATTATATTTACTGAATGGACAACTTAACATATTGTAGATAATTTTAATTTTAATTGTGACTGGAAGAGTGAAAATAATTATTTTCACACCAATAAAGGCTTTCATAATAAATAGTAATATTGCATACCGAACAGTAGCATTGTTAGAATGTAATCAAATTAATGTTTACAATACATTAACCTTGCAATGTAATCGATGACCAAATAATTGCTCATTGACATGTTTTCTTTTGGTTTTGCACGTTTTGTGCATTCAGCCACGACATGGAGCTTTTAATATGGTGTTATACATTGAAATTGACAGCTTTCACAGTACTATGGTGTATTACGGTTGCCGAGCCATCCGAATCTTTATTAAATACGAAAATTGCGAGATCGAACCCAGGATCCTGGGGAGATCCTTCAATTCCCAGGTCAGGCAAAAGTGTTATTGAGATTTCGATCAGGAATTTCTCAATATCAGCCCGGAGTCTAGATTTGTTCCCGGTTGATGGCAATAGCCCTATTACATGGGACTTAAACATAACTGGCCAAATGTGGGGATACTATAGGTCCTCCTCTGCCTAATGTTTCGAGGAATGCAGGAGTGATGTTACATTTATATGTAATTAGGTACTAATTGAGTGAATTCTCAATAGCAACTAGAAGTTTGGTAATAGGCATAACAGGCGATTGTGGGTATACATACTTACCCTCTCAGGGAATTCTAGCGAGATGTTATGCTAATGGATGCATGTCTATGAATCGATCGTGGAAGAACGAGTTATGAAAGTTGACGTAGAAATCAAAAGTTAAAGTTAACTGACCCTTAGCCGCCAGTGTATTTATTGTTTTCTAGCCTGTATGTACCATCCTACTGCAGGGCGAAGGTTCCTCTCATGTCTTTTTGAAGTTCAATTTCTAAAATTTGTTGGGAAAATAATCTATAGGTAAACTTAGCAAAGAGTTAGTTGCAGAGAATATTTTAAAAATCTCAAACTACTGACACTTCCATGCATATACATTTATGAAATTATAACTTTACACGTAACATTTTTTTTTTTTTTTTTTTTTAAATTTGTTGTCATAATAATGAAACGATTATTTCAAATAACAGGTAGTATATTTTGCGTGGCTCCCCGTTTTTACAATCACTTACCTAAATATTTAATGGAGGCATCATCGCCTAATATATAAAAAAAACTGAAAAGTTTTTTGATAAATAAGGCATATTCCAATGTATCTCTGAATATTTTTATACTTTATTGTAAAACTATAGTTTGATTGACCTCATTCTTAATTTTATTTTGTTTATTTTTAAATTTGTAAAATATGGTGTGGGAAGAGCAGAACCGCTCAAAGTGGCGATGATGGTGATGAATGATGAAAATATGGGGATACCAATACTGTGATATACAAATGTTACATGAATTTAAAACATCTGCATATTGTTTACCCATATCTGCAAATAAATTATTTTGAATTTGAATCATAAATGAAGTCTGTATTTTCTAGCCAGTTGCATCTTTTTGCTGACGAAAGGTTCCCCAAATAACTTTTTTAAATATAATTCCTACAGTCTTAAATTGTGTTAGGAAAATGATGAAAAGTATCATTGGCGTCTGCAAATTGATCTATCTTATCCCTTCATTGATAAAGTCTGTAATTGAATGGCAGACTGTAATATGTCTCTGCCTACCCGATCTGTAAATACAGTTTGTTTTATGTTATCATTTATTTAATCGTCCGTCTTCAAGCTAACATACAAATAAAGTGCGCAACGTGCTTAGCAAGCAAAAACAATAATAAAGGTATCAAAGAAAAAAAACAATACCTACTTAAAGATAAGTACAGATATGACACATAATGTTTAAACCATTTTATAACGACAATAATACACAACAGTTGGGGTAATCATACCTCACATGGGTAGTTAGTATAATGGAACACTTTACACAAACTGAAATTTGTTCATACTTGGGAGTGGATCTTGGTCTTCCTCCAGCGGGGTAATTGCGTAAAACACTGCCAGTAGTAATCGCTCTCGTTCAAATTATACAGATTTCATATAAAATATGAGTCCATACTATGTCCTGCCAAAGGGCAAAAAAACTAGCTTAGGTAATCGAATGCCAATTAACAAAATAGAAACAAAAATGAATTTGTAAATAGATTTCACAATTTCATGCCAAACACTTACACTTAATAATATGACAATAAATTAACACGGCACACAAACATGTGGGTATGTATTATTAAATCACAATTTCGTATTCCTACAATAAAATAAAGCCAAAAAAGAATGTCATAGACTTAATTAAGGGGCATTTTAAATGATAAATGATTTTTATTTCTGTAAGTGGGTTTGTACAAACACTTTTACACGTCAAACATTTTTTTTTAAACTAGATGAGGTCGGCATTTCCTATCTGACTACTTTGAGAAAAAAACTCAGAGGTCACAGTCTCTTTTAAAGTCCAGACATAATCTTGGTCAGATCATGTTAAGACCATGTGGATTGATGTCTGAAATGGTCTATTGAGGAAAGAACCACACAGATTGAGTGGCCCTGTCCAGTCAGTGCACGCTTTTGTCAGTAATCGTACAGCTCAACTCAAAACATAAGGAGCTCAACGATTCGACGAACAATACCAAAGAAAGAACATTGGGTAGGCCGCATAATTACTCAAACCGCCAGACCAAGATTACTAAATATAAAAAAACAAAATATAAAAAAATGACCCACATAGTCTTAACATTCACAATAATAACAATAAAATAATACCTAGGTAAGTATTCATGTCATCGTTTACTTTACAGATCATATGAGGACCATGTAGGCATGTTTTGACAGTTGAACAACATTAATTTACGTTACGTTGTTGAGCAGACAATTTTTTCGAACATATGAAGCAATGATAAGCAATATCCTTCAAAATGATTCAGATTGTGATTAATAATGTGTTGCGTAATAAGGTTGCTGGTTACCAGTAATCCGATAATCGATCGATCGTAACCTTTTAAAGTTTGTCTTGACATTAGTAGCTTATGGTGCCGAAACGAGCATGCGCATGGACAGAATGACATTGCGGGTTCCCCCTATCTAAAAATATTGTGATTGATATTGTGTTACGCAATTAGGGTGCTGGTCTTGCTTTAGAATGATTGCGAGGATTTCGAACTTGGAATAAAAGTTCAATCTGCTAATGAAACATCAGAGTGCCATGGTTGCTGGCGCTGATCTCGAAACACTCAACCGTTTAGGATCATTCTTTCACCTATTACAAACTGGCGAACACAGTTGCGTACAAGTTACGTCATAAACTTAATGTTTTAAAGAAGCAAGGTGCATGATTACTATTACAGTGTTTTTCAAAATAAATAAAAAAATAAAATTGTGTTCATTTTGGGACAACTAGGTCCAAAAGGTTTAGTATACAAAAACTTAGAAATTATTCAATTACAAAGGTAACACTCATCATACACATCTTTCTTCTATACACAAATGCTACTGTGCTGGGGTGTCACAGCCCCATAAAGATAACCAATAGGGAGAAACCTGCTTAAAAGATCACTAGACGAACGAATTGCTTCAACACAGGAGCACGTAGATCTTCAGCTATAGCTTTCAGGATGCTGTTGTGACATCCCCGCACCCTCCTCATAAGTGACACGAATTTCTTCCGAATGACGGCATGAAAATCGTCAGTACGAGCCTGCACGAACATCTCGGAGGCACTGCAGAAACGAGGAAGTCACAGGTTTTTGCATTACAAGTGATAGAATTGTTTTTTTGGAACGACGTTCTTTACGGAAGATAACGTATGAAGTTTTTTTTTAATTATCACGTAACGAAAAAGCGTTATACGACACCAACACTCATGATGTTTTTTTTTTTCATCATGGGTGTCGTTTTCATGATTTTCGAGGGTGCTATAGCCTAATCAATTACATTCAGAATTGAAGAAAAAGGGGGAGAAACTTCGTCTCTGACGGGGGTCCCCCGACCTCACACGGTTTTTATTTAGTATTTTCGTTACGTCAGGTCTTCTCGTCGTCCACACAGTGCCTAAAGACGAAAGTCTTCAACGCGTGCGTCCTACCAGTTATGACTTACGGAGCCGAAACGTGGACACTCACGGTGAGACTTGTATATAACACAATAAGTTTAAAGTCACTCTGTGAGCTATGGAGAGAGCTATGCTTGGAGTGTCTCTGAAGAACAAAATCCGAAACGAGGTGATCCGACAGAGAACCAAGGTAACCGATATAGCCCAGAGACTAAGCACGCTGAAGTAGCAATGGGCTGGTCACATCTCTCGCAAAACCGAAAATCTTTAGGAAAACGAGATCTAAAGTGGACACCGCCTGTGGGCAAACTTAGTGTGGAGCGACAACTTGCAAAAGGCGACTGGCAGAGACTGGATGAGGAGGAGCCGAAGATCGGGTTCAGCGGCGTTCACTATAAGAGGCCTACGTCCAGCAGTGGATGATGATTCTCATTACTAATCACTTCACCATCTTACTGCTCTCCCAATTTGTTTGTGGTCCATACGAGTCCGCTAAGTGTCATCTCTGAAATTATACTTCCTTCTTAACTACCGATCCATATTTTCTTTAGTGTGTAAAAGAACAAAGTCAAAAGTCATTTAATAAAATAAGGCTGAGAATCAGCACTTTAGCTGCAGCTTGAGCTGGAAAGAAGAAGTCGTGCAACAAACTCCCCCGCTCGATTTTATACAACTTCTATACAACTTGGTTCTTTAAAATAGTATGCAAAGTAAATAACATTACAAAGGACTCCCGCCCACCTCGATGACGTAACAGGTATGAACTTCTTACTCAAACGCCACGTCAGTCTACGTCACCCAGTTGGCAGAATTTCATTGGTCCACAACAATATAACAAGATTACGCCGGTCACTCTATAATGTGTCATTTTATAATTAAGTTAAGGGAGGATTATCAGCTGTTGACAGCACAGCCAGATTATGTAATCTAAGTCTCTAAACAGGTAGACGACCCAATTCTTACGTCAGCTTTTGTCGAACGCTAGCTTTTAGTGTTCCAGTTTCAAATGGGTGCCTGTGGAATTGCTGGCCTGTGATAGGTTGATAAACATGTTGTCGATGGTCCATAGCAAGCCACCTATAGCCATAACATTAAATGCTTTAGTGATGCATTGAAATCCTCACAAAAAGGTTTCATGTGCCTGACACCTTCACCAACCGAAACACAGCAACGTTTTAGTGGAAGAAGTATGTATGGTGTTCGTCTTACCTCCAAATAGTAATATATTGCTACGTAAAAATAAAGAAAGAAGAAAGAAAATACATTTATTAGCTCATTTTAAAAGGCACACAATCCGACTTTATATAAATTGCTAAACCCAACTAAAATAATCACTTAAAAATTGAAATTAAAAAAAAGAAAACAAATGTAAAGTGCGTCATGATAAATTAGCAGGAAAGTGTGCCCCGCGTCAAAATGCGTGACGCTGGTTTTCAATTGGACAGGTAGTGGTATTCTGTAACCATCTCACCGTGAAAATGTAGGTGATGTGAGCGTGGAGTGAGCTGTCAGTGCCACTGATGCTAGGGATTCACCAAGACGGGATGACACTGACACCCACTCTACGCAAGTCTTAACGGTGAGAAAAATACAGAATATACATGCTGAATGAAGTGTGAGGTGAAGTTAACTTCCAGAGGTTGGGCAGAAAAATCCTGCCCAACCTCTGCCCAAAAACAATGCCCATGTTTTATCTTCCTGGGACGTTATTCAATTACTATTTAAAAACGTAACAGTGGAATCCTTTTTTGTTTGTACGATTTACTCAAGTAAGAAACCTTGGAAATGTTTTAAACTGAGTGCGATGTTCTCAATCCCGCAGTCACTACAAGTCATTAATGACTCAGACATGAGGTGCTTCGTTAAATGGACCGTGATCTAACCAGCTGAGGTTAATCTGCGAGTGAAGAGGTCAATGTATGGATTAATAACAGATTTGTTGTTCTTAACACATCGAGTGCTCGCTGAGTTTCATTTATTTTTTGGCCTAACGCTGTGAAATTAGTAAGTGAGCTGTAAAGAGACCACCGCATTAAAAAATCAAAAGTATTTTATTTCACATGAACCTGGACACTTATGAAACGTCAGAAGCTAGATTCACGGTTCCAATTGGTCATTTCCTATGGAAAAGAGCCGGCGAGAAACTCCACGGTAACTCTTTTGAAAGTACCTAAATAATTTTATCTCCGTCGTCAAAATTCAAAAATGCTAAGAGTCAATTTCACCAATGGAACGTAACGCTTTCAGCATAGAAATGTCATTATTTTCTGCGGAATATTTGACACTGACAGTTGTCGAATGCGGTTTAGATGTGCTGATCGCAAAATTCGCCGTAAGACCATGTAAGACTGGATTCCGACTCGAACAGGATTTGTTAGGATTTATCGAAGTGAAAAGATTCGCATTATTTCTATTTGATAGGAAATTGGACATTACCGAAACCACTGTCCAATTATGAATAGGTAACTCCATAATTAACCTTGAGTGGGACCTAAATCCTCTTTCCAGCCAAAGCCGTCCACCCTGACCTAATTAGTCGTTCAAAAAAACTGGGTTACATAATACGGCTTCCCCTACACCACACCTAACGCCTAATATTGATTTATAATTTAACCATAGCAATAGGTTTCTTATGCAACGTTTGAAATAAGCGAATATTGTCTATCCGGGAGTCTATGGCGTAAAATTAAGTGTTATTATAACTCAAGGACTGTTTAATTGTCATTATTTTGGTCCGAATAAATATTATTGGTTGAAAAGTCACGATGTGTGTAGATCCTGTTGTTAATATTATAGTAGACAAGCTGCTACCGCGGTTTCACCCGCATAAACCTTGATCCCGTGGTAGTATCGGGATAAAAAGTACTCTATGTGTTAATTCAGGTTATAAACTATCTTTGTGCCAAATTTCATCAAAATCCATTCAGTAGTTTTTGCGTGAAAGAGTAACAAACATCCATCCATACTCACAAACTTTTGCGTTTATAATATTAGTAGGATCTTTGCTGATCTACTCTTTTGTTCTTTGAGAAAGGGCTTGACCGGGAAAGTTGTAGGGATCACTAAATCTTTATTTGCCGCCAAGCAGCGTAGCCTGTTGATTGTGTTCCGGTTTGAAGAATATAGGTATAAACTTTTTTTTTCATATGAGATAACTCAGCTTTATTAACAGTATACGTTTGGTCACAGGTTTGGGTGATAGTAAATAGTCAGCATGTTAATATGAAAGACTAGACTAAATGGGTCATTGTTTTTTTTTTCTTCTCAGTTACTTCTAATCATGACCTGCACTCTAATTGCGTAATAAACAATCAATCGGAATCTGAATCGTTTTGAAACAGACTGTTAATCCATTGCTTCATAAGTTCGATAAAAAAAAATCTGCTCAACAACGTAAATAACGCAATGAATGTTGTTGACCTGTCAAAATCAAACAGATTACTCGTAATCGTTTACGAAAATGTGTTACGTAATTAGGCTACTGGCAGTTTGACATGCTTCCAGACCAAGGAGTTTCGGATGTGAGATTTCTGTCAATGAATTTAATCAAGTACACAAGCCGTATGCCCGAGGATATTTTACATCAACAAAATTGGCGTATTACCATACAAACGTGTACATAAAGCCTTTTAATCTGGCAGTTTGAGTAATTTATGCGGCGTGTGGTTCTTTCCTCAAAAAACTATTTTAGATACCGATCTACATGGTCTTCACATGATCTGACCAAGATTATGCCTGAACTATAAAGAGGCTGTGACCTCTGTGTTTGTTTCGGCCTTTCTTCTCAGAGTAGTCAGATAGGAAACGCTGATCTCATCTAGTTTTTAAAATGTGATTGACGTGTAAAGGTGTTTGTACAAACCTACTTATAGAAATAAAATCATTTATCAAGGATAAAACTGTTTCATCAAATACGATCTATTTTTGAACTTTTCGACAATATTTTTCCCATTGTAACTGTGGTCTGACACATAACAAAATATTTGTTCATCATGAAATTTCAGAAACCAGGCACAAATACTCCAACATCATAAATAGAAGAAGCTCCAAAAATAATTCAAATGTTCGCACAATGCGTTTAGTATGCTCCCGACGCGCCTCGGAGGTCATGTGCCAAGATCTTGGCCACGACAGTGTGAGCGAGCGACCTCGACACTTACCGCGTTATTGTGCGGAATATTAGCGTTTGAAAGTTTCGAGATAGAAAGCGTTTTAACTGTGATGTTTTCTTGTTCGAGAGAGATGACCACCGTCTGTCTGGTCATCACTGGTCATGGGTATCGTTTAGGCGTTATAAGAGTAATCAATCATTATAGAACCACGCCAGGTGTATGTAACACCCACGTTTCGCTGTCCCATACAATAAGTGGCAAGCTCACAGCCTTCTGCCGTCCAGTTGCCCCCCTGTATGACCACCCTAGAAACGGGATTTGTTGACGTTAGAATAGACAAAATGACAGGTTTCTTTAGAAATCTGCCTACAATCTGTAATTTTGTCTATTCTGGTCATGCTACAGGTTTTGACCGAACTGAGTCTAAAACTCTAAATTAGACATTAACATAGTTTTATAACCTGTATTTTTACTTTGTATACAGAACACTAGGATATATCAACAATATATACATATAGATAAGTCGTACTCGTCCTCGAAAAGGGGGTCACATTGTTGGGAAAAACAACTTTTATAAATAAACCTCTACATCGGTAAACCAACGGATTGATTTTGTTATACGAACTTTACGGATATGATATTTATTTCTCAAAAGAGTTACAAATTCAATTATAGAAAACATAAAATACAGGTTTCTACAAATTTGTGTCATCAAGCGTACCTTAAAATAAAATATAGCTACACATCACATAGTACGTAATTATGTTGAAACTAACATTATAATAACACAGACAGTTTAATAGTTTTGTCTTACGGCCAAACCATAATTAAGACAGATCGCTACTGATGATAGACAGTAAGTACAATTCCATCTGTCGCTGTCAAACAAATAGCTGTCAACACGTTATAGGGTCGCATACTTTGGCTTTATTGGGACTTTTTTCTATCTCCAGTACGCCAAAATTGGAGATAGATACGATATTGGGTTCGGGCACAAGGGACAGCAGAATTTGAAGCGTTGTGGGTAGGTTGCACTACAACGGTTGTAGCGTGTTTACAAGGCCTACACCACAGTTCAAATCAAAAACAAGAAACGAAAAAATAAAGTAACATTTTGTTTCATTTACTTATTTGTTGAACTTTGATGTTTATGTACCTACTTACTTTTTAGCATCATACGTTGCGTGACAATAAAGTAAAAGTACATAATATTTTTTTTCCTTTCTAACACTGCTTCTCTTCGTGCAATGTTCGCTCCTAACAATTTTTAGGCGAATATTTTATCTGAGTATTAAAACACTACCAGGATTTGTTTCAATTTTTCAAGTCGTGGCAAAAATATAATAGAAGGAATAACATTACAAAAGTTCAGTCAGTATTCCCAAAGGGTAAGGCAGGGGTGTACCTATATAGTACACCCACATTTCGCCAGTTATGTTTAAGTCCCATGTAATTGGGGGCGAGCCTATCGCCATACAATGGCCACGAATCCAGACTCCGGGTTGCTGCTATGAAATTTCAAATGAAAAAACCCAATTAAACTCTGCCCGGCTCGGGAATCGAATCCAGGACCTCAGCAGAAGCTCATGCGACGAGTAGACCAACGAGGCAGTAGTTAAAAGGTAAATACAGTTCATTGTACAGTACATGCAAAGCGCTATAATCTATTTCAAACAAATTAGCATCTGACTTGTTCACTTTATTCTCAAACAAACACATACACAAAGTCGAAATCAGTCGCAACTAACAGCTAGCTAATAAAATAATGAATGAAATAACAAATCGAGGAGTTGCTAAGGAACGGATATAATAATATTATAATCCTTTCAAACAAAGAGGGACCCTGGCAGAACGCCAGCTCACGGATGAAGAAGTCAACTGAACAAGCGACATACAATGAGTCAACAAGATGAAGGAGACTTGAGAATGTTCCAAGGAGATGGAGGGAATAAGTTGTTGGTTAATTTAATTAAATAATTATACTATTTATCCAGTTTTCAATGAAAACTAAAGTTATTTTTGTTACGTTGTCATTTTCACTATGAAATAGGCTTCTAATGACCGCTACAGTAAATATAATTGGCTGTTAAAGTACCTACATAACTTAACATCACGGCAGTTAGGCAGAGGTGTCCCTAGTACACCTGTAGTGCTATTCTGTAACCATCTCACCGTGAAAACTTAAGTGAAGTGAGCTGTCAGTGCCACTGATACTAGGGATTGACCAAGACGTGATGACACTGACAGCTCACTCCACGCAAGTCTTCACGGTGTGATTTTTACAGAATCGACATGCAGAACCTCGTCAGTTATGTTTTACTCCCGAACCAGTACCTAACCCAAAAATGACAGTGTTATTTTGTTAGCACTCAGCCTGACAAAAACGCTGTACTTAAAACTTTATCATTTTTTGCAGTTGCACATTTCCTATTGCACAGTCAGGGAAATAAATAGTAAAACAAATTGCTTACCAACCAAAATTGTTCGTATCTTCAGACCTAAACTGTCACTCTTTGTCAGTTAACACGACAAATTGACGTAGAATGTCAATTACGGCTTCTGCGCTATTTATGTAAGTAAATAATCTGTATTTACAAATACCTAGGAATCTATTTATAATTATGTTCTACATTATCAGTAATTACTCCATATGACAGATGAACGTGGTTCATTGACAGAGCCTTGGACACTTCCTGTCTGATAATGATGATTATAGCGCATTTTCCTTCTTTGTCGACCGATGCGGAAACATTTTATATGTGTGATAATTGCCAACTAGGTACGGACGGCGATTTGTTTACCTAATATGGTGATTAAGGGCGAAGGTGTCTTAGTCTTTGTTTAGAAAAATAATAAAAGCCGCAGGGTTCGATCGAACTGCCAGGGTCGCGGGTTGTTAGAAAGAGATACCGTGGCCCTGGCACAGGCAACTGAAGGAACACGGGTGGGTTTTAGTCAGTAAAAGTCTCACACGCCCAGAGCTGGATAAGTCATTTGATGATATACCAACCAAAAAAAAAGGTTTCGATCTAAGGTGAAGCTGCGCTTGCCGCCGGCTCGTGAATGGGTGACCAACCATATCGACACCCCTCCAGTTGGTCCCAGCTGTCATTCGTAGATCTTTGGCAGTCGTGCGTGACGGGCAGTCAAAAACCGAAACCGTCTTACCTAGGGGTATCGTGTTACCCAGTAACTGGGTTCTGGAGATCAGGTATTTCGCTCCATGTAAAGTACTGGCATTCAGCTGCATCCGGTTAGCCTGGAGGCCGAGCTCAACGTAGTTAGGAAAAGGTTAGGTTAGGTTAGGTTGATTGATTTTGGATAGAAAAGAGCTGCAACGTGATGATAAGCGATTATTCATAATTTAGTGCTTTCTGTCGTACACGATAAGTTTTGTGAAATTCAGTGTCTATAAGAGTGTGGGGGTTTTGCTGGATCTCATTAATGAAAAGATTATGATGTTTCTAAGTGACTTTATTAATGTAACTTAATAGTTGGTGAGATAGATATGCGTTTTAAAAGTGTCGTAAAACTTTTCAGCTAAACGGTGGAAATGTCAGAAACAAAATATTGGGAGAACTTACAAAAATAAGTTTTTAAAATATGCCCATATTTTAAAAACTTGTTTTTATTTTTACTTTTTTTTACGAACTTACAGTACAATTTTATTTTATTTTTACAAATTATTTTTGCTGTCGATAACATTAATATTGTTCATGCTCAAATATTCATGCCGACTATTCGTGGTCAGACACGCACTTGGCCAGTTTTTACTTGCTTTTTAGGGTTTCATACTCTTGGTAGAGTACCGACGGAACCCTATTACTAAGCCTCCGCTGTCCGTCCGTCTGTCTGTCAGCGGGCTCAATACTCAGTACTCAATACTTTTTTGCATTCCATAATGTGTACATATAACAGATGTAATGTTAAAAAAAACGAATCAATTATGGACCCTGTCGGGCACAGAAAAGTAAATTTATAATTATTAAAAGGAGAGAGGATGAAGGAGCTTTTTTTTTAAGAAAATAAATTAATAATATATTAAAATGGTATCATTGAATAGTATTTTTTGCTTTTCTTGGTATTTATATAAGTTATTAAATATGTAGTTTTAAATTATATTTATATATTTTTATATTATTTATTGCACGATTTACATTATTATCACTATAAATTAAAATAAAATAAATATGTACAATTTCATTGAGTCTGAATGTTATTATTATTATTATTTGTGCACTCAGTATTTTAGTGTTCTTTAAATATTATGTATTAAGTATATAAACTAGTTTAATTGTTGTTGAAATTTATCGTTAAAATATTCGTTAATAGTGTAGTAGCTTTTGGTTATTAGAAATTGTTTTAATTTATTGATATTTTTTTTTTTTTTTTAAATATTTTTGAAGTGGGTATGTTTAATCTGCTTTCATGTCTAAGTGCAATTTTTGTTTGCATATCTCCTATTGTGGTATAGAATTGAGTATATTTTATTTGAATTGAGTTTTTTAGGAGTTCCTACTAGGTATTATTTATTGAATACAGATTGTTTGAACATTAAACTAATAATTCAACACAGTTAAAAACAAAGTAATAAAATACGAGCATAAATTATGTAAAATACACAACTGTTGTTAACCTTCCTTATGTAAAAAAAAGATAAGAATCGCAAAAACTATGCCCCGGGTGAGGATCGAACTCACGACCTTAAGATTATGAGACTTACGCGCTGCCTACTGCGCCACCGAGGCTGCTGTCGTGGCAGTGAAAATTAACCTTCACACACTGTTAAGACACTTTACCAATAGGTCGCCAGGCAACAAGATAACTTTTTTTACGGTAATGTTCAATTCATTGTTAGGGTATGACTTTCTAATATTTTTATGATTTTATACAAATAATTTATTGTATATTAAATGTTAACACAATAATAAACTAAACCTGGCTGGCATGTGTCCCAGTGGTGAGAACAATATAGGCTGATTATAATCGTTTCATCTTACAAATCAGAAGGTAAAATTCTACTGATGAATATCGGTCTTGCAAAATAATAACCTAACCTGGCTTAAACTATTAAAACCTAACCTAACAAACAAAAACATGGCGTCCAAAAAATCCTCCGCATTGCTGTTGACTGGTATTACCCAAGAGACCGGCGGCATCTGTGTAAATATTTTATTTAAAATATTAATAATAATAGTTATTAATTTAATTATTAATAAACGAATAATTATGTTAATTAGACCTTAGAAATTAGATATGCAGATGCGACGATGCATTTATTCATAGCTTTTGGATTAAGCAATCTAGATTAAGGTAGCATCTTGAATAAGGTACGCACTGGTCAGTTAAACCTTATACGTAGAATTAATAACGTCGACTACGTAGTGCGAGTAGGTAGGTACCTAATTAGTAATATTTAATTTCCGTTGAACATATTCTTCCCTAAAACAGTTTCATGATCTTAATTAAACATAATGTTAAGACACTAATCTAAGGTGTGAAACTTACTAAAAAATAAACCTTTCACCTGTTATGACGTAATTTCAAAAACATACAAAAGGACTTAAAAATACTGAAATTCAAAGCTGTAACAGTTACAGATACAATCAAACATTACTAAATTAAGTATTAGATAAGTAATTGCAATTCTTAAGATCTGGCATACAAAGCTTTGTCAACAATAAGTCTAACTTAGAAGGAATTAATTTTAATGAAAGTCTCCAGATCACGCCACTATATTACGCACTTCCTCTCATAACTTATGTAATTATAAACTTCAGTAACTTTTTATGTAACTAAGTACCAATTTCACCAATTATACTCAAAGCGATCAGCACATTTAAACTGCGTTCAATAGCTGTCAGTGTCAATATTCCACAGCAATGATAAATAAATAATAAAAAAAAACATTTATTTTGGACCAAACACTTGCACACATTTATGAAATGTGTGCAAGACCTGCCAAACTGCGTGAGAGTTTGTCGGCAGGATTAGCGCTCGTCTTAGAACATTTGTTATCAACAAACTCATTAAACATCTTAAGTAGGATGACACTGACAGCTCTTGAACGCGGTTTAGATGTGCTAATCGCGTTCAGTTCCATTGGTGAAATCCGCCCTAAATTATAATTGGTATTTCTAATAACCAGGTGTAGTTTACCTAAGTCTTACTAAGTTTTTAACGGACGTCTCATTCTCGTTCATCATTTCTGACTTTTATTTCCTGGTTTCCTAAATTATTAAGCTACGCTTTCCGCGGTCAGCTCGTGGATGGTTGACTATCTTCCGTGCTTCGGAAAATAAGTTAAGCTGTTGTTCCCGTCTGACATTCGTGGATCTTTTAAAGTCGTAACGGGTCGTCAGAAGCCCGAAAGTCTGGCGAACAGTCTTACCAAGGAGTATCGTGTTAACCAGTAACTGGGTTGTGGAGGTCAGATAGGGCGTCGCTCCATGTAAAATACTGGTATTCAACTGCATCCGGTTACGTTGGAAGCCGAGCCCTAAAATTGTTTGGAAAAGTCTGTGCAGATGATAAGTGATGATTAGATGATCATATCTTTGAAGATGCTTTAGAAACACTAACCAACAGCCTAATTTCATAACACATTTTCGTAAAAGATTACGACTAGTCTTGCTGTATTTTGACAGTTCAACAACATTCATTGCGTTATTTACATTGTTGAGCAGACTTTTTTATCGAAATTATGAAGCAATGTATTAGCGATCTGTTTCAAAATTATTCAGATTCCGATTGATTGTTACGCAATTAGGGTACGGGTCTAGCCCGTAACTGTAAGCTTTACATGTACAGGGTGGATTGTTGAACCCGGGCAGTTAGAGTAGGTACCTCACCTCAGTCGTTGTAGCTACGGGGAAACTGTTCTAGGAAACTAAACATAACTTTTTGAGAAATTTTAATCGGCATCGGCCAGAAAATGGGCGTTTCGCACAATAACTTTTTTAATGCCATTCGATCCTGTTTCTTCTAAGATTAATTAAAAACTAAAATGGACCAACTGAGGTTTGAGTACTAGAAAAGTCTGAAACCGCGAAAACCTTTTCCCATACATTTCCATATTCAAACCTCAGTTGGTCCCATAGTTTTTCTATCCCTACAATGTCCTGCCTGTACAATTTTTTCAAAATCTGTGAAAGCCGATTAAAATGTCCCAAAAAGTTATAGATACTAGTAGCTACGACGACTAATGTACCCTTACAGCCCCGTCTCAAAAATCCACCCTGTTGATAACTAGATCGGGTCCATACTCAAATCCTCTCGGCAACCACGACTTTTATCGATATCAACGTGATTACTTTACAATTACAAACAATCATCAATCATTCCTCTACAATACAGATAGCTAGTTCCACTATGAGTTATGATCCGTGCTTGATAACGTGATATCTATCAAAACAGCTGTTCCCTTGACATTAGTTATTACAAGCCAATTCGTGACCTATGCCTATGACCCAGACATTTTATACTTATGTATAAACACCAGTGAACAGGCAGAATGAGACTTAACAATATTTTGTAGCCAGCTCTTAATAAAAACTCATATTACATCCACGTAAGTTAATCCGTTATCTTGTTTGTGTTCATCGTTATCAGATAAATAATGATTTTAGGTAGGTGTTTTCTTCTTTGATGTTGATCGGCATCCGACTTATATCCTTTATTTTAGCTAAGTGGGGGGCTTTTCAAGACGTGACTGAAAAGTATTGCAAATCAGTTCAAATTTTACACGAAGCAAATGGCATCGTTCTGACTCCCCCTTCAAACGCAAAGCAGTTATATGATATACCGATACTGGAAGTTAGACCTGTAGTTTCGAGTGTCTGAAACTCTGAATATCCGTAGTTAACGACTGCGAGAAGTAGCTACCAATACAACATTCAGTTGATTACCCAGTAAAGGCTCGTACAGACTGGCGCGACACGCGACGCAAATCGCACGCGACTCAAAAGCATCGTCATCAGTGTCGCGCGACGGACGGTGCCTATTCGAAGAAGCCTTGAAGTTATAACACGGGAAACGTTATGTACATACCTAATTACGAATAATGTAACCATTGTTAGCACACAGTTTTCATTTCATTTTGATGTTCATTGCGTTATTTACGTTGTTGAATGAAACAATATGAAGCAACGGATAACCAATATCCTTCAAAATTATTCAGATTGTGATTAATAGTGTGTTACGCAATTAGGGTGCTGTTTACCAATAATCCGATAATAGCGTAACGTTCTGACACGGTGAGTTGCTGACGAAGATCGACCGGAACCTTTTAAAGTTTGTCTTGACATTAGTGGCTTAGGGTGCCGAAACAACCATGCGCATGGACAGAATGATATTGCGGGCTATCTGGCAGAATCTTGATGCTCCAATTTTTTTTTGGCATAATCTTCTTTAAACAACTTTTTTTAAGGCTGAAGCAATAAACATTTAATATAATTACTGTTTGGCCGAATGTTTATATGTCCGAATTTACAACTGCATTCATTTAAGATGGTAGAATTTTATTTGGCATAATTTATTTATTTGTTTGCTCTCATGCACATCACCCATTTTACACATATTACTGTAGGTTTTTGTACATTAACCCTGTCAGGGCACTGCTAACATAGATGTCACATACACAATAAGTTATCATAATGGAGTCTAAACTTATCAAAACAAAATACGATACATTTTAGAGAAATTAAATGTCTAGAACATGATGTCCAATAATGAAGTCTTACACAATTTAGACACACATTATCACAGATATAGTCATATTTAGTCTAATATAATATTAGAGGGTAGGCAGTCAAAATAATAATAATACGACATAGTTATTCAACATCAATTCATGGCCTTACAATACAATACTTATTACCTTTGCCAAATTGTGACAGAAACGAATCGCTGTAAAACCGACTCCACGCAGTCTTGTCAGAGTGTAATTGAAGCCCGAGTAGGCACGATTGAGCGAGGCGGCACGCGAGCTGAAGAGCAGGTGGTTTTTGGCCGCGGCTGAGGCTGGCCGACGTCGGCCGGCCAGCAAGTCAAAAGTGCGATGGTGACGGAGCCGCGCAGCAGCAGAGGCGTGACAGAAACCATGCCTGCTGCATGTTGCATGGTCGCTTGCATGATGCATGAATGGTGTATGCTTGTATGCAATTTTTGCGTGCTTTTACTTAAAAGTTCTGCTATTAAGGGTAGACCCTGATAATGCATCCTTTACATTTTAGGTTCGGGCTAAGAAGTGCGACTTTCTAGCGCAGATTAGAATCAAGCCCGGGCTTGGCCCCTAGGAACTTAGCATTTCAGGCTACGGGATGGGGTCCCGATGCCGTTTTCTTTTCACAGTTTAAAACAGAAATAGGAGTTGCTTTGTCGATTTTTACAGAAAAGCAGAAGAAAGATGAAGAAATAAAAATAAAAATAAAGATAAGAGAAACTATGGAACAAAATTACCATTATCAGGCAGGCTAGCTACCTGGTTGGTAATTTATTCCATTTAAGGGACCAGTGGCGAATTAACAACAGCCGCACTGGTCGATCGACCTGGTTGCCGTGGTCGGTCGTCGATGGGTCCTCCGTGCCTCGGAAAGCACGTTAAGCCGTTGGTCCCGGCTGTCATTCGTAGATCTTTGACAGCCGTTACAGGTCGTGAGAAGTTCTGAAAGTCTGACAACCAGTCCTACGCAGGGGTGCCTTAATACCCAGTAGTAACTGGGTAGTAAAATACTGATATTTAGCTGCATCTTGTCAGACTGGAAGTCGACCACAACATACCTGGCAAAAAGTTAGGCAGATGATAATAATGACTTCAATAATTAATAAAAAAGAACAATCCTCCGCATCGCCGTCAACTGGTAATATACCACGTTGTATGGCAATGCTTGGCCTCTGGCCAAGGTAGAAGTCAGCCCTTGTGCCATGGGAAGAGTCAACCAGCTCCAGCACCCTCATTACGTAACACATTTTCGTAAACGATTACGACTAATCTGTATGGTTTTGACAGTTCAACAACATTCATTGCGTTATTTACATTGTTGAGCAGATTTTTTTATCGAACTTATGAAGCAATGGATTAGCAATCTGTTTCAAAACGATTCAGATTCCGATTGATTGTGTATTACGCAATTAGGGTACAGGTATCTGTATTCATAGGGCAAACAAGGAATGTTGTGTGTATCCTCCAAATGATGTATGTCACTTCTCATGTCATTAAAAGCTTAGGAGATACAAATAAAACTTTAAAAAGTCTGTTTTGCTGACAAGTTATAGACGCTTGAGTGACCTGTATAACCCGACAACTCTTCCCTTTTTCTTCTTTGTAAGAGGGGTCTCAGAGTACTGAACGTACATAATTGTTAACGAAACATTTTAGTTTGTCAATAGTTTTAGTTAAGTTAGGATAACATGTTATTATTGTATTCAGTAATTAAGTAAACTGGTATTTAAGTTATTATTTCTCGCGCAGACCAGGGAAGCACGGCGCAAAAGGGAGGAGGCCTATACAAAAGAATGGGTGGCAACGGGTTAGTAATGTGAATGATGATGAAGTTGTTATTAATCTACATTTATTTTTTACTGCTGGAACACAGGCCTCCTCTCTTTTGAGAGGCAATCGAGCGTAATCCAACACGAGTAATCTATAACAATGTGGAGACAACAATACGACAATAAATGAAAACACTGGCAATACTAATAAAAAAAAATCGTTTATTTCAGACTATCTAAATGTCCATATGTTGTGAGTGTTTATCTTAAAACTATGTTAGTCATGAGGAGATCACTTATTATTATATGAAAAAATAAATAGAAATAGATATTTGAACATAAATGTAAATTTAAAATTAATTAATTAATAAAATTAAAATAAATGCATAAAAATATCTTATAAATATCAAATAATACCTAACATCGAAATTAAAAAGTGATTTTTTCAAACTAACTAAATAGAAGAAAGGGTCAACTAAGGGTTTGCCGATTTTGACTAGCTATAGTGACTAAACTATTGTAGATATTTGATTGAATTTTCGTATGCAGACTGGTGACGTCATTAGATATAATTCGTTTTTTTTTTGTTTTTGTTTTTCTTTAATTAGAGTTTTCATGACTGCTATGCGTATGACAGTCCCATCATACCCTAAATATACTTGGCTACGTTGGTATTACATTAGGGCCATGAACCTGAACAGACCTTTCGCATATTCACCATTTGGCTGAGACAGAATTTTATGGAACGTGCCCATATCAAGTATATTGGTATTTTTGCTGTATCGTCGTCTCCACCAATAAAATTATAACTGAGTTTTTTTGGCCGTTTGTCTGTTTGCCTGGATGTATGTTCCAGATTGGCGCAAAAACGGCTGAACGGATTTGTATGAAATTTGGCACACAGACAGTTTATAACCTGGATAATCACATAGAGTACTTTTGATCCCGGTAGTACATTACGTACCAACGAAGCCGCGAGAACAAGCTAGTTTTGAATAAACTATAAACTAAATTAAACATACATGTATTTTAACGATGACCTTATCTTTTAACGCTTTAAACCATAAAAATATACGAAAACGCAAGACACAAAATCATTACCATAGCAATCTTCCTCACGACGGCCTCCACTCCATATAGCAACAACTTTGACACCTCGGATTCGCAAAAAGTCTTGATCGGAATAACCGGAACTGTTTCCGTAAACACGGACTTGCTATACATAATGAATGCATGAGCCACGGAGTCTGAAGCTGACCTAGACCTACAGAGTGCAGGCCCGGGGGAAAGACGTGATCATACATTTATACATATACAGGACGATCTATTTAGTTTTATAGATTAACTAACTGTTTAGTTGGCCGCGAATTCGTCTGCGATCCAGGATAGAAGTAGCATATGTCCATACCCAGGTCTTGGTCTATGTGTGCCTAATTTCATCCAAATCCGTTCAGCCGTTTGGTGTGAACGCGTAACACAGTCAGAGTCAAATCATTTAATTTAAATAAGCACTGGCACTTTTGAATGTCAACATTTACAAAACAAATAAACAAACATATTGAGACCCATGCCCAGCAGTGGACGTATTTTGGCCGAAAATATGAAAATAAATAAATTATTCACAATGCCACTCGGGTTTTCAACGAAGAGTAAGCTGTTTAGTGCATTTACCAGATTTTCTGGATATTTTAGTAGACATAACCATGGAAAACCAAATACTTACAATTCCATTTCAAATTTATAAGTTTGTTCAGTATTCCACGACACTGGAGGAAAAATAATATCTAAATCGAAATTGCCAATACTTGCAAGTTATACATCGAAAAGAGACATGCTTAGATGGTTTTGGTTATGTTGAGAGGATGAATGAAAGGCGACTAACGAAAGCTGTCAACAACGGGAGAGGACGCCCTAGAAGGACATAAATAGAGACCTTAATGTTGATGTTCTTCAGAAAGGTCAAGTGCGTAGTCCGAACGAAGCAAAACGAGTGTATAGAAGAATCGTAGCAGGTGCCGTCCTGTATGTACGCGTAGTTTCTGTCTACCCCCGTGGAATAAGGTGTAAGTTTATCTGTGTTATCTAAGTGACTTAATGATCACTTCTTTGCTTCTGAAAGGCACAAAAACTTTTTTTAAATATAGATTGAAGTAACGCTTAGGTATTCATTGATTAAGCCATTTGCATTACATTAAACGATCCTTGATTAATAAATCAGACAGTTAAATCATTGTCAATCAAACGGTCACTAATTGTAATCATTTTATCAATCTATCAATCAAAGCAAGCCATTCTGAAAGTATGTACTTATGGTATAATGTAATTATACTAATTATTTAAGTAGGTATGCATAATAAAATATTATAATTTGAGTTTATCTTTTAGGTAAATGAATCATTGCATGCCGTGGTGTCAAAGTCAACTGTCTAATTAATTTTATATTTTATTGTTGTTGGTTGAATGAGAATTCCACAAATCAATTCAAGAGGGGTTCGTGACTAACGTAATAAAAGCTTCACGGCAAGCAACGCTAGCCGAGGTGGATCCGAGGATAGGTAACCATTATTACATATCGAGACCCCTCCGTGCCTCGGATAGTACGTTAAGCCGTTGGTCCCGGCTGTCATTCGTGGATCTTTGACGGACGCTAATAATCAGAAGCCTAAAAGTTGATACCTAGTCTTACCAACGGGTGTCGTGTTACCCAGTAACTGGGTGAAGTCAGATAGACAGTCGCTCCATGTAAAATATTGGTTTCATAATTGAGAAAAGACTAGGCAGATTTGTTGTTGGTTAAAACATAAAAAGATAATCATATTTTAAAAACTAGATGAGTTCCATTTTTCCTACTCTGAGAAGAAAGACTGATACAAACTCGGAGGTCACAGTCTCTTCAAAGTCCAGACATTATCTTGGTCAGATCATGAGAAGACCTACATGGTCGGGTGTCTGAAATGGTCTTTTGAGGAAAGAAGCACACAGATTGAGTGGACTTGTCCAGTCAGTGCACGCATTTGTAAGTAATCATGCAGCTCAACTCAGTACTTAAGAATCTCAACGATTCGACGAACAATACCAAAGGAAAGACATGGAAAATGGAAAGGAATGAGAATGAATGTAAGTGATACGACTTACGTATACGCATTTCTTTGAATGAATTTAATTGATTCATTGAAAAAGTATTTATGACGCACGCCAATCCAATTGCCACCCAATACGATCGCTACTCGTACATTTGGGAAAATCCCTTGCTATGTGTAACGGTATTTTTAAATTTTGACTGAAATGATGGCTTCATTTCAGCCGAAAGACGTCCACTACTGAAAAGATACCTATTACTAAAATAGGATTCAGAAATGAAGATGTTATGCAGCCCCTGAAAACAGCAAAGTTATAAAACTTTCCACAATAAGGGTGCATCAAAGATACGGTGATTCTATGCAAGTGTCAACTGGAAATAAACTGCATTACTAAATTTTTATATAGGTACACGTGGCTTTTAATGTGGATGAATGCGGATGGCTGTAAGACTAGGGGATGATATGGATGAAAGGAGTGACTACCGAGATGAAAGATGAGTTCCCACTGCTGGGACAGAGGCCTCCTCTCTGCGAGAGGGAGTAGGCTGTTATTCACGACGCGGGTCCAGGGTTGGTTGGTAGATGTCACATGTCTTAGAATTTTTTTTTCTAGGACATGACATCACAATTTTTTTCCTTCAACTTTTCTAGAGCAGTCTCGGTTCGACAAGTTACTACTGGACCATCACTGCTCCGACAATTAAAAGTGAAACGTGGAAGAGAAATCCATGTTACGCCGACTACAAATATATTGGTATAACGGCAGGCGATTATTGATGATGTAGCCATATTCAAAAAGTCAAAATGAAACCATGAAATATACTTTTCAATGTCAACAGGAACATTAAATCCATTCTATTAGCCCCTTCCAAAAGACAGTAGGTTCCAAATAGAGAAAAATGGGCAAAACTCCATACTTTACTTAATCTTATAAAAATAGGCCAATTCTCTAAGTGACTCTCTCTAGGTGACTAATCTAAAGTTTATCATCTACGTCAAACCGAAATAAACCAAAACGGATATTCAATAAAAAAAAACAATTAATGTTCTCTGCCCATGATATTCAGAACTAGATCAATAAATATATCTCACACAAGGCCGAGAATCAAACATGACACATGACTGTACGCCCAAATCAGATTGTATAAATTCCTTATTGATCATTATTTTCGTAATAAAACGTTTTATATTAGTTACTGACTTAATTGACTTACAAACATCCTGTAAACACTATCGCTTAGCGGTAAGCGATACATCGACAAAATTTTATTCACATTTCCCAAACTGATAACGAACCTTAACACAACTGAATAAAGTTTAATTTCGGTATCCTTTCGTTTGGTAATTGAAAATGTATGTTGGTAATTCACCACAGTGCCATTTCTGATGGTCACAGGCCACAGCGGAAGGAAATAAGGTCACGATGTTAGTATCGTCATGTTTTTGTGTGGCATGGTGTAGTTCGCCGGGCAATGTCAGCATTCGTTATTGTGACATTGGAGAAGTGAGATCATGGGTAAGGAATACTAATATGGATAATTATTTAATGACTAATTATGGAGAATAACTAAAAGAAAAACGGTTTCTTTTGTGTCTTTAATCGCCCACGCACCTGCACACGTGGTCATTATAAAATGATGTCAAGTTGATAGGCAGAAGCATCATCCTCCTTGCAAAACCAAAACATTTTTTTTTCTCAGCACAATATTACAAAAAATACATGTATCAGAGTTAGACAACTCTTTGATATTATGAGAGACTGGTGTTTAAACTAAGATCTAGACTAGTATTTGAGGGCACCAGGTCTCCGTCCTTTTACAAAGGTAAACATGTAATTTTTATATGTACTTGTACACTGGCAACCTAAAACATTTATAAAAACACCAATTACCAGTCAAACCAAAGAGTATCATCTTACCCAGTAACTAGGTAGCGAAGGTCAGATCTTGAGTCGCTTCATGTAAAGTACTGGTGTTCAGCGGCTCCCTGTTAGACTGGAAGCAGACCCCAACACAGAAAAAATGGAGGGCTGTGCGTTTATTGCGCTAGTAGAAGGTGTACATCCAAAACGCAATAACATAACATCACGCCTGTAATCCTAGAAGGGTTAGGCAGATGTGCCTTGGTGCCTGTGTGGTGGTGGGTGGTGAGGTGGTGATGGTGGATATAGGTCCGCTGACGAGGAAGCGACTAGCTGCCAAACGATTTTCTCGCTCACTAGCTGCCAAACGATTTTCTCGCTCAAGAAACGCACATACACTAAGGGCTTGTGGCTAAGTTATAACAGCAGCAGGTAGACCGATCAATTTAAGCCACGCTTGACGCGGTTGGTCCGTGGATGGGTGACCATCTCCACATACCAAGACCCCTCCGTGCCTCGGAAAGGACGTGGTCCCCGCTGTCATTCGTGCATCTTTGACAGTCGTAACGGGTCTTCAGAAGCCCGAGACCTGTCTGAACACCAGTCTTACCAAGGGGTACCGATCGTGTTACCCAGTAACTGAGTTGTGGAGGTCAGGTAGGCAGTCGCTCCATGTAAAATACTGGTACTCAGCTGCATCCGGTTAGACTGGAAGCTGACCTCAACATAGTCGGGAAAGGGCTAAGCTAGGAATATAAAAAAAGGATCATCAGCTGCTGAAGCAACGAACTTAAAGTGGAACGCTGACCGTTCACACCGTCCCAGCGAGTACTCGTTTGTTCCAGCGACATGAGAGTTCCCGCTCAGTGACGCAGAATACTCACAGGGACACTCCCGAGACTCACGCTCCGTAAATACGCATACCAGCTAGTAATCGTGCTCGACAACTCGTGTGTAGTTGTTAGCTCTGCTGGCTTTAAGTTTGGATGTCACCGTTTGCTTTAGCAGTCGTTGGGAGGTCTATGTTCAGCTGCAGTGGATCATTTAAGACTGGTAGTTTTAAGGTCGTTCACATAGGTCATAGATACGTCTAGAATTTAAGCGGAACGTGTCCGGAATCTTAATGGTTGTTTGCGGAAAATTGATAAGGAAAGTCAGTCAGAATACATTTGCAAAAAATTGGGGTGTTAAATTAATGGTTTAGGTAAAAAATTTATATTTTGATGTAAACTTGTTATATTTATGTTTGTACTTACGTAGGTATTTTTATTTAATTGTAGTTTAGTTTGATTTGTTAAATTCATTATGTACATATTTCATCATGTATAATATAATAATAGTTGATAGCTACTACTATTGAATTAGGTCGAAGATCTGTAAAGATGGTTGTAAGAAATAAATAAACGCATAAATAATAGTTAAAAAAAGAAGGTTTTATTTTAAACTTTGAAGTAAACAGGAACTCTCGGAAATTGTGTCTGCTATTTAGCATACTTCACAACCCTGAAACGCCATACTATCAGCGAGAACGCTTATTCTACGCCCCACGTCCTTTTGATGCGCCTTGCAGGTTAGAAATATCCTCAAATCCCCTCCCCACTCAACCGACTTCTACTCCCTGTTCGCTGAGCACGCGGCGCGGTTGTGAAACTCATTTTTGCCTGACAGTAAGGACTGCCATACTGTTGCAGTATTTAAAAAAAGAGGTTGAAGGGTGTGGAGACGTGAAAGAACACTATCTTTCCACTTTGTTTTCAATTGCATAAGATTTATAATTTAAATTACATTGTGAAACGGCGTAAATATTCAAAATTTATTGGGTAATGGTTACGCGTTTGAGCCGTTTGGGGTTGAAACACTAGAGCAGCGGTTCTCAAACTTTTTTGGTCACGGAACCCTTTTGACAAGCAAAATACTTGACGGAACCCTACAATAAAACAACAGTTTTTAAAAGTGTGTTCTTTATTATGTAAGCATAATAAAAGTACAATGTAACAGTTACTAATTATTACTTACTTTACCACATGGCAAGTACAATAATAGAAGATATTAAAAATGAAAAAATCTTAACTAATGGGAGGTATGAAACGGTTTTTTATTTTTCATCAATTGGTTGATATCAGGTTTGATAGAAGACATTTGAAGTCTCATATCAGGTTCGGCGTCCAGTCTATTGCGAAATTTTGTTTTCGTGGCTGCATAGGTTGAGAATCCTGTTCCGCACAAATATGTTGTTGGGAACGGGAGAAGAATATTCAGAGCCATTCTGCCAAGCATTGGATATTCATCACGGATTCTGCACCAAAAATCGTTGAGAGGCGTCGTTTTGAACAGTGACTCCATACTTGAGTCTGATGACATTTCTAAAAGAGATTCATATATCTCGTTTGACATACTTTCGGGCTTTTGCAAGTTGGGTAAAAAGGATTATGAATCCATGAATTCAGCTTCATTTTTGTATTCTGTTCTTCGGGAAAATACTTTTCAAAAGATGCGCGCATCGAAGTGAGATATTGGACCAATTCTTCAAACACATCATCTTGAAACATTTCTGAGTCTTTATCGCTAACAAACTCACTGAGTGACGTAAAGCTTTCTATCTCTTTCTTACCAACGCAAATGATCCAAAAATCTATCTATCTTTTCTTTTGAAGGCAGTTATTTTGTTATAGGCCTGGAACACTGTTGTCTGTTTACCTTGCAATGATTAATTCAATTCGTTCTGTTTTTGAAAGATATCTGCCATAAAAGACAATCGGAACAACCAAGTTTTATCATACAAACGGTCTTTCAAATTAAAAGAAACTGTATCTGCTGAAAAAAACATTTGTAACTCGGCTCTAAGTTCAAATAGCCTTGTTAAAGTTTTACCCCGAGACAGCCATCGCACTTCTATATGGAGCAGCAGTGTTTTATGTTTGCTGCCATAATCTTAACACAATAATGAGAACAATCGGTATTGTAGTGGTCGTGATTTGATAAAATTAATTATTTTTACCGCTTCATCCATAACTAATTTTAGATTTTACGGCATTTGCTTCATCGCAAGTGCTTGTCTATGCAGAATACAATGGCTGGAACTACAATTAGGCGCTTTACTTTTTATTCGTGATACTGCTCCTGCTGTTTTACCTGTCATCGCCTTGGCCCCATCTGTACAAATGTCAATGCAATCGTTCCAACTAAGATTATTTTCTTTAAAAATATGTTTATTTTATTAAAAATTTCTTCCCCGGTAGTGTTTGTGGGCAGCGGTGAACACATAAGCATGTATTCTTCAGAAGAACGTTCATATGGATATCTCACAATAACCAGCAAGATAGCCAGACCAGTGACATCAGTTGACTCATCCATTTGCAAGGCGAATCGTGTTTTTTGTAGACATGCAACTAGTTCTCGTTTGACGTAGCTTGCCAGATCATGGATTCGCCGTGAAACAGTATCGTTTGATAGCGGTACAGTAGAAAGATGGTTTGGAGGTTTTTCATCGAGCATCCATTTTGTTATGTCTAACACACATGGCTTTATTAAATTCTCAGCGATAGTGTGCGCTATAATATGATGCATCCGTGACCTTTTCATTGATAGTTTGTGTTACATGCATCATATTTTTTTGACTTTCCAATGACTGTTCTTTTTTACTTACAAAAAATTATTTATTCTTGTCTTTAGACTCGAGGTGTACAGTTTCTAAATGTCTGCGCAATTTGGCAGGTGCCATGGAACAATTAGGAAGCAGTTTACTACATAACATGCAGAGTGGTGGGCCGTTGGAATCAACAAATCCGAAACTGATATATGATTCATCATACTTCCTTTTTTTCGTCTTTGAAACAGTGGATCTTGACGTCGTGGCATCATCGTCTGGATCGGTAATTGCTGTATTCTCCGCGCGTACTCCTTTTGAACATTCAGCGTCATTAGAAGATGTTGTTGCAACACGTTTAACGCCTTTAAGCCAACGTTCCATTCTTCTTTATTAGTAATGTTGCACGTCAGGATGGTGGGGTCAAAATAATGCACAATCGTTACTGCGTTTATGAGACAAAGTTTAGTCCAAAGAAAGTTTAGCCAGCTTGTAAGTAGGTAGGTAGGAACTTATCGCTCTGAACGCTAATCGTCAACTCACTGACGAGGCGCGTTTTTTTTTTGGGAATGGCATCTCGCAGGTCAACCTATGAGGTTGTCGTCTGCTTAAACGGACTTACCTGTGGTTGCCCTAAAAAATTAAGGCTTCCAGCCAGGACTTAAACTTATGTACTAACTTAAAAACTAAGCGACTACACGCTAAGGGCACCCCCTGTGGGGTACGAACCTCGGCTTAGGGCGTCGTTGGAAGAGGGCAGCAAGGGACTAGCTGGATCAAGATTTGACTGATTTAGGGACGAATTTAAAGCTACAGGCTCAGCGGCGCGGGCTGGCTCGAGCAAGGGTCGGGAGGGTTGTGGAATTGGACGTCGCGTCGGGCCTCGGCGGCGAGGGCGGTAGGACGGCGATCGGGTTTTGACGAGGCGCGACGCGTGATCGCCGCTTTTATACTTAGTCCTAGACTCGAACTCGAACATTCTTAAAAATACTCGAGTCGGCGCCTTTGATAAACAAAAAGCGGAAATAAAAATAGAAATACAAAAAATGCGTTGTAAACTCGACTTTATGGTTTTGAAAATAGAGCCGAAAGTCGCTTGTTCACAACTATCGCGTCTAATTCAGAGGCGGCTTTTATCAAAGGGACTGCGCGCTCAAAAGTATACGCGCGGCGGGCGGAGTCAAAACGTTCGACCAGTGACCAGAGAGAGGTGTTTTGTTTTTTTTTTTTCTAAATTCTTGTGGAACCCCTACAGGGGTATCGCGGAACCCTAGGGTTCCGCGGAACACACTTAGAGTACACTTAGAGTACCGCTGCACTAGAGCTATTGGGTCCGAGTTGCAAGTTGTGGCGATTGGTTTTTCCAGATTCGGGATTGGTTTTGCGGTTGGTCGACTAGTCACGTAACCATAAGGCTTGTCAATTTTTTGCCAAAGAATTAGCATCGCTATACAACGTGGCAGTGCTGCCAGCCTTTTGGGTCCTTTTCCTGTTGACAGAGATGTGGACGAATTTTTTGATCTATGATTCATAACCTTCTTTTTTAAAATTCATGTTCATAATATTTATTATTTTAAGGCAACGAATAAATAATACATTGTAGTTATTTTTTATAATTTTAATAATATTTTTCACGGTTGGCGCAGTGGTTGAGCGATCGGCTGCTGCGCTGCGTGTCGCGGGTTCGATTCCGGCACGGAACAAATATTTGTATGACCTACAAATAGTTGTTCCGGGTCTGGGTGTCTTGTGTATGTGAGTTTTCGTGTTTGTGAACGCACCCACGATACAGGAGTAATTCCTAGTGGGGCAACGTTTAAAAAAAGTTATGTAATCATATTCTCATATGAAACTCTCTATACTCTGTCATGTTTAGAGAGTTGAGTTTATAAGTATTTTAACTAGTTTTTTTCCCTTCTATTCTTCTATCTACTCTCCCACTGCAGGTATGCTGAAAGACACTTCTTAAGAAAGAAGCATCAGCTTTGTACGTATTTTCCGTACCTTTCATCTTGTCTGTTTATATGTCTGTACGTTAATGGTTAAATTCATTCATCAAACTCATGACTTTGTGTAAATGATATAAAAGTGTGTCGCGAGAATTCCTGACATGTCATTGCCTGTGTCAAGACTTGTTCTTGCGTCTTTAACACGCGGCCATAGGCCTCTCCACAAGCACGGAATCGCCACGCGCGCCGGCAGCATCTTCAGACGGCAGTACTAAAGACAATAGTGGCACCGAAAGTGTGTTGAGCGCACAGCTTCTTTTACGGACCACCATTCAAAGTCTTCAGTTTTATACGTCACTATCTTCTGCCCGCGACTTTGTCCGCGTGAAATTCCCCCGACCCTTCGCGTCGCATCGCATCACCAGCCCGCGCTATCACTTCGTTTTCGCTGAGCGTTTCACTCGTTTCGTTCTTGCTTCGTTTTTGCTCGGCTCCACATCAAAGCACAGATAATACACTATACATCAAAGTCAACCACATAAAAGTCACTTTTGAACGTTAGCAACAAGGTTCATAGCATGAAGTTTATTAGTATATTATCATAAGCAAAAAGGTTTTTTCAAATCTGACCGGTTGTTTCAGAGATTAACCCCTACATACAAACTTACAAAGAAACAAAGGAGATGTTCCAAAATGTATGGAGCCTGGGCCAGGTCCATATACACTCCCCCCCGGTGGGTTCCCGCATTGACGACGCAGGGGGGCTCAGTAGCCGTAGTTTGGAGCCCCACGGTGAAGCTAAAAGAAACTGAGGAGGGGCCGTTCGTTAAGGCTTTTGCCTATAAGCCGACGACGTAGCGGCCAAGGTTGCGGTGCCGTTGGGCGACATCGCAACTGAAGCCGCAGCTGGAGAGGAGTGCCGGTATTGCGATGCGCCGCTCTCCCTACGTTCTGCGGCCTTAACGGGGTCGCCCCGTTTGATGGCGGACGCAGTGGGGCCGCAGGGGAAGAGGAGTGTCGGTATGTCGTTGGCCGTTCTCCCTATCCTCTGCGGCCGAAAAATGGCAGGCGACGGGGCCATTCACCAGACTCATCGCAAGGCAAGTGGTTGGTCGTAGACGGAGGGCCGACAAAGCCCTCTTCCAGCCCCTCTAAATGGGTCCAGGGATTGCGGACTCGGAGTCGCCCACCGCCCCCATACATCAGGACCCGAGGTGGCGGCGCGTAGTGTTCCACGCGCGCCCCTCTTAGAAGTTGCGGGGGAGTGAAACAACTCACCCCCAGTCAAGGTTGCGGAAGAATCTTATGTTCCCGCGACCCCAACGTAGGTGTAAGATGGAACACCGGGGTGGTTTTTAGTCAGTAAGAGTCTGACAGACCCCATCCATGAGGATTTTCCACCCCGGAACAAAAAAATAAATAAATAGGTCCATAGACACGAAATTTAAAATTAGGGAAATACAGTTGTCAACTGTCCAATTATTTTAAAACGGCTTTATTAGCTGGTAAAACACAAGAAATTACACTTGAAATTTCCACATAACAAAAACTCGTCAGGGCGGTAAGCTGTCATTTTTATTGATTAATTACGTTTTACACGACGAAACTGACTGACGTGACACTGTTGAGACAGTTGACAGTTCTCTCTCTATGTTCAATGATCGATCTATGGTTTACTGTCATTGTTTTAGAGCGCAGAGTAACTAAATCAGCCATGTTGCCTTGTTGAAAGTCAATAAAAATAATTGATAAATATCAACTAACTACCACGGCAGTACACATTTAAATTAATTATGTGTATTTTTTACGAATGAGGGTTTTCGAAACTTTTTCTGCCACTAGGCGGCATTTCGTAGGCGTCAGGTCCAAACAGCTGTCAAATAGCACAGAGTCGTAGGTACTGAACATAAATTATTGAAATTCTATTGTATTTGGAAGTGTTATTGATTTTATTATGGATTATTTTTCGTAGGAGTAAATTTATCCCTGCGAATGGCTACAAGCCACTGTTTTAATCGGGTTTTATCTCTCGTAGGGAACTTATGTCCTCCTGTTTTATTTGCACACATAGGCACTGCACAACACTGTGGCATTTTAAACAACGATATTCCGAAAGGAATGATTTTAAGAATAAATAAACCAAAAAATATATAGAAAATTACAATTCGCTTATGTATTTTGACAGTCCATTGGACCTGCCGCTACAGTCCTGCCATCTATCGGAGATCATTTCAGAAAACCCTCATTCTATCGATTTTTCTCTTATTTGAGGCAGTGGACATAGAGCTGGCCCATTTTTATACATCTCCATATACCTTGTCATAATATCTAATATAGAAGTATAGATTTGTCATAGTGGAAGTAAATGATGACACGCTTGGTGTTTAAGTAATGTGTTGACAATGTCGTCTCTAGCGGCGGCTGCCGAGGCGTCTCCAATCGCACTCCATTTTGCACTGCATGGCTACTATCTACTAGGTATTACTTAACTTTTCTTCGACGAATGACATTGACTCAACAGTAACAACCCATGTTTGACAAGCCTCTTACAACTAAAGTCAGAGTGCATCATTTTCTAAGTAATTGTCGAGTGATTCCTACGCTTTTAACCGTCCCGTTGGACGGGACGGTTAAAAGCGGCGAAGGTAAGTAGGTAGTAGGAATCACTCGACAATTACTTAGAAAATGATGCACTCTGACTTTAGTTGTTAGAGGCTTGTCAGCCAGTGCAACAGCTGACCGAGGAGTCCTGGGTTCGATTCCCAGGTCGGGCATAGTTTTATTGGGTTTTTACGTTGGGAATTTCTCAGTAACTACTCCGAGTTTGGAAGTTGGCGGTGTGTCCTGCGCCTGATCTTTCTCCGGTCGGGTCGGATTGCCGTCCCATCGGACATGAGATTAAAGGAACAGTGAGTCTGTGAGTGCACCTGTGTCTGCGCACACACTGGTACACTCTAATATATCCTGCGAACCTGGGTAACATCCTTTGAGATTGGCAACCGTGACGGTGACCGAGCTCGGCCGGGAGGATTATTACTTATCTTCGACTTATGACATTTCTATACGCTTTTAAATTAGCTCTTTCACCTAAAAAAACCCAAACATGTTTGTTAGCCTAAAACCACAAAAATGAGAGTGCATCATTTTCTCAGTAATTATTGGGTATTTCCAAGTTCCCGTGCACCTGTAAATTTGTGTTACCTGGGGTCATTGAGTCAGGCTCGTACGTGACTTCTCCAATGTTTACTTAAAATCTGTTTCTTGAGTATTTAGAAGTTTTTATTCTCGTCTGGGGAAATACTGTTACCAATCTACCTTTGTTATCTCTACAGTGAAGCAACAATAACGGTTTGAAATGCAGCATTTTTAGCACTTAACGACGGATTCGTAAACCAGGTTCCAGGCGAAAGCTTACTGAAGAACAGTCTTGCAACATCATCTGCCTCTCCTTTTCCCAACTCTGTAGGGGTTGGCTTCCTGTCTAACCGGATGCAGCTGCAATTCAGGCCTTTATATGGAGCGACTGCCTGTCTGACCTTCACTACTGAGCACACCCCTTGCCCCTTGGTAAGACTGGTTGTCAGACTTTCGGACTTCAGACCCATACCGACTGTCATAGATCCACGAATGATAGCAGGGACTACTGAGGCGTGCTTTCCGAGGCACGAAGGGGTTTCGGTGTGTAAAGATGGTCACCCATCCACGAAGCGACTGCGGCAAGCGTAGCTTAACCTGATCGTAGCCACGAACCCCTTGAAACTATGGGCACAGTCATCATTTAAAGCTCTGGCAAAACAGAAGCGTCTTCCGCGCAGGATGCGGGATGAGACTCACTCGTACTGACTGTATCAACTAGCTTGGACGGAGGTGTGAAAACTTCCGCAAATAGTAGCGTGATTTCCTAATCTTTGAAACAATCGGCGCACGCAGTCGCGTCCCGCGTCCCGGATTCACGTCAGTATAGCCAGAGCTTTATCATCATTCAGCCAGAAGACATCTACTGGACTTACGCCTTCCCTAAGCATCGCCAAATCAACAGTGCTTCTCACATCCAGTGGATTATCGCGATCTTCACCTTCAACCCCCTACTAGAAAGGAATTGTTATCTTCGCCACGAGAGGAGGCTGAGTGTTTATCACTTGTCAAAATGATCTTCAATTAAAGTGGCCGTCTCGCTGCGAAGTTTTTAACAGAGAACTCCATTGACAACTGAATGAAAGTAACTAATATGTACCGCCATTGCAAGCGGAAATAATTTGACAGTTATTTTCCCCATGTATTTGAAAGTGTTTGACATCCCTGCCTATGTCATCCATCAGGTGCCGGGATCCCCGGCGGCGAGAGAGGTCGACGGGGGACAGGGGGGCGACCTGATGTGTCACTCACGATACTTTCAATGCCAAAATATAATAGGGTCAAGATCTCATGTGTGTACTTATGTCAGTAATGTAAAGGATTTCGGTGTGGTATGGGGAGTAGGTGGAAGCGGGATAAGAATTTGTGACTTTGTTAGGGTCTTGTACTGGGCGATGGGATGGTATCACGATGACCACCCTTCTTGTACGCTGAAAACAATTGAATATGATCAAAATGTTATTTTGTCTTCATTAACATTTTATTAAGATTAATGGGTGAATTCCATTGCCATTTGCACAGATCCAGAAAATAAATAGATGAGGTATCAGACATTATGTATGGAGATCTTATCTCAGCGTTAGTTATTTTGTACTGCTGACTGAGAATGCCTCGCACTAGGACTAGGATGCCTCGGATGCACTAGGATGCCTCGTTTGGTTAAATAGGGAAATACCTCATCTTTGTACCTCGAAAAATACGTACAGTTACTAATTCTAATGGGAAAACCCTACGTGGCTTTTAAATAAGGCATTACCCTTCTTTTAAAGCGACATAGGTTTTAGTTTGTTTTTGTTTAAACAAGTATTGTATGGCAGTCAATATTAGTTAAGCTAAATAAAAAATACTGTTTTATTTTTATATCTCAATTTATTCTTCCCGCTACCGCTCATGACTTAAAATCAACAAATTAATGAAAGGCTTAAAGTTTTCGCTCGCACTGGTCGCCGTAGGTGAGCAAGTGTATGTGCCATAGGCTATTCGTATGCTTAGCTTTATTATTTAATAGCCAGCTAAAAGTCACCCGGTGACTGAAGGATTTCAACAATTAATAAAATGGCAATTGACATTTTAGCATATATTTTTATTTGCTTCATTGAATTGAGATAATTTTGGAACCGTCAACTTGTGTTTTTAAGATTACTAGCATTGTGGTTAACGTATTACTAAGATTGTGGTTAACGTGTTACTGGCATTGTGGTTAACGTATTACCGTGATTGGGGTTAACGTATTACTAAGATTGTGGTTAACGTATTACTAGCATTGTGGTTAACGTGTTAGTAGCATTGTGGTTAACGTATTACTAGCATTGTGGTTAACGTATTACTAGCATTGTGGTTAACGTATTACTAAGATTGTGATTAACATATTACTAAGATTGTGGCTAACGTGTTACTAGCATTGTGGTTAACGTATTACTAACATTGTGGTTAACGTATTACTAAGATTGTGATTAACGTATTACTAAGATTGTGCCTAACGTGTTACTAGCATTGTGGTTAACGTATTACTAAGATTGTGGTTGACGTTTTACTAGTTGACTTGGTATCCCCTCCAGCACGCGCAGCATGACCACCATCGAAACCAGCTTTGTCGACGGAAGAATAGTCAAATAGCATTTTGCCTATTCTATCTGCCATTTTGTCTATTCTTGTGCAGGTAATACACGCTGAGTAGTAGCTGATATCCATACTAATAGTGCATGAACTGCAAGACCTCTTGCTCTCCAGTATATGCGCCATGTTTTGCAAATTCTAAACGAAAGTTGACACCATATTTTTTGCATATGTTTGGTGGGTTGCTTACTGATGGCTGTAATTAATATGTTTTTCTACTAGAGGGGAAAACGGGTATTTTAAAATGCGTAACGATGTTTTTCATTCTTACATTTGATCAGCTCCTCGTGGACACGCCCAAACGAAGATACGATATTTCTACATGAATAAATGGGACAGTTCGTCATTAACCGCCTCTGGTTGTAATTCATTTCGTCTAAGAGACGTAGGAGAATTTTAGAACAAAATAAAGATTCAAAAAACACCAACTTACAACATTTTTTTGTTCATTTTCCTAGTTTATTTGTATACACCTACATCCTCATAAAACAATACAAAACGTAAGCTCCTTCAGTAAACATCAAGTTGTCTCCTCAAGGTCTACCGCAAATCTTTTTTATATTCTTTGCTCGTACAGATTTTTTGTTAGTTCTATTATGTAATTGATAGGAAACTAAACTATTAATAGCGGTATCTTGTCATGTATCAGCTGTTTTTGTATCCAAACCAATAAAATCATAATTGGTTAGGCCTTGGCGTAATTAATTCAAAGTAGGTGGAATTTTTACAAATCTTAAACAATATCATAAACATCTTTTGTGTCTAAGGAAATGTAGATTAGCATTTCCATATATAACTATTTTTATACGATTATTTAGATAATATTCAATCAAACTCAATTTAATTCAATAAATATGTAATGTACAAATATATACAAAAAAATGAGGGATAGAGCTCATGAGTACCAAAAATAAGTCCGCATCGCTGTCAACGGGACAAGTACCCAAAAGGCTGGCAGCATTGCCACGTCATTTAGATAATTGTATAAAAATAGTTCATGTTTGACAATACTGATGTCGGTGACGGAAAAACATGTCCAGGAAATCCTGAGACATGTAAGTCTTTATTTTAATAGACAAACTATTTACGCAACGACTAAATTAAATGACTAACCAAATAAGGCGTCGAAGTACTAGTCAGCAACACTATCATCCGGAAACCTGCCCAGAATACCGGCAGCATTGCCACGAGATCAAAACATTGGGAATCGTTCAGTAGTCTGTCAATTTGTGGCTCACCTCCTCTTGTATGGCTTGAATGGGAATTGAAGGTGAAATGCCAAGCCCTGTTTACCCCATCAGGAAAAAAGACTTTATTGTTTTGACTAAGTCTGGTCAATTTTATTATTTGTAACTACTATAATAATTCCAAAAATAACATTGCAAATTTTATCCTTCCTTAGTTGCGGAAAAACTCGTTTATTTTTTTCTCGAAATCGATTGACATACATACAGTGTGGTCGCGTGACCTCCGCCTAAAAGTGAACCGCTTTATGCCATGTGTAATTCATTGTAAATACTATGACCTCTGATTTATGCATGTGGGAATCGAGGAAATCTTTTTTTAGTCTTAATTTTTAAGACTAGATAAAGATTTTAAATTATGTATAGCTATGATATATGATGTAGGAACTGGAAGTAGTTTCCAAACCAGTAGGCGGTCCACAAGATGGTTAGTGGTCATCGACATGCGTTGCCATCCCAGAGTCATCACTGATGCCTTGCTATCCCAGAGACATCGCAGATGCGTTGCCATCCCAGAGTCATCATAGATGCGTTGCTATCCCAGAGACATCGCAGATGCGTTGCCATCCCAGAGTCATCACAGATGCGCTGCTATCCCAGAGTCATCGCAGATGCGTTGCTATCTCAGAGACATCGCAGAAGCGTTGCCATCCCAGAGTCATTGCAGATGCGTTGCTATCCCAGAGACATCGCAGATGCGTTGCCATCCCATTGTCATCGCAGATGCGTTGCTATCTCAGAGACATCGCAGATGCGTTCCCTTCCCAGAGTCATCGCAGATGCGTTGCTATCCCAGAGACATCGCAGATGCGTTGCTTTCCCCGAGGAATCGTGGATGCATTGCAATTCCAGAGACATTTCAGATGCGTTAGCATGCCTGAGATATCACAGTTGCGTTGCCATCCCAAAGACAAAGCAGATGTGTGGCGATCCCATAAAAATATTATACACAAACACGTCACACGCTAATAAATTAATATTTTCTAGCATAATTATCAGTAAATATAGTAGTATATTTTCTAGTATTGTAGTTATTATTGAGACTTTTACAGAATATCGAACGTTATGGTTACCTGCATGTATTTACGTTGTACGCTTTCATGGCTTTTGTGGCCAAAACTCAAACACTTATTTTCTCCCCCCACTGTGCTCCTAATAAGCCCGTCCGTTGTCACCATTTCCCAAAATACTTTTTCAATACAAGAACAACTCTGCGATCCGCGTACGCACGACCGGCTACTATTAATAGATATGCTTTAATAGTCCACGTGTCCTGACCTGCCTAAACCGCAACTAAAAACTTAATATATTTATAGCACTACTATAAATATATTAAGTTTTTAGTTGCGTATTCTGACTAATTTAATATATCTTCTTAAGGTTGGTCATGGCCGATGTAAAATATATCTTCATCAGTAGGGCTTTGCCTGCGTCAAAATTCAATAGGTCAGATTATTCTGAGATTACATTCGGTTTGTAATTAACTCATTAATTTAATTTTATGTTAAAGAAAATGTACTTAAGAAGTCAAGACATATTGACATGATCGTCTTCCATTCAATAAGCAATCCCAGTCAGGTTTAGCGTCCAAGAAATACGTTATTCCTCAATATAAATGTAATGCTCTATATCAAAATTAGTCTTTATGATACGGAGGGTATCCGTGGCTTGTCCTTTGAAAAATAAGCTGTCTTTGTTGAAATTATATACTAGATCCTAGATCATGTGAACCGAACGGCTTCAGAAGATGAAGTCTACTTTAGAATTACAACTCCGGAACAATTATCCTAGGAATTCTAAGTCTTAAAGAAAGACTAAAGATTTCCTCAAGAGCGCATGTAGTGCTACGGTAATTTTTACGATTTATTGGGTAATCTTTACTTAGCAGGAGATAATATAAGATTGATATATTCATCTTACCTAACATAGAACAAAGGTTTTAAACGAACGATGATGACTCCACCACTCCACTCCAGAGTGTTAACTCTAGAATTGCCCTTAAAGGACTTAAGACCTTATTCCACGTAACCCCGTTAACAAGAAGCGTGTTAGAAGCAGGAAATGCAACACGGAAGCAAACATAACATTACAGACAAGGTCTGTAGGGATGACTGCAGTTGCATACGTCTAGGCAATTATTTACATCAATATTCTTATAAGGTAACACGAACTACTAAGTAGTAATAAATGGAAAACGAAGAGCTAGGAGTGATTAGATGTTACAATTTGCAAGATCAATAAAAAAGCATGACCTTACGTATGTAATCCCCGAAGGAAGGAGCAACAACCACATTTCAAAATCCAAATCCAAATCTAAATTCGCCAGTTATGTTTACGTTCCAAGTAATAAGGCCCTATTGCCATCAACGGGGCACAAATTCAGACTACAATTTGCTAATGAAAAATTCCTAATGTAAAAATCCAATAACACTGCCCGACCCGAGAATCGACCCCTCAGGACCTAATTCTCGATTGCTGCGAGGCAGTTCAAAATAAGTTTGGATTTTGTAATCCAAACTTTTTTTAAGCATTTTAACGCCCATAAGCATGGGGAAGGCAACTGTCAAAATGGCGCTGTCGTAGCTAGTTCCCAACATAAGCTAATAATACAAGGCGTGATGTGGTTTTATTTTATTTTATCGCAAATTGACGCGTTATTGTGTTCCTAGATACTCTGAAATTGGAGTGCACCATTTCCCGAAAGATCCTAAAATTAGAAGACTGTGGTTTAAAGCTATTCGTAGAGATTTTTTTGAGTTCGGGTTTGATTCGGAAACATTTTGAATAAAGTAATTACGAGGAAATATTCAAGGTTTAAAATTCTGACACTTTACATGCCAAGTACTTCTTAAAAAGTACTGAAATCACCGAAAATAACGAAATAGTGAAATAAAATCAAACTCATGAATGAACACAAAATGGAATGAATGAACGAAATGTCAAATTTATTTAAGGCCGTAGGGACCTAGCTATGGTCACGCCATCTAGAATTAGCTTTGCCCGACCTTCCCCATTGCCTCAACGATTGGATTTGTAACCAATCGTTGAGGCAATGCTTATGGGCCGCATATATTCAGCAGCGCCTGTCTTTCGGCTGATATTATGATGATGATGGAAAGCTTCAGGAGTCATCACTCCTGACAGTCCTCCTCCTACGTCCGGTGAACTTTGAGACTGACGTGACTTAAATCTTCTTATTCTCTCATTGTCGTTCTATCTTGGAGTTGCTCCAGCCGATACGAAAATAATAATGTAGTAGCAGTACAGACGGTCGACTGCAGTAATAGCGTCAATTTTAGCAGCCTTTCTGCATCACTGTCAACCAACAACTGTCCACTGTCAGATTAGGTCCTTGCAAATAGGTTTACTTAGAAAAACAATAGAAAGCCAGGGTAACGGCGCCACAGCAATCTGATTGGTTTAAATAAACAACGTGTGAATGTAATGGTGCCAATTTGGAATGTAAGTCTCGTCGTAGATAAACACCAAGTAAATTAGTCGCGGTTTACTAGCCGAATTTGACTTTCATGGAACTACCAAATTTTGTTGCGAAATTCCTTCCAAATCCTTGCTATCTTCGACGGAGACCACACAAAGCTTCATCATAGGTCGATTGTTGGCTGTCAAAAAAATGAGCTGTTTCACATCGTCAAATCCCAGTCCAGGTATTTTGGGTAAGTTTTAATATCTACTATTTTAAAATCGACCCTTTCAAAGTTTTCAGGGCCTAGCGGCTGTCAATATATACGCTGTTTGGAATCATTCCTAACTTCATCTATCAAAAAAGATTTTTGATTTTATTTTTTCCTAGAACATTTCTCGTCTATCCTTGATAGCACACAGTAATGTAAATACTTAATAAAACAAACACCAGCATCTGTTGCTAATAATACGCGACCCTGCGCACGCAGGAAGTGCAGATAACAACAACATTGCGAAAGTCTAGAGGAAGTAAGTCTAGAATTATCTCTTGTAAGGATAACACGGTGTTATTTATAGTATTGATGGCTTTAAGGATGTTAATTGTGGGTTGTAGAGGTTTATTGTAGGTGGTAATTGTTTGTGTTTATAATGTGGCGCCTTGTTGTAACTTTATTTTAAATACAACTTGTTTTTTTTATTTATTTTAATGCGTTTATTTCTTAGGGCTTTAACATGTTTAGGCTTTGTAGAGTTTGTAGACTGTAGATTTGTTGACTACTTTCTATTTTGTTAAGTACCCAGTACTTGTTGACAGGCCTACGCTGTCCGCTCATACCTATTAACACTGTTATTAGTTTTGTTGTGGAAATACTATAAAGCCAAGATCTATGATGTGTAAAACTGGCTTTTTATATTCTGGGCATTGACTAAAGATGCCGCGAATAGTTGTTGTAGCGAATAGTCGAATAACGATTAATCGCCATTCCCTATGGTGAATAATCGAAAAACTCGCCATTAATATTCGACATAAAAAAGGAATACATAAAAATTATATAAGAATAAGAATGGATTCCCCGTTTTAAGTAAGCTTGATAAACGATACTTAATCACACCAGCAAGCTCTGTTTATTCAGGTTTGATTTATGAAGAAAAGCACAACCGACTTGATACCATCAAACGTGCAGAAAACCTAGTTTTTTTGCACCACAATTTGCACCTTTTCGACATAAACGAACTAAATATTAATTAAAAACCTTAACTAATTAACTTCAACATGACATTACTGATTTTTGGCAAACTTTTTGATATTAATGATAATAATTAATACTAAGTGTTTTGTTTTTTAAGAAAAAAAATAGGCTTGAGTGTTTTCAAGTCTATATTTTTTTGTTCATTAAAATTTGGTTTTAGACAATTGTTCACCGAATGTCGAATAATACTAGCCGCTAGCCGCTACTAGCCGCTAGCCGCTACTAGCTACTATACTATTTGGTTATTCGACAATTTACACAAAAAAAAACGAGTAATGCCGAATTCCGAATAATAGCGAGTATTCGCGGCATCTCTACTATTGACCAAACATATTTGATAAGTAGACAGGTTATTCTTTCTTTTGAGGCGTTGATATTAGAGCGGCCTTTTTTTACTCCCAAACTGCGGTTTTTCAAATGTCTGACTTTCGAAAAGTCAAAGAAGACTTCAGATATTTTTTTTTAATAAAACACTAAAGATAACTGTGACCACAGATGAAAACAGACAAACCAATGTAAATATAAATGCACATCCATATCAATCAGCTCAAGCTTATCAACATTTACGCACAGATCACTTGCAGGCCGGAAGGAAAGGAACAAACCTTGACCGAAAGATAAACACAATCACGGCCACTCCGCCAAAACAAAACAAGATAATTAACCGTCTCATAATATAATGTAATAATAAGATAATGCAATAGTAATAATGTCACTATCTGAGATCAAACATAATTATAAATCTGCAATCGTAATAAGAAGGATTTGTTACAACAGTTGTTATTGTAACGACTGTTGACAAATGAAGCTTGAAGGGAATAAAACAATTTGAAATCCTTCCATATTTTCAGTCATTAGTCGTTGAAGAGTAAGGCGTAATGTATTGTCCGATAGAGGCTCTAAATTCATACATGCCAAGTTGTCCACAGGACTTCTGGCACAACTAAAGCTTCACCTGATCGTAATTCATTTTATAGAACGGAATAGAATCCAGCTAAAACCATACACTCAGTTAATTTTGAAGGTAAGGCATCAGTCTTTTCGTGACCACTGCAAGCGTAAACATACTTTACGAAGACTGTGGTATTTTGTTACACCAAAATCACATCTTATTATCTATTTATGTATTTAACACCTGAGGAGCTGTTGTGCACAGCAATTCTTTCTATGATTCAGTAGGTACTAAAGTCTTTATGAAAATTGTATGACACTCATTTAACTTACATTTGTTTATCTGATAATTGTTGTACTGCTGAAAAGCAAACCTTTAGCTACCTCTGTCTATTTTCCACATCCATTTATCTCATTTCATGTGATCTCATATTATTTTCGTTTTATTGAATGTTGTGACATTTTGTATCTAACATTGTCATCTGTCAGTTTTTCTTTTTCTATGGTATAGAGCTAAGAGGTCGTCTATTTTATTGTAAAGGTATCGTAAAACTAGTGTTAAGCCAGGTTCTCACTGTAAGCCATAAAAAAGTCACTTCTAGAACGATCGGCCAGGGGCTATATAAGGCAACCGTTACTTTTCACCAGGTTCTTTGGATTCCGTCTTTTGACTCGCCCTTCTGGCTCGCTCTGTTGGCTTCTTTGTTTTCGTACTTTTTATTACTCTGTCTATGTATTTCTAAAAGCTCCTTAAATATAAACATTTCAAAAGCTAAACTCAGTGAATTTCATTTTCTCTTGTGTGAATGAAGGTGTTCGAACTCTCCCGATCACCTCCGACCCTCCCGCTTGAGTCTGCGAGTTAGAGACGTATTGCAGAGAACTAATAAACGTGGCGTGAGACGCCGCCGCCTGAAGAAACACCAACCGACGCGAGCTCCTTCGCAACGGGCTGCGGGCTGATGGAGAGGCTGCTGCGAGCTCCCACTCGACGGACTGTGGGACGGAGGAGCGGCCGACGCGACCCGATTCAACCGTAAGCTGCTTCGCGACCGTGAGCATGGAGAGGCTGCTGCGAGCTTCATCTTGACAGTCTGTGGGCCGGAGGAGCGGCCGACGCCTCGAGCTGCTGCACGACCGTGAGCTCCCTCGTGTTAGACTGCGGGCCAGAGGATCGTCCTACGCGAGCTACTACTAATCGATTTCTAATTCTTGATATCTTTTTCTACATACTTTTGTATTTCATATTTTAAAAATTATATTAACTTGTAACCACGTTTAGCCAGTCGGCTAAACGTTACGTTACAAGACGCTTAGGGAAGGCCATGAATTACTGACCACCCGTAACGACTGTTAAAGATGTACGAATGACAGCCGGGACCAATGGCTTAGTACTTGCCGAAAACTCAGTAAGATATTGTCTAAAGACAATCTACCAGCTGGGAACAAGTTGTTAACATATCCATTTCCGCTTGGGACAGATAAGGGCGTCATTGGCACAGTAAGTGCGCAGGCGCACGACGCGACCTCTGTTTACTACCGGTGAAAGATAACCGGTACCGACAGCAGCCGAAGTAGGGTTATAGTGTAAATGTTTCATTTATGTTTTGTATTGCCGGTGTGGACATTGCTTTTGTGACTTTGGAGTTTCTTGGGCTAAATAAAATTCAGAATAGAATGATAGTTGGCTTCGTCATTACAGCTGAAAGACGTCCACTGTTGGACAAAGGTCTCTCCTACCACTCCCCACCGACATTGCAAAACGACCGACTGGGCACATCACCTTAAGCGTAGTACAATAATATGTTATTTCTTCAACAATCACCAGAGTTAACAAATGAATTGGCGATTGTCGGTTTCGTGTTATTTCTTCAGCATGTCCTTACCTCCTGCAACTTTTGAGAAGAAGGCCGAAGGTACCGTTTGCTGAAAACTGCACGCGAAATTGCTACACATAGCTTCTTTTTTTTAAATAAGTGTTACGCTTCTCACGCTGACCGCGCTGTCTGAATTTGAAATAAGAGTAGTAAAATTATTCGGCATCGAAAACAGTATTGTGAGTTTTACTATTGTTGGTTTTTCTGCCGACGCTACATCCCGCATTAAAGCGACCTTCCCCAATGTCACTCAAGTGACAATTGCGACATTGCACCTTTCACAATAATTACACTACAACATTATTCACATTACAAACACCTTATTTAAAACTGCTGAAGGATCTATATCCCGTGCTTCAACCGCAAAATATGTGGCAAGATATATCCCAAGACTTCTATATCGATTTTCGATCGTAATTCGAGTGTGTCAAGATTTAATTTCGTTAAAACCAATTGTATAAACAGTAGTCCATATTTTCAAGTCTTATTTAATATCATTCATAATTACGTTGTCGGTATAACAATAATTTTACTAACAAAACATGATAATCTGTTAAGGCGGTGTTACATACTTTATATAAACTTTAAAAAATAAATTAAATGTTTTTACGTCCTTGAATACTTAAGTAAGAATAACCTACCACTAGTACTAGTACCTTTATATTATCTTGCCTTGATGAAACATTCTGTAAAGCCTTTTCCATGTGGTTATTGACGTAGGAAAACTCAAATTACTATTCCTATTCAACCCTTGCAGGAAACAAAAGCAAAAATTGCGCGTTTTGCATCGAACACGTGATAGAAGTAAAACACAAAAAGTTAAAGTGAGCTTTGGTGTAAGAGACACAGCTAGAGAGTTCTTTCTTCTCTCATAAGTATCGAAATGTGCCTAAACGTGACGTCTTCTTGAAATTTGAATCTAAATTCTCGTCAAAATAATTCACTTTTAAATAAAAGCAGTGTAGACCGGACAATTGTTTTTAAAAGAGTAAACGCTCTCCATAGGAAACCACCAATTGGATCCGTGCACCTAGCTTCTGATGTTTCATAATGTGGTTTATGTGAAATAAATATTTTGGACACTAGCCTGGTGGGTGAATGAGACTCGCACAGACCAGGGAAGCATGGCACAAAAAGAGAAGGCCTATACTCAACCGTGGGTGGAACAAGGCTGCCAATGATGAGGATTTATATGAAATAAATATATTGAACAAGTTCAAAATTTCAAACGTAACCCACCCTTAACCATATCTCCGATCTCCGAATTAAGAACAAATTTAAAATCAGTACATATCAGCCGATACAATCGCAGCACGACAACGTTCAGCCCTCAGTTTCAGTTACACTGTGATGTTATCCCGTTACACGGGTATTCGTGTCGTAACACTCATTAAGATTGAGAGATATTATTAGTGTTTGTGATGCGAGATATGTCGTGTTTGTTTTGGGAGCTATTTAGGCTTTGGTTAAATGGGTTTGATAAATTTGGTTCGATTCTGTAATCTAATGTAACATTTGTACTATTAAAAAAAAATTACCTCAAAAATTGGTCTATGGTTACAGATACAAAGGTTATTGACATAAAGTGCCTTTTGCCTGTAAACAAAACGTAACGTAACGTGTATAAGGAAACTGCGATTACTGGATTTCGTATGATAATTATCATCATCATAGAGATCATCGTCCTAGATTTGCCGTTACGTGGCTATTAAACGACAGTCTAGAATGAGATTGTAATGTTCAGCAACTGGATCAGGTTTTCATAGCAACATATTTAGTCCCAAGCTTTGTAGTTTGACAAACTGAAATAAATCAAATGACTAGCCATTACCAAACAAATTAGTCAAACAAACTCAAAATGGTCTCATCACGCCCGAAACGAACCCACTCCTTAATTGCACAACATGTCTGACACACACATACAAACAGGTAAGTTGTGACCACATGTCAATATGATTGTACGCACAGTGCACGACTGGTTTCATAGACTAGTGTCTGGCCGTGACTCGCTGCGGGTTTTTATAAAGCTTAAGGCTTAATCTATGTAGAACCTATGACATTGATGCTAATGTATTTTTCAATGTTGCAAAATAGATATATTGAAGGCATTTTGATTTAAGCAGCTGACTGTTTTTTAACAGCGTTTTCACTGGGTTGACCCTCATAGACTCGTCTAAAATTCCTCGTAGACCACTTGTAGACCCCTCGTAGATGTCTTGTAGCATGCCCATAGTAGACAGCTCGCTCGTAGAATCATCTAAGAACCCTCGTAGACCCATCGTTGACCCCTCGTAAGCCCATCGTACACCCTTGTAGACCTCTTGTAGACCCCTCATAGAAGCCTCTGAAACCCTTCGCGTAAATTTTCTTATTTCTTCTAAAAGGCTACAATACATCCTTACATACATAGGTACAAACACTTTATCTTACAAAACATAGCGATGATCTTGCGCACAAAATGCGTGACAGATGCACATCAGTTCAGCAAGGGACGATCACGATTCAGATGACACGAGCTTTTGTTCAAGGGCGGCTGCGATCAGTACTAAAGGCTTTATTAGTTTTATGGCACACCTTTTCATGGTCATCACATCATAAATCAGAATGGAATTGATTTCAAAAGAAGGTTTGTTTTAAAAAGAAAACTAAGATAATAATGCTACTAGTTAACATACATAGTCCTATAAGTTTACATACATAGGTATAGTAACCTAATTTCTGACACAATCTCTTTTTATTTTATTTTATGGAACTAGACGCACATAAAGACAGATTCACCTACCACCCAGAAAAAATTACAATACATAATAGAATAATTATTTGAAAATAATGATGGCCCGTATCTACATACCAACTCAATTAAAAGATAATATTAGAACTGCATGTCGAATTCCCCAAAAAACTAAGTCAAGTAGTATGCATGCATAATCAGCCTGTAATGTTCCCACTGCTGGGACACAAGCCTCCTCTCTGTGAGAGGGAGTGGGCCGTATTCCACTGCGCTGGCCCAGTGCGGGTTGGTAGATGTCACATGTCTTCGAATGTTTGGTTCTAAGAAATGCCGGTTTCCTCACGATGTTTTCGGTCACCATTTTGTGATCAGTGGTGATGAAATAATTTACACAAAGTAAAGTGCCTGTCTGTGTTCGAACCTACGACCTACAACTCGTAAGTCGCGGCCGTAATTTCTACAAACTGAAAAATAATTAGTCGTAGTAGATGTGAATGAGATTAATTCGAGACAGACTAAATAAATAACGCTGTGAACACACTATTGTATGCTAATGTCTGGCGAACTGGTTTCTAGGGATGTACTGATATGAATATATGAAGATCTGTACATAAAAGAAACATACTAAGTAGATACATGATTATTTCAATGAAAAGTTAATTATTTCATCGAAATAAAAATGTATGGATATCATAGAAGTAGAAGAAGCTGCGCCAGCCTCAGTCAAATTCTTATATTGATAAGAGCAGGTTATCCGTTGTAACTACTCCCAATCATATAGGCGTCACGGGAAAGAATCTTAATCAGCCTATAACTTTCCCAATGCTTGGAAACAGGCCTCCCCTCGGTGAGAGGGATTGGGCCGTAATCCACCACGCGGGCCCAGGCCCTGCGGGCCCAGTGCGGGTTGGTAGATGTCACATCTACCAACCCGCACTGGGCCCGCAGGGCCTGGGGCTGCGTCCTCAAAATTTTGGTTTTAGGTCATGCTTGTTTTCCTTCGCCATTCTGAGAGTAGTGGTGATGAAATAAATTTACACAAAGTTAAATGAAGCGCCTGTCTGGGTTCGAACATACGACCTACAACTCGTAAGTCGCGGCCGTTACCACTGGGCCACCACAGCACGGGAAAGAACGCTGTTGAGCAAATGTGATTGTTCATTGAACTGGTAGAAACGCTTTATACAGCAGCAAAACTAGAATTTCTCAAAGATATTTATTACTAGCTTTTCCCCTCCGCGTGGAGGTCGGAAATGATCCCACTGGAACGTACTACCAAGATAAAAGGTATCCTTTCAGCCGTTTTTGATTGAGTAACAAAACATTAAACAATACAGACTTTCAATTTATAATTTTAAGTAGGATCAACTACTATTTTATTTTGGAAACAACTGTAGGCATATACGAATATCTCGCGTTACGAATCCGCACCGTCCGTTTTCAAATATGTATCGTCACAACTGAAGGCTAATACACCTCTACAGAAATGTTAATTATTAATTATTTATTAATTCAAAATATTGTGGTACAGTCTGTTACAATTAATATAATTTAACAATTTATGGATAAGTCACAAGAGTAACAAATAATAGATCTGGCGTCCTAGCTAGGTTACATGGTAACCTGTATTAAGGTTCGCCAGCCCAGACTCCCACAGAAGGAGTACAACATTTAAATAGAGACTGCTAAGGACTTTATCGATTTAACGTAAGTTACTTATAATGTTATCGACAACTTATCTGACAAGTACAGCCCTATTTTAATGTGGTCTAAATACATTAAGTGTGGCACACACGTGCGGTTATGAGGGCACTACAATACTTACGTAATTCGTGGCACATTATAATCTCATACAACACATATTCTGGTGCCTTACCTACTGACAGGGGTGATCAAACTTTTGTTACATCTGCGCAGGTGCATATAGACAAAGAGGAGTGTTTACAGAAAGATCTAAATGTCACGCAGGGGTGCCTTACTGCTTACAAAGATGCTGAATATGGAAACCATGAAGATTTTCTTCTTCATCATGTTGATAATAAGGATATACATTAAAGATCTCTTCGAAAGAGAAGGTTGGGCTTCATGCAACGAAAATTTGATTCAGACAGAGATCAGAAAAGGGAAGAATTTGGAAATTAGTGGCACAGTGATAAATAAATCTATGTTTACTATGAAAAAAAGACATTAAATAAATCTTCAATATGATGACCCGTAGTTATGGCACCGCTTAAGTCCGGTTAGTTAGTAAAAGCTCCACCAACTTGAAGGTTGAGACTATTGAGAGCCACTGTCCTATACGATGATTACAAATATTTTAGTTCTGACTAGAGCCGGTCGGACTCCTAGCAGGAGTTGTGAAATAATCTGTCACTCATACAGGTTCACACACTAAGTTCTAGGAAAGAATGAATGGTGCTTGTCCTTCTCTTTGCAAAGATATTTGTGTGTAATAAAAAGCTATTTGTTGCCAGCAAAACATGGTTGGCATTGCATGGTAGTTTTCTTAGAAACGTATCTATGGCGCCCAAAGAGGTTATAAAGCTTCTTATGAAATAGTTCATGACAAAGTGGAAAGTTCTCTCTGGAAAAATTTCGCCTATTAAGATGAAAACGACATTGTAATGCACCCGTCAAAAGAAAAACCATAAGTCTTAAGTATTTTTACGTATAACTTCACTGGTAGGTACTCAAAGTGTGGATGCACAGTCGTGGTGAAAGGATTGGTCAGCTAGACTCTGCGTAACCTACTGCTAAATATCCAGGGTGCGCCAAGTGCGCGATTCCAATCTGAATCGCAGTACATTCGGGGATAGTAACATTAGAACATGGCAATGCTCTTGGGACAAACTCGTCATTATATCGCCAACTGCAGCTCCTGTAAGCCAAAATCAATATCAGTAGCGATCACCAGAAAAAAGATAGTGAAGCCGAGTCCCGCAGAAATTATTCAAATGTCTTGGAAATCGCAATGGAACTGTTGAGGTGTGGTGTACTAATAAAGTGACAATTTATGGCATTAATATTATTATCGTGATACTCAACCCTCAATATATTTATTGCTTCAGATTAAAATCCGTTTATTTGCCAACAATGCAGGTGCAGGCATAAGACATAAGATGGGGTCACAAGCTCGAAAAATATTTGACCGTTTTTTTTTACTTCATCGAAGTTGCCTCGGTCGCATTAGTTGACCTATTATTAATTAGATTTATTTCGTTACTTCGACGTTTCATTTGGTCGAATAACTTTTTACTGAAGTTACAATTAGCCGAAATAATATTTGATCGAAGTATTTTGTTTCCAAACATTCATTATACCACTGTTTTAATTACCATATTTTCATTTCACCAAACGCCTAGAAAGTTTGTGCACACTATTATATACACATCTCTAATTTTTGCTGTTATTTTTTTGGTAAACTACTATTTTGTTTAATTAATTATTTAAAAGCACTTAATAAAACAGTTGATGCTGAACAAAAGTGGTTTTAAGTGGTCCCAGTAAGAAGCATGCAAACAAGGATGCTTGCTTCAAGCATGCAAGCAACTATGCAACATGCAGCAAGCATTGCCACGGCTCCGGCGCATCGGGGTTTGGGCGGCCCCACCCCTCTGCGCTCTGCAAGCTCAGCACACGACGGATGCGCTGCCGACGAAACTGCTGACGCGGAATTTGACAACGATACATCGAGGCCGGCTCCGCGACACATGTTTACGTTAGACGCATCGACTGATGACCCAGTTTCCGCCACACTGTTAAGCAACTCGCTGAATTCTATGCGCAAATCGGAGACGGAGTTTTGGGATGCATTTAACTTCGCTAGAACATCCGCGAGGCGGGCCTTCAGAAAGACAATGTCCTTCAGAAGGCTCGTTACATCGATGTGGTCGAAGGTGACGGGTGGAAGCTTGTGCAGCTCCTTTACCACAAACGTCGGCACGTCGCCGCGTTGTCCGGGTCGGTCTCCTTGAACAGCGTGATTATATCTTGCAAGCTTATTTTAGTCCCGTCACGCCGGCGGGACACCATCTGGTCGCGCTTGTTTAGCACACTGAACAACAATAGCTTGGCAGCAGCTATGTGACACCTCTGCCATCACATCCAGCTTCTGCTGCAGGAACGCCAGCAGCTCATTCACCACAAGTTCATTGGTCATGGCGAGAAAATTACGAGCGACAGCGTGCGCCGCTCTGGTCAATACACAGACTATGCAAACGCGTCCGCATCGGTACGCGGCGTTAGGCGGGGTTGTCCGTTGAAAAAATTGCACAAAAACATGGTCATCTTGGATCCTGTCGGTGTAATACTCCCTTGCTATAGACCAGAACCCTAATTATGTATCACACTATCAATCATTATTGCTAATCCATTGCTCCATATATGTTCGAAAACTTTGTCTGCTCAACAACATAAATAACGCAATGAATATTGTTGAACTGTCAAAATTAAAGCCATTCCTACCGTCATAGTGTTACGCAAACACCCCGCAGAAAAACGGAAGAAATTATAAGATTAATAAGCATTCACTCACAGAACTACGTAATTCAAGTCTCAACTAAGGCGATATTGTTAACTGCCACAGTGAGTCACTAACGTAAACAGCGGTTAAAGAGAAAGTAACTCTTACACTCAAGTTTAATTTCTAAACGATGACGCTGTATTAGTTAATGAAGACTTTAGGCATATATTGCCACCCCGCGTCGATTCTTACATTTTAATTTATCTACGTCTGTCGCACTCTGGCCAGTTCCAACAGCTTGGTGACCGTTTTACCTATATTTTTACCTAAACCTCGTCAAAACTTGTCAAAAGTATAAGTGAATAGATTTTTTTTTTGACAGATCGAGATTGAGATTAGAATACTCTTCCAGTTCTTAAAAATGCGGGATCTTATAAACATGGAATTAAATTGACGTCTGACAGTAACTGTGCTAGTACTCGTATGGAAAAACTGTCAAAAATTCAAAATTCATTCTTAGGCTACAAATTATTTTATAAAAGTTTGGTGAAACTCGCCATAAGGGGTATAACTGGAGATGAAAGTTTGTAGCAAGTTCGTCAGTTTTGCCTTTGGAAAACACCAGCGGGCACACGGCTTGTTGAAGTTTGTATAAGAGTATAAGTGTCAATACAAGCGACGATTACTACATTATATACATATACCAGGTATTTCCAACTTCGCATTTTCTTCATCACAGTACGAAACAGACTAGGCTCATGTCTCATGTCTGTTTGGTAGGTATTTTTATCAAGTTTTTTTTTAATTGCAACATCTCCATTGTTAGTTCTCGAATAGCAACTTGTCAACGCTTCAATATAAATAGCTTCTGCATTCAAATATAATGATTTGCGAAACATTAAGTTCAACAACGTTGCTCCACTTTATCAACGCTGACCTTGATGAGTACATAATTATCTTTGTCCACTTAACTATTTTATTACAAAACATCACGCTTCTATTTCCCTGAAGGGTTAGGCAGAGATGTACCTTAAGTACACCCACATTTCGCCAGTTAAGTTAAGTGTAATAGGGAGGAGCACAAATCCAGACTCGGGGCTGCTACTGAGAAATTCCACATGGTAAACGCCAATAACTCTACCCAACCCAAGAATCTACAAGACCAAAGAGGTAGTCTTTGTCCACTTAACAATTTTATAGCACGTATTATCACAACGGGAAAGCAGCGGTGTAATAAACCTACATTTCGCGCCCTACATACCTACAAGACTGCCGTGTAATGGGCACAAATCTAGACTATGGATTGGAATGCTACTGAGACATTCCTAATGGATAACACTTGGCTTAATCTGAAGAACGAGTCGAGTATCTCATGCTTTCGCGTTTGTGAGCACTGGACCATAGAGCCAGTATCTTATATTTATTTATTAAACCACACAGTTAACAGAAAAATATGAAAAAAATATCTTTGCTATATTCTTATGTGTGTTTGTAGAAAATTTATAAACTTCCTCTTAAATTAAAGTTATTGCGATACAGATGAACTCTTTATATTCTACGTATTAACGACTAAATACATAAATAAAATAAATTACCAAACTTTTAATTTCCTTGACAGATGTTTTTATAAGTCTAACACACACACACACAAACCCCAACTGACCGGCTTAACTCCACAGCAACACATTCGCACAAATACTTCTCAAAGTTTTCTTTTAAGCTCATTCAATATTTAAGTATGTTAACATGAATTATAACGCAATTATAGATATTTTGTAAAAACGTGTCAATCCTAGGGGGCAGGGGACTTACTCATCTGTAATAGCCATGAGTACCCATCCTTTATTGAAAAAACAGTGATGTTACCTAGGCTAAGTGCTTTGGTAAATCATTTTTTCCTTACTCATAAAAAAATGTAGAAAATCTACTGCCCTTTTAACCCTGGTTACAACACATTTTCACCGACCAGACTCCGGCTCGACGTCGACTTACGGAACACCCTGTATAAACCGTAATGCTGCAGCTTTCCATTACTGAAACAGTTTGTGGGCACAAACTCACAAATTTTACTTATTTATAATATTAGTATAGAATTATTACTTGTTAACAAAATTATGCTCAAAACGAAGATAAAAATCTCCGTATTGATACGCTACGGTAGTTCATTAAACATAATTTACAATGGTAATCTAAAGACGGGGAACACGTGGGCTAATGATATCCGCGTCTGCAATAATTTTAACGACTTCTGACAAACAAATACGACTGAGGAACTTATGTAATTATTACATAAACAACCGGTAACCGATATATCAGTCGGTGTAAATATAACACAAAAAAATAAGTTTTTCAACAAGCAGACTGCTCGAGTACCGCCGTATCAGCTGTATCAATGAAGTATACAAGCCAGGGCGCTCCAATTTACGAGCTCGCTTCGCTTGCTCCTGCATGCGTTCTCTTAGAAATCACAATAAACCTAGCCGACCTCGGTTAAAAATACTTGAATTTCGATAGATATATACCAAGAACCCTCCGCGCCTCGGGAAAGCACATTAAGATCCAAAAATGACAGCCGGGATCAACTGATCCCGGCTGTCATTTTTGGATGTTTGGAACCAGTCTTACCAAGGGGTAACGTATCACGCTATCGTATTTCGCTCCATGTAAAATTATGGTGTTCAGCTGCATCCGGTTGGACTGGGCGCTGACCTCAACATAGTTGGGAAAAGGCTGGGCAGATGATAATTCGATGTAACACGATCCGAGTTTTTTCTTTAGTTTTTAGTTTTATTTATTTAATTATTTCTCTAGATGTTAAGCCCGCTTCGCTCGCTCTTGGATTCTTAGAACAATCACGTAACTGGGCAAGATTCGTTAGATGCGTTTTTCCTTTCTTTAACGTCTTTTTTAATAGTCCATAGATTAATGACAAGCAGTATAAGTGTTTTTTAAACAAAATGTTCATTATGTTTTAACCATCACGCCTTTGGAGCTTCGCCGAAGTCAGGTAAAATTAATAAATTTTTATTTCAGACTTTCTGTCCATAGATACACTTACAAAACATTGAACGAAAAATTAAATAAAACACACATTAAAAGATACAAACAACGAAATACCAGTGACAACACAGAAGCAAACAACACATTAAATTTGAAGTGGAGGAAACTGTCCACTGCCCACAAGGCAGCGTGCAGGCGCATCCAGTGGCGCAGCAGTGGAGAGTCCCACCTGTCCGCGAACACGCTTAGTAAGCTGTTGCTGCTGGACCTAACACGACTCAGCAGAGACGCACATTGCTTCCTTATTAGAGCGTGAAAGCCAGCAGTGTGTGCCTCCGCGAACATAGTCGACGCACTGCAGGATCGGTGTGAACGCGTTGTTGTATAGAACACACAAGGCTTTGTATGCTCCCAGTGTGTAGTTAACCCACAGGCTGCACGTATAAAGCTTAAGCGGCCCTTTTTAGCCCCAATTTTTTTTTCATACTCCATAGGGAGTATGAAAAAAAAACAACTTCCCCTTGGACTAGTTACGCCTCTGATTCAATTTGAAGTTCAGTGATGACTAGCAGCTGTAACAACTAGTGTCTCATGGGCTGTAAACACTGGACATTCAGTTAGGAACACAGCAATGCTCTTAAGACCAGGCACTAAATCATTTCCACGCAATTTCCGCTACCTGCGCTCTTGTTCGAGCACGAAACTAAATGGTGTTTGTTAGTCTCAATTCTTATTTCTTTTATAACTAAAGTAATTATTGATCTAGAGAAAAATCTCTTGTGGCAGGATAATAAACTGTATTGTCTTACTGTTAATATTTATTTTAGACAAGCCGAGCAATCTTGTATTTTTAACTAGCTGTCTTGTACATGGAACGAAAAAGATTCAATAAATTATGAAACATACGAGGGTGACACTGAAAGTTCTTAGAAAACCAAAAACTGAACAAACTAGCAAGTTATTAGTTTTATTATATCTTTTTAAAATAGTGTCCATTTACATCAATACATCGCTGCGTCCGATGGAACCACTGAGAAAAGCACTTTGTCCACTCGTCATCAGGGGTCTCTTTGAAACGCAGCCACTGCTTCCTCGGCGTCCATAAAACGTTTTAATCTTTTATTTTCGGAAATAAATAAAAATGATAACATCAGTGGGGGAGAGGTCGGGGCTATCGGCCGGGTGACCCAGTAATTCCACGTCTGACGTCGCCAAGTAGTCGATTGTTTGCTTGGCGGTGTACGACGAGGCGTTGTAGTGGTGAAGGAGGATCCTACTGCGAGGTCGTTTCTACCGAACTTTTTCCAAGACAAGTGGCAAACAATTTTATTGTTAGTGTACCACTCCGCTGTAACTGTTTTTCGATCCTCTAAAACAATTGTTTCACAATGACCTCTCCTTCCGAAGAACGACGCCACCATCTTTTTTCCGACGCTTCGACCTCTCTTCACTTTTGTTGGCAACTCCTCGGAAGGAAACACCCAGACAGCAGACTGTTTCTTAGTTTCAGGATCATAACAATAAATCCGGCTTTCGTCACCCGAAAGTATGTCGAACACAGCATTTGAGTCAATTCCGTTAAATCTTTAAACCATCTCACGACACCAATCAATACGACGGAGTTTTTGGGCCTCTGTCAAATTATGAGGTATCCACCGAGCACAAAGCTTTCTGACCGCTAAATGTTCATGGAGGATTTTGTGCACTTGTCTCATACCGATGGCTAAGCTTGTCCGAATCTGCTGATAAGTCACTCTTTTGTCAGTCTCTATCATAAGCCGCACAACACTGATGTTATCTTTAGTCGTCGCCGTAGAAGGCGTTCCCTCACGATCCCGATCATCGGTGAGATTAGTGCGACCACGTTTAAACTCATTAAACCAGTTTTAAACAGTGGCACGAGATGGGGCTTCATCGTGAAAGGCCAATCGAAGTCTATCATAACTTTCTTGTTGACTTAAATAACAATAAACAATAAACAAACAACAAGATTTATTTGTTCAAGACTTAAACCTGCTTACAATGATTATTTTAACTTAAATTACACTTTAACGTAGTGACAGGAGGATTCCTGTGCTATATGCACCAGTTACTTCCGTCACCACCATGATCGAGCTGCCATTCCAAGTGTGGGTGGGAATACTAGTACTTTTTTTATGAAAAATTTAATGACATCGAAAGTCATAAAAAATCATTGTACGAAAATTTTCTCGCTTTAAATTCATGCTGACGACGTGACACAGACAATTTTCAATTTGCCGCCAAATCGTAAACAAATGACAAATGAATACGAGGGCTGCACTAAAAGTATCGGGAATGGAATATTTCCAATGTTCCTGTGATATTAAAATCTTTTTAATTGAAAACTCCTTGGTTTTAAAAATCGAATATCATTTATTTATTTTAAAAAAGTTTCTCGGTCTTGTCACAAGGTTTTGTCAAACTTGTTTAGTCGTTGAGAAAATGGAATTGACTGGAGAAAATTCAAGAGCGATGATTTATGATGACTTTCGAAGTGGTTTAACACAAAAGCAGTGTGTTGACCGGATGATTTCTGCATTTGGTGATGAAGCTCCATCCAAAACCACAATTTATCGCTGGTTTGCTGAATTTCAACGTGGACGTGTCAAGCTCAGTGATGATCCCCGTCAAGGTCGTCCAAAAACTGCAGTCACCCAAGAAAACGTTGATGCTGTGTGTAAGCTGATTGAGGAAGATCGACATGTGACATACATTGGCATGAGTCAAATACAAATAATCTTGCATGAACAATTAGGTGTAAAAAAGTTGTTTTGTGATACCGCATTCGCTCTGTGAAGAGCAAAAAGCGGCTCGCGTTACTTGGTGCATCAGAACTCTCGAAAGATTCCACGCAGGATCCTCAAATGCTGTATGCAACATCCTATCAGGTGACGAATCCTGGATATACGCGTACGAACCCGAAACAAAAGACCAGTCACGAGTTTGGGTGTTCGAAAATCAGTTAAAGCCAACAAAAATTGTTCGTTCACGGAGTGTTGCAAAAAAAAATGGTGGCCACGTTCGTCTCCAAAACCGGCCATGTTACGACTATTCCTCTTGAGGGACAAAGAACGGTTAATGCAGAATGGTATGCTAGCATTTGTTTACCACAGGTCGCTTCTGAACTCCGTAAAGAGAACTGCAACCGCCGCATCATCCTCCATCACGACAATGAGAGTTCTCACACCGCACACAGAACAAAAGAGTTTTAGAGCAAGAAAACATAGAATTATTAGACCATCCGCCGTACAGCCCCGACCTAAGCCCTAATGATTTCTATACTTTCATCACCTGAAGAAGCTGTGGACGCCTACAAAACGGCCATTTTGGAGACCCCAACTTCCGAATGGAATGGTTGCTTCAATGATTGGTTCCATCGAATGGAAAAATGTGTCAAATTTCGCGGAGAATACTTCGAAAAGCAATAAATACATTTTTAAATAGTAATGTTGTGTCACTTCCTTGATTCCCGAAATTTTCAGTGCCGTCCTCGTACAATACATACACAAAAATCTTGGCAAAGAATTCCATTTTCAAAATTTTAACTTATTTTTATTATATAGTTTACAAGTGGCCACTTCTAAAAACTTTCAGTGTCGCCCTCGTACTCAAATTCCATTTTGATAGTACGAGTATGCGTGAACAGATTTCTAATATTCATCTGTAATTTTGTCTTTCAGAATCTTAATGCAAATAACATACATTTAGGGGGCCTCCTCTTAAGTGGCAGTAATAGTTTTGGTACTTAATACTTTTCATTACACTGTGTGACATTGTACTCTGCTAGTTCGAGTCGAGTTAACAACTTTCTTTCATCCTAGTAAAGATTTAGCATTCTCGATAATTCTTAGTCCTTCTTACTGAAATACATCGTGATGAGAACTTCACACAAATCATGAATGAAACGAGATAATTTAATTAAATACGTCTGCCTACACATAGTCATGTTTATGCTTTTAGATAGACTGCTCTTAAAAACGTTTACACCACAGCAAATTAAATTACATAATAATCTTATTCAACGAAACATAGCATAACTACACTAACGATCATCGCACTTTTTTAAAGGCTCGCGACACACTGGCGCGACTTGACAACGCGACACAAAGACACCGCGTATCGCGCGACGAGCGGTGCCTCTGTAACGCGCTGTAACGTCGCGCCTGTGTTTGGCAGCCATTACCCGCTACATTTCTGGTATTACCAAATTAAGCTGCTCATACACAAAAAGACGTGTTTTTTTATAACAATTAGCATTGTTACGTGTACATACATAACTTGAGCGTTCTAGTTTGTTCCAGTCAGTTCCAGCCCAATGCACGCTGGATTATAGGCTATTAGGCATCATTAGGTACGAAGTTGTTGATTGGCGAATGTGTAGTTTGACAGGTGTCAATATAAGATTTGCAGTATTTATGTCACAACATGTATGTTTGAAGAACTCTCTCTTAGAGTACTGAATGATCTAATTATTTTCAAGGGAAAGTACCTATGTAAACGTCGGTTTACAATAAGGCGCTTAAAAGTCTTAAATATAAGAGTTGTTTTAACCTTCAGTGAATTAACCACAGAATCATTAAATGAAATGAAGTGGTTTACTTTGTAAATAGGATAACGCAAACACGTAATATATAAAATGAAATTAACACAAAGGAAGCGATATTTCTTATCTACATCTGAGAAGAAACATCAACCAACTAATTACATAACTAATTAGTTGGTTGATTAGCTATTTTAACGGGATCAATTATATTCCAAAACGAATATGAATATTCACGTATGCACTTTTTGTCTTATATGTAATGTCAAAGGTAGGCCTCACAAGGTCAAAACTGGGCAAAAATAAAAAGCTGGCAACATTACGAGCACTTAAGGAACAGCTCGCACTTGACAGGTTGTATAAAAATCAGTCGGCGGCCTTGACCGAAATGCAGTGCGTTGTCGTCAAACGACATGTGGACATAGGGGTGGCACGAAAGGCATAAAGATTTGTAGATAAAAAGTTATGAGTTTGAATGTGGAAGGCTATAAGAGTAGGGGTATACCTGGGATGGATGGACTGTGTGGAAGGTAATATGGTTTGAAAGGGGGTAGTCACCGAGATAAGGAATACTAGAGAAGAAAAAAAAGATGTGCTGACCCCAGCCAGGCTCATTAATTTTTTGTGTTTTGTGCACTTTACTGCACTATACTTTGTGCACTTTACTTTCATGTTTTGTGTATTTAATTTCACCACCACTGCTCTCAAAACGGTGAAGGAAAACATCGTGAGGAAACTGGCTAGAACAAAACATTATACCAACCCGCAATGGGCCCGTAGGTCGATAACGGCCCACTCCCTCTCACCGAGAGGAGGCCTGTGTCCCAGCAGTGGGAACGTTATGGGCTGCTTATGTTTATGCTGACCCCAAATAAATTGGGATGAAGACAAGAGAATAATGATGATGTTAGTGCAAATCAACATAAGATAACAACACAAAAAGAAAAGACAAATAGTGCCAATAGTCTTCGAATAAATTGGCTGTCTGACATCACGGACGGACAGATACACATAACGAAATTAAAATTGACCGTTTTTGCCATTTGGCTACGGAACTCTAAGTGCCGACGCGTTCAAGAGCTGTCAGTGTCAATATCCCACAACAATTTTGACACTGAAAGCTCTTGAACGCGATTTAGATGTTCTGAACGCGTTCAGTTTCATTGGCGAAATTCGAAAAAGAAGAAAAGAAACGTTGTGTGAAAGTGGTTTCCAATTTGTTTGTGGTTAAACAGTAGGTAATGGCATTTGTGACCGGCTGTAAGCACCAGTCGACTGTATTTGTGTTTTGTAAGTATTAAATACGACTGTCAAGTTCAGTTAGAGATCCTGAGGGAGACCAAGCTTATGATAGAAACATAGTTAGATAGATAAACTGGCCCCCATGACCGAATAAAACCATTTCAGCATGAGCAGGTTAAATTAACCATCGCTGGGACTCTGTAACGTAGCATTATGCTGAGCGATGGCCGTTTTACGTGGATGTGACGCATATTTTACCCCAACTTTGTTTTTTTTGTGAATGTGTTCGTTCTCTGCGTCATGTATACCACAAATAAACGTCTTTTTTTTTTTTTTTTCTAAGTTATAAACTTCTTATTTCCAATTTCCATCATTTATTTAATTTTATGAAACCTGTACTATGTAAATGACCGTTTAAATACTTACAAAGGACAGTTTACTTTGTGTCGTGGCAACCCTAACGCCGTTCACACATGTGCAGATAAAAGCCGAGCTTATTAGCATTAAATATTGACGGTGCACAGATTGTTTGACTTGTGACAGCTACGTACTGAATGTGTACCGACACACTGGGAACCGTATTTGACTGTGTAAGTTTTAAAGTTGTATCAAATATTTGTTTTTTTTATATATTTCAGTTGAAAGACAGCACCCTAACTGCGTAAGACACTATTAATCACAATTTGCGTCATTTTGAATAATATCGCGAATCCATTTTTTTTTTGTGCTTTAGATAATTGAATTCTAAACGTGTTCAAAATATGGAAAGTTATTTCATAATATTCATTCAAGAGACTGAGGTCACTTACGGCTTCTAAGAAAACTATATATATGTGTGCGTCCTTAACGTATGCCAGTTTCTTTCTCCCTTCTCATGGCCGCACGACCTACAAGAGAATTTCTGATGCTGTGGTACAGTCAGCCTCAAAAAGTATACAGGTTGCTAGGGACTTTGACACGAAACCAGTTACCACGGCATTCAGAACATGATTCTGGACCCCCCGCGTTGAAAATTTTCGTCGGTTATAAAAACAAGTATTCGTGTTCCATACATTTTGATCGCGTAGGTATTGAAGGACACAGCAGGATTATTGTTACCCGACTACGATGAAGCAAAAAGGAGGGTTTTGATTTGACTGGTACGTATGTGTGTTCATCTGTTCCCTTATAACTTCAAAACTTATCATTATTTGACAAATGAGGTATTGTTGGAAGTGTCTTGATCGTCTGTTGGTTATAAGCTATAATACAAAGTTATATTAAATTGAATATGGCGCCCTCTAGAGGACGTAAATTCATGGTTTTTCATGATGCCGTGTTGCGTATCAAATGAAAGGGCTACATCAGCACATTTCAAGTACATATTGTTATAAACTATAACATAATTTAAATAAAAAGTCAGTTCAAATACTAAAACCCACCTATTGAAAAATCAAGCTCTAAAAATTACGAAACAAGTAAATAATTCAGACAAATCAAGACAGTTTTGTAGGTGTTGGGTTTGTTGGTGTTGGTGTTTGGAATTTCCCAACGTGATCGAATCAGAAACAAAGAGATCCGCAGAAGAACCAAAGTAACCGACATAGCAAGAAGAATTGCCAAACTGAAGTGGCAGTGGGCAGGCCACATGGCTCGCAGAACAGATAGATGGCCGATGGGGCCGAAAGGTTCTTGAGTGGCGACCGCGTACCGGAAGACGTAGCGTTGGAAGGCCTCCCACAAGGTGAACCGATGACCTTGTGAAGGCCGCAGGAATCCGCTGGATGCGGGAAGCACAGAACAGCTCAAAATGGCGATTCTTGGGGGAGGCCTATGTCCAGCAGTGGTCGTCTTTCGTCTGAAATCATGATGAAGATGATGAGCTGTTCCTGGTACCCACATGGTATACAGGCATGGGCTTTACCCTGATCACATTTTTTTTAACCAAATGTGTTTGTATTTGGCTACTCATTGTTTTTAGACAACGATTCATGTCGAAGTAGACTTACTGATAGTCCAAGGTGCGCCCGACAAAACAAATTAACCAAAAACAAAACACATAAATATGTACTTACAATTACATGGCAATAACTACAAAATAGTTTAATTAATTCAAAACCAACTGACATTGATCTTTAGCAAGCATTGCCCACGCCCAGAAATAGATTTAAAAGTGTTACATACGTTTAAATTTATTTATCCAAGTATATACTTATGTAGGTACGAAACTGTGGCACTGTATCATTATATACGCTCGTAAAATCACGCTTTTAATTTAAACTGCTCAAGCAGTAACATATTACATTGAGCCGAACACTTTAATTTCTTCTGTCATAGAAAATTGGTGGTCGCAAGGGCTACCGCCGAGCATGAGATTGCATGGCATGGTTCGATTATGGGTCGGACAAATTAAGTTTTTCGATCAGGAATTTCTAAGTAAGCAGCAGCCCGGAGTCAATAGATACAATCAAATCAAATCAAAATATTTTATTTTACATGGCCACTTATGAAACGTCACAAGCTAGGTGCACGGTTCCAATTGGTCGTTTCCTATGGAGAAGAGCCGGCAAGAAACTCCACGGTTAACACTGTTTTCAAATTACAGTTTTAATAGGTATGGGAGGACAGCGAAGGCCTGTCATCAAGTACCCTTAATAAAATATAAAATACAAGGCCTAAAACGTTCTAAAACTCAACGATAAAATAATCTAACACTTAAAAGAAAATAAAAAATTAAAACCTTTTATAAAAACAAATGATATAATTTCCATTACAGTTGTAACAAATATGTATTAATATCCTGTCCTCAAAAGTCAATAATAAAGAGTTGTATTTAGAATTCTACGTATACAGAGTGTCCCGTAGGTCGACGTCAAGCCGGAGTCGGGTGATAAGTCGGGTCGGGTCATAATATTAAATATTATGACCCGACCAGTAAAATATATTTCGAAAAAGTAAAAATTTGTAGCAACAGGAGTTAAAAGACTGTCACAGGCAGTCGATTTTCTCGTTTTATTCAAACTCAAACTCTAAGCATTTATTTCAATTAAAGCATTAACAGGCACTTTTGAATTGTCAAGGAGTCGGTCAGTCAGAAAGTTGAAGCTAGTTGCCCATTCCAAAGCGTAGAAGGTACCTATGGAGAAGAACGGGCAAGAAATTCCATGGACACTCTTTTAAATAAAATTGTTGTTACAAATATATTGGCTACATCATTAATGTTGACCCTATAGGTGAGAACGATGTACAAAAACCTTACACGTCAAAAGCGTCCAGAGTGCAGCAAAGCATAATTAAAAACAATCCAAAAAATCAATTTAAAATAAGCCGTGGCAGCTAAAAGTCCCAACTGACGGCGCCCGTTCACGAACATGACGCATAGATCAGGACCATTCAGCTCAACCATTTTGAAGGGAGCTAAATGATGATTTTGAATGAGACATTTGTTTTATAAATGCCCGTCATTTTTAAAATACATAGTAAAGATTTTTTTTTTTCAATTTTCTGTTAACTATATGACCCGATTCCTTCTTGACGTCGACTTACGGGACATCCTGTATAATGTCAAATAATGATAATACTATAGTACACCTCTGCCTAACCTTTCGGGGATTACAGTCGTGATGATCGTGATCTTATGTTACTGAACGAACTATAGATGCATAGATAATGCCGTAAAGAAAAGATTACCCAGTCAGCAAGGCCGGTATCATATATTAAAGTTCCGTCAGTATCGAGGCTCTTTTGAGGAGTCTCGAAGCCACATGGTAGAGGTAAAGAAAATAAGATGGCTATTAAATTACATACTTTCATGGTGCCACCGCTATCCGCCTATCAAGCAAAGTGATTATAGGAATCCTAGTTGACTTTTAGACGTGGCAGTGACCTGGAGACTCATTTTTAAAAGTGAACTCCAATTTCCGTTTAATTTTCTTTGCTGCGCTATCTGTGCGCAAGCAACAGTGGTTGACTAGTGGCTTAGTGGTAACGGCCCCGACTGACGTGTCGTAGGTCGTGGGTTCGAACGCAGGCTTCACTTTGTATAATTCATTTCATCATCACTGCTCTCAAAGCGACGAAGAAAAACATCGTGAGGAAACCGGCGCATTCCAGATTTTAATAAAAACATGTGGGGTCGGGAGACCTCCATTAGGAACGAAGTAACGCTTCATTCTATTAAAAATATTAAAAGTCAGTTTACATTAGTAACTGACTTCACTATCGGCTATAACACCCTCGAAAACCCTGAAAACGATACTCATGATGTTATTTTTTTTATTCGCAGCCGCCATCTTGTATTTTCATTTTGACCCTACATTAACGATAAATAATAAAGAAATCGCAGTAAGGAACCTTAGACTTAGCACGACTTTGTCTAGATTTCATTACTTTTTAGAGATAAACAAGCAGCTCCATCGAGACTTGGCTGACCGAGTTTATGGGAAGTACTAGTTCTATTCTGATGATCATGAGTGAGTGAGTGAGTGTCATAAATGCGAAACTTTGCTTTCGCTTAACTTCGGACCTAAATGACCTACAGACTTGAAATTTTGGATTTTAAGTATGTGATTATAGCTTACTGGATGACGAAAATTTCTGCATTCTGGTCTTATCCAGAGGTTCTCAAATAGGGGCCTGAAAATGCGGCGAAATGGTTCCAGTAAAGCTTGGTACGGCAGTGTTTGCTTCGCGCTCGACTTGGCGGGGGCACTGCCGTGCCCCCCGATTCAGTCAATTTCAATAGAAGATGGCGCATAAGGCTTTTTCGTTACGTGAAGCTATGAAGACAGAGGTGTACCAGACATGAAGAGGTCAAGGACGACCCTTGCGTTACCGGCAGAGCTGCAGCGAATTTTGTGTCTGTGTGTGTACTCCCACATTTCGCTTGTTATGTTTAAGTCTCTTGTATACTCTATCATAACTCGATTTTGTGACTGACATGATGTTGCTTTTATTTACTTTCCCAGGTACTCACGACAATAACAACAGCTTACTCATAAATAAAATACGCACGTTTAAGTTAAACCTCGGCGCATGCAAAACAAGATTAGAACATGACCGCCGTCCTGATGGCCACAGGGAAGAAACCTTACATTACATGGGATTATATTAGTGTACCTCGCTGCAACTGCGTTCTGCGTATAACGTGTCATAAAGCTACCATACATGATGAGATCAATCGGAACATTTAAATAGCTTTATTACATTAAGAATAGCAATACAACATTAAATCATTTAAATTACAACATTAACAACATTTAAATGGCTTTCGGTAGTATGGGGGTCGTCAATTTGAATCAAACTGACAAAATTTTAGGTTTTTTGATTTGGGAGCAGGCGTTAGACGACTCTTTTGATAACATGGATTGTTATTTGTTTAGGCACGGAATCGTATTGAGCCGTTGTGAATAGCTATGCAGCTCCCCGACTGCCTAGCATACTTTTTTTTTTAAACTTCAGATTTTGAAGAAAATGCCTAATCCATTACGCCATATGATTTAAAAACACGTCTGCTCAACAACGTAAACGGCTCAATGGATGTTGTTGAATTGTCAAAATTAAAGGCATTCTTATTTTAAGTGTGTTACTATGCTAATCGGTCTGACCAGAGGCATTCACATACATACACAAAACTATCAGACTGTTTAGCTTCAAAGATTCGCTTCGAAAGGAATCTATCCGGCTGTCGCATAGCTGATCGATCTTGAGGTCGTCACTGCCACACACTGTATGAGTGTTGGTCAGGTCCCAAGAAGAAAGAACTGACTGAACAAGCCTTAGGAACAAGTTTCACAAAATTCATACTTATTTCTAGAGTGACTTTATTAAACGTTGTCATGACTTCATGAAACTAGGTAAATAAAAATACTTTCTATTTTAAACGAATTCTTGACTTCGCAACTTTTTACCCACACTTTTTTAAAAGTTAAAATAAAAAGCAAACTGCTCATGGTAAATTGTAACTACGAGTATCTTATAAAATTAACGCCCTACGATTTTTATATCCACCAATAATTGCTAAATTCATTCTTAACACCAGGCTTCAGATAAAATTAAGACCATTACTGCAACACGTACGGTGCGCAAAAATAATAGTCCAATATGTATGTAAATCAATCAGGTTAATATATGCGTACGGTCAGCAAAACAAGCGGCTGTATCGGTGGCCGATCAGAACCGAATTATCTTATATTTTGATTTATTATTATTGTTGATTTTGAGTAGCGTTGGCAAAAAAAAGCTTTTCGAAACAATTTTTTTTCGTAATTTTTTTTTTTAAATCATAGCTTCGCTCACAGTATCTTAAGACAATGTGAATCTCCCCGCAACTACGTATGGTAATATTTGACGATCTCAAGTTTTCTGCCCATGCATGTCAAGAAACAATAATTTCGAAAACGCCAAAATAATAAAAATGTTTAAGATTTCGTGACTTAATTTATGACTTCTTAGTAACATAGTTCAACATGCACTACACCCGTACCCTGACAATAATGATAAAGATCCCATCAGAACTTTCAGTAAGCAATATAAACAATCCATAATTCTTAACCGAACATTAAAGCTATTTAAATTAAAAGTCATCAGCATTTTTTGAACGTCCAAATCACCTGACAGTCCCCCAAAAGCCCGCCCTTCACCACTTCCAAGCACTGCAGCTGGAAAGAAGTAGTGACACAACAAACTCCCCAGCAGCAAAGTTATGTTGATTTAGTTGACGGTACATCATTTAGTCATTTATGTTGCTGTCGGTACGAGCGTGTTACTCGCACATATGCACAAGGCGAGCGACCGCGCCCTGCACATGAGCAGGTCGATAGTGTGGTGACTCATATATCGATACTTAATTAAACACGCAGCCGATCAGTGCCAGAGATAATAAACGTTCCTTGAGCTCAAGAAGTAGAACTGCCGGACACACCCTGGGAATCTCTTTCAAGTTTCAACCTCTAATTAAACAGCAGTTTTTTTTTTGTATGGCACTCGCAGGTCAACCTGTAAGGTTGTCGTCTGCTTAAGCGGACTTGCCTGTGGTACCCTAATAAATTAAGGCCTCCAGCCAGGACTTAAACTTACACTTACAGGACTTAAGCAAGGGACTAGCTAGATATTTTTAGCAGGATTTGAGTGATTTAGGGACGAATTTAATGCTACAGGCTCAGCGGCGCGGGCTGGCTCGAGCAAGGGTCGGGAGGGGCGTGGATTTGGGCGTCGCGGCGGGCCTCGGCGGCGCGGACGGTAGGTCGGCAATCGGATTTTATTAAACAGCTGTTTCCGCCATGGAGATATAAAGAAGCTGGGCCGACAAAAAAAACATAGTTTAAATATCGATGCTCAACACGTCTGCGGGGTTTCGATAGCTAATATAATTTGACCATGTATATAAAATATTATTTAAAAAAACGATAACATTTCTGATGCAAAACACAATTTTTCGCAATATTTCAACGTTGATAGACTTTGCCGTCCAATGTTTTGTTTTTCAAAGAACATGATTTCACATTAAATATCGATAGACACAGTCGCATCACTACCCACGAATGCTTCCAGGCGACACATACTCGAACAGTCGTTGCAACACAAATGCTAGGTGACCGCCAGGTGGCGCAAGAGCCAAGCCCACACTGCTCATATCACCTCACCTATCTACAAGTGGGGCATAGGTAGACATATTTACGTAACAGGAAAACATAACACAATATTTGAGATGCTTACTGCGCGGCTATGATGCGGCTAATGCGAATTTAAAACTTTTGTTGAAGAAAAATAATTTAAAATCACCACCTTCCTAAAAACGGTGAAAGAAAACATTATAAGATAACTGAGTGGCTATTCCTGTATTTTTGGGAACGGTCGCATTTCAATCTGTCCAAAATACTTATAATTTACCAATATTTATGACATTGATTGTCGCTGAGATGAGATTGTGACTAGGTTTTGAACGTTTCTAATTACGGGGATTGGCCTTATGTTCTTCATAGAACGAAGAACATATAATTTGACATGTACCACCAATCTTCTTAAGGTCGGCTTGAGAGCCTGAGACCCAGCAGAGGAATAGGTTGATTATGTAAAAGACAGTGTTCTGCCCTTCGCCACTTCCTAGTGTAGAAGCTTCTAACTGCCTCGTTGGTCTAGTGCTCACAAGCGATACTGCTGAGCATGAGGTCTTGGGTTCGATTCCCAGGTCGAGCAAACTGTTATTGGGATTTTTCAGCTTGAATTGCTCAGTAGCAGACAGGAGTCCGGATTTGTGTCCGGTTGATGGCAATAGGCTCGCCCCCTATTACATGGGACCTAATCATAACGGGCGAAATGTGGGTGTAATATAGGCACACCTCTGACGAACCATTCGTGGTATACAGGCGTGATGTTATGCAGAACCCGCCAATGGTACTACAGCGGTATGAGGAACAGGGTCGAAAGATCTTCATCCTCCATAGAAAAGGGAGCACCTCCAGCCAGACGGTGTTATGGTATCTTTAGTACAAACCAGCGGGATACTTGCGTAACACACCAAAGGTAGGAGTAGTTTTCATTTCAGTTTTTACGTTGTTGAGCAGACAAAGGACCATGGGGGATTTTGTATGAACCCCGTCCCCACCCTACAACAGTCATGGGATACGTGTCAATTTGTTCATTGTGACCCAAAAAAGCCTTAAGTACCTGTATTAGTTGCAAAAACTATTTATAATAAAAAATACGTTTTGTCAAAAATGTTTATATTTTCAAACTAAAATAATATATTCCACAAACAAAAAAGCATGTTTCAGGTATGCAAATGACGATTCCTTGAAAAAAATACTTGATTCTCAAACTAAAAATCATTGAGTATAATAACAGTGTTTAAGTTAATTAATATACCTATTAACTCATTAATACAGCCGAAATCATGTCAAACGACATACTACTAGCTTAGGTTAAGCTCTGATTTATACTGCGTGCCATAAACAGAGCTAATCCAAAGTGTCAAGCTTGACGTACTCTGTACTAACAATTACATTTAGGGCTGATTTCACCAATGAAATTGAACGCGATCAGCACATAAACTACGTTTAAGAGCTGTCAGTGTCATTATTTTCTATGGAAAATTGACACTGACAGCTCTTGAACGCGTTTTTGATAGACTGAACGCGTTCAGTAACATTGGTGAAATCGGCACTTAGTCGTCTATGAAAATATTATCAAGCATTTGTGCTGGTGCATTAAAGTCAATATGACAAAGTCAAAGTCAAAGCATTTATTTCAAATAGGCCCATAAAAAGGCACTTTTGAACGTCAACAATTACATTAAAATACTACTATAATATACTGATTCTAGGCGCCCCTTCCAAAAGGTAGTTTCGTATGGAGAAGAAATAAAGCAACGGCAGATAAATTAATCACGCGATAGGTACAAAGTGCTCACATATTTAAAAACATTGTAAAAATATATGATTTTCCTAAAATATTAGGTCCAGCTCCATAGGACAATCGGCCTATGGAGCTGGACCATAATGTTTCCAAGCATTCTTATCTTGTATATAATCCTTTAATTTGTAATAAGCTTGTTTGCAAAGTGTACTTTTTATACGAATTTTAAATTTTCTTTCATTTAATTGCAATATATCACAAGGTATTTTGTTATAACATTTAACACAGTGCCCCATAAATGATGTATGTACTTTAGTAAATCTGAAAAATGGTTGATCTATTTCATCTTTATATCTAGTATTAAAATTATGTCTATCACTTATTTTATTAAAAAATGTAGATTTTTTCTTACATACATAATATTTACTACTAAACTAAGAAATATATATTATTACTAAACTAAGAAAGTACCTACCGTCAAACAGGGTGAACAGGGATGCAGGGGTGAAACGAGACGAAACTTTAAAAGGTATTTTAACATTGAAATAATATAGTTTGCTGGCAACAAGGGCCGTTAATTGTTAATTATAATACAGTCAACACATTAGAGTCCTTTTTTGGCAATAATCTATATTATTTCAATGTTAAAATCGCTTTTAAAGTTTAGTCCCGATTCACGCCTGCATCCCTGTTCATCCCGTAGGTACTTTCTTAGTTTAGTCGGTATTGTTAGTGACTTAGTTTAGTTGTACTTGAATAATTCGTTATGAAATAAATAATATAATATTATGTAACAATCGTTGATGGCCACACTATCGAATTAGGTCTAAAGATATGTAAAGATGATTGGTTAGAGATAAAATAAGAACATATTATGAAGCAAAGGATAAGGAATATCCTTTAAAATGGTTTTGTTTGTGATTAATAGTGTGTTACGCAATTAGGGCGCAGGTACAGGTTTCCAGGTAGTTAATCCAAATCCTTTTATTATTAATATGAAAGTAATCAGTGAGAAACCAAATTCGATTCGCAACAATAACAGACCACTCGGAAAGCCGACATTATTAATCTTACTTATAATACTTCTTACATCCCAGGAGGTCTTCAAACCTTACAAAGTTATAAATTGCTACAATGTTTGTCCTTTACCATAAGGGAGAAGTAGGCCGCTGCAGCTCTGCCGGTAACGCAAGGGTCGGCCGTGACCTCTTCCTCATGCCCATTGGAGTCAGTTTCCGATCTGTCTGTATATGGATGCAATTGTACGTGATCGATTACATATCTTGATTCATTCATTGGTTTCGCCTGAATAGAAAGGAGTACAGTCTGCGAGACCTTTTTTTTTTTTTTTTTTGGGTGGGAAACACTCTAATGACTTCTCCCGCTCAGGGTGGAGCGGGAGGGCGTGTCAGACTTTTACTGACTAAAACCCACCCGTGTTCCTTCAGTTGCCTGTGCCAGGGCCACGGTTTTCTCTTTAGAATAACCCGTGACTCTGAGGCGTCGGCCCTATCGGACCCCGTCATTTTGTGCTGACATCTCTTTGAGGCGCGCGTGGAACACAACGCGCCGTCGACCCGGGCCTGGTCCTTACCGGACGGCGAGCTACCCATGGCTCGCCGTCCGCAAGCCCGCGCCTACGGTGGCCGGGAATCTCCTTGCGATTCCCGACGCCCAGGGCGTCTCCTGCGGCGACTAGGGGCGTGAGGGCGCAAGGCTCTCTCCCTCACGCGCTCCGCCTCCTCCTTTGCGAGCATTACTGCTTCGCAGAAGGAGGTGACGGCTTTCCATTCCCTCTCGCTCCGTACCATGGCCTGGACCAGGGCCGGACGCGAGAGATCGCCGCCGCCAATCGCCTCCGCGAGGACACTGCGGTGCTCCGCCCAAGCTGGGCATACCTCCACCGTATGCTCCACCGTGTCCTCCGGGCGATCCACACAATAGTGACACCCGGGCGTTTCCTCCCGCCTTATGCGAAACAGGAACCTCCTGAAACAACCGTGTCCGGTGAGGACCTGTGTCAGGCGGAAGGTGAGGACGCCATGGCGCCTCTCCAACCACTCCTCAAAGAGGGGACTTACCGCCGCTATTGTGGCGTGCCCAGCACTGGGTTGCGACAATCGCACCCTCCATGTCGCCATGAGATCCCGCCGGAGCTCTGTCCGCTGTACCGTGATTTCTCGCGGCAGCGGAGTTAAACCCCGGCGTTTTGCCTCCTCGCGCCACTCCCATACGTGCGCGAGGGCTTTTGCCTCCAGATCCCATGGCGGCAATCCGGCAAGGAGGCTCGCCGCCTCGCATGAGACCGTGCGGTATCCCCGGGCCAGCCGGATGGCCATGACCCTTTGGGACGCGTTCAACCTGCGGGCCGGTCGGCGCCTCAAAGAACGCGCCCACACCGGTGCCCCGTAAAGGGCCATGGACCGCACGATCCCCGCGTAGAGCCTCCGGCAGGAGGCGTTTGGACCCCCTAGATTGGGCAGGAGCCGCCTCAAGGCAGCCCCAGCCCGCTCCAGTCTGGGAGCCAAACGTCGGAAATGCTCCACGAAGTTCCAGCGGCTGTCGAGGACGAGTCCCAGGTACTTCATCGTCGACTCGACGCCGATGTGAACCCCTCCCGCCGTTATCTGGGAACCCGACAGTGGCGCGTTCCAAGGACCATGAAAACACATGGCCTCGAACACATGGCCTCGGACTTGTGCAGGGCCACTTCGAGTCCCAACTGCCGGATCCTCTCGACGATTGTCGCAACCCCGATTGTCGCTTGTTCGGCCGCCTCCTGGTGCGACCTCCCCTGTGCCAGGACCAGCGTGTCGTCAGCGTAGCACACCACGCTGACGCCATTCGGGAGGTCGGCGCGCAGCACCCAGTCGTAACCGATATCCCACAGAAGCGGCCCAGGACCGATCCCTGTGGGACACCGCACGACATCTCTCGCCGGTTCCACTCTCCCCGGTGACCGGGGTAGATGACGGCCCTGTCCGTCAAATAGGCCTCGACCACGCGACAGAGGTAGGTCGGCATCCGGTGATACCGCAATGCCTCCCTGATGCAACTCCAGGGCAGGGTGTTGAAGGCATTATGATGTCTAGATGTCTACGCCAAAACGACCCCACCCCGGGCAACAGCATCCCCCGTCGTGAGGGCTCGCACGCGCATGATGGCGTCCACCGTAGAGCGCCCCCTGCGGAAACCAAACTGGCTCTCCGCCAAATCCGGCCCCACCCGCACCAGCCGCCCGACGAGGCGGTTTGCAATAACTCTTTCAAAGAGCTTGCCCACCTCGTCGAGCAGCACGATGGACCGGTAAGCGGACGGAGAGTCCGCAGGGCGCCCCGGCTTCTTAATGAGGACCAGTTTCCCCGTCTTCCAGCGAAGTGGGAACTGGCCCTCCTCCAAGCATGCGCTTAGGAGCCCCATAAGTCGAGGCCCGAGAGACTCCATGGCCAGAACCCAGGCTCTTCCAGGTAAGCCGTCGGGTCCTGGGGCGGTATTTTTGGCACTAAGCCTATGTACCGCCGCTCTCAGCTCTACCTCGGTCACCTCCGAAGCATCGTCGTCGTCGTCGGCGGTGTGGTCCGCATCCGGCACCGCAGTAGGCGGAGTCATGGGCGGGGGAGTATGCTCGCCCCGCGAAGGGAACAAAGTGCTCACCACCTCCTCCATGAGCTGGGGCCGGAGACTCTGCGTCAGTGGGGGAGCCCATGGGCGGAGTTTATCCCGCACCATTTTGTAGGGGCGTCCCCACGGGTCCCTGTTCAGAGTCTCCAGCGACTCCTCGCGGGCCAGGGCCCTGGCCCGCAGGATCTCCGCTTGGAGGGCAGTCTTCGCCGCTCTGTACCCCTCGTATTGCTCCGCCTGAATGGCTTCCGTATTCGGAGGGCGAATACGTAGCCTGCGGTGCCTGGTGTACAGGTGTCGCGCAGCCACGCACGCCTTGCGCAAAGCCGTCAGCTCCGGCGACCACCGGCACACCTGGCGCCAAGCACGTCCGGGCTGGACCCGGGGCATTGCACGTCACATATTTCGGACATGGCCTCCCGGAACCACTCCGCCTCGTCGTTGATGTCAGCAGGCCTGTCCGGTGGTGACACCCAGGCCTGCACGATCGAGGCTTCCAGGAGGAGCTCCCGGTCCAGCTGCTTCAGCGCCCACCGCGGACCACTCGGGGCCTGTCGGACCGGCGCGCTCGAGGTCTGGGCGGATACGTCGAACCGGATGTACCGGTGGTCGGAATAGGTCTCCACCCCCTCCATGACGCGCCAGTCAATGACGTGCGGCGACAGAGCGGGGCTGGCGAACGAAATGTCCACCACTGATTCACCCCGCATACGCACACACGTTGGGACAGAACCCCGGTTTAGGACGACCAGGCCTGTCTCCAGAGCCCAGTCCTCCACCATCCTGCCCCGCGTGTCCGTGAGCCGGGAACCCCAAGCCAAGTTCTTGGCATTGAAGTCCCCGAGGACGAGCACGGGGAGGGAACGAAACCTGACGACGACGACTCTCAACTCCGCTAGGGAGTTGTGGAACTCGGCGAGAGTTCGGTTCGGAGAGAAGTACACCCCTACCACGACTATCTCCCCGAACCGTGCTGCCACGCAACCCCGTCCCCTCTTGACGGCCTCGAGGGACAGGGTACCGGCGGCGGCCGACGAAAGTAGGGCCACTGAGCCGCTCAGGTCCTCCACCCACTCATCCCTGGGCGGGACAAAGTACGGCTCAGCGACCACGGCAATGTTAATCGACCACTGCGCCATGCTCTGGAGCAACAGATCCTGAGCAGAGGCGCAGTGGTTGATGTTCGCCTGGAGGAGGCGTAATGGGGCCATTAATGACACTCCATTTCAGCCCCCTCCCGAGCCCCCTGTGAAGGACCTGCCACGACAGTTGCGGCGGCGACGACGGTGGTGTAGGCGGCAGCGGCGGCAGTAGTGGCGGCGGATGCAGCTTTGACGGCGGTGGGCTTGCCCCTACCCCTGGCTTTGGCTGGTGGAACGCAGGCCTTACTCCCAACCCGGTGATCGGCCGGCTTGCCAGCTGCCGCACATATGAAGCAGTGCGGCGCGGCATTGCACGAACCAGCCTTGTGACCGGGTTGACCACATCGGAAGCATTGACCGCTGCGGTCCACCTCCGAGGAACATTGTACTCCCACGTGGTTGCCCACCTGGCAGCGGAAGCACCTCAGAGGTCTGGGCTCCAGCAGTTTCACCTGCGCGGAAACCCAGCCCACCAGGAGCCTTCGGCCCTCTCCGGCAATTTTTTGGGCTGCCGTCACGGGGCAGCTCACCGTAATGGATCGCATCCCCGTGAAGTCAGGACGAATGGTGCCTTTTTTTTTTCTTTTTTTTGTTCCCGGGGTGGAAAATCCTCATGGATGTCCTCCGCCCTGGGGCGGGCGGAGGGGTCTGTCAGACTCTTACTGACTAAAAACCACCCCGGTGTTCCATCTCACACCTACGCCGGGGTCGCGGGAACACATTATTCTTCCACAACCCCGGCTGGTGCCGGCCCGCTTGCGCGGGCCCCGTCTCGGGCGGGGGGAGTGAGGTGTACTCCCCCCGCAACGTCTGTGGTCGGCGCGCGAGGTACACTACACGCGCCGCCGTCTCGGGTCCTGATGTTGGGGAGCGACGGATGTCCCCGAATCCGTCGCCCCTGGACCCATTTAGGGGGGACGGAAGAGGGCGTTGTCCGCCCTCCTCCGACGCCCGGTGCGTCTGCTGCGGGCCGGGTCGAGAGTCGAGATCTCTCTCTCCCTTTCCGCAGCCTCCTTCCGCGAGATGACCGTCTCGCAGAAGGAAACCACCGCGTCCCAGGACTCGACGCTGCCGACCATCGAACTCACTACGGTCGGCAGCGACAGGTCACTGCCTACTTCAGAGATGAGGGCACGGCGCGGCCCCTCCCAAGCGGTACAATCTGCCAGCTGTTTATGCGACACAGGTACTTCCCGAAGCAACCATGCGCCGAGAGCACCTGCGTCGCCCGAAACGACAGGGAGCCGTGCCTTCTCCCGAGCCAGCGGTCGAGCACTGGCCGGATCGCCTCGATGGTGCTGAGGCCGGCGGTAGGGCGTGACAGCTTCACCCGCCATTCCGCCACCAGGACCTCGCGGAGCTGCAACCGACGCTGCTCGATATGGCGCTGCATCGGTCGCTCGCCCCGCTCCCGCGCTGCCTCGCGCCACCGGTACAGTGACGCGAGCACCCTCGCCTCCAGGTCCCAGGGCGGTGATCCGGCCAGTGCACAACCCGCCTCGAAGGAGATCGTGCGATACCCCCGAATGACTCTGACGGCCATCGCCCGCTGCGGCTTGCGCAGGACAGCTATGCTGCCAGCCGTCAGGTCAGACGCCCAGATCGGCGCTCCGTAGAGCGCCATGGATCGCACGATCCCCATATAGAGCCGCCTACAGGCGGCGCTCGGGCCCCCCAGATTGGGAAGCAGCGTTGCCAGCGCCCCGGTCGCGCCCAACAACTTGGGCGCCAGCCGCCGGAAGTGGGGTCCGAAGTCCCACCGGCTATCGAGCACCAATCCCAGATATTTCATGGTGGGCTCGACAGCGATCCGGACCCCCCCGACCACAATGTGTGATCCGGCCGGCGGCGCCCGCCGGGGGCCATGAAACACCATGGCCTCCGACTTGTTGAGGGCCACCTCCAGGCCGAGGCGCCGTATGCGGCTCACCGTGAGTGAGACCGCCGCCGTCGCGAGCAACGCTGCCTCCCTGTGCGAACTCCCCCGGGCCGTGACCAGCGTGTCGTCCGCGTAACACGTCAGGTCCGAGGACGAATGGTGCCTGCCCTAACCTGCTCGGCAGAGCACCCCCCAGTCCTAACGACTGCAGCCACGACCTCTTCCTCCGTCACAGAGTCGTCCAGGCCCAGGATACGCATGTCAGCGCACTTGGTGGGCCTGGACACTCGGACCTCGTCCGCATTCAGGGACGCCCTAAGCTTTTCAGCCAGAGCGTCTGCGGTTGGGCCGCTGGCCGCACCGGGGACCTCCAGCATCCGGGCCCCAGTCGCTGTGACCCTTAACCGGAGGCCATTGGTGACGCCGATCTCCTGGAGGTTCACCGCCGTCCTCGCCTTGCCGAGCACCTCGCGGTAGGTCAGCTGCGGACTTCGGGGCACGAAGCCTAGCCAGGACGCTTCGCTCCTTGCGGCGCTGCCGCCTCTGTTTTCTTTTGGCCGCCCTTGCTGCCTTACCCGCCTTCCCCTTCTCTCCGACCATTTGCCATTCGGCGTCGGTCGGAAGAGATTTAGAAGGCGGTTGGGAGGGCGGAGGCGGCCGTCTCGCCGTCAGGGCTGGGGCCCTTGCCGTCTGCGCAGACGCCGATTTCACCAGGGGCGGGCCCGTGGGTTCCACCACGGCTCCTCTTTGGGTCTGTCCCGAGGTCCTCGATTTGGCAGCGGTGGCGGCATACGAGGCCGCCTTTCGCTGTGCCGAAGCCGGCTGGCTCGCCGCTAGCGGGGGGCGCAGGACAATGGCCTCCAGAGCAGAAAACCTACTATGGAACGCAGCCAGCTCCTGCCGCACCAAGGCCAGAACACGGTCCTCGGGCGGCACGGGCTGGCCTTGCCCATGCGCCCTTCTTTGTGGCAACTCCCGATGGCCGGCTCCTTGGACCTTGGCCAGGTCTGCCCGGAGCTCCTCGTTCTCCTTTCGGAGAAGCTCCATGGCGGTAGTCAGGCGGGCGACCTCAGCCCGCATCTCAGAGATACCGTCCTGTGGAGGCCCGAAATGAATTGCCTCCGCTGCCTCGACAATGGAGGCCGTGGCTGGGGATATGGCCTTGTCTTTAGAGGACTGAACCCTCTTCAAGGCCACACCTTTGATCGCGGCAACCACGACCTCCGCAAACCTGGCCGATCTCTCCGGTTTGGAGCCGCCAGCAGCATCCGGCTCACCACCTGACGACTCTGAACCGGCCCGCTGCGCTGGCTTGGCTGGACTGGCTGTGCCTGGCTCCCTGTCCTCCTGAGTGGTGTACCCTCCGCCTCTTCCTCGGACTCCACCCCTCCGACCGATTTTTCGGGCCGAGGCCATCCCGCCATCCGAGAGTGACCCCTGGCCATCCCTCGGTTTGGGCCGCTTCAGGAAGAACCTTTTGTCCTTCCCAGCAGCCCCCACCACTACCCGCTCCGGGCTCTTAAAGGAGCCCTCTGCGCCAGATGCAGCGTCGGACTCCGACCGCGCATCACTCCTCTCCTTATCGCGACTCCTCCTCTCCTCGTCTTCGGGTGACCGAGAGCGCGATGAGCCTCCTTGGCTCGGCAGACATTTGTTGCCCCCCCCAGAATACGAATGGGGGCTTGACGTTCCCAAAGGGAACGTGGCGGATTCTCCGACGGATGAGCAGCCGGTACCGCCCTGGGGTAGATTTTTCACATTTGTCTTTTCCATTGTTAGTTTTTCCTTTGAAGGGTGTGGTCCCTTGGTTCCCCTCCCCCCCCAGCGCTAATGACTGGATTCCCTCCGGCCATACATCCCCTCGGCACGCTCGACCTTAGGATTTGGGTAATTTTTTAAAGAGGTTGTCTTCCTCTCCCCTTCACACTCTACGCCCACAGAACTCACCCTCTGCAAACAGAGGGGGTGTGGACGTGACATGGCTACCAGACCTATCACGAGACGGGCTGGCCGCCCCAACCCTAGCCCGGTTCCCTTCATCGACCAATAAGAATGATCGATAATGGGAACCATGACCCTTCCCCGTTTGTTGAAGATTGGCCGCCAACCCCAACTGTCCACCAAAAGCAAGTGGGCAGTTGGAGCTGACGTTGCCCAGGGTGCGCCACGTGGAGGCTCTTCAACATGCGACCCCAGTCTGCGAGACCTAAGCTGAGCTTAGCATTTGTGTGAGTGCATATAGCGACGCGTCCTTTGCTTGTCAATAGGCCAATCGTATAATCGGCCTGAGGCGCCGTGCGATCGCGGTAATCACTCACACAAATGCAAAGCTCAGCTTAGGCCTCGCGGACTGTAGCCTACCTTACCTATATTTGCCTGACACATGCTGATCTGGACTCCCATTTGATGAATTGTGAGACGCACACCGCACTTTGTATGTTAGTTTATTTTTATTTTTATTATTATTATTAACGAGAAACGTTACAACTCATTTTTACAATAATAAAAACGTTATCCTGCAATGCACACTCAATTACTGGTAACCACAGCTTGGTAATATTCTATGCGTGTCATAGTTTCTTTATTTGTTTTGTTGTTAAAATTTAAATTAAATTTAAAAAAATTATTTACCAAGATCCGATAAAAAAATATAACTTACAGGTCTAAATGTTAGTAAACAATTTAACTTATTTGCTATGTCAGGACTTAAATTCTACTACAGACAGGGTGGTTTATATAAGAATCCTCATTATGGGGCTTTCGTCCGGCTCATCAGCAGGGTGATGCTACTGTCCCGCAATTTTGAAAGAAGAGATGCATTCTTTTGCAGTTGAGAAATGAAACGGCTCGAGCAAACATTGCAGATGCACTGCAATAACGTGACAGTCGCAACAGCGCCCTACAGGAAATGTTGTATTGTAGGTATCTATTTTACTCAATAAATGATTTATTTTATTTACTCATCACCAATATTGTTTGTGGTCACGTTGACCGGGGCCGTCGATGCCTAAGCGTATTCATATATCTCGCAAAGGCATTCGACACTGTTTCGAGTCAGATTCTACTTAAGAAACTAGAGTTGTTTGGTTTAAGAGGAGTGGCCCTAAACAGCTACCTAACCGATCGCCGGCAGTGTGTATGAATCGAAAATCAGATGAGCGATGAATTTAATGTTTCTTATGGTGTACCGCAGGGTAGTCTACTGGGCCCGACTTTATTCACAATTTACATGGATGCCATTTTAAGAAAGGAAACTCTTAGGAATTTCCTTTCTTAAATTCTGACTTGATTTGTTACCCTGATAATACAGTTATTATTTTCCACGGTACCGACTGGAAAGAAGTGCATGAGAAAACCGAGTCTGGAATGAGTAAGTTAGCTAACTGGTTGGATTTAAATTTACTGACGCTGAACGTGAGTAAAACGAAATATATTATATTCAGGAAAACGAAAGCTACTAAGCTGCCTGGATGGATGGTAATAATCCACAGATGTAAGTCTTACAAGCTTGCTGATAGCTCCATTTCCACGTGTTCGTGTTACGAGATCGAAAGGGTTAATCACCTAAAACACCTCGGAGTGGCATTAGATCAGCATCTCTCTTTCAAACAACACGTTACGGTTATGGACAAACGAGTTCGTAGGTTGACATGTATTGTGAAGCTTTTACGTGAATGTAATTTTACTGAGAATTAGTTTACCTTGCCTCTGTCAATCTCTACTCTAGTACTGTATAACAGTTTGGGGTGGGGTCGCCAAAACTCATATATTAGAGCTGGAGGTAGCTTTTTTTAAATTCATGCTTCGTAAACCTTACCGTTATAGAGGCAGCAAAAACACACCCCATCTAGAATAAGGTAAACTCTGTTCTAAATATTCATAACTCCTCTTACACCCGAATGAAACACACAGTTAAAATATGGAACAATTATGCACCTCTAATGAAATAATCCTAAGTATAACCAAATAACACCCAAACAGACACAGTTTGTGTGTGTGAAGGTGTTTTCGGGCGTTTGTGGTGCATGTTTCAGTTGAATTTATTTGGTTTTACCTAGGATTATTTATGTTAATAAAGAACAGCAGCATTAACGGAAACTATACGAAATTTAATCATCTAGATATATTTTGTTTTACCCTTAATTAATTAGTTTTTATGTTGGATACTTAGTTTCGTAGTCTCGATGAGGCTAACAAGCTTAACTGTAGCCAATTTCATCTTTTGATTTATTTAACAAATAACTGAAATGTTATATTTTATGTACCTATTTAATGGTTCTTAAACGGAAATAGTACAAAGCTTTTCTTATATGCTTAAATTGTATTATAAGAATTGTCTTTTTTTACCCTTAATTAATTATTTTGTTTGTACATTTAGTTTTGTAGTCTCGATGAGGCCAAACAAATCATCAATTCATCTATTATTTTATCTTACTTTATTTAAAATTTACCTAAAATTATCTAAAGGTTGTACATATTTAATGGTGCCCAAGATACAAGCTGTGCCTAGTTTGGGACCAATGATACCTCCATATTGTAACTTTAGAATGTTCAAATAAACAATTTTACTCAACTTTTACTTTAAATCTGGTATCTATCTACAAACTACTACTACCTACTACTTTTATAAAACTAAAAGAAGATTTTTAAATATATTCGTGTCGTCGAACGTTTGTTTCTCCGCTATGTACTTCTTTCCAGCTTATAAATACTGGAAACCAGCAGACGATTTTGGATACTGTAAAAGGGTTCCATGACCTGGAAATCAGAATTTTACTTGTTCTGCATGCAATTGAAACACAATTATTTTATAAATAAATTAATTAAAATCCATCCTTCCCTTATTTATGTCGCAACATCGACGGCGATCCAGGATGAGAAGTAGCATAATATGTCCTTACCCACATCCCCACCCATCTGTGTGCCAAATTTCATCCAAATACGTTTAGCCGTTTTGGCGTGAAAGCGTAACATACAAACTTGCTTTACAAAATTAAAATAATCTGCGTGCGATACATTGCGCGATAATATTTTATTTCTATTCTCACCCCTAAAATAACTTAGTCGTTTCTAAGAAATATTGTATTGCTCAATTAGTACCATTGAGCAAAAAATATTTCTAAGAAACGACTTAAATTATTTTATTGATTATATTAATTACTTTAATGTGTGTGTGTATTTTTAGTTGAAATAACGGCTATGTGATGGGAATTTGTACATCCGGTATTTACCTACAAAGGTAAGAACCTCATCAACCCGGTGTGACATCCATAATATATAATGACTGAGATAGCCACAGGCTACAGTGACCACCGGTCGTCCTCAGTCGGCTCTCGACGCCATAATTATATGATAATGCGTGGCTATGATGAGGACTACGCCTTGTGTGGAACTTACCACGTAACGTTGAGGTAAATTTATCTTCATTCATGTCCAAACAATTAAAACTTACCAGCACCCTAATTGCGTATCACGATCGGAATAATTTTGAAGGATGAAATCGAATTACTTTTGTTATCAATGGATTAGCAATATGCTAATCCATTGATAACAAAAATAATTAGCAATATATAATATTACTATTGCTAATCAATTAGCATATTGATTAGCAATATGCTAATCCATTACTTCATACGTTTCAAAAAATTGTCTGCTCAACAACGTCAATAACGCAATGAATGTTGTTAAACTGGCAAAAATTGATGATAACTGATAATGTGTTACGCAATTCTTGTTGTCTATTCTCAAGTCCGCCAACGAAGATACAGGTTCTTTCCCAAATTTATTATATTCTAAATTGTTTTTGAATTACCTTTTTCGAACGGGCAAAAACACATCGGGGGTCAGGACAACTCTCAAATCGTTTAGTCATTAATTCTTCGATCGGACCTCAAACTAATATTACGTCCGTAGCTCGTATGTGGTACGGAGTGGGCAACGCACTTAGCATCGGCCGAAAATGCGGATTTCGTGCTTATGGAGTAGATCTCTTGATAGTCAATCTGCAAAAGGTGAAATAGTACGTTATTGAATGAATTTATATTAAGCTGGTATTCTTGTTACCTTAGTTTCAAAGTCTCATGGAGTATCTGAAAAAGACGAAGGGACTTTTACTAATTAAACCATCTCGGTATTTCTCCAACATCAAGTCAACGGTCGTTGGAGTTTCCTCTCGTATTCATCGTTCCTCGGGCATATGGAGCCCTGCTGTGGAAGAACAGGTAGACAGACAGTGGTGCCGATTCTCTTGTCACAAAATTCTCTAAACTAGACTAAAATTTAGTTTATTCCTGTCAAAAGACGATTTCCCATTCTGAAATTGACTAAAGTGACACAATTTAACTATATTTTAAGTAGACAGCACTAAAATGGCTGAGATATTAATTTAATGAAAGGTGCCATTCTAAATTTGACCTAAAATGACAGTGACTATTTTTAATCGCGATTAAAAAGGTGTAGAATAAAACTAGTCGTCATGAACTAAAATTCACCCCAACACCTCGACTTCAGGTTCAAAAACAGTACTGCATCTTTTATCTTTTCTTTTGCTTATATCTCGAAAATGGTGTGTCCTATCGCAAAGATAATGAAGATTTCGGCCTCCCTTTATAAAACTCTTAAAACCCTGGAACTCAACATGTAGGTAATGATTTTTCATATTTTCCATACAAAAATTAAAAAAAAAAACATATGAAGCACGTCGAGGATGACCCCCAGCGCGCCTTGGCTCTAAAAAAAATCACGGGGTAGGGCAAACATGTACCACGTGACGTAAAGACGTGGACTCGCGGTTGTCAAATTCGATTTAAGTTGTGCCAAAACTATTTTTAAATTTAGAGATTGTTTTTTGCAGAATTGCTCTTAGATTCTCATAGATAAAAGTAAGGAATTTTAGTGATAGTTTAGTTAGTTTAGTACGGTGTACAAGAGAATCGGCACCATTGTTTTGAAATAGAATCTTCACTTAATTAAAATAAATCTTACTGCAATTTAATTAACATTGTCTATATATTATCTATTTAACAAATATATATTTTTAAAACATGTCCATTAACTGTTAAAGAAACATAATAATGAAGCTTAAGATGGATGCTCAGCTGCAGCACGCGAAAATCAAGTTATATTTGTTTTTTTTGCAAATTGCAGCTCTGTTTTACATCGTATGTTGATCAAAATGCGAAGTAAATATATCATTCCTACAGAGGAATGACATATTTACTTAAATCATCAATTCATATCAATTGTCAAACTTAAGAAATTTGTTCCACCTAAGAATTTTGATATGGAATTAGCAATTTTCAAAAAACCAAAGAAAATATGAATTTGGCCGGCTACAGCTGAAGATTCACCTTAATTTAGTTAAAGGACTGTATTAACAAACATTCACATGAAATGTTTTATTAATAAACAGACATCCTTCGTTTAGACCGACTACATTCATTGACTCGATGACCGTGACGAATACGACTCATCCATTCATAGTATTTATCTTATTAACATACTAAAAAGTATTTATCTATCACCGGGTTCGTTTGTGTGTTTGTCTGAATACCAGGCAGGTCAGTATTCTACGACTAACTATCTGACCTCGAGAACCCAGTTTTAACAAGTTTAAACAGTCTTAACAAGGAACTTATGTTACAACCTTGGGTAAAACATAACTCCTTGTTAAGACTTATTGTCAGACTTTCGGGCTTCTGACTACTCGTATCGACTGTCAAAGATCAACAAATGACAGCGGGGATATGTAATGGTTGGTCACCCACCCACGGACCGACCTAGACTAGCGTAGCTTAACCTTTTAATATTTAGCCATGAGCCTCATGGTTGTCTTTCAATACAGCGTCTAATTAATTCCAGTCCATATATTTAATACCCTACTTGACAAGTCTCTAATACTCATAGAAATAGCAACAATCATTGGTCACCACGCTCACTCACTGCATGCTTACAATTGAAGCTCTCAAGTCCATTCCTTCATCATCATAATTCTCTTCATTAATTCCTTCTGTTTCATATATTATATTTAATTCTTCCAATATTTTTGGAACCAAGTTCTTCAGCGCAGCTTAGGTAGTAATAAAATTATAGAAAAATTTAATGAAATCGTCGAAAGAGCGTAATACGCCATTTTGGATTAAAAAAGTAATGACAATGAAAATGAAAGATGCCTCCTCCATGTGATTTTCTATTATATATATCTATAAGCCAATAGTGAGGTCATAATGAAAATCCGAGACCCCTCTCGGATTTTCATTGCTGCGAAAATTTTCATAGTTTTCATCGTGGGTATCGTTTTCATGGTTTTCGAGGATTCTATAGCCGATAGTGAAGTCAATTACATTCGGAGTTGAATTAAAAGCGTTTTTAGGGTTCTACGGAACCCTCAAAAGATCACTTTGTGGTCCGTCCGTCTGTCTGTCTGTCAAGACCCTTTTTCTCAGGAACGCGTGGAGGTATCAAGTTGGAATTTATATCAAATACTCAGGTCTACTGTCCCTTGGAGCTGTGGAAAAGTCAAAGTTCTAAGCCAACGCAGTCAAAATATACAGCCCTTTATGCCGCAAATTTTCGACACTCGCAAGGGAAATTAAAACCTACAGGGTACTTCCCGTGAACTCAGAATCTTGAAATTTGGTACGAAGCAACGTTATAGCACAGATAAAGGAACGATTGCGAAAACCGTAATTTTTTTGTTACATCATATAATAAAAATATTTTGAATCATTTTAAACTTACTACCCCTTTCCTCATGAACGCGTGGAGGTATTAAATTGAAATGAATATCAAATACTCGTCTTATATACCAACAGGTTTGTACGGAACCCTCGGTGCGCGAGTCCGACTCGCACTTGACCTGTTTTTTATTCATCGTCATGTTCGAAGTCAGTGATGTCCAATTGTAGTCATCAATCAATAGTAGTCACATCAAGTTGGAGTAATTACGTTGCTTTAAAGCCTTAACCCCTTCGCCTGAAAAGGAATGAAGGAATAAAGAACTAAAGAACGCGAAAAACCAAAATCTCCGAACAAAGTCATAGGCAAGAACTAAACCCCGAAAATAATTAAATTCACTAAGCAGATGCGCTCATAACTATCTCCCATCCTAATATAATAAGCAAGGAGATGATAAACAAAGGACGCACCCTGGCTCCTCGCCAACCGTGTCACGGTTCCTGCACTACTCGACTAGATACTTGGTTTTATTCGGAAAACATCCGGATTGGCTTAATGGCTTTATTCCCGGGAATACTGCCAGGGTTATCAGAGATGACTAACTTTTTCAATGTCAATGAAAATAAATAAATAACTGATTGAAAGAACTAGGCAGATTGATTGGTTCCATAATCAGCCTAAATTGTTACCACTACTGGGACACAGGCCTCCTCTCTATGAGAGGGATCGGGCCATATTCCACCACGCGGGCCCAGTGCGGGTTGGTAGATGTCACATGTCTTCGAATTTTTGGTTCAAGAACATGCCGGTTTCCTCATTGTGTTTACCTTCACCGCTTTGAGAGCAGTGGTGATGAAATAATAAACACAAAGTAAAAGCGCCTGTCTGGATTGGAACCAGTCGCAGCCGTTACCACTGGACCACCACTGTTCTCACTGGGCCACTACTGCTCTCATTGGGCCACCCCACTGCTCTCGCTGGGCCACCCCTGCTCTCAATAGGCCACCATTGCTCTCACTGGGCCACCACTGCTCTCGCTGGGCCACCCCTGATCTCAATAGGCCACCACTGCTCTCACTGGGCCACCACTGCTCTCGCTGGGCCACCCCTGCTCTCAATAGGCCACCTCTGCTCTCACTGGGCCACCACTGCTCTCGTTGGACTGCTACTGCTCTCACAGTGCCACCACTTCTCTCACTGGGCCCCCCTGCTCTCACTGAGCTACCGCTGCTCTCTCTGGGCCGCCACTGCTCTCACCGGGCCACCACTGATCTCTCTGGGCCGCAATTGCTCTCACTGAGCTACCACTGCACTCTCTGGGCCACCGCTTCTCTCAATGGGCCACCACTGCTCTTATTGATTATTAATTACCCCAGTGATATTACAAGCACATCAGACATTTTAACTATGTGTCTTGGTAAAAAAAAGAGCGAGCCTAGGGAGCTCAAAAAAATGATGCATTCCGCCTATGTTAGGGTACGTATAAGTTAGGTTTTCTTTCGACTGTTCATACTGAAATAGGAGTTACTTTGTCAACGTATGTAGACGAAGAAGTTTGAAAATTAAGAGAATGTTGATAAGAGCAAGCGACGCGAGCTCGAACATTTAAGCCCCACCTTGAAGGTACAGTTTAGGTTTTTTCGAGTACTTTATACCACTTCGTGGTCGACTCATGCTGAAAATTTGGAGGTATAAGAGCGAGCTAGACAATTTTAGCACCCTACATTTATATTTCGCATATGTAAGGGGCCTCCAACTCCAAACTGCTTCTTACTGAACATATTTTGACCTTGTTTACCAACGGGCTCGGGGCATACCTAGCGATTGAAGCGAGCACTAATTATTAATAATTTTAGCACCCAACATTATTTTGGTTAGTTTTCCTTTTACCATTCATAGTAGGTAATTATTAACAAATATTTTTTATGAGCTGAGGAAAGCTGCATAAACATTAAGGCGCCAGGCCCTTCGAACGAATCAAGACAGATCCGTAGCCGTAGATAGTTAACCAGTTGGAAAAAAGAACGGATGATCTCATACGAATCGAATACTTAGGAAGCTACTAAGACGTCAAAGACAATTTCTTGAAAAAAAAAAATGTTATTTTTCAGTTTAGCATTCCATGTATTACTTGAACCGCCTGTGGGGGCCCGGCCCCTTGCCCCCCATGGATCCACCCTGAATATCTGCCACACTAATATTGCTCAGGAAGGTCTATGAATTATTTCCATTATGTTAACCTTAGGTTGGTTATGTTAATGTTAACTATATAATATACAAATAAATTATTATCTACTTAAATCGTGTTCATGTCGGCTTTACCTAATATTACATTAATTAATAGCATTATATTACATGAGGACTGCCTTATTGGTCTGGTGGTCGCAAGCGCGTTGGTAGTGGGCTATTACATGACTTTATGTGGGTGTACATGGTAAAGTCTCTGCCTGACGCTTCGGGGATTACAGGCGTGATGTTTTGTTATTATACAGAGTGGCAGGGATGCGCCACCCGTTACCAAGGATTCAGTCCATGATTCTGAACTCCCTGAAATTTTTCATCCGTTATTTTAACGCTATTAGGCGTATTTTTTTTATAACCAACGATGTTCACAAATAAGTACAAATTGGTATCAAATATATAAAAAAGAAGGAAGGGTAGACCGTTTAAAAAATGGAGTGGCGACATCGTACAAGTAGCCGGAAACTTATGGCCCAGACGGGCAATGGATAAAGCCACCTGGAACGGTTTGGAAAAGGCTTTCACCGCAAAAGGCGGCCCTTACACCTAACGGTACTAACCTTATTTATGTACAAAATTGGCATTACTAACATCTGAATAAATAAGTACACAACACAAAACATTCGAAAAGAACTACGTGTACGGAATTAAATAAAGCTAATTGGTAACAACCGGATTTATTGAAAAATTCAGGCGACCCCTACAACCACATAATCAGAAAATTGCGTGTTGGTAATAATTTTGCAGCATTTTCCCGGAAAAACTGCTCCACAAGAAGCTTAATAGGATATACTTCAAATTTTATTATTTTCTTTAGAAACAACAAAAATATAAGCTTGGTTTTTGAAATTCGGTCATAAATGCATACCGTCTACATATTTCCTACATCTCGACCTGCTGCGTAGAACCTAACATATCGCACCTACAAGTACGGTGTACAACACAGTAGTGTCCAGAGACACGGTATACTAAGGTAGGGTCAGCACACACGGATCTGCACGCAACGCGCCGCGCCCAAACATCGACACACATTCGAGAGACGTACCGACAGCAGGAGAATGTTGCGTGTGTTAGGTTACATTCAATTGTTTTTTTAATGTGATATATGTACGTATCAATGGCTACCGTGGGCGCCGGGAGCGGGGTGCAAGAGGGTGCACTTCCACATCTCTGGCTTCAAAATAAAACATAGATGTAAACAGATTCAGAACTTTAAAAAGAAACGAAAACGCCTAAATACCATATTAGAGAACTGAACCTATTCGAGGCGAGGTCCTTAAATATTCTGCAATCTCTCACGTTTTGTGCATTAGTCAACAAAGTACCGAACTTCCTCTTCCGAAAATCTAAGCGACCCTAGGCGGGGTGCTAACATTATTGAGCTTGCTTCGCTCGCTCTTGAATCCTACTCTATTTTAATACAAATCGATATTGAAATCGATACAGTTAGTTTTATTTCTGTATGCATGGACAAAAAAGACTAATCCCATTCGAGGCGACTTGCAAAAATTATCGAGCACGCTTTGCTCGCTCTTGCATCCTCTTAATTGTTAAGCTTTTCTAAAGATACTCCTTGTATAAATGTACAAACGATAACCCAACATATCCGAGGGGAAGTGCATACAATTTCGAGCTCTCTTCATGGAGCTGAAGATGCACCCCCCTTAAAATAAACTTGCCGACGCCCATGACAGGTACGCTATCAAGAAGTATATGCCTAACTATAATATAATATATGCGCTGCCTACCAATCCACAGTTTCTAATACTTTAAATTATATGTTTGAATAACAGCGAAGTATCGTCTTACTACCCAGTATATGGGTTATGGAGGCAAATAGGTAGTCGCTCCATGAAAGATGCTGGCATTCACCTGCAGTTGGTCAGACTGGAAACAACTTCTTCATTTGTCACTTCCTGACCGTTAATCCTACAAGGTTAACGAAGGACAAATAAAATAATAATCAAATAAAATAAGCTTCTTCAGTAGCTTATTTTATTTTCCCGCTCAGCCTCGTACAAAAGAAACAAAGAACAAAGCTTAAAAAAAAGCTTATGAATTATACTAATACGCTGTCGGTACAGCACATATATTGCTAAATAACCAGCGTAGATCGATATCTGCGATAAAATGGACATGCAAGTCGGTAGCTACCGAATACCTCGGCCTAGCTAGAGGCCGAGCTTTAAATATGCTACGGCCTGTTCAGGGACGTTGATTATACTTCTTACTTCTTTCAGTTTGTTTTATTGATAGTCTGGCATTTTGAGTACCTAATGCGGCCTACCCAAATGTACTTTCTTTGGTAATGTTCGTCGAATCGATGAGCTTCTTCAGTTCTGTGTTGAACTGCATGATTACTGACAAATGTGTGCACTGACTGGACTGGTCCGCTAAATCTGTGTGTTTTTTTTCTCAAAAGACCATTTCATACACCAACATACATGCTCTTCTCATGATCAGACCAAGATTATGTCTGGACTTTAAAAGAGACTGTGACCTCTGAGTTTGTTTCGGCCTTTCTTCTCAGAGTAGTCACATAGAAAACGCCGATCTCATCTAGTTTAAAAAAATATGATTGACGTGTAAAAGTGTTTGTACAAACCCACTTACAGAAAGAAAATCATTTATCGTTTGACAACATCAATCCATAGATTTCTTAGTTACTGTCACGGCCGTCTATCGTCTTTAGACTTACTCGTAGCTGAAATCTCTCATGTCAACATGTGCCTGTCAATTCTCAGGCACACTTACCTAGAGCAGTGTTGGCCTAGTAGTAACGGCCCCGACTTACGTCGTGGGTTCGAACCAATAATTTCATCACCACTTCCCTCCAAACGGTGAGAAAATGTTCTTGAACCAAAAATTCGAAGGCATGTGACATCTACCAGCACTGAGACCGCGTGGTAGATAATAGTCCATTCCCTCTCGAAGAGAGAAGGCCTGTGTCCCAGCAGTGGAAATATTATAGGCTGATATGATTACATGTAGACTTCAAACCGGAACAAAGCAAGACGTTGTTTCGTACCAAATTTCAAGATTCTTGAGTTCACCGGAAGTACCCTGTAGGTTTTGATTCCCTTGCGAGTGTCGAAAATTTGCGGCATAAACAGCTGTATCTTTTGATTGCGTTGGCTTAGAAGTTTGATTTTTTCACAACTGCTCCAAGGGACAGTAGACCTGAGTATTTGATATAAATTCCAGCTTGATACCTCCAAGTGCTCCTGAGAAAAAGGGTCTTGACAGACAGACAGACGGACGGACGGACAAAAAAGTGATCCTATAAGGGTTCCGTTTTTTCCTTTCGAGATACCGACTTTAAATATTTATATTTCCTTGCTAACGACTTTCCAAATTAAAGTTATTTACACTTGGTGGTGTTTTCTTATAGCAGTCGTTGTATGGTTTTAATAAGTTTTATTTAACGGTGGACACATTAAATATTGGGCATGTAATTTTTGTTTTTCGGGAGTAAAAAGGCAACATTTTCGTTCTGGATGTCATCTTCATCGTTTTTGAGGTGGGTGTGGAAAATCCCTCTCAGTCCCGCGCGGGCCCGTACGGGCCCAGTCATTTGCCAATTCCCCTTAAGCCCCGCGGAATTTCGATTTGAGGGCACATTTCGTTCCCCAAAATTTTGGCCTTCAGAGAAAATCCAATGGCAGACACAACCAGAGGTGGATATTAGTAAATGGGTATCTTTTCACATGGGCTGTAAGTAGAAGAAGGCCTTTCGAGAGGCAGGTGTAAGACAGGTTCTAACATCGTTTTTAGAGAAGCATTGTCTTAATTAAAACAAGTCCAGTAAAAGATACACAGATACAATAGAAATCACAATAGTATTATGTTGATAATGTCCTACATCGTTTTCTAGCCTGTTTTGTATTAACATTTTTCAAAAACGCTCTTAAAGCGTGATCGTTCTTCACCATGATAACGCTTCAGCACACTCCTCCAGACGGGCAGTCGATTTATTGAGTACGGCAGGTGCAGCCTGGAGCCTTGATTTTTATTTATTCTCAAAAATCCTAGTGTCACTTCGTCGCTTTGCCATTATAAACCCTGAAGACGCAGTAACTGCATTCGAAAGGACTGTGGTAGAGAACATCAGGTAGCGCTTCCCACCAGGCAAGATTGAAAGACTCTTCCTTTTCAATGGAGGAGTGGTACATACACCTTCTCTAAGCGACTCATTATTGTTTTCCGACATGCACGCGAACGAAGTCGCGGGCACAGCTATTATTAATAAATACATTAAGTATATTAGTTACATACCTCTCAAAGAAAACAACTCCAAATGGCTCCAAAAAAAGCTTAATCCGTTTACAAGTCGACCTCACGTGGTACCAATAAGGTCAGATGCGCCGATGTCGAACTTAGCCTAATGGGCCAAGTCGTGAGCAGGCTGTCACGAAGTACCGACCAATGCGGAGTCTTGGACAGGTGCTCTGACAGAGATGAACATATGGTGGCGAAAGATTCAAAAAGACGGCAAGGTAACCCGTGAAGTTTTTTTTTGCAAATTGTAACTCTGTATTACGTCGGATTTATATCAAAATGGGATCAGAATAAGGGTTCCTGAGCTCTGGGTTTGACCCTCAAGTCAGACGAAATTTGGGTTTTACCACCAGTAATATTACACTGCAGCAGCTCGGAGTCCGGATAATTAGAGCTCGGTTAATGGGTGGGCAATAGGTCGTTTATACTCATTACCATCGCTTACGGTGGCCAAACATGGGCTTTAACAAAGCAAAATACTAAGAAATTACAAACATGCCAACAAAACATGAAGTATGTTTTGTGACGTAAGGGTTCCTTGATTTCCTTGGGAGCTGAACAGTACTCTCCTGGCTCAGCCTAGTGTGACGATGACCGCAGCGGGTGTGCCACGCTGCATACGCCAGGAAGGTGATGATCGGCGGATGGTCTCGCCAGACCCGTGGAAGCGACTCGACGCGGCCACGCGGGTTAAATAAGTACCCGGCGCGGAGCCCGTTGATATCCGGATAGCCGGAAAGTGGTGGTCCGGGTCTCAGCGTGTGGATGACGCTGATGTCACCGGATGAAATTCAGCATGTATGTAGCCGGTACCTTGCATGGGATGAGCCGGAACTTTGGATGGGTTGAGCCAGAACTTTGGACCCTGGAAATAGACGTCCAGCGTGTCACAAGATGGCCCTACTGGTCATCTCCGCTGATTGTGACACCAAAGCATAAGCAAAGCGAGATGTACTAGTGCGCTATGAAGCCGAATTTAATGTTTAAAATCAATATTTAATGTATGTAAGAATGTATATAAAAATACGGAACGTTACAACGTTACAGTTTAATGTTAAGAGAAAAGCTTAAAACTTATCAGAGGGAAAACAAACTAACGCGGACGTATCATATAAGACAAAAAAGCTGACGTAGAAATGGGGTGGCCAAATAATCAGAGACAAAAAGGAGAAATTAGCAAAAGAGAAGACAAAAGGAAAAGAGGAAACGAAGGTGGGAAGACGATCTTAAGGCGACACAGAATACATTTTTCTTAGTAACTAAATCATATTTGTAACTAGAGTGTAAGAATGTTAATAAAGGCCATTATTATCAATGGCAATAGGGGGGCCCCCTTATTATATAGCAATAGTGGGCGGAGGTAGTATTTTCCACCTCAGAGGCTCAAAATAACCCCTCGGGGCATTTCGACGTGACGTTAAGTTTTGAGCTAAGACCTCGGGCCTTAAAGCAGTTTGACATCTAAAACAACCATAAAATCCCAGAAGGCCGGGTCGAAGCCGCGGGCAATGACTAGTGTTATTTACACATACACATAATATATTATGTATCAATATCGTGCAGAAAGTGTAAACTATCTGTGTCAAGTGCAACCTGTACATATGTGTTTAAAGCTGAGTACACAAGATACCTTCAAAACTGACCTTTTGATCCTACCAACATTTTTTTCTTGGTCAGAATCCTTTCCAACCATATACAACATGATCACAGTCTATAATGTTACCACCGCTGGGTCACAGTTCTCCCCGCTGCGAGAGGGAGTGGGCCTTTATCCATCACGCAGGTCCAGTGCGGGTTGGTTGGTGGACGCCAGATGTTTTCATATGATGCATACATGTACGAGATTCATATTTCTCCAGCTTTTTCTATCATAGAATTCATGGATGAACTGAAATGTAACTAAGACGTTATGCCAAGGAGTATATACTAAAATATCCTGAATTAACGTTAATTAACAATGATGGACATGCAGTCAGAAGCACGAAATTGGAGATAGAATTTTTTTCCCAACTCTGGTTTTAACGTCCCAATAAAGCCAAATTATGCGCCTCTATAACATGTTGACAGCTATTTGTGTGACAGGAACATGTAGAATTATACTGTCTATCAATAGCGATCTGTCTTCTACTGAAAATAGGTTATTGGGATCGGCCGTTACTGGGTAACACGATATCCCTTGGTAAGCCTGGTTGTCAGACTTTTGTGCTTCTAACTACCCTTAACGGCTACGGCAAAGCCAAAGGAGGTTTATTAGTGGCTGGAATTAACATGTCATTGGGTTTTTAGATCCTAAAATAGACATAGTCTCTGAATACGTCGCTAAAGTAATCGATATTGGTAAGAAAGTTACATGGAGGTACATGATCTTAATTTTAGAGTGCACTGTTGTGCCTTAGTTCTTAAACGATCCACCCGCACAGCGATTCTGTAAATATCTTACCTTGCAGACTTTCGTGGAGTGAGCTGTCAGTGTCATCCCGTCTTGGTCAATCCCTAGCTGTGATGCATCAGTAGCACTGACAGCTCACTCCACGCTCACTTCACCTACGTTTTCACGGTGCGACGGTTACAAAGTAGCACTACAGGATGTGCTAGGAGGGATGTGCGGTATAACGCAAATTTATAGAATAAGATATGAGGAAGTCTGAGGGTGGCACCCGTGATTGAAAAGTTGTGTGGAAATGTGATGTGATGCGAAGGAATGAGGAAAATGTTGTGAGGAAAGTTTTCAGTATGATTGTGGATCTGGCTCTCGTTTCTTTGGTCTTCTCCTACTCTTTAGGAGAAGACAAAATAAACGATGGAAGGACTGTGTGAAAGATGATATTATGGCTAGAAAGAGGGTGACTACTGGATAGCGACTATTAGAGAAGTATGAAATAACAAGACATAATGCACCAACGCCAAATAGATTGAACAAGGGAAAGGGAATGATGACTCACCATGGCTTGGCTGGGTGGCTGACACATCCTGAGCATGGAACTTTTCTGAAGTTTCATGTTTTCAAACGACATTTAGGTACAGCGTTATAAAATTAATTATCTACTTAAAATAATGGTTATGTACCAGGTTTATAGGTGCACAGCTTGACACGGCTGAGGTCATGCGCTTGAGGCGGCGCAAAGAGGCGAAACATTGACTCATTACTTAAGGCCCAGATTTTATAGCAAACATGCTATCTTATGAGATTACAAGGCAGCCGCATTTTTGTGAGCTAGACTTGGTAATTTCTCAATGCGTAAGACTGTTGCGCGTGATTCGCGTCGCGCCTGTTTGAAGGAGCCTTTAGTACAGTAGTCGCAGGTGTTAACTGGTGTTCTAAGTTTGCGGAACCCCGATTCGAATTCTAGGTCGGGCTAAAATAAATCGCTGGAACCTTCTGTCAAGGAATTCATAACAGCAGTCCGGAGTTATAAATTGTCGGTGTGACAGCCGAGGAGAGCAACATCAACGCTAGACTGATGATACTGCTCTCCTTTTCCAAATATGTTGGCGTCGGATGCAGCTGTATACAAGAATAGTACATGGAGCGGACTGCCCATCTGACCAGCGTAATCTAGAACTTACTGGATAAAACACATCTCAGCGCTGATTTGCTGGATTCGTTTTCTCCTCTACCTATTGTTATTTCTCCTGATAAAGTTTAATCTGTTTATATGTATGTATTTAAGTATCTTTGTATTCTTCGAGTTATCTGTCCCTTTTGTTGCACCTGCCATGTTTGTCCCTGCATCACCCTAAGGTTGACTGGTAGAAAATGCCTCAGGCATTAATTCCGCCTTTGTACAGTAGTTTGTGTTTGTTTACTTGTGCATACATTTTTAATAAATAATAAGATATTCCTTGATAAGACGGGTCTTCTGACTAAGAAGTACCAAAGAGTCTCATACTCCTTCTGACGACCAGTAACCGAATTTCAATGATCAAAGAATGACAGCCGGGACGAACGGCTAAACATGCTTTCCGAGGCACGCAGTGGTCTTGGTATAAAGATGGTCACCCACCCAAGGACCGACCGCGGAAATCGTAGTTCAACATGATCGATCGATTTGTGCGGCTGTTATTACTTACCCACATCGATGCCTCGGAGAGTAGCAATTTTATATAAACCTTGTTTTAACAGTGTTGCTATCAGCTAGGCCTTAACACATATGCATAGAAAAATCTCCCGGTTGTATAATAAATTGGTATGGAGTAGTTATAACTTAAGTAACGTTTTAATGTTATTACAGTATGGGTTCAACATCATCATTATCACCAGCTTACAACAGTCCACTGATGGCCATAGGTATGGTTCACACGGAAATTTAATTCTCCCGGCTCCCGGAAGGAACATGGAATAATTAAAATTCACGCGCGCCGGCGTAATAATTGGCGGTTCAAGACAGCATTGTAGAAACAAGTGAAAGAGTCGATTTGAGGAGGGCAAATTTCTTATCAACAGTTGAAAACGAAGTTGGGAGACATTGAAGAAAATAGTTTTAAACGTTTTGTCCATGTTTCAAACGCCGCCTGTGAGCGTGTTTTTATTATAGTATTCGATCTATGCGATATTGACAAAAGAAATACCGCTTACCTACATGAAGAACATGTCTAGGCAGAAAACCAAACGTTTAACAATTTTAAAATGGACTGCAAGCAAAGTTTATTTTTTTAATTTTTATTATTAGTCCAAAACCAGATAATTTGAAGTCGAAAATAACGTATGTACGTTCAAATCGAAAACATAAGTTCAAAAGAAAGTGAAAAGTAAAAAAAAACGGTTTTTTCTCTCTCCTGGATTTAGACTAACAAGAGGTAGCAACCCTAGCCTTATAAGCCTCTCAAATTGTACGCCATTCAACTCGATTATCGGTAACTCTCTCTCTCTCTCTCTCTCTCTCTCTCTGGGGGTTCCCCTCAACATATTGTAGGTCAGCGGTACTCTAAGTGTGTTCCGCGGAACCCTAGGATTCCGCGATACCCCTGTAGGGGTTCCCTACAACCCTACAGGGGTATCGCTAAAAAAAGTCAGAAAACCTCTCTCTGGTCCGCGCGTATACTTGTGAGCGCGCAGTCCCTTTGATAAAAGCCGCCTCTGAATTAGACGCTATAGTTGTGAACAAGCGACTTTCGGCTCTATCTTGAAAAACATAAAGTCGACATTGTTTACAACGCATTTTTTTGTATTTCTATTTTTATATCCGCTTTTTGTTTATCAAAGGCGCCGACTCGAGTATTTTTGGGAATGTTCGAGTTCGAGTCTAGGACTAAGTATAAAAGCGGCGATCGCGGGTCGCGCCTCGTCACGGCATGCGCGCCCCCCTGACGCGAGACCCCTCCCCCGCGACCTGGTAGCGGATGACGACCCCAAAACACCGGACTGACTCCCAGATAAGCCGCAACCAGGTTACACGCGGCTTATCTGTGACAATAAGACTCCACATCCACAACACACATACCCGTTTGCGTAGCGTGTCCTAGGTTAATATAGGCGCGTTACGTAATCGCAAACAGACATCCACCTCTACACATGCATTCTTACTCACACGCAAACGCGCGGTGCGGGCCGCGGTTCGCGTAGACACTGAACGGTGTCGCACAGACACAATACCGTTCACACACACATGACGGTTCCTTAGCCCGGACAGTGAACGGCTAGCTCTGTGAGCTGGACGGGCGGGGACCACTCACCTACTCTGTAGGCGCGTCGAGTCGGCATCTTCGTCGCTGGTCGTTGTCGCCGGGCCTCCCCTAGGTAACTAGGGGTCTCACCTGGCGGCGACAGACCGCCGAGATGTCGTGAAGAAAGCGACGCTTTACTATAAGCGTCGCGGCGCTCCTACAGAAACAAACAAGAATCCACACACATAGGCGCGCGTATCTCGCGTGCGCCCAATACCACCCGCCAAGTAGCGACCCCTATGAGGGGCCCGTATTTACGGGCCACCGTACAGCATTTGCGGCCGGGGGGCGAAGCCCCGGCACCGCACGCAACGCCCCCTTACGGGGGCGCCGCGATATAGCTCGAGGCGCCTCGTCACACAGCACGACGCTTCAGCTGTCGAGGGTACTGCACCTTCTCGCAGCCGCGATGAATAAGAAGGAGTACTCGGTCGCCACGTCGCGTTGTTAGGGTGGTCTCTTCCTTTCTGTCCCACAGGTCCTTCAGGGTGGTGGTCGACGGGTCGCTTTCCAGCGCCCAACCGGTGCGGGCGGGTGTACCGCAAGGCAGCTGCGTGTCGCCGGCGTGTTACACGCGTTTCACCGACGACATCCCCACAACGCCAGACGCGACGCTCGCGCTGTATGCAGACGACGCCGCGTACATTACCACCTCGCTTAATGCAAAGTACGCGGCCGTCAAAATGCAGCGCGCCCTCAACACTCTTCCCGATTGGCTGAAAATATGATGCATGTAACACAAACTATCAATGAAAAGGCCACGGAGGTATCATATTTAGTTAGCTATCGAATTGCACAAGCAGGTGAAGCGCACACTATCGCTGAGAATTTAATAAAGCCATGTGTGTTAGACATAACAAAATGTATGCTCGATGAAAAATCTGCAAAGCATCTTTCTACTGTACCGCTATCAAACGATACTGTTTCACGGCGAATCCATGATCTAGCAAGCTACGTCAAACAAGAACTAGTTGCACATCTACAAAAAACACGATTCGCCTTGCAAATGGATGAGTCAACTGATATCACTGGTCTGGCTACCTTGCTGGTAATCGTAAGATATCCATTTGAACGTTCTTTTGAAGAAGACATGCGTATGTGTTCACCGCTGCCCAAAAACACTACCGGGGAAGAAATTTTTAATAAAATAAACATATTTTTTATATAATAAACATATTTTTAAAGAAAATAATCTTAGTTGGAACGATTGCATTGACATTTGTACAGATGGGGCCAAGGCGATGACAGGAAAAACACCAGGAGCAGTATCACGAATAAAAAGTAAAGCGCCTAATAGTAGTTCCAGCCATTGTATTCTGCATAGACAAGCACTTGCGATGGAGCAAATGCCGTCAAATCTAAAATTAGTTATGGATGAAGCGGTAAAAATAATTAATTTTATCAAATCACGACCACTACAATCCCGATTGTTCTCATTATTGTGTGAAGATTATGGCAGCAAACATAAAACACTGCTGCTCCATACAGAAGTGCGATGGCTGTCTCGGGGTAAAACTTTAACAAGGCTATTTGAACTTAGAGCCGAGTTCCAAATGTTTCTTTCAGCAGATACAGTTTCTTTTAATTTGAAAGACCGTTTGTATGATAAAACTTCGTTGTTCCGATTGTCTTTTATGGCGGATATCTTTCAAAAACTGAACAAATTGAATTTATCATTGCAAGGTAAACAGACAACAGTGGGCCTATATCAAAATAACTGCCTTCAAAAGAAAATTAGATTTTTGGATTATTTGCGTTGGTAAGAGAGAAATAGAAAGCTTTACGTCACTCAGTGAGTTTGTAAGCGATAACGACTCAGAAATGCTTCAAGATGATGTGCTTGAAGAATTGGTCCAATATCTCACTTCGATGCGCGCATCTTTTGAAAAGTAATTTCCCGAAGAACAGAATACAAAAATGAAGCTGAATTCATGGATTCATAATCCTTTTTTACCCAACTTGCAAAAGCACGAAAGTATGTCAAACGAGATATATGAATCTCTTTTAGAAATGTCATCAGACACAAGTATGGAGTCACTGTTCAAAACAACGCCTCTCAACGATTTTTGGTGCAGAATCCGTGATGAATATCCAATGCTTGGCAGAATGGCTCTGAATATTCTTCTCCCATTCCCAACAACATATTTGTGCGAAACAGGATTCTCAACCTATGCAGCCACGAAAACAAAATATCGCAATAGACTGGACGCTGAACCTGATATGAGACTTCAAATGTCTTCTATCAAACCTGATATCAACCAATTGATGAAAAATAAAAAACAGTGTCATACCTCCCATTAGTTTAGATTTTTTCATTTTATTTATCTTCTATTATTGTACTTGCCATGTGGTAAAGTAAGTAATAATTAGTAACTGTTACATTGTACTTTTACTATGCTTATATAATAAAGAATACACTTTTAGAAACTATTGTTTTATTGTAGGGTTCCGTCAAGTATTTTGCTTGTCAAAAGGGTTCCGTGACCAAAAAAGTTTGAGAACCGCTGTTGTAGGTATGTGTTCTGCCGAGGTAAACGAGACATTATCTACATATTATCTAACATTATCTTGTCTTCCAAATATTTGAACACTTGTTTGTAGACTGCAAGACGACTCGACACATTGCAATACCTAGGTATAGGTCTCTCGGTAGAGAGTAGTTATATTCTTTGGTATAGGTATTAGATGTCCAGATGGAAGACAATGGCAGTAAGTTTTTTGTGTCCCGCACACGAGATACATTGGCCACTTTAATCGAAATGCACCTCTTTCAATAGGTACCTACCTACATGGGAGTAGTAAAAAATTTTGCATTCTACAAAATGCATCAAATTATTTAGGACTTCCGAGATCCATATAGTAATGCGATTCGTAGATACTTGTCGATTTCGATAGGTACCGTACCTACTTGATTGCGAAATATTGTAATCCGAAGAATGTTTTAATTTGCCCTTTCAGAGATAACAAACGTGTTGTAAATACGTGGTTAAAATGAGAAATCACTTAACCCAAAATAAATAGCCCTGTAATCGAAGAAAAACAAGTCCCGTGCGAAGGTACGAGGCCGCCCTTACCGCTATTATGCCGTTTACATCACCGACGCGTTTTGACGGTCAACAACCGTATGTCGCGGTCACCGTGCCCGTTTTCATTGCGTTTCGTCTCACTTTCACTTTTTACCGAGAATCTCAACGACTTACAGCGCTATCTCTTAAGCAGTAGAAGAACTTGCAAATAAATAATTTTTACTTTATTTTAGAATTTAAAGAATAAAGTTGAATGTAAACAATACAATTTTAAATAATAGTATTTTAGAGAAACCGCTTACACTTCACAGAGCGCTTCTTCGAAATAAATATTACTTAAAACTATGTAAAATGACGGTAGAGCAACGCCATCTATTTGTTTCTTAGCTGCACTATCTGTAGTAGCGGTGGGTAATCTTTATTCCGGCAAGTGAATTGATTCACTTATTCCGACTCCGGGTCCGGTACCGGTTCACCTTATTTATTCCTTTGGCACCGTTTGGCACCGGCACTCACTCGCTCATTTTGGTTCCCCGGTTTCGCAGAACATTTTATTCATTTGGTTCACTGGATCATTTGGCACATTTTGAATTGAACAGTTGGTTAGTTAGAGCGATACGACGTGTTCCGAGTACTTCCGAGTGACTTGAGCGAGTGAACGAGAGTGAACAGTGAACGCGCGCTCCGGAATCATTTGGTACCGCGGTGCCGGTAAGGATTGTGAGGAATAAATAAGGTTTACGTATCCGCGTTCGGTACCGGCTCCTTTGGATCAGTACCTCCGGAGCTACCCACCGCTAATCTGTAGTGTTGTATTTTAAGATAGTGTAGCTACTCGTCACAGTCGTCACTAGTCAGTTAACACTGAAAACGCAGAACATAAATACCTGAAAAGAACTAAGATTTATCGAATCATTTCATAATGATTGGACTATCATCAATTATCTTGTAACCGCACATTAAAAAAGCAACCCTTAACCTCTTTTCTCTCTTAAATTCTGAAGTCGGTTAAAAAAACAACAAGTACACCTATGAACGTTCCAGTTCTAGTAAAACCAAATCCATTGCATGCAACATTAGTACCAAAAGTATAACATCGTTGAATAGAATAATTATTTTTACGGCCGATTCGTAACAAATATTTATTTATAGCTTAAAAATCATCATTAAGAATGACTCTGACCTGAGCCAAAAACGTAGGTGAATTTGAATTTTGGGGGGCCACCTTAGCGCATCTATTCAACGTATTTTTTTTTTTCCTACATAAATTAGTTGCTAAAAAATGTATTTAACGGGCTACTCTGATTCCCTTGGTACCGCCGTCTCATCCCGGAAACAATAGAGCTTAAAATGTAATAGGCTTGTTGTGCAACCAAAAGTTCGTGCTTTTCTAAGATGCTGTTTTATGATGCTTACAATTGAATCTGGAACGCATTTAGAAAATCGATTATAGTACAATACTTCCAAGGTATCTTGGCATACGGCACATTTAGGAACTAAATTGAAACAGACTGAAAATGGCATTTACATGCGATATCAGCGCCTCTCCAAAATGCCAAGATAAACTGGTCATAGTCATTGGCATTAGCGGTGGGTAATCTTTATTCCGGCAAGTGAATTGATTCACTTATTCCGACTCCGGGTCCGGTACCGGTTCACCTTATTTATTCCTTTGGCACCGTTTGGCACCGGCACTCACTCGCTCATTTTGGTTCCCCGGTTTCGCAGAACATTTTATTCATTTGGTTCACTGGATCATTTGGCACATTTTGAATTGAACAGTTGGTTAGTTAGAGCGATGCGACGTGTTCCGAGTACTTCCGAGTGACTTGAGCGAGTGAACGAGAGTGAACAGTGAACGCGCGCTCCGGAATCATTTGGTACCGCGGTGCCGGTAAGGATTGTGAGGAATAAATAAGGTTTACGTATCCGCGTTCGGTACCGGCTCCTTTGGATCAGTACCTCCGGAGTTACCCACCGCTAATTGGCATCGAAACCTCACACACAAATTAAGAAATTGTAGTCTGAATGACATTTCAAAAATTCTAACCTCGCGGCTAGTTGTTAGAAACTTGTAAAAAGAAATTAACTGAAAATGACTTCAATAATAGTGAGTAAAGAAGAAGAAATAATTACCAAATTATCTTCACACATAGAGAAGATAGCGAATGACGCTATCGAGAGCCGTGGAAAGTTTATCGTTGGATTTTCGGGTAAGGTGTTGAAGGTCATCTTCATATTTTAAATAATTCTAAATAAAGTATAAAACAGTTAAAATGGTTTGAGCGTCGTCTTGGGGCAGCCTAAATAAAAGTTATTTATAGTAGGTCAGAAATACATTAAAGAAAAGTGAAAATTTCATCCACTTCGACATCTAAAAGCCGGCCAGAGACAGACCTATCAGCCAGACTGTATATTTACCGCCTGCCGTTACAGAATCTGGCTTCTGAAACTGAAATGGCAATCACTTTGTTATTTAGGGTGTTGTTTAGCTTCAATGCCATTTCTAGGAAAAAAGCCTCCTTTCTTTCATCCTTTCCGATCCATGGGCGTTTCTGTATGTAATCTACCGGCACCAACCTTGACGATAGTATTCATTACTCCTAGCTGTACGCATCATGCAGTTCTGGCAGAAGTACTTATTAGTCATAATATTAAATATACTTGGGTACCGCATTTTTGAAGGTTATGTTTCACTAAATGATTACGATGTTATCTCAATATCTTTAATGACTCATCGCTTTTGCGGCGTGGAATGAATGGTATCACCTCTACAAGTTTTTGGTTGTGGATCAGCAATGTGATGATTTAACTAAGTGTGTGACCACTGGCTTTGTATCCAATCGGTCTGCCTACCCATTTCCCAACTATTTTGGGGTCGTCTTCCAGCCTAACCAGCTGCAGCTGAATACCAGTACTTTACATGGAGCGACTGCCTATCTGACCTCCACATCCAGTTACTGGGCATCACCCTACCCCTAGGCAAGACTACCCATAACAACTGTCAAGGATCTGCCTTCAAGGGTCACATAACGCCAAACCGACGAGACTATGCTTTTTTAACCTGGACTTTGTAGGTAGTGACCTAATTACCCAACATGACCTCTCACCTATGCATGCATTACTAAGTCCTATATTCTAGATCAATGTTCGAACATGAATATGTATTCAGATACAGGATTGCTGTGACAGTTTTCATACTTAACATCTTTCTCTTGCCCATAAACCAATTTATTTGACGTTGGTGCAAAATGTCTTGTTCTTCCATAGATTTGTATAAGTTTGGTCATCATTTAGGCACCCCCTTTCTAGCCATATCATCTTTTGCACAATCCATACATTGTTCCTTCCCCTACTCTTATTCCTTTCGTAAGTATCTAAAATAATTAAATAAGTAAAACTACAAATATATTTTTGTTTCCAGGAGGTTCTTGGTTGAACAACCTCTGCGAGAGTCTGCAAACAGTTGACACAGAATGGTCAAAATGGGTGGTGGCATTCTGTGACGAGCGTGTGGTGCCCGAGAACAGCGAGGACTCAACATTTGGCACATACAAGAGGGAACTCATCCCGAAGACCAAGCTTGTAGAGAAACAGTTTATTAAGATCAAGCAAGGAGTCTCAGGTATTATTACTATAAAGATAGGGGTTATGCCAATAGGAAAAATACGTATAACCCCGTTGTCACGGAAACAAGTTGAATTTGTCTATTGTTAAATAAATTGCAAAAGGTTATCTAGTAATTGTAATATTTCACATTGAACATTCAAACACGTAATCCAGATCGCCACTGTGTAGCAAACTGCTAGTAACTAACCTAGCTACAAAATGTTTTAAAACATCAATTATTTTTACTAGCACTTCGCCCGCGACTTCGTAAGCATGGATTTCGAAAAAAAAAATTGCCCATGTTCATCAGACATAATTTCGGCTTCTAATGGTAAAACAATTTTTCAAATTGGTCCAGTGGTTTTGGAGCCTATTCAATACAAACAAACAACCAAATCTTTCCTCTTTATAATATTAGTGTAGACAAACTCCTAGTAAAGTGACACGTGTATCATTTCCAGTAACCATACATTTTGTTTGGCATAAAATGACATACATCTGCATTCATTAAAATGGGGTAAGGGGTTACCAGACACTCATAATAAAAGGTCACTATTCACCTCGACATGCCGTATATATCACCTGTACTGAAAATGATTCAAAGTCATTCAAATAATGCTGAGAATCAGCTCTTTTTGGAAGTCAAAATTACTTGAGATAGACAGTGCCTAAACCCTTTACAACTTCCTAGTGTTACAGGTGGGAAGAAGTGGTGTAACAAACTCCCCAACATGCAAGATCACAGTAAGGCTCCTATTAATGCCATTCAATTCTTTCCTTAGCCGCGGAAGCTGCAAAAGACTACAAAGAGCAGCTAACCAAAGTGTTCGGCAGTGACGACTTTGTATTTGACCTGCTCCTCCTGGGCATGGGCCCCGACGGACACACATGCTCCTTGTTCCCCGGGCATCCGTTACTGGACGAGACCACTGTGAGCGTGGCATCCCTCACCGACTCTCCCAAGTTCCCACCAGAGAGGATCACACTTACTTTCCCAATCATCAATAAAGCAAGGAACTGTATGTTTGCTGTCTGTGGGTCGAGCAAAGCTGATATGATTAAAGTAAGTGATAGCTGTATAATTTTTCATACTTTTAAGCCTACTAAGTTGTTTAGTTGCCACCATCCTGTCCTAACTTGCCTAAGTTCGACTGTAAAACTTTATTTTACCTACCTCATAACAATTTTGAACTTGTGGTCGCAAACCCGCAAGCGCGACTGTATGTCGCAAACCCGCAAGCGCGACTGTATTTGAGATTCTAAGTTAGCTCCATAGGTCAAGTAATGGTGACTGGATTTCCCAATGCGGAAAGTCGTGTTAGAATTCCATGACAATAGGCTCACTCTCCGTCACAATATATCTTTGCTAACCATTAGAACGCGTAATTCTAGAGCCACTAGTATTAGTATTGTTATGTGGTATCACGTATTTCTGTCTCTGAGTATGCTCGTTAACCTATAATTGGCGACTGTGTGTCCGAAGCTATTGTTACAGCAGACTACAGTACATAAAATAAATTTTAATAAATACAGAACCTGTCGGTAGAAAGAGGAAAATGTCGTGAGGAAGTTATGAGTAGGTATGAATGTAGATGGCTGTAAGAGTAGGGATGGACAGTGTGAAGGATGATAATATGGCTAGAAAGGGGTCTACCGAAATGAATCATGTAAGAAAAATTTATATTATGCATTTTATTACCAACCCCAAATAAATTGGGATAAGAGCAAGAACATAATGAAGCTGTTAGTAATTATTTATAAATAAATAAACAACGCATAATAAACTTGTTTTTTATTGCAGCGTATCCTGAAAGATAACGACGAAAGTGTGCCCGCGCGCCGTGTGAAGCCCGTGAGTGGCGCCCTCTACTGGATCCTGGACGAACATTCCGCCAAGAACCTGTAATACCACCTAGATGCGCCAACCACAGCGATGCACTAACAAACACTTACAAAGCCGTGGTTGGCTTGGTGTGTATGTGCAATCTTTTATTTCTAACATTGCATTTAACACGTAAAACTGACAAATAAAATGCGAATAAATTGTATGAAATTATTTAGTTGGTGCCGCACTAATCAGCTTTTTCTTAGTTTATCCAGTGCGTGTTCCGTCTAGGTACTGAGCTAGCAGGCTTATGATTTTTTAAGTGAAACGTAATATTTTGGCAATTTTGTCTCTTAGTTTTTATGTTACATTCCTGTATACTGCTTATAATAAAGGTTTGTATTGGCAGATTATGTTTTATTTTACCGTGCCTTGGGTAGATTTGAATTTATTAAGAATCTGAGATACTTAGAAAGTTTCGGTTCGAAACTCCGTCAGTCAAACATAAAAATTTCAAAGTTAATACTACTTTACTGCCAGAAAGAAAAACATTATTTTATTACAAAATAGCGACCCGCGCCACCTTCGAACGGGTTTTACGACTTGACAAATCATCGAGACTTTCTTTATTATACATACAATCCTTTCGGAATACATTCTCTATTGATGTTAAAAATCGCATCAAAATCCGAACTTAGTTGAGAAGAATAAAGAAGTTACATACAAGGTGACAGGGCCATCGACGCGCAAACTGTCACTGGCATGTGTATCGGTTTTTTTTAACAGCTTGTTCATAGCAAAGTGCAATAGCAATTTTTTTAAATTATTGCTGACGGAAAATTTCAATGCCGGGGGTTCAAAATCACGTGCTGAATCCATGATAACGGGTTGCGCGTCGATCTCCCTGCTACCCTGCATAGATGTTCCCTCAAAAACCAATTAAAAATATACACGCTCAGTAGATAGCTGAGTAAAATAATGTGTTGAAGGATAGATGATAATTTTCCTGAAGGCCAAAATTCTCGTACTTAAAAAACGTTCAAATTCAAGTCACAATCAACAACAATCAATCAGCGAAAATAAATGTTGAAAATGTATGAAAATCTATTGTATTTTGACAGATTGAGAAGAATGCGATTGTCTTAAAATACGGGAAACGCACCTCAGATCACTAGACTGGACCATCAAAAGAAAGGATTGGAAAATTAGGAGTTAAAAAGTCCTTTCAATAAAAATTTTGCAAGATTTTATTATGTTCCTAGATTTACATTACAGGATGTTAGACGTTAAATACTAATATCATACAAAATTAAAACAGCTTTACCCCCATGCTATTTAAATTACCGAAACAATCAGCGAGCGAGTATTACTGTTGATGTACTGTTTACTACAAAAAAGTCTTTTTGTTGGGAATGCTCAATAATTCAATACTCATTTGGCAAAGGTTTATGAAACGCGTTAAGAACATAAGCTTTTCCGTAGTAAAGACGTGGTTTATTAAAATAAAAGTCTGCAATCAAGTTCCAATATGTGTAATCCGTCATACTTTCAAATGCCAGCGAGATCATCACAACTGCATTCTTCCACATATATAAAAGAGCTCGACCATTATACTCGTTACAATTACGATTATCGTCCTATGACATCTCTTTAATCATTTTTAATAATAAGTGTTAATTACAAAAAGTATGTCAACTAAATAAAAAAATTCGGCACGCATAGCGCACCAAATACTTACATACCATATACATACTTTATACACTAGAGGTAATTTTTTTTAAACAATTGAAACCTATGATAGCGGACTTAACAAATGAGATGAGACATCGACGTCGTCACGACGCTTATAAACAAATAAAATACATAATTATATTGCATCATTCAGCTACGACATATCGTTAAAAAAAAATGAAAAAAAAGGGGTGTGACGGCGGCGATGCCTTTACACTATGAATTTATATAATAATGCGGTTTGAGTCGCGAGTTATTGAGCTACTACAGCTGAGGGCTGCGCAGGAGACGACTACGGGATGTGCTACCGAACACAACCCCGCACACCGACAACGGCCATGCCTGCAATACAAAAGCAATTAGTTCTGCACACGGTAGAAAATGACATGTGGATACCTATAACAGTACAAGTCCCCCCAATGGTAAATCAAAAGGTGAAATTATATAACCTCTAGGTATATACCTATATAAACTATTCAACCAAATTAATCAAAGCCCCGCCTTGCAAAATTACCCTTATTGGTGGTGAGGTATTTTCTTATCTTGATCTAAGAAAGGTGAATTTGTGTTTTTATGTAGAAATTCAACTTTGTAGCTAATATTAATCACTCGTTTAAAGTACAGTCGAATAATGAAAAGGTAACAGTGTTATTAGCACATTTAAAAATCTAAATTTCGAGTTTCTTGCTTGGTCTTCTTCCATAGGAAACAACCAATTAGAACCGTGCACCAACTTCTGACGTTTCATGAGTGCCCATATATGTTTGTATGTAATAAAATGTATGGTCGCTTACCAGTTTATCGGCTAGTTAGGTGCCCAATAGGACTGCGAGTAACTAGGCTTGCTCGCTGCCGGCTTGCTGGATGACGCCCGACCGCCGCCCGCTCCACTCTCCTGAGATAAGGTAGATGCACTTTAATGACGTCATCATAGATTTATACAGATGGATTCTGGGACAGCCAGATGTCAACAGCAATATACAATTTTTGAGTTATGGTTCATTTTACAATAATTTAGGTAATATTGAGGATATATTTATAACCACCACCTGAAATATTTACATATTAAATAGCCTCTATAAAATGTAAATATATACAAATGAATAAAATTGTAAACAAAAAATACATTTTGTTAAGTATACAAAAATTTTAAAGCGCAAAAAGTTTTTTGTCAGAAGTGGGATTCGAACCCACGCCCACAGAAGTGGACTGCGACCTGAACGCAGCGCCTTAGACCGCTCGGCCATCCTGACATGCCTGTTCATGGCGAAATTACGCTTCAGTATTTCGATACACCCGAGTCGAATTGAAAAATCATAGCTCTTTGCAAATATAATTATTTGTAACACACAAAAGGCCACTGATTCTGTTCTTTAACGTTTAGAATGGGAAAACGTGAGCTTTATATCTTTTGAAAAGCAGTCAATCTTAAACATATAAGCCACAACAAAAAAAATATAGTTAAAGAAAATATATTTCGCATTAAATCTGCTTTATGAAAAATTTAAATTAAAAGGTTTTCGAACAAGCTGTTGAAAAAAGGCATAGAAAAACATTGAGAGATTTTTGTAAACTTAAAAACGAGCACAAACTTTTTTGCACACAAATCAAAATAAACCTAATTCTAATGCTTTAGGTAAAATTAATTATTGACAAATATGTATGCATACATTTGAAACAGGTACATGCAATAATATGTGTAAGGCGGGTAGTAAGTAAATAGGCTAAAACTTATAAGATGTTATAAATATATTTTAAAGCGATGCAATACATAAAAGTTAACCTTTGCAATGACATGGGTTTTTACAAAAAATCAACGAGTTTTTTTTATGTTGCCTTCGAGTTACTTTATGGCCCTGTGTTTTATATGACAAGATAATATGGATGAAAACGCTCCCTGATTTCGTAATACATTTGCTGTGCGAAAATTATTAATTCGAGAATCAATTTTGCATTCAATCAATCTAGAACGGTTTTTTTACTTTATATTCAAAGGTATTTCCAAAATTTATATACCTTCGAGTAAAGTGGAAAAAAGAAAGGGAAGTCTTTGCCCTGCAGTGGGACAACACAACACAGGCTGATTATTTATGTATTTCTTTTCTTAATAATATTTAAATAACATAAGTAGGTTACTTATGTTTTTTACATGTTATTATGTTCGTGGTAGCAATAGCAGTAGCTTGGAAAGCTAGAATGACGACTTGGGATTTATTTAGACAGAGTGGCCAGAAAAAGCACAAAAGTGAGAAGTAAAATCTATAGAGGAGACCGGCAGTGGGACAGTAAAGATGGTTAAAAATAATAGTAATTGACTCAAAGCAATTTCGATTGTTACACAATACATATAAAACTCACATATACATATGAATATATATTTAAACCAAAGTCGGGTTAGTTATACCATTTTAAACTCAAGAACGGCTGGACCGATTTTAATCATCTTTGATTTGTTGGATTTGCCTTCGCCCCAAATACCAGAATAACTATTAAAACAAGGGAAAATTTCACGAAAAAAAGAAAAATTAAGAAAAAAAATTGAGGCGGTACGAAGCTCGCCGGGTCAGCTAGTTATAAGTCAATAACAGTCACATTGAAAAGGTTAACACAGTAATAGGTGCATAGAATGTATATAGTGAGTTAATAAATATGTATGTATGTATATATTAACTTACCCGCCTATTATGACTACTGTTCACCCGTACATCCATCTACAAACGAAAGCAAACTCTAAGAAATATAATAAAAACGTAATCAACTGAATGTATCGCATGCATAAACAAAAAAATCTTGTTCTTTATGCTCTGTTTCACAATGCGTCCTGGGATGATTCTAAAACGTTCAAAAGTTACGATATTTCACGTTTTGTAGTGGTTTTGTTTGCATTAGTCTCAGGACTATAATTTTAAATAAAAAAGGTGTAAAATTCAATCTGGGGCCAATTTTGGCACGTAAGAGCACCATTATTTCAGTGCTACAGTAAGATGGAGCAAAACAAAACGAATAGCACCATCTATTTTTAGCAACAGAACAAAAACAGCTTACGAGGGTGCAATTTGAAAGTTGGCAGCATCGCAAATAATTGTCAAATATATACTTAATGAAATTATCAAATTTCGCTCTAGATAGTGCACAAAAATATTGATAATGAACTGAATAAGCAATAAATAATATCGTGACAGAATATTTAGTTTCAGATGTAAAAAAACACAGGAAACCTTTCACGTGCCATTTTTACATCTAAAACGGATACAAAAATAAATTCTGTGTTATTTTTGCAATTTATAACCAGTAATATAGACACTACAAAACGATGATAAGTAAATCAAAAAAGCTAAATATTTGACAGCTGTTTCTAACGTTGCCAAATTTCAGAATGCAAACAGCCTTAATTAACACTTCATAATAAAGTCCCAGGTTCAAAATTGATTGGCAAGACAAGCATACAGACAGACAACAAAGAAAGCTAAATATCAGCAGTCCCAGAACACATACATAGTGAAACAGTCCTGGAGCATATAGGCGGTAGACGGACGAAAGCTTTGTACTGTAGCGAAAATCAACTGACACAAAATGTATAAAGCCGCCATTTTGAACGAAAAACATGCCTTGAGATCTAGTTGCAAAAATAACAGAACATCATTAATGACAAATGTTAAATATGTCGAAACAAAGTTTCAGTCCATAAACAAATACGAAATTTTGAATACAGTACGGAATTTTCAAAATACTTTTGTTTAGGAAAAGCCTGTGGATTTTGTAAAATAACAAAATTATTGATTCCTAATGGTCAGCCTTCGGTCTATATGCTCAAAGATACATGATTCTATATAACTCTCGTGCCGATCATGCTACACTCGTGTGGTGGTAATTCGCAACGCAATCTAGGCATGGTTCGGTAACTTCTATAATCTATGAAACCCCTACGGGTTTCTATCAAATGGTTATTGTCAAGTCATGAATATTGTACAAGCTTATTTTGTTAGATGTTTTTTGTATATTGTAACGTTTGAGGGCAACAAAAACACGATTGAGTACGCGCGTGTGTTCATGTGTGTTGGTAACGGTTTGTGGTTGTGTAGTGTGCGTGTGTGTGTGTGTCTGTGTGTGTTGGTAGTTACCTGATGCTGCTGAGGCGCGTGGTGGTGCGGGTGGTGGTGCGGCGGCGCAGGGATGTACAGGTGGGACGCGCCGCCGAACGGAGGCGGCGTGCCGCTGTGGAACGACGCCTTCTCGTAACTCTGCGACAACCGACTAGCTTAGCTACACTCTCACACACACATGTACAGGTGGGACGCGCCGCCGAACGGAGGCGGCGTGCCGCTGTGGAACGACGCCTTCTCGTAACTCTGCGACAACCGACTAGCTTAGCTACACTCTCACACACACATGTACAGGTGGGACGCGCCGCCGAACGGAGGCGGCGTGCCGCTGTGGAACGACGCCTTCTCGTAACTCTGCGACAACCGACTAGCTTAGCTACACTCTCACACACACATGTACAGGTGGGACGCGCCGCCGAACGGAGGCGGCGTGCCGCTGTGGAACGACGCCTTCTCGTAACTCTGCGACAACCGACTAGCTTAGCTACACTCTCACACACACATGTACAGGTGGGACGCGCCGCCGAACGGAGGCGGCGTGCCGCTGTGGAACGACGCCTTCTCGTAACTCTGCGACAACCGACTAGCTTAGCTACACTCTCACACACACATGTACAGGTGGGACGCGCCGCCGAACGGAGGCGGCGTGCCGCTGTGGAACGACGCCTTCTCGTAACTCTGCGACAACCGACTAGCTTAGCTACACTCTCACACACACATGTACAGGTGGGACGCGCCGCCGAACGGAGGCGGCGTGCCGCTGTGGAACGACGCCTTCTCGTAACTCTGCGACAACCGACTAGCTTAGCTACACTCTCACACACACATGTACAGGTGGGACGCGCCGCCGAACGGAGGCGGCGTGCCGCTGTGGAACGACGCCTTCTCGTAACTCTGCGACAACCGACTAGCTTAGCTACACTCTCACACACACATGTACAGGTGGGACGCGCCGCCGAACGGAGGCGGCGTGCCGCTGTGGAACGACGCCTTCTCGTAACTCTGCGACAACCGACTAGCTTAGCTACACTCTCACACACATACATAGCTTCACTTTGTCACCGAGCCAAAGCTCATGCTTCTTCTACTCAAATAAAGGAAAAAACATAGCACATTGTCAAAAAAATCAAACGTCAACCCAAAAATAATAAAATATGTACTTTTATTAAGACAACAACCTACAAAGATATTGTACGCTTCTCGTCGCACCACACGATATCTACGTAAAACTTCATGACCGCTCTTAACAGGCGTATACCGTCGTATGTAAATTATCAAATCATCGTGAAATGCAAAACTTGTACAAGGTAACTTTTGAGTCAAAAAATTGGAACTAACGAAGCCATCTTTTTATTGCACAAATGTTCCAACAGTCATCAACCGTCCCTGTCAATGTCATGTATAGCTGTATAGGCCAATGACCCTGCGCAAACTTATTTATCGATACCAAGTTTAGAGCCCCCATGAAGTCCTACATACGCTGTATTATTTACGTTTGTACATGCTGCTTGTAAATTTTTCTCTCAACAAGTGAAAATAATGCTTTGGCCATATGGTTGTCTTGCCGTCATGTAAACTTAAACCAGGAACAAAATGTAGTCGAAACAAAATACATCATCAAGAAAGCAAAGGAAATAGACCTATTAAATGACGTGCATACAAAGTTCAATCTTACGAGTGGTTCCACTCTTTTAGCTAACTGTACAAGTCACGGTCGCGACCAATTCCGACCAGTTTAAAAAATCTTCGTAGCTTGCCAAATTCTATCAAGTCAGGACAAACGGATACATTGGTTCTGAAGGTACGGCTCTAAGCACACTAGTCTGCTCAGTGCCGCAGCTATTGGCGTTGAGTTGCTACATCGCATTGCCCGTGATGCAGAGCGTTCGAAATCACGAAGTAAGATTTACTTTGATGTGAAAGTCATAGCGGTGCGAGGACGCATCGCAACGGCAACGCCCGTGCGGCCTTACTTATCTGTCAAAAGTTTCTGATGGATATGTAAACACTGGATTGGACAGCTCCACTCAATCTGTGTGGTTCTTTCCTCAATAGACCATTTCACATGATCAGACCAAGATTATGTCTGGACTTTAAAAGAGACTGACCTGAGTTTGTCTCCGCCTTTCTTCTCAGACTAGTCAGAATAGGAAACGTTGATCTCATGTAGTTTTTACAACGTAATTGACGTGTAAAAGTGTTTGTACAAACCTACTTACAGAAATAAAACAATGTAACGTACGGATCAGACAATGTACCGGTGGACCGGGACAAAAAGCTGTCTATGTCTTTACAGAGGATGCCATCTCCTTGCCAAATTAAATCTAAATCTGTTCAGATGTTTAGGCGTGAAAATGAGACATACAGTTTCTTTCGAATTTATAATATTAGTACAGTTTTGGATTATATTTATGTTTTTTTTTTATAAATATTTAAATTTTTTGTTTTGCTAATTTTAGGATAGTTGAAACACTCTAAATAAAGTTGAATGTGTTACTAATTCCTTTTAGATAAGTGATTGTGTAAGAATGTAACCTGAACAGGGTTTGTTTACACTTAAATCAGATACTACTATGTAGTCAGTGACCAGTTTACATGAGAACAGTATGTAATGTTAGAGTATACTCACATTGACCTTGTTGAGAGCGACGTGCGTCTTGGCGTACATCGCGTTGTTGAGATCTGCCGTAGCGGCGCCGCCCGCTTTGTTCGCGTTACCCGTGTATGGTCCACCTACACGGGATAACATCATTTATTGCTACCACTCATTAAGGCGAAAATCTAATACTCATATTTGTTTTGTAATTTGCAGGTCAGTAAAGGTTTTATGTTGATCGAAATATGATTTGCGATCGCAATTATTGTGTTTGACAGAACTAAAATCATCAAAACATCAATACAACAAACTCAAGTTGACTTGATAGGAAAGACTATTTCATGAAATCATGATATTTGATGTACATTCTAACTTAAGAAAGTTGTATTGAAGATTCCAATGATTATGATTCTGTATACATTTTGTTACAGTCGGCAATAATATAACCAGCATATTGCAAAATAAATTAATTTCATGGGTTTGCTTAGCGCTTCCGCCGAAGAGTTTTCTTTTTTTTACAGTGAAATAATCAATCTCATTTATAAGCCAACACAATCTTAAAATAATAAAAAATAACTTGCAAATGTACAAAAAAGGGGGAAAGAGATCATAGGACATCAAACGTCTGCATTGCTGTCAGTGGAAACAGTACTCAAAAGGCTGGCAGCATTGCGACGTTGAATGGTAATGAGGAGTTGAGACCAATCGGAAACAGTACCAGACCAAGAGCAAGAACATCTGATATTCTTGACATTTTCCTATGAATAGACTAACGATAGAATGCTCTGTACCAGTTTCAAAACAAATTACGTGGAGTGGGGATAGAATGTGCATTCTCGTTCGGTCTAAACCAGCCTTTAGAAATAATTGATGGGAGCCCCATAGATGTGATTGTGTGCACGACTGCTAAGTAGGTAATGGGGTCGATGGTCAGACTAAAGGTTATTGGGTGTTTCCATGAGGAATTTAAAAAAGCATAGAAAAAGAAAATACATTTATTTGCGTCAACATGACGCCCACAAAATAAAACAGCAAAACATAAATTTCAACAAAACAAATCTTCACATCTGCAATTTCTTAGCAACAATCTGGAGTCTTGATTTGCGCCCGATAAGCCTTCGATCACAAGGCGTTGAACTGTACGATATTTAATTGTATAATGCTGGGATTTCCCTTCATTATTACACAGTATTTTTATACAGCCCCTTAACGTGCGAAGTAAATTATGACCTCCGTATGAAGTGAACACACCCCAACATTTTAAGTAATAATCGTACAGAGCAGCACCGTGTGAATGGCCGCTGATAAGTTCGCCAGCTATTACATGGAACTTTAACATAATTCTGCCTTGAATGCAGCCGGTCTACTTTTGTTCAAATAAATTCATAACTTATTCTGTAAAAATCTCATTGTGCAAACGCAGATGAAATGAGCTACAGTTCACTTCAACAAAGTTTTCACGGTGATATATAGACATGAGAGGTCGGCAGGTGTGATGTTTTTTATATGCGTGTGTTTCTGCGATATAATAACATGTTCTCTTTCTTTCGTTCTTCTTTCTTAGGTTACGAGTAGTACTGACCGGGTTTGTACGAGTCCTGCGCGTCGTAGGGCTGCTGCTGCGTGTACGTGGACACCTTGCCTTGTCCGGACACTCCGCCCACTCCTCCGACTCCGCCCACTCCTCCAACACCGCCAACGTTTGAGCCGCCACCATACTATAGCAAAAGAAAACATATTATAAGGATTAATTGACCCGATAAATAAGTGGTATAGGATTTTTCCATCTGCATCTGGATTTCTGGGTGGGGGGGGGGGGGCAGTACTCACAGTGGGGTACACGCCGTACTGGTAAGTGGTGGGGGGCGGCTGGTACGCGAAGTATGCGTAGCCGTGGGGGGGGGGGGGCAGTACTCACAGTGGGGTACACGCCGTACTGGTAGGTGGTGGGGGGCGGCTGGTACGCGAAGTATGCGTAGCCGTGGGGGGGGGGGCAGTACTCACAGTGGGGTACACGCCGTACTGGTAGGTGGTGGGGGGCGGCTGGTACGCGAAGTATGCGTAGCCGTGGGGGGGGGGGCAGTACTCACAGTGGGGTACACGCCGTACTGGTAGGTGGTGGGGGGCGGCTGGTACGCGAAGTATGCGTAGCCGTGGGGGGGGGGGCAGTACTCACAGTGGGGTACACGCCGTACTGGTAGGTGGTGGGGGGCGGCTGGTACGCGAAGTATGCGTAGCCGTGGGGGGGGGGGCAGTACTCACAGTGGGGTACACGCCGTACTGGTAGGTGGTGGGGGGCGGCTGGTACGCGAAGTATGCGTAGCCGTGGGGGGGGGGGCAGTACTCACAGTGGGGTACACGCCGTACTGGTAGGTGGTGGGGGGCGGCTGGTACGCGAAGTATGCGTAGCCGTGGGGGGGGGGGCAGTACTCACAGTGGGGTACACGCCGTACTGGTAGGTGGTGGGGGGCGGCTGGTACGCGAAGTATGCGTAGCCGTGGGGGGGGGGGCAGTACTCACAGTGGGGTACACGCCGTACTGGTAGGTGGTGGGGGGCGGCTGGTACGCGAAGTATGCGTAGCCGTGGGGGGGGGGGCAGTACTCACAGTGGGGTACACGCCGTACTGGTAGGTGGTGGGGGGCGGCTGGTACGCGAAGTATGCGTAGCCGTGGGGGGATGGGCAGTACTCACAGTGGGGTACCCGCCGTACTGGTAGGTGGTGGGGGGCGGCTGGTACGCGAAGTATGCGTAGCCGTGGGGGGGGGGGCAGTACTCACAGTGGGGTACACGCCGTACTGGTAGGTGGTGGGGGGCGGCTGGTACGCGAAGTATGCGTAGCCGTGGGGGGGGGGGCAGTACTCACAGTGGGGTACACGCCGTACTGGTAGGTGGTGGGGGGCGGCTGGTACGCGAAGTATGCGTAGCCGTGGGGGGGGGGGCAGTACTCACAGTGGGGTACACGCCGTACTGGTAGGTGGTGGGGGGCGGCTGGTACGCGAAGTATGCGTAGCCGTGGGGGGGGGGGCAGTACTCACAGTGGGGTACACGCCGTACTGGTAGGTGGTGGGGGGCGGCTGGTACGCGAAGTATGCGTAGCCGTGGGGGGGGGGGGGGCAGTACTCACAGTGGGGTACACGCCGTACTGGTAGGTGGTGGGGGGCGGCTGGTACGCGAAGTATGCGTAGCCGTGGGGGGGGGGGCAGTACTCACAGTGGGGTACACGCCGTACTGGTAGGTGGTGGGGGGCGGCTGGTACGCGAAGTATGCGTAGCCGTGGGGGGGGGGGGGGGGGCAGTACTCACAGTGGGGTACACGCCGTACTGGTAGGTGGTGGGGGGCGGCTGGTACGCGAAGTACGCGTAGCCGGGGGGCAGCGCTGCGGCTGGTACCTGGGAAGTGAAAGTCAAAGCATTTATTTCAAATAGGCACATAAAAGGCAGTTTTGAACGTCAACATTAACATTAAAATAGAATTGATTCTAGGCGCCCCTTCCAAAATGTAGTTTCGTATGGAGAAGAAGGGGCAAGAAACTTGACCGTTACTCTTTTAAAATGTTTAACAATTATTTGTATTCATTCATTCTATTTTTATATGTGAAGACGATGCAACAAAAATAAAAATACTATACCACAATAGGTAAAATGAACTTAAAATAAAGCAAAGAGAGTGATAGGTACATGGTACTCAGCGGCGTTCCTTTCACTAAAGCCGACAAACCTAGTTTTCAATCTAACTCTTTAAAAAAAACCCCTTCATAACTTCTAAACAATTCAACTCTAATCATGTTGCAATAATTGATGAGAATAATAACATTATACACCGCGCGGCGCCAACTTGTCGCTTGCCGTCGGCCGCGCGCTCTCTTACGATGCAAGGTTCCCAGGTTTACGTACTCAAAGAATAATATTTCATTTCCGCGCTGTTTTAGTTACGAACCGTTGCCAAATTTCTCGGAAGCCGCAGTTGCGAACCCGCTCTAACACTATAGCGTTAAGCAGCATGCGAGATCGCGGCAATGAATGAAAACGTCAAGTGCTCGGACAAAGCTTTGTTACCTCGCTAACACAAGCTAGATCAGCAGCCTAATTGCGTAACACATTTTCGTAAACGATTACGACTAATCTGTTTGATTTTGACAGTTCAACAACATTCATGCGTTATTTACATTGTTGGACAGAATTTTTATCGAACTTATGAAGCAATGGATTAGCAATCTGTTTCAAAACGATTCAGATTCCGATTGATTGTGTATTACGCAATTAGAGTACCGATCTGGCTTTTCGGATCTTTCATCTTTTGCAAAGAAATTGTCAATGTGGTTGATAACACTAAGTAAGTACATATTCAGCAAATTATTCCGATGTGCGATGCCGGGCTTCTGACTTTTTATGAATGAAACTAATAACGAAGCGTGTGTGTGTTTTTGCTTTGTTATTTATTTTACTTTTCTGTGAAGTTTGAGTGCTGTGGTTAGATTTTGCTGTTATTACCTTTGTTTCGAAGTGGTTAAAAAGTTTCTTATCATTAAAATGAATTCGGAAACGCATGAAATTGTTCCTTGTGAAGGATTAAAGTGTGTGGAATCGTTACTCGGAAAAGTAAAAACTTTGAGTTTTAAAGAGAAATATAATCTCGTTACTTCACCGAAACCTACCCCTGATTTGAGTATTTCTCAGAAATCTGAATCACATAATAGGCATTTTAGTCATTGCTGATATGTATCTATAAATCGATCTAGTAATACCATGCCTTCCGTCTGCTTTGATATTTATCATCTGTGTGTGGTGAAGAAGCGAAGAATGAACATTTATGGGTGTTCACATTGAGAATTTGTGAGTTATTGTATATATTGACAACATCGTAAATAATATGTACTTAGAAATCTATCAAATATTTGGCCGCCATCTAGTGGCCGGATTGAAATCTTCGACTGTTGCGAGTGAGTGAACTGTTGTACCAAAAATGTTAATAGATGGCTCTTATTCCATGCATGTATTCCCATTTTAATAGCTAATAGCAATTACTTACAATTGTGAAAAACGAATATTAGTAAGTACTGAAACGGCTCAGTCGCTAGGTACAGCTTTGCCAGGCGTGTGGTGATACGGCAGGTAGTTTTTTTTTTATTATTATGTCGGCTTGCCCTAATTTTGACCCCTAGGCACGCCACTGATGGTACTCATATATTTACTAACATTGTAAAAGTATATGATTTTCCTAAAATATTAACTAGGAATGAGTCAGTGTGTGAGTTAAGTAAAAATAACAAATTGTACAATACAATATGCAACTAGTATGATTTTGTCTAGCCTCTAGATTGTCCTATGGAGCAGGACCAGCATGTTTCCAAGCATTCTTATCTAGAATATAATACTCTAATTTGTAATATGCTTGTTTAAGTGTACTTTTAACATCAGTTTTAAACTTTCTCTCATTTAATTGCAATATATCACAAGGTATTTTGTTGTATCATTTAACAAGTGCCCCTTAAAAGATGCATGTACTTTATATAGTCAGAAAAACGGTTGAACTATTTAATATTTATTTCTAGTGTTAAAATAATGTCTATCACTTATTTTATTAAAAAGGATGCAATTTTTTTCTTACATACATAATATTTTCATAAATGAACTGGCAAGGTACCGTCATAATATTAATCTTCTTAAATAGCTCGACGTAGATTGTAAATGGCTTTGACAGATCTCTTTTGTAAAATAATAAATAAATCATCTGTTTGTTTTTCTTATTTAGTACTCAATAATTTACTTATTTATTTATTTACAGGTACACCTCTGCCCAACCCTTCGGGGAAAAAAGGCGTGATGTTATGTTATGTGTGTTATTTACCGTAAACCACAGATAATATAATACTACGTACAGATACCCAATCCCATACAAAGAAATGAAACCTCCCTAAGTCTGGCAATGGAGCTGGCAATTTTTCGTCGTCAAATTTTTTTCAACAGATGGCATCATCAGCGACTCACTAATTGCCAGAGACTGTAGTTTGACAACGCCAATGTTGGCATCCAATGTTGGCATCGACAGCCAATGTTGGCATCACCCTGCGACAAAACCCCTAAGCAACACTACTTCCAAAAGCACTACAACATTGTTCTCTCAGAAAAACAGTGTGACTACTGAAGCCCGAATGAGGAACACAGTGACACTGCAATGGATAAAAGGACACAGTGGATCGCTAGGCAACGACGCAGCTGACGAACTAGCCAGAAGAGCATCCAGCACGTCGGCATGCGGGCCTGAACCCATCATACCCATCCCCTTCAACCAGATAAGCAGGTGGCTGCAGGAGTCCACCCACACACAAGCCGAGAGGTGGTGTACCTCGACACCAGGCTGCAGGCAGTCCAAGGAAGCTTTGCCATCCTTACATGGCAGGCTAACCAGACGGTTATTACGCCTGAACAGAAATGGCCTGCGCCTGGTGACGGGGACCATCACAGGACACTGCTTGCTAAATAAACACTTCTACACAATAGGCATAGCGGACAGCCCTCTGTGCAGAGCTTGCATGGAGTCGGACGAGACCGTCGCGCACGTGCTCTTTGAGTGCACAGGCGTTACCCAGATTAGGACAGAAACCCTCGGGACACTCGGATCTTACACAGAGGTTCTCAACAGAACAGAAGCTTTGATCGGCTTCTGGAGGGAGGTGGGCTGGTTGGAATAATAACCACCGACGGCAGCCATGGCCACGCACAATGGTCCACATGTAGGACTAAGTGCGGAAACCAAACCCTCTAACATAGAACATAGAATGACCTGCCATGTATCACATGTTTTCGGCTGAAATAGCTAACTACTCAATAATTTGTTTAATTAATTGACATTACTTGATGATCTTTTAACCAATGTTCTGTTAAACAAATGACATCAAACTTAGTACTTTCTAGAAACAATTCTATTTCCAATAATTTGGAAGCGCAACCTTCGATATTTTGATTAAATAATTTTAAAGTATGTTGCACTCCCTTTGGTTTTTATTACTACGAATTATATTGCCAGAAGATACGCTATTATTGTTCTCTTATAATAATTGGTAATTTGAAGGTGTAACTTCTGTTGTCTTACTGACTAATTATCCGAAGTGACCCACACAACTACAACTGAAGAGTCAAAACTGCGGCGTATGGGTTCTAGCAGGAAAAGAATACCCTATCTGACTGGTAGTGTCCTCCAAGGATGTGGGTATTATAGTTGGATCCTCCTTCGTACAACATGATGAATCATAATTAATTGCTATGTTGTTTGTATAACTAGGCAACACGGACTCGTCACTAACACTACAATTTGTTATTTTATCTATCACCTCATTAATATTATATGATATCAACATAGCTATCAGATGTCTACATTTCCAAGACAGAGATAAGGTTCTCTGAGTTAACTTAAAACCAGCTAACAAACTTGTTAGTGTCAAAATACAAAAATTTTCACTATGACAACATGTCAGCTTGTGAATAGTACTATTCAACTTATAAATATAATTATTTTCGTCACCTGATAAAACATCAGAATGAGGAAAAGCACACATCAGCTTTCCTGTATTTAACTTGACTAAGGTGTTCACACCATCCACTATGTCCTTTTTGTTAATCATGTACTATTACATAATAGCAAAACCATAGTAGAATAATTTTCTAGGTTTGTATTTGCAATTCTTTTAATCATTTGTTTAAAAGTTATGTTATGATAACTATGGTTAGTAAAACTATGACTAAGGTAATTGAGTAAATTTATTCCAAAGCCCGGACCTAATCCATCACCAAAAAATATTACTGCACATCATTCATATAATTGCACTAATGCAAGATTATCTGAACAAGTACATGCTAGTTTCATGCCCACTTTTCCATAGGAACGTTAAGTTATTACTTGAATTTCCATTTTGACCTGGCTATCGGCTTAAGCACCCTCAAAAACCATGAAAACGACACGCATGACGCTGTCTTATCTCTCTCTCTCTCTATCTATTATTGACATTTTGTTTATCTATAGGAACATTTTATTCGTTCCATTTCAGTCACTCACTCAGTACTTTTATCTCACAAAGCGACGCGCGCGATTCTTGTGGTAAACAATGTATAAACACGCTGTGTACTTACGCACACAAAGCGTGTTTTTACACCCACCTAGAAATTCGTGTTTTGAAAAGTGACCGGACAAAGCCACGGGGCAAAGCCATTTTTATATAAAGTATGCGTAGATAATTGACTTGCGATGTGTAGGTTACCTGTTGCGGCGAGGCGGCGTCGGTCCTCCCGAACCTCTCTCCCGCGCTCAGCCCGAACGTCGCGTCCCGCCCGCCGTAGCCCACCTCGTAGTAACCGCCCTGCAACACACAAAACACAGCTTTTAGAATATACATACAAAAAATATTTAAAATCGTAGATTTAAGCAATTTATATGATTTTACTATTATTCACAAAGTTACTCCACTGATACTCTGACAAGGTTGACCAATAATGATTTATTTCTTACCACAACTTAGTAGTAGGTACATTTAGCAATTGCCATGGTATTGAGAAGAGCGCATGAGCTGCTCGTCGTACGCTACTACTGCGAGCTGGTCGCGGTACTCACCATGTGGTGCGGTAGCGTGGAGCGCATGAGCTGCTCGTCGTACGCTACTACTGCGAGCTGGTCGCGGTACTCACCATGTGGTGCGGTAGCGTGGAGCGCATGAGCTGCTCGTCGTACGCTACTACTGCGAGCTGGTCGCGGTACTCACCATGTGGTGCGGTAGCGTGGAGCGCATGAGCTGCTCGTCGTACGCTACTACTGCGAGCTGGTCGCGGTACTCACCATGTGGTGCGGTAGCGTGGAGCGCATGAGCTGCTCGTCGTACGCTACTACTGCGAGCTGGTCGCGGTACTCACCATGTGGTGCGGTAGCGTGGAGCGCATGAGCTGCTCGTCGTAGGGCGCGTATGCGGGGGTGGCGGCGGCGCCGTACAGCGCTCCTCCCGCGTAGCCCGAGTTGTGCCCCGCTACTACTGCGGACAAGCCGGCACCAACATTATTATCTGTCACTCTCTCGTAGATTCATCACAGAGGAGATAAAGCAGTATTTTATGTCACGAGCGCTATTTTGAGTCCTAAACGTTAGGAAAACTTCTAGTCCTAGCTCCCTCGCTTCACACAGGAATTAGGTTAACTAAACTCGGAGTTAAGTTCCTTCGATTTAGCTCGCCCCAAGGCAAAGACACTTTTACAAGGGCTGCACTAAAAGTATCGGGAATGGAATATTTCCACTGTTCCTGTCATAATAAAATCTTTTTAATTGAAAACTCCTTGGTTTTAAAAATCGAATATCATTTATTTATTTTAAAAAAGATTCTCGGTCTTGTCACAAGGTATTGTCAAACTTGTTTAGTCGTTGAGAAAATAGAAGTGACTCAAGAAAATTCAAGAGCGATGATTTATTATGACTTTCGAAGTGGTTTAACACAAAAGCAATGTGTTGACCAGATTATATCTGCATTTGGTGATGAAGCCCCATCCAAAACCACAATTTATCGCTGGTTTGCTGAATTTCAACGTGGACGTGTCAAGCTCAGTGATGATCCCCGTCAAGGTCGTCCAAAAACTGCAGTCACCCAAGAAAACGTTGATGCTGTGCGTAAGCTGATTGAGGAAGATCGACATGTGACATACCGCGAAACTCAGGCAACTTTAGACATTGGCATGAGTCAAATACAAATAATCTTGCATGAACAATTAGGTGTAAAAAAGTTGTTTTCCCGATGGATACCGCATTCGCTCTGTGAAGAGCAAAAAGCGGCTCGCGTTACTTGGTGCATCAGAACTCTCGAAAGATTCCACGCAGGATCCTCAAATGCTGTATACAACATCGTATCAAGTGACGAATCCTGGATATACGCGTACGAACCCGAAACAAAAAACCAGTCACGAGTTTGGGTGTTCGAAAATGAGTTAAAGCCAACAAAAATTGTTCGTTCACGGAGTGTTGCAAAAAAAATGGTGGCCACGTTTGTCTCCAAAACCGGCCATGTTACGACTATTCCTCTTGAGGGACAAAGAACGGTTAATGCAGAATGGTATGCTAGCATTTGTTTGCCACAGGTCGCTTCTGAACTCCGTAAAGAGAACTGCAACCGCCGCATCATCCTTCATCACGACAATGCGAGTTCTCACACCGCACACAGAACAAAAGAGTTTTTAGAGCAAGAAAACATAGAATTATTAGACCATCCGCCGTACAGCCCCAACCTAAGCCCTAATGATTTATTAAATAGTAATGTTGTGTCACTTCCTTGATTCCCGAAATTTTCAGTGCCGCCCTCGTATCCTCCCAAGAGAGGAATATTCTACTTTTAAATTTTTTTGCGAAATTATTCAAAGATGTTAGATTTTTATAAGGAGTTATTCCGTATTTTTATATAGATTTATCCCACAGAACAGATAAAAGACGTTAGAAAGGAAATAGTTCCTGATTTGTATTAGAACGACTGTCGCCGCTTGTTTCCCACTCTTTAACTTTACTATAAGCAAGATACCAATACGATAAGTACGTGCATTACGCACACAGATAACCCACACGCACTTAGATCGCGATTTTGCGATTGGCTGTCACACTAACGCAAAAACTGCGCTCGACGTACACTCACACACGCGGAAAAGCAATTTATTTCTCAAACATGTTACGGCGACCAAAAGGTCGATTATCTATTTCGACTATTTCGGTATTTTTTTAGTTTTGCAATTTTTCGCTATAATTTCGCGAAGGGGGGACAATTAGTGTCGACTTCCTAAATACATGTAAACAATTATGTCAAATAATGGGGGAACATCCGATTTAGCAAGAGAAATTTAAACTTTCTTCGATTTTTTTGCTAATTGCAGCGCTGTTTTACGTCCTTAAGGCTTAGAAAGACATGGTATTTATTTACGTAACACACTTTCGTAAACGATTACGACTAACCTGTTGCTATTTTACAGTTCAATAACATTCATGGCGTTATTTACATTGTTGACCAAATTTTTTATCGAACAAAAACAATTGATAGCAATCTGTTTCAAAACGACTCAGATTCAGATTGATTTATTACGCAATTAGGGTGATGGGCTACAGCTAGTAAGTAAATAAATAAATTACAAAAGTAAAATGTACACGAATATTTTATTATTCAACAATAGTTGAAACTCAATTTCAATGCTGATTGTATTATTGTCCCTGAAATATTATGAATTTATTAAGTAACATGCGCTTGCTATTTTTTTAATACGATTTTTTTCGAAATAAAGTACAATCTTAAATTAATATTTTTCCGATAATAGCCTTAGTTAGGTCTGTAACATGGCTCGCAGAAGGATATAATAATAAATAAGTCAGTTCCTACGAAACTGCGCGAATATCTTTGTTGTCAACATAATGTTTGTTAATATTCCGGAGATTGTATTTATTTATTTATTCACATAGGGACAACAAACAGCAGTGTACTAATAGGTATATATAGATTAGATGTTAATAGGAGTATCAAACACACTACCCACAACGTTATCCACAGTTTAAAAAACAGATCTACTAGTTGTTGGTAAGAACAAAACAAAAATAAATGGAATAAAAGTAAACATTACTTAATTATTACGGTTCTGATCACTTAAAATATTAACAATTTCTTTTCTAAATACAGTCTTGCTGAGAAACATGATATCGGTTGAGTCAAACTCCCCATTGTAGGTGTCAACTAATCGATGCAGCGGTGAGCGTACGCCTGAGTTGGTTCTACAGAAAGAAGTTGCAAACAAGTGTCTAGAGCGAACTTCCCGAACATGTACGGTACGAGGGATCAGGTATTGTTTTACATATTAGAATTAGTTCTTTCAAAGGGTACAAGAGACCTTTACATTTGCTACTATAAACTTTTGGTCCGAGTTTACTTCATTTGACAACAGTGTTCCAACACAAATGTCACAATCAATTATTTTTATCCATTCAAATCTACCAGTTGCTTTGATCCACCGATTTCTTGTATCAGGATCTGCTGGAAACCATTTTTTTTTAAATGTATGTTTTCAATATAAAGCATGTAACAAAAAGGCTGTCCGATCCAATAAAGGCGTATTCCTGGTTTAACATACGGAGTAGAAAATTAAAAAAATAAATGCAACTCATTAAAACCAAAAGTTTTTTATTTTTATTTTTTATGAACCATGCGAAATTTAACACTAAAAATTGTAAATTTTCATAAGTTGTCAACACGCCACCGGCCGGCGAAATGTTTTAATTTTTACCTATTTTTATTTCAAAGGACACAGCCCTGCGCTAGCCGCGCTTTAGGCACTCTTTTAACGAGTCCTCGATGTATGATTTGTCTTTGATGTAGCCGACTGGTTGCCTACTGGCACGCACGTGGAGATAGCTTGCGATCGGATGTCCGTACGTATCACGTGCCGCTATCGTATCGCGAACAATGTCGTATTCCAATCAGCAATATTTCAACATGTTGATTTTTATTTCCAATGGGTGATGCTAAACAAATCGTTTTTAAATGTGAGTGTGATTCGAAAATCGAAGTTAGCGCTCGGATTGTGGAAGCTTTCGCTTTCGACTCACTCAAATCGTACACAAGTGCGCTGCGAAGAGTACGTGCAAATTTAATAAAAAGGTGACGAATGTGTATTAATGTTGGAGGTAGACATGTGGAACACGATCGCCGAGGTATGCAACAAGTAAATGTTTTAATAAACTGATACCTACAGTCGGTACATTGCCAAAAGCACATCACATTTACTCAATAATAATTGTTTCTTGATAAACAGAAGGTCAGAAATCAGGGTCACCGTGGGTCTATGCCTACAATAAAATATCAGCAGATACTTACGCGTAGGCATAACGTAGGTTTCCTAAGTTTGTTTGGCGGCACGCGACAAAGCACCTCGCTCAGGCGGCTTCTTTGACACGAAACTGTAGGTGAACTTTGTCTAGCGATCAGTGTTGCCTTTGGTATGAATATTTTAATTTTTTTTAATCAATTACTTTCACTGGGTAAAAATAATAATCTCGTATCCATTAAATGATTACGTATTTGTGTACGCAGTCCTGAAGGGTATTATTTGGTATCGTACCAAATAATACCCTTCAGCATCGGACAGGGTTTTTGTAACATGCTGTGTGTTTAAATTAATCACCCATAATAAACAATAATCGGTGGTAATAAACAAAGTTATTTTAATTATAATATTACTGATAATAATCATTTTTAATTATCAAACACACAAACATACTTAATATCGACATTGTTTACAACTTGTTACAACACTATCGATACACATGGATTTCACCGAAAATCAGCTCTGGCTCGGCACGTGACTTTCGCAGTGAACGCAATACATTGCGCGATCCCTCATCTGGTACAAGATGGTACCCATGCATTGCAAGCAATGTTTTGCATCTGTTTGCGATTGTTTCGTTTTTATCAACTAACTAAATAATACTTTGTAAAATTACAAATATCACTTGTATTTTAAGGTTTTTGGACTTACCGGTAAAAAGAAATCCCTTTCCGGGCTACACTACACGCCTGGCTTCTTTTCCGACACGTTATAATAGCGCAAGAAGGCATAATTCTTTGTTTTCGCGTATCTTCGCACGTTGTCACAACATGAGCGATACTTATGGCCGGTGAACCCAGTTTCGGTTGACTTATGAGCGTTTGCTTATAAGTGCGGCCCGCCTGCCCCGCACACAAGGCCTTCGAACGTCTTTTATGTGTTCTGTGGTTTATCCGAATTTTCCTGTTTAGGATCAGTTTTTGTATGGTCAAAGATACATCATAATCCTAATAAGTATGTAAATTTACGGTTCAAAACACGATAAACTGTAATTTGCTCGATTACAAAACCTTTTTCGTTTCATTTCCTAATTTCAGCACAAAATTATATGAAAATGGCACATAATATTATTTTTCTCAAATCCTCGAATCCATCCATCGAGTCTGTTTTAGTACGCGGAATAGTAAGACCATTTATAGCCCATTCTACGAAATAAAAATCATTCAGTTAGGATTTTTGAAAATGTTGCCACTAAAGAAGTTAAAAGACTAATGGGTATGAATGCACTTACGCGTTACCCCTTGAAAAAATTCAGAAAGCCTTTCTTAAATTTCTATATAAAAAACTCTTCGGATTCTCTACCCCTTCCTTTATCCCACAATTTTTTTACTCGGTGTACTCAATTTTAATTATCTCGAAGTAAGGCGTAAGTAAGTACTTCCTGGTTATCACTGCCTGCCGTATTATGCGGGGTGAGTCTGATTCCCGGGAACCGGTGGCGCAATTGGTAAGGCGTTTTGTCCCTGTATTGCCCAACCAACAACTCAGGCCGCGAAGTCACCGGCTACTATGCGTACCGTCAGCACGCACACTATCCCTCGCTCACTCGCCCCTCGTTCGGGCCCTCACTATGCTCTTCTAACATCAACACCGGACTGGGACCTGCCTTTTGCCGGGAGATGGAAGGATTTGTGTCGTAAATATAATTAGGGTAGTGATAATATTAGGGTATTAATAATGTGTTTTTTTTTTAATTTAACATGTTTACATTCTGTTTTGTTTATAATAATAATTTTGTTTTCTCGTGTTTTTTTTCCTTTCTAATTGCATTTTACCTAACCTACATAACCAGCAGGGCTAACATGCCAGACGCGACAATTACTCACTCTCGTATTTTCTCGTCGCGTCTATACCGTCACTTTACTCGTTTTCTGACAGCACTGCCATACAAAATACTTGACTTGTTCTGTCAAACTTGATGTTTTCTCGTTAAACCCTTACATGACCACCAAATTTATCTCGCATTTTGACAATTCAACATGAGAAAATCGTGATTTTCTCTAATTTAGTCTTCCTCGATTTTGACGACGAGAAGAGTAGACAAAATTATGATACAATTTTTTTTTTAAATAGAATATCCAAAATAACATGGCAAATTCATAACTATAGTTATTTTTCTTATAGTTCTATTAGACAACATGAAAAAACTTAATAGAAATACTGAATTGATATGATTGAATTTAATGAAAATACTTACTTTTAAACAGCCTACTATACACATTGGAATGAAGTTCCTTTCGGCGGCCGCGAGAGAAAGTTTGGCGCAGGGAAGCACTATTACGTAGATGAGCATCAAGTGCAGTAATAATCAGTCTAGTTTGTCAATTATGGTAATTATCGAAATCTAGGGAGTTATGGCTGTAACCTGCCTACGCAAATTACGAAAATCACCAGTTAAGTCCGCAAAGTTGGTGAGTAAAAGTAATATCATGTGTTTTATGGTGATTGTTACAATATCAACCTTCGCTTTGTCGAATAGTGACCTTCGGCCGATTTATCAATTTTGGTGGATTATCTAGTGAGTATAATAAGTGCCACTAATAGTATATTTTAATTTTAGCATGCCAAAGAAAAACAGTAAAAAGTCGGTTTTATGGAACTAAACAAAAATTAAAAGACGTTTAACGTCCACCACGTTAAATCAATACAGAACATACTTATTCCATGCGTAAAATCGACCGATGTTGCAGTGATAAAAATGATTTGTTTTTAATAACTTGCTACATCGGTTTCTCGTCGCCAGATACAGAAGTGTCAAAGTGCCTTTTTCGAGTTTACTCGAGCTTGGCGGTCATGTTAGGTATAAGGATGACGTCAAAATCGTATACAAATTTCGAGAAATCGAGATATCGAGCGTTCTCGCGCTTGTCATGTTAGCCCTGCAGGTATGTGTATCACTTTTTAGTTTGTATTGCTCTGTCTAACGCGTTGAGATTATATTCTGTAATGTTTTTTTTTATATACGTTGCCCCACACTAGGAATTACTCCTGTATCGTGGGTGCGTTCACAAACATGAAAACTCACATACACAAGATACCCAGACCCTAACTATTTGTAGGTCATACAAATATTTGACGCGTTTGTCGTCATCACTAGCGTCCATCAGTTCCTGTGACGTGCAGCTGACAGGACACGCATTACATGATATCAAAACCGCATTCCGAGTTCGACCATAATCGCTGTCAGCGCTCACATCGATAATTTGCGTTCCGATTTAGTTATCACGATTATGACAGATCATCAATTCGCTCACAGTGATATTATTAAAGGGTATGGTCGGCGTTATCGCAAGATGGCGTATGTCATGACGTCATCAATGACGATTCACGGGACATCGTTATCGCGCTCACGCTGACTCGGAATTTTCGAGCGCGCTTACACCCGTGTAAGCGCGCTCGAATCGATTACAGCTCAATTCGGAATGCGGCCCAAGTGTACCATCGTTTGTGGGACAGCACCACATTAATACTGCAAGGCTGAGTAGTTTATAAATCTAAATATAAACGTTACTTAAAGTTAAGTAGTGATTAGACTGTTTAACCACATATTTTGACGTTTAAACGTCTCTTAACTTGAAGCAACGATTATTAATAAAGCCCCTTTAAGGCCCCTACACTCGGGCGCGTGGCTGCGTGGTGCATACCTGTGGTGGTGGCTACTTTGGCTGTGGAGGTCTGCGTCTGCGTGGTGGTGTTCGTTAAACTATTGCTTGACGCCACCGAATTGTCGTATTGCTGAAATAAAAGTTCTTAGTTGAGTATAATTATATTTATAGGAGGTAAAATTAGGTGTTCCAACAAAAGGCTTGATAAAAAGTTTTGTAAGAAACTTGTCTTTTAATTGTTTCTTACAAATATATTCTCGATTTCGGTATAGCATAACTAAACTCGGAAATGGAATTCGAGATAAAAAAATGTAGGCAAAGGTGTTGCCAAATAATTACTTCAATAGTGTAGTTTGTTGAAAAGTACTATAGTATAGTGCTTAAATTGTAGCGATATTTTAAACAGATAAAATTGAATATTGCACACAGTTTTTAGTTTTAAAGTGACGGAAACTACGATCTAAGAATAAAATATAACTGTTTGAAATAAAATCGTAAGAATTATTTTTATGATACTAGCAATAAGGCAACAGCAATCGTTAACATTTGGATCTTCACTTTTTATTTTCTATTTATAAAATGTTTTTCCTTCTAAACAAGAGAATAGTTTCGCCAAATTGAATAATAAATTCCCCATTGTTAGTCATTTTGTGTTGGTCATTCGGAATAACACCGTCATTCGGTTCTTGAGATTTGACGTGATTGAATGTGTCCCTCATGAGTTTTTAGAATTGTGTCTAGTGACGGTTGCAGCAGCACATGGGGTTATTGTTTTTGTTTTACAACTTACTGTTACTGTTTCCAATTGACATTGAATATGATTTAGAAATAAAATCAATTTCGATGTTAGAACAACTATGGACATTCGTGTTAATATATATCCTGGGTTTTGATAAGCAAAAGATGTATTTTTGAAGACGATTACAAATTTCTTCCACTGCTTTTAAAAATAAATGAATGATATCCAATGTCTTTTCCCGGTAACAAATCCTGCTTTTCCTACTCCAGAATGGGCATTGTTCCGCAAGTTTTTCGTGTTGGCTAATACCTGTTGTTGCGTGTCCTTTGGCTGCGGCTGCTTGGTCTGCGCGGACGGCTGGTAGGCCGTGTAGGGCGCCGCCGTGTTGGCTAATACCTGTTGTTGCGTGTCCTTTGGCTGCGGCTGCTTGGTCTGCGCGGACGGCTGGTAGGCCGTGTAGGGCGCCGCCGTGTTGGCTAATACCTGTTGTTGCGTGTCCTTTGGCTGCGGCTGCTTGGTCTGCGCGGACGGCTGGTAGGCCGTGTAGGGCGCCGCCGTGTACAGCGCGCTGCCGCCGTAGGGACCCGCCGACGACGACGTCTGCTGACGAACATATAGTGAACGACTAGCGACGAACGAAATTATAAGCTGGCTGCATACAAAAGCGTAAGCAGGTGGGGCACGCTCGGAGCATGAATACGTCGCAAATAAAGAATTAGAATATTTTGCTTAGGTTACAAAAATGGACATTGAAATGCCGGGAAAGCTACATGCACGCCACACTCTGCCACACATGCATGCACACTGTGCAGTGCTATTTTAATCAAGGTAAGTATATTTTAAGGTGACTTTGTGTTGCGAAAAATTACTAAAGGGATTATTAAACAAGTGGCCTTTTGTCTAATAACTACAATAAATAGTGATTACTATGATACCAAATGAATGCATTAAGTCCGCTTTGTACGGTTATTTATACTTGTGCATAAAGTTTCAATAAACAAATAATATAAAGCAAGTGTGACGTACCTGGTAGGAGTTGATCATGGGCTGGTACTGCGTGAGCGTGACGCTTGAGGGATACGCCGTTGCCGCCATCGCCGACGCGCCTGTTAGCGACGCGTTCGTAGAGTTCACCTGCAGAATACAAGCAATCAGACACAAACAACAACAACATCAAACTTTCTAAATCTAGAGTCATTTAAACAAATTAGTCTGACAATCAGCAAGAACGTCAATAATTACTAACAGTTCTCAAAAACGCCGCCCTACGCCAGTTCCTAGTGGTTAAGCTAGAGAGAAGAAGTAGCGCCACAACAGTAAGTAAGCTTTACTGTAATGACCCAGCAGAATATGGTTAGGAAGGCAACAGACTATAAACTTTCATTCTTTCTATCTATCAACACTCATCAAAAGCGCGGAGTTAAGTGATACCAAACTTAAAGCTCCAACTGTGAAGTTAAGGTTTAATAACAACTTTATTTCTCATAAAGAATTTTATACATAATTCACTTACTGAGAAACAAAATCTAAAACTAAGATTAATAATTTAGAGTGCACATTTGAGCATTTATAAAATAACAAAACAAATAAAAAAAGGACAATGCCAGATCCTGCCTCTGCTATTTACAGGAAATGTCAATTAATGAAAATAAATGTAATGATTAAAAGACCTGAACTTCCTATTGTGTTACTTATTGCTAATTACACAACAAACAAAAGTTTTAAATACCTGTAAAACAAAAACTCTTATTACGATTATAATAATTATGATAATGCGTAACGTACATATTCTTTAAATCGCTTTTTACAATTATAAACTGCACCTAACCTTTATGCAATGTCATTATTGTTTTAAGATTTTAACAGAAACCGCAAGTTCTACAGGCAATAGGACAAATGTTTAGTTAACAGTAATAAATAAGCTTGAAGATGCTGCATATTGCAGGGCTTGTAAATGACTTTTGTGATTGAGTGGGGCAAAGTTCAATAGAGTTTCTGGCATTGTCCTTTGGGTAAATAGAAAAGTAACTCGATCGTAAGTTAACCAAGCATAACCTGGATGTATGAATTTGATTTTTACTAGATGTGGCATTGATGGCATATTCTGTTATTAGAAAGTGTATTATTCTATGATTATTTTCAAATCAATCATTTATTTTTGCAAACATGAGAATTGGTACATAGATGTTTTCTTAAATTAAAGTCCTCCTTATTCTCTACCCTCTCATGGGCATGCAAATAATATTCAATTACAAAATTTAACAGAGATTCTATTGATGTCGAATAAATATGAATGTCAAATCATCAAAATTACAACAAAAAAAAATACTGATTAATCACAATAGTAAAATTTTTACAGTAATGTCAAAAAATAATGATGTATGTCAAAGTGTCAATCAGAATAAAAAGTGTCAGAATAGGAACATGTATGTGTTAACAATAAAAGTTTATCAATCAGGGCAGGGATTTATCATTGAGGAAGTCGTCAATTGTGTAATAGCTTTTCTCAATTAATATTTGGTTTAGTGCCCTTTTAAATTTTATTACAGTCATATTTTTTATTACATCAGGTACTTTGTTATAAATGCGTGGGGAAATACTAAAATTTTTTTTCTGCACAAGTGCGGTTTTGCATTTCACTTGGCATAGTTAGTTTACATATCGGATTTTTCCGAACTGCTGACAGTTTTTCAAATAATTGTGGATTGTTTTTTTACAAATAGAGCTGTTTGCAAAATGTATAAAGAAGGAAAAGTAAAAAAAATTAAGGACTGAAAATAGTGAAGACAACTGTCTGTTGTTTAAGGACCGCACATTGACCTTATACATCGCTTATTTTTAGTTAATGTTCTATTTATACATTTGGGTACATACATGGTTTATAAAAACATTTTGATTATTGGATTTTATTGGTTTTTGTTTAATTTAAGTAATCACTAATGTATATTTTAATTTAGAGATATATAGTTATTCTATGTAATGTTGTATTGTATTGTGTTTATATATTTTTTTCCCTATTTATTCACTCCTTTGTATTTATTAATTGTGTGAGTTTTTGAAAAGGGCATAACTTTATTCTTCTTCTAATACTAGTTATTTATTACACTAAAATTCCAAATTTCTTCTTCTATAGTTAGTTCTAGGAGGGCGCGTCAATAAGTAAGTAGCACGTCCTAAGTTAATCTTTCGTGTTTGTTTTTTTGTTACAAATTTTATATTGGAATGGATTTCCATATTAAATATTTTACGTATTAGAATACATGTGTAGTATATGTATGTTTGTTTTATATTAGATTATTTTTGTTTCCTCATATATCTTTTCAGTTAATCTATTCTAATTCTCTCGATCTATTTGAAATAAATGCTTTGACTTTGACTGAACTCGCTGAATTGGATCTATATTAGTCTTCGCTGCAGTACCCCAGATTTCAATGAGGTGGTCGATATGAGGCTTAACCAGAGAGTTATAGATAAGAGATCGCAATTTTCGAGGGAGACAATTTGTGATATTGCCTAGTGCCCCTGTGAGTGGACTTAGTTAATGTTTTTTTTTTTAGGTGTCGCTTCCAAGTTAGGTTACTATCTAAGATAAGTCCGAGATATTTTTCTTTAAGTTTTCATTCAAGTAGTTGGCCGTCTATTTTAAGTTCGAAATTATATTATTATTTTAAATTTTTTGCTGCAAACACTACATAATTTATAATTGTAATATAAGAACTATTCGTTAAAAGATTTGACTGAAACCACTCATTTAACAGATTAAGATCATTCTGAGCGTCAGCTATTATAGCTTCGACTGGGTGTCCAAAGTCAAAGAGACCTGTTTTGTCTGCATAAAGGGAGTCTCCTCTGAGACCTAATTAACTAATACTGTTAATATAAATAAGGAACATGAGGAGGCCCAATATTGATCCCTGGGGGACGCCAAAATTCAGGACACAGGCATTGCTTTCACATTTACCTATTTTTACTATTTGTTTGCGGTCTCCATATATGATTTTAAAATTTCAAGTGCTTTGCCTGTAACACCGTTAAGTTCTAGTTTTTGTAGTAATTTGTCATGACTGATGGTGTCAAAGGCTTTTTTAAGATCAATACAACTTGTTTCAGATCAACTTTATTTTTAATTGTGGTTACCAGGTCAATTGTAGCAGCGAGAGGATTTGATTGAGCTCTAAATCCATACTGTTTACATACATCCATATTGTTTATGGTAAAAGAAACCTTTTGAATTGAGGAATGATTCCAATCGGTTATAAAGGATCTTCTCAATAACTTTAGAAATCACCGGGAGAACTGATATAGGGCGGTAATTGCACGGGTCCAATTTACTTCCGGGATTTATGAATCGGTACAACTTTTGCAACTTTTAAATCGTTGGGAAAAACACCTCGTGCCTCGTGCGATAATGTCCTTAACGCATTTAATTAATTTTGTTCTAATACCATCAATGCCAGATGCAGTATTCCAGTCTTTATGTTTAATTATGGTAGTAACTTCCTTCGTAGTTACTGGTTTCAGAAACTGCAAATCCGTTTTATCGTGTATTTTAAATGTGAACATACCTGTGGCGCATACACGTTAGCTCCGTATACAGGTGGATGATGCGAAACTGCGTGGTGTGCGTATACGTTCTGTTGATTGACAGTCTGGAAAATAAAGTTGTAGTTATTATAATTATTTTTCCTTTATTACAATTTAAATACCTTTATTTTCCATTAAAAACATTAAATAATATGACACAAAAAAATACCCAAGTACGATGGAAATAGGCCTACTAAAAAGGTACAAACAAGACATCGATGTTGATTTAATTCCGTGTCCGTATTTAGTCGTAGTGTACTAGAGTCGATAGTTGTTTACGTACGGGGGGCGATGAATGTAATCGTGAGTAGTAGTGTGAAAGTGAGCGTAGTACTGCGTCGCCGGCCGACACGCCCAGCTGCTTCATGAGTAGTACAGTGTGACAGTGAGCGTGGTACCTTGGGGCGGTGCATGGGCGCGGCGTGCGGCGGCGCGGCGTGCTGCGCAGGCGCAGGCGCGGCCGCAGTGTCGCCGGCCGACACGCCCAGCTGCTTCATGAGTAGTACAGTGTGACAGTGAGCGTGGTACCTTGGGGCGGTGCATGGGCGCGGCGTGCGGCGGCGCGGCGTGCTGCGCAGGCGCAGGCGCGGCCGCAGTGTCGCCGGCCGACACGCCCAGCTGCTTCATGAGTAGTACAGTGTGACAGTGAGCGTGGTACCTTGGGGCGGTGCATGGGCGCGGCGTGCGGCGGCGCGGCGTGCTGCGCAGGCGCAGGCGCGGCCGCAGTGTCGCCGGCCGACACGCCCAGCTGCTTCATGAGTAGTACAGTGTGACAGTGAGCGTGGTACCTTGGGGCGGTGCATGGGCGCGGCGTGCGGCGGCGCGGCGTGCTGCGCAGGCGCAGGCGCGGCCGCAGTGTCGCCGGCCGACACGCCCAGCTGCTTCATGAGTAGTACAGTGTGACAGTGAGCGTGGTACCTTGGGGCGGTGCATGGGCGCGGCGTGCGGCGGCGCGGCGTGCTGCGCAGGCGCAGGCGCGGCCGCAGTGTCGCCGGCCGACACGCCCAGCTGCTTCATGAGTAGTACAGTGTGACAGTGAGCGTGGTACCTTGGGGCGGTGCATGGGCGCGGCGTGCGGCGGCGCGGCGTGCTGCGCAGGCGCAGGCGCGGCCGCAGTGTCGCCGGCCGACACGCCCAGCTGCTTCATGAGTAGTACAGTGTGACAGTGAGCGTGGTACCTTGGGGCGGTGCATGGGCGCGGCGTGCGGCGGCGCGGCGTGCTGCGCAGGCGCAGGCGCGGCCGCAGTGTCGCCGGCCGACACGCCCAGCTGCTTCATGAGTAGTACAGTGTGACAGTGAGCGTGGTACCTTGGGGCGGTGCATGGGCGCGGCGTGCGGCGGCGCGGCGTGCTGCGCAGGCGCAGGCGCGGCCGCAGTGTCGCCGGCCGACACGCCCAGCTGCTTCATGAGTAGTACAGTGTGACAGTGAGCGTGGTACCTTGGGGCGGTGCATGGGCGCGGCGTGCGGCGGCGCGGCGTGCTGCGCAGGCGCAGGCGCGGCCGCAGTGTCGCCGGCCGACACGCCCAGCTGCTTCATGAGTAGTACAGTGTGACAGTGAGCGTGGTACCTTGGGGCGGTGCATGGGCGCGGCGTGCGGCGGCGCGGCGTGCTGCGCAGGCGCAGGCGCGGCCGCAGTGTCGCCGGCCGACACGCCCAGCTGCTTCATGAGTAGTACAGTGTGACAGTGAGCGTGGTACCTTGGGGCGGTGCATGGGCGCGGCGTGCGGCGGCGCGGCGTGCTGCGCAGGCGCAGGCGCGGCCGCAGTGTCGCCGGCCGACACGCCCAGCTGCTTCATGAGTAGTACAGTGTGACAGTGAGCGTGGTACCTTGGGGCGGTGCATGGGCGCGGCGTGCGGCGGCGCGGCGTGCTGCGCAGGCGCAGGCGCGGCCGCAGTGTCGCCGGCCGACACGCCCAGCTGCTTCATGAGTAGTACAGTGTGACAGTGAGCGTGGTACCTTGGGGCGGTGCATGGGCGCGGCGTGCGGCGGCGCGGCGTGCTGCGCAGGCGCAGGCGCGGCCGCAGTGTCGCCGGCCGACACGCCCAGCTGCTTCATGAGTAGTACAGTGTGACAGTGAGCGTGGTACCTTGGGGCGGTGCATGGGCGCGGCGTGCGGCGGCGCGGCGTGCTGCGCAGGCGCAGGCGCGGCCGCAGTGTCGCCGGCCGACACGCCCAGCTGCTTCATGAGTAGTACAGTGTGACAGTGAGCGTGGTACCTTGGGGCGGTGCATGGGCGCGGCGTGCGGCGGCGCGGCGTGCTGCGCAGGCGCAGGCGCGGCCGCAGTGTCGCCGGCCGACACGCCCAGCTGCTTCATGAGTAGTACAGTGTGACAGTGAGCGTGGTACCTTGGGGCGGTGCATGGGCGCGGCGTGCGGCGGCGCGGCGTGCTGCGCAGGCGCAGGCGCGGCCGCAGTGTCGCCGGCCGACACGCCCAGCTGCTTCATGAGTAGTACAGTGTGACAGTGAGCGTGGTACCTTGGGGCGGTGCATGGGCGCGGCGTGCGGCGGCGCGGCGTGCTGCGCAGGCGCAGGCGCGGCCGCAGTGTCGCCGGCCGACACGCCCAGCTGCTTCATGAGTAGTACAGTGTGACAGTGAGCGTGGTACCTTGGGGCGGTGCATGGGCGCGGCGTGCGGCGGCGCGGCGTGCTGCGCAGGCGCAGGCGCGGCCGCAGTGTCGCCGGCCGACACGCCCAGCTGCTTCATGAGTAGTACAGTGTGACAGTGAGCGTGGTACCTTGGGGCGGTGCATGGGCGCGGCGTGCGGCGGCGCGGCGTGCTGCGCAGGCGCAGGCGCGGCCGCAGTGTCGCCGGCCGACACGCCCAGCTGCTTCATGAGTAGTACAGTGTGACAGTGAGCGTGGTACCTTGGGGCGGTGCATGGGCGCGGCGTGCGGCGGCGCGGCGTGCTGCGCAGGCGCAGGCGCGGCCGCAGTGTCGCCGGCCGACACGCCCAGCTGCTTCATGAGTAGTACAGTGTGACAGTGAGCGTGGTACCTTGGGGCGGTGCATGGGCGCGGCGTGCGGCGGCGCGGCGTGCTGCGCAGGCGCAGGCGCGGCCGCAGTGTCGCCGGCCGACACGCCCAGCTGCTTCATGAGTAGTACAGTGTGACAGTGAGCGTGGTACCTTGGGGCGGTGCATGGGCGCGGCGTGCGGCGGCGCGGCGTGCTGCGCAGGCGCAGGCGCGGCCGCAGTGTCGCCGGCCGACACGCCCAGCTGCTTCATGAGTAGTACAGTGTGACAGTGAGCGTGGTACCTTGGGGCGGTGCATGGGCGCGGCGTGCGGCGGCGCGGCGTGCTGCGCAGGCGCAGGCGCGGCCGCAGTGTCGCCGGCCGACACGCCCAGCTGCTTCATGAGTAGTACAGTGTGACAGTGAGCGTGGTACCTTGGGGCGGTGCATGGGCGCGGCGTGCGGCGGCGCGGCGTGCTGCGCAGGCGCAGGCGCGGCCGCAGTGTCGCCGGCCGACACGCCCAGCTGCTTCATGAGTAGTACAGTGTGACAGTGAGCGTGGTACCTTGGGGCGGTGCATGGGCGCGGCGTGCGGCGGCGCGGCGTGCTGCGCAGGCGCAGGCGCGGCCGCAGTGTCGCCGGCCGACACGCCCAGCTGCTTCATGCTCGCCGACAGCTGCGCGTCCAAGGACGCTGCAGGGGGAACTATACATCAACACAGGACCACATTATATTAGGTAGCAAAATTCCGTTGTCGTGAAACAATGTAAATAAGAACAGTGCGGAAACTACGAACAAACGTTCGAAACAGCACAGTCACACAGACGCGCATCGATGAAACAACAAAGTGGTGCTCTCAGTCGCGGGTGTCGAGACGAGTGGTCGCGAAATTTTCAATTATTCATCATGAGTTGCGTTTTAATTTTATTTTTATTTTAGCAGCCGTCATATTGGAGTAACTATGATAGAATGGTATCAACTCCGTTTAATTAAGCTGTCTATAGTCAGGGTTGTCAGCACTAGATTTTTTTTAATTCCCGCCTTTTTCCTTGGACACCTTTCGTTGGTCATATTCCATACCCTAATAATTAAACAATCTGATGTATAAGCAAGAAAAATAATTTTTGCTGCATTTGTTATTGTGCTTTTAGCTATCGTAACTATCGATTATCTCAAAATACATTAATGGTAAGTATTGATTTGCCAGCACCTTTACTTCGTAATTATTATTTATTTGTAATATTTCTCACTGGTCAAGTCAAATAAATGAAAGCCACTAGCCTAGGCATGGAACTTATAAACCAAGTGTCTCCACGCACCCTGTGAGGCAGCGAGGGGGCTGGCTCGGAGTTAGTATAAACGTTAATAAAGTGTAGTGTAGTGTAGTGTAGTGTAGTGTAGTGTAGTGTAGTGTAGTGTAGTGTACTCACAGCTAGGGTTTGTGGCGGTGGGCTCTGTGGCGGGAGCGGGCACGCTGGGCACGGGCGCTGGCTCCACTACTGATAGGTTTTCACTAAGCTGTAGAACAAAACATATACACTTTATTATGCTGTTTTACCTATGCAATTTTTTATATTTATGACAACCACAATACAGCAGGAATATAGTCAAAAGTTTATCAGAAACGAACTTTCTACTAAAGACGCTGGAAAGGCTGTGTGTCAAGGAGCTGAGGGACGGCGCTCTGAAAGCCATACCGCGACACGGTAACCAACACGCGTACAGCTCGGTTAAGTCGACCTAATCCGCTCGTCACCTGGTAGTCACCCAGATAGAGGAAGCTATTTGTACGAATCATGTATCGTACATGGCACGCGCGCAAGTCATAGATCAGCACTTTTCCGTCGCCTTACACAAATTAAAGTGTAACGCGACAGTACACAATCAGCGTTCATAGTCAGCTGTACTCATTCACATCATTCATATATCATTAGTTACGAGGTAGTTAAATATATTCAATAAAGCATCATCTTTGTCTATCCGTGACTTATCATTCAACCACAAGGTGTGTGCGACCCATTCAGCACCGCATACATCTTTTTGGTCCTTCGAGCCGGATAAGTCGACCTAATCCGCTCGTCACCTGGTAGTCAGCCAGATAGAGGAAGCTATTCATCAAAAAGGCAACTGCCTGGGCACTTTCATAGACATCGAGAGATTTCGACACGAACAGGTACTAACAGACTGAATTACAAACATGCAAAGGAAACGAGTGGTTCGCTTTGAGGATGAGCAGCAACAAGCCATGATAGCCAGAGGGAGCCCCCAGGAAGAGGTACTGTCCTGGGCTGCTGTACAGCTACAGTGCTACGTACCATACTGTTGGCGGTGGGGTAGGCCTGCGTGGTAGTGGGCGGGTCCACGACGGGCTCCAGGGCCGCGGGGGGCTGCTGTACAGCTACAGTGCTACGTACCATACTGTTGGCGGTGGGGTAGGCCTGCGTGGTAGTGGGCGGGTCCACGACGGGCTCCAGGGCCGCGGGGGGCTGCTGTACAGCTACAGTGCTACGTACCATACTGTTGGCGGTGGGGTAGGCCTGCGTGGTAGTGGGCGGGTCCACGACGGGCTCCAGGGCCGCGGGGGGCTGCTGTACAGCTACAGTGCTACGTACCATACTGTTGGCGGTGGGGTAGGCCTGCGTGGTAGTGGGCGGGTCCACGACGGGCTCCAGGGCCGCGGGGGGCTGCTGTACAGCTACAGTGCTACGTACCATACTGTTGGCGGTGGGGTAGGCCTGCGTGGTAGTGGGCGGGTCCACGACGGGCTCCAGGGCCGCGGGGGGCTGCTGTACAGCTACAGTGCTACGTACCATACTGTTGGCGGTGGGGTAGGCCTGCGTGGTAGTGGGCGGGTCCACGACGGGCTCCAGGGCCGCGGCCGGCACAGGCACGGGCTCCACTACTGGCGCGGGAGGCTGCTGCTGTACAGGAAGGAGGAACTATGTTAGTAAACAATATACGAACAGTACTGCACCGAGGCAACGAAGAATTTGTCCGAAATTGATTTAATAAAATGTTAAGGTATATTGTTAAGTCTGCTGGTACTATAAGGGCGCCCGGCAGCCCAGCAGGACCTTCGGCATCACTACATGCAAGCGCACACTAACGGAACCATGCTGCGGTATCCTTCGGCATGCCGAGATATGAAATTCATACAAGTTCCTTCTAATGACATCATAATCAAAATCATCAAAATTTTCTTGACGTTCTTTCTTTCTTCTGGACTTTTTAGGCGAACTAAAAGTTGTACGAGCGAAACCACGAGGTGAACTAGTCGAAGCCGAGGCACTGTCACGAGAAGAATCACCAGTTGAACTAGTCGAAGCCGAGGCACTGTCACGAGAAGAATCACCAGTTGAACTAGTCGAAGCCTAGGCATTGTCACGAGCACAATCACCAGTTGAACTAGTCGAAGCCGAGGCATTGTCACGAGAAGAATCACCAGTTGAACTAGTCGAAGCCGAGGCATTTTCACGAGAAGAATCACCAGTTGAACTAGTCGAAGCCTAGGCATTGTCACGAGCACAATCACCAGTTGAACTAGTCGAAGCCGAGGCATTGTCACGAGAAGAATCACCAGTTGAACTAGTCGAAGCCGAGGCATTGTCACGAGAAGAATCACCAGTTGAACTAGTCGAAGCCTAGGCATTGTCACGAGCACAATCACCAGTTGAACTTGCAGAAGCCGAGGCATTGTCATTTACAACGCTAACTCGGGTTGAACTGAGGCGGTAATATATAGCGCGAATAGCGTTCAATGGCGCGGTAGTGAGCGATTTCTATTGGTTGTGTAAATCGGAAGTGATCGGTTTTACAAATTTTATCGATGCTATAATATGTTGTATGTTAATATTACCGGCTTGGGCGTGTTGTTGTCCCGGAGCGCATCGGGCTCCAGGGCTCCGAACTGCACGTCCAGGAACATGGCCGCGCCCTCCGCGCCGCCTGGCATCTCCACCGCAGACGACGGGATCTGCGGAAGCAAACATACAGGTAGGTAAACATAAAGATATCTACACTAAAACTTATAATATATAGAAGGTATACTACTCATCAGATTTAATCAAATTCTTTCACTTATAGAAATCTACAGTATTGGCGAGTGCCATAGGACACTTTTTTATAATACAGTTGACTTCTATGCAGACGCAAGTCACGGGCAGAAGCTAGTGAGTATTTAAAAGTATTGTAATGCTCATCTACACTAAAGTTTGTTGATGCCTAACATCACTTGTAACAACAGCTAAAAAAATTTAGCAACCTAGCCAAGCAGTTGCCAAAATACTGTCAAATATATTTGATAATTAGAATTGACGTAGTTTAATATTTTTTTGTTAAGTTCTGTCTTGGACGACTTTAGTGTTTAAGGGCATTTAATATTTATATTTCAATTCTGACAGACTGGATCTGCTTTCTTAGAAATAGCGTGAAGTCTGGATTTTTGTCCCGGTTGTGGGTCGGGTCGGCCTTATATTTAATGGAAGTTAAACATAACTGGCAAAATGAGGCTGTACTCTACAGCCCTACCTAATCTTTCGGCAAATGCAGGCGTGGTGTAACATTATTAACAACATTCACAAAATTTGGAGTGAAGTGTCAAGGAAAATGAAACTTCTGCTATTATGGTATGTCAACATCAAGCATACGTGTGACCTTCGCTGGACTAGCCATCCGCGCGGGAGATATTGTAGCGCCGGAGTGTGCGCACACACAGCTTAGTTTGATGTACGGAATGCGTAGTTTACGGGTATGTGATGGGTCTTTTCACACCCTGTATGTGTAGTAACTGACTGATGAGGCTGACCTAAAGGCTAGGCAAATGAGAACTGACCTTGGAAGGCGGCGGCACTCGTGCGCGCTGCGGTTTCCTTTGACTCGTGATATCTGACGAGCTGTACACGCCATAGTTCGACGTGTACACGCCTGAAAACATTAACCACAACGTTAACAAACACAAATATTTTAGTCAACCTATAGTTATACGTAGAGAAACACTATTAAGACACTGGCTTCTATAACACAGGTACCGCCTAGGCCTAGCTCAGAAGTAGGAAATGCAATCTCGCCTTTAGACCTAGCCGCAATCTCGGGAGATTAAGTATTTTTTTCTGAAAACGTAAATCCATTGACTGATTATCTACATGTTGATAATCAGTCAAGGCTAAAAATAAAACATGCATGTAATGTGGCGTATACGTCCCTTTTATTTCAAAATAAAACACTATCCGCCTTATTCCTAATAAAGCCATTAGCTATAGAAACCTATTTTAGCTATCGAAATGTTTTTCCCTTCCTGTCAATTTGTCATGTCATAACGTGACATGTCAATGTCATATTGATGTCCGTATAAATAAATATAATTAGGGATTTCTTGGTGCTAGCAGAGGCCCCTAGTGTGAGTTTTTTTTTAAACATCTCGACTTTACGCATCAACCGCGTTCGGCGCTCCGATTGGCCCTTCACCGATCGGAAGTTGAGCTCAGATTGCAAAGGGCCAACCGGAGTGCTGATCGCGGTCGATGCGTAAACTCGAGATGGGCCTCTGGCCTAAGTGAAAATCTACTTAAATGGCGCGCGACTTATGTCCAGCAGTGGGCTCCTACGGACTAATGATGATGTACCTTTTTTCAGCCGTTAGTATTTTTTTAGACTCACTCAGTCGCACTTCGCACGGTTTTTGCGACTTGAAAAAACGTCGAGCTTTCTTTAATATATGTAATTTTAATAGTAACGTATAATACACATAACTTTCCGGAATAAATTCCCTAAATGATAGTGAAAACCGTATCAACATCCATCATACATATAGTCTAGCTAGAAGATGTCAGCGATCGAACAGACAAACGCGAAAAGCGACTTTAATTTATATTATGTATAGATAGAGATTTGGCGTGAACACTCACTGTTGTCGTGCCTCTGCGACTGCTGCGTGAGCTGCGACAGGTACTGCGACTGCGCAGCCGTCAGGCTGCCCGACATACCCATTGGCTGGAAATAACAACACGTTTTTAATTCAATTCATTTAAGATGAAGATGACAAGTTTTTTTTTTTGGTTTCTTTTTTTTAGGAACAGTCGCGTTATTTCGTTACTTCAAAATGAACTTTGTTTCAATAAAAAAAAACCTGCCGACGTGAAGGGTTTTTGTACCGGGCCGCAGTTCAATATTTAACACTACATTATTTTTATTATTTGTTTTAAGTGTCTATACGGTTCAAAAGATTCAGCCCTGTGACAGACAGAAGGACAGCGGCGCCTTATTAATAGGGTCCCGTTGGCACCCTTTGGGTACGGATCCCTAAAAAGGGTATATTTTAATTATTGAAACACTCACATTTTACGTAAAGTGGCAAGATTTGGAAAGGGGTTGTTTTCATGCCGTTGCGAAGACTGTTCTAAAAGTACACTATCCTTGTAATTAGTCGCTTTTATTTGACTAAGGGTGAGTACCTGGTGCTGCATCTGACTGTAGTGCGGTATGTGGCAGTGTTACCGTGAGTACCTGGTGCTGCACCTGCTGCAGGTAGGTGTCGGCGGGCGGAGGGTCGGCCGCAGACTGTAGTGCAGTATGTGGCAGTGTTACCGTGAGTACCTGGTGCTGCACCTGCTGCAGGTAGGTGTCGGCGGGCGGAGGGTCGGCCGCAGACTGTAGTGCAGTATGTGGCAGTGTTACCGTGAGTACCTGGTGCTGCACCTGCTGCAGGTAGGTGTCGGCGGGCGGAGGGTCGGCCGCAGACTGTAGTGCAGTATGTGGCAGTGTTACCGTGAGTACCTGGTGCTGCACCTGCTGCAGGTAGGTGTCGGCGGGCGGAGGGTCGGCCGCAGACTGTAGTGCAGTATGTGGCAGTGTTACCGTGAGTACCTGGTGCTGCACCTGCTGCAGGTAGGTGTCGGCGGGCGGAGGGTCGGCCGCAGACTGTAGTGCAGTATGTGGCAGTGTTACCGTGAGTACCTGGTGCTGCACCTGCTGCAGGTAGGTGTCGGCGGGCGGAGGGTCGGCCGCAGACTGTAGTGCAGTATGTGGCAGTGTTACCGTGAGTACCTGGTGCTGCACCTGCTGCAGGTAGGTGTCGGCGGGCGGAGGGTCGGCCGCAGACTGTAGTGCAGTATGTGGCAGTGTTACCGTGAGTACCTGGTGCTGCACCTGCTGCAGGTAGGTGTCGGCGGGCGGAGGGTCGGCCGCAGACTGTAGTGCAGTATGTGGCAGTGTTACCGTGAGTACCTGGTGCTGCACCTGCTGCAGGTAGGTGTCGGCGGGCGGAGGGTCGGCCGCAGACTGTAGTGCAGTATGTGGCAGTGTTACCGTGAGTACCTGGTGCTGCACCTGCTGCAGGTAGGTGTCGGCGGGCGGAGGGTCGGCCGCAGACACCGGCGACTGCCGACTGCCCGAGCTTATTTGCTGCGAAAAAAACATGAGTATAAGTGCTAATTTCACCAATGAAACTGAACGCGATCAACACATATAAATGCATTCAAAAGCTGTTAGTGTCAAATTGTTATGGAACATTGACAATGACAGCTCTTACACGCATTTTAGATGTGCTGGTCGCGTTCAGTTTCATTGGTGAAATCGGCACTAAGTGTACACAATGTACAATCAATATGTCAATAAACACAAAATTAAATCAAGCCGAAATCGCGAACCCTCCTTGAGCAAACGTGGTGATCAATGCTCATGCTAATACTGTTATCACTGTTTCATGCTGAATTATATTCGAACGCAGTGTGAATTGTTACTGAAAGAAAATGCCTTAGCCATGCAGTGGGTCAATAATAGGCTGGTTTTATTATCATATTATTGATTTTAAGTGTTGATATTTTAAATCTACCTCGTTGGTCTAATGATCGCAAGCATTACTGCTGACCACAGAGCTCCTGGGTTTGATTTCTAGGTCGAGTAAAGTGTATTGGTTTGTTTAATCTGGAATTTCCCAGTGGTTTAAGCACTAGGAAATGGTGAAAAATTTTGACGTCCTAAAAGTGCCGATTCTCAGCCTAATTCGAATAGTCATTTATTTCTCAGTAGCAGCCCGGAGCCTGGATTTGTGCCCAGTTGATGGTAATAGACTCTGTTACATGGGACTTAAACATAACTGTCAAAATGTGTGTTTTATATGTGGGGCTGCTACTCACGTCCCGGAGCTCCCGGTGCGCGTGCGCAGGTATGTGTGCGGAGTTGTGGTACGTGTACGTCGGGATGTGTGTTTTATATGTGGGGCTGCTACTCACGTCCCGGAGCTCCCGGTGCGCGTGCGCAGGTATGTGTGCGGAGTTGTGGTACGTGTACGTCGGGATGTGTGTTTTATATGTGGGGCTGCTACTCACGTCCCGGAGCTCCCGGTGCGCGTGCGCAGGTATGTGTGCGGAGTTGTGGTACGTGTACGTCGGGATGTGTGTTTTATATGTGGGGCTGCTACTCACGTCCCGGAGCTCCCGGTGCGCGTGCGCAGGTATGTGTGCGGAGTTGTGGTACGTGTACGTCGGGATGTGTGTTTTATATGTGGGGCTGCTACTCACGTCCCGGAGCTCCCGGTGCGCGTGCGCAGGTATGTGTGCGGAGTTGTGGTACGTGTACGTCGGGATGTGTGTTTTATATGTGGGGCTGCTACTCACGTCCCGGAGCTCCCGGTGCGCGTGCGCAGGTATGTGTGCGGAGTTGTGGTACGTGTACGTCGGGATGTGTGTTTTATATGTGGGGCTGCTACTCACGTCCCGGAGCTCCCGGTGCGCGTGCGCAGGTATGTGTGCGGAGTTGTGGTACGTGTACGTCGGGATGTGCGCCTCCAGCGGGCCGTTCGCGTCCGCGCCGTCCCACTCCTGTGTGACAACACATGTTTCTATGTAGTTTTCATCGAAAAAGGATTCTAATTATTTGCGTCAGTCAACTAAAGTTCTAAAACAAAACAAGAATAAAAGTTAAAACAAGCAAAAGAATTTTCAAATTGGTTTATAAATTACGGAGTTCTGAGGCAACAAACAAAAATTAAATTAAAAATACAACCGACTTGAGGACCCCTCGAGACTTTTTTTGAAGTCGGTTAAAAAAACACCGCACACTTGAAAGCCCGGCCCGTCTAAAATGGACGCATAGCTCACGATACTCAGACTCTGATTTTCTGAAGGAAATCAGTTGAATCTATTGATGTCTTGTCAAGTGATTTTTTTTGCTGTTGGTATTCTGTCAACCAATCACAACATGGGATGTTATTGACGAGAGATTTTTATTAGATTAGTTAAGTTTTCGGAAACTGGGTGTTAGCTTTGTGCGCTATACTTACTTTGGCTTCCGTGTTCTGAGGCATGACAGAAAAATAACAGTTAGCATACTGGTCTACAACGTGAGAGTCCTAAATCGTTCTATTTAAGGACAGTTACAAATGTAAATTTTCGACCCAATAAATACAACAATTTATCGATTCAAAAAGAAGAAGCCATAAAGTGGGAAGACTTAGATCCTATTAGGTTTCTCAACTGGACAGTCCTTTCTTCTTCCAAATCTCTTTAAATCTTTTGACCCTTTTTTTTGTTGCGGGATGTGTTATGTAAACGAATGGATAGAGTAAGAAATCAGTATTTATGACGAAGTATGAAAGTGGCACCAGTTGACTGTAAAGTTACTTAAAAATGGGTTATCATTGTATGGGCAAGTGATGCAGGAGGTATGAGGAAAATAACGTGATGAAAGTTCTAAGTGTGAATGTGGATGGCTATAAGAGTAGGGGAAGAACAAAGAAACGATGGATGGACTATGTGAAAGATGATATGGATAGAAAGGTAGTGACTACTGAGATGACGACTTATAGAGAGGTACGGAAGAAGAATTAATGTTAATAATGTAAATTGGGATAAGGGCGTGAGTGTGATGAAGATGTCCGTTAGATACGTTTCCAACCTCAGTGAAGTTTCAATTTACTGAAAGTTTTTGTGAAAAGTGGTGAAGCAATAACGTCGAGTACACAATATTTTTAAAGTAAGTGCCGTATACTCACGGCAGAGTTCTGCGGCGCGTCACCGTCGGCCGGCGCCTGCGCGCTGACGCTGGGCGTGAACACCTGCAACACATCAACCTTTATAATTATGTGACAACACTGAACCAGCACGACTAGCTTACGTACACTATACACTATAGCAGAGGGGACTACATACAGTAGGCATAACCATACTACAAGGATCTTCTGGCGCGTGGCCATAATCGTAACTAATGCCACCACCTTGAATTCCACAAAAGTTCACCCCCGGCGATATCATTAAGGCTCAAAAAGATCCATGTAGCTGTCTATATACTGAATAGTATTGGAATCAAGTGGCAGTTTTATACAGCATTCGTTTTTAACCGTAAGCTGGATATAGGCCTCTGACCAATTGCCTCTCGTATATCCAATGCTACACATTTTGAAAGTTTTGTAACAGCATCAGTGTGCTATGAAGTAAACGTTAGCGTGATCTAGTGTGTGTGTCGTTGCATAGTGTGTGGTGCTTAAAATTAAGTCTATCTTGCCCATAAAGACAAGAATAAGAAGAAACTATTACCGCTGTAGAGCAAGAAAATGAAGCAGTAAAATAGTTACAAGATGAAATGGCGACGTGAATAGAATACCAGCGATGTGGCATTCATTTTTAAGTGTCGCAGCATTATGCTGAGATAGGGACCTTTTGGCCTCTTGCAGGACTTTGTTCTTATCTTGATTTTACTGTTGTTTCATTAATTTTGTATGTTTCTGTGCTACTGTGTATCACACGGACTGCGTACTCCTGTGCGTGTCACAATAAATACTCTTTCTCTAATAGTGACGATTGCAAGAAATACCTTCATAAATTGCTTCTATCAATCAGCCATGCCTTTTCCAACTATGTTAAGATTTACTTCAAATCTAACCGGATGCAGCTCAATACCAGTATTTAGCCACCATAAAGTGGTTATTACTACTTATTGTTCTTGCTTATATAAAAATAGTATCTTAAAATGCTTTAAATGTACTTCCTTAGTCAAGAATGGCATTTAAATAATATATTTATACCATATTATGTTATGGTGAGGGGAAGAGAAAGAAAGGAAACCCCTTCAAAAGGTGGCAGGATGACTTGGTGAGGATGGCTGGAAAGACATGGACTAGACAGGCAAGGAACGGAGAATTGGAAGGGGTTGGAGAAGGCATTTGCCGAAGGTCACACAGAGACTCAGAATTGATACAAAAAGTTCTACCACAATAATAACTCTGAACAAAGGCTATAAATAAAAATAAAATAATGTTGTGGTAAAATGTACAGAACTTCAACTTCTTTATTCTTACAAATAAAAAAAATCAGATTCTGTGCGCAGAAACATGTAGTAATATTTTCTAGGACAAATGCAAACTCATAGCATTTATTTCAATTTAAAAAATTGACAGGCATTTTGAATAGATAAGATTGCCCATTCCAAAGCGTTCCTTTGGAGAAAAACAGGTAAGAAACTCCATGGACACCCTTCTATTGGTAAGCTACCTGCATTTGAAATTGAAATAGTTTGCCAAAGCATAGTTCATTAATGAGACGGTGTTTATGTTGTATTATATGTTACATAACATAACATCACGCATGTATTCCCCAAAGGGTTAGGCAGAGATGTACCTATAGTACACCCACATTTTGTCAGTTATGTTTAAGTCAACACAAATCCAGACTCTGGGGCTGCTACTAAGAAATTCCATATAGGAAACCCAATAACACTTTGCACGACCCGGGAATCGAATCCAGGACCTCATGGTCATTTTTGTTAGTGTAGTGTATATGTATTGTTTTGTTTATATTCACCTTGGTGTCTGAAAGAGATCCGGACCACTCCTCGTTGTCCCAGTCTTCTGTTGTGGGGAATGTGTCGACAATGTTACTGCCACCTGCGAAATGCACAAATATTATGTTACAAATTATTTACTCCTTCTCACAGAAAGGAGGCGTGAATCCCAGCAGTGGGACAATTATAGGCTGATGTTAGGGCTTTTTATCACAGAAAAAACTGTTCTAGCATAAAGCATTTGCGTTTTAGCTTGGCAATAGAGTTCATTAACCCGCCTACATTTATTGTCCTTATTTCAACATAATTATATCGCAATCCTCAACATTATTTACTAATAAAAAACGACATACATGGTGAGGACGTCAATATGACAATAAATTAAAGTGTATAACTAACTAATGATGTTTTAAGTATTTTGATACATAAGGTTCATGCACACAAGTTAGTCACGCCAATTACAGACGTGTGTAGACAGATAGTAAAAAAATTTCGTTGTCACAATGCCACGTTTCACGAACTCGCAGTTGGCAATGATTGCGTTAATTTTAGATGAAGAAGAGTAACTCGTGCACTCAATAGTGTGGCACAGTAGACTCCAAGCTCTTCACCGATTTTATATCATATAAAGGGTACTTTGGATTAGATAAATGATATAATACTTTATACTTTCAGACAGCCTCAATAATTTTTCTGTTTCCATATTTCGTTCGTATCAATACAAGTTTTGACTTGCCGGTGACGAGACGTCAACTGAGGTCTGATTTCACCAATGATATTAAACGCGATCAGTACATAAACTCCGTTTAAGAGCTGTCAGTTTCATTCTTTTCTATGAAATGTTGACACTGACAATGCTTGAAGCTACATAATTACAGCTTGTCACCTTAATTACAGCTTGTCACCAAGCTTAAAATACCTGTATTTTTATGAACCGGTACCATTGGCCTTGGTGTGATACCAGTACCAGAGTTGTACTTGCACTATTATTACCCATAAGTACCAATACAGAACCTGTACTTTTGGTACCCTAGTATTAAAAAAGTAGGTTTTAGTTTTATATTTAGTTATTAAATGGTTTCAAAATACTTCTATGCACATGTTTAGTATTGCCACCCGTATTGTCGTCCCTTCGTGGTATATCTGATTTGGGTTCCGTCGAAGAGATATTAGGCAAAACGAAATGACTTGCCATTATAAAACGCAATTATAATTCATTATTCACGTTAATGCAGTGCCGTCATTAAAACTGCCGAATATGTTTAAGTAAACGGCACAAGTAAAGGCGAGCAAGAAAAAGTATGCGGTTCGTTATATTCCGTGTCTACGAATTGGCACGAACAGCTCGCCACAGAGTAAACCCAGACAATTTTTTCTAAGTTTTGTACTGGTGCGCTATCTCCCGTACGTTTGAATGAGATTTTCTCTTCGTCGGGTCATTCAACTTGAATGACAAATGACGATCTGCTGATTATGATGGTTTAACAACTTTAATGAGAGAATTACAGTTTAACAACTCTATAGTGATGACATTATTTTGTCATTTAAGTAACAGTTGGATTAAGATAGCACTATCATAAAAGTGACGTCAAGCCTATGTAACTTTATACTAGCGCCATATATTGTCCGTAACGGGCAACAAGGACGGGAATAATCCCCTCCATCGCTTTTATTGATTTAATTCATTATCTCATTTTACTATGCCTTCTTTAAAATTATATTATTTGTATTAATATTTCTTATATTAGTCATCATTCCTATTTTGTAACCATGGTCATTGTTCAGTATGTCACCGAACACGTTTGTTTGCAGTATCGGCGTGACGCGCTATAGTTCCAATTAGATTCATTGCATTTCTGTCTACCGCGTAAAGGCTCCCGCAAACAGGCACGACGCGACATCACGACACAAAGGCATCACGTCTTTTTGTATCGCGTTGTCGCATCGTGGCAATGTTTGCGAGCCTTTTTTTTTACAGTTATTAACTTAATAGTGTTCAACAAGAACATTTGTTTCACCACAAATTCATCGACACCTTGCCGAGTACCCTGACGTAAGATAAAATAATACAATGGTTGTAACAGCTGTATATTGGATCTCATCACCGCGGTTTCGTATTTCCGAAGTGCATACATTTGGGCGGAGCTCATAGCCGGTACGTACTGGCGGGCTGCGGGTGGTCCTCCCAGCTGCCGGCGCCCAGCTCGGCCCCCGGGCCCCGCACGCGGCGCGCGCCGGCCCCGCGGCCCCCGCGCGCCCCCCCGCCCCCCCCGCGCGCCCCCCCTCGGCCCCGCATGCCCCCCCGCCCGCGCCAGCCCCCCGCGCCACCTGCCCCGCGCTCCCCTCGCTCTCCGCGCTCGCCGCGGTCTCCCCTCTCACCAGACCCGCGACCTGGAAACGGACACAAATCACTTGTTACGAAACTAATAAATACCAACGTAATACAACTTTACAATAATAGGATTGGACCCGCCAGCGTCGCCTACTTTTGCCGACGCGGCGCGCCGCTCCCCCCCGCCACCTGCGTCACCGTCACCGTCACCGTCACCGTCACCGTCACCGTCACCGTCACCGTCACCGTCACCGTCACCGACCGCGGGGGTCAGGCCACCCCCCGCCCCCGCTACCGCTGCCAACACCCCCGATGCACCCCCCGGCGCCGCGACAAGAACGTGGCAACAAAAGCCGGGACAAAAGAAGCCCAGATACCCGCCGCTGGTAGTTGAGACGCTACCAAACTGGGCCGCCCATTTCCGGGCCATCAGGGACAAACCGGCCCGGCCTCCTAACGCTCGTCCATACGGAGGTGGAGTCCGCTTCACCCCAGACAGCGAGGAGGAGTATAGGCTGGTCCAGCGATACCTGACAGGCCTGGAGAAGGATAGCGGCGTCAACTGGTTCGCCTACTCGCTGCCGGCCGAGAACAGCCTGAAGATCGCCATACGGGGACTACCGGCGGATACGGACCCGAAGGAGATAGAGGAGCTCCAAACGCTGGGATACCGGCCGGAGTACGTGCGCCATATTAAGGCCGCACAAGGACGACCCGGTTGCGTATTCCACGCGATCCTAAAAAAGACTCCGGACGTCCGGGCCATATACGACACCACGACTTTCATGTTGATGCGTGGTGTCAAAATAGAGGCCTGGCGCGGAAAAAGAGGACCTGCCCAGTGCCACCGATGCCAGCTGTTCAGACACAGCTCGCATCAGTGCCACCGCCCGCTCGGCTTGCAAAAAGAAACCAGTGGCGGCGCTACCGACGCCAAAACAGCCACAGAGAAGTCGGATTTCACAACCTGTGCCATTAAATTGCTGATGGACCTGATAAAGGTCATCAGGCAGGAACAGGATGTCGAGTTGGTCATCCTGGATGGCCTGGCCGCACTACTAACGCTGTACCACGGCTAGGTTACCCAGGGCGACCCAAAATGGGACGCCTGTGGCCTTCTGGCACAAGGCCACAGGCGTCCCATTTTGAACAATTAAAAAAAAAACATCCGTAATGCTTGTTATACGATCTGTTATAACATATACGGTATTATGTTTTTACTTTTGATATTAAATGCACAAACTATTTAATAGTTAATATTATAATAATGAATACATAGGATTATAACAATTCATGTTTAGCACAATAAAGATCAAATATGACAAAAACGTACTTTTCTTCAGTGGGGTTTTAGTAGTGATTATAATTTTGTATAAAATTATGATTCGAATAAAAGTCGATATCGATTTTTTTGTTTTGCTAATGTGGCAACATTGAACTACTCTGGCCGGCTGTCAAGTCATGACACAGTCAAGTGTCAAATCACAAAAATCTACAGAATGTACTTTCATTGTTTGCGGTTGCCTTACTGAGTTTAATTCTTGCGGATTTGTTATTTTATCCATCAAATAAGCATATTTAATGGATTTCGACAATTATTTTAACCCTAACTTAAACATCCAATGATAGTAAAGCAATTACGTTAGCTAAGATTAAAAACTATTTTATATTTTAAAAACCCTAACATTTTTGTAAACCAATTCCTTGTCCAGTTAATTGTTTAAATTGCATATTATCCTATCCATATACTTTAAAATGTGTGCACTCGAGGCCGAAGTGTCTATGGACGGCGGGCATTCCCCTTTACATGTAGTTTAAGTAAATAATGCCAAACGGAAAAAAAAACTTGAACGGCGAATCAAATTAATGGTAACCAAAGGCTTAAACCAAATTCAATGGATTCCCTTTTTTTATGAAAAACAAAAATGAGCAGTATATATAGTACTAGCACTTGCCCACGGCACCCGCTTGGAGCTCGGAAATTATCCAATAGGAATGTACTACCGAGATACAATACATCCTATGTCCTAACCCGAATAACGGTCTACCAAGCATGATGAAGGCACGAAAACGTAACACAGTTATTTTTGCATTTATAATATTTGTATAAAAACATAAATAAAGTGGAAAGCGGAGGCGGCCCAGTAGTAACGACAACAAGCAGACACTTTACTTTGTGTAAATCATTTAATTACCACTGCTCTCAAAACGGTAAAAAAACATCGAGAAGGAACACATGTCCTAGAACCAAAAGTTCGAAGATATATGACAACTATCAACCCACACTGGCCCCCGTGGAACATTACAGCGCACTCCCTCTCGAAGAGACAAGCCTGTGTCCCAGCAATGGAAACATGCAGAGACTGATTATGCAAGAATAAAAAACCATATTAGAATATAGACTTCGATAGGAGCCTTTAAAGTTTAACACAAGCATGAGCATGACTTATACGCACGTGGTCTGGGTCCGGAGCGACTGCGCGGGTCGCGTGGCGGGTCCAGTTCGCCATTGCCGGTGGGGGCTGGTGGCTTCTTTTTCTTCTTCTCGCTGGTTCGCCACTCGCCCTGTAAACGAAGCAATAGCATTCAATTAAAAAGGTATCCTAGTCATTTACCAGCACGAACCACTTTGAAACATAATAACCATCAAAATTTAACAGTTGACGTTATTAATAGACGTCTCTTGGACGTTGTCTTCATATTATGGAGCAAAGGATTAGCAATATCCTTCAAAATTATTAAGATTGTGATTGATAGTGTGATGATTAGAGTGCAGGTATTAAGAAGTGAATACAATTCAGATTCGTTAGGTTACCTAAAAGAAATTGTATGTTTATATTGTATTGTATTTTAAAGAAATTCAATACAATTTGGCAAAATAGGGTATTACAGACAAGTCACACCCACAGCTAATTTGGTTTCACAGACCATGTGTGGAGTAAAGGCACATGAAACACTAGCAAGGGATGCCCCTTTGCTAGTGTTTCATGTGCCTTTACACCAGCACTTTTGACGATCGGAGAAACCACACTGTGCAGCAATACGTTGCTATTTACTGAGCTCAGCCAGACAGTATACTGTGAATGATCACTTTACAAAAACGTTGATCACTTTTAAGCTTTGTAACATTAAATTCGTTTCTTGTAAAATATGAAATACGTCACATTTTGATGTCGGTTGAAGACCAAAATCTAAAGTAAGTTAGTTTAGCTTAGCTCACATAGCTGAGGTAATTTTTCATACTTGTGTTCAGACCACAAACTATGAAAACCGCAAGTATGAATTACCTCAGCTATGCGAGCTAACCTAGACTATTGGCTTCGTATAATCTGACCTGACCAGGTGACTGGTGGCTGGTGTGACCATGTCTCTCAATTGAATGTTATAGTTGTGTACCTGTATCCGCTGACTCTCCTCGAGCAGCAGGTTGCAGGCGGCGACCATGTCGTTGTCAGAGTCGTGCAGTGCCGAGCACACCTCCTCCTCGGGGCGGCACGTCATCTCCATCAGCTCTAGCACCTGTCACAGACAATTATTCTTATTACATTACCGTACTTGCTTTCGAGAGGTCAGAAATTACCCCACGGAAACATACTACCGGGATAAAAAGTATACTTTGTTTCCAGGTTATAAACTCACAAAATGTATTTCCTAAAAAAAAAAAATATACTCGCTCTTAACCGCGTCTTCGTCTGTGATCTAAGATAAACAGGAGACTTATGCCCTTACCCAGGTCATGCCAGGTCTGCCAAATTTCATCTAAAATCAAATCTGCCGTTTTGGCATGAAAGCGTAACAAACGAACAGACTTACTTTCGCATACTAAATATTAGTTAGGATTACCCCCTAGTACACTACAAGTTTCAAATAATATAATTCAATCATGATTAGAACGGCACGTAGCGCCATCTTGCGTCCTAAAACAATTGTGACCGTCGAAAGTTTTTGTTATTTCCCTCGGGAAAACACTTTTTTTCTAAATGACAGGTACCTTGTCCTTGTCTAGACCCCTGTCAACATCAAAATTTGATGATGTGATATATATATCTAGCATTATTACGTTAGCCAACCTACTGTAGTATTTTAATCTCACGAAGCGACGCGCGCTTTACTTGTGTTATTAGTCCTCCAGACCGAATTTCGGCCATGACAGTCAATCGCAGCAGAGACTAGCATCCACGCGGAGATATTATAGTGCACAAGTGGTCCTCACGTGTGGTTAACAAGTATACAAACACGCTGTGAATGTGTGTGTAAGCACAGGACATTACCTTTCGGTATTGTCCGAGACATTGGCGAAGTGTGTGTCGCTTCTCGTCTTCACGCATACATTCACAGCGTGTTTGTACACTTAGTTAACACAAGTAAAGCGCGCGTCGCTTCGTGAGATAAAAATACTGTAAGCACATTGTAACCCACATCTTCGCATCTTGCACCAACAGCTGACTAGTACATTGTATTTGTAGTCTTTGTTTCTGCGCCGGAAGTCGGCATTACACGCGACTACTTATAATTTCCCAGTGGCTGTTACCACACACTATGTGACTTCTCAGTGAGTAACATTATTATCTCAAGGGTCGAAAAATAATAAAGGTATGACTGACATTTTATAAATTAAAGTCGCTTTTCGTGTCTGATGTGTGACCGCTTTGTTCTTCTAAGCTACGCAACGAATTTCGATGTGGTTTTCATCATAATTTTGATAATTTATTCCGGAACCTTTTCGTTAATATTAAACTTGCATTACAATAAAGAACCCTCTATGTTTTGTCAAGTCGTTAAAACCTTGCGAAGCAAGGGCAGGTCAGTAATAAAAACTGTTTAAGCATATTATAAGTTGGGGGATTACAAAAAAATCTTTTTCAAAATTCATCTCTAACTAAAATAGCTCAACGCTCACTTCACAAGGTCGCATAAACTAATTATTTTCATTTAAAAATATTGTTGGAGCTTCTGAAGATTTTAAAAACTATTTTCCACTGTATTAATTTAATCTCTTAGTACCTATTGTATAATTGCAAAACACATGTGTGAGCACTTACTATAAAGCTACCATCTGGGTACGCCTTTCATTGACTTTAATGTGCCCCGGTGGTCAACTCTAAGCTGCCGCGGCTTCTTTAAATTTCTGAATTTGTTTTACTTTTGTTGTTTTTATTTTTTGTTACAGACGATTTTAACGTGCAAATCTTTCTACATCGATGTTACATGTATAATTTTAAGTAAATGCTTTGCGTTTGAGTTTGTATGAATTTATTAACGCATTCTGTATTTCATAAAAAAAACGAACAGATTTTTATTTTAAAAGCATTTACAAAAAAAAAAAGTTTGTATTTTTTATCTTGGTTTGGTTTTATTTTTGGATCTAATTGATTTAACTTGCAATTGAAAATAGTTGCTTACTTTAAATACGATATGAACCAAAAGAAAAAAAAAGCAACGTTGTTACTTCCAGGTATCTCAAAACTGGCTTTATGGGTATGCACAAAATCCATGCCTATTTTCAACATCATATCATTGTTCAAATGAAGGGTTTAGCTAACTCTTAGTTTACGCTTACTTAGGCATAATGAAATCACTGCCTATCGCAACCCGCACTACTTCTACCAAAGAACAGTTAACCGTCGACATCTGACGACGCCGTTTACATACACATTCCCACGCCCTCCGCGGCGCTTGGAAAACGCATATCAAATCTATAATTGTGAGTGAAACTACCTATATACACTTGTATGGAGTACTGATTACAATCGGTAGGTAGGAAAACTTTCTAAGTTAAAAGACGCCATGTGTACGGTGATGTGTAAGTCTGAAACTTGAAACTGATTAGATTCCAGTAGTTCTGGTGCAGCAATCAAATTCAGCTAACGACTGGTCGAGATATATGCAAAAGAAATCTTGGTACCCCAACCACTAAACGGACTCATTGGAGACACTCTGGCAAGTGTGGCTGCGTATGTCTTTACAGCTTACTCTACCAGCGCGCGTAGCAGGCAAATGACAGATAGAATATATATCTTTTATTCATCTGTCATTTTGTCTATTCTTCCGACGACACAAGTTTCTATGGTGGTCACGCTACGCGAGCAGAGTGTGTTAAGTAAACTCCATATTGTTTTATTTCTGTCCCTCTACAAAAACCACTTCTCCTCATTCTGGGGCGTGCTACATTACATCAAGTGACTTCGCGCATGCGCCAGCCCTGTTGGAATTTAGAAACAATTTATTTACCTACTTTTACTTAAAATTTTGTTTACTAAATTAAACTTTACATATCTAAACCTCAATTAAATACTTTACGTAATCTGCTGTACTGTACCATTGTCAAATCAGGTTGTCATTCATTCTTAATTCGTGGCCCAAACTAATTTTATGTCGAAGGAGTAACGAGCCCGTAATTTTGGCCGAACTTACGGACTAGGGTATAGACCTCCTGTCGTAGATCATGATTGAGTAAAGTTAGCTTAGTAGTCATAACCCATAAATACCAGACATTCCTGAAGAACATGATACCTATCATATCACAAAACACAAAATAAAAACGTAAAGTCTACAACGTAATTGCCCCGCCTCTTTATCCTTATTCCAAGAATGCTCAATTTCCAGCATATTGTACAGGAAAACCTAAAAATGCAACTGTGAATTTTATTGCGCAAAATTGTTAGAAAACTTCTTTTATTGAAAACTCTTTTGTTCATTTATGTTAAAGAGTTTATTTTTAAGTATAAACGGGGTACTTATATATGGTAAGAGGCTTATAAGGAGTATTGAGTTATAACAAGGTACTTAAAGCAACTCTAGCAACGCGACGGATAAGGGTGTCTCACGTTAAAGCTGGATATTTTTAGAAACATTTTGAACAAATTTTTGGGAACAGGATAAAATAGATTGACTTTAAGAAGTACTATTTTAACCTTCGGAAAAGGGTTAAAAAAATGCTATTTATGATTCATGTCGTAATTGCTCCATGCCTAGTTAATATTTATTTAGGTTAGGCACAGATATTATAATACTACGTACAGATACCCAATCCCATGCAAAGAAATGACACCTCCCTAAGTCCGGCAATTGAGCTGGCAATTTTTCGTCATCAAAATGTTCAACAGATGGCAGCATCAGCGATTCACTAATTGCCAAGGACAGTAGCTTTACAACGCCATCTAGGAGTCGACCTACTTTTAAAACGTTTCGTGCCATCCTTTTAAAATAAAGTTGTATACTTCCGGTTTCAGAAAAACATGTTAATAGATTTATTTAATGTTACTATGTATAGAAATAGATTTAAATTAAGTTGTTTGATTTAAATTTGTGACTATAAAGGTAATTTTGAAGACAGGACAAATTGAGTAAAACACCATCTATTGCAAAGAGCTCTAAACAAAATGATTAACAGATGACTACTTTTATCATTATACGGGTTCGAATTGAAGGTAAAAGCTTATTTTATATTTGTTTGTCGAAAAACGAGTGTGAATAGATAAATCTGCATTTAACAAAGAAGTCTTGATTTTTACTAATCTTACTTTAGCCAAAATTCTGCCGTTTATCCCTTTCTAATGATTTTTAATTTCATAATGGTTACCTATGCTGCCATCTTTGACTTTTTTTGAAGACTAATTATAAAGTGTTCTAGTTGAGACCCCATGGGTTAGGGTTGTCAAAATGCTAAGGGGTATGCTAGATAGATACTACGCTTTGCACCCAATTATAATCATATGTATACCTATATCCTGGTTATTTTAAACTAGCCCGCGACATGCCCGCGTTGCCTCGAAGTCATATAAACCGTAAAACATTACAATAATGACACTCGGCGATAGTATAGCCTTATATCAAGGTTTTTTTTTTTAAATAAATAATATTAATAGGTAAAATTGTTAGTTTGTTTGTAAGATAATCTTTGGAAGTACTGAACCGATAACAATTATTCTTTCATCGATAGAAAGCACTATTTATGAGTTCCATAGGATTTGATATTCCTAATAATGTTTTATGGCGCAGACGAAAATCGCGGCCATAAGGTAGTACAAAACAATCTAAAATATTTAATTGTTATGACAAACTCACCATTCTTCGAACGTCAATCGCGTCTTCGCTTTTACGATCGATCATATTTGCCATCCGGATTTGCTCTGTGGTAGCCTGTCAACAAACGTTTAGGTTACATAAAAAAAAAAAAATACAACAGTTATATTTTGGAAGACCAAATATTGTAGAGCTGGCTTCACAAGGAATAAGGGGGGAACATACAGCAAACTCAGCCTTAATCGATCTCACTACTGGGTTGCAGGCCTCCTCTCTGTGAGAGGGAGCGGGCCATAATCTACCACGCGGGCCCAGTGCGGGTTGGTGGATGTCACATCTTTTATTTTTTATTCTAGGACATACACCTCACGACGTTTGGTGTGGTATCAGTGGTAGTTAAACTAATTACATAAAGTTAAGTTTCTGCCGGGGTGCGACTACCAAAGCTCCAAAAAGGATGCCATTCTACTGAAGCGGAGACAACCAATCACAAGTTAAAATCCACATCGCTTCCCTCCTATCGTCCGTGATTGGTCTCCATTTCAGTGGAAGAGCCCCCAATGTCCCAAAAAAACACGAATTCTTCAGAATCGACTTCCTGCGGGTAGTTTAGGCGTAGGGAAATAGGAGGCTTACAAAAGCTTTAAGGGCGGTCACCGTCAGACTGCATAGAAAAGAAAGAGAAGCGCGATGACAACGCTAGTAATACGAGGGCTGCACTAAAAGTATCGGGAATGGAATATTTCCACTGTTCCTGTCATAATAAAATCTTTTTAATTGAAAACTTTTAAAAATCGAATATCATTTATTTATTAAAAAAAAGATTCTCGGTCTTGTCACAAGGTTTTGTCAAACTTGTTTAGTCGTTGAGAAAATGGAATTGACTCGAGAAAATTCAAGAGCGATGATTTATTATGACTTTCGAAGTGGTTTAACACAAAAGCAGTGTGTTGACCGGATGATTTCTGCATTTGGTGATGAAGCCCCATCCAAAACCACAATTTATCGCTGGTTTGCTGAATTTCAACGTGGACGTGTCAAGTTGAGTGATGATCCCCGTCAAGGTGGTCCAAAAACTGCAGTCACCCAAGAAAACGTTGATGCTGTGCGTAAGGTGATTGAGGAAGATCGACATGTGACATACCGCGAAATTCAGGCAACTTTAGACATTGGCATGAGTCAAATACAAATAATCATGCATGAACAAAAGTTGTTTTCCCGATGGATACCGCATTCGCCCTGTGAAGAGCAAAAAGCGGCTCGCGTTACTTGGTGCATCAGAACTCTCGAAAGATTCCACGCAGGATCCTCAAATGCTGTATACAACATCGTATCAGGTGACGAATCCTGGATATACGCGTACGAACCCCAAACAAAAAACCAGTCACGAGTTTGGGTGTTCGAAAATGAGTTAAAGCCAATAAAAATTGTTCGTTCACGGAGTGTTGCAAAAAAAAATGGTGGCCACGTTTGTCTCCAAAACCGGCCATGTTACGACTATTCCTCTTGAGGGACAAAGAACGGTTAATGCAGAATGGTATGCTAGCATTTCTTTGCTGCAGGTCGCTTCTGAACTCCGTAAAGAGAACTGCAACCGCCGCATCATCCTCCATCACGACAATGCGAGTTCTCACACCGCACACAGAACAAAAGAGTTTTTAGAGCAAGAGAACATAGAATTATTAGACCATCCGCCGTACAGCCCCGACCTAAGCCCTAATGATTTCTATACTTTCCCTAAAATAAAGAATAAATTGCGTGGATAGAGATTTTCATCACCTGAAGAAGCTGTGGACGGCTACAAAACGGCCATTTTGAGACCCCAACTTCCGAATGGAATGGTTGCTTCAATGATTGGTTCCATCGTATGGAAAAATGTGTCAAATTTCGCGGAGAATACTTCGAAAAGCAATAAATACATTTTTAAATAGTAATGTTGTGTCACTTCCTTGATTCCCGAAATTTTCAGTGCCGCCCTCGTACATACTATAATGCGAAAAGACTTTTCCCCCAACCTAATATATTCTTCCGATTTTGTTTACTGCAGTGGATCATATAAATAAATAAGTATACTTTTAGGCATTGTAAAACTTGCGTTTAGGTCCTGTAATCCCCTTTAAGGATTGAAGGAACAAATGGTCAGCGACAACCTCCTAATCAACAAAACATAACAAATCATTTTATTAATAATTTATTTAATGATGTTTTGTTGCAAAATCAATCTTTGGTGATTTCTTGATTTTTTCTGACGAAGCAAAATATTAAGTTGTTATATAATAATAAATCAGATGCTGTTGTTTTGTTTCCTACTTATCACCAAAACATAACAAATCATTTTATTAATAATTTATTAATTGATGTTTTATTGCAAAATCAATCTTTCGAGTTTTTTCTGACGGAGCAAAATATCAGGTTGTTGTATAATAATAAATCAGCTGCTGTTGTTTTGTTTCCAGCGAGAAGATAACTTCATCACCTTTTTCTTTTCTAAAACATCATCAGCCGAGCCTTTCCCCAATTATGTTCGGGTCAGCTTCCAGTCTCACCGGATGCAGCTGACTACCAGTATTCTACATGCAGGTGTAAATATTTCAAGTCGCCATAATAACCACCCTGGCAAGACATAACAGCAGATTTACTTCTTAGTGACGTGATGAAGCGTAAAAAACAAGGTGATTCATAGAAAACAAGTTTCGAAAACAAGACCATTTATCTGATTGGGATAATGACTACTATTAAAAATGTTCGTAAAAATAATGTAATTTCAAAGAAGGCATAGTAAAAATGAGATAATCGATAAAATCTGTTAAATCGATGTAAATATGAAGAAGATACACGCTTTAAAAGTTTTTGGTGGGGATTATTCTTGTCCTTGTCGCGCGGTACGGACAATGTACGGCGCTAGTATGAAGTTATGTAGTCCTGACGTCACTTCTACGATAGTGCTGTCCTAGTCTACCACTTATTTTGAAACGTTTATAACTTGGCAGTTGTTGAAGCTTTTACACTATTGTAATACTATTTGCACTAATTGGAAATCTCATTTTTTTAGATAAAAAGAATGTTCATCATCCCCATTCTACCCTAGACGTTGCTTTCAATGTAGTCAACCATTTAAATTGATAAATGATAAACTACTAGGTGTATGGTGATACTATGTGGTGTCTATGGTGTGATGTTATGTTAACATCACACCAGTATTCTCAAAGGATTGGGCAGAGTGGCAGAGCAGTTAGTACATTTTACCAGTTTAATTTAAATATCTATTCAAGTCGTCGAGTATGAGAGGTGTGCGTACAAAACATTATAAGCTAGTTACCTGAGGGTAAATGTACAACATTAATATACTAAACTACTAATCTACATTATTAAAAGTTAAAACAACGTATTTTAATATCAACACGTTTCAATACAACTGCTCACCTATAATAATACCAGTCTTTAATCCACTGCAAGGCAAAGGCCTCTTCTTAAACAGAGAAGGCACGAGCACTGATAGCTTGCTCAAGACAGGTTGACCTAATACGAATTGAAATAGCGTTCCTAAGACCACGCTCCCGCGGACAGGATTTTCAACTCTTGATGTTGAACGGTGCATTGAAAATTCAACAGAGTGCATTGCGTCGAAAAAACACACGGTTGGATTTTCGTTCTCGGCGCTAAGTTGCGTTGAAGATCCTGTGCGCGAAAGCCCCGCCGCGATATTTTACGCGTGCGAACTTAAGTGGACTTACAGTGAATGTGGAAATGTATACCCAATACACACAGGTGTAGAAAAACCTCTCGTCTAACCCTCCGGGGATCGCGTAATCCCCGGGGGTAATGTTATGGTGTGTGTATCAGTGAATTTAATTTGTCTTTATCTGCAATTGCACCCACGATTTACAACCTTGTGAACATCCGTACTAATATTATAAATTCGAAAGTCTCTCGTCTGTATGTTACCTTTTCTCGCCTAATTCACAAAACGAATTTGGACCATATTTGGCAAGGAGCTAAGTAGAAGGACATAAGCTACTTTTTGTCTTGTCTCGGTAGCACGTTCATGTGGAATAATTCCCGACATACATGCGGGGAAAAGCCGCGTGCAGAAGCTAGTCAGTTCTATAGTGATTTTCTGCCAGACTTCGTCGGCGTGAAATTTCGCCCTCGAGCCCCCGCATCGCGTCGCATTGCCCGCCCGCGCTATTACTTCGTTTTCGCTAAGCGTTGTTTTCAGATTTTTTCTCTTTTTCTCTGCTCCTAAGGGTCGAAGCGAGATGTTAAATAGCCTTTTAATCTTACTCGAGAATTGGGCTATCTCATGCAAAAAAAAAATCAAATCCGTCTGGACCAAGAGGCCAGAGATTAGCGCGTTCAAAACAAAAAAACAAAGCTTTATAATTAGTATACAATGTAGTATAGATTTAGATTTTGTGTGTTATTCCTAAGGTAGGGTTTATTAATGTTCGTCATAATCCAAACCTAATGTTATGTTTACTTTCAGCATAGTTTCAGAAATTATCTGTGTTTGACAGTCCTAGTCGCACCCCTATTTAACCGGCACCGGTCGGTAGCAACCGGTATCATGTTCTCATTATTTCGCAAATCAAATAATACCCAAGCAATTATAGAATTCCTAACAAACAACGAGAATATTGTTCTATTACGGATTGTGCCGATTTACTTATTTTATTTCATTTTTTCATTTTTCTATTTTGTAAATAACTGTGATTATTTAACTGAATGAAGCAAAACAACCTTGTATAATTTAGAGTTTGTAAATAAAACAATACACAAATACTTTTAATTTTGTGTTGTCAGTTTTATAAAATCGCGATAAACGATTTGGTTCGATATGGAATGAGCTTTCTTTTTCGAACATCATCCCTTAGAGGAGTCAATTAGGGGTTTAAAGTTGGTGTGAAAGTTCATCATTTTTGTCGATGGGCTGGCGAACTTCCATACAAACTTTAAACCCCTTTCGCGAATGATTTTGAAGGAGATTTGTCTGAATGCACCTGACAATTACGCATTGCAACGCAGGAAGCCACGGTTACTAGCAGTGCCGCACGCACGAATCAACTAACTCAGCAAAGCGCCACTGACGCGCGCATTGCACGCACTCAATGACACTGCTGACAGGATCGATTTATTTTCCTGCTCTCTGAATGAATTCACAAAAGTAATATTGTATGTTTTATGTTATTTAAGATAGTATGACAAGGACCACGCTACCGCATTAGGATTTTTCCCGTAATGATAGCAGTGATTGTGGAAATATAAATAAATAAATTTTATAAAAAAAATACTCCTGATTGCTCACGTTCGCTAAGAGGAAAATAAAATGTAATGCTTCTAGACCCAGCGAATTAAGCTGTGCGGTAAGTGAATTTAAGTAACATGATGTATAGGACAGTAGATGTACTGATCAGAGATCTGGGAAGAGGCATTCTGAAACTGAGGGTAAGCTGGCAATCTGCCAGTACCTACTTAGTACAACTTAGCAGGATTTACTTGACTTAAGATAAAACTAAACTACTATTATAAATTCGAAAGTAACTCTGTTTTTTGTTACCTTATCACGCCTTAACCACTGAAAGGATTTAGATAAAAGTTGGCAAGGAGGTAAATAGCATCCTGGGGAAGGTAATAGGCTAATTTTTGCCCTGGCAGCACGTTCCCATATGACATCCACGGTGGCGAAGCCGCGGGTAAAAGCTAGTACGAAATAAGTTGTATTTACACTCATAGGTCTTGTTTTATAAAACTAGTCACTCCCTACACTATCCACTTACTCAAAATCTTAAATTCACTTGAAACGCACAGCTTATAACGCGGGGTTCTAGTTTGTGGTCTAGAAGAATGTATTTTTTTTAATCATGGGATGATTTGAATGACAACAGGGATTGAATAGGGGAAGAAAGGAGATCAGCCACATCCAAGCAGTTTTTACTCCGACTCTCTACGACCGTTCCTAAAGCTGTTTTCTTTAAGCCTATTTTAGGTACGCAACGTAAGCCAACGTCCGTACCCCACGGGTTCCCTTAGTCAGTCGCATAGTCTAAAAGTATTATGCCCTGGCTGGAGGATTCCTTGGTAGACATGCAACACGCCAAAGAATTTAAAAAAAAATGAGGAATAGACGCCATTGTAAAAAGTTGATGAGGTGTACATGCGCCTCTTTCGCGCCAAATCCATGAACTAAAACAATAATGCAAAAAAAAAATATAGGAGCTTTCGCACGGGTTTGTTTAAACTAGATTTTTCAACTTAAAAAACAGCTGCAGGAATGGTCGCAAAATCGCAGAGATTCAGCGCAATAGCAATAGTAAAAAAAGTGCTAATGAGGACTGCCCCGACCAGGGTAACATATTTTTTTTCGCTGGCCTGACCGGCACTTTGGGTTTTAGGCCCAACTTTGTATGAAACATGACTGGTCTCCTTTGTATGGAAGATCGACATTTTGCCGATGGGAAATCCCGTCGGGCGCACAAACTGTTCCACCAGAAAATCGCCTACCTATCTTTCATTTACATCAACAATTTGTTAAAATATCTAATTTTTTTTATGTAATAATCTTTAGCAAAGACTCCTTTCGCCGCATTATTTTTTACTCAGTTTCGATAGTACCCAACAAACATTCGTTAGAAAGAGCCACGCGGAGCTCCATCGTAAAATCCGGCACGTCACCCGAACAATGTCAATGACACGTCGGAGGTCACGTGTGAAGGTCGGCCGGTGTTATTGTCATATCTATGATTATGAGAAATCTGTTCGCGATATGAATACATTTATAATTTATGTACATTATTTAGGAATTTTTCTTTGTTTATACTTAATTGACCGGTAAGAAATTTGACGAAGCGAGAGGAACGTAAGGGTGGATTGCACGTGGCTTTATGTTTTTTGTTTTTTGCCATGGGGAATAGGTGTAAGTTTGTCTTGAGAATATAGGGTATGGACTACTGTTGCCCGTTCCTAATAACTTGCCAGGAAACTGAGCCCATCATCATGCCATGCCACCTTGAGGGATGATGCTTACCGCCCGCCCGCATATTGACATCTGCTGTTTATTGCATCACGACTCCAGAGGTATCGCATTAACACAGCTGAAATGCTGTGTTACTGGAAAAGCAATGCATCTGAATACCACTATTTTACATGGACTGCCCATGTGACTTCCACAACCCAGTTACTAGGTAATACGACAATCTAAGACGCTTCTACCAATCAACCAACCAACGCCTTAACGTGCTTTCCGAGGCACAGAGAGGTCTTGGTATGTAAAGACAGTCACTCATCCACGGACCAACTGCGGCAAGCGTAGCTTAAGCTCATTTATTGACCCGTGAAATGTCTATTATTTGCCTGCCTCTTTATGAAGGATGGACGTTAATAGACTTGCTTGCAGATGTCGATAAGCGGCGGTGACCAGTTACCACCAGGTCAGGTGCACCGTCCGAGGTTAGATACTCAACGGCAAAAAAAAAACACACTGGGGTACCCATGGAAAAAAGGAATGCTGCTAGGTTGGCAGACATGCTATGAATTTTGGAGATCGCCGAACAAGAACAATTAAATACTCTCTATTATGTACAGGTGAACCAATCAAATCTATACTAATATTATAAAGAGATAAATAAAGTTTGTAAGTTTGTATCTCTAGAACTACCAGACGGATTTGAAAAAATCTAATGTATTTGATAGCTCAATTCTTGAAGAATGCTATAGGCTATGCAACATCACGCTATGTAATATGACTCTTAGGAGCAGATAAAAAATAAAAAAAGGAGTTGGTCGGGGGAGCAAGAAATTTCACGAAGTCACGGGCAGAAGCTAGTTTCAGATATGAATGTAAACTTTTACAGTGGGTGACACAAATGCGCCTTTAGCGGTCTTTCAAAGGCAACATAATTAATCGATGGATTTAAGTAAAGCATTTTTAACATACTGCATAACTATACAGCTCTATCTACTAATTCGCAAAGTTGCTCACCTGTGGTTTAACCTTCTCCTTACTCTGGGTTTTGTCTGTGGTCTTCCGGGTGTCCTGTGCATGCTTGCCGTCCTTGGCGCCTCCCTTCGCACCACCTTTGGTGGCGCGCGCACCCAAACTCATCTTTAAACTATATACGTTATATTTACAGCCTCTATTTACAAGCAGCTGGAACAAAATAAATATGAGATTAGTAAAGACACAATTTTTTATGATTTATCCGAAAAATTTCTCCGCAAATAGTCGAGTCTAAGGCAAGAATGTAGAAAGAAAGATGTCCAGCTTTTTTGGCCTTTCCTGCCCGTGATGCACAATCATCTGCACCTTACAGGATTTAAACAAACCCAATGATAGAGCTGTCCAGGTGGCTTCATTCTGGTCGGACCTAAATTTGAGCGTCAACACGTAAATAAGAAGAATGGGCCTTCGCCTATTCTTTGGCATAATCCGTTATGACAAAACTAGCATTTGTTTGTCTAAGTTTTGTTGTGTTACGAACTCAACCCATTTATTGCAATTAAACCATTGACAGGCACTTTTGAATTGTCAAGGAGTCGGTCAGAAAGTTGAAGCTAGTTGCCAATTCCAAAACGTAGATCTCTATGGAGAAGAATGGGCAAGAAACTCCAAGGACACTCTAAATCAAGATATCACAAAATCCTGGGAACATTATTCTTGTTGCTTCTTTATGTGAAAACAATGTAAAATAAAAACCAAAACATAAGATTTAAAATAATCCCTGGCAGTTAAGGGATGACCAGTCTCAACTGACATATTATTATAAGAAAATTTATAGAAAATAGTAGTTTGCATTACACGCGATACAAAAGCAAAGCTTCATAAAACATAGAAATGCAAGTGCTTCCGGTTACTTCGTCAACTGGAACAAAAAACAATTATTTCGGTGTAATTTGACTTTGGTATACAGACGCAAGCAGCAGAGCATTAAGTCCTAAGTTTGATAAGCGTTTTGAATCACAGATCCTGGAATCAATGTGAAGAATCCTGTCAAATCGAAGTGAGAACCGTGCGTTCTCTCGCCCCTTCGGGCCACAATATTGAGTAAACTGAACAATAGGAATTAATGACACAATTCCACAGATTCAGTTCACCAACAAAACCGACCAAATCCAATTGAAAATATTATTTAGCAATATCATTTGCGTAATCACTGCGATAACGACCAAATCTCTCCGGGGTCGTCGTCGGAATGAGGAAAATTAAGAAAGAAACTTTTGTTCATTGGATAAGCAATACCCTTGAGGGAGCCCTATAACGATTCTATGGTTCTTTATGAATAGCATGGAGCCGTTAGAACTAGACAACGCTTTAAAGCTTTCTGACTAGCTTGACTGACACCCTGACAATACAAAAGAGCCTACATACGAATCCTTACCTCTCCTACTTAAACTGTACGGCAAGGCAAAATTATGGTGGGCATACAGTAAGAACGAGATCACAAGTTAAATAAAAATATCTCAAGGACATAAGAAAGCCTTTGGAACATTATTAGCTGTATATATTTAGGCAGGCAATTGCAAATCAAAAGAATTGCCCTAACCACCTACCGGCTACGTAATCATTATCGAGCTAGCTTTTTTCACTGATTTACGAAACAACTACCTAATGCGAAACCGGCCTTCTTCAGGATAGCTAAAGAGACTCTTGGGTGAGGAACTAGAACCATTTTTCATCATGTAGACTGACTGATGGTGCTGTAAGCATTAAGTCGCCCAAATGTTAAGGGCGAACTTTGGAGAGGCCTAAAGCTCGTACAATCTGACGCGACGCGACGCGACAGCGCGACACAAAGGCACTGCGTGTCCCACGACGAGCGGTGCCTTTGTATAGCGCTGTCGTGACGCGCCTATTTGTGCCTTTACGGCGCGGTAAGAAGCAATTTTTTTGGTAATTGACAATAGCGCATCGAGGCAACAACAAGGGTTCAAAACAGCGATGCGTTTGATTTTAGTTGAATCGAATCCGACCACCAAAAAAAAGTTTTTTTTTAATGAGCTCTTTTGTACTATTTTGTTATCATGAAACTATTTTTTTATTATTAATTATTCTTCTCTTTGAACATATTAATATGTACCAATACGCCTATGTAACTATGCGACAAAAACTGAGCGTTTTACAGAGTCCTACGTTTGGGCAGCGCCTTAACATAACATCACGCAGCGCCTGTATTCCCCGAGGGGTTGGGAAGAGGTGCCTGGTGTCTGGATTTGGAATAGGCTCGCCTTACTTAAACATAACTGGCGCAACGTGGGTGCCACCTCAGCCGGATTACAGGCATGATATTATGTGAACTGCAGCATCATCTATGACAACATCCTATTACGATACCAGGTTCCCTTAGAAACTCAGATACAAGACCTTAACCATGACAAGACACGCCAAGATAAAACCACGTAACATACAACAATATGACTCTATGATTCACAGTAAAACCGCATTCCCGTAACATCTTCATTATCGACCAAAAGACAACTTACTTTTCTATCTAACAAAACATGCACAAGGCACAAAGAGTCGTTCAGCCTCTAATGTCAATAAACATTGCTTGGTAGGAAACCTGCCATTTTCTGCAGCCCTGTTTTTAGTGTCAATGTGTAATGAGTGTGTAGCTTAGGTTCTGGGTTCGTTCATTGTAACGAGTACGGCAGCGAGTATGTGATACTGAGGTAGAAAAGTCGGTTTTAAATCCTTGAAACATGAGTTTGTTATTTAATGTCAGGGCACGTTACCTCAAAATAAAACTTTGAATAGAATTTGAGAGAGACTATATTTGTTTGGAAAAACGGGATTTTAAATTTACAATACGGAATCTCGTAAGAAAGTTACGCGGGAAAGAACTCGAGACATCCAGGTGCTTTTACAAATCTTAATACACAATATTTTAAATGGACTTAATATGATAAAGCATCACCAAATTAATACAAGATGCATAATAACAACATTCTATAAGTAATGAGCATAAGGAGGAGCATAAGGGTTCAACTCCCGGGTCGGGCAGTGTCATTTGGTTTTCCAATCAGGAATTTCTCAGCAGCAGCCCGGAGTCTGGATGATGACAATAGGCTCGCCTCCTGTTACATAGGACTTGAACATAACTGGCCAAATGTGGGTGTACTATAGGTACACCTCTGCCTAACTCTTGGAGGATTACAGTCGTGATGTTATTATAAGTGGGTGTATTTTACTGCAAAGGGTCAAAGCTCTCAATCTATTCTCATGAAACCATACGTATGACCAGCATTATATTCACAAAAAGTTTTGTTTACAAATTATTATCAGGTTTGTGAAAAGTTTGCACTATGGTAAATTTTTTTTTCTTCTTTCTGTTAATGTAGTGGGAACGATCTGTCCCTAAGCTATAAATTCAATTAATATAATTGGATTTCATAGAGTTTCCGCAAAAGAATATGACCAAAAGTATGACCTGAAAAAATTATAAGTGTTGTTACATTTTGTATTTGAATTGCTGACAGAATCTTATAAATGTGTTTTCCTATGTTTTAACCCAAAACACTTACTAAAGTGTATCTGTTATCAATTTATAAGTGTTAATCCCACTGCATTGAGGCTATTTTGGCAACGCCGCGTCTGTCTGTCCGCCGCGCGTTGGTGCGTTACACATATGAAAGGGTAACTGATACTGTAACATTATTGTATCTGATAAATTTATGAAGGTTTGGTTTAAATAAACAGTGTTACAACCACTTACTAGGGTTACAGTTTAAGTCCCCGGATAATGATGATTATGAATAATAAAAATACAGACTGATGGCTGATAGAGATGTATTAAAGAAGAAGACATGCTGCATCATCCCCAAATAAATTCAGATTAAAAGCTAACAAAATGTTATGTCCGAACTTGTATCAAAGAAGGAAGCAGAAGCTGACGGCACGGTTGGCGCAGTGGTTGAGCGATCGGCTGCTGCGCCGTGTGCGACGGGTTCGATTCCCGCACGGAACAAATATTTGTATGACCTACAAATAGTTGTTCCGGGTCTGGGAGTCTTGTGTATGTGAGTTTTCATGTTTGTGAACGCACCGTTTTTTAATAAAAAAAATAAAAAAAGATAATGGTGTGTTGCCAAGTTTGGATGCAAACTGTTTGTAATTAATTTGAAGTAGTGCCAATGTGTCTCTTTTATTAATGATGCCTATTCAATTGTTGTTATTTGTGGCTTCATAGCAACAAACTCATAAAAGCTTTCATTACTTTATTGAATGTTACTTAGATCCCTCTAAAGTGGAACCAGTGACCGAAAAGTTGTGTGGAAATCAGTTTTCATAGAATGCATATGAGGCAAATGAGTGAGAGTGAGGAAAATGTTGTGGCTTGTACCTGGCATTTAGAAAATGTCATGGTTGTTGTCTGGTTTATAAATAATTTGCCTTTAGACCAACAGAGGGTACTTCATGAAAAACATAACCCTGTCTTTGCTGTCCCGCAAATGGGCAAAAAGGCCAGTTTGATAGAAGTGTAAAATAGGCTGAAAACAAGACCACACTTGGAAAGACAACAAAAAAAAAACAATAAGAAACCCACCCGTGTTAAGGCATCATTCAGTTAACTGTTAAAAGGACAACAAGAAAAAACCTCTGACTTAGAGAGAGTGAATCTTCAATTTATTTCCAAACTGAAGAATGAGGAAAGTTGCTAGTATGGATGACTTTGTAAGAGTATTGTAAGAGTAGGGGGAAGACCTTAGAAACAATGAATGGACTGTGTGTAAGATGATATGGTTAGACAGGGGGTAATTACAGAGATTTGGGGAGGAACTTCCAACATACCGTTCCAATACTTGTTCCAAAGAATGTTTATATGTATTCAACCAGTGTTTGAATATTGTATTCTGTTTTCAGAAATAAATGTCTTAACCTTAACATGACTAATACAGAAGTATTTTAGCAGACATGCAGGCAAATAGTTAATGTTTGTGGTGCATCCAGATAGTTCTGAGCACCAGCATTCTGTACACAACATCTGCCATTTCTATTCAGTGTGTTTGTTTGTTTGTTGTCAGTTGTCGAAACACTCAGGGCACCCAGATCTTACACAGATGTTCTCAACAGACCAGGAGATTTCATCAACTTCTGGACAGAGGTGGGCTGGTTGAAATAACCTCTTACAGCCGCCATGGCTGCACTACACGGCACTTGAAGGCCTAATTGCTGAAAGCAATTCCTCTAACATGGAACATCTGCCATCTGATACAAAATAATTCAATTAACTGCACCCAGCAAAGAGACTTTGACCAACTGTCTTGCAGTAATACATGGTGGTTACCCAACACACTGAGTTAATGTTCAAGACGTCACACAAGTGGTTGCTAATAGATTGATGGATGTACTTTGTGCAGCGATGCTGGCCAATGCAGATTCAATATAATGTCCAGAGTACATTGCGGAGACTGTTAGCCAATTTAGTCAAGGAGGTCTTATTAAGGAATGATGTACTATTTGTGCCTACCTCATTGGTCTAGTGGTCACAATCACTACTGCTGAGCATGAGGTCCTGGGTTCGAAACCCAGGTTTTTCTATCTGGAATTTCTCAGTATCAGCCCAGAGTCTGGATTTGTGCCCGGTTGATGGCAATAGGCTTGCCCGCTGTTACATGGGGCTTAAAACATAACTGGCGAAATGTGGGTGTACTATAAGTACACTTCTGCCTTACCCTTCGGGGAAACAAGGCGTGATGTTATGATGTATGTACTATTTGTCTATGGAACTTTTAAAGCATGTAAACAAGATAAATAAGTTTATGTTTTTTTTTCATACATGTGGTCTACTGAGATTGGTTTTTGGCCAGGAGTGGAAAGTATACCTAATGGAAACTATTCTAATAAATGGTATTTGAGAGCTAATTGAAGATACTGAAGTTAAGTGTGTTTACATTGTGTGCACAAGTAATTAATTTAACCAGCTATTTATTGAGTCAATTCACTTTCAATTGGGTAATGCAGACTGAAATGCAAAACATTACTAGCATAATAAGAATTTCTCCATGGAGAGGAGTAATTTATAATCTTACAGAAGACTGGATAATCTATTTTTATCAATAAAACAAAGTCGGGTTAGTTACACCATTTATATCACAAGAACCGCTGGACCGATTTTTATGATCTTAAATTTTTTTGGTTTCGTCTCCGCCCTGAGCATCAGAATAACTATGAAAACATCGCAAAACACAAAAAAATATACATTACAATGGTATGAAGTTCACCGGGTCAGCTAGTATGTTTATATATTAACAGTTCAGGAGTAGCCTGGAGTCTGATTTTGTGCCTGATTGATGCAATAAGCCCAACCCATATTACATGAGACTTAAACATAACTGGCTAAATGTGGGTGTACCTACATTATTACCTATCTACCTACCTACTCCTATGTGGCGCAGCCATGAGGCACACAATACTATTTTCTTCTGTTTTGTTTTGTGTGAATATTGTGTGACTTCACCTGGGTCAAATAAATTTATTTTCTTTCTTTCTTTTACCTACTATAAGTACACCACTGCCTAACCTTTCAGGGAACAGGTGTAAGATGTTATGTTTATTATCAGTTAAGGCCTAATCTTGGTCAAGTGGGTGTGTTTATAGAAGTTACATTTGATATTTTCTAAAGAAAAAATAGTGTGAATAATAATTCACACTATTTTTTCTTTAGAAAATATCAAATGCTTTATTTTTATTTCATACATAATGATTAATAAATCATTATGTATGAAATAAAAATAAAGCAATTTCATAAATATTAAAAGTCTCATGGACAAGGGATTTAGCAAAAACTTCTTGTTTTTACAAAACATTTGGAGGTCAATGAACTTGTATGTGATGAAATTTTTAGTTCAGACATAGCAACAATGCTCAATGTAAAATAAAGTCACAGAACACGTATTGATCACATAAATATAGGTGAACTCATTCAATGTTTTTTTTTTTTCAAATTTAGGTGTGACAAAGATAAACGCAGTGTTTAGCGAGCGGATTGCCCAACAAACAAGTAATTGACGGCCGTCGGGCCGTTTCGATTATGTTGTAGGTGTGAGAAATCAAACTACCGGCATCACTGATCACGACTCGATTACAACTTGATACATAACAAGCCGTCGAATTCAACACAATTAAACACACAAAGAAACACCTACAAAGAAAACAATGCTATCAAAGAAATAAGAAAGTTAGCATATCCCGGCTGTCGTGTAAGCGGTGTAATGGTAAACAAAACAAATGGGCGGATCGCGGAAACTTCAATAATCTAACATAAAAACGCACGAAAATACTAATTGGAACTAACAATTTAGCTTCCATGATGTCTAAAACAATGATTTGTGCCGAATTTTTATGTGATTTATCGCAAAAATCGGAACAATGAATCATTGAAAGTGGCAGCGCAAGGGCACTAAAAGAACTAAGAAATTTTCGACAACATTCTACCGGAAAATCGACGGAAACCTGAGGCAGTTGGTTTTTCACGCCATTTCAACAGCTCACGTCATCAGATTCAAGCACCGCCAAGACGAAACTCAATAAGCCAGCGGCACATGTGGGGGACGCCATTCTTGAAGCACCTTTCTTGGTACCAAATTGACAGTCTTTGTTGACGAAATAACCGTGCACAGCACAATATAACACCTCATTTACACGCACATGATCACTCAATTTTAGCGCAAAGTTAATATTTACCTTATTTCTACAATAATATCCAAAATACTACTAAATTTCTAATAAAATTTACTAATTTCCATACCTGATAATGCGCTCAAACGCAAGCTGGTCACGTGACTTTCGAGGGATGGGACATGGATGTAATTGTAAACTTCGGTACCGTTTAAACAATGGCCAGTTTTAATGCCAAAATTATTGTAATACTGTACAGCTAGATCTAATGGGCCAAATATTGTAAATGAAATGTTTTTTTTCTGCGCATTTATGAACAACGTAAAAAACAAAAACCGGTAATGTGTTCATATGCAAAAGTAGGCTATGATATCCGTTCTACACACATTTATAGAATAAGAACTCAACCCTGCATTCCGATTTGGGATGTAATCGATTTGAGCGGGCTTACGTCCGTACCGAATTAGCGTGAGCGCGATAACGATGTCATGTGAATCGTCTTAAATGACGTCTTGAAATATCACTGTGAGCGAAATGTTGACAGCTCTCAGCTGTCATAATTGTGATATCTAAATCGGTACGCCAATTATCGATGTGAGCGCTGTCAGCGATTATGGTCTAACTCGGAATGCGGCCCAACATGTATGCGCACACTAAAACTTCGCAAGTAAAACTGTTCAAATACATGTGTGTTTTGCTGTGGACTGGCTATTAAAAGTAAAAAAGGAATGCAGAAAAGAAATGAGCAACGACATCATGGCCGTAAGACATAATAATAGTGCGTTATCAATAACTTGAACCTTTGAACTTAAATGCTCATTTAAGTTCAAAGGTTCAAGTTATTGATAACGCACTGCAGTCTTTTCTTATGGTCTTTTGAACAGCAATTAAGAACATAGTTAGAAACAGTAGGCTATTCATTGTGGATAACGTGCTGCCAAGTTTCACCACTAGTAGCGCTAGTAGCACAAACAGTCTTAAATAATATTAAATAAAGTTATTAACATGACCGGACACTCCGAAACATTGTGTCGTATGTTTTAGAATTTTTATGACAAGGGTTCGATATAACAGTAGACAAACAATTTGTTTTCTCTTAATCGAGTATAGGTAATTAATTATAATTTATTTATTATTAAATTTATTACATTTGAGTAATCTTATGTAATATTCAATGAGTGCTACATAAAGTAAATACACAGCGGTAGTACACACAATTAGATCCCTCACGATTAGAAAACTAATAAACGTTTTCTATACTGCTTGTGCTGAAATCCTTTATCCATCTCTTTTCATGCGAGCTGTCCCATCAAGACTGCAGATGTATGTGGTGTAAGATTTTGAATAGCTATGAGTTTTCCTCAGTAAAATAAAAGTTTACTTTGATAAAACCAAAATATTTCATTTATAAAGTTTACCGGAAAATTAAACCGTATGACATCGACAAACGGAAGCTCCGCATTGTTTTAGGGCGTTCCACAGGTAAAAGTTTTCGTTCAAAAATTAAATTAAAATAATAAATCATGTTTAATAGCAAATTTTAACATACGTGTACTAGAATCAATCTGTTTAATTTGAAAGAATATAAAATGACACGCTCTGCTTCTGCTTAATTAAATTACTAAAAAAATATTGAAAGCTTCGAAAAAAGCCTTGATGTTGGCAATGATTTTGAACGAAACCAAAATAAAAATAAACATTTCCCGCTTAATTTTACGTCAAATGGGTTTTACAATATTTTGATTGAATTGATTGGTTTTTGTACTTTTTAGTGTTCTTTCTTGTTTGTTGTCATTCATATCCGCTCGTTCGAGATCATTCGTGGAGAAATTTAAAACCACTCATGCTTTCACTCACGTGGCTGTGTATTCTATTGGAATTCGTGAAGTCATACATCCTCATATCCTCTACAGTCTAACATTTAAATAAATGTCTCTACTCGAAGACATATTCTTACAAGATGAGGCGGGTGAGGCGCAGGAGTTGGAAAGAGTGATTGAAGGTGATGAGTTTGACGAAAGACCTCGTTCTCGATCTGGGTCTCCCGACAACAGTGACGAAAATGAACCCAAAGATGATGAAGCAGGTACATAATAAATTTATAATTTCTTGTGAATTAAGTGAGAGACCACATAAATTTAATATGTGTTTGTCTGGTCCAACCTCTTTGATACCCTATTATTTTGCCGGCTCCGTAACATAGAGGAAAAAAGTTACATATCTCAGACCACAAAAAATCCAAACAGTGCTTTCAACAGTGACGTGAGGCCGGTTTTGTAAACATGTATAAACTTTAAGCCTGATTTCACCAATGAAATTAACTATCAATCAAACGCAAGGCATTGGGTCTGTCTGTTCTGAATTTGTTGCCAACAGGGGCACTTAATTGTTATAAAACATTCAATATAATAATGTAACAAAAGATGACATCACTGATAGTGTCACCAAACTACTACAGTTAAATTGCAAGAAAGTAATTTTGTGTGCTTTCCCATACTTTGAGCAATTGTCAAATAGGCAAAACAACTACATTCATATGTTAAATAATTACATGCATTGGCTTGGATCTAGTATCGTTTGGCAGGAGTTTTGGGGTAAAAAGGGTTGAAGATGGTAGGGATGGGTTCCCTTATTATAATGCTACCACTCTTATTACAAGGTAATGCGTATTTTTCGAGAAATTAATAATAAATGTTTCTAACCTCAAATTAGATTACAGCGTAACGAAACGTTAAAATCGGCGATTGACAACCAAATCTGTACTAGTGTATTGTCTGTGGTGTAAACTGTCGTGCAAAATTGATGAAACGGAACGTAAAAAAAAAAAAACGCTATTTGCGTCATGTGTCAGTGTCATTTGTTTACGTTCATTCCGTTCCTCCCAGAGTTGTGAGAAGTTAGTGCACCCCCACTTCATGGTTAAAATAGGTCGACATTGCTCCAAAACCGAATCGGGGCACCCCGACTCCACGTAGTCTTTTGGCTCCTACCCCTAGAGTGTTTATAAAAATCCGGAGGCGCGAAGGGAGGGCAACCCCCGCCCGCTGTAACAAAGCATAGGCACCCGTGCGAATCGCAGCGGCTGAGGCTGGTCGCCGGAGGCGACCAGTAAGCCGAAGCTGCGGAGGTGAGCATGGGTGCCTATCCTTTGTTACGCAAGGGCGAAGGGGTTGCACTTCCCGCAGCGCCGGAGACGTTAGAAAAGCGACATTTAAGTGTTTTGAGGTTAGGTTACAATAATTAGTTTTTCTCAAGAACGGTGCGTTACCTTTTCACGGGAGTGGTACCAGGGGGGACGGAGCACCCCCCTCCTTCCCCCCCACCACCTCCCCACCCCTTCCTCCTGCCAAACGATACTAAACTTTTACCCATGCATTTCTTAGTAAGTCACCATAGTGACAAGTTTGTATTTTTTGACACCAACATTTTTGTTGAAAAGCTAAAGTCGACTAGAGATACTGTGTATCTGCCGATTAGTTTTAGACGTCAAATAGCTAGACTATTAGCTTTTATTATTAACCCAGACATAAGTAGTATGTCGAAGTCACCTTTAGTTAGCACCACTATTAGTAATAGTACTAATGTTGAGGTGGTTAGCTCAGATAATTTAAACTAGTTTGTAAGACAACAGAAGGTACCAATAATACTATAGTTCCACTTAAAAACAAAAAGGTATTTTCTAGCACTACAATAGTTAACTGTAGAAAAGGGGCTAAGCAGAAATCCTTGAAATTATTTCATCAAAATATTCAAGGATTTAACTCCAAACAATTGGAAATTGAATTGTTTTTAGAAAAAACAATGTTTGACATTATTTGCATAACTGAGCATTGGTTAAAAGATTCTGAAATGTTAATTAATTACGAGAATTATAATGTGGCCAGTTGTTTTAACCGAAAATCAATGCTGCGTGGTGGTTCACTAATCCTAATTAAACGTTGTATAAAATCAAAAGCTCGTAAAGACATAGTTGAACTATCGGTTGAACATAGCGTTGAACTGTCTTGTGTTGAGCTAGATAAGCATGTTATAGTGTGCGTTTACAGACCCCCAAATTATCAAAACTTCTCTATATTTGAGTCAGTAATGGAAGATGTTTTTGCTAAACTTGCAACTGGTAATAAATCAGTTATTATCTGTGGAGACTTTAACATTAATATTTTAGAAAATAATTCAAATACCAGTAGATTATTGAATTTGTTTAAATCATTCAATTTGTCAAATGTGTTTTTGGAACCAACCCGAACAACTACAACTTCTGTTTCATGTATTGATAATGTATTTTGTTGCTGCGACTATTTAGATAAAGCTATCGTTAATTATCTCCCTTCAGATCACAGCGGTCAAACCGTAACTTTTGAGTCCAACATAGCGATACAAAAAGTGCAGATACAATCCAGACCAATAACATTTGTCAATTTAAATAAATTTAAAAGCACTTTAATTTGTAAGTTAAGTAATCAGGACCTTACAATGAATAATGTTAATAGTTTGTATAAAGAATTCTTTTCGGTAGTTCAAACCGAGTTTAATAATATTTTTAAGAAGAAGTCTAAAAGTATCAGCCCTAAGTTTTTATTTAGTGACTGGGCAACTAAAGGACTTAGGAAAAGTAGGGAAAAACTTTTCGAGCTGTATGGCCTTAAGCCTTATATTAACACGGAAACTTTTAATAAGTATGTTGCTTCTTACTCAAAATTTTTTAAGAACACTTGTAAGGCTGCTAAAGCCTTATACATTAGCAACAAGGTAAAATCAGCAGACAATAAAATAAAGACGGTTTGGAAAATTATCAATAATGAAACGAACAGGATCAAAAAGCAAAATTCTGATTACACACTGGAGACGTCACGTGGTCTCATTTGCGATAACAAAAAAGTTGCTCAGGAATTTGTGAATTTCTTTACCAGTGTCCCACTAAAAACCACTGAAATCATAAATTCTTCGCCCTCGCGTGCTTTTGATTTAATGAGGGCGAATGTTTCTGCCTGCCCGATTGAATTTAACTTTAAGCATATTAACCCCTTAACAGTAATAAAATCTTTTAAGCAAATCAAGATCAAATTGACCGAAGATCTTTGGGGAATGTCTATTAAAGTCTGTACCACCATAATTGAAACTATAGCACCTTACTTAGCCTTAATATTTAATTTGTGTGTGGATCAAGGAGTCTTCCCGGATCTAATGAAATACAGTAAGGTAATACCACTTTTCAAATCCGGGGACAGTAAAGACACTAATAATTATAGACCTGTGTCCGTGTTGCCGGTTTTCAGCAAGGTTTTTGAAAAGATAATGCTTAGTCAGATGCTCAATCATTTTAATACTAATAAAATCCTTCACGAGCAACAGTATGGTTTCACCAAAGGGCGTTGTACGACCGACGCTGGTGTTACCTTATTAAAACATATTTTTAACGCGTGGGAAGAGGCTCAAGACGCCATAGGAATCTTTTGTGACCTCTCCAAGGCATTTGATTGCGTCGATCACGAAACCCTGCTTTTGAAACTTGAGCATTACGGACTTGGAAAACTTGCGCTTAGTTTAATAAAATCTTATTTAAATGATAGACAACAGCAAGTTCAAATAAATGGTGTCAATTCACTTGGTTTAAAGGTAAAAATGGGTGTTCCACAAGGCTCGATATTGGGTCCTTTCCTCTTTTTAGTATATATTAATGACCTACTCCATTTATTAATAAATCAACCACAAATGGTGTTATTTGCTGACGATACTTCCTTAATTTTTAAGGTAGATAGACGTGCTTCAAATTTTGACGACGTAAATAACGCCCTACTGCTGGTCCAAAATTGGTTCACGGCTAATAATTTAGTACTAAATGGAAATAAAACTCAGTGTATAAGATTTTCTTTACCAAACGTCAAGAGTAGTGATTGTGAGATAGTATTGAATCAAGAGAAGCTAGAATTCGTCGATAAAACGGTTTTCTTGGGGATCACGCTCGACTCAAGGCTACAATGGGGTCCTCATTTAACATCTCTAGCAGGACGGCTAAGTTCAGCAGCTTACGCTGTCAGAAAAATCCGTCAATTTACTGATGTAGATACCGCGAGGCTGGTCTATTTTAGTTACTTTCATAGTATCATGTCTTACGGTATTTTACTTTGGGGACGGGCTGCAGACATCGAGTCTATTTTTATTCTGCAGAAAAGAGCCATCAGAGCCGTATATAATCTCCGCAGGCGCGATTCTCTAAGGGAATTGTTTAAGGATATTAACATCATGACTGTACCTTGTCAATACATCTATGAAAACATCATGTACGTAAGAAAAAATTTACATCTTTACAGTAAAAGAGGTGAAAGACATAATTATAGTACTAGAAATCGGGACCTATTAGTTCAACCAGGTTTCAGACTGGCTAAAGTAGACTCATCTTTCATGGGGTACTGTCTAAAATGTTATAATAAAATACCTCACCACATACTTCAACTGAATGAGACGAAATTCAAATCCTTTGTCAAACGCACACTATGCAGGCAGGCATATTATAGGTTAGGGGATTACATAACTTATTAAAAATGCCTGGCTTGAATGCTGATCCTGCTCCACACCACAACTAATTAATTGACATTTGAAATACTGTTGAAGCTGCTGAAGATTGTAAGAATATATTTGCGTTATATAAACTCAATCTCCTTATTATTATACAGATGCAAAGCAAGCAGATGTGAGTACTTTGTACAATAGAGCTACCATTTACCGGGTAATGTCATAGATTGACTTGAATGTGCCTTGGCGGCTGATAGTATGTCATGCTCACTCAAATGTCTCGCTGACGGTGGCGCGTGTGTCGGATCATTTAGCTCCCTTCAAAATGGTTGAGCTGAATGGTGCTGATCCATGCGTCATGTTCGTGAACGGGCGCCGTCAGTTGGGACTGGTCATCTCTTAGCTGCCACGGCTTATTTTAATAATTAATTAGCTGGATTGTTTTTATTATGTTTTGATGCACTCTGGACGCTTTTAACGTGTACGGTTTTTTGTACATCGTTCTCACTTATAGTGTCAACATTAATCGATGTAACTAAGATATGTGTAAAAACATTATTATTTAAAAGAGTGTCCATGGAGTTTCTTGCCCGTTCTTCTCCATAGGTACCTACTACGCTTTGGAATGGGCAACTAGCTTCATATTTCTGACTGACCGACTCCTTGACAATTCAAAAGTGCCTGTAAATGGTTTAATTGAAATAAATGATTTGAGTTTGAGTTGAGTTTTGAGTTTGAATACATATGAGACATTTTTGGCAAAAAAAAAATATTATTTCAATGTTAAAATCCCTTTTAAAGTTTCATTTTGATTTACTCCTGCACCCCACCCATCACCCCACCCACCCTGTTTTACGGTACCTTGTCTTTATAAGAAAATCTATTGCCATTCCATACATGTTTTGGTTATATGATCATGAGCATCATCAATTCCAATGTTCTACTTTACAGAAGAAGACAAGAGACGGGTGGACCCTTCTTCCACCAAAACTAAGAGGGTGATAAAGAATCCACGGTTCATATTGAACCCGGCTCGTCTAACAGGCCCAAGAGGCATACAGATCTTACCAGATCACTTCAAGGATTTTAAGTTTAAGGGTAAGTTAGTAACTATCAGCTTTGGACTAACACAGTCGCCAATTACAGCATTCTCCAAAATCCCTCTGTTTATCACTTAGATAACTAGAGCTTGAAATCTGCCAGTCATGCCAGGTGATACAATTGATTATGTTAATTATTTATTCACCAAATTAAGAACACATATTACAAAAATTTATAAAGACAATGTACATTGAGTAATAGGTTAAAGTTTGTAATATAGAAACTTTGGGACTGTATGCATCCGAACTAGGTGGTAACCTGTATCTCGTAGCCTTCTTTGAGGTTGTGAACATTATAAGATTGTCATGTACGTGGAAAGTATGCATAATGTAAAGGAAAAATGTAAGTGTGTTGTGTTTGTGTATGTGTGTGTGAGTGTGTGTGTGCGTGCGTGTGTGTTTGTGTGTGTAGTGAGTGTGATGTAATAGGGATGATTGTTCAAGATAATATATGTGAGTACCTGTAGTAGTAGCTTGCCTATTTGGGAATGTTCAAAATCGCTTCTGTTTTATCATACGTAAGTTTTAATAAGTAGTCCTGTATTTTCTTTTTGCATTGTCTTATTAAGTGGGTATATATTAATGGTTTTGTTGATTTTGTCGTATAGGTAAGGACCAATGAAAATGAAGAATCTCTTAATATAAGATGTTTTGAGAATATATGTACCTTTACATACAGCATGTTTTGTTTGGATGTGTTGCTTTATGACTATACTAAAAATAAAAAGTTGACGAACGGTGAACACTTTGCATTATTGATATAGCTGCGATGTAGGATACAGAATGGGCCGAAAAGTAATGGTTTTAAAAAAAGTTTGTTGAGCTATTTCTACTTTTTTGAGGATGGTTTTCGGAGCGCCTCCCCAAGACGAGATGCAGTAAGTAATTATCGACTGGCAAAGCGCAAAATAGACTTGCTGAAGTAATTTGGCATCGGCGGCATGTCTGAGATTTCTAAAAACATAGATTAGTTTCCGTACGCGAGCACTTAGTTGCTTAATGTGTTCCCTGAAACAAAGGTTGCTATCAATTATGATTCCCAGGTACCTGATGTTGTTGACGCGCTCTAGAGATCTGCACGAGCATCCCACGCCAGACAAGCATTCGTGGGATATGATGTGATATTTGTTAATATCTTTTCCGAGATAACGAGCACTAAACGTCAAGTATTTAGTTTTTTCAACGTCTAAGGTTAAGATATTAGCCCTGAGCCAATTCTTCACCACATTGAATCCCTTTTGGGCGGCATTGAATACCTCATCCCAAGTATCGGCGGAGAAAAGGAGAGCAGTGTCGTCTGCATATGAGATCAATTCGCCTCGGGGTAGATAGAGGTTAGTGAGGTCGTTAATGTAAACGAGAAATAGAGTAGGTCCCAAAATACTACCCTGTGGTACCCCATAGTCGACTACATGATCACTGCTCGTGTACTGACCCACTCGGACACACTGTTTTCGCCCAGTGAGATAGCTTTTAAAACGATTCAGTTGCGTGCCTCTGATTCTTAATACATCTAGTTTGTTTATTAATATAGGAATAGAAATAGTGTCAAAAGCTTTGCTTAAGTCGAGGAAGATTGACAAGCATTTCCTTCCCATATCTAGGTTGCTTGATATATAGTTAGTTAACATATGCACTGCTCCTTCAGTAGATCTGCCCTTTCTGAAGCCAGACTGTTTATCTGAGAGCAAGTGATTCTTTTCCAGGTAATTTACTAGCCTCAGATTGATAGCTTTTTCCAGGATCTTTGACAAAGCGGGTAGGAATGATATTGGTCTATAGTTAGACAAGATATTTGTATCACCCCCTTTGTGTATAGGACGCACAATTGATTTTTTCAAATGCTCGGGAAAGATGCTGTTCTCGAGGCATACAATAAAGATGTATGTGAGTGGAGGAACCAGCGCATTTTTGTTATACTTCAATCATTTGTTTGAGATTTTATCCCAGCCTACTGCAGAATCTGTTTTTAGTCATACGATAAGACGTTCTATTTCTTCTTCAGTCACGTTAATCATTACGAATGAGTTGAGCTCGGAGGATCCGGAAGTAGTAATCGGCATTTCACCCAAATACCCCAGTGCCGCGTTGTGGTGCGTTTGGATACAGGCATTTGCCAACTTTTATGCTGCAATAAGAGATCTGTCATACTCTCTTCTTACTTTTTTTAGAATAAAGATGTAGTAATTTCTGTATCGAACATATGTTATTTTTAAAATCTCATTATCTGGCGACATGTTTGAATTTTTGTGTAGCATGTCTCTGTTTTTCATACAGCGAATTAATCCTTGAGTGACCCAAGGTTTTACAAATTTTTTCGCCTAGAAAGTTTTATTACTTGAGTATTCTGATCTACAGCTTCTTGTATCTTAGTTATAAGGTAGTTTAGTAAATAATCAGGGTCTTGAGATGCATAAATGGGATCTAGGTTTATTGACGAAATAGCCAATTTTAATGATTCAAAGTCAATTTTGGTAACTGTGGTGGTAGCAAAATGGCGTGGCTGCTTGAAATTGATGCATGTTAAGACCGGAAAATGATCAGTTAGAATTTAATCAATACGTGGTCAAGGCATGTTCCAGTAGCTTCACGGGTCAGTTCTGTGTGAGCTGGTAAGAGTCCGTGACAAGCAGCTAGAGTAAGGTATCGTTCGCCAGGATATTCGATTTTTGAACAATTAATGGGGATGTTTATGTCTCCGATTATCATAACATTTTCGAAATGTACAAATTGTGATAAAACATCTTTTAAGGAAGACAGAAATCCATCAATATTTTTATGAGAGGGTGAGCGGTATACTTATAATAACCGTGCGGTTGTCGCTTATAATGACCAAACAGTTACCATCTTTAAATTGAGGCTCGTGAATTCTGAAATTAAGTTGAGCTTTGAAGTAGACAACTACACCATCATTTTGCCTAAGATTTCTTTTGGGGGCAGAGGAGCGATATCCTGGGAAACAGGGAATGATGGATGAGGCTGATATCCAACATTCAGTCAGGACCAACACATCACATTCAACTTTAAGTCGCGTTAGCATCATTTTAAAACCATGCATGTTACAGTTTATACTCCGTATGTTTTGGGTAAGGATAATTAAACGAATGGATTGCGAATGAGGTAAATGTTTATGACAGCTATCAATGTCAGAAACAATCGATTTAGAGACGGCAACACTATCAATATCCGAAGATATTTCAATTATGTTTCCGAATTGTAAAAGAAAGTTAATAAAAGGATCGAAAAGTGAACGATAGATTTAAATTTATGTTACAACGTATTGTGCGTAGGACGGCAGACGGTTCTGTAAGGTTTGACTGGGTACAGGAGTAATTAGTGTTTGTATACAACAGTTTATAGTATGTAATGTAGTAGTAGCGAGTAGGTAAAAACAGGTACTTGTTTGAGTGAAGTTTTGTTTTGTTGTTGTTTTGTTTATGGTAATACTGTAGTTGTAGTGATTTAGGTGTTTCATTGTGCTTGATGTGTGAGAAGTTCTGTGTATTATGTGAGACTTGCATTTGCAATAAGATTTGCATAACAAGAGGATGTGTTTTAGTGACAAACATTACTTTTACATTTAATATTGATATAGTAAACAAAAAAAGCATGCAAAATTTAAAGTAGTGATACAAGTTAGTCTGAACGACCTCTGTAACTAAGACATGAAATAAAGAGTGTGAAATATAACATAACCATTAGTCATATAGCATTTTTCATATTATTTAGGTCTGATTCGGTATTAATTCTTGCAGCGTTTTGGCCCTCCTGCTTTCGAATGTAGATTTTCCCATACGAAGTCCAGCAATACTGAAGATTATTTGATTTAGCGTAATCTCGAGCAAGATAAAATAGTCTCTTTTTCTTGTAAGTCAGGTGTTCAGACATGAATATAAGGTTTGATGGACCTTCTAGTTTTATATCAGTAGTGGTTAGTCTATTCTCTCTATGGGTTTTGTTGTATCTTTTAAAGGCTTGCAAAAAATCTTCTGCTTTTATGACTGTTGTAAGCTCGACAACTATCGTATTTGCGTTGGCATTGTTCGTGCGAATTTTGGGTTTTAGGCGAAAAACATCTCTTATTTCTGACTTGCTGATTTTAACGTCCAGAGTTTTCCCTGTATCAATGATAATCTGAGAGAGGGTAGTCTTGGTTTCCCCTTTATCTTCTGCAATATTCCGAATTTCTATGCAAGACGATTTGCTAATGACTTCCAGATTTTCAATTTTTTCTTCCATATTCTGTATGTAGGCAACTTTATCGACGTTATCTGACTCCAGTTTGTGGAGTTGGGCTTTTATATCGTCGTATTTTGCGGATACAAACTTTAAGGACTTATCTATCTCATTATATTGTTCCTTAATGTCGGTTACTTTTGCTAACAGTGATCTATATTTTTCATCCTGTTGTTCAGTAAATTCTGCAAACATTTTTTTAATTTTTGTCATAAATGCTGAGATATCATCCCCTTGTTGATGTTTGCGTTTGCATCTTTGTATCTTTGAAGCTGGTTGTTGAGAAGCCACAGTTGATGTTTTCATGTCCGGCTCTGAATCGTAGAGTGGGTCTGTTGATGTTTTCGGGGGAATTCCGTTGATCGGCATTATTTATTATGTTGAAAAAATATAATTAAATAAAAATTTTATGAAATAAAACCCACAGTTTTTAAATTAATGCCAACAGAAAATAGATCTATCCAAAGAAAAAATATTAACCAAGAAAAAAAAAGAAAAAAAGACGTTTATGCCGGTTAAAACTTGAGCCCTTGATAATGCAAGGCGACGGATTTGCTGCTGGACCGGATGACCAATAGTAATGGTGTTGAAAAATTGGTTTTGTAGAGAGTTGCGTTCGTTGATTGCTCGGGCGTGGGTGCTTGTTGTTTACAATTATTACGATTACCCACAATCACCAGGACTTGCACTTGTTTATCCTATATTGTTATTAAATGATTTCTTCGACTTCCCTGTATAACACGCTGTAGGGGAAGGGGAGTGTTTATTAGCACTAAATTGAGGGCTAGTGTTTAACAGATTTGCAAATATTTCAAGTCGAAATACACAGTTTTTACTAGACTTTGTGAATTATGAGGCACTGAGTCGACACGTATGCGTTAGGCTAGCACAAGTGCGCGCGCGGGGATCAACTATGTAACAAGTCCCGATTAATATAGTATAAGTGTATTTTGCAAGAAGTTTAATATTTGTAATAATGTATTTCTTGTTATTTTAAGGTTCTAAACAAAGCCAATCCATATATTAGCCTTCCCCTCTCTTACCAAGGGGTATTGTATTATCCAGTTACTGGGTTGTGGAGGTTAGATAGGCAGGAACCGGTTAGACTGGAAGCCAACCCCAAAACAGTTTGGAAAAGGCTGGGGAGATGATGAGTAACCCTCCCCCTCACAATACAACTTAAAAAGAGGGCCCCAATCATATCACTTCAATGCGGACCTCGAATGACTGGCATATTCCTGCCTCTGGTGATAACACAGAATACTTGTCTACATCATAAATGGAAACTGTGCATCATTTCAGTTGGGTGTTGATTAGTAATTCTGTGAGTGATTTCTTTTAATATGTTATGATTGCTGTTCCAGGCAAAGGGCATGAGAAGGAAGACTTAGACATGCTCCTAAAGAAGCTAGAACATTGGGCATACAGGCTGTACCCCAAGTTCCAGTTTGAGGACTGTCTGAAGAAGATTGAGAGTCTTGGCAAGAAGAGACCTGTTATGGTAAGTTATTCTAATTGTGTATTTCTTAAAGCAACACATAACATAATATCACGCCTGCAATCCCAGAAGGGCAGAGGTGTACCTATAGTACACCCACATTTCCCAAAAATCCAAACTTTGGGCTGCTACTGAGAAACACACACTTTGCCCGACCTGAGAATCAAACCCAGGACCTCATGCTCAGCAGTAGCTCTTGCGACCACTAGACCAACAAGGCAGTCGCAAAGCAAGTATCTAGCTTTGTACTATTAAGCAGTACTTGCAGGGTAGATATACTACCTGGGTATGCCTAAGTACGAGTATGACAAGCCCCTGATGAATCTTAGTGGTAGGAGCCGTGGGGTTAGGATAAAGCCTAGTAATGTTATTACTTAAATATTTCCTGCAATGTTTTGCCAAGTAACAAAAGCTGTGTTGGGATTTCAAAAATTATTAACACAATATTCAGGGACCCTTTCCCTCAATCAGGATTGTCCAATAAGAGAAATGCAGGTAGGGTCACTTCTATTTAAAAAACATTTCAAATATATTGGGTCCTGAATATCGTGTAGTGTAGCACGGGTTTTATCCACGAGGGAAAAAAGGGAAATTCCCAATTTTTTTACAAAATCTCAAGAGAGAGGTTTTGGGACCAACTGTGGAAAATTAATTAAGCCAACAATAATAATCATCATCATAATCCACAGCCTGACTTCACCCACTGCTAAGCTTAGGCCTCTCTTTTCTTGTGCCAATATATTATTTCTAGACAACAATAATACTTTGTGGCAGATAAAAAATAATTATTCGTAAGAAGAATAATTTAATGAAGATAAATAGCAGTGCATAGCTGTAGGTAAAACAATTATACTACCTAGTAAGATAATGTGTGCTTGTGTTTAATTATTATAAGTACATTCTCAGTATCTGAACTTGTACTGAATTATACAGGGTGTCCCGTAAGTCAACGTCAAGCCGGAATCCGGTAATAGGTCAAGTCATAATTAGTTAATAGATTTTTAAGTTTATTTTTAATTTAAGAAATTATTAAAGTATTTATGCACATAAGCCTTTCAGAAGAACTCTCTTAATAATGTTGAACACCACATCAAAATCCATTGTGTAGCTTAGGAGTACCAAGGGAATACACACACAGACATTAAAGTGACTTTGTTTTATTCATAACTTGGGGTTTCGCTGGTAAAACTTATCTAATTACTGCGGAACGTGCACAAAGAGCTATCCTTAAGGTTTCTCATGGATTAGGACTCCGATACCCCACTGATATGTTATATCGAAAAACGAGAGTGCTTACGGTGCGCCAACTGTACATTTTATCAGTGCTACTTAAATTTCATAAGAGTGCAGCTGCTACCGAGCTGAATGATCAGCGCTCAAGCAGAAAACAAAAATGGAACAGAGTCTTCTGCAAACTTAAATTTGGCAATAAGCCTTTCTCTCGAATTGGACCATACCTGTATGAAAATGTCAACAATAAGCTAAAAATCTTCCTCTTAACAAAGTTTGGGTGCAAAAAACAGGTTCAGGATTGGCTGCTTGGAATTATTATGCTGAAACAGAAAACCTGTTATCATTCAACTGTTAAAGTATTCATCATCACATACACGGACTCATCACATACACATTCACTCTTATCACTTACACACACTCATCACATACACACTCACTCTCATCACATACACACTCTCACTCATTACATACACACTTACATCTGGTTACCTTTTAGTCCAAAGTTTTATTAATTTCTTTTGATTATTTTATTTTATAATTTAAAAAGTTAATTCTATTTAATTATTAACCATTTCATATGTTATATTTTTTTACCTAAATCACACTAACTGTCGAAAGAGACTGAATCCTGCGACACAGGGTATCCTAGTGCGGGATCCAGTGTCATACCTAAATATTGTAATACTTATTAAGAATCAATAAGCTTTTTTAGTTTTTATACTAATTATAAATATATCTTTTATTTAACCATTTCAGGTGCACCTCCAAAAAATCCGCACAGACCAGTTTATATCAGAAGAAACAATTGTTCAGAAAGATTCCAGCGATGAAGAAGTTCAGCCTCCTCAGGAGCAGGATGAGTTTGACAAGCTACTGCAACAGCAGATTGACCTGGCCAGGGCCACGCCTGCACCTGGATCTGTGAAGAAAGTCATGGGTACTCCGAAAAAAGATAGGTGGGTAGAAAAGATAGTCAGCACAACTACCAATATTTTCCTGCTGAATTTTTGGGAAAGAAATGTTATAGTTGCATTGTTGCTATCAACCAAGGAATGTCTTTACTTTGTTATGGAGGCTATTTTAAGTATGTGGTGATGACTGAGTATTTTTATTTGTATTGCATTGTTAATATCATTTGTGACAAATATGCCAGTATCTATTATCACTCTAACAATGGGTATGATATGTGTTTTCCTATACTGTTTAATCTTCTTTCTTTCTATGAGATATTTATTCATTCAGAGGCCTCTTTCTTTTCTCTGTCTAGTTATTGGAGAACAATGTTCAGTATAAAGCTTCGGTTTCCTAGAAGAGCGGTGGCCGCCACATAACGGCCGTTATGAAAATGATGACACTGAGGTTTGACTTTACGGCGCCAAAAAACGCTCTCTAGGGTAACACAACAACTTACTTTCATAACGTTTTAGTGACGTCATTCGACAGTATATTGCGGACGCTATGTAGCGGCCATCGCAGTCTAAGGAAACACCCTAGCTTTAGAATTCTTAATTTAAGTTACTGCTTTCCCAATTCTTTAATTTCTCTATTTCCAGATCACCATTTACAATGCCGAAAGCAACTTCCTCTCCATCGATCAGTGACGATCAAAAGGAAAGAATGATCAGAAACAGGAAACTGGCCGAAGAAAGACGCCTTGCAAGACTCAAACAAAATTCTATGGACACCAGTGGTAAACAAGATAGTGTTATTATAGAAGTAGATGAAGAGATAGAAACGAATGTCACAGCTAAGAAGCATAACAAATCGTATGTAATAGACAGCTCAGATGATGAATGTGATGTTTCTTCAGTTAACCAGTCTGTGACTGTTGATATTCATAATGGTACTAAGAAGGGCTCAGAATGTAATGATAATGATAAAGTTGTGGTGGAGGCTGTAGAGAAACTTGATGAAATAGACATGGCCGAACATGTCCACAAAAATGATGCTCTTGAAGTTAATCAAGACTTCGTTGAGATAATAGATGATGCTGACGAGGATATCGGTAGAAATGTGAGAGTAATAGACCATGATGATAAAGCTGTTGAAATTATTGAGATCAATGATCAGTCTGATAAAATTATCGAAAGAAATAATCAAACAAATAACGAAGGTGGTGGTATTATTGAAATAGATGATGAAAGTAATCAGGATGCTACTGAAATTGTAGATAGAGTAATTGATGGTGTTATTGAAATAAATGATCTCATTACTACAGACATTATCAAAGAGACTCGTGCAACTAAAGCTACTGGAGTTATAAAAGAAAATGAAAATGTAAATACCAGTAACCAAACACTTACACCGGAGGTAGTAATTAATGACAATAACAGCATTGAAAACAAAAGTAAAACACCATCAGATAATGATTCCATTCAAAATGAAAATACTGAACTAATTATAATAGGAGAAATTCAAGATGGCGCAAAAGATTCTAACTCAAAAGATGTTGATGGGACTTTGGAAAAGGATGCTAATGTGGCGGAAGAAGTCATTGAAGATATCATGGATGTTGATTTTAGTGATGATTTCTAGTTTAATTGTGTGTTTTGTTAATAAAGCTGGTATTTATTTGAATACAATGTTATTTTGTTCAGACTGATAATTAGGAAACTTGATTAAAATTAAAATAACTTCATTAATACCAATGAAGTTATTTTAATTTAGAATTTTCTACTGATACGAAAACTTTTAGAAAGTTAATAACAAACAGATATAAGTGAAAAAATAACATTATACCCAAATATTAGAAGTAAATCCACATCAATTAATCAAGTCCTTAGGATCTTGCTCTGTAAAGTTAGGGAATTGCACAGTGTTTACGTTATAGTATAGTTGTACGTTTATTCCGAATCCATAAAAGTACACACAATCCATTTAGTATTAGTAACAACAACTTAAAAACTATGTTATTAAAACTTACAAACTAACCGAATAACAACTAATAGTTACGTGGCTCTACATATGTTTGCACGTGCCTCTGCACGCAGTGCCTAATAAAGGGGCTGTCCACCTTGTCGATCAATGTTTTTCGGATGCTGTTGGAGCTTCCGCGCAACCTACACGGTCTTCCGCGAACATCTGCGAAGCGCTGCAGATGCGCGGAAGATCAACATCCTGAATTCATGAATATACTGAACGCGCAAGCCGTTGTAGACCCCCTGCGTATACTTCACCCGCAAGCTGCACGTGTAGGTTTGGCAGAAGGCCTTTTTTATTATTGGGACATACAACAGTAACAGGTTACAATTTTCGTAAATAACAAGCTAGTGTAAAAGAGGTAAACATGTAACCCACACCAATGTCCGCGGAATAATCTGTTATGGAGAAATAAAAGAAAGCCACACCTCTACTGGAGGCGATTTAGGTTAGGAAGAATTCGTAACTATTTTGCAAGCAATTGAATAGCCATTCTTTTAAATTTTGTTTGAGAGTGTGAAAATATATCAAGATCAAAAAAGTATATATTTCTAAGAGACGACGGAGGATCACCCTTACGTCAGCATTGATTCTACACTTTACAGTATGGAACAGACGGGGCACGCGCGCCTCTCATACAGTTCTGGTTCAGTCTCAATACAGTTCTGGGTACAATATAACAAGGTTTATTGGTAATATCAGACCAGTCAAATTTGTTATTACATATGCCATGCAACATTACAGCCACAAGTAGGGTACGCTTGGACTTCAAGCCTAGGAGTTTGTATTGTTACGGTAGTTTTGAACGGTAGCATTTATGGTGAATGGAGCGTTTTTTTTGTCTGTACCATTTCGAGCCTTTGCTTGTATTTTATCATATAGAGCATACCATATTGGGACTGCGTATTCCAGTTGGGAGCGTATTAAGGTTATATACAAGAATATAAACGTATCAAATGAATTGAGGGAAAAATCGCATAATGAAACTATGCGAGTACATTCTGTAGGCTTTGTTAATAATGCTATCAATGTGAAGGTTGAAATTTGAAATGCAATTTTGAGTCAAGTGTAACTCCTAAATCTCGAATATGGTCAACTTTTATAAAAGTAACGCCTTGTAAAGTGTAATAGTATTTAATGAGATTTTTGTTTTTTTGTGAATTACATTACATTGTACATAACTAAGGTGAATTTCATTATGAGAACAATAATTGGAAAGTCTGTTGAGGTCTTCCTGAACCAGCAAGCATTCTTGTGTATTTTTGCACGACTTATAGATTTTAATGTTGTCGGCATACATTTAGAAATGGGAGTTAATAAAGCACAGGGCCCAAGATGGAGCCCTGAGGCACCCCAGAAGTAACGAAAACGGAAACCGATTCAAAGCCGTTGATAGCCACTTTTTGGGTTCTGTTGTAAATATAGGACATAAACCACCTCAATAAATTAACCCGAATACCATTTTATGCGATCTTGTCCAGGAGCTGTTGTGATCCACCTTGTCAAATGCTTTTGAAAATCGGTGTACACAGCGTTAACTTGAGTTTGGTTATCCATATTTTCGAATAAATGGTTTGTAAATAACATAAAGTTAGTAGTAGTAAAGCGGCGTTTACAAATCTGTGTTGTTCGGGTATTATGAGGTGGTGAATATGAGAGTATAACTTGCCGTGCACTAGTCTCTCAAAGAGCTTCGACAAGGTGGGCAACAAGGAGACGGGACGGTAGTTCTGTATGTTGTTTATGTCGCGATTTTTGTGTATGGGCGTGAAATATGCGCGCTTCCATATATCAGGGAATGTACCTTCGGGTATGCAATTATCTGTATGTCAGCATCAGCGGTCTCATAAAGATACAGCCCACTACAGTGTGCAAACCTGCTAACACATTGCACCGAACTAACAACGCCCTACGCTCGCTGTCCAAATCTGCATCATCAGCTAAGTCCTTCGTGACCACATGTCCTAGGTACTTCACCAGAGCAAAACGCTGCAATGGTGTTCCGCTTATAACTGGAGGAACGTTACCTAACGAAGCATTTTTACTATTGAAACCACCATTTGTGATTTCTTGACCTTGTAATGTAGGCCCGTGCGTTGCCGCATAGGATTCTCATACAACAAGCAATTTCCGGAGTGCACTGATTGATGTATAGACTATACTAGATGAAGGGATTTGGGTTTCGAAAAAAGATATCTAGAAAAAGAAACTCCAAGTATTAGTACAATTATTTATTTTAAAATCACAGATATAAGCTTCAAAATTAACCGTCTACATTTTACAGAAACGCAAGCGATTATTATACATTGAAACGAAACAAATAGTTAACCCGATTCATGCCAATGTCGAAACCTTATTCTCCTTATACTCCTTGAGTATAAAACTTTCCAGATGATTTATATATTTCATTGAAAGCCACACTCCCATTTAAAAAGTTGCTTGCATGCAAGTATACCGGACTTTCAGGTATGCGATCCAAGCATGCAACTTGCACAGTGGTAAAATGGAGAGAGACTCATGGTATATAACAAAGCAGGCAGATAACCAAATATTGTTATAATTCCTGTAACTGAATAGAATTTTTCAAAAATCTGACGTTAATTTTGATAGTTTAGACAATAAGTTCCTATTGAAGTGTACTCTTTGCAGAATTAAATAAGATTCTTACAAACTTTATATTGAATGCTTATGTCCTATAGTATAGCTAAATTAAATACATGATGAATTGCTAACAGAGAATGATAATGAAATGCACGTAAATCACAAAGCTTTATATTCGAAACGACCAACTTATTTGATCTGTATCGTGAGTTCCATCCCCACCAGTCCCTAAGATATGCACGAATAACTTAGCTTTCATATTCTGATACAATTCAGTATATATCGATATTTCAAATAATTGTATCGATGCTATGAATAATCGGAGTTGTGATAATTTAATTTTAAATAAGCTTTGACTGTTTTGTTGATTTTTTTTGTTAACAACTTTCCGAAATACTGGATGAGTTCATGTTACATAACATAATATTTTCTAATATCCATTTCATAACAGGCACAATTTTCCTATTACATACCTGATGGTATGCTTAAAACTGTCTGAAGTTACTTATGAAACTATTTACATGGAATATATAAGAAAGCATTACATTGTATCGATAAATTTGTCAAGCAAATATTGTGACAGGCCATAGCCCCAATGCAAAATATTTTCTGATATTTTAAACCCCTAGTTTCTGAAAAACTGTTTTGAAAAAAAATCTTCATCTCATAGACACAAATGGTTACAATAATATGCAATTAGCTTAAGCTAGGGTTTCCTAAGACTGTGTTGCACGCCGCATAGTATCCGCAGTTTACCATCGAATGACGTCACTGAAACGTTTTGGAAAGTAAGTTGTTATAGCATAGAGAGCGTTTTTTGACAATAAATCAATACAGTTTCCATCATGGCGTCATTACAATAGCATATGTTTACAGGGGGCCGTGATCTGTCACAAAAAAATGACGTTTTAATGATGATTTTGTACATTTTTATTATAATTACGCTTACAAAGTTGACTCAATTAATTTTAGGAATCGCTGCTCACAAATTTACAATTCATTTTTCAAAGTTTTGTTGAACAATCGATTTAAAAAATCATTGAACTGGACATGTGATCAGCGCGTTTATTGTGGTGTTCGCCAAAAATCATGAACTTGTTACAGCTATTTTTAATGAATATTTAGTATATGTTACAATACACTAAAATTACCAAGAGTATATACAAAACAATATTTGGTTTCACATCAGTACACCGAAATTTATTTTAAAACTACTTCTATTCCTGGTAGTTACTGTACACATTTTTTACAACAGTTCAATCGAGTATCCTTCTGATTAGACAGGGTGACAATTCTCGTATTTTAAGAACTTTCGCATTCACTGTCAAAATATCTTCAAATTTACCTACATTTTTGGCAAGTTTTTGACTGAAACTGCACTTGATTTTAAGCGTTTTTAATTACGAGAATTGGCCTTCTGTTACCATGGCTCCAGTAACTGTTTCTAGACCCCCTAAATTTTTCGTTGGTAATTAAATATCAAACACGCTGTTCCTTAAAGTTTTAAATTAGCAATAGGCGGTGAGGCTATTGCTAATACATGGGAGTTAAACATAACTGGCAAAATGTGGGTGTACGACTGCGTACACCTCTGCGAAACCCTGGGAATACAAGCGTCACCTTATGTTATGGATTTAAATTAAATCATACAGGTTGATTCAATTACACAGGTTTTATACACGCCTGCATTCTTTCGATTTTGGTGTGGAAACGTTTCTGACAAACTTATATTTTACCCCCCTGCTCTACCTCCCGCTCTCTTTTACATGGAACTCTGGCGTAATGAGGGTGTGCTGTAGGTACAATCTTTGTCTAACCATTCACGTTTTTCTCTTCAAGAGACGATTGTATTGGTTCTATTTTTACGGCAGTTTTAAGCCCGTTTCACAAGTACAAATATCGCCCGTGTCGAGGTCGGAAATGATCCAAATTAGCGGACAGAAGCTAGTGAACAATATATCTGTTTAGCCGTTTTTGCGTGGTTGAATAACAAACATTCAAGTAGGATTTCAAAGAATGTTACTATCACACTAGCATCTAAAGTGGCTCTCATTGCACCGCACTAAGGTTCACAATGCTGTGCATTAACACGCGTGCATTTTTATTTCGTAGTCCCGCACTAGGTTTCGAAAGTAAATTATGCAATAGCAAAATTTGCTTACTGGCAATATTATGGACTATTTAAACTGTCTTGTTCATATTATTGCGTGCCTCTCGCTCCCACATAATTCAGATTTGAATTTACAGTATTCAAATGCTCCTTAATTTACGTCCTATCTGGACGTGCTTTAATCTTTCCGTCTGCCTAGTGTGTAACTTAAATATTTATGTCGCTTAAATACATCTTGAAGTAATAGAGACAGCATTAGAATTTCGACTTCTTCAGCGCCGAGTCGAGAGTTGAAAATCCAACAGCATACTTTTATTTGGGCATTCATTTAGTGGTCGCCTAGTGTTATTGAAAACAGGTTTTACGACTTGAAATTCCTTTTGGAATTTTCCACGTTATGTATTCGACGGTTTAAGTAAAATATGTACAGTAATCCATGACAATCGTAAAAACACGCTATAAAATAAAATTTAAATATCTTACTAATAATAATTACTATAAATACGGTTATTAGTTACTTTGTCATTAAAGGCTCATTTACAAGGGAGAGTTTCTCGACCGTATCGCGATACCCAGTAACTGGGTTATGGGGGGTCAGTTAGGCAGTCGCTCCATGTGTATTCAGCTGCATCCGGTTAGACTGGAAGCCAACCGGAACATACTTGGGAAAAGGCTAGGCAGATGATGAGTCTTCGAACTCTTCCGTATTCATATCCTTGTTTCAAAGTGATGTTTTTTTCCTCTTAAACAACTATCAACTTAATTTTAGTGTAAATTAAGTTGATTTCAGATTGACTTGTAGTGTTGAGCCATAACAGTTTGAAGTTGTAGAGCAAACTGAACTTTATGTATAAGTTTTAAAGTTATTTTTCCAAAAACTCATATCATAAAAAATAAAAAAACTCAAATGATAGAGGAAATTCCATGTGAGAAGTGAGAACCAACAGGCGATTTTATTGAACTGTGGTTGGACAGCTCGAAATTTGAACTTTTTTTTAGGTATGCTGACGATGTCAATTTTAAAATCGTACATCGTACAGTTAATCGCACGACTATGGTCATTTGACACGGACAAGCTTTTATTTCGTAGTAGTTAGGGCGGTTTAAAGTTAACTAGCTGTTTCGTGACTTTGTCTGCGATCTGGGATGAAAAGCATAAGTCCTTACCTAATTTCATCCATATCCGTTCAGACGTTTTGGCGTAAAAATGTGCCAAATAAAAAGAAAGTTTCTTTCGCATTTAGTTATAATATTTGTTACGAAGTTAGGATATATTATATAATCTAAAATCGCTAACCCGTTCTGAGCAAGCGTGGTGATCAATGCTCGTGCCTTCTCTGTATGAGAAGGGGCCTTTGCCCTGCAGTGGGACAATTATAGGCTGGTATTATTATTTAAAGGCAGTTTTTCATAGCTCTATTAGTGTTGTTGAGCGTACGTTCCTACTATTTGTGAGTCAACTTTATTTCCTTTCGATAACCGTATATTCCCAAGCGAGAAACTCTCCCTGTATAAGTGATACATTTAAAACACTTTGATTCATTATTTACATAAGTGATCGTTCTTTGCTGGTATACTTATGCGGTTTATTTAGTGGTGGATTTACTAACGTTTCTTTAAGTATGCTTAAGGCGCTTCTGCTTAGTATGAGGTTCCCGGGTCGGACAAAGTGTTATCGGGTTTTTCAACCTGGAATTTCTCAGTAGCAACACGGAGTCTGGATTAGTGACGGTTGATGGCAATAGGCTCGCCCCCTATTACATGGGACTTAATCATAACTGTGGGTGTACTATATATTTGCACCTCTGCCCTGCTCGTTTCGCCAGATGAGCGCATACGATTTGTTTCAAATGCGTTTATTAATTCCACCACTACTTAAGTTTGACAACGTTTGAGGCTGCGTCTAGCCGTGGCAAGTTAAAAAAGAATAGTGTACAATTTAAAGCCAGGGAGCTAATTAATAAGCAAATTGACTACCATCTTAAATTATCCGTAAGTTCAATTCACAACTGTCATACTTTGACAGTTGTATGATATGACTGTAGGTAACACGACGAATTGACGGAGGGTGTAAATTTGCTTATCAATTAATTTCTGGCTGTATTTCACCTTACATGTTTGGTAAACAAATACAGTACAAATCACAAGTTAATGCGTATATCAAATTTATGAAATTCATACGGTATACATATGAATCAGCAACTGCTGCGAGTTTCTAGAAAGTCTATCTATAATAAATCAATAGATTTTCTCTAAATCGAAATGTAATATATTTGTTTACCAAATACGACAAAAAACAAGAACGCACCTCTTCTGATCCACTGGTTTAAATTGTATAGTTAAAATTACCCTTAAATACGGTTCGCGAATTAACATGCTGACGATTAATACACCACAGTACGTGGCAGTCGCGGTCATAGTACGTGGGAGCGAGATGACACGATACTCAGTATAGAATTTTAAAAAGTACTCAATTTCACTGTCCTGCTCGCACGTTTTATGACTACGACTACCGTCTTGGTGTTCATATTTTTTAAATGTTTCCCTTTTTATTCGAAGATGATACCTTGTCGATTTGAGTAAAGCGTCGGGTTTTGATGAAGCAAAATAAGCAGCATTTTAAGGATTCAGATAATGTCACGAAATAATAAGAGGTAATGTAAACGCCGTGACGGAACTGATGCTATCCGCCAATCAGAAGCAAGCTTTATGACGCAATGCCAGCAATCGTCCAATCGCAGACGTTTATTCTCTTTGCTCACTTCATACTTGCTATGCCTTGTTCAGATTTGTTAATATAGAAAGCTTTCAAGCATTGGCAAAAATTCTTCAAACCCGTATCTAAAAATATCCTGAGTGCTCAAACCGTATCGAAAGGCATCACTGCGTAAGAGGCATGATTTCAATTTGCCACGCAAAACTCTGCCCTTTTTTGAAAGACCCAAAGCCCCTAATTCGTTAACTGTAACCACCCTATTTTTAGCTTTCAGCGTTTCTATACAAATTATTTTTCCGTCTTCAAGACTGAGTAACTCCGTCTAAACCTAATTTTTTTATATTAATTCGTATCTGGGATGAGGGAGGCGAAGAACGAAGTGAAGATCATCCATGTGACGGCAAGGAGTGACTGTTGGGTGTTGTTGGTCGCAGGTTGGGCCGTTTGGGCCGGTTGGTCGGCTGGTTGATTGGGTTGGTTTGGTTGGTTGGCCTGGTTTGGTTGGTTGGCCTGATTCGGTTGGTTGGCCTGATTCGGTTGGTTCGGTAGGTTGGGAACGTTGGGTTGCTGGTTGTCAGCTACGTTGACATGGAGGTCGCGGAAGAAACCGATCTGGTGGCTGAAATTTGAAATGTCATACGGTTAACAACATATATTACTGGCAAAAAGTCAAGTTAAAAAAAACATAGTCATATTCATCTTATAACAGTGTCAACGACCTCTGATGTTGTTTTAGAGGTATGAATAACAGTGAGTAGTAGTTAGTGTGATGCGTAGTTCGAATGTGCAGTTAAGGACTTGTAATAATAAGTTTTTTTTTTTAATCTTCCTTGGAAATTTTTCAGGTAGGACGACCATAAAACAACTCCATACATCAAAAGAGTACTTACAGGTACCCAGCAGCAGCCAAGAGCAGTACCAGCAGAAGTCTTGCCGGGCTTCCATACAAATAGACCAGCGAGAACAGAATGGCAAGTCTGGAGGCTGCGTACAAGTGGTCGAGCCAGTCTCGGGCGGCTAGGGCTTCGTCGGGCTCCTCTACGGGCGCGGGGACCTCTGCGGCCGGCGCGGGCGCTTCGGCAGGCGCCGGGGCCGCGGGCGTCGCGCCTGCTGCCTGCCACCTTCAATTGTTGGGAGACAGGAGTTAGTAAAATACAAATATTTAATTTCACATAAACATGACTTATGAAAGAAGCTCGCACACAACCAAACGCGCACGGGCACGCGGCGGGCGGGGCACGGTTCCAATTCGTCGTTTCCTATGCAGAAGAGCCGACAAGAGAGTCCGCGGTTAATCTTTTAATTCTTATCACGCTTAAGATTCTTGAGGTGTCCTTTCCTTTTAGTCGACGGAAAAATAGACAAAATATCAGATGAATAAAACTGTCATTTTGTGTATTTATGTAGTGTATTCGTCAAAATACCGTAGCATTAACGCGTGCAGTTTGCAGGAATCAGCGTATTCTCTCTCAACTTACTATCTTACCTAGTGATTTAACCCACACAGTACAAAATCCTGCATATACACCCATACAACTATGAAAAGTCGTGGTTACGGAAGTATTCATCATCCCACGCGTTTCGTAATAGCAATTTGTGACATCAGTTCAAAAATACGCGTTGTAGGCGTCATGCCAAGTGTCATTAGTATTTGTTTACTATTCCGGGCTGACATGTTTGAACTGGGCAGTGGACAGTGGTGGCACAGTTGCAGGTCATAGGTTCGAAAGACACTAAGTTATGTGCGCCTAGGGCACATTACTTTGTGTAAATTATTGTTATTAATTACTCTCAAAACGGTTAAGGGAAACATCGTGAGAAAACTGGCATGTCTTAGAACCAAAATTCGAAGACATAGTGACATCCACCACCCCGCACTGAGCCCGCGTGGTTGAGACTGTTGAGAGCGGCCCACTCCCTCTCACAGAGGCCTTTAATCTCCCAGCAATTTATAAGCTGATTATGTTTGAAGTAGACTATAAACAGTGTTACTCACTGGTAACTCGACGCATTCCTTGCAGGACGTCATAGTAGCGTTAAAATGCAACAAATTAGTTGTCTCGTTTCAATGTGGTCAATTAGCAGCACGGCTGCTGAGTGTGGAGTCTTGGCTTCGGTCTCCAGGTCAGGCAGTGGTGGTATTCCGTTTTTTCGTAAATAAATTCTTAATAGAAGCGTGATAATATAGCAGCCCGGAGTCTGGATTTGGGCCCGGTTGATAGCAATAGGCTCACTCCCTATTACTTGGGACTCCTCTGCCTAATCCTTAGGGTACCTAATACAGGCGTGATGCTGATATATTATAATTTAAAAAATAACCGTCTTGAGCAAACGTGGTTATCAATGCTCGTGCCTTCTCTGTATGAGAAGAGGCATTGGTCCGGCACTGTGACAATAACAGGCTGGTATTATTATAATGAAGATGAAACTCTTTACTATATGTACCTATTACGTAACGACTAAGATAATTTTAGTGAAATGATGACAAAACGAATACGATCCAAAACACTGTCTAATAGATGTAAATAGGAAGTAATAACAGATTAAATAGCTACGCGACTAAATTGAAAGATGTCAAGGTTCGATGGATACCACTACAAATGTTCGCAGAAAGTTCACTCCTAACAAGCCGTCATATTTTGATGGGAAAAGGCTAGCTATTCCCAACTATGTATTTGATATGGAGCGACTGCCTATCTGGAATCCGCAACCCAGTTACCTGAGGCAGCAAATGATGGCGACAGGGCAGTTCAATTGCCGAATGTTTTAATGTCAAAAAGGACTTGATGGTAAGGATAAGTGGCAGGTCAGCGTGCTGAAAGGCTGTCACGTAGTCGCTCACCGGCTTAGGTCACGTGATCGCTGGCTCGCCTGCTACTTGACGCGCTCATGATACAAACTAGCACGGCAGGTTGTTTTTCGTCGAAAATTGACCTGCTATCAGAGTTTATGGTAGGCCCCCCTGGTAACACTTGGCAAGACTGGATGCGGTGATTCGGGCTTCTGTTTACCCGTAATTCTACCAAAGATCTGCGAATGACAGCCGGGACCAACCGTTTAACGTGAGGTTTCGGTATGTAATAGATGGTGACCCATCTACAGGCTAACCTCGGCAAGCGTTGCTTAACCTTGAAGGTCGACCCATGCGGCTGTTATTCCATTAGTATTTATTTCCCACTCCTAATAAGCCGTTAGTATTGCAATGTACATAGCAGGTAATGGTTAGGTCATAGTGGCTGCACAAAACGTCATGCCTGTATATGTAAAGATTGGTCCAGAGGTGAAATTATTACAAACATCTAAAATTCGATAGAAAATCTGTATGTTACTTATTCACGCCTAAACCACTGAAAAGATTTCAATAAAATTTGGCAAGGAGATAGATAGCATCCTGGGAAAAGACAGGCTACTTTTTATCGACATAGCACGCGGGCGAAGCCGGGGCGGAAGCTACTGTGACATATGACATATCAAATTCAATTAAATTTTATTATAAATGTTAAAGTTCAAAAGTGCCTTTTTTTGCCTATTTTAAATAAATGATTTGACTTTGAACACCCAATTTCCGTCAGTTATGTTTAAGTCCTCATTTAATAGGGGGGAGTGGGGCAACCACATAAATCTAGGCTCGGGGCTTCTACGCGGATTTGGGAAGATCTAATGATAACACATAACCTGACCTGGGGAAACAAGGTCCCCATGATCGGCACTTTGATAGTTGCGCTTGTGACCACTAGGCTAACATTGGTATTAATGTGAGATTTGGCCACTACTACGGCTACGCACTAACTCACGCTTCAGGTAGGCAGAACACCTCCTGCTACGATCCTGACATACTCCTTTTGCCCCGTTTACGTTCATACATCTCGTGATACACGCGCGCCGGTTGTGAGTACTACGCACCTAACCTTTTTGAAGAACATATTATCACCAACAAGGTTACTATTTATGTCGTTCTACCGCCACCACCACTCTTTGACCACTAAAAACCTAGTTAAAAATTAGTCTTGATAATGAACTTCTGAACTCATATTTTTGGTGGCAGTCATTCGCAAAATGACATCATATTTATTATGTTCCATTCGTCAAAACCCATTGGTCTACGTGTGTTTACCCAACTGTTAAAAACTAAAGAATGGTTATGCTAAATCGCGAGTTTTAAAATTGGCTGAACCAATATTGCAGAAATAATACTTTTACTTGTTTATTGATACTCGTGTACTTAGTGATTTTATTAATTATTTCATTCTTTCTAGTTTTACGTAACTACGCTATCATGGTGAAACTATACAAAAGCGCCTTCGTGTTAAATTCAACGTCTTTTGCATCTCATATAGGCATAACATAAACATGACATAAAAATAATATAACATCCCGCCTGTTTTTTCAAGAAAGTTTAGACAGAGGTGTGTAAACGAGTTGTATATTGGGTATATACAACTCGTTTACACACCTCTGTCACCAATCCACCCAAACCATTCGTTCCACCCGCTGAAGATCTCCCACCTGGACATGAGTTGCCTTGAATAACCTGGAAGTCTTTAAACAGACTCCGGACCCAGGTTGGCCGAAGCAAGGAAAACCTGTTCAGCCGGAGATTCATAAACGACTCAGCCTTGCAGTGTAAATGTGGTGCTGTTCTGCAAACGATGGGACACGTAATATCATGTCCTGCGTGCCCTGTCAGCTGCACGTTACAGGAACTGATGGACGCTAGTGATGGCGCCAAATACGTAGCCGAATTCTGGGTCGAGTCCATTTAGATTGCCATCGACACGCTAAGAAGAAGATATACCCACTTTTCGCCAGTGTTGTAAGTTAAAGTCACATGTAATAAGGGGCGAGCCTATTGCCAAAAACCGGACACTTATCTAGACTCAGGGCTGTTACTGAGAAATTCCTGATGAAAAAACTAAATACACTATTACACTAAAACTAAAAGACTTACATGTTAGCATATTGCTGCATATACTGCAGATAAGCTTGCTGCATCATCATCATATGATTGGCCAACTGCGCAGGATCATTTGGAACCGGCAAGTATCCCTCCCCAAAATTATAATTAGGATACGGGGGGACCCTCCCATAGTTATTCACGAAGGAGGTCAGATAATTCTGCATTTCTACGTTATGGTTTTGATCGTTCTGCCTTGTCTCTGGTCTGGGAGGTTCCGTGACTCTTTCGGCTTGGGGCGTGGGCTCGGGGACAACCCTTCTGCGAAGTCCATCGGTGTTCGGGTTGGGTGTGGGCTGTGGCTCTATTCTCCGGTTTGGCGTGCAAACCAGGTGCATGGTGTGAGCTATCTGACTCTCATATGTCCGGAGAACGTCTTTCAGTATTGTGTTGTCGTCAAGGAGCTGGCCGGAGTAAATTATTTTCTGTTCATCTGTGCCCTGTGAAAGAAAGTATTGTGGATGAGTTTTTGGACTAAGCGAAAGGAATTAAGCTCTTTTATTCTCCAAAACTATGAAGCTACGAAGATCTGTGCTGTAATTTGCTAAGATCTCGAACCATCACAAATTCAACGCTGGTACGACGTATGAAATGTTGTAGTAACCTAATAAAACAGTCTTGAATAAACACGTGCACATGATAAGACCTCTACACTACGTTATCTTTTATTCTTATCAACAAAAATACCATTCAATACATGCTTCATTTAATGCATAAATAAATACTAAACTCTTGAGTATTGGTATGGAGGTAAAATTATAATAAAAAGAAATTTGAAGTGTTGAAGTCAACAAAGTGACTAATTTTATTTTTGTAGTTAGCTAAGTCACGATTCGTTTCGTGGGTTTCCTAATTCCCAGTTCAAGGTTATTGTTAATCCATCAAATCTACGGCTGATGACGTCTTTTAAATATCAACAATTTGCCAAATAAATCTAGGCATTTCTTTCGCTGGAATTTGTGATTTACGAAACTGTTTCAGTTTAAATTTTTTTAGGAGTGAGGAAAATGTCGCGGGGAAAGATTTGAGTATGAATGAGTAGAGGTAGACCCATGAAACGATGGTTAGACTGTGTGAAATGACGACTGATAGAGAAGTATGGAAGAAGAAGACACGCTGCGGCCACTCCAAATGAATAGGGATAAGGGCAGGAGTGTGATGAAGATTAGGTAAGACTTTGTATTATCTATCAGCACCAACTATACGAGCGGATAGCTCATGCCGTGATTAGCAGGGTAGCGGTAAGGCGGACTGCCCAGAGTGTATCGCTTAAAGGCACGAAATAGGTAATGACTGCAGGTGCAAAGTGGTTGTGAGCAGAAACTATTATCTGGCAAACGAAGCGTCATAGTTGAGACGGCCTCATGCATCAATAATCTGAAGATTGATTGGGAAGACTGGATCCGGAAGAAAGAAGACCTACAGTTTGGACTGAGAAACCAAGGTTCAGATCTATTTTTGGGACGTATAAAACCCCTGTTCACGTTACACATCGGGAAACGACTTGATTACGTGGAGCCACCACTCACAAAAAAACAGCGAAGCGTGAGCCTTCATATGCTTTTATATCCCTCTATCCGCGAGAGCTTCAATAAAGAAAGAAATAAAACTAGGTTTATTTGTCACAGAAACACGTGCATACTACAGGCACATGCTATAGAGGCCTATGTCCAGTAAGGATGTTTGATTACTGGCAACTTCAGCTACTTGGCTCGGCTTACGTTTTGAATGCCATAAATCTAGAAGATGGCAGAGACAAAACCGAATCCATCGTAATATTAAAAACGCGAAACTTTTTCACGACTGAACGGATTCCGATGAAATTGGCACACTACAAACCATAAAATAGGTAAGGACTAAGGATACTATTTATTTTCGGTAGTACGTTCTCGTGGGATTATTTCCGAATTCTACTCGACGGCGCAGCCGCGGGTGAATTGATGATACACCGTCAATTTAAAACAGCCGCGGTTAGTGAATATGCTTTAACAATGTTAGTTTTCGACGGAATTTCGCTGTTATGCTTCTAATACCAGCTGAATGTTTGCTTGTTATTCTACGGCTATTAATACCTCTGACAACCACGTGTTAATAATTACACGGACGGAAAGACGGGTGCTGCCTTGGTATAGGATTAAATCTATTTTCTTTGCGTGCCGAGTATTTTCTTTACAAATAACATAACAGAATAAATAAGCATTCTGTAACCTACTGAACCTGTTTTTTTACTGTACCTACCCACTATCATAGAACTATTTTATTTTTCGTATAAGTTCTAATTTGTACCTAATGATGCCAGGAGTGAGTTGTAGGACGAATGTAGCACCTTTGCCACTTGTGACGTTGTTATTTTATGCCACGCGGATGTTAATACAGTGGTTGAGCGATCGGCTGCTGCGCTGCGTGTCGCGGGTTCGATTCCCGCACGGAACAAATATTTGTATGACTTACAAATAGTTGTTCCGGGTCTGGGTGTCTTGTGTATGTGAGTTTTCATGTTTGTGAACGCACCCACGATACAGGAGTAATTCCTACTGTGAGAAAAAGTTTAAAAAAAAAAATATAAGAATAAGAATAAGAATAATTTATTTGCATAAAATATAGGTGTTACCAGTTGTAAAAGTTGGTGGTTTATTGTACAGTCCATGTTTTGCCTGTTTAGGGCATGCAAATTAATTTCACATGAGTAGGTACATAGGCACTCATTCTAGTAAGACATGGGTACAGAATATGTTTTAAAATACCTATGCAAATTAATGTGGGTAATGTAAAACATTGTGAATTAATTACTAACAGGTGAGCTGTTTGTGAAAATGTGACCGAAATTGAGATCGAGTGTCGAGAGTAAGCCTGCAGTACCCAAATTGCGTAATACACAATCAATCGAAATCTGAATCGTTTTGAAACAGATTGCTAATACATTGCTTACTAAGTTCGATAAAAAATCTGCTCAACAATGTAAATTACGCAATGAATGTTGTTGAACTGTCAAAATACAACAGATTAGTCGTAATCGTTTACGAAAATGTGTTACGTAATTAGGCTGCTGTTGTATAAAAATTATAACAAAATATTTTTACCCATGTTACATTTCATATTTATGTTCATATTATGTTTGTTTTATTTTATCATTTCATTTAACTTGAAATTTGTTTTTTTCATATTGAGGCTCTATTGCACTTGTGACTAAACTAAACCAGCCATAAAGGATCGAAAATAACATTTAAAAAGTTCTAAATATAATACAGTGATCAAGACAACACTTGTGTTAATTTATATTACAGGCGTAGGTATCATATTAAAACAATTGGTTGAATGCATAATTAAGAGATGATTAATTTCTGGCACTTTTGTTTATTGTAATGTTGGTACTTATGTAGCCTGACTAGCGCCTTAACCACCACATACTTACTCCTTTATTTTACAGGACCTTTGGTCCAATAGGTAGTACTCGCATCCCGAACGACTATGCACCTAAACGAAGCAAAAGGAGTACGTAACGATCGTAGTTTCACCCCCCTGGGAAAGCGTTCCCAAACTACAACGCGCCATGCGACGCGGCGACGCGCGGGAAGCGGAGCCAAATGCCCCGCGCTGAAATGCGTTTTTATTGAATTTGTATGTAGAAACACCGAAGCGTGGCGCGTGGTAGTATGAGATCCGCCAAATATATGAAACTACAGAACCTTTCTATAATAGTAAGATGTGTGGTCTGGTGTAACACACTACAATTGCCATTATTTTATACCATAAAATCGGTGTTTATTACTTCGTTACGTACACACTGATTGTGTGTGCAATTAATACTATCGCTCAATTTTATTGCATTCAACTAGCTCTATCTGACCCAGTTCCTGGGTAACACGATACCCCTTGGCAAGACTGGTTGTCACTTTCGGGCTTCTGACTACCCGTAACTACTGTCAATGATCTACAAATGACAGCCGGGACCAAGAGCTTAGCGTGCTTTCCGAGGCACGGAGGGATTATGGATTGTCATTGGTCACCCATCCAAGGACCGACCTCACCAAGCGTTGATAAACCTCGAAGATCGACCGTGCGGCTGATATTATTAAGCATCAAGCCAGTCGATGAATTGAAGAACAATAAACATGTATTCACACATTTAATTACTTTATGAAACATGCATTGACAATAAACATATTTATCTATTAGTAATTTTACTCAAAACAAAATTACCATTTGCTTTGAAGTAAGGATATTGATGCTAAAATATGGCTAGAATGTTCTAATGGCTTATCAACTGCCAATATTACAATTCACTCGGCTTAGCACAAAAAAAAGATATTTTTAACAAGTTTGTAAAATTAAGTCAACGGAAACTACTACAAAGATAGGATCTTGGTTTTAAATTAGTAGAGAAAGGTGCAGTTCACTTTAATCTTTCAATACTACTTACTTATATATTGATTAAGAATTAAAATAGACTATAAATAACAACTTATACCTAATTAATTGATTGACATTTCTAGTTAAAATGGGGAGAATCCTTTTAATCAAATAGTTTGCTTGTGCTAGGTAAAAATATTATGTCCTAACATAGCTAAAACTATTACCAAACTAAAATATTGTGTCAAAATATTCCTCTGCATCACTTTCAAATGGTAATGTACCTAATCAAGAATCTGGTGGCAATGCCATGTTGTATGGCAATGCAAGGCAATTCAAGGTAAATGCTAGTCACCGGTTACGAGAACTGTCAACTAGTGTAACGAGTTTTTTTACACCGTTACATGTATTGATGATTGTAGTCGATTTCGGAACGATTTCTTAATTTTATTTTTTTATCTGTGATATATTTCGTATGACATTTTTGGACGTCAAAATTGGACAGGTCACTTTTGCGATCTTTGTTGGTGAATGTGACATGTCTCTTGATTTTTCCTGAATGGAATCGTAACTAATCTAGTTTATAGTGGCGCTTTAATGCCCTAATCCTAAACCAAAGGACCCGTGGAATGGTCCCGGTGGATATTTCTATCCGATTTTTGGTAAGTTGCTCTTTTCGAGAGAAAATTTCCTTCGACGATGGCGGTTCGTTTGTGACCATCTTACGGTTTTTCGCAGGTTTCCTCGTCGCCTCCCTACGTCTCTTATACCAAATATCTTCACGGTACACCGAGGGAGACGCGAGTTTATATACCTGGAATAAGCGGTAAGTTTTTCGTTGGTCGATGCGTCCCCGCGTGTCCGAGTTCGGAGTGATATCACATCTCAGAGTTCCTTTTTGTCCACAGCCTACAATTGTGGGTGCTTATTCCACCTTTACTTCAATAAATTTCTACGGGCCTTCCACGGGGGCTGATTACCTGAGAGGTACCACCTTCCGGCTCTCGGGGTCAAGCTTCAAGTTACATATTTTTTATCATTTTTTCCTATAGAACATAACAGCCTTCAGCTGCGAATTTAAAGTTACAAAGATGCAATGATGATATAGCAAGTAAAATTTATATTAATATAATTGTATACATTAGGCTAAAGGTACAATAAACTGGGAACGTTCAAGGTAGTGAGACTTTTAATCACCATTGACATCCACAGGCCCCCATCCTAAGATTAATGGTCCAATCTCTCCAACTTTATTTATCTGGCTATCTATTAATAGTGTGTCGCTCCACGGCGCCCGAAATTTAATTTCTTACAATAACATACCTTTTTTTAGGAGATCACACACACACACCTATTCTTTTAATTTTTAATATTACATTTGGCTTCCCAATTAGGGACCGTATTATCCATTAAATTTTTATTATTACACTAGCTACCACAAGGTGTTTATGGAAACTTATTATTTTTACGAATGAAACTTCGGAACAAATAGAACCATGGCAGGAAACACGCGAAATTTCGATCGAACTACGTTTTTCGTTTAAAGAGAGTAGAGCACCTGTTTCAGGTAAGTGACAACTGTGTCAAGTCAATTAAATAGTGTGGCATCATATTACTGCATGGTATCATAAAAATGAATAATGGTGTTTAGAACCTTTTTATTGAAACAAGTTTTTAGTTCAAATGCTTACGTTATTACAATAATGTATGGGTTAATAATTAACACAACATTCCACACAAAACAAGTCTGATGCTATAATGAAAGTTTGTTATTCTACTTGGAAAGGGATTAGTTTTGAGCCTAGGTACTAACAGTGAAAACAATGAAAATTACAGTGGATTTACAATTAGAATGTAGGTATTACAGTCATATCTGTGTAAGTATGGCTTTCTCCATAACCAGTTTTCCTGTTAAAATTTTACTTAATTTTTTTAAATTTTAATCAAGACAAGGCTTGAGAAGTATGTAAGAATTGTAACAGGTGGCATTCTGTAGTTTCTGTTACATGAGTTTATATAATTATTTAGTTTGAACAGAGAATCATGTGCTAAATTCATGATAACACATTGCTTGTCGACATCCTCCCTTACATTGTACAAATTCTATGTACCTATATGGGTTCGTTATACTGAAAACTTGGTGAGCTTTAGTTTGGAGGATCCCAGAAACTGGACGTAGGGAGTTCAATTTATTTTCGTTTATTAACGTCCCTAGGCGATTTTCACCCCTTTATCGAATATTGATGAAAACTACCATTAGCAATTTGTTGTGTGAGAAATTCGTAGGAAATCAGTCTTCAATAGCTAGGAATATTTTGAAAGCTCAATTATTTTTGCGGCTATGTAGTATTCTAAATTTATCATTGTAATCACAATACTCACAGGTTTACTGGGGTAAACTTCGGATAGGTGTCCCTTTAACTGCCGAACCGTCCATGACGACTCGCATTCGATATTTTGATCGTCAATCTGTTGATTCGGCGCCTTAACAATCAAAGTCACGTTATTCGGTATCATCTTCAATCATCCAATTGCACTCTTCTATCTATTAGATCACTTTAAAATCCCGTGATTTCAAACACACGCAGCCAATTCAAGGAATTGTTTTTCAAAGCACTACAGAAACGCAAGAATTTTACACTGACGCAATAAAACCACAAAAGTTATTTTATTTAGCACGACTGTCTTCTGAATACGTAATGACCAAATAAAAGGGTTCTGATGTAAATAAATACTTTGATAAATGGGGCTCGGCACTTGTCAATTTGCCCATGAAATTATCTGTCGTTATTCCATTGGTCCAGCGTTCGCTTGTGACGTCAAAATGTTGTTTTCAATTACGGTTTTGTGTTTGACACTTAGCTCACATATGAGTAATGTCACACGGCGTATCATTATTGGTTTTCTACCTTTTTTCGACCAATTACAACCAACTAAAATAAATCAGCAAGGATCGTAGGTAGATAGGTTCGTAGTTATTATCATTTCTTTACATGTACATTGATAAAAACTTGTAAAGAAAAATGTTGTCAACTGTCAAGTTCTACAAGAGTTTTAAGATCGTCTGCGGTACGGAACCAAAACCAAACCAAAAGTACGGAGCATGCATTACACTGAGTCGTGATGCATGGGGAAGGTCGGGCAAAGCTCATTGTAGATGGCGTGACCATAGCTAGGTCCCTGCGGCCTACAATAAATATGACATATCGTTCATTCATTTCATTTTATGTTCATTCATGAGTTTGATTTTATTTCACTATTTCATTATTTTCAGTGATTTCAGTATTTTAAATCAAGTACTTTACATGGAAAGTGTCAGAATTTTAAACCTTGAATATTTCCTCGTAATCACTTTCTTCAAAATGTTTCCTATATAAACTTGAACTCAAAAAAATCTCTACGAAGAGCTCAATCTCATAATTTTAGGGGCTTTCGGGAAATTGTGGACTCCAATTTCGTAGTATCTAGGAACACAACAAATCGTCAATTTTCGCTAAAATAAAATAAAACCATGTCACGCCTTGTATTATTAGCTTGGGTTGGGAACTAGCTACGACAGCGCCATTTTGACAGTTGCCTTCCCCATTGTACAGAAACAAACGTGCATAGAAATAAATAAAAAAATGGGTCCCTAGTACCAAAAGTCAATAACTATATTTATTTTTGCAATACATTTTCAGGTGGCTATTGTTACGGTTCAAAATAACACTGGAAACAGCCCTGGGTCTAAGGGTATAATGTTCTGTGGTCTAACACCAGTAACACCGCTGCGTAATTATAGGGTTCTGTCAACGGAACTAGTAGAATTAGAATATTAGTTGTAGTTCTTTTCTCATGAATAAATACCAGAAGGCCAATTTCCGTAATTAAAAATGTTCAAAAACTAGTCGCAGTCTCACCTCGGCGACAGTAAAATGGTTTTTTTCCTCAAAAATTTATGAAAATTACAGAAGACTGAGATTAGGGCTGCATTCCGAATTGCGCTGTAATCGATTCGAATGGGCTACATCCTTTCCGGTTAGCGTAAATCGTCATTAATGACGTCATTACATGCTCCATCTTGCGATAACGCCACCATGCCCTAAATTAATATCAACGTGAGCGCTTTCAAAAATGATAGCTGTAGTGTTTCGTAATGTGGCATTTTCGAAATTGTTGTTTTGGCTACTGTTGCCTCCTAACCAAAGAAGAAGAAGAAATTTTTGGTGTATATACAAATAAAAACTGTAAACTAAACTTCAAAAATACAGATCACAAAACTTGATGGCCACAATTGGGTCGCCTGGAAATACCGAATGGTTGCCTTACTTAAAGGCATAAACGGAATTTGGGAGATTGTGGAAGGCAAGACACAAAAACCGGCGAAGCCTGCGGACGGCAGTGGGGATGCCGCAGTTAATTCTTACAATAAAACTTTACGAGATTTTGTTACATTGGAGAGCACAGCCCTACTGCTAATAACGAACAATGTAACGGATGAAACACTAGGGAAAGTAATAAGGTTGTCCACTCCCAAGGAAGTATGGAAAGAACTCCATAGGCTGTATGAGGGTTCTGATGAGGGCCGGCTCTACGACTTATGTTTGGACTTCTTCAGACTTAAAAGGGATCCAGCAGACAACATGTCAACACATGTCTCGAAACTGAAGAATTTGTGGCACAATCTGAAGGAAGAACTGCTCAAAGAGGAGAACGTTGAAATGCCTGAAGTTCTCTTTATTTGCACAATCCTGGATACGTTGCCGGATTTTTTTTTCTTTCAAGTCCAGTTGGCTATTGATGTCTAAGAAGGAAAGAACAGTAGACAACATTACGGCCCAACTGTGTGCACATGAAAAAGCGCTGAATGCATCGATGGCTGACGCTGAAACGAGCGAAATTGCGCTTTATGTGAAAACGAATAGAAAGGTTGCTAAAGGAAATGACCTGTCTCTTTGGACAAGGAAAATAAAAAGCGGTACAAATGCTTTATTGCCCGAATAACAGCAAGAACGACAAGGAAAATAAAGCTCACAGTGCCAACATGATGTTACTGACGGTGAATTCAACAGATTCTGGCACTAACCTTAATAGTGATAATTGGTACATAGACAATGGAGCGACAAATCACGTCACAAGTCGAGGAGATCTATTTCAAGATTTTAAACATTTTATTGAACCTCACACAGTAACTACGGCTGATGGAAACATGATAAAGGCGGATGGAAAAGGCACAGTCCGTGTAGAGGCCAATGTTAAAGGAAAAAGTGTTTTTTTTTTGCTAATAGATGTTTGGCATGTTGCACAGATTAGCAAAAACCTTTTCTCTGTGCTTAGTACACAGGACAAGAACCCCTCAAGTACTTTTGAGTCACGGGTTACAACATGTTCCATGAAGATCAATGGTAAGGTTGTCTTAACAGGAAAAAGGCAAAGGTATGGCGGATTGTACAAGATAGACTGCAAAGCCATAGGTGCTGTTGTTTCAATCAACTTTAGTGAGCATGGAGATACGCTGCAATTCTGGCATGAGCGTATGGGACATCAAGACAAGAGGCATATCAAAAAATTGATAAAGAAGGAGTTAGGGTTAAAGACATCCAACAGTGGAGATTTATGCGAAGGTTGTATCTTTGGTAAAGCGCACAGGAAACCATTTGGTGTTCGCGAAAAGGCAATAAAACCTGGTGAGCGCATACACTCAGACGTCTGTGGACCCTTTCCTTTGAGTGTCTCTGGATATCGCTACTTCGTACTGTTTTAAGGATGAGTTCACACGAAACAGATATGTATACTTCCTTAAAAATAAGTCTGAAGTTCCCGAAAAATTAAAACAGATGATGTCTGAGATACTATTTTCGAGGATTTGAGTGATAATGGAGGCAAATACGATAACAGGAAAGTCAGAGATCTACTTGGACAAGCTGGAATAAAGCAAAGACTCATTATGCCGTACACTCTAGAACAAAATGGGTGTATTGAACGAAATAATTGCACTATAGTCGAATCTGCTGGAGCGATGATGAATGCGGAGATTACTCAGAACTTGTGGGCTGAGATGGTAAACACTGCTGTTTACTTATTAAACAGAACAGGACGTACTTCAGTGGAAAACAAGTCGCCTTATGAACTGTGGCTTAACAAGAAGCCTTAGATAAAAAACCTGAGGATAGTCGGTTCACCTTGCTATGTGCATGTACCAAAGCAGAAGATAAAGAAATTACAAAAGAAAGCGACACGATGCATTTTATTTGGATACGACAATGATGATAGATACAGACTTTGGAACAGAGAAAGAAATTCATTAGTCCGATCTAGGGAAGTTATTTTCAATGAAAATGCGCTAGAGACATCAATGAATGAATACCCTGAAGCAGTCTGCAGTCCGGAAAATGAAATTGAAGTAGAACTTGATAGAGATGTTTTAAAAGATAATGGACGAAGAACTCCTGTTATGCCTACTATTGAAAGAACCGGTGAAACTGACACGGATATAGGTGAACAAAATCAAAGTGTCGGAGAAGAGTTTCATGACGCAGAAAACGTAATTACGGAACAGTCTATTGAATCGGAGGGGAATGGAAACGGCAGCGAAGACGATAATGTCGTTGATGAATATCAAGATGATGCTAATGATGAAATCATCGCAGATGAACGTGAAGATGTGTTCCCGGAACAGATGATACTTCGAGACCGTTATATGTTACGTCCTCCAGATAGATTCAAATACTTTGTTATGAACACGATAATGGGATACAATGAACCAGAATCGGTAAAGATGCGATCAGACGCCCAGATAAAGAGCTATGGGAAAAGGCCATGGACAGTGAAATTAGTTCCTTAACGGAAAATGACACATGGAAGCTTGCGAATCTACCCAAGGGCAGAAAAGCTTTAGCTTATAAGTGGGTTTTCAAAGTCAAGATGAATACTGATGGCTCCATAGACAAGTACAAGGCTAGATCAGTCATAAAAGGGTTTCATCAAAAGAAAGGTATAGACTACATGCAGACCTTTAGCCCTGTGACCAGAATTGGCGAAGACCAACTGTTCGCTCAGTGATTAGTACAGCAGCGAGCGAAGGTATGTCGATGAGACAGTTCGATGTTTCGACTGCCTTCCTGTATGGCTCGTTAGATGAAGAGATCAAAATCAAAATCAAAAAAAAAAAAACACATAAACCTACATGGGCACTTATGAAACGTCAGATTCTAGGTGCACGGTTCCAATTGGTCGTTTCCTATGGAGAAGAGCCGGCAAGAAACTCCATGGTTACTCTTTTAAAAATATTTGTCTTTTACAATATTTTTAGTTACAGTGTTAACAGGTATGGGAGGACAGTGTAGGCCTGTCAAAAAGTACCATATGTTAAACAAATAGACAATGGTATATAAATTTACAATCCACAAGGCCTACGACGTTCTCACATTTACAAAATATAGAAATTATCTAATAGAATAAAATCAAAACTAATTAAAAATTGTAGGTAAATAATGTCAAATAATGAAAATATTATGTCAGAGTTATTTATATGTCAATATCTAATAATAAAAAATAAAAATTAAACACCATTCATGAAACAACCAGAAGGTTATAGGCTCCGGTCAAGTATGTCTTCTAAAGTAGAGTCTCTATGGGCTGAAGCAAGCACCACGGTGCTGGAACCGGTGCATTCTAGATTATTTCAAAGAAATCGGTTTCAAGGTTAGTGAGGCAGATCCTTGTCTTCTGATACGAAAGAGAGGATGTGGAAAGCTTATAGTAGCTCTGTACGTGGATGACGGTCTAGTCGTCGGATCCAACGATGCACTGATAGACGAGTTGATGGAGGAGCTCAAACGTCGTTTCAAAATAACTATGAATACTTCGTCTTATTTTCTTGGAGTAGAGATAGAAAGCAGAGGAGATAGTACTAAGATATTCCAAACGTCGTATGTACGTAAGATCTTGCGGAGATTCGGAATTGACACCTGCAAACCGGTCTCGACGCCGCCGCCGATTGCAAAAGACGGTATATGGAGCGAGAAGGTGGACATGAATTATATGAAAGATAATTACAGGCAAACTGTTGGAGCCTTGGCTTACTTGATGGTATGCTCTTGACCTGACATTGCAAATGCTGTAAGTGTAGTCTCACGAAGTCTGGAGAAGCCAGATGAAACAGACTGTGTTCGACTGAAGCGCATAATGCGTTTTTTGCAGTACACGCCAGATTTAGGTATCATGTACTAGAGAGATTGCATACAAGGCATTTTGGAATGCTATAGTGATGCTGATCATGCAGGAGATATCAGCACTGGTAGATCCACTATTGGAGTGCTGTGCATGTATGTAGGAGGAGCGGTGTCAATGCTAAGCCAAAGACAGGCAAGCGTTTAAATTTCCACCACCGAGCCAGAAGTTGTAGCTGCCAGTGAAGCAGCCAGAGAGACTGTTTGGCTATCTCGGCTTATGAGTGATCTTGTCACTCTAAAGGAGATTCCATGCATAAGAATTGATAACGAAGCTGCGATGAGCAGGCTGGCTGAAAATCCCGAATTCCATCGACGGGGTAAGCATATGAGCTAAAAGTCGATATGGTATCTAGCGAAGATCAGCTAGCAGATATACTAACCAAGCCACTAGCAAGACCGAGGATTAGAAAGATCTCTGACCTGATAGGTATTTGTTGAGAGGAGATATTAAAATTGGAACTTCAATTTTATTACATGGCAACTGCATATCCCATTGATTGTCATTCGTGTCAAAAACTCTAGGTTTATTAAGTACATTTTATTGTAAATATTGTTTTTGTGATAATTGTGATTATACGTATTTATTTTAGGCTAAACTTCGTCTTCTGTTCCACTTCAATCTTCAATTTGTCATGCTCAAATCAGAGCAATACGAGAGGCGTTGAACTACTTTTTTCTGAAAAATTTCCAATCGGTCTCTCTTGTGCCAGGTTAAGGTCATGTTATAAGCTTTAAAATAATAAAAGTACTCTGTGGCTTTAACATTGCGCGAGCACTGTGACGTTCACGAGCGTTCCGAATTATTGACAGCTCTCAACTGTCACAATCGTGATAACTAAATTGGAACGCAAATCATTGATGAGAGCGCTGTGAGCGATTATGGTCTAATTCGGATTGTTAGGGTCGGTTAGGGTACATTTCGAATTCAATCGTAATGACTCACAGGTAGCGAACGTTTTTAAAAATACGAGAAGTGTGATAGAAACATACTTTTTATTTCCAACTTTGACCAAAATGCAGAAACATTAGAAAAATTATAAGTGGTAACCCAGCCAGCTACTGAAAAACAAACTCTTTAGACTCTGAGTCGAAATCAAAACTTCAAAAGTCGATCTGTCAAAGGGACAGTGGCATTGGCATTGATTGATTGTCTGTCAGTCAAGGAACATTTTATTCTTGCTGTCAGTCACTCAGTCGACAAAATTCAAAACACGATAGTTATCCCTAGAACCAATAGTAAAAATTAATTTAGCATATAGGAAAGGAAAATAGTTCTTTGTAGTAAATATGATTAATTAGTCAAATAGGATTCTTTGCGATTAGAAGTGTATAAATCTAATTGAAACTTTTGTAACCTCTACTTTACCAAGTTTGATTACAAACAAATCGGCTATCATGGGAGTTACTGTGTAAGTTGTGTTTTTAAATTTATATTACACACACAAACATAAATGCACTCCTTCTTCCCATGGGGATAGGCAGGGACATACATAAGCTGGATGAATAAACAAAACATCATCACGCCTGTTCTCCCCGAAGGGTTTGTTAGAGGTGGTCTTTTCGTACACCCATATTTCGCCAGTTGTTTGTCCCATGTAATAGAGGGCGAGCTTGTTGCTATTAATCGGCCACAAATGCAGACTCCGACCTGCCACTGAGAAATTACCAATGACACTTTTTTATCTCAAATGCTACCCTTGGCTGTGTATGTAATTAATTATACCTAATACAAATCGACTTTAGTTATGCTACCTTATGCTGCTGGGCAAACATACCACATGTAATAAAATAAAAATAATTTGTTGCAATCAAGGATACCAATAGGGAATTCAAATATGAAAAACATAAAGTGCAACTAGCTTCATTTTCTGAATGACCAACTCCTTCACAATTCAAAGAGTTTGAGTTCCATTAAACAAATAACAATGTAATGGTATATGTTTTTAAGGACTTTGTTTGTTTGCATTTATTGCCAAATAAGAATGTAAAGTTTGCTTCACCTCAGTATATTCCATATATTTTCAGATTGCAGCAGTACCCAGTTCCTGACAACAAAACAGGGACGTATGTGATAGAGCTGCTGACTAAACGAATACTTGCATTAGGAGCATCACAGCAGGGGCAGTTCCTGGTCGACTGTGAGAGCTACTTATCACATCCACAGATGGGTTAGTATGTGCTTAATATTTTTTATGTGACACGGCAACTCAGTGCCACATCATATCTTTATGTATATAATATTCGTCTCTCTTTAATACAGATCAGTCAGTGATCTAGCTAGGTGAGCAGCGATTCACCCAACAATTAGTTGTACCTGATCCATGTAATCAATTATGTAGAGTTTGTAAGTCATTCATGTACTACAAAACCTTTATGTACCTAAATAAATTATATTATATTATTATATAATTCTTCTTTACGCGTGTATATTGCTGAACTCTTCCTAAATAGCAGGACTGAGGTCACAGAATTTTTTGTGTGTATTTGAGTTGGTCCCTGGATGGTTTAGATTCACCACTGCTATTAAACCCGCAATAGTTTGAATTGGTATTGTGGCGGCATCTAAATCGCCACATGCGAACTACGCTTCATACTGCGTAGTTCGCATGTGGAGGAGATTGCGTCACGCAAAGTCCCGCATCGCACAAGCAGAGGTTATATAACGTCCCAAGATCAATCTGGCAGCTGCCCACCACTCCCACTAGAGACAATATCCATCTGTTCGGCGGGATCTTCCCTTTTCTATAGATGATGAGTGAATTTTACACCTCATACCTTTATAGTGTGTTTGTTAAGCCAAAGCCAAATGACAAATATGGTTAAAAAATTGGGGTTGATTATCTTGCCTATTTATATGCAGTTCTTCACTTGTCAAATACAAAAGCACCGCTCGTCGCGCGACATGCGTTGACTTTGTGTCGCGTTTGATTCGCGTCGCGTGTCGCGCCCGTAACCAAAGTTACTGTAGTTTTTTTCCGGGGGCAGATTTGTTGTGGAATTTTTCAACAATATCCTGATTTAGCTTAACTGTGTTTGCAACATAGTTTCGAAACATGTAAACAAACATGAGATTTTTTGAAAATTAACTTTAATTACTACAAATAAAGTTCAGTTTGCTTTACGATTTCTTATGACGTCTTCAATGGTTATTCTAAAAACAACTTTATTCTACGAAAGTAAAAATTATATTTGTTAAGTGGAAATTAAGAAAAGAAAGAAAAACTATTATTTGTATAGACCTAAAGTACCTATGCTAGCCTACACTACAGTAACATAGTAATAATAAATTATTTCATGAACAATATGAAACAAATTAATGCTTTACATATTCTAACTGCTCCTCCACTGGATGTCATCCTGTAAAAAAAACGAGGTATTTATGTGTTCCATTGATTAAAAAAATTGTTTGTTTTCCAATAGTGCAAACAATATTACAAAAAGTGCTTTAAAAATTGCCAAATAATTAACATTTTAAAATTAGTGTTAGACAAGTAGAGTACTAAGTGACGTCACGACTATGTAACTTCGTACTAGCGCCGTACGTACATTGTCCGTACTGCGCGACAAGAATGGGAATAGTCCCCTGCAAAAACTTTTAGAGCGTGTATCTTCTTCATATTTACATCGATTTAACGGATTTTTTCGATTATCTCTTTTTTACTTCGCCTTCTTTGAAATCACATTAATTATTTTTCTGTAATATTTTAAGGATTATATATTTATATGATAAGGACCATAGATTAAGGACCCCGCTAAACCCAAAAGATCTGAATCTACCCAAAATGGTTTGAAAAAAAAACCTGCAGATTGTTATTTTGTTACCCAAGTATCTCTACCTAGACTCAAATGTTGTTATGGAGCACATCATAAAGATTTTGGCAGAACTTGTAAAGTCATAAACATCAAAAAATTTATTTACAGGTACGACAAAAACAGTCCACATTTTCCATAACTCTGAGCAGCCTGCATCTGTGTTCTCAATCCTGGAGACCGGTGCCAAAAAAATCTACGTTATAGCAGACGGTCTGTTTGACTTGTTAATGATGAAGCTGTCACAACACTATACTTCTAAGAAGCAGACCAAGATCGAGAGTAAGGGACCGCGGTTTGAACTTGGTGACTTTTGCGTTAAGCTCGGTTCCGTAACCATGAATCAGAGTTTTAAAGGGATACTTGTGGAGGTTTGTGTTGTTATTCATACTAATGTTAATTAAGACTGTGGACAACTGAGTGACCATGTTCACAAGAGATGGGGAGATTGATGAAGATGTGGTAAGGGGAGTGAATGCGGGAAATAAAGTAAATGGAATACATGCGATTATGACCAACCGGTTGATGTTTAAAAAGGCTCGATTCTCTCTGGGGAGTATGGAAGTTAATGTTGGGTGTGGCAAAAAAGAGCAGAATAAATGTTGTCGAACTGGAAATGCGTTCCTTGCGAAGTATGTGTGGTCTCAACTCGAACAAATTATAATTAGTCTAAAAAACACATACATGACCATTACGAAATTAACAATCATAGAAACCGTTAAATGGCTGAATTTTGGCTGAAAAAAGATTTGTAAAAATCAATACTTCCTTGAGCAATGCTGTTTATCTATTTACACTCTTATTGCATGTATTTTCAACAAAAAACATAAATACAGCCTTTAACTTCAATTGGAACCCTTATTAAATAATGATAAAAGTAGTCAAGTAGCTATTTGTTAATAATTTTGTTTAGTTTACTTTGCAATAGATGGCGTTTTAATCAATTTGTTCTGTCATCACAGTAATCAATCGTTACTAATTTAAATCAAACAACTTTTTTTTATCTACACTTGGGAGCAAATAAATCGAGCCACTTCCTTTTTCACGCATTATGGTTATTATTTTTGGTATTATGGAACGCATCGATTCGAAACATATATCGCCTAAAAGGGTATTTAATAACCTTTACAATGAGGGTAGTTAGTTGTCAAAATTTCATTTTAATTAAAGTTTAAAGGGTAGAATAAAATTATCGCATTTAATTTGCTTATGACATTTTTATTGTACTCTGTTAAGAAAAGATTAAATTTGAGGTTTTTGTTAATCATACCCATATTACTTGTTATTGTTGTCTTTATCTGTGTCTGTGTAATCAAAATAACCTGATAAAATGGATACTACACCGACGGAAGCTGCCCAAGTTGTAGCTTTACTTGAGGTTGGACACGGACAACGTGAAGTGGCACGCAGACTTCATTTGAGTCGTTCAAAGGTACAGCGGGTATACCGCACGTATCTGGAGACTGGTGCTTTTGTTCGGCGACCTGGAACTGGCCGACCACGGGCAACAACAGAACGTGACGACCGCTTTATTGCAACCAATTCGTTGCGCGACCGTGGACTTAATGCTGTTCAGCTACAGCAAGCGTTACGTGACGTTCGAGGTGTCGCAATCAGTAGGTGGACAGTGAGACGAAGACTAAAGGAACGAAATTTAACATCACACAAACCAGCAACTGGCCCAAAATTTACTGTAGCTCATCGCCGATCTCGCTTGGAGTTTGCTCGAGAACACATTAATTGGACGTTAGAAGACTGGAGGTCAGTTTTGTTTTCTGACGAGTCAAGAATCTGTCTTTTTAGCAATGACGGGAGAAACCGAGTGTATAGACGTCCTGGTGAAAGATTTGCCCAATGTTGCATTCGAGAAACTGTGAGTTTTGGTGGTGGTTCTTGTATGGTGTGGGGAGGAATTTCTCTAGACGGAAAAACGGAACTTGTCTTCGTCGACCCCGCCAACGATGGCAGTGGTAGACGTGGATTAACAGCTGACCGATACATAACTGACATTCTTGAAGACCACGTAATGCCGTATGCTGGTTTTGTCGGAGAAAATTTCTTGTTTATGCATGACAATGCGAGACCTCATACCGCGCAGATCGTTACGGAATACTTGTCTGCGATCTGATGAAGTCCCGATTTGAACCCGATCGAACACCTATGGGACGAGCTAAAACGGAGAGTCCGAGCCAGGGTTCCCGCTGTTTCATCCATTCCCGAGCTTAAAGTCGCTGTGCTTGAAGAGTGGGAGAACATACCATAATATGTCATCGTAACTCTGATCAGATCGATGACTAATAGGCTACAAGAATGCATCAGGGCACGGGGGGGTAATACCAGTTATTAAGAATATTTTTTTTGCAATAATTTTGTTTTTTATTGTTTTTATGGACTGTTTTAGCCCTACTAAATTTTCTATCAAAATTACCATTTTTCTTGCAGAGCCAATAATTTATCATTCAATAAGGTTATTATTCAATAATTTACCCTCATTGTTAAGGTTATTAACTTAACTTTTAGGCGATATATAGTTCGAATTGATACGTTCCATATTCCCAAAAATATTTACCATTTTACGTGAAAAAAGGTAGTGGCTCGATTTATTTGCTCCCAAGTGTATAATTTTACATAGATAAATATAAACGAAATCTATTGCCATGTTTTTCTGCACCCGAAACTATAAAACAATATAAAAAGGATTGCACGAAACGTTTTAATAGTAGGTCGAATCCTATATGGCGTTGTAATACTAACTACAGTCTCTGGCAATTAGTGAATCGCTGATGCTGCCATGTGTTAAAAAATCCACGAAGAAAAATATCCAGCTCAATCGCCAGACCTAGGGAGGTATCAATTCTTTGTATGGAATTGGGTATCTATATGTAGTATTATATTATCTGTAGTGTGGTATAACTATGAAAGGTAGACTGAGAAATAATGTGATAGGGCAACGTCAATCATCTATTGCCAAATAAATATATATTTACGATCTCCAACACAAGATGATGCATGCCACATTATTATGGCAACATAAGATATTAAGTGGGTGAACTCTTTCACATAAAGGAGTCCACAGAATTGTACTTATTATCAACTTACAAACTATTTTCTTGCTTAGTTTTGTCTTTAAAAAAAATGATTTCATTTCATTTCGAAACCTTCATTTTTCTTTTTTTTTAGATAGAATATCGTCCATGTGTAACACCAAGCGCGGTGTGGGAACTACTACGAGAGTTCATTCAAGGTTTGCTGGGACCCTCGGTTCCTGTGCATCCAACACAGCATCTCCTCAGCAAGATGAACGAGATTTACACGCCGATAGACACTATCTACCAGTACCTAGAACATTTCTGTGCGTATAGAAAGGTTACAGGCATGAGAAGTACGTAGCTCATAGAATTATCAAGAAAGGTGATGTTTGCGCAAGTGAATTAGTTGTAAGTTATGTTTTAATAAATATTTTCGATTAATAGTTTTTTAAATGTTTTTAACCGACTTGAAAAACAGGAAACGCCGTGAAAGACGCCCTAGAAGGACATTCAAAAGGTCAGGTGCGTAGTACTCGCAACCGGCGGCGGCGTGCCTTTATGACCAGAGAGCCAATTCCCGTATTTTTAAGAACGTTTGTTTTGTAAAATACAATCAATTACATACATGTTGACAAGTTTTTGACATTGATTGACGCCGAGATGAGATAGCGACTTGAATTTGAACGATTTTATTGAGCTGTATAGATATGCACTGTTTAGACGATGGTCCGCGTGTGAAAGAGTTCAATAGTGTCTATGTACCTAATTCAGAAGGACGGCGCGCTGTCTTCAGGCCGTATCTACCGCTAGTTTATATCAATGTCAACGCTTGGTCTAGAACGATTTACTGAATGCTTGGATAAAGTTTGTGTAAGGTCTCAGAATATTACCTTTCACAAATTATATGTATATTAGTATGGTTTAATCGTTAAAATATTTTTTAAAGGTATCTTAATGTTTTTTTTCTATGGTATCAAATTAGGTGTATTATGTTTTCATCACACTATCTAACTAGCATATATCCTGAAGAATAACATATATTTTACTGATTTTGTTTACTGCAGTGGATCTTATGCTTTTAGGCATTATAAAACTTGCGTTAAGGTCCTGTAGTCCCCTTAACCTACCTTTCAGCCGAGAGCAGAGTTTAACTGTCTAACTTGACTTGCAGTTAACAAAACGTTTCATCTAAGTTAAATAATTACCACGGATTATTTATTGTTGACACTTCAACATAGAGCAGAGACTGAAATACCTTAAAACTACTCTAGGATGTCATGACTATTACATCCGTTGTAGTTGAAATAATAAACAAATAACGGGTTTCGTTGCTAATAAACAACAACACAGCACTATAAAAGGCGATGTGAGTAATAGTGATCATTCGTTAATAGTGAGCGACTTCGAGTGCGTACAGTGAAGCAATTAGATTAAAATGTTGGTAAACTTAATTATTTTGCTGCAAGGTATGTACTTACTTGTTTTCTTACTTGATTAAGGGCGAATTTCACCAAACTTTGATACCTAAAATAGGACTTATCCTGAGAATAAATTTTGAATTTTTGACAGTTTCTCCATATTAGAACTGTCAGACGTCAATTTTATACCACGTATAAAAGTCTGAAATCAGCCCATAACAGTTTATCATTTGTGGGAGTCGTGTGATTTCGTGTACTTAAACATTTTATGATTTTTTCAATACTAAAATACGATAGTATTAATATTCTGAATACAGCTTAGTTTAATGTATAACAACTTTATATCAGAGTTTTTAAACAAGGGTTTGAATAGACTCTCTTCTTTGGGCACCCTGACCATTCGGTTTTCCGGACCATTGTTCCAGCATGCAAAACATTATCAGTACAAATGGACGTCATCGATTGCGGAATAGACCACGCATTAGACGTGGCAGAGGGAGATGTCGAGACTTCGCAGTATCCTTGGGTCGGCATACTTTTTTACACTTACTGTGAGTTCCAGTTCTTCCATTCCTGCCATCTGCTCTTTGCTTTCAAAACTGCCTCTTAAAAAAGCAATGTTGCTATAATGATGCACCCAACATGGCTTCATCTGTACAGGGTAAAATTAAATTGGTCAGCAAAACTCCGCAAAAGACGTGATGGGTAAGAAGTATCGATATCTAAACATGATAAAACAAAAATACATATTTTTTCTCAACTCATACTACAAGCGACCCTGTAGTGCTATTCTTTATCCATCTCACCGTATTAAATTAAGTGAAGTGAGCGTGGATTGAGCTGTCAATGGATTGACCAAGACGGAATGACACTGACAGATCACTCCACGCAAGTCGTCACTGTGAGATGCTGGACCGATTTCTTAAACATATTTATTTTTTGTTTTGTCTTATCGCGTTTAAATACAAGGTGTCCCGTAAGTGGATATCTAGCCGGAATGGGGTGATGAGTCAAGTCAGAAAATAGTTAACAGAAAATATAAAAAAAGAAAACAAAATATTAACATTAATAAAAAACACTAAGTATTAATTTGTAGTAACAGGAGTTAAAAGAACGTCAAAGGCAGTAGACTTTCTCGTTTTAAAAAAATATAAATGACCGTAACTTTTAAAATAGATCATTATCATCATCATTTCAGCCGAAAAACGTCCACTGCTGGACATAGGCCTCCCCCAAGCATCGCCACTGAGCGGTTCTGCGCTTCCCGCATCCAGCGGATTCCAGCGGCCTTCACAAGGTCATCTTGTGGGAGGCCTTCCAACGCTACGTCTTCCGGTACGCGGTCGCCACTCCAGAACCTTTCGGCCCCATCGGCCATCTGTTCTGCGAGCCATGTGGGCTGCCCACTGCCACTTAAGTTTGGCAATTCTTCGGGCTATGTCGGTTACTTTGGTTTTCCTGCGGATCTCTTCGTTTCTGATTCGATCACGTAGCAAAACTCCGAGCAAAGCCCTCTCCATTGCCCTTTGGGTGACTAAGCTTTCAGATAAGGCCCATTGTAACCGACCGCGTTTCATTGCCATAGGTCATCACTGGCAACACGCACTGGTCAAAGACTTTCGTCTTGAGACACTGCGGTATGTGGGACGAGAAGAAATTGCGTAGCTTCCTTTCAGTGTGGTGACGGACTTAAAGAATAGCACCACCCTCTATTTCTTCCCATGGGTGTCGTAAAAGGCGACTACGGGAATTACTAGACAATGGGCAGCAGCGTTCTCTTATTATATAAAAACCATACTGCGATCGCCAACCCGCCTGCCAAGCGTGGCGATTATGGCAAACCCCCCACAAAATGACAACACCAATATTAAAATACATAGCAAAGATTTTTTATATTGTCTGTTAGCTATTACGAGGGCGACACTGAAAGTTTTGAGAACTGGCCACTTGTAAACGATATAATAAACAAATAAGTTCGAATTTTAAAAATTTTCGTACAATGATGACAAGAAAGTTATGATAGATTTTATTGGCCTTTCACGATGAAGCCCCATCTCGTGCCACTGTTGACAACTGGTTTAATGAGTTTAAACGTGGTCGCACTAATCTCACCGATGATCTGAGTGTGGGACGGCCTTCTACGGCGACGACTAAAGATAACATCAGCGGCGACGACTAAAGATAACATCAGCGGCGACGACTAAAGATAACATCAGTGTTGCGCGGCGTATGATAGAGACTGACAAAAGACTTATCAGCAGATTCGGACAAGCTTAGGCATCGGTATGAGTCAAGTGCACAAAACCCTCCATGAACATTTAGCGGTCAGGAAGCTTTGTGCTCGGTAATTTGACTGAGGCCCAAAAATTCCGTCGTGTTGATTGGTGTCGTGAAATGGTTCAAAGATTTAATGGAGGTGAAACAAATGCTGTGTTCGACATACCCACGGGTGACGAAAGGTGGATTTATTGTTATGATCCTGAAACTAAGAGACATTCTGCTGTCTGGGTGTTTCCTTCCGAGGAGTTGCCATCAAAAGTGAAGAGAGGTCGAAGCGTGGGAATAAAGATTGTGGCGTCGTTCTTCGGAAGGACAGGTCATTACGCAACAACTGTTTTAGAGGATAGAAAAACAGTTATTTAGGAAGTGGTACACTGACAATTGTCTGCCACTTGTCTTGGAAAAAAATCGGGGAAACGACCTCGCAGTAGGATCCTCCTTCACCACGACAACGCCTCGTCGCACACCGCCAATCTAACAATCAACTACTTGGCGATGTCAGACGTGGAATTACTGGGTTACCCGCCCTACAGCCCCGACCTCGCCCCTTGCAATTTTTATTTATTTCCGATAATGAAAAAAAAAAACTTCGAGGAAAACGTTTTATGGACGCCGAGGATGGCTGCGTTTCAAAATGCCGTTGAAGAGACCCCTAAGGACGAGTGGGCAGAGTACTTTTCTCAGTGGTTCCATCGGATGCAGCGGTGTATTGATGTAAATGGACACTATTTTGAAAATATATAATAAAACTAATAACTTGCTAGTATAATAAAACAGCCAATATATAATTAACACTTTGTATTTTCTTCAACTTCTTCCTAGCACGGTAATCGCAAGATTGCACTAACACTGAATTCTAGACTTAGATTGAGCCTCACCCCAAAACAGCACACCGAGTGCAACGAATTTCACTTCAATAGACAACTTGGAAGTCAATACAGCAACTATTTAAATTATTTTATTAACGGTGTCATCCGCTACTAATCGGTGTTGCAGTGGTGGAAATGTAAATAAATCATTACAAGTTAAAATTAAGGGCAAATTAAATAACAATTTAATAAAAATCACAACACTAGTTTGTTCAGTTTTTGATTTTCTAAGAACTTTCAGTGTCAACCTCGTATCACCCGATTCCGGCTTGACGACAACTTACGGTACACTCCGTATAACCATCACTTTTGTGGACTTTCACTAGCTAATTCCATTGGACCATGCGTACAGTAAATAGGCCGTATAACCCGTCCTTTATTATGGCACACGAAACATAACTGGCGAAATGAGGGTGTGCTTTAACAAGCACCAGCGATGTGCATATCTTAACTAAATTCCGTTTCGGGCCTAACTCAAAAACTTTTAATTTCTTGTCGCTTTTTCGAAAGGTAGGTAGAATATAATAGATTATGTTTTACGTTATTTTAAGGTTTTAAATTTTGTTATTACTTTTGTTTTGTAATGTTTGCATAATAATTATTGTGATTTATTGGAACATAGGTATTTTTATATATTCTGTATCTATCTTAAAATAAGTACCTATTAGGTATTCATGTGAAATTAATTTGCATGCCCTGAACAGGCAAAATATGGACCGTACATTAACTAACCAAACCCAATAACGTATCTATCTCCAATTTGGGCGTACTGGAGATAGAAAAATCTATCAAAATCTAACATCCCAAAGTATGCGACCCTATAACGTGTTGACAACTATTTCTTTGACAGGGACCCATATAAAAGTACTGTCTATCATCAGTAGCGATCTGGCTCAGGTTATTGGGCTTGGCCGTTAACCACCAACTTTTACGACTGGTAATACCTATATTTTCTGCAAATAAATGATCCTTAGTCTTACTCTTTATAATGTACACCATAAAAATTACAGATACGTTTCTGTTTGAAGTCGATTGTTGTTTTTTTTCAGACGGCATAGAAGGAGACAGCCGGTCTGTAACGACGGTAGTTTTGATACAGAAGGAGTTTGTTATCGCCGCCGCTGCTGACATAGGGCCCATGCCTAAGACTAACTTCCGGTAACTATTTGTGCAACGTTGTAAACTAAAATTAAAGCAGTGCAAATGCTTGCAGTGTAAATGTGGTGCTGTCCCACATACGATAGAACACATGATATCTTGCGTGTCCTGTCAGCTGCACGTTACAGGAACATCACTAGCGTCCATCAGGGACGCTAGCGATGACGCAAACACGTAGCGGAATTCTGGGCCATTTAGATTGCCATCGATACGCTAAGAAGAGAAGAAGAACTAAAATTAAAATACGGCGAAGTGTGACAGGCTCGTGCACCAACTCCGTGGCCACGAGCGACATGCGCAATTGACACGCGATAGCGAATGCGGAGAAAACTATTAAAAAAAGTGTGGCGGCATCTACACCGCCACATGAGAACTATGCATCACACTGGCGTGACTCCACAAAAATTCTGCATCGCACAAGCATAGTTTACTGCGAAACTGGCATATACAGGGTGGCAGGAACATCGATGTAGAACCTGTTACCATGGACTCAGTACATGATTCTAACCCCCTGTGTTGTTTTTTTTGTCGGTTATAAAAAACAAATTTGGTCTGCCATAGATTTTGACCGCGTAGGTATTACACTTTTATAAGACAACAGCAGATTTTTTTTTGAAAACCGACGAAAGCTTTCTACGTCAGGGGTCTAGTACCATGTGTTGAACTAATGGTTTCAGTTTGCCCGTCGATGACAGTGCCAGGCTGTATACAACGTCCCGACATCAATTGTTGGGCAGTAGCCCGCCATACAGGGTGTCCAGAAAATAGCACGACATACTGCAGGGGGTGATAGCTTGGGTCAATGCCAACCAAAACAACACAATACATTTTTGTAAAACTGTAAATCCGTAAGATTTTGCCGAACATATATTGTGTTATTTTGGGAGGAATTGACCAAGGCATCACCCCCTGCAGTATGTCGTGCTATTTACTTGGCACCCTGTATACGACACCCGTCTGGTCGGAGGATCCTCCCTTTTCTATAGATTAAACTTTACACCCTGTTCCTCATACCTCTATCAGAGTATGCCACGCACGAGTCACCGCGACGCAACTTCGGAGCGACGGACGGAAGCAATAATAATGCCAACTAAGGAAGCTTTTCACTGCGTGCTCCGAATCGCACACGTCTTTTTTTTGTTTTTATGTGCGCGTCCCAAAGAAATACTTTCCTGTCCTCCGTATTTGCAGCAAGAACTCTCGCGTTCTCCTCGGCGAGGGGTGGGACCGTCCGGGGCGTCGCGTGCGCAACTATGTGATACACCCGGAGTACGGTGAGACATACAACACGGTCGCGTTGGTGCAGCTCAGCTCCCCCGTCAGAGATAGTGAGTAACTGTAGTATCTACTATTCTGTAACCATCTCACCGTGAAAACTTAGGTGTAGTGAGAGTGGAGTGAGCTTTCGGTGCTACTGGTGTTAGGAATTGAACTAAACAAGATGACACTGACAGCTAACTCCACGCAAGTCTTCACGGTAAGATTTTTACAGAATCGATATGCTGTTCTTCTTTCTGGCGAAATAATGATAAGACAGACCGGCTGTACTTGATAGTTTTTAAGAACATTCATCCGGTCTGTTCTGTAAAAATCTGTTCTTGACCATATAAGTATGTGAGTTGTCATTCCACCAGCCGGTGCGGTGTATTCTCCAAAATCTCAGGGTGAAAACTTAAGTAAAGTGGGCAGAACAAAAGTAAGAAGCTTTGCTTCTGTGAGGGGTCACTCTTTAGCGCGACGTGCCTGCTAATTCAGAAACTTGAAAATTACCGAAGCGCACAGCTTTGCTGGTTTAAGGGAATTTATTTGGGGACAAATTAGCCGACCGCGTTTAAAAAAAAATGTGTTAAAATATTGTACGGTGGTCCGGAAACCTCCGTGTGCCAGTCCGCCCCTACTCGCACTTGATTCAATTTTGTTTTGTTATTTTTTGGGTTGCGTACCACAAAAGAAAAAAACGGAACCCATAAAGGATAACCCCTTCGTTGTCCGTCTGACATTTCTATTATCAAACCCTTTTTCTCAGGAACGCGTGGAGGTATAAAGTTTGAAATACTCTGGCCTGAAATCCCTTGGAGCTGTGAAAAAATCGAACTTCTATATGTAACGCAATCAAAAGATATTGCCGTTTATTGCCTCATATTTTGACACTCGCTAGGGAATCAAACCTTGTAGGATACTTCCTGTTGACCTAGTATCATGAAATTTGGCAAGAAGCAAGGCAAATAGTTAATTTGTAGCTCTATCACATTTTTTTGTGATTAAAAACTTACATTTGCAGTTGGATAATTGATCGTGACATATATCGATGTATGAGAGAACATGTTTTTCAATTATAATGTTAAGTTGGTTATTGGGATACAATTATCCGAACTACGGAACCCTTTATTGTGCGTGATCCGACACGCAGATGGCCGGTTATTTCTTGCTAATTATGTTTTTGTCACAATTTACAGTAAACCTCAAGCCTGTATGTCCGCCCCCGGACGTTTTAAGAAATCCAGTGTTCTACGTCATCAAAATGAAAGAAGGTAAACAGTTTATACATTGGTTTCGTTCTTTGTCCTCGCAGATTACTGACCAGCCATAATTGAATTATAAAGTAGCGGATAGTTTCATTATAAACATCATATTCATATCAGCCTATAACGTTCCCACTGCTGGGACACAGGTCTCCTCTTGGTGAGAGAGGGCTGTAATCTACCACGCAGGCCCAGTGCGGGTTGGAGGATGTGGCGTCATCGAATTTTCGGATCCGCAGATATTCATAAATTTTTTATCAGTTTTTGGATAATATTTATTAAAATACTTTCAGATGTGGACGTCTTGGAAAAAGAAGTGATCAATGTGATGCATATCCCTGGGAAAATGTGCAGGGACTTCTATATGGCCGCCAATGTGAGTTCACTTATGCTTTCTCGTGCCAGCGCGGTTACACGAAAACTCATGTCTTGGTGTGGTGTTTGCCACTTGGTGTGGTGGTTTTCTAAGAAAGCGTCGTATTATGACGACCGTCCTGAAAACCTGTCAATTAGACCAGTATTTGGCATTATGTAAGTCAAACCCCACTACCCAACCAAAAGATTTGAATCGCAAAAAAGTGTCCATTCTGAGAAGTGTTTTTTTGTTATGGATGGCATCTCGTAGTTGACTTTGAGAGGTCGTAACTACTAACCGGACTATCCTGTGGCTGCCTTAAGCGAACTCAAAAGCCTCCAGCCGGGGGCGAAAAAATTACATTGCTAAGCGACTGCTCGCTAAGGGCACCCCCTGTGGGCTACGGATCTCGGCTTAGGGTTTCGCTGGAGCAAGGCGCTGCTTAAAAGGAAGACGCAGGACGAAATCCTGCCGGCGCCGAAGGCGCCCAAGGTGACGAGTGGTCGGGGTCGTACGGCTGCAAAGCCGGGGCGTGACCCGCTGGGCAGCTTCACGCGCCCTGCTACGCCGGTCCCATCGCAGGTTTCATCGCCGGCTCCGTCGCCAGCTCCGTCGGAGAGCGCGGGGAGCGACGCCGAGCTGGGGAGGGAGGACCTCGCGAGCATAGGCTTAGGCCTATGCTCTAACAGGGCGGAGGCAAACGCTGCCAAGAGGGCATAGCGGAAGGCTGCCGCAGCCGACGTGGTGGCTGAAATGCCCAGTCGGAATTAAGAGCGACGCGCTGCCCGCAGCCGGAGGGAGCGTTACCCGGGTGGCGCTCAGTAGCCAGGTGCTGGAAAGCGTGGATGTCGTCATGACGGTTGCCACCAAGTCAGGCAACCTGAGGGGGACTTACGTTCGTGCCCTAAAGGAGGCGGTGGACGGGATCAAGGAGGCGGTCGAGCTGTTCGTGAACCGCACCAGCACGGGTGAGACGGCGAGGCCCTGGGAGGAGAATGGCCGTCTCCGATCCAAGCTCGAGGAGCTCGAGCGGCAGTTCCCTGCCCAGAGGGTGGCTCCCGCCGCCGCCAGCGTCTCTCCTGTCACGATTCCGCCGGCGGTCCAGCCGTCGCCTGCGCATGCGGATGCGGAGATCGAAAAGATCGCCCGCATCTGCATTATGCAGTGCGGCGGAATGATAAACGCCCGGATGGAGGCGTTGGAGTCGCTACTCCCACCAGCCGCGACCCTACGACCCCCGCTTGCGGCGGATAGGAGGAGAGCAGAGGAGGCCGCCGCAGGGACAAACTCCACGCTGGCGGGCAGAAAGCTCGTGCAGGGGCCCAAAGAGCCCACTCAGGGGCCCAGGAAGCCCACGGGGGCTCCGCCCGCGCCACCTCCGGCGACCACGCCTCCGGCGACCGCGCCTATCGCGCCTCCGGCGACCGCACCACCTCCCACCTCACGTCCCACCCAGGATGCCGAGGGGTGGACGACGGTGGGGAAGAGGAGGAAGAAAAAAACGAAGAAGAGCGCGAAGAACGCCGACGGAGCACCGGCACCGGCACCGGCCAAGACTTCCAAAAAGAAGTCGCGAGGACGGCGTAGGGTCCCACGCTCCGCGGCTGAGGTGATCACACTGCAGTCCGGAGCCGCTGAGAGGGGCGTCACCCACGCGGCGATCCTCCGAGAGGCAAGGAGCAAGGTCGCGTTCCCCGACCTTATGACACCGTCCGGCCTCAGATGAGACCGCCGGTTACGGGGGCGCGGCTGCTCGAGGTGTCCGGTGCCTCCAGCAAGCCGCAGCGGGCGATGGCCGTCAGAGTGCTCGCGTCACTGTACCGGTGGCGCGAGGCAGCGCGGGAGCGGGGCGAGCGACCGATGCAGCGCCATATAGAGCAGCGTCAGTTGCAGCTCCGCGAGGTCCTGGTGGCGGAATGGCGGGTGAGGCTGTCACGCCCTACCGCCGGCCTCTGCACCATCGAGGCGATCCGGACAGTGCTCGACCGCTGGCTCGGGAGAAGGCACGGCTCCCTGACGTTTCGGGCGACGCAGGTGTTCTCGCGGCATGGTTGCTTCGGGAAGTACCTGTATCGCATAAACAGGGAGCCGGACGCCCGGTGTCACCACTGCGTCGACTGCCTGGAGGACACGGCGCGGCATACGCTGGCAGAGTGTGCCGCTTGGGAGGAGCCTCGCCGTGCCCTCATTTCAGAAGTAGGCAGTGACCTGTCGAGCGTCGAGTCCCGGGACGCGGTGGTTTCCTTCCCAAGGAGGCTGCGGAAAGGGAGAGAGAGATCTCGACTCTCGACCCGGCCCGCAGCAGACGCACCGGGCGTCGGAGGAGGGCGGACAACGCCCTCTTCCGGCCCCCCTAATTGGGTCCAGGGGCGACGGATTCGGGGACATCCGTCGCCCCTCAACATCAGGACCCGAGAAGGCGGTGCGCGTAGTGTTCCTCGCGCGCCGACCACAGACGTTGCGGGGGGAGTACACCTCACTCCCCCCGCCCGAGACGGGGCCCGCGCAAGCGGGCCGGCACCAGCCGGGGTTGTGGAAGAATAATATGTTCCCGGCGACCCCGGCGTAGATGTGTGATGGAACACCGGGTTGGTTTTTAGTCGGTAAGAGTCCGACAGACCCCTCAGCCCTCCCCGGGACGGGGGACATCCATGAGGATTTTCCAACCCGAAACAAAAAAAAAAAGCCCTGGGTCCTCAGCCCTGAGGACGTTCGGATTACCAGGCCGATGAAGACCGCGGAGCTGCGAGTCAACGGCCTGGATGATTCGACGACCCCGGCTGAGGTCGTGGAGGCCATCGCCCGTATCGGTGGATGCCCGCCCGACGACGTGCGGGCGGGCGAAATCCGCGCCGACGCCTCCGGGGTCGGCTCGATTTTGGTGAGGTGCCCGGTGGCGGCGGCGAACAAGGTGGCCGACGCTGGGCGTCTGTTGGTGGGATGGGTTGCAGCGAGGGTCAAACTGCTGCAGCCCAGGGCCATGCGGTGCTACCGGTGCCTGGACGTCGGGCATGTCAGGTGCCGGTGCACCGCCGAAACGGACCGCAGCGATGAATGTTATCGCTGCGGCCAGCCCAGCCACAAGTCGGCCCAGTGCTCCGCGGCGCCAAACTGCAGCCTCTGCACGGCTGCAGGGAGGCCCGCCGGGCACAAATGGGGGGCGAAAGCCTGTGGCGTACCCGCCAACAGAAGGAGGGGAAGGGGCCAGAAGGACTCCTCTTCGGCCGACTCCCGGCCTAAGAACGGTGCAGAGGGGGAGATGGACTGCGCATAAATGGCGCTGTTCCGTCTCCTCCAGGGCAACATCAACCACTCTGCCAGAGCTCAGGATCTCTTGCTTCAGAGCATGGCAGAGTGGTCGATTCACGTGGCCGTGGTCGCCGAGCCGTACTGAGTCCCGCCCAGGGATACCTGGGTGGGAGACCTGGACGGTTTGGTGGCCATCATTGGCGGGGCTCTCGTCACCCCGTCTCGGAGGCACGGCTGGGTAGCCGCCCTCGCAGATGGCGTTGGCGTCGTTGGGGCGCATTTTTCGCCCAACACACAAACGTCGTCGGGTACACGAGGAGGTGGCCGCGCGGTATGAAGTGTACCGCGCGGCTAAGCAGACTCTGTGGCTGGCCATCGACGAGGCGAGGATGCGATCCCGGGAGAGGATGTTGGAGACTCTGGACGGGGATCCGTGGGTGCCCCCACGTATAAAGCGGTTCGAGGGCAACTTCGAGCCGCGGCGCCCCAACTTACGGAGAGTCTCCAACCCGAGCTGCTGGAGGAGGTGGTAGCAGCCCTCTTCCCGGTGAGAGCGGAGCATGTTCCGCCGCCGATGGCTTTGCCCGCAGCCGCAGAGTTTGCTGCAGAGGAGGAGGAGGAGAACGCCGAAGAAGAGAGTCGAGAAAGAAAGTCGGAGGCCATGGTGTTTCATGGCCCGCGGCGGGCGCCGCCGGCCAGATCACACATTGTGATCGGGGGGTCCGGATCGCTGTCGAGCTCACCATGAAATATCTGGGATTTGTGCTCGACAGCCGGTGGGACTTCGGACCCCACTTCCGGCGGCTGGCGCCAAAGTTGTTGGGCGCGGCCGGGGCGCTGACAACGCTGCTTCCCAATCTGGGGGGCCCGAGCGCCGCCTGTAGGCGGCTCTATATGGGGATCGTGCGATCCATAGCGCTCTCCGGAGCGCCGATCTGGGCGTCTGACCTGACGGCCGGCAGCATAGCTGTCCCGCGCAAGCCACAGCGGGCGATGGCCGCCAGAGTCATTCGGGGGTACCGCACGATCTCCTTCGAGGCGGGTTGTGCGCTGGCCGGATCCCCGCCCTGGGACCTGGAGGCGAAGGTGCTCGCGTCACTGTACCGGTGGCGCGAGGCAGCGCGGGAGCGGGGCGAGCGACCGATGCAGCAACATATCGAGCAGCGTCGGTGTCAGCTCCGCGAGGTCCTGGTGGCGCAATGGCGGGTGAGGCTGTCACGCCATACCGCCGGCCTCGGCACCATCGAGGCGATCCGGCCAGTGCTCGACCGCTGGCTCGGGAGAAGGCACGGCTCCCTGACGTTTCGGGCGACGCAGGTGCTCTCGGGGCATGGTTATTTCGGGAAGTACCTGTGTCGCATAAACAGGGAGCCGGACGCCCGGTGTCACCACTGCGTCGACTGCCGGTAGGACACGGCGTGGCACACGCTGCCAGAGTGTGCTGCTTGGGAGGCGCCTCGCCGTGCCCTCATCACCGAAGTAGGCAACGACCTGTCGCTGCCGGCCGTTGTGAACGCGATGGTCGGCGGCGCAGAGTCCTGGGACGCAGTGGTCTCCTTTTGCGAAACGGTCATCTCGCAGAAGGAGGCAGCGGAAAGGGAGAGAGAGATTTCGACTCTCCACCCGGCCCGCAGCAGATGCACCGGGCGTCGGAGGAGGGCGGACAACGCCTTCTGCCGGCCACCCTAAATGGGTCACAATCATTAATAAATGGTCAAAATCGCCAGACAGTAAAATCATTGCGCCTCCAAAACATCTCAAGTGATTTCGTAGATCTTGCAATATTCGGTTAAGTGCTTCCAATGCACGTTTATGCGCTATTTTGCATTCGTCCCAGATGATAATTTTCGAGGCTGATAAAACTTTGGCCATTGCGGAGTGTTTTGCAATATTACATGTTGGTTCTTCAATAGTTTGAACATTTAACGGTAATTTTAATGCTGAATGAGCCGTACGGCATCCTTTTAACAATGTGGCAACCCCAATGTTGGATCTCGCGCGAACGGTGGCTAAAACTACCTACTGACATGAGGAATGTCTTACCAGTTCCACCAGGGGCATCCAGGAAATATAAACCACCATTTCCATCATCAATTGCCTTCATTAATGTATCATAAACTTCCTTTTTTTGGGGATTCAACAGGGGTACATTCGTTTGAACTACTAAATCTAATTCCTGGTGATCATATTTACGTTCCCGTTCCAATTCTCGATTAAATGCGTCATTCATTTCACGATCTGACGCTGGCATTCCTAACCTGACTAATAAGCCACCGCACATGAGGTAACACATGTCTTCGATCATCTCAAGATCGGGATTTTTTGAACTGACACGAATTTGATGTAAAATGTCTTCTGACATATTATCCTTGTATTTGTGCTACAGGCTAGATGGGTTTGATGGAAAGCATGTCGAAATGATGATAGCAAATAATGTGCGTATCTGACTTGGATATGCAGAGATAATTGCTTAACGATTGTCGTATCCCAATTGGTATCGTTTTCTAGTAAATTGAGTTCATCACATCCAGCACGATATGTTGGGAATATCGTACCATTAACAGCCCGTAGTGACTCAAATGACGTTGGCCCACGCACAATTACTAGCAACAACCGCAAATAGAAGCATTCATCATTCTTTGGATGAACTGTATACATACGACCCAGAGCATCAGTAGAACGCACGCACGCACGCATGCAGATGTGGTTACTGGTTATCTGGATGTTCCAAGTGTAATGACGTGGCATCTCCGAGTGAAGCAAAGTTCGTGCAAACGGATCGCTTTGGTAGATCGCAAATAAACTGGTCAATAAACGCTGAATGAAATTACCTATTTGCCATATGTTAGCTAGAACACACCAATATCAAAAAAAAAACATTGAAATAAATATACTCAAGCAGAAATAAATAATAAAAACGTAAACAGACTTAACTAAATAAAAACCTCCAGGCATAAAGGTCGTGTCCGCTTACAAATCAAATCAAAATATTTTATTTCACTTAAACCTACATGGGCACTTATGAAACGTCAGATTCTAGGTGCACGGTTCCAATTGGTCGTTTCCCATAGAGAAGAGCCGGCAAGAAACTCCATGGTTACTCTTTTAAAAATATGTCTTTTACAATGTTTTCCAATTACAGTGTTAACAGGTATGGGAGGACAGTGTAGGCCTGTCAACAAGTACCATATGTTAAACAAATAGACAATTGTCTATAAATTTACAATCCACAGGGCCTACGACGTTCTCACATTTACAAAATATAAAATAATCTAATAAAGTAAAATCAAAAACTAATTAAAAATTGTAGGTTACAAGCAATGCTGCATGCGGAAGACTGGATGCGCAAGATGGAGTGTTGTGGCGCAGCCCGAGACAGGCCTATGTCCAACTGAGTTGATTACTTTGATTTAAATTAATCAACTCAGTTGAATATAAATAATATCGACTCCAAACATTTTCGTTCGGTCCGTGAAGCCATGAGTTGACAAGTTGTTATTTCTTTGTGTTGCTACGAGTTATCGTGACTCGACTTGTGGAGCGACAGTTTGGCGCAATTTACTCGCGCGACGGAAACAGGTGACAAGGGATTTGGCTAGCGAGTGAATCAAATGTACTGGCTAATTGCGCGGCGGTCACTTTTTCAATAAAAGTACAACCGGCATTCCATGACGTCGCACCCGCGTGTCACATCGCCCAATTTTATGAAAGGGACTGACGATAATAAAAAACAAGTCTGCGTCTGTCTATAAACTACAAATCAATGTCTTGTTTTTTCCAGCTATACAGTCGTAAGATGCGTCCGCCGTACGTTGCGTGCGCTGTGTCGGCTAAATCTGAAGGCGTGTGCGTGTGGGGCGCGGGCTCCGCGCTTGTGTCGCGCGACGTGTGGGGACGTTGGCAACTGGTACGTGTGACGTAGCCGACGATGTCTAGTGACACCACGTGTGTCGGTGACGTCGGACGGCAAGTGCGTGTGGGATGCGGGCTCCTTGCTCGTGTCACGCGACGTGTGGGGACGCTGGCAACTGGTACATGTGACGTAGCTGACGTCATGTGTGTCGGTGGCGTTCGACGGCGTGTGCGTTTTATTTTTCCACTTTCTAGTTGTTTTACATACCTCACACAAGTTCGTATACAACTCTTGCTATGATAACATTGAAACTCCTTTATAGGGTTCCATAGCCAAATGGCAAAAACGGAACCCTTATGGATTCGTCATGTCTGTCTGTCCGTCCGTATGTCACAGCCACTTTTTTCCGAAACTATAAGAACTATACTGTTGAAACTTATTAAGTAGATGTATTCTGTAAACCGCAAAACAATTTTCACAAAAAAAAAAAGTTGGGAAATTCCCCATACTTAACTAAAACTCAATTTTATTTTCCTCATCAAATTCATACGTGTGTATCTATGGATAGGTCTTCAAAAATGATAATGAGGTTTCTATTATAATTTTTTTCTAAACTGAATAGTTTGCGCGAGAGACACTTCCAAAGTGTTAAAATGTGTCCCCCCCCTGTAACTTATAAAAGGATGATAAAACTAAAAAAAATATGTGATGTACATTACCATGCAAACATCCACCGAAAATTGGTTTGAAAGAGATCTATTAAGTAGTTTTTTTTAATACGTCATAAATCCTAAACCAAGAATGAAAAATCAAGAACGTTTATATTATGTTACTTGCTGCTACGGAACCCTTCATGAGCGAGTCCGACTCGCACTTGGCCGCTTTTTAAAAGTCTGTTAAAAAGTAAAAAAACAAACATATTCCGCAATGAGAGCTGTCACCTTGCCTTCTGCAGCTGGGCTTGGGCGTGCGCGGCCCCGGCTGCGGGGCGCCCTCCCGCTTCCTGGACATGATGAGCTACTACCCCTGGGTGGAGCAAAGTCTGTCCCAGTTTAATAGGATCACCATCTCCAAGATATCTAAACAGAAATACGTACTGCGCTGTGAGTATTGACCAACACTTTGGGCCTTGTGCTTCAAATTTTCTTGGGTCCCGTTCACAGCCTCGGGCGATACGACCCGTAACGGCTATTTGAATGTACTCCTCAAATGTGATAATGTATATTTTAGCAAGCATGGCGTACCAGAAATTCGGCGCGTGCGATCCTGAAGAAAAAGTCAACTTGGTGTACAGAGAAACGATTATATTGCGAACGGACAACAATCAGTATCAATTCCTGAACTACAATGTTAGTACCTTTAGTTTTTTATTTTGTGGTTACTTTCGCCTATTATAATATTAGTATGGATTTTCGAAAAACTAACCTACAGTTTTTGTTATTAATTACTTGAGTTTTTCAAAAACGCTAAAGACATGGTACAGTACGGTCGATGAATCATGGATCTCTATCCGGTATTCGGATGCATGCTCGTATTCACCTAAAGTCAAGATATTAGCTAATTTGGAATGCGCTTTTCTATCGAAAAAAACCGGCGGTTCCGTAATCAACAAATGTTGTGTTTTATTTTTTTCTGACTATAGAATCGGATGCATATCTATATATCATATCTACCTACCTAATATTGTCAAGAATCCCGGGGTTTTTTTTCGAAGTCGCTTCCGTACTATGCACCCGACTAGTTATGCAATCCCGGTGTTCCTGGCATCCCGGGTTGATTTTTACCAATTTTTAATTAAGAAGCCACTTCCATACTTTCAAGGCAAAAATTAAATTAGGTACTTAAGCATCCGAATATCCGATCTCTAATCTCTGCCCGATTCCACCCAACCCCTTCCCAACAAAGTGGTAACGGACTGGAGGAGAGTAAGCGATCGCTTAAAATCCACCACGTCCCCCCACTTGGACCCAATCCCCGATCATTTTGACTCTATCGCTGACACGACGGCCGCGATCGACTCATTCACAGCTCACGTACAATCAGTCCTGAACGATTGTTCAAGGGAAATTCCAGCGACGGATGACCGTCGCTGGAAGTTGCCGGACGATGTACGCGAACTGTTGAATGAGAAGAACGCGGCTGTCCGTGCCTACAGCAACTTCCCCTGCGACGCGAACAAAGCCCATATGCGTTACTTACAGCGTACTGTAAGAACACGCATAGAGGAGCTGCGTACCGCCGGCTGGGACAAGATGTTGAGCGAACTAGAGCCCACCCACCTAGCCTTCTGGCAACTCCAGAGGAAGCTCAGATCCGGAGAAATAGTCTCCATGCCCCCCCTGATCCGTCCCGACAAGACCATCGCCTTCGATGATGTCGACAAGGCTGAGCTTCTAGCCGACAGTCTAGAAGCCCAATGCTCGCCTAGCTCTCAACCAGTAGACCAAGCTCACCTCACTGAGGTCGACGCTGAAGTCGAACATAGAGCCTCCCTCCCTCCCGTCGAAGACCCAGAGTATCCACTGCCCCCAGTCACGCCCGACGAAGTGCACGACCTCATCAAAGGTCTTAAGGCTCGTAAAGCCCCCGGCTCAGATGGAATCACCAATAGGGTATTCCAACTTTTCCCTGCCCACCTGATAATGCTACTGACCACCATCTTCAATGGTGCTCTGAGCAACAACATCTTCCCGCAGGCATTCAAAGAAGCCACCGTCATCGGTATCCCGAAGCTCGGCAAGCCAAAGTCAGAGCCTAGTAGTTACCGCCCCATCAGTCTGCTCAATGTCCTCGGCAAAATCTATGAGAGGCTTATTTATAAGCGCCTCAGAGACTACGCCGAGACAAAGGGCCTCATCCCCAACGAACAGTTTGGTTTTAGAACCCAACACTCGTGCGTACAACAGGTCCACCGTATAGTCGAACACATCAACTTCGGTTTCCAACGAGGTTTGATGACCGGTGCTGTTTTCTTCGACATAGCGAAAGCGTTCGACAAAGTCTGGCACAACGGCTTATTATATAAGCTGTACCAACTCGGTGTGCCAGATCGTCTCGTGCTCATCTTACGGGACTTTTTGTCGAATCGCACCTTCCGTTATCGCATCGAAGGAGCGCTATCCTCCCCCCACCCTATTCGCGCAGGAGTCCCTCAGGGCTCTGTGATCTCTCCCCTAGCATTCACGCTATTCACCAGCGATAATCTTAGCGCTAAAATGTTCCCGGCGCAGATCCATTTTCTAATGAGACACGATAATTTAAATTAGCTCCCAAACAATGTGGAGGGAAATTTTGAAATTGGAACGTACCTATTTTTTCTTACAAATAATCATAGTTTTAAGCCTTTAACTGGCCAGTCTCTCATACATAAAAACTTTTTTTCGCAATACTTTCTGAGTGGCCTGGTATATTAAAGACTCTATTGATTTGATAAATCTGCTCTAACATGATATATTGTGTTACCAGCTAACATTAGTAGAAATAGTGGAGTACACTTGTTTGACTTTGGAGCTCCAAAACGCGTCGGCGGTGTCGGAGATGAGGGTCAAGCATTACTGTCCCAGGCTCAGTTTCGGACAAGCTTGTTATTTCTATAAAGGTACGTACTCTCTTTTCTTGTTAAGTGCTTCAAATATCTTTTGGCGCTCGAATGGCGTTCACAGGGAAGCGCTGTTGGTCAACATTTGTTTTTTTTTTTTGTAAATTGTATTGAAAGAAAAAGAGGGTGTGTGCTTATGATCATACGGTAGGTAAACGTAAAAACTTACGACTGGAGCCGAGCATACGCGATTCATCATCACCGACTGACTGGAGCCGAGTAGATCATAATTATACCCGATTCAGCGTCACCAACCCGAACGTGACGGTTCACTGTTGCAAACTGCTCGTAAAGAAGTTTTCACTCCAAAAACAAGATGGCAGCGTGCATTCCGATTTTGACTACGCGCCAAAACATCTTTGTACAACATATACAAGGTAAAAAGACATCAGTCATTTCGTAGCACTGACAAGTATTATCATTTTTTGAATGAGACCTGTCACGGTAATACCAGAACACATCCTAGTTGTTGTATAATTCCATGGCATTCAGGAACATTTTTGACATTTGAAGAGGCCACAAGAAAGGTAGGTATAGTATAGGGAGAGGTAGGTAAAATAAATTGAGTTACCAAAGATTGCAATCGTTAGAAAATCGCACTTATGTCGACGAAGTGTTCATTTTGAGAAGAGTAGGCTCACACATATAGCGTTTCCATGGCAGCATTCGACATTGTGTGTGTCAGAGAAGTCAAAACGAAACAAAAACGTGACCATCTTTTGACGCAATAGGGAAAATGTAACGATTTAAAACACCTGGTATCTACATTTATTTTGCATTCTCACAAAAAATAACATAACATAACATCACGATTGTTATCCCAGAAGGGTTAGGTAGAGGTGAACCTATAGTCCAGCCACATTTCGCCAGTTATGTGTAAAGCCACCAGTGAGATATGAGGAACAGGGTGTAAAGTTCACTCATATTCTTTTAGAAAAGAGAGGATCCTCCAACCAGATGGATGTCGCATCTGGTGGGCAACTGCCCAACGATTGATGTCGGGAAGTTGTATATATGCTAACTGCGCGGTTAACTCTGATTGTGCGATGCAGGTTTTGTGTGACGTCAGTGTGATGCGTTGTTCGCAAGTAGCGATGTAGATGCCGCCACATGTGTATCGTGCTCATTGCCCATAAAAGCGTGTTTCCATTTTTGTACGGACCATAACATGTACGTGACATTAAACCTGGGCAACGAACCGTTTACAACGCTATAAAGTTATTTGGCGCTTGGCCAAAACCGGAACTAACGCCGACATCTTGTTTTTTCAGTGCTCAAATGTTAACCAACAGCGCCCCCTGTCACTGTCATTCTAGAGCCAAAAGATCTTTGTTGCAGTCGGTGTTAGAGTTTAAAGGGGAAGCGCAGGGTAATCAAAAGTCATTTATTCAATTTAGGCTGAGAATCAACACTTTTCGGGTGTTAAAATTACATAAGACAGTCCCAAAAACGCCCGCCCTTTACCACTTCCTAGTGCTTTAGCTGGGAAGAAGAAGTGGCGCAACAAAATCCACAGCAGCACAGCTGTCTGTAGAAAAAACTTGTTTCTATATCTGAATAGTAGGTATGAAAAGTAATAAACATTACGAGACACAGAACATCAAATTAAATTATTTGCCATATCTCAGCTAGCCACGCCAATACGAGTATACCAACAAACACAATGACAATAAACTCAAGCAACAAAATATCGAAACTAAATTAAAACGTAAATAAAAGCCCCCAAGCGTAAATAAAGGGCGTAACAGCTTACAGAAATGCAATGCTGGGTTATGTATACAGAACAGTATAAAATAAAATAAATAAACAGAACAGAGAACGCTGAACATTGAACAGAGTAACAAACGAGTTTCAAATTTTCTAAGGTTTTTTTGCGGTCACTGTCAGATGGTATGCTGATTAAAATATGATTCGCGACGGCATCAAATGTGTTTTTTCCAAAATTATAATCATCAATACAACTCCCTTAATTAGAATTGACCTCAAAGTCAAATTTATTTCAAATATTAAAGTATTTTAAGTATTTGTATTGATGATTTTACTGATAACTCTGGAAATACTCATTTGTCACCGTCACGAATCATATTTTGATCAACATACAACGTGACACTGACCTGAAAGAAACGTTAGAAAATTTGAATTTCGCGGGCGACCATTTAGCGCTTCTCCTTAGATTTTTGAGTTTGAGTTTGAAACGTATTTTTTCATGTGATCGACCTACCTACTTTTTGGGCTCTAAATAAAACTATTTAAACGCAATGTTATCCTAAATGAAAGGTTAGAAAGCCGGAAGACTCTCTCATGTAACTTTGTAACTCATGACGCAGGTTCAGTGTTCGACATTGCGGTATACATCATGTTCTCCGACAAATGCCTCTTCGAGATGTTCGCGTGGGGATTCAAGAAGAACATGACTCTCTTAGACATCCAGGAGTGGAAGTGGGAAGAGGGAACATACTACGAAGACTTCACTATGGCAAGAGTGGAATATAGGGGCCCGTCGTATATGACGGACTTTGGGTTCGAGCCGCTCGATATTGGTGTCTGGGTGCCGGAGTATGACATTTGGACGACCACAGAAGCATCTAACGATTCGTCAACCACGGCAGTCCCTATTAACGGTAAAGTGATTTTTGAACTTATATTATTTATAATATAAAGTAAGTTTGTTTGTTTGTTTGGATTTCGCTCTAAAACGGCTGAACGGATTTGGATGAAATTTGGCACATGGGTAGACCATGACCTGAATAAGGACATAGACTTCTTTTCATCCTGGATCGCAGCGGAAGACGCGGGAAACAGCTAGTTTATTATACACTGCTTAATCTTTTAGTGGTCTATGATGTTGAGAGGGGGCGCTGTTAGTACAAAACAATTGCTTTGTGATATTTGAACACACAAGATTGCGGCGTTAGTTCCGATGTTGGCCACGCGCCAAAATATCCTTGTACAGCTATACTTGTCATCAAGACTAAAGGCGCACCCTCACCGGGAGGATTCGTCTGTAATGTAACAATGCAAGATTCCATTGTAACGGCTAAGGCTTTGCAAGTAGACTGCGCAGGCCGTCAACTGCTAGGTAGTTTAGAGAGATCATTGAAACCAGCACGATACGTTAATACGTACAGTAGGGATGATGACGTTTTTGTTGAATTTTTTAATCAAAAAATATTTGCTTCTAAATAGTGCATACAAAATTATAAAAGTGTAATGGCATATTTTTTTGTGAATGGCATCTCGCAGGTCAACCTATGAGGTTGTCGTCTGCTTGAGCGGACTTGCCTGTGGTTGCCCTAATAAATTAAGACCTCCAGCCAGGACTTAAACTTAAATACTAACTAAAAATTAAGCGACTACACGCTAAGGGCACCCCCTGTTGGGTACAAACCTCGGCTTAGGGCGTCGCTGGAAGAGGGCAGCAAGGGACTAGCTGGATCAGGATTTGAGTGATTTCGGGACGAATTTAAAGCTACAGGCTCAGCGGCGCGGGCTGGCTCGAGCAAGGGTCGGGAGGGAGTGTAAGGGCATACAAGAAATTCTAGTTATAAACGTTTTAAAATAACTGTTAGACAATGCTGTCTGCATTATCGTAGAAGTGACGTCACAACTATCTAACTACATACTAGCGCCATACACTGTACGTACCGCGCGCCAAGGACGGGAATAATCCCCTCCAAACACTTCTAAAGCGTGTGCGTGCTTCTTCATATTTCGTCAACATTCATGCGACGACAACACTCGTGCGTACAACAGGTCCACCGTATAGTCGAACACATCAACTTCGGTTTCCAACGAGGTTTGATGACCGGTGCTGTCTTCTTCGACATAGCGAAAGCGTTCGACAAAGTCTGGCACAACGGCTTATTATATAACCTGTACCAACTCGGTGTGCCAGATCGTCTCGTGCTCATCTTACGGGACTTTTTGTCGAACCGCACCTTCCGTTATCGCATCGAAGGAGCGCTATCCTCCCCCCACCCTATTCGCGTAGGAGTCCCTCAGGGCTCTGTGATCTCTCCTCTAGCATTCACGCTATTCACCAGCGATATGCCCAAGTGCAGCAAGGCGCAGTTGGCTCTGTTCGCAGACGACACGGCCATTTACTACACCGGCCGCGATCCAGACTCGATATCTCGCATTCTCCAAACCCAAGTCAACAAGCTTGGCGCCTGGTTTAGGAAATGGAGAATTGAAGTAAATCCCGACAAAAGTCAAGCGGTTCTATTCTCGAAGCCGCGTCATACCCCCTGCCCCCCTCGACCGATCACCATGTTCGGCAAGCCGATCCCTTGGGAGAAGCGAGCCAAATATCTTGGTGTAGTTCTCGACGAACACCTCTCGTTTTCAGAGCACATTAAGGCGGCTCGTTCGCGCGCCGCCTTCGCTCTAGGTGTTACGTAATTTGCTACGTACATTGAGGACGAAGTGGAGTCTCCACTTCGTCCTCAATGTACGTAGCAAATTGTCACTAAAGTGCAAATTGCTTATCTACACAGCGTGCATTCGCCCGATCATGACCTATGCCAGTGCAGTCTTCGCACACGCCAAGCCCGTTCGCTTCAATAGAATGCAGACCCTCCAGAACAAGTTCCTCTGTAGGATAACAGGCTCCCCCTGGTACGTTCGCAACGAAATCCTCCACGTAGACCTCAGGATTCCCACTATCCGTCAGTTTATGAAACGCATTTCAAAGCGTTTCTTCGAGACCGCCGCGAATCACCGCAACCCTCTGGTTGTGAAAGCTGCTAGCTATATTCCCTCCTCCATTAGTCATGTCCGCCGTCCCAAGCATGGCCTCACCGATCCCGATGACCACATAACTCTCATTCAGGAGAGCAGTAGGGCCACCAGTACAGTGCACAAACACAGACCGACATTCCGACCTCGCCGCCGAGGTTCCTCGCGAAGATCCCGACGTAATTATCCCCCCCGACCCTTGCTCGACGAAGTGCCAGCCCGCGCCGTAGCTGAGCCTGTAGCTTTAAATTCCCCGAATAATAATAATATAATACAGATCCAGCCTGTCCCATCTTGCTGTCCTCCCGTCAGCGACACCCTAAGCCGAGGTCCGTACCCCACAGGGGGTGCCCTTAGCGAGCGTTCGCTTAGTAATGTAAGTAGTTTTACGCCCCTGGCTGGAGGCTTTGAGTCCGCTTAAGGCAGCCACAGGATAGTCCGGTTAAGTAGTCACGACCTCTCAAGGTCAACTACGAGATGCAATACACAAAAAAAAAAAAATGGGTCAAATAAATTTATTTTCTTTCTTTCTTTTGTTTAAGTAACATGGCTAGGTCGCGATTAGGTTACATTAAAGGTGAATACTCCCGGTGAGGAAGCGTCTTTGAGAACGATGAATATGCATCGAAGTCTATAATTTTGCAGATTGATCGATAAAAGCGTTAGTTGATTTAACGAATTAAAAAGATTCGTCGATTTTTTTCATGTACACTGGTTTTTACGTGATTTTTGTTCCGATTTACGTGATTCTTTTGGTAGAAAAAGCTCGCGCGGTGCTCCCATATAAATTGTATTAAGCTTGAGATGTTTTTGAGTTAGCTTCAACAATACATACTTGATCCACTTGATGATGTTATAAGACTTACTGTCACCGTTGTTTACATAGCAAGTAGTGATGAACGAATTTTAATTTGTTTGTGTTTGCCCTGTATACTTAGTCTTTGTTAAAGTCTATCCACACATCAGACGCACGACAGCAGCTCACTGTAAATTTGTCAGGTTTGATAGTGGTAGCAAACCAACAGCAACCTTATTGTATCGAAATTAAAGATTACTTTTCTTGTGGCGACCGCCGCCGGGCCCGGCCAGTCTAGAAGCACATGAGCTGCGGTCTCGTCCCCCTCCGTGCAGGCCCTGCACAGCGGACTCTCTGTTACTCCTATGGCAAAGAGTTGTTTATTAAATGACCCGTGGTCAGTTAAAGCTGCCGTAACTGTACGCAGCTGTTGTTTAGCTAGTCGCAGAACCTGTTTCGTGAGGCGGCCATCAATTGCATGGATTGCTTTCCTAGCCTGCCTGTACTCACTTTGATCCACCCGTAGTTTGTGGTGTTGGTCACTGGTGTGTTTCCTTACCAGAGTGCGAAGAACCCGAAAGGAAGTGGCACGATGGGTTCAGGTCCCACTGGTGCCACGCTCGACCCCCTTCTGGCAAGCTCGGCTGCATCGTTACCATCGAACCTCTCTGTCCCAGTGGCGTTCCTTTCACTAAAGCCGAAAAGCCCGGTTTTCAATCTACCGGCAGCCTATTAAAAAAAAAACACTTCAAAACTTGTAAACAATTCAACTCAATTATGTTGCAATAATTGATGAGAATAATAACAATAGACACCGCGCGGCGCCAACTTGTCGGGAAGCCGCGGCGCAGGCGCCGTCGCGGCCGCCGGCCGCGCGCTCTCTTACGGTGCAAGGTTGCCAGGTTTACGTACTCAAAGAATAATATTTAATTTCCGCGCTTAGTTACGAACCGTTGCCAAATTTCTCTGAAGCCGCAGTTGCGAACCCGACAGGATGCGAGATCGCGTCAATGAACGAAAACGTCAAGTGCTCAGACATTGGTTTGCTATCTCGCTCGCACGAGCTAGATCAGATCTGGCTTTTCGGACCTTTCATGTTTTGCAAAGAAATTGTCAAAGTGGTTGATAACTCTAAGTATGTGCATATACTCGTAAAGCAAATTGTTCCGATGTGCGATGCCGGGCTTGCGACTTTTTATGAATGAAATGAATAACGAAGCGTGTGTGTGTAAATAGTAAAAGCATGTTTGCGTGCGCAAGAAGTTGCGCAGAGCGTGATTTTAAATTAGTTCAAATGTTTTGAGCGGTTACTGGCGCATTTTTTTGCCTTGTTATTAATTTTCATTTTCTGTGAAGTTTAAGTGCTGTGGTTAGATTGTGTTGTGATTACCTTTATTTTGAAGTGGTTCAAAAGTTTCTTATCATTCAAATCAATTCGGAAACGCATGCAATTGTTCCGTGTGAAGGATTAAAGTGTGCGCAATCGTTACTCGGAAAGGTTCATAATTTGAGTTTTAGACAAATATAATCTCGTTACTTCACCGAAACCTACCCCTAATTGAGTATTTCTCAGAAATTTAAAACTCATAGTAGGCATTTTATTCGATCAGCGTACAAGACTCATTGGATTGTAGGCTGCTCTCATTTCAATAAGTTATTCTGTAGGTGTTGCATATTTTTTTCCAAAAAAAAAACCGCTTGGAATACAACAGGTTACGTTGATTTAAATTACTTCACGGTGACATTAAAAGACATCAGAATTCTCAAAAGCACTTGAATGCTGTTATTTCATTCTGTAGTTTTGGTAAAACACGAATTGAAACTTCTTTGTCTCGTCAGCTAAGTGACAAAATTTCTTTCTCAAGGACAAGAGCGGCTTTCCGTTTTATATTTTGTAAAGTCCGCATAATTTACTGTTTGAATCAAAGCAATTCAACGAATTGACAACAAACGGCTTTTATCAAAGCCACTGGAGCTATGTAATTGCTGCTAAGTGTCTATAAATCTATCTAGTAATACCATGCCTTCCGTGTGCTTTGATATTTGTCATCTGTGTGAGGTGAAGAAACGAAGAATGAAGAGTTATGGGTGTTCACATTGTTTCATAATTTGTTAGTTATTTTATTAATTGACAATATCTTAAATAATGTGTGTAGTTAGAAATCTATCAATTATTTGTTAAAACCAATTTAACGGTTAAAATAGGAACGTAGGTTGCAGTGACAAGAAAAGTATATTACAAGTAAAGAACAGTTGCTATGGATTTAAATAATTATGACAAAGTAAAGGTTTATAAAAAAAAAAAGAGGTATCATTAAACAGGTTTTATTCTACTCTTCTTAACAACCTCCTCTTTTTTGCAACCCTTATGCTATCAAACCCATCTGCATTGTGATTGATACAGTCCATGGTTTATTTAATGCTTTGGTCAGCAAATCTGTCAGCAAGTCTAATTGCAATATGCTTGGTTCTTCTGTGAAGCTCTGGGTTATGTGAGATCTTTATAGCTGCATCATTATCGACTTTCAACTTCGGTATTTCCTTCAAGCTAGATATTTCACTAAAGTGTCTTTTGATCCAGATAGTCTCTCGGGCCGCTTCACTTGCAGCAAACAATTCAACTGCGGTACTTGATATTGCTACACATGTGTGTCGTCGACTTGTCCAAGATATTGCTCCTCCAGAATATAAGCATAATATGCCTGATGTTGATCGTCCAGTAGTTCGGTGTCCACCATGATCAGAATCGCTGTAGCATTCCAGAATTCCAGTTTTGCAACTCTTCTTAAAAACTATTCGTTTTATCTAATCTATCTAAATCAGGTCTGGTTCCAACAGTCAGGTATGCAAGTGCACCCACAGCTTCTCTATACGGAAACGACGTAGGTTCTACCAACTCTTTAGGTTCTACCAACTCTTTATCCAGTTCTGGCAGTCCATCTTTTTGTATAGGAGTGGGGACGGGTTTGCAGTCACTCATACCAAAGCGGTCTAACACTTTCTGAGCATAGTGTTTCTGTGACACTCGTATATTTCCATTCTGCTCCTTTATTTCTAATCCAAGATCTAGAATCTTGCAGATTACGAGGATATCTGGTAAGTCGTATTTCTCTATCTTTATTAATTCACCTTTTAAATCTGTCCAAAGGGTTTTGATTTTGGAGACATGCGTCGTAATGTCATGTGACGGATCTTTACGATAGCCGAAAAACTCCATACAAAGAGCGAAACTTTTGTCTTCAGATGTGCCGTGGAATAAACGATGCAATTCATCCCAAACATCTTTAGACGAGCTAAATCGCATGATTTTTTAAAATGTTTCGTCTGACATATTCGCAGTAAGTAATAGTAATGCGGAACTATCTATTTGGTTGTATTTATCAAGAGTCGTTTGGAATTGAGAAATTTCATGGGGTTCGATGGTAATAGGTTTCACGGGTTTCAATAGTGTACCGGTAACCGCATCCAATCCACCGGGCATACCTTTAAGAAGTAGCGTAGCCTTAAATTTCCATGTACTCCAGTTTCTCGTGCCTTCCAGGTGGCCAGTATCAATTTTACAACTTGGAGATTGCATTTTGAATTTCATTGCCGGAATGCTTAGAAAAATAGGTAAGATACAGACTCCCACGCTCTGCTACCATGTTAAAACTAATTTAACAGTTGAAATAACGAACGTAGGTTGCAGTGACAAGAAAAGTATATTACAAGTAAAGAACAGTTGCTATGGATTTAAATATGACAAAAAAAGGTTTATAAAAAGAAGAGGTATTATTTTAACATTATTTGCTCGCTATCTAGTGGCCGGATTGAAATCTGCGACTGTTTGCGAGCGAGTGAACTGTTGTACTTACCAATAATGTTAATAGATGGCTCTTATGCCATGCATGTATTCCCATGTTAATAGCTAAAAGCAATTACTTACAATTGTGAAATACGAGTATTAGTAAGGACTGAAACGGCTCAGTCGCTAGGTACAGCTTTGCCAGGCGTAAGGCGATACGGCAGGTAGTTTTGTTTTCATTATTATTATGTCGGCTTGCCCTAAATTTGACCCCTAGGCACGGCACTGCTCTTTCCTTTGATTCATTGAATGGTTATGTTATTGAGGCTAACTACTTGCTTATGGCGCTGGTGACACTCGTATATTACTCGAATAGGATGCAAGATGTTACATTTAACCTGGCCTGCCTTACATACTTATCCTATTCTGTTTAAGGATACCTGTCTACTTTGTTGTTCCAGTGGCTAAACCGCGGCCGAGCAGGCCGACTTTGTCTACAAAAAGAACGAAAAGGACACCGAAGCGAAAAACTAGGACTCGAACTGTGGTCAAGGCTAGGTAAGGGTCCGCAAATCATACCCCTTAAAGCAAAACTGCTGTATTTCTTTTTCTCGAATAGGACTTGATTATCTATGGTATTTAACATTATCTATGATGGGGCTGGTCTATGGACAGGTCTCTTAAATATAACCAGTCATGTAACTCCTATTCTAATTCTAATAAAGCTATACTACCAATCAATCTATCTTTTATTAATCGCCATCAGATTCCCGGCCACCGTAGGCGTAGGCTTGCGGACGGCAAGCAATGGGTAGCTCGCCGTCCGGTAAGGACCAGCTGGGTAATTGCGTAAGACACTTACAGTAGTAATCGCTTTCATTTTGACAGTTCAACAAAAATTCATTGCGTTATTTACGTTATTTGAGCAGTTTTTTTTTCGAACATACGAAGTAATGGACTAGCAATTTCCTTCAAAATGATTCCGATTGTGATTAATTTTTTGTTACGCAATTAGGGTGCAAGCCCGGGTCGACGGCGCGTTATGTTCCACACGAGCCTCAAAGAGATGTCAGCACTAACTGACGGGGTTCGTAAGTGCCGATGCCTGCCAGGGTCGCGGGTTGTTCGAAAGAGATACTGTGACCCCTGGCACAGGCAACTGAAGGAACACGGGTAGGTTTTAGTCGGTTAAAGTCTGACACGCCCTCCCGCTACGCCCAGAGCTGGAGGAGTCATTTGATGATTTCCAACCAAAAAAGGGTATAAATCTGTTGAGGCCCCTCTTGTGTTGGGCTTCGTACGGTTTGTCCATTTAGCCAATGCCAGGTTTAGTTGATTTAGTTAGTAGGAAACAAAAGTATGGAATGGAAAATTTGATTATTATTAATTTAGGATAGGACGGACTTTAAATCCGGATGAGTATATTTATAATGGTGAAAATTGAGCAAATTACAATGACGAAAAATAACTTAATATTATTTAAGGGAATGAATGAGAATCGGAATACATTTTTAATGTACCGGAAACCTATTTGTACAAAGAAAATAAAGTACTAAGGTAGGAAAATGAGTATGGAGGTTACTAAGAAAGGAAGGACGGTCATATTATACGGGAAAGGAGAAAAACATGTGATTTAAGTCGAATACGTCTGTGCCACACAAGCAAAATATGTGATCGACAATAATCCATTTTTATTTATTGGAAAATCAACCAGCGTTCTTGAATTTTTAGCAACTTTTTGACATGGTATAAAATCTGTATGTGGAAGCCTGTGGATGTATGATTTAGAAATCACGAGCGAGTTGTCGCTGCCTGCTTCTAGTCGCTGCGTGTGTATCTAGGCGGTTTGATCTTTGGGGCCTAGCGTACAACGGTGTTTCAATAGAATATACTGGTTTCGTTACCCGTGATGTGCCTTCTGTACAAGTTTTCGAGAAATGCAATTTTAATGGTTTTGAATTTAAAGGTCAAATACATTTATAATGTAGTTAGGTACGTCTTTTTCCTGGTGTACCTACTCATTGCCGTGAAACCGAAACAGTAAATTCAAATACCGCGGCTGTTATCGTCAAAGGAAAGACCAACTAGTCGAATCTAAAAAGTTTATTTAGAATAATATGGTATAATAAAATCCTCGAACGCATGGTATTTGCTGAAGTATATGCTGCTATGAAATGTAACTTCGGTGATGAGTAACATGGTTTTCTCAAGAAGCGTTCCACTACATCTAACTTAATATTGTCCCATGAGTTTATATCCGAAGGTATGGAACAGCGTGCACAAGTTGACGTTATTTATACTGATTACAGTAAATGCTTTGATCGTATAGACCCTGGACTGCTCTTGGAGAAGCTATTTAGAGCTGGAATTATGGAGATTTGTATCGTTGGTTCTCCTCTTATATTGAGAACATGATGCAGGCTGTGGTGCTTCAGGGGAACACATCTGGATGGTATTCTATCCCCTCTGGAGTACCTCAGGGTTCGACTTTAGGGTCTTTATTGTTTACTCTTTTTATTGCTGACGTGAGGCATTGTTTTGAAACATCATATATTTTACTTTATGCTGACGATATGAAGGTTCATAACATTATCCGAGACATATCTGATACACAACTGTTACAAGCTGACCTGAATAGATTTGAAGAATACTGTAGACGTAACAGGCTTGAGTTGAATGTTTTCAAATGTTTTCACATGATTTTACACGCCAGAAGTCAATAATAGACTCCAAATATAAACTTTACAATAAAAGCATAGGCAAAGTCAATAGTATTAGGGATCTTGGTGTTATACAAGACAGCAAACTACTCTTCGATCAGCATATTGATAACATAGTAAATAAGGCGTCGAGAGCTCTTGGTTTCATAATGAGAACCTCAGCATGTTTCCGATCACTAAAACCAATCAAAGTCTTGTATTGTTCGTTCGTACGCAGCCACCTTGAGTATGCGTCACAAGTCTGGAACCCTCAATACGGGATCTACAAGTCTCGTATTGAGGGCATTCAGAGAAAATTTCTTAAGTACCTTGATTACAGGGCAAAACAAGTATCTGTTGACTACAGTCACCGATGCAGAAGGTACCATTTTCTACCACTCGACCGTAGACGTCATATTAATGATATATGCTACTTGTGTAATATCGCAAATGGTTCAATTGACTGTCCTGAACTTGTTTCAAGATTAAGGATGCGCACTAATCAGTTGGGGCTGCGACAGCGACCTCTTCTACATGTACCTTATGCAAACACAAATTATCGGCGTAATGCATATTTTCTGAGAGCTAGTCGTAGTTTTAATGAAATCTCTTGCGAGCACGGCATTGACCTTTTCTGCACCAATGCAAGCACAGTTAGGAATCTCTTAGCAGAGCCATTTTTTGTACAAGAAGCACCTGCCACCTAGCCGTTTATTGTCCAACTAAATTTCGTAGTCGATTGAACGAAATTAACCAATTGAAGAAATAACTTCATGGCGAGTGTGAGGGTATATTAATTTTGTATTTTTTTTTCTGTGGAGGCTTGTAATTAGCAATTTAGTTACATATTAGTGTTAATACAATGTTATTAGTCTGTAAGCCTTCCTAAAATAAAATAAATAAATATTAAGTACACTTCAAGATTTTTAACGATGCTTTTGAAGGGGCTTGAGCCCCTTAGCCTCCCCCCCCCCCTGGATCCGCCTGGCTGGAGCTTCTGTCCATCACTCATCTCGTGCACCAAAGTTTTATTGCCACTCATCTCGTGTAGCGCACCATATGTAAGAACGTGGTCTCACGGATAAATAAAGATGCTGTTGTATTGAATAGTTTTGCTACCACGCAACTAATGCTATATGAACGCTGAGTGAATGCCCGATAATAAATACAGCTGACTATGAACGCTGATTGTGTACGTTACGCTATAATTTGTGCAAGGCGACACAGAACTATACACAGTGCTTAGATAAATGATTGGTGCCGTAACTAGTCGAGCTCAGCGAGAGCTCGACTAAATATGGCACTCATATCAAACAATAGCTCCGTATTTTTTTTTTTTTTTTTTGTGTATGGCATCTCGTAGTTGACCTTGAGAGGTCGTGACTACTTAACCGGACTATCCTGTGGCTGCCTTAAGCGGACTCAAAGCCTCCAGCCAGGGGCGTAAAACTACTTACATTACTAAGCGAACGCTCGCTAAGGGCACCCCCTGTGGGGTACGGACCTCGGCTTAGGGCGTCGCTGACGGGAGGACAGCAAGATGGGACAGGCTGGATCTGGATTATATTATTATTATTCGGGGAATTTAAAGCTACAGGCTCAGCTACGGCGCAGGCTGGCACTTCGTCGAGCAAGGGTCGGGGGCGACAATTACGTCGGGATCTTCGCGAGGAACCTCGGCGGCGAGGTCGGAATGTCGGTCTGTGTATGTGCACTGTACTGGTGGCCCTACTGCTCTCCTGAATGAGAGTTATGTGGTCATCGGGATCGGTGAGGACATGCTTGGGACGGCGGACATGACTAATGGAGGAGGGAATATAGCTAGCGGCTTTCACAACCAGAGGGTTGCGGTGATTCGCGGCGGTCTCGAAGAAACGCTTTGAAATGCGTTTCATAAACTGACGGATAGTGGGAATCCTGAGGTCTACGTGGAGGATTTCGTTGCGAACGTACCAGGGGGAGCCTGTAATCCTACGGAGGAACTTGTTCTGGAGGGTCTGCATTCTATTGAAGCGAACGGGCTTGAGCTCCGTAAATGCCACATATCAGATATTAGTAGCAAGCTAGTAAATTCGGCAACTCATTGTTGTAGTGTGTGTAAGACATCACCACTTGACATTTGTAAGTTGACATTGACAACAATTACCGGTACTTATCGTTTTTTTTCTTGTTAAAAATGCCTTCCTGTGCAGTAGTGAAGTGGTGTTTAAATCGATCACATTTGCATAATAAGAATGTTGGAACTAGTTTTCACGTGTAAGTACATCGTTATTTATTATATTTCATAGTTAATAAATTATGACATGAAGTCTATGAGGATGATGTTATGCCAACCAAACAATTTACTGTTCTACCTTAAAATAATGAATTTTTTAAATATTTTTATTACAATAATTTTTATACACACCATTGTTTGTATGGAGACAAATATGGAGTTATTGTAGGTACTTAAAAGTTCCTATAATGACATGGAGACAACAGTAATCGTTGCTGTATTAAAAAAATGCTCTTTTATTTCACTTTATTTTCTTTTAGATTTCCACAACATCCAAAACGAAGAGAACTATGGACGAAAGGTGTTCGTTTGGAAAGACAAAAAAGTGAATGGACCCCCAGTAAAAAGACAAGGATATGCTCGGGTTATTTTAGAAATTACGATTTTTATCCCGTGCCGGCTGGCAACGTCGCATTTCTGGGTGTATTTTTCTGATTATTTTATTAAGATTTGATTCAGGTACCCACAATTTTTATTTCAGCTGAGCACTATTCTCTATAAAAGACCTTAGAGCAGCAGTTGCAAAACTATGCGTATAAAATAGTGCAGTTCATAAAACATCACATGTTTTATAAAAAAAATTTAACCTTTGCTATCACGATTAATTATTTGCGTTGCACTATATTACGTACATTCCGGCAACGGATTGTCATCACAGTGGCGTCGTGAAAATGTCTTTAGCGGCCTATCCATTAGTATTCTAAGGTAATTTAAACCCAAAATAACACTTGTTTAACGCACATGGAATCACTACAAAACTATGCATAAAAGTATTACAATACACTAATTATGAACTATTCTTAAATAAACACATTTGTTCTCTTCGCGAACAAAAAAATAAATACGCGAAATATTAAAGAAAGAAGAAGAAGAAAGAAAACACGTTTATTTGCGGTAAACTTGACGCAGTGATCGAACGCAAACACCAAAAAGAACAAATTGGAGAAAATATGCGTCACATCCATGCAAAATGGCCACAACGGCCTTTGTCACTTTGAGATTTTAAAACGACGTAACTTCAACAAAATATTGTCGGATACAATAACTAGGTTAGATAAATGAAATAGGATATCTAATATAAAGAAAAACAATTAATTCACATTGTAAAAATCTTAACCACGGGGAACTTGACTCTTGTATACGCGGCAACACTTAAATGGCGTTGAGGGTTCATGTTATTTTATATTGAAATTTCAAAATTATACTATACATGATGTTTTGTGATCCCAGTGTCCTTCTTAGTTCTTGTAGTATTATTGTTACACAGTTTCACTACGCAAACTGGCATTTTACTTGGCATTATGCCCTAAATTTAATAAAACATTCGGCACGTGCTCGTGACAGACAGCTTGCAGTGAGACTGGCTCGGGTACGCCGAATTCGGCGTGGTATTTTGTTGCCGCATTTAACAAGAACACCGGCGGTATCTAGTCAAGCGCAGCGAACCCATTAATTTATTGACACAGTGTTTCGTTTTAGAATATCCACAATCTATCGGTAAGCCTTATTTATTATTATTTACCGTGCTTTGTAATGCCCCTGAATAGTAAACTCAATTTATGGAAACTCGGACTCTACTATTCGCATGTAACAAAATAGGAATAATACGTGGCAGTATTGTGCCAGACAGTAGTTTTGCTACGTTCACGCGCCTAGGTGACAAATGTCCCCAAATTTACAATCATCTTAACCGCCACGGGGACTAGAGGCACCCGTGCAATTTTGCACACATTTCTAAAACTTTTAGAAATGTGTGCAAATAATAAATAATGAAACAGGAAGGAAAAAACAGCGTAATACTGAATTTAATTTAAAAACTGCACATGGCTCCATCAACTCAGATGTAGAAGTGGCTCGGGGATTTGATTTCAGTTAATGTTTCACTTAAAACTACTGAAGCTTTAAATTCCTCACCCGAGCTCTCTGCTGACTTACTTAAAAAGAATGTAAAGGCATGCCCTTTGGAGTTAAGGTTTCTGCATAGTAAAGTAGGTCCTTTGTTCAAATCTGGTGATAGTAAAGAACTCAACTACTATAGGCCTGTATCAATTTTACCAGTTCTCAGTATGGTGTTTGAAAAGTTGATGCTGAATCAAATGTCACTTTAATAAAAACTCCATCTTGCATGAACAACAGTATGGTTTTACCAAAAGGCGTTGTACCACTGACGCTGGTGTCACTCTAATAAAGAACATTTTTAACGCCTGGGACGAAGTTCAAGATGCCATTGGAATCTTTTGCGACCTCTCTAAGGCGTTTGATTGCGTTAACCATGAGACCCTTCTGCTGAAACTGGAGCAATATGGAGCATATGGTTAGGAATCTTTCAGGTATGATCTTAGTAAATCAAGAGCTGTCTTTTGATTTACTAAGATCATACCTGAAAGATGGAAAGGTTAAGGTTCAAGGAAACGGCATAAACTCATTAGGGTATGAAATGGCAATGGGCGTTCCTCAAGGTTCGATATTGGGTCCATTCCTCTTCTTAGTTTACATTAACGATTTACCCCAATTACTTAAGAATCAATCGAAGATGGTGTTATTTGCAGATGACACATCACTGATCTTTAAAATAGACCGACGGTCATAAAATCTGGACGACGTGAATAACTCGATTCTTCAAGTCCAAGATTGGTTTAAGGTAAATAATTTGGTACTAAATAAAATAAAATAAAACAAATGCCTTAGATTTAAATTACCTAATGTAGTTCAAATTACCTAGAAGTAGCGAATGTGACATAATATTGAATGGAGAAAAACTGGAATTTATTAATCAGACTGTTTTCCTAGGCATCACGCTGGAGAAATTACAATGGGGACCACATATAACATCTATTGCGGAGCGACTTAGCTCGGCCGCTTATGCTGTTAGAAAGATAAGACAGTTAACAGATATAGAAACCGCGCGTTTGGTCAATTTTAGCTACTTCCACAGCATTATGTCGTATGGCATTTTACTGTGGGGTCGGGCTGCTGACATTGAATCCATTTTTATTCTGCGAAAGAGAGCTGTCAGAGCCATGTACAATCTTCCTCGTGAATCTCTCAGGGAACTACTTAAAGGGATTAATATTATGACAGTACCTTGCCAATTCATTTATGAAAATATTTAAGGAAATAAATATGTAAGGAAAAATCTACATCTTTTTAATAAAATAAGTGATAGACGTAAATTAAATACTAGAAATAAATATAAAATAGATCAACCATTTTTCAGATAAGCTAAAGTACATACACCATTTAAAGTTAAATGTTATAACAAAATACCTTGTGATATATTGCAATTAAATGATAGAAAATTTAAAATTCATAAAAAGTACACTCTGTAAACAAGCTTATGCTTATTACAAATTGGAGGATTATATACGAGATAGGAATGCTTGGAAACATGATGGTCCAGCTCCAGACAATTCAGTCTGGACAAAATCATTCTGTTTGCTAATTTAATTGTATATTTTGTTGTTTTTACTCAACTAACACACTGACTTATTCCTTGTTAATATTTTAGGAAAAACATATACTTTTACTGTTTGTAAATATGTCACCATGTAACTATCACGTGATTAATTTACGTCTTTGCTTTATTCAAACTTTTTATTATAGAAATATAATTAATGTATAAAAATATTGTAAACCATTTTAAAAGAGTAACGGTGGAGTTTCTTGCCCCTTCTTCTTCATACGAAACTACCTTTTGGAAGGGGCGCCTAGAATCAATCCTATTTTTATGTAAAATTTGACGTTCAAAAGTGCCTTTTTATGTGCTTTGAAATAAATGCTTTGACTTTGACCGACGATACAGTTCTAAAAACTGCCGTTTAAAATCGTCTAACTTGTTTAGTATATGGAAGGCCGCACTCCGAGTTAGACCATAATCGCTGACAGCACTTACATCAATAATTTGTGTCCGTATGGACTGAGGAATGTCCTGCATGTCTCATATTTAAAAACGGGTTCTACCATTATTTAGTAGTATTTTATCCGATTTTGTAGGCCCGATCCCGGAATTTGTAGTAAACCCCTTTAAAAGTTACAGGACGTTTAAGGTGGCTCCTCAATTCAGACATCTGAACTGAGGAGCCACCTTAGAACTCGAAAACTAGCCGACCGATATTCTTGAAAATTTGGTAGGATTTAGTAGTATTTATGCTTAATCCGTAAAAAAAGAAAAGGGTTTTGTACGGTTGAATTTGAGATAGCTACAATGCTGTGATTTTTCATAAAATCCACAAATTTCACCTAGCTCTTTCTCGGAAAGTTATGAGTCGATTGAAACAATTTTTTAGTATCATTTAGTAGTAAATGTGTTCTAATTTGTACTATAAAAATAAAATGGTAAAGCTATATAATTTCGTTATACAATACATTTTATGTGGCTCCTCAGTCCTGACGGTCTTTGTAAATATACGTTCGTAGCCACTAAAGCAGTTGATAAAATTGGAAAATAAGAGCGTAGATATTTAGTAGAAATTTCTACTAAATATTGGTGTAATTCAACTTCCTGCACATTCAGTATTTTAAAAGATATGTATTTTAAAATTCCTGTAAAAAAATCTGAATAGGGTGACCATAGACCAATAACTCAAACTGCGATCATAAATATGTAGTTTTATTTCCTTTTAAATAATTCTAAAGGAACGAGTACCTACGTGTAACTTAATTGTGGTTTTAGATTATATTATGAGATATAATTATAATGTACAACAAATATTTATTTAACAAATTAAATGAGATTCAGTAACCAGTGATGATTTGAATTATACTTGTTATATGATTCTAAATTTATTATAGTTTTGTTGTTATTTTTCACAACATTATTGCTATATTAACTTAAAGAATGTTAAAGACAAACATAACTTTAGAAAAAAAAAACGGTTAGACATAAATGACAAAAACTATAAAAATGCTTAATTAAGGAGAATTTTCATAGAATAATAGAACAGTTATATTATGGATAGTCAGTTTTTTTGCTACGACGATTATGAATTAGAATTTTAATAATTAAGATATTTTCTTTTGTACAGATTAAGCATAAATACTACTAAATCCTACCAAATTTTCAAGAATATCGTCGGCTAGTTTTCGAGTTCTAAGGTGGCTCCTTAGTTCAGATGTCTGAATTGAGTAGCCACCTTAAACGTTCTGTAACTTTTAAAGGGGTTTACTACAAATTCCGGGATCGTGCCTACAAAATCGGATAAAGTACTACTAAATATTGGTAGAACCCGCTTTTATATATGAGACACGGCTCCTCAGTCCTATGGACACAATAATTTGCGTTCTGATTTAGTTATCACGACTATGACAGATGAGAGCTGTCAACAATTCGCTCACAGTGATATTGTTATGGGGCATGGTCAGCGTTATCGCAAGATGGCGCATGTCATGACGTCATCTATGACGATTCACGGGATATCGTTATCGCGCTCACGCTAACTCGGAACGGGTGTAAGCGCGCTCAAATCGATTACAGCTCAATTTGGAATGTGGCCGAAGTAATTAAACAGAGTTGTAATTATCTATCGAAATATGTTACGCTGGAAGCAAAATCAAACGAAATGTCACAGAAAAAAAAACAAAGTCTACTTCAATTAGTCGGAGCTTGGTACCTCATGCTTTTTTTTTTTGGGTATTAAATCATCAAATGACTTCACAGATACTATGACTTTTACAGACTAAAACCCACCCGAATTCCTTCAGTTGACTGTGCCAGGGCCACGGTTTCTCTTTCGAATTTCCCGCGACCCTAGGCGTCGGCCCTATCGGACCCCGTTATTTGGTGCTGACATCTCTTTGACGCTGCGCTGGTACCTCATCCTAATTTTGTAAATGTGAGTATTTTGATATTATTGTATATTTTAATACAAATAAACATCAAAATTGATCGCAAATAATAGTGCTTATAATATTTTGTTAAAGTTACGTCGTTTTAAATTCTCCTAGTTGCAATGTTTCGCGTTTTTTTTTTCGCGACGAGAACAAATGTATTAACGAGAACAAATAGTTCATAATTAGTGTATTGTAATACTTCTATGCGTAGTTTTGTAGAGATTCCATGTGTTTTAACCACGTGTTATTTTGTTTCAATTAATATATATTTTTATTTTAGGTTTAAATTACCTTATAATACTAATGATACACCGCAGTAATATGTTGGGGCTGGCCCGCACCTGGCGCACCAGGGATGCGCGTTTTTTTCGCATCGTAGCGTAGAAGTAATCAACACGAGCTTCAGCAAACATCCCTGATGGGCTACAGAAGCGGAACAGCCCCATCAACACCCGGAACGCATTATTGTAGTGAATGCGGAGAGCGCTGTACGATTTTTGAGTGTAATCTACGCACAGGCTGCACGTGCATAATGAGGTGCAATATGCATGAAACAAGGTTTTCTCCAGTTCCTTAGAACAACGTACACACCTGCGATTGATCATATTAGCTCTTACCTTGTGCCCTTCTTTCTCTTTCAATATCATCAGTCTTTGAGGTCAACGGTCCTAAGTATTTCACCTTATATACCCTTACCAGTGATATTCCGTTCAACTTGACCGGAGGTATAGTATCAGAACATCGATCGCGACCGACACCAAAGAACATGTGTTGAGAAGGGTTATACCTATATCTATATCGTTTAACCTCAACCATGTCTTATTAGATTAAGTAGTTGAAAATAAAGCTTTGAACTAAACACACGTCTTAATTACTCCAGTTTCTGTGCCAACCGAACGTGAACCATAACACGAAAAACATATGGTCCAAACGAACTGCAGGGCGAGCATGGCCTACTGTGACATGTCATGAGTCACGCTATTTATCACATTTTGGGCGATAAAAACGTTGTCTTAAATGCTAGCACGGTGGCGTGAGATAATTCTCTCGACATGTGACATAACTTCTTGACGTTTAATTGGGACTCTTAATGTCTTATTTGCTAATACGGGCGCAGCCATTTTGTCACGAAGGTCACACTTTGACAGATGGTTATGAAAAATTTATCACATTCGGTCAGAGGTGGTGATAAAAAATGTATATAAAAATATTTTCCTGCTAATTACTGCACCAAATGGCAGTAAATTATTATAATTATGTTCTTGCCAGAAGGCAAGAGGTCCAAATTAGGAAAATCTTCAGTTTTTATAATTGACCATCGTGGTTCTGGTTCTGTGAGGAGAATTATTACAAAATTAAATGTAAATTGACAAGACAACGGATACGTCAATAGCGTCGTATACAAGTACCGCAAAGATTTCTCGAAATGTATAAAGGGACGGTAAGGCACTTACTGCTTTTTTGCTTCCATTATTAATATTGCAAACGGCACTGAACTATCAAACAAGAACAACGGAACAACAAAGACGGTTAGAAAAATATTCTTTGGAAAGACGTGACGTGCGTGTGTCAAAAATGAATTAGATCCCAACCAAATTAAAAAGTTGTATAACTTTATGAACTGCACTCATACATACATATTATTTTGTTTGGTCGCATATTCAGATGGCCATAGGCATTTTAACTTTTTTAATTGATTGTGTCACATTATGAAGTCAGCAACAAGAAAGGCATGTCGCGCATCTTGATTATGTCACATAGTTGACCCGTGCTTGCATTTATGAGAAATTGTAAGACATGACATAATTTATCTCATCTTGTCACAAACATCTTGGGTACGCCCATGCTCGCCCCGCTGGATTCTTTAGGTCTTGTAAAAAAGTTTATAAAACTGTCCGGCCGATCGAATACAAAAGGCTCGCACATTCCTCAGCGATAAGAGTGAATAACAAGCCCATTAGTGAAGACTACTTAGATGACGAGTTATTACATCGTCATCGTAATCATTATCAGCATATTATGTTCCCACTACTGGGACACAGGCCTCCTCTCTGCGTTGGTAGATGTCACATGTCTTCGAAATTTTGGTTCTAAGACATTATTTTTCCTCTCGATGTTTTCCTTCACCGTTTTGAGAGCAGTGGTGATGAAATTATTTACTTTGTGTAAAAAGTTTCAAAGTAAGGCGCCTGTCTGGGTTCGAACCTACGACCAAGGGTTGAAAGAAAGAACGAAAGAAAGAAAAAACGTTTATTTAGCACAGACTAAAAGGCACACAAAGCAGGTAAAAAATATAAGAAAACAATTAAAAAAAAACATACAAATAATAATAAAAAAGTGTACAGCGCGAAGTATGAAACTTGCGGGTAGTGTGCCTCACGGCTGCGCCAAAAAGGCCCAATTCAGCAAAAAATGCCAGACAACTAGTGCCTGACGCTGGTTTTCAACTGGACCTGAATTGTGAGGTAACGGATGTAAATCAGTTTTATACTGCAAAGTGATGAATACATTTGTGAAAGTGAAATTGGAAGTAAATAAATAAATAAACAGTTTCATTAATTATTTATAAGGTGACAGGTAGGTAACCTACCCACATACCAATTTCTAATTTTTAATTTTCAATTTCTAATTACTAATTTCTAATTTCCCGGTGTATTTCTACAGTCTTATGCTTATCTATGGGAATGACAAATCACAAAACTGCACAGAGGGTCGCCCGCTGCTAGGACTTGGTGAAGGATGGGACAACTGGCGCCATCCTGACATCATACATTTCAGTTGCGTGCAAGTAGGCCAGACACATTGGGTACGTAAAACGTGGAATAGCAATGCATAAAATTGTAAATAAACGTTTATTTTAATGTGTTGTCTTATATTCTGCAGGTCTCACAACTGCGAATGGGAAGCAGCAATGCTGCGGATATCGCAACAACACCCTCCGGGCCGAGGATACACGGGACATGAGCCAGCGAGCTAAACGGAGCTTGAGCAAGATCAAGAGCGGTTCCCAGCAATTAAATTGTACAGTATAACAACAGCCATTTTTACATTTTCGTGCAACACTAACCGACAGAATTACTGACATAATTAAGTAGTTAAGTACATACATCATATAATTGAGACATTTAGTGTAATCATGTCCAACTTCCGTTGCGCTTCAATGAGGTACCGCCGTAAGCGTCGTCTAAAAGCGCCTATCGTCTTAATTATTCTAATCGGTGGTGGCAGGTTATTCCATACCTTGGAAGCCGCATAACGAAAGCTGCCTCTAAAAGCGGCTGTACCCTGAGACCGAGTCGAGAGCTGTTGCGAGCATTGCCTTCTCCCGCATTCCCGTCTACTCGTAACCCAACTAAGCTTGTTATATAGGTAGTCCGGTTTCTGATATTTAACCACGACGAACAGAAGGCAAGCCAAGTGCAGCTTGCGTCTGGACTTCATTTTAAGTGTAAAGTGCTTATTTAGAAAAGGTGTTACATGGCTTCTGCGAGGAATATTGTAACAAAACCGAGCGCAAGCGTTTTGTACCCTTTGGATGAGGCGGTCTGTACGCGCTAGTAGGCGTGGGCCGTCAACCGTGTCAGCATAGTTCAACCTGGACAAAACCAGTGTTTCCACCAACTGTTCCCGTAATTTTTCGGATAAATAAGGCCTCGCATTGTATAAAACTTTTAGGCGATAGAAACAGTTTCTAACCGATTCCGCTACGTGCTTCTCAAAACGAAGGTCTTTGTCCATAACAACACCTAGATTCCGCGCTTCATACACCCGCTCAATTTGTTCGCCCATTAGCTTCAAGTCAAAAGTCACAGGGAGTCGAGCCAACTGCTGTCTTGTGCCAATTACCATATATTTAGTTTTCGTTGGATTTAACGACAGGCAGTTCTCCTCTGACCAGGCTGCAATTCTTTGAAGATCATCATTAAGATCCTTAATGGCACTATCATACTCGTCTGGTCTAAAGGATATATAAAGTTGGACATCGTCGGCATATATGTGGTAGTTGCGTCTCTGAAGACATTTTATAATATCCGCACAGTACAGAATAAAGAGAATCGGGCCCAAAATAGAGCCTTGCGGAACTCCTGTTTCCACAGATATACGTGACGATCTAAGGGTAGTGCCGTCACCCAGACGTAAGTCAACAAGTTGCTCCCTGTTACTCAGATAACTACGGAACCATTGCGTAGCGCTGGGGTCGAAACCATAATAATTTAACTTCGACAGTAATAGCGGAATATTAATTGCATCAAATGCCCGAGAAAAATCGAGTAAAACCAGTAATGAGCACATTCCCTTATCTTGGGCCGACAATATATTATCAGTAACGTCGAGTAAAGCAGTAGATGTACTGCGCTGTTTCCTGAAACCAGATTGTAAATCAGGTAAAACGTTATTTTGTTCCAAGAAAAGCGTTAATTGGTGGCTAACGACTTTTTCTAAAACTTTGGATAAACATGGTAATATACTAATAGGGCGTAGGTCTTTTAAAGTGGATGGATTTGAATTTTTTGGCAAGGGCCTAACGGAGGCAATTTTCCATAGGTCGGGGAACGTAGATGTAACTATGGAGCGATTTATTATGTCCGTTACAACATTCAACGTGTATGGCAGAGTCATGTTAATCATATCCAGTGTAATGTTGTCGTAGCCTTCAGCGTTACTTTTAAGATTGGAGACGATACGAGAGATGTCGTTCTCTTCCACTGGAGTGATTTCAAAAATTTCTTTACCATGCCTATGATTTTCATAATAGTTTATAAGTGATATGCTTGCCGCGGGGTCACCGGGGACATTTAAAAAGTTGTTATTAATTAGGTCAGGATCTGTGAAGTGTGAAGGTAGGTCTTGTCTGGGCTTATAGGGCATTAATGTGTATTTCAGATTTTTCCATAACAATTTAGGGTTTTTTATTTTATTATTAATGTTGTGCTTAAAATACGCAACTCTTTCATTGTACAATGAACTAATCACTAAGTATTTTAGCTCTTTGTAATATATTTTCTTTGAATCGGCTTTCGTTTTCCTATAACTGTCAATTGCTTCGTCACGTAAACGCATCATAACCTTGATTGTATCTGTGATCCACGGATACGACTTTTCCTTTACAGTACACGTCTTGATCGGTGCGTGAATATCAAACAGGGAAATTATATATGTGTTAAACACGTGCACCATATCGTTTACGTTGTTAAGTGACGAAATTGTCCGAAGGTTTAAAAACGATAAGTCTAAATAAAAACTTTCCGCGCACACATTTTTAAGAAGTCGAAATTTTATCAAATATGGTTTGACCTTGTCACGTTTAATGTGAAATTCACCGACTACAATAGAATGGCCGTTTAATGAACCAAAAGGTTCTACTGTTGTATTTCTTGCTCTTAGGTCAGTACATAGGAGATCGATGAGAGTTTCACTGGATGCTGTATAGTGGGTAGGAGTTGTGACCAACTGTGACAGACTGAGGCAATTCAAAAACTCATTAATATTTTTAGTTTTTATTCCATCCGTGTCTAATAAATTTACATTGAAATCGCCAAGTAACATGTAGTGGTCACAATTACCCAGTGAACTAATGGAATCCGTTATGGAATCTAGGAAAAGGACTAGGTCATGCCATGGTGGTCTGTAGGCTGTACCTATAGCAATTTTTTACCGTTCAATGAGATCGTTAACCACATTTGTTCGACGGATTCGAACCTTGGATCAATCGCACCAGTCCATGTTCGCGCGCTCAAACCTCGCCGCAGATAAAAGCCAACGCCCCCCCACGACCCGAGCGCACACTCGCCGGCGAGGCGTTTGGCGCAGTCGGTAGTAGCGGTGGGTAATCTTTATTCCGGCAAGTGAATTGATTCACTTATTCCGACTCCGGGTCCGGTACCGGTTCACCTTATTTATTCCTTTGGCACCGTTTGGCACCGGCACTCACTCGCTCATTTTGGTTCCCCGGTTTCGCAGAACATTTTATTCATTTGGTTCACTGGATCATTTGGCACATTTTGAATTGAACAGTTGGTTAGTTAGAGCGATACGACGTGTTCCGAGTACTTCCGAGTGACTTGAGCGAGTGAACGAGAGTGAACAGTGAACGCGCGCTCCGGAATCATTTGGTACCGCGGTGCCGGTAAGGATTGTGAGGAATAAATAAGGTTTACGTATCCGCGTTCGGTACCGGCTCCTTTGGATCAGTACCTCCGGAGTTACCCACCGCTAGTCGGTAGCCCGGCACCACCGGAGCGCGCCCCTCCTCGCCCGGTCGCAACCAAGTCTCGTTAATGGCCATAACGTCAAAACAATGCCTGTCGAGCGCACCAATCAAGTTATCATGACCTGTACCCAATGAACCAGCATTAAGAAAACCAACTTTAAGAAATTTTTCTCCTTTAGTCATCATTGCAATAATAAAAAACGATTGCGTCATTTAAAAATATCAATATTATCAGTGCACGTTCCGTAGTTTCAATTCTAATTTCAAATAATATTATTATTCCAATTGTAAATATGTAAATATTGAAAATAATTAAATGTAAATATAAAAAAGGTTTTAAGCTGCGGTATGTAATTAATAGGTATGTAAAATCAAATTGTCGTTTTGTAATAAATAGGTGTAGATAAATATGTGTAGCGTTATAAAACTGGTTTACGTATAGTTGACAGAGAAACATGCTTAAAAAACCGAGAGTGAGGTGCGCCGCGAGACATACACCTAGCAATGTAAAAAATAATAGACAGTAGTAGCAACACAAACTTAACATTTTAGAAATGCTTACACGTACTACGAATAAACTTACTTTAAAAAACAGCGTGACAGTACAAGAAAGTATGAGTTTAATTATACACATAATTGGTTTAACAAAAAAAAAAAAAACGAAATGGTAATTTTTATGTGTGCTATTGCCACTGTTACCCAGCGCCGGTCCGAAGGTGCGCTGTAAGTCAGCCTCACAGCGGATGTGGCAAGTGGAGTCACCGGGTTTATTCCGGGCGAGAATACGGCCTCGTTTTGTCCATACAAATTGCCAACCGACGCGACTGCCGGCTTCCCGAGCACTCCGAAACAACTCTCTATTTACCTTCGTATGGCGCTCATTCCACTCCAGGTTCCACATTCACTCCAGGTCTGCAGTAGTCATGCCGCGTCGCACTTGTGCACCCTCCAGCAGCTCGTCACGCAGGTCGCGGCGTGCGAGGCGCACTACGAGGAAGCGGGGGTGGGTCTCCACCGGCGCCATCGCCTGCGTAGCGTTAATGCGCCTACCTACGACACGCTCGGCGTTTACAATGTCGCGCGCTTTGACTTTGACGCCAATCTTAGACGCAACTAACATCGCCATGTGGATTGGATTTTCACCATTGATCTCGGGTATGTTAGTGATCTGTATGTCATTTGCGAGTAGCTCCTGATCTCGGTCATTAATGTCGTTCCGCAGTTGTGATATCAAATCATTTACCTGTGACGATACTATGGGCTCAGTGTGTTTGTTTTCTAACACAGCAACTCTCTCCTCCAGATTACTCATCCTATCATTTGTAGCGTTAAGTGACGATCTTAGCTCGGAGAGATCATCACGGAACAGCTGGAATTCATTCCGCACCATCTTCAAAAATTCCTCCTTAAATATATTTAGCTCTGCCCTGAGGATGTCAAGGTTGAGCTCCCGTGTGATTTCAAGGGCTGTGCTGTTTATGGGGCTGGTGTCCATCAGGTTAACGAGGCTTTCCTCGTGTGCCGGTATTGGTGTACGGGTCCTTACCGGCGTTTCAGCCTGGTTGTCCCTCACCAGGTTCTTATTACACTCGGGACAGTGCCAGGGGGTCGTTAAAGGACCGGTATTCTGTATACCCACGCACCCTCGATGGTTCCAAGACCTACATTTAGTGCAATTAGCTGCTTCCGTCAACGACAAAAACTTGCCACAGGCACCGCACTTAGCCATGGTAACCTGCTGATGATGATTTTGTGCAATCGATCAAAACAAGTAGTACACCGATAAGGCAACAGATGGCGCTATTTCAGAAACACGTTTATGGCGGTTTTCACGGTGTTTATGGTACGGATAGACACCATCAGCCTTATTTATAAAAATCTCGCTAACCATTAGTTAGCCACTGCTTAGCTAACCAATTAGTTAGCTCTAAATCAATGCTTAACTTTTCTTTATTTATAAACGCTAGTTAGCGGGTGATTAGTAGAGAAACGGAATAGAGGTGAAATAATGTATTCAGCACAGATTATAAACAAAATAGTCGACTACAAAACAGTATTTCAAGAATAAAGTTGTCAAACCCACGATTTTTGTATCTGTCGTGACTAACAGACGTATGTCAAAAATTTCATCGGAAAATTTTAATTTGAATATAATTATTTATTACGTTATTTCATTGTATTTGACATGGTAGCATTGAAAATAATTAGCTCCAATAATTGGAGTAAACTGGAAAAGGTATTTATCCCTGAATTTATATACACTTACTAATGTAAACTGACCAAATGAATGTAAAACTGATGTAACATCAGTAGCCGATTATAGCTATATTTTTTTCATGTCCTAGCTTGAATATACTCTTTTGGAAATGTATGTAGGTACTTGTGTCTATTATATATTACTTCCTAATTCCTATCGCTGTTGCAACAGGGTTTCAGTGTCTTTTAATAACAATTATTATACTTGTTTACAGGTACAAGTTGGCTGCTGTTATGAGAGCCACTATTAGCACCTAGCACCAATACTATTCAACCGCAAAGACGGGGAGGGAGGAGACCATTAGGGCTGAGGGTACGTGGAATTGATGAGAAATGAGAGGGGCATGAGAAAAGAATGGCACAGTCCATGTCTTTGTAAGAAGAATATTGGAAATAAAAAATAGGGGATTTATAACAAAAATGTTACTTTATTAAATATCAAAATAAATAGTTTCTACAAAATGTCTCTTGTTATTTGTGTGCTACTTGGCTATTCTTATAGTTTCTAGCCTTAGAACTGGCGTCATAAGATTAAGGGCACATGGGATAACACATTGGATAATAACTATCTCCTATGAGCTTCCTTACAAACTCATACTCTTCAAACCTCATGAGTAGGTACATACTGAGCCTACTCCTGTTTGAGTTGTCCCTATAAATCCTTTCATCATGTATACTTCGAATGAAGGAAATGTAATGTAGATAATCATTCTCGTAACAGATTTTAACGAGCTTTGTAGGTCTTCCTCAAAAAATTGAATCGTTTTTAAACGCCAGCGGGAAGTAGTTGGTCTACTTCCCGCTGTCGTTTGCAAAGATTCAATTTTTTTCTGCGTCGTTCTGAAAGATCGTAAAAGATTGTCGAATTCCATATTTACTAAGGCACAGCTCGATAATAGGCACAAAATAACCTCGAGGCAAACAATAATCCCATTGAATCGATCAGCTGACACAAATAAAAACCGCCATATTGCCTCTTAGCATCCTCTTAACAAGCTACCGTTGGTGTTTAAATTTGACAGCTACTAATCAATTGGTTAGCGAACTCTTAGCGCTAAACAACGTTTATGAATAAGAATTTGGCTAAACATTTGCTTAGCAATTGATTAAAATTTAAGACACGTTTATGAATAAGACTGCATATGCTAAGCAATGTATCAGTATAACCGGGGCGCACACACCAAAGTTTGCTCACAGTTTGTTTCCCGTCTACGAATAAACACTGTTTATTTTGCTTCGAGTGTCAGGTACTTTAGTATTCTTGGGGATCGATAAAACGTTTTTAGATTTTATTATATTTAACACAGCACATAAACACTGACAAATGTTAATACTAGTAGGTAGCACTTAGAGGTGTATTTTTATAATAAACTTTTGCAGAACAAACTTGTGTTTTTATTTATTTCGCGAGAAGTACACAGAGACTTTATGTCTGATTGACATCCGTGACGTCATGCGTGGTTGCATATAAGTGTGTCTGTTTATCTCCAACCGTTGTGATTGTTGCTCTAGTTGTTTTGCGTTTTATCTTTAATCTTTGGGTTGCTCCCTCACTGACAAAACTTTCATGTGACCCTTGGTCAACTAGGCGCGCAATACTGTCGTTAGTCTATTGTCCTCTTACATACACTAGTGCTTTTAAAGGACTGCCAATATTCTTCTTATAACCATATTTTTCAAGCACTAATCTCATTTAAGAATGTTATACTAACAGGGGATTTAAATATAAATATTGCCTCCGAAACCTGCGATGCAGGGACCCTAGATTACCTTAATATCTGCTTATAGGTACCATGGTTTTCTTCCCGCTCACTCATTGCCTACTCATCAGAGCGGTTCCTGCCTCGATCATGTGATGATCAAAACCAGCCTATCCTATATAACGCTTGTTACTAACTCAACTATTACCGATCATCACGCTGTCCTACTAAACGTAAATTTTACGCTGCCTAAGCTAAATCGTCCTCAGACTATTAACAAACTAAACACGAAGAAACTGGAATGTGATTTATGCAACCTTGATTTCAGCCTAGTTTACAATACTGCTGACGCTAATTTGGCTTTATCGTACTTAATAAAACATGTCCAACAAGCAATTTTACGTAACTCGACAGTTTCTACAGTAAATAAGAAATTTTACAATATTAAACCATGGATTACTCTTACTGGACTAATTCGGTGTATAAGACACAGAGATGAACTTCATCAGAGAACTAAGAGATACCCTGATAGTCTAATAATAAAAACAGTATATAAAAGATACAGGAACTATTGCAACAGTCTCCTAAGGAATTAAAAAAATAATTACGATAAAAACGAATTAAATAAAGCAGGTAAAAACAGCAAGCAACTTTGGAAACATATTAAAAACGTCACCAATATGTCTAAACATCGTGAATCAAATTCGAGTTTACTGCTTACTAATCCTTCACCACTCTTATCAGCTAACAATGCTAATAACTTTTTGTAAATGTTGGGAAAACTCTTGCCGAACAGATTCCGAAATATTGCGACCTACCAGATTTTAAAAAATCATGCAAAAGCCGTATCACGAAATCTTTTGCTATGTTAGACATTGATGAAGATGAAGTAATCCGAATTATTTCTGGGCTAAAAGATGACTGTGCAGTTGGATGGGATAATATAAACAATAAGATCCTTAAAAACTTTAAGCAGATTTTGGTACCTCCCTTAACACATATATTTCGAATCTGTCTTTCCAAAGGAATTTTCCCTAGTTGTCTAAAAAAGGCAGTTGTAATCCCTATGTCTAAATCGGGAAATAAAGGCGTAGTTAATAATGGGGAAGGTCGGGCAAAACTAATTGTAGATGGCGTGACCATAGCTAGGTCCCTACGGCCTACAAAATTTTTGACATTTCGTTCATTCATTTCATTTTATGTTCATTCAATGAGTTTGATTTTATTTCACTATTTCGTTATTTTCGGTGATTTCCGTATTTTAAATCAAGTACTTGACATGGAAAGTGTCAGAATTTTAAACCTTGAATATTTCCTCGTAATCACTTTCTTCAAAATGTTCACGACATAAATTCGAACTCAAAAAAATCTGTACGAATAGCTTTAAAGCACAATCTTCTAATTTTAGGGGCTTAAGAGAAATTTGGACTCCAATTTCGGAGTATCTAGGAACACAACAACGAGTCAACTTTCGCTAAAATAAAATAAAACCACATCACGCCTTGAATTTTTAGCTTGTGTTGGGAACTAGCTACGACAGCGCCATTTTGACAGTTGCCTTCCCCATTATAGGCCAATATCCTTACTCCCCTCTATTTCAAAAATACTAGAGAAAATTATAAACAGTAGACTAGTTAATTACCTAGAAAAAAAAACATCTTATCCCCTGCGCAATTTGGTTTTAGAGCCAAACTATCGACAGCCGATGCGGTACATAGCCTGACTGATTATATTTCAGAAGAACTCGGCAAAGGAAACCAGACCCTGGGTGTCTTCCTCGATTTAGCCAAGGCCTTCGACACGGTGTCTGTTTCTATCCTTCTGAATAAATTAGAGACAATAGGAATAAGGGGAACGCCGCTGAAACTTTTTACTGATTATTTATACGACCGGTACCAATGTGTTAGAATAGATAATATTACGAGCGATGAGCAGAAAAATACTGGTTTTGGTTTTCCTAAGGGGAGTATTTTGGTCCCCACGCTATTCCTTATTTATATTAATGACCTGTGTAATCTGCATATTAAAGATGGCAAAATTATATCATATGCCGACGACACGGCGTTATTTTTTACCGCTAAAACCAGTAGCGAACTGTTCGAAATCGCTCAACTAGGTTTTAATACTGTGACTAATTGGCTCCAAAGCAATTTACTAACATTAAATGCCGACAAGACTAAATATATTCACTTCTCCATGCGCAAGCCTCAAGTCATTACCAACCCTCATTTATATGCCCATCAATGTGGAAACCGTGCAGTCAACATGTGTAAGTGTCCCTTTATCGTCAAAACGAGCAACATAAAATACCTGGGGGTAATAATGGACGATACACTCTTTTTTAAAATACATATTGAAAACCTAGCTAATAGAGTGCGCAAACTAATATATGTTTTTAAAAAATTGCGAACAATCTCAGATCCAAAATTATTAACACAAGTTTATTTGGCCCTATGTCATCATCATCATATGTCATGTCATCTATAATACAATACTATAGATGACATGACATATGATGTGTATCACTATCTAGTATCACTTCTTGGGGTGGCACACCAAAAACTAATTTGCTTCCTCTTGAAAGAGCTCAGAGAGCTATTTTAAAGGTGGCAAACTTCCATCCCTTTTTCTTTCCTACAGATCTGTTATATAAATCCTGCAAGGTACTAACGGTTCGCCAGCTTTTCATTATGCACTTAGTATTAAAACAGCACACTATGCTTACCTTCAATGCTACCAATACTAACAAGAGACGGAATGACATAGTATGCTTATCTAATGCAACCTGGAAACATGTCTTTGTAGAAAGATTTTTACATTCTTAGGCCCATTTCTGTACAATAAATTAAATAGAAAACTATCTATAAATAAGTATCTATAAATTAAATAATTATAGCTGTAAACAAATTATACATAAATATTTACTAACCATTGATTATGCACACACAGAAGATCTACTTGTTGTCTGCAAATAGATCCACCAACAAGCTATTATAGTGTTAACTACCTAAGTTTTAATTTAGTTTTTAGTTTGTACTCATTGTTAATTTATTATATTAAGTAATTTTGCACTTTCTAGCCTGAAACAAAGGTTCAACCTAGTTCAGGCATATTGGCAACTGTGTTCTTTTTAATTGTTATGGTATCGATTGTAAATGTGTCCCTTGTATATAAATAAACGATTTTATTATTATTATTATATTATTATTATTCTATACAAGATTGCAATCTTGTATTTAATAGATGTAACCCCTTCTTAATCGTGCCTTAGGACATTTCTTCAGATCCATTCAGTGCGGCCGACGCGCCTGCGCGTTTTTCTGACTTTTTCCAAGTGCTGGGGCGGCGCGTATGCGCGTCTATAGAATTTACTTTTTCCATGAGTGCGACGCGCCGCAACTGTGCGTTCATTGTACAACTCTATTGTTTAGAAAACATCGTAAAATAAGGGTCGGGAAGGGTGTCTACACACTAGCTATCAGTTTCGAATGTTACATAAAAAAAAAGGTAATGCTTGACCCTTGATGTTACAAAAACAACTGTCGTGTGAAACACGCTTTACTTGCAGCGTAATTGTTTTATGACTGTCATTAAACTCGAAAATTTTCAAACTCACATATGCGTGCCGCACTTGGACAAAGAAGTAAACGACGCACTAATGCGGCCTGTGCGGCACTGGGTAGACTTTCTTCAACCGCACATGCGCGTTCATAGCACCACACGAAATATTTTTTGAATGCGCATGAACGTTTGCCGCACAGGGTTAGTGAGCTATTTAATTACGAGTAGCATACGCAAAAAAGTCGCAAATAATTCAGCAGTCAATGCGTTAGCTTGGGCTTTCTGCATTTTAGCAGCTCTTTCTTCTAGAAAGTTGAGTATGACTGCTTGAAGTACTCATTTTCCTAAAAGAGCACTTTTGGTTTGTTGGTTGATTTAAAAACCAAATTCGCGTAGAGAATACTGGTTTTGACGATTTAATAACTCGTCATTTAGACCGCAGCGGTTCGTTTAGACCATATGTTCTTCGTGTTAAGGTTCACTTTCGGTTGGCACAGAAACTGAAGTAATTAAGACGTGTGTTTCGTTCAAAGCTTCATTTTCAACTACTTAATCTACTATGACATGTTGCGGTTTAACAATCCGCATAACTATAAATAAATGGTTTATTAATCAAGCAAGTTAACATTATAACAACTTGTGATTGGAGCCTCCTTTTAAGCAGACAAGCCTGTGTTAGGAGGCTCCGCACTTCCAGAGCTTAGAAAAAATTGTTCTACTTGTTTATATAAAAAAAATAACATGCAGCACGAACGCAGGCGTGCGAGTGGGAGTGAGAGTGTGTATGTGAGAAAAAATCAATTAGACTGGTACAGGCATTATGTGAAGGCTTATAATTTATTCCAGCAACGCCTAAGTGTCAAAGGTAAGTGGTGTTATCCAATTAGTTACATTTTGTTTAACTTCATTTTGTTTCATAATATATACTCGTACGTAAATCTCTTTGTTAAGTCTATTGTATAGCTAAGCTGAACGGTTTTTGTATTGTATACGGGCGAACTTGGTTTTAGTTTGAGGAACTTGAGCTATTATATCTTTTCTTTTTTTCAAGGTTATGCTGGGGTCAAAAGAAAGAGTTTTGTGCTTCATCAGAACAGTTTTAATTACGTATAGTATGCGCACAGAGAGTAAATCGCTACTTTGGTACAGACTGTGCGTGAGATATCTAAAAAAACTTACATTAGTTTTATTAGAGCCCTTTGTCCCCGCTCAAGGTCTAAGAACTTGTCTTAGCCCCCAAATGGAGATGCAGTACACTAAGACGAACTGTGCTAACGCTATGTATATTTCGTTAAGTAGGTTTCTGGGGGCACTTGTGCTGGTGGGTACTTTTTTCGGTACAATATACCTTAGCGTTCTGAATATCCGGCTCAATTTTCGGACTCTGTTGGTCACCTGTACAAGGTGGGGGTACCAAGATAATCTCTGACCAATGACACCAAGATATTTAGTTTGTGACACTTTGACTAGTATTGGACATTGACAGTTATTTGCATCATCGCACGTATGTACTCTTAAGTTAAAATCTGTATTTGGTTGTGTTCTGTGTGATATACTGAAACATATGTAATTAGGTTTAGCTGTGTATAAAATAACTTGCTCACACTTATGTGAGCAAGTTATTTTTGAGCCATCATCAGCTATTTGGGTCATACTTATAGCTATACAGTAACAGCACTTCTGGCAACATCGTGCCAAGAATTCCCAGAAAAGACTACAGCAGTTTCATCGACATAATAATACACTCTAGCGTTACTGATTTTTAGGTTGCAGAGGTCGTTAATGTAAAGCGCGAACAACGTAGGGCCCAGCGTACTTCCCTGAGGGACTCCAAATGTTACAATTGCATCAGAACTGACGTGTTCTCCCACATTAACCCTTTCCTTTGCTTCCTGTTTGAGGTAGTCCTTAAAAAAAAAAACGGAATTCCTCTGACAGCCGGCGCTTCTAATTTGCTTATGAGGATGGGAACAGAGACGGTGTCAAACGCCATTTAAAACTCCAAAAAAACGATCAGACATTTGCTTGCATTATCCAGATTATCAGCCACTAGCGAGCTGAGGGCAGTAACCGCATCCTCGGTTGATACTAAATTCATTAAATTTACGCTACCTCTCGTTAGGCAGGTGAAAACGAATGTGTTGATAAAGGGCGAAGAATTGAAACTTGAAGACAGCACAGTATTCTTGGGCTTAACTTTGGATGCTAAGCTTCAGTGGGGCCCACATATTGATAAATTGTCAAAAAAGCTAAGCTCCGCAGCATACGGTGCTAGAAAAATTCGTAGTTTAACTGATTTAGAGACAGCCCGTTTAGTATACTTTAGTTATTTTCATAGTGTGATGTCGTACGGTATTCTTTTGTGGGGAAATGCCGCCAAGATTCAGACTATATTTGTTTTGCAGAAAAGAGCTGTTAGATCAATTTATAAATTAAGTCCGAGGCACTCTCTCAGAGAGAAATTTAAGAAAATTAATGTAATGACTGTGCCTTCTCATTATATTTATGAAAATCTTTTATATGCCCACAAACACATAAAATTGTTTAAAAATACAGTGATATCCATAGTATAAATACTAGGAACAAACACAAATTTGTTGTACTTACAACAAGGCTCAAGAAAGTTAATAATTTATTGTTTGTGACGGAATTAGCAGTTTCTTTTTATTATTTTTATTAGGCTATTACAAGAGTTGCGATATTGGCGGTAGGTTGTTTTTAAGATGTCATTAAATGGATCATTACGGGTTTTTCTTTGGAGTTTATTGCGATTCTTAATGCATCGGCAGTAATCCACGGCTTAACGGTACGCTTGCTATTGGGAATTATTCTGACAACTATACTATACAACTATAATTTCCAGTTTTAGCTGATCTCGCACTGTATACTCATATACAGTGTATAGCGTTTGGACGAAAGGCGGCCATCTTGCCTCGAAACAATACGAGTACGACCGTATCAAAATTAATGGGGAGTAGCTAAGTTTTTCTTCAAGATGGTCTCGAATAAGTTGAGACATCTTGGTATTATCATACCAAGATGTCTTGTTTATTTAAACATTATTAGAATGAATGTAGAGTAACGGGTTTTTCAGCAAACAAACACTTAAAAAAAGAAACAGTTTTCATAACTGTTTTTCAAGCTAGCGCTAGGCCGTGAATCCCGTCGGGCCCCGGAGCCACGTTCTTGGCCCGGAGCCGCATCACGGCCGCCCCCATCTCTGCCCGTGTCACCTCTGGGACGCTGATGGCGTTCTCCTCTGTAGACCCTGCGGCTGTGGGCAAAGCCATCGGCGGCGGGGTATGCTCCGCTCTTGCCGGGAAGAGGGCTGGAACTACCTCCTCCAGCAGCTCGGGTTGGAGACTCTCCGTAATTGGAGGCGCCGCGGCTCGAAGTTTCCCTCGAACCGCTTTATACGGGCGCCCCCACGGATCCCCGTCTAGAGTCTCCAACATCTCCTCCCTGGCTCGCGTCCTCGCCTCGCCGATGGCCAGCCACAGAGTCTCCTTTGCCGCGCGGTACATCTCGTACAGCGCGGCTTCTTCGTCAGGGACCCGACGACGTCTCCTCCGGTAACGGGTGTACTGGCGTCTAACCGCCACGCACGCGACGCGTAACTGCGCGATCTCGGCGGACCACCAGTACACCTGGCGCCTTGCGGACCCTGTGTGGACCCGGGGCATGGACGCGTCGCAAATTTGCGTCATCGCCCCGCGGAACCACAGCGCCTCCTTTTCGACGTCGACGTCGACGGGTCCGCTAGTTGCCGACTCCCGGCTCCAGGCCTGGACAATAGCGGCCTCCTCGAGGAGCTCCCTGTCGATGAGCTTGCGCGCCCATCGCGGACCGTCCGTTCGCGGGACCGGTGAACTGCGGCCGCCAGTGGTCTGGGCGGAGACGTCGAAACGGATGTAACGATGATCCGACAACGTCTCCACCTCCACGTCGACACGCCAGTCGCGAACACGGCCTGCGACAGCAGGGCTAGCGAACGACACGTCCACTATTGACCCACCCCGCTGCCGCACGCACGTGTGAACCGATCCCCGGTTCAAGACGGCCAGGCCAGTCGTGACCAACCACTCCTCCAGTGCCTCACCCCTAGCATCGGTCGCCGGAGATCCTCACGCCGTAGACTTGGCGTTGAGATCCCCGAGCAACAGCACCGGGCGAGGATGAAGTCGGCCCACGACGGCACCCAACTCGACAAGGAAGCTCTCGAAGTCGGCGAGACTCTTGTTGGGCGAAAATACGCCCCAACGACGCCAACGCCATCTGCGAGGGCGGCAGCCGTGCCCCCGCGACGGGCTGACGAGAGCCCCGCCAATGATAGCCACCAAACCGTCCAGGTCTCCCACCCAGTTATCCCTGGGCGGGACCCAGTACGGCTCGGCGACCACGGCCACGTGAATCGACCACTCTGCCATGCTCTGGAGCAAGAGATCCTGAGCTCTGGCAGAGTGGTTGATGTTGCCCTGGAGGAAATGGTAGAGCGCCGTTATGCGCAATCCATTCCCTCGGCACCATTCTTAGGCCGGGAGTCGGCCGGAGGGGAACCAGGCTGAGGGGGGGGGTAAAGAGCCCCCGGCAGCCTTGGCAGACCCTCTCTTCTTCTTGTTGGCGGGCGCGCCACCAGGCCTTACCGCCCGCTCTGTGCCCAGCGGGTCTCCCTGCAGCTGTACAGAGGCTACAGTTTGGCGCCGCGGACCACTGGGCCGCCTTGTGGCCGGGCCGGCCGCAGCGATAGCACTGCTCGCTGCGGTCAATTGCGGTGGTGCACCGTGCCTTAACATGCCCCACGTCCAGGCATCGGTAGCTCCGCAAGGCCCTGGGCTGCAGCAGCTTCACCCTCGCCGCAACCCACCCCACCAACAGACGCCCACCGTCAGCGACCTTATTCGCCGCCGCCACCGGGCACCGCACCCAAATAGTACCGAGCCCGGAAGCGTCGGCGCGTATGTCGCCCGTCCGCACGTCGTCTTTTGCTGCGCCCGCTTTGCAGCACTCGCCTCCGCCCTGTTGGTTCCCAACAGGGCCGAGGGCTCGGGGTCCATCTCCTCGCTCTCAACGCGCTCACAAGGGACCGGTGTGTCGGGGCGCTTGAGAAAGCGACCCCGAGAGTCGCGCGACGCCGAAGCAGTTGACACGTTCTTGGCGCGACCTCGCCCTCTTGTGCCTGTTGGCCCCATGGGTGCCGACAGGTTCTCCTCACTAGAGGAGTGGTCCGCCTTCCAAAATTTTGGAGTATGGCCATCCACCTCTTTTTCATTCAAAGAGCGCTTTGAGCTTACGCTCGCCACGCTCACCACACTCATCCTCTCGGATGCAGTTTTTGTTCGTCCCCTGAGGGACAGGAGCCTCCTCGGCTCTTGTTGCCATTGGCAATCGGGAAACAGTTGATGGCCCCCCCCAGAATACGTGGGGCATGACGCTACCGAAGGTAGCGTGGCGGATTCTCCGGCTGCTGAGCAGCTGGTACCGCCCTGGGGTAAAATTTTATCACCTGTGTTGTCCATTTTAATTGTTTTGTCCGCTTTTTAAGGGTGCGGTCCCTGGAGCGCTAGCGACTGGTCCCCCACCAGCCACTCATCCTCTCGCCACGCTCAAAGCTTAGGATTAGGTGGTTTTTTATCTTAGAGGTGTCCTTCCTCTCCGACGGCGGCATTAGACATGCCTCCGTTCGCTGTCTGGCCAAACCGGCTCAGCGAACCCGCCGAGTGTTCTCTCGTCACGATTGCTCGTGAGAGAGAAGCGCCAGCCACGTTGGTACGCCTGCACCATTGTGGCAGGGTCGCGTCCAGTGTCAATCGACGGCCGTCGATCAATCAGGAGCGACCCATCTCCCTTGTTTTTCCACTGTGCCCTCTGCTAATCAGAGGGACACGTGGAAGAACATCATGGAGCCTACTGTTCCCCCTCCCGCAGAAATTCGCCACAGACAATACACTCTCCGAAAAGGACAATTTGTCCTAGGTAAACATATTCGTTTACGACTTACGAGTGTAGCGTCTCCGATCTTCATGAGAGTTGCGTTACATGGGCATTTGACATGACCTTTGCTTTGTTCATGTTAATTTTAAGACCCATTCTTTCGGAAGCTCTACTGAGGTCATCGAGCATTGCACTGAGCAGGATGCAGGAATGCATGGTCTCAGCCATGACTACTATGTCGTCAGAAAATCGAAGGTGAGTGATGTGCTCGCCATTGATGTTGATGCCAACCCCTTTCCAGTCTCGAACCTTGAATACATCCTCCAGTGGCAGCGGTGAACAGTTTCGGAGAGATAACGTCTCCCTGTCTCACACCTCGCTGCAGAAAAGGTTTCGAGGTCTGGTCCTGGAGTCGGATTGACATAGTGGCGTTTTCGTTCAGACACTTCAGCACCTCGATGTACCGATAATCAATCTGGCACCGTTGAAGAGACTGCAGTACATCCCATGTCTCGATCGAATCGAAGGCTTTCTCGTAGTCCACAAACGCTAAGTAGAGAGGCAGGTTATACTCTTCGGTCTTCTGTATAACCTGCCGCAGCGTATGTGTATGTCTACGGTGCTAAAGCCTTTACGGAATCCGGCTTGTTCGGGAGGCTGAGGAAGTCGTCAAACCATGGCTCAGCAGTGAGATGGGCCGATAATTCTTAAGAAGGGCAATGTCGCCTTTCTTAAAGAAAAGTATCACCACACCTCTGTTTCATGCCTGCGGCGTTTTGCCCTCGAGTATGACGGAATCAAACAGCTTCTGAAGGGAAAATCTAGCTCTTGGGTCGTTTACCAGATTCGTAACGGGGTTACTTGTTGACGTGTGTAACTGACCATAGAACCTCTCGATCTCTCGCCAGAGCAGTCGTTTATGCAATAGGCGTACATTTGTGATGCCTCATTGCAGAACAAATATAAAACAACACGCTCCATTTTATAGAATGTTTTCCAGCTACAACGGTATGAGGCAGCATTTTGATAATTTCTCTGGGACCTTATTCTCAGCCAAACGTGAGATTAAGATGTGCCTGTGCAACCATTCGACTGATGATAATTAGTGCTATGGAAACTTTTTATTTAAATAGAAACTAATTTATCTAGATCACATGTTGTGCATGCCAGCGTTCACTATTTTAGGGCATGTTGTTTGTGTTATTTTTATCTTTTGCTTGTATGTAAGTTTTATTGTATTGCCCGATTTGAAACAATAATAAAAAAAAAACAGCTCAGGTTTACCGGATATGGTCCTGCCATCATCGGTCTTCAGTTTCGCAAGCTGGCTCTGCCTAATAGACAGATCTCTAGCAAAGACCTTGGAGCCTTTGTTCCATTCTATCGCGTCCTTAATACGGTCTGTGGTAAAGCGGCGGAGGTCGCTTTTCAAGGACTTGAAGATCTGTCTATTGAGCTGCCGATACTTCAGTGCATCGTCTGAACACTGCAGGATCATCTCGCGCCTCTCCTCCATGAGCTGTAAAGTAGAAACAGAGAGCCTCTTGTTTCTATTTGTACGACGGGTCTTGAAGATCTTAGACCCTACCGTATGGACAGTTTCTACAAACCCATCGTTAAAATCGTCCACGGAACTCCCTTGGCACTCGAAACGATTTTGAAGTTCGAGTTGAAAGCTCTCGGGGTTTTGGAATTGGATCGGTGCTGGGCGGAGCGTGGACTTTATCAGTCGAGACCTTTCCAGCTTGATGTTTAAGTTCAATGTGCCTCTAACCATGTGGTGAACACTTCCAGTTTTCACCGCATTGATCACAGAGACATCATTGAACACTTGCTTCTTCATCGACATAATGAAGTCAAGCTCATTTTTTGTTGCACCATCAGGGCTCTGCCAGGACCACATTCTGTGCTCACGCTTTCTGTAGAAGGAGTTCATCATAAAAGGCCTTCCTTCTCCATAAAACGGGCCAGTTGGTGACCCCGTTGGTTCCGTCGCCCAACTCCAAATTGCCCCACACGCAGCTCACAATAGCCTCGTTTAACAGTTTCGCGTTGAAGTCCCCCATGACAACGGTGAAGTGAGTTTTAGAGCTATGCATGGCTCTGGAAATATCCTTATACATGGTCTCCACCTCATCGTCGGGGTGTGACGAAGTCGGGGCGTAAACCTGCACGACTTTCAGCGAATACCCTTCGGATAAACTGAGTACAAGGTACGCCACCCTGGTCACACACACTCTCGATCACAAGGGACATATGGACGATAAATCCTACACCACCTTGGGACTGCTGGTCGTCCTCCCGGAAATAGAGCAGGTTTCCGGATTTGTGGATTATCCAGTCCTCCCCCTCTCTTCGGACTTCAGACAACCCTACTATACCCCATCGTAACCTGCTCAATTCTTCCTCGAGTTCAGTGATCTTCTCGTCGGGCCGCAGTGTACGCGTGTTGTATGTTGCCGGGTTTAGTTTTCGGTGATTGTGGTAGCCGGATCTCTTCCAGGGAATTCTTCGCACCTTCATCATCTTCTAGCACGCATAGCATGACCTCCATAGAAACAAAAACATTTTAAAATTAACATGTAGCTAAAGTATTGTAGTATTGTTTGCAGCTAGTGTTTTATTCTCATTAATGTTTATTAAATGTGCATCATATCTGTACAGATTTTTTTATTTATCCTGTACAACTGAATGTTGGCTTAATCAGAGAGAATTTAATCATTTTCAGAATTTTCGCACCATGAAGGACGATTTCAGTACATTGACACATGTGTCGCCCGCGTTGACCAATAAAAAACTGAGCGAGGCACTCACACACTGGTTCAAAGAAGCGATCACGTTTTCACACTGGGAGGTAAGTCTTGTGCCTTAGGGCCTATGCTCACGGCGTCTTTTTTATCCGTCATAGAAAGAAGCGAGTTTACGCGTTCTAAACCACCGAGTAGCGCAGCTTTTGCGAACCTTTGACCTGCAGACGACGCTCGTTTCATGGGACGCGGAAATGAATAATGCCCAAAAATGTGTGGAAAGACTATGGGCCTATGTACGTACATAGGCCCTTAGTCTTTCCACACATTTTACGTAAAATACGCGACTGAAGATTGGCAGGCTTACGTTCGCAATACTGTTGATCGGGAGTTCGGCAACAACGCCTTGTTTGATTTTAATAGGAACTACGACGTGCGTTCAAACCCAGGCAAGCACTTTACTTTGTGGTAATAATTTCATCACCACTGCTCTCAAAACAGTGGTGAAGGAAAACATCGTAAGGAAACCGGCATGTCCTAAAACCAAAAATTCGAAGACATGTAACCAATCCGCACTAGGCCCGCGTGCTGGATTGTAGCCCGTTCCCTCTCACAGAGAGGAGGCCTGTGTCCCAGCAGTGGAAAGATTGTAAGCTGATCATGCTATGCTGGGTACCTACTGACTTCACCAGCAAGTCAGTAGGTACCCCAAATGCATCACGAAGTAAAATTGGTATATCTAATTCGTGGTCAGCACCTAGGTTGTGAAGGTCAGCACTGTTAGCGGTGCGGAATGACTCCAGTGAGCGTCATAACTGCGATCATCATCATCTTCGTGCCATATTACTTGGGGTCAGAGCAACACGTTTTCTACTTCCATTCTCTCCAGTCAACCGTCGAGCGAGGAAGTGAATGATCTTCCTTATCATTCATAATTCCTCACACAATCCATCATATTTTCTTTGGCTTTCCTCTTCCACCATCCATCGACATTTATATTCGCCACTCTTTTAGTAGTTTACTTCATCCATCACAGGCCCTTAGCAAGCCAAACGTTTTTCTTTCAACTTTTCTGTCATTGGCGTCTCTTTCAAGCTTCGCATATTCTTATTTCTTACTTAATCCATTTTAATCACTTTTCATATCCATCTTAGCATTCTCATCTCCGCTGCATGTAATCTTATTTTATTCGTCTTCTTCACTGCCCAGCACTTTGATTCATACAGTCAGGCCTTATCACGCCCTCGTAGATTTCTCCTTTAATTTGAGGACATGAATAGGATACCGCTACAATATTTTTCTTTGTTGATGATATTTTGTTTTCATGAAACGTAATCGTGAAAAACTACTGTTTATTCGCCGTGTGTAGGCACGGTCGTCAGTGTCAGTATGGATTACTATGGAAGCTTGTTGACGGACACTTTTTTTCTGCGGCGCGTTTGATACGCCGTAACGTAAAGAAACCGTGCCGTATACAAAGAGCTAAAGTCAAAGTCAAGCCTTATAGTATAGTAGCCGGCACGTAACTTGGCAAGGTTTTGGCGTAGTTAGAGTAAGTTCACGCATGTGCACTTGGTGCAACAATAGATTTTTTTCACTTGTAGTGCTTGTCATTATTTTTTGGTTCTTACCATTTTATTAAACATCTTTTTAGAAGAGAGTTAAAGAAAGAAAAATAACATCTAACGACTTTTGCCAAGTTACGTGCCGGCGACTATATTGTAGTTTGAATGATAAATAATTGTCAAACTATTGGTTTCAGTACGTAAGCGAAATAGGCAAAGGTGACTCCTACTTAAGCGAACTGATCCGCATCAGGATCCACGGCGTCAATAAAAACAATATCGCCAATCACATCCAAGTTATACTCAAGAATATTCCCAAAAGCGTTTCTCGAAGGCTGACGTTTAGAAGCCACGAGTTCTTCAAAAACGAAATCAATTTCTACGAGAAAGTTCTACCAGCTCTACTGGCATTCCAGTCTACAAAAGATGTGAAGGACCCTTTTGATAAGTATGCCAAGCTGTTTCTGTCGTACTCCGACGGGACCAACGATGTGCTATGCCTGGAGGATGCCAACGTAGACCAGTTCGGAAGTGCCGTGCGGCAGGAAGGCATCGACTTTGAACACTGCAAGCTGACTTTCAAAGTGCTGGCACAGTTCCACGCTCTGTCCTTCGCCATGAAAGATCAGAAACCCGAAGAGTTCAACAGCGTAAGGAACCAAGTCACAGAGCTGTGCTATCACGATGGGCTATGGACATGGTATTCAAGATTTTGGAAAAGGATCTCAGGAATAGCGATAGATGCGGTAGAAAAAGAGTATCCAGATTCTATATACGTTGAAAAGATTAAAAAGTTCGCCGTTCCCGAGATGTATCAAGACATGGTCTCCGCCGCTACTAAGACTAAGGATAGGGGCGTGATCTCACACGGAGACTCTTGGACGAATAATTTCCTCTACAAATACGTGGAAGGACGTCCAGTTGACGCGAAAATAATAGATTTCCAATTGTGTAGATGTGCCTCGCCCGTGCTTGACTTGTCGTTCGTGATATATGCGTGTACCTCTCAGGACTTGAGAGAGGAACATTATGACAAGTTGTTGAAGCACTACTATGAGGTGCTGTCCACTCAGATCAGTGCTCTGGGCACTGACCCTGACAAGGTGTACTCGTGGGAGGTGTTCATGAGTGAAATAAAGAAATACACCTACTTCGGTTTGGCGTCCAGTTTCGAATCGACGCCGTTCATCGTTCTGGCTCCGGAAGATGCTGTGAATATGGAAATGGAGGTAATCATTTGATTTCAAATTATTTTATCTGTTAATAACGAGGTATATTAAAGATTACCTGATCATCTGGTCCGATGACCGATGCTTCATTGCCTGGGTAGGCCTATGTCCAGCTGTGGACGTCATTCGGCTCAACATTCCAGCCATCGAATCTTTATAAAATTATTGCACGTTAATTAAGCCCCGTAGAAGAAATAGAACACAACATATTTGCACAACATAAGCTGCTTCTATATTTTGTTACAGGGCGACCAAAAGATGAACATTGATGACGTGTGGCAGGTGGGTCCTTTCCAAACTAAAGAAGGGAGACTAAGAGAAGCGAACAATGTGAAACATTGCGTCGACATGGGATACATATAAAATGTATTGTTTAAACTGCGGGGTAATTGCGTAACACACCTAAAATTACAATTGATCGCAGTTCCTTTCATTATGACAGTTGAGCATGTTCATTGCGTTGTTTACGTTGTTGAGCAGAAGAATTTTGAAACCCTTGAAGCAATAGGTTGGGAATTTCCTTCAAAACCGTCGGATTCTGATTGAATTAGTAGGACGCGTACTGTGATGAATGAATAGATGAAAGTGTGTCGAACATTTTTCTTAAGCTGGCATAGTCACCCATCGCCATTTTGATTTGTCTTCAAAGTGAAAAGGAAAGGCAAGGTGTAATTGGAATATCTGAATACCTCTAAAGGGGTTAAATTGTGTAAAAAGGTAGTCTTGCCGTGACTTTAATTGGCGCAATCTTGTCCAGATAGGTACAGTGTTTTACGTGCGTAGCGATATACAGGAACCAAATACATTCCGTGCAGAAGCGTGTATGTACCTAAGCGCGTAAAAAAAAAACTTATGATGTCATTATATCAATGACAGCTTTTCCTGTATACAACAAAAAAAAACTACTCTCTCTCTTATGAAATCATCAACTTTTGGGAACACAATAAATATGACAATGTTCAGTTTCTATTGCAACCAAATTTTGTTAGGATCTCTTTATTATAAACGCTAGAGTACATAGCTGATTAAGTGGCAATATGTACAGTAGCGCTCACAGGTCTAACTAAGTATTAAAATTATTTTATCAAAATGACAATATTGTATTAGAGAATATATTATTATCATTCTAGTGTTTTATTTTATACATATTTAAGTTTGACGTTATCAGTTACCTGTACAATTTATAATTTATAAAGAAATTGAAATAACGTATTCTTTCTATTCAAATCAGGACCCATTCCTTTAGTCCAAAGAAGTGAAACACGTCAGTCAGTCATTAAAAGCTCTCTATCCCGCCTCGTGGAAGGAGGGGCGCGTCATCATGCTGCCCAAGGTGGTAAAGAAGATCTTGGAGCCGGAGAGCTATCGGCCGATCACTCTGCCGCCGACAGTCTCCAAGGTGTTCTAAAGCACTCCTGCTGCGACATCTCCAGCCGCACATCGGGCAGCGACCGGAGCTATTTGGGTTCCGGGCGGAGCACAATACGAGGGTACTGCTCCACCTCGCAGCTGCTATAAACAAGAAGGAATGCTCGGTGGCAGTATTCCTCGACATGGAGAAGGCCTTAGACCGTAGACCGATGGTGTGGCACGAAGGCCTTATTTATTAGATGCCCACATCCGTCGCGCCCCGACATGTTATGAAGGTGGTCTCTACTTTTCTCTCCATCAGGACATTCAGGGTGGTGGTCGGCGGGGCGCTGACAGGCGCCCGACCGGTACTAGCGGGTGTGCCGCAAGGCAGCATGCGTGTCGCCGACGTGTTACTCGCCAGACGGTAACCGGAACGTTGTGGGCTCTGTACTGATTGAAAACTTTAATATCATCGAGTACGAAGACAATGCTTGTGCAGTCCTCAATTTTCCTTGACCTGAATGCAGATCTCGACAAACTTGACCGTCTTCTCAATAACTGCATTCGATTCGTTTTCAATCTGCGTAAATAAGACCATGTCTCTGCGCGTCGGTCGCTTCTAAAGTGGTTGCCCATAGTTGCGTCAGCACAGAGAGAAAAGGGCGCTGACCACCTTGTTTTCATTTCTTGATTCTATATTTTCCCCTGGATATTTAGCCCACCACTTTCAGCACATTTGCGCCAACCACAATAGAAATCTTCGTTCATCACACAATCGTCTTCTTCAATGCACCACTCACCGCACAGACATCATTCACTCTTCCTTCTTCGTTCAGTCTTATCTCTCTGTGAAATGCTCTCCCCCAAGAAATCAGGATGGCAACCAACCAATTATTCTTTAATAGTTAAAAGTTCGTGACCACATTCGCAAGAAGATGGCAGTATCATCATAACGGTAATGCTTTCTCATTGTTTGTCTTATTTGTTTTTAGTAATTTTAGTATTTAATTAAAAAGGTATTTATACGGTATGGGTACCACATCAATGCAATAAATTAAACCACAAGTACGTAATACTAGTCCATAGAAGAATAGCAAAACTAAATATTAAAATAAAAACCGTAAATTAAAAAAGTGAAATTTTCAAACAAAATAAATTCATTAAAAGTAAACCCTCTGTTGAGACAACGTACCTTGACCCCTTGGAAGAGCGGCAACATTCCTCGCGGGCGCGGGCGGTGCGCGTCGTGGCGGCTTTAGGTATTGTCGGCGCCGCCAGATTTGATCCGTTTGACAAAATACGATGAACTAAAAATTCACTAAGTTCATTTTACCGCCTCGTTTTTATTTTGCGATAAATAAACTGAACGTATTAAATTCAATATTGCACATTAGTTCCAAAATTAATGGAAACCTACATCAAAACCATGCCTGTATACTCTGAAGCCCTAGATAAATGATTGGTCTCGCTGCGGCGCCGCGAGACTGATCATTTATCTAAGTCTAAAGCACTTTAAAATGCTGTTGTATCGGCATTTTGTTCAAAAGAAGTGACAAAGAACTTTCATGCCATGGGTAAATAAAAGCGTGGTAGTAGTAGCAAGCGCTCCAAGCAAAACGTGCTCGCTCCACCCCTTCTTCAAGCTTCAGCGCAAGGACGCCATCGCCGCCGCCAAAGCGGAAGAATAAGGTATCTCATTCATGATCACACTGAAACTGTGAGTTAAACAAATTTTATTACTTTGAACAATTTTAATACCGGATTTTGATCCTTATTGGATCAAAATCCGGTATTAAAATTTGGAAGACGATATAGACTCCTGGCTTAGCATATTCGATCTTACGCAAATACTTTTTCATGGTCTGCAAAAATGATTCGCTATCAAGCTTTAAATAAGCTAAAAGGATCCGCTAAAGTATGGTATGATTCATTATTACGTACAGAAAAGCAGAGGTCTGCATGGAAATGGGACGACTGGAGGTTAAAATTGTCGGATAGTTTCTAAATACGTAGAAATATGTTCGCTCTTTTAAAAGAAACCAAAGATAACAAACCTATCGAAAATCAATCCCTGTATGAATTTAATTTTGAGCAAAAATGCAAGATAGATCGTTTATGTTTGAATTTTTCTGAACTGTAGTGCTATTCTGTAACCATCTTATCGTGAAAACGTAGGTGAAGTGAGTGTGGAGTGAGCTGTCAGTGCCACTGATGCTAAGGGATTGACCAAGACGGGATGACACTGACAGCTCACTCCACGCAAGTCTTCACGGTGAGATATTTACAGAATCGACGTGCAGGATATTATTTCAATTATAGTAGGAAACCTAAGTGATCACAATATCGGCGCGTATTAATTTTAAATCCAGTGATGATTTAGCTAGTTATTTACACAACCGTGTTTATAAGAAAAATGTAAGACAAGAAGGTAGTTCACGGGACATGCAGGTTAAACCAGCATCGCATAGCCAGTCAACATCCGTAAATCGAACTCCTGTATCCACAAACTCAGCCGTTGCAAGCCAACCGTCCTCCTCCAGTTTTGGCCAAGATTTTAGTCGAAAAATAATTAAATGTTATAATTGTGGGGGTAACCATAAAAGGAACCAATGCGATGCAAATAAATGTGAAGTGTGAGTGTTGTCCACAATATGGAAAAAGATGGCACGTAGAATCTAGTAACTACTAGATTCTAGGTGCCATCTTTTTCCATATTGTGGACAAGACCTTAAGAAAAATTCAACAAAATCTGTAGTGAAACCTGTGGTGCTATTCTGTAACCATCTCACCGTGAAAACTTAGGTGAAGTGAGCTGTCAGTGCCACTGATGCTAGGGATTGATCAAGACGTGATGACAATGACAGCTCACTCCACGCAAGTCTTCACGGTGAGATTTTTACAGAATCGACATGTTGAACAATATACTTTTATTTGTACAAATTCACGTAATATGTTTATTAAAAACGTTTACATAATTAATAATTGTTATGAAGCATTTATTGACACGGGTTGCTCGTTAATATCTGAATCTTTAGCGAATAATAGCTTTGTCATATATCGCACTAACGTCACCCGTCGTTTTACAAGGATTTTCTAAACAAACTTATAAAAACGTAACTAAAAAGGTTACGGCTAGTATTTTTTTAGATTCTCATCTTTTTGAGTGATATAGATATGTACGTATTGGATGATATGGTTGGGTGCGATATATTGATTGGAAGATATGTTACTGAGCGATCTGATTTAATGTACTCGCGGGTAGGCGACCAATTTAAATTCCAATGCGCGTGTAAGATAAAAATACTACACAGAGCTAAAAATGATAGACGTACATAGATAAAAAGAATTTATTTATAAAATTAGGATTTAAAATGGATTATAATATTAATTAATTTAATTATTTATATGTAAAGAAAATATACAATTTTTCGAAGGGAGCTTAGGCTAACAATTTATTTTATAGACATAAATAAATAAATATTTTATAGACATAAATAAATAAATATTTTATAGTTGCTTTATGTATAAAAATTGAAGTATTCACATACGTATAAATAATACATTATTCATCATCTAAAATATATTACGACATAAGAGAATATTTTACCAAAAATACAAAAGAGTTTACAAGAAGATAAGTTTACTTAACTAGGTCCGTTCGGTGTGACTGCTCCGGAGAGAATGGACCAAGTACTTTTTTTATTTTATGGAATGGCATCTCGCATGTCAACCTATGAGGTTGTCGTCTGCTTAAGAGGACTTGGTGGACCGAGTGCTTTTTTTAATTTTATGTATGGTATCTCGTAGTTGACCTTGAGAGGTCGGGACTACTTAACCGGACTTTCCTGTGGCTGCCTTAAGCGGACTCAAAGCCTCCAGCCAGGGGCCTAAAACTACTTACATTACTAAGCGAACGCTCGCTAAGGGCACCCCCTGTGGGGTACAGACCTCGGCTTAGGGCGTCGCTGCAGGGAGGACAGCAAGATGGGACAGGCTGGATCAGATTTTGTTGATTATTATTATCATGGGAATTTAAAGCTACAGGCTCAGCTACGGCGCGGGCTGGCACTACGTCGAGCAAGGGTCGGAGAGGTTAGTTACGTCGGAGTCTTCGCGAGGGACCTCGGCGGCGAGGTCAGAATGTCGGTCTGTGTTTGTGCACTGTACTGGTGGCCCTACTGTTCTCCTGGATGAGAGTTATGTGGTCATCGGGATCGAGGACCGAGTACGGCGGAGCAGCGGCTTTTAAAGCCGGTGGTAAACAAGTGACGTCACATCATTTCAGATTCGTTAATATTTGTATTTTATCATGAAACTATGATTAAATTATATTAAAATATACTGAATTAATTATTTGAATTACATACTTGGTCTTACAATGGCAAAAATTAGTAAAAAAGTCAAGTTATTTGTTTAAGTAACGGTTAGATGTGATATTATACAGAACAACAATGAAATAACAGTATTTCGTAATAGTACTGATAAGATTTTGATGAGAAACTGTTGAATGTTGTATAACACACTTAAACAAGGTTATAATTATTACGTACAGACGTGAATTATTGTAATAAATAAACTGGAATTATCCGCATTATCTATCACGCGAGTAAATTCACAGAACTTTGTAGTAATACAGCCGCTATAGATTTAGATACAAGTACACATCAAAATGAATTATTGGTTTTGTTCAATCGATACAGTGATTGTGTTGCTTCAAGTATAAAAGAACTTGGAAAAGTTAACAATTACGAAATGATTATTAAATTATCAAGTTCACAGCCAGTTCGACGCAGACCCTTTAGAACTTCGTATTCGGACAGGCAGACAATTAGGGAAATAGTAAAAGAATTAGTAGAAAATAAATTGTACGAGATAGTAATTCCCCCTATCCAGCCAGCCCAGCTCTTTATTTGATAAAAATGGCGAAAAAAGGCTCTGCGTTGACTACAGGATGTTAAATAAAATTTCAATCAAAAACAAATATGCCCCGAATTGAAGATTTGTTAGATAGGCTTCTAGAACTTTAGAGTTTTACAAGTTTAGACTTAAAAAGTGGGTATTATCAGATTTTACTACATAAAGATTCGATTAATAAAACAGCTTTCATAACGGAAGACTGACATTATGAGTTTTAATTGACTAAACTAATGGGTTGACACTAGATCTAAGAAAGTGCCATTTTTTTTAAAACGATATTAAATTTTTAGGTTAAAGAATTAAACCAGGGTTGGTACCATATGCCAAATGAGTCAAAATTGGAAGCGGTTAAGAATTTCCTAATACCCAAAACTGTTCATCAGCTTCGACAGTTTTTAGGCCTAATTGGTTATTTTCGTCATAAGTCATTGTGCAGTTTTATCAGCAAAATTAACGTCTGAAAGCATTTTAGTCATTTTTGATCCCAATAAAGACCAGCACCCTAATTGCGTAACACACTTTCGTAAACGATTACGACTAATCTGTTTGATTTTGACGGTTCAAGAACATTCATTGCGTTCTGTATATTGTTGAGCAGAATTTTTATCGAACTTAAGAAGCAATGGATTAGCAATCTGTTTCAAAACGATTCAGATTCCGATTGATTGTGTATTACGCAATTAGGGTGAAGGTTCTGTATACGGACGCAAGTAGGGACGGTATCGCCGGTATACTTACCCAGATCGATGATGAGGGCGAAAAGGTCGTACATTATTATAGGATGTAATCATGATGATTTGGGTAATTTTTCTGTAAATAAGTGTGTTGAGCGTATACGTTCACGGTATTGGTTTCGACGTCTGCGTTATATTGTAAAAAAAGTATATTAAAAGTTGGTTGAGCTGTATGTATTTTAAAAATAAGGGAGGTCCAAAAGAGGGACAGCTGTACCCTCTACCAAAATAAGAACAACCTTTCCACACCCTCCATCTTGACCATTTAAGACCGTTCGGAAACACTAGAAACAAAAACAAATATATAATGGTATTTGTAGATTTGTTCACAAAGTTCGTATTTATTGGTGCTGTACGTAAAACTAATGCGACTGGAGTGAGAACGTATATTTAAAATATTTGAAAATCCTAGAAGAATAATTAGTGACGCAGGTTCTTGTTTGACTTCAAGTCAATTTTCTCAGTACTGTGTAAATAGAAATATTAGGTTACATATCATAGCGCAGCACAGGAGTACCTCGTGCTAACGGACAGGCCGAACGGTTTAACAAAACCATTTTAGAAGCCTTAAAAACTATGGATGCAGATAGTAACGATGATAGGTGGGATGAGTGCATTAAGGCATTACAGCAGGGACTTAATAGTACGATACATAAAACTACTCAAGCCGTTCCTAGTGAGGTAATGTTCGGTTATAGGTTACGTATGGATAGTGTTAGTCTAGCCTCAGATCTTGATAGAGAAGCATTGGTAGACGTGTCAAAGTTGCGCGAAATAGGTGGACGAAAATGTCAAGGCCAGTGCAGGTGAGCAAAAGAAAAGATTCGACAAAACTCGAACCATAGCCACACGGTATAAAGAAGGGGACTTGGTATTGGTCAAAATACAAAGTCAAAGTAATGATGGTCAAAGTCGAAAACGGTTGCCTGCATTCAAAGGCTAGTTTCAAATAAAGAAAGTCCTAGAAAATTATAGATACGAGATATCAGATCTAAGAGGATCTAAAATGTATAGTGGAGTAGCCGTAGCGGAAAATATAAAACCATGGATTAATTAATATTGATGATTGGAGCATAGTTTTTTTTTTTTTTTACAACGTTGCCCCACACTAGGAATTACTCCTGTATCGTGGGTGCGTTCACAAACATGAAAACTCACATACACAAGACACCCAGACCCGGAACAACTATTTGTAGGTCATGCAAATATTTGTTCCGTGCGGGAATCGAACCCGCGACACGCAGCGCAGCAGCCGATCGCTCAACCACTGCGCCAACCGTACCGTAAAATAGAGCAAAGGAAAATAAATAATCAAAACCGTGTTGGCAAGGTATTTATTATTGTATTATTTAATTTCCACAAGTGTTGGCAGTGTATTTCTGATAGAACTGTTTTATTGTTATTTGCCACTAATGGTCGAAGAAAACCGTGTTTATTGATAATCTCTTTAATATTCATTGAATAGTATGTGTGGCGGCATCTACACCGCCACATGCGAACAAACGCATCAATCCTGCATCGCGCAAGCAGAGTTTACCGCGCAGATAGCATACATACAACTTCCCGATAACAATCATCGGGCAGTTGCCCACCAGATACGACATCCATCTGGTCGGAGGATCCTCCCTTTTCTGAGAGTGTGAGTGAACTTTACACCCTGTTCCTCATACCCCTAAAACTGGTGACCCCGACGTGATCCCGAGTATGAACATCATATCCCTTCACTGGTGACCCCGAGTATGAACGTCAGCGCAGCCTTCGTGCAACTACTTCAGCGTGACGTCATCATCATCACTCCCGCAAGTCACATAGCCAGCCAGCAACCACGGCTTGAACGGTTGTCCTGACCATCAGCATGCAGCGCAAGCGCATACCTGGTCATCACCTTCAGCCTCATCAGCAACCTTGGCACAGCACACTGCACATTCGGCCGGTCCACAAGCAGAGTGCTTAATCCCTCTCCTGGTCGACATCAGCAGTCAGCCACCCCGACTCACTGGGGCATCTTCGCAGACAGTTCCGACTCACCGCGAACTATGCGACACCCGGTTCCAACCCACTGGAACCCAACTGGCATTGGCAAGCATCGCAAGATACAAGACTTAGTCCACTATCGACCTCCGGTCTTCGGAGGGGAGTGATGTGGCGGCATCTACACCGCCACATGCGAACAAACGCATCAATCCTGCATCGCGCAAGCAGAGTTTACCGCGCAGATAGCATACATACAACTTCCCGATAACAATCATCGGGCAGTTGCCCACCAGATACGACATCCATCTGGTCGGAGGATCCTCCCTTTTCTGAGAGTGTGAGTGAACTTTACACCCTGTTCCTCATAACCCTAAATATGTTATATAGTACCAAAGTTATCGACATAGCTCAAAGAATTAGCAAGCTGAAGTGGCAGTGGGCCGGCCATATCTCGCGAAGAACCGACAACCGCTGGGGTAAACGAGTTCTTGAGTGGAGACCGCGACTCGGCAAACGTAGTGTAGCACGCCCTCCGGCCAGGTGGGATGACGAGCTGCGAAAGATTGCAGGCAGATGCTGGATGCGTCAAGCTGAAGACAGGGCGCTATGGCGCTCATTAGGGGAGGCCTATGTCCAGCAGTGGACTAAAATAGGCTGATGATGATGATGATGAATAGTATGTTAAATTAATTTCCCTTTGAGTTAGCAAGTCCTGCATAGAATACTGTACCTACCTATAATTAATGTGTACTGCATTAATTATTCGTTGTAATGCACACTAAGTTGAAAGGTAAATAAAGATAATGCTTTGCTTTGCTGTGTTGTCCAATATCAACTTGCTACGCTTGAGTGAGTGAAATACTCTACGAGTGCAAGTGATAAGTCAACTATAAACTGGTACCCTTATTGCGTAATATACATTCAGTCGGAATCTGAATCGTTTTGAAACAGATTGCTAATCCATTGCTTCATAAGTTCGATAAAAAATTCTGCTCAATAATGTAAATAACTCAATGAATGTTGTTGAACTGTCAAAATCAAACAGATTTGTCGTAATCATTTAAGTCAAAGTCAAAGTCAAAGCATTTATTTCAAATAGGCCCATAAAAAGGCACTTTTGAACGTCAACATTTACATTAAAAATAGAACTGATTCTAGGCGCCACTTCCAAAAAGTAGTTTCGTATGGAGAAGAAGTGGCAAGAAACTCCACCGTTACTCTTTTAAAATGTTTTACAATATGTTGTATACATTAATTATATTTCTATATGTGAAGACGATGCACCAAGAATAAAAATACTATACCACTATTGGTACAAAAAAATAAAAAATAAAGCAAAGGTATATAAATTAATCACGTGATAGGTACATTGTGCTCACATATTTACAAACAATTGTAAAAATGTATGATTTTCCTAAAATATTAACTTGGAATAATACAGTGTGTGAGTAAAGTAAAAATAACCAAATATACAATACAATAAGCAAATAGTATGATTTTGTCTAGCCTCTAGATTGTCCTATGGAGCAGGACCAGCATGTTTCCAAGCATTCTTATCAAGGATATAATCTTCTAATTTGTAATATGCTTGATTACAAAGTGTTTTTTTAACATGAGTTTTAAACTTTCTTTCATTTAATTGCAATATTTCACCAGGTATTTTGTTGTAACATTTAACACAGTACCCCATAAAAGATCTATGTACTTTAGATAGTCTGAAAAATGGTTGATCTATTTTATTTTTATTTCTAGTGTTAATATTATGTCTATCACTTATTTTATTAAATAGATGCAGATTTTTTCTAACATACATAATATTTTCATAAATGAACTGGCAAGGTACAGTCATTATATTAATCTTCCTAAATAGTTCCCTAAGAGATTCGCGGCGACGTAGATTGTAAATGGCTCTGACAGCTCTCTTTTGCAAAATAAAAATGGATTCAATGTCAGCAGCCCGACCCCACAGTAAAATGCCGTATGACATAATGCTGTGGAAGTAGCTGAAATAAACCAAACGCGCGGTTTCAAAGAAAATTTAAGAAAATGTGTTACGCAGTTAGGCTGCTGTAGTGCTATTCTGTAACCATCTCACCGTGAAAACTTAGTTGAAGTGAGCGTGGAGTGAGCGTGTGAGTGAGATTTTTACAGAATCGACATGTTGGTCTCCTAAGTGTGGCAAAGTCCTTTTAGGTGCAGGAAGTGGCATTGCAATGCATGAATTATATAAGTGTGCAATACTTATTCTATTAGTAGACCTCGACAATTGATAATATTATTCTTGCCTGAGCAATCGGCAGCAAGTTCGTCTAGCTCCCTTAGATGTCACTGCTTGCGGTAGCGTCGGGGGTCGAGGTCCTCCTTCCTTCAAATATGGCGAGGGGGGTAATGGCTGATCTTTGCGATATGCTCGTGAACGGGTGCTGCTTGTGGTGACTGGTCGTCTTGCTGTCTATGGTTTTATTATTGTTACAGTAATTGTTCTATTAATTTATTTTACTTTGATGGTCCTAGTTTATCATTTATTTATTTTATATTTTTGTATCATAATTCCAGTATTGCATATGTAAGCTGCCATGCGCTTTAGGCCTGGAGGCTTTTATTTATGTATTAAGTTTTATTGATTTTTTTTTCTTTTTTTAGAATTGGCATGTATGGCAATTTAATTTAATTTTATGTTTTGGTAATTACTTACAATTGTATAAAATCCAGTTCTTCTAACCGAACAGACAGCACAACAGCTGTGCTGCTGGGGAGATTGTTGCGCCACTTCTTCTTCCCAGCTAAAGCACTAGGAAGTGGTGAAGGGCGGGCGTTTTGGGAGCCTGTCTTATGTAATTTTGACGTTCGAAAAGTGCTGATTCTCAGCCTAATTTGAATAAATGAATTTTGATTTGATTTGATTTGAGTGTCCTTTCTTAAAAATGCTTTTATTTATGATTATTTTAACAGGGACATATTTTGATTGCAGTATCCTATCCAGACTGGTGAGGTGCCTGGGGCAAGCACCATGCAGCATGGCTGTGTTGGCAACATTGCATCTGGAGCACCATCTGAACGGCAGTGAAGAAACTGACATCAACGAATGCAGTTTCTGTCCTGGAGTGGGGGCACCAGAGTCTTTATAACGGCGAAGCACGAGCGGAGCGGCCTCTACAAGTCCGATTAAGCAGACGACAACCTCATAGGTTGACCACCGAGATGCCTTTCCCGAAAAAAAAAACGGAGCGGCCTCTTGGGCTTTCGGATTTTGGATAGTTTACTATCGTCATATTATCGATTGTTACTCTTGTCCCTATATTATAAAATAAATATTATACCAGTTCAATAAAGTTGTCTCGATTGTCTCATAAAAAAAAAGTTGTGGCACCGGGATTGCATTCCTTCCATTCCTACTATGACCACGGTAATTATTTCTTTTGCTGGTGGATCGAAAAGTATTGTGTTCGTTAAATGTTATTTGACTACGAAAAGAAATGTTATTCCGTACTTACTATGATTTAATATAAATTAAAACAATAGCTGCTTTGTCTGTCTAACCAAGTTATATTTTAAGTTAAAAATGTTCTAAAGTAAGTTAAGAATGTTCTAAAGTTAGTGAAATCTTTGTTATTTCTTATTGAGAAATAAATTTCTTTAACCATGTTTGGAGGTAATAGGACAGCGCGTTGAAATTATTCCATATAAACTTAGTTGTGCAACCCCCAACTACCCCCAAAGGGGGGCAGCCCTTTGGGGGTAGTTGAGAAAAACTGAAAATGACAAACTTTTTAATATAGGTACTTGGTTAAGTATACTCAAGGAATAAGGTTTCTCATACCAACAAAAATTTTCACCGATAAATTGCCGTGCCTACGGCCACATTATTATATTACAAACTTTTTGAGAACTTGGCAGTACTGTTTCTTGCTTGTCATGCTGCTGTCAACAGTCTAATGTCAACTCAACAACAAGTCGTCAAATTAGACACAATGTTTTGTTGTTTTATATTTTTAAATGAAAAAACAGTCGTTTTTCGCATTGCTGTTATCTTTATGCACCCGCACGACGAATCGTGCTTAGCTTATTACAAGTGCGTTTTATCTCATCTGTTCACATTATCAAATTATTAAGATTAATTTAACTCGTATGCGCGCTTTTGTTGAAACTTTGAACTTTAAAAAGGGTAGAAACTATAGAAAAACAGAATTAAACGCAGTGTTTCATTTTAGAATATCGACAATCTATAAGTAAGTCTTATTTACTATTATTTTACTTAGCTTTGTAATGCCCCTGAAGAACAAACTTAATTTATGGAAACTCGGACTCTACTATTCGCAATTCGCATGTAACAAAAATGGAAAAGTAATACGTGGCAGTATTATGTCTGCCAGTAGTTTTGCTACGTACCTGCCAGTAGTTTTGTACTTTTAGAATGTCTAGAGCGATTAGTGTTGTATTGCCTTGACTATAGAAAGATGTTTCATTGAACATTAAGTTCAAACTCAAAGCATTTATATCAAATAAACCAATTACAGGCACTTTTGAATTGTCAAGGTCGGTCGGTCAGAAAAATTAAGCTAGTTGCCCATATGTTGCTCCAAAGCGTAGTAGGTACCTATTGAGAAGAACGGGCAAGAAACTCCACGGACGCTCTTTTAAATCAAATTATGGTAGCAATATATTGGACACATCATTCATGTTCAAATAATGCATGTGAGAACGAAGCAAAACCATTCAACTCAACCATTTTGAAGGATGCTAAATGATTCAACATCAGCGAAGAGACCGTGAGAGTGCCACCATCAGCAAAACATTAGAGTGAGAATTACATACTCTCAGCCACCACATTCAAGCCAATGAAAGACGTACCCAGTAAATGTTAGCTTTATAGTATGTACATAGTACTCGCATTAGGCTTAAGCAATTATACAGTACTAAAAGATTGAGTTTATACAATGCAAAGATAGTTTTTTTAATCTTCAGCAGCTCCAGTAGTATTTTCAAATGCTAATCAATAAGTTGCTGCATCCTTGCGGAGCAGGACCAGCAATTAGCCAAGCATTTTTATCAGCGATGTAATCCCCCAACTTCATTTAGTTGATGTATGTGGGGAGGTATTTTATTGTAACATTTAAACAATATCCCACTTAACAGTATACTTTAGCCAGCCTGAAACCTGGTTGAACAAAATGGTCCCTATTTCTAGTGATATAATTGTGTTTCACCTCTTTTAAACAAATGTAGATTTTTCCTTATGTGCATGATGTTTTCATAGATATATTGACAAGGGACCGTCATGATGTTAATATCTTTGAACAGTTCCTTGGAGAGTCGTACCTGCGGAGGTAATTTATATGGCTCTAAATAAGAAGCCGTCACTTTTATTCAATGATGGACCTAATATTTACCAATTAGTAAATTATTTGAAACATGTTGACATCTTCATTACAAGTAATTGTTCCTTAAGTAGGTTTATAAACTATTAAAAGTCTAGTCAACCATGTCCCTTTTAGTTATATATTTAATTTCGTTAACTAATTGGCCTGCTCTTGCCCTCAAATAGTTTAAAAAAATGTTTATGTACCTACTTTATTGTGCATTGAGTAGTAACATGGGTTGCATACAACATTATTGATCATATTTTAGGTAATAATGCTGTAAATGATGATCTATTTCATCACTTACAACAGCCATAAGTAATTGAATAGTGTCTATCTACACGGCCAAATTAAATAGGCTAGCAAAATTTCACAGACATGAATGGCATTGACATCAAATGAAGATAAAAATACAAGTTTTTGTAAACTTATAATTCAAGTATTCATTAAATCACATCACGTCTGTGAAGTTTCACCAGCTAATTGAATTATATATGTTTAGACATTATTCAAATAATTATAGAGTTAGTCCGAGGTATAGTGCTGTATATAATTGCTAGATATATATAATACATAGATCATATGGTTTTTCACATTGTCAAATAGTTTGTACTTAATAATACAATTTAACATAATATATTTTCTCTATAATAATGAAATATTAAACTGTGATCCATTCAGATAATATAAATATCCCATGTATGAACATCATGTAAAGATATATTTTGTTTATGGCAAACTAACTAATAAACCAAGCCAGACCCTTTATTATTTTAGCTTACCAAGTCTTTCTCGGTCTTTTTCGTTATTCTTATTCGGCGTGTAGCTACCGACTATTTACGTTCTGCGTTCGTAAATATAAATAGGTACGCTTTGTTATTAGGTTTAAGCAGTAATCGAGTTATCTTATCTTTATCTATGCACGTGTTTCTGTGAAAAATAAATCAATTTTTCTTTCTTTCTTTTTCTTTTCTTTTTTTAAGAACCATGTAATGTATGAAAATAGGCTAGGCTTGTATATAGTACATGAACAAAGCTTTTATAGACTAAAGGTTCTATACAGGGTGAGGGACTTCAGTGTCACGGACCTCAGTGTCACGATGAAGAAGAGATTGGTGGATAGCCTAGTACTATCTAAACTGAATTACTGTGACGCATACGGGCCGTGTCTTCTTTCCCGCACAGAACGTCTAATACAGCGTGTACAAAATGCGTGTGCTCGGTATTGCTTTGGCATACCTCGGAGGCATCATATCACACCGTATTTAAATGAACACAATGTATTAAAAATGGCTGCACGACGGAAACTACATTTGGCCGTTTTAATGTTCGGTATCATAGAATCACACAAACCCGAATATTTGTTTAAAAAATCTGCTGGAGGCACGAGCTCTACAGCTACTCTGCTCGTTCGACGTCCAACCCGATCTCGATGCCTCGACATAGGACCACAGCCTTCAGAGGATGTTTCAAGTATGCTGCCTCTCGCTGCTGGAATGATTTACCACCTCCCATAAGATCCCTGAAAACCAAACAAAATTTTAAATTACATCTGAAAAAAAAACTACTGGAAAAACACTTGCATAAGGTTTATCATCTATGGGCAAGGTACATCAATAGCCAAGCGGTGCGAGGCAGCCGGCATCGGCATAGTGATTAGCGGTGCTCGATGGCGAATGGCTCGAAAAGGCCGTAATGGGCTATGTGTCGCCTCGGTTGCATCCCGTCGTCCTTCCTCGCGGCGATAGCGATGTATAGGCGCTTGTTTTTATACACTAAGCGCCTCACTTTTGATTAAGCGAAAGACACAATTAGGTTCACGCGCCTACTATACCACGAAACTAGCCACGCGCGACATGCGTGTAGTGCAGGCAGGGCGCCCGATGACGGGCAGTACGTCATCACGCTCATAGGCGCAGTAGGGAAATGCATCTAAATAGTTAGCAATGTGCGGGTGTTCGCGCGCGCAGGCGACGCTAAGGTGATAGTGGGTAGGAGCGAAACAAGACGCTTTAGTGTGCAACTGTGCAGGTTTTATGTATTTTGGGTGGGTACCCTGCATTTAATTATTTTAATGGTGTTGTTCTTCTGAGTGGAAGCCTTCTTGTCACAGTCACGGCGTGTAGCTGCCGAGTATTTATGTTCTGTCTTGTAATAATAAATCAGCTTTTGTTTTTTTTTTTTTTTTTGTATACGATTTATTTTGTATGCACGTGTTTCTGTGACAAATAAATCTATTTTTCTTTCTTTCTTTCTTTCAACTATGTAGAATTGTAGATGTACTATTAAGAATTCATTCATGACACTGTACTAGAATGAACTATTCTGTAAGCTTATTACCTAGTACTTCGGTCATTTAGTAGTGTTATGTGTTATATAACTTTAAATACAGTATTTCGTTTTGATCACGTTCCGTCCGATCGGTCGCTCGGACTTGGATCCACAGACTATGTATGTGCTTGTACTAAGATGCCGGTCACGCCGCACGCTTATTCTCGATTCTTGTATCGAGCGGGAATTATCAGCCAATTATCACCAGCACAGTCGCTAGGGAGCAAAGGAGCGGCGCGCCGGCGGCGGACGACGACGGACGGGTGGCCGCGAGTTCGCGCCATTGCGCTCCAAGCCCGCCATTGCGGCGACACATAACTGACGCAACCGAACTACGACGCAACGGAAGGCGTAGGAACCACAGAGTACTTTTGTAGGAACGAGCGAGACGTACTCTTTACTCTATTGCACTCGGTGCACTCTGAGTAGGTACGTTACTCAAACTTACAACTTAATAACTCTGATTTGCCAAGTTGTTTATATCATTATCATAATAACATTTTAAACTATTTTGCTTTATATCTTTTAAAACAATTATGCGAGCTTGCCGAGTTTTCAAATTAATTTCTATAATAAAATATTTTTTTGTAATACTTTCTAGTGAGTTTTCATTTTGAATTTAGTACATTGCTATTATTCTCTTCAAAATAGATATAGGTATATGTATGCTGCCATTTGCTTACTATAATATTAAAATGTTATAATTTATAATTATTAGCTTCTGCCAGCGAATTCGTAAAGTTGTAAAAATTTGCATTAAATAACATATCTGTGCGAGTGATACCATACAAGCACTCGTCAAACTCTTCATTCGACAGTGTACTAAATGTCCTAATAATAGTAATCAGTGTGACCAGATTAAATTTTAGAAAAATACCGAAGCACCTCAAAACAATACTGAAATATACCGATTTACAAAGGGCAAATATACCAATAAAAATACCGATTTTCTTAACCCGTTTTATCCAATCATCATCATCACAATAAATGTTAGAATTTCTATACATATATATATAATACATCTTGCTTTGTTTTTAAAATTGCTGGCACATTTTTGTTTCCGAATCTGTTTCTTTGATCTGTTTTTATTAAATTTATCTGTGAAAATATGCACTCGCATGCAGCACTACATACTGGTAAACATAAAAGAAATTTACAAACACTAGATACAAAACCATTTCTTGACAATTCAAAAGTGCCTGTAAATGGTTTTATTGAAATAAATTATTTGAGTTGAGTTTCACTTCAACAAACCAACTGTATTAGACGAGTCGTTATTATACTATTTGTGATTCATACACAGACAAGGAAGTATTTTATGGAAGTATACCCTATTACTTAACTATCCCTTAAACTGAAAAAGTAGACTTATTTTTTCTAAAATAATATTTGTTTTATAATTACCGTTTTTTTTTTTTTAAACAACAATAGGAATAAAAAAGAAGTCCAACTTAACTTAAATCTTCGCATTTATTATATCAATGCGACGGCAGCCACTTGACATTTTCTATCTGTGACTTCCTCTTTGATCTTTGCTTATAAATAAAATGTACGCTAAACGGGGAAACTCCCTATCACAAACTAATAAGAGAAGAGATAGATCACTACGAAGTTATGGTAACACTACCATAACTTCTTATCCAAGTTATACCCAAAAAGACTGAAAAATACTGACTTCCCGCAATATACCCATAAAAATACTGACGTTCGGAAAAATCAGTAGAATATACTGAAAAAGTATTAAAATACTGAATCTGGTCACACTGATAGTAATGTAATATTCAAAGAGAATATAACCACTAGAGACCGTATAGATAGGCCGATTTCTTCTAAGCGCAGGACTCACTACTGCGGGCCGGGGGACGAGGAAGAACGCGCGGCTGCAATTGGTCAGTTCAAGGTCAAGTTGCGTAGGTATGCCATCGTTAGGGCTGCTCTACTTCATTAAGGGAAAATAGTCGATATCGATCAAACATACTCAATTAAAATCATAGAAATTATATTTAATCAATATCAATCACTTACAAAAAAAAACATGTATCCAATTATTATTGATTTTTAAAAAGAATTAATTTCGTACATGTTTTTCGAATGAAAGGTTTAGGGATTCCTGATTGTTCTTTGTAAAAAATGATAAACGAGAGTACCTACATATTTCTGAATTATGCATCTTGCTAATTCAATTAAATGATTTGTTGATTCTATCTCAAATTGATGAAAATTAATATCCGGGAATAAATTATACCCAATCAGAGATTTTAAATCCGATCTCCTCGAACGTCCTCCTTTTTTTTAAGTCGGTTAAAAGTAGATAAGTAGGTATTTTTTTTACAGTATGTGAATTGAATAAAAATTGTATTCGTTGAAATTTTATTATTTTCGATATCGCTTTTCAGCTATTCAAGGTAACTGCTCTAATTTTTATGATAAACATACAAAGGGAAAGAAAGGGATAGAAGCATTAAAATTGTCTAATACAAGAACGAGGCTTTTCTAAAAGACATCAACGCGCGACTCAATCGTGTGCTCGAACACCCATCCACCATTTTAAATAGACCCCTGCGGTGGCTCATTATTCTGATTAAAATCGAAAATAATTTCAGTAGTTTTATTACCGATGAAAAGTTATGCATCCTTTTTGTAACTACACTTGGGAGCAAATAAATCGAGCCACTTCCTTTTTCACGCATTATGGTTATTATTTTTGGTATTATGGAACGCATCGATTCGAAACATATATCGCCTAAAAGGGTATTTAATAACCTTTACAATGAGGGTAGTTAGTTGTCAAAATTTCATTTTAATTAAAGTTTAAAGGGTAGAATAAAATTATCGCATTTAATTTGCTTATGACATTTTTATTGTACTCTGTTAAGAAAAGATTAAATTTGAGGTTTTTGTTAATCATACCCATATTACTTGTTATTGTTGTCTTTATCTGTGTCTGTGTAATCAAAATAACCTGATAAAATGGATACTACACCGACGGAAGCTGCCCAAGTTGTAGCTTTACTTGAGGTTGGACACGGACAACGTGAAGTAGCACGCAGACTTCATTTGAGTCGTTCAAAGGTACAGCGGGTATACCGCAGGTATCTGGAGACTGGTGCTTTTGTTCGGCGACCTGGAACTGGCCGACCACGGGCAACAACAGAACGTGACGACCGCTTTATTGCAACCAATTCGTTGCGCGACCGTGGACTTAATGCTGTTCAGCTACAGCAAGCGTTACGTGACGTTCGAGGTGTCGCAATCAGTAGGTGGACAGTGAGACGAAGACTAAAGGAACGAAATTTAACATCACACAAACCAGCAACTGGCCCAAAATTGACTGTAGCTCATCGCCGATCTCGCTTGGAGTTTGCTCGAGAACACATTAATTGGACGTTAGAAGACTGGAGGTCAGTTTTGTTTTCTGACGAGTCAAGAATCTGTCTTTTTAGCAATGACGGGAGAAACCGAGTGTATAGACGTCCTGGTGAAAGATTTGCCCAATGTTGCATTCGAGAAACTGTGAGTTTTGGTGGTGGTTCTTGTATGGTGTGGGGAGGAATTTCTCTAGACGGAAAAACGGAATTCGTCTTCGTCGACCCCGCCAACGATGGCAGTGGTAGACGTGGATTAACAGCTGACCGATACATAACTGACATTCTTGAAGACCACGTAATGCCGTATGCTGGTTTTGTCGGAGAAAATTTCTTGTTTATGCATGACAATGCGAGACCTCATACCGCGCAGATCGTTACGGAATACTTGTCTGCGATCGGGATTCAACAAATGGTATGGCCAGCACGAAGTCCCGATTTGAACCCGATCGAACACCTATGGGACGAGCTAAAACGGAGAGTCCGAGCCAGGGTTCCCGCTGTTTCATCCATTCCCGAGCTTAAAGTCGCTGTGCTTGAAGAGTGGGAGAACATACCACAATATTTCATCGTAACTCTGATCAGATCGATGACTAATAGGCTACAAGAATGCATCAGGGCACGGGGGGGTAATACCAGTTATTAAGAATATTTTTTTGCAATAATTTTGTTTTTTATTGTTTTTATGGACTGTTTTAGCCCTACTAAATTTTCTATCAAAATTACCATTTTTCTTGCAGAGCCAATAATTTATCATTCAATAAGGTTATTATTCAACAATTTACCCTCATTGTTAAGGTTATTAACTTAACTTTTAGGCGATATATAGTTCGAATTGATACGTTCTATATTCCCAAAAATATTTACCATTTTACGTGAAAAAAGGTAGTGGCTCGATTTATTTGCTCCCAAGTGTAGATGTCTTGGAATGTTTCGTACACCACTTCACCGTGCATGAAGGCATTTTGATGCGTTATAATTGCATATTAAGCTACATAGTTTTTATTTAATTTTGCGTGCACACAGGTCTAACGCTTGGACACAACTAAAATGATTATAAGTATCGTAGCCTCTACATAGGCGACAAAATACTAATAGTTTGCGAGCGTCGGGGCACTGTATGCGCAGTCAAGTGGTTATATAGTCATTGGTAATATTAGACCGAACTAGTACGTTTCACAGATTGTACTAAATCGGAGTGGTCCGTCCATTAAACGAGCAAGAACAAGTCTACAAGAAAATGCTTGTGATGAGAGACGCTAAAAGTGTTTAAAATAAAAATACCATTTCATTATCATGGATTTCCGCAAAGTAATTCCTGATTCAAAACAATAATCGAAATGATAAAATTGTTGTAGGAGCCAATGGTTGTAGGCACCGTACACTATCACTTTCTTAATGTTGGTTTAGTTATGGAGTACACAGAAAGAACCACAAGTTGAGTTTAAAGTTATATTATAAATTAGAAGGCTAACAAGTTAAAGTGGTAGCGATTCTTTCTCTTGACAAGTGGTTAACTCCACAGTTAGTGTGTGACTCCATGTCCATTGCCGAAAACGTTATAATTATAGCAAAATATTCATGACGCACGACATCCAAGTAGGTTGCTGCGTTCGCAAAGTAAATGTGCGGTTGATGAGACCGTACATGTTGGCAACCCCACAAAGATGTAAGGACAATTAGTGAAAAGTAGTCAAGAGAAGGAACCCTATTACAAGGAAACAAGTTGAAAGCGATGTTGTCTGCATGACTTGGCCGTACCGCTTGCAGTTCTGCTTGGCTCGCCGTGTGAATGTTTTCTTGCTTTCTGTGTTGTATCGGTTGCAGTTCAATCTCTTCAAGCTGATTGTTCGTAGCTGAATGGCTCTTAGTTTGTTTGGAGCAACAAGATGGTCCGTATCTCTTTACCAACCACCCCACAGAGACAGTGATGATAACTCCCACAATGGTATACGAAACGACGTATTGGTGTATGTCATGAGTGGAAATGGTTGATGGGAGGTGGTTTTCTTGTGTTTTCATAATAGTTAATCGCTTGTCGATTTCCTCCAACTCTGCAGTTTCTGGCAACATCACGTGCGACAGATTATGTGTTATGTTCACAATATTATTTACCATTGAGTTGAGCAACGGTATGTTCATGGAAAGATTCATCTTCATGTTGCTATTGTATTGGTTATGCGAGTGAATTGTTAATTCCTTTGATTGCAACAGGCAACCCTGTGCCAGGGTTAGTATCCCGGAAGTCATGGAGTGCGTAGTGATATCATTTTCACACACATTCGCTGTGTGTAACGCGATCCACTCCTGCTTACATTGCACATTTTTTACGTCACAAGGTGAGGTCGTTCGATGACCCAGTATTTTTGCTTCACAGGGGGCATTGCTATTATGCAAGTTGAATATCGGCAGATTCTTGTTGCATATCAAATTGCCTGGTTGAATGTGACTACACCGCTTCATATCATCTTCAGTTAAAGAGACGTAAGTGCTCTTCCCGAAGTTTACTGCTATGTACTGCGAAGCTAGTTGGACGATGACTGTTCCTGTGCTTGTTTTCATGGGTAGCGGAGTAGCTCGGTATAGAGTGAAGTCTTCATCTGAGATCAATGGGATGTGTATCTCGAACAAGAAGTAGTCGGTGGTAATTCGTGCTCTCACGTATAGCAGTTTGTAGAGGTCTTTGATATCGTTTCTGATGTTTCGGACAGGCAAAGACGAGGTCCTCGGCAGTTTACCCGCGATTTCAGCTAGTTGCTCGATCAGGTTCACAGGTGTCAGTAGATGGATGTCTGTGTGCCCTTTGTAGACATCAGTTAGGCTTTCAAACAGCATCTCTTGAACCCTCTCTAAATTGGTAATCAGCAAATATGCTGTTAGTGAGGCTGAGTTGAAGTAGTTGGTAGCCATCACTACTTCCATTGCAGACTCCACTTTGGCTGAGTTGGTGTTAGTCTGCGCCATGAAGTCGTCTATTAAACTAAGCTGTCGCCTGATATTCTGTTCATTTTTCTTCAGCATATTGTTTTGAAGTTCGACTATTGAAGTTTGATTTTTTACCAATTCGAGTAAATAGTTTTCATTATTTTGGACAGCTTGTATGTCGTTGTGGTATTTATCTGCAAACCGTTGATCTAGAACACCGAAGAGGCTGTTAGCAACGTATCCCACTCCATCAATCAGTCCTCGTTTCTTACGATTACTCAAGTGCTTATGAGGAGCTAGGAGTATAGTGTTGTAGTAGCTCAGTATTTCCATTTCGTGGTTAAGCTGTTCTAGAGTTGTCTTGCAGTATCTTGGGTCAGTTTTTTGGCACAGTTCGTTCAATCCCTTGAGATAAGCTTCAATTCGACGTACTCCGTCCCAGTAAGTGGATAAGTTATAGTACATAAGTAGTGTCCATTCGTCATGAATCACTTGTACGTTTCCTATTGTGTCGTAATAAATCGGCCGCTCAAGTTCGAAGTTAGTAATTTGAACGCCAGACGTCACGATTTCGCCATATGACCCAGTTATTAACGTAAATACAATTAGTAACAATGTGAGTAGGGTGGAATAACCTTTATTTCCGCCCGTCTTTGGCATGTTTGGAGACTTCTTTTCTGAGTGCTCTTGGATGCTGTTCTCGATAGGAAGTGGTGACAGTTTCACGACTGGACGTTTGATAATACCAGATTGAGTTTTAACCGTGGTCACTCGAACATAGCCGTCGGAACCGGGATGCAGTTCAAGTACGCGTCCCATGGCCCACTTTCCTGGTGGCAAGTTGTTGTCCTTGATCAAGACCATATCGCCTTCCTGGATGTTCTAAGAAAGTGCCATTTCTTTAAAAACGATATTAAATTTTTAGGTTAAAGAATTAAACCAGGGTAGGTACCATATGCCAAATGAGTCAAAATTCGAAGCGGTTAAGAATTTCCTAATACCCAAAACTGTTCATCAGCTTCGACAGTTTTTAGGCCTAATTAGTTATTTTCGTAAGTTCATACGTCATTGTGCAGTATATAGCACCACTTACAAAACTGATGAAGAAAGATGCCGACTGGGTATGGGATGATGTACAAAATCGGGCATTTCTTATTATAAGAGATAAATTAACGTCTGCAAGCATTTTAGCAATTTTTGATCCCAATAAAGACAAGGTTCTGTATACGGACGCAAGTAGGGACGGTATCGCCGGTATACTTACCCAGATCGATGATGAGGGCGAAAAGGTCGTACATTATTATAGTAGGCAATCTAAGGTAGATGAAAAGAAATATCATTCTGTTGAATTGGAATTGTTAGCAGTTGTATGTAGTTTTCAAAAAAAAAAACGATTGTACTTGTTAGGTAAACAATTCAGAATAATTACTGACTGTAGTGCGGTTAGGTACGCGTGCGTTAGGTTGGGTCCTATCGACTCAAGAGTTCTCGTTTGAAATAACTCATAGGGCCGCAATCCCGAGCCATCAGGAGAAAAATCGGGCTCTGAGATCATTATGTCGATTACAAAGGCAGATTGGTGGTTAACGGCTCAGGACTCGGAGATAGTAAGAATAAGGGAAATATTGGCATCAGGATAGGCCGGGACGTAGATGGGTCGTTCCAAAAAAGTGTATTTGGCAAATCATAAGATGTAATCATGATGATTTGGGTAATTTTTCTGTAAATAAGTGTGTTGAGCGTATACGTTCACGGTATTGGTTTCGACGTCTGCGTTATATTGTAAAAAAGTATATTAAAAGTTGCTTGAGCTGTATGTATTTTAAAAATAAGGGAGTTCCAAAAGAGGGACAGCTGTACCCTCTACCAAAATAAGAACAACCTTTCCACACCCTCCATCTTGACCATTTAAGACCGTTCGTAAACACTAGAAACAAAAACAAATATATAATGGTATTTGTAGATTTGTTCACAAAGTTCGTATTTATTGGTGCTGTACGTAAAACTAATGCGACTGGAGTGATAAAAGAATTAGAAAGTATATTTCAAATATTTGGAAATCCTAGAAGAATAATTAGTGACGCAGGTTCTTGTTTGACTTCAAGTCAATTTTCTCAGTACTGTGTAAATAGAAATATTAGGTTACATATCATAGCGACAGGAGTACCTCGTGCTAACGGACAGGCGGAACGGTTTAACAAAACCATTTTAGAAGCCTTAAAAACTATGAATGCGGATAGTAACGATGATAGGTGGGATGAGTGCATTAAGGCATTACAGCAGGGACTTAATAGTACGATACATAAAACTACTCAAGCCGTTCCTAGTGAGGTAATGTTCGGTTATAGGTTACGTATGGATAGTGTTAGTCTAGCCCCAGATCTTGATAGAGAAGCATTGGTAGACGTGTCAAAGTTGCGCGAAATAAGTGGACGAAAATGTCAAGGCCAGTGCAGGTGATCAAAAGAAAAGATTCGACAAATCTCGAATCATAGCCACACGGTATAAAGAAGGGGACTTGGTATTGGTCAAAATACAAAGTCAAAGTAATGATGGTCACAGTTGAAAACGGTTGCCTGCATTCAAAGGCTAGTTTCAAATAAACAAAGTCCTAGAAAATTATAGATACGCGATATCAGATCTAAGAGGTAGTCAAAGAAGATACAAAATGCATAGTGGAGTAGCCGTAGCGGAAAATATAATACCATGGATTAATATTGATGATTGGAGCATAGAATTAAAATAGAGCAAAGGAAAATAAATATTCAAAACCGTGTTGGCAAGGTATTTATTATTGTATTATTTAATTTCCACAAGTGTTGGCAGTGTATTTCTGATAGAACTGTTTTATTGTTATTTGCCACTAATGGTCGCAGAAAACCGTGTTTATTGATAATCTCTTTAATATTCATTGAATAGTATGTTGAATTAATTTCCCTTTGAGTTAGCAAGTCTTTATAGAATACTGTACCTACCTATAATTAATGTGTACTGCATTAATTAATCGTTGTAATGCACACTAAGTTGAAAGGTAAATAAAGATAATGCTTTGCTTTGTTGTCCAATATCAACTTGCTACGTCAAGAGTGAAATACTCATACGAGTGCATACGAGTGCAAGTGATATGTCAACTATAAACCGGTACCCTTATTGCGTAATGTACATTCGGAATCTGAATCGTTTTGAAACAGATTGCTAATCCATTGCTTCATAAGTTCGATAAAAAATTCTGCTCAATAATGTAAATAACTCAATGAATGTTGTTGAACTGTCAAAATCAAACAGATTTGTCGTAATCATTTAAGAAAATGTGTTACGCAATTAGGCTGCTGTAGTGCTATTCTGTAACCATTTCACCGTGAAAACTTAGGTGAAGTGAGCGTGGAGTGAGCTGTCAGTGCCACTGATGCTAGGGAAGACTTCACGGTGAGATTTTTACAGAATCGACATGTTAGTCTCCTAAGTGTGGCAAAGTCCTTTTAGGTGCAGGAAGTGGCATTGCAATGCATGAATTATATTGTTTGTATCATAATTCCAGTATTGCATATGTAAGTTGCCATGCGCTTTAGGCCTGGAGGCTTTTATTTATGTATTAAGTTTTATTGACATTTTTTTTCTTTTTTTTTGGAATTGGCATGGCTAGCTGACGTATGGCAATTTAATTTAATTTAATGTTTTGGTAATTACTTACAATTGTATAAAATCCAGTTCTTCTAACCGAACAGACAGCTGTGCTGCTGGGGAGATTGTTGCGCCACTTCTTCTTCCCAGCTAAAGCACTAGGAAGTGGTGAAGGGCGGGCGTTTTGGGGGCCCGTCTTATGTAATTTTGACGTTCGAAAGTGCTGATTCTCAGCCTAATTTGAATAAATGAATTTTGATTTGATTTGATTTGAGTGTCCTTTCTTAAAAATGCTTTTATTTATTATTATTTTAACAGGGACATATTTTGATTGCAGTATCCTATCCAGACTCGTGAGGTGCCTGGGACAAGCACCATGCAGCATGGCTGTGTTGGCAACATTGCATCTGGAGCACCATCTGAACGGCAGTGAAGAAACTGACATCAACGAATGCAGTTTCTGTCCTGGAATGGGGGCACCAGAGTCTTTATAACGGCGAAGCACGAGCGGAGCGGCCGCAGCAAGTCCGTCTAAGCAGACGACAACCTCATGGGTTGACCTGCGAGATGCCATTCCCAAAAAAAAAACGGAGCGGCCGCTACAAGTCCAATTAAGCAGACGAAAACCTCATAGGGTGACCTACGAGATGCCATTCCCAAAAAAAAAAAAACGAAGCGGCCTCTTGGGATTTCGGATTTTGGATAGTTTATTATCGATTGTTACTCTTGTCCCTGTATTATAAAATAAATATTAAACCAGTTCAATAAAGTTGTCTCGATTTTTTTATATAAAAGTCGTTAACACTCTCCAGGGCAACTACGAGACGCCATACATAAAAAAAAAGTTGTGGCACCGGGATTGCATTCCTTCCATTCCTACTATGACCACGGTAATTATTTTTTTTGCTGGTGGATCGAAAAGTATTGTGTTCGATAAACGTTATTTGACTACGAAAAGAAATCTTATTCCGTACTTACTATGATTTAATATAAATAAAAACTGTCTTATTAAGTCTGTCTAACCAAGTTATAATTTAAGTTAAAAATGTTCTAAAGTAAGTTAAAAATGTTCTAAAGTTAGTGAAATCTTTGTTATTTCTTATTGAAAAATAAATTTCTTTAACCATGTTTGGAGTTAATAGGACAGCGCGTTGAAATTCTTCCATATAAACTTAGTTGTGCAACCCCCAGTGCCCCCCTTTGCGGGTAGTTGAGAAAAACTGAAAATGACAAACTTTTTAATATAGGTACTTGGTTAAGTATACTCAAGGAATAAGGTTTCTCATACCAACAAAAATTTTCACCGATAAATTGCCGTGTGTGATTTGTGCCTACGGCCACATTATTATATTACAAACTTTTTGAGAACTTGGCAGTACTGTTTCTTGCTTGTCATGCTGCTGTCAACAGTCTAATGTCAACTCAACAACAAGTCGTCAAATAAGACGCAATGTTTTGTTGTTTTTATATTTTTAAATGAAAAAACAGTCGTTTTTCGCATTGTTGTTATCTTTATGCACCCGCACGACGAATCGTGCTTAGCTTGTTACAAGTGCGTTTTATCTCATTTGTTGACATTATCAAATTATTAAGATTAATTTAACTCGTATGCGCGCTTTTGTTGAAACTTTGAACTTTAAAAAGGGTAGAAACTATAGAAAACCAGAATTAAACGCAGTGTTTCGTTTTAGAATATCGACAATCTATCAGTAAGTCTTATTTACTATTATTTTACTTAGCTTTGTAATGCCCCTGAAGAACAAACTTAATTTATGGAAACTCGGACTCTACTATTCGCAATTCGCATGTAACAAAAATGGAAAAGTAATACGTGGCAGTATTATGTCTGCCAGTAGTTTTGCTACGTACCTGCCAGTAGTTTTGTACTTTTAGAATGTCTAGAGCGATTAGTGTTGTATTGCCTTGACTATAGAAAGATGTTTCATTGAACATTAAGTTCAAACTCAAAGCATTTATATCAAATAAACCAATTACAGGCACTTTTGAATTGTCAAGGTCGGTCGGTCAGAAAAATTAAGCTAGTTGCCCATACGTTGCTCCAAAGCGTAGTAGGTACCTATGGAGAAGAACGGGCAAGAAACTCCACGGACACTCTTTTAAATCAAATTATGGTAGCAATATATTGGTCACATCATTCATGTTCAAATAATGCATGTGAGAACGAAGCAACACCATTCAACTCAACCATTTTGAAGGCAGCTCAATGATTCAACATCAGCGAAGAGACCGCGAGAGTGCCATCATCAGCAGAACATTAGAGTGAGAATTACCATACTCTCAGCCGCCACATTCAAGCCAATAAAAGACGTACCCAGTAGCTTTATAGTATGTACATAGTACTTGCATAAGGCTTAAGCAATTATACAGTACTAAAAGATTGAGTTTATACAATGCAAAGATAGTTTTTTTAATCTTCAGCAGCTCCAGTAGTATTTTCAAATGCTAATCAATAAGTTGCTGCATCCTTGCGGAGCAGGACCAGCGATTAGCCAAGCATTTTTATCAGCGATGTAATCCCCCAACTTCATTTAGTTGATGTATGTGGGGAGGTATTTTATTGTAACATTTAAACAATATCCCACTTAACAGTATACTTTAGCCAGCCTGAAACCTGGGTGAACAAAATGGTCCCTATTTCTAGTGATATAATTGTGTCTTTCACCTCTTTTAAACAAATGTAGATTTTTCCTTATGTGCAAGATGTTTTCATAGATATATTGACAAGGGACCGTCATGATGTTAATATATTTGAACAGTTCCTTAGAGAGTCGCGCCTGCGGAGGTCATTTATATGGCTCTAAATAAGAAGCCGTCACTTTTATTCAATGATGGACCTAATATTTACCAATTAGTAAATTATTTGAAACATGTTGACATCTTCATTACAAGTAATTGTTCCTTAAGTAGGTTTATAAACTATTAAAAGTCTAGTCAACCATTTCCCTTTTTGTTATATATTTAATTTCGTTAACTAATTGGCCTGCTCTTGCCCTCAAATAGTTTAAAAAAATGTTTATGTACCTACTTTATTGTGCATTGAGTAGTAACATGGTTTGCATACAACATTATTGATCATATTTTAGGTAATAATGCTGTAAATGATGATCTATTTCATCACTTACAACAGCCATAAGTAATTGAATAGTGTCTATCTACACGGCCAAATTAAATAGGCTAGCAAAATTTCACAGACATGAATTGACATCAAATGAAGATAAAAATACAAGTTTTTGTAAACTTATAATTCAAGTATTCATTAAATCACATCAAGTCTGTGAAGTTTCACCAGCTAATTTAATTATAAATGTTTAGACATTATTCAAATAATTATAGAGTTAGTCCGAGGTATAGTGCTGTATACAATTGCTAGATATATATAATACATAGATCATATGGTTTTTCACATTGTCAAATAGTTTGTACTTAATAATACAATTTAACATAATATATTTTCTCTATAATAATGAAATATTAAACTGTGATCCATTCAGATAATATAAATATCCCATGTATGAACATCATGTAAAGATATATTTTGTTTATGGCAAACTAACTAATAAACCAAGCCAGACCCTTTATTATTGTAGCTTACCAAGTCTTTCTCGGTCTTTTTCGTTATTCTTATTCGGCGTGCAGCTACCGACTATTTATGTTCTGCGTTCGTAAATATAAATAGGTACGCTTTGTTATTAGGTTTAAGCAGTAATCGAGTTATCTTATCTTTATGTATGCACGTGTTTCTGTGAAAAATAAATCAATTTTTCTTTCTTTCTTTTTCTTTTCTTTTTTTAAGAACCATGTAATGTATGAAAATAGGCTAGGCTTGTATATAGTACATGAACGAAGCTTTTATAGACTAAAGGTTCTATACAGGGTGAGGGACTTCCTCTCAGTGTCACGATGAAGAAGAGATTGGTGGATAGCCTAGTACTATCTAAACTGAATTACTGTGACGCATACGGGCCGTGTCTTCTTTCCCGCACAGAACGTCTAATACAGCGTGTACAAAATGCGTGTGCTCGGTATTGCTTTGGCATACCTCGGAGGCATCATATCACACCGTATTTAAATGAACACAATGTATTAAAAATGGCTGCACGACGGAAACTACATTTGGCCGTTTTAATGTTCGGTATCATAGAATCACACAAACCCGAATATTTGTTTAAAAAATCTGCTGGAGGCACGAGCACTACAGCTACTCTGCTCGTTCGACGTCCAACCCGATCTCGATGCCTCGACATAGGACCACAGCCTTCAGAGGATGTTTCAAGTATGCTGCCTCTCGCTGCTGGAATGATTTACCACCTCCCATAAGATCCCTGAAAACCAAACAAAATTTTAAATTACATCTGAAAAAAAAACTACTGGAAAAACACTTACATAAGGTTTATCATCTATGGGCAAGGTACATCAATAGCCAAGCGGTGCGAGGCAGCCGGCATCGGCATAGTGATTAGCGGTGCTCGATGGCGAATGGCTCGAAAAGGCCGTAATGGGCTATGTGTCGGCTCGGTTGCATCCCGTCGTCCTTCCTCGCGGCGATAGCGATGTATAGGCGCTTGTTTTTATACACTAAGCGCCTCACTTTTGATTAAGCGAAAGACACAATTAGGTTCACGCGCCTACTATACCACGAAACTAGCCACGCGCGACATGCGTGTAGTGCAGGCAGGGCGCCCGATGACGGGCAGTACGTCATCACGCTCATAGGCGCAGTAGGGAAATGCATCTAAATAGTTAGCAATGTGCGGGTGTTCGCGCGCGCGCAGGCGACGCTAAGGTGATAGTGGGTAGGAGCGAAACAAGACGCTTTAGTGTGCAACTGGGCAGGTTTTATGTATTTTGGGTGGGTACCCTGCATTTAATTATTTTAATGGTGTTGTTCTTCTGAGTGGAAGCCTTCTTGTCACAGTCACGGCGTGTAGCTGCCGAGTATTTATTTTCTGTCTTGTAATAATAAATCAGCTTTTGTTTTTTTTTTTTTTTAGTTTTGTATACGATTTATTTTGTATGCACGTGTTTCTGTGACAAATAAATCTATTTTTCTTTCTTTCTTTCTTTCAACTATGTAGAATTGTAGATGTACTATTAAGAATTCATTCATGACACTGTATTAGAATGAACTATTCTGTAAGCTTATTACCTAGTACTTCGGTCATTTAGTAGTGTTATGTGTTATATAACTTTAAATACAGTATTTCGTTTTGATCACGTTCCGTCCGATCGGTCGCTCGAACTTGGATCCACAGACTATGTATGTGCTTGTACTAAGATGCCGGTCACGCCGCACGCTTATTCTCGATTCTTGTATCGAGCGGGAATTATCAGCCAATTATCACCAGCACAGTCGCTAGGGAGCAAAGGAGCGGCGCGCCGGCGGCGGACGACGACGGACGGGTGGCCGCGAGTTCGCGCCATTGCGCTCCAAGCCCGCCATTGCGGCGACACATAACTGACGCAACCGAACTACGACGCAACGGAAGGCGTAGGAACCACAGAGTACTTTTGTAGGAACGAGCGAGACGGACTCTTTACTCTATTGCACTCGGTGCACTCTGAGTAGGTACGTTACTCAAACTTACAACTTAATAACTCTGATTTGCCAAGTTGTTTATATCATTATCATAATAACATTTTAAACTATTTTGCTTTATATCTTTTAAAACAATTATGCGAGCTTGCCGAGTTTTCAAATTAATTTCAAAACTCGGCAAGCTCGCATAATATTTAATTTAATTAAAATATTTTTTTGTAATACTTTCTAGTGAGTTTTCATTTTGAATTTAGTACCTACATTGCTATTATTCTCTTCAAAATAGATATAGGTATATGTATGCTGCCATTTGCTTACTATAATATTAAAATGTTATAATTTATAATTATTAGCTTCTGCCAGCGAATTCGTAAAGTTGTAAAAATTTGCATTAAATAACATATCTGTGCGAGTGATACCATACAAGCACTCGTCAAACTCTTCATTCGACAGTGTACTAAATGTCCTAATAATAGTAATGTAATATTCAAAGAGAATATAACCACTAGAGACCGTATAGGCCGATTTCTTCTAAGCGCAGGACTCACTACTGCGGGCCGGGGGACGAGGAAGAACGCGCGGCTGCAATTGGTCAGTTCAAGGTCAAGTTGCGTAGGTATGCCATCGTTAGGGCTGCTCTACTTCATTAAGGGAAAATAGTCGATATCGATCAAACATACTCAATTAAAATCATAGAAATTATATTTAATCAATATCAATCACTTACAAAAAAAAACATGTATCCAATTATTATTGATTTTTAAAAAGAATTAATTTCGTACATGTTTTTCGAATTAAAGTTTTAGGGATTCCTGATTGTTCTTTGTAAAAAATGATAAACGAGAGTACCTACATATTTCTGAATTATGCATCTTGCTAATTCAATTAAATGATTTGTTGATTCTATCTCAAATTGATGAAAATTAATATCCGGGAATAAATTATACTCAATCAGAGATTTTAAATCCGATCTCCTCGAACCTCCTCCTTTTTTTTAAGTCGGTTAAAAGTAGATAAGTAGGTATTTTTTTTACAGTATGTGAATTGAATAAAAATTGTATTCGTTGAAATTTTATTATTTTCGTTATCGCTTTTCAGCTATTCAAGGTAACTGCTCTAATTTTTATGATAAACATACAAAGGGAAAGAAAGGGATAGAAGCATTAAAATTGTCTAATACAAGAACGAGGCTTTTCTAAAAGACATCAACGCGCGACTCAATCGTGTGCTCGAACACCCATCCACCATTTTAAATAGACCCCTGCGGTGGCTCATTATTCTGATTAAAATCGAAAATAATTTCAGTAGTTTTATTACCGATGAAAAGTTATGCATCCTTTTTGTAACTACACTTGGGAGCAAATAAATCGAGCCACTTCCTTTTTCACGCATTATGGTTATTATTTTTGGTATTATGGAACGCATCGATTCGAAACATATATCGCCTAAAAGGGTATATAATAACCTTTACAATGAGGGTAGTTAGTTGTCAAAATTTCATTTTAATTAAAGTTTAAAGGGTAGAATAAAATTATCGCATTTAATTTGCTTATGACATTTTTATTGTACTCTGTTAAGAAAAGATTAAATTTGAGGTTTTTGTTAATCATACCCATATTACTTGTTATTGTTGTCTTTATCTGTGTCTGTGTAATCAAAATAACCTGATAAAATGGATACTACACCGACGGAAGCTGCCCAAGTTGTAGCTTTACTTGAGGTTGGAAACGGACAACGTGAAGTGGCACGCAGACTTCATTTGAGTCGTTCAAAGGTACAGCGGGTATACCGCAGGTATCTGGAGACTGGTGCTTTTGTTCGGCGACCTGGAACTGGCCGACCACGGGCAACAACAGAACGTGACGACCGCTTTATTGCAACCAATTCGTTGCGCGACCGTGGACTTAATGCTGTTCAGTTACAGCAAGCGTTACGTGACGTTCGAGGTGTCGCAATCAGTAGGTGGACAGTGAGACGAAGACTAAAGGAACGAAATTTAACATCACACAAACCAGCAACTGGCCCAAAATTGACTGTAGCTCATCGCCGATCTCGCTTGGAGTTTGCTCGAGAACACATTAATTGGACGTTAGAAGACTGGAGGTCAGTTTTGTTTTCTGACGAGTCAAGAATCTGTCTTTTTAGCAATGACGGGAGAAACCGAGTGTATAGACGTCCTGGTGAAAGATTTGCCCAATGTTGCATTCGAGAAACTGTGAGTTTTGGTGGTGGTTCTTGTATGGTGTGGGGAGGAATTTCTCTAGACGGAAAAACGGAACTCGTCTTCGTCGACCCCGCCAACGATGGCAGTGGTAGACGTGGATTAACAGCTGACCGATACATAACTGACATTCTTGAAGACCACGTAATGCCGTATGCTGGTTTTGTCGGAGAAAATTTCTTGTTTATGCATGACAATGCGAGACCTCATACCGCGCAGATCGTTACGGAATACTTGTCAGCGATCGGGATTCAACAAATGGTATGGCCAGCACGAAGTCCCGATTTGAACCCGATCGAACACCTATGGGACGAGCTAAAACGGAGAGTCCGAGCCAGGGTTCCCGCTGTTTCATCCATTCCCGAGCTTAAAGTCGCTGTGCTTGAAGAGTGGGAGAACATACCACAATATTTCATCGTAACTCTGATCAGATCGATGACTAATAGGCTACAAGAATGCATCAGGGCACGGGGGGGTAATACCAGTTATTAAGAATATTTTTTTTGCAATAATTTTGTTTTTTATTGTTTTTATGGACTGTTTTAGCCCTACTAAATTTTCTATCAAAATTACCATTTTTCTTGCAGAGCCAATAATTTATCATTCAATAAGGTTATTATTCAATAATTTACCCTCATTGTTAAGGTTATTAACTTAACTTTTAGGCGATATATAGTTCGAATTGATACGTTCTATATTCCCAAAAATATTTACCATTTTACGTGAAAAAAGGTAGTGGCTCGATTTATTTGCTCCCAAGTGTAGATGTCTTGGAATGTTTCGTACACCACTTCACCGTGCATGAAGGCATTTTGATGCGTTATAATTGCATATTAAGCTACATAGTTTTTATTTAATTTTGCGTGCACACAGGTCTAACGCTTGGACACAACTAAAATGATTATTAGTATCGTAGCCTCTACATAGGCGACAAAATACTAATAGTTTGCGAGCGTCGGGGCACTGTATGCGCATTCAAGTGGTTATATAGTCATTGGTAATATTAGACCGAACTAGTACGTTTCACAGATTGTACTAAATCGGAGTGGTCCGTCCATTAAACGAGCAAGAAGAAGTCTACAAGAAAATGCTTGTGATGAGAGACGCTAAAAGTGTTTAAAATAAAAATACCATTTCATTATCATGGATTTCCGCAAAGTAATTCCTGATTCAAAACAATAATCGAAATGATAAAATTGTTGTAGGAGCCAATGGTTGTAGGCACCGTACACTATCACTTTGTTAATGTTGGTTTAGTTATGGAGTACACAGAAAGAACCACAAGTTGAGTTTAAAGTTATATTATAAATTAGAAGGCTAACAAGTTAAAGTGGTAGCGATTCTTTCTCTTGACAAGTGGTTAACTCCACAGTTAGTGTGTGACTCCATGTCCATTGCCGAAAACGTTATAATTATAGCAAAATATTCATGACGCACGACATCCAAGTAGGTTGCTGCGTTCGCAAAGTAAATGTGCGGTTGATGAGACCGTACATGTTGGCAACCCCACAAAGATGTAAGGAAAATTAGTGAAAAGTAGTCAAGAGAAGGAACCCTATTACAAGGAAACAAGTTGAAAGCGATGTTGTCTGCATGACTTGGCCGTACCGCTTGCAGTTCTGCTTGGCTCGCCGTGTGAATGTTTTCTTGCTTTCTGTGTTGTATCGGTTGCAGTTCAATCTCTTCAAGCTGATTGTTCGTAGCTGAATGGCTCTTAGTTTGTTTGGAGCAACAAGATGGTCCGTATCTCTTTACCAACCACCCCACAGAGACAGTGATGATAACTCCCACAATGGTATACGAAACGACGTATTGGTGTATGTCATGAGTGGAAATGGTTGATGGGAGGTGGTTTTCTTGTGTTTTCATAATAGTTAATCGCTTGTCGATTTCCTCCAACTCTGCAGTTTCTGGCAACATCACGTGCGACAGATTATGTGTTATGTTCACAATATTATTTACCATTGAGTTGAGCAACGGTATGTTCATGGAAAGATTCATCTTCATGTTGCTATTGTATTGGTTATGCGAGTGAATTGTTAATTCCTTTGATTGCAACAGGCAACCCTGTGCCAGGGTTAGTATCCCGGAAGTCATGGAGTGCGTAGTGATATCATTTTCACACACATTCGCTGTGTGTAACGCGATCCACTCCTGCTTACATTGCACATTTTTTACGTCACAAGGTGAGGTCGTTCGATGACCCAGTATTTTTGCTTCACAGGGGGCATTGCTATTATGCAAGTTGAATATCGGCAGATTCTTGTTGCATATCAAATTGCCTGGTTGAATGTGACTACACCGCTTCATATCATCTTCAGTTAAAGAGACGTAAGTGCTCTTCCCGAAGTTTACTGCTATGTACTGCGAAGCTAGTTGGACGATGACTGTTCCTGTGCTTGTTTTCATGGGTAGCGGAGTAGCTCGGTATAGAGTGAAGTCTTCATCTGAGATCAATGGGATGTGTATCTCGAACAAGAAGTAGTCGGTGGTAATTCGTGCTCTCACGTATAGCAGTTTGTAGAGGTCTTTGATATCGTTTCTGATGTTTCGGACAGGCAAAGACGAGGTCCTCGGCAGTTTACCCGCGATTTCAGCTAGTTGCTCGATCAGGTTCACAGGTGTCAGTAGATGGATGTCTGTGTGCCCTTTGTAGACATCAGTTAGGCTTTCAAACAGCATCTCTTGAACCCTCTCTAAATTGGTAATCAGCAAATATGCTGTTAGTGAGGCTGAGTTGAAGTAGTTGGTAGCCATCACTACTTCCATTGCAGACTCCACTTTGGCTGAGTTGGTGTTAGTCTGCGCCATGAAGTCGTCTATTAAACTAAGCTGTCGCCTGATATTCTGTTCATTTTTCTTCAGCATATTGTTTTGAAGTTCGACTATTGAAGTTTGATTTTTTACCAATTCGAGTAAATAGTTTTCATTATTTTGGACAGCTTGTATGTCGTTGTGGTATTTATCTGCAAACCGTTAATCTAGAACACCGAAGAGGCTGTTAGCAACGTATCCCACTCCATCAATCAGTCCTCGTTTCTTACGATTACTCAAGTGCTTATGAGGAGCTAGGAGTATAGTGTTGTAGTAGCTCAGTATTTCCATTTCGTGGTTAAGCTGTTCTAGAGTTGTCTTGCAGTATCTTGGGTCAGTTTTTTGGCACAGTTCGTTCAATCCCTTGAGATAAGCTTCAATTCGACGTACTCCGTCCCAGTAAGTGGATAAGTTATAGTACATAAGTAGTGTCCATTCGTCATGAATTTGAATTTCATCATTTAATCATGTACGTTTCCTATTGTGTCGTAATAAATCGGCCGCTCAAGTTCGAAGTTAGTAATTTGAACGCCAGACGTCACGATTTCGCCATATGACCCAGTTATTAACGTAAATACAATTAGTAACAATGTGAGTAGGGTGGAATAACCTTTATTTCCGCCCGTCTTTGGCATGTTTGGAGACTTCTTTTCTGAGTGATCTTGGATGCTGTTCTCGATAGGAAGTGGTGACAGTTTCACGACTGGACGTTTGATAATACCAGATTGAGTTTTAACCGTGGTCACTCGAACATAGCCGTCGGAACCGGGATGCAGTTCAAGTACGCGTCCCATGGCCCACTTTCCTGGTGGCAAGTTGTTGTCCTTGATCAAGACCATATCGCCTTCCTGGATGTTCTTTTTCGGTTTGTTCCATTTACCCCTGATCTGTAGCTGTGTTAAGTATTCACTCGACCAACTCTTCCAAAATCGGTGCAGCATGTGCTCTGTTAGCTGCCACCGTTGACGTAAATTAACCTTGTTTACGTCACAGTACGTTGATATTGGTAGTGACATCGTTGAGCTTCCAGTGAGAAAATGACCCGGTGTTAGATAGTTTTGGAATTCATCGGGATCTTCAGTGAGTGGGCAGAGGGGTCTTGAGTTCATACAGGCTTCTATTTTTGCCAGTAGCGTAGTAAATTCCTCGAATGTTAGTTTCTGATCTCCTAGTACACGGTAATGATGATGTTTCATTGATTTTACGGCCGCTTCCCACAGACCACCAGCACTTGGCCACGCGGGAGCGTTAAAGTGCCATTCTACCTCCATTTTTCCGATCTCGTTGAAGAATTCCGGCGAAAGCTCTTGTTTAAAATGTTCAAATTCATTCCGCAACACCTTCGAAGCTCCAATGAAGTTAGTGCCGCAGTCTGAGTACACATGTTTAGGTGTACCGCGTCTAGCGCACATGCGCTGCAAAGCGGCGATGAACGTTTCGGTGCTTAAATCAGACACTAGTTCAATGTGTACAGCTTTAGTAGCCATGCACACGAAAATAGCTATGTACCCCTTCGTAGTCTTTACTCCTCTTCCTTTGTTTAGTTTGACTGGCACGTGCCCAGTGAAGTCTACACCAGTATGTGTAAAAGGTCGGGATGGGGTAGCTCTCTGTTGAGGTAAGTCCGCCATAAGTTGGTAGTTATCTGATGGTTTATAGCGGTGACACCGCACGCAGCGTCGCAGTTGAGTTTTTACAGCTCTGTTGCTACCGACAATCCAGTATCGCTGCCGGATTTGAGCCAATGTCAGCCGCGCACCCCCGTGAAGTGTAGTAAGGTGTGCTTGTTCAATTACGAGCTGAGTTAGCCGTCCCATTCGAGGAAGAATTATAGGATTTTTCATTTCGAATGGCAAGTAGGAATTTTTCAGTCTTCCACCGACTCTTGTAACCCCTTTTTCATCCATATAAGGATTCAATTTGTATATAATGCTCGTTTTGTTTACAGTTCCGGTGGCTTTTAGTTGTTTGTATTCATTTTCCAACTCCGTACTTTGCACATATGTAATTACTCGGTCAGCTGATAGCTTGAGTTCGCTCCCACTTAGGTAGTTAGTATCAAATTTCATCTTGGAGCGTGCCGTCGCGATAAAACGTTGTACCTGAGCCGTTATTCGAATTACTTGCGTCAATGAACTATATTTATGTAATAAGTTATTTATAAAATGTTCATTGTTTCTCGGCACCGCTGTGGTTTCCACTGCTAAGTTGATACTTTCTTGGTTGGTTGTAAACAAACATGTAGAGTTTCTCATTAGGTCAGAGTCTTCTGCCTTTTTCAGAAATTCCGGACCTTGCCACCAGAGGTCGAAATTTTCTAGCTTGCTCGTCATCATTCCTCTGGATGCACAGTCAGCAGGTTTCTGTGCCGATTTAACGTAGCGCCACTTGTCGGAAGCAATAATTTGTTTTATCTTGTCAACTCTGTTGGACACGTATTTATCCCACCTTGATGCATCTCCTTGCAGCCACGCTAATACTACTTGAGAGTCACACCATGCTTGTATCGACAAATTGTATCCAGCTAAAGCTTTCGTAGTTTTTTCCATGAGTTTAGCCATCAACAGTGCGCCACATAGTTCCAATCTCGGCAGCGTAGTTTTTTGTGATAGAGGCGCAACCCTGGTTTTAGCGACGAGTAAAGTTACAGTCGGTATATCTTGCTCGTTCCTTACTCGGCTGTATATGACACACGCATACGCCTTTTCACTCGCATCGCAAAATCCCAGCAGTTCTATTGATTGTTGTGCACCAATCCATCGGTTTATTTTCATTTTCCTTACATTTGGTAGTTCAGGTTTCAGTTTGTTCCAGTCATTTAGTATGTCGCTCGGTAGTTCTTCATCCCAGGCAAGATTGCCATTCCATACTCTTTGAAATAATATTTTAGCCGACACGGTTAGGGGAGCCAACCAACCCAAAGGATCGTACAATTTCGAAATCTCGGAAAGTAAGTGCCTTTTCGTTGTCCGGCCCTTCAACTTTTCTTCCAGACTCCAGTTAAACATGAACGTGTCGATGTTTGGGTTCCAGCCGAGTCCGAGCGTTTTTGTCGAGTCTTCAGTTTTGAAATCAAATATGCTTTTAGTCGATATTTGATCGTCAGTTAAACTCTCTAGTAGCGCGGGGTGGTTGGCTGACCACTTTCGTAAGTTCATGCCGCCGCCCTTCAGTAAGTTTATAAGTGCACTTTGTAGAGCTTTAGCTTTATCCAGAGAGTAGTGACCGCTAATCACATCATCAACGTAGAACTCGTTGAGCAATGTATTGGCGGCCTCTGGATATTTATGACCGTCATCCAGGGCTAACTGCTTCATAGTTCTCATGGCGAACCATGGCGCGCACTTGGTCCCGTATGTCACGGTGCAAAGTTGATATTCTTGTAACCTTTTCGCAGGAGAGTCACGCCATATTATCTTCTGAAGTGATTGTTGATCTTCAGCTAACCCGATGCATCGGTACATCTTCTCTATAACGGCGGTAAAAGCGTACTTGTAGGTCCTCCACTTTAGTATAAGGGCTTGAATGTCCTTCTGTAGATTTGGACCCTTTTCCATTAAGCTATTCAAGCTGTACCCAGTTGTTGTCCTTTGCGAGGCATTAAAAACCACTCTTAGTTTGGTCGTAGTGGATTGTTCTCGCAAAACACCATGGTGTGGAAGATAGCATTCAGACATATTAGCTAATATTGGAGACGCTGGTTTCATATGCTGTAGTTGCGTATATTCTCTGATGAAGTCCCGGTACATTATTGCCAGTTTGTTGTTCTTTTCCAGGCGTTTTTCTAGTTGGAGAAATTGCGAGATAGCTATTGACTTTGATTTGCCTAATTTGTTATGCAACTCAGAGCTCATAGGCATCTTAACTGTGTATCTGTTATCTGCGTCTCGGTATACTGTCTTAGTATAGTATTCTTCACACTGATTATCCTTGGGCAGGTCATGAGTGCTGATAGTTATGTCTTCGTTCTCCCAGAATTTAGTTAACTCATTTAGGTCGACCAGTGCTATGTGACAATTAAATGTTTTCAGTTTGCCACACAGGATCCAGCCTAAGTGCGTCTGTTGCGCTACAGGGGACTGCTGACTGCCTCTCAAGACTCCGTCCAGGATGATGTCGGAATATATGTCTGCCCCAAGTAATAGATCTATAGGACTCGATACGTTGAATTCCGGATCTGCTAGTTTCAAGTTCTCCAGGTGTGGCCAGTTAGCTTTTTCAAACGATGAGTTGGGTAGGTTGTTTGTTAGTTTGCTTAAGATTAGTGCCTGAGTTTCGAATGCGTAGTCTGAGTGAATTGATTTACAGGTAAGCTGAAGCCGTCCTTTGCAGTTTCCAGGCGCAGCTCCCACTCCTGTTATGGTTGCATTCAGCCGTTTTCTTGGTAGTCGTAGCATCTGTGCGGCGTTCTCGGTGATCAAGTTTACTTGCGAACCTTGGTCTAGTAGTGCTCGAAGCGTAACATAATCCCCATTTGCAGACTTTATCTTAAGCTGCACAGTTGTTAATAAAACCTCCATCTCGTTAGTAGATATATGGTTGGAGCTTTGTTTATGTGTGGATGTGGTTGGTCGTTGACCTGAATTGTCGTTGTTTCTTTCCGTATTCGTTGAGTTGACGGTATTTTTCTTGTCTGCGTTGTGCAATAAAGTGTGATGCGTCATACTGCATTCTTTGCACGTTTTTGCTGACGCACAATCTGTGTTGCCATGACTGTACAAGCAGTTTTTACACACGTGTAATTTTACGACCGTGTTATTCCGTTGGAATGAGTCCATATTGATGAACTTTGGATATTTCATCAATACATGATTTCCGTCACAGTGTGGGCAGTGTCCATATGCTGTATGATAAGTTCTCTTGAAAGATTTTTGTCGTTCGTAGCCATGCAGTTTTTCAGAATGATGTTTGTTAAACGACTTGTATGAGACTTGCTTCTGCTGGTTAGGTACTTCTTTCTTCGTATTCTTCATGGTTTCATAAGCCATGAATTTGTTTTCCAGGAAGTATAATAGCTCGTTCAAGTTTGGTACATCTCTAGGATCTCGCAATTCCTTTATGTACTCGCTGTAGGTAGTCGTGTCAAGTTTCTCCGACATCAAGTGTACGATAATTGGGTCCCAAGTTGCGATGTCTAAACCAATGTTTGATAGTCCGTTCGTACATTCAGTTATGACGTCATGCATCTTCTTGAGGTTAAAGCTGTCGGGTTGTTGAATGACAGGAAGGTTGAGCATGGTGTTCAGGAATGACGTAAATTGCAGCCTTCGGTTGTCGAAACGTTGAGTCAGTATTTCCCAACAGGATGTGTAGTTTTCTGCGCTAATACTGATATGTTGCACCAATCTTTCAGCTTCACCTCTCAGCCTTGTTTTCAGATGCTGCATCTTTTGCGCTTTGTTAATCATCGGGTTGTTGTGAATGGTTTCCCTGAAAAGATCCTTGAAGGAAACCCATTGTGTATAGCTACCCGAAAATTCAGGAACCTCAATCTTTGGCGTCGACTTTTCGTAGTGTACTGTCGACCAGATCTTACTGTTCAAGCTTTTTCGTAGCTCGTCGTATTTGTCCTCCATATCGACGAACATGTTGTAGTAGTTACCGTTGGAGCCTTTGAGTAACGCTTCCAGTTCCCAGTGTTGTCTGTCGATGACATTCCATTTCGACTTTAAGATGGAGAGATGGTCTTCTAGTTCCCATTTCTCCGTGACAGTTTTTATGTCAATTTTCGACATGGCGCGGTCGAGGGCTTTAAAGTTGCACTCTTGCTTGCTCAGCAATGTTTTGGTGGTATCGTCAGTATCTCGATCCAGCATCCCAGTTAGGTCGAACTTCACAAACCTTTTTCCCTGTAGTTGTTCCAATAAGGTAAGCATGTCTCCTTTTGTAGATTCGTATTGAGATTGAGTTTTGCTGTGCACGTTATCCGCAAAGTAGTTGATGTTTTTGTCTTCTAAGATTTGCTCCAGAATCGCATGTCGTTCCTCGAAGTCGTTCCACTGTGCTTCGAGAGATTCTAGACGTTTGATTAAGTATTCTTCAGTTTTCCGTGAAGGGCTATCCTTTTTATAGCTGTGTGCTACACAGCGCTTTGATGTTTTCAAAGCAGGATTGTTGGAGTTGTAGTTTGTCCATAGTTAGTTCTCTTTTCTAGTTGTCGAAAAGAGACGAGTTTGGTTTTATGTATGTAGCTCAGTAGTCCAGCACCTAGTTGACGGTGATAGACGAATTGCTTGACGTTAGTTCACGACACGAAGACCACAGTTTGCAGGCTTCTTCTTCCAAGTCTCCACGGAATTGCTCTCGTAGTTGTGGTAGAGTTGCGTAATCCTTAGCGTCTTGAAGTTGTCGTTTGTTTCCTTTTATTGCGTTCGCACTCTATGTACGATATTATGCGCCTTCTCAATCCAATTGGGGCGACCCGCTTGTGGGAGACCAGCTGAACCGATTCGCTACCGTAAATAGAGACACTACTCACAATAAAAATCCGGCTCGAAGGACCATTTAATGTAGGAGCCAATGGTTGTAGGCACCGTACACTATCACTTTGTTAATGTTGGTTTAGTTATGGAGTACACAGAAAGAACCACAAGTTGAGTTTAAAGTTATATTATAAATTAGAAGGCTAACAAGTTAAAGTGGTAGCGATTCTTTCTCTTGACAAGTGGTTAACTCCACAGTTAGTGTGTGACTCCATGTCCATTGCCGAAAACGTTATAATTATAGCAAAATATTCATGACGCACGACATCCAAGTAGGTTGCTGCGTTCGCAAAGTACATGTGCGGTTGATGAGACCGTACAATTGTACTTGTTCCATTTTACTTGAGGTCGGTGCATCACGTTTTCTTCTTCCATTCTCCCTGTTAACCGTCACGCTATCATTGACTCCCTTCTCTCTCATATAATTCCTCACACAATCTTACCATCTTTTCTTTGGCCTTCTCCTTTATGCTAGGCTATGAATATAAAATAAAACATGCTTTAATGTCACTGCTTTAAATCTACTATCATTTATTGGTCATAACAACAAATGTACAATTGAACAGAACACACTGAACAACAAAAAATCACAATTTACAATAAAGGTATCGTCGCGACTGAGAGTCGCGGAGGATCGCTGTATTACGTCCGTTTCCGTCGGCGATAGGGGCTCGCTTTCCTAGTCGTCCACGTCACTTCACCTGAGCTTGCGGCGTGGTGCGCGTGCCGGTATGGCTCTGCCTAGCAACAACATCGGAACTACCATGACCCTAGAAAACCCGCGCTATAGTGCTTATTCAATTAGTTTTATGGAATAAGTAGGTTATTTTACTTAAATATGATGTTGGTAGCCTAAACATTCTATACTTTTAATCTCGTATTTGGTAGCAATGCTCTTCAGTATAGCTAACAGTCAACAGATACCTATGTAACATTTTAAAATTAGGTTGTAGTAGGTATAGAAGTATTGTGTGCAACTTGTTTTTTATTCTTATTCATGTTTATTTCCAAAGTCAAAGCATTTATTTCAAATAGGCCCATAAAAAGGCACTTTTGAACGTAATTTTTTTTTAAATAATGTTCGTCTTATTTGTGCAGAACAAACCATTTTTATTTCTTTCTATACTTATAACTGAATGTTGGCGTAATCACAGAAAATATTATAATTTTCAGAATTTTCGCACCATGCCCGACGATTTCAGTACATTGAAACATGTGTCGCCCGCGTTGACCAATGACAAACTGAGCGAGGCACTCACGCACTGGTTCAAAGAAGCGTACACGTTCACACACTGGGAGGTAAGTCTTGTGGCTTGGGGCCTATGCCCACGGCCCCTTTTTTATCCGACATCGAAGCGCATTTACGCGTTCCGAACCACTAAGTAGCGCTGCTTTTGCAAGGAAACGCGCCTTTGACGAGCACACGATGCGCGTTTCATGGGACGCGCATATAAAAATACGCCGCGTACTTAAGCCATTAGTCTTACCACAGATATTACAGAAAATAGGCGTCAGAAGATGGCTTATTTGATTTTAATAGGAACAAAGACGCGTAATTATTGACATCTGTCACTCATCGTGTTTTGTAATTCGATTCACTGTGACAAACAAACTTTCGGCTTTCGGTATGCAGCTGACAATACCAAATTCTCTTGTGTGTCCCTTCTAGACTGAAATGCGTCATCTTCCTTCCGCACTTATCCCAATAATTTGGCGCGCTGCGTGTCTTCCTCCACACGTCTGATTTACTTTACGTAAGATTTAGTGTTACTCTAGAGCAGTGGTGGCCCACGTGCGTTCAAACCCAGGCAGGCGCTTTACTTTTTGGTAATAATTTCATCACCACTGCTCTCAAAACGGTGAAGGAAAACATTGTGAGGAAACCGGCATGTCCTAAAACCAAAAATTCGAAGACATGTAACCAATCCGCACTAGGCCCGCGTGCTGGATTGTAGCCCGTTCCCTCACTGAGAGGAGGCCTGTGTCCCAGCAGTGGAAACATTGTAGGCTGATTATGCTATGCTATGTTAGTGAAGTCACTAGGTACCCCAAATGCATCACGAAGTAAAATTGATATATCTACTTCGTGGTCAGCAACTAGGTTCAGGTGAAGGATGGAGGTGAAGGTCAGCACTGTTAGCGGTGCACAACGACTCCAGTGAGCATCATAACTGCGATCATCATCATTTTCGTGCCATGTTAATTGGGGTCAGCGCAACAAGTTTTCTTCTCTGTCAACCGTTCACACTATCATTCACTTCCTTTTCTTTCTTATCATTCATTATTCCTCACAAAATCCATTGATATTTTCTTTGGCTTTCCTCTCCCACCTTCTATCAATACTTATATTCATTACTCTTTTAGTCATATGCGTTTCCTCATCACATGTCCAAACGATTTCCTTTCAACTTTCCTGTCACTTGCGCCACTTTCAAACTTCCCCTTATATCGTATACATTTCTTACTTAATCAATTCTCATTCTCGTCACTCCACATATCCATCTCAACATTCTCATATCCGCTGCATGCAATCTTTTTTCATTCGTCTTCTTCACGGCCCAGCATTCCGATCCATACAGGACGATAGGCCTTGTCCTGGACTTGTTGATCTTCCTCCTAACTTGAGGACATGACTACAATACTGCTATAATATTTTTTGTATTCATGTTCGGGACTCTTTGTTTCTTCGAACTTCGGCTTTGTAGCCGAACTTCCAGTGAAATTCAAACTTTGTGGATGATGTTTTGTTTTCATGAAACGTAATCGTTAGACCGTTCGCCGTGTGTAGGCACGGTCGTCACTGTTGTATGGATCACTATGGAAGCTTGTTGACGGACACGTTTTTACGTGCCGGTTTATGTGCCGTTAAGTAAAAAAACCGTGCAGTGTACAAAGATCCTTATAGTATTGTAGTTTGAATGCTAAATAATTGTCAAACTATTGGTTTCAGTACGTAAGCGAAATAGGCAAAGGTGACTCCTACTTAAGCGAACTGATCCGCATCAGGATCCACGGCGTCAATCAAAACAATATCGCCAATCATATCCAAGTTATACTCAAGAATATTCCCAAAAGCGTTTCTCGAAGGCTGACGTTTAGAAGCCACGAGTTCTTTAAAAACGAAATCAATTTCTACGAGAAAGTTCTACCAGCTCTACTGGCATTCCAGTCTACGAAAGATGTGAAGGACCCTTTTGATAAGTATGCCAAGCTGTTTCTGTCGTACTCCGACGGGACCAACGATGTGCTATGCCTGGAGGATGCCAACGTGGACCAGTTCGGAAGTGCCATGCGGCAGGAAGGCATCGACTTTGAACACTGCAAGCTGACTTTCAAAGTGCTGGCACAGTTCCACGCTCTGTCCTTCGCCATGAAAGACCAGAAACCCGAAGAGTTCGACAGCGTAAGGAACCAAGTGACAGAGCTGTACTATCACGGTCGGCTATGGAGTTGGTATTCAAGATTTTGGAAAAGGATCTCAGGAATAGCGATAGATGCGGTAGAAAAAGAATATCCAGATTCTATATACATTGAAAAGATTAAAAAGTTCGCCGTCCCGGAGAGGTATCAGGACATGGTCTCTGCCGCTACAAGGACTACGGATAGGGGTGTGATGTCACACGGAGACTCTTGGACGAATAATTTCCTCTACAAATACGTGGAAGGACGTCCAGTTGACGCGAAAATAATAGATTTCCAACTGTGTAGATGTGCCTCGCCCGTGCTTGACTTGTCGTTCGTGATATATGCATGCACCTCTCAGGACTTGAGAGAGGAACATTATGACAAGTTGTTGAAGCACTACTATGAGGTGCTGTCCACTCAGATCAGTGCTCTGGGCACTGACCCCGACAAGGTGTACTCGTGGGAGGTGTTCATGAGTGAAATAAAGAAATACTCCTACTTTGGTTTAGCGTTCAGCTTCGAATCGACGCCGTTCATCGTTCTGGCTCCGGAAGAAGCTGTGAATATGGAAATGGAGGTAATAATTTGATTTGAAGTTATTTTATCTGTTAATAACGAGGTATATTAAAGATTACCTGATCATCTGGTCCATTGCATAACATGCATGACCGATGCGTCATTGCTTGGGGAGGCCTATGTCCAACTGTGGACGTCATTCGGCTCAACATTCCAGCCATCGAATCTTCATAAAATTATTGCACGTTAATTAAGCCCCGTAGAAGAAATAGAAAATAACCTTATTTGCACAACATAAGCTGCTTCTATATTTTGTTACAGGGCGACCAAAAGATGAACATTGATGACGTGTGGCAGGTGGGTCCTTTCAAAACTAAAGAAGGGAGACTAAGAGAAGCGAACAATGTGAAACATTGCGTCGACATGGGATACATATAAAATGTATTGTTAAACTGCGGGGTAATTGCGTAACACACCTAAAACTACAATTGATCGCAGTTCCTTTCATTATGACAGTTGAGCATGTTCATTGCGTTGTTTACGTTGTTGAGCAGAAGAATTTCGAAACCCTTGAAGCAATGGGTTGGGAATTTCCTTCAAAACCGTCGGATTATGATTGAAAGTGTGTTACGCAATCACGGTACTGGTTTGTTTTAAACTTTAAAAAAACTAAACTTTTTCTATGGGACCAAGACTGACATCGCGAAAAAAGTATGTTAGCTTACAAAATAGTAGCGATATTCAAGAACCAAAAACAATCCGTCCAGAAGTGTGTACATTACGGGCGTAAAAACAAATCTAATTGCGTCATTATGATATTGACAGCTTTTTCAGTTTAATAGTACACTACAGTCCTTTTAGTCCGCCTCCTTCCAGTCATAGTTATTTTACGTTTGACTGCAGCTAACCAACAGCAACCAAGATCACTGTGATTTTGACAAGACTTCGCAATGGCCACAACCGAATAGCATTTTAGCCTTATTGCTACTATAATAAAGATCTCTGTAATTTTGCTAGACCTGTCCATGGCAGCTACCCAATAGCAGTTTATAGTAGTTCATAATTTCAACTTACTTAACATTATGGCATGCTAGCTTAGTCGTTACCGTGCTCGGGTAGGAGCAATTAAAGCGAGCCGCCTACTACTACCAGCTCATATTAGATTATCTCGAATTTTTGCTATGCCATAAGTGGCCAGGTCACGCGCTTGATGCGTGTTACCGTGTCTAACAAAAGCGACGGAAATATATTTGTGTTTCGTGTAGAGCGATGCGAGTACGCGACGAAATGTCAGAGTGTGAAGTGCAAAATAGAGATCTCTGTAGTGTGTGTCGTTTAAACACATCGTGTCAGTTGCTTTTCGTGTCTTTGTAACCGTGTTATTCTTCTAAACTACGCAACGAATTTTGATGCGATTTTCATGATCATTTAGAGAATTTATTCCGGAAGGTTTATGTGTATGACACATTCATCAACTTACATATCTATAATAATGTTATAAAAAGATAAATTTATGTTTTCTTAAAGTAAAGTCCTCCATATTCTACCGTCTCAAGGGCATACAAATATTATTCAATTTTGTCACAGTCTCTGGTTGGGTCTGGTTGGGGCATGTCCCCATTTACTGTTAAAGTTATTAATCCATAAGCCATAAATAATACAGCTTTAAAATAGTAATAACATAATTTTACCTTCCTATGACAGTCTATCCATGAAAGCTAACGCACAATGTATGACTAAGTAGTAATAGATATTAATAAGATACGTAGTATGACTCAAACACCATTTTAGCCTTTTAACTGAGAGTGGGGAAGATACTACCAATTTATCCAGCTAGGTGTCGCATCGTCGCTGGTGTTGTTTACCTGTCAAACACATTATACAAGATGGTGATTTAATAACCTCCGGGTGTTTTTACACGTCATTTTATAAAACTTACGCTATGAAACTCGATAACTACCCGAAATACCCGAATTGTTAAAAAAATATAACTTTTCATACATGCATCGAAATAGTCAGTCTACTGTTGTATGTTTATTTTAAAGCTTTACATTTGGCCGTAATGGCTAAGTGGTTAAGGCCTCGCCTCTCATGCAGTTGTGGGTTCAAATCCGAGCAAGTACCAATGCGACTTTTTCAATTCATACGTACTCCCTGAGTTTATCTTGGACATTACTGACATCGGTGAAAGAATAAATCGTGAAGAACCTGGACTTTATAAGTCTGAAATCGTCAACCCGTCTTGAGCAAGCGTGGTGATCAATGCTCATGCCTTCTCTGTATGAGAAGAGGCCTTTGCCCTGCAATGGGATATTATTCGGCTGGTATTATAATATTATTATTTACATATACAAATGAATCTTCGACATAAGACAAATAATCTTCTTCCATCGGTCAAAGTAATGGATCAAATTGACTTCAATATCATGGTATAACCTCCGTCTCAGACTTAAAGATTTAGTTTTGCTCTTGTATTAATATTATACGCCACTATCTAGTACTAGAACTTCGAATATATTCAGAATATACTCTACTGAAGAAGAAAAATCATCGTGAGGAAACAGCCATGTCCTTGAACAAACAATTCGAAGACCTACCCTCTCAAAGAGAGCCTGGGTCCCAGCAGTGGAAAATCAATTGGGCGGATTTTATATATGTTAACTGTGAGATCCTTTTTAAAGATTTGACAATCATTAATCAAGGCGTTCGATCTGGTATCCTTCAGAAATCATAGGCATCTTCTCATACTGTACCCTAATTGCGAAATACACAATCAATCGGAATCTGAATCGTTTTGAAACAGATTGCTAATCCAATGCTCCATAAGTTCGATAAAAAATTCTGCTCAACAATGTAAATAACGCAATGAATGTTGCTGAACTGTCAAAGTCAAACAGATTAGTCGTAATCGTTTACGAAAATCAATTACGCAATTAGACTGCTGGTATAGTAATCAGAAAAAATATTGTAAAATGGGTAGTGAGGGTTAGCGTCTCCGAGATTTTTTAATCTGTATATAATAATCTTCGAAATAAAAACTCAGTTGGGTTTCTGCAATAAAAACAGTTTCATTTATTTATTTCTATAACAAGATAAAATCAAGATAAGATTACACAAGTCAATTGGAAATTACCTGCAATAAAAACAGAAAACAACATCAAAAGTTTTTACTCCAGGTGATTTACAATTTATTGTTCATTACTTCAATAAATTATTTATAGCACAATTAGTGTAATCTTGAATGTTCGATATTTTTAAGTTCGAATGCAGACCACTGAGCGAATTACCATAGAGTATTTTTATGTTTTACTATGGTTGACGACAATCGATAACTCGAGTCTATAATCTGTCGGAAACGCGGCAGATTCAAACTTAAGAAAATGACGTCTCGAGTAAATGAGAATCGTCGTTTTCTTTATATGTATAAGAATCAGCTGATTGAGGGACTGAGCAGCATGCATGTCGGATGCCGCATAGATGGCATTAGTGTTAACAACATAAGTTATGCGGACGACATGGTGCTGCTGAGCCCATCAATCAGTAGGTTGAGAAAACTTTTGGGTATGTGTGAAGCTTATTCTAAGGAGTGCTCCTTAGAATAAGCTTCACACATACCCAAACGTTTTAAAATATAACAGTAAAAACCGTGTTTCTCAGTTCAAGTACCTAGGGCACGTTGTGACTGATACATTAAAGGATGACCATGTTATAGAGAGGGAACGTAGGGCACTGTCGGTAAGGGGAAACATGCTGGCACATAGAGTCGCTCGACAACACTCATCTCATATATAAATAGCGATAATTTAACGTCGAAAGTACAACTTTCGACGTTAAATTAACGCTATTTAAAGCGCACTGTCAAAGTTTCTACACGAGTGGTGAGTGAGCGTGAGGTATGTTTGCTGACGCCCACATAGATGATTTCTACGCAATTATGCGGAAGAAAACCACGTCAGTCTTGAAAGCTGTGCGGGGGAGTAGAAATGGCATCCTGAAAATGATAGCAGATAGGTTGGACGCGCCTGTGTTTCAATCGATTTATCAATCTGCATGTCAGAGGTGCTGGTTGATGATTCGACTTTATTTTTCCAATTTTTATTTTTGTACCTACTAACATATTTTTTAAGTTTTTGTAATTAACACTATGGGCCTTGGTTGTCTGAGTTAAAAAATGTTGACTAATTAGTAAAAATATTTGATCACAATGTCAATTTTGTATTAGAGAATATATTATTATCATTCCAGCGTTTTATTTTATAGATATTTAAGTTTGACGTTATCCGATATAACGAGATACCTGTACAATTTATAATAAATAAGGAAATAAAATAACCTATCGTTTCAAATCGGGACCTATTCCTTTAGTCCAAAGAAGTCAAATACAGCAGTCAGTCATTAAAAGCTCTTTATCCCGCCTGGTGGAAGGAGGATCGCGTCATCATGCTGCCCAAGGAGGGAAAGAACACCCAGAATCCGGAGAGCTATCGGCCGATCACTCTGCTGTCGACAGTCTCCAAGGTGTTCGAAGTACTCCTACTGCGACATCTCCAGCCGCACATCGCGCCACGGCTTGAGCAATTTGGGTTCCGGGCGGAGTACAGCACGATGGTACTGCACCACCTCGCAGCTGCTTATAGTCAAGGTTGTTAGGTTTTGTGTAGTTTTAGTTTTAGGGTTTTATTTAAGGGGTTTTATTAGCAGAGAAATATATAAAATACCTCATGCCTTGCTTGACACCAGAGAGAAGACGTCATAACTTTTTATTTATTAATCTCATGCCACAGACAATATATAACTGTTTTTTAGATTAAGTATTTGTTTCATTCAATATTATTCAACAAAGGTAAGGTTGATGAATTACCTGACGCTACCGACAAAACAGGAATTTGGTGGCCATATAAACCTGGGCTGACATATTTGGTGTAGCTGTTAACCCTACGAAGTGTCAGTTGATAATCATTTACAGTTCTCGTAGTTAGCAAGGTCAAAGTCAAAGCATTTATTTCAAATAGGCACTAAAAGGCACTTTTGAACGTCAACATTTACATTTAAATAGAATTGATTCTAGGCGCCCCACAGTGGTTCCGCCATAGGTCGTAAATCCATAAAACTCATATTCGAATTTCCAGAAACAAGTTACATATTTCGATAAACCATTAAACGAGCTATCCGGTGATATAAATATGTCACCTATTTGTTCTAATTATCACTTACTTTTTGACCTCGGAAGTGAACGCATCGTTACGTTGCACTCGCTGATATCGGTGACTCTTCATTAAACGTCACAACAGCATCCTGAAAGCTATAGCTGAGGATGTACGTGCTCCTGTGTTGAGGCATTTCGTTCGTCTGGTGATCCTTTAGGGAGGTATCTCCCTATTTGTTATCTTGACGGGGCGGGATGTTGCAGCACAGGGGTATTTGTACAGATGTTTTTAAAAGAAAGATATATGAGATGAGTGTTGTCCTTTGTAATTGTATTTAAGTACTAACAATAGTTTCTAAGTTTTTGTATACTAACCTTTTGGACCAAGTTGTCCCAAAATAAACAATTTTGAATTTGAATTAGAGTATTTGGTGACAAGTGAATTCTCGGAATTATTTTGTTTGTGTTGTTGTTTTGTGCAATGGAAATTCAAGAGCAAGGTATGTTTGTCACATTTGATTGTATTTTGAATAAATTGTCAGTATAATATTTGCTGCGCCATACATAATTTATTTTATATTATTTCTAATATAATAACTTTGCTTAGAGCTACAAAGTTTTACAAGATTATGCAAACATTCGCAACTATCTTAAATTGTAGTTGCGCCATTCTGCCCCGACGGCTGCTATAAAGGGCCTACGCCTGGGTAGACACAATCGTAGCAAGGTCTACGAAATTGACAACTAATTTCAAACTTTTCTTTCAGGTACTTTGATCAAGTGTTCGTTCTCAAGGATGTATATCTTTGAGATTTGGAGTACTGTTAGAGGAAAAGCAACCAAAAAACACCAAGGTATATTAGACGTTTTGCTGTCATCATAAGACTTTAAGGATTTAGATGATCGTATACTGTGTTTATGTAAAAGCCTTGATTATTATTGGAATCAAATAGGTAGGAGTAAATCAAAGTTATTACTTAAGTATTCTGATTGGCTGAAAGACATTGAATGTATTGAGTTAAGAAGGAGCGTTGAGTAACGTGTTCATGAAGAAATTCAACCAGAAGCGGGGCCATCTCGCGGGCGTCCAAAAAAAGATTTTTCCCAGCTTAGTCAGAGATCAAAACTATCAACATCTCAAGTGGATGACTCTACTGTGAAAACATTGCTCGACACTTCTCTGATAAGTCTGATACTAGTTTTACATCAGATATTAATGCAGATGAGGTTTAATCACTTGTTGTAGAGACTAAATTAACTAAACACCAATATTAACTAATTAATTGTTAATAGTAAAACTTCACGTAATATTTTACCGTCCTACCAAAGTATTTTAAAATCGCTTATTATCTGTAGTGACTTCAATATTAATATCTTAGAATAATAGTTCAAATAGCAGTCGATTATTAAGTCTCTTTAAATCATTCAATTTGTCAAATGTGTTTTCAGAACCCACCCGCATAACTACAAATTCTGCTACATGCATTGATAATATTTTTTGTTGCTGCGACTACTTACATAAAGCCATTGTAAATTATCTCCCTTCTGATCACAGTGGTCAAACCGTTGCTTTCAAGTCAAACACACCTTCACAAAAAATTCAGAAACAATCTAGACAAATAACGCCCAGCAATCTAAGTAGATTTAATAATAACTTAATTTGTAAGTTAAGTATACCGGGCCATATTAGAAACAACGTAAACGAATTATATGAGGATTTTTTTTCGGTAGTGAGCACCGAGTTCAATAATACTTTAAAGAAAAAAACAAAAACAATTTGCCCCAATTTTTTGTTCAGTGACTGGGCAACTAAGGGTATTAGGAAAAGTAGGGAAAAATTGTTTGAGTTGTATGGCCTTAAGCCTTATATTAACTCTGAAAGACAAGAAAGTTTGGCAATAATTCCTTCTGCACATGTGGCTTCCCTGGTACCTCATGAACGGCATCACTATGTAAATTTCTAATAACTGCTCCCAAATAATGGTGTTTAATTTTTATTTTTTATTATTAGATATGGACTTTTACATATCTCTGACATAATTCTTTTATTATTTGACATTATATACCTAATTTTTTTTATTATTTTTTTATTTTACTTTATTAGATTATTTTATATTTTGTAAATGTGAGAACGTCGTAGGCCCTGTGGATTATAAATTATAGACAATTGTCTATTTGTTTAACATATAACTGTTGACAGGCCTACACTGTCCTCCCATACCTGTTAATCACTAATTGGAAAACATTGTAAAAGACATATTTTTAAAAGAGTAACCATGGAGTTTCTTGCCGGCTCTTCTCCATGGGAAACGACCAATTGGAACCGTGCACCTAGAATCTGACGTTTCATAAGTGCCCATGTAGGTCTATGTGAAATAAAATATTTTGATTTTGATTTTGATTTTGAAACGTTTAATAAATACGTTGCTAATTACTCTAAAACTTTTTAAAATACCTGAACGGTAGCTAAAGCCTTGTACATTAGCAACAAGATCAAAACAGCCGATAATAAAATAAAGACGGTTTGGAAAATTATCAATGACGAAACCAACAGGAATAAAAGATACAATAATGATTTCACACTTCAGACTTCAAGTGGTCTCGTAAGCACTAACAAAGAAGTTGCTCAAGAATTTGTGAATTTCTTTACCAGTATCCCACTTAAAACGACTGAAACCTTAAACTCCTCGACCCTGCGTTCTATTGACTTATTAAAAGCAAATATTTCATCATGCCAGATTGAATTTAAATTCAAGCATATAAACCCCAGAATAGTAGTGAAAGCTTTCAAGCAAATCAAGATCAGACTAACAGAAGATCTATGGGGAATGTCTGTTAAAGTTTGTACCTCCATTATTGAGACTATAGCGCCATACTTGGCTTTAATATTTAATTTGTGTGTGGATCAAGGAGTATTCCCGGATCTAATGAAATACAGTAAGGTAATACCACTTCAAATCCGGAGACAGTAAAGATACCAATAATTATAGACCCGTATCCGTGTTGCCGGTTTTCAGCAAGGTGTTTGAAAAGGTAATGCTGAATCAAATGTTAAATCATTTCGATACCAATAATATCTTACACGGTCAACAGTATGGTTTCACAAAGGGATGTTGTACGACTGACGCCGGTGTCACCTTATTAAAACACATATTTACAGCGTGGGAAGAGGCTCAAGACGCCATAGGAATCTTTTGTGACCTCTCCAAGGCATTTGATTGCGTCGACCACGAAACCTTGCTCTTAAAACTTGAACATTACGGACTTGGAAAACTTGCGCTCAGTTTAGTAAAATCTTATTTGAATGATAGACAACAGCAAGTCCAAATAACCGGTGTCAATTCACTCGGTCTAAAAGTAAAAATGGGTGTACCACAAGGCTCGATATTGGGTCATTTCCTCTTTTTAGTTTATAGTAATGATCTACCTCATTTGTTTAAAACCCAACCACATATGGTGTTATTTGCTGACGATACTTCGTTAATTTTTTAAATTAATAGGCGTGCATTAAATCTTGACGACGTGAATAACGCCTTACTGCAGATCCAAAATTGGTTCACTGCTAATAATTTAGTATTAAATGGGAAAAAAACTAAGTGCATAAGATTTTCTTTACCAAATGTCAAAAGTACTAATTGTGAGATAGTATTGAATCAAGAGAAACTAGAATTCGTCGATAAAACTGTTTTCCTAGGGATCACGCTCGATTCAAAGCTTCAATGGGGTCCTCATTTAACATCCCTTGCAGGACGGCTAAGTTCAGCAGCATATGCTGTGAAAAAAATCCGTCAATTTACTGATGTAGATACCGCGAGACTAGTCTATTTTAGTTACTTTCATAGTATTATGTCGTACGTTATTTTACTATGGGGACGGGCTGCAGACATCGAGTCCATTTTCATTCTGCAGAAAAGAGCCATCAGAGCCATATATGGCCTCCGCAGGCGCGACTCTCTAAGGGAATTGTTCAAAGATATTAACATCATGACGGTACCTTGTCAATATATCTATGAAAACATCATGTACGTAAGGAAAAATCTACATCTTTTTAGTAAAAGAGGTGAAAGACACAATTATATCACTAGAAATAGGGACCAATTAGTTCAACCAGGTTTCAGGCTGGCTAAAGTAGAGTCATCTTTCATGAGGTACTGTTTAAGATGTTACAATAAAATACCTCCCCACACACATCAACTGAATGAAACCAAATTTAAATCTTGTATAAAACGCACACTATGCAGCCGAGCATATTATAAGTTAGGGGAATACATTGCTGATAAAAATGCTTGGCTAATCGCTGGTCCTGCTCCTCAAGGACGCATCAACTAATTGATTAGCATTTGAAAATACTGTTGGAGCTGCTGAAGATTAAAACCAAGAATCTTTGCATTGTATAAAGTCAATTTTTTAGTACTGTATAATTGCTATTTGCCATATTATGTGAGTACTATGTACATGCTTTAAAGCTACCATTTACAGGGTACGTCTTTCATTGACTTGAATGTGTCCTGGCGGCTGAGAGTATGTCATGCTCACTTTAATGTTTCGCTGATGGTGGCGCGTGTGTTGGATCATTTAGCTCCCTTCAAAATGGTTGAGTTTAATGGTGCTAATCCATGCGTCATGTTCGTGAACGGGCGCCATCAGTTGAGACTGGTCATCTCTTAGCTGCCACGGCGTATTTTAATTAAATTTTATTTTCGAATTGTTTTCATATTTAAATAACGGACGCTTTTAGCGTTCTGCATCGTTCTCACATGCATAATTTCAACATGAATGAGGTAACCAATCTATTGTAAACATAATTTGATTTAAAAGAGTGTCCGTGGAGTTTCTTGCCCGTTCTTCTCCATAGGTACCTACTACGCTTTGGAATGGGCAACTAGCTTCATTTTTCTGACCGACCGACCTTTGACAATTCAAAAGTAACTGTAATTGGTTTATTTGAAATAAATGCTTTGAGTTGAGTTGAGTTAAATGCTAAAAGGCTTCAGAACGGGGGAGAAGCACACTTAATATTTTGATATTTATATTATTATTCTTTTCGTGTTAACAAAATATCAAATATATATTATTATGTATTAATTTCCATATACACTAACATATTATGAGTTTTTATTGCTACCTGAACCACTTCCCACGAAAAAAAAGCATTAAATAAGATTTTCAGTATTTATGACCGCCTTTGTTCGGCGGCGGTACCACTGTGCGCCTCTACCAAAAGGTAGTTTCGTATGGAGAAGTAGGGGCAAGAAACTCCACCGTTGCTCTTTGAAAATGTTTAACAATATTTTGTATACATCAATTATATTTTTACATTTGAAGACGATGCACCCAGAATAAAAATACTATACCACAATAGGTAAAAATAATTAAAAATAAGCAAAGACATAAATTATTTTGAAAACCCTGGCTGAACAGCACGATGCACCATTATTAAGACACTCTGTCCGGTTGTTCGTGCGGCAGGGATAAATAATAATGTGCACTTAATGAATACTAACCCTTAGTTGATAAGTTGTTTTTGTACTAACCATTGGACCTATGTTGTCAAGATAAATAAACATAAAATAAATAAATCAATCACGTGATAGATACATGGTACTCACATATAGCTCATGGATAATGGATCCCAGGACGACGCAATCTATACTGATTATAGCAAGGCGTTCGACAGGATCGATCATGACATTCTACTGAGGAAGCTTTTCGGCTTGGGCATTAGGGGAGACCTATACAGATGGTTCTCGTCTTATGTGCAAAATAGGACCCAAGCAGTGATTCTTAGTGGCTTTATATCCTATTGGTCTGCCATTCCCTCTGGTGTGCCGCAAGGTTCCCTACTTGGGCCGTTATTATTTCTACGTTTTATTAATGATATCGGTGAGTGTTTCAAACATTCCTGTAAGGGATATACAATTTAAACGTCCTTTTAAACACTAAAATGTCCTTTAATTAACTGATCACAATAAATCACTGACGTACACACTTTGGCACTCGCTCACCAACAACGGTCCTACTCGAATCAGAAACAGGGGCCCAGAACAAAGGATGGTGGGCTATAAATAGGCTGGCTCGCCACTACCCCACTCTGGGCTTGGCTAGATGACGTGGCAGAGTTAGATTGGTAGGCAACTATGCGGCGTGGAGTAATGACGTGGCTATTGGCTTGCGTGTAGGCACTTGGGGGCACCCCGGCTGGTGGTGGCAGTGTTACACTGGCGTGTAGGCTCTTCGGGGCATCCCCGGCTAGTAATGGCAGTGTTACACTCGGCCGTCCTGCAGCAATTGCTCCCGCAATGGGAATAAAACACTCCATTAGTCACCTATCACACTTGTGTAACAAAAAATAGGGGCAAACTTAACTCTCCAAGAGATCAATAAGATCCTCTGTCTCGACCTGTTCATTGGTACTACTTTCACTATCGGACATAGGTGCTACACTTCTGTATGGCCTAACAGCATCTGCAGAGACTTACCCGGTGAATTTCTTGTAGCCGCTTAGTCCTTTTACACTCTTTATTCTGTACCTATCGTTGCCTAACACTTTCACAACTACGTATGGGCCAGAGTAAACATCATCTAGCTTAGTGCTAACTTTGCTGGTACTGCTGACTGGAGCCTGTTTCCAAAGTACAAGGTCACCTCTTTTATATGTCATGCTATGCTTACGCTTCCTATCATATTGTTGTTTCATCCTAGCACTGGCTGCTTTATTATTAGCTGCTGCCTTGGCACGCCTAGTCTGTACTGGTTCTGCAACCCGACCTGGAATGGTCACATCGCATATAGACCTACTGGCTCGTGCAAACATTAGATCATCTGGTTTATAACATGTTGATGCGTTTGGTGTGTTGTTAATACCCCATATGACATTAGGTAAACTGTTATCCCAGTTGTTACCTGCCTCACTTGGTTCAGTAGTCCTAAGTGCATCCAAGATTGTGCGATTTGTTCTCTCCACTTGCCCATTTGCTCGTGGGCAAGCAATAGTGCACAGAGTATGTTTGAATTGCTTCTCAGTTGCAAACTGTTTGAAGTACCTACTCGTGAAAGCCTTTCCGTGGTCAGATACTATGCGATCAGGAAACCCAAACATGCTGAAAATCTTTTTCAAGGCCCGGACTGTCTCTATTGAGTTTACAGTGCGGGTAGGTTCAACAATCACAAACTTTGAAAAGGAATCTGTCACTACCAGCATGTATTGATAACCCTTCTTGGTCTTACAGAAAGGCCCAAGGTGGTCAAAGTGCAACATTTTCATCGACTCTGTGGGTTTAGGTATGGGGTATAGTTTACCTTGTTTCTTTCCATAATCGCCTTTTCCGTACGCGCAGTGAAGACAACTTGACACGTATATCTTAATGAACCGTGACATCTTTGGAAACCAGAAGTCAGCTTTGATAAGTTCTGTGCATCGTTTCAGACCGACATGACCGATGTCATCGTGATGCATTTGCAAAATTTTCCAGCGCGCAAAACTCGGAACTATCAGGCGATTACCGTTAAGTGTTTTACGGTACAGTCGATTATCAATTAATGCATACGGTTGGGACTGAGATTGATTGAAGATTGACCGGGACCGGGTTTCGACTGAGTGAGTCTACATGCTTCATTCGCTCACCCGGTCTATAGTTAATGTCAATGTCATAATCTTGGATTGCAAGCCACCAACGCGCGATTCGGGGGATAAGGTCACGTTTTGTTAATGTCGCGCAGACCGCAGTGCAGCCTGTAACCACACTTACCTTTTTCCCAAATACATAGACGCGAAATCTACGCAATGATTCAACCACTGCTAATGTCTCGAGTTCATAGCTGTGATAGACAGGGGAAGGGCGAAGGGGACTGTCAGACTCTTACTGACTAAAAACCAACCCGTGTTCCTCATGTACCCGTGTGTCGGAGGGGCGGGTATCGCCGAAGCATTCGTCGCTACCCCCCGACGGGTATTGGCCCGCCAGATGGTCAGGCGGGCCCCGTCACCCACTACGGCCGTCACCCCGGCCGCAGGACTCCACTATGAGGCGCGCGCGGAACAACACGCCGCCGCCTCGAGGCCTGCTGCTGATCGGACGACAAGACGCCCCGAGTCTGCCGTCCGCAGGCCGCGCCCTACGGTGGCCGGAAGTCGGCCACCCTACGACGCCCAGTGCGTCTGCTGCGGGAGGGGAGAGAGGAGGCAGCCTCTCTCTCCCTCTCCGCCGCCTCCTTTGCGAGCATCACAGCCTCGCAAAAGGTGGCGACGGCACTCCACCCCGACTCGCTCCCGACCATGGTAGACACAACAGCCGGAAGCGAGAGGTTTCCCGCAACACCTACGGCCGCGACCAAGTCACGGCGCTGCTCGGCCCAAGCTGGGCACTCCGCCAACGTATGCAGCGCCGTATCGTCGCGGCAATCACCACAATGGTGGCACTGGGACGTCGGCTCCCGGCCTATGCGACACAGGTACTTCCCAAAGCACCCGTGTCCGGTAAGCACCTGCGTCAGCCGGAAGCCGAGGGCGCCGTGGCTCCTATTGAGCCACTCCTCTAGAACTGGCCTAACCGCCGCTACAGCGGCGTGCCCCGCCGTGGGTTGCGCTAAGCGCGTCCGCCACTCCGCCACTAGGACCTGGCGGAGATGCCGGCAATACCTAGCTTGCATGCATCCGTGTGAATTTCTGTTAGCAGTGAGGGATCGTAAATAGATAACACGGGTTGACTACATAGCTTACACTTGAGTTCTTCAAAGCACTTTGTTTGATTTTCATCCCAGACCCATGGAATGCTTTTCTTGTCTGCCAGTTCTCAGTTAGGTGTTTGAAAAGTTGATGCTCAATCAAATGTTACGTCACTTTAATAAAAACTCCATCTTGCATGAACATCAGTACGGTTTCACTAAAGGGCGTTGTACCACTGACCCCGTTGTCACCCTAATAAAGAAAATTTTTAACGCTTTGGAGGAATCACAAGATGCCATTGGAATCTTTTGCCACCTCTCTAAGGCGTTCGATTGCGTAAACCATAAGACACTTCTGCTGAAACTGGAGCACTGGGATTAGGAATGAAGCTCTTGATTTGCTACGATCATACTTGAAAGATAGAAAGGTTATAGTACAAATAAACGGCACAAACTTATTAGGGTCTGAAATGTCAATGGGCGTTCCTCAAGGTTCGATATTGGGTCCATTCCTCTTTTTAGTTTACATTAATGATTTACCCCAGTTAATTCAAAATCAACCGAAGATGGCGTTATTTGCAGATGACACTTTATTGATCTTTAAAATAGACCGAAGGTCACAAAATCTTGACGACGTGAATAACTCTATTCTTCGGGTCCAAGATTGGTTTACGGTAAATAATTTGGTACTAAATGATAAAAAATAAAAAAGACGATTTAAATTACCTAATGTTAGAAGTAGCGAATGTGACATCATATTGAACGGAGAAAAACTGGAATTTAGTAATCAGACGGTTTTCCTAGGAATCACGCTAGACGAGAAGTTACAATAGGGACCCCATATAACATCTCTCGCGGGGCGACTAAGCTCGGCCGCGTATTCCGCGTTAGAAAGATAAGACAGTTAACAGACATAGAAACCGCGCGTTTGGTTTATTTTAGCTACTTCCACAGCATTATGTCATACGGCATTTTACTGTGGGGCGGGCTGCTGACATTGAATCCATTTTTATTTTGCAAAAGAAAGCTGTCAGAGCCATTTACAATCTACGTCGCCGCGAATCTCTTAGGGAACTATTTAAGAAGATTAATATAATATAATATATGTTAGAAAAAATCTGCATTCATGTAATGAAATAAGTGATAGACATAATATTAACACTAGAAATAAATATAATATAGATCAACCATTTTTCAGACTATCTAAAGTACGTACATCTTTTATGGGGTACTGTGTTAAATGTTATAACAAAATACCTTGTGAAATATTGCAATTAAATGAAAGAAAGTTTAAAACTCATGTTAAAAAAACACTTTGTAAACAAGCATATTACAAATTAGAGGATTATATGCTAGATAAGAATGCTTGGAAACATGCTGGTCCTGCTCCATAGGACAATCTAGAGGTTAGACAAAATCATTCTAGTTGCTTAATCACACACTGACTTATTCCTAGTTAATATTTTAGGAAAATCATGTATTTTTACAATGTTTGTAAATATGTGAGCACAATGTACCTATCACGTGATTAATTTATCTGCCTTTGCTCTGTTTTTAATTCTTTTTACCAATTGTGGTATAGTATTTTTATTCTTGGTGCATCGTCTTCACATATAGAAATATAATTAATGTATTCAAAATATTGTAAAACATTTTAAAAGAGTAACGGTGGAGTTTCTTGCCACTTCTTCTCCATACGATAGTTTCGTATAGCTTTTTGGAAGTGGCGCCTATAATCAGTTCCTTTGAAGTAAGTGGAATCGAGCACATCGTTCATTGTAACTCAGATAAAGGATTTTAAATTTGTAACTTAAGTATCTAGTGAGTTTCCGCTGTAATCGTTCCAACCTGTCTGAATGCACTGCATAATTCGGATTCCAAATTTGACTACCATATTCGAGATGACTGTGCACGTAAGCACAATACAGAATTTTAACGGTTTTCATGCTATTGAACGAACCGGCGGGCGTTACTGATAATGAATCCCAGGATTTTTGGATGCTTTATTGGCGATATGGTCGATATGTGGCGGCATCTACACACATCTATATGCGAACAACGCATCAAACAGACGTCACACAGATCCTGCATCGCGCAATCAGAGATTACCGCGCAGCTAGCATATATACAACTTTCCGACATCAATCGTTGGGTAGTTGCCCACCAGATAAGACATCCATCAGGTCGGTGAATCCTGCCTTTTCCAAAGAGTATGAGTGAACTTTATACCCTGTCCTCATATCTCCTCAGATATGACACTCAAAGGTAAGTAACACTTAGCAAAAGCCTATAAAGAATTTATAGCAGAGTACATTGACTTAGGTCATATGCAACAATCAACATGTAACAAGACACTCGACTGCTACTTGTCGCACCACGGCGTCGAACGCGCCGAGTCAACAACAACCAAGTACAGGGTTGTGTTAAATGCCTCCGCAAAAACAACTACCGGATGGAGCTTAAACGATCTCATGTAAGCTAGGAAAAATCTTTTTTTGGACGCCTGCGAGATGGCCCCGCTTCTGGTTGAATTTCTTCATGAACAAGTTGCTCAACGCTCCTTCTTAACTCAATTAATTATTATCTTATTTAGCTTACTGTCCAGAAGAATACCAAGATCTCTGGTGACTTGAGATCAAGATAAAGTCTGGTTTGCGATTGACTGATAGGTTCTTCTGGGTGAAGGTGATAACTTAGCATTTAGATATGTTGAGGTCTAATTTTTTTATTCAGCAATAGTTTACTAACCTAGTTATGTATGCCTGCAGCAAACTAGCGTCATTTGAACTTTTAACTGATGTATAGATTTTCATGTCATCTGCAAACATTAGGTTAACAATTGGAATTGTAACACTGCCATTACTAGCCGGGGATGCCCCGAAGAGCCTACACGCCAGTGTAAAACTGCCACCACCAGCCGGGGTGCCCCCAAGTGCCTACACGCCAGCCAATAGCCACGTCACTACTCCAAGCGCCATAGTTGCCTGCCAATCCAACTCTGCCACGTCATCTAGCCAAGCCCAGAGTGGGGTAGTGGCGAGCCAGCCTATTTATAACCCACCATCTTTTGTTCTGGGCCCCTGTTTCTGATTCTAGTTAGACCGTTGTTGTTGAGCGAGTGCCAAAGTGTGTACGTCAGTGATTTATTGTGATCAGTTAATTAAAGGACATTTTAGTGTTTAAAAGGACGTTTAAATTGTATATCCCTTACAAATTCAGAAGAGTGGGATATTAAAACCTACAAACATGCAAACACGTTCTGCGAGTGGACAGAAACGCCCACGTAACTACGACGCGGCGCGGAACATCTCTGTTACCAGTCGGGAATTTTCTACGGCCAACTCTGACGATGAGGAGAGAGATAACGAGGATGGCACGTCTACACCACCGGCAAGAAAGATTTAAAAAAGTCTTTTGACACAAGAAGTACAGCAGGCGCTGCATGACCTGGAGGGCGACGTACCTGTTTTTTTCCATACGAAACAACATCGAGCAGCATCTTTGATTCCTGAGTTTGATCCGGAAAACGAGGACTGCACTGTGCAAACTTGGCTCAAGAAAATCGATCAATTAGGTGAAATTCATGACTGGGACGAAAAAACAAAGTCCTTTTACTTACAAGATAAAGTGTAGTAGGCCAAGCGCGTAAATGGTACAATCGCCTCGAAGGGTATGACTATTCGTGGGAGGATTGGAAAGAGATGCTACTTCGCGCATTCCCAAAACACCGCGACTACGCCAATATTTTAGAAGAAACGCTCAACAGAAAGAAAATTCCTCACGAATCTATGACTGAGTACTATCAAGAAAAAAATGCCATGTGTTTTCGGTGCAAACTATCCAACGCTGCTACAGTATCATGTATCATTCGGGGACTTCCCCCAGCTCTACAATCGAATGCGCGGGCCTTCCAGTGCAATCGACCGGAGGAGCTATACGAAAACTTTCTGTCGGCTTTAGACGATTATCGCGCACCGCAACAACAGACCGAAACGGCTCGCATTACACTCAAGGGAAGTATCCGTGCGGGAACAGAGAACAAAGGGAACAAAGGACCTATTAACATTGAGACAGACCCTTGTCCACGTTATAAGCAGACTGGGCATTTGGTTCGAAATTGCCCTTTGCCCAATCAGCGTACATGTTTTAAATGCGGTTCTCAAGGTCACACTGTGCCACGTTACCCAATCCTTTAATTAACTGATCACAATAAATCACTGACGTACACACTTTGGCACTCGCTCAACAACAACGGTCTAACTAGAATCAGAAACAGGGGCCCAGAACTTCGTGGGAAGTCGCTACGTCCCCGCAAGGGGGCGCGGCGAGCGGCTCCGGGGCTATGCCCCCCGGCCGCGGAGGCTTTACGTTGGCCCGTACAAAACGGGCCCCTCATAATGTTGGCTACAGTGGCCGGTAAGATGGCTGGGTGCGCGAGCAATGTGCGCCCATGTGAATGATTGCTATTTTGTTTCTGTAGGAGCGCCGCGACGCTTATAGTGAAACGTCGCTTTCTTCACGACATCCCGGCGGTCTGCCGCCGCCAGGTGAGACCCCTAGTTACCTAGGGGAGGCCCAGCGACGACGACCAGCGACGGAGATGTCGACTCGACGCGCCTACAGAGTAGGTGAGTGGCCCCCGCCCGTCCAGATCACAGAGCTAGCCGTTACTGTCCGGGCTAAGCGGCCGTCATGAGTGTGTGGGCGGTATTGTAGTGTGTCACACCGCCCAGTGTCTACGCGGATCGCGGTCCGTACCGCGCCTCCGCGTGTGAGTTAAGGTGCCTGTATAGTGGCGGATGTCTGTGCTTGTTTGCGTAACGCGCCTATATTAACCTAGGTCACGTTACGCAACAGATGTGTGTTGTGTGTGTGGAGTCAAAGTGTCACAGGTAAGCTGCGTGTAACCTGAGTACAGCTTACCCGGGCGTCAATCCGGTGCGATGGGGGCATGGTCCGCTATCAGGTCGCGGGGCAGGGGTCGCGCGTCGGGAGGGGCGCGCGTGCCAGGGCGCGATGTCTTTGACATGCGTGAGGTCCGAGGCGTCGGCACGCGCGAACATTCCCTTCGCGAGTCGCCGCACAAACTCATCCAGGCTCTCAATACCGAGGTCCCGCTGGATGACATCGTTCCTCACGAAGCGAGGGGCATCTACTATGGTCCGCAACGCCTGGTTCTGCTGCGTGCGGAGCTGCTTGCGGTTCGTCTCGCTCGTGAGGGCGAACCAAGCGGGAGCGGCGTACGTCAAAATCGGGCGTATGTACAGCTTGTACACGCCCAGCTTGACGCGCGCCGGGATGCGGGACGAGAGCACTGGTTTAAGGAGATGGCGGACGACCTTACCCTGCGCGGCGACATTGTGGACATGCGTCCCCATCGTGAGCCGACGGTCGATGGTGACCCCTAGGTATTTGACCCGGGGCGTCCACTCGATGTCGGCTCCTTGTAGTTTCAGGGGTGGTGGGAGAGGCGCGGACCCGGTGACCATGGCCTGCGTCTTACCCACGTTCACGGACAGCCGCTACTTGGACAACCACTCCGGAAGCAGTTCGAGGGCGCGCTGCATTTTGACCGCCGCGTACTTCGCATTGAGCGATGTAGTAATGTACGCGGCGTCATCTGCATACAGCGCGAGTGTTGTGTGTGGCGTGGTGGGGATGTCGTCCGTGTAACGCGAGTAGCACGCCGGCGAGACGCAGCTACCCTGCGGCACACCCGCGAGCACCGGGCGGGCGCTAGACAGCGCTCCGTCGACCACCACCCTGAAAGTCCTGTTATAGAGAAAGTCAGAGACCACCTTCACAACGCGACGGGGCGCGTCCGATGTGGCCAGCTTATATGTCAAGCCGTCGTGCCATACACGGTCGAAGGCCTTCTCCATGTCGAGGAATACTGCCACCGAGTACTCCTTCTTGTTGATCGCGGCTGCGAGGTGGTGCAGTACCCTCGACAGCTGGAGCGTCGTGCTGTGCTCCGCCCGAAACCCGAATTGTTCCGGTCGAGGTGAGATGTGCGGTTGGAGATGTCGCAGCAGGAGTGCTTCGAACACCTTGGAGATTGTCGGCAGCAGAGTGATCGGCCGATAGCTCTCCGGCTTCTGGCTGTTTTTCCCCGCCTTAGGCAGCATAATGACGCGCCCTTCCTTCCACGAGGCGGGAAAGGTCCCGGTGCGCAGTATCGCCGTGATCAGGCGCGCCAGCGCCGCTACCATACGATACGGCAGGTGGCGCAGCGCTGTGTTCGTGATACCGTCAGCACCGGGGGCCTTCCTAGGCCTCGTCCTAAGGATGGCGCGTCTGACTGCCCCAGGCGAGAAGAAGATAGGGTCCTCTTCGGGAGCTATCGGCGAGGCGAAGTAGTCTCCCAGGTGTTTCTCGACTGCTGCGACATGAGCGGTGTCGCTGGTCGGGTTCGGTTGGAACTGACGCTCCAGGTGTTCAGCGAAGACCTCCGCCCGGTCCTCTGCTACGTATGTAAGCGCCCCGTCGCTGTTAAGCAGCGGTCGCACCGGGACTGGGGTGTTCGTCAGCTGGTTGCACAGTTTGTGCAGTGACGGCCAGTTGTCAGTCGTGGCGTCTAATCGGTCCTCCCAGCCCGCGGCGGTGTGCGCCTGGAGCTCGGCCTTCACCTTCTCCGCGAGACGGTTGAGCTGCGTCTTCAGCGTCGGGCATCTGTGTTGTTGCCACTGCTTGCGGAGGCGCCTCTTCGCGGCCATCATCGCATTCAGGCGAGCCGGCAGGGGCGGCAATAGCCCTCTCCCCTGCGGCTGTGTGCTTGTCGCCGATTCGTAGGCGCTTTGAATGCAAGCAGTGACATCGTCCGCCGTCTGATCTACGTCCGTGGAGGTAACGATAGGCCGAGTCGGCGCGGCGGTCTCTACTTTCTCCGCGAAGGTTGTCCAGTCTGTTTTGCGACGTGGCGCTATGGGCTTCAGTCGGGTCGGCATACCCGATATGACGACGAGTACAGGTTGATGATCCGACTGTAACTCGTCGTCTATGACTTGCTGTGTGGCCTGGCATTGTAGCCCTCGGTGGACTACGATGTCCAGTACGTCCGGCATGTGCTGTGCAGCGTCTGGGTAGTGGGTCGGCGTTTCTGGGCCGGACACCGTATAGCCGAAGGCTTCCGCGTCCGCGAAGAGCCGCCTCCCCTCGGTGTTCGTTGTGGACGAGTTCCACGCTGGGTGTTTGCAGTTGAAATCACCGGCGAGGATGGTGGCGTGCGTCGATGAATGGAGAAGCGCCCGCAGCTCTGTAACGTCTAGGTGAGCCACGGGCGGCTTGTAACAGCTGTAGATGTTTATGTCCTCGCCGGCTACGTGTAGCTGCACACCCAACGCGTAAAATGAGCTGGGTGTCGTCGAGGGGATTTCCTGATGGACGACTCTTCGCCTCACCAATACTGCCAGACCACGGTATGTTCTGTGAGCCGACCTTTCATCCTTCCTGTAAACGAGGTATCCCGGGAACCTTACCCTATCTTCGGGTCCCAGGTGCGTCTCGCTTATGAGCGCCACGTCGATGTCCTGTTCCCTTAGGAGGTGGCGGAGGGGCGCGACCTTGTTTTGCAGGCCGCGGGCGTTCCAATGGATCACCCTGAGCGGCCTAGCCATGGTACAAGGTCAATAGTGTGGCCAGGCCATCCAGGATGACCGTCTCTATATCTTGCCCCTGCCTGATGGCCTTGATTAGGTCCATCAACAGTTTGATGGCGCAAGTTGTGAACTCCTGTTTGGTTGTGGCAGTTTTGACGCCGGTAGCGCCGCCACTAGTTTCTTTAGGGAACTCTTTTCTAGTTGGTTCCCTTGCCGTCCGCGGCGCTATGCCGGCGCCAGCGGTAGGTTGTGTTTCCACAACCTGCGCCTTGTTTGTGACAGGGGCGGCCTTAGCGTTCTCCTGGGTCGTTTCCGTTGTTGTTGGGGGGGGTTTGGTTTCTTACCTCTTCCTTTCCCCCCGCGTCTCTTCTTCCTCCGCCTCGAGGAGGTGGCTTCTCTGTCTGTGGGCCCGTTGGCCGCCGCCATCAGCGTCGTGCCTTGGGCCTCTGTCTGTACCACTTGCGGCCTCTCTGTGGCCGCTTGTGTCCGGCGCGTGTTGGCCGTGATGGCGGTGGTCCCCGCTCGCTTATTCCGGATCTCTTTCTGGAATACGGGGCACTTTATGTTGCACGCGGGGTGCGGGCCACCGCAGTTGATGCATGTGGCCGGCTCCTCCCGCGGGCGCGGACAGTCACGTGCCGTGTGTTCGTCCCCGCATCGCACGCAAGCGAGCGGGCGGTGGCACTGGTGTGAGCTGTGCCTGAATTGTTGGCACCGGTGGCACTGGGCGGGCCCACGCTTGCCTCGCCAAGCCTCTATCTTGACACCCCGCATGTACATAAAAACGGTGGTGTCGTAGATAGCCCGGACGTCTGGGGTCTTCTTCAGGATGGCGTGGAAAACACAGCCGGGTCGTCCTTGCGCGCCCTTTATGTGGCGCACATACTCCGGCTGGTAACCCAGCGTCCGAAGTTCCTCCTCGATCTCCTTGGGGTCCGTGTCCGCCGGTAGGCCCCGTATGGCGATCTTCAGCGACTTCTCCGCTGGCAGCGAGTAGGCGAACCATGACACGCCGCTGTCCTTTTCTAGGCCAGTCAGGTACCTCTGGACCAGCCTGTACTCCTCCTCGCTGTCTGGGGTGAAGCGAACTCCACCCCCGTATGGACGAGCGTTCGGAGGCCGGCCCAGTTTGGCGGCGATGGCCCGGAAGTGTGCGGCCCAGTCAGGTAGCCTCTCAACCACCAGCGGCGGGTAGCGCAGCTTCCTTTGTTGTTTTGCCCCCGGCTGCGTCTTCTTCGCGGCGCCGGGGGTGGCGGTAGATGTCGAGGGGGCGGGGGGTAAATTTTGGGCACTTACCCCTGTGGCCTTCGTTGGTCTCGGTGTCTGATTTCGGGCGGCTGGTGAGTGGCGCGCCGCGTCGGCGAATGTAGGCGACGCAGGCGAGCCCGGACCCCGCGGCACGCTTTCGCGCGGCGGGTCGGGGCACAGTCGCTTGCTCTCCTCCACGTCCCCGGAGCTCCTCCTTCTCTGTTTCCGCTGGGCCCTAGGCTCGAGGTTGAATTCGAACCCGAAACCCAGCGATTGCGTCGATGAGGGCGACGTCATGTGGGCATCGGCCCCTCCCACGGTGGGCCGTTGCGCGGATCGCGGCGTCGTGTCACTTGATACGGCCGAGCCCGCTGATGCCAGCGACATGCTCGACCCGGCTCGTGACGAGCATGCCGACAGCACGGCCGGCGAGTCGTAGGCGGAGCCGCGTGGGGGCGCCGGTGAGTCGGGCGCCTGAGGTGTGTGCTGCACTGGCCGCTCCCGCTCAGCCAGCACCGGTCCCGCCAGCGAGGGGCGGGGGCCGGTTGCGGCGGTGCGCGGAGCTGGCACAGCAATGGTTTCGGGCGGCGACGCGAGGCGCGGCGGCGCAGCGGTACGCGCAGTGGACGCGGACGCGCGTGCGTGCGCGGGTGGCGCGGAGTGCGCGTGCTGCGCGGCGGCGCGCGCGGCGGACACAGCGTGCGCAGCGGGCGCAGGGGCGCGGACGGGCGCAGGCGCGCGCACGGGCGGCGCGCGGCCCTGATTTGTGGTAGGCCCCGGAGCCTGAGTTGGCACCGGGCGAAACGCGGCGGGGCGGATTACTACCGCGTGTTGGCGGTTTGTCGACGGCGACGGTGCGACGTGAGCAGGCGCTGATGTCGTCGGTGGTGTTCCTCTTCTCTCTTCACTTGTTCGGGTCGGTCCAGCGGGCGGTGCATCAGACGACGCGTCGTCGATGATCGGCATCGACGTCGTCCGGTCCATCGCCGGGTGGGTCTCCTGGTGTTCGGCATCGCGGCCCAGAGAGCTGCGTTTGCCGGACTTCGGCATCCCGGGGGCGGGTGGGTCCGCGACCGCTGCGGTGAAAAATCACCGAGCAGCACGGTGGCTCCCTCTGTGTTCGCACCGGTACCGGCTGGAACCTGTGCAAACACAAAGGCCCAGAACAAAAGATGGTGGGTTATAAATAGGCTGGCTCGCCACTACCCCACTCTGGGCTTGGCTAGATGACGTGGCAGAGTTGGATTGGCAGGCAACTATGGCGCGTGGAGTAGTGACGTGGCTATTGGCTGGCGTGTAGGCACTTGGGGGCACCCCGGCTGGTGGTGGCAGTTTTACACTGGCGTGTAGGCTCTTCGGGGCATCCCCGGCTAGTAATGGCAGTGTTACAATTCCAATTGTTAACCTAATGTTTGCATATGACATGAAAATCTATACATCAGTTAAAAGTTCAAATGATGCTAGTTTGCTGCAGGCATACATAACTAGGTTAGTAAACTATTGCTGAAAAAAAAAATTCGACCTCAACATATCTAAATGCTAAGTTATCACCTTCACCCGGAAGAACCTATCAGTCAATCGCAAACCAGACTTTATCTTGATCTCAAGTCACCAGAGATCTTGGTATTCTTCTGGACAGTAAGCTAAATAAGATAATAATTAATTAAGTTAAGAAGGAGCGTTGAGCAACGTGTTCATGAAGAAATTCAACCAGAAGCGGGGACATCTCGCAGGCGTCCAAAAAAAGATTTTTCCTAGCTTAGTCAGAGATCAAAACTATCAACATCTCAAGTGGATGACTCTGCTGTGAAAACATTGCTCGACACTTCTGATAAGTCTGATACTACTTGGGCCCTTGTACTACATGAGATCGTTTAAGCTCCATCCGGTAGTTGTTTTTGCGGAGGCATTTAACACAACCCTGTACTTGGTTGTTGTTGACTCGGCGCGTTCGACGCCGTGGTGCGGCAAGTAGCAGTCGAGTGTCTTGTTACATGTTGATTGTTGCATATGACCTAAGTCAATGTACTCTGCTATAAATTCTTTATAGGCTTTTGCTAAGTGTTACTTACCTTTGAGTGTCATATCTGAGGAGATATGAGGACAGGGTATAAAGTTCACTCATACTCTTTGGAAAAGGCAGGATTCACCGACCTGATGGATGTCTTATCTGGTGGGCAACTACCCAACGATTGATGTCGGAAAGTTGTATATATGCTAGCTGCGCGGTAATCTCTGATTGCGCGATGCAGGATCTGTGTGACGTCAGTTTGATGCGTTGTTCGCATATAGATGTGTGTAGATGCCGCCACATATCGACCATATCGCCAATAAAGCATCCAAAAATCCTGGGATTCATTATCAGTAACGCCCGCCGGTTCGTTCAATAGCATGAAAACCGTTAAAATTCTGTATTGTGCTTACGTGCACAGTCATCTCGAATATGGTAGTCAAATTTGGAATCCGAATTATGCAGTGCATTCAGACAGGTTGGAACGATTACAGCGGAAACTCACTAGATACTTAAGTTACAAATTTAAAATCCTTTATCTGAGTTACAATGAACGATGTGCTCGATTCCACTTACTTCAAAGGAACTGATTATAGGCGCCACTTCCAAAAAGCTATACGAAACTATCGTATGGAGAAGAAGTGGCAAGAAACTCCACCGTTACTCTTTTAAAATGTTTTACAATATTTTGAATACATTAATTATATTTCTATATGTGAAGACGATGCACCAAGAATAAAAATACTATACCACAATTGGTAAAAAGAATTAAAAACAGAGCAAAGGCAGATAAATTAATCACGTGATAGGTACATTGTGCTCACATATTTACAAACATTGTTAAAATACATGTTTTTCCTAAAATATTAACTAGGAATAAGTCAGTGTGTGATTAAGCAACTAGAATGATTTTGTCTAGCCTCTAGATTGTCCTATGGAGCAGGACCAGCATGTTTCCAAGCATTCTTATATAGGATATAATCCTCTAATTTGTAATATGCTTGTTTACAAAGTGTTTTTTTTAACATGAGTTTTAAACTTTCTTTCATTTAATTGCAATATTTCACAAGGTATTTTTTTATAACATTTAACACAGTACCCCATAAAAGATGTATGTACTTTAGATAGTCTGAAAAATGGTTGATCTATTTTATATTTATTTCTAGTGTTAATATTATGTCTATCACTTATTTCATTAAATAAATGCAGATTTTTTCTAACATATATTATATTATATTAATCTTCTTAAATAGTTCCCTAAGAGATTCGCGGCGACGTAGATTGTAAATGGCTCTAACAGCTCTCTTTTGCAAAATAAAAATGGATTCAATGTCAGCAGCCCGCCCCACAGTAAAATGCCGTATGACATAATGCTGTGGAAGTAGCTAAAATAAACCAAACGCGCGGTTTCTATGTCTGTTAACTGTCTTATCTTTCTAACGCGGAATACGCGGCCGAGCTTAGTCGCCCCGCGAGATATGTTATATGGGGTCCCTATTGTAACTTCTCGTCTAGCGTGATTCCTAGGAAAACCGTCTGATTACAAAATTCCAGTTTTTCTCCGTTCAATATGATGTCACATTCGCTACTTCTAACATTAGGTAATTTAAATCGTTTTTTTATTTTTTATCATTTAGTACCAAATTATTTACCGTAAACCAATCTTGGACCCGAAGAATAGAGTTATTCACGTCGTCAAGATTTTGTGACCTTCGGTCTATTTTAAAGATCAATGAAGTGTCATCTGCAAATAACACCATCTTCGGTTGATTTTGAATTAACTGGGGTAAATCATTAATGTAAACTAAAAAGAGGAATGGACCCAATATCGAACCTTGAGGAACGCCCATTGACATTTCAGGCCCTAATAAGTTTGTGCCGTTTATTTGTACTATAACCTGTCTATCTTTCAAGTATGATCGTAGCAAATCAAGAGCTTCATTCCTAATCCCAGTGCTCCAGTTTCAGCAGAAGTGTCTTATGGTTTACGCAATCGAACGCCTTAGAGAGGTCGCAAAAGATTCCAATGGCATCTTGTGATTCCTCCAAAGCGTTAAAAATTTTCTTTATTAGGGTGACAACGGGGTCAGTGGTACAATGCCCTTTAGTGAAACCGTACTGATGTTCATGCAAGATGGAGTTTTTATTAAAGTGACGTAACATTTGATTGAGCATCAACTTTTCAAACACCTAACTGAGAACTGGCAGAATTGACACGGGCCTATAATTATTGAGCTCGTTACTATCACCGGATTTGAACAATGGGATTACTTTACTGTTTCATAAACTCAAACTCAAACTCAAATCATTTATTTCAATTAAACCATTTACAGGCACTTTTGAATTGTCAAGGAGTCGGTCAGTCAGAAATATGAAGCTAGTTGCCCATTCCAAAGCGTAGTAGGTACCTATGGAGAAGAACGGGCAAGAAACTCCATGGACACTCTTTTAAATAATAATGTTTTTACATAATATCCGGAAAGACTCCTTGGTCTACACTGGTGTTAAATATGAAAGCTAAATAGGGCGCAAGGGTTTCAATGTGAGATCTACAGACTTACATACATTCCCCAGAGATCTTCTGTTGATTTAATTTTAAGATCTTTAAAAGCTTTTATAACAGCTTGGGGGTTTGTATGCTGAAACCTAAACTCCAAAGGGCATGCTTTTACATTATTTTTAAGTAAGGCAGCAGAAAGCGCGGTGTGGAATTTAAAGCTTCAGTAGTTTTATGTCGAACATTAACAAAAAAGTTTTCAAATTCCTGAGCTATATAATCATTTGAGTTGATGAGGCCACGTGCAGTGTCTAAATTAAATTCAATTTTACGCTGTTTTTACCTACCTGTTTCATTATTTATTATTTGCCAGGTAGTTTTAATTTTATCATCAGCTGTTTTTATTTTATTGCTAATATAAAGAGCTTTAGCTATTTTGCACACACTTTTAAATAACTTGCAACATACTGATGAAAGCTTGTATGAGTTCAAAATTTTCTCTACTTTTACGAATGCCAGGAGTGGCCCAATCACTAAATAAAAACTTTGTATTAATACTTTTAGTCTTTAGTGGAAAAGTGTTATTAAATTGCGTGTTTAATAGTGAAAAGAACTCGGTGTAGAACTCATTTGGGTCACCCATATTATTAAAAATTTGTTTACATAATTGACTGGCCAAAGAATCATTTAACTTCTCCAAATCTTTACATGTTATTTGCCTAAACATTATTTGAGTTTTTTGTAAAGGCGTATATGAGCAAAATGTTATTGTTTGTCCACTGTGGTCAGATGGCAACTTATTTACATTTTTTTTTTTTTAAATCTTTATTTGTTTATAGAGGGTTGGATCAATTTACTATTTGTTTGTGTAAGTAATCACAATTAAAAAAAAAATTACCTTTACAAGTAGCAGACGAAGCTGTCACTCGGGTTGGTTCAATAAAAACATTTGACAGATCAAATGACATAAAAGACTTAATAATCTGACTGTATTAGAGTTATTTTCTAATAAATTAATATTAATGTCTCTGCAGATTATTATTGACTTACTAGTAGCACTAAGTTTCTTTAACACATCTTATCGATTACAGAATCAAACACAGGTAGATTCTGGTAACTTGGAGGTCTGTATACGCATACTATGACATGCTGATCAAGCTCAACACAGGACAATTCAATGGCTTGCTCAACAGACAGTCCGATGATGTCTTTTCGTTCTTTCGATTTAATTGAATTTTTAACTAATAATGACCCGCCATGTATCATACGTTCGTAACTTCTTTCTAAGCTGCCGCTGAATGTTTCACCTCGACATTCTCGTTTGAGAAATATCCTCCGTGTTCCTTACACTCGCACAATTTACCGCAGTAATGCCTTTTTAATTCGCACAGTCAAAGCATTTAACCAAATTGTAAAGAACAAGCACCTCGCACAGATTTGTTTGCAAGCAGCTTGGCGTCCATCAGTACTGTTTTGTCCAAGAATTGCATTGTCTCTAAGGTTGAGCATGCTTTTCTGCTTATGCAGGTACGTCATTTATTTTTTATTTTGATTTCGTGCTATAAATATTCAGTTATTGTTAAGCTAATAGTAAATAAATGACTAAACTTGTACAACAATACTCTAATGCTAACTGTGGAGGCTTGTAAATGGCTTGTCATGAATAACATTAATGTTACTTTTGTATTGTTAGCTGATCTCAACACGAGCGCGGTCTCACAGTGTTGACTTTTTGAACTCTATTCTCAATATATGTTTTGCATCGTGATGGGTCACCTTGTATCCATCCCAGTCAAGCCGTAGACTCGAATATCATGTTGATGTTAGGATTCCTTAATCTTTTGCATTAATTTGCATAGTAGGTGCGCTCCATTTAATTCTAGTTTAGGCAACATTGCTGTTTTGTATGGTACAATTTTAGATTTAGCAGCGACAAGTGTAACGTCTGTTGATGGGCGAACTCGTGCGTAAATAACACACGCATAGGCATCCAGGGAGGCGTCACTGAAGCCATGTAGTTCTATAGCTTGTCTTCCGTCACAACTGAGCCATCTTGGTACTTCACACAAGTTTATCGCCCTTAAGTCCGCTTGTATTTTGCACTATTCTTTGTGTATTTTGTCGAGAACTTCGTCGTCATACTGTAATTTGACGTCCCACACTTTTTGGAATAGTAACTTTAATTTTGTTGATAAGCTAGCCAAGTGTGTCAAACAATTTTGATATTTCAGATAATAAGCTGCGTTTTGTATGTTTCTTGTTGACGCTTGAAATCGAACATTGGAATGTAAATTTGTCCTCTGTCGAGTTCCAGCATAAGCCCAATGTTTTTGATGTTTGGTCCGTTTTGAAGTTGAAGACAGTGTTTTCATTGATAGGTTGGGTTGTTGCATTTTCCAAGACGCAGCGGTTCGTTTGATGACCATTTTCTAAGGTTGAACCCTCCACTCATAAGTAATTGTTTTAGGTCCGAAATTAGCTTCTGTCCTTGTTCAATGGTATGCGATCCGTGAACGAGATCATCGACGTAAAATTACTCTTCCACTACCTTTGCAGCTTCCGGGAAATTTTGACACTCGTCCTACGCCAGTCTTCGTAGTGTCATTATGGCCAAAAACGGCGCTGCTTTGGTGCCATAAGTAACTGTGGCGAGCTGATATGAAAGTAACGGTTTGGCCATAATTTGCCTGTACATCTTTTCAAAATCAGCTGTGTAAGCATACTTGTATATCTTGTTGTAGGTTTGGGCCCTTGTACTACATGAGATCGTATAAGCTCCATCCCGTAGTTGTTTTTGCGGAGGCATTAAACACAACCCTGTACTTGGTTGTTGTTGACTCGGCGCGTTCGACGCCGTGGTGCGGCAAGTAGCAGTCGAGTGTCTTGTTACATGTTGATTGTTGCATATGACCTAAGTCAATGTACTCTGCTATAAATTCTTTATAGGCTTTTGCTAAGTGTTGTTGTTTTCCAAATCTTCGTTCTAAAGTATTGAATTGGGCAATAGCCATCAGTTTGGAAGAGCCCAGCTTGCATTCACAGTCGATTATCATTGGAAGTCGAACTTCGTATCGTCCATTTTCTAAACGTTGTGTGGAGTTGTTGTAGAACTCAACGCATTTCTGATCTTCATTTCCGTCGGACTGGTTCGCGCGGGCGTATCTCCAGACACGCCTCGGCGATCATTCGCTGAAGCCCCCGAAGCTATCGAGAGGTTAGACCCCTCTCTTGATGAGCATGCTGATAGTATAGCAGGTGAGTCCTGGGCAGAGTTTCTCGGTGGGGGTGGCGACTGCATCACGCCAGCTGTTGACACTACCATCGGTGTCGGGTCTGCCAGCGAGCGGCGGGGTGCAGGTGACGCGGAGCGCGTGGGTCTGCCAGCGGAGGTGGACGCGGGTGGTGCGGCCTAACGCGGGGGCGCAGAGGAATACCCTGGTGCGGACACGGCAGATTGCGCCGCGGGACGAGTGTGCGGTGCGGCGGGGCGCGCGGGTGGGCACGCGGGCAGCGCGGTGTGGCGTGCGGTTGTTCGTACCGTTTGCGCAGAGGAGCGCACGGTGGGCGCGGTGGCGCGCGTTAGTGACGTGCGACTTGTTAGCGCGGCGGGCCCCGGGGCCTGTGGCACGGGGCGAAATGCCGAGGGGCGGATGGACACAGCCGGCGGCGGTTGGCTCGACGTCGGTGTCGGCGAAACGCGCACTGTAGTCTGTGACGTCGGTGGGCTGGTAGGTGTCGGCCTTGATGGTGGTGGAGTCCAGCTGATGATGCACCGATTGACGTGCGGCCGATGTTCGGCAGCGACGTGGCCCGGTCCAGCACCGGATGGAGCTCCTTGGAGCCGGCGTCGCTGTACCCGAGGGAGCCGCGGGCGCCAGGCTTCGGCATCGCAGGTGGCGTGGCTTCCGCGACCGCATTGGTGACACAAACACCGGGCAGCGCGGCGGTGGTGCTCTCTGTGCTCGCACCAGTGCTCATTTGTTGCACTTGTACAAACACAGAAGAAACCAAACTTGGCGGTCCGAACGGGGATACTACTTCCAAAGACGGTTGGAAATACTATCTAGGATAAGCCACGGGCGAATCCTCGAGCTCTTTGCCGTTGTGCGGACCGTTTTATAAACTAGTATTGGAGGTGGGGTAACGGCACAACGCGCCACAACTCTGCCCCGCAGCGTGGAGGTGGAGGAATGATGCAGCGCGTGGCCCAGTGCACGTGTTGTTTACAACGTGACGCCGACAAGCATTATTTTGTTGAATTACTAATGTTGCAATTCTTTGCAATGAAAAGGTAATTAGTACATATTTATTGTTCGAAACGATTTTGTAATTGAAAACGAACTTGTAATTTAGATAACAGAGTAAAAAATAAAATATTTTTATGCGTGTTTAGTGATAACATGCCTGTAATCCCTGAAGGGTTAGGCAGAGGTATACTTACAGTACACCCGCATTTCGCCGGTTATGTGTAAGCCCCATGTAATATTGTTCCTGACGTCATATCGGGCCACACCCCATACCGCGATCGCGGGGTTCCTCCCACCTTTCACTCGCACGCCGATACCTTGAGCGTGCGCACACAACGGTTGTCTCAATATAATTGTCATCAAAGAAATACGGTGTTATTGCATCGAAAACAAGTAGTTTTATTTAGTCAAGACCACCAGCAGCACACCTGGAGCTTGATACTCAACAAATATATTGCCATAAACTGGGCAGAAATCCAGACTCCGGGATGCTACTGAGAAATTCAATAAAATAAAATATTCTGTAAAATAAAAGACTCCACCTTAATTAGTGGCATCAGGTCAGACCATACAGGTCAACTTATATCATTTGACTTAGATAAAAAGTTAAACTCAAATAAAACCATTGAAATAAGACCTCTTACTAAGAATAAGTTGAAAATGTTTTATAATAATCTTAATAGCAATCTTTCAACAGCCAGTTTTGATTCACAAGACCCCAATTTAAACTATGGTACCCTATTTTCTACAGTATGCCAAGAATTCAATAAAGCATGTCCTGTAAAAAAAGTTACTATCAATACTAAACCAAAATTTAGTGAATGGGCCACTGCTGGCATTAGAAAAAGCAGAGATATTTTATATAGGTTGTATCACGAGAAATCATTGACGTCTGATCTCTTCATGATTATGTAAGAAATTTTTCTAAAATATTCAAAAGAGTCTGCGCTCAAGCTAAGTCTAAATTAATAAGTAACAAAATTGGTATTTCCCATAATAAAATAAAAGCTGTGTGGCAGGTAATTAACAAAGAAACTGGAAACACAAAACAGCGAGATCAGAATGACTTGTCGTTAAAAATTGATAATGGAACCATTTCAGATAAGTTGAAAGTTGCTGAGTCACTAGAAAATTTCTTCACCAACATCCCAATTGAGATTACGAAATCTCTTCCCTTATCATCTGTGTTAGCTGAATCTTTACTCAAAGAAAACTTCAGTAAGGACATTCCTAGTTTTAAATTCGAGCCTATTTCTATTGTCACAATTAAAAAAGTGTTCAAAAGTCTTAACATAAAAAACACTGTAGACTTATGGGGGATTTCCGTTAAGGTTCTTGGAGATATTATTGACACAATTGCCCCTGTCCTAACAGGCATATTTAATCAATGTTTAGACAGCGGTACGTTTCCTGATTTAATGAAACATAGTAAAGTAGTATCAATTTTCAAATCGGGTAGTAAGAGTGATCCCTCTAATTATAGACCTATATCAGTGCTACCAGCATTGAATAAAATCTATGAAAAAATCATGCTAGACCAGATGTTTGTCACATTTTAATTCAAATGGTATTTTACATAGCCGCCAGTTCGGTTTCACGAAAGGTAGGTCGACGACTAATGCGGGAGTGTTACTCATCAGTCACATTTTGGAATCCTGGGAGAAGTCCCAGGATGCAATTGGCATTTTCTGTGACCTCTCAAAAGCGTTTGACTGCGTTGACCACAATACACTAATCTGTAAATTACACCACTACGGAATTCGTGCACAAGCCGCTAATCTTGTTCTTTCCTATCTATCAAACAAGCAACAGAAAGTGAACGTTAACGGGGCGACGTCCTCGGGGTCCTTAGTTAAGATGGGAGTGCCTCAAGGTTCAATTCTCGGCCCTTTCTTATTTCTAGTTTATATTAATGACCTTCCTTACATGATGGCTAACTTATCAGATATAATTTTATTCGCTGATGATACTTCTCTTATTTTTAAAATAGATAAAAAAGATACGGATGTCTTACATGTGAATTATAGTCTGGCTATTCTTTCGAAATGGTTTGCAGCTAATAATCTTTTACTCAATGCGAACAAAACTAAATGTCTTAAGTTCTCATTACCAAATGTACCCCAAGTGGGTTTAAATTTAAAACTTGATGGCAAGAAAGTAGATGCTATTACGGAAACTGTATTTCTAGGAATTACTCTAGATTCTAAATTGCAATGGGGCGCTCACATTAGAGCTCTTTCAGGTAAATTAAGTTCAGCTGCGTATGCAGTAAGAAAAATAAGGCAGTTGACCCATATAGCCACAGCTAGGTTGGTATACTTTGCTTATTTCCACAGTATTATGTCTTATGGCGTTCTGCTATGGGGATCAGCAGCTGACGTAGATTCAATTTTCATTTTACAAAAGAGGGCAATCCGCGCGATCTATGAAATGGGTCCTCGCGAGTCTCTTAGAAACAAATTCAAAGAAATTGATATACTCACTCTGCCTTCCCTTTATATCTTAGAAAGTATTTTGTATGTTCGCAAAAACTTAGGACTTTTTAAAATAAGAAGCGATTTCCATAATATAAATACACGTAGTCAACATGAAATTGTTATACCCAAATTTAGATTAACTAAAACAAGCAAATCATTTCTGATAAACAGTATCCGCTTTTATAATAAGTTGCCAAAGTCGGTTACAGAACTTAGCGATGGAAAGTTCAAAGCCCACATCAAACGTGTCCTTATCAAAAAAGCGTACTATAAGATTAAAGACTATGTCGAAGACAGGAAAGTTTGGCAATAATTCCTTCCCTGGTACCTCATAAACGGCATCACTATGTAAATTTCTAATAACTGCTCCCAAATAATGGTGTTTAATTTTTTTTTTTTATTATTAGATATGGACTTTTACATAGCTCTGACATAATATTTTCATTATTTGACATTATATACCTACAATTTTTTATTAGTTTTTGATTTTACTTTATTAGATTATTTTATATTTTGTAAATGTCAGAACGTCGTAGGCCCTGTGGATTGTAAATTTATAGACAATTGTCTATTTGTTTAACATATGGTACTTGTTGACAGGCCTACACTGTCCTCCCATACCTGTTAACACTGTAATTGGAAAACATTTTAAAAGACATATTTTTAAAAGAGTAACCATGGAGTTTCTTGCCGGCTCTTCTCCATGGGAAACGACCAATTGGAACCGTGCACCTAGAATCTGACGTTTCATAAGTGCCCATGTAGGTCTATGTGAAATAAAATATTTTGATTTGATTTGATTTGAAAATATGACTTATCATAATTAATTAGCAAGTTAGTGTATTTACAAACAGATATTAATTGCAGGACACATTATTGTACTATTATAGTAAGGTTATTTATATTTAATTTTGACAATAATATATTTTTGTGACATTTACGATATCCTTTCTAATAAAATAAAACCACGCAAAGCTATACCTAATAATTATGTACTTATTTGATACCTTTTGTATAAAACACAAGATATATGAAAGCGGACAAAGCAAAAGGGGTACGTAAGTACGAGTCGTAGTAGGGGGTGTTTTGTAGTTTCTGCCTACCCCTGAGAAAAGCAGTGAGTTTATGTATGTTTGTATACATATTATAGGCTAAGTACGTGTGTAACGGGTTATTAAATTATGATAATAATCGTCATAAAGTCGATTAAAATAATAATAATAATGTTTATTTTCCAAAAACAGTGCTATACAATTTCCTTATAGTCAACATTAATATGTAGCTCGGTTACGTTCAAAATAATAATAAAAATACATAAGACGCAAAGGAAGCATTTTGCTTATGAACTCCACACTAGGTCGAGCCTGTCTCGTGGAGTCCATGGGTGGTATTACCATATAGTGGAAATGTACAATACATTGATACTGATGGATTGTTACAGTCAAGAATATAATAATATAATATAACTTTATTTCCAATTTTACAATTTACATGATGGCAAAAGATTAATTCTAGTGACAATACTGTTTTTAAAAATTGCATTAATCACTGAATATCTCCACTAGCGCCCAAGCTAAGATCGAACTTGTGTTATGGGTGCCAGGAATCTCTCTGTTAATACTTACATTTCCAATTCATATAAACTAGTACGGAGTAACATTTGAAGTAGCTATCGTTGAGTACAAAAAGAAAATAAAGTAAAGAAACAAAACAAAAATTAACAAAAATTTTAACTTTATGAAAAAATAATAATAATGTGTTGCCTCTCTAGTGTGAATTTGGTAAGTGTATGTGTCGTGTGTGTGTATGGTGTATGTGTGTGTGTATCCAAACAGTTTTTTTCCCTAGTGGGAAATGTATACGCCGGAAGCAGTCCATGTGATACAGTTAAATTCATATATTCACTGTAATGTGGATCATTATTATTTGAGGTTATATTTATGTTAATCTCTCCCACCTTCTTCCCCTTCTTCCACCTTCTTCTTCTACGTAGACACTCAAGCTAATATGTTATTTAGGCTGTTCAAGAAGTTTTCTGTATGTCTAAAGGATGGTGGTCGGTACACTGCTACAATGACTGTATCGGAATCAAGTTTACAAACCAGTCTTTGCTTCCATAAATTGTGGTTCCAAAACATTATGTTGCAAATCTGATCGTAAGTAGATCACTAAACCATCTACTACTACTAACCATCATTCTGGTTAAAACTTTTTTTGTAGAATAAGCCGAATATCCCTGAAGTTGCGGAATAGACAAAGTTTTACTTAACCAACACTCTGAGAAAATTATAACGTCTCACCCCGTTTGCAATATGGATAATAAGACTAGGACGTTATTGATTTTTTTATTAATTCTGTGTATATTAAAATGCATTCTCTTACATATTTCTTTGTGGTTACCTAATAGTTGAAGGCTTTTGTCTGGCGGGCAGTTATAAAATTCATTTGACCCATAAGAATCCAGATGATTCATAATTTCATGTATATCATTCATTTTTATTAATAGATAAAACACTTTAAGCACTACATTTGAAAGTTTTACATTATTTCGGAAAGAGTCTGTTTAACATCTACATCTGAGAAAAATAATAATATATCCTTCCCACTTTTGAAGTAATATTTTGTGTAGAAGAGAATTTATAACTCGGCGCGTTGTTTGTTTGTGAAGTGATCTGTGTTTGGTGTGTCTGTTTCGTTGCAAGAGGGCATACTCAAAATTATAAAGCTTGTAATTAACTAATTTAAAATTTAAGAAAGAAAAATGTAATAAAACCAAAATTAATAACGGAACATAATTACAGAAGAAAGATTACTCTTTTACATGCAATATATCAAAAAAAAAAAACTGACTGAATACAAATAGGCTTTTCGCCTTCTTTCTTCCGAAGAAAAAAAATTCCGTCAGCTGACCAGGTCTCTAGGTTATTTATGTGTTTCCGCTGTTCTGACCTTTCGCATTCCAGCTTTGTCATCTTTGCCTTGATTTTCTCATATTTTTCATTCATGAGACAGCACATGCAAAAGTGATATTATACATTAATTAGAAAATTAAAACATTGTCTAGATCTAAAACAGTGAAATTAAAACAATATATTAGGTTAAAGAAATATTTAGAACGCAATGTGCACTATTTGTAAGAGGGCGCGTGCGCGAGAGGGTTGTGTGTGAGAGGGAAAGAGAAGGAGTTTGTTTTTGTGAGGGTGTGTATGTGTGTGTGTGTAGGTATATGTGGATGTGTTACGAAATAACCTTTAAGAAAGATTCGGATTCACTGGATGATTGGGCTAGCAGACATTTGCGAACAATTTTTTTGACTTGGCTTGTTCTGGAGTTACTTATGCTACACATTCTTACGGCTTGATTGTATACGTGACTGAGCGATAATTCTTGCATGTGTTGTGCGAAAGTTGTACGTGTCCTAATTAGTGTTGGGTAACTCAGCACATGTGCTAGCACAGTTGTAGCTACTCACTTGGTTAAAAAGAGTCACTCACTCATTTCATTTTGATGTGCTAGCACACACCACAGATTAGCTACACAGAACATTTTGTATCGTATTGTGAGTTTTGAACGAATCGTAATCATTCTCCCTTTCTCTTTCCCTCATCATCACTCGTGCGAGCTGTGTGACGCGCTTAACCGATTAGTCACTGCCTCACTGGCCGATGAGCCAGTGGCTGGCTCATCGGCCAATGAGGCGTGTGCCAGCCAAGCCAACTCTATTGAGTATGTGTGCCGTTTCGTGTTGTCGTCACTATACACCACACATCACACTCGCGACTCGCGCGGCGACTCGGAGAGTCACGCGACTCACTGACACACTCACAGCACGTACGTGCTCCCACGCCACCGCAGCCTCGCCTCATTCGTGGTAGCACAATGTGCTAGCACACTTTGTCAAAAAGAGTGCCTCGCACGATCCTCATTTTAAAAATGTGTGCTACCCACCTCTAGTCCTAATCGAAGCACTCTTGAAAACTCGACGTTTGAGAAGCTGCGAGTATTCCGGAGTCTGTGTTATGATTTTATGCTGTTTCAGTACCAAGTTAAAGATATATAGCTGTCGGACATTAAGTAATGCGGCTTCTTTGTACAGAAGGGCTGTCGGGTATCTGAAAGGTTTTTTGAGCATGACTTTCAAAACCGATCACTGGGCTCGCTCGCTTTGAATCATGGTGGTGATTCCAACTCCACCCCATACTGTTATACAGTAACACAGAATTGATTCACATAATGCCACATATACGAGTACCATGTTTAGAGTTTTTTTTATTTGCGGAGTTACGCAAGAGTTTCATTATGTGAATCAATTTTCTGGTGCGTTTTGCCACCAAGTCATTATGGGGCTTGAAAGAGAGCCGCTGTCTATTAAAACCCTAGATATTTAATACATTCTATCTTTTTTATTTTAAGGCAGGTGCACAGGAGAGGATTACAGGTTGCACAGTGGATAAAGATGCCATGTGGTAGTTTGGGCGCTGAGGCCTGCGTTTTGTGGAAACACAAGTAATTCGTTTTCTCAATATTTAATGACAGAAGATTGTAGTCAAGCCATCGTTTGATACTGGTCAGACTGTCTTGAGCTTTCTTATGCACCGATTCCAAGGATTTGCCATGAAATAGAATAACCGTGTCGTCAGCATAGCATATTATATCTGTAATTTGATCTAATGTACTATGAATATCATTTATGTAGGTGAGGAATAGAGTAGGGCCGAGCATATTTTTTAGACAGCTGATGTTCTCACCCACTTTCACACACTAACGTCAGATAGGTTTTAAACCAATCCAATGGCAATCCTCTGATTCCAATGACCTCCTGTTTCTATAGAAGTATGGGTATTGCAACGGTGTCAAACGCTTTGGCAAGATCCAAAAACACTCCTAAGCACTTTTTGTTATTGTCTAGATAAGACGTTACTAGCTTGGTTAGGAGACTTACTGCATCTACAGTAGATTTCCCACTCCTGAAAACAAACTGTTTATTGGAGATCAGGTTGTTCGACTCTAAGAAAGCAACTAGGCGTTTGTTCATCACTTTTTCCAGAATTTTTGAGAAGATTCCCAATAACGATATAGGTCTATAGTTCGCAGGGTTTTGTTTTGATCCATTCTTGTGTATAGGGGTGACTCTGGCTTCTTTCCATTTATCGGGGAATATACCTGTACTTAGACTAAGGTTGATGATGTAAGTTAGTGGAGTTAAAATTTCACTTCTAATGTTGAATGATTGTCTTGACAGAGTCAAGACATGACATGTGTTGACATGACAGTTTAGGTAATTCGTGTGTAGCCAATTTATTAGTGTTTAGGTTTTTGTGACTCGCATCTTGAATGATTTCTTGTGGTGTTACGACGACCTTTGGCTTTGTTTCTGGAAATCTATTGTTACTGCTCTCCCGACCAACCCGGGCGGTCGCGGACTTTGCATCTTCTTATTTCAATATGAACAACAGATTTTTTACGCTATTTCTAATAAAGAACTGATGCTGCACTAATTGTGGTATAGCAACGCTTCGCTTAAGGAGCCTCTTTTTGGATTCGCTTTAAATTCAATCTGATAGTATTCAGTGGATGACTCCGTGATGGGAGACTAAACATTTTCAGTAACGTCTTCAACATGTCATAAAAGGGTGTAGGGTGTGTTTGTTTATACTTATGAAGGTTTATTTTATTTTAGGTCACTGTGTCTTAACATGATTATGTACTACTCTTGCTGGGTAATGGCTAGGCAGATATAAAACTCGGGTACAAGTGGAACACCATAACCTAGTGTTGGTTATAGGTATGTGTGTGTAAACTGTGAAAGATCCCTGATGCGTTTTCACACACTGACACGTATCCCTGAAAGCAATAGCACATTCATGATGTAATATCTGAATGGATTTTTTCCTCAACAAGTTAGTATGAAGATTGTTTGGTTTTATTATGTAACTACCACAACTGTTTTAATATTTTTATGCAATTATTATGTTATGAAATGATACATTACGAACTTTGTCTTTTTGCCACCCATGTTGGCCACGAGCTTACAAAGCCTAGGCGGCCAAACAACGTCAACGACGACAGTCAACAACAATAAGAAAATATCATTATGCCAAGATTATGTTGAATTAATTAGTAATATCAGCCTATGCTTGTCCCACTGCAGGACAAAGGCCTCTTCTCATACAGAGAAGGCACGAGCTTTGATCACCACCCTTATTCATATATTACGTTATAACAAACGAATTAGAATAATAGTGATCATCATTATTCTGCCAAAGAAGTCCACTGCTGTATGCGACAAACATAAGACCGGTCTATGTGATACCTATAGATTATTGTACACACTTAACAAACACAAATGATTAAAGTTAATTATAAATAATATGTACTAGTACCAGCCTATTATAGTCCCACCCACTGCAGGGCTACTCGTACAAAGAAGGCACGAGTATTGCACACTTGCTCAACACAGGTTGGCGATTTCAGACTTATATTAACCATAAGTCCAGTACCGCAATTGCGTAATACACAGTCAATCGGAATTTGAACCGTTTTGAAACAGATTGCTAATCCATTGCTTCATACGTTCGATAAAAAATTCTGCTCAACAATGTATATGACGCAATGAATGTTGTTGAACTGTCAAAACCAAACAGATAAGTCGTAATCATTTACGAAGATGTGTTACGCAATTAGGCTGCAGGTTTTCTCGGAACGTTTTTCTTTAAACGATGTCAGTAAACTTATAAAGTACGTTTGAATTGGAAAAAGTCACACTGGTACTTTGCCAAGAATTGAACCCACATTCTCGTGCATGAGAAATGAGGCCTTAACCTCTAGACTATCACGACAATGTAACTGTTTATATTTTAACAATAAATTGCTTACTATATTAAACGTCAAAATGTCGTTACAAAGTATTAACCTAAAATGTCTTAAATCTCGTCACCACCGAGTTCTGGAGTAATAAAATATTAACAGGAATATTAAATACAAATATTCCTTCATATCACATATTGTTTTATTTATGTCTATGCTGAGCCAAACTTGTATGGGAGCATTATCCCTCTCCTTTGTGTACTACTTTATATTGATGTTTAGCAAAAAAAAAAAAAAACTGCACAATAACGCTGTCAGAATAGGTAGGTAATGTTCGTCATTGAGGAGTTCCGTGACAGTAGGGTTTCTTCGCAGTCCGTGATAAGTTGACCACTGTTAGGTACCTACTGTGCTTCATCTTCCGTACGATTACGCATTAAAAAAACAATAATCCTCCGAGTAAACTAGCTATGTGACATACGGACGGACGGACGGACGGATTTTAATTGAAGACTATGTGTACCAATTTTCGAGGCAGAATAAAAGTTTCACAGAAAATTCAAACACCCCCTTATACCCTAGAAATACCCTGTAGAATTTCGAAAAACCCTTTCTTAGTCCTACCTACTCTTTAGAAACAACACATCCTCCAAATTTCATGTCTCTCGGACCAGCGGTTGAGGCCGTGCATTTATATATCAGTTAGGAATCCAACATCTTTTTGATAGTACACACAAAGTTGATGTACACATTTAACCGTTTCAAATATTGTCGAAATACTTAGTAAAAGTGCAATTGGACTATGGTTATTTATGTCGTGTAAAAAACCACCATATACAAAAATTGATAATTTTTTGTTTTTTGAGACGGGGCAGTTAGGGTACCTCAACCACAAGTAGCTGAAGGAAAACGGTCTTAAGAGAATGTCCTTAGCCTTTTGAGAAGTTTTGGTTGGCATTCACAGATTTTGGAAAAAATGTTCAGTCTAAGATTTAGAGAGCAGTGGTGGCCCAGTGGTAACGGCTTCGACTAACTAGTTGTCAAGAGGTCAAGAGTTTACCAGTTTTACCCAGGCAGACGCTTTACTTTGTGTAAAATAATTTCATCACAACTGCTTTCAAAACAGTGAAGGAAAACATCGTGAGGAAACCGACAGGTCCTAAACCCAAAAATTCGAAGACATGTGACATCTACCAATCCGCACTGTGGCCGCGTGGTGGATTACGGCTCAATGCTTCTCATAGAGAGGAGGCCTGTGTCCCAGCAGTTTGTTCCCAACGTTAAAGGCTTATGCTTATGATTTCTGTCATTCTAAGAAAATAAGACCTCAAATTGTTTGGAGCGTTTAGACTTGTATGGAAAAGTTTTTTTTGACTAGTAAGTGAAAAAAACAGTAGCCCCATCTCTAAAATCCACCCAAAATTAATGTCTTTATAAGAGCTTTCTTTTGGGTATCGGGAAATTGTCCCGTTTACAGGATACGGTTTAGGATCCAGTGGATCAACAGTAAAAACGGTGATTTTTATCATTAATTTTTTTTATGTGTGAGTTCGGCTTTCCTTGTGATAATCTTCTATAATTAATATTAATAAAAAGGAAATGCTGTTGGTTGGTAGGCGCATAAGTTGAGAAGGGTTGGACCGATTTGGCTATTTTTGTTTTAACATGTTCGTGACAGACCGAATTTGGTTTTAAGAAAATAAAACAGTGTCCACAACAATCTTGATAAGCCGTGTTCGTAGATTACGTGTTATGTGTTGTCATTACCATATTGTTCACTCAATGGCAATAGATATTCGTTCATGACAAGACCACATTTTTTTAGGTTTGGTTACCAATGTAGTATGCAGGTATGTGTGATTTGTAAATTAATTATAATTCAAATTCATTATTAAAAAAAAACTAAATTTGTTTTATCGTGTTTTTTTTTTAAATAATGGTCTCAATCGTTTCGAGTTCCATGATCGAGTTCATGGCTTTCGCTTCCAGAAGGACCTAAATTTAACCTTGTATAATAAAATATAATAATAATAAGGCGTGATGATATGTTATGTTACGAAAAATACTTTTTACGAATAAAAACAAACGACTTCCAAAATAGACAAAGTGAAGAATTACTTATATTGTTGTAATTGGTTTACTTGTTTTTTTTTGTTGTTGAAAAAGTTAAAAAATTTGAATTTTTTCGTTTTGCTACCTACCCATCAAATTCCCAGAAAACAACAGTGACAGGACGTTTTGTGTCATCAACATTCAGAAACTCGTTAACTCAAAAGCGGCCAAAGCAAAGTCAATAAAATTTAAATAAGAAGAATCACGTAAAAAGGCCCTTTACGGAGAAATCGGTGGTGTACCTACATTCTTCGACTATGGCCATTCCCATCCACTATCCATACTTAATGAAAGCCACCGAACAATAGAGATTGTTGCTATAATTTACGTAATAAGGCCTGCAAGCTCTTCACAAGTTTCCCGCCAATTGGCAGAGCCACTGCGGCCGCGTCAAGTGTCTTTCCATCTAAACTGACGGGGGGTTAATTAAAGAGGGGGACAGAGATACAGTGCCACCGTGAGGGGAAAAGGAACGGCTAGATATTCGAATTTCAATTCCCAGCTCGATACTGTTGGTCGCTTAGTCTTTTATTAGTGCTTAGGGCATACTGCAACATTTTGTAGGCAAACAAGTTATTGTTTTGAAGTTTCGAGGTATAAGTAATAAAGATAAATAAAGTTTTATATTATTATTTCCCAGATGGTTAAAGTGAGCTTCTTATGTAATTTTAAAATTTGAATTTCAGTTTGTGATATTTAGTACTTATCGTACAGCCGCTGCTAGATGAAAAAATACCTTCTGTGTCACTGACCAGTAAATTGTTAGAGAAACGGCTTCAGCAACCTACATATAAGCCTACCTATACATAAAAGAAAAACAGTAGGTATTTTGTAGGGAGTATGTTAAGTATATGTATAACATGGCCCAAGCAAACATAGGGGTGTTGCTAACGCAGCTTGCGAGGGAATCCGGGTTAATCCGGGCCCTAAAGGGAAATCTGTTATAAAAACTAAGAAAAACAAGATACCTAATAAAAAAACAAAAGACATTTACATAATACTCTCAATAGTGGTCTTTAAAATTAAAGTAAGAAAACAAATTAGTTTGCTACGAGTAGTACTTGAAGATATTAAAAAAATATAAGAAACTGCCTGTTTTGCCTCGTGCCCGGGCAAATATGGTGATTTAAAATAAGACAATTCGAACTAATTTTCGCTTATTTCACTCTATCTTCTTAAAAAACTCTTCGAATCGAATTAAAATTACATTCAATCAAACAGCGTGTTTAAGATTAATAACTCAAATAATTACCTATGACATGTAACCACGTTTTTTCAACAGCTATAAGTAAAGATATGAGAATAAATGGTTTGGTCGGATCACCCACCTTTGGTCCTTAGAGCCGGATATTTTTTGTCCTAAATGTGTCCAAATGCGCGGCGGCCACAGGCAGTGTGCCTTGGGGAGTTGCAATACACGGCTAGAATCCTTGCTGCACGATGGCGCCCAAGCTCTGTCTAAGAGGCAAACCTTTCCGCGAATCTTGATACAGGGAGGGACGTGGTGACTCTTCGGCTTGCGTCGCTCCTGACACAACCATAAAAGAGACGACTTTTAAACTAGTCTTCAACGAAAGAGCGAAGGCTAGTTAAAAAAGTCGTGTCTTTTGTGAAATTGTATTGCAAAAACAACATGGCGCCGTTAGTACCGATTTTGACTGCGCGCCACAGTATCCTTGTGGGCCAGCCATAGACGTGTTGTTGAATGGTTACTAAAATTGGCAAACGATTTACTAGATTACAGTAGGCCCTCGCAATAGGTAGAGCGACGATCTGCCCAGAGTGGCTCGAAGCAGCTGGAAGTGGCCAACGATTGGCTAAAATAGTATGCAATTGGAGAGGTCTATGTCCATCATTGAACTTGTTTAGGCTGATGATGAGGTGCCTTTTTGTTTTCTCGTGATTCCTCGTGATACTAGTAATCTTACGCTCGTATTGTAAAAGTTATAAATTGTCCCTCCAAGATATAGACAGTCCCATGAACGTCAAAAAACAGAGTCTGGCCGCAGAATGAAGCAAATGAAATGATTCAATATTTATTTGATAAATATAAGACCTTGGCAATCAGCCGTCTGTCGGGTGTCGACTGACATTGAGGTAGAATGCAAATTGAATATGGATGAGGTACAAAATTGTCACATTGATCATCTTGTGTTTTACAGACTTTAACTACCTCGTTGGTCAACATCAAAAGTCATTTATTCAAACTAGGATGAGAATCAACCCTTTTTGAATCTAAATAACATGAGGACCGCCGCCCTTCACCACTTCCTAATGATTTAGCTGCAAGCCAAGCAAGCGCTGGGACCCTGGGTTCGGGAAAACTGTTAATGGGTTCTTCCATCAGGAATTTCTCAGTAACGGCCCGGAATCTGGATACTCCCTATAACATGGGACCTAAACATAACTGGCGCAATTGGATGTACCTTTTCTATACCTCTGCCTAACCCGGGAAGTACAGGCATGCGTGATGATATGATCGCTTTGCTTGGACTGCAGTGAGAGGTGATCCGGTAGTAATAGCTCTGAGGCAAGAGGCCCTGTATGAGGACGCATTCTTTGTCCACCATTACCTTGAAATCGCAAGACCCTTAAAATCGGGTTTCTTAGTCAGATTAAAGATACAAAAAATGCCTGACGTGTAAAAGTGTTTGTACAAACCTACTTATAGAAATAAACTCATTTATCATTTATCGTTAACCACAAAACTGTTTAAAAAATGTTAATTTGTGTTGTCACATCCAAAGACAGCTACATGTTAGTCCCCAAGAAGCGGGACGTAGTCAAATTAGCCAAACGCGGAATGTCTCGCTAAATCAAGTGTAGTGTATTAGCTTTGATACGCTTCGCGCCTTGCCTCACACACCGTGCTTCGCGCGGCTCGCGTCTGGCCTCGCTTCGCAGATTTTATTACGTAATTTATTTTATTTTTCACAGTCGATAGCACATGGCTGCTAGTAATTTTTGAGAAAACTCGCGATTTTACTTAGTTTTATTTTGGGACGAGCCTTCGAAGCTCAAATAAATCTTCGCATTCCGAACTGTGTTAAAAGATTCTAGACTTTGTAGGTTACCTAGGGTTAATGGTTAAAAACTATGTTCCTATATGGAGGCCTATTTTAGCCACAAATAACACTTTTTAATCGCTTCTCTAACTTACTATTATAATCTGAGCAGTACATGTAGACTTTGCGCTTGATTAAGTATTGGAGAAGCAGACAAGCAAGACTAATTTGATTTTGATTTAAAAGAGTGACAGTGGAGTTTCTTGCCCGTTAGTCTTTATAAAAACCTGCAACAATTTGGAATGGGCAACTAGCTTTATCTTTCTGACAAATCGACTCGTTGACAATTCAAAAGTGCCAGTAATATAAATAAATGGTTTAATTGAAATAAATACTTTAAGTTTTGATGGAACATTTATACAAAATACCACGGATAGACCTTGAACCCGTACCATATTTTTCCAATAAACAGCCGTGCAGCTCGACAAAAACAGCAAGACATTAAAACATTCTTTAAATAATTAAATGTAATTCCAGACAAGTTGTAATATTTATAACTAACGAAAGTATGACACTCAGGAGGGGTACATATGCAAGAATTTTTATCAATTTGTTACGGGAATTTTCTGTAACTTAGTTTAGGAGCTCGCTCGCGTCCTAACTAACACAATCGTTAAAATTTTAAGAAATTTATTGGTATTTTTTCTCGTAAAATGTTTGTAAATATGTGAACACCATGTATCTATTACATAATTAATTTAACCGTCATTGCTTTATTTTTAAATCTTTTTACCCATTGTGGTATAAAATTTTATTACTAGGTGCATCGATATAATTAATATAAGACAAAACATTGGATACATTTTAAAACAGTAACGATGGAGTTTCTTGCCCAGTCTTCTCCATTCGAAACTACCCTTGGAAGGGGCAACTAGAGTCAATTATATTTATTGGTAAATTTTGACGTTCATTAGGGCCAGTTATGTGCCTATTAAATTGAATGAAGTGATGTTTGCATGAAGTTTTTTAGTTGTTGTTATCTAAGTAGTGTAAGTGCAGCAAGCAATTGTTATATAAATAAATAAATGGGCTGCTATCGTCGGTATGTTAGTCATCAACAGCAATTGGGATGATGACTACTGTTAAAAATGTTCGTAAAAATAATGTTATTTCAAAGAAGGCATAGTAAAAATGATATAATCGAAAAAATCTGTTAAATCGATGTAAAAATGAAGAAGATATTTGGAGGGGATTATTCCTGTCCTTGTCGCGTTGTACGGACAATGTACGGCGCTAGTATGAAGTTGCGTAGTCGTGCCGTCACTTCTACGATAGTGCTATCCTAGTCTAACGCTTATTTTAAAACGTTTATAACTTGGCAGTTTTTAAGCTTTTACACTTTTTGTAATACTGTTTGCACTATTTGGAAATAAACATTTCTTTGAGATAAAAATAAAAAAAAAATCATCATCCCCATTGGCGCAATTGGAAGTATTTAAGAGCTTTCATATGGACTATATTACTATACTAGACTATATACTATGGACTGTAATTTGGCTCCATAGCGGAGCAATTTAGTTTAGAAGATCTCCTCCCTAGGTAGTCCATGTACGGAAAACGCAACGATAATGCTTTTTTATAAAGTTGCCTGTCTCCTAAACTATTTTCGTCAAGTGTTCCCACGAGGCAAGCTTATAGCAATCCGGCGATGTTGTTGACAAATGTTCGGCCTGAAGGGCTTTACGACCGAAACGGGCATAACTCAGGGACATTTGCTTACAAACTTCTCATATATTTCATCTTTTTTCTCCGCTGTGGTATCGCAAACGTTTTTATTGATGACATTGTATCTGTTTAGTTTGTTGTCAATTTGATGATCTTGTTTAGTTCTAAGTATTGTAATGCTAATTTTTGTTGAAAACAATAACTTTTATAATTCGCTCCGGACGGGACATAAATTGGTTGCCAGCCATTGCATCCATTTCGAACCGTACCTACACAGTAATGCAGCATGGTGGTGAAAATCAAAAACTGTTTCAGATGATTTAAGAGTAATTTCCACAACCAAAATTTAACAGTTCCAAAATCGTAAGCGTTAATTTAAAAATATTTCTCATACTAACAATCTCTTATTTCAAACTAAAGTCCTTTGATTTGGCTTGGTTTGTTTTTTTTTGTGTCTAGAAAAGGCGTTTTCTTTCAACAATCCAAGTCGCGTACGTAGCGTACCTACAACCATCGCGATCGGTCTGTTGCTATTCTTTACCGACTATAAATTCATTATCTATTCCTTTGTGTCCAGTCTTTGTGTCATCTATGCGGTCAATATATGTGATCAAAGCATAGCATTTCTAGTGTTAAAGCTACAATACTGTAGAGAGAAATACTGCAGTGCGGTACGGAAACGCAACGATGAATTTTGCGTTGCAGCAAACCTACCGCTAACGCATGCGTTACCATACTATAATATTATTGGTTTTAGGTAGATTAATTGACCCTATATAAGCCTGTAGGCTATTTTTTACAGTTATTTTGCAGCATTTGGGGTTGTTGGAATGCTCTCTCAGACCGTTAAGACGTGCCCTTAGTCATTTCGCTCCGAAAAAATAATTATCGGCCCTAAACTGGTGTAGTGAAATACTACCAATAATAATTGTTTTCGGTCTTCCACGAAGTGGAATTTAAACAATAATAAGAATCAAAAAACTGTTTAAAAGTGCCGCATCATAATGACTAACCCGTGAGTGCACGAAATCCTGGCGATTGTACAAACTGTGTCAACGTAGATAGCTCTGCATGTTTAAAATAATTATAAACACCAACGATCTGGTGCTTGGCTGAAAAACATAATAGTATTTTATTTAGACTTACTAAAATAATCACGAAAAACCACTAGAACCGCGACGTTGCCAAACCGCGCGGGATGAACGCTCCTGTTGCGTGCAATAAGTTGAGCAACAATAAAACTTTCACACGATTAACACGATTCAATTTATTAACAGATTTAGAAACAGTGTTAACACGATTCAATTTATTTGTTTAAGCAAGAAACTTGTATCGCGTAAATGGGACTTTTCATAGAATAAATATACTCCAAAAAAGAGAAAATTGCAAGGGGTCCTTCTTTGGGTACCTATGAATTGATTGACAGATAAATGTAATGCTATCGGGGGTTGTCTAATTAAACTAAGATTGTTTTGTATCGCGGTGTATGTCACGCTCGAAACTCATTACCGCATTATACTTTCACGAGAATTCGTGGCGTTTTTCTATTATGTACTTAGTGGTAATATTTTTAACTGCTTATTGTTGTAGAGGTCCGGTTGGCTCAGAAGGTGATATGGACGATGCAAATAAATTTTATGAGGATTTCTTTTCATTAGTCCACACTGAATTCAATAAAACTTTTGAAAAGAAAACAAAAAATATTTGCACTAATTTAAATTTAGTGACTGGGCAACTAGAGGTATTAGGATTAGTAGGGAAATACTGTTCGAGTTGTATGGCCTTAAGCCTTACATTAACACTGAAACTTTCAATAAGTATGTTGCTACATAGTACAACATTTTTAGAAATACTTGCAAAATAGCTAAAGCCCTGTACATTAGCAACAAGATCAAATCAGCCGAAGATAAAATAAAAACAGTTTAATAATAATAAATGGTTTATTAATCAAACAAGTTAACATTATAACAGCTTGTGATTGGAGCCTCCTTTTAAGCAGACAAGCCTGTGTTAGGAGACTCCGCTCTTCCATAACTTAGACAGATTTGTTCTACTTGTTTATATAAAAAAAAAAAAAAAAAAAAAACAATGAACATGCAGCACGCACGCAGGCATGCGAGTGTGTGAGTAAGACTGAGGGTGTGTGAAGGTGAATGTGAGGGTGAGTGACCGTGTGTGAATGTGAGCAGGAATGAATCAAAAAATTAAGAATTGAGTCTAAATAAAACTAAGCATGAAGCACGCACGCAGGCATGCGAGTGTGTGAGTGGGAGTGAAAGTGTGTGAATGTGTTTGTAAGAAAGAATCAATCAGACTGTATGCGCGAGGTTACGACTGGTACAGGCATTAAGTGAAGGCTTATATTTTATTCCAGCAATGACTCCGTGTCATCATAGCTAAGTGGTTTTATCCAATTAGTTACATTTTTTTTTACTTCATTTTGTTTCATAATATACACGTAGATTTCTTTGTTAAGTCTATTGTATAGCTGAGCTGAACGTTTTTTGTATTGTATACCGGTGAACTTGGTTTTAGTTTGTGGAACTTGAGCTACTATATTTTTTCTTCTTTTCAAGGTTATGCTGGGGTCAAAAGGAAGAGTTTTGTGCTACTTTAGAACGGTTTTAATTATGTATAGTTTGCGCACAGAGAGTAAATCGCTAATTTGGTACAGACTGTGTGTGGGATATTTAAGGTTTTTGTAGTACATTAGTTTTATTAGAGCCCTTTGTCCCCGCTCAAGGTCTATTAACTTAGTCTTAGCCGCACCTCCCCAAATGGGAATGCAGTACACTAAGACGGACTGTACTAACGCTATGTATATTTCGTTGAGTAAGTTTCTGGGGGTACTTGTGCTGGTGGGTACTTTTTTCGGTACGATATACCTCAGCGTTCTTAATATCCAGCTCAATTTTCGGACTCTATTAGTCACCTGTACAAGGTGGGGGTACCAAGATAGTCTCTGATCCACAATAACACCAAGATATTTAGTTTGTGACACTTTGACTAGTATTTATTTGCATCATCGCACGTATGTACTCTTACGTTAAAATCTGTATTTGGTTGGGTTCGTTGTGATATACTGAAGCATATGTAAGTTTGGAAAGTTATAAATAACGAAACTAGTGGGAAAAAATACGAAACACTGAATATACATTGGAGACTTCACGTGGTGCCATAAGCTCTAACTTAGAAGTAGCTCAAGAATTTGTAAATTATTTTATTAATATACCATCTAAAACTACGGAGGCTTTAAATTCCTCACCCAAAGTATCAATTGATTTATTAAGAGCGAACGTTCCAGGCTGCCCGGTTGAATTTCAATTTAAACATATAAACCCTATGATAGTTATAAAAGCTTTTCGGCAAATAAAAATCAAGTTGACCGAAGATCTTTGGGGAATGTCTATCAAAGTTTGTACATCCATAATCGAGACCATAACACCATAATTAGCTTTAATGTTTAATTTGTGTGTAGATCAAGTAGTCTTCCCAGATTTAATGAAATACAGTAAGGTTATACCACTTTTTAAATCTGGGGATAGCAAAGACACCAACAATTATAGACCAGTATCCGTGTTGCTGGTATTCAGCAAGGTGTTCGAAAAGGTAATGCTCAATCAAATGCTTAATCATTTTAAAATCAACAAAATCTTACACGAACAGCAATATGGTTTCGCCAAAGGTCGTTGCACGACTGACGCTGGTGTCACTTTACTAAAACACATATTTACAGCGTGGGAGGAGGCCCAAGATGCCATAGAAATTTTCTGTGACCTCTCCAAGGCATTTGATTGCGTTAATCACGAAACCTTGCTCCTAAAACTGGAGCATTACAGACTAGGTAAACTTGCGCTAAGTTTAGTTAGAACTTATTTAGAAGATAGACGACAAAAAGTTCAAATTAATGATGTCAATTCACTTGAATTAAAAGTAAAAATGGGTGTTCCACAAGGCTCGATATTAGGTCCTTTCCTCTTTTTAGTATATATTAATGATCTACCCCATTTATTAAAAAAAACAACCACAAATAGTGTTATTTGCTGATGATACTTCTTTAATTTTTAAGATAAGTAGACGTTCATCAAATCTTGACGACGTAAATAACGCACTGCTGCAGGTACAAAATTGGTTTACTGCTTATGATTTAGTATTATGTGGGAAAAAAACAAAATGCATAAGGTTTTTAAGGATTATGAAATGATATTGAATCAAGAGAAACTAGAATTCGTTGACAAAACGGTTTTCTTGGGGATCTCTTGCAGGACGGCTAAGTTCAGCAGCATATGCTGTAAGAAAAATCCGTCAGTTTACTAATGTAGATACCGCGAGGCTAGTCTATTTCAGTTACTTTCATAGTATCATGTCTTAAGGTATCATATTATGGGGACGCGCTGCAGACATCGAGTCTAATTTTATTCTGCAAAAAAGAGCCATCAGAGCAATATATGGCCTCCGCAGGCGCGATTCTTTAAGGGAAATGTTTTAAGATATTAACATCATGACCGTACCTTGTCAATATATATAAGGTGTATCTATTCATACACGAAATATTTGAAGAGGTGCATCTATAGGTCGAACAGAAGCTATAGAAATGAAAAAGATTTTTTATCTAAGCATCTAATTTGAAAAATTTAAGAATTTAATATTACTTAATCTTTATCTTTCATATTTTGTAACATCCATTATGCTAGTTTCTACGAAAATACTAGGTAGAAACTACTTTCATTGAAGCGGGCGAGGTCATGGCGGCGCCCTTAGATGTCGCGTGGCTTTTATGAATGATCAAAAGAGACCCGACCCGCGGCGCCGCCACCGGTGCCGCGCACGTGTGTTGCTTCAGTTGCCTCGCCCCGCGCCCACCGCGCCGTCCACCGCCGTGTTCAGTCTCGCGCGAACTGCATGTTGCACTGCACGCGGCTTAACTAACGTGGAACACATCGCGCTTCGCGCAACAAACGCAACTATGCCGAAATATTCCAATTAGGAGTACCAGAACATGGTGGACTGCTACGAGTACAATGAGGGTGGACTTATTTTGCTCACAGCACAAGCCCCCTTCCTAGGGATCCTAAAAGCTCGACAGCGACAACGGGACTACGGGGTCTACATGCCCCAACAGGGGCTGACGGAGGCAGGCCTGATCTTAAGCCGTTGGACTTCCATGTGTGGGGTAGGGATTGTCCTGATTTATGGTAATGGCGGCCAGACCATTTCTAGTGCGGAACAACAAAACGTGAATCGTGAACGCTTGTTTACGCAGTGATGGCTAGAGATAGAGACATTGTTGAAAGTACAACGACACATTATTTAACGTACAACAATTTTGGTGTAAATAGTGTAAATAAAAACTACTTCGTTATGAGGTATGTACATTTTAAATTGTTCGCGCTATGCACTTCTTACAGTTTACATCTGTACAACTGTGTGTAGGTAGGTACACAACCTATCAATCAGCTGACAGATACGACTCGACGCACAGTTCGTAACCTAACTGAAGTCATTACCTTATGCGAATTCGCGTTGCGTAAGCTGTTTATTTTTCTATTATTATTATTATCAAAAAGATGTGTAACACTGTAGAATATAATTGTTTTAATCGAATCTATGATCCTTTTCGTAAAACAATAAGAAAATGATTGAAACGTTTCGATGCTCGCTCGTAAAAGTTGTGACCCCACAGAGGTCATTAGCTGCTTATTCAGATTTAAGTACCTAGTTTACAGAAGGTACTGTTTTTGTAAAACTTCGAGGAGGGAATTCAATATTGTACCAACTTAGATTTAGGTCGTTTTGTATTTTAAATTCACATTTATTTTTATTGTAAGCGATAACTCTGTTATCAAAATAAGACGAGATCGAGTTGCGAAGGCTGCTACGCTGGTTTATTGTTAACATCATCACGCCTGCACTCCACGTAGAGATAGGCAGAGGTGTATTGTTGAATGTTCATTACAGTTCACCAGTGATCCCCCCCCCGCGCTCGCGCCTCTGCCCCGCCGCGTCTTTCGTTCATAGAGCAGGCCGTAAAGGTTTTATGCAAAACATCTCAAGCAGTTTTAAATTATGATAATTACGTAAAATAAAAAAACATTCAGATAAAAAAATCTTTTTCGTTTATATAGCTTCTATTCGACCTATACACGAAATATTTAAAGAGGGACCCTCTTTAAATATTTCGTGTATGAATAGATACACCAAATATATGAAAACATCATGTACGTAAGGAAAAACATAAACCTTTTCAGTAAAAGAGGTGAAAGGCACAATGGGACTAGAAATAGGGACCAATTGGTTCAACCGGGTTTCAGGTTGGCTAAAGTAGATTAATCCTTCATGGGGTACTGTTTAAAATGTTATAATAAAATCCCACACACACTCCCCACATACTCCAACTGAATGAGACGAAGTTCAAAACTTGTATCAAACGCACACTATGCAGCCAAGCATATTATAAGTTGGAGGATTACATCTCTGACAAAAATGCTTGGCTCAACGCTGGTTCTGCTCCACAAGGACGCCTAAACAATTGATTAGCATTCGGAAATATTGTTGGAGCTGCTGAAGATTGTAAAAACTATCTTTGCACTGTATAAATTTAATCATTTAATATTTTATAATTGCAAAGCACACGTGTGAGCACTATGTAGTACCTACTATAAAGCTACCCTATACTGGGCACGTCTGTCATTGACTTGAATGTGCCCTGGCGGCTGAGAGTATGTCAAGCTCACTCAAATGTCTCGCTGGTGGTGGTGTGTGTGTTGGATCATTAATTTCCCTTCAAAATGGTTGAGCTGAATGGTGCTGATCCATACATCATTTTTGTGAACGGGCGCCGTCAGTGGGGACTGGTCATCTCTTGGCAGCCACTGCTTTTTAGTTTATTTTTTTTCCGATTTTTTATGTTTTTATTACGGATCTTACTACATCGTTCTCACATGTATAATTTCAACAAGACTGATGTAACAAAATTTTCTGTATCCATATTATTTAAAAGAGTGTACATGGAGTTTCTTGCCCGTTCTTCTCCATAGTTACCTACTTTCGCTTTGGAATGGGCAACTAGCTTCATATTTCTGACTGACCGACCCCTTGACAATTCAAAAGTGCCTGTAATTGGTTTATTTGAAATAAATGCTTTGAGTTTGGGTTTGATGGCACATCCACGAAGTGCTTTTTCTTCTCAAGTCAGGTTGCATGTAGACCTGCATACGTACCGAGGACGGGGTGCTACACATTTTGTTGGTGTCGGCACATTTGAATCGGCAGTATCTGTTGAAACACCTAGCTGACTCGAAGTAATTACTACGCATATTCGGCTCGGTCCTATCGGCAAACTCCGTTCGTCATCTATCTTCTCTGAATATAAGATCCCTTCACCCGCCAGATATAAATAATAATAAAACATTTTATTTCAGACCATGACGTCCATTTTGTCAGTAACAATTTTCTTATAGACTAGTGTTGTAAAACATTATTAAATAAAGTAATCTCAACCAATGATTGATGTAACCACAGTCTAGCCAGAGACCGTCAGAAAATGTTTTCTGAGTCTGAAATGAATACTTGCTTAAATAATGTTGTTATAACATTAGTATTTTCCTTAAAACTATAGTCTAATAAATCCGGCATAATTGGCCGGGTATTAGAACTGGAAGTGGTCGCGTTAGCCGGGCATAAAGTTTGACCGTACCCGGGTGGCCGTGTTTTGCATAAAATACAACTGGAATATTGATGGTCGCGGCGTGGTTAATATTCTGAGGAACGATATTATAGGAATCATTAAATGTTGCTTTAGAGCTTCTAAGATTTTTGTTTGCAATCTGTCTGCATTTTCACAACTATGTTGAGGTGGGCTTATTTTATATGGAATGACTGCCTAACTGCCGTTCATAACTCAGTTACGGGTAACTACGATCCCCTTGGGTAAAACTGGTTGACAGACTTTGACTATCCGTAACGGCTGTTAAAGTTATACGAATGACAGCCGGTACCAACGGTTTAACGTGCTTTCCGAGGCACGGAGTGGCATGGATATGAAAATAAAGAAAAATGTTTATTTGACCCAAAACAGTTACATGGATTATAAATGAGACATTCCCAGCAAGTTACTGATAATACTTGTGTTGGGACTATCTCGCTCGTTCCCTTAATTATTAACAATATTGAGACGATTGTTTACAAAAGGTGAATTCAAATTTAAAAAAAATAGGAAGAAAGATAACAGTAAATGTATGACTTATAAAGTAATTTGCAGCTTACACATAGAGCTGCAAATTAGTTTATAAGACATTTACTGTTATCTTTTTTCCTATTTTTTTTTAATTTGCATTCACCGGAGAAGATCCCTTCACCCGCTAGATATAAATAATAATAAAACATTTTATTTCAGACCATGACGTCCATTTTGTCAGTAACAATTTTCTTATAGACTAGTGTTAGTAATACTTATAACTACCCACAACAAAACATTATTAAATAAAGTAATCTCAACCAATCAACCAATGATTGATGTAACCACAGTCTAACCAGAGTCCGTCAGAAAAAGTTTCAGAAAAAGTAAATGACTTATACACTAATTTGCAACTCTTGCGTCTTATTTTTAAACAGGGTTTGTGTAACTACTGTTATTGGTTGACAGATTTACCTATCAACAGCCAATCAGATCCTTTGACATAAGTTAGAGCAGAGATCCAGTGTAAAGCCTGATTTACACGATGCGGTATTTAACTGTCAGTTCTGTTGGTGGTCCTTATGTTGCAATAAGTTGAAACAACAATAAAGTTAGCAATAGGCTCACCCCCTATTACATGGGACTTAAGCATAAAAGGCGAACTGCGGGTGTACACCTCTGCCTTACCCTTCTGGGATTACAGGCGTGATGTTATGATTAACAATAGATAGTAAGTATTTTATTTTGTCAAACGAAAAGGTGAAATATTTCCAGGCATTCTTTTCCAGAGCCACTTGGACCCAACCCTTGCGGTACACGTCTAGGTCGTCTCGCTACCACTTCCTGGGCCATCGTCGGCGGCGCCGTCCATGCTCAAGCACCCGCCGTGTGAAGACTGCCCAGCGGTCACTGTGCATGCAGATGACGTGACCCAATCAAGTAAGTAGCACCGAGTTAACATTGTTTAGGCGATGCAAGATGCTGCTTCAATTTTATCGTATGCCACAGAAAAGAAACTTGATATCTAAAGAACTTCAACGAACTTGGTCTCTAGACCTCATTCACACGAAACAAGTGTAGACAACGGCTGGCAAAGGAAAGTTGTCGTTTTATAATTGTATTTTTTTATCACGGTCATAGTTTGATGATAACGAAATGGCCCATTAACCAGCCGGTTGTGACGTTGCAAAAAATACATAATTAAAGCAACTAATAGCGACACCATTCGTGGGTCTGCGCAAGCACAGATAGATAGGAATTCTATTGAGTCTATGGAAGAGGATTCTCGAAGGATTGATAGGTTGTAGCTGTCAAAATGGTTGAGAAGTTTTTTTCCTTACAACAACCATATACATAACAACAAAATCATAGGCTATAATGAAAATAATACAACATGGGAGGATCTGTAGCCGAACTAGGTGAAAAACCTTCATCTCAGCATGCATGCATCATTGCATACCTCTGAGGCATAGATCTGACTGGAAAACTTTAAGACAACATTTCCTATTTTTCTTTTTTAATTTTTTTTTAATTTGAATTTCTATTTTCCATGTTATTGTTGAAGATACGATGAACCTATACTTTCGGTAGTAGTTTACAGAATGTCTTTTAGTTCAGTGTGCCTCTTGGCAGAGGCCTCATCTAACAACATTTGCTGATTCCTATCTCACGCAATTCTGCTCCAATTTGGACCCGCTGTAAGCTTTAATTCGTCGTCGCATCTTGTGTAATGTTTTCCCCTGTTTCTTTTGCTATCTCTGGGATATCATTCTGTCACATTTTTATTTGCCTTGAGTGCCTATTAACTTGAGACCTGTCCAGTGCCTATCCACACTTTTGTTGACAATTGTTTCTTAGTTATTAATTTACGCACAAATATTACGTTTATGGGTCATGCGGTGGTAAGCTATAATAACTTCTTACACGAACCTTAGATTTAAGTAAAATATAATTTCATAATTAAAAATTTTTTCGTTGGCCTTAAAAACAAAGAAAAAATAATGGTTAGAACAACCAGAATTTTATTTATTTTAATTAATCAGGTTATTTCGTGTCCTGTCTCGTTTTTTTTTTAAACCAGTCATACTTCTTTCCACTGATCATTGATAATGACCTACATATCGTATCGTTCCTCAGAATAGAGGTGGTTATGTTTGCGCAGATTTTGCGGACTGCTATTGAATGTTAACTATATTCCGCGACTGTACGTTGCTATGCGGGTCCCAACGCCTAGTTATTGTTGGTACAGACGGCGCGGGACAAGATGTTTACACGATTCGCTTTTTATAGATTATTACTAACACCTTACTTTTACAATGTAAATATGTAGCACCATGTATAGGTACATTGTGCTCACATATTTACAAACATGCCTTTTATGTGCCTATTTGAAATAAATGCTTTGACTTTGAATTTGAACTTTGACACCGAAATGTAATGCCGAAGATTTTTGGTGACGATGCGGGCTGACATTATTTAGGATTATGCTTGGGGGTTTCGTAACAAAGGTCGGTCGACAACCAGCCATATCAAGATGAGTACAGTCAACTGTGGTATCTTTACCCATGAGTACTGTACTTAGGTATGTCTCGATTACTAAAAATTGCCGACATTTATAATGAAAGCGATACAAAAGTACATAAATCTAATATTTGTAATAGATTGCTATTATAATTGATTTAATTGAAATGAATGAAAGGTGACGACTAACAAAAAGAACCCGCCTTGGGGAGGAGGTCATATTGTGACCTTAAGTTATTGGTGATGTTCTTCAGAAGTGTCATTTGCGTAGTACTCGCAAACAGCGCGCGTGTAAGACCAGCTGTATGAACGAAAAAGGGGCAAAAGGAGTATAGTTAGGTTACTACACCCATGGGATGAACGCGTAAGTTTATGTATGTATGCATGTATATTTAAGTACAGTACTCGGTACTCACGGGTAAAGTTGCTCATGGAAAGTAAAGATGCCAGAGTTGATGGTACCTTTGTTTGTTAGTATAATTAACTATTTCAGATTTAAATGTATTTATTTGTGACACATAGGCTGGTGTAAAGTTGTGGTACATATTCAGCGTGTTTCAGAAGTGTGCGGTCATATTTAAGAGTGTGGCACAGATCATCCAACTGAACCACTTTCTACATGATTCCTATACTTTTAGGTCGAGATGGTATTGAAGTTTTGTATGGTTCAGTGGATACTTTTTTTGGACAATATTTGCTTACTAACGTGAGATAAAGCTTGTGAACATGATTGTCACAGAATTACGTTTTTGATTGGTCTTTGCCTATGGAGTTGTCGTTTTCCAATACCGGCCATTTGAAACGTAATTTATGTAAATTGAAAAATCAAATGAATTTTATAAAGAAGTTTTTTATTTTCAGTACATTTGTATTTTTTTAATTTATATGGACACGATAAAAATACGAGTTCCGTCGCATCAGCAATGCCGCACGAACGGCTCGCTACATTAATTAAGTGTACGGAGTGAACACTACAAACGAACGCACGACTCGTTATTAGTTTTAACGCTAACAACATGGAAATTTTGATCTTAAAAATGAACCCCGGTCGCCCGAAAACTAAAGTCAACAACGACGAATAAAGGGCGATTGTGGAAGCTGACGATACTCAATCTACGGTTAAGTTAGCAGCAGCTTTCAACGTTAGCATCAAAACAAAGTAAAAAAACTTGATAAGTGGGTGCCGCATGAACTGAACGATCGCCAGCGCGACAAACGCGAGGTATGTCTTGCGTTGCTTAGCAGACGCAGAAACGAAGGGATTTTTAACCGCATTGTCACTTGCTTTGAAAAATAGATACTTTTTGATAATCGTATGCGGTAATCCCCTACCCCAAAGTCATTGATACTGTTTGATGGTCTAGTGCCGGTTTGATTCATCACAGCTTCTTACCATATGACACCAGCATTACTGAGTATGTGTACTGTGAGGAACTGGACAGAATGATGGAGAAGCTCTCAAATCCCCAGCCAGCCTTGGTTAATCGCTCGTCCCCGCTGCTTCTATACGACAACGCTCGACCTCATAAGGCACAACAGACGGTTTCAGCTTCAAGAGCTAGGGTTGTAAGTTTTGCGTCATCCAACGTACTCACCAGACCTTGCGCCGACAGACTTCTACTTTTTCCAAAATTTCGACAACTTTTTGTCAGGGAAATTTTCAGTACCCGAGAGGCAGTACAAAATGCTTTTGAAGAGTTTGTTGGCTGCCGTACACCTGACTTCTTCAAGAAGGGCATTGAAATCAAAAGTCATTTATTCAAACTAGGCTGAGAGTCAGCACTTTTCGAACGTCAAAATTACATAAGACAGTCCCCCAAAACGCCCGCCCTTCACCACTTCCTAGTGCTTTAGCTGGGAAGAAGAAGTGGCGCAACAAACTCCCCAGCTGTCTGTTTAGTTAGAAAAGCCATTGAACTATACAATTATAAATAAGTAAAAAAAACAACAACATAACTTAATACACAAATAAAAGCCTCCAGGCATAAGGGGCGTGACACCTTACATATGCATTTTTGTATTATTTTTAAGTACATACAAATGATAAACTAGGACCACCGAAGTAAAATAAATTAATTAACAGAACAATTACTTTAACAATAACAAAACCATAGACAGCAAAACGACCAGTCACCACAAGCAGCACCCGTTCACGAGCATAACGCAAAGATCAGCCATTGCCTCCCTCGCCATATTTGAGGGAAGGAGGCAACCCGATCCCCGACGCTACCGCAAGCAGTGACATCTACGGGAGCATGACGAACTCGCTGCCGGTTGCTCAGGCAAGAATAATTTAAGATCAATTGTAGAGGTCGCTAACTAACCACTTATTGCAATACAACTGGTTAAAAAAAACATTGTAATGAGTAAATCATGTCAATAATAAATGAAGATAACTAAAAATAATTGACTCATATAGTCAAATAAAATTAAAATAAATATACGAACTCGTATACCCTGTCAGTAGGTAAGCTGATTCAGTAAGAGAAAGAACAATCATTCCACCGACCAACTATTCTTATCGTTTAAGTAGTCGTTAATTGCTTATTTTTTTTTTTTTCTCCCGTAAGTATTAAATTTTACACATTTTATATTTCAACATTTGACGATGGGCTCCTGTGCATGTGCATGTGTGAACATGTGCTACGGGTCTCCTGGTCTCCTTATCTCGGATACAATATTGAGAGCTATGCTGGGGACATAAATAAAAATAGCAGGGAGTGCTTACAGCTAAAACCAATAAAAATCAAATTGAATGATATGCCTTTGAATAAAAGTTGGATTTTACTTGAGCTTTAAACGCATTAAAAGGCAAATCTAGCAAAGAAGAGGGTAGCTTGTTATAAAAGGTTATACCTAGCCCAACAAATGAGTTATGAACCTTGTGAAGCCGGTGAAAGGGAGCACGTAGTTTGTTCTTATTTCTAGTATTAACATTGTGAAAATCACTGTTCATAATCATTCATAATCATTCATAGTTCTGTAATCATTGTGAAATTTTGCCTAATGTATAAGATGTTGGCGAAGATGAATTGTGATGCTACCGTAAGAATACCAATATCTTTAAAAAAATCTCTAAGAGAAACTCTGGCTCCTAGCTGATAAATTGCTCGGACAGCTCGTTTTTGAAGGACGAATATATTTTGAATATCAGCAGCTTTGCCCCACAGCAGAATACCGTAGGACATAACGCTGTGGAAATAACTAAAATAGACTTATCGTACTGTATCAATGTCAGTGTATTGTCTTACTTTCCTGACGGCGTAGGCGGCTGAACTGAGCCTCCCCGCTAGGCTTGATATATGTTGGCCCCACTGAAGTTTGGCATCTACTGTTATGCCCAGAAACACTGCCGAATCTACTGTTTCAAGCACCTCTTTATCTAGGACGATGTTGGGTCCTAGATTTCTAACATTCGGTAAGACGGACTTTACACATTTAGTTTTCTTAGCATTGAGAACTAGGTTATTTGACGTAAACCAATCCGTAACCATTGAGAGTGCACTGTTTACGTCGTCAAACTCTTGTCTATTCCTGTCTACTTTAAAAATAAGGGAGGTATCTGCGAACAGTACAACGTCACAGATATCATTTAAATAGAATGGTAAGTCATTGATATACACTAAGAACAAGAATTTTATTTTATTTTATTTTATTTTATTCGGGAAACTAACAGCTAACATAAACAGTGTCCTTAAACGATACAAAATTGAAGGCCATTTACAAGTTTCCACTGGTAAACACTAGGATACATATAAGAGAAGAATAGGTACAAAATACTTATAACATAAATCAGGAAATACAAACTAAAAATAGTACACGATCAACAAATACAAACCTTGAATCAGATGTAGACATCATCAGATTAAGACGTAAACATTTACTTCTTCGTAAAAAAGTTTTCCACTAAGAAATGCTTAAGGCGAGATACACTGGTATTGAATATATCCAAATCATGTTCACCGGACAGTTTATTAAAAATTCCGCTCGCCCGGATTAGAAACGAGTTCTGCCTGTACGCGGATTTGGAATGAGGAACATGTAGCAAGCTAGGTTTACGAAACATTTTGCAGTGTGTAACTAATCCTATACTGCCTAACAGCTCAGGGCAATCTATAGTACCATTCGCAATTTTAAATAAGTACGTCATATCTGCAATGCGTCTGCGCTCTTGCAGTGGTAGGATGTGAAACCGCTTACATCGCGCTATATAATTGGGAGTGTATTTCCTAGTTTTGTACTGCAAGAAACGTAGGAACCGCCTTTGAATTCCCTCAATTCGGTCTATGTATATATTATAATTAGGATTCCACACTTGTGAGGCGTATTCCAAATGGCTGCGGACAAAAGCACAATAAAGAATTTTAAACGTTTTAACGTTTTTAAAATCAGCTGATAATCTAAGTATAAATCCAAGTGCTTTGGAAGCTTTACTAACGATGTTTTCGATGTGCGCATCAAAAAGCAACTTTGAGTCAAACGTTACACCTAGGTCCCTTATAACGCTTACCCTGTTTATAATGGTATTATGTAACTTATAATGAATGGACCTAGTATTGAGCCTTGAGCGACACCTAACTGAACTGGAAGCCCGGATGATTTCACACCATCGACATCTACACATTGGAACCTATTGTGTAAATAAGAATTTATTACGTTGAGAGCTTCGTTTTGGACACCGTAATGACGTAGTTTACGCAAAAGCGTGTCATGGTGCACGCAATCAAAGGCTTTAGAGAGATCACAGAAAACTCCAATAGCATTTTGCGATTTCTCCCATGCATTAAATATGTGTTTCAGCAGAGCAACACCCGCATCTGTAGTTGAACGTCCTTTTGTAAAGCCATATTGTTCATTATGAAGGAGGTTATTTAAATTAAAATGTCTTAGCAACTGCTTAAGTATTAACTTTTCAAATATTTTGTTAAATGCTGGTAAGATAGAAATAGGCCTGAAATTGCCATGTTACTTTTATTACCAGATTTAAATAATGGTATGACTTTACTACTCTTCATGAGGTCAGGAAAAATTACTATATGAACACTCATGTCATATGTCACATGTCTATTATATTACTTAAAAGTTTAATTGAGATGCCAGTGTTTTTAGATTTAAGTGTGTTAAAGACGTTAATTACATCACTAGGTGTTACATGTTCGAAGCTATATATGCGAGTACATTTTGGCACACTACTATTCAAAAGATTCTCAGCTTTAGACGGGGACGAATTTAAGGAGCAAGTCGTAGTTATAGGTATATTGGCAAAAAACTCATTAAAAGCCTCAGCTACGTCAGCTGCCGTATTAACTGATTTGTTTTCGACCATAATTTCAAGTTTATTTTCTTGTTTAACCGACTTACCCGTTTCATTGTTAATAATTTTCCAAGTGGTTTTTACTTTATTATTGGAATTTTTAATTGAATCGCTTAAAAATTTTGATTTAGCAAAAACGCAAATCATTTTAAATAATGTTGAATATTTTTTTACATACTCTAGGAAAGGAGTATCAAACCTGTATTTTTTCAAACCATATAACTCGTATAGTCTCGCTCTACTTTTATAAATACCTGGAGTAGCCCATTGGTTGAAGCCAACGGAGGTGCCATTAATGTTAATGGTTTTTGTCTTGAAAATAGATTGGTATTCTTTTTGCACAACATCAAAAAGGGCTCCGTACAATTCATTAGGATTTTCGTGTTCTACTAACGATGGTGTAGTTCTATGAGCTATATTATTTTTAAACTTGTTACAACGACTAGCTGTATGTGGCCTGCATTCAAGTTTATGCGTCTTTTTAGGTAATGACATCGGGGACCTAGCTAATAAACCACAGTGGTCGGACGTTAAGTCACTTAACACTAATTTCTTTTTGACATCACAATTACTAAATATATTATCAAGACAAGTTGATGAAGTTGCCGTGATCCTAGTTGGTTCAAAAAACAAGTTAATTAAATTATAAGACCTAAACAGATTGAGAATTCTAATACTTAATGGAGTAACATCTAAAATATTAATATTAAAATCTCCACATTAAATTATACTTTTATTACTTGTTTTTAATCTATTGAGAGAATCCTCCATTACCGATTCAAAACTAATAAAATCACCAGAAGGGGGTCGATAAACGCAAATTATAACATATCGCTCGAGTTCAACACAAGAGAACTCAATAGAAAGATTGACTAAATCTAAACGTTGTTTACATTTCAACTTGTTTGAGACAAGAACTAAAGAGCCACCGCGAATGGCACTTTTCCTTACAAATGCGCTTTGTACAGTAAGATTACCAATGCGCTAGCAGAGATGAACCGATAGCATGGGTGCATAATAAAAATTACTTTAACTTTCTGTACACTAAACGGCAATTTCATAGGTATTTTACCTATTATTTAAACGTATTTGGGTACAATTTGGCACAAAGACAAAACATTAACATTCGTTGACAATATAATAGGTACCTATCTATTTTTTATCCGGGTAACCCAAGAACACAGACCGTAACGCCGCGTGCAAAAAGAAAGACAGTAAATAAATTTATTTGACCCAGGTTAAAGCACACAATATCCACAAAAAACAAAAAAAAAGCAGGGTGGAACTGCACCCTAGCTGCGTTACTTTTCAGTCACAATCCGAGACTTTTGAAGGATAGTTGTAATCCATTGCTTCATATGTTTAATAAACTCGTCTGCTCAACAACGTAAATCACGCAATGAATGTTGTTGAACTGTCAAAACGTAAGGAATTGCCTGTGTAAGTGTGTTACGCAATTACCTCGCCGTTAAATGTGCTAAACAAACAATCACAAAACCCCAGTAAATGCTATACCATTGTCAAGTAAAAATAGGCCGAAACCGTAGCTTGCCAGTACAATACATTAGCTAAACCAGTCACCAGCTATTAGTCAGTCACCCGATCGTCACTCTGTCGTCTAAATCACCCGTCATTCCGGCCCGGACCGGCTATCCGACTCTATCCAGTGCTATACGGCGTTCTTCGGTTCCGCAGAGAATGAATAAGACGAGGTTTGAGAGTAGCTGTTCTATTCTGAAAACAGCTCACTTCCTCTAAGGTTTCACGGTGAGATTTTTACAGAATAGAGTATTACTGCCGATTACTTGGTATCGGAAGTAATGAATTGCAAAAATATAAGTCTCACACTAGAAAATAATTTTGTCATAATTTTGCTACTCGTAAAACGTGACCGAAGGAAAATATCAAAGCATAGCGTATAATATCTACTTTTTCACTGTTTGACAGTAAAACACTGCGATTACAATCGCTATTTCTCTTTGACCATCTAGCGTAGGTAGGACTATTTTATCTTGTGAAAATCCTCATGAATGTCATCTACCCCGCGGTAGGTAGAAGGCTCTGTCAGACTCTTACTGACTAAAACCAGACGGTGTTCTGCTGGTACCTTTAGTCGGGGTGCTGGAGTGCTGGCGCATTTCGTCACGGTCCCCCAGCTAGGTTAGCATGAATTCATGCGGACCCCGTCACCCTCAGCGGCCGCATACGGCCGCAATTCCTCTAGAATGATTCGCTTGCGGTCTCAGGCCTTTCACTGTTCAGGCAACAAACTCCCCAAGTCTGTTGCCTGATCTAGCGTAAGTACCTACCTAATAGTCGATGATAGCTCTATTTTCTGTAGTAATGGTCCGGAATACATGTCACTAACTGTGTTATCACTTATCAATAAATGAGCCCAGTCACTTGTTGGATGTTGTGAGTTTGAAAAACAAAAATCAGTCCTGCCTACTTAGCAAGTAGCTGTTATGATGTTAAATAGGTTCTGCGTAATAATGGATATTGCTGAGAATTGTGTTCAAAATCATTACAAACCGCCGTCTTTCATTTTCATAATAATTCGTTTAGTAAAATCGGCACCAATGTTCCACAATCGAAGTCCGCAACGCTTCAGGACTATTGTTTCTTGAATGAATTTCCGAAAAAATGGCAGGGCGTATAACACACGTCTATGCGTCTAGTCCAATCAAAGGCCGTCCTTGGCAAGCGCCCTTCACAAACCAAAAATGGCGACCAGAAAAATACTTTGACCGGCACGTTCACGCTGGCGCCGTTAAGAATAAAAATTATAGAGAACTCTACATGCATTCATTTATAATGTAAATACATGGTCTTTAAGGTCGGCAGCAGATGCCGTGAACTGGGACCCGACCTACTTATAAACGGGTCTGTAATTAAGAGGGTATCGACTTTTAAATACCTAGGTCACTTTCTTTCCGACGACCTTAACGACCATGTAGATATAGAGGTGGAACATTTTGGCTATGATTTGCTCGGTGTACGGACATAGAAAATGTTACTATTTTCAAGGCTTATTGCCAGAGTCTGTACACGAGTATTCCATGGGTCAATCCAACAGAAAATCGCTAGATGTCCTGCGCGTCCTGTATAATAATGGTTTCAGGATGTTGTTGAGACTTCCACGCTACTGTAGCGCGTCGGAAATGTTTGCGCAAGCTCGTACCACCGGATTTCATGCGATGATGCGCAAGAAAACAGCGTCACTACTGAGGAGAGTGAGAGACAGTCGCAACCGCATCCTGAGAACTGTAGCGGAGAGTTTCAGCTCTCCTATTGTAAAGCAGTTTGTGAGGAGGGTGATTGGTACCAAAACTATATAATAAGTAGACCCAAGTAGACCCAACACCCGCATTCAGCGCCTTCAAAACTGAATTACTTGAAATGTTGAAAAACTGGAAGGCCGAGCATGAATTGTTCCTCAATTTATGGAAAAGTGGTCAAGAAGCCACTTTTTCCAAACTGATCGGCGATGTAGCTTTTCTTAAAAAGCAATGCCCTTCCTTCGAGAATGCAAAATCTGAACTAGAGGGTAGCGTTATCTCTCTTTTTAATAATTGAATATTGATAGTATCGAAATTATAGATAATACAGAGTTAATTAATGGAAGGCATTTTTGTTTTCATTGTACTGTGTTTAAAGTATTCTCTTTGTAATTAATTAAGTTACTTAGTTTTACAGATATATATGTTTATACATCTATTTACTTAATAATATGTTCAGCAAGAATCACACGTATTTTTGTGGAAAATTATGTTATGATTATACTTACCCGATATATTATGTCACACCGCACGAAGTCATTACGTCATTCGAGAGGTAGTTGCTGAAAATCAGCGCTGTTGACAATAGGTTGGTCCGAAGTCACAGCATTTTGCTGAGCAACGACCTGTTCTTGCACAGATGTGACGCACAGATTTAATTATAGTTCTTGTATAGTTGTTAAGAAAAGTAGTCATTTTTCACTTCGCAATCGTGTTTTTGTTTGTATTGTTGGTGTTACGTAATACGTTATTGTCATTTGCCTTGCCAGTGTCGCAACACACACACACAGAGCAATGTGTATTGTCTTTGGTGCTGAGTGACATCAGGCAATGGACAAAAATTAAAAACGTCATTTTTATGTGACATTCTGAATACGAGGACTTTGGCTACTTCATTTGGATGTAATTTGTGTTTTTTATTTTATTTTTATTATGTGCGTTGTGTTTGTGAAGAATAAACAATTTTTCTTTCTTTCTTTCTATACGAAAACCATACGAGGATACTTCTGCTAAGGTTTTAAACCTGGAAAAAGTGAAAACTGAGATTGCTGATATTATTAGCCACTTGGAAAAACAGTTACAGGATTTTCAATCACAGACACGCCATATCAATGTCGAGTTCGAAGAGAAACAGAGGAAAACAATTCTTGACCTTGGTAGCTCCGTATTCCACCTCAAAGAAGAAATAAATTCTCAAGCACAGACTGCCTTATCTTATGAGATCGAAAAAATGGGAATAGCCGAGTCCGCGAACGAAAACTTACAACACATCGCTTTATTGACAGCCACTAAAATCGGAGTAGAGCTCAAAGACAATGATATTGACTGGGTAACCCGCGCCGGTAAACGTCAAACTAGCACAGTTAGTGACCATAACCCTAAACTGCCACGACCAATAATTGTGCGTCTGTCCCGCCGTGTAAAGCAGAGTGAACTTATCAAATCATCAAAATCCAGACGTAAACTAAACAGCACCGATTTAAACATAGAAGGTAACAATAGCAAAGTGTACATCAACGAACACCTCACCAAGCAGAACCGTCTTCTATTTCGTGAAGGGCTGCTGGGTCAAGAACGGACAAATTAACATTCGGAAGAAGGAAGGTGCACCCGCTATTCGACTTCGCAATGCAGCAGACATCGAAATCCACCACAGCCAAGCAAATCAACAAGTTCTCTCAGCACAAGAAGAAGCAAATTTGTAGTCATGGACTCCAGCATAATCTCGAAGACGAGCTGTTATGTAATACGCGATCCGGTGCTACTTTTACTTTTACCTTAACTTTTATTTTTAGTTTCTTTGTTTTGTTAATGTGTCGCCTTTTGGTTGTCGTATCAATTTCACCTCTTGTAAAAATGCTGCTATTCTGTTATTGCTCCTATTATTCAGCTAGACACTTTTGCACACATCTAACACATTACATATCCACTACACACAAAACAATACGTCCTAGTTCAAAACATTGCAGATCCCAACGGTATTGTAGAATGAGTGACAGAAGTAAGCAAATCATCGTACATTTTTTTTTATCATTCTCCGTGGATAACCTAGAAGTTCATGAGAATATTTAAAAATCTCTGTGCATCAACTGTCATTCACTGACCGACCTGGAACACTGTGAGGACCTTATAACAAAGGATTATAACTTTAAGTGCATTACAATAAACATCAGAAGTGCGCAAAAATTTTTTGTTTCTTTCGTTGTAGCATTAAAACGTTTAAATTTCGAATTTGAGGCTATTGTTCTCACAGAATGCTGGTTGCACGAAAATTCTAGTATAGGAAGTCTAGAGGGATATAATTCATATCACACAACGAAATTTATAAACAAAGCTGGAGGTGTCATAATTTATGTAAAGGAACGTCATGAAGTCGTTGTTACTGAGCCTGAGATAGACGATGCAAACTGTCTTATGGTTCGTTTTGGTGGCACTATTAATCTATTCTGCATTTACCGGTCCCCTTCTTTTAGTAGTTTGTCAAACTTCTTATCGTCACTAGATGAGAACTTAAATCAAATAAAGTCGAAATCGGGGCTGATTATCACAGGAGATTTAAACATTGACATACTCGCCGACAATCCTAGTGGAGACAATGCCGAGTACCAATGCTTAATGGCACAGCATGCACCTGCGATCACAAAGCCAACCCGAGGAAACTCCTACCTAGACCATGCTTACGTAAAAAAGTGTGGCTCAGTGATTGGTATCGTCGCCAAATCTTCGTTGACAGATCACGATATTGCTATTTTTGGAATCAAAACTAAAACTAAAAATGGTAATAAAAACATCAGGAAAGTTATTCAAACAATCGATTATGAAAAGCTGAAATCAGATATTGACGACAAAAATTGATCTCCTGTTACTTGTAGTCGAGATGTGAACGAAGCACTCAAAGCCTTTGAAGATATCCTCGGTGCGGCTACCTCAAGAAACACACAAAGTTTAAAGAAAAGTCGGACAAAAGTTATATTGAAGCCCTGGATCACACCCGGTTCGGTGCGCTGCATGCGCTTAAAAGACAACCTACACTTAAAAGTCAAACAAGACCCGGAAAATTAAAAACTGAACATTTCTTACAAGAGGTATAGGGACTTCCTTATCGACCTTCTCAGGAAAGTAAAGAACAATTACAACAGCAGACAACTTCAAGAAAATCAGCACAACCCTAAGAAATTATAGAGCGCTATCAAAGATATAACCGAGATGCCAAAGAGGAAAAGTGCCCCCCCACAAGAACTACTATCTTCCGCTGGTTCCATCAAGGCATCTTTGAACCACTGCAATAGTTACTTTGCATCTGTAGGAAAAACCCTTGCCGACCAAATTCTACAAAGTCTGTCCACGACTGAGGAAGAGCTAGCCGCAAAAAGCAGATGTAGAGTATCAAATAGTAACTCCATATTATTGGCGCCTACTGATATACACGAAATAGAAAGAATTATACTGAACCTAAAAAACGAGAGCGCTCCCGGATTAGACGGATACAAGGCTACACTAATCAAATATATAAGGCACTCAATTTTGGAGCCTTTTACGCACATTTGCAATCTGAGCATGTCAACAGGGGTCTTCCCGGATAAATGGAAAACTGCCTTGGTGTCTCCAATCCACAAGGCAGGGCCTCCGGATAACTACAGACCAATTTCCTTGCTCAGCATTTTCTCTAAAATACTAGAGAAAGTAATCAATAAACGTATCGTGAAGTTTATCGAAGAAAACAATTTATTATCGGACTGCCACTTCGGATTTACACAGGGAAGATGCACGGAAAATGCTGTTGAACTCCTTACGAATCATGTTTCTGGTCACGTTGACCGGGAACGTCGATGCCTATGCGTATTCATAGATCTCGCAAAGGCATTCGACACTGTCTAGAGTCAGATTCTACTTAAGAAACTAGAGTCGTTTGGTATAAGAGGAGTGGCCCTAAACTGGTTCCGCAGCTACCTAACCGATCGCCGGCAATGTGTAAGAGTCGAAAATCAGATGAGCGACGAATTAAATGTTTCGTTTGGTGTACCTCAGGGTAGCCTACTGGGCCCGACTTTATTCACAATTTACATGGATGCCATTTTAAGAAATGAAATTCCTAACGCTGACTTGATTTGCTACGCTGACGATACAGTTATTATTTTCCACGGTGCCGACTGGAAAGAAGAAAGTGAGAAGAAATAAAGAAGTGCATGAGAAAACCGAGTCTGGAATGAGTAAGTTAGCTTACTGGTTGGATTTAAATTTACTGACGCTAAACGTTGACGAAACGAAGTATATTGTATTCAGGAAAACGGAAGCTACTAAAATTCCTGGATGGAGGGTAATAATCCACAGATGTAGGTCTTACAAGCTTGCTGGTAGCTCTATTTTCACGTGTTCGTGTAACGAGATCGAAAGGGTTAATCACCTAAAACACCTCGGAGTGACATTAAATCAGCATCTCTCTTTCAAACAACACATTACAGTTATGGCAAAACGAGTTCGTAGGTTGATATACGTTATGAAGCTTCTACGTGAATGTGCTCCCACTGAAATTCGAAAATTAGTTTACCTTGCCCTCTGTCAGTCTCTACTCCAGTACTGCAACAGTTTGGGGTGGGGTAGCCAAAACTCATATGTTAGAGCTGGAGAGAGCACAACGCGCTATTTTAAAAGTCATGCTTCGTAAACCTTACTGTTATTCAACCGAAAAACTATACAAAGAGGCAGCACTTCTAGAGGTGCGGAAATTGTATATCACATCCGTAATTTCGAAAAGTCACTTAAAAATGTTAAAGAGAACTGATTTAAAAGCCCTGAAAAGTAAAAGAAAATTCAGAATCCCGAACCCAGGAGTAAAATCTGCGTATGCCCAAAGACTTCCATCATTCTTACACACCCACGTCTACAATAAGGTAAACTCTGTTCTGAGGATACATAACTCTTCTTACACCCGAATGAAACACACAGTTAAAATATGGCTCTTGGAACAAAAATACACCTCTACTGAAATAATCCTAAGCATAACCAAATAATTCAAATAACACTGCACCTCAAACGCCGATCACACACTCCCACACACAATCAAACACAGACCGACGCGCACACACACTCCCACAATACAGAACAGCAGCAAAAACGGAAATTATACGAAGGTGTTTTTTTTTTTAATATTTATTTTATATTAATTTTTTATATGAATTCATTTAATTATTCATAAATTAGTTTATGTAAAGTAGTACACTTAATTTCGTAGTCTTGATGAGGCTAACAAGCTTAATTGTAGCCAATTTCATCTTTAACTTTAATTAAAAATACTCAAATATTCTACCTAAAATCTAGCAAAAATTCACAAATGTTGTACATACTTAATGGTGCCCAAGATACAGGCTGTGCCTAGTTTGGGACCAACGATACCTCCATATTGTAACTTTCGAGTGTTTAAATAAACGAATAAATAATGAAAAGATTATATCAGAGTTATGTAAAAGTCAATATATAATAAAAAATAAAAATTAAACACCATTTAGTTATGTGAAATTAAAAATAAATGTTCTATATGTAAAGTTGTTTTAATATTATGTTACTAACACTCTATGGATTCTTTGTTCCGAAATAAAAATCATTTATTATTTATATCTAGCGTGTTTCTTTATTTTTATTAGTGTCTCCAAAGCTAAATGAAAATTGAAAGGAAAACGAGACTAAATGAAGCAAGGTTAACCCCCACCCAAGTGTGGGGAAGCTCAGAGGATAAGACGAATATACTGGATATAAGAAATCTTCTATTCTGGTGACGAAGGTCTTGATCGTTGCGGCCTGTTTTGATTGTGTTTAACCAGGGTTCTCCGAAATGTGGAGATCTTCGTACCCCGCGGTGACTAGCAATTTTTTTTTTTTTTTTTTTTTGTGATTTTTTAAATAAATAGTTCGTGATTTATGGAAATGTCAACGTCACACCTGTATATCTCTTAAAGGTAGGCAAAAGAGCTTCATCAATAGAGGGGGCAATCATTGCTCAAATCCGGGTTGTTATCATTGTGACAATTTATCCAGATCATGGCCCGCTTGCTGGAATGTCTTAAGTGTCTAGACACCTGCAATTTTGAGGATCTAAAGAACGCTGCTATTAACGTGGTCACTGTGGGTGAATACAACAACTTACAAAACAACAACTTAAAAAAAAGCGCTAACAACACAGAAAGAATGTCAAGGCAAACCATATTTCAAGACATGCAATCGAAACTATGAAAGAGAATTAAAAATTACTGAATTTTAGATTGACATGGCTGTTGGTAAACTCAAAATCTTGTTTGGTCCATCGGAAGTAAATTTATACTCCACATAAACGACATTGTTAGTGTAACCAATCACAAATGCTTTCTTTTTGCTGATGACATTTCCATAATTGTGACTACCGATAAAAAATATAATTCAATTACGGATCATGAAGTGGACATCAATAAAACAATAGACGATCATTAGATCGAGATATTATAACTGGTTGAATAATAATAATTTATCTATTAATCTTAACAAATCAATATATGTACAATTTAATCAATCTTTTAATAATACGTTTAATTTTAAAATGGATATTCCGAAAATTACACAAGTGGCACGAACAAAGTTTTTAGGAGTAGTAATTGACGAACATTTAGACTGGAAAGCACAGGTTGATGCTGTAAGTAATAAAATAAATAAATTTGTGTATGCTTTGAGACAAATAAAAAAGTCACTAATATGAAAACGGCTGTGATGTCATATCGCGCATATTTTGAGTCCTCACTACGGTGTGAACTAATGATGTGGGGAAATAGTACCGACCACAATAGAGCATTTGTCGCCCAAAATAAATGTTTAGTAGCTCTATACGAAATTCCATCTGACGAATCATGTCGACCAATATTTAAAGAGCTTGGTTTGCTACCGTTACCTTCATTATATGTTTATGAAGCATGCGTGTTCGTTCAAAAACACAAGGAACTATTCAAAAGAGCAGAGGAAGTAAGCTCTCGAAGTCTGCGTGACCAATACAGACTTGTGCTGGATGTGCTGCCTCGATCAGCGAAATATAATAAAAACTCTCTGGCTATGTGTGTACGTCTCTATAATAAATTACCAAAATTGTTTAAAACATTACATAGTAAATTATTTAAAATCCAATTATATAAATGGCTCAATAATAACAATTTCTATGGCATTCATGATTTTTTGTGTTTTAATACGAATTCTATGTAATATATTTCAATGTCATAACGTATCTTTAGTAAGTAAGTTTGCATGCTTTAGTACAAAGCAAAACATGCTCGATCTAAAAAAATGTTTAACACCTTGTATACAATGTTTTAAGCACATAAAAAATCTTATCTTATCTTATCTTAAAAAATGTGCTATTTCATGTGAAAAAGGTGTGGAGTAAATTAGTGGTCAAGAAATAAAACTCACACCCATGTCTTAGAAACAAAAGACCGTGACAAGAACACATCAATGCTTGCTTTTTATAACGAACTTACTTTACTATCATAATTATGCGCCTCGAAAGATAAGCAAAGAAAAATTTAAAAAACGTGCATAAGCTTTCCACTATCTACTAACCAAAGACAAATCTGTTAATTTACCGGAAATAATAAGTTTTTACAAACCTTAGGGAGTGTGGTGGATACTTTTGATCAACATTGCCATACTTACAGTGTGTTTCGAAAAACTCGTCGCTGGAGCCATTGTGTCTTCTATGGTATTTTGAATATTGTGGGAATCAATTCTAAGATATTATTGCATTCATCAAACGCCACCGGTAAAGAAGTTTTCAAGAATAGACGAACATATCCGAAGACTAGCTTTTGACCTTAAAAACCTCACTTGAAGGAACGATTGCAATACAAAACTTTGCCGATGCATCTCCTAATAAAAATTGGCGGTATAATAGGAAAAAAACGGTCTCCTGAAGCTCCAACACCTTCAAATGCAAAATCTGGAAGACGTATATTTTGTCCCAAAAGACCGTAAATCGCGCACTCGATGTGAAAAATGTAAAACTTTAAAATATATTATAACACCAAAATATTGCCCAAAACTGTTAAGAAAACACACATCACACCTCTAATCCCAGAAGGTTTGCAGAGGTGTACCTATAGTACACCCACATTTCGCCAGTTATGTTTAAGTCCCATGTAATAGGGGGCGAGCCTATGGCCGTCAACCGGGCACAAATCCAGACTCTGGGCTGCTAATGAGAAATTCTAAATAGAAAAACCCAATAGCACTTTGCCCGACCTGGGAATCGAACCCAGGACCTCATGCTGAGCAGTAGCCATTAGACCAACGAGGCAGTTGAGAAAAGTTCTTTTTATTTAGAATTAATTGAGACTGACGTAAGTGTAATTAAACTCCAAGTAAGCTGATTATTAAAACATGTTTAATTAAAAGTTTATTTTAAAGACCAAAACCGGCCTAGCTCTCTGTATCTGTATTGATACTCAGTGGGTTGGTAACCGGGCGTTAGTAACACGAACTAAACTGATGATCGCTCCACGCTCATGTCCGGAATAATCTAGACAGATATGTGTTCGATACCATTGTCGACACAAACCAAAACAGGCCGTATTTAGCTGAGCTGCCTAGGCGGTCATTTGACGTTTAAATCCGATACATACTCGTACTGCACGCTCGGGTTACATTTCATCGCATCATCTTCGCAAAACTTGGCAATTGAAAGAAGTCAAAGTCAATGTCCAAGTTTTTATTTGTAAAACATAGAAGATGGGTATAAAAACAGGTGTTGTAAATAACATATGTAAAGGTACCTACGATATGTTTTGCCGTTGAGGGCGTAAAAATATAAATAATGTAAGTAGTAAGTATTTAAATCCAATGAAGATTAGATAGGGAATAAAAATAAAGTTTATTTGGACAAAGTTTGTGAAACAAATTACAAAAAACAAAATAAATAAGTGAAAGCATTGTTTTAACAACAATAGTATGTAACGCACGGCTACGCCAAAAAGGTTTATTTTAGCATTAATGCCACAGAGATGCTGTCTGACGCTGGCATTCTAATGAAATTTTAGGGATAAGTGACGGGGAGTATTACCAAAAATTTTGCCTGACGTGGAAGGGAACACTGACGCCGGCTGGTGTATTCCACCCCTTGATCATGCCCATAATAGATGTGGAAGAGAAGCGCTTAGAGAGATCGCACAAAAGGCAGCCTGGCTGCCGGTAGCCATCAAAACATATAACGGCGTATGGGAGCCCGCGCACAAAGCAATCACAAATTCCTAGCTGTGACAGCCATTAGAACGCGCCTGATCGCACGGAAGCCTAGTGGCTGAGAGCAACCACTAGTGCGCGCGCTCCGACATAGCGAATGTATGTCATGTATGTGGCTGGCATCAGTCGCCACGCACTTATCGTTGAAGCCAGACGTATTTATGTTTCGAAACTGGCTGCTCAATTATTCTGGCCGCCGCAGCCTGGCTGCTTAGTGCGCGGGAGGCCTTAGTCTGGTTGGTCTAACGACCAAGTGCTGATGTTATCCTGCAGTCATCTGGTAGTCCAATAGGCGAAGGGAGATGGTGGGATCAGGTCGTGGAACTCCTGCGCTCACTCTCCAAAGTACGTATAGTTTGTATTATGGACCGATAGGCAAGCAACATTACGCCGATGAGCCAGACTGGACTTAAATGAGGCAAACGACACAGCTGTCCAGGTCGCTACGTACCTACTGGTCCGATAAGAATATGGGAGCGGATAAAGCAGTGATCGTGATGAAAACATTTTCTCAGACCAAATATTTTATTGCATGGCAGTTATCGGTCTATATCCAGCAGTGGACGTCTGCCGAATGACGGGTTCGATCCTTGGGTCTTGTGATACTAGAATTATTGTAAATCGTGTCTAACACTTCCGTGAGCGATAGCACGTAGGTGTGCCGTGTGAAGTTTGTACGGGGGGTGACTAAGTTATAGTTTGGTGCTTGTAACTTATGTCCCTATTGTCTTATTGTCCACCGCAACCACATAACCATCGTTATGTGGTTGCGGTGGACAAGGGCCTCACCCCGCTCTCCTTTGCTAAAGAGAACTTGCGCAAACCAACAAATAGTGCTTGATACTAATGATCGCATGGAAATACTTCCATGCGATCATTAGTAGTAGCTTCACGGACGCTTTCTCCGGGCCCTACATGGATCCGATGTAGATCTTCTAGCGTCCGTAGCCTGGCTGCGTTTTGGTGACCTCTTTGGAGAAACCAAAGGTTTTGTCTGTGCAAATATGGACGAAGTTATGATGATGAACAATTACCGGAGATTTATTGTGAAAAACGGCACGGCACGGTTGTCATCTGTCGGGCATCTCACCGTCCGGGGGAATCATTAAAACACATTATCTCCGGGTGTTCTCGTCTAGCTAACGAAGAGTACTTGCATAGACACAACCTTGTAGCCAGGATTATCCATCAGCAACTTGCTCTGAAATACAGCCTTGTGGAATCGGAAGTACCGTACTACAGGTACGTGCCCGACCCAGTTCTCGAATATGGAAATATCACATTGTACTGGGATCGATCCATCATCACTGACAGGACTATTGTTGCCAATAAGCCTGATCTAATGGTGGTGGATCGAGTAGAGCGGCGCACAATGATTGTTGACATAACGGTCCCGCATGACGGTAACCTCGTGAAAGCCGAGAAAGATAAAGAAATCAAGTATCTTGATTAGGCTCGCGAGGTTGTCGATATGTGGGATGTGGACTCAGCAATCGTTGGGCTGATAGTCGTGACAGCCAATGGCTTAATAGCCAAGAGTCTCGACAACTACCTGAGGAGACTCTCGTTGGGCAGCTGGATCAAGGGCTTGATTCAGAAAGTGGTACTTCTGGACACGGCTCGCATTGTCAGGAGGTTCCTGTCTCTGGAGCCCTAACCACCAGTAGCTTGGACCCTGCTCCCGCTACCGGCGGACAACTATTTTTTTATATTTTTAAATGTTTTTTTTAAAAATATTTAAAAATGTATTAGAATAAGGATAAGAATAAATAAACGACATAATAAAACAAACAAACAAAAAATAAACAAAGTCCTGTACGAGGCCACAAGGCCCTAATCTCAGCATTATGCTGCAACACTTAAAAATAAGTGTCACAGCGCTGGTATTCTGATAGCCCCGCTGTGAAGTCACGGACAGATACAGAAAAAGATAAAAATAAAATAAAATAAACACAAAATGTAAATATTTTTAAGTAAATATTTTACATAAAAAGATGTAAAATATTTTAGCCCCAACGCAAACCGCGACGTAGCATTCTTGTCTATGCCTTTAGTGTCTGTGGCACATATGAATGCATATGGTTTTTTGTAGCAAAAAAACTTTCTGTTTGTACCGCCCAAACTCCGAAACAGCTGGAGCGATTTTCATTTTCAGATAGCTGATAAGGAGCTACTTTTATTTTAGAAGAAGAATATGGGTAACGAGCAAAAAAAACGAAAACCCATGAAATCAAATTTTTTTCCGACATGCAAGCGAACGAAGTCTTAATTTCTCGGAATGTACAAAAACGGGGTTGACCACTTGACCACCAGGGGGCCGCCAAAATGCGCCTGCTTGATTACCACCCAATATCATAAAATCACTATGACATAACGTCATAAGGCTTGTGTAGGCACCACGAAGCCAATCCTAATGAGCTCAACTTGGACTGCATCACCATTTATACTTTCTTGTGGAGTCGCGTCGCTACTTGATGTAGCGGACGCGATATTGCCGCTAAACCATACAAAAAGCTCCATTAGTGCGGCGTCACGTCGCAAGCGCTACAAGTAGTCGCGTCGCGACGACTTGTAGTAGCGGCTGTCTTGCGGCACCTACAAAAAGGTAAAGGATCTTCAAAAGGTTTAAAAACACGCACAGACCTGCCTTCGTCCTCTCTCCTCTGACGAAGATCATATGCTACTGAGCTCAGCTTCGAGTCACAGTGAAATTTATACTGTCTTGTGTCGCGTCGCGTAGCAAGCGCTACATGAAGTAGCGCGCGCGACGCCGCGGCTCGTCTGAACTGTCGTGCGCGTTTTCATAGAAATTGTTCTACGGATGTAATATCGCATAATCGCGAGCGACCGTGGCGTCGCGCCTGTGTGAACGAGCCTTATATCAGTTTTATACTGCAATGTGACGTGTCTATGCATATTTATATAAAATAATATTGTATCAGATAAAAATGTAATAATGAAAATGTGTGTGTGTGTGTGTATGTGTATGTGTGAATGTGTATGTGTATGTTGTGAATGTGTGTATGTTTGTGTGTGTTAGTGTGTGTGTGTGTGTGTGTAAACAGTGTATTATTTAATGAAATTGCGAAACATGACTGATAAATAAATGATATGGACGCATGTTAGACCTTCGTCAATATGGACATACAGAAATCCTTCGAAATGAGGATTTCATTTATAAACTGAACGAATTGCCCTTTTTTTGTAAAACAAAAATTGTCTGAATATCGGCGGAATTACCCCACAATAGAATACGTACGACATCACACTGTGAAAATAACAAAAGTATACTAAACGGGCTGTCTCTAAATCGATTTTTATAAACGGCGTATCCCTGTGTTTGGTCGTTTGTTGCTCACAAAAGAGAAAACTTCTGCCAAGCATTTGGTAGTATACCATTCAGCGTTGATGCTTCTTTAGTTCATTCAGTGTTCATTTTTCACTCCTAGTAAGTTTTCTTCCGTAACAGCCGTCTAAGAGCGACCACTTCTTTCGCCAAAGTTAGTCGACCGCGCTTGAATTTGTTAAACCAACGATACACGGTTGCCTTAGAAGGGCCTTCATCCATGAATGCCATTTGAAGTCCATCGTACGATTCATCCGGTTTCAGGCGACACTTGAAATCGTGAAAAATCATAGCGCGAAACTGTTCCCGGCGCAGATCCATTTTTTATGAGACAGATAATTTAAATTCAATCAATGTGGAGGGAAATTTAGAAACTGGAATATACCTATATTTATTACTTACAAATAATCCTATTTTCAAAATAGACTATAACTGGCCAGTCTCTCATAAATAAAAACTTTTTTACGCAATACTTTCTGAGTGGCCTGGTATTATGCTGCATCAGAAAAAATCACGGAACATAATAATTTGTTAGAAGAACTCTAGTTTGTTTTACGCGAGCGGCAACTTAAGAGCACAATGCAGAAGTGCTATTCTGAAAATATCACTTCGAACCCCACTCTAGTGGCCGCACATGGATCGAATGTGAACTATTTGTTTTTAAAGTACAATCAGAGTAATTATTTTTTAAGCTTTACTATAAACTTTATTGTCCGTTTAATCAAATCTGTCATCCTTGGAAAGTTGTGTGAAATGGAACATTGACGCAGTGTGTCAATGTGCTTACATTAATTTTCAACAATGTGCAACAATTAATTTTCCTGACTTCACTTCCGAGGAGTATTTATGCATAGCGCTTTACTTGTGGTAACCAAGTGAACGAACTCACTATGAATTTATGCGTGTAGACGAGTATGACATAACACGCACACTTCCGACTTCGCCATTGTCTCGATCGGTACCGAGAGCTCCTGCGCACACACACAATCACAGCGTGTTTATACACTTGGTAACCACAAGCAAAGCTGGTGTCGCTTCTTGAGATAAACATACTGTATCCTAGTTTAAGGATAGAGTTGCTCGTGTATTGCAGGCAAATGAGACATTCCAGCTGTGTATCCGAATTGGCAAAGCACGTACGTTGCATCTGGTAACTACTGCAGATGTCCTAAGCGTTGCTGACAGGGCCGTCTTTAACCTATTGGAGGCCCTGGGCATATTAGGATAATGGGTTTATGACTATGCCAAAACACTATTTTGTTAGAGTAGACGAAGAAAGTAGATAAACAAGGTTAAATATTTATTTTTATTAACAATCGCATGAAACGAATAGATAAATGTAATGTAGTCCACAAAAGTAACTCTTTTAGCATTTACAGGTAAGTGCTTAAAAATCTATGTTATCTGCAGAGGAACCCTTCTAGATTTCAAATGGGAAATCGTTAATAACTTCTTCAAAATCTATGCTTTTTAGCACATCAGATTCTATGGACATCAGCAACAAACTGGGTACTGGTACTTCTTAATTCGTTTTTAATTTGGAGAAGGAGCGTTCCCCACCGCAGTTACGGATCATGCGTAAAAGATTCTGAATGCGATTTCTACATTTGGAAATGTGTCTTCAATTTTGTTTTCTTTCAAAAGTTGATATATTTTTAATACACAATACTTATTTTCACTGTTAACAATTTTTTAAGTATTCTGTTAAATTCAAACACTATATTTCTAACTCTTTCTCATTAACATCTTCATAATAAAATTCAGCAAATTCTTTGCAACTTTGTCTCAACTCTTCAGGATTCAGAGTTTTCAAGTGAAAAACAAAATCAAAACGTTTACTGATATTCTTATACGAATTAATCGCTGTTTTAAATGAACGCGGAGGGTATCAATTATGGAAAGAAAGGTTTCTATTTTAAATTTCTCTCTTCCATTCAGTTGGATTGACGGCGCAGAGCCATCAAAAAAACTCTGGCAAGAACTCCTGCGTTTTGTTCTTTGAATCAAATTTATCCCTGAGGTTAATAATAAAATCATCAAGTGAAGTAAACATATTAGTTGCAACGTCCAGTATTATTGTTTCGTTCTGAAGATAATTAGTTATTTTGTCTATTCTTTCCAATATACAGTTCCAAATTTCCGTTAGTAAAATATATTCTAGTTTTACCATTTTTCTGGACAGACTAAGGGCTTCTTCTCTAGTTTCTCGTGCCGGATCTATTTCTTTTGCGATGGATATCAAACTTCTGTAACTTGTTCATGACCTTGATGCAAGACGCTTACTGCATCTGCTCGGGCTGACCATCTGGTTTGTGAAAGACTTTTAACAACTGTTTTTGAACCTAAATGTTCTGTCAATATATTCCATCGACGAGTAGAGCCCGAAAAAAAGTTGAGATGAAGTCAGCAACAAGAAAGGCATGTCGCGCCTCTTGATTATGTCACATAGTTGACCCGTGCTAGCATTTAAGACAAATTGTAAGACATGACATAATTTATCTCATCTTGTCACAAACGTCTTGGGTACGCCCATGCTCGCCCCGCAGGGCGACACTGAACGTTTTTAGAGCTGGCCACTTGTAAACAATATAATAAAAAAATAAGTTCAAATTTTGGAAATGGAACTCTTTGCTAATATTATTATGGATTCGGTTGTGAGCCATCGTAGCGAGCGGTTGTCTCGGCTGTGTTCCTACAAAAAACAAAAAAAAAAGCGTGCGCGACATGTGCGCCATCCCTGCGCCCAGTGTCGGACAACGAAGTGATAAGTGTTTAAGAAACTACTTGTGTGCACTGTGTCGCGAAATTAAATTCTTTGGAACTGCACACCTACATACATGCGAGGAACTGCTTGCCTGCCAAAGGATCCTGAGCTTCGAATTTGGTGAGATCAATCCATTCTATGGTTAAGGAAATTTAATTCTCAACAAGAAAGTACAAAGATCACTTAGCTTAGCTATTGTTTTAATTTATAGCAAATCATTAAAGGCTCCAACGAGCATCGATAACAACCTCGAAGGCAAGCAACTTGCGTAAAAAGCCTAAAAGTGAGGAAAGCCTGGATCCTGTTGTGATCAAGTTTCATTGTCCAGCTTAACTGTTTTTGTTAAGGCCAAATAAGCCAATCGAACTGAGTTTTGATTTTCCGCTTTAATCTAATTTTGGTCGGGCCTAACGGGTCAGCAGGGTCGTGAACTTGAGGTTTGGCGGTTCTTATTTCAAGAGACATTCTGGTGAAAGGTTTTAGTATGGTTTTTATTAACTCAAAACAAAACGAACGCTGTCGATTTAGATTTCGTACAAGAACTTATTACCTTGACCTAGACACTAACCTATCATATGTTAACAATTGTAGCATTTATTCCCAGGAAATACGGCTAACAAATGATCCAAGTGGATGTAAACCTTCAACGAGGCGTTCTGGGGAGGAGAAGACATCCTAATTGCCGCGCCAGAATTGTACCTTGTAAACGTGTATAGCTGATTCGTCATATCATTAAAATGAAAGCATTGTTTCTACAAACTTGTATTTTGTTGCACCAAGCTTACAGAAATGTGCTTCAGGTAGCCGGTAAAAAAAAGGTTATATAGCCGCACAAATAGTCGGTCCCAGTGTCAAGTGTTAAGTTCAAAAGTGCTGCAAAAACAGTGAGGGTGACGTGACGCGCTTTGTAGGAATGCGGAAGGCATGTTGTAGTGAAAGTATTTGAACATGCCCTTTGGGATCGTTATTTGGTTGTGGTTTTAAATAAATATAGTAATGTGAATGTAAATTGTGACACGAAGTCACCAATACCATTTATAATAAAATCAAATGGGCTAGAAATTAGCCAGACTCATGTATCAAATGGTGATCGTACTGAAAGTGTCGGCACTCACTAAAGCCAACAGGTCAAGACTGTGAAAATATGAAAGAGTTATCATGAGAGACCTGATTAACCACGCAAGAATAAACCAAGACAAAAGAAAATGCATGAAATTTTAAAAGGATAACCCGTAACCAAACGCTTCAAGAACCACAGGATGTGTTATCTCGCACATCTCCACAGACGACGAAAATCACACCTGCTACATGCTGCAATGCAGTACAAGGCCAAATCCAAATAAGTCGGCCGAACCATTTACACTTGGAATGACAACCTCAAACAGGAAATGACTTACTTCGACAAGGAAATCAACTTCTGGATGAACACGGCTGTAGAACGAGATAAGATAAAAAAGCTGCTAGCGAAATATACAAGAAACCTGAAACGGATAGTAGCGAGACCTCAGAGGAAGATATTGGAACAACACAGCATAGCAGAGACCGGCTGCGACGTCGTTAAAAGATGCCCTCCCATAGACAAATATTACCCGTCTCTCCACTAGTCCAATGCTAATTTTAGGGTGTACTACTCGATTGGCTCTCACTCTCCTTCCTATCCTAAGGGCACGTCCACCCTACCATTAAAGCGCCCCCCGGTCTATTCCTTGATATGCAATGGTCTTTGTAGCACATTGAAGCATGAGGCTTCAAGGGCTAGTGCAAATCTTGGGGTTCATTCGATTAATCGAGTCTGGTCAAACCACGCTGGGGTCGGTGCATTTCATTCATTCATTCGACGAGTAGAGCCCGAAAAAAAGTTGAACACTTTCTGAACCATTTCAAAAAACTTTGTTGCCTCCGATACACACCCAGCAGCACGTACACCTACTAAGTTTAATGAATGTCCCGCACATGGTACAAAGGTGGCGTTTTTATGTAAAATATACGGAAGTAATAATAAAAAAGTCTTTTGTCAAAAAAAAAACTATCAGATCACAAATTCCATTGTTTTATTAAAACTTGTAAATAAATAAAATATGTACCTATTATTAGCATTTATATACCTAATTAATTTGGCATAAATTATTCTTGGACATCGATATTCAAACCAGGGCCAAACTGTATGGGATTCCATTCCACCATCTCCTTAAATATAAAGTCAAACACATTTTGTTTCAATTTTCTATGTCATTTCTCAATTAAATTAATTGGTTAATTCAAACTTGAAGCTTCATGCTTCGCTTCGTTCGCTCAATTTAAATGAGCGAGTAACACTGATGGGTGTACTACTGATGACTTTTCTTTAAAATGTGTATGTGCTTAGTATACCATTATATATTTAAATTTATCTAAGCATGCTGAAGTCGGAAAGCCTAATTTTTGGGCGAGAGTAGAATAGCTTCGCTCAAGTAAAAGCTAGTAAGTTGGTATTGTAGTCAGTAATTTAGCTTCGATGTCTTCGAATTATATAAGTTTTTTAGTCATGAATATTGGTTATCGTTTGGTGATCTGACAGGAACTGGGAACTTTTTATTTTATCTGATGGGGGCCTCTATCGATCGCGGGGCCCTGGGCACTTGCCCAAAGTGCCCACTGGGAAAGAGGGGTCTGGTTGCTGACCTCTGACCATTGAATGGGCCGCAGGCCGCTGCTTCAAAATTCGTAAAGTGCATATAGATAAATAAGTACATTGGGTTTTTGCAGCATACCAACCACTCGACAGGCTGCCGTGTCTAACTGATTTGCCTCGCCTCCGACAACAAATAGCTGGCAAAGGAATAGCGGCTGTCTATTTTTTACGTATAGGGCCAAAACACATACACACTATACGACCGAAATTGTTACAGACATGATTTTTATTTATTTATTATTAATCTAACTCTGAAAAACTTGTTTTAGGTGTAAACAATAAACATCACATGTTTGACAAGTTCGCTGTAGTATAAAAGTTATAATAAGACACGCTCTCTGTTATTGGCTTTGTGAATTAGTGGTTGGAGTGCCATAATAAATAAATAAATGTCTGTAACATCCTCGGCCGCAACGTAGGTACCATGATGTGACTTCGTATCATGCGAATGTGTTTAGGCCCTAAAACTGACAAATCGGGTTTCGGATTTGTGAACAACGGTTAGAGTGGTTCTTCGATAACATTGATTGATGTTCGAATTGGTACAAAAGCGTATCGAATGGTTGTGATTAGCTATACAGCGCCTTAGTTGCGTACCACATAATTAATCACAATCTGAATTATTTTGAAGGATATAGCTAATCCATTGCTTCATGTGTTAGAAAAATAAGTCTGCTCAACAACGTAAAAAAAGCTCTGAGTGTTGTTGAACTGTCGACATGAAAGCCATTCCTACTGTTCAGTTTGAGTGTTACGCAATTAGCCCGCTGGACTGCAGCGCGTGGTGCGTTTGTAGAAAAAGCACAGTGTCGCTTTTTGTCTCAAAATCTTTGAGCACAATTTTTTTTTGTTTTGAAATCATCGACATATTGATGTTGTTTGTACTTCTGTTTTTACTACTCTTCAATTTTTTTGACAATTTCCATAATTTTCCGTTTTTGTTTCTCGCCTAGTTGTTTGTTATTGTTTACGATGGAGTCCAAACTGTTACTTCAAAGTGACAATTTCAATAATATTGTTAAAGCCAGACGTAACTTTAAAAAGTCTCCTAAGGAAAGGATCACTAATGTTTACGTTCAAGTGAGATTAGAAGCTTTAGAAAAACTATGGGATGTTTTTACTAATACCCACAGAACGATAATTGAAAAATTTGGTTCTCAGTTAAGTGAGCACGAATATTTAAAAAACGATATGTATGATGAATCAGAAGAATGTTATTTAGAATATAAAGCCGAATTGAAATCTGTTTTGCTGTTATTTGGTAAAAACTCAAAGGATGAAAACGTATGCGCTGGGAATCCATATGATGAAACAAAATCTCATACCGTTCAATTACCAAAAATTGTTATCCCTAAATTCTCTGGAAATTATGAAGAATGGGTTTGTTTCCGAGATTTGTCTATTTCGTTAGTGCATAATAATTCAACACTGAGTAGCGTCCAAAAAATTCATTATTTGAAAAGTTATTTGACTGGTGAAGCCGAACAATTAATAAGGCAAATACCGATTGCAGACGACAACTACGAAAGATGTTGGTTGTTGTTAAAAAATAGGTATAATAATAAACGGTATCTATCTCACAACATAATAAGGCGACTTCTCAGCCAGAAAAACATTACTGCAGAATCAGCATTTCACTTAAAGGAATTAGTGGACACTACCAGTGATTGCTTAAGTGGGTTGGCAAACCTCGGAATAGATGTTGCAAATTGGGATATCATGATTATTCACATTTTAACATTAAAATTGGACTTGGAATCGAGAAAGCAATGGGAGTTTGAATTTAGTAGCCACAGCAGTTCCGATGACTTGCCAACTTACCAACAATTCAAAGATTTCCTAACAAATAGATACAGGGCCCTAGAGTTTATTGATAATAAACTTCCAGCAAACAGAACTAACAATAATAATTCCAAATTAAAATCATTACATGTATCCGAAGTTGTCTGTTCGTTTTGTTCTGAAGATACACATAGGTTAAGTGGCTGTAAGAAATTTTCTCGTGAATTAGTGAACAAACGTCGCGATTTCGTCACTACAAAAAATTTATGCTTTAACTGCTTGGGCAATAACCATACAGCAAGGGTTTGTCGCATTAGTACTAAATGTAAATTATGTCATCGTCGTCACCACACACTATTACACCCAAAGAACTCAGATACGCCTGAGACCACTGATGTCAATTCAATTCGGGAATCGGGCAGGAGCGTTTCGCAGCAGGAGCCGGAGTCTCCTAAGGCAGGGGGTACTGCTGAAAAAACAGAAAGTCAAACGTCGGTAGTAAGCTGTTTTTCGACAGGTAAATATGTAAGCAGGTTTTGCTAGCGACGGCGCTAGTCAAGGCCGAGTCGAAATTCGGTAATCTTCACGTTTTAAGAGCGTTACTGGACCAAGGCTCGCAGGCAAACTTTGTCACAGAAAGCACGGTTCAGGACCTGAAATTAAAAAAGATTTAGTTGAGAAGTAAGATTTCTGGTCTAGGGGGAGATCAGAAATTACTTTCCAAATCAATAGTACACATGAAAATACGATCTAGAGTCAATCCACATTGCACATTCACCTTTAAGGCTCATGTTCTGTCCTCAATCACTACTCTCCTTCCAACGAGGAAAGTAGATGTATTGGAATGGTCAGAATTAGGAGGGATTGATCTTGCTGATCCGAAGTATCATCAACCTAATAAAATTGACCTTTTATTAGGAGCTGAGATGTATAGCCAGATAATAAATGAAGGGTTGATGCATAGTCCTCCAGGTTCACTTATTGCTCAGTCTACAGCTTTAGGTTGGATTTTATCTGGAGTTGTAGATTCATCGGTTACTCAAACTGAAGGTGTGCTGGCATTACATTGTCAAGTGCAAAAAATCAAGTTCCTAAAATCGTTTTAGTAAGTCCTCTTCGGACTTACTAAAACGATTTTAGGAACTGGAAACAGATCAAGAATTATCTAGTCAACAGAAAATGACAAATGAAGAAATAAAATGCGAGGAGCTGTTTAAAGCTACGACGGCCAGAGACGTGCAGGGCCGTTACATAGTGAACTTACCATTCCGAAGTGAAGATCCAGGCTGCAAATACGGCGGTTCAAAATCCATGGCCATAAAGCGATTTTATGCCCTGGAAGCTAAACTAAACAAAAATGTGGAGCTAAAAGCAAAATACGCCGAGGTAATCCAAGAATATTTACTGTTAGGTTAGAAGCCGAAGCCGATATAGAAAATAAACATGCGGTCTACTTGCCTCATCATGCGGTTGTGAGAAACGACAAGGACACAACAAAGGTCCGAGTCGTCTTTGACGCTTCCTGTAAGGGAAGTAATGGGATATCTCTTAACGATGATTTAATGATCGGTCCTGGTCTGCAACCCGATTTGCGACATCGGACATAATTAAAATGTATCTAATGGTGCGCGTGGCCGATGAACACTCAGACTTTCAACGCATTGTGTGGAGAAACCACAAGGATTCGGCCATTAAGGATTATAAGTTACTTACCGTAACCTTCGCGACGTCTTCTGCGCCGTTCTTAGCGGTTCGAGCGATGCAGCAAGTGGCTTATGATGAAGGAGTGAATTACCCAATGGCGGCTGAAAGAGTCCTCAACGATTATTATATGGATGATCTTCTGACTGGTTGTGATACTATTGAAGAAGGCATACAAATTTACAGTCAAATGGAGAAGTTACTAGGTAAAGCAGGATTCCATTTACAGAAGTGGTCGAGCAACAGCGATGAATTACTGGAGAGAATAATCGGTTAAAGGTGTAAAGGACAAGAAAGGGTAGGTAAAGAGATCGACATTAAGCAGGACGCGGTAATAAAAACACTGGGACTTACCTGGAACAGAAGCTGCGACACCTTCCAGTACTCCGTCAAGTTGTCTTCGCTGCAGGAACCTGTAACAAAAAGAAAGGTATTATCGGAAATTGCAAGATTATTTGACCCTTTAGGATGGGTAGCTCCCGTAATTGTAATAGCCAAAATGCAAATTCAAAAACTATGGATTTCTGGGATCAAATGGTATGACGAAATCCCACATGAAATAAAAAAAGAATGGTGTACTTACCGCAATAATTTCGGTGAGTTGAAAAACATTACGGTACCCAGGTGGGTAGGTACCAACTCTAGCAATGCCAGAGTAGAATTGCACGGATTCTGCGATGCCTCGAAATCGGCATATGCTGCGGTCATTTATCTCCGTGTGATTGATTCGACGGGTAACATTAAGATTTCGTTGGTTACTGCCAAAACCAAAGTCGCACCGATAAAACAAGTGTCGATTCCGCGACTAGAGTTGTGCGGGGCAGTATTGCTGAAAAGACTTTTGTTAGAAGTAGCAAATGTATTGCATGTTGAAAAACAGAATCTGCGAGCTTGGACTGATTCCACCATTGTGCTGGCTTGGCTTAATGGTTTGCCGAATAAATGGAAGGTATTTGTTGCGAATCGAGTGTCAGAGATACTTACCTCGTTGGATCCATGGCAATAGTCGCATGTTTCTACAAAACAAAACCCTGCCGACTGCGCATCCAGGGGCATGCTCCCTGCAGAGCCAAGCAAACATTCATTGTGGTTTGAAGGACCTGATTTCTTGCGGGAAAGAATCATTTGCTATGTTAAATCTCAAGATTTGAACACTGAATTAGAGTCAGTCGCAGTGCATCACGTTGTAGATGATCCGGATATCTGGGATCGATATTCAACGTTGACGCGGCTTACCAGGGTTATAGCATACTGTAGGCGTATGTTGACAACAAGAAAAAATAGATCTGAAAACGGGTGGAAAGGTTATTTGCGAACCGACGAAATAAATGAAGCTTTTGAGACGTGCGTTAGATTGTGTCAGAGAAGACATTTTGAAGAGGAAATAAAGGCATTAGAAAAGAAATAACAAATTAAATCAAAAAGTATCCTAAAAACATTAAATCCATTTTTAGATTTAAAAAATATTTTAAGGGTAGGCGGCAGATTAGAAGCATCCGAGTTAAATATTTCAAGAAAACACCCCATTATTTTACCGAAAAATTCACATTTTACCAATTTAGTTATTGCTTTCGGTCATAGACAAACTCTTCATGGGGGCACACAATTTACCTTGAACTACATTTTTAATAAATTTTGGATCTTCGGAGCAAAACAGCTTGTATCCAGCCATATACGGAAATGCGTTCTATGCGTTAAAACAATGGGCTTACCTGTAATCCACTGATGGGGCAGCTACCTTCAGCTCGTGCCAAGCCCTCCCGCGCATTTCTTCGTAGTGATGTAGACTTTGCTGGACCCATTCAATTACGTACAGCAAAGGGTCGTGGACACAAAGCTTATAAGGGGTATATATGTTTGTTTGTCTGCATGTCAACGCGTGCAGTTCACATTGAAGCAGTATCTGACCTTACGTCTGAAGGATTTTTGCAGGCCTTCAAAAGGTTTGCAGCGAGAAGAGGTCATTGTCAGGAGGTGTGGAGCGACAATGGCACAAATTTGTAGGCGCTGCAAAGGAATTGGGTATTCTCTTTACCAGGGAAAATAATAGTATTTTGTCGGAGATAGCGGAAACTTTAGGGACTAATGGAACGTCCTGGCATTTTATTCCGCCTCACGCGCCCAATTTCGGGGGACTGTGGGAGGCTGGAATAAAATCGGTGAAATATCACCTAAAACGCGTAGTTGGCACTTCCACCCTGACATACGAGGAACTAGCAACCGTGTTAGCTCAAGTGGAAGCATGTCTAAATTCCCGGCCGCTGTCTAGACTGGGAACCAATGCTGAAAACACGGAAATTTTGACTCCTGGCCACTTCCTGGTGGGCGAGCCTCTTGTTACGCCACCAGATTATAACTTCGAAAACTCAAACTTAAGCTCGTTAAAGAGGTGGCAGTATACCCAACGTATGTTGCAAACATTCTGGCGAAAGTGGTCTAAGGAATATTTGAGACAATTCTTTTACAGACATAAATGGACCTCGGAAACTCCCTCTCCGAAAAGAGGAAATGTGGTTTTAATCAAGGAAGACGGTCTTCCTCCATGACGTTGGCTTTGGGGTTTAGTAGAGGAAGAGCATCCAGGTAGTGACGGGATCGTACGAGTGGTCACTATTAAAAAGAAAAACTCGATTATTAAAAGACCTGTATCTAAATTATGTTTGCTCCCTGTTACTGAATAGCTTTTATTTTGTGTAATAAAAGAATTTTTATACTTATGAAGGAGAATTCATAGATAAGTATGTACGGTGGTATAAATAAAATGTTTTTTTTTGTTCTTACCATTTTAGTTTATACTTATACAATTGTTAACGTTACATTAGTTGGTTAGTACGTAATATTTAATGTTTGTTGTTGCATGAACTTATTATAATATTAAGGTCAATTTAAGCTTGCCCTTAATGGGGGGAGAATGTATAACCTGGTTGCACTGTGTCGACTAAGCTGAACATACCCTAGGCACACTGTTTTGTAATAATTAATTCTCGATGCCTCGATAGATGGCGTTGTACTATTTTGTAGATCGCGGTGTTATGGTTCTCCGTAGATAGTATATAAGGAGCCTATGTACTTGGATTAATCTCTTTTTTTAGTCAAGCGAAATATACCGTTGGAACAGGGTTGCTGTGTTTTATTCAAAGGCTCCCTGGTTCCATCTAACCGAAGCCCTGTGCAGACCCTGGCTGGACATCATCAGGTCGTACAATTACAAAACATTTACAAATAAAAAAAAAAATATCCCACCTGTATCGGGAACAGGGTCCAAGCTACCGGCGGTCAGGGCTCCAGAGAGAGGAACCTCCTGACAATGCGAGCCGTGTCCAATAGTACCACTTTCTGAATCAAGCCCTTGATCCAGCTGCCCAACGAGAGCCTCCTCAGGTGTTTGTCGAGACTCTTGGCTATTAAGCCATTGGCTGTCACGACTATCGGCCCAACGATTGCTGAGTCCACATCCCACATATCGACAACCTCGCGAGCCAAATCAAGATACTTGATTTCTTTATCTTTCTCGGCTTTCACGAGGTTACCGTCATGCGGGAACGTTATGTCAACAATCATTGTGCGCCGCTCTACTCGATCCACCACCATTAGATCAGGCTTATTGGCAACAATAGTCCTGTCAGTGATAATGGATCGATCCCAGTACAATGTGATATTTCCATATTCGAGAACTGGGTCGGGCACGTACCTGTAGTACGGTACTTCCGATTCCACAAGGCTGTATTTCAGAGCAAGTTGCTGATGGATAATCCTGGCTACAAGGTTGTGTCAATGCAAGTACTCTTCGTTAGCTAGACGAGAACGCCCGGAGATAATGTGTTTTATTGATTCCCCCAGACGGTGAGATGCCCGACAGATGTCAACCGTGCCGTGCCGTCTTTCACAATAAATCTCCGGTAATTGTTCATCATCATAACTTCGTCCATATTTGCACAGACAAAACCTTTGGTTTCTCCAAAGAGGTCACCAAAACGCAGCCAGGCGCCAGACGCTAGAAGATCTACATCGGGTCCATGTAGGGCCCGGAGAAAGCGTCCGTGAAGCTCCTTACTCTGCCATACGGCAGAGCAAGGAGCTTCACGGACGCAAATAGTGCTTGATACTAATGATCGCATGGAAATACTTCCATGCGATCATTAGTATCAAGCACTATTTGTTGGTTTGCGCAAGTTCTCTTTAGCTAAGGAGAGCGGGGTGAGGCCCTTGTCCACCGCAACCACATAACGATGCATCCCCACGTCGGCTTCTGGGAAATGTACCCTGAGACTGAATATCTCGCGATTGTGTAGGGTATTAGCGTTTAAAAAGCCTCGACCTTCACACTTTCGCGGGATATACAGTCTCATTACCGACGACCGTGGGTGATGCATTCGGTTTGTAGTCAGCAGTGTACGGACACTCCTATCCAGGGCGTCGAGTTCGGTTGAGTCCATTTCAGTATGAAAGAGTACATTAAAACTGGCATGACCCAACCGTTAAAGGCGCGCACCTTGTTTCCGCCTGACAGAAGACTATTTAACACTTTCTTCAGGCGGCCAAAGAAGCGCTCCTTCAACGATTGCTTCATGTCAGTACCTTTGATGCACAACGCTTCCTACATACCCAAATACTTATAGGTTTCGGATGCGGAGAGGGCTCTAAGGTTTATGGAATCCGAGAGTTGGGTTCCCACGGATTCCACAATCTCCCCTCGCTTTTTGACCGCACATTTGTCCACACCAAATTCCATCCTGATGGCGCTACTGAAAGTTTCAGTTACTTTCAGTAGCTCCATTAGTTGCAAATTGTTGGGGGCAAAGAGTTTTAGATCATCCATGTACACAAGGTGATCTATGTACTGTGCGAGTCACAGAGTGATCGGCCGATAGCTCTCCGGCTTCTGGATGTTTTTCCCCGCCTTGGGCAGCATAATGACGCGCCCTTCCTTCCACGAAGCGGGAAAGGTCCCGGTGCGCCGTATCGCTGTGAACAGGCGCGCCAGCGCCGCTACCATACGGTACGGCAGGTAGCGCAGCGCTGTATTAGTGATACCGAACGAAGCCTAGGAAGGCTCCCGGTGCTAAACCGGGGGCCTTCCTAGGCTTCGTTCTTAAGATAGCGCGTCTAAGCCCCAGGCGAGAAGAAGACAGGGGTTCAGTCCTCGAGAGCTATCGGCGAGGCGAAGTAGTCTCCCAGGTGTTTCTCGACTGCTGCGACATGGTCGCTAGTCGGGTTCGGTTGGAACTGACGCTCCAGGTGGTCGGCGAATACCTCCGCCCGGTCCTCCGCCACATATGTGAACGACCGCCGCAGCGGCCGCACCGCGACTGGGGTGCGCGGGTGGCGCGGGGTGCGCGTGCGGCGCGCGCGATTGATGCAGCGAGCGCAGCGGGCGCAGGGGCGCGCGCATGCGTCGCGCGGCTTTGGTTCGCGGTCGGCCCCGGAGCCTGCACGCGCGGCCGGAACGCAGCGGGGCGGATCAACACCGCATGTTGTCGACTCGTCGACGGCGTCGGCGCAACGCGCGTTGGCGCCGATGTCGCCGTTGGACCCTACGGCAGCGGGCGGTGCATCAGACGACGCGTCGCCGATGTTCGGCATCGACGTCGTCCGGTTCATCGCCGGGTGGGTCTCCTTGGACCCGGCATCGCGGCCCCGTGAGCTGCACTTGACGGGCTTCGGCATCCCGGGGGCGGGTGGGTCCGCGACCGCTGCTGCTGTGAATTTACACCGAGCAGCACGGGGGCTCCCTCTGTGTTCGCACCGGTGCCGGCTGGAACCTGTGCAAACACATCGGAAACAAATATAATAAAGACGGTCCGCGCTGCACAAGTCTATACGACACTTAAGGACAGGCTTGTGTAGGCACCACGAAGCCAATCCTAATGAGCTCAACTTGGACTGCATCACCATTTATACTTTCTTGTGGAGTCGCGTCGCTACTTGATGTAGCGGACGCGATATTGCCGCTAAACCATACAAAAAGCTCCATTAGTGCGGCGTCGCGTCGCAAGCGCTACAAGTAGTCGCGTCGCGACGACTTGTAGTAGCGGCTGTCTTGCGGCACCTACAGAAAGGTAAAGGATCTTCAAAAGGTTCAAAAACACGCACAGACCTGCCTTCGTCCTCTCTCCTCTGACGAAGATCGTCTGCTACTGAGCTCAGCTTTTTTTTTTTTTTTTTGGTTATGGCATCTCGTAGTTGACCTTGAGAGGTCGTGACTACTTAACCGGACTATCCTGTGGCTGCCTTAAGCGGACTCAAAGCCTCCAGCCAGGGGCGTAAAACTACTTATATTATTAAGCGAACGCTCGCTAAGGGCACCCCCTGTGGGGTACGGACCTCGGCTTAGGGCGTCGCTGACGGGAGGACAGCAAGATGGGACAGGCTGGATCAAGTTTTGTTGATTATTATTAATCGGGGAATTTAAAGCTACAGGCTCAGCTACGGCGCGGGCTGGCACTTCGTCGAGCAAGGGTCGGGGGGGACAATTACGTCGGGATCTTCGCGAGGAACCTCGGCGGCGAGGTCGGAATGTCGGTCTGTGTTTGTGCACTGTGCTGGTGGCCCTACTGCTCTCCTGAATGAGAGTTATGTGGTCATCGGGATCGGTGAGGACATGCTTGGGACGGCGGACTTGACTAATGGAGGAGGGAGTATAGCTAGCGGCCTTGACAACCAGAGGGTTGCGGTGATTCGCGGCGGTCTCGAAGAAACGCTTTGAAATGCGTTTCATGAACTGGCGGATAGTGGGAATCTTGAGGTCAACGTGAAGGATCTCGTTGCGAACGTACCAGGGGGAGCCTGTAATCCTACGGAGGAACTTGTTCTGGAGGGTCTGCATTCTATTGAAGCGAACGGGCTTGGCGTGTGCAAAGACTGCACTGGCATATGTCATGATCGGGCGGATGCACGCTGTGTAGATACGCATTTTGCACTTAAGTGACAATTTGCTACGTGCATTGAGGACAAAGTGAAGTCTACCTAGAGCGAAGGCGGCGCGCGAACGAGCCGCCTTAATGTGCTCTGAAAAAGAGAGGTGTTCGTCTAGTACGACACCCAGGTATTTGGCTCGCTTCTCCCAAGGGATCGGCTTGCCGAACATGGTGATCGGTCGAGCGAGCTCAGCTTCGAGTCACAGTGAAATTTATACTGTCTTGTGTCGCGTCGCGTAGCAAGCGCTACGTGAAGTAGCGCGCGCGACGCCGCGGCTCGTCTGAACTGTCGCGCGCGTTTTCATAGAAATTGTTCTACAGATGTAATATCGCATAATCGCGAGCGACCGTGGCGTCGCGCCTGTGCGAACGAGCCTTATATCAGTTTTGTACTGCAATGTGACGTGTCTATGCATATTTATATAAAATAATATTGTATCAGATAAAAATATAATAATGAAAATGTGTGTGTGTGTGTGTATGTGTGAATGTGTATGTGTATGTGTGTATGTTTGTGTGTGTTAGTGTGTGTGTGTGTGTGTAAACACTGTATCATTTAATGAAATTGCGAAACATGACTGATAAATAAATGATATGGACGCATGTTAGACCTTCGTCAATATGGACATACAGAAATCCTTCGAAATGAGGATTTAATTTATAAACTGAACGAATTGCCCTTTTTTTGTAAAACAAAAATTGTCTGAATATCGGCGGAATTACCCCACAATAGAATACGTACGACATCAGACTGTGAAAATAACAAAAGTATACTAAACGGGCTGTCTCTAAATCAGTTATATAACGATTTTTCCAAACGGCGTATCCCTGTGTTTGGTCGTTTGTTGCTTACAAAAGAGAAAACTTCTGCCAAGCATTTGGTAGTATACCATTCAGCGTTGATGCTTCTTTAGTTCATTCAGCGTTCATTTTTCACTCCTAGTACGTTTTCTTCCGTAACAGCCGTCTAAGAGCGTCCACTTCTTTCGCCAAAGTTAGTCGACCGCGCTTGAATTTGTTTAACCAACGATACACGGTTGCCTTAGAAGGGCCTTCATCCATGAATGCCATTTGAATTCTATCGTACGATTCATCCGGTTTCAGGCGACACTTGAAATCGTGAAAAATCATAGCGCGAAACTGTTCCCGGCGCAGATCCATTTTTTATGAGACAGATAATTTAAATTCAATAAATGTGGAGGGAAATTTAGAAACTGGAATATACCTATATTTATTACTTACAAATAATCCTATTTTCAAAATAGACTATAACTGGCCAGTCTCTCATACATAAAAACTATTTTTCGCAATACTTGCTGAGTGGCCTGGTATTATGTTGCGTCAGAAAAAATCACGGAACATAATAATTTGTTAGAAGAACTCTAGTTTATTTTACGCGAGCGGCAACTTAAGAGCACAATGCAGAAGTGCTATTCTGAAAAGATCACTTCGAACCCCACTCTAGTGGCCGCACATGGTTCGAATGCGAACTATTTGTTTTTAAAGTACAATCAGGGTAATTATTTTATAAGCTTTACTATAAACTTTATTGTCCGTTTAATCAAATCTGTCATCCTTGGAAAGTTGTGTGAAATGGAACATTGACGCATTGTGTCAATGTGCTTACATTAATTTTCAACAATGTGCAACAATTAATTTTCCTGACTTCACTTCCGAGGAGTATTTATGCATAGCGCTTTACTTGTGGTAACCAAGTGGACGAACTCACTATGAATTTATGCGTGAAGACGAGTATGACATAACACGCACACTTCCGACTTCGCCAATGTCTCGATCGGTACCGAGAGACCCTGCGCTAACACACACAATCACAGCGTGTTTATACACTTGGTAACCTTGATTGGTAGTTAAGTAAGTTGGTAAGATGGTAAGTTGATTGTGTTCTTCATGAAACATTAATCAGGAAACTGCACCACTACGGAATACGGAACGCCTCTCTGGATCTTCTTACTTCTTACTTAAGTGATAGGATTCAAAGAGTAGATGTTAACGGAAAAAGATCACCTGGATCTGTAGTTAGAATGGAGGTCCCCCAGGGCTCAATTCTTGGCCCATTTTTGTTTCTTATTTATATTAATGACTTGCCATACCTCATAAAGGATAATCATGATATATTGTTGTTTGCAGACGACACTTCACTTTTATTTAAACTGAAACGTCAGCAGCTGGTTACTGACAATGTAAATAGCACCCTCGCTAAGGTAGTTAACTGGTTTAATGTTAATAACCTACTTCTTAACGAGAAAAAAACTAAATGTATTAAGTTTACGATACCTCATGTTAGACAAGTAGAAACTGGTGTTATTTTAAAGGTTAAAGAGTTGAAACCCGAAACCTCCACAGTATTTTTAGGCATAACTTTGGATGCCAAGCTTCAATGGGGCCCCCATATAGATAAATTGACAAAAAAACTAAGCTCTGCAGCATACGCCGTTAGAAAAATTCGTAATTTAACTGTTTTAGAGACAGCGTGTTTAGTTTACTTTAGTTATTTTCATAGTGTGATGTCGTACGGTATTCTTTTGTGGGGAAATGCCGCCGATATTCAAACAGTTTTTATTTTACAAAAAAGGGCAATTCGTTCAATTTATAAATTAAGTCCCAGACACTCCCTCAGAGACAAATTTAAAGAGATTAATATAATGACTGTGCCTTCTCAGTATATTTATGAAAATCTTTTATATGCACATAAAAATATTAATCTGTTTAAAAAATCCAGTGATATCCATAACAAAAATACTAGAAATAAACACAAATTTGTTGTTCCCACTACCAGGCTCAAGAAAATAGGTGACTCGTTTAAATGTCATTGTATACGTTTTTATAATAAACTTCCTAGCCACATTCAAGAACTAAGCCTTAATAAATTTAAATCTTTTATAAAGCGGAAATTATGCCAGAAAGCCTATTATACTGCCAAGGACTATATTGAGGACAAGAAGGCTTGGGATTGAGCTGCTCCAATAAGTTTACACAGACATAATTGATGTGTAATTTGTTATTTTTTCTTTTTTTTCTTTTCATGTTTGTTTAAAGTATAATATTGTTTTAATTTTTGTGAATGTGAGGACTATGTGGGTCATTGCATTTTTTTTTCTTCTTTTAATCTGGCTGGTCTGGCTGTTTGAGTACTTTACGCGGCCTCCCCAAATGTCCTTTATTTTGTATTGTTCGTCGGATCGTTGAGCTCCTTAGTTCTGAGTTGAGCTGCACGATGATTGACAAATGCGTGCACTGACTGGACAGGTCCACTCAAATCCGTGTGTTTCTTTCCTCAAAAAAAAAACCATTTCAGACACCAGTCTACATAGTCCTCATATGATATGACCAAGATTATTTTCATATTTTATTTACATTTTGACATTGATGCACTTTATATATGCAATGACATTTACTTTGTAAAGGATTATACTATTTTAATTATTGTGAATGTGAAGACATTGTGGATTTGTTGTTTTTTTTAATGCATTTTTTTAATTATTAGTTTTAATCATGGTCTGGCAGTTTGAGTAATTTATGCGGCCTACACAAATGTCCTTTCTTTGGTAATGTTCGTCGAATCGTTTAGCTCCTTTAGTTCTGTGTTGAGCTGCATGACAACTGACAAATGCGTGCACTGACTGGACAGGTCCACTTATTCTGTGTGGTTCTTTCCTCAAAAGACCATTTCAGATATCAATCCACATGGTCTTCACATGACCTGACCAAGATTATGTCTGGACTTTAAAAGAGACTGTGACCTCTGAGTTTGTTTCGGCGTTTCTTCTCAGAGTAGTCAGATAGGAAATGCCGATCTCACCTAGTTTTTAAAATATGATTGACGTGTAAAAGTGTTTGTACAAACCTATTTGCAGAAAATAAAATCATTTATCATTTATCATCAACCTCAAGTGTAAAGCTGGCGTCGCTTCTTGAGATAAACATACTGTATCCTAGTTTAAGGATAGAGTTGCTCGTGTAATTGCAGGCAAATGAGACATTCCAGCTGTGTATCCGAATTGGCAAAGCACGTACGTTGCATCTGGTAACTACTGCAGATGTCCTAAGCGTTGCTGACCTCTGACAATTGAATGGGCCGCAGGCCGCTGCTTCAAAATTCGTAAAGTGCATATAGATAAATAGGTACATTGGGTTTTTGCAGCATACCAACCACTCGACAGGCTGCAGTGTCTAACTGATTTGCCTCCGACAACAAATTAATCACAATCTGAATCATTTTGAAGGATATAGCTAATCCATTGCTTCATGTGTTAGAAAAATAAGTCTGCTCAACAACGTAAAAAAAGGTCTGAGTGTTGTTGAACTGTCGACATGAAAGCCATTCCTACTGTACAGTTTGAGTGTTACGCAATTACCCCGCTGGACTGCCGCGCGTGGTGCTCTTGTAGAAAAAGCACAGTGTCGCTTTTTGTCTCAAAATCTAGGAGCACCAGTTTTTTTGTTTTTAAATCATCGACATGCTGAGGTTGTTTGTACTTCTGTGCATAACACTCCGGGTGCTTCGCGTAGTGTTCCCCGAGGCGTGGCTCCGACACTTGTTACCTAAGTTTTATTATTCTGTTTAGCGGGAAATTGCTTTTTCAGTGTTTCTCAGCTTGGATTATTGATTAGCACACCGAGTGCTGAGTTTTCTTGGGAAGTATAAGAAACTATATTATTTTTCTTAAACAGTTCAGTCACCTTTGAAAAACAACAATGTTTTGTTTTTTTTTGTTTTCGTTTTGTTTTTTTTTTGTGAAGATCCACAAAAAAAAAAACGGTGTGGTTTGAACTTAATTAACAGTAAAGCAACTAGGCATGTTACTGTTACCTTCTTAGTACTAAGTTAGAAGTCTACTGACAAAGTATCAATTGACCTGCTAAAGAACTGGCTGTGTTGATCGATCGGTTATCACACTATTTTTTTTTGAAGTTAGAAGGATGCTGCTCGCTTTCTTAACGAAAACCTTTAGTGAGTCAACTGCTTATGTAAAATCACCGAAATTCAGCAGCTGAATTTACCCTTTCGCTTTCGCTTACCATACCTGTTATAGTTATCTGTTACTCAAACGGAGCGTGGCTGAAATTCATGGTCAATCAAGAACACGATACAGTAAAATCTGGGGAGCACTATCTACGTTTTGATAAAGATGTAAGGTTTGTAGAGTCAGGCCTTGTAGAGTTAGGGCTTGGTTTTACATTAGATTTGATAACGTGTTATGTGAGTCTTGGTAGGTTACGAAGACTTTACATGTTTTTTAGGGTTCCGCAGCCAAATGGCAAAAAACGGAACCCGTATGGATTCGTCATGTCTGTCTGTCTGTCTGTTCGTCCGTATGTCACAGCCACTTTTTTCCGAAACTATAAGAACTATACTGTTGAAACTTGGTAAGTAGATGTATTCTGTGAACCGTATTAAGATTTTCACACAAAAATAAAAATAAAATTTGGGGGTTCCCCATACTTAGAGCTTAAACTCATTTTTTTTTCATCAATACCATACGTGTATCTATGGATAGGTCTTCAAAAATGTTTTTTTTCTAAACTGAATAGTTTGCGCGAAAGACACTTTCAAAGTCGTGAAATGTGTCCCCCCCCCCCCTGTAACTTCTAAAATAAGTGAATGACAAAACTAAAAAAAAAATGTGTGATATACATTACCATGCAAACTTCCACCGAAAATTGGTCTGAACGAGATTTATTAAGCAGTTTTTTATACGTCATAAATCGTAAACCGCAATTAAAAAAAAACACTGTTATTAAAACATCGATCAAAGTTACAACGAACTACAAGAACTTTTATATTATGTTACTTTGCTGCTACGGAACCCTTCATGGGTGAGTCCGACTCGCATTTGGTCGCTTTTTTTTAATAAGTATTCTATGGTTTAAGACATGTTTTTCTCAAGAACAGACTACAATTTATTCACTTAGAATGAGAAATACTAAAAAAAATCTCTGAACTAGTATCGGAATGTTTAAAGTTAAAAGTAAGGTACAACATTGTTAATCATTGACTTATGATTATGTTACTAAAATAAACTATTCTATCTATTTAGTAGATAATTTCGAACCGTTGCGCAACAGTCAGGATGGCCGAGCGGTCTAAGGCGCCAGACTCAAGGAAACTTGCTCACTGAACGTGAGTGCGAGCGGTTCTGGTCCTCTCTGAGGGCGTGGGTTCGAATCCCACTTCTGACATACTCTTTTTGCGAATATATATGCTTAGAAATTAAGTTTAAAGAGTAAATGAAGATGATAAGAACAGTCTATTCTCTTTATTGTATATCGAAAACTTTGAACGCATTTTTTGTTAATTTTTAATTAATAATTTACTGCTTTGCATCATTTTTTGTAATGAGAGGTTGTAGCACATACCTAACGGTTTTTAAATCTTAATTCCGGTAAAAACTTTTACCAAAGTTATTTGTCGAATAATACTGTAGCGTAAATAGTAATTTTTCCGTTTTATGTTTCAATTATTCTTCTATCAATTTTCTGTTTCATATGATTTCCGAACTACATGTGTAAACTTGTAATTGGTTTAATTTTGTGTTAACTTTAACTTACTATAACTATGTAGCTGTAAGATTTCCTAAAATAAATAAAACGAAATAACGTTACGTAGATCAAAACATGTGTAAATTTGTATTCCAAATGTAATTCCATGTGTAATTTTTATTAGTATTTTGGTATTTATATGCGAATAAATGATGTTATTTGATTTGTAGGTATGTGTTTGAATGAACGTAAATGAAACAAAGAGCGTAGCAGTTGGCACTCGTAGTTTCTGCCTACCCCCAATGGGTAAAAGTTTTTGTATATACGTGATCGAAATATTCCTGTAATGGCTTCAAGAACAAACAACAAATGTACAGATCAACTTAAGAGGGGGCGGGGGGGGGGGGGCTGGGTCACTTCGCTTGCTTAGTGATTACAGAGGCGCTCTATAGTGTCTTAATACTGAAATACCTACCGCGCTCAGGGGCACCATGACGTCCGCGTAACTTAAATTATTGACACAGACACCGTCGATAGGACAATCGACATGATGACTGCTAAGCGCCTCAATCAGGACATGCATTTACAAATTGATCAATCCAATTGCTATGGCTTCGACAGCACACCTGGCTATCCAACATTGTTGACCTGGTTTCCATAACAATGCTTGCAGATGGTTAATAGCACGGTAGGCGAGATTATAGCATCAAGATTCTTCCATAACATATCGTAGGAAACCAGATGAAAAGCCTTAGACAGATCGAGGAAATACGCGAAAACGGGTGCTTTTCTTTTTGGGTAGTACCTGACGGCCTGCTTGAGACAGATTTGCACTTTCTGTAGAGAGTCCTAGCCAAAATCCGAACTGATTGTCGTGCAGCACGAGGCGTTTGTTTAGCTGTGTATCAAGCAGACCATCAAGCACATATATCAGGAATAGGGTTATAGTTAGTGTAGTTAGTTTAGTGCGGTTGTAGTTTAGTTATTGCAATACCTACGAGGTCGAAATGTATGGAACGGCTTTTTTATAATCGAAGAATTTTTTTAACGCATCTAGAGTTTTTTTCCTGAATTTTCAGGATCATATACTGAATCCATGGAACAGTTGACCGTTAGCTCTTTAGAGGTGTAACGGGATGATAATCATTTAAAAGGTTAAATCTGTAACTATCTGCTAAATTGGTTACCAATTCAGCCCAATGAAGTAATGGAATAATTCGACTTCTGTCATTTATTTATTATGTCGTTTATTTATTTTTATCCTTATTCTAATACATTTTTAAATATTTTTATAAAACAACTTAAAAAAAAAACGTTTAAAAATATAAAAAATAGTGGTCCGCCGGTAGCGGGAGCAGGGTCCAAGCTACTGGTGGTTAGGGCTCCAGAGACAGGAACCTCCTCACAATGCGAGCCGTAGCGAGGAGTACTGCCTTCTGAATCAGGCCCTTGATCCAACCGCCTAACGAAAGCCTCGAGAGATGTTGGTCGAGGCTTTTTGCAATCAGGCCATTGGCCGATACGACAATCGGCACAATGACAGCCGAGCTCACATTCCACATGTCAACAACCTCGTGTGCTAAGTCGAGATATTTAATTTGTTTCTTTTTCTCAGCTTTCACGAGGTTCTCGTCATGTGGAATGGTAACATCGATAATCATTGTGCGGCGCGCTAATCGATCTATCACTACTATGTCAGGCTTATTAGCGATAATAGTCCTGTCAGTAATGATAGACCGATCCCAGTACAACGTGACAAGGTCATTTTCGAGAACTGGGTCGGGTACATACTTGTAATACGGTACCTCAGAATCCACAAGTTTGTATTGCAAAGCAAGTTGCTGGTGAATAATCCTGGCCACTTGGTTATGCCTGTGCAAGTACTCGCCGTTAGCCAGACGAGAGCAACCAGAGATAATATGTCTGATGGACTCACCTGGATGGTGGCATGCCCGACACACGTCAACCGTCCCGTCCTTCATAACATTTCTCCGGTAGTTATTCGTCAAGATAACTTCGTCCATAATTGCACAGACGAAACCTTCAGTTTTCCCGAAAAGGTCACCAAAACGTAGCCAGGATACGGACGCTAGGAAATCTACACCAGGCTCATGAAGAGCCCGATAGAAGCGCCCGTGAAGCTCCTTGCTTTGCCATACCGCCTTACGGTCATCGGTAGTAAGTACTACAGGTTTGTGCCAGTTCTCTTTAGCCATGGAGAGCGGGGTAAGCCACCACCAACACTAAAATTTGAATGTATACAGTGCAAAGATAGTTTTTACAATCTTAAGCACCTCTTTTTTCGATTAGTTTATGCCCCCTTGTGGAGCAGAACCAGCGTGAGCCAACCATTTTTGTCAGCGATGTATTCCCCCAACATAAAATATGCTTAGGCTGCATAGTGTGCATTTGATACAAGTTTTAAACTTCGTTTCATTCAGTTGAAGTATGTGGGGAGGTATTTTATTGTAACATTTAAATCAGTACGCATGAAGGGTGAACCTACTTTAGCCAGTCTGAAACCTGGTTGAAATAATTGGTCCCTATTTCTAGTCCTATAGTTGTGTCTTGCACCTCTTTTACTTAGAAGATTTAAATTTTTTACCTACGTACATGACATTTTCATAAATATATTGACAAGGTACGGTAATGATGTTAATACCTATCGCACTGAGCTTTGACAGCAAGACGTTATTGTTGACTCTGTCGAACCCCTTTTGAAAGTCAAAGTAAAGCGTCTGCGAGCAAGTTTTTTTCGCGAAAGCCATGCTCAGTGCATTGCACATGTACTGTTTCACTTGCTTGTAAGTTCCTTGATGTAGGACATTCTGGAAAACTATCGCAGGAGAAAATAGTATCGCTGTTGGACGATATTTATCGACTGAAGATATATTTGAAGATGTCGGTATGGGAGTCACACGTGATATCTTCCATGGTGGTAGATAGACTCCAGATTTTAGTGCTAATTAAAAAATGTGGTTTAAGGGCCAAATAAGAAATTCCTTACCCTCTTTTAAGAACCACGCAGGGATATTATCAGGGCCAACAGAACTGTTGAGTTTTATTTAATTTATTCGGGCGCTTATGTCACGTTCAGCGAAGTTTTGTTTATTAATGGAATTACAAAGGAAAATGCCAAGATTAGGCTCGAAACATGGGTAGCGTCCGACAGACTTTCTATAATAATGATAATTGATAATAAAAAACAGTAAGAATTATACAATATAAATAAAATCTGTAGAAGCCCACCGTTGAAAACTCATTTTAAATAGTTATTCAATATATCAACACATTTCATAATCTACCATTTCAATTAGAAATGTTACCAATACCAAAATATTTATATCGATACGAAACTGCTCTTGCAAATCGATTGCGAAAATATCACTATAGGACTATGTAAGTTAACTAATTACTTACTTATGTCACTAAACATATTATTATATCAATAAATAGCATTTAGTTACATTTTTAAATATATATTTTACAATAAAGTAATAATTAAAAAAGATTCAATTCGATTATCGATACCGTTTCGCATAGTTTATTCCTTTAATGCTGGCAACACCACATGTCAAACTTTAACTTGAATCTGTCACTGTCAAAAAGTTGTATTTACTTTTCCCGCGTGATATCACCAGCGACGAAGTGTTTCCGTGTTTTTTTGAGTTTTGTATTGTTTATTGCTGTGTTTCAGGACTCCGATTTTCTACTAAATACGTAGTCGTATTTGGCTTTTAAAACGGTACCCGAACCTGTATTATTCATTGCTAAAATCAGAAGTATTAAGTGGTCAACTTTACAGATCTTTAACTTTGTTTGGTGTTCTTCTAATAGAAAACTAATTATACCATGTAATTCTATAATTATTTTCCTTTTTTTGACATACAGTTCATCTTTGTCGGTTCTGGCCGAGTCTTGTGGGAAACTTTGGCATTCTCCTTTGCTTGGATTGGCTATATTCTCGAGTTCTACTTTGGTACTTCAGTATGGAAGACGCCCGCGAAACATTCTGCGAACGCTTCAGCAGCTGCTACACCACTGTGAATTGAACACCTTTTGATTTTAGGTTAGAAATATGTTTTTCTTAATGTCCCTTTCGATGCGCCTAATGTAAGTATCATAAGCAGTTGATATACGAGACTTTAGGCTAGATCTATAGTCAGAGAATTGCTCACATATTAGTTCACATTTAAATCTTCTTCCGGGCGGAATGTAATTTAACTTTTTTCTGTATTATAATATTCGACTTAAACCAGCAGGGTGCGAGAACTCTCTCTATTTCAATTTATTTACGATTTTGACGTCATCCTAACAAGACCAATAAGCTTGAGTAAACTGTGTTTTGACATTTATAAAGCTCGCGACGAGATACCGATCTGCCAGCAAGTTATTAATAAAAATCATTTTCATCATTGCAACATCGGTCGATTTTACGCATGGAATTAGTTCGTACTTTATTGATTATAGGTTCAATTCTTTCAATTTTATGTTTAGTTTCTTATAACCGGCTTTTTTGACTAAAATTTATAGTTTTATTTGGCATGCTAAAATTAAACCACAATTCCCTAATGCTCTCTTTCCCTGATAACATGTACACCCAGATCCTACTCCGCTAGAATAACCAAAAATATTAGAAAACCATGACGTGCACCGTATGTTACGTTAACCACCGTCTGAAACCACCGGTTTTTTCAACAGGAAAAAGAAAAATAATTGACAAAACTCATTCAGAGATGTCGTTTTTCCTTACAAAATGATTGAGGTGGACCTTTGTTCTCTCCAATGAAAGTAAGATGGACCAAATTGACATTAACACTGACGTGGATATTAATTAATGTCAATGTTGCATGTGACCAAATATCTTTCTTTTTCCCCCTCTAGCAGTATTTCGTTTGTGCCTAACGCGCATATTAGAGGGTGCTCTTGACCCGAATGCGCGGTAGAATAATGAGGCTTGTGACGTCACGTCTTTCTGCGGCCATAGCACGTTATGTGCCGACATGCATCGCTTGCCCCTAATGTAGATTACTTTTTACCGCGACAAACTTTTTTCTTAATGATCGTACTAAAATGCATACATTTTTGTGACAGTGATCCAGGTAAGTAGCCAAGGAACTTATTCTATTATAATTGTGAAAGTAAGTTTGTTTTTTTGTAATGTTTTCACGCTAAAACGGCAGAACAGAATTGGATGAAATTTGGCACATAGGTAGACCATATAGTGGAGAAGGACATAGGCTACTTTTTACCCCGGATTGCAGACAAAGTCGCGGGCAACAGCTTCTCCTCTAATCTAATAAATTTGTCGTGGATGGATGGCGCCACAGTACAGCGGACAGCACTATCTAACAATTTGATTCATAAACGAATGATCATGTGATCGGACACGCAAGCGAGCCCTACCGCTTGGACACGATCGTCGGTGGAGGGGATGCAGTAAGGACTGGCGGAGAGACCGAGGGTCGCAAAAGTCAACAGAATACGGTCTAGTTTGGAAAGTCTTGGCAAACGCTCAGTACCAACGCACGTGTCTGTTTTCGTTGCACTTGTTTATTTCGTTAGCCAGTGTATTAAAGTTATTTTTAATTCGAATTATCTTTTCGTTCGAGTACCCACTACAGTGCCCACACTAAAATGTGTCGGATCGTGAAGAAGACCCGATGATTCGCATCTCGGCGACCCCTGTTCCGAAATCAGAATTGGGATACACTCGAGCTGAAGAAACAATGGAGAATGCAGCGATGACGTCAAGGTGTGACGAGAATTTACTTCGTAGCAGCGTACGAAGTAAATTCTCGTCACACCTTCTATCATATTCATCTAGTAATCTGGTTCTGTAAATTTAAGGCAAATATTTCACATAGGGCTCACTAGATGTCCCTTCAAAACGACTTAGACTTCATGTTTAAAATTGCTATTTAAATTTCTTATTCATTTTCAATATATAAGTTTAATTTTAACACTTAAATTAAAATTACGGGCAGATATTTTTTTTGGGTTTATCGATTTATTAAATCGGATGCTATAATAAATTACAAATGTCCAAATTCGAAACTGTCAAAAGTAATCAAAAAATGGCCGATACGTTTTGTAATTTGAAAACGTGAAAATATATCTATGTACCTATTGAATATTCAACAGCAACCTTGTTTCATTAAAAACTAAATTAACCTTTGCTAAATATCTAAAAGAATAAATGTGCACATTTTCCATGCTTGTAGATTGATTACATTTCATGTGGAGCAGTTTTTATACTATTAACTACTGTAAAATTAATTTCAAGCTACCGAACATGGTTTTACATGAATCAATCTACAACTACGGAAAATATATGCAAATATAAAAGCAATCAAATGAAAATAGTTTACAGTACAAGTAATAAAGTGATAATAGTTAGTATGGTTAGTTATGGAACATGAAATCCAGGTGGCGCTACTTGTGACAGGTTGGCATAAAAATCCCGTGAAATGGCACTCTATACCAGTATTATAATGATGCTCTGTGCCTGCCAGCTGGCTAGGTAGGTAAACACATCAAGGGTACGCACTAGGTATGTGTGTACGTTAGTTCAATGACCGAACATTACGTACAGATCACACGTAAGTCTCGAAAACACTGGCGCGACGCCACAGCGCGACACAAAGGCACCGCGTGTCGCGCGACAAGCGGTACCTTTGTGTCGCGCTGTGTCGTCGCGCCTGTTTGCGGGAGCCGTAATAAGTAGGTTTTGGATATTTTTGTTCCAAGATATTAGGTTTAGTAAAGGAGAAGCATTTTTAAATCGAACAAATTTTCGCTCGTCTTCGATAGGGTGTTACCTCCGGCGTGCGCCCGCGGGGCCGCCGCACGGTCGCCCCTTCGGAGACTGATTCATTTAAGGTTCGTACATACTGTCACGTGGCGCCTGTTTGTGCGAGCCTTTATCTCTGATGCGATATCATATTCAGAGTCGGCGTGTATGAAAGATTTGAATCATACTATTTACACTAATTCAATTCGGTAAAGATAAAAGTAATTACTTACAGGTTTGAACTATTTACTACACTCTTTCTTAGTCTCCTTTTAAGGAAACTTTCAAAATGTCCACCGCCTTCCTCGATGCACTTTATTGCAGGCTTTCTTATGTTAAATTTTAGTTTACTTATCACTTCAGTGTCACTTTTCACAATACTAAAGGCGAGTTAAATTTTTTGTCTGAGTTCTTCTACACTTGTTGCCTCATTTACGTAAACGAGCTACAGGTAGGCAGAAACCACTGAACGCCACCTGCTACGATGCGCCTCGCGGTTTCTGCCCTATAAGTCTCGATCTCGTAGGAAAATCGAGAAAAAAGTATTTCATGTCCTAATCCAGTTCATCGTCTACCCCTGTGCCAAATTTCATGCAAATCCGTTCAGCTATTTTAGCGTGAAAGCGTAATAAACAAACATACAAATAATCAAGTCAGTTAGATCAGAAAAGTTGAAGAAAAATAAACCTACTAGTATAGGATTCTATTTGAAGTATTCATAAGTGGCCTGTGCCTCTCATGATTGTAAAATACGTGGCCGATTTTTTGCAAGAGGAACCAAGCAAGATACTCGTAGTATACAAGAAAAATGATTAACATTTTAACCATTTATTCATGAAAAGATAATACAATCAACATGTTTCGAATTCCACTTCGTAAACAATGAAAAGAAAAAAATCATGATAAATTCAAAGCGAACAGAAAAAAAAAACATAATGATTCCAGTTATTTCTTATCGCGAATACTTTCTTTGTTGATTCAGAATTCACGTTTTTTTACAAAATATGAGGACATTTTCTCGAAATATTGCGAAAAACATATTCATTTCTTGTTGCTTTTATAGCTCCCCACAATATTATACCTCCAATATAATATTTGAACGATTTTGGAATCGATTGGATGTGGTTTCTAAGCCTCACACATGTACTGCCAAGGGTAAAAATATATTTACGTAAGTACGTTTTGAGGTCCTGGGTTCGATTCCGGGGTCGGGCAAAGTGTTATTGTGTTTTTCTATTTATAATTTCTCAGTAGCAGCCCGAAGTCCTGATTTGTGCCCGGTTGATGGCAATAGGCTCGCCCCCTATTACATGGGACTTAAACATAACTGGCGAAATGTGGGTGTACTATAGGTACACCTCTGCCTAACCCTTCTGGGATTAGAGGCGTGATGTTATGTATGTACATTTTGTGAATTAATTAATTTATTTATTCACAAAATCCACAGCTCTGTAACAATTCACTTAAAAATTAATAAACTAATCTTACAGCCAATTACGGATTTACAATTTAGTAGTTACACTTATTATTGTGCACAGAAATAAACAGGATGACAGGCTAGCACCATCCAAACATACCCAGGTGTGCAGTGTGGGTGGGTGTGTAGGAGTAACGATCTTTTCCGAATACTCTTTATTATGTACTCATAATATACGTCGACTAAACTAGACTCTTTATACGATCTTTTCATATGTACGTAATTTTATGTACACCATATTAATTACAAATATAAATGTAGAAACTTTACGTAGGGTGAAACAATGGGTTGAAGACAATCTTTGGATGGATTGAATGGGGGGTGTGATGTACCATCTGCCTACTTAAATAAAACAAAGTTGGATTAGTTACACCATTTATAACTCATGAACGGTTGGACCGATTTTTATGATATTTGATTTATTGGATTTGTCTCGGCCACGAATAGCAGAATACCTAACTATTAGAGCATGAGAAAAATTCACGAAAAATCACCAATACTGGTGCCGATTCTCTTGTACACCGAACTAAACTAACTAAACTATCACTAAAATTCCTTACTTTTTACTATGAAAATCTTGAAGCTATTCTGCGAAAAAAAATCTCTAAATTTAAAAATAATTTTGACACATCTATAATCGAATTTGACAATCGCGAGTCCACGTGTTTTTTTTTTTCTTTTGATTTCGCAACGTCTTTGTTAGAGCCGGAGGCAGTAGACATGCGCAAAACAGTGCGTTTTAAAGTGATGTCATATGACATTACATTTCGTACCAAGGAATATTGCATTACACCATGACTCCAAACATGACGCGAAATGACGCGCCACACGCGATGGCTATTGTAATGAAATGCTCGCGTTGTAGAAGATATACATCATTTCATGAGATACCGCATTAAATTATGATGTAATGTGACAACCGTCAAGCGCAATGCGCCCTCGCGTCGCCGAATTGCACACTTGCTTTTGTTATCATATTCATAAAGTCGATTTTCCTTCATACTTAACCCCTTCTACGGAATAATTAAATCAAAAGGGCATTCCAGGCTGACTGGCAATAAACATGGATTGCGATATTGATTATTGACCATGGCTATGAATATTGGGTAATGTAAATCTATTTATTTAGAGTTTCTTAAAACATCGTTTAACACCTTATTAATTAATAATTACATAATCATATCAGTGTCCTACAGTAGTACAGTGCGAGTCATGTCATGATTTAAAACATCACGTAGGCCTAGGCAGCCCGCGGTGTCAATTAAACGTAAACCTTAATGCATCAATAATACGGTTCTATATAATAAGTTCACTTATTTCGCAGCCAACCGACCGGCGCCTGCTCCTTCTCACTTGCTCACACAGCGAAAATTACCGAGATAATACGAAGTTTACGAACACCGAACAGCGCGCCGCGGCCCGCGCGTCGTGCGTCATGTTTGAATGTCATGTGCCATGCTTAATTTGGTCGAGTCATGTGTAATGCTACATTACGCGGTCGGGATATATTACGCGCAATGCAACAATCACATTACTTACACAAGTCTAGGAGGCAGCCTGGGGCAGCCTCGACGTGTTTTCTATGGAAGTTTTGACTTTTTGTGTGAAAAATATAAAATAAAAATATCTACATGTAGAGATTTGGTGGTTTCACGGTTACACAGGGGGTCGAAATTTTCATTATTTTTGTGATAGGACACACCGTTTCCGAGATATGAGCAAAAAAAGAAACAGAAAGTTAAAGTACCGTTTTTGCACGTCTGAAGTCGAGGTGTTGGTGTGAATTTTAGTTCACGCCACCTAATTTTATTCCACACCTTTTTATGCGATTAAAAATAGTCAGATTCATGTTCAGATTTAGTTAGACAATCAAATTTTTAGGTGAAAAACGTAAAATTCAGAATAGCAAAATAGCCATTTTCACTAAACTAATAACTCAGTGCAATCTTAGTGCTGTCAAACTAAAATATAGTCAAGTCGTGTCACTATAGTCAATTTCAGAATGGAAAATCGTCATTTGACAGAATTAAACCAAATTTTAGTGATTTTTAGTCTAGTTTAGACGCGTTTGTGACAAGAGAATCGGCACCATTCTCTAATTTTATCGTCCTCGATTTTGACGACGAGAAGAGAAGACAAAATTATGATACAAAAAAATAAAATAAAGAAAAACTCCAAACTACATGGGAAATAACGATTCCTATTTTGGTCATCAATTTATTATTAAATAATAATGAAATTACTTAGTTTTAAACTACTATTATCATTCGAACGAAGTTACTTTCGGCGGCCGCTACGCGTTCAGTATAACAATGGATTTAGGATGTTGATGGGGCTTCCGCGCTTCTGCAGTGCCTCGCAGATGTTCGCGGAAGCCCGTGTTGATGATTTCCATGCCATAATGAGAAAAAGGGCGGCGTCAATAATGGGTAGGTTCCGCGGAGGCTCCAACAGCATCCTAAAAACATTATTTGACAAGGTCGACAGCCCCTTTATTAGGCACTGGGTGCACAGGCACGTGCCAACTTGTGTTGAGCCACGTAGGTATTAGTTGTTGTTAGGTTAGTTTGTAAGTTTTACTAACATAGTTTTTAAGTGGTTGTTACTAATACTATATGGATTGTGTGTTAATTAATGTTATGATCCGAAATAAACGTAATATATATATATAAAACTGTGGCGGAGGGGAGTACTACTACATAGATGAGCATCGTGTGCAGTAATAACCAGTATATTTGCCAATTATGGTGATTACAGAAATCTAGGGAATTATGCCTGTATGATAATATCAAACTTTCGCAACATAAGAACAAAAATTGCCAGTTAATTTCCCCAAGTTGGTGATTGATAATCACCAGTATCTTTGCCAATTATCGTGATTACCGAAATCTAGGGAGTTATGGCTGTATGGTAATATCATACTTTCGCAACATAAGAACTAAAATCATGAGTTTTATATGTTAAATATTGGCAATATCAACCTTCGCTTTGTCGTATTGTGATCGTCGTCCCATTTGTAAAATGTGGTGGTTATCTAGTGAGCATAGTGCCACTAATTAAATGTTTTAATTTTAGCATGCCAAAGAAGACCATTAACTTTAGAAATGAAGTCGGTTATATGAAACTAAACATAAATTAAATGAAGTAAACGGAAAATCAATTTAGGACATACTAATTCCATGCGTAAAATCGACCGATGTTGCAATGATAAAATAATTTGTTATTTATAACTTGCTACATCGGTATCTCGGCGCGAGCTATAGAAATGTCAAAATGCCTTTTTCCAGTTTACTCGAGCTTATTGGTCATGATAGGATGACGTCAGAATCGTAAACAAATTTCGACTAATCGAAATAGAGAGCGTTCTCGCGCTTGTCATCTTAGCCCTGCTGGTTTACGTCGGATATTATTCAGGATAAACTGATAAAAGTTAAATTACATTCCGCCTGGAAGAAGAGTAAATGTGAACTAATATATAAGCAATTCACTGACTCAACGGTCACCGTTGTATTATAGACGTAAAGATGACGCTCTTTAGAGCATTTTGTACGACCTTCTACACATGCAGCTTGTGGGATAAATGTTCGCAGGTGTAGTATAGAACCCTGCGTGTCTAATTTAATAACGTGTTCAAAAAACTGATAGGGTTGCAATGGCGTTGCAGTGCTATCTACATACTTACATAAACTCGCACCTTATGGGGGTAGGCAGAAACAGCAGATCGCCAACTGCTACAATATTTTCTTCTTCATTTACGTTCATTCAAACACATACTTATAAATTATACATATCGCGATCTACGTGTCGTTATTTTTATTTTTTTTATTTTATGAAAGTTTACAGCTAAATAAATATAGTAAATTAAAGTTTACACAAAATTAAAAATTAAATGCATTTGTCGTTTTCGAAACACAAAAAAGAGAATACACTGTTTTTACCTTCTTCATTTACTCTATATACTTAATTTCTAAGCAAATATATAAGCAAAATGAGTATGTCAGAAGTGGGATTCGAACCCACGCCCTCAGAGAGGACCAGAACCGCTCGCACTCACGTTCAGTGAGCAAGTTTCCTTGAGTCTGGCGCCTTAGACCGCTCGGCCATCCTGACTGTTGCAACACGGTCCGAAATTATCTACTACAGAGATAGAATAGTTTATTTCACTAACATAATAATACTAAGGGTGGATTTCACCAATGTTACTAAACGCGATCAGCACATCTAAAACGCGTTCAAGAGCTGTCAGTGTCAATATTCCATAGCAAATAATGACATTGACAGCTCTTAAACGTAGTTTATGTGCTGATCGCGTTCAGTTTCATTGGTGAAATCCACACTAAGTAATGATTTTCAATGTTGTACAACGCTGGCAAATAAACATATATTTGTATCCAACTAGTGTTTCTCATTCTAAGTGAATAAATAGTATTCTGTTTTTGAGAAAAATATGTCTTAAACCATAGAGTACTTTCTTAAAACACTTCATGTAAAGTATTCGTAACCCACGAAGACTCACACAACACGTTATCAAATCTAATGGTAAACCAAGCCCTAACTCTTACATCTTTATCAAAATGTAAGGCTTGACCGCGACGAAAATACGAGATGAAGTAGGTAGTGCTCCCCTACTTTTAATTGTTGGCTCGTCTTGGTGGTGGCACGGCACTGCCCCCGCCAAGACATGCGTTTAAATTATATCGAGATATGCATGCGTTTAAATTATATCTCGTTCTTGAGTGACCATGAATTTCAGCCAAGCTCAGTTTGAGCAACAGATAACTATAATAGGTATGGTAAGCTTAAGCGAAAGGGTAAATTCAGCTGCTGAATTTCGGTGATGTTATATTAGCAGTTAACTCACTGAAGGTTTTCGTTAAGAAAACGAGCAACATCCTTCTAACTTCAAAAAAAAAGTGAAAACCGATTGATCAACACAGCAACTTCTTTAGCAGGTCAATACTATACTACATACTTAGTTTTTAGACATCTTACTTAGTACTAAGCGGGTAATAGTAGGATACTGACCGCGCTCCGTAACGGCTAAATACTGTCCTTAGTTTTTTTATCCGCAAAATTAATAATCAGTTGCTAACTCATTTATTTTTCCGTAAAAACTCTCGTACAGTAATGTGGCAATAGTTTGCTGTAGTGCACAAAGAATCACCAAGTGTTTTAAGGCAATATCTTGCTATCGTAAAAATATTTAAAAGTGCAGTTTCATAGTGTCTGTTTCTCGGGTGCAAGGAATCCTCGCGGTTACGCGTACGGCGTAAACGGCAAAGTCCTGCGTACGCACACTCATCGCTGGACTATCGGTGCTATGCTGCTACCAACTTACTATCGACGAACTTGCCGTAAGTGTTCCGTTCCAGGTAAGAAATACGGTGCGGTCCAGTTACGAAATTAAAAGCTGCATTGTTACTGGTGGCGCCACCCCGTTCACAATTTCATTGTTATACTTCCGACTCTGCTGCTTACGTGTAATATTATGCCTCGCACTGTTCGCACTCCTCCAAAGCCGACAGATGTTGAAAATATACCGCATGTTCAATCTGAACCGGATATGCAAAAAGGCCTTTTAGAAACTCCTAGCACCTCTACTGTAAATATTCGACAGCAGAAACGACCGCGAATAGATAGCCCATCCTCTAAAGAGCACATGAATCATTCTTCTGATGAGATATTAGAGACCATTCGCCACGAAATAAGAACAGCAGTGACAGCCGAAATATCAGCATCCCTAAAAGCATGCATTACTGCGGAGCTAAGCGAATTTAAGGAAGCCTTAGTACTCATAAAAACTTGAAATATCGGTTCAATTTATGAGCAACAAGTTCGACCAAATGAAAAGTGAACTCGACAACTGTACGGCATCGAATGCACAAATACAAAAGGAAAACGAGCTACTCAAAAAGTCTATCTGTCTCCAAGAGTTAATTTGCTTGAACAAAACTGTGTCAACGATGGAGAAATACTTGACTGTAGGTCCAATATCTACCGCAGAAACAGAACCTCGACCAATGCACGAAAAAAAGGGTGGAGGGGTACTAATTTGATTCATTTGACAGTATTATTAATGAATCAATTATTTTGAAACTGTAATTATGCTTATTAGATTTTATTATTATTATTCTTTGATTCTATTATTATTAACTTATTTGATCATCTTTTTATATATTGGTGCCGATTCTCTTGTCACAAACGCCTCTAAACTAGACTAAAAATCACTAAAATTTGGTTTAATTCTGTCAAATGACGATTTTCCATTCTGAAATTGACTATAGTGACACAACTTAACTATATTTTAGTTTGACAGCACTAAGATTGCACTGAGTTATTAGTTTAGTGAAAATGGCTATTTTGCTATTCTGAATTTTACGTTTTTCACCTAAAAATTTGATTGTCTAACTAAATCTGAACATGAATCTGACTATTTTTAATCGCGATTAAAAAGGTGTGGAATAAAATTAGGTGGCGTGAACTAAAATTCACACCAACACCTCGACTTCAGACGTGCAAAAACGGTACTTTAACTTTATTTTTCTTTTTTTGCTCATATCTCGAAAACGGTGTGTCCTATCACAAAAATAATGAAAATTTCGACCCCCTTTGTAACCCGGAAACCACCAAATCTCTACATGTAGATATTTTTATTTTATATTTTTCACACAAAAAGTCAAAACTTCCATAGAAAACACGTCGAGGCTGCCCCCAGGCTGCCTCCGGCTCTAACAAAGACGTTGCGAAAAAAAAAAAAAACACGTGGACTCGCGACTGTCAAATTCGATTAGTTGTGTCAAAATTATTTTTAAATTTAGAGATTTTTTTTCGCAGAATAGCGTTAAGATTTTCATAGTAAAAAGTAAGGAATTTTAGTGATAGTTTAGTTAGTTTAGTTCGGTGTACAAGAGAATCGGCACCATTAACTAGTTTAATCAAAAAGTAACTATGTAAGTACTGTGCACACATTTAAGTGACAAGTTCGCTGCAGTATATTAGTTCTAATAAGATAAGCTCTCTGTTAATGATTTTGTGAATTAGTCGTTGGAGTGCCATAATAAATAAATAAATAGTAACATACCCAGTTGCTTAACTGTTAATTAAGTTCAAACCACGCAGATAAGATCCACAAAATAAATTCAAAACAAAAACAGAATCAACTGAGAAAAACCACTAACTAAACTTTTAAGAAAAAATATGTAGTTTCTTATATTTCCCAAAAAAACTCAGCACTGGATGTGTTAATCATTAATCCAAGCTGAGAAACACTGAAAAAGCAATTTCCCGCTAAACGGAATAATAAAACTTAGGTAAAAAGTGTCGGCGCCACGCCTCGGGGAATACTACGCGAAGCACCCGGAGTATTTTGCACAGAAGTACAAACAACCTCAACAGGTCGATGATACAAAAATAAAAAATAAAAGTGTGCACTTAGATTTTGAGACAAAAAGGGACACTGTACTTTTTATACTAACTAATAACTTATATACTACAGCGAACTTGTCATAAATTTTTAGATGTCAGTTTTTTTATAGATACCTACTCTTTTCGTTTACTGTTTGCACCTAAAACAAGTTTTACAGAGATGTATAAATAAAAAATACACTCGGTCCCAAAAATAACGGGTCAGTCACAAAAGTCCGAATATCTCCCGAACTAAATATGCTATCATAATAAAACGAATACTGTTCGATTGGGCATTTAATGGTACAATAAATTAATAAATTGAAACTTATGTGTACCTTCATTCTTATTCTCAAATTAAAAAATAAAATAAAGTAAGACATTTTTTTCTGCAAACTTAAATTTTTTGTAAGATTCTTTTTTTTGCTTTTTTTCATTACATGCATAATTTTAATACTTCGTATTGCCTCCCCGAGCTCTTCTTGCAGCTTCCAGGCGATTCGGCATGCTGAACATCAAATTTCGGAGCCAGTTCTGAGAAATGGCTTCCCATTCCTCCACCAGTGCTTGTCTATGCTCGGGTAGCGTGATTGTTGGGGAGTTACGACGTTTTACGCAACGCTCAAGCTCGTCCCATGCATGCTCTATGGGGATTAAATCAGGGCTTCGCGCTGGCCACTGCATCAGTTCGATACCGACCTCTCCAAGGTATTCATTTACAATTCCGGCGGTATGGGGACGCGCATTATAATGCATTAATATGCCATCCTGGTCCATCCTCGCCATGATAGGTCCCACATGCTCATTCAGGATCTCCTCCACGTACCTCTTTGCATTCAGAGTGCCATTTTGAATTAGCACGAGCTCAGTGCGGGCTTCGGCAGAAATTCCAGCCCAAACAAGTGCTGAGCCTCCGCCGTGAGCCACTTCTTCTTCCACAGAGTCTTGATGGAAGCGTTCCCCTGGTCTTCTGTACACCAACTGCCTACCACCATGCTTGTAAAGCATGAATTTCGATTCGTTCATGAACATTACCCTAGACCAATCGTCCAGTGTCCAGTGTTGGTGCTCGCGCACGTATCTCTGTCTTGCAATTCGATGTTGCCGTTCCAGTTTGGGGCCATTTGCGGGCCTTAATGGTTTCAAGTTTGCCTCAGCAAAACGTCTCCTCACTATCTGTGCGCTTAAATTGCTACTACCAAAGCGAATAAAAAGGTTTTTTAGACCAACTGCAGTTTGAAAACGACTTCGGAGCATTGTAGCCGCCAGGTATCTGTCATCCCTGGTCGTTGTGCATCTTGGCCTGCCATTTCCTGGTCTCCGAAGGTGCGATCCGGTCTCTCGGTACCGCTGGACTACCCGCTGAACAGTCGACAAAGATACACCAATGATTCTTGCTGTTTCACGCTGGCTCCGCCCATTTTCCGAGACAGTCAGGATTCTGGTACATAAATCTAACGTGACTGCCATGCTCCACCTCACATAATACTGATTATGCACGTGGAAATCGTTCACAATTTTTTATTTGAGACAGAGTAGAAATGTAAAGATACCATAATGACATAGAGCAAAAGTTTTGTTTTCAAAAATTTCCATTTTTCAAATTTAGTTTTTTTGTAAATAAGTTTAATTCATCAGCCATTATAAAAAGTATGTAATATGAAGCGCAACTAAATAGTCTTTATTCTGTTTTTTATTTAATTGATCTAACTCTTACAGTTTTGTAGATTTTCGAACTTATGTGACTGACTGTGACTGTTATTTTTGGAACCGAGTGTAGTTATTTAAATATAATGTAACAACGTCGGTCGCAACGTACCACCAATGCGACGTTGTATAGTGTGTATGTGTTTTGGCTCTGTATATACAAAATAGAGCACCGCTACACTTTTGACAGCTATTTTTTGTTAGAGGCAAGGCAAATCAGGTAACTGAAAATCTGTCATTTCCGACACGGCAGCCTGTAGAGTGATTTGTAAAAAGCTATGCGAATTTTGCAGCAGCGGCACGCGGCACATTCGATGATCAGAAGTCAGCAACGCTTAGGACAGCTGCAATAGTTACCCAAAACAACGTACCTGATTTACCAATTTAGAGACAAAGCTGGAATGTCTCATGTGCCTGCTATTACACAAGCCAATCTGTACTTGAAACGAGACGCGAGGAGGTATTTTTACCTATCTCAAGAAGCGACGCGAGTTACGCTTTACTTGTGGTTACGAAGTGTACAAACACGCTGTGAATGTGTGTGTATGCTCTAGGTACCGTCTCAGACAATAGCGATGTCGGTGTGTTATGTGTTGACGCTACTAGTCTTCACGCACACATTCACGGCGCGCGGCGTGTTTGTACACTTGGTTACCACAAGTGAAGCCGCGTTTCTTCGTGAGATAAACATATTATGCACAAATACTGCTTGGTAGTGAAGGGAGGAAAATGAATTGTTAAGCACAGGGACACCCTGCGTTCAATGTGCCATTTAGCGTAACTATCCAAGGCTGACAGATTAAAAATTCATTACCCTGATTGTACTTTAAAAACAAATAGTTCGCATTCGACCCATGTGCGGCCACTAGAGTGGGGTTAGAAGTGAAAATTTCAGAAAAGCACTTCTGCTTTGAGCTTTTAATTTGGCGCTCGCGTAAAATAAACTAGAGCTCTTCTCACAAATTATTATGTTCTGTGATTTTTTCTGACGCAGCAAAATATTAAGTTGTTGTATAATAATAAATCAGCTGCTGTTGTTTTGTTTCCAGCGAGAAGATTACTTCATCACCTTTCGCCAACTATATAGGGGTCAGCTTCCAGTCTAACCGGATGCAGCTGACTACCAGTATTTTACATGGAGCGCCACAACCCAGTTCCTGGGTAACACGATACTCCTTGGCAAGACTGTTTGTCGCACTTTCGTTTCTAACTACTTATAACCCCTATTCTCGGGCTTTTCTTGTCACAAGGAAAAGCATATGTGTTTTGAACACACGTGGCTGGTTCAGCATTTCGATTTCATAAAAATCTCATCGTGAAGACTTACGGAGAGTGAGCTGTTGTGTCATACCGGCTTGGTCATTTCCTAGTATTAGTGGCACTGACAGTATAGTAATTGTGGTGAGAAATAAATCATTATCTTATTGCTATTCGGGCCTGTTCTTCGATGGCAAGTATACTGCGGGATTGTGAGACGACACAAAATTACAAATTAGTTATTATTTAAGCTCTAAGATGGAAGTAGTGATTTCCATCTCAGAGCTTAAATAATAACTAATTTGTAATTTTGTAATAAAAATTAATGCTATAGTGGAGCTAAACAGTAAATTAAGACTTGTAAGGAAAAAAAAGGTTATTTTAATCACTTATCAATGATACACACAGCCTGGCGGTTCAACGTCTGCCTAGCATGACCTAGATTGTAATTGCGATCTCCAGCTATTGATATTATTTTTGTATGTTTTTCAGTACAGGTTTTTGTTCTGTATCGTTTCGAAGGATTTCTGTATGTACATATTAACGAAGGTCTAACATGCGTACATCTCAATTATTAATCAGTCTTTTTTGTTTTGTTTCGCAATTTTATTAAATACTACACTGTTTAGTAGGTACATATTCTTTACTATATTTTAACTGACACAATTTTATTTTACTTAAGGATGCATACACACGTCACGTTGCAGTGACTAAACTGAAAGTGATTTACATCCGTTACCTCACACTTCAGGTCCAGTTGAAAACCAGCGTCAGGCACTAGTTGTCTGGCATTTTTGCTGAAGGGGGCCTATTTGGCGCAGCCGTGAGGCACACTTCCCTGTTAATTTGACAACGCACTATTACACTTTTGATTTGTTTTTAATGTTATATCTGCTTTGTACTATATTGTGTATTTGTGTGCCTTTTAGTCTGTGCTTAATAACTGTATTTTTGTTTGCTTTTTACAGTTATTTATGTGTATTTTTCCGATAAGGTTTACAAATAACTTATAATGCTGTATCTTTTGAATCGTAATAGGTAGACACTTGAAATTCTTGCGTTAGGATAAGGAACATAATTTATTGTTATAAAATTTATTAAAAATGATAAATGATTTATATTCTGTAAATAGGTTTGTAAAAACACTTTTACACGTCAATCATATTTTAAAAACTAGATGAGATCGGCGTTTCCTATCTGACTACTCTGAGAAGAAAGGCCGAAACAAACTCAGAGGTCACAGTCTCTTTTAAAGTCCAGACATAATCTTGGTCAGGTCATGTGAAGGCCATGTGGATTGATATCTGAAATGGTCTTTTGAGGAAAGAACCACACAGAATGAGTGGACCTGTCCAGTCAGTGCACGCATTTGTCAGTAATCATGCAGCTCAGCACAAAACTTAAGGAGCTCAACGATCCGACGAACATTACCAAAGAAAGGACATTTGGGTAGGCCGCATAAATTACTCAAATTGCCAGACCATGATTAAAACTAATAAAAAAATGCATTAAAAAAAACGACAAATCCACAATGTCTTCACATTCACAATAATTTAAATTATACAATACTTTACAAAGTAAATTAACATGTAATTGTATACATAAAGTCCATCAATGTCAAAGTGTAAATAAAAATCCGAAAATAATCTTGGTCATATCTTATGAGGACCATGTAGACTGGTTTCCGAAATGGTCTTTTGAGGAAAGAACCACACGGATTTGAGTGGACCTGTCCAGTCAGTGCACGCATTTGTCAATCATCGTGCAGCTCAACTCAGAACTAAGGAGCTCAACTCAGAACTAAGGAGCTCAACGATTCGACGAACACGTTATACGTTAGGTAATAGAAGCGTTTTACCTGAAATAAAACACTATTAAAATACTTACCACACTGGAAGCTTTATATTGAGAGAGCATTTCCGTTTCCGTCGATTTCTTACTAGTTTTAGTACTTAACCAACTCAGTGGCGCCACCAACTCAGTGGTGATGGTTGCTTGCCATTTTAGTTTTATAAAACGTACCTAACGAGCTACTTTTTGTTAATATGATAACGCCAAATGTGATAGGAAATTTTTGATTGAAACACCAATGATGTCATCAGAAAGTACATTTATTACACAGTCGTGTAAAAAGGTACAATAAATAATCTGTTGGTGATCTAATCACAAAAAATACAATAACAAATTTCAGATAATATTCAGACTTTATTCATCGGATTAAACAATTGTGTAACATTTAGATTTGAATTAAGGGGCCGGCGAACAACGCACGTAATAGGAATTAGAGGCTGGATTCGGAATATTGCTATCTCTGTTTGACAAAAGAAGGGAGCCAGGGACGCGGTGCGCAGCCGTGTGTGTGTGTGACTGTGTGAGTAGAGAGATTATGAGCTGTACTGTACTAACTGTACCTTCCTTTCATTCATAACGACTCTGAAGATATTTCTATCTATTAGTAATTGGTTATATTCATGATTTGCTATGAATAGAATAGAATCGAATAGAAAATTTTTATTTCAGATAGGAGTCCATAGGGTTAGTAACAATTTAACTTAACTTCTAGTGTTAGTAGGTTACAGACACAACTTAACGAAATATAATTAAAATTCAGCGTGAAGCTGCATCCATCTACGCAACATCGGGGAATCCCACCGATCTGCGTATACACTGAGAATACTCGTACTATTGGTGCTGCCGCGAACACGCGTCATCAGGGATGCGCATCTATTCCTAATAATCGCAGCAAAACCATTAATATTATTATCCGCAAACATCCCTGACGCACTACAACGCCACGGAGGCCTCAGCAGTACTCTCAGTGCATTATTATATTGAACGCGTAGGTCACTGTATGCCCGCTGAGTGAAGTTGACCCACAAGCTGCACGTGTAGAAGGACTGACAGCAAGCTTTGAAAAGCGTTACCTTAACTGGCTTCGTACATCGTGCAAACCTGCGAGCCAGCATGTTACAACGGACAGCCAGCGACCTACGTTCCCTTTCAATGTCACAATTATCCTTAAGAACTTCAGAAACCCAGTGACCCAGATATTTAAATTTGTCCACTCTTCGCAGTGGTTCTCCACAAAGTGCGACACGTGGAATACACGAGTATGCCACACTGCCTGCCTTAAAAACCACAAACCCGCTTTTTGTGAAGTTATATATGAGCCCATGACTCAACGCATAATATTCGCATATAGCGATCAGTCGCCTCAGAGCACCTATCGATGGGCTCAGCAACACCATATCGTCAGCATAACTAATATTGTTAATGCACACCCCATCAATATGACATCCGACATTGGTGCTGCTGAGCTCAAGGATCAGCTGATTCATGTACAGGTTGAAGAGCCGGGGTGAGCTGAGCCCCCCTGCCTCACCCCGCACTCCAGTACTTAAATATAGACACTATTTCAGGTGGTAACGTAGTTTCACATTCTAGTTTATGCCACAAAACATCGTAACACACGAGAACGAATGCCCTTGATAGATCCAGAAAACAAGCAAAAATGGGAGTCTTCCTGTCTGTGTAGTATTGAACAGTCTCCTTGAGGCACAATATTGCACTCTCAGTTGACAGCCCAGGCCTAAAACCGAACTGGGCATCATGTAGTTCGAGGTGTTAAGCCAATTGCTTATCAAGCAGACTGTCCAAAACTTTCGCTATGACAGTTGCCAGAGAAATGGGTCTGTAATTGGAAATGTCAGAGACATCCCCTGTTTTATTTTTAACAATAGGCACAACCATTGTATACAAGCCGACTGGTCGTCAAGGTCGTCTGGAAAGTAACCGTGACTAACGCACATGCTAAAAAACAAAGCGAGCACACGCGGCAAGTGTCCCCCGCATACTTGAGGTGCTCGATGCTGAGACCATCATGACCTGGAGATTTACCCCTCTCCATTTTCCTTATTATGGCTGAAACATCGTGTGCTATATTTTTGTTGACTACTTTGGAGAATCGTTTGTAAATCTACAGACTAGTAATGCGTTTTTTTGGAATTTACTTTACAATGCCGGTATCTCAACATGTACGAATATTTCGAGATCTAGGCCTTGTAGAGAAAATCTAGCAGATATGTCATACATACCTTTCCTAAATGTACCTATAAGCTGTCTTGTTCTTGAATAAATTACTTATGGCACCTATACATGGTCATCGCGCGCGGTCTTTGAGGGGAACCGGCCGACGACGTGTAAATATAAATTATAGGGATATTTATTATTATTGTCATTATAGGGATATTAGTGACCAGTGGTGATGAAATAAATGACACAAACTAAAGCGCCTGTCTGGGTTCGAACCTACGACCTACAACTCGTAGGTCGCGGCCGTTACCACTGGGCCACCACTGCTCTCTAAGCGATAATGAATACAGAACAAATAATAGTGTTATGCAAAATAAAAGACAAATTTTCTTACGTACATATAAATAAATAAGCGTACATATAAATAATAGCATGTGTTCTTACTTCATAAATGTCATTGTTATTATTGATTTATCTATATAAAAAATATCAATCAAAACTTGATAAAGGTGACCATACATTATTGACTAAACGAATTATAGAATTATGGTAGTAGGAGTGTCAAAGATCCACACTAAACACTCTGATTTATATGATTTAGCTTTTTATCTGTAGTACCGTGCATAAAATGATAATCAACCGTATTCTAGCGGCAAGAAGTTTTATTATACAATTAAAATAACATTAAAATCCTTGCAAGCACAGTAAATGCGACACAATACGAAATGTTTTAGTACTGAGCTCGATACAGAATGGTTGTGTATGTCCTACAGCTAATTTAATAAATATGAATATCATTTAAAATATTCAGCCGTTATAATATAGGTTATTATATATCTACTCAATTTAGACAAACTGATTATTGAGGCATCAATATTAACCATATCAGGGGTATTGTATGAAACCTGGTTACTTCCAGCAAAAATATAATAATAATGTCTTCCTGGTCCTTACCGATTTCAGTCGCAATATAGTAAAGTAAAGGTTCTCAAGTTTGTGCGCAGAAACAGGTGCACTCCCTATAGCCCCTCACTCTCAAAGTCATGTTGTGCGTAAACAAACTTGCAAAAAAACAGTTACGTATGATATTGACTTATTTTAAAGCCAGCAACAAGCTATCTATTTTGATACGGTTGTTATTACAAAACGATTGACCATTTATTTTATCCGCTATCGCTTCAATGAGATACTAAGCTATGACCTTTGATTATATGTTTAGTGACAATAAATAATCAATGAAATATGATATGACCTATGATCACGTGACGTTTCGATAGCTTATGTCAACCCCATACATTTTTTGGCTTTTCTACTAGCGTCATAGCTTATTTGAATTTTACGAATGTTACTTTGTCTAGGCCCTCAGTGTCCTTGAGATACTTACCTACGCCGTAAAAAATCACGGCGGGATTGTTTCGCGCACTGGATCTTCAACGCACAGCTTAGCACGGAGAGTTGAAAATCCAACAGTGTTTAGTCGACGCGCTGTGTAGCACTCTGTGAGATTCTCAATGCTCGGTTCAACACAGAAAATGCAGTGCGCGATAAAATCCCGGAGCGAGATATTTTCGTCCGTGCGAACATAGTCTAAACAAACGGAAATAACGACGCTTCATAGGTAGGTAAATACTAATTTATGTAAAATATACTTAGGTACCTACTAGTGTGAAACTCAGACCAAGAAAAAAATGTCTTTATTTTTTTGGGCTTAGTCGATGCCCTCAAGCAATAAGTCAGTAAAATTAGACTTTTATTGTTATGTCGAATTCGTCATTCGGGCTGGGATAAATCTTAGTAATTTGTTTTTTCATTTTTCGTAGTGTGATTTACAAAGATATCATGAATAATACTTTTATTGTAGGGAAATTCAAAACAAAAATTATGACAAGAAAAGTATCTTTACGTATCAATACAAAACGGTTTTGTATAAAGTATTGAATTTTCGTAAGTTGCTATTACCGACATACTACTTACTAAGAACTGCACGATTCATTTACGCCATCGTAAATGAATCGTGCAGTTCTTAGTAAATTTTAGAACGCGGTTATTGTTCAATTGTTTTGAGTCAGCTGAAACCGTTATGGGAACTTACAAGCTTTTAAAAGTAAATAATTGAGTAATACATTATTATGTGCGGTCTCGTTTTTGACTACAACGCTGCAACGGTTTGTAACGATACTGAGACTGTATCAAACTAAAATAACCACACAAAAAATAAATTAAAATACGTAAAGTCTTTGAAATCCTGCTATCCTACAAATCTTTCTATCCTACCTACTATACTTCTCGTACTTCAAACATGAACGTTTGTGAGGATGGATGGATGTTTGTTACTCTTTCACGCAAAAACTACTGAACGGATTTTGATGAAACCAAACAGTAAAACAGCTATAGTTTAGGTGTTATTCTGAATAAAAGTCCGCGACAGCATACATCTACCTTTTATGTGGAAGCTATTATAGCCAAATAGTGAGCCCATAAATTAATTGCTTTTTTGTTTTTACAATACACATTTTAGAGTATTTAGTTAAAATAAACATAACATGACATCGGTTGGGCAGAGGTGTAGCTATAGTACACCCACATTTCGCCAGTTAGTCAGTTTATTTAGTTCTTTCTAATCAAAATTAATACCGTTATCGCCTTTGGCGTTTGATGCAGGTAAACTTTGTTTTTTATACTTATGCATTTGGACGGGTGGTTCAAAAGTTACTGAAGTCAATGTCAAAGTCAAAAGTTTATTGCGAACTAATTACGTAAACACCGCGGACACTGCGAATGGTGCGCACAGCGGGGCTGTGACGTTTCACGGCTAATCCGATGAACTGTGTTTGAAGCCTGGGGAAGAACATAGGCCATTTTTCATCAACACTGCACATGGGCGAAGCCGCGGGCGGAAGTTAGTAAGAAATAACGTTAGATAAGTCTGTATTGTAATGTTACGTATCAACTTACTGCATTATGTGTATATTACTGAAACAATTTACTTGTCTTTTTTTGCAATATTTATTTTCTTAAACTGCAAAGTATTTCCCATACATAAATTAATGTTGACATCGTAATTGAATTACACAAAGAAAATGCTTTCAGTTGATGTATCAATGAACGCAATACTTCGACACCTTGATAAACAAAAATTCATTTTTCCTGTAAAACTTGAGTTTTACGAAAACCGACTTAGTGCTGATTTCACCAATGAAACTGAACGCGTTCAGCACAACTAAAACGCGTTCAAGAGCTGTCAGTGTCAAAATTGTTCTGCAATATTGAAAATGACAGCTCTTGAACTAGGTTTAAAAGAGATGATCGCGTTCAGTTTCATTGGTGAAATCGGCACTTATTGCTTGGAGGTGTCTATGCAAAACACTTAGTAACTAAGAACGTAGTAGGTAGGAACTTATAATATGTCATTGGATAATACTAACTATTAAATACATTCCAACGTTCGGAGTCCATGTCGGCAACCAAACCAAATCATAAATAAAATCGTAAATAATAAGTCTTACAGACTTATAATAAGTCCGCAAGCAAAGCTAAAGTTCGTAAGAATGGTTAGTTTACTCGATAACAAATAACAAGGCAAATCTAAATCCAAGTTCACAGCATAAGTCAATTGTGTCAGAAATATTACAATACAATTTAGAAAACAAATAAATACGCACGCCCAGGACAATAAAGTAATCGTCTAACACTGACAATAAACACGAAACACCCCGGCAGCACAGAGTACTTTTATATATCGGCAGGCATAACGTTGCGGTAACGTGTGTACTTGTCCGAGCGATACATCCTGCTCACGGTAGTATGTGTTACCGAGAGCAGGATGACCACGCACACATTGATATTTGCTTGACGCGATAGCACTACTAGCTATTGAAAATGTATGATAAATTTTGATGTATTCCGTAATACCAAAAATTATGAATGAAAACTTAATATTTTTTCCAGTTTTTTTCGGCTTTTCGTAACTTGCTAATATGAGTTATGTTTCTAATACAACAACATTACAGATATTGTTGTTTATAGTACAAAAAAAACGATAAGAAAACATGTCATTTACGCTGTAAAAAAGTGTGAAATACAATTAGCTTAAACTTCATTTTCAGTAAGTATTTTTGTAAAAAAAAACGATGTAGGAACCTAGATAAATACTGTCTAAATCCGAATATAAGCATAATGTGATTGAAATATGCTTAAATTGCAAATGGTTTAGGTATTACGTTTGTATGGACAATTCGAGCGTCGCCCTGCTCTTAACACTTCTTCTGCATAAATTCTGGAATGTATTAGCCGATTTCCAATTTCCTCGAGATAGGATTTCGTCAAGGGGATGACTTTCTAGCCAACTTTTAGAGGCTACTGCAGATTATGTGCTTCCTGGATGTGCTGTGATACCAGCTTCATTATTCAGGGTTTTTACCCAGACTTCGATGACAGTGCGTGAAGCGGGATTCGGCACACCTCTAACTGTAATAAACAAATTAAATGATTTTGCAACATTACGTCTTTCATTTAATAATTGTGTAGTTCTTTCTTTCCCGAATATTGGATTTAGGTTACAATTGTTAGGATTGACAAGAAGTTTCCAGCCGGACTGCCTGTGATTACTGCAATCGGTTTTCGAACCAAATTGAGGCCATAATTTAACACTATCATCTGAGCTAATATAATGGTCAGGATCACTCAGCAGTGTTAAGTCATGTAGACGTCTACCTGAGCAAAGCAGTAATATAGTTGCAGTATGGCGTGATATTTGAAAGGGATTGTCTATGTCTACAGTGTAATTGCTTAGAAAGGTATTTCATTAACTAACATCCCAAATTGGTGGCTTAGGATTTTCCAGTGCAATTGTTTTTAAAATATATGTTTAACAAGAACATGTGAACTTAATCGACATGATTCTTCAACATTACACAAAGTGGAAACGACAGATTTATGTAAAAGAATTGTATAATGTGATGATTTATGAATTAGATGCAAATCAGATAAAAACTGAGCTAATTGCGTACCTGTAGGGTTATTCGTGTCAATCTTTTTAGATAATGACCAGGAAGTCCAACGTTACCAAGCCACCTCGTATGTTTTCAAGGTAAACTTACGCCAGGAATTTTTGAGCAATAACTGTTGTTTAGCGGTCCATATTTCTATCGCTTCGGACCACCCCCACATTTCTAGACTTCGAGGATGATTTTGTCCACTTGTGGTGGTGGAAGTCCCGTCGATGTGACCAGGTGCGTCTGTAAGTTTTTCAGAGTTAGAGGTGGTGGTAGCGCTGGGATTTTGAGGTCTGCACGCCGGAATACCTTCTCAGGCCCTGCACAGCGGACTGTCAGTTAAAGCTGCCGTAACTGTACGCAGCTGTTGTTTGGTTAGTCAGAGAACCTGTTTCGTGAGGCGGCCGTCAATAGTAGGGAGTGCTTCCCTAGCCTGGCTGCACTCACCTTGTTCTGACCATAGTTTGTGATGTTGTTCTCTGGTGCGTTTTCTTACCAGAGTGCGTAAGTACCCAAAGAGGAGTGGCAAGATGGGTTCAGGTCCCACTGGTGCCTCACTCGACCCACTTCTGGCAAGTACGTCGGCTGCATCGTTGCCCAGCGAACCGCTGTATCCTTTGATCCATTGAATGGTTATAGAAAGAAAGAAAGACAAAAAGGTTTATTTTGCACAGACTAAAAGGCACACAAAACAGGTAAAAATTATGAGAAAAGCAATCAAAATAAAGATAAAAATAAGGTGTACAGTGCGAAGTATGAAACTAGCAGGGTAGTATGCCTCACGGCTGCGCCAAAAAGGCCTAGTTCAGCAAAAAAATGCCAGACAACTAGTGCCTGACGCTGGTTTTCAACTGGACCTGAATTGTGAGGTAACGGATGTAAATCAGTTTTATACTGCAACGTGACGTGTGTATGCATACATATAAAAATAAAATTGTTTCAAATAATAATAGTGATGATTAAATACATAAATAGAGTAAAATGCAAAACAAAAAAAAAAATAACATACTGATAAATAAATGAGACGCAAATAAAGAAATAATACGAAAACGAGCCGGAACAAACCAAAACCTGATTTAAACGATGCCAGACTTCCACGCTCCAACGCATTGTATAATTAATTAATCCGTGCACTACATTGATACAACGCACAATAGGCTGCAAACAGCCGAGCGCGGCGGACTATTTATGGACACTTTGCAACTTTTTAGTGTTTTAACTCTTAGCTATGGTTGGCATCGAGATTGCCCAAATACTATGGTTATCGAACATGAATAAGTCAGCTAAACATTTTTGTGAAAGTGAAATTGGAAGTAAATAAATAAATGAACAGTCTTTATAAGATGACAGGTAGGTAACCTACCCGCATACCAATTTTTAATTTTTAATTTCTCGGTGTATTTCTATAGTCTTATGCTTATCTATGGGAATGACAAATCACAAACTGCACAGAGGGTCGCCCGCTGCTAGGATTGGTGAAGGATGGGACAACTGGCGCCATCCTGACATCATACATTTCAGTCGCGTGCAAGTAGGCCAGACACATTGGGTACGTAAAACGTGGAATAGCAATGCATAACATTGTAAATAAACGTTTAATTTAATGTGTTGTCTTATATTCTACAGGTCTCACACCTGCGAATGGGAAGCAGCAATGCTGCGGATATCGCAACAACACCCTCCGGGCCGAGGATACACGGGACATGAGCCAGCGAGCCACACCGAGCTTTAGCATGAGCAAGAGCGATTCCCAACAATTAAACTGTACAGTATAACAACAGTTATTTTTACATTTTCGTGCAACACTCACCGACAGAAATACTGACATAATTAAGTGGTCAAGTACATACATCATATAATTGAGACATTTAGTGTAATCATGTCCAACTTCCGTTGCGCTTCAATGAGGTACCGCCGTAAGCGTCATCTAAAAGCGTCTATCGTCTTAATTATTCTAATCGGTGGTGGCAGGTTATTCCAAACCCGGAAGCCGCATAACGAAAGCTGCCTCTAAAAGCGGCTGTACCCTGAGACCGAGTCGAGAGCTGTTGCGATCATTGCCTTCTCCCGCATTCCCGTCTACTCGTAACCCAACTAAGCTTGTTATATAGGTAGTCCGGTTTCTGATATTTAACCACGCCGAACAGAAGGCAAGCCAAATGCAGTTTGCGTCTGGACTTCATTTTAAGTGTAAAGTGCTTATTTAGAAAAGGTGTACATAGCTTCTGCGAGGAATATTGTAACAAAACCGAGCGCAAGCGTTTTGTTCCCTTTGAATGAGGCGGTCTGTACGAGCTAGTAGGCGTGGGCCGTAAACCGAGGCAGCATAGTTCAACCTGGACAAAACCAGCGTTTCTACCAGCTGTTCCCGTAATTTTTCGGATAAATAAGGCCTCGCACTGTATAAAACTTTTAGGCGATAGAAACAGTTTCTAACCGATTCCGCTACGTGCTTCTCATAACGAAGGTCTTTGTCCATAACAACACTTAGATTACGCGCTTCATACACTCGCTCAATTTGTTCGCCCATAAGCTTCAAGTCAAAAGTCACAGGGAGTCGAGCCAACTGCTGTCTTGTGCCAATTACCATATATTTAGTTTTCGTTGGATTTAACGACAGGCAGTTCTCCTATGACCAGGCGGCAATTCTTTGAAGATCATCATTAAGATCCTTAATGGCACTAGCATACTCATCTGGTCTAAAGGATATATAAAGTTGGACATCGTCGGCATATATGTATTAGTTGCATCTCTGAAGACATTTTATAATATCCGCACAGTACAGAATAAAGAGAATCGGGCCCAAAATAGAGCCCTGCGGAACTCCTCTTTCCACAGATATACGTGACGATCTAAGGGTAGTGCCGTCACCCAAACGCAAGTCAACAAGTTGCTCCCTGTTACTCAGATAGCTACGGAACCATTGCGTAGCGCTGGGGTCGAAAACATAATAATTTAACTTCGACAGTAATAGCGGAATATTAATTGCGTCAAATGCCCTAGAAAAATCGAGTAAAACCAGTAATGAGCACATTCCCTTATCTTGGGCCGACAATATATTATCAGTAACGTCGAGTAAAGCAGTAGATGTACTGCGCTGTTTCCTGAAACCAGATCAGGATCTGTGAAGTGTGAAGGTAGGTCTTGCCTGGGCTTATAGGGCATTAATGTGTATTTCAGATTTTTCCATAACAATTTAGGTTTTTTTATTTTATTATGTATTTATGTTGTGCTTAAAATACGCAACTCTTTCATTGTACAATGAACTAATCACTAAGTGTTTTAGCTCTTTGTAATATTCTTTTTGAATCGGCTTTCGTTTTCCTATAACTGCCAAGTGCTTCGTCACGTAAACACATCATAACCTTGATTGTATCTGTGATCCACGGATACGACTTTTCCTTTACAGTACACGTCTTGATCGGTGCGTGAATATCAAACAGGGAAATTATATATGTGTTAAACACATGCACCATATCGTTTACGTTGTTAAGCGACGAAATTGTTCCAAGGTTTAAAAACGATAAGTCTAAATTAAAACTTTCCGCGCACACATTTTTAAGAGGTCGAAATTTTACCAAATATGGTTTGACCTTGTCACGTTTAATGTGAAATTCACCGACTACAATAGAATGACCGTTTAATGAACCAAAAGGTTCTACTGTTGTATTTCTTGCTCTTAGGTCAGTACATAGGAGATCGATGAGAGTTTCACTGGATGCTGTATAGTGGGTAGGAGTTGTGACCAACTGTGACAGACTGAGGCAATTCAAAAACTCATTAATTGTTTTAGTTTTTGTTCCGTTCGTGTCTAATAAATTTACATTGAAATCGCCAAGTAATATGTAGTGGTCACAATTACCCAGTGAACTAATGGAATCCGTTATGGCATCTAGGAAAAGGACTAGGTCATGCCATGGTGGTCTGTAGGCTGTACCTATAGCAATTTTTTTGCCATTCAATGAGATCGTTAACCACAATTGTTCGACGGATTCGAACCTTGGATCAATCGCACCAGTCCATGTTCGCGCGCTCAAACCCCGCCGCAGATAAAAGCCAACGCCCCCCCCACGACCCGAGCGCACACTCGCCGGCCGAGGCGTGTGGCGCAGTCGGTAGCCCGGCACCACCGGACTACCGGAGCGCGCCCCTCCTCGCCCGGTTGCAACCAAGTCTCGTTAATGGCCATAACGTCAAAACAATGCCTGTCGAGCGCACCAATCAAGTTATCATGACCTGTACCCAATGAACCAGCATTAAGAAAACCAACTTTAAGAATTTTTTCTCCTTTAGTCATCATTGCAATAATAAAAAAATATTGCGTCATTTAGCAATATCAATATTATCAGTGCACGTTCAGTAGTTTCAATTCTAATTTCAAATAATATTATCAGTTGTTGTCCAATTGTTAATATGTAAATATTGAAAATAATTAAATGTAAATATAACAAAGGTTTTGCGGAGCTGCGGTATGTAATTAATAGGTATGTAAAATCAAATAGTCGTTTTGTAATAAATAAGTGTAGATAAATATGTGTAGCGTAATAAAACTGGTTTACGTATAGTTGACAGAAGAACATGCTTAATAAACCGAGAGTGCGGTGCGCCGCGAGACATACACCTACCAATGTAAAAAATAAGAGATAGCAGTAGCAACACAAACTTAACATTTTAGAAATGCTTACACGTACTACGAATAAACTTACTTTAAAAAACAGTTATGTTATTGAGGCTACCCACCTGATTAAGGCGCTGGTGATACTCGTCTATTAGCCCAGATTCAACTGTGTGGCTGTTCAGCGCTTGCAAAACAGCCCTGCTGTCTGAGAGTATACGGATCGAGTGGTCCTTAACTTCCCTGGCCATGATGGCCGAAGCAGCCAGAGAAATACCCTCAGGCTGCTACTAAGACTAAGGATTCGAATTCAAGACCTCATGCTCAATAGTGGCGCTAGCGACCTATAGACCAAAGAGGCACTGGATTCAGACAGTAAACAAACGTGGTGATTAATACTCGGTCCTTCTTGGTATATAAAAATATTTAATAAAACCACAACGCATAGCCGCAGTTTCCCTGATTACATCAAAATATGTGTAAACATGCTCGAACGAGTGCATTTGTCAAATAATCACATTGGACCGCTGATTCCAGCCGCGTCGATTTTGCGGTTACCTCTAATTGAAATAGTACACTATGTCGATTATGTACCGGAACAAAATACACTAATTAACATCCTGATATAGTTGAAAAAAAGTTTTTATATCGATTAGAAAAAAAAATGCAACCCAGCACTGGCTGCATTATAGCAGCCTACGTTCCCACTACTGGGACACAGGCCTCCTCTCTGTGGGAGTGGGCCTAAATCCACCACGCGGGTTTCAGTGCGGGTTGGTAGATGTCAAATGTCTTTGAATTGAAGGTTTAGACATGTTGGTTTCCTCACGCTGTTTTCCTTCACCGTTTTGATCACGCATAGTAGCATAACCAATTTTTGTCGACGTATGAATAGACAAAATGGTAGATTTCTTTAATCCATCTGTTTTTGTCTTTTTTCCGTCGACAATAGTCGTTTTGATGGTGGTCATACTACGCGTGCTGGGTTCGAAGGGTCGAGCTGGGGTCGAGGCCGATACCACTGGGCCACCATTTCTCTCAATCTTGCTGATTTCACAATGTTTTCTTTCACCATCAGTCAGTTTTTTTTTTAAACATGTTTGTAATGACAGGGAAATTAATTATATATCAACTTGTCCTTAAATTCGAATCACAACTAGATTAACAGTTGTATGAAATGGCTTTAGCACGGCAAAAAGACGTATGTCAATTTGATTCTTCACGCCCTCTAAGCCTGGCGGCTTTTATTTATGTATTAAGATTTGTTTGCATTTTTAATTCTATTTTTTTTACTTCAGCATATTACGAGTATTATTGTATTTGTTGGTATATTGTTGTGCCTAGCTTACATAATTTGGCAAATAATTTAAATGTTCTGTGTCTCTTAATGTTTTATACCTACTACCTATTGCATAGAAAAAAGTTTTTTCAAACCGAATAGACCGCTGTGCTGCTGGGGAGTTTGTTGTGCCACTTTTTCTTCTCAGCTAAAGCACGAGGAAGTGGTGAAGGGCACTTTGGGGGTCTCTCATACGCAATTTTGACGTTCGAAAAGTGCTGATTCTCAGCCAAATTTGAATAAGTCAATGACTTTTGATTTTGATTAGCAATTTATTACCCTGAATGTACTTCTAGGTATTGTTAACCTACAATCTCATGTTAACCTGCAAAATTTCTTTATATATTCGCTCTTTGAGCACACTTAGGTAATAACTCAACTCAATTAGGATAAAATCATTTAAGCCAGGAGACAGAGCAATATTATCTACTATAGTGTGTCAGAAAAGAATGTGATGAAAGAGTAAACAAATCCTGTGCAGGTTACATTCTCACTCAATCACTAACAAAAGGGAATTGGCAATACTGTATTTAGACTTTATATATCACCACTTTTTTCAACAAATATCGTTTGGATATCGTTAATCAATTGTAATGAAAAAAATTGGACGTAAATTGCGGTTATAAAATTAACATAAATTCTTAAATCAAATCTATTATTTAGGATATTTATATATCTGTGTATATTATATTATATTATTTAGTATACTTACTTATTATTTGCACTAACGGCAACTGCATTTTATGTCCAGGCAAATCACTGTCCATTCCAAGGTTGCCTGGAAGTGATCGCAGAAAGCGATAAGGCTTTTGTATACTTTGTAGTGTTTGTTTTTTCTTTTCTTTGATATATATTTTTGTGGTGAATTTCGGGTTTCGGGTACTCAAATAATCAAATCAGTTTACTCAATCTGTAAGTGGCACTACAAATTTTCATCCATTGGTACGTTTTCAATCTATTTGTTTACATTTTCAACAGATATTTTTAGAACAGACCCTACGTACATAGCTAGTATTTTCCACACAGTATGGAGTCTTTTGTGAGGCGACACGGACGTGACAAGGGAGGACATAAAGCCCTCTCCAAGACGTGCATCACCCACAATGGCGGCCAATACTCTTTGTGTAGTCGCAATATTACGAACTTAGTATATTACATCCATACTAATGTTAAAATATTAACTATGTCGGTCTGTCTGTGACCTTTTCACACCTTAACGGCAAAACAGAATTCGATGAAATTTCGCACACAGGTAGACTATGGCGTTTGGACATAAGATATTTTATCCCGTTAGTACGTGCCCGTGCTATGATTTTCGACTTTCTCGGTTATGCTGCGAGATCTTGTCTGTAATAAATAGGTATTGTATTTCCCAGTTAATATGTACCTCTCCATAATGTATGAGCCACTGATGTTGTAACACCACTTCACGATCTATCCTAAAGTGGACTGAGTAAGTGTCTCGTGCTTGAGTGTTTTGTAGAGGAAAAAATAAATCAAAATATGACAAGGCCAAAAACCGAGGTACTCCACGTAAAGTACCGATTTGAATCGAAACGGCATTAGAATTGAACGGAACGGCAGTTGAGTTGAAGCCGAATGGCACATAAGCTATTTTGTTTGGTCGCAGTAAGCCGAAACAAAATTTTGTTTGGCCACTTGAAGGTAGAATTTGACCACAAGGGGTTGCGTGTGACCGAAACTATAGTTAACCGATAGTTTTCCTTTTATTAATTGCCATAGAAGAGGTTTTAGTATCACAAAACTTTCGAATTAAATTCATTTGATGATGGTGAGACACAATATCATTACTGTTATCCCCGAAGGGTTAGGCAGAGGGATACCTGTAGTACCCAAATTTCGCGAGTAATGTTTAAGCCTATTGAATAGACGGTGAAAACAGCAACAAAATCCACTGCAGCAGAGTTAAGCAGAACTAAGAGAATACACACAGACAAAAAGAGGACTTTGTTTTTAGCCATTTATAAGTTTTTATCTGTTTTAATAGTATTTTGTTACCTAACCTGCCTAGCCTTCCCAACCATGTTGGGGTCAGCTTACAGTCTGACCGGATGCAGCTCAATACCAGTATGTTCATGGAGCGACTGCCTATCTGACCACCATAACCCAGTTACTGGGTAACACGGTATCCTGTATTAAGACTGGTTGTGAGACTTTTCTGACCACTCTTATGACTGTCAGATGTATACGAATGAGCTTCAGCCGGGACCAACGGCTTAATATGCCTTCCCAGGCACGGAAGGGTCTCCACATGTTTCGATCACCTATCCACGGACCACATTAATTCCGATCGTGTGTCAATAAATATTAATCACATCTGTGACGTGTTTATTCATGTTCAAATTGATTCTTTTTTGTTAATTAAACACAGTGTGCGTCATGGGGCCTGAATTTGAAAATATTAATGAAATGAAATGAATAAATACTTTCATTTCCAGACCAGACCAATCACTCAGAAATTGATACAGGTGCCCGTACTATGCTTGAAGGTAGATACATAAAACCTTTGTAGAATTTTCAATTATAATTTTTTATGCCATGTATGAGCGAGCGACCAATGCCTCAGGATTTGGCGGTCCACTCTAGCCGACACCACGCTCAGAAGCGTGCTACCCTTTACCCGAGACCACAGGGACGCTGTTCTTTTTGAAGCACCGCCTGGAAGCCGTCCGTGCTGTGGTCGGCGAACATGTTGGAGGTACTGCACTGCCATGGGAGCCCCAACAAAGCCCTGAACGCGTGTTATACTGGACGCGCAGAGTATTACAGGCTTTTTTTGTGTAATTGTTCTATAGGTTGGACGTGTAAAACGTTTGGCAATAGATTTTGAATAGCGTGATCTAACGTCACTTGAGCATCGCGCAAACCTGCAATTACCCCTTACCGACAATGCCCTGCGCTCCCTATCCATGTCCATATCATCATTTAGTTTCTCATTGACCCAGTGACCCAAGTACTTAAATTGGGACACTGCTTAGGACGGTACCATTTAGTGTGATCGGAGGAACAGGGTAAGTTTAAGTCCCAGTCTTAAAAACAAGCAGCTCGCTATTTTGAACATTGTGCTTGAGCCCATGGGTCATTGTATACCCTTCACATATGGTCAATAATGACCTCACCGAACTGGTTGAGTGGCCCAGCAGCACCATGTCGTCAGCATAGGTAATATTATTTGTAAAATCCCATCCACTGAACAACCGACACAAGCACTGCTGAGCTGCTCAATCAGTCCATTTACATAAAAATTAAATAAGTTGATCCTCCCTGCCTTACTCCACACTCCATCCTGTATTCGCCCTATCATTGTTGCTAAAAAAGGAGGAGGTCACTAAACAGTGATTGGTTGGACTGCTTCGTCGTGTGGCGGTATCTACACCGCCACATGCGAACAACGCATCACACTGACTTCACACCATCGCGCAATCAGAATTTACCGCGCAGCTAGCATATATACAACTTCCCGACAACAATCATTGGGCAGTTGCCCACCAGATACGACATCCATCTGGTCGGAGGATCCTCCCTTTTCTAAAGAGTATTAGTGAACTTTACACCCGGTTCCTCATATCTGTTTACTGGTGACCCCGAGTATGAACGTCAGCGCAGCCTTCGTGCAACTACTTCAGCGTGACGTCATCATCATCACTCCTGCAAGTCACACAGCCAGCCAGCAACCACGGCTTGAACGGTTGTCCTGACCATCAGCATGCAGCGCAAGCACATTCCTGGTCATCACTTTCAGCTTCATCAGCAACCTTAGCACAGCACACTTCACATTCGGCCGGTCCACAAGCAGAGCGCTTAATCCCTCTCCTGGTCGACACCAGCAGTCAGCCACCCCGACTCACTGGGGCATCTTCGCAGACAGTTCCGACTCACCGCGAACTATGCGACACCCGGTTCTACCAATCTCTTCAGTCGGTCTTATGTTCACAAGTGCTACTGCTGAGCGTGAGATCCTGGGTACAATTCCTGGGTCGGGCGAAGGGTTATTACGTTTTTCCATCAGGAATTTCTCAGTAGCAGCCCGGAGTATGGATATTTTTTTTCCTAGTTGATGGCAATAGGCTCGCCCCCTATTATGACTTAAACATAACTGGCAAAATGTGGGTGTTGTATTACAGTGTAAGGTTTTATTAATATAACAAACTACACGGTTGCAAAATATCCACAAATAAAAATGATCTACGGTTCAAACATTTTGTACTGGCCATACTGACTGCGGAAATACGTATTTAAATAAAATCGAGAGATTACGGCTGCGGTGACCGGGCACAGATCGGGCACTTTATCGAGGGGAGTTGGTAGCGAACTGTCGTTGTACCGTTGTGATTGGTTCAAGAAATAAGTTTTGATAAATATAAGTTACTAGAATAATAAATAGGTTTTGAAGGTTAACTGTGATTATTTCTGAGTAATCCTATATCTCAGAAGTGGGATTTAGATCCGTAAGCATACGCCTTCCTAAGTTCACACTTCCATCAGAATTATAAATTTAAATTCCCTCGACAGGACAGGTATCAAATCAGATTGAATTATTTGAAATTACATTGCCTGGTTTAATTTTCTATTTTACCTTTTTTTCAACCACGTTGGGAATAGTAATGCATCATACGAGTTGAAGTCTCTACGGCCGTTGACATTTTCTACCTAATTTAAATTCCGACAGTTTGCACAACGTTAGTTTTCTTTTTGGTTGTGTATGGACGATACAATGATGGATGTTAGAGGTACCAGAACTAACATGGTTTTTTGGTTTTATCTGGTATGCAACAAACGAGTTTGGGGTTTCTAAAAGAGGGTTAAAAATTTCATTAATTTTGCTCTAGGACTTCCCGATTACGAGATATTTTTCTTTTTCTTTCTTTATTTCATAATTTAGGTATTGACGTGTTCCCATTTTGGTGGCGAGTTTCAGGAAATGGGCGGAGGAAATGGAACTCAGCGGAGCTTGGATACTCCTCGGCGTGATCGCTCGCACTCGACATCGAGCAACGGCGACGGAGTGAACGACGCGGTGAGAAGTTGGGACGAAGTTGGGGCTGCTAGCGCAGTCGCAGACGGGTAGTCGTGACAGAAAAGAGGTGCTACGAGCGCGGATCATCACACCAAAACGTCATGTAGTGGGACTACATGACATCTTTACTTCTAGAGATTTAATACAAATATTAAAATCCATACAAGATGTCTTGCCATCGCAGTCTCAAAACCAGAGCACTGTATCAGAAAATAGGAGCTTGGATCATAAAAATATGATTCCCGTGTTTTAATCCTTAAGAAAAAAATCAACGTGTAGATGAACGTGGCTCAAAAGTCAACGAATGTGCAAAGGTTTTTGGCTGGGACGAGAAGAATGTGGTTCATTTAGCTATACAAAAGCTAACTGGTTTAGACAAGACTTGGTATGAAAGTCTCAATACGATATTGTTTACTTGGGCAGAATGGCAGATAAAATTAATGGATGCTTTCCCCCCTGAACAAAATTATTGCAAAATTTTAGAAGACATGTTGAGGCGAAAGAGTAGGCCTAGCGAATCAACAGAAATACATTATTACGGATAAGCGGGCCGTTGATTGCATCATTCATGGTATCGGTGATAGGACTATTAGGTGGAGTGCCTTGGCACTCCGTTGTGAGCAACCGGACCAGCTTTTGAAATTTTTGTTAAGCTAGACAGAACTTTCCACACATTGTTGTATATAAAGACGCGACAAACAAACTGCAGTTTCTGCATATCAGAATCGAGTTACCAGATACGTGGGTCAACAGGAAAGAATTGCGAAAATAAAAATAAAAGTTCTCTAGGTATTTTTTTTCAATCTTTCCAAAGCACTCTTTAATTGCCTTTAAATAAAGGTTCATGCGTCTGACCCAGTTTTCAAAACACTTTTTCCAGTCCGCTGTAGACACCTCGTTTACAGACTGCCCGAACACTGACAGCGCATGTTCCTGTGATGAAAGTTGTATCCCTTTGAGCAGATTTTTATATCCGGAATAAAAAGAAGACACGGTGCTAGGTCAGGACTGTAAGGCGGGTGAGCCAGGAGTTTTACCGGCGCGCGGCGTGCTGTCCAGGAACTCCCTCGTTTTGAGAGCGGTGTGTGAAGGCTTTTCCACCCGAGTTTGCTTCTGAGCATTTGTGAGGTTTTGCGGCACCCAGCGTGAAACTATCCTCCTCACACGAAGATGCACATGTAGAATTTCGTCAAGGAATCTCTATCTAATCTGCAGTATGTTCTGAATCTCTTGATACGTAACTGAGGTGAGTTTGCCTTGGATTAAAATTTTCACTGCTAGCACGTTTTCTTCCGTAACAGCCGTAAAAAGGGCGACCACTTCTTTCTTCATCCCCCAAAGTTAGTCGACCGCGCATGAATTCGTTATACCAACGATACACGATTGCCTTAGAAGGGCCTTCATCCATGAATGCCACTTAAAGTCTATCGTATGATTCGTCCGGTTTCGGCGACATTTGAAATCGAAAAAAAACATAGCGCGAAAATGTTCCTGGCGCATATCCATTTTTTTATGAGACACTATACTTTTGCTCACAAACAATATGGAGCGAAATTTTAAAATTGGCACGTACCTATTTTTACTTACAAATAATCATATTTTCAAAAGAGACTGGCCAGGTATAAAGCCTTTTTTTTCGCAATACTTTCTGGCCTGGTATAAGATTATGAAGAATAGTTAGAAAACGTAAGGAATATACGCTATAGTCTTATATATTGGACTGCGAGTATATGGGCTAAAATAGTGAGGTTATTAACTGGTAGCGTAGTTGTTTTATTTATTATTGTAGTGTTAGATACTAGAATTCTAGGAAAGCCAAACAAACAATTCTTACGGTTTGATAAGGGTCAAAGACGCGTGGGCGTTACTGTGTCAGATAGTAATAGGGCCAAGCTAATAGAAACCCTCCGACATCACGAGGATTGTTGTGCTTACGATTTAGTTGACTAAGGTTGCACTAATGATTCCGAAATGAGAATTGAGTGAGTAGTCAACGTCCGGTAGCTTAAGCTCCCAACCGTCTGACTTACTAGGAACGCGAAAAGGGTTCGAGAAATAGTAGATCACATGTTAAAGACAGGGATCATTCGGGAATCAGTGTCCAACTATGCCAGTCCAAAATTAGCCATACTCACATAAATTGACTATCTTAGACTCATTCACCAAGTTTTATTCACCAAACTTGTCAGGAATATAAAGACGCAAAATTTGATAAGTCTTGCAGGACATTTTTGACTCATCCAAATCACCTGACCGAGTTTTTTATTATTATTATTTATTATTATTCATTTATTTCGGACAGAATCCATATAAGCGTTAGTAACAATTTTCTTAAGATCTATGTTAGTAGGTACCTAATATGAAAAAGAAGAAAGAAAACAATTATATTTACAATTTCGCTGTAACTATACCCACCCAGTGTGCCTGTATGGGAAAGTCATGTCGGGATGCAATCATTTCCAAAATGCTGTTGGTGCTACCGCGCAGTCTCAGGAATAACGATGCCACTTTCTTACGTACTATAGCGTGGAAACCATCAACTCGCGCATTTGCGAACATTTGCGACGCACTACAATGCCGTGGCAACCCCAACAGCATTATTATACTGGATACGCAGGACGTTGTAAGCTCGTTGCGTATACCGAACCCACAGGCTGCTCGAGTAAAAAGATTGGCAATATGCCTTAAGAAGTGCTATTTTCACTTCCTTTGTACATCGAGCTAACCTACGGGCCAGCATATTGCTCCTTACCGCCAACGCCCTGCGTTCCCTCTCGATATCTGTGTCATCTTTTAAGTCCTCCGTGACCAGATGACCCAGATATTTAAATTTCTGCACCACTTTCAACGCAGTCCCATCGACCATGATCGGAGGCACTGTACTAGGTCTCTGGTTTCCAGCCCTAAAAATCAGTACCTCACTTTTCTGTGAGTTGTACCTGAGACCATGCTCGGACGCGTAGCGTTCACAAATTTGAACCAATGTCCTCAGGGCATTGACCGAGGGGGCCAGCAGAACCATATCATCAGCATAGCTTATGTTGTTGACACTTGTTCCGTCAATGTAGCATCCGACATGAGTCCTGCTGAGCTCCTCGATCAACTGGTTTACATATAGGCTAAAGAGGCCGGTAGATGTGAGGCCACCCTGCCTTACACCGCATTCCAACTTATATTCGTCAGATAGTGTATCCACCCATCTCACCTGGTTAGTTTGGTTTTTATACCAGAATTTAAGAATACTTGTATATTCCGTTGGCATACCAGTTCCCTCTAGCTTTCGCCAAAGTATGTCGTAGGCAACTGTGTCAAAAGCTTTTGACAAATCGAGGAAACAGGCATATATCGGTGTCTTTCTCTCCGTATAATACCTGACAGTATGCTTAAGGCATAAAATAGCACTCTCAGTGGACAGTCCCGCCCTGAAACCGAATTGTGCGTCATGTAAATGTAAGTACCCACTGAGACTCTGATTAAGCAAACTGTCAAGTATCTTTGCTGTTGTTGTAGCAAGTGAGATGGGCCGATAATTTGTCCGATCTGAAACATCCCATGTCCTGTTTTTAAGAATGGGTACCACCAAGGTTTTCATCAACGAATCCGGTAAGTAAGAGTGACCTATACACAGCGTAAAAAACATTGCCAGTACACGCGGCAGATGTACACCTGCATGCCTGAAATGCTCGATGCTAAGACCGTCATACCCTGGAGACCCCTTTTCATCTTTTGAATTGCAGCGACAACTTCTTTTGCTGAAAAGCTTGTTTTTCTCCTGGGCACGCCGGCCCCGGCACCGCATGAAACGGTCGTCGCTGGCCTAAGGGGAGATCTTACCATAAAGTGATCTCTAAAATTATTGGCAATACCTTTAGGATCACTGATGCCGCCGACGCTCACAGGTACACTTGGCTTAGGGTTCATCCTGTTAGTATTCTTCCAGAAGGCTGAAAAATTCCCCGCTGAAAGATTTGAAGCAAGAATATCCATCTTTATTTGTTCTTGCCTACTCTGACACCATTTTAGTTTGGACTTAAAATCCCTCCGACTATCACCATTTGATGGTCTATCCGCTAACACCCATAGCTGAAACCCTAGCCTAGCTTTTCTATGAGCGTCCGCGACATGCCTATTCCATCCGGTGATGTACCCACCCTGCCTGAAACATTTACGGCTGTAGGATCTTACAGACGCATGCTCCAAAATATGTATAATTCTAGTGTACATATTATCTAACAATGCCATATGTACTGGGTCAGAACAGAATGTATCAGCGCATGAACTGAATTCCATTGGGAAATCCAGCCCCTTGAGCTCCTCGTGGCAAAGGCTATGATACAAATCAATCTGCTTAACTTCTCTTCTGCCCCAGATCACACCATCACATACCAGCTTACTATCAACAGCACACTTAACAGCAATCTTATACAAATCACATTCTACATAAATTGGAGAGTGGTCAGACCAGTACACGTCATGCTGCACCCACACATTATGGACAGTCTCTTGAGCGGCTTTCGTGACAATACAGTGGTCTAACCACCTCCTACATCCATGCGCCTCACTCGTAAAAGTGTATGTACCAGACTGAATACCAAGTCTCTCCATATCAACGCAGCACCAGTCTTGTTCTACACAGAAACTCAACAATTCATCACAAAATAGTTCGTTCGGATGAGCATTAAAATCCCCTAAAATATAAACCGCTTCACTGTCAGTGTTAACTTCTATAACCGACTTTATTACACTCAGGCAGTCCGTAAAGATAGGTAAATTTTCAATATCGTTAACCGGCATGTACACACTAAAAATAATAACCGGGCCATTTCGCGTCATCACTTTTATCGCACATACACGCGCATTATTACAATCTATTACTGACACTGACTGGAAAGCCTTTTTCCGCCACAGAATTGCCACCCCGCCATAAGGCCTGCCACTTAGGAGACCTAACGACGTGTCCACCGCAGACGTGCCCGTGCACCCGAATTCTTCGTCTATTGTGCTAAGTAATGGCAAATCATGCGGCAACAACCACGTTTCCTGTAGCGCTAATACATCTGCATCCTTACACAGTGTCCGTATCCCCTCCATTGATCTCTTCATCGCTTTGCAATTAAAGCTGACTAATGTACTACGCATTCGTGTATTCTCCATTTAGTCGTTATAATATGCCCGTTGATTATTCACGCCGTTTACAAGACTATCCCTCATATTGACAAAACGTCTAAACGTAATGCCAGAAGGCCACAAATTGTCATCTAAAAAGATGTCAATACTATTTTTCGTTACGTAAATCTTGTATGCATTATAATCTCTCGGTTTCTTCATTTTAATTTTCAATAATGATACCTTCTCCTTTGTCTTATCATAAATATAACTCACGATGTCTGACTCAATCACATCTTTGTGCACATTTGAAACAAATAGCGGTATTTTTGTATCAGCCGCCTTAAAATTACTGCAGCTTGAGTCGGCCTTACCCTTGCTCCCTATAAACCTATTTCTAAATCGCTTTCTCTGCGATTCTAACCAGTTCTCATCCTCTATTGGCTTTTTCCATTTCTCACCATTCCTGACAGTCTCTGCAAAGGATAACTTTCGCACCAGCAGCGCCGTATTAGCCGCCGTATTGCCGATCTCCGCGCTTTGTTTACATAAATCAGCTGGCGACGAACCGTTATCTCGACTGACTGGTATCTCGATCTCACACATATTGTCCGAAGGACGCTCCGTCTCGCTCACAAAACACTCCGTCGCAGTCGCACTTGTACCAACCTGCGCGCGCGTTAACATAGTGGGGAGCTGCTCACTTTCATGCACCGTTATCTCAGTTGGCTCGAGGGAACGAGACAGCGAGACGCGCGCACCATCGCTGTCGGGTGCCCCCGGCGCCTCCGCCACCACCTTACGCTTATTCATTGGGTATGACACATCATTGCCGCCGACAGGTGAATGTGAGAGAAAGTCTCGACTATGACAGATGTCTACCGTTCGCTCGGTCGTTGACCCGTCTCTCGGCGTTTGAATTGCCATCGGTCCGCTTTCGGCTAAGTACCCTCCACGCCTCATATTTATTCGGTAGTCGGAACTATACCGACATTTTGACCATTTATTTTCTAAATCTTCAATTTGCTTCGTAGTTACATATTATGTCTCTTTTATTTCACTAAAAGCTGACTTTAAACGAACAATATCTTTCAATAAAGCCGTCACGTCCACATGATCAAACGTGATGAGTGGTAATTTATTTAGCTCTCTGGCCACAAAAATAGGCATTACTTCGGGATCAGTTTCCTTGAAAATAGCAATAATATCCTCGAGATCTCGCTGGATTTTGCCGTCGTTCCTTCTTGAAATATTCCGCCTTTTTGTTTTGATGGAGTCAAATAACAGACCTTTCGCCTTTTCTACTTCAGTGACAGTAAACGCTGAGGCACAAATCCGTACCATGCTCTCATTGTCCATTGTATCCGCCTTATTTTGCAGATACGCAAGAATCTCACTTATAACAATGTTGCAACTTGCACACTTCACTGTTTTTGAAACTACTTTCGCTTTGGACATTTTTACTAAATATCGCTAACGCGCACACACACGATCGAGACCGCGGTCGACCGCGGCTGACCGCAGACAGGCTTTTGTGATCAAGGTTTCTTTTTCAATTCTCACGAATTTAAAAGGTTTTGTCTTGACCGCGGATAAAGCATGAACTAAATGCAGTTGCACGCCCAAGGGCCAACGATCAAGTTGACCGTTACAACAGGACCATCCTCGACTCGTTGGCGGCACAGACCCTTAGAGCAGATGAAAAAGACTGGGATAGTAAATAAGGAGTTCAATGGGGCTTCAATAATAGAGTTAAAAAAAAACTGGTAGGACACCTACTGAAGATATGTTTGGAACGACAATGAATAGCGAGTTTAACGCAGCATTGAACGAGATAACCGAAACAACGCGATGAAGTTAAAAGTAGAAATAAAAAACATATTTAAGTAGGGGGTAACGCTAACTCAAACTCTTCTTTGTATGTGTATTGATAAAATTATTAACTTTTTATGGTGTATATTTACATGCCGTTGTTTTCCTTTTTTCAGGTCAGCAAAAGAAATCGCGGAAAGATTTTGCGTCTTGACCTGAGAACTAAGATGGATAAAAAGATAGATATGTTTCCATGTGTAATATTTGTTTACAAAGATAATTGTTTCCAAGGGTAATTGTTTCCAAGGATACTTGGTTACAAGGTACTCGTTTACAAGGATACTTGGTTACAAGGATACTTGGTTACAAGGATACTTGGTTACAAGGGTAACTTGTAACAAGGATAATTGGTTACAAGGATAATTGGTTACACAGATTCTTGGTTTCAAGGTTAATTAATTACAAGGATAATTGGATAAGGATAGTAAATTATAAAGATAACTATTTCTAAGGATAATTTGTTATAAATATAATTGGTTGTTAAAATAAACTTTTGTGATAGATTTGTATTCGAAAACAGCTATTTCAATCAAGGTGATTTATTAAATATTTTAATTAAAATTTTCTTATTTACTCATACTATCTAAAGTACATATATATTTTGTCGGGTACTGTGTTAAATGTTACAAAAAAAAACAATGTGATATATTGCAATTAAAAGAAACACTTTGTAAACAAGCATGTTACAAATTAGAGGATTATATCTAAATAAGAATGCTTGGAAACATGCTGGTCCTGCTCCATAGGACAATCTAGAGGCTAGACAAAATCATACTGGTTGCTTATTGAATTGTATCATTTATTTTAACTTAACTCACACACTGACTTATTACTAGTTAATATTTTAGGAAAATTATATATTTTTGCAATGTTTGTAAATATGTGAGCACCATGTACCTATCAATTTAAATTAAATTAATTTCCCTAATTTTCCTATTTTGGTATAGTATTATTATGCTTGGTGAATCGTATTCACATGTAAAAATAAAATTAATGTATAAAAAAAATTATTAACCATTTTTAAAAGAGTAACGGTGGAGTTTCTTGCCCCTTCTTCACCGTACGAAACTACCTTTTGGAAGGGGCATAATCATAAAGCATAATCAGCCTATAACGTTCCCACTGCTGGAACACAGGCCTCCTCTCTATGAGAGGTAGAAGGAAAGGAAATTGGAAGGGGCGCCGAGAATCAATTCTATTTAAATGTAAATGTTGACGTCCAGGGGTGCCTTTTGGTGCCTATTTGTAATGAATGCTTTGACTTTGACTTGACTTTGACATCATTGTCTTTCTTTTGAAATGTGCTCGATTTTTGCCGAGTGTAAGGTTTCACCAGATACGTGCATGAGGACATACACGTCGTCAGGATGGTCGAGTGTAAGGTTTTATTAATATAACAAACTACGCGGTTGCAAAATATCCACAAGTTAGTCTTGTGCCTGCTCGGTTATTTTTAAGATCGCTCCGTACTAGTTCATTTCGGACAGTGAACTAGTTCATTCTATTAGTTCTAATAGCTCTATTCGGTCTTCGCTCTCGGTGGTCAACATCTCATCTCATTCTTGCAGATTCGGTCGGTCGGGTTCGGTTAGCTCGTCATTCGTCGGCTATTCTCTCTCGTTCTCATTCATAGACATCAAACATACCTGTCGAACAATCAGTGACTGTTTATCATTTCTCGTTCTCGTTCGCACAAACGATCGCGCGGTTTAAAATGTCCGAGATCGAAAATACCTATTAGTCCTAATAGACCGATTACGAGTTAGCGTTCGGAAACGTTTCTTTTAGTACAGTGCAAAAATAAATTTCCTATTCGTTCATCGTTCATTAACAACACAAGACTACTGGCCATTCTGACGGCGGAAATACGTATTTAAATATAATCTAATTCTGAGCACACTGGTGGGGACAGCAGCGGAGACCTGGCACAGATCGGGCACTTTATCGAGGGAGTTGGCAGCGAGCGGTTGTGGTATTGTTGTACCGTATTTATTCTTATAAGTTTGTGCAAATACCTACTAAAAATATTATTTATTTCTTACTCTACGAAGCTATTTGAAGAACTACCCTTTCCACACGACCCGAGGAAGGGAACGTATCTAAATCAAGTTGATTGAACCAAATTATGTTCAAGGAAATTGCAATAAAGTTGATTGAAGTAAGTCAAGCGAGCGTCGGAGCGGATTTATATATGGACGAAGCTGATTTATATATGTACTCACATATTATTTTTAGATAGCTATAAAAATTTATGTTGTTGCTGATAAAAGGTCGTGGACATTTTTTATTGCTCGTAATATTTTGACTAGTCCACATCTTCTTAACATTTGCTTTTCCTTGATTTAAGTAGCAACCGCAAGTGGCGCGAGTGTCACTTCTTAGGCCTCGTTCAGAGTTACATATATCAAACATAATTGTGATACCACCGTTTGCGTATACACTGAAGTAACTATGGCGGACGCCTAGAAGGACGGGACCAGCGGGATCACTCGTGTAATTTTCAAATGTTCCTATCCGCTCCTTGTGGCCATACTTACAGGCCTATGCAGCGAGCGAAGAATGCGCTGCTGGCAGCGGACGTCCGTGCTAGGGGGCTAAGTCCACGTTAGCACGGACGTAAAAACATCGCGACGAGATTTTGCGCGCACTGAATCTTCAACGCACTGCTTAGCGCCGAGAGTTGAAAATCACCATCGGATGCACTTTGTTGGATTCTCAATGCTCTAGTCAACACCGAGAATTGAAAATCCAGTGCGCGATAAAATCCCACCGCTATAGTTTTAATTCGGTGCGAACGTGGTCTTAAAGATACAAAAACTCATCCCCGCCGCTTCGCCCGCAGCCGCCCGAGTTAACGCGTTTTCAACTTTGACGAGCACTTATAGGCACATAACCCCGCTACAGCCTTCCGGATAACCTAGCTAATATTTTCACAATATCATGAGCATTATAGGAAATGCGAGTGAAGAAGAAACCCGGGTTTTAAATATCAATGATCAGACTGTTCGAAGATGACGAGAATATATGGGTAACATTCTCGTCTTCTTCGGCTTAAAAGAGTCTAACAATTGGAGACACGGCTGAATGTGAATATTGTGCAAAAAGCAAGAACCATTTAAACAACAACTAAATTCACTTTAGACCTGACTGGGACAGTTCCCGTATTTTTAAGAACGTCAGCATTCTAATCTCAGTTTCAATCTGTCAAGAAAAACAATCAACTTACATGCATTTTTGACAAGTTATTGTCGCTGAGACGAGACCGCAACTTGAATTTGAATGTTTTGACCTTCTGTTGGCGGTCATTTGAGTGAAGTTCAAATTCAACTAGGTCTACAGAATAGCACTATCTACTGAATTGCATACAGGTGTATTGCATCACGGGCAGAACGGAACATATGCACAGTTCATTGCGATAATGTCAAAGAACAACAGCCATATGCACAGGTGTACAAAAGCGAGCAGGTTGTGACTTATGTACAGGATGTACAAAAGCAGGCAAGTCGTGAGGTGGACATCTAGACATCGACGGAGGACGTAAAGCGATCTCATTCACGATGGGCCGGACTTGCTGACGGTAGCGACAGCTAAACAGTGCTGCTGCTGGCTGTTAGGACTCTTTTTTTACTTGTTAATAATGGTTTATTAATGAACTAGTTCCCGACCCACCCTGGTTTTACGACTTTACAAGACATCGAGATTTCTTTATTATATGTTGGTTCAATTTTAATGCACATGTTTAGATCAAGCTTGTCATTATTGCTAGAAATCTTCTCGTAATCTGATAAAAATCTCGCAGACTTGTGTTGTTCTAATGATTATTTATAGCCGTTGTTTTGAAAAGATTTATCATTGTCAACATTTCAGCCGAAAGACGTCCACTGCTGGATACAAGCCTCCCTCAAGCATCGCCACTTCGACTGGTTCTGTGCTTATTGAATCCAGCGGATTCCTGCGGCCTTCATAAGGTTACCAATCAACCTTGTTCAAGTCTTCCAACCCGATGTTGAAAAGATGATGTAATTAAAAAACAAAGAGGTCAAATATCGCCGCAAAAACTGTTTAAACCATTCGACTTCTACCATGTTTGTGTAAAAAAAAGCTTGTCAACCAACTGCGACTCCCAAATAAGGACAGTTCCCAAGATGTAAGTCCAAAGATTCAACTCCACACAACTGACACTATTTTGAGACATTTTATAAATATCCTACTTTATTTAGCCAGCAGTCCGCATAGTTTTTAAAATTCAGTTTTAATCTAAAGCGAGTGTATTTTGCTGACGGTGGAAGACAACGAGTCCGCAGTAGAGATAGTGCTCTCAATAAGCGCAGTCGAGTAAAATCATAATACGGGGCGAGCGGAGCCGGCCGCTGGCGCAAGTTACTGGCGCAGGCGGGGTGCTATTTATATGACAGAATGCCTTGCTAACTGAACGTGAATCCCATTTCTGACATACTCTTTTCCTCAATACACAAAATATATATTAATTATTGACTGCCTCGTTGGTCTAGTGGTCGCAAGAGCTACTACTGAGCATGAGGAATTATTCCCGTCCTTGTCGCGCGGTACGGATAATGTATGGCGTTAGTCACTTCCACGATAGCGTTGTCCTTGTCTAACACTTATTTTAAAACGTTTACAATGGGCATTTTTTTAAGCTTTTACACTTGGCACTTTTTATAATAATGTTTGCACTATTTGGAAACAAATATTATTTTGAGATACAAAAAAAAAAACAATTTTCATCATCCTTAATGACTGCTTTGTTGGTCATGTGGCCGCTGAGCATGAGGTCCTGGGTTTGATTCCTAGGTGGGGCAAAGTGTTATTGATTATATGATTCGATTGACTGCTCTTGAACGCGTTACTACTAAATTACACTAGAAAATATTGAAATTAAATTGCATTGAATTGACAATTCATGAACAAATCGATTTTTAAATACAAAACTCGAAAATTATTTACGAAATTAAATTTGAATTATAATAATTATATAAATACGTTTTCTAAGAATTCAAGAAGAAAATAAAAATCTTGATTTGCGGAAATATTCATTCATAATGAAATATTTATTCACCTGCGAAAGAAGAAATTAATGAAAAATAAATATTGTCAAAAGTGTGTGAGGGCAAGAAGAATAAAACAATAAATTAAAAGAATTTGCATTTGTGACGTCTTAAAATAGTAACATAAACTGAAAACCTCAACTGCGAGTAAAAATAACATGCAACACGAAGCATGCAGTCAGGGCAGAAGTTCAGTGACATTAACTGAATTAGTAAAAAATTGGTTTGGTATCGTATTTTATTTTTTATGTGTTTGTTTTCGTACATGTGTATATAGTTTATTTTATTTTTTATGTATGCACTTAACACATAGTCTTTATGATCAATGACGGTAATAGCGACACCGGAAACAGTGCCAGTCAACCTGTCACATAGCCCGATGTACAGCTGGTGAGATGCCCGTATTGCTTATAGCCACGCTATTTTAAAGGCGATCGGGGGCTAAGGATACACTATGGCGAGGTACCCCAACATCAACACATCCAGATCAAACTTTTTGGCAAACGCTTGCAAAAAATTTTATTTTTTATTTTTTTGTGTATGGCATCTCGCAGGTCAACCTATGAGGTTGTCGTCTGCTTAAACGGACTTGCCTGTGGTTGCCCTAATAAATTAAGGCCTCCAGCCAGGACTTAAACTTAAACACTAAGTAAAACTAAGCGACAACGCTAAGGGCACCCCCTGTGGGGTACGGACCTCGGCTTAGGGCGTCGCTGGAAGAGGGCAGCAAGGGACTAGCTGGATCAGGATTTCTTTGATTTATGGACGAATTTAAAGCTACTGGCTCAGCGGCGCGGGCTGGTTCGTGCAAGGGTCGGGAGGTGCGTGTATTTGGGCGTCGCGGCGGGCCTCGGCGGCGAGGACGGTAGGACGGCGATCGGGTTTTGGGCTTATGTAGTGTGCTGGTGGCCTTACTACCCTCCTGGAGGAGGGTAGTGGCGTCGTCGGGGGCGATTAAAGTATGTCTTGGTCGGCGAATACTGCTAATGCGGGAGGGAGTGTAGCAGGCGGCCGCTGAGATCAAGGGGTTGGAGTGTTTGATGCCACAGTCAAAGAAACGCTTCGATAAGCGTTTCATGAACTGGTTTATGGTAGGCATTTTAAGGTCGATGTGGAGATTTATATTACGGACATAGAAGGGGGCACCCGTGACCTTTCTGAGGAAACGGTTCTGGAGGGTCTGCATCTTATGGAGATGACGTGGGTGAGCGTGCGCAAATACAACGCAGGCATAGGTCATGATGGGACGGATGACTGCGGTGTAGATGCGCAGCTTGCATTTAAGTGACAGTTTACTACTGGCTGTCAGTACAAAGTGGAGCCTGCTAAGAGCGAAGGAGGCGCGCGCGCGAACCGCCTTAATATGAGCCTTAAAGGTAAGGTTTTCATCGAGGATCACGCCTAGGTATTTGGCTTGCTTCTCCCAGGGGATCGGCTTACCGTACATAGTGATCGGGCTGGGAAGTGAGGCAGGGAGTCGACGACGTCTCGAGAAGAGAACCGCCTGACTCTTATCGGGGTTGACCTCGATACTCCATTTCCGGAACCAAGTGCCTAAGACGTTTGCGGAGGTTCGGAGAGTACGGGCATTGGGACAATGACCGGTATAGTAAACGGCAGTGTCGTCGGCGAAGAGAGCCAACTGAGCCTTTTTACTCTGTGGGATATCGCTGGTGAACAGCGTGAAGACTAGAGGAGATATGACGGAACCCTGAGGGACACCGCCGCGAATAGGGTGAGGGGACGAGAGTGCACCCTCGATGCGATAGCGGAAGGTGCGATTCGACAAAAAGTCTCATAAGAGCACGAGACGATTTGGCACTCCTAGTTGGTAAAGCTTGTATAACAAGCCGTTGTGCCAGACTTTGTCGAAGGCTTTCGCTATGTCGAAGAATAGCACACCCGTCGTCGCGTTACGCTGCATACCGGCGCACAAGTGCTCTACGATACGGTGGACCTGGTGGCTACTCGAGTGTTGGGGACGGAAACCAAACTGCTCGTTGGGAATGAGGCTCTTTGCTTCGGCGTAGTCTTTGAGACGCTTATAAATAAGCCTCTCGTAGATTTTGCCGAGAACGTTGAGTAAGCTAATGGGACAGTAGCTGGAGGGCTCAGACTTTGGCTTGCCTGGCTTTGGGATACCGATGACTGTTGCTTCTTTCCACGCTTGTGGGAAGATGTTGTTGCTCAAGGCGCCATTGAAGATGGCGGTCATTAGCATTATTAGCGGGGCAGGTAGGAGTTTGTATACCTTGTTGGTAATACCGTCCGAACCGGGGGCTTTCCGAGCTTGGAGCCCTTTTATGATGTCGTGCACTTCGTCTGGAGTGACGGGAGGCAGAGGATCATCAGGGTCTTCGACGGGTGGAAGGGAGACTCTCCGTTCGACTTCAGCGTCGACCTTGTTCAGGTGAGCTTGGTCTACTGGTTGAGAGCTGGGAGAACACTGGGACTCTAGGCTGTCAGCAAGGCATTCGGCCTTGTCGGTGCTGTCGAACGCGACGCTCTTGTCGGGACTGCTGCACTGTTTTTGCCGCGATGTCTCCGTCTTGCGACCCAGGAGAACTTATAATGTGCCTGGGAGAAACTACTCACCTTCCCTTATAGGATTCTAAATGTCCAGAAAAAAATGGCAACAAAAAAAACCTTAACGAACCAAATTAAAGACAATTGTAATAGTTCGACCTTGATTTTAGATTCAAAACTACCTGCATTTCTCAAAAAGGCTTATGTTCATAATTTGTGGAATTAAAATTAAGTGAAGGTGACATCAGGGGAGCGGCCAAGATTCTGTACAGTTGCGATGTGGTGGTGCCTAACTCTAAAGAAACGCTAACAGCTCTATAGAGTAAACACCCAGCGCCTGCGGACAATCTCACTTTTCCCGATGCCCCCGACCCTCCCGACCTTTTTTTTTTTTTTGTTTCCGGGGTGGAAAATCGGAGGGGTCTGTCAGACTTTTACTGACTAAAAACCACCCCGGTATTCCATCTCACACCTACGTCGGGGTCACGGGAACATATGATTCTTCCGCAACCCCGACTAGTGCCGGCCGCTTGCGCGGGCCCCGTCTCGGGCGGGAGGAGTGAGGTGTACTCCCCCCGCAACGTCTTTGAGCGGCGCGCGCGGAACACTACGCACGCCGCCTTCTCGGGTCCTGATGTTGGGGCGCGACGCCGTGCCTTCTCCCGAGCCAGCGGTCGAGCACTGGCCGGATCGCCTCGATGGTGCTGAGGCGGCGGTAGGGCGTGACAGCCATCCGCCACCATTACCTCGCGGAGCTGCAACCGACGCTGCTCGATATGTTGCTGCATCGGTCGCTCGCCCCGCTCCCGCGCTGCCTCGCGCCACCAGTACAGTGACGTGAGCACCTTCGCCTCCAGGTCCCATGGCGGGGATCCGGCCAGCGCACAACTCGCCTCGAAAGAGATTGTGCGATACCCCCTAATGACTCTAACGGCCATTGCCCGCTGCGGCTTGTGCAGGACAGCTATGCTGCCGGCCGTCAGGTCAGACGCCCAGATCGGCGCTCCGTAGAGCGCCATGGATCGCACGATCCCCATACAGAGACGCCTACAGGCGGCGCTCGGGCCCCCCAGATTGGGAGCAGCGTTGCCAGCGCCCCGGCCGCGCCCAACAACTTGGGCGCCAGCCGCCGGAAGTGGGGTCCGAAGTCCCACCGGCTGTCGAGCACTAATCCCAGATATGACCCTCCCGACCTTAATTCAACCTTTGTAAACGTTTCGGCCGCTCAGTTGACTGCAGCCGCGATCTCTATCTGAAGTGGTTCCGCCGGCGGCCTCAACGCCTGACTCCACAACGTCTGAAGGATCTGATGGGTTCAGGCGCGGGGAAGTTGGTGAGTCGCTTTTACAGGAGCTTGCGGCCCTGATTAGCCTAATGCTCACCGGCGGTGTGAACGAGGCCATCGTCGATGTCTTGTACGAAGCCAACCTATGTCCCCTGCGTAAGAAGAACAGCGGCATTCGTCCCATCGCCGTTGGGTGCCCCTACAGGCGCACGGCAGCCAAAATATGCTGTAAGCAGTTCATCGAATCGCTTGCAGCTAAGTTTCAACCCCAGCAGCATGGTTTGGGATCGAAAGGGCTGAGGCTGCCTTATATGCCCTTCCTACCTTTATAAACTACAACAAAGGTGTGGTTGTCCTCAAGGTTGACGTGAAGAATGCTTTTAGCTCTGTAAACAGGGACACTTTGTTAGCTGAAGTTAAAAAGGAACTACCTGAAATTTATTTTTTCATGTGGCAATGTTACTTCCAATAATTATACCCCCCCCCCCTCCCCCGCCCCCTATTACATGGAACTTAAGCAAGCAACTGGCCTGGCTGTATTTAAATTACATGTAGAGGTTTCAAACAACTTTCTGTAACACGTTATGTCAATAAACAATTATTTAATTTGATTTGATTTGATATTTGATGTACTAGGGAGCGAGCCTTTTGCTATCAACCGCGCACAAATCCGGATTCCGGGCTACTACAGAGAAATTCTAGATGGAAAAACCCAATAATACTTTGAATGACCTGTCAAATCGTACCCAGGACCTCATGCTCAACAGTAGCGGTTGCGACCACGTGACCGACAAAGCAGTCATGAAGGATGATGCCAATTGTTTTTTTTTTTATCTCAAAAAATATTTTTTTCTAAATACTGCAAACAGAATTATAAAAGTGCAAAAGCTTGAAGAATTATAAACGTTTTAAAATAAGTGTGAGACAAGGACACCGCTATCGTGGCCGGCTCACAATTTTTTTATTGCAACTTCATTGGTTAATACCTACATTCTATGCGAATAAATGATTTGATTTTTGATTTGATTTGACTATGTAACTTCATACTAGCGTCATACACTGTCCGTACGTCGCGACAAGGACGGGAATAAACCCCTTCAAAAACTTTTAAAGCGTGTAGTTTCTACTGTGATTTTTGCTGTGCTTTTTGTGAAATAACATTATTTTTTCGAACATTTTTAATATTAGTCATCATAATAAACACGTTAACCTCAACAAAGTACGATAAAAACGCTTACTCCCCTCCCTTACTACCCACCTAAAATATGACCGGTCCCGAAGTGGACGCTGCTCTCGAAACGGAGCGAGTTCGTCGATCTATTCGATTATTTATACCTACCCTCTCGATTTTGGTCTCGCCGTCCTAACCCGGCATTCAAATACACGCAGTGTAAGGGCACTCAGGCGGACGAAAGGAATCGACTGAAAGGGAGGCAAGGATTTCTTGGCCTATTCACGATTACGTTTGACTATAAAATTGTCAACGATTGTCAACTGTTTGTGTGATGATTACGGTCCACAGCGGCTGTTGAGCCACTGTGGACCTTAGTGAAGTGTGTGGAAGCTAAGTATGCTTCATTTTGTATGAAAATGGAAGCGGGATCGTCCCCACGGCCGCGCTTCAAGCCATTCACAGTTATTTACATGTGATAGCAGCAACCCAATAGTAACTTTATTGTAACGATTATAAAGATCATTATGATTTTGACAGACTTGTCAATGACAGCAATCCAACAGCAACCTTATTGTAACGGCAATAAGGATCACTGTGAATTTGACAGTGAAAGAAAGAAAGAAAGACATTAATGAATGAATGAAGGACATGCACCGACCCCAGCGTGGTTTGACCAGACTCGATTGTCGAAATATTTTAAATCTTGAGCTATCGGTCGAGTCACAAATGTTGTTATTCTAAATATCCAAAGTAGAATGAGCACTGTTGGGAATCGAACCCAACACAACACATTACGCATGGTCTGCACGCGCAGGCCGCGTGTTTAGCGCGACGCGGCGACAACACGGTTCGACCCGATGACCACTCGCTTCTTCTGACTTCACCGCGACGGACGATACTCCTCTTACTTTAGGTTCGTTAGCTGTTTGTCCTGTACAGTTATACATTAAGCTCATCATTAAACCCTTGCCTTAAATACAGTAGTCCACGCTTTAAATGATCCCCGCGCTAACATTGGTCCTTCAAGGATCTCGTCGTCTCAATTTCAAAAGGAACAGTCTCAAAAAAAACTTCGAACTCAAAGCTCTTCAGTTGCGTTCTTCAGCGGGGATAGCTCCAGCAGGAATCGTCAATACCTTGTTGAAGAAGCTTAGCGTAGCACTGCACACGCCCAGGGGACGAAGTCAGGTGACAAAGTCGGGCCAAGGAGAACTAAAAGAGTGTTTTCATTTATCTTCAAGTCTTTTAGTGGCAATTATTCTTATTCGTAGCCTCATATTTATCTAAAGTCACTTATATGCTTATAAAGCTAAAATATAACGGTTAGGATAATCCATCTGTTTACGCCATTCCTTCACTTCACTGTAACAGCTGATAACTTGGCGAAGTGCTTCCTTGTTATCTTCGCATCAGCTGTTCCTTAATTCGAACCTCATCAGTCATAATCATAACTCATTAGCTAGTTACATTTCGTTTTGATTTTATAAACTGTTTTGTTATGTCTTCTCTAATAAAATATTTTTTGCGAGTTTGCTGCTGGTGCTGCTATGAGTCGCTATCTCAACATCATACTGCAGGCACTGGTTAATAAAATGTACAATCTTAAATAGAGAAAGGTTCACCCAACTCTCTATGATAGGACATGTTAATTTACAGAACGGTTAGTCAAGTTATTTAAAAAAAGTTCAAGATTGCAATTAAGTTTTTAAGTAAAAGTTGAACCTACAAAATTAACAGAAAAATTGGAAAAATAAAAAAATTGTTTAATTTTTTTTTTTTAAATTTTTAGTTTTTTTTTTTTTCTTGTAATAAGTATTTTATTAATTAATACGTAATATAACAACATATTTATAACTAAATTAAATTACTAAACAACTAACTAACTACCTATACAAATTAATATAAAAAATACTCAGGCGTCGAAGTACTCGTCCGCATCGCTGTCATCTGGAAAAGTGCCCAGAAGACTGGCAGCATTGCCACGCTGAATGGCAATGCTAATTCTTTGTCCAAAGAACAACCCAGCCCTCTGGTCACGTGAAGTGTCGACTAGTCGGTGAGAAATTTGTTTAAAAATTAGATGCGCACTCGGGCCCCATGACCCAAGCGTTTCGACCCCAAACGGCTCAAAACTGTAGTTACCCATAAGGTTACAGTATTTGCGCCGCTTGAGGGTCTCAGCAGCCGCAGCAGCAGCGCCAGCACAGTTCGCCGTGCTAGGAACATGAGATGGAGCAAGGGTATCGACACAGGTTGCGTCCCACACCAGAGGCCTACCCACCTTCCAAGGCAACAACGTCATACCGTCTGGTCTCTTTCCATCGTCACGTACCAAGCCGTTTGGTTCTAAAACCGCAGGTACGCCGGCGGTGACAAGGGCTCGACGAATGATTTTATAGTTTTAGTTATATTGACTAAAATCTAATTTAACTAATTCATACTTACAGTTACTACTAGAAACAAAATTCAGAAGTAAGAGGTGTAAGTCAAGCAAAAATTCACGGATTTGTACAAATTATGCATAAGTTGACAAAGCAAAATAAGAATAAGCTTATAAAAAATAAAGGATAGGGTAACGAAGAATGTTGTGTTTATGACGTCTAAGTGATTTTACGATACGAGTTTCAAGCGGATGATTGAGCAAACATTTGTCTATTCCGTGTTTGGAAATCGTGATGTTAGGAAAGATCTGTGTTTCCTTTTATTTTATAATTTTTATTATTACAGTTATGAGAACAAACAATGTCGGACGGTTAACACTTGGCAGTGTTTTTAAAGTTGGTAAGTTGGATAGAGGATTGCGAAAAAGCAACTCACTTTGAATATAGCTCTTTGAGCTCTCTCTAAAATGATCATATAATTAGGTTACCGCCCCAAATGGCAATGCAATACACTCACTAACAAAGATTGGTATATTGCAAAGTAAACTGTCCTCAATAACCGATGTAAATTAATTTTCTGGTTATTTTGACCAGTGTTTCAATGTGTTGTTGGAAGCTGAGACGGTAATCGATGGTAATGCAAAGCTATTTTAGTATAATAGATAGAATAGAGAGAAACAGGACAAGAGCAATGGTTAATGAAATTACATGAGTGGGCTTTTAAAGTCGAAGTTAGGTTGACCCTGGGGTCTAAGGGAATATGTCATGTATTTTGTCTTATCGTGTCTTATCGACATTGACAGCAAGCAATTTGTAGTATATCAATTTATACACCGTATTAAACCTTGCTGAGCATACTTTTTAACCTCATCCCACGTGCCAGCATCGAAAATCAATGCCGCTATTTGTTCACGCGTTGTTAATGGATTAAGTAATTGGGGGTTATTCTTTTGGAATCTTTTGGAACCGAGGTTTTGTGTACGTTTTTGCTCTTATCTTATGTTGTACTGATTACTTGAATTTTCGATATGTTGTTGTGCACGATGCCCTAAGGTCACTTCCTACGTGGGCGCAAGTAGTGGACCGGGCGCATAAAGTCATCGCGACATTGTGAGATGACTTCTGAGTACAATTTGCGTGGTTTATGTACATAATTTAAGTTTCTGTAATTAATCCTGTTAAATATTAGTATATAGATATAATAGAAGCCACATTTGTTACGTAGAATAAGAAATTAATATGTATAACATATAATTTAGCTGCCAAACCTAAAATAATAGTTGATAAGTAGGAAATAAGTAATTAGAAACTGTTAGCGAACTATTGTAGATTAATTATAAGCTAAATAAAGTATTATAACACTGTGCATTTCATTATCATGGCTCTGCGACGCCCGCAATAGGAATAACAAGGGGCCCTCGAGCTATATCGCGGCGCCCCCGTAAGGGGGCGTTGCGTGCGGTGCCGGGGCTTCACCCCCCGGCCGCAAATGCTGGACGGTGGCCCGTAAATACGGGCCCCTCATAGGGGTCGCTTCTTGGCGGGTGGTATTGGGCGCACGCGAGATACGTGCGCCTATGTGTGTGGATTCTTGTTTGTTTCTGTAGGAGCGCCGCGACGCTTATGGTAAAGCGTCGCTTTCTTCACGACATCTCGGCGGTCTGTCGCCGCCAGGTGAGACCCCTAGTTACCTAGGGGAGGCCCGGCGACAATGACCAGCGACGAAGATGCCGACTCGACGCGCCTACAGAGTAGGTGAGTGGTCCCCGCCCGTCCAGCTCACAGAGCTAGCCGTTCACTGTCCGGGCTAAGGAACCGTCATGTGTGTGTGAACGGTATTGTGTCTGTGTGACACCGTTCAGTGTCTACGCGAACCGCGGCCCGCACCGCGCGTTTACGTGTGAGTTAGGATGCTTGTGTAGAGGTGGATGTCTGTTTGCGATTACGTAACGCGCCTATATTAACCTAGGACACGCTACGCAAACGGGTATGTGTGTTGTGGATGTGGAGTCTTATTGTCACAGATAAGCCGCGTGTAATCTGATTGCGGCTTATCTGGGAGTCAGTCCGGTGGTGTGGGGTCGTCATCCGCTACCAGGTCGCGGGGTAGGGGTCTCGCGTCAGGGGGGCGCGCATGCCAGGGCGCAATGTTTTTTGACGTGGGTCAAATCCGATGCGTCGGCACGCGCGAACATTCCTTTTGCGAGGCGCTCCACAAACTCATCCAGGCTCTCAATCCCGAGGTCCCTCTGGATGACGTCGTTCCTCACGTAGCGAGGGGCGTCAACAATGGTCCGCAACGCCAGGTTTTGTTGCGTGCGGAGCAGCCTTCGGCTCGGCTCACTAGTGAGGACGAACCATGCGGGTGCGGCGTACGTCAAGATTGGGCGTACGTACAGCTTGTACACGCTCAGCTTGACGCGCACCGAGATGCGGGACGAGAGCACCGGTCTGAGGAGGTTGCGGGCGACCCACCCCCGTGCGGCGACCTTGCGGACGTGCGGCCCCATTGTGAGCCGACGATCTAAGGTTACCCCTAGGTACTTCACCTGGGGCGACCACTCGATGTCGGCTCCCTGTAGTTTCAGGTTTGGTGGGAGGCGCGCTGATCCAGAGACCATCGCCTGCGTCTTACCCACGTTCACCGACAGCCGCCACTTAGACAGCCACTCGGGAAGAAGGTCGAGGGCGCGCTGCATCTTGACCGCCGCGTACTTCGCATTGAGCGATGTAGTGATGAACGCGGCGTCATCTGCGTACAGCGTGAGCGTCGAGTCTGTGGTAGTGGGGATGTCGTCTGTGTATCGTGAGTAACACGCCGGCGACACGCAGCTGCCTTGCGGCACACCGGCCAGCACCGGCCGGGCGCTTGACCGCTTGACAGCGCGCCGTCGACCACCACCCTGAAAGTCCTGTGGGTGAGAGAAGTAGAGACCACCTTTACAACGCGACGGGGCGCGTCGGATGTGGCCATCTTATATACGAGGCCTTCATGCCATACACGGTCGAAGGCCTTCTCCATGTCGAGGAATACTGCCACCGAATATTCCTTTCTGTTATGCGCAGCTGTGAGTAGGCGCAGTACCCTCGACAGCTGAAGCGTCGTGCTGTGCTCCGCCCGGAACCCAAATTGTTCGGGTCGCGGTGTGATGTGCGGCAGTAGGTGTCGCAGCAGGAGTGCTTAGAACACCTTGGAGACCGTCGGCAACAGAGTGATCATCCGATAGCTCTCCGGCTTCAGGATATTCTTCCCCGCCTTGGGGAGCATGATGACGCGCCCCTCCTTCCACGAGCCGGGAAAGGTTCCGGTGCGCAGGATCGCCGTGAACAGGCACGCAAGCGCCGCTACCATTCGGTACGGCAGGTGGCGCAGCGCTGTTTTGGTGATACCGTCAGCGCCGGGGGCCTTCCTCGGCTTCGTCTTGCGGATGGCGCGTCTAACCTCGCCAGGCGAGAAGAAGATCGGGTCTTCATCGGGAGCCATCGGCGTTGCGAAGTAGTCTCCCAGGTGTTTCTCGACTGCTGCGACATGGACGGTGTCGTTGGTCGGGTTTGGGCGGAACTGACGCTCCAGGTGTTCGGCGAAGACCTCCGCCCGGTCCTCCGATACGTACTTGAGCACCCCATCGCTGTTGAGTAGCGGACGCACCGGGGCTGGGGTATTTGTGAGTTGGCGGCATAATTGATGTACCGACGGCCAACTGTCTGTCGTGGCGTCGATTCGTTCCTCCCAGCCCGCGGCGGTGTGAGCCTGTAACTCGGCCTTTACCTTTTCTGCGAGACGGTTAAGCTGCGTCTTCAATGTTGGGCATCTCAGTTGTTGCCACTGCTTGCGGATGCGCCTCTTCGCGGCGATCATTGCGTTTATATGCGCCGGCAGGGGCGACAATAGCCCTCTCCCCTGCGGCTGCGTGCTTGTCGCCGAATCGTAGGCGCTTTGGATGCAAGCAGTGACGTCATTGGCCATCTAGTCCACGTCCGCGGAGGTAACAGTAGGCCTAGTCAGCGTGGTGGCCTCTACCTTCTCTGTGAAATCCGGTCAGTCCGTTTTGCGACGTGGCGCTATGGGCTTCAGTCGGGCCGGCATTCCCGATAGGACGACGAGCACGGGTTGATGGTCCGATTGCAGCTCGTCGTCTATGACTTGTTGCGTGATCTGGCATTTTAGCCCTCGGTGGACTACGATGTCCAGCACGTCCGGCATGTGCCGTAGGATGTCTGGGTAGTGTGTGGGCGTCTCTGGGCCGGACACCGTATAGCCGAAGGCTTCCGCGTCCGCGAAGAGCCGTCTCCCCTCGGTATTCGTGCTGTATGAGTTCTACGCTGAGTGTTTAAAAGCTACGCGGCATTTTCGCTGAAGACGTCAAGGTGTCTAGACCCACAAAGTGCGCTGAAATGCGCATACGCGGCCTAGATGACTCCATAACTGGACGAGATGTGCAGGAGGCAATCGTTCGGAAGACCGGCTGCGCCATAGAAGTGGTCCGAATAGGTCCAATACGTCTTGGCCCGGGAGGCGTCGGCTCTGCTTGGGCCCAATGCCCTGTCGAGGCAGCAAAGCAACTAGCTGACGCCGGCCGGCTCCTCGTTGGCTGGAGCTCTGCCAGAGTAAGCATCCTGGAGGCTCGACCCATGAGATGCTTCAAATGCATGGAGAAAGGGCACACCCGCCACAAGTGTACCTCTGGCACAGACCTCGGTGGGCTCTGTTTCCGCTGCGGTAAGCCTGGGCATCTAGCTTCGACATGTTCTGCCGACCCTCACTGCCCAATATGTGAGGTGGCAAAGCTACCGGCCAACCACGTCGTTGGGAGTAAGGGCTGCAAGCCGCCAGCCTCTTCAAAAAGGAAAGAGGCTATCGCTTCGACCCCGGCCGCTTCAAGTGTGGTGCGACTGGAACGGTCGCAAGAGGAGGTAATGATTGCGGACTAACTATGAACCAAGTCCGTAATCATTGCCTACTACAGACGAACCTAAACCACTCTGCCGCTGCACAGGACTTGCTCCTTCAAACCATGGTGGAGTGGTCGATCGACGTAGCCGTCGCGGCGGAACCGTATTTCGTCCCACCCCGCCCTGATTGGGTAGGTGACGCGGATGGTTCTGTCGCCATTATCGGCTCTACGGCCTCTCATTGCCCACCTCTCTCATTCAGAGAGAGAGGCCCGGGATACGTTGCGGTCACGCGGGGGAACGTCGTACTCTTCGGCGTGAGATGTTGGACGGTCTAAACCGAGATCCTTGGGGATGCCCGTATCGTGCTGCCCGGACTAAACTCCGAGCCCAAGGCCCCCCACTAACGGAATCTCTCCAGCCTCAGTTCCTTGCCGAAGTCGTGGCAGCACTTTTCCCAAGCCGGGCGGAGTACACACCACCCACAATAACTCTGCCAGCGGATGACCAGAACGTCGAAGAGGAGACTCCAGTCATCACAGATGCGGAGATGGAGGCGGTGATTTTACGAGCGCGATCAAAAACCACCGCCCCAGGACCAGACGGTGTGCCTTCAAAGGTGTTGGCTCTAGCGTTGGATGCGATGGAGGATAGGCTTAGGGAACTGTTCGATTCCTGTATGACGTCGAGACAGTTCCCTAAGCCTTGGAAAGAAAGTCGGCTTGTCCTTCTGCAAAAGGCTGGACGACCCCTGGGGTCGCCATCGGCCTACAGACCAATATTGCTGCTCGACGAGGTGGGGAAGATGCTGGAGAAGATTCTCGCTACCCGCCTCGTCCAGCATTTGGAAACGGTTGGCCCAAATCTCTCAGAGGCACAATTCGGTTTTAGAGGCGGGCGTTCGACCGAGGACGCCATTATGCGTCTCAAGACCCAGGCGATAGAGGCGGTAACGCAAGGCGATGTAATGTTGGCGGTTTCATTAGACATCGCCAATGCGTTTAACACTATGCCATTCAGCTGTATCGGAGAGGCGCTCCGTTTTCATCGGGTACCTTTATACCTGAGGCAGCTGCTGGCAGACTATCTGCGGGGGCGATGTGTTAGTTATCAGGGACGCAATGGCCAAATCGTGCGAACGCCTGTTACATGTGGTGTTCCACAAGGGTCGGTCCTCGGGCCACCCCTTTGGAACGTGGGGTACGATTGGGCCCTTCGTGCTGCTCTCTCACCCGGGCTGGGCGTCATTTGTTATGCTGATGACACTCTTATCACTGCCCGGGGAGAAAACTTTGAGGAGGCGGCGCGCTTGGCCACTGAGGGAACGTCCCTGGTCATCAGCCGCATTGAAGCGCTCGGTCTTAGAGTGGCGATCGAGAAGACGGAGGCCCTGGTATTTTATGGGCCCCGCCGCCGGCCTCCGGCGGGAGCCTACATCACTTTAGGTAGCGAGCAGGTTATAGTGCGGGCCTATATGAAATACCTGGGCCTGATTCTGGACCGCAGGTGGAGCTTCGGTGAGCACTTCTGCCAACTTGCCCCTAAGCTGATCGGCACAGCTTCCGCCCTAAGTCGGTTACTGCCGAATCTGGGTGGACCGAGTGCGAGCTGCCGACGGCTTTACACGGGGGTGGTGTGCTCGATGGCGCTGTACGGCGCACCAGTGTGGGTGGACTCCCTGACTGCCCAAAACAAGGCTCAGCTGCGGAGACCGCAAAGGGTCATGGCGGTCAGGGTAATACGCGGATATCGCACGATTTCAGCCGAGGCGGCGTTCGCATTAGCGGGAACACCCCCGTGGGATCTGGAGGCGCAAGTCCTCGCCGAGGTTCACCTGCGACGTGCTGAAGCTCGAGCGGGGAGCGGCAGTGGCCCGCCGCCTGAAGTGGTGATGAGGTGGCGCAGAGAGGCGAAGATTGCCATCATGAGGCAATGGGCGGAGAGGATGGAGACCCCCAGCGCCGGTCACTGGACTGTTGGGGCTATCCAGCCTATCCTAGAGGAGTGGGTACGGAGGCGACACGGGACGTTGTCTTTCCGTTTGGTGCAGGTACTGTCGGGGCATGGCTGTTTTGGCAAGTACCTGCACAAAGTGGCAAGACGGGAGGCGACCCTCGTGTGTCACCAGTGTGGTTACAACCAGGACACGGCCCTGCACACTATCGAGCAGTGCCCTGCCTGGGAGGCGCAGCGTCGTGTTCTGGCGGCAGAAATTGGGCAAGACCTGACGCTGCCGGCCGTTGTTAGAACTATGGTCGGCAGTGAAAGGGCATGGGAGGTGGTTGCGTCTTTCTGCGAGGATGTTATCTCGCAGAAAGAAGCGGCGGAGCGGGTTAGGGAGGCAGATTCTCTCACTGACCCGATTCGTCGCAGAAGGGTAGGACGGCGCAGACGGCGAAACGCCGACTTGATGCCGCCATAACAGGGGTCAGCGGACGAAAGATCGGGGACTCTATCGTTCATGCTGCATGACCCCTGGAGTTGTGGTGATGTCCCAGTGCACCCGGACATCGCCGAAGGAGAAGGAAGCCCGGAGGCCGGCAAAGAAGAGGGCGCCCAGAAGTGGGCCACGCTGGATGGGCCGCGAATTTCATGCGTAGCAGTTCTCGCAGCTCACCCATCAAGGCGAAAGTAGGTGCACAGGCGGAGTTTTTAGTGGGTGCAAGCCCCACATAACCACGTAGTCTCCCCGGACGGCGCGGTATGCGATAGGCATTTTCTTCGCTGAAAAAATAAAATAAAAAAAAGGTGGAAGGCTCCTCCCGCGGGCGCGGGCAGTCTCTCGCGGCGTACGCCTCTCCGCAGCGCACGCAAGCGAGCGGGCGGTGACACTGATGCGAGCTGTGTCTCAATTGCTGGCATCGGTGGCACTGGGCGGGCCCACGTTTTCCGCGCCAGGCCTCTATTTTGACACCACGCATCAACATAAATGTCGTGGTGTCATAATTGGCCCGGACGTCCGGCGTCTTCTTGAGGATTGCGTGGAACACGCAGCCGGGTCGTCCTTGTGCGCCCTTAACGTGGCGCACATACTCCGGCTGGTATCCCAGCATGTAGAGCTCCTCCTCAATCTCCTTCGGGTCCGTGTCCGCCGGCAGGCCCCGAATGGCGATCTTCATGTTTTTGTCGGCCGGTAGTGAATACGCGAACCACGAGACGCCGCTATCTTTCTCTAGGCCGGTCAGGTAGCGTTGGACCAGCTTGTGTTCTTCCTCGCTGTCTGGGGTGAATCGAACTCCACCCCCGTATGGACGCGCGTTTGGAGGACGGCCCAGCTTTTCCCTGATGGCCCGGAAGTGGGTGGCCCAGTTGGGTAGCCTCTCCACCACCAGTGGAGGGTATCGGGGCTTCTTCTTTCCCGGCTGCGACCGCGTTGTTGTCGCAGCAGCACCGGGAGGGGCAGCGGGGGCGGGGGTTTGCCTGCGCCCCGCGGTTGGTGACGGCGATGGAGACGCAGGTGGCGGGGGTGTGCGGCGTGCCGCGTCGGCAAAGGTAGGCGACGCTGGCATGCCCGGACCCCGCGGCGCGCTTTCGCGCGGTGGCCGCGGCGGGTCGGAGCAGAGCCGCTTCCCCTCCACCACTGCTGTCTCGCTGGAGCTTCTGCGTCTTCGTTGCCGCTGGCCTCTGGGATCGGGCCGTGACCCATGGCCAGAGGCCCGCGGCGGCGTCGGTGACGCCGGCGACATCAAGGTGGCGTCGGCCCTGGACCCTGAGGGCCGGTATCCGAGTCGCGAGGTCGCGTCCCTGGATACGTCTACACGGCCGGAAGCGGTCGAGCCCACGGAAGCCAGCGACATGTTTGACCCGTTGGACGAACATGGCGACATAACCGCGGGCGAGTCATATGCTGAGGCACGGGGGGGCGCCGGCGAGGCGGGCGTAATGGTGGTGTCACTGTGTACTGACCTTGTCTCTGTTGGTCGGTTTTTTGCTGACCGCTCCTGTCCAGCCATCGACGGTCCCGCCAGCGGGCGGCGGGGACCGGGTGTGGTGGTGCTCGGAGCTGGCCCAGCTTGGTTCATTTTCTCGTCACTCGCTGGCGGCGCTGGCGGAGAAGCGAACCGCGGCGGCGCGGCGGTGCGCGCGGGGGGTGCGCAGGCGCGCTCTGTTTGCGTATGCAGGTGTGCGAGCAGCGCGGGGGAGTCATGCGGCGCGCCGTGCGCAGCGGAGCGCTCGGAAGCTGGCACGCGCGCGGGCGGTGCTGCGGCGCGCGCGGGCGGAGTTGCGGAGCGCGCTTGCGTGGGCGCAACGCGCGCAGGCGCCGATGACGTCGGTGGGCCGGCAGCAGCAGCGGCGCTCGAACCCCCTCCTCTTCTTTCTTCTTTTGTTGGTGGTGGCTTCTTCTTCTGTTCTTCATTATTTGTGGAGCCGGCCGGCGGTACACCGGACGACGCGACACCGATGTTCGGCATCGACGACGTCCTATCCAGCGCCGGGCGGGACTCCGGTGACCCGGCATCGCGGCCCAACGAGCCGCGCGTGCCGGGTTTCGGCATCACGGGAGTGTGGCCTCCGCGACCGCGTCGGTACTAAATACCGGGTAGGCGAATAAAAATAAAAAGACGGTCCGCGCGGCACAAACTTAACAACAAAATAATATTCTGTAGGAGAAGCTTGTGTGACGACCACAAGCCAATCCTAACAAGGGGCCCGTTGGAAGTCGCTGCGTCCCCGTAAGGGGGCGCGGCAAGCGGAACCGGGGCTATACCCCCGGCCGCGAAGGCTATACGTTGACCCGTTAATACGGGACCCTCATTATAGTTGCCCCTGGCAATGATATTTGAGCGCGCGTGTAAAGTGCGCGCGCCCATGTGTGTGATTGCTATGAGTTTATCTGTAGGAGCGCCGCGACGCTTATAGTGAGCGTTGCTTTCTTCACGGCATCTCGGCGGTCTGTCACCGCCAGGTGAGACCCCTAGTTACCTAGGGGAGGCCCGGCGGCGACGACCTGCGACAGACATGCCGACTCGACGCGCCTACAGAGTGGGTGATTGGTCCCCGCCCGCCCAGCTCACAGAGCTAGCCGTTCACTGTCCGGGCTAAGGGGCCGTCTTGTGTGTGTGTGAGCGGAATTGTTTTGTGTAACACCGCCCAGCGTCAAACGTGAGTCGCGGCTCGCACCGCGACCACACGTGTGTGTTTACGCGCCTGTATTTGTAGGTGAATGTCTGTTTTACGTTAACGTAGCGTGCCTATATTAACCTAGAACACGTTACGCAACGGGTGTATATTTTGTATGTGGAGTCTTTATTGTCACGGATAAGCTTCGTGTAACCTGAATTACAGCTTATCCGGGCGTCATATCCGGTGGGATGGAGTCGTGGTCCGCTATCAGGTCGCGGGGTAGGGGTCTCGCGTCGGGGGGGCGCGCGTGCCAGGGCGCAATGTCCTTGACGTGCGTCAGGTCCGATGCGTCGGCACGCGCGAACATTCCCTTCGCGAGTTGCCGCGTAAACTCGTCCAGGCCTCAATCTTGAGGTCCCGCTGGATGATGTCGTTCCTCACGAAGCGAGGGGCGTTCACTATGGTCCGCAGCGCAAGGTTTTGTTGCGTGCGGAGCAGTCTGCGGTTCGTCTCGCTCGTGAGGGCGAACCATGCGGGGGCGGCGTACGTCAGTATAGGGCGTATGTACGACTTGTACACGCCCAGCTTGACGCGAGACGAGAGCACTGGGTTGAGTAGGTTGCGGGCGACCCTACCCTGTGCGGCGACCTTGCGGACATGTGGCCCCATCGTGAGCCGACGGTCGATGGTGATGGGAAATGTCGTCGGTGAAACGCGAGTAACACGCCGGCGACACGCAGTTGCCTTGCGGTACACCCGCACGCACCGGTCGGGCGCTGGAAAGCGACCCGTCGACCACCACCCTGAAGGACCTGTGGGACAGAAAGGATGAGACCACCCTAACAACGCGACGGGGCGCGTCGGACGTGGCCAACTTGTAAATAAGGTCTTCGTGCCATACACGGTCGAAGGCCTTCTCCATGTCGAGGAATACTGCAACCGAGTACTCCCTCTTGTTCATCGCAGCTGCGAGAAGGTGCAGTACCCTCGACAGTTGCAGCGTCGTGCTCGTGAGGGCGAACCATGCGGGGGCGGCGTACGTCAGTATAGGGCGTATGTACGACTTGTACACGCCCAGCTTGACGCGCGCCGGAATGCGAGACGAGAGCACTGGGTTGAGTAGGTTGCGGGCGACCCTACCCTGTGCGGCGACCTTGCGGACATGTGGCCCCATAGTGAGCCGACGGTCGATGGTGACCCCCAGGTATTTCACCGTGGGCGACCACTCGATGTCGGCTCCTTGTAGTTTCAAGGGTGGCGGGAGAGGCGCGGACCCGGTGATCATCGCCTGCGTCTTACCGACGTTCACCGACAGCCGCCACTTTGACAGCCAATCGGGAAGAGTGTTGAGGGCGCGCTGCATTTTGACGGCCGCGTACTTTGCATTGAGCGAGGTGGTAATGTACGCAGCGTCGTCTGCATACAGCGCGAGCGTCGCGTCTGGCGTCGTGGGAATGTCGTCGGTTAAATTCGAGTAACACGCCGGCGACACGCAGCTGCCTTGCGGTACACCCGCACGCACCGGTCGGGCGCTGGAAAGTGACCCGTCGACCACCGACGGGTCACACGGTCGAAGGCCTTCTCCATGTCGAGGAATACTGCAACCGAGTACTCCCTCTTGTTCATCGCAGCTGCGAGAAGGTGCAGTACCCTCGACAGCTGCAGCGTCGTGCTGTGTTCCGCCCGAAACCCGAACTGTTCAGGCCGCGGGGCGATGTGTGGCTGGAGATGTCGCAGCAGGAGTGCCTCGAACACCTTAGAGACCGTCGGCAGCAAGGTAATCGGCTGATAGCGCTCTGGCTTCAGTATGTTTTTCACCGCCTTGGGCAGCATAATGACGCGCCCTTCCTTCCACGAGGCGGGAAAGGTCCCGGTGCGCAGTATCGCCGTGAACAGGCGCGCCAGTGCCGCTACCGTACGGTACGGCAGGTGGCGCAGCGCTGTATTGGTGACACCGGCTGCACCGGGAGCCTTTCTAGGCTTCGTCCGTAGGATGGCGCGTCTGACTGCGCCAGGCGAGAAGAAAATAGGATCCTCTTCAGGAGCGAGCTCGACCGCTGCGACATGATCGACGTCGCTGGTCGGGTTCGGTTGGAACTGACGCTCCAGGTGCTCGGCGAAGACCTCCGCCCGGTCCTCCGCTACATACTTAAGCGCCCCGTCGCTGTTGAGCAGTGGGCGCACCGGGACTGGGGTATTCTTCAACTGGCGGCACATCTTTTGTAGTGACGGCCAGTTGCCTGTCGTGGCGTCGATTCTCTCTTCCCAGTCCGCGGCGGTGTGTGCCTTGAGCTCGGCCTTCACCTTCTCCGCGAGACGGTTCATCTCTTTCTTGAGAGTCGGACATCTGTGTTGTTGCCACTGCTTGCGGATGCGCCTCTTTGCATCGATCATAGCTGTTATATATGCCGGCAGGGGCGGCAATAGCCCTCTCCCCTGCGGCAGTGTGCTAGTGGCCGATTCGTAGGCGCTTTGTATGCAAGCAGTGACATCATCCGCCGTCTGGTCTACGTCCGCGGAGGTAACGATAGGCCGAGTCGGCGTCGCCGCATCGTTGGGGCTTATCTGGCGGGGAGGTGTGTCACCTACATGGGACGTGATGGCGGAAACCAGCGCCAAGTGTCGTGCGGTGTTCCACAGGGATCGGTCGTGGGACCGCTCCTGTGGAACATCGGGTACGACTGGGTGCTGAGGGGCGAGCTCCCGCCGGGCGCGGACCTGACGTGTTACGCGGACGACACGCTGGTCACGGCCCGGGGGAGTTCGCACAGGGAGGCAGCGTTGCTCGCGACGGCGGCGGTCTCACTCACGGTGAGCCGCATACGGCGCCTCGGCCTGGAGGTGGCCCTCAACAAGTCGGAGGCCATGGTGTTTCATGGCCCCCGGCGGGCGCCGCCGGCCGGATCACACATTGTGGTCGGGGGGGTCCGGATCGCTGTCGAGCCCACCATGAAATATCTGGGATTGGTGCTCGACAGCCGGTGGGACTTCGGACCCCACTTCCGGCGGCTGGCGCCCAAGTTGTTGGGCGCGGCCGGGGCGCTGGCAACGCTGCTTCCCAATCTGGGGGGCCCGAGCGCCGCCTGTAGGCGGCTCTATATGGGGATCGTGCGATCCATGGCGCTCTACGGAGCGCCAATCTGGGCGTCTGACCTGACGGCCGGCAGCATAGCTGTCCTGCGCAAGCCGCAGCGGGCGATGGCCGTCAGAGTCATTCGGGGGTATCGCACGATCTCCTTCGAGGCGGGTTGTGCACTGGCCGGATCACCGCCCTGGGACCTGGAGGCGAAGGTGCTCGCGTCACTGTACCGGTGGCGCGAGGCAGCGCGGGAGCGGGGCGAGCGACCGATGCAGCAACATGTCGAGCAGCATCGGTTGCAGCTCCGCGAGGTCCTGGTGGCGGAATGGCGGGTGAGGCTTTCACGCCCTACCGCCGGCCTCAGCACCATCGAGGCGATCCGGCCAGTGCTCGACCGCTGGCTCGGGAGAAGGCACGGCTCCCTGTCGTTTCGGGCGACGCAGGTGCTCTCGGGGCATGGCTGCTTCGGGAAGTACCTGTGTCGCATAAACAGGGAGCCGGACGCCCGGTGTCACCACTGCGTCGACTGCCGGGAGGACACGGCGTGGCACACGCTGGCAGAGTGTGCCGCTTGGGAGGAGCCGCGCCGTGCCCTCATAACTGAAGTAGGCAATGACCTGTCGCTGCCGGCCGTCGTGAACGCGATGGTCGGCGGCGCAGAGTCCTGGGACGCAGTGGTCTCCTTTTGCGAAACGGTCATCTCGCAGAAGGAGGCTGCGGAAAGGGAGAGAGAGATCTCGACTCTCGACCCTGCCCGCAGCAGACGCACCGGGCGTCGGAGGAGGGCGGACAACGCCCTCTTCCGGCCCCCCTAAATGGGTCCAGGGGCGACGGATTCGGGGACATCCGTCGCCCCCCAACATCAGGACCCGAGAAGGTGGCGCGCGTAGTGTTCCTCGCGCGCCGACCACAGACGTTGCGGGGGGAGTACACCTCACTCCCCCCGCCCGAGACGGGGCCCGCGCAAGCGGGCCGGCACCAGCCGGGGTTGTGGAAGAATAATGTGTTCCCGCGACCCCGGCGTAGGTGTGAGAAGGAACACCGGGGTGGTTTTTAGTCAGTAAGAGTCTGACAGACCCCTCCGCCCGCCCCAGGGCGGAGGACATCCATGAGGATTTTCCACCCCGGTAACAAAAAAAAAAAAAAAAAAAAAAAGGCCGAGTCGGCGTGGTGGTCTCAATCCTATCCGCATAGGCTGTCCAGTCCGTTTTACGACGTGGCGCTATGGGCTTCAGTCGGGTCGGCATACCCGATAAGACGACGAGTACCGGTTGGTGATCCGATTGTAGCTCGTCGTCTATCACTTGTTGAGTGGCCTGGCATTTTAGCCCTCGGTGTACTACGATGTCCAGCACGTCCGGCATATACCGTGCGACGTCCGGGTAGTGTGTGGGTGTCTCCGGGCCAGACACCGTATAGCCGAAGGCTTCCGCGTCCGCGAAGAGCCGTCTCCCCTCGGTATTCGTTTGGTATGAATTCCACGCTGGGTGCTTGCAATTAAAATCACCAGCGAGGATGGTGGCGTGCGGTGATTTATTCAATAGTGCCCGCAGCTCTAAAAGGTCTACATGAGCCGCGGGCGGCTTATAGCAGCAATATATGTTGATATCCTCGCCGGCTACGTGTAGCTGTACACCTATCGCGTAAAAAGTGTTGAACGTCGACGAGGGAATTTCCTGATGGACGACTCTTCGTCTCACTAATACCGCCAGACCACGATAGCGGATGTTTAGTGCCGACCTTTCGTCCTTCCTGTAGACGAGGAATCCTGGGAACCTTATCCTATCTTCAGGTCCCAGGAGCGTCTCGCTGATGAGCGCCACGTCGATATTTTGTTCCCTCAGGAGATGGCGGAGGGGGGCGACCTTGTCCCGAAGGCCGCGGGCATTCCAGTGAATCACCCTTAACGACCTAGCCATTATAAAGGGTTAAGAGAGTGGCCAGGCCATCAAGGATGACCATTTCCGCGTTGCGCGGCACTTGATGTTGCACGCGGGGTGCGGGCCGTTGCAATTAATGCAGGTGGCCGGCTCCTCCCGCGGGCGCTGGCAGTCTCGTGCCGCGTGCTCGCCTCCGCATCTCACGCACGCAAGCGGGCGGTGGCACTGGTGCGAGCTGTGCCGGAATTTCTGGCACCGGTGGCACTGTGCGGGCCCACGTTTGCCTCGCCACGCTTCTATCTTCACACCACGCATAAACATAAACGTCGTGGTGTCAAATATAGTGCGGGCGTCTGGTGTCCTCTTAAGTATTGCGTGGAATACGCAACCGGGTCGTCCTTGCGCCCCCTTTATATGACGCACATACTCCGGTTGGTACCCCAGCGTCTGAAGTTCCTCGTAGATCTCCTGAGGGTCTGTATCTGCTGGTAATCCCCGGATGGCAATCTTCATGTCCTTGTCCGCTGGCAGTGAGTACGCGAACCAGGAGACTCCGGCTTCTTTCTTCAGGCCAGTCAAGTAGCGCTGGACGAGCCTTTACTCCTCCTCACTGTCGGGTGTAAATCGGACCCCACTCCCGTAGGGCCGAGCGTGAGGAGGACAGCTTGGCGCTGATGGCCCGGAAATGTGTGGCCCAGTTCGGTAGTTTTTCCACTACCAGCGGTGGGTACCGCGGCTTCTTCTTCGTGCCCGGCTGTTGTTTTGTCGTCGTCGTCGTCGTTGTCGTCGCGGCGCCGACGGTGGCAGTCGGGGGTGTCGGTAATTGAGGGGCAAGGGGTAAATTTTGGGTACTTACCCCTGCGGTTGTCTCGTTCCTTGATGGTGGAGGCGTGCGGCGTGCAGCGTCCGCGAAGGTCGGCGAAGCTGGTGGCGCGATCTCGCGCTGTGCCTGCGGCGCCTCGGAGCGTAGCCGCTTCGACTGCTCCTCTGCTGTCTCGTCCGAACTCTGCCTGCGACGCTGTTTCTGGGGCCTAGACTCGAGCTGGAACTCGAAGTCGAACCCCAGAGGTGGCGACGGTGTTGGAGGTGATGTCATTGCGACATCGGCGGCGACTGGTCCCACGGTGGGCCTACGCCCGGATCGCGGGGTCGTGTCCCCAGACACGTCATCGCGACCGGACGCGGCCGAGCCCACGGATGCCAGCGACGAACTCGAGCCCGCACGCGACGACCATGCCGACAGCATGGCGGGCGAGTCGTAAGCCGACGTTCAGGGGCGCGCCGGCGAAGCGGGCGCCTGTGTTGATGTTTGTACCGGACGTGAAAGTGGTCGCTCCTGTTCCGCTGTCGCCGGTCCCGCCAGCAAGAGGCCGGGTGCGGAGGTGTGCGAAGCTGGCACAGCTTTGGTCGTCCTGGCCAACGGCTCGGGCGCAGCCCCCGCGGGCGCGGGCGGCGACGCAAAGCGCGGCGGTGCGGCGGTGCGGGCGGGGGGCGCGCGAGGGCACGTGGATGGCGCGGGCGGGTATGCGTGCGGCGCGGCGGCGGCGCGCGCGGTGGGCGCATCGGTGCGGGCGGGTGAGGGCGCGGGCGCGCGCGCATGCGGCATGGGGGCGCGCGCATGCGGTGCGCGGCCTTGGTTCGCGGCCGGCCCCGGTGCCTGGATCGGTACGGGGCGGAACGCGGCTGGTCGGATCACGACCGCGTGCTGGCGGCTCGTCGACGGCGACGGCGCAACGCGCGCAGGCGCCGATGACGTCGCTGGGCCGGCAGCTACTGCGGCACTCGTGCTCTCTCCTCCTCTGCTTCCTGCAATGGTTGGTCGGGCGGCCCAGCGGGCGGTGAGCCGGACGACGCGTCGCCAATGTTTGGCAGCGACGTCGTCCTGTCCATCGGCGGGTGGGTCTCCGGGGACCCGGCCCAAAGAGCCGCGCTTGCCGGGCTTCGACATCCCGTCGGGGCGTGGTGTCCGCGACCGCTGCGGTGAAACTTTCACCGAGCAGCACGGTGGCTCCCTCTGTGCTCGCACCGGTGCCGGCTGGAACCTGTGCAAACACAAAGGAAACGAATAAAACAAAGTGCGGTCCGCGCACACAGAGCGAACACAGAGGGAGGCACCGTGCTGCTCGGTGTTAATTCACCGCAGCGGTCGCGGACCCACCCGCCCCCGGGATGCCGAAGCCCGTCAAACGCAGCTCTCTGGGCCGCGATGCTGAGCCCCAGGAGACCCACCCGGCGATGGACCGGACGATGTCGATGCCCAACATCGACGACGCGTCGTCTGATGCACCGCCCGCTGGGCCACCCCGAGATGAAGAAAAAAGAGGAAGAGGAGGAGAGGGCACGGTTGCCGCCGCAGGCACTGGCCCACCGACGACATCAGCGCCTGCACACGTTGTGCCATCGCCGTCGACGAACCGCCACCACGCGGTAGTAATCCGCCCCGCCGCGTTTCGCCCGGTGCCAACTCAGGCATAGGGCCGATCGCAAACCAGGGCCGCGCGCCGCCCGTGCGCGCGCCTGCGCCCGCCCGCGCCCCTGCGCCCGCTGCGCACGCTATGTCCGCCGCGCGCGCCGCCGCACCGCACGCGCAACCGCTACTCGTACCGCCGCGCCGCCGCGCCTCGCGTCGCCGCCCGGGCCGAACGAGACCAGAGCTGTGCCAGCTCTGCGCACCGCCGCAACCTGCCCCCGCCCCTCGCTGGCGGGACCGGCGTTGGCTGAGCGTGAGCGGCCAGCACCACCTACACCACAGGCGCCCGACTCACCGGCGCCCCCACGTGGCTCCGCCTACGACTCGCCGGCCGTGCTGTCGGCATGCTCGTCACGAGCAGGGTCGAGCATGTCGCTGGCATCAGCGGGCTCGGCCGTATCCGGTCGCGGGTCAACTGACACGACGCCGCGATCCGGGCAACGGCCCAACGAGGGAGGGACCGACGCCCACATGCTGTCGCCTACAACGACGCAATCGCTGGGTTTTGGCTTTGAGTTCAACCTCGAGCCTAGGACCCAGCGGAAGCAGAGAAGGAGGAGCTCTGGAGATGCGGAGGAGAGCAAGCGGCTTTGCCCCGACCCGCCGCGCGAAAGCGTGCCGCGGGGTCCGGGCTCGCCCGCGTCTCCTACATTCGCTGACGCGGCGCGCCTCTCACCAGCCGCTAAAACACCGACACCGAAACCAACGAAGGCCACAGGGGTAAGTGCCCAAAATTTACCCCCCGCCCCCTTGACATCTACCGCCACCCCCGGCGCCGCGAAGAAGACGCAGCCGGGGGCCAAACAACAACGGAAGCTGCGCTACCCGCCGCTGGTGGTTGAGAGGCTGCCCGACTGGGCCGCACACTTCCAGGCCATCGCTGCCAAACTGGGCCGGCCTCCCAACGCTCGTCCATACGGGGGTGGAGTCCGCTTCACCCCAGACAGCGAAGAGGAGTACAGGCTGGTCCAGCGGTACCTGACTGGCCTGGAGAAAGACAGCGGCGTGTCATGGTTCGCCTACTCGCTGCCAGCCGAGAACGTAAAGCCTCTGCGGCCGGGGGGCATAGCCCCGGATCCGCTCGCCGCGCCCCCTTACGGGGACGTAGCGACTTCCCACGAAGACCGACACAGTTCAGTCCCAGCCGCCGATAAGAGAAGAAGTCCTCAAGAACAAGTCTACCAGCTCCGAAACAGTTCCTCGCCGCCGTTTGCCTCCAGAGAAATCCCTACCAGTGTTTATTATTCAACAAGGTCAAGCTATCCCGAACAGTTGTGATATTCTTGCGTTGGTCGATTCCTTCGTTAGAATTTGCTGGTTACTGGTGTAGTGGTTGTCGTCAATTAAAACCCAGTTATCATAGTGCTGTTGATTGTTGAAAACATGTAAGGTGCCTGGCCGGTAGGTAAGTATACCAGTGTTTTCCCGCTGTTCTTGTCATTCGTGTGAATAAACACGTTCACGATGTCTTCTCCTACCCATAGCGCCTCATTAAACTGCGTGGTTACGTATTTTGTTATCATTTGTTCTTGAGATAGATTATTGTTAGGGAGAAAGTCCTGAATATTATTTAATAGTGCTAAGCATATTCTGTCATCGTCTCGATTCATCGACACAAATTTTGCCTACGGATAAGTACATACTACATAAACAATTCCAGCCCCTTTATCAGAGGTATTATTATAGCCAATGTAGAGTTTTTGTTTTGTTCAAACGTCATAGACAAATACACAGAAGTTTGACTAAGACAGGGGTACTATTAATGGGACGTCCGCGCTGCTTTCTGCCGAAATTTATCAAAAACCAACCTATAGGACCTACAGATCGCTCAAAATAAAATTGTTCAACCATTATTTCACTATGATTACCTTACACCTACAGTTAAAATTTACAGGGAAACGAAACTCATGAATATTAAACCACTTCATGCACATTGCACCAGCATATTTATAAGAAAAAATCTAAACAAGTCCATTCACACGCAACTAGACTTCACAAAAATACATCAAGGGTACCTACCTAGTACCCTGTATTGAACCCTATGTAATCGGCTATTTTATTTACCTAATACCAATTTTAATGGCATAGGGTTTGCAGAGCTATGATCAGTAATTGCTGAGATATCGCAGTCACTGTGATTGCGGAGAATGGCACAACTTCGTTTAGACAACGATTGAGGGTCATCCCGCCTAATATGGTTAACAGAAGTAACAACAGCCGCACGGGCCGAGCGATCAGGTCAAGCCACGCCCGCCGAGGCCGGTCCGTAGATGGGTGACCATCCTCACGCACCAAAACCCCGCCGCGCCATGGGAAGCAAGCCAAGCCGCCGGTCCCGATTACCATCCGCGGATCCCCGAGAGACGCCACGGGTCGTCAAAGTCCGAAAAAGGTTAGGCAGTTGATGAGGATGGTGATGATGTTTAACAGACTGCGGCGTTACAGAAGAACCGCTCAGTCCGTCTATACTTAGTTCCAACCTGTACTTGAAAACTTTACGCATTATATTTTTGAAACTTTGCGCAACAGACACGCAAGGGTCAGTTGCAGGCACCGGCCAGCATTCTGTTAAACAATGAGCACCGCTATTTTTTTACCGGACTGTGCCCTTAAACAATGCAACCTTCCGCTTTCTCTCGATCCTAGCCGTAATGCGCTTCCCGCGCGCATCCGCGCTTGTCCGCCAGATGTGGACAATATGAGCATCAACAAAGCGTCTACACTTACAAAATAGTTATGAATATCAAAATAATAATTTCAGCCTCTGTTAAATTATAACGTTGGTATGTTCGAGAAAAATATTACCTAGATTAAGATAAAATAAATTCAAACAGGTTTTCATTTATACTCGAAAGGAAGCAATAATAATAGTCAGTGAATACTGAACTTGGGCAACGTAGTTATGGTTATTCGGCACAATGTGTATGATGTATTAGGTCAAGAGCGATACCGTACTATACGGTCTGAAATAATTGTACGGAAATAAATACTAAATATTACTTTATTAAAACATTGATGTCCAGGGGCAAGAAGGGCATCTAGTGTTAACATTACGAATTTAAAAAGGTAATTGTTACAAGTTTTGTATTGTCTACCGCCATGCAGCGCTTTTCTCTGCTTTTATGTTTGGAATCAAAGGACTCGATCACACTATGTGCCAGTATAACAGCTTCGTTTATCCTGTATACTTCGTTTATACTACATTTAATATGAATACACTGTCCTATAACAATTGTTTAAAATTATTTTGAACATGCGTGTGGCTTTGGTGGCCCAAAACGCAGTCGCAGCTTAGAAGTACAGCCTAGGGTACGGAAAGATCTCAACAGGTGTGCGGAAGGGTTCAGACCATGCAGCATCACTCCGCGGCAGGTGTCTCATCTGCATGGACCGCACATTTATCTATCTTTTGAACCGATTTAAAATGTTTTGATTTGCGACACAGACACACACACACACAAAATAAACACGGTTTGATTTCTAAGTCCGGCAAGTAAACCACCATCTGTTGGGCACGATGCCTCTCGCGGAAACAAAGGCACGACCTACTGGTCGGAGTTTCGAACCGAACTCCTTGACAGTGAAAGAAAGAAAGACAGAAAAATATTTATTTGCGGTGCGTTCGTGAAGCAAAAAATAATAAAAAAAAACAACAATAGTGTGTACCTGCATTAATGCCAGACAGATGCTGTCTGACGTGATCAAACTCAGAACGGTCTGGATGCGCTGATGTGTGGCTGGTGGAATGAACCGCGCTACTAACGTGGGTAACCTCTCCGTGCAGATCCTTCGTTGCAGTGAAAAAATAATGTTTTTTACCCAGGTTAAAACCCACAAAATACTTGACAAAAAAAAAAAAAAAAAAACAGTACAGTAGTAAAACTTAGTTATAACAGTACTAATCAAGTAACCTCTGACAGTCTACTTTATATCATGAGTGCATTGTTACTACCAGTCTATGGCAAGCAAACGTATTTTACAAGTTTTTGACGTGAATTCGTCTTTATATTTGCTGTCATAATGGAAGGCCATTTAAAAAAACGGATGATAACAAAATCGCGGGATACAGTTTGGTGTTGCAGCTACATATCTACATCTACATCCAAAATGTAATTACACCACTCGATAACTAAAGAATCAAAAAAATTGTTACGACGAGTCAGGATTAGAACTTTCGTAGAACTTTTCTAGAACCTTTTGGAAGGGGCGATAGAATCAATTCTATTTAAATGAAAATATTGACGTTCAAAAGTGCCTTTTAGTGCCTATTTGAAATAAATGGTTTGACTTTTGACTTTGACTATGCTACCCGCTGGATTTTTTGTGTCCAAATACTGTTACTGACGGCACGATCTCCACCCACCTCTGATAATATTACTCGTTACGTTCACGTATTCCCGTAAAACACACGGTCGTGTCCACGATACAGCCACAACCCTTTTTTGTTCTTTTACGTTTGCTAACACTGTTCCACTGCTGAACAAGCCTCACCCACATCCTTCTAGCTATCCTTTTCTAGAGCTGCAGACCCAACTCTTGGGGTACGCGTATTAGTCGTCTCGTCAGTAACGATATTTAGACACAATAATCCAGCTTGTAGCACATTCATAGAGGGTGTTGCGAAAGCGCTACACGGTCTACGAGCGGCTACCAGTGCTACGAGGATTAACGAAACGCAGAAAGTTATTTTGAAATTATTAGTACAACAAAGTATTGGAAAGTAACCGAACACAATTCGAAAGCTCACTTGAGTGAGAATTGAAGTTAATAGTTTTTAGTAAATCTTTATTTCTCCATAAATGCTTTACAATAGTTCTAAAATCTGGCTTAAATTAGTGGTCCAGAGTTCAAAACCCTGACTTCTTTGCTAGGTTTACCCGTATCTCTTAGAATGCAGGTCAGATCGCCGATTATTACTGTTTCACCTAAAATGTTCACTGCTACTCTGGAAGACGTGATGAAAACACTGGAATGGGACCAACGTTGTATAAACATCAATAATGTCTACTTGTCGCACCTTCGGTTTACGGATGACCTAATTCTATTCGCCGAATTCCTGGAAGAACTTTAAGATGCTTAATTACAAGTTAGCTTGAGAATGAACATGTCCAAGACGAAGGTGATGTAAGGCGTCCTGGATGAGTCGGTTTCAGCGGTTATGGTTGGAAGCGATCGTCTGGAGATGGTTGAATATAACGTGGTTGAATATAACGTTTATTTGGGGCATAATCTATCTTTTGACAAAGAGCATTCCAACTAAAAGATTTCGAGGAGAACACAGCTTGGGTAGACGGCATTTGGTGAGCTGGAAAATATTTTTCGTCCCAAAAAGATCCCCCAGTGCCTAGAAACCCGCCTTTTTAACCAATGTGCCTTGCCAACCACCAAAAAATTACAAGTTGCCTGCCTACGGTGCCGATACATCGAAGCTCAAAAAGGAGAACTGCCCACCGCATACGAGTAGCACAAAGATTATCTATTTTTTATCCTCATTATATATTTTTGAAATTAGTGTTTTCGTCAAAACAAACATGAGGTTATTAGAAAAAGTGTCAACGTTACGGGATGTCGCCATTCGTAGCCAATACTCAAATTCTTTAAGCAATCAGCGCTGTAAGACTGCCTTGGTGATAAAGAGTGTTTTAGGGTTCACCTATACAAACCAAATGCTTAGGCTTTGTTCGGACCATTTAGTAGATGGTTTATGTGAAGTTTGCACAGAATCGGTCAAGCGGTTCTTCATTTATCACATTTTTTGTAACAAATGAATTCAATATATGGCGAATAATTTTGTTAATGGAGATTTTGCTGTCAAGTTGTTTTTTTTTTAAATGGGGATTGTGCTGTCAAATTGAAACTTTTTCCTTTTTGACATTAAAAAAATGTTGTTATATCATTCGTGCAGTCATTTCCTTTTGGACGTGATTCGATTAAAGCAAATTGTCAGAGATAATTATTGCTTTGTGTTTATATATTTCTAAATATTGTTGAGTGCATGCATTCATCCAAAAGGTGAGTCTTGAATTGTTCAAATGTACTATGTATATGTGTGCGAGTACTTTTCTAAGTTTTTTAGCGAGCCGTCGGTGTTTCATATCGTTTACAGGCTTTATTTGAATTAAATGGTCAAACGCATTTATACAAAAGGTAAGTTTTGAACTGTTGAAGTGAATTAAATGTATGGTGTGTTTCTTTATTTGAAAAAACATATTATGTGCAAACGGTTGTTTTATTCTTTTGTAACAGATGGAAGTAGATTTAAAAATGAGTTATTTAATGACATTTTTATTTATATTGAAGTATGCAGTCATATATATTTCCATACACACTTATACGTACATGTATAAATACTGATGCACCACTATTAATGTATCAATTTGTTTTTAAATTGATTTATTCTTTTTTATATGAGGGAAAAATGCCACAACCCAGACGAGCAAATATAGGTCGGTGAATGCGTAATGCAAATGATGTGGCATTACTTAGACGATCACAGACTGCAGATGAACGCGCACAAGCTAATGCATCGCAGCGTGAACGTAATGCACGAAATAGATATGTTGACCCTGTACCTGTACTGAATCTTGCACGGCGATCAAGAATACGTCGTGCTGTTTTGGCTGAAATGATGCGTGCTTCTTTTAATTACAACAGGCAGATTGATAGTATGTACGCGGATACATTGGAATGATGGACGCAATATGTCCAAATTGTGATGCGGCTAACTTTCCAGGTGAAACGCCCGGCATGTGTTGTGCTAATGGCAAAGTGAGATTGCCAGCATTAGAAACTCCACCCGAACCATTGTATTCATTTATTTTTGGGACATCTCAAACGTCGAAGCACTTTTTGAGTCATATTCAACAATACAATTTGTCATTTCAAATGATTTTTTTTTGGTGCTACAAAAATTATTAAGAGATAATTTTATGCCGACGTTTAAGGTAAGTTTTATTATATTTATTACAACAGGATTGTCCCAATATGTTTATATCAATCTGAATCATAAAGTATTCGATAGTTTAAAAAATTATGATCCAACATGTACCTAAAATTGCATACATGTTACAGATTCAGGGCCAGATTTATCATCAAGCTGGTTCGTTATTGCCATACACCGACGCTGATCATCAATTTTTGCAAAATTATTTTATTGGTGATGAAATTTTTTGTGAATTGGATCAACGTTGTGCAATTGTTTCGAATACAAGACGAGAAATTATTCGTGAGCTACAAAGGTTCTTCCATCAGCATAACGCATTAGTTCAATTGTTCAAAATTGCTCTCGATCGTATGCCATCTGATAATCACAAAATCGTAATAAGGGCTGATAGAACACCTTTTGGACAGCATGCAAGGCGATTCAATGCACCGACAATTGATGAAGTTGCAATTGTAATTCTTTGTGATCAGTTTCAATCCCGTGATATTGTACTTCATCGCAGAAATGAGCAATTGCAAAGTTTTTCGGAACTTCATCGTAGTTACGATGCATTACAATACCCAATATTGCATTGGAAAGGTGACGATGGCTACCATATCCATATACCAATGATTGATCCACGAACAGGTTAATAATTAACCTATTTTCAGAGTGTTGACATTTCATTTGTGTAATTTTCTAAAGTCACATTTTGCACTTATTTTCAGGTGTATAGAAAAATAGCTAGCAATTAATAAAATATATTTTTGTTTGAATAAATGAATTTGATGTTCCAATTTTTTTATTTTATTATTTCACTTTATACGTAGCGAAGCACGTACCGGGCCGCTAGTCATTTATGATTATTAATTTTATGGCATTAACTGTAGAAATTGTTGTGCCAAAATGTTCCAACAAATTTGTCATTATTGAGTTATCTTTACCAACCAACCTAAAATGGGCCTTATTTTCATGTCGCAAAGACTTACTGTTCCCTAGGAAAAGATATACTTAATGTATACCAACCCACATCTATGGGACTTTTGGAAAATAAAGTGAAGTAAGGATTCATGCCATTTGAAACAAAATGTTCGTAGCAAATGAGTATTAATCGATTTTGCCAAAATGATTCAAGTACACTTGAATCATTGTCACAATCACAAATTATGTTTAATGTTGAAAGCAGCTTTACAGTCTCATAATAATTTGAAGACCATTTCGATAAGATTTTTAGAACCCGGCAACACATTTTTAACAAATGACATGGACTTTTCAAAAATTGAGTCGCGACTAAAAGGCATACAAAGGAGACACGGTAGAAGAGTACATGGACGTCATGAAGCTGTAAAAAAAATAAATCCTTTGCAGGTAGTGAGAATGAAGTCAGATTCTTTTTTAAGATGAAAAATGATATTGAGAAGTTTATAATAAACAGAAAGATTTGCGTTAAAAAACTAAAGTTAACTGGCTGGCTACGAAAGAAATTCTTTTGAAAAAGGATCACCACTATTCGAATTTTATGTGAAGCGGTTTTGATAAAGAGTTTGACGAGCTTGACATTAAGAAAGAAACAGGAAAAGGAGATTGTGTAATGAAAATCGAAAAAAAAAATTGGGTTCACTGTGGCCGCATGGCTTAGAAATAGCTCAGGCAAAGCTGGATGACATAAACTCTTAATTTCAGACGATTGTAAACAGTTTTACGAAAATTTGAAAGGTAACAAACGGGTGACCGACGATGTTGATGGATTTGGAACACTTGATTTTGATGTTGAAGAGGATTAGGTTACGAAAGTTTATGTTTTTTTTTTTGGTCCGCAAATATATCATCATCATCATCATCAGCCTATTTTAGTCCACTGCTGGACATAGGCCTCCCCTAATGAGCGCCATAGCGCCCTGTCTTCAGCTTGACGCATCCAGCATCTGCCTGCAGTCTTTCGCAGATCGTCATCCCACCTGGCCGGAGGGCGTCCTACACTACGTTTGCCGAGTCGCGGTCTCCACTCAAGACATCGTTTACCCCAGCGGTTGTCGGTTCTTCGCGAGATATGGCCGGCCCACTGCCACTTCAGCTTGCTAATTCTTAGAGCTATGTCGATAACTTTGGTTCTCTGTCGGATGCATTCGTTGCGAATTCTATCCTTCAGAGAGACTCCGAGCATAGCTCTTTCCATAGCTCGCTGAGCGACTTTGAACTGGTGGACCAGCCCTATCGTGAGTGTCCACGTCTCAGCTCCGTAGGTCATGACGGGTAGGACGCACTGATTGAAAACTTTAGTTTTCAAGCATTGCGGTATGGATGACGAGAAGACTCGGCGTAGTTTCCCAAACGCTGCCCAGCCTAGCTGGATCCTCCTCTTGGCCTCCCTCTCAAAATTGTTTTTACCTAACTGCAGAATTTGCCCAAGGTAAGTGTACTCGGAAACAATTTCGAGAGGGTGGCCATGTACGACGACCGGTCCCGGATCAATGAGACCATTGATCATGACTTTGGTTTTATCCAAATTCATGCCGAGACCGATGCGTCGCGAGGCTGAAGCTAGGCCGTCCAGCATCTGGTTCAGCTCCTCCAACGACTCCGCCATTAAAACTATGTCATCAGCGAATCGCAGGTGTGAGATGTAATCGCCGTTTATGTTAATGCCCTTACCTTTCCAGTCCAGCGTCTTAAACATATCTTCCAACGCACTCGTGAACAGTTTCGGGGATATAACATCCCCCTGTCTCACTCCTCTGCGCAGTTGGATGGGTTTGGACTGCTGGTCCTGTACTTGGACACTCATGGTGGCGGCGTCGTAAAGACATCTCAGTACCTCGATATAACGACAGTCTACTTGGCATCGCTGTAAGGATTCCAGAACAGCCCAGGTTTCGACGGAGATATATATTCCTTGGTAAAAACAGAGATTCATTATTCACAGTAGCACATAGTAAGAAAATCCGAAGTTGATATTAAATTGTTAATGAAAGTGGGTTGGATCATTATTGCAAACAAAAAATTGACATACACTCATACAAAATCGTTTTTTGCAAAAATGATCCAGACGATATTTTTCATCAATATCTGAAAAACTAGCAGCTGCTGTAAATTATAAAACATTAGAAACACTATTCAATATTCTAAATATTGGTACCTTCATGTGTAACGAAATCAGAATGTCTATATTGGAAAATTAGGATTAAATGTTTAAACTTAAATAACTCAAAATACGAGTATGTTCACTATGGGTTGGAACATTTTGGCACAACACGGTCCAGTTGATAGCATGCAACCATATTTGTACGCCTCCTAGCATAACAAGGTTTGATTCAACTGCCATGGAGCGAGCCATGCTTGGCGTAACCCTACTTGACCGAGTGCGTAACACCAAACTCCGTCGTCGGTCAAAGGTCTATGACGTCAGGAACAGGGCGATGCCCCTTAAGTGGAATTAGGCAGGACATTTAGTTTGACGGCCGATGGTGTAAAGCTGTGACTGAATGGTGGCCAAGGTTAGGCCAAAGAAACTACGGCCGTCCAATAGCGCGTTGGGTGGATGATGTTGCCAAAGTTGCGGGAAACACCTGGATGAGGGACGCACAGAACCGTGAAGTATGGAAGAAATAAGTCTAGGATCAAACCTTCGACATACAACTCGTAAGTCGATACCACTAGGCCACCACTGCTATCAATCTTGCTGATTTCACAGTGTTTTCTTCACCATCAGTCACATCAAAAGAATGTGAATTGTACAGAATTACATTTTACCACACAATGTCCTTCATCAAAATTTGGTCCATTTCAATTGTAGTCACGAGCAAGAGTCTACTAGCAAACCAACACGTAAATAAATGAAACACTTTCTACTAGATTCCACCGCTTCGCAACGTGTCATAACAGAGCTAGGAGCAGCAGAATTTACTAGAAATACCGAGGAAAGTATTAATTTATTCAGGCCTGCATACCTGCATCCTCCACTACTGCAGCCCCCCACTACTTCAGACCCAGAATACAAATTTGTGTAACGCCAGCTGCTGGTTTATTTTGAAATTCAGGCAATGACGTGACTTGGTGGACAATTTATGAGGAGCCTTCGAGTTTACTTTGGAAACGAAATACATAAAAGGAAATGGTTATGATTACTATAAATGCATATTTATTTGCTAAGTTAGTAAGTTAATCATTTAATTTAGTACCAAGTGTAAATAATAGGTTGTGTAGTATTGGATATAGCTAAGAAATTTATTGTTAATGATACATTTATTTTGTTGACGTCAATCACATCAACTTTTGAAAAAATTGTGTGTTTATAAAGAAAAGCATCCATAATGGTAGAAAATGTTTGCCTACGTAGTAAATATTAACACAATGATTTCAAAAATATAGAAGCCAAACGACAAGTTGGCAAAATCGCAAATTGGTGATCTGTAGTTGCTGTCTGTGTATAATGATTTACTTGTGATGATGATTTCTTTATAAATATAATTGAATGTTCTGTGCGTATGTATGTCACTGAACTCCTCCATAACAGATGGACCGATATTTTTAATTAATTTGTGTGTTTGAGTTTGTCCCTGAATTGTTTAGGTAGGTGGCGCTGTTTGGGCAGGACAACGTATATCAGGTCTTTTTTTTGGGTTTTAGAAATCATCAAATGACTTCTCCCGGTCTGGTCCCGGTCCTTGAGCGGGAGGGCGACTTTACTGAATAAAACTCACCCGTGTTCCTTCAGTTGGACCAGGCCAGGGTCACGGCCTGCCACGAGGACACGGCGTGGCATACGCTGGGAGAGTGTGCCGCTTGGGAGGAGCCGCACCGTGCCCTTATTTCAGAAGTAGGCAGGTGACCTGTCGCTGTCGGCCGTAGTGAATTCGATAGTCGGCTACGAGTAGTCCTGGGACACGGTGGTTTCCTTGTGGTTTGGCTGCGGAAAGGTAGAGAGAGATCTCATCTGGATGGGTTAAACGAGTCAGGGGTGACGGACTCGGGGACGTCCGCCGCCCCCCATACAAGAGGTGGCGGCGCGTAGCTCCACACGCGTCCCTCTTAGACGTTGCGGGGGAGTCCTAACCTAACTCCCCTTACCAACCCGAGGTGTGAGATGGAACACTGGGGTGGTTTTTAGTGAGTCTGACAGACCCCTCCGCCCGCCCCAGGGCGAAGGACATCCATGAAGATTTTCCACCTCGGAAAAAAATAACCTGGGCCATAGTATATCTTTCGAACAACCCGCTACCCTGGCAGGTATCGGCCCTAACGGACCCCGTCAATTGGTGCTGACATCTTTTTGAGGCGCGCGTGGAACACGACGCGCCGTCGACCCGGGCCTGGTCCTTACCGACTAGGGGCCTGAGGGCGCAAAATTCTCTCCCTCACTCTCTCGGGAGCATTACTACTTCGCAGAAGGAGGTGAAAGTATATCAGATCTGCTAGTTTAACTGTAAATCTTTAAGAAGTTCTTGCTTTGTATGGTCAAAGGCAAAGCATTTATTTCAAATATGCAGATAAAAGGCACTTTTGAACGTCAATATATACATTTGCAAAATAATTGGTTCTAGGCGCCCCTTCCAAAAGGTACTTTCGTATGGAGAAGAAGGGGCAAGAAACTCCACCGTTTCTCTTTTAAAATGTTTTTCAAGTTTTGTATACATTATGTATATTTTTATATGTGAAGACCCCAGAATAAATATACTATAGCACATTACACAATAATTTAAAATAAAGCAAATTCAGATAAATTAATCACGTGAAAGGTACATGGTGCTCACATATTTATAAACATTTTAAAATATGCCACGTGAATGCCTCGTTTGTCTAGTGGTCGCAAGAGCTACTGCTGAGCATGAGGTCCTGGGTTCGATTCAAAGGTCGGGCAGAGTGTTATTAGGTTTTTCTATCTAGAATTTCTCAGTAGCAGCCCGGAGTCTAGATTTGTGCCCGGTTGATGGCAATAGGCTCGCCCCCTATTACATGGGACTTAAGCATAACTAGCGAAATGTGGGTGTACTATAAGTACACCTCTGCCTAACCCTTCTGGGATTACAGGCGTGATGTTATGTAAAAATATATGATTTTCCTAAAATATTAACTAGGAATAAGTCAGTGTGTGAGTTAAGTAAAAATATAACAAAACATACAATTAAATAGGCAACCACTATGATTTTATCTAGACTAGATTGTCCTATGGAGCTGGAACATCATGTTACCAAGCATTCCTATCCTCTAATTTGTAATATGCTTGTTTTATTTTACATTGTAACCTTTTCTTATCAACTGTTATGGATTCTACTAACTTACAAATCATAAAAATTATGCTATCTACGTTATTTATAATCTCAACTCTACTAGAGACATTTTCTATCACAAAACACATACATTTTTCCTCATCTCGGAACATTGTAGCAAAAGTTTTAAGCTGTCCTACGGAATCTTAAAACGCAGTTAGTCTTTTTTTTGTTACACTGAAACGAACGATAAAACTAATATTGGGGTGTCAATTGTACACGTTTCAAGTTATTAAGCTAAACCGAAAGCCGATGGGATTTCTTATCAGCAAATATAACGAACTTCGAAATGTCTTTCATCTCCTGTTTATCACCTATAAAGGATGAAAGTTCAAAAATCTTGCTCTACGATATAAAAGAAACTCTTGTGCATTTCAAACGTCGAGACCCAGAAGTTTAAATTGTGGATTGTCCTTCAGAGAGTCATCACCATCATTTCAGCCGAAAGACGTCCACTGCTGGACATAATAATATACCTCCTCCATGCGTCGCCACATTGATGTACTTCCCGCATCCAATGAATTCCTGCGGTCTTCACAAGGCTGTCGGTCAACCTAGTGTCAGTGAGTGAATTTAGGATTTTTATTAGGCAGATAATTTATGATAACAGTTCTGTGAATATAATAAACTTTGCAAATACGATAAAGCTATAAAGAGCTAGGAAATGGCGTAGGGCGGGCTTGTTTTGGGGACTATCTTATGTAATTTTGACGTTCAAAAAGTGCTGATTCTCAGCCTAGTTTGAATAAAAGACAATGAGTAAATAAATTATTTTGATTATGATTTATATTTCCGCTCAATCTCAATTTGAATTTTGAAGAAATGATGGTGATTTAAACTATGCTTGGTAAAAGATAGTATTAATAAAATAAGGACCAAAAATGTATTTGACAAGTGTTGCTTAATAAAGAAGCTCTGATGTGTTATTTTATCTTAGTCTTTGCTGCACCGGTTGACGTCATCACGTCAACGCCGGCTGTCAACCAGCTTGCGTCAACCTGGCTGAAAACCAGCGCTCGAGCTCTCGCATAGGGTTGTAGCATTATGCTACCGCCCTATGCGAGACGCCCTAGAGCCCTATACGGCCCTTTGTGGCCGTTTTGCGTGGATGTGACGCATATTTTCCCCCAACTTGTTACTTTTTGGTTTTTGTGTTCGTTCTCTGCGTCATATTTACCGCAAATAAACTGTTTATATTTAAGATTTATTTTTCTTTCTTCAGTTGCGCTGGATATTATCTTCTTTCTTCAATCTGTTTTGTTCTTCCTATGTCCAGAAGATCGTTCCCCGTATTTAAAAACGTTAAAAATCTACTCGAAGTCAGCTCATCTCGGCGACAATCGATATCAAGAAACGTCTAAAATTTTGATAAATTCGTGGTATTTTTTACTGAATGGGACTGAGATTGTACTTAAAGAAGATACGGAAGTTCATCATCATTCTTCTGCCCGAATCCCAATTTATTTGAGGTCGGCGCAACATGGTGTTTTTCTTCCATAATTATCTATAAGTCGTCATCTTGGCAGATACTCCCTTTCTAGTTATATCATCTTCAAGATACGGGAATTGCTCACTGATTACACTCCGGTGTGACAGTCAGCCGTACTTACAGAACTGTACGGATGAACACAACTTGTTTGCATATCTCGGGATACTGAGTCTAGTTCCTTCGCTGTGACATACGTAACTCAAATACCTACGTCATGTGCGCATCAGTTTTATTGATTGGAACTGTTTTAGTGTTGGTATACTGGTACATTTTATACTGTGGGAATTTTAACTCAAGTTTGTACTACTTACAGAACTACCAAAAAGAAAAAGCCTCCCATACACATACCTATAGTTCGTTTTTTTACTAAACAGCTTGAGTGTTTCTTGTTACAAATAGGTACTATTTGATTTTGAGAAAAAGGCCTAGTGGACTCTCTTGCTATTATCAAAATATAACAATTATGGAATCACTTTGGTGTCCGTATGTTATCGTTAGCAAACAAAAAGAATTGATACCATAAAATCATCGCACTTGGGCAAAAACTGGACAAGTCAAGTTGACCCAAAAGTAACCAAAAAAGGATGCTTCAAAAAACAGCGTCTCTGCCGACCGATGTCGCGCCGATGTCGTACCGATGTCACTTCGATGCTCTTCCGGTGCCGCGTCGTTAAAGAGAAAACGTAAACTATCGACGGGAAGCTTTCAAGTCGCTAATGATTTGGAGATAGGGCTGGCACGAAAATATTGTAAAAATACTAAACTCTCTTGTTTTGCAGAACTGGTAAAATAATTTGATATGCAATATTTTTAACAACGGGGAAAAAAACTTGTTCAATGCTCAAAAGGAATAAGCCAGGAATTTATTAATGATTGTGTTAGGTCAGCGATTTTAGCATTAGTTTTCTTGCATTATGTGCATAAAATGCATACAACCATTATGTAACGAATACAACGGAATGCATACTTCATTTCTGATAACATATTCTTTGATATTCGCACTGTGTGATGGAGGAAGATAACTTACAACTGGAGATCAGATGTTCGTATGCATATTTACCAAAGTTATATTTTGGCTATGAACTTTTACAAATAAACTTTTTTTTTTACTGGGATATCAGGATACATAACTAGTCAGGTGTATATTAAGGAAGCGACTTCAAACCCCCGGGATTTATACAATATTGGGTAGGTAGATTATATATTTATTTAACTTCGATGGTCCTAGTGTGAACTTAATCTAGTATTGCATTTATGTAAGCTGTCACGCCCTTTATGCCTGGAGGCTTTTATTCATGTATTAAGACTTTTTAACATTTTTGTTTCCTTGATTTTTATTGTTTTTATTTTGATATGTTGGCGGGGCTGCCTGACATATGGCAGATAATTTAATTTGATGTTTATTACTTTGCATAACTATTATTAGGGCTTACGTTCAGCAGTGGACGGCAATTGGCTGATGATGATACCTTTTATTGTGTAGATTCAAGTTTTTTTCTAACTGAACAGACAGCTGTGTTGCTGGGGAGTTTGTTGCGCCACTTCTTCTTCCCAGCTAAAGTACTACGAAGTGGTGAAGGGCGGGCGTTTTGAGGGACTGTCTTATGTGATTTTGAAGTTCGAAAGTGCTGATTCTCAGTATAATTTGAATAAATGACTTTTGATTTTGATTTTATAATCAGAAAAAAAAACAACATTTGTTGTTTCCGGAACCGCGGGATTTTCTCGATACAAAAGCGCATTCCATATTAGCCAACATCTCAACTTCAGGTGAATATGCATCCGAATATCCGATCTCTACTTATAACACAACACATATCAAAACTTCACGCCTGTGTAACATATTTTGTATTTTTTTGTGTAATCCCCGAAGTATCTATAGCTAGCACGCCTACGTTTTGCCAGAAAACTTATAATGGACTGAAAACTTAAATGCCGATTCCGAGAACCGATTTAATCTGGAAAATTCTCACTGTGAAAACCTAGATGAAGTGAGCTTGAAGTAAGATGTCAATGGTTCCAATACCAAGCTGGAGCACTTCACCTAAGTCTTCACGGTGAGATTTTTACAGTATAGACCACTACAGGCAACATCTGAATATTCCTAAAAGCACCAACCCTGTCGGTAGTTGGCTTCGTTTTAAGCATCGCGACAGTTTCGGTACAAGTCACGGGTGCCGCGAAGAGGCTCAGGGAGGGGAAGTTGTGGCAGAGGGGGGGGGGGGGTGGTAGACTGAGGACTTGTTAGATTTTGGTTCAATAACGTATTTGTAGGAATAATGAATGAGTTCCGAGTAGTGTTGCATCGTGTTTGACGTCGTCATGTGGTCGTCATGGTTCCATGCTGAATTATTTATAGGGCGAAAGGGACATTACAGATTTTAAACGAATAAATTGTTATCAGCTCATCGAATTAAACAAACCAGGTTTAGTTTTCAAAGATACAGATAAAATTTTAAACTTTAAATCTCTTTATTCTATCGTTATTGAGTGTTCGTCAAATAACAATAAAAATTAACGAAAACATTTCATTGAAAATTTCCGTACAATTTCCTATCTTTCGAACACGCGACAATTATAATGACCTCTCTCGCCCTATAGTCTACTACTAATCTAGTATACACGGCTACATATCAAGCTATACATTTCAGACTAAGCTGACCTCTCAGTACTAGAGGTCTTTGTCTCATTGTACAGAAATCCTATACAATGTGAAATCAGCTTATACTGGAAATATATAGCCTGATTTGTAACCAGTAAATAAATTAGTGATAATACCTAACAAAAATAAATTATCAATTGACTATGTAGTAAAAATGTTTGCCTATAAAAATACTTTTTCATTTCATAAATTGAAAATACCGCATTAATTGACTGCCTCGTTGGTCTAGTGGTCGCAAGAGCTACTGCTGAGCATGAGGTCCTGGGTTCGATTCCCAGGTCGAGCAAAGTGTTATTGGGATTTTAGAATTTCTCAGTAGCAGCCCGAAGTCGGGATTAGTGCCTGGGTGGTGGCAATAGGCTCGTCCACTATAACATGGGACTTAAACTTATCTGGCGAAATGTGGGTGTACTATTACTACAGGCGTGATGTTATGTTATGTTAAATTGAAAATATTGCCGATTCTGAATCATCTCAGAAAATGACAATGCCAGATCCTGCCCCAGCTATTTACAGGAAATTTCAATTAATGAAAATAATTGTAATGATTATAGGACCTTTTCATAATACATTGGTTTTTAGTAGAACTTGCCGATTACAAATCAATAATAAAATAAATTCAACACATGAGTTTCCTATTGCGTTACTTATTGCGCATGACACACAACGAAAAAAGTTTTAAAAAATACCTGTAAAACAAAAACTCATATTACGATGGTAATAATTATGATAATGTGTAACTTCTAAGTTGTTTAAATCGCTTTTTAACATTTATAAACTGCACCTAACCTATATTCAATGTCAATATTGTTTTAACATTTTGACAGAAACCGCAAGTTCTACAGGCATTAGGACAAATGTTTAGTTAACAGTAATAAATAAGCTTTAAGATGCTGCATATTGCAGGCTTGTAAATGACTTTTTGATTTAAGTGGGGCAAAGTTCTATAGAGTTTGTGGCATTGTCCTTTGGCAGCTCTTTGAAAACTAACCCTGTATCCAGATATTATTCTTTCTATGCTGAAGTTACTGTTATAATTGACCATGAAAAATGCTGATTCGAATGAATAATTAACGTTTGTCTGCTAATTTCTTGCATAGTAGAAAAAAGGATTTACAAAACTTAACAAAATTATTTTAATTGTAGGAGTAACAATAAATTTATATTTGTTTAAAAATATTAACGCAATTTCTAACTTTTATTTATAACTTCCGCTATACAAGTTGTTATAATACTACACGCTCTCACCCACTGACAAGCAAACCATAGTTTAATTAAAAGAGCGGTCAAGTGGCTCGACCGCTCAAACTTCGGACTTGGAAAGACAATTATGAACGGTCAGGTACGTTTTATTTTCATCATATATATATGTTCCTATTGCTCTAAATAAATATGTATTATGTTGTTTCGTAAAATGCTGGTGATGTTTACTATTGATGTGCCTATTGTTTTAATGATATCATGTTATATAACCACAAAATGTTGTTGTGCAAATAATTACTGTGCGGCTTTAATTATCATAACATTGATTCAGTCACGCATTTTTTCTATCAATTTTTACCCCCAAATAGTCATGCAAGAAAGCATTGACAAGTATTGCTATTAAGTTGCGTTAGCAATAATACTACTACTACGTCATGTCCGCCGTCCCAAGCATGTCCTCACCGATCCCGATGACCACATAACTCTCATTCAGGAGAGCAGTAGGGCCACTAGTACAGTGCAAAAACACAGACCGACATTCCGACCTCGCCGCCGAGGTTCCTCGCGAAGATCCCGACGTAACTGTCCCCCCCGACCCTTGCTCGACGAAGTGCCAGCCCGCGCCGTAGCTGAGCCTGTAGCTTTAAATTCCCCTGAAAATATTTCAAAACATAAAAATATTTAAATGTTTTAACTGACCGTTAAACGTGTCTTTTCAATTCTATTTGGAAGTTATAATTGAACCCTATACAGTTTATTTTTCCTCTCATTCATCAGTATCATTGGCAGCCTTGTTCCACTAACTGCTTAGCGCGCTGTATAGGCCTCCTCCCTTTTGTGCTATGCTTTCCTGGTCTATGCGAGTCTCCCATTTCGTTTTCCATTTACTTCCATTGCTTTTCATTACACGGAAAACAACGAAATACCGAAATATGGAGATGTAACTAAAATATAATCACGGAATCCACTTCTTTCTTTCAACATCTAATTAGTAGCCTAGCACTAGCCAACAAAAATTTACCAACACCCGACTGGCAAACAAACCACAGGATCTTGAACGTTCACAGCCTCCATTGAGGGCCTCTGAACTTCTCTAGACGTCGCATCATCGTTGTCCGCCACAAAAGATTTAACACTGAAGAGGAACATTATATAACTGTCTGAAAAGTCAATTGGAAACACCAAATAAATACAGAAATCATAGGTCGGCTGTTCATAATCGAAGCGGATCAAACAAAATTCACATAAGACCGAAAGTTTTCGGGTTCGAGACCACCGAAAGCAAGCATAGGCTACAGACAGACCTCCAAAATATTCTAACAAATAATTTTCCTACAAAAACTTGCCAATACTCGACTTGCGAACAACCCACAGGCCCTTCAACGTTCCTACCCGCTGCGCGTCAACGCGTCACATTATCAACGTTCACAGCCTCCATCGAGGACCACTCCACTTCTCTAGACGTCGCAATATCGTTCGCCGCCACAAAAGATTTAACACTCAAGAGTTTTGTGCATACTTTCGAGTCGCCGATTGTTATACCTATACTGAGAGGGGCCCGCGGCTTAGTTACTATAGCTGCACGGGTCTTATCGATCAGGTTAAGTTAAGCTTGTCGCGCTCGGTCCATGGATAGGTGACCGTCTTAACATACCGAGACCCTCTCGTGCCTCGGAAAGCCCGTCAAGTTTAAAGTCAACTATGAATGTATCCACAAAGTTTACTTAACAACAAATTCAGATATTTTAACATTTAACATCCCGGATATCCCGGAGTTTCTCTACAATTTACTTACAAAAGTTCTTGACTAACAGCTCTACCAGATTCTACCAATGTAAATCTGGATTCAAGAACAATATGCATTACTTGTACACATTCCACGACACTTTGCGGGAAAATATTTATAAAGGGTTGGGTTGTGAAGGGCAAATAGGTATTTAATAAAATAATAAACGCAGGTACTGTAATTATTAACAACAATCAACAAGATTTTATGGAAATAACACGAGATAAGTATTTTTGGAAGCTTAAAGCAAATAGCAGATTAATTTTGTTGTACACTACATTCAAGTGACCACCTCATTATTTGCTAGTTAAAGTCTATTTTCAAGCAAATTAACCTAATTTTTAATACCTTTTGGAAATCCGCTGTTTAATAATTGCGTGGTCGCAGTTTGTAAAGATTTTTTCTCTATTTACTTTAAGCGTTTCATTCGGGGTCTTGGATAAAGGTATTTAAATATAAGGTTTCAAATTGCAACGAAATACTGTTGCATTCACGCGGCGGATTTATTCTCGCTGTGGGTGCTTCTCATTATAAAATGGAAATAAATATTGTTTGTTTTTTATTTCAGTCAGATTGATTTGTTTAATTTTTAGGGTTCCGTACCTCGAAAGGAAATAACGGAACCCTTATAGGATCACTTTGTTGTCCGTCCGTCCGTCTGTCTGTCTGTCAAGACTCTTTTTCTCAGAAACGCGACAAGGTATCAAGCTGGAACTTATATCAAATACTCAGGTTTACTGTCCCTTGGACCTGTGAAAAAACCAACCCAATCGAAAGATACAGCCGTTTATGCAGCAAATTTCCGCAAATTTTCGACACTCGCAAGGGAATCAAAACCTACAGGGTCCGTCACGTGAACTCAGAATCTTGAAATTTGGTTCGAAGCAACGTCATAAAGCACAGATAATGGAAAAATTGTGAAAACCGTAAATTTTTTGTTACATCATTTAACCCTTCGGGCATTGCAGGCGAGATAGAAAGAAAGAAAGAAAAGAACGTTTATTTACGGTAAACATGACGCAGTGATCGAACACAAACACCAAAGAGAACAAATCGGGGGAAAATATGCGTCACATTCACGCAAAACAGCCATCGCTCAGCTTAATGCTACGACCCTATGAGAGACAGAGCCCCAGCGCTGGTTTTCAACGACAGCCGGCTTTGAATGACGTCGACCAGTGTAGCAAACGCTAAGATGACATGTGTTTTTAAAAAAAAGTGTCTTTAACGTATGCTTCTTTATTTTCTAAGGTTCACAGTGAAGTAGCAACAAGGGGGCAACACTTCCTGAGGTGTTTGAGGAGTGGAAAGGTATTTTACGGCTCTCAGGACAATCCCGGAATTACGGTCAAGATCCCTAGCAGCATCTTACTGGAATACTTCCGTCCTCCGTGCTCTTGCGAATCTGCACGGCGCCAATGAAGGCAAGAAAGTGGTGGGAACTCTGGTTCTCGTCAGTGTTCACTCTGGCCGGTCAATAAAGGAGGAACACGACTTCTCCCGGGAGATAGGGTTCGTCGGGTCACTACTGCCCTACAGCTCGGCACATGCTGCCCTGCGTGTTTCTGTATCTCTCTTTGTCTGGCTCCTCACCCTAGTTGTCACCTGTTACGATACAGTAAAATCTCTACCGGCAGTGACAGACCTTAGAGTTCAGAGCGCGCAAGCCCCACCACGACGTCAACGTAGAGATACGGGGTTGGGTTTATAATTAATATTATTAAGTTATCTTTTCTCTAACTCTTAAAAAGTACCCTCTTTTTTCCCAATCGGTTAGAAGTTCCTCAGACAGTAGAAGTGTCCACTTATGACGTAAGTGCCTTATCTTATGGTCGACCAGCGGAACGTCACGTACTGATCTCGGATAAGCCACAGAGTGCACGATCCGCGAATGTTATGTTCTATCGCGATATTATATCACAATAGATTATATTACAATAGCGCGTCAGCAATGTTTGCGGTGAAAAGCGTGGATGGTTTTCATGCCTTCATGCGGAAACGTTGTGCATCTCTTATGAAGCGCATGCGAGCCAGCTCTAACAGCCTTCTGAGCGTGTTCGTGGACCGCTGGGACTCGCCGATGTGGCGGCACTCGATGCGACTGCACACTGTGAGTGGTCGTGTGCAGGGCTTGACATAAACTGGCACTGCTGTGTGGTGGCACTTTGTGTTTTTATTATATTTTTGTACTAATAATAGATTTGTAAGGTTTGTGTTACTAACAGTATTGGACTACGTCTGAAATAAATGTCTTATTCTATAGCCTTTAGGCGGTGGCTTTTTATATGTTGTAGAATATTTAACGACGAGTCCATTCTTCGCTGGGGTGCGCTGGACTGATTCCGCGACGTGTCAAAATATCTAGATTTCTATACAATGTCTTTTATTTCGGAATTAATTCTGTAAATGACAGTGAAAACCGCATACGAACATAGTATAGTTTAGAAGAACGGAGGAAGTACATACACAGACACGAAAAGCGACTTTGTTTTCTTAAACATTATAATTGAACACATTGAAGTTCAACTACGAAATAGTAACAGACGGTGCGGAGTTTAGCTGGCTAATTTAATTTGACCTTGTATATTAGCCATGGCTAAGACTATGGAAGTCTTGAGGACAATTCTCGATGACCTCTGTAGAGCCTCCGAATGAGTGGGTCTCAAAATGAATATAAACAAGACTAAGGTCATGTCAACTGCCCATGTCACATCCAATCTCGTAAAGATCGGAGACGCTACACTCGAAGCTGTAGACGAGTATGTTAATCTAGGACCAACTGTCCAGTTAGGTAGGTCCAACTTCGAAAAAGAGGTCAATCTTCGAATCCGACTCGGCTGGGCAGCGTTCGGAAAGCTACGCAATATCTTGTCGTCCCACATACTGCAGTGTCCACATGCGGCAATGACCTATGGCACTGAAATGTGGTCACTCACAATGGGTCTTATTAGGAGGCTTAAAGTCACCCAAAGGACAAAGGAGAGGGCTAGTGACTGACATAGTCCAAATAATTGCCAAATTTGAGTGGCTGCGGGCAGGGCACATTGCTCACAGAACAGATGGCTGATAGGGCCGAAAGGTTCCGGGGTGGCGACCGCTTACCGGAAGTAATAGCGTCATAAGGCTTCTGACAAGGTGGTCTGATGACTTTCTGAAGGCCGCAGGAATCCGAAGAATACGGGAAGCACAGAACCATTCGAAGTGGAGGTGCTTGGGGCAGGCCTATGTCCAGCAGCGGACGTCTTTCGGCTGAAATGATGATGATGCTGTATATTAGTACAAGGGTCTTGTTGCACTGAGTGGATACATTTCAATTTAAAATTAGAAATATTATTATTACTGTAACAATTACTGCGTTGCTGTGTAGGGCCGCCACGACACAATGTGCTTTGGCGCATTTTTGCAATGCGGCGCGGTGCTGCGACAATTTACATTACAAACAGACAAAGCGTAACGGACCCTATCATCGATCTACCCTTACATGTACCCGTAAATGGGTCTACCCTTTATAGCAGAACTATATATTTATATATATTATTTTGCATAACAGCGGTTGTCAAAACAAATAAAACACAGTTTGCATAGACCCTTTTTTTTTGGGTGGGAAATCATCAAATGACTTCTCCCGCTCTGGATGGAGCGGGAGGGCGTGTCAGACTTTTACTGACTAAAACCCACCCGTGTTCCTTCAACTGCCTGTGCCAGGGCCACGGTTACTCTATCGAATTACCCGTGACCCTGAGGCGTCGGCCCTATCGGACCCCGTTATTTCGTGCTGACATCTCTTTGAGGCGCGCGTGGAACACGACGCGCCCCTACCCGACCGGTGGCCGGTGGCCGGGAATCTGCAGGCGACTCCCGACGCACAGGGCGTCTCCTCCGCGACTAGGGGCGTGAGGCCGCAAGGCGGGAGGTGACGGCTTGCCATTCCCTCTCACTCCGTACCATGGCCTGGACCAGGGCCGGACGCGAGAGAACGCCGCCGCCGATCACCTCCGCGAGGACACTTTGGTGCTCCGCCCAAGCTGGGCAGACGTCCAGAGTTTGCATAGACCCTAAGTGCCGATTTCTCCAATGTTCTGTTAGGTTGAGGTTATTAACATGAAAATCATATTTTTTTTGCCATTGCTAATACCTACTTATTTCTAAACTTATACATTAATGTGTCAAACATAATCCATTTGAACCCAATCGAGTTTGATAACTGCTGAACATACGTACTACCTCTCCAATCACAGGCTGTTTAACTTCATCATCGTCTACTCTCATCCACCAGTTACAATGCGAAGATTGTCGCTCCATCCTGAGGCCCGTGGTACGTGGGGTCAGGGCTATACGTTTTCTTCTTCCATTGTCTCCTGTCAACAGTCACGTCATTTTCACTCCCTTTACTTTAATATATCATTCCTCACACAATGCACTCATCATTTCTTTGGCCCTCCTATGCCTTTTTATCCATATAATCATAAACATATTCATGGCATCTTACGCTATCTTTTAAAAAATTAACGAAAGGAAATAATACCCCGGTCCGCGGTTGTCTTGAATTCAAACTATTCATGTTATGATACATACAATCATTTGCTGTGGCAGCATCCTTAGTCTAAACAGTTGTTAGTATTTGAGAATTAACACTGTTTACAAGCATTTGTAATTTGCATCTAACAAACCCGATCCATTTATAATTTGTCTGCTGGAAATACACGAGTTAATCGTTGTCCTTGATCGATTTCATTCAAATAAAAATTAACACAGTTTTTTATCACAATAGCATAAGAGTCACTTGACGCGCGCTTGTGATTTGCAACGACTTTAATTAGTATTTTTTTTATCGCGGAATATTGAACGTGTGTCGTGAGCTAGATTGTGACAGTCTGGATTGGATCGCATTCATCATGCTTATCCTGAGTATTTGGTTAAGTTTCTCATATTGTATAAGCGAAAGTAAGTGTTTAAAAAAATCTATATTAATAAATAAAATATTTTATTTTATTTATGAAACATCAGAAGCTTTGTGTACGGTTCCAATTGGTCGTTTCTTAAGAAGAGCCTACAGTAAACTCCACGGTAAATCTTTAAAATAATTATTAGCTTTTACTGTGTTTTACAATCCGTACCTATATATATATAATAAGCCTTCTCTGTAGTCCACAGAGAAGGCTTATTTCGATTTACAAAGGGTTGATTTTAATTTTATCCTTGGAATTAAATTGACGTCTGACAGTTCAAGTAAGTTAAAACTGTAAAAAATTCAAAATTAATTCTTAGGAGAATACTTATTCTAGGTATAAAAGTTTGGTGCAATTCGTCCCAAATAGGTTTTGGGTGAGAAATGAAAGGACACATTAGTTTTTTACTAATTAAAATAATTTATATCATGAAGTTGATCATGATTATGGTTTTCAGTAATATCCTTGTCCTGCGGTATCGACAGTTCACCAGTTTCGCACGTTTACGACGGAGTCGCCAGAATAGAGACCTATCCATGGCTTGGCATCCTGTACTATCCTTACAGTAAGTTTTAATGTGCGGCCTGGGTCTAACTGAGCTGCGTAACTGAAGGCGATTTCTTCAATGTAGAATGCGAAATTTAAACTTTTATAAAATCCTTACAGTCTATTTGCTTAACGAAATAGCTAAAGTTACACACAACTGACAGCAAATGTTATTTAAATAACTTTTTAAATTCACGGACTACATTGACGGATCTCCCGCACCTGTCCCACTGCCGGCTATTATCGAGAAGCGAGCAGAGCCAGCAACTTTAAACGAGTTGGAGAGCAGGTGCTAGTCACCGCTTGCGGTATATGAGAGGTGAGACGGCGCACAGTGTAAGATTTTGCAAATCTGGCCGGACAAAATACCTTTAAAACAAGAATGGAAGTTCGACATAAAACCCCTTTGAATAATGAAAGCTAATTTGCTTATCGATGCGAATATCTAAGAATTGTAACAATAAGCCTGCACGTGTTTTATTATCTGTACCTCGAACACAGGTTACGACTTATTTCTCTCAGAGCGTATCTGCAGTTGTCGCTTACCGCTTCATTGTGAAGGTTCTGTCTTGAAAATTCGTGCATATATTACTTGTCTTTGTAAAGGAGGAAATGTCTTCAGGTTTGTGGAATACATTGATTTAATATATTTTACGTTACCATAATCAAAATTTAATGTCAGTGTAGGTAACTGTTAAGATAGGATAATTCTTTTACACAATATTTCGAAGTAGTTGTATTCCTTAGAGAGCGAAAACTTTTGTACGCCTTTGTAAACTGTTGGGTACGTCATAAACAAAAAAAAACGTTGATAGCTTGTTGCTTCTTCATCAGTGGTAGGACGGGTGTCTACGTAACATATTCTACAAAGGCGACAAAATTATGTAGCCTCTTGTAAAGTCACTAATTGATGTTACATATCTTTCATTTAGATGGACATAAGTTCACAACAGCAGTGGTGCTCGTTACCAGGCAGATAGTGCTTGCAGCAGCTAATGAAATCGACAAGCTACCTAAGTATAACTTCAGGTAAATACACACTATTTTCAGTTCCGTGAATTGGAACAAGCAAACTCTTTTACACGTAAAAATTACTAGGTTTTAAAAGTAGACGAGTTCGGTGTTTCCTTCCTGATTTCTCTGAGACGATCGAAAGAAACTCAGAGGTCACACTCTCTTTTAAAATCCAGACTAAATCTTGGTAATATCATACGACGATTATGCCGACTAATGTCTGAGGTGGTCTTTTAAAGTAAAGATCACACGAATTTGAGGGGACCTGTCCAGTCAGTGCATGCAATTGTTCAACGTTCAACAAAAGTTCAACTCAGAACTTAAAGAGTTCAACGACTCGATGAACATTACTAAAGAAAGTACACGAATTAACTTCACTTTTATTAAATTATGTAGAACAAGAAAAGTGAACAGACCAAATTAAGTAGTAGTTAAATAGTAGTGAGTATTAAATAGTAGATTAACGACAACGACGTACTCCACGTCCTTACCAAAATGATCATTCGTGCGAATTGCGATCGTAGCGTTCATACGTCTTTTTTTGTTCGGAAAACGGAAAGGCGCCCTCTGTCAACGCGATCACGAGTTTGGACACACCAAACAAAATGAGAAGCGTAATGAGTTACAAACTAGAATCATCAATGAGTAGCCAGCACTAGTAATTCAATGTCGGTCCGCACACGTCGCGACTTACTAGCGCGTTTGTAACTAGTTTGTTGTTGGTGTACATTTGCGTCAAGTAGGTTTTGTTTAGGACAGCTGATTATTTTCACGCGATTACGATGTTCGTCCCATGAAAAAAGTTACACATAAACACCCTTAAATATCTGATATAATCTCGTCCGTTACACATATTTACTATACTCCTAATTCTCTTATTTCAGGACTCTAGCGCGCGTCGTCATCGGTCACAACTGCACCGGCTCCTCTGTCGGCATCCGTGACTACACTTATCATCCTGACTATTCCAAGAACACGTATAGTACACTGGCTTTGATCCAGCTGGAAATCGACCACGCGACAATTGGTGAGACAAGGAAATATCTTCTTCATCTTCATGAAGATGCTCCCTTCTTGTAAGAAGTGATACATTGGTTACGTTGGAGATGACACCTGATATGGGAGACATCGATGTTCTTTGACAGACCTCCCTGTCAAAAATAAGAAAGGAAGAGATGGTCCAGAGTGCTGCCATGGGGGACACCTCTTTATTTATTTTGTGAGACTTAATAGAATATTTCTCTTGGTTGCAATTATTATTTATGATTCTTGCTATTTGTGCCCTGTCAATGCTGAACATGCAGCTCTTGAACTAGTCGTATTACGATATAATTTCCAATTATGCAGTATCAATTCGTATTACACGAGATCAAACGCCTTACCCAAGTAAAAGGAGGTCGAAGTTATTATTGCTTTCATCTTAATATTTTGTTTTTTACCATGGAGAGGTACGGTTATGGATATATGTAAAAACATTATTATTTAAAAGAGTGTCCATGGAGTTTCTTGCCCGTTTTTCTCCATAGGTACCTACTACGCTTTGGAATGGGCAACTAGCTTCATATTTCTGACTGACCGACTCCTTGACAATTCAAAAGTGCCTGTAAATGGTTTAATTGAAATAAATGATTTGAGTTTTGAGTTTGAGTTTGAGTTTGAGGTTACTTTCCTGACTTGTTACTTATCTGGTAGTATAGCCCGTTAAGTGCAAGTTTTAAAACATATTATTTCAGAGTTGCGGCCCATTTGTCCACCGCCATCACACTTCAAAGACGAAAGTTTCTTCGCTATGGTATTATCTGACAGTAGGTATCGTTTTGTTTATGAAGTTGAGGTACTTATTGTCGTAGTCGACATTTATACATTTACTTATCCATTCGTATCGTATAAAAGACCTTTATTCAGCAGCTTTGAAGATAAAGCTCAAAATTTAAAAGACATGGCCCTTCCCTTCCCTTATCCTTATCTTCCGTGATGAGAAGAAGTAATTTTCCTGTAAATCTAATAAAATCAAACTGTTAGTCTTAGAAACCTATGAGGTTTCTAAGACTAACAGTTTGATTTTATTAGATTTACAGGAAAATTATAGCGTTTTGTGATAGACGGACAAAAAAGTAATCATTCACATTTCTTTAATCATCATTTTTTTAATTCACATTTTCGTTTGTAGATCGGAACCTTAAGAAAAAAGCTCATCTTTAGATATTTTCTAGATTGTAAGCGGTCCAAGGTGAGGATACACAAAATGATATACGTTTCTCCAGAACAATGCAAGTCTTTTTATAGGCGGTCAGACGTAAGTAACTTTTCCCACAATTTTGTAGCAAGCTTGTCTTATAATAAGAACCTCATACTTGGGAGGTTCATGTAACAGTTTTCTTTTCTAGCTTGACGTGGATACCTTGTGGCCATCTCACACGGCTTGCGCCAGGAGTGTTTCGGGAGGTCACTGCGTGTGGCGGAGTGGGGCTATACTCGTGGTGAAAGTGGGCACACGCTGGAGACTGGTTAGCAATATAACACTATCTCATCATAATTGGTTTTTAAACGCTGAGGGTTGTTGCACGTGAGTCATTGATTAACTAAACAACTAGCGACCCACCCCCGCTTCGCATGCACGATTTCTGTGCTATATCTAGTTTATAAATTTTTATACACTTAAACCTTTTGGAATATAGGTATGCTCTAAATCATGTTGAAGTCCGTATCAAAATTCATTGTGGAGATTTAAAAAAGTAAGCGGACAAACAAACAGACATGAAAAAGCGATTTTGTTTTATGATATATTTACAGATACAGATAATCATCTCTAAGACATTTTCGAACTCCAACTAAAGCTAGACGAAGTTAGAAGTTCTCTCGTGTTTTCGTGAATATAATAGAATTCAGCTTGGAATGTTTGCGTTGGAAATATTTGTTTACTGATGGTTTCAGCTGGGCTTTGGCGTGTATGGGCCGGGTTGTCAGGCCCCTGCCAGATTCCTAGACTATGGAATGTACCACGAGTGGGTGCAGCGCAGCGTCGAGAGGATAGGCAGACCTGCCATCACCACTCTGGCCGACAACCACGTCGTGATGAGAAGAAGTAAGTTATATTGACAATTAGTTATGGGTGACCGTATGGATTGAGGAGCCTTATCAAAACGTCAAACCTATTTTAAATGACAGCTGCGCGACAGATTATCAAAGGCTAACGGCGCGTGAGCTTTCAATGCCCGGAATGTTACCATTTTTATAAATATTGTTTATTTTATTTTGTTGAACACTTATCCAGTTATTATGTGTATGTATTTTTATTTTTATTTTCATCTTAGCGTTTGCTACACTGGTCGACGTCATTCAAAGCCGGCTGTCGCTGAAAACCAGCGCTGGGGCTCTGTCTCGCATAGGGTCGTAGCATTAAGCTGAGCGATGGCCGTTTTGCGTGGATGTGACGCATATTTTCCCCCGATTTGTGCTCTTTGGTGTTTGTGTTCGATCACTGCGTCATGTTTACCGTAAATAAACGTTCTTTTCTTTCTTTCTTTCTTTCTTTCTATCTCATATATAAACGCGGTTACTCATAATATTATGTAGTAAATTAGCTGATTTTGTAGGCCCGATCCTAAAATTTGTAGTAAACTCCTTAAAAAATTGACTACTCCGTATCACCTTCGGACCTAAGATTACTTTGCGACTGAAACTTAAATTCAATAGCAACACTGCTTGACACCTTACTCCCGATGTGTTATTGCCCGTCCGAAAAGTTAATTAATCGGTTGTAGGGTTCACTTTTATTTGGTTAGCTAGTTAGACAGCTCGAGTAGCAAGACTGCGCTACACCCGTGCGTGAACACAGAGTGGAGTGAAACAGAATGGTAAAGAGTTTTGTTCACCGATGAGTCTCGATTTCACACTATTCACTTCCAGCAGGGCGAGCATGGCCTACTATGACATGTCATGAGTCACGCTATTTATCACATTTTGGCCGAGATGAGATAAATTATGTCATGTCTTACAACTTGTCTTAAATGCTAGCACGGGTCAACCATGTGACATAATAGTATGCCGTGATATGCCTTTCTTGTTGCTGCAGGGCGAGCATGGCCTACTGTGACATGTCATGAGTCACGCTATTAATAACATTTTGGTCGTTAGGTAATAGGTAATCCGGGGTGGTGTCCGCAACTCCACGACAATGCGCGTATTTTGCGTAAGGTGGGAAAATCGATCATTCGATCCACCCCAGCACCTCGAGGGAGGGCAGCAACGCCTTGGTGTTACTGACAGCCTCGCATATGGTACCTGGGTTACCGAAGTACTTTGCCCTGTATGTGGCGACCACCGGGCAGTGTAGAAGCACATAAGCTGCTGTTTCGTCCACCTCCATGCAGGCCCTGCACAGCGGACTGTCTGTGACTCCTAAGACAAAGAGGTGTTTATTAAAAGACCCGTGGCCAGTTAAAGCTGCCGTAACTATGCGCAGCTGTTGTTTGGTTAGTCGGAGAACCTGTTTCGTGATGCGGCCGTCAATAGCAGGGAGTGCTTCTCTAGCCTGCCTGCACTCACCTTGTTCCGACCATAGTTTGTGATGTTGATCCCTGGTGCGTTTCCTTACCAGAGTGCGTAAGTACCCGAAGGGGAGTGGCAAGATGGGTTCAGGTCCCACTGGTGCCTCACTCGACCCCCTTCTGGCAAGTACGTCTGCTGCATCGTTGCCCAGCGAACCGCTGTGTCCTTTGATCCATTAAATGGTTATGTTATAGTGGCTACCCACCTGATTAAGGCGCAGGTGACACTCGTATATTAGCCCAGATTCAACTGTGTGGCTGTTCAGCGCTTGCAAAACAGCCCTGCTGTCTGAGAGTATCCGGATCGAGTGGTCCCTAACTTCCCTGGCCATGATGGCCGAAGCAGCCAGAGAAATACCCATGCATTCGGCCTGGAACACTGTGTTATAGGCCCCCAATGGTGTGGCTATGCGAATGTTGAGGTCCCCCGAGAAGACTCCAGAACCTGTGCCATTACCTGTTTTGGATCCGTCTGTGAAGATACGCAGCTCTGCAGGGCACAAACCCTCGCACCTACGATCCTCGTGAAGCTGGATCTTGTATTTTTTATCAAAGATAAATCGTTTGGGTACCCGATCATTAATAGCTTTCGTAATGGGGAACTCCTTGTTGAGTCCCTCAAGTAGCGCGGTGTGTGGCGTGGCGCTCTTACCCCAGAGATCTAGTGCCTTAAGACGTACAGCCGCGCCGCCAGTGTCGCTTCCTGCTGTATGAACAGGTGGAGCGGTGGCAGTTCCAGCATGGCTTCAACTGCTGCAGTCGGAGTGGTCCTCATGCAGCCCGTAGCCGCCATGCAGGCTAGTCGTTGCATGCATTGTAGTTTGTTTGAGGCTGCAGCCAGCTTGGTTCGGGGCCACCATACCGCGGCCCCATAGGTGTACAGCCATAGTACGAGTATAATTTTAGGGGATAGTCTCCACTTTTTACCTATCATTTTCCTGCACTGCCAGAAGGTTATGCAGGCCCTGTTTAGTTTGTTGTCCAAATGACTACTCCAGTTTAACTTACTGTCTAGAATGATCCCCAGGTATTTGACCTCGTTGGCCAACTGAAGTTCTGTATTGAACAGTTTTGGTAGGCGAAAAGGGCCTAATGTTCGTTTTTGGGTAAACATGACTAGTTCAGTTTTAGTGGGGTTCACTGATAGGTCATATTCCTTGCACCAATTTTCTACGATACGTAGCGCTTGCTGAGTGAGGTTGCAGATCGTACCCGTCACCTTCCCCGAAACACGGATTGTGAGGTCGTCTGCATACCCTATTGTGTAATAGCGGCTGGCATTGAGTTTGGTGATGAGGTCATTAATCACCAGATTCCATAGAAGGCGGGACAGCACCCCTTCCTGGGCGCACCCTCTGGCTATCATGCCCAGTTGCTGCTCATCCACAACTCAAGGCGAACCACTCGTTTGCTTAGCATGTTTGTAATCCAGTCCGTTAGTACCTGTTCTACTCCATGTCTGGAGAGGGCGCTGCTAATGCTGGAGAAGTTAGTTTTATCGAAAGCTCCTTCGATGTCTATGAAAGTGCCCAGACAGGTGCCTTTTTGATGAATCGCTTCCTCTATCTGGCTGACTCCCAGGTGAAGAGCAGATTCGGTCGACTTACTCGAGCTGTATGCATGTTGGTTACCGTGAAGCGATATGGTTTTCAGAGCGCCGTCCCTTAGCTCCCTATCACAGTCTTTCCAGCGTCTTCAGTAGAAAGGAGGTCAGGCTGATTGGTCGGTAGGATTTGGCGTTTGTGTAGTCACCCTTACCTGGCTTAGGGATGAATATTACTTTCACTTCCCTCCATCCTTTGGGAACGTATCCAAAGGCCAGGCACGCCCGCACCGGTGTCATTCCACTGTAGTAAGGCGGGGAACACACGGTCAAGACCAGCTGCCTTAAAAGGATGTAAGCTCTGGATGGCCCATTGGAGTTTCTCCAACGTGATCCTGCTGGCGTAAAGCCGATCATTGTCTGAAGGTGTTTGAATTACCTCTTGCCAGTCGATAACCTGCGCGATGATACATCCAGGGAAGTGAGTTTCAATAAGGATGCGTCTCGCTTCTTCTGGTGAGGAAGAGAGTGTGTTGTCGGGTTTCCGGAGGGTAGCGGGCCCAGGTGTATGCTGTTGCGCCAGTACTTTCCTTACCCTGTTTGCTTGCTGACAGGATTCAATGCTACCACAGAATTTGCGCCATCCCGTGGTACTTCTGAATCTGATGCATTTTTTGTAGCTTGATTTGGCTGCGTAATATTTATCCCAGTCCTCATCCGCACATGTTGCCAGAGTGAGATCTATGATTGTGCGGCTTCGCCTGGTTACGAATGTTGGTTCGGAGCCAGTGTTTAGTAGGGATATGTTAGTCGAGAATAAGTGCCCGGGGGAGTTCGCACAGAGAGGCAGCGTTTCTCGCGACGGCGGCGGTCTCACTGACGGTGAGCCGCATACGGCGCCTCGGCCTGGAGGTAGCCCTCAACAAGTCGGAGGCCATGGTGTTACATGGCCCCCGGCGGCCGCCGCCGGCCGGATCACATATTGTGGTCGGGGGGGTCCGGATCGCTGTCGAGCCCACCATGAAATATCTGGGATTGGTGCTCGACAGCCGGTGGGACATCGGACCCCACTTCCGGCGGCTGGCGCCCAAGTAGTTGGGCGCGGCCGGGGCGCTGGCAACGCTGCTTCCCAATCTGCAATAATCTGCTGTATCACCCCCCAGCGATATATATAGGGATCGTGTGATCCATGGCGCTCTACGGAGCGCCGATCTGGGCGTCTGACCTGACGGCCAGCAGCATAGCTGTCATGCGTGAGCCGCAGCGGGCGATGGCCGTCAGAGTCATTCGGGGGTATCGCACGATCTCCTTAGAGGCGGGTTGTGCGCTGGCCGGATCCCTGCCCTGGGACCTAGAGGCGAAGGTGCTCGCGTCATTGTATCGGCGGCGCGAGGAAGCAAGGGCGCGGGGCGAGCGGCCGATGCAGCCCCATGTGGAGCAGCGTCGGTCGCAGCTTCGCGGGGTCCTAGTGGCGGAATGGCGGGACAGGCTCTGACGCCCTACCGCCGGCCTCAGCACCATCGAGGCGATCCGGCCAGTGCTCGACCGCTGGCTCGGGAGAAGGCACGGCTCCCTGACGTTTCGGGCGACGCAGGTGCTCTCGGGGCATGGTTGCTTCGGGAAGTACCTGTGTCGCATTAACAGGGAGCCGGACGCCCGGTGTCACCACTGCGTCGACTGCCGGGAGGACACGGCGTGGCAGTGTGCCGCTTGGGAGGAGCCGCGCCGTGCCCTCATCTCAGAAGCAGGCAGTGACCTGACGCTGCCGACCTTAGTGAGTTCGATGGTCGGCAGCGTCGAGTCCTGGGACGCGGTGGTTTCTGCGAGACGGTCATCTCGCAAAAGGAGGCTGCGGAGAGGCAGAGAAAGATCTCGACTCTCGACCCAGCCCGCAGCAGACGCACCGGGCGTCGGAGGAGGGCGGCCAACGCCCTCTTCCGGCCCCCCTAAATGGGTCCAGGGGCGACGGATTCGGGGACATCCGTCGCCCCCCAACATCAGGACCCGAGAAGGCGGGGCGTTTGACTCCCCCCACAACGTCTAAGAGGGGCGCGTGTGGAACACTGCGCGCCGCCACCTCGGGTCCTGATGTATGGGGGGCGGCGGACGACCTCGAGTCCGCCGTCCCTGGACCCATTTAGCTCGGGTTGGAGACTCCGTAAGTGGAGGCGCCCCTACGGATCCCCGTCAAGAGTCTCCAACATCTCCTCCCTGGCTTGCGTCCTCGCCTCGCCGATGGCCAGCCACAGAGTCTCCTTTGCCGCGCGGTACACCTCGTACAGCGCGGCTTCTTCGTCAGGGATCCGCGGACCGTCCATTCGGTGGACCGGTGAACTGCGGCCGCCAGTGGTCTGGGCGGAGACGTCGAAACGGATGTAACGTCGATCCGACAACGTCTCCACCTCCACGGCGACACGCCAGTCGCGAACACGGCCCGCGACAGCAGGGGCTAGCCCTGCTGTCGACACGTCCACTATAGAACCACCCCGCTGCCGCACGCACGTGTGAAACGATCCCCGGTTCAAGACGGCCAGGCCAGTCGTGACCAACCACTCCTCCAGTGCCTAACCCCTAGCATCGGTCGCCGGAGATCCCCACGCCGTAGACTTGGCGTTGAGATCCCCGAGCAACAGTACCGGGCGAGGATGAAGTCGGTCCACGACGGCACCCAACTCGACAAAACCCACGGCTCCTGGATCAGGGCAATGGCTGTGTTTTGACCACCACCACGAACCATGCCGCAGCCTGTTTGTCGGCATGCAAGAGCACCCACCTCTTGATGTCGACCCAGGGATTCTGGTAGCTGAGAGCGCGCCCAATATTGGTCGGCTCTCCGAAGACTTGAATGTCGGCCCTGGAGTGTCTTGCTTGTGGGTGCAGGCCTCGAGAATGATCTGCTTCTAGATAGCAGCGAGTACCTGGTCCGATACGTCCTTGCTGAGGATCCCCGTGCGGTCGCAAGTGATCGCGACGTCGAGGTTAGCGCTGGCAGCTTGGGCGTAGCTTCTTTGGGCGACCCGTTTGGATTGGTTAAAGCGCGGCTGCTTATGCTCTCCCCGAGGTGTCAAAGTCTCGTTGAGGGCTCGCTTGGCCGCGGCCTGATCCATCCGATTGGGTCGCTTTGTTTTAGTGGCACCTTCAGCTCTCTCCGAGACACTGGCTGGCAGTTGACTGAGCGCTGGTCGGCTAGTGCCGGCCTCTGCCTGCGACCGCTTACCGGCGGAGAAGTTTAGCTGGCCGCTAGTCGATTTGACTGACACAGCGGCAGTAGCCTGCTTGTTGCGGAAGCCTTTTCCCTGGTTCCAGCGTGTTTGCCGACGCTCCTTCCTCGTGATTTTTTCCCCCTGCTAGAAGAGCCACAGGAGGAGGAGGTAGTTTGTTAGGAAACCCGGTGCCAGTATTACCCAGCGCCGGGGTCTGTGTGGAGAGGGTCGGACCGGCAGTGGTATAAGTCGTTGCCGTCTTCGCCTCAGTGTAAAAAGGGTCGGTACTGATCCCAATCAGCGCCGACGTACTTTGTTTAAGTTGGGAATTTTGTTTTTTGGTCTTAGCTGCGGTTTTCGCCAAAGCCGGACCGGCGCCCGCGCTGGTACTAGCAGCGTTAGCCGCATAGCCACCAGGGGCAAGGGAAGTGCAAGCACCTCCCTTGGGAGTCTCATTGGCTTTCGCCTCCACTCCGGTGTGTTTGTTTTTAATTGGCCTTTTTTGTCCATTTTTAAAATGAATTTAAAATTCGTCTCTCTGGCTCCCATCCTCCATGGAGTCCGCAACTGGGAACGTCTCACTCTAAAAAGCTCGAACGTTAGGACTACCACAGAGATATAGGGGCGCAAGGCTTGCTTACAGTGCGACATCGGGCGCTCGATCGGGCAGGCATAGGGGGTCCTAAGGGCCACCCCCCATGAACTGATCAACCCTCACTTGCACCGTCAGCATGACCTCCACCGGCATATCACGGCATACCATTATGTCACATGGTTGACCCGTGCTAGCATTTAAGACAAATTGTAAGACATGACATAATTTATCTCATCTTGTCACAAACATCTTGGGTACGCCCATGCTCGCCCTGCAGTGGATGGCGAAGCGTGTACAGGCGACCTGGTGACCCTGCTTCACAGAAAGAGTCCATTACGGTGGAGGCTCTGTACACGTGATTGACGAAATCTACTCATTACTATGTTTTTTTATTGAGTGTTATTGCGATTTGTAGTTAGGTAGCGACAAAGTTTAGTGCTGATTCTTAGCCTAGTTTCAATAAATGCAATTTTATTTTGGTTTTATTTATGGACTCTTAAGAAGGTCGCCCAGGGCTAGTGGCCATAGAAAATGGCCACTAGCTCCCCTGACTGAGGAAAGATATGCTCAAGAGATCCTTAATGAGTATGCAGGGCCATTTTTTGTAAATATATGGGTGTTGGATCGATACGGTATCACCACTCGGGTCGTATATTCAGGAGGTTGGTATCAACTTGATGGCTTAGCCATCAAGAAGTCCTGATCTCAACCCGATCAAGCACGCTTGAGATGAGCTCGGTTTCAACCCGATCAAGCACGCTTGAGATGAGCTCGAGGTTGGTCAGAAGTCGCAGACCACATCCTATCACCCTCCGTGCCCTAAAACAGGCCCAGACTAACATCGCCTCCAAAATGTTGTCTTCAGTATGCCAAACCGGCTCGAAGCTGTAATCAGAGCCCAAGGAGGCAATACCGAGACAAATATAATATTTTGCTTTTAAATACGAGTACCTGTCAGACAGTCACATCAGGTTATTCTGGGACATGTAATACTACTAACTCGGATATCTTGTTTTCAGCAATATCCAACGTCCAGAGGTTCGGTCCTTGCGACAAAGAAGAGATGAAAGAAGAGCTCTACACTGAAGACACGAATATCTCTAGGACCAAGCTACCGGCAGTAATAAGACATAACGTAAGTTCCTACCCCTCGGTCTCGAGCCACAAGGCAGGTTTATATGAGTCCAGTAATATAACAGTACAGTAAGTCAGTCCAACTCGACTGGACTCGTGTATAAACTAGTTTCAAGCCAGTCTGGCACTGTCCCCACGCCGCCCAAGTCAGTCCGTATAACTCACTTCGTCTATATACGTTGGGCAGTCGCTGTCGGACTTTTTTAGTGCTCACGTTTGAGTTTTAGTGTTACGGGTACATAAAGGTTTTTTCTTTATCGATAGCAAACTGGATCGTGTATCGCGTCTATGCAAACACAATGACTGGGTTCAAAAACCGAGTCACTGAGTCACTGGGCTTGTATTAACCATGCTACATGCTCAAGCGACACACGTCTTGCATCAGCGACTGCGGTGAAAACAAATAAAAGAAGTTGTTTAGAGCATGTCAAGAGTCACCGAGACGTGACGGAAACAGGAGACGCTCTAGGTCGTGAACGTGGCCTCAAAAATGACATTAAGGCTACGGCGGCCACACAAGAGGCCTACCTATGCAAGTAGACCTCTCCAATAGGCCGTAGCGTGTATGGCTTACTTAGCTGTAACAATCTTTTTTTAGTTCATTTTGGTAGACTGCTGAGTCCCACGCTCAGCAGTCCTAAGTTCGATCCCCAAGTCGAGCAAAGTGTCATTGGGTTTTTCATCAGGAATTTATCAGTATCAGCCCGGAGTTTGGTAGTTGGCAGTGTGATAACCCTGCGCCTCGGAAAGCACGTTAAAGCGTTGGTCCTTCGCCTGATCTCTCTCCATTAGTGTCAGGTTGCCGTTCCATCAGACCATGAGAGTGAGGGAAGAGTGATTTCACCTGTGTCTGCGCGCGCACAAACGTGTGCACAATAATATCTCGACCATTCGCCATTTCTGCAATTCGGCCTGGAGGAATATTAGACAGCCAATGTGCGCTTTCATAATTTGTAACTTGGCGATATAATTGCGGACGTCCACTTCTTTAAAATGAATGTAATATACGTGTACGTTATAACGTTATCGTGAAGGGAAATTTAAAAAGCGTGTTCATATTTTTCGATACATTTTACTTCCCTGTGTTACCGTGATGAAGTGACGAGGACGTCGCCGGCAATACCGCTACGTTAGAAATTAAAAAAGCGCACCATGTCAATAAATGTTCATTTGATAACTTAGGTCGCGCTCAGATTATTACTTTGTTCTTTCCTCCCTAGGTGACGATCATCGCAGACATTGAATACTCGTGCGTAGTTTTTAAAGCTGAGCATGGTGGACGAAGCCGTAAATTAAAGACTCCAAAGTTGAAAGTGCGGCGGTGGTGCTCAGGCCCTAGGCCTAAGGGCTTGTGCTTCGGATTCGGTTTCATGGAGATACACTTTTACCTCGAATTATTATTCGAGAACCCAATAAATTTGCGAGTTACAGCCTATGGAAGGGAAGCTAAGTTTATCCAACCCTCACTCGTGTATAAATACTTAAATCACCATAAAGAATATCCGACTCTTCTGTCATATGATGACACCAAACTGAAAGTTCATTCGCAATTAAATGATTCAATTTATCCTGCGTATGGTAAAGGTGTTTTTTCAAATAATGTGACTGTATTGATTTATTGATTATCATCACGCTATACCTTTATGGAGCTAAGCAGTCAATCACGACATAATACAGGATGGATTTTTCAGATGGGGCTATTCTGATCTGCATTCTCAGATAAAACAATATATGCGGCAAGAATATATGAGATGTCTACAAGAAAATATTTGATGCCTATCGATCTTGCTTCTTTAATTGATCAAAAGAACTCTCCCAAAACATTTCGTAGAAAATGAAACTTAGATGAGAGAGAACACAAGATTACAGTCGTTTTATTCCATTACTTCACTGGGCTGATTAGGAAACGAATATAGCAGATAGTTACAGATTTACTGTCTTATTCATAAAAAGCCATTCCTATTTTACCTATCGAACTGTTTTGTCCTTTCCTGTCTAACTTTATTTTCACTTGACAGAAAGGGATGAAACAGCGAATGGCTTTATTATAAATATGACGGTGAACCTTTTAAATAATTATCATCCCACTATATCTTTAAGGACTAAGCAGTCAAGCATGACATACATCTGGGTGGCATTACCATTGGCGTACAAACTAATACCATGGATTCAGTATGTGATACTGAACTTTAAACAACAGAAAAAACAACGTAGGTGAAATTTATCGTCGGTTGATAAAAAAAAAGTTGTTCTATACATTTTGAGAGCGTAGGCATTGCAACAACAAGGTATTTGAAAGAAAAGGAACAACATACCTGTCTGAAAGATTTAATCAATGTTTAGACAGCGGTACGTTTCCTGATTTAATGAAAAATTATAAAGTAGTACCAATTTTTTAATCGGGTTGTAAGAGTGACCCCTCTAATTATATACCTATTTAGTAAACGGACGGCAGAGATCTGCCGTCCGTTTACTAAAAAGCCGTTAAGTGACATTTTGTCAAATTTGAGTTTTATACACTCACTACGTACAAGAGCAAAAAGATCTGGGGAGTACACACACGGCTAACTACATCATTTTTGAGATCGTGCAACTCTTAAACTCAAACTCAAATCATTTATTTCAATTAAACCATTTACAGGCACTTTTGAATTTTCAAGGAGTCGGTCAGTCAGAAATATGAAGCTAGTTGCCCATTCCAAAGCGTAGTAGGTACCTATGGAGAAGAACGGGCAAGAAACTCCATGGACACTCTTTTAAATAATAATGTTTTTACATATATATATATAAATACGGTTATGTCACTTTTTAACACTATGAGACGGCTACACACTCGTTACCGTATATTTAAAAAATATATTCAGCCGCTGGGCAATATGAGAAAACGGTTACATGAAACTATAACAGTATTAAACCGTTACATCACTTTATAGGCATTTTAATGATTTATAGTAATACGAGGCGCATTACCATTTACGACATCTAAAAGACAGTTTTCTTCAATTACCACTCTTAAAAACCGTTACCTACTCACACTTAGCTGACTATTCGTTGCTAAGCCAACGTGGCTTTGAAGCATATACTATTCTAATAGACAGTGAGCGTTATTTAGTTAAGATTGTTTCAAATAATGTGTCAACGAATACAATACAAAAAACGGTTAAGTGATATTCCAATGCTAAAAGACGTCTATTTACATTACCGGTATGCCCCCGCACCTCGCACACTTTTCGAACAAAACCCAAAAGAGCTCCAAGATCTAAATGGAACTAACGATGAAGTCTGCCATTTTTTTTTTACAAAATTCGTTTTAACAAAAATGAAGCATGTAAAGCGCATGAATATTTATTTTGCTCAACTTGGCAATGATTTAGTGGCAATTTATGAAGCGCGTGAGTTACATGCCAAAGATACAGCTTAGAATGCAAAAAATATAATTCCGGATGTAAGGCTTGCCATTCAGATATATTTCATAAAGGGAAATATATTAAAGCGCGCAATTTGTATAAGTCCCACGTTTTTTTACAAAATTGTGAAATTATGCAGGGTTGATTTTCAGAAAGCTATAATGTTACCAAGGTTAGATAGTTTCGAAATTATTGCATTTTGCACTAGATTAACAACCTTTGGCATGCTGACGGTGTCTCTGGTTATTATAATTTCATTTCGCAACACACCGTGACATAAAACTTTATCACCATTTGGCTGGATAAATGCAGTGCCCAAAATAAGAACTGGTTGTCATTTTCTCTTTTTGTGTTCTTAATTAACAGCACCTTGATAGCCACTGAAACCTTCAACCCACCTCACCAGGTGACTGAAAGTATTGAAATTAGAGAGAAAAAGCGCTCGGGACGCGGGCGGGCGAGAACGCGCGAGCGGCTCGTGTGTATTTTCGATATTTTTAATCGGTTCATATTTTTTTTAATCAAAATTACTTACTTTAAATTTGCAATATTTATTGCTAGACCTGTTTCCGAAAAAAAAAACTATGCGCTTCTACTCCACTCAGACCGCAAGTGGGTTTAAATTTAAAACTTGAGGGCAAGAAACTAGATGCTATTACGGAAACTGAATTTCTAGGGATTAATTAAGATTCAAAATTGCAATGGGCTGCCTTCATTAGAGCTCTTTCAGGTAAATTAAGATGCGCTGCGTATACAGTTAGGAAAATAAGGTAGTTCACCGATGAAGCCACAGCCAGGTTAGTATACTTTGCTTATTTCCACAATATTGTGTCTTATAGCTGGCTGTCGAAGATTCAATTGTGGAAGCAAAAATGGATCCGAGTCTTTCAGAAACAAAATCAAAGAAATTGATGAACTTACGCTTTCTCTTAATATAAGAAAGTATTTTGTATGCTCGCAAAAACTTTTCTTTTCAAAATAAGAAGCGATTTCCATAACATACACCCGACACCTAGTAAAAATTAAATTGTTATACCCAAATTGAGATTAACTAAAACAAGCAAGTAAGTTTCTTAAAAATATTATTCGCTTTTACAACAAGTTGCTAAAGTGAGTTATTCAGTAACTCACTTTAGCAACTTGTTGTAGCAATGGAAAGTTCAAAAACAGTAAACGTGTCTATTATGTATATTAACTGTTAAAAGAAAAAACATTTGGTTGTCAACCTAGCGATATAGTTATTATATATTATGGCTGTTTCATGTTCCCCGTGAAAAAAATAAAATAACTGCTCATAAATAAAGGTGTTTTCTTTTTACATACTTTTGCTGACAAAATCTTCTCATTATTTGACATTATACATATAGCTGTATCATCTCTCATCACTGAAAACCTTGATCGCGGAAAAAAATGCTTTCAGTTTTCCTCGATTTAAAAAAGGCTTTTTACACTGTCTTTGTTGAATTCTTGTACGCAGGCTAGAATACAGGAATAGGAGGCACACCTCTTGAATTATTTAAAAGTTATATAACACACAGAACACAAAAGGTTAGAATTAGCAGGTATACAAGCAGCGACTCAGATAACACATTCAGTTTGCCACAGGGGAGCATCCTTGGGCCCACCTTGTTAGAAACAAGGTGGGCCCAAGGATGCTTCCCATCTACATCAATGACTTATGTGAGTTGGAGGCAGGTGGTGCTTGGGTCTTCTCTTATGCCGACTTATGTCTTATTGGGTATCGATAATTGGGATAATGTGGGGAAGAGATTATCTAGGATTGGCTACTGGTTAAGAACTTACCTACTTACGCTGTATTGTATGGTATTGCTTTACATCAAAATCACATTTTATTTTCTATTTTGCTGTGCACAACAGCTCCTTAGGTATTCCTAAGGAGCTGTTGTGCACAGCAATTCTTTCTATGAATCAGTAGGTACCAAAGTTTTCATGAAAATTGTATGACACTAATTTGACTTACATTTATTTAACTGATAATTGTTGTACTGCTGAAAAGCAAACCTTTAGTTACCTCTATCTATTTTCCACATCCAATTATCTTATTTCATGTGATCTCTTATTATTTCGTTAGATTGAATGTTTTGAATTGTTTTTTGTCTTACAATTTCATCTGTCAGTTTTTGTTTTTCTATGTTATAGGGCTAAGAGGTCGTTTATTTATTGTAAAACTAGCGTAAAGCCAAGTTGCCAAGTTCTCACTGTAAGCCATATTTATTGTTTTTGGCCGATAGCCAAATATGAAGTATTTGGATTTATATTTGAAAACCTAAAAAGTCACTTCTAGAAAGTCGGCTAGGGACTATAAAAGGCAGCTGTAAGTATTCACCAGGTTCTTTTGACTCGCTCATTTGGCTTATTTCCTTCGAACTTCGTCTTCTCTGACCTGTCTTTGAGTTTCTAAAGCTGCTTAAATATACACCAATCTTTATTTCTGACTTCTGTACATTATAGTTTTAATATATGTATTGACTTTAAAATACATCAGTGAAAATTCAGTGAATTCATTTCATCATAGACTTTTTGTGCGTGAATGTGTTCTACTCTCTCGTCTTTACCTCCGACCCTCCCACTCACTGACCGGGCTGCAGACTGGTGGAGCGGCCGACGCGAACTGCTACGTGACAGCGGCATGCTTCGTGACCCTGAGCTGCTGCAGGCTGAAGGAGCGGCCGACGCGAGCTGCTTCGCGTCATCTAATCGATTCTAATTCTTAATTTCTTTTCCTACATACTGTTTGTATTTTTAGGGTTCCGTACCTAGAAAGGAAAAAACGTAAACCTTATAGCATCACTTTGTTGTCCGTCCGTCTGTCTGTCCTTTTCTCAGGAACACGTGGAGTTATCAAGCTGTAATTTATATCAAATAGAGGTACTACTTACTGGTCTACCTTCTAAACCAACGCAAGCAAAAGAAACAGCCGTTTATGCCGCAAACTTCCGCAAATTTTTTTAACTCGCAAGGGAATCAAAACCTATAGGGTACTTCCCGTGAACTCAGACTGGTACTAATTTCAATGTGAAAGATACACCAATGTTACAATATCCAGGACACTAATTGCATATGTGCGACTATCGAAAAGAGCATTGGTCAGTGACCGTTTCAGAAAATTGATTTGGATCTTAAAACTACTCAGGCATGTTGCTTTGTGAATCTTATTATTTAAACAAATATACACTTCTTTAGCCCGATCCGTTCTAACCTATTGCATTAAGATCTGGAGGGGTGCCTCCAAAGCCAAACTCCTATATGTAGAAAGATCACAGCGTGCCCTACTCAAAACTATTTATTTTAAATCGTATAGTTTTTCCACTCAAGAAATTGACGAACTATGTGACCTTTTAACTGTAAGAAAGTTATATATTCTTATGTCTACCTTAGAAATGCATTAAACAACGGTATTTGATCCTGGTTCTATCATTAAAGGAAGAAAGTACGGTCGTTTGGCTGGAGTTGGGCTCGTACTGCATTCGCAAGACGGCAATATGCTGCCCAAACTACTCTTCTTTATAACACCATAATCAATAACTCATTACGAATGCAAGAAAACCTTGACTGCTTGGCTAAAGACTTATGAAGAAACTGAGGCACTCCTATAACAATTATTTAAAATTCACTTACGAGTGTATTATGACTTAAAGAAAATGCGGACTAATTAATTAATATACAATTGTCTACCACATCCTTAACACAAATAATATGCTTTTGATTTCCCTTTCTCTCTTCCTCGCTTTTACACACACACACACAAACTTACACTCCACTATAGTTGGATTCGGAATCTGAGATAATTATCAAATGTGTTACAACTCAATGACATACGTGATAGGATTCAAGTTCTATTGCAACCAATTAATTTTTCTCTGCTTTTCTCAGAATTTGTAAGTGGGAATGAAATGTAAATTATCTGAGATTACGATTCAAGTACCTAACCAATCTAACTAATTATCTGTAGATTATATATTATTTTTTTTCGTAGTGCAATTTGTTTAAACCTGTTGTTTATGAAATTAATAAAATGATAAAAATATACCTACAATCCTAATTTCTATTTTTTATTAGTGGTTTTCGTGAACAGAATATTAATTCGGATTTTTAATTTTTGTAATATCAATCATGTCAGTTGGTTTAAACAGTTTTTTTTTATATTATTTTATTTTCCTTTATCTAATTAATGAAAAACAAACATTAAAATAAAAAATCTGTTTTTATAATGATAATGTGATTCTTGTATCTTGTGAGAACGTTGTAAGTAAGCCTTGTAGACTGTAGATTTGTAGACCATTTTTTATTTGTTAAGCACCTGGTACTTGTTGGGTACCTGGTACATAGGCTTAAACTGTCCTCCTATACCTATTAACACTGTAATTTGAAAACATGGTTAAAGCCTATTATTTTTAGAAGAGTAACCGTGGAAATTCTTGCTGGCTCGTCTCCATAGGAAACGTCTATTTGGAACCGTGCAGCTAACTTCGTTTCATAAATACCCATGTAGGTTTTTGTGAAATAATATATTTTGATTTGATTTTGTAAGGGCTGACGCTACAAGTTTGTAATGGTACGACGCGAGGCTCGCTCGAGCGGTCAGGCAGTGAGCCTCCCGCCTCGGACTAAATAGGTCGTTGAAACAATTGATTATATAAAAGTCGTATCGTGATTCGGGTAACAACTTGTATTAGTTACCCCCACCACCCGACCGCTGCGTAGGGAGCTAACTCACAATTTGATTTGCTCAAACAATTGACAGCTATGCCAATATGAGTGCTGGTTTTTGCTTAAGAAGGCACATTATTTTGAGCGACACTTTTATAATCTAGGAAATAAATCATGACTCAATCAAATGGTGTTAGTTATTTTCCTTCAATCTTGGATCAGATGCCACCAACTGCATCAGACTGCTTGAAAAGTGAACGACCAAGCACGAGGTCACGAGCTTATTGCCATCAACCGGTCACAAATCTAGACTCTGTGCTGCTACGGATAAATTCCTGATGAAAAATCTAATAACATTTGGGCATGGAGCCCAGGAGATGAAGCTCAGCGTAAGTGTTATGACCACTAGACCAACGCGGCAGTCGATGTTTATATAAAAACAACCATAATTCGTTATTCACCTGTAAATATCCCAAAATATCGAATAAAAAAAAACAACTGTCTTCCAAAATAAAACACTACTACCACTAAGTGAAAAAATACTTTAATTTTGGAAGTTGGAAAACGGAAATACAAAACCAAAGACATCGGTTGTTTATTTTGTAGTACAGTTTTTAATTTTTACTGTTTTGCTGTGGTACATAACCCACACACATTCAGATACCTCCACTTGCTAAGTAAATAACAGTGACATAAGGTTATTATAACATCATCAACATACACTTAAGTGGAATAAAATACGTACCTATTATTGAAGCTAACTCGAAAAATCACTCATCAGAATTTGACCGAATTAATATGGTACCACTCGATAAGTATACCCTTGCAAACAATAGAATAGTCTACTCTTTTTTTCTAAATCAGTGATCATTACAATATATTTCATGCCACCTCTTCCGAATCTGACCCCACTTCTCGATGCTTCAAATTATGCAAATGGAATCAAACTTGTAACTTCCCTACTTTACGTTCAAGTTTCATCGGTTTTCAGAGGGAAAAAGTTTTAAAACAACGATCAGGAACGTTCAACGCTCCTACAAGATCTGGACGAATTTGAGACTTAGTTATGACAAGTAGACTTTGCAGCCAATGCTCAGAAATATAGAGCTTGTTTTCCAAGGGACTCAAACAAATACTGCTTACTTTTTTTTTGTTTTATTGATTAACATATATTAATTACATGACGTGAGACTGTGCTAAAACCACTTACTCTCAATTTTATTCACTCCTTTTTTTTACTAATATCAAATATCTCCTGCATTATATTACATTGTATAATATTTACATAATTTAAAAGCTAAAAGTCTTAAAATAATGATATCCCAACCGTCGTTTCTTTACATTGACGTCGTGGTGGAGTCTGCATGCTCCGAACTCTAAGTCTATGTCGGTAGAGTTTACTTTGCCGGGACAGGTCTAGGGTGAGGAGCCAGACCAAGACCCCGCAGGGCAGCATGTGGTGAGCTCTTGGGCATTAGCGACCCCTCATACCCTACCCCGGGAGTAGTCTAATTCTTCCTCTAGCTAGCTTTTATAAGCCGGTTGGAGTGAACTCTGACGACGAGGAACACAGCTCCCACTTCTTCATTGCCTTTATTGACCGGCTTGAGCTTAGATTCGCAAGTGCTAACGTTCTTGAAATAAGGAATTATTCCAGTGCTGGTAGGGATCTTGACCATGTTCCGGGCTCTGGGATTGTTCTGATAGCCATGGAATACCTCTCCACTCTTCAAGCACCTCAGGACTTGTTGCCCCCTTGTCGCTACGTCACTATATGCTAGCGATGGTTCCCGGAGGCCCATTATTGATTCAAACATTGATGATGCAGGGGCCATAGTTCTTCCATAGTTACTGGTAGCCACCCAAACCCATAGACCAATATCTTATCTTTCCATATCCTGAAATAGTTCTACACCAATCGGAGGTTGGTGCTGCATTAAATTTTAATTGTCTAAAGCATTGTCACGTATTGCCATACAACGTGGCAATGCTGGCAGACTTTTGAGCACTTTTCCTGTTGACTATTTTAGCTATGCGGACGAATTTTTTTTATGAACTACGATTATTACCCCTCCTTTTTTATATACTTGTTCATTTTATAATTTTAAGATTTTTAAATTATGAAAATAATTTCTTGGAATGAATTCAAAATACTGAAATATGGTATGCAATTTGAACACTCTTCCAACTCCAACTACAGTAGTCAGCGACAAAGGTCGATAAACACTGCTAATTTAACTCTTAATGTAAATTGTCACAAAATCGTTTGATACATTGTATTTCAGCATTTCATGTAATTGCTAGGAGTAAACATTATTTCAAATTTAACTTCTGTTCCGATTTTAATTAAATGTTTAGCTCAATAATTAAGATTTAAAACATATTGATATGTCATTGAAGTCGGGTGGGACCTATACTACAACAACTACCTACACTCCTTGTTGTGTCCTGGTAGTCGGGAGCTCTGTCGTGGTGCCGGTGACTTTCCTTGATCTCATTTCCTTTTTGCCATACAAAGGGTAGTTGGAATCTGCCACATAAACTTTGAATAGCGATTTGTAGTTCTCATATTCTAAAAGTGGCGGAAATGAATTACTATGCGTATTAGCATATTTATGTGCCCTAAATGGATCTATAGCCTTAACAGTTCTCCCGTAAGCTGCAACGCTATATTTTAATTCTGCTTCGAATGTGATTTCGACGTAGAATTGTATTTGTATGAATTGTACTCCGGTGAAACACAGGGCATTCATGCCGGGGCCCGCGCAATATCGTGTCAGGCGCAGTTTCGGCGTCCTATCTTTCACCCGGGCCTTATAGTCCGCTCTGAGGACTACGCAGCTGTATTCGACATCCCCGATTATTGTTAACTGAAAAAACAAAACAAGTCAAAGACAAAGCACCGATTACGAAATTAATTGCGTATGCACACCACTATAATAAAAATAATAATACTTTTATGTCAGACGCTTGACGTCCATTTGGTTAGTATACACGGAACAGAAACTAGTGTTAATACTTACATCTACCAGAGAACAATACAAACGATTTGTTATTATTTAGAGTCCAAGTGTCTCATCTATCTACTATTTAGTTTTCAGGATGCTGTTGGGGCTGATGGCGCATCAGGTCAATTCTCGTCAGAGACCTCGAGCGCGCCGGTCCGTCAGGCCCCGAGTGGTCCGTTGTGGACGTTGAAGCAGTTGGAGCGGGAGCTCCTCCTGGAAGCCTCGATCGTGCAGGCCTGGCAGGCGGGTGACATCACCCAGGCCTGCACGATCTGGATCTGGATATCAAGAGGAGTAGCTGGAGACTCTGAACAGGGACCCGTGGGTATGCCCTGTCAAAATGGTGCGGGATAACCTCCGCCCATGGGCTCCCCCACTGATGCATAGTCTCCGGCCCCGGCTCGTGGAGGACGTGGTGTGCGCTTTGTTCCCTTCGCGAGGGGAACACACTCCCCCGGTTATGACTCCGCCTACTGCGGTGCCGGATGCGGACCATACCGGCGACGAAGATGCTTCGGAGGTGACCGAGGTAGAGCTGAGAGTGGCAGTACATAAGCTTAGCGGCAAAAATACCGTCCCAGGACCCGATGGCTTACCTGGAAAAGCCTGGGTTCTGGCCTTGGAGGCTTCGATTTATGGGGCTCCTAAGCGCATGCTTGGAGGAGGGCTAGTTCCCACTTCGTTGGAAGACGGGGAAACTGATCCTCATTAAGAAGCCGGGGCGCCCTGCGGACACTCCGTCCGCTTACCGATCCATTTTGCTGCTTGACGAGGTGGGCAAGCTTTTTGAAAGAGTCATTGCAAACCGCCTCGACGGGCGGCTGGTGTGGGTGGGGCCGGATTTGGTTTCCGCAGCGGTCGCTCTACGGTGGACGCCATTATGCGCGTGCGAGCCCTTACGACGGGGGATGCATTGGCCTTACGACGGGGGATGGAGAGGCATTGGCGATGTCTCTAGACATCGCCAATGCCTTCAATACCCTGCCCTGGAGTTGCATCAGGGAGGCATTGCGGTATCACCGGATGCCTATTTGACGGACAAGGCCGTCATCTACCCCGGTCACCGAGGTGAGTGGAACCGGCGAGAGATGTCCCACAGGGATCGGTCCTGAGATCGCTTCTGTGGGATATCGGTTACGACTGGGTGCTGCGCGCCGAACTCCCTAGTGGCGTCAGCGTGGTTTGCTGCGCTGACGTCACGCTGGTCCTGGCACAGGGGAGGTCGCACCAGACGGCTGGTCCTGCCACAGGGGAGGTCGCACCAGACGGCGGTCGAGGTAGCGACACTTGGGTTCTCAGATAACGGCGCGGCGGCGGGAGGGGTTCACATCGGCATCGAGACGACGATGAAGTACCTAGGACTCTTCATCGACAGCCGGTGGAACTTCGTGGAGCATTTCCGACGTTTGGCTCCCAGATTGGAGCGGGCTGGGGCTGCCTTGAAGTGGCTCCTGGCCAATCTAGGGGTCCAAACGCCTCCTGTCGGAGGCTCTACGCGGGGGTCGTGCGGTCCATGGCCCTTTACGGAGCACCGGTGCGGGCGCGTTCTTTAAGGCGCCGGCCAGCCCGCCGGTTGATCGCGTCCCAAAGGATCATGGCCGTCCGGCTGGTCCGGGGATACTGCACTGTCTCCTGCGAGGCGGCGAGCCTCCTTGCCGGATTGCCGCCATGGGATCTGGAGGCAAAAGCCCTCGCGCACGTATTGGCGTGGCGCGAGGAGGCAAAACGCCGGGGTGTAACACCGCTGCCGCGAGAAATCGCGTTACAGCGGACAGAGCTCCGGCGGGATCTCATGGCGACATGGACGGTGCGATTGTCGCAACCCAGTACTGGGCACGCCACAAAAGCGGCGGTAAGTCACCTCTTTGAGGAGTGGTTGGGCCTCTCCAGCCACGGCGTCCTCACCGTCCGCCTGATAGGTCCTCACCGGGCATGGTTGTTTCTGGAGGTTCCTGTTTCGAATAAGGCGGGAGGAACGCCCGGGTGTCACCATTGTGTGGATCGCCCGGAGGACACGGTGGAGCATACGGTGGAGGTCTGCCCAGCTTGGGCGGAGCACCGCAGTATCCTCGCGGAGGCGATCGGCGGCGGCGATCTCTCGCGTCCTGCCCTGATCCAGGCCATGGTACGGAGCGAGATGGAATAGAAAGCCGTCACCTCCTTCTGCAAAGCAGTAATGCTTGCGAAGGAGGAGACGGAGCGCGTGAGGGAGAGAGCCAGAGACGAAGCAGATTCCCGGCCACCGTAGGCGCAGGATTGCGGACGGCGAGCAATGGGTAGCTCGCCGTCCGGTAGGGACCAGGCCCGGGTCGACGGCGCGTCGTGTTCCACGCGCGCCTCAAAGAGATGTCAGCACAAAATGATGGGGTCCGATAGGGCCTACGCCTCAGGGTCGCGGGTAATTCGAAAGAGGTACCGTGGCCCTGGCACAGGCAATTGAAGGAACACGGGTGGGTTTTAGTCAGTAAAATTCGGATACGCCCTCCCACTCCACCCAGAGCTGGAGAAGTCATTATATGATTTACCCCAAAAAAAAATACGTATGACGGAGTCGGCTGCTTATCAAACGAGCTTTTAGTAAAAAGCGTATCACGTGTTGATGGACTCATTTTGTGGGCAGTTCTCAACGAGTCAACCACTATCCACAAGTATTCACCTACAGTCTGTGAAAAAGAGTATCAAGTGTCAACGTGTGCATAAGTCCTAACTTTATTATGGTTATTCCTTAATTAGTTTCATTGTGGCAGCCAAGTATGAACATAAAGGAATAATAATTATTAAATGCTGAAAATTATTTGAGATGTGATTTTTAATGTATTTTGATGACATGCATAAGCTTATATTTATTGAATGTTATACCAATCTATGTAAAATATCACAGATTCTACTTATGCATCCGACTCGCGAATCTGACTTAACGCTCTCCTGGATATACGTTAACAAACATTTTTCTATCATAACATTCATCATCAATGCGTCATGATAATTAGTATGTAGGGAGTGAGTTTTTAAAAACGTCAAACAAATAGTTATATAATAGCTGCTTGCACAGATAAGTATATGCGGCGCGAGCATCGTTTACATTAAAACATTATATTTATACAGGGATTTAGAACTTGTATTGTGTTTTTATAAAATTTAAAAGAAAATCGTTTCTCGTTTCTACCGGACCGGACCAGAGTGTCACAGCATTATGCTGAGCGATAGCCGTTTTGCGTGGATGTGACGCATAATTTATCCCAACTTTTCCTTTTTTGTGTTTGTGGTTTTTCTTTGCGTCATTTCTTTCCGAAAACAAACGTATTTATTAATATTTGTATGTCGAAGATTAGAAGACAATACTGTCCGAATGGATGAAGTTTTTACAACTTACGTTAAAATAATATTTGCCCATAGTTATTTGTCCAAATGGGTCAGGAAAGCGGTGGATTTCGGTCGATTCCGAGTAAAGTTCTCGTCTCACTTCTCCCTCGTCGCAAGGACCAAACCTTTGAACATTGGATAGTGCTGAAAACAATTACATAAGTTAGGGATTTTTGCCCAACCGCTTCCAGAAAAGTAATTTGTTAATTTTATATATTAATCTTTAATTCAGGCACATTACCCTTAATTCGTCATGAGTGGCACTGGTCTTTATTGGTACAAAGTCATGTAAATTATCATTGTGATAACTGGACAGAAAAAAAGGACAGATTAGAAGATCCCAAAAATACAACTAACTAAAATTATAGGACACGAAAAATTTAAAAAACCCACCCCCATAAAGACTACAAACGCACTGTATTTTTTCAAATCCATCTAATCCTACTAATATTATAAACGCGAAAGTTTGTGAGTATGGATGGATGTTTGTTACTCTTTCACGCAAAAACTACTGAACGGATTTGGATGTTATTTATCACACAGATAGTTTATAACCTAGATTAACACATAGAGTACTTTTTATCACAATATTCCCACGGGATCAAGATTTATGCAAAAACTGCGGGGCGCAGCTAGTATATTATAAATGCAAAAGTAACTCTATTTGACTGTCTGTTACATTTTCACGCGGTAACTGCTGATTGAATTTCGGCTGGATTACGACATAAGATACTTTTGTAGGTGTATGTAGGTATTACTTTTCCGTGGCATATACAGTGTGTTTGGTGCATCGTGTGCCAAATTGAAATGGTCGACTGAAGGGATCATCTGCTAGCCTTTCAGACCCCTTAACACCCCTCATGCACTGTGGTTTTTTTATCGACTTTTATTTATTTACTAAAAAATACCCAAATATAAACATATAAACCATATAAACAGCTGTAACATGTACAGCTTTAATTTAAGTTTTACATTTGCGAGTGAATTAAAAAAAAAAAAAACTAGGTAACTAATGTCACTAATTTTGTATTTAAAAGTACTCTTAAACAATACACATTGAAATAAAATTAAAATTCAGAGTCTACGCCTTATATTTTTTGTAAAATTTGTATTTGAATGTAAAATTTGGGTATTTTTTTTGTAAAACAATAAAAAGTCGATAAAAAAAAATGGCATGAGGGGTGTTAAGGGGTCTGAAAGGCTAGCAGATGATCCCTTCAGTCGACCATTTCAATTACCATTTAAAATTGGCACACGATGCACCAAACACCCTGTATAACGTCAAACCTCCACGCGGGTAAGCATAATCAGCCTATAACGTTCCCGTTCCCGCGTCCCGTTCGGACATGGTCCCACCTCCACCCTCTCTGTGAGAGAGAGTGGGCCGTAATTCACCACTCGGACTCAGTGGGGGCTGGTAGATGTCACATGACTTCGAAATTTTGGTTCTAGAACACGCCGGTTTCCTCACGATGTTTTCCTTCACCGTTTTGAGAGCAGTGGTGATGAAATTAAATACAAAAAGTAAACCACTGGACACTGCTCCACCACCGCGGGTGAAGCTGCGGGGAAAAGCTTGCTATTTAAAATTCTGTTAATTGTCTGTCTATTGCCTATCAAGTAGACAAGTTGATACTAAAACTTGTAATCATTGTAACAACTCACTTCTTCTCAACACGACGTAGTTTGGCGCCACTTTGGTGATGGCTGGTCTGCCGATCCTCTCGACGCTGCGCTGCACCCACTCGTGGTACATACCATAGTCTAGGAATCTGGCAGGGGCCTGACAACCCGGCCCGTACACGCCGAAACCCATCTGAAAACCATCAGTCATTACCAAAAGGCACTTTGGATGCAAACACCTCTAATAATTATTATCTTTAGATGCAGTAAGGCAAATAAGGCAGTTGACTGAAATAGCCACAGCTAGGTTATTTTGCTCATTTCTGTGGGGCGTCTGCAGCTGACGTAGATTTAATTTTCATTTTACAATAGAGGGCAATGTGCGCATCTATAAAATGAGTCCTCGCGAGTCTTTTAGAAACAAATTCAAAGAAATTGATATACCTACTCTGCCATATTTTTGTATTCCTATTAGAAAGTATTTTGTATGTTCGCAAAAAATTAGGACTTTTCAAAATAAGAAGTGTTTTAAGTAATATAAATACACGTAGTAAAAATTAAATTGTAAAATAAGCAAGTCATTATTATAAACAGTATCTGCTTTTATAACAAAACCCACAATAAACGTGTCTTTATCAAGAAAACATATAATAAGATTATAGACTACATTGAAGACAAGTTTGGCAACAATTCCCAAATTACGAAGTTTTTCATTTTTGTATTATTTCTTTGACATCTTCTCATTATTTGACATTTTAATATAATAATGTTTTTTGTGGACAGGATATTAATTCAGATTTCTTTACTTAGAGCTGTTATGACAATCCTGTCATTCGGTTTAGATACTTTTTTTTTTTAGTTTTTTTTTTAAATATTATTTGTGAATGTGAGAACGCTGTAGGCCTTGTGGACTGTATATTTGGAAAACATTTTCTATTTGTTAAGCAAATGGTATTTGTGAGAGGCTACACATTCCTCCTATACCTATTAACACTGTAATTTGAAAAAATTGTAAAAGCCAATTACTTTTAAAAGAGTAACCGCGATTTCTTGCCGGCTCTTCTCAATAGGAAACAAACAATTGTAACCACATAGGTGCACGGTTCCAATTGGTAGTAGCTTCTGATGTTTCTTATGTGCATATGTAGATTTATGTGAAATAAAATAGTTTATATAGTATCGGGAATGGATTATTAATTTATTTGTGGTTCCAAATTCTTATTTTTTGGTTGTTAGATTGGCACAGCTATTTTCAACTGTTATTTAGATTAAATACAGTGCTGTTTTTAGTTAGATCATATCTACTGTGTATTGCGAATTTCATTATGGATAAAAACATCGAACAAAGAGTTTGTATTAAAGAACAGAACAATGTCAGATGTCCATAGCAACTTTGGATCAATATTAATTTATCACGAACAATGAAAATTCTTACTTTTTTATGTGCAATTTAATGTAAGAAGCTTTTCTGTGATTTCCACTTTTACACTGAAATTTCTTTTATAAAATTTCAGTGTAAAAATTATTCAGACATTTTAAATTGGAGTTTATGTATTTTTACAGAGAGTAAATTAAATGCCATTTTTTCCGGAACACATTTATGCCACAACTAATAAAACGTAGTTGAAAAGACATTGTCACAAAATGTGTTGTATGGATACAACACAGTAAGACTATTACGCAAACGCAGAGGAATTCGAGAAGGAAACAAACGTACACATAGAAAAACACCGACAACAACAAAGATGTTTGACATCTTGTCATCGTCAACTGACTGTCAGTTTAAGCGCGCGATTTCGACACAACTGCAGAAGACGTAACCTAACAGGGTTGCCATTACATGGCGATTAAGTTATCGAACACAGATCAAGAAGATCGATTTCTTGAATTTCGACTTTAAATACTTGTAAATGAAGGTTTACTTCATTCGCATAGTCTATGATATATACAAACTATGTTTAGAACATAACTCTATGGACTAAACAATAGAACTGTTAATATGAAGATGACAGTCAAAATGACAACCGTGTAAAATTTAGAAATAATTTAATAATTGTAAATAATAGCTTTAAATGTTGTTTCTCTTTTCAGGTAAGGTTTATGTTTGGTTTTGTTCTATTTTACACAATGTTAATGTAAAATATTGTAATTAATAAATCTCCACTCTTTTCAGAGCAACACAATTTAGTTTTTTATTGCAATATAATATAGAAACATATTATAAAACAACATTTCTACAGCTGTTTTTAAACACAAGGGAAAAATGTCAATTCGAGTTTGTTGTGAAACCCAGTGACGATCTAAAAACAAATATAATATGTATCGGGATAGGCCCTCATCAGCGATATTACACTTGCACTTTGTAAGTAGGCGTGGATTGTCGGGCGAAGAAAATAGAGATACTAGTTACAGCACAATCACTTTATTTCACTCACAATGTCTAATAAAATAATCACCATGAAATAACCTGAAGGCAGAGGTCCGACATATTAAATGAAAGTATGAGATATAGCAGTAACCAACTCTTTTATTCCGACAGCTTGTTAATTAATTAAATAGATCGCGATAATAGCTCTAGGCGCTACGGCAGGCGCACCGGGCCGAGCCTGCCACAAGAATGATCCCCCTCTTCACTGCGCACTAGCTTACATTAAGTTGCTTGAGAAGTGGGGAGAGTGGGGAGGTGAACGTCCCGCTTTGCACAGCGTAACTTGGCCCGCTGTACCTACCGCTAACGGTGACGCCGACATATGCATAACTTCGATTACCGATGCCGATAAACATACCTTTTCAATCCCGGAACAACTTCAACCTGTAAGATTGCACGATACAGTAATAAAAACTCAAGTTTTTCAAAAAGTAAAAGTAACACTGCAAAGGAGACACGAGAAAAGACGAGTATGGATTTCCGTGACACCAGAAATAAAAAAGGTTTATGAAGATGAAGATGGAAACATGCAGTTTAAGGGATATTTGCTAGAGGAGATGATACCAGAAACACGCCAACAGGCTGCTACTAATGAAATTTCAGAAGAGGTTTTCAACAGGCTTATGGAGAATTTCGCTGAAATGAAGAAATTATATGTCTAAATCTTATAATATAAGGAGTTTGTCAGAGAAGTTTGTTATAGACAAATTCACAAAAAAAAAACGTCAAATGTATCCCAATGGATGACAATTTTTGAAGCAGAATTTACTAGATTAGGAATAGATAATGATCTTAGTAAGATTGAAGTTTTTAGGTTGTTCTTGGAGGATTCATGTCTTGACTGGTATAGTTCCATGCTTATAAAACACACAATAAATTCAGAATGGTCAGTATGGAAGAATAACTTTTGTGAAACGTATGCGGACAAAGGATGGTCACCAGTCAGGTATGCAATTTTATTCAAATATATACGGGGCTCATTGTTAGAATATGCTTTAATAAAAGAAATACTGTTATTGGAGATAAATAAATCTATGGACAAAAACACTGTAATAGACCTGATTGCTACAGGTCTACCAAATTTCATAGTGGATAGAATTGATAGGAATAATTTAAAGGAAACTGAGGATTCATTTAATAACATCAGAGGTCTAGAACATTTAGTGAATAAAAAGAAATTTTGAAAAAAATATGGTAGGTTTTGAAAATAAAGTTAAAGAAAAAAAAGACCGATAACCGTGCCGAATCTGTGTAAAATAAAATAAAGGAAACCGATATCATCCTGAAGCTTTACGTTGGTTCAAGAGTAAAAATAATGATTGACCAAAAAGAGACCAAATTAGGAGTGTAAATAATTCTCAATTAGAAATAGAATTAAATGAAGTAGATAAAAAAAAAACTAATAATTACACCATTAATCAACATTAAATAATTAATAAATGATACCTTAGAAATTATGGGAATTTATGATTCAGGTTCAAACGTGTCTTTGATAAATTCGATATTATTGACTTTGAAAAATAACCCAATAAAAAATTATAAGAATGATGCAAAATTAAGAACGATTAATGGTGTAAAAAAATCTATTGGAACCGTAACATTAAAGATAAAGATATTTAAAATCGAGAAGAATGTTAATGTTTTTGTGATAGATGAAGAGAATTTCGATTACGATTTCTTAATTGTATTAGATTGTATAGAAAAATGTCAACTAATTCAAAATGAAAAATTAGACTTTTCACAAAACATCCACGATATAAAAAAGCATGATAATAAAGAGGAAATAACTACCAATAATACAAAAATAATTCCTGGCTTTTCAGGTAGAAAGGTAGAAGAAGATTTTTATATTAAAAATACGTTGGATGTCTTGGATGAAAATGACGAATATAAAATAAACTTTAATGAGCACACACACACACACACACACACACAGTGTCAAATTTTAATACTGCGATTAATCATCTAGACCTTCAGAAACAGTCGGAGATAGATAAATTAATTTGTAAATATAGATCACTTTTTGCCAAAGATAAATATGATATAGGTACTGTTAATGGCTATGAAACACATAGTGACTTACTAATAGATAGATACTGTAGCAAAAGGCCATATAGGTGCACTATTGATGATAAAAAAGAAAAACAAATATCTAAATTAAAAAAAAAAAGAATAAATTGAAGAGTCTTATAGTCCTCTTGCTGCCCCGGTAACATTGGCCTTTAAAAAAGAAGACGGCAGAAGATCAAGATTGTGTATAGATTTTCGCGATCTTAATAAAATTGTGGTTCCTCAATCACAACCTTTTCCATTAATCGAGGATTTAATGGTCAAAACAAGAAAATGTAAATTTTACTCAACACTGGATATAAATTCTGCATTCTGGTCGATCCCTATGAAAATAGAAGATAGGAAAAAAAGTGCATTTGTGACTCAAGAGGGGCACTTTCAATGGACCTGTTTACCGTTTGGTTTAAAGACTTCTCCAGCGATTTTTCAGCGAGTATTAAGTAGCATTATAAGGAAACACGGACTATCCGATATCACTGTGAATTACATAGATGACTTATTGATATTTTCTGAAACGTTCGAAAGACATGTTTATCATTTATCATTATTTTTGGAAGCAATTTCAAAGGAAGGATTTAGATTAAAGTTCTCAAAGTGTAACTTTGCACGGGATTCAGTAAAATACTTGGAACATATAATAAAAAATAAAACAATTACTCCTCCGAAGGATAATTTTATTGCTATAAAAGATTATCCTGTTCCAAAAACACAAAAAAATGTCCTACAGTTTCTGGGTAAAATTATTTTTTATGGTAAATATATGCCAAACATATCAATTATATTAGATTCGTTACATAATTTTTTAAGAAAAGGTCAAATACTTATTTGGTCAGAAAAATGTCAAGAATCTTTTGATACAATAAAAAAGTTGCTTTGTTCAAACCCTATTTTAACAATCTTTGACCCAGATCTTCCGATACACATTTATACGGATGCTAGTTTAGCAATAAAAGAGGCCTTAAAATTTTGGCAACATTGGCTCATGGGAAAAAAAGTTTACGGTTTTCTCAGATCATAAGCCTCTAGAGAAAATGAATATTAAAGCTAGGACAGATGAAGAATTAGGGGACCTCACGTATTATCTATCTCAGTATAATTTCGAAGTAGTATATTCTCCAGGAAAATACAACTTAGAAGCAGATTGTTTAAGCAGAAATCCTGTTTTGGAATCGTATGAAAACCAAGACGAAGGTTTAAAAGTTGTAAACTTAATTAAATTAGAAGACATTCAAAACGATCAAGAAAAATATGAAGAGATCAAGCAAAATAATAATAAATTGATAATAAAAGATAATATATACTATAAAAAAGTAGGAAAAAAGGAAAAGATTTTATTGACTGAGGAGTTTAGTAAGATTATTATAAAAAAAAAAACATACATTATCTTTACTGTCATATAGGAATACATTAAATAAAATTAAACCGTTTTATATAGCGAAAATTGTAACATATAATATTAGAAAAATCTGTGACACCTGTGAAATCTGTATAAAAAACAAATCTAGAGCTAAATATAAATTTGGACTTATGTCTCACTTAGGTCCCGCTACTCACCCTTTTGAAATAGTATCTATAGATACTATTGGTGGATTTGGTGGCTCTCGTTCGACAAAAACATATTTACACCTTTTGGTAGACCACTTTACAAGATATGCCTATATCTTGACTTCTAAATCTCAAAGTTCGAACGATTTTATAAAGCTTGTTCAAAATGTTACTTTTTGAACAAGCTTTATGAAAATATAGCATAGCAAATAGAGGGAAATAAAATTGGCATGATTCTATCAGATCAATATCCAGGTATAAATTCGAAAGATTTTAAAAACTTTTTAGATAAGGAAAATGTACCTATTATCTTCACTGCAGTAAATGCACCATTTTCTAATGGTTTGAATGAAAGATTGAACCAAACATTAGTTAATAAAATTAGATGTAAGATAAATGAAAGAAAGGATAAACTAGCCTGGACCACTATTGCACATGAATGTACTCAGAGATATAATGAAACTGAGCATACTGTGACAAGATTTTCCCCAAAATACTTATTGGAAGGGAAAAATTTAAATATTTTACCACATGAATTGAAACAAGAAATAACACTTAATGATTTATTTCATGATAGAAAAATTGCATTATAAAATACTATAAAATCACACAATTATAATAATCAACAATTTGACAAAAACAGAAAAGAATGGGAACTAAAATTAGGTGACTTAGTGTATGTTGAAAACGGAAATAGATTAAACAGAAAAAAAATTAGATGAGTTAAAAATTCCACCCTATGAAGTTATAGAGAAATTTTCAAAATCAATTTACAAAATAAACACAGGTCATAAGAAACTTGAATAAAATCTTTTCCACATAACAAAACTTGCTCCTGTTCCAGATAAGACTCAACATTTAATTATTTGAATACTTTTTTTAAAATATATATTTATAAATATTGTCTTGGGGTGGGAGATGTAAATGAAGGTTTACTTCATTCGCATAGTCTATGAGATATACAAATTATGTTTAGTACATAACTCTATGGACTAAACAATAGAACTGTTAATATGAAGATGACAGTCAAAATGACAACCGTGTAAAATTTAGAAACAATTTAATAATTGTAAATAATAGCTTTAAATGTTGTTTCTCTTTTCAGGTAAGGTTTATGTTTGGTTTTGTTCTATTTTACACAATGTTAATGTAAAATATTGTAATTAATAAATCTCCACTCTTTTCAGAGCAACACAATTTAGTTTATTATTGCAATATAATATAGAAACATATTATATACTTTAAAAAATACTACATTTATCTATAATAAACACGGTGAAATTATTTAGGTAAAAACAATAATAATAAAAGACAATAAAATAAGGTGGTGAATAAAAAGTAAATAGTAAATCGCTTCCGCTTTATATATAGATAATAATCGATTACAGTGGCAGAAAAGGTAACTACCTGACACTTTTTTTTATTTAAAAAAGAAAACCTGTCATTCAAGAACATTAATAATAAAATGATTACTTATTAAAATGATTTTCTTTTCGAAAAGTTCTCGAAAATAAATATTGTTTAATACGAAGGAATTTTATATTTAAATTATTGTACGTAAAATCTTTGTGTCCGTTTGAATTTAGTTTTAAAAGTTGTGTAGGCCGAAACCTGACATTGTCCTTTGTAATGTAATGGAATTTCGTGTTCGGAGTAACTGAAAATGTTACAGAAGGCTTACGGTGAATCGACTTTATCAAAAACACGTATTTATGTATGAGTGGAACAAAGCGCGCAAAAGCGGTCGAGATGTGATGGAAGATTTGCCTCGCTCTGGTAGGCCATCAACGTCTTCAACTGAAGTTAACATCGCAAAAGTGTAGGAAATAGTGACTGAAAATCCTCATTCAAGTTTGAGAGTGATAGCCGTTGAAATTTCTGTGTTTCACGAGTCGATCGGTACCATTTTAAATAATCATTTGGGTATGAAAATGTTGCCAATCGGCTTGACCCAAAAGACCTGAATTTTCTCCATAAACTCAATCGCATAAGAGTCGCTGAGGACATGCTAGAACGAGTCAATTCCGACCCAACATTCATGAAACGCATTGTTACTAGTGACGAGACGTAGGTTTATGAGTTTGACATACAAACTAGTCAACAAGCTTCGTAGTGGCGCGTTGCAACTGGACCGAAACCAACGTTAAGGAGAAATGGTGGCGGAAACTGAACTCAATTCAGGAAAAAGCGTTTAAACGATGTTTTGATGATTGGATTATTCGTTAGCGTAAGTGTATGGTTTCTGAAGGAGCATAATTTGAAGGCCATAAAATAAATTTGGATGTATAACTAACATTTTGTGTATTGATCTTTTCCCGGTACATTCTTGACAGAGTAGTATATGGGGTATCCCTACACAGATATCAAAATCGTATCGCTATTGGTCCATAGACCACTTCCCATACAAATATATCCAGTCATGATACTTTTTATCCCGGTGTTATGTTACTTTTGAATAATTTCTGACCTTCACCTGGATAAAGCTATGAAACCGCGGGCAGCTTGCTAGGCTCGTTGGGAAATAAAGCATTGGTCAATCGCATCACGCATTAGTTCGTAACACTAATAGTGAAGTAATGATACTCGTAAATAAGAAGAGATAATGATTACGATACTCAACCAGACTCCAGCGTCTGCCCACTTTCATCACGAGGACTGCACCACTCCTCCAGACGCAGTGACCTTCCCTTATGCTTCTGGCACAAGCGGTGTAAGTTGGCCACAACGTATCTATATCCAGCTGGAAAAATAAAATTATAGTTTTATGTAGGTAGTTGTTTTAGCTTTTAGAGGTATGAGGTAGATGGAAAGTTTCTCATCCTCTTTATAAGAGAAGATTCCCCGACCAGACTGGTGTTGTGTCTGATGGGCCCATGGATGTCGGGACGACGCACGTCGAATTACTTGCTCGATACAGAATTTTTGCTTGTCGTCCGGTCGATGCCTACGCATTTGTCGTTGTGGCTGCAGCTACAAGTTCAATCTCAGATTTTATATGTCACCTGCTTGGAACTGCATCAGCTCTTCTCGCGCAATTGGGTAAAAAGGAGAAATCAAGCATTATGGATAGATCGAGAACCTCTCAGTAGTTGGCTCACTATTGGCAAAATAAACCTTTGTGCTTCGAAGAGTCCACGGAGGCTTTGTTGCTAGCAACAAAGCCTCCGTGGACTCCGTGGAGAGCAATAAAATGCTAGCATGCTATTTTATTGCTCTTCACCCTAGACACCTGTCCAACCGCCGGCTATTAACGAGAAGCGTGTAAAGCTAGCTAAGCTAGCTAGCTTATACGAATGTACCAAGCATAAGTCTGTCAGAGAGTGTTCTTCCCGCCAAGCGAGCGTCGCTGAGTGATTACCTACTCTCTTTGATAGCTCTTGGTGCTGCGAAAAACAAGTGTAAACCTTTTTTTATTAATACAATAAAATAAAAGAAGTTGCTGTGAAAAATCGCTTTTTACAATAGTGCCAACGTATCGCACTACAATCATTGTGTTTATGGATGCACGCAACGGTACAGGTGTCGTGCGGGTATTTCAAGTTGTATTATAACATTTAAAATATTTAAAAAAGCCTTAGTAAAAGTTGTAACTTTGACATTCAATATTTTTGTAACCCGAAGGTTCCCAGGTATGGTCCAGTACAACATAACAATGATGGGGAGTACAAGTGACTCTCGGCTTCGTTGAGTGGCTTTATACTCCCGTTAGTATCTCTTTATCTTACACGGGACATCTTTTGTACGTTTCTTGAGCGAGAAATTCGTTAATTGCTAGTCGCTTCCTCGTCGGCGGTGGAAGAGGTGCCTGTAGTTTTCCTGGGACATCACAGCCTATCTAACTAGGTCCCTCAAAACCAGAGCAAAACACAACCGACGTCTACATAGCCCCAACACACTAATATACCTCTCGGCACTACGTTTAATTATTATCAAAAATGACAATGAAGTCCAGATTCTTTAAATTTTAACCTCGGGTATACGATCATGATATTGTGATCACCACATGTGAACTACGCATGAAATCTGTCATCACAAAAATCCTACATCGCACATGCAAAGTTTTTAGGAACTGTTCACCATTTTCCTCATCCTGCAAAATATATAAGTTAATCACCTCTGCCCGCCTGTAATAAGTCTTGCACTCCTCTGTTGAAACGAACATCATTCTGTGTATCGTCATCTCGGATCGATTGCAATCTAGAAAATAAAAGATCAATAAAAAGAGAACTCCCAAAAATTTCTGGGCAAAAACGAGGAGGACCTGTTAATGAATCCGCCAGACTGTCATCTAACAGAACCAGATGACGGGAGATAGTAAGGCGGGAAACGACTGCACCTGCGAATGGATACAGTTCGTCGTGACCATGACCGCTCTGTCAAGAGCGAAACAAGAAAGAGGAGACGCCTACAAAAATGCTATTACAGCCTGGTTTTATTCATCATCTTGCACAGCCCGACTTCACGCACTGCTAGTTCTATACCTAGCAGTGGGTGAAGTCCTCCCTCTTTTTTTGTCAATCCCTACGCTCCCGCCTCATCTATGTTCTACCCTGGCTTATTTTGTCCTTGTCATGGCCCACATTCATGCTTATCTTTACCTACTTTTTTACATTCTCGTAAAATTTATAAACATCATCATTGGCAGTAACTGTTTTATAGTCCCTCTGGGTTTTGGTTACCAAACCTAAGTCTGCCATGAATACTTTCAAATTCACTACTTCCCTAGCCAACTTTCTGTGAAGGTCTCTACCTACCTTCAGAAAAAACCATAGCGAAGAAGTCCTGCTTCTGGAATGGCAACGCCCTTGGAGGTGGACAAATGGGCCGCAACTCTGAAACGATGTGTTGCCATTCATATCATATAAAATATCACCCCACCGACTGATTAAAACAGATAGAACTAGCAAGCGCTTTCCAGCTTCTTGTATTCTTTCCGTATCTAGGTTCTCTACCATTTCATAGATTACTAAAAATACCAATATAGTTTTAAGTAATAAGTTTGTATTTCATAGTACATTTCAAGAAATAAAAATATAAATTACAACAAAAAAGTGCCAATACTGTGCATGCGTAAATGTTATCTACTACAAAATACGCGCTTGGCCTCACGTTAACTCACGGTTTGTTTCAATGGATTGTATGAATCGTTTATGATTGGTCGGAAATAAAGAACTTATTGTATTACAACAATAGGTAAATTTTTCGCCTTCAGTTTTTGTCAAACGTATAGTAGGCTAGGTGGAGCGAAAATCTGAGAGTATCTGTCACCAGGTTGCCCGAGTTTTCAAAAAAAAAAAAAAAATCGATCCAGGATATTCTTACCCGTTGTAACGTGGTCAGTTTCCAGCTGAATCAAAGCTATTGCACTAAAGGTGCCTCTGGAATAGTCAGGATGGAAAGTATAGTCACGAATGCCGACGCCAGGCCCGGCACTGCAGTTGGTTCCAACGACCACGCGCGCTCGAGCCCTAAAATTGTGAAAACAGAGGCTTATAACTTAATTAAACCATTTACATAAAACTCAATTAAACCATTTGTGGGAGCAGTGGTGGCCCAGTGGTAACGGCTCCAACTTACGAGTTGTCATGGGTTCGAATCTAGACAGGCGCTTTACTTTGGGTAAGTATTTTCATCAAAACGAAACCGGCATGTCTTAGATCCAAAAAATCGAAGAGATGTGATATCTATCAACCCGCACTGGGTTCGCATGGTATATAACAGCCTACTCCTCCATGGGCCTGTGTCCCAGCAGTAAGAACATTATAGGCTCATTCCGGATTCTATTCCTCAGGGAGACTCCAAGCATGTCACGTTCCATAGCTCGTTGAGCGACCTTGAATTTATGGACCAGCCGTACCGCGAGTGTCCACGTTTCGGCTCCGTAGGTCATAACAGGCAAGACGCACTGATTGAAGACTTAAGTCTTTAGGCTCTGTGGAATACGCGACGAAAAGACTCGACGAAGCTTCCCGAACGCTGCCCAGCCCAGCTGAATTCTTCTTTTAGCCTCCTTCTCAAAGTTGTTCTTACCAAACTGCAGAGTTTGCCCGAGGTAAACATATTCTCGAAAAACTTCGAGAGCACCGCCATTGACAGTAATCGGTCCCGCAGTAGCGTGGTCGTTGAACGTAACTTATGTTTTGTTCAAGTTCATCCGGAGACCAATGCGTGCAGAAGAATCAACTAGGTCGTCCAGCATATGACGATGTCATCTGCAAATCTCAAGCGTGAGATGTACTCGCCGTTGATGTTAATGCCGCGTCCTTCCCAGTCCAGCGTCTTAAACACATTCTCCAATACGTTAGAGAACAGTTTGGGGAAAATTACGTCCCCTTGTCTCACCCCTCGACACAGGACGATATGTTCCGTTCGCTGGGACTGAGTTTGGACGGTCATAATCGCGTTTTTATACAGACATCTCAGCACTTGGATGTATCGCCAGTTAACTTAGCATCGCTGCAGAGACTCCAAAACAGACACGGTCTCGATAGAGTCTAACGCCTTCTCATATTCCACAAACGCAAGACCCAGGGCCGATTATACTCATCGGACTTCTGTACAATCAACCGCACCGTGTGGATGTGGTCTATGGTGCTATATCCTTCCTCGAAACTCAGCCTTCTCCGGTGGCTGAAACTCGTCGAGTCTTCGCGCTAGACGATTCATAACGATCCTTGAAAACAGCGAATATACGTGAAATTCTTCAAAAGGGTCTTTCCACGGCAGCGAATCGGTTTTCCAGGTCTGTCTGGAACGCACATCCTAGCACAGTTTAGTGCATATTTGGTCGGAGCTTAGACTTCATCAGACGAGTTCGCTCGAGCTTGAAGTTGATTTTCAGAGAGCCTCGAACCAGTCTAAGATCACTGCCGGTATTGAACCTGTTGATCACCGAGACATCCCTGAATACATGCTTTCTATCCGTTACGATGAAGTCTATCTAATTTTTCGTCATAGTGTCCGGACTTCGACACGTCACTTCCTTTGGGGCTGTTTCTCAAAGAATGAATTCATCAAGAAAAGCCCCTCTTTCTCAAGGAAGTTGACAAGCATAGCATAGCAAGATAGGGGGCAACCCCTATGATTTCTTCTGCCAAACCCGTAGAATCCTACTACCGATTCGTTGCAATTCTGTACTCCCACTTTAGCGTTAAAAATTAAAATTCCCTATGAGAACGTTGTAGTGCGGCTTAGTGGTGGAATGCAAGGCCTTGGAAATGTCATTTCTTCTACTTCGTCATCTAAGTGTGCCGAGGTCGGTGCGTACACCTGAACAACCTATTTTTTATTAATTTTCGGGATTCGGGTTAGAAAATCCTCATGGATGTCCTCCGCCCTGGGGCGGGCGGAGGGGTCTGTCAGACTCTTACTGACTAAAAACCACCCCGGTGTTCCATCTCACACCTACGCCGGGGTCGTGGGAACACATAATTCTTCCGCAACCCCGGCTGGTGCCGCGTGCCGGCCCGCTTGCGCGGGCCCCGTCTCGGGCGGGGGGAGTGAGGTGTACTCCCCCCGCAACGTCTGTGAGCGGCGCACGCGGAACACTACGCGCGCCGCCTTCTCGGGTCCTGATGTTGGGGGGCGACGGATGTCCCCGAATCCGTCGCCCCTGGACCCATTTAGGGGGGCCGGAAGCGGGCATTGTCCGCCCTCCTCCGACGCCCGGTGCGTCTGCTGCGGGCCGGGTCGAGAGTCGAGATCTCTCTCTCCCTTTCCGCAGCCTCCTTCCGCGAGATGACCGTCTCGCAGATGGAAACCACCGCGTCCCAGGACTCGACGCTGCCGACCATCGAACTCACTACGGTCGGCAGCGACAGGTCACTGCCTACTTCTGAAATGAGGGCACGGCGAGGTTCCTCCCAAGCGGCACACTCTGCCAGCGTGTGCCGCGCCGTGTCCTCCCGGCAGTCGACGCAGTGGTGACACCGGGCGTCCGGCTCCCTGTTTATGCGACATAGGTACTTCCCGAAGCAACCATGCCCCGAGAGCACCTGCGTCGCCCGTAATGTCAGGGAGCCGTGCCTTCTCCCGAGCCAGCGGTCGAGCACTGGCCGGATCGCCTCGATGGTGCTGAGGCCGGCGGTAGGGCGTGACAGCCGCACCCGCCATTCCGCGACGCTGCTCAATATGTTGCTGCATCGGTCGCTCGCCCCGCTCCCGCGCTGCCTCGCGCTACCGGTACAGTGACGCGAGCACCTTCGCCTCCAGGTCCCAGGGCGGTGATCCGGCCAGTGCACAAGCCGCCTCGTAGGAGATCGTGCGATACCCCCGAATGACTCTGACGGCCAACGCCCGCTGCGGCTTGCGCAGGACAGCTATGCTGCCGGCCGTCAGGTCAGACGCCCAGTTATCCCTGGGCGGGACCCAGTACGGCTCGGCGACCACGGCCACGTGAATCGTCCACTGTGCCATGCTCTGGAGCAAGAGATCCTGAGCTCTGGCAGAGTGGTTGATGTTGCCCTGGAGGAGACGGAACAGCGCCATTTATGCGTGTCCATCCCCCCCTCTGCACCGTTCTCAGGCCGGGAGTCGGCCGAAGAGGAGCCCTTCTGGCCCCTTCCATTCCTTCTGTTTGCGGGAACGCCACACGCTTTCGCCCCCCATTTCTCCCGGTCTGCCCGGCGTGCCTCCCTGCAGCCGTGCAGAGGCTGCAGTTTGGCGCCGCGGAGCACTCGGCCGCCTTGTGGCCGGGTTGGCCGCAGCGATAACATTCATCGCTGCGGTCCGTTTCGGCGGTACCTGACATGCCCGACGTCCAGGCACCGGTAGCACCGCATGGCCCGGGGCTGCAGCAGTTTGACCCTCGCTGCAACCCATCCCACCAACAGACGCCCATCGTTGGCTACCTTGTTCGCCGCCGCCACCGGGCACCTCACCCAAATCGAGCTGAGCCCGGCGCCGTCGGCGCGGATTTCGCCCGCCCGCACGTCGTCGGGCGGGCATCCACCGACACGGGCGATGGCCACCACGACCTCAGCCGGGGTCGTCGAATCATCCAGGCCGTTGACTCGCAGCTCCGCGGTCTTTATCGGCCTAGTAATCCGAACGTCCTCCGGGCTGAGGACCTCCCTCAACTTGGCGGCCAGAACGTCCGCCCTTTCACGGCTGGAGGCACCGGACACCTCGAGCAGCCGCGCCCCCGTAACCGCCGGCCTCATCTGAGGCCGGACGGTGTCATAAGGTCGGGGAACGCGACCTTGCTCCTTGCCTCTCGGAGGATCGCCGCGTAGGTGACGCCCCTCTCAGCGGCTCCGGACTGCAGTGTGATCACCACAGCCGCAGAGCGTGGGGCCCCACGCCGTCCTCGCGACTTCTTTTTGGGTGTCCTGGCCGGTGCCGGTGCTCCGTCAGCGTTCATCGGACTCTTCTTCATTTTTTTCTTCCTCCTCTTTCCCACCGTCGTCCACCCCTCGGCATCCTGGATGGGAGGTGAGGTGGGAGGTGGTGCGGTCGCTGGAGGAGCGATAGGCGCGGTCGCCGGAGGTGCTGTCGCCGGAGGCGCGGTCGCCGGAGGTGGCACGGGCGAAGCCCCCGTGGGCTTCTTGCGTGGACTTTTTGGGGCCCTGTGCGGGCTTTCTGCCCCCAAGCGTGGAGTTCGTCCCTGCGGCGGCCTCCTCCGCTCTCCTCCTATACGCCGCAAGCGGGGGTCGGAGGGCCGCGGCTGGTGGGAGTGACGACTCCAACGCCTCCATCCGGGCGTTTATCATTCCGCCGCACTGCATTATGCAGATGCGGGCGATCTTTTCGATCTCCGCATCCGCATGCGCAGGCGACGACTGGACCGCTGCACTATGTGGAGATTGAGTCGGTTTCGTGTCATTAATCCATAACTTCCATGTTTTCATAGATTTGCTGCTGATTTTTTTTTGTGTATTCTTGAATAAATGTACTTTTAAATAATATACAATTAATGGATATAATCATATGTTTATTGTCTAAAAAAAATAGTAAACTTGAAATGTTGAAAAATGTTCAGAAATTTATGACTATATTTAAATAATATGACCTTAAATGCTTAAACACAAATTAAACTCTTAAAATGATTTCTGCTATTATTATGTACCATTACTTTTAACAAAAAAAAAAACATTGTATTATTCAACTAACTCTAAAGCTTCATCTATAAGTTCCATAGACTTTTTACTAGATGGTTTTCTTAAACTTGTTATGTAAGGGTCCGAAGTATACAAAAGTGTATGTAGAACATCTTCATTTGTAGCTATTCATTCGTAGCTAGAGCATTTCCTAGCATGATGAAGTCTGAATCGTTTATAGTCTTTGTTCCTTGATTCCTGCGCATCTTCGGAGAGTTGTCCTAGGGGTAACACTGAATAATGCCGAATGACGCTTTCTCCGTGAATTAGGACTTTATGGACAGATGATGGCATATAATACCACATATATTTATTAACATATCTTTGTGCTGTATCCAAAGCATACTGACCGAATTTTGCAGCGTTAATAACTTTTCCACTTGACATAACTTGAAGTAAAACATAAAAACGTTTAATCAATTCCTCGTCCACACCAGTAATTTCTGCACTGCACTGATACTTTAGAAAAAATCTTCTAGCTGTATTACCGTCATTGCTGTTACCAGTACCTTGTTTAGGTTTATCTATATTTAAACCAAGTTCTTCTCTGAACCTTCTTTGTACATATGCAGGCTCTTTTGATTTTTCAAATCTTTGTTTTCGTTTGTTGTAGCAGACCATTTTTCGAAGCCTAGATTATAGGATACATGTAAAATTAACTCCATAAATCGAATCCAGCAATGCAATGTCGATAACCCAAATTGATAAGCATTTTCATCAACGGGTTTATTTTGCACTTTTTCTAAATTATTCATCTCTGTTGGTCTTGCAACACAAATAGTGCACACAGCACCTGATGAAGTTTCTGACAAAACTTGAGCCACTTTCCCGTCAACCATGGTTAAAAATAATGTATGTTTAATTTCGATACCTTCTCCATTTATATTGACTAAAGTTGGTGTAAGAGCGTCCTTTTGAGCTTCAATTTCATTAACTACACTTCTTGTCTTTTCAGGTGTCTCCTTTGAAAACTCTATTAAAATGGGCCTACAAAATCTTACTGATGATGGAACAGGGTTTTCCCACACAGTTTCATTTGTATTAATATTTATAAGTTTCAGAGGCACTAATGAAGCTATAAATAAATTAGTGTCAGAAATTAACTCACTTTCTTCAACTAAGACTTGCTTGTATTCACTTTGTCCGCTTGAACCATCACAGCCCCATTTAGAATAAAGCATTAAATGTGTTTTGCCAACTTTGTATACACCATCAATTTGTAAAATTCTTGCAATAGTGTGATCCAGCAGATCTTGAAGTTTCACCTTTGCTTTAATATTATTAATTTCTACGCTTGATCTTGGTAGCACTTTCCTTTAGCTTCCTGAATTGATTTGTATGATGGAAATAATGAGCAATTCTTCGCGATTAAGTAACTCCTCATGTTTTCATACTGTGCCATATTAAGGTCCAACTCGATGAAAATACTGAAAGCTTCGTCTTTAGAGTACGCTGTTAAATGTGCCGGTTCGTTTAGGAGATTTTGACGTATATCACTTTTTTTTCCATGGGCAATACTCGTAAAATTTCGACAATGAATGCTTCTTCGGTTTCCCCTTGAGATCTCAATCCCTGAAGATATGAATTCAGTATAAAATCAAGGCCACATGTTTCAAGCAACTCCTTGTTTTTTCGTCTTTGTGTTCTATCGGAACTGTCTTCGTAGGTTTTCGAAGGGCGTCCTCGCTTTCCTGTCGATGTCGGAGGTTCGGATTCACAAGTAGGTTCTTCCAGATTCACAGTAAATATGACGTCCAACCAAACGCTATTCTTGTTTAAAAATATTTGCTTATTTTTCCAGATTTTGTGTAACGTTGACGAAAGTTTGTAATAAGATTTTTTTGCACACTTGCTACAATCTTAGCGATATTTGCCTCGGAAAAGTTGGTAAAATTATTCCGTATATAACTTGTTAAAGCAACAACATAATTCCCGTCACTTTCAATTAAAACAAGACATAAGTCACGTCTGGTACAGTTGAATTCACTCATTGTTGCGAGAAGGTAGATGGTTAGGTTACTACACTTTAAGTAACGACAATGACGAACGAAAAACAGTATGTAATTATTGAGTATTCAGAATCCCTATTTTATATAAAAATATTGATTTGAAACGTGTGCAAAATTGTGGTAGAAAGAACGAATTATCATTGTGTGGTTATGCGGTTTACGATATGTATAATTTATAATTTATTATGTATGTGAACTAAAAAATGGTGGGAAACACTCGATACATTATCTTAACGTAAACCGTAATTTATAAAATGTCACAAATAAGACCTATAATAAGCAAGTAGTCAAATAGCATCACCTACGTATTTGTAGGATTTTTTACTGTTTTATGCTATAATAGATTAACATATGTTGTGCAACGAAATTGCAACTTTTCTTTTCTTATTTTATTATAATATTAAATTTCCTATCAAATAACATAATTTCCAGACCTTCGGCAAATTTCGGCAACTGTCAAAATTCTAATTGAAAGTTTCAGGTACGCAAAAATGATATGTCACGAGATAAATATTTCTAGTAAATATATTTACACATATATAGCATTTTTATGCATAAAAGTACATAGTATAAGCTTTCTGTAATGGTATAATACTTGTATAGTTTTCATTGCTAGGTGGCTAGAAAATAATCTTGAAAAAATACAAATTCAGATCGTTTTGTGATAGTTTAGGAATGATCGTGTTTAGATGATCTTTTTAATAAACCAGTACCGACCACTTACATAATATATGTATAATGTAGTAGATTAACTTCTTAGCTACAGTTTGAGGTATATTACGAGTACCTGCGCCGATTTTTACAAAATGTATTTATGGCCAGGCCCTCTTAAGCACCTCCACATAGTGCGCTGGCGGAATCATGAGGGGAGTGACGCCGGCGGCGGCGGGAGCCGCCCTCTGGGCAGCGAACTGCCGCTCGAGCTCTTCGAGCTTGGATCGGAGACGGCCATTCTCCTCCCAGAGCCTCGCAGTCGTTTCCGTGCTGGTGCGGTTCACGAGGAGCTCGACCGCCTCCTTGATCCCGTCCACCGCCTCCTTTAGAGCACAAACGTAGGTCCCCCTCAGGTTGCCAGACTTGGTGGCAACCGTCATGACGACCCCCATGCTTTCCAGCATCGTGCTTCTGAGCGCCAGCCCGGTAACGCTCCCTCTGGCTGCCATCCGAGGAGCGCGTCGCTCTCTATTCCGACTGGCCTTTTCAGCCACCACGTCGGCTGCAGCAGCCTTCCGCTGCGCCCTCTTGGCAGCGTTTGCCTCCGCCTTGTTGGAGCATAGGCCTAAGCCAAACCTAACCTTGGGCGCCTTTGGCGCCGGCAGGATTTCTTCCTCGGTCTTCCTCTTAAGAAGCGCCTTGCCGCGCCTGCTCAGGTCCGGGTCGGACCTACTGTGGTCCCCGGAGGGACCGGAGCCTCCTCGGCTCTGGTTGCCATCAAAGGTGGCAAGCGGTTCAATCACCACGCGCGGGAGCTTCAAAAGAAGCTCCATTTCTCGCTGGTGACCGGCGGCAGCCACTCGAGAGCCCGCCAAACCATCGTTTAGCGGGTTCCTGAATGACTGCGACCGGGTTCTTCCTCTCCCGAGACAGTTGTTGCCCCCCCCAGAATACGAGGGGCATGACGCATCCGAAACCGGATGCGTGGCGGATTCTCCGACTGCTAAGCAGTCGGTACCGCCCTGGGGTAAAATATTCGCAACTGACTTCCATTTTTGTTTGTGTTTTTCCTTTGAAGGGTGCGGTTCCTTTGATCCCCCTGGATCCCCCCCGAGCGCTAACGACCGGATGCCCTCCGGCCATACACCCCCTCGGCACGCTCGACCTTGGAGTTGGGGTTATTTTTTTAAGAGGTTTTCTTCCTCTCCTCCACAAGAACACGCCGACACAACTCACCCTCTGAAAGCAGAGGGGGGGTGGGCGTACGACCTACACTAACGACGAACTAGTCGTCCCTTTCCTAGCCCGGTTCCCTTCCACGACCATCAAAGATGATCGGGGAATGGAACCGTGCCCTTCCCCGTTTGTTGAGATTAGCCGCCAGCGCCAATTGTCCACCAGAACCGGTGGGCGATTGGAGCTGACGTTGCCCAGGAAGCGCCACGAGTAGGCTCTTCAACTGCACCCCAAACCTGAACAGCCTTCAGACAACCTCTTGGTTAGCTTTACTACGAGGTACGCAACCGTGCTCGAAACACTGGAGACTTCCACAACGGTGTCACAAAAAGATTTGTTTACCAGGAATCCGACGCTGCCTTGGGATAGCTGGTCTCCTTCTCAAAAAAAAATAGTTGACCCGATTTAAGGGTTATTGTGTCCTCCCCCTCTCTTCGGACTTCACTCAACCCAAAATTGTGCCGCCATATTTTCCCGAGCTCTTCTTCTAACTGCACTAGATGTTCGTCGGCCGTAAAAGCCGTTTTTTTTCACAGTTAGTTTTAATCATGGTCTGAAGTTTGAGTAATTTATGCGGCCTACCCAAATGTCATTTCTTTGGTATTACTCGTCGAGTGGTTGAGCTCTTAAGTGGGTTGAGCTGCATGATTGCTCACAAATTCGTGCTCTAACGTGACAGGTTCACTCAATCTGTGTGGTTCTTTCCTCAAAAGAATAGACTTCAGACACCAATCTATATAGTCTTCACATGATTTGACCAAGATTATGTCTATACTGTAAAATAGACTGTGACCTCTGAGTGTTTCAGCATTTCTTCTCAGAGTATGACTACTCTACTACTAAAACTAGATGAGATCGACTCTTCCTATTTGGCAATTTATAGGAAACGCCGATTTCATGTAGTTTTAAAGCATGATTGCTTTACAAAAATAAAATCATTTATCATTAAAAAAAAATTATATTTTTATAGTAGTCAAACACTGTTGAATGACGTTGACAGGTACGCATTGTTGTTAAACATTTTCGCAATCGTAAAGTGATGATTTATTAAAGAAACATTTTGGGCACGCGTTATAAGAAACATTTTGGGCACGCGTTAAAAGAAACTATTAGTGCTATACTTTTACCTGAAGTCCTCTTTAGGCAGTTTGTCAATTTCAAGAGCGGTTGCAATTACTATCTGCCTGGTAACGAGCACCACTGCAGTTGTGAACCTTTTCTTATCTAAATGAAAACCAATGTAACGTCAGTAAATCTTCAAGTGACTTTACCGGAGGCAAAAAATAGTTCAAAATAGTCTGCTCCAAACGTATCTGATACAACTATAAGCAAAACCTTTTTCGAATTCTTACAATCACTCACTAAGCGGGATTACTAACACGTTCATATCTATTAACAAATTTTCAACTTTATAAGTTAGGATTTTTTTTCAAAATTTCTTATATTGGAAAAAACATCCACTAAATATTAGATAAAGTTTAAGTTACTTAATTTTCAGGTCACTAAATTTGTAAGTACTACTACAAATTTTCGTTTATAGGTACGTTTTTCTGCTGATCCATTGAGTTACATTTACATCAAATACTTTTAGAATAGATATAAAAAGACCATAGAGAAGGCTATGTTCGGGAAGGCTCGATAAGATTCACAGGAGAATGAAGAAAACTGATATCACCCGAAGAATTGCTAAACTTTAGTGGTTGTGGCGGCACTGCCAGCAGTACGGATCACCAAAAAGTTCTAAAGTGACGACTTCGTACTGAAAGGCACAGCGCGGGTCGGTTCCACAGAATAGATGTTCTTAGTCGGTGCTTTTACGATGTTTAATACTTACTGTGAGGATAGTACAGGACTCCAAGCCATGGATAGGTTTCGATTTTAGCGATGCCTTCGTAAACATGTTCCACTGGAGAATTGTCGATACCACAGGACAAAGATATTACTGAAAATAATCGTTTTAGTTGGTAAGAGTAGTTGCTTACTTAACACATAACATCACACCTGTTTTCCCAGGTTGGGCAGAAATGTACCTATAGAATACCCTCATTCCGCTAGTACGTTACGTCCCATGTACGGGGCGTGCCTATTGCCATCAACCGCGCACTAATCTATACTCCGGGCTGCTACTGGAAAATTCTAGTCGGAAAAACCCAATAACACTTTGTTCGATCTGGGAATAGAAGTCAGAACCAGCAGTGGCACTTGCGGCCACTAGACCAAACCAGTTGTTGCTTCCAAAAACTCGAAGCGTTAAGGTAAATTTAAATAAACTTACCTCTACTTAAACATGACGAGAAACTAATCCAAATACTAAGGATAGACATGGTGATTCCATCCAACTCCGACAATCACAAACGACTGCACTCTGGTACCCAACACATCATGATCTTATTTCCACAAAATACTTAGTCCACTTAGTGACAAAATACGGTGCCTACATTGAAAGCTGGAAACAAATGCAATTGAAAATACGCATGTTTGTTACCTATTGTTTTATTATAATGTATAAATAATTTCTTAGTTGTTAAATAAACATATAAAACATTCAACGACTTATTGATAAACAAACAATCTGGCGAGTGTGGTTTGTTATTAGTTGCGTTATAACTGGAATAGTTTGAATTCTTTCGTTTTGACACGTTTGTACCAGATAAACTTGTTTAGAGCAACTCGTCTTTTTCAGATTTAAAATTGTTTTTTTTAACAACAACACTCAAAAACTTTGGGTCAGGCTCTGTAATTTACCCTGTATTTCAAGTTTTTTGACTTCCACCATATGTTTTGCGGTTTTCAAACTACTCATCAACATTCTTGCGACAAAATCATCACTACATTAAACGTTGTTTTAGGATGGGCTTAAGTGTGAAAAAATTACGGATGTCAAACAGAGTAAGGGGGAATAAGTCCATCTACCTCGAAGCAAAGTTTCGTACCATTAAAGCCACCAAACCGTTCATCATGACTTGGGTCCTGGATCTATACATTGAAAGTCCAACATCAAGACTTGCCCTGCAGTTGGGGAGTTTTTTTACAAGGTAAAAGACATGTAAGTACGAAGCAAATATATGAGTTCTCCTCCATACGTTACACAGTAAGTTCAACTAAATGTAATTACCAAAACGAAAACGCTTCTAAATTGCTTACAGATAATAATAAATGTACTACAGAACCAAATAAGATTGCCGAATTATTTAATAACTGTTTCAATTATTAACTTCAACCAATAAACAATATACAACACCGATTATAAATCGTCATGCATCAATTGATAGCCTTATTTTATATTCTTACATCCACTGTTCCACATGGCATTAAAAATACAAAAAAAATTCATTCCGGCTATGACGATATTGTTACAATTATGTATTCAAACACGTAGTTCCAAAAGTCTCAGTATCAGCGTTATTCATGAACATGAAGAAGGCGTTCGATTTTGTAGATCATAGAATCCTTCTCACAAAATTAGGTAATTTTAGAATGAGACCTCGAATTAAGAGTTCCTAGTCAGCAAAAAACTAATAACTAGAATAGCAACCACCATAGACAGTAAATTAGATTGGAAAGCACATACGGAAGCCTTAACCAAAAAAAAATTCAATCCACATATGCTCTGCAAATTTGACCCGGTGTTAAATGTTGATGCGCTGCTAAATGCTTGTCATGGTTGTCCTCTAACTTAAGATATGGAGTATTTTTTTTTGGGGCAATTCAACAAATAAGAGTGTCATTTTTAAAACCCAAAAAATGTGTCTCAGAACTATGTTTGGATTTCATGTTACTGAGAGCTGCAAACCATTTATAAAAATATATAAAAACTTAACCCTTCTATCCATGCACATTTTTGCGACCATTATCGACGACATTGCTAGCCTCTTCCAGCGTCATTTTAGGGTGGAGTCGCCGCTTGGGCCGGCGGCGCAGGTGCTTGATGCTGAGTGTCAGCATGAAGACGTTAGTATCAGCTTAACATCAAAGGATATAGCCGTCATTATTAAGAAGATGGTGATAGGTAAATCTCCAGGTCATGATGATCTTAGCATCGAGCACTTTAAGCACGCTGGTGTGCATCTACCGAGGGTACTGGCAATGCTGTGTAATCTGTGCATCAGACATAATTACTTACCTGGTGATCTCATGTACACGGTGGTAGTTACGATCGTAAAAAACAAAATGGGTGATGTGTCGGATGTATCTAACTATAGGCCTATCTCACTCGCTACAAGTTTGCCTTCACGCCTGGTTTGTCGACTGAGAGTGCTATCCTGTGTCTCAAGCAGACTGTACAGTAATAAACGGCTAGAAATACTCCTGTGTACGCTTGTTACCTAGACCTCTCGAAAGCCTACGACTTGGTATATTATGACATCCTGTGGCATAAGCTACGCAGTGAGACACAGGTGCCGAGTGAGATAGTGTCGATATTTAGGTATTTGTACAGTCATCAGCGGAACAGTGTGAAATGGGCGGGAGTATATTCTGACGCGTATGGGCTGGATTGCGGTGTGAGGCAGGGGGGGTTAACCTCGCCCCGCTTGTTCAACCTGTACATGAATCAGCTGATCGTCGAGCTCAGCAGTGCTAATGCGGGTTGCTCAATAGGCGGAGTGCCTATTAATAACATCAGCTACGCGGATGATATGGTACTGCTGAGCCCGTCGGTTGGGTCGTTGCGTATACTTCTGGGCATTTGTGAGGCATATGCTGGGGCTCATGGGCTTAGGTACAACCCTAATAAGAGTGAGTACATGATTTTCAAGGCTGGTACCAAATGTTTCTCTTTTATACCTCCGATCACTCTTTGCGGTATTAGTCTGAAAAGGGTTAACCATTTTAAGTACCTGGGCAACTGGGTCACAGACAACTTGTCTGACAATGAGGATATCGATCGGGAACGTAGGGCGCTGTCGGTACACTGTAACATGTTGGCACGTAGGTTTGTACGCTGTACTGAACAAGTAAAGGTGACCTTGTTTAAAGCCTATTGTCAGTCTTTTTATACGTGCAGCCTATGTGCAGGAAGCGGAGCACCTCGCTACTAAGTCGCTTCCGACGCAGCACTAACAGTATCCTGAGCGTATCGTCCGAGCGGTGGGACTCGGTGGTGTTGGAGAGGTGGATGCACCTGCATGCCAGTTCGTCACCGTTTATTTAGCGATTATTGTTAAAACATTATAATTAAATGTCCAAATCATATTTAAATGTTACGTATGAATTTTAATCTATAATTACTCTGTAGCTTAATTTTATAATCTTAATTTTAATGTATTTTTTATTTTAAATGAAATTATTTTTAATGTGTGTTGTTGAATGCATTGTATCATCTGTGACTATAATATTAGTTGTGTGCTGAATATGGGAATACTTAACTTCCTGAAATAAATAATTATTTTATTTAATTATATTTGTCGATTGTTTTGCTCCTTTAGTTCTGTGTTGAGCTGCATGACTAATGGTCCACTCATTCTGTGTGGTTCTTTCGCCAAAAAGACCATTTCAGACATCGATCTACATGGTCATCACATGACCTGACCAAGATTATGTCTGGACTTTAAAAGAGACGGTGAGCTCTGACTTTGTTTCGGCCTTTCTTCTCAGAGGATCGGAAACGCCGATCTCATGTAGTTTAAAAAATTTGATTGACGTGTAAAAGTGTTTGTACAAACCTACTTACAGAAATTAAATAATTTATCATTTATCAAATCGATTCCACGCCTATTCCTCCTATTGTCAGATAAAGTCATTCGAAATAGACGCGACAATAGCAAACTTTGCATTTCTAGGTCTAGAACTACTCTAATGCGTAATAGTATATTCTGTATGGCGCCAATTCATTATTTTAATTCTTAAAACGTTGCCAAAATATTGGACGGAATTTACCAAAGAAAAATTAAGAAGTAGGTAAAAGCCTTTTGTTGGAGAACGCCTATTACAGCACTCACTAATTTCTCACTCATAAATTGTTCTGACTTGTGTGAAATATCTTAATTTTTGTTGCTTTTTACTTTAACATTTAATTGGCTATTTTATAATACATTTATTGAATATGACAACGTTAAAAAAGTATAAACTTTTACAGGTCTATAGTTGAAATGTTGCTGCCTAAAGTCGATGATATTCTATTTGACATAATAAATTAATTTATTGACATGTTATTTATTAGTGCTTGGCATGAAATTACGGTATCTGTTAACTTTTTTTGTTTCTATTTTGTTAATTGACATTCAATTGCCCATGCTATTTTGTATACCCTTTGGCGGAACATAGTAAGGACTCATATTTTCCTATATAAAATCTGTTTAATATAATAAATATGAATAAGATTTATGAAGAAATAAAACAGAACAAACCTACTTATTGAAACAAAGATTTATAAATTACGGCGTACCGCAGGGGAGTGTACTTGGTCCGTTGTTATTCCTACGTTATATAAACGATATTCCCAGAACTATAAAACACCAATGACTCTATGTAACAATAACCCTGTCCGATCCAAAAAAGGCGTATTCCTGGTTTAACATACGTACTACAAAAAATTGTAAAAAAAATCTAACTCATAAAAACCAAAAGCTATAGATTTTTTTTATTTTTAGTTACCATGCGAAATGTAACACTAAATATGGTAAATTTTCATAAGTTGACAACACACCACCGGCCGGCGAAATCTTTTATTTTTTGCCTATTTTATTTCAAAGGACACCGCCCTGCATTAGCCGCGCTGTAGCTACTCATAACGAGTCCTCGATCCTTTGATGTAGCCGACTGGTCGCTACTTGTTTGGACACTTCGCGGCTTCGCCAGTCTCACGTGGAGATAGCTTGCGATCGGATGTCCGTACGTATCACGTGCCGCTATCGTATCGCGAACAATGTCGTATACCAATCAGGAATATTTGAATATGTTAATTTTTATTTGTGAGTGAATGTGTGATTCGGAAATCGAAGTAACAGCTCGGATTGTGGAAGCTTTCGAGTCACTCAAATCGTACACATGTGCGCTGCGAAGAGTACGTGCAAATTTAATAAAAAGGTGTCGAATGTGTACTAATTTTCTAGATAGATAGAGGTATGTAACAAGTAAATGTTTTAATAAACTGATACCTACAGTGGGTACATTGCCAAAAGCACATCACATTAACTCAATAATAATTGTTTCTTGATAAACAGAAGGTCAGAAATCGGGGTCATTGTGCGTAAGCCTACAATAAAATATCAGCTGATACCTACGCGTAGGCAAAACGTAGATTTCTTTAGTCCTACGTTTCTTTGGCGGCACGCGACAAAGGATCGCCGCGCTCAGGCGGCTTCTTTGACACGAAACTGTAGGTGAACTCTGGTGAACCCTGGCGAGCGATCAGTGTTGCCTTTGGTATGATTATTTTAAATTTTTTAAATTAATTGTTTTCATTTTGGAAAATTAATTATCTCGTATCCATTAAATGATTACGTATTATTTTGTGTACGCACTACGATACCAAATAATACCCTTCAGGATCGGACAGGGTTTTCGTTACACGCTGTATACCGATGACTGTTCTTCAAGATTTATAGGAACAAAAACTTAAAAATATGAATATGAAATAAATAAAAGTTTATCCATAATTATTCAATGGCTAACCGATAACAACCTAAAAATAAATTTTGAAAAAACTCACAACATGAATTTGACCAACCAACAGACTCTATTATTACAAATATTTGATAGTAGGAGTGATTTTCACTGGATCTTCAAGGCACTGCTTAGCACCGAGAGTAAAAGATCTAACAGAGTGTTTTTTTGATCCGCTGCCGCTGTTGACGCGACGCAACGCGTTCGGTTCAACACCAAGGGTTGAAATCCAGTGATTGAAAAAATGGCGCCATGATATTTTATGCCTGTGCCAACATGGTCTAAATCTCACAAAAGATATAAAGAGGCGTCCCCCAGGGTAGCATCTTGGGTCTTCTCTTGCTTACTTACATTATTACTGAGTCTCACCCATTGTTGTGGGTTCAGTTTCCAGCTGGATCCTAGCCACCTATATACTGTAAGTGTCCTTTATATAGTCAGGATGGTTAGGGCCGGTTTTTTGATCAGTAGTCAAACACCGTGCAACAATTTGTTAGATTAACCATAGTCAACTGGTCAACTAATGATTAAAGAGCTATTACGTTTTGAATACATATTTTAAGTATAGTCAAACTTAACCATTGGTTATTATGTTGCCAGTATAGGAGAAATCATTTCTTAAAAATAGCTATGGTTTTTTGGGGGTATTATTTTTCAATGTGACAACACTAGCCATAATTTTGACAGTATATATAAATGTCAAACCTGTCAAACTGCATTTGAAATCCGCGGTACGCATTGCACCCATGCAATATTTTTAGGCGTGAAAAGGAAACAAATAAACTTACTTTCATATTTGTCGGCGTCACCGTTAGCGGTAGGTACAGCGGGCCGAGTTTCGCTGTGCAAAGCGGGACGTTCGCCTCCCCACTCTCCCCACTTCTCAAGCAACTTAATGTAAGCTAGTGCGCAGCGAAGAGGGGGAGCATTCTTGTGGCAAGCTCGGCCCGGTGCGCCTGCCGTAGCGCCTAGAGCTATTATCGCGATCTATTTAATTAATTAACAAGCTGTCGGAATAAAAGAGTTGTTGGTTGTTGGTTATATCTCATACTTTCATTTAATATGTCGGACCTCTGCCTTCAGGTTATTTCATGGTGATTATTTTATAAGAAATTGTGAGTGAAATAAAGTGATTGTGCTGTAACTAGTATCTCTATTTTCTTCGCCCGACAATCCACGCCTACTTACAAAGTGCAAGTGTAATATCGCTGATGAGGGCCTATCCCGATATCAGAATTGGGATTCGAAGGGCAAAAACCTGAAGAAAATAATGACGACAGTGAAGTGTGGGCCAACGTCTAATCTATTCAAAATATGGAGTTTTTGCTATCACGACTTCCGGCAACCACTTAACCGCAAACGTCAAATTTCACCGCAACTGCGCGACTGATACGGTTTGATCCTGATAATGACAATCGCTTCAATAGCACATATCATCGTGAAAGCACAACAGTCCAAAAATCAAGTGATTGAAGCAAGTGGCAGTACGAACCTTTGACCGAAGTGAAGAATTCGAATCGAGCACCAGCACCGAAGAGTCGTGATACGAACCGTCTCACCTGCTACGTGTATGGATAACCACATCATCCGGTGAGCTCGTTCCTATTCTTTTTAATAGATAATCTGGTAGTTCGTTTGTAGCTTTTAGCTTTGTCAAAAATTCCAGGGCACCATGCGCTGTGATTTAGTTTACCTTACAGGTATAGGCAAAGAAAACGTTAAATATGAATCGCAGAATACTGAGCCGTGGTGAAATTCAACACCTCAGTGTCCTTTTTGTTTCATGTTGTACCTGTTGTACCTGTTTACAGAACCAGTTATTATAGGTAGGGATCTATTAGATAGTAGATCCATGTACGTACGGATATTGACAAAATAACATTCTATTTGGGGTAAGAAAGTTAACGTTACTAAAGAGTTTTAATAGCATACACCACAACATCAAAACTGACCTTCATGGTGAAGACAAACTCGCATTAGTTCAGTGTGAAAGGATAATTGATTCTTTATTGGTGGTATGGTGTTTATGGTTAAAGAAATTTATTTCTCGATAAGAAATTACAAAGATTTCACTTACTTGAGAACGTTTTTAAACTTAAAATATAACTTGGACACACAAACTAAGCAGCTATTGTTTGAATTTATATTAAATCATCTAAGTTGTAATACCATTTCTTTTCGTACGCAAATAACATTATTAACTAACACAAAACTTAAAACTTTTCGATCCATCCGCAAAAGAAATAATCACCGTAGATAAGGAATGCGATCCCGGTGCCACAATAAAGCAATGCAATAGTAGGGCAAGTCTGTTTAATGGAGTAGTGTTTGATCACTTAGAAAGTGATTTAAAAAAAAAAAAAAACCAAACGTTTAGTTTGCATTCTTTACTTCTACAGGTAGCTTATTACATTGTTGCACTCCCGCAAAAATAATTGTTCTCTCGCCATTGACTGTCTGCACTCGCGGTAGTAAAATGTGATCCTTCCTACTATTGCTGCGATTGTGTACCTGATGTATTTTTGTGTGAATGAACTTACTTAGATTTTCTAAGTATTCTGGTGGAATATGCAGGAAGTTGTTTAATATTCATGAGTTTCGTTTCCCTGTAAATTTTAACTGTAGGTGTAAGGTAATCATAGTGAAATAATAGTTAAATAATTTTATTTTGAGCGATGTGTAGGTCCTTTAGATTAGTTTTTGGCGTTTTGCCCCATATTTCACGTGTTTTACGTTAAGAATCTTGAATCAAATTAAAAGGGCCTATCAAATGGACAGACAAGATATTTACAAGAAAGTGATCAAAATACTAACATCAGAACGGGTTCTGACTAAAATGATTTGACTGGAACGCACTGATTGAACTTCACACTTGTGTGCTGGGCCTCAAGGGATTGTTCGGGGCTCACTCCATCCTATGCTTAGGGTTTCTGCACAATGTTATACTGTACATTTAGACATCGCGGAGAAGTTGTGTGGAGAAATCGATGGTAGGGAGTATTCTTGTCATTGTTGACTCTTTCACTAAATGAGTCCTTCTCGAAGTGCAGCTAGCGACGGATGGTGTAAGGTCTAGGGTAACACAAACAGAACTTGTGTTTGGGACTCGGGCGCGGTTTTTAAGTGTGGCTCCATATTCTGAGTCTGGGTTTCGGTTAGATTTGGGTGAAATTCGTAAGATAGCATCGGAGAATATTGGGAGAGTTGCTGCGTCACAGTAGGAAAAATGAGACCGTTCTATAGTGGTGATTCCTACTTCATTGTATGTGACCCCCCTCTGGGTTCGATTGGGCTTCGCAGGGAGTACAGACTTCCCTTTGTTGTGTGTCTAATAGAGAATGCAAATATGGTCGTAAGCATTTTCGTGCAATGCCCGGGGGAAGTGAGGGCTTGGTGCATTTAGCTACCACTTTGACGGGTAGCTTGAAGGAGGCCGAGGTGGCGGCAGTCCGCGATTGACGAATGGAGTGGGCATCATCAGGTGGTTTTAGTGTTGCTTTGTCTATTTGTAGTTCACGTACGTTATCCGCCAGCTCTGAAAACCTCTCGGCCTCTGAGAGTGAAGAAACGTAATTAAACGTAAAATTGGTACTAATCTGTGAGATAAAGTAAGGGTCCGACTCATGCGGGTTGACGTCCTATGGTGTGTGTTATTGGGTAGTCTCAAGAACTGGCTTATGCAGGCCGATGTTCTGGGTCATATTATAAAGTGACCCTCTAGTCTGAGAGGCTATGAGATCAATGGAGATATGTGTGGTACTAGTGAGTGATCGGAGAGACGCTGATTAGGTCCTGGTATTTAAGTTGTCCGGCTCAGCTCCTAAAGGTTGATTTTGTGGGTTATAAAACGTTGTAATGTATGTCACCGATGGACGAGCGTACAAAGTAATGTATCTACCAGTTTTATTCTTTTTACAGAAAAATGGGCCCGCGGTGACTTTAAGGGGATGGAGACGCACAAGGAAGTGTGAATGTCAGTCTGGCCGTGACGGCGCTTCAATACTTAAATTAGTGTTATTTAGTTTTCATAGATGTCGTTTGTTAGTTTAGAGTGTTATGTGTGTGTGAACATGAATTATGTGTCTGCTACGACACATTCAAATAAATGACACTCAGTGACATTTTGCTGGCTGTATGACATGAGACTCGGTCGGCATCGCACAGGCGTGCTACGCATTCGGTGGAGTGTCTAAGTCAAGTCTATTCTTAAGATTAAAATAGTTTGTTTCTGTTATAGGCTCTAAAGTAAATGACTTTGGTGGTAGTGAAACTACCAATGAACATAGCATGTGTGGATTGTTGAGACAAGTACTTTAATACATTTGATTATATAATCTACAGGGACCATTTTAGTCCGGACTAAAAAAAGAGACTAAAAAGAGACAAAAAAAAAGAGACAAAAAAAGAGACAAAAAAAAAGAGACAAAAAAAGAGACAAAAAAAGAGACAAAAAAGAGACAAAAAAAGAGACAAAAAAAAAGACAAAAAAAGAGACTAAAAAGAAACTAAAAAGAGACTAAATAGGAGACAAAAGAGAGACAAAAAAGAGACCAAAAAAGAGCAAAAAAAAGAGAGAAAAAAAAAAACTGTATAAACTGGAATGATCTTGAAGGGTCATTCATGACCGGACCAAGCAGTAACAATCCTGAAGGGTTCGTTATAACCGGACCAGGAGATTATAACTCTGTAGGGTCGTAAGACCGGACCAGGAGGTTATAATTCTGAAGGGTCATTTGACCGGACCAGGCGGTTATAATTCTGAAGGGTCGCTGGACCGGGCCAGAAGATTATAACTCTGAAGGGGTAAACCGGACCAGATTGCTAAAGTTCTGAAGGCTCAATAACGAGCGGTCTAGAATTAGTAGTAAACTCTGCAGGGCTGAACCGGACCAGATTACTAGTATAAGTTCTGAAGGCTCAATATTGAGCGGTCCAGAGTTGGATGCACAGTCTGTAGGGATGACCTGCATTTTTTGCTCATCGAGATTGCTAGTCAGGATGAACGAACATTAATAATAACGTTATGTCTTCTCGTTGCTCGTTATGTTAGACAATGCTTGATGAGTCTACGCGTACGAGGACGTCCGCACGTCAGTATGGCCGTGTCGGCGTCACCGTTAGCGGTAGGTACAGCGGGCCGAGTTTCGCTGTGCAAAGCGGGACGTTCGCCTCCCCACTCTCCCCACTTCTCAAGCAACTTAATGTAAGCTAGTGCGCAGCGAAGAGGGGGAGCATTCTTGTGGCAAGCTCGGCCCGGTGCGCCTGCCGTAGCGCCTAGAGCTATTATCGCGATCTATTTAATTAATTAACAAGCTGTCGGAATAAAAGAGTTGGTTACTGCTATATCTCATACTTTCATTTAATATGTCGGACCTCTGCCTTCAGGTTATTTCATGGTGATTATTTTATAAGAAATTGTGAGTGAAATAAAGTGATTGTGCTGTAACTAGTATCTCTATTTTCTTCGCCCGACAATCCACGCCTACTTACAAAGTGCAAGTGTAATATCGCTGATGAGGGCCTATCCCGATATATTTATAATATTACAGTTAGGTTACGTCTTTTCTATTTCTAAAAACCCCGCATTATCTACGTACTTATTCCTCTTATTTCCTCTATGAGTGTGGCATTTCAAGAAAATAATTTAATTTAGTGCAAACAGTTCTGGAGACCGCGTGGATAACTTTACATGTAGATGATTTCGATATCCCAAGGAAATCCCCAGAGCATCGTTGCATGGTGCCTGTAAAGTAGAATCGCATCAAACAGAACACAACCCTGTATGGGTTGTGTTGTTTTTGATGCCATTCTGCCTACTACGTGGGCCTACTACGTGGCTCGGCGCTTTCAATTTAATAATGCTTTTAGAATGCTGTTGGGACTGCTATGGCGTTGTAGCGCTTCCGAAATGTTCGCAGAGGCTCGCACAGATGGTTTTCATGCCATCATGCGAAAGAAAGCGGTCTCCATACTACAGCGCCTGCATGGTATTGACAACAGCATTCTGAAAATGATCGCGTCCAGAGCGGACTGTCCCTTTGGCACTGGGTGGCCACAATAATAAGACTTAATAAATAGTTAATTTTGTAAAAACTAACAATGCTAACCTAGTAACGTAAGCACAATTGTTACTAACATTAATATACTAACAAAATATGGAACTTAAATCTGAAATAAACTTGTATTTATTTATTTTATTTATTTGTTACATTAAGAACAATCCGGCAGTTGAAGCGAAGGTACGAAGAAACTGGAAACCATCTGGAGTGACCTTGTGATGGCAGACACAGGTGCACTAGTAAGAGAGAAATCGCCACCTCAATGCAGTTGAATTCCAGCAACAGCTCTTCAGGCCCAAAGCGACTACATTAGTGAGAGAGATGCAAAACTGAGCTACGCCCGTGAACACACACAGTTTAGTGAAGAAGAATAGGCAAGAGTTTGTTTACTGATGAGTCTTGATTAACTATTCACTGCCGATGGATGGGCAAGAGTGTACAGGCGATCTGGTGAGTCATACATTCAAGGCTGCTTTACAGAAATAGTCCAATTCGGTGTAAGATCTGTACACGAATCGGCTGTCATCTCTTCAGGAGGTCGCACAGAGCTAGTAGACATAGAAAATGGCACCCTGACTGGGGAACATGCTTCAGCAGGGCCATATTTAGTAAATAAGGGTGATGAATAGATACCGATGCAGACTAACGCCCGGCCACACACCACTCGGGTCGTACAAGAGTACATTCAGGAGGTTGGTATCAATTTGATGGTTTGGCCATCAAAAAGTCCTGATCTTAACCCGATCGAGCACGCCTGGGATGGCCTCAGGAGGCTGGTCAAAAGCCGACTTAACGTGCTTTCCGAGACACGATGGGGTCTCGATATTTAATTGTCACCCATCTGCGAACCGACCACAGCAAACGTATTATGTTATTAGTCACGAGCTTCTCTGACTATTAAATGGCTATGTTGTTTGCCACGCCTTTAGGATCGCTACCAAAGTCGTAAAGGTCATTGAGATGCCCGAGCTTAACAGTGAAAATGTACGAGCTACTACATTTATAAGTATAAACAACACCGTAATGTACTTTTATGATCTTAATAACAAAGTTTTGATGTTTGTGCTGAACTTTCTTTAGTATTGAGAGTAATAAGGAAGATGTAACAATACGGATATTTACAAAAGTACCAGTTTCTGTTAAGGTTGCTATTTCACCTGTACGGTCTACAGTGATAGGTAGTATATTGATCGGTGTTGAGTAGAGGTGGCCCAGTGGAATCGGCCCCGACATACAAGTATATAGTGGGTTCAAACAGAGGTGTTTAACTTGGTGTAATTCTTTTCATCACAAAAAACCGGCATGTCCTAAAACCAAAACTTCGAAGACATGTGATATCTACCAACCCGCCGCATTTGGACTGCGTGGTGGCTTACGATCCACTCCCTCTCACAAAGAGAAGGCCTGAAGTATAGCAGAAATTTAACTGGTTCGGCCTCAGACTCGTTGCAAGCAAAGAGATTTAAGATAGATACAAAAGAGCTATCCGAAGAAATGGCTTAGAAAAACTTTGATCCCACGTCTCACAGCCATCTAGCAAAATATAGCAAAATTAGAGCTGCTATGGGGAACATCTTCATACTTATATTAGTCTTGCTTTGAGAAGCAAACATACAAATGAAAGGAGATCGGATTCATTTTGGGGTCCTGTGCCTTCGAGGTTCCTCCTCATAAATGTGGTCGGCGCAGTTCTTCTACCTCCATTGATCTCTATTACACGTAATCTCAATATTAATAATATCATCTTTAAGACAATCCTTCTATCATCTTCAAATCTTTTCTATCTCTTTTCTAATAGCAATTCTTATTCATACTTGACATTTTTTCAAGTCACATCCTTCTCCGAATGATATCTCTATTACCCGTCATCTCAAAATTCATAATTTATCATCTTTAACACAATCAATCCATCTTTTCCTTCTCTTTGCTTAGCCATTCATATACATAATCTGCTACTTCCGTACGTAGATCACTGATGGTGGATTGCGATGCTTCCAACTTCAACTGCATCTCGATCAGGCTAGATCTTAGGGTTGTGATGTACCGCAGCAGCCTGGTGACGTCGACGTGGTCGAATGTGACTGGGGGCAGCTTGCGCAAATCCTTAACCACGAAAGACGGCACGTCGTTCGGGTCGGTCTCCTTCAAAACTTTTATGATGTCTTGGAGACTCTTCTCTCCCTTTTCATCCCTCCTGCGGGACGGCATTCGGTCAGCCATAAGTAAGCTCATACAGCAGTGTTTTAGCCCTGCGTATCTCTTCTTCATTGAAGTTTGATGAGCAGATCTGGATCACACTGACCTCGGCCATGACATCCAGCTGGTACTGCAGGAATGCCAGGACCTCGTTCGCCACAAGTTCTTCCGAACGCATGGTGGCAGCGGCATTTCCCACGCTTGGCGCAAAATAATAATTTCCGCATACAGTGCAAGCGCGTCTGATTGCAGCGGCCGATCGCACTGCACTGACTATTATCTGCCTTATGGTTTTTAACCCAACACTTTTTACTGCACTCATGAAATAATCTCTACTGTACCTTGTGTTTCTTGTTAAATCATTGTATTATCTTACAATTTGTTTCAAGTGAACTTATTGAATGTTTCTGTATTGTGATTTATCACAGAAGAATATTACAAGCAAATACAAAGTACTAAATCATGTTAGCATTTGGTAACTTTTTTTTCGTAAACAATTTGGAAAATGACTTCCGACTATGACATTTATTTTTTCAGTCAACATGTACTCGTGGCGATTGAGAGTTTTTAAGAGCAAAAGTTTCTTTATTGATAAAGAATATTTACATAATACCTACAAGTGTCTTGTCTATTTTTTTACCTATATACTTACGAATAATACCAATGGGTCCGCGCACTACGGTAAAAAATTGCTTGAAAACTATTTGCGTTTGTGATTTTTTTGAGAAAATCTATTTGAACTTTATGGCCTAAAGCAACATGTTACTCATACAAGCTTTCATCAGAATGTTGCAAGATATTCAAAATATTTATAAGTGTGTGCAAACAGCTAAAGCTCTTTATATTAGCAATAAAATAAAATCAGCTGATGATAAAATAAAAACTACCTGGCAAATAATAAATAATGAAACAGGTAGGAAAAACAGCGTAATACTGAATTTAATTTAGAGACTGCACGTGGCCCCATCAACTCAAATGTAGATATAGCTCAGGAATTTAAAAACTTTTTTGTAAATGTTCCACTTAAAACTACTGAAGCTTTAAATTCCTCACCCGCGCTTTCTGCTGCCTTACTTAAAAATAATGTAAAAGCATGCTATTTGGAGTTTAGGTTTCAGCATACAAACCCCCAAGCTGTTATAAAAGCTTTTAAAGATCTTAAAATTAAATGAACAGAAGATCTCTGGGGAATGTCTGTAAAAGTCTGTAGATCTCTCATCGAAACCCTTGCGCTCTAGTTAGCTTTCATATTTAACACCAGTGTAGACAAATGAGTCTTTCCGGATCTTATGAAACATAGTAAAGTGATCCCATTGTTCAAATCCGGTGATAGTAAAGAGCTCAAAAATTATAGGCCCGTAAGGTATTTGAAAAGTTGATGCTCAATCAAATGTTACGTCACTTTAATAAAAACTCCATCTTGCATAAACATCAGTACGGTTTCACTGAAGGACGCTGTACCACTGACGCCGGTGTCACCCTAATAAAGAACATTTTAAACGCCTGGGAGGAATCACAAGATGCCATTGGAATCTTTTGCGACCTCTCTAAGGCGTTCGATTGCGTAAACCATGAGACACTTCTGCTGAAACTGGAGCACTAAGGGATTAGGAATGAAGCTCTTGATTTGCTAAGATATACTAGAAATACTTAAATAAGAGATACTTGAAAGATATAAAAGTAAAGTACAAATAAACGGCACAAACTCATTAGGGTCTGAAATGTCAATGGGCGTTCCTCAAGGTTCGATATTGGGTCCATTCCTCTTTTTAGTTTACATTAATGATTTACCCCAGTTACTTCAAAATCAACCGAAGATGGTGTTATTTGCAGATGACACTTCATTGATCTTTAAAATAGACCGAAGATCACAAAATCTTGACGACGTGAATAACTCTATTCTTCAGGTCCAAGATTGGTTTACGGTAAATAATTTGGTACTAAATGAGAAAAAAACCAAATGGATTCGATTTTAATTACCTAATGTTAGAAGTAGCGAATGTGACAACATATATTGAACGGAGAAAAACTGGAATTTAGTAATCAGATGGTTTTCCTAGGAATCACGCTAGACGAGAAGTTACAATGGGGACCCCATATAACATCTCTCGCTGGGCGACTAAGCTCGGCAGCGTATGCTGTTAGAAAGATAAGACAGTTAACAGACGTAGAAACCGCGCGTTTGGTTTATTTTAGCTACTTCCACAGCATTATGTCATACGGCAGTTTACTGTGGGGTCGGGCTGCTAACATTGAATCCATTTTTATTTTGCAAAAGAGAGCTTTTGCAAAATAAGGGCGGTCTTTGATGGTCGGACGCATGATTCATGTCTATATTCTTGTCTAATAATTTTATAGCGATTTTCAGATGCTTTTCTTAATAGATGCATGTTATTTTTGACAAATAAAGCGGTCTCAAATACGTACAAGTAAGGTAATGTCATTATTTTTAACAATACAAAATAAGGTTTGCAGCTATCAGTTATCTTTATTTCGGTAATAGCTCTAATGCATCTTTTTTGGGATTTGAACACTATGTCCTTATTGCAGGAGTTAACCCAAAACATGACTCCGTAGCATAGTATAGAATCAACATTTCCATAGTATGCAGTGACTGCCGCTGCTTGACTGACTACTTTCTTTAGTTTATACAAAGCAAAAGCAAACTTACTATTTTTTTTAGTTATTATTGAATTATTTTGTTTCCAATTAAGTTGATTGTTGTCATTGAGATGCCCGAGATTAACAGTGAAATTGTACGAGCTACTACATTTATAAGTATAAACAACACCGTAATGTACTTTTATAATCTTAATAACAAAGTTTTGATGTTTGTACTGAACTTTCCTTAGTATTGAGAGTAATAAGGAAGATGTAACCATGCGGATATTCACAAAAGTACCAGTTTCTGTTAAGGTTGCTATTTCACCTGTACGGTCTACATTGATAGGTAGTATATTGATCAGTGTTGAGCAGATGTGGTAGCCAGTGGTAGCGCCCCCGACATACAAGTATGTAGTGGGTTCAAACTGAGGTGCTTATCTTGGTGTAATTCTTTTCATCACTCCTGCCCTAGAAACGGTGAGGGAAAACATCGTGAGGAAACCGGCATGTCCTTAAACAAAAACTTCGAAGCCATGTGACATCTACCAACCCGCCGCATTTGGCCCACGTGGTGGGGTACGATCCATTCCCTCTCACAGAGGCCTGAAGTAAAGCAGAAATTTAACTGGTTCGGCCTCAGACTCGTTGGCATAATAAAGCAAAATTAGAGCTGCTATTGAACATCTACATGTTAGTCTGGCTTTGAGTAGCAAACATACAAATTAAAGGAGATCGGATTCATTTTGGGGTGCTGTGCCTTCGAGGTTCCTTCTCATTATGTTCTTCAACCTCCATGCATCTTTATCACATGTTATCTCAAAATTCATAATTTATCATCTTTAACACAATCAATCCATCTTTTCGTTCTCTTTGCTTAGCCAATCATATTCATACTTGTCACTTTTTTAAGTCACATCCTTCTCATTCCTCTTCATCAAATATACATCTAGCCCAGACAACTCCAGCGACCAGTAGTGTTATTCTGTAACCATCTCACCGTCAAAACATAAGTGAACTGAGCGTGGAGGGAGCGGAGCTTTCAGTGCCACTGATGCTAGGGATTGACCAAGACGACAGCTCACTCCACGCAAGTCTTCACGGTGAGATTTTTACATAATAGACATGCAGGTCGGCTATTGTCTGCCTTTTGGTTTTTTCCAACACTTTTTACTGCACTCATGAAATAATCTCTAGTGTACCTTGTGTATCTTGTTCTAACATTGTATTATGTTCCAAATTGTTTGAAGTGAACTTATTGAATGTTTCTGTATTGCGATTTATCACAGAAGAATTTTACAAGCAAGTACAAAGTACTAAATCATGTTAGCATTTGGAACACTTTTCTTTTACTAAACAATTTTGAAAATGGCTTCCGACTATGACATTATTTTTTCAGTCAACATGTACTCGTGGCGATTGAGAGTTTTTAAGAGGAAAAGTTTCTTTATTGATAAAGAATATTTACATAATACCTACTGGTGTCTTGTCTATTTTTTTTTACCTATACTGTCCCTATGCTGTCTTCCTATAATTTTCTGTTCATATTTTTCCGCTGTAATTTCCAGACAATCAGTGAAGAACTAGTCTAGATCATTGTGCTAGCATTATTAAGGCCCCAACGACGTTCGTCCGCGGGCACCAATTGCTTGACGACCCTGTTTAGGTATTCATTTTTGTGTTCTTAATTTTAGGTAAGTAACACAGCGTGCTGATTGCGTAAGGCAAAGCGCGCACAACGAATTTAATAGTTTCGGAAAATAATTGGAAATCTGTGAAGAATACCAATGGGTCCGCGAACTATGGTAAAAAATCGCTTGAAAAACTATTTGCCTTTGTGATTTTATTTCGCAGTGCGCGGTTAGCATACCACACGTACAATGAGTAATTTTGACAATTCAACAACATTCATTATGATTTAAATGATCGAGCTGAAGAACTTTTCAAACATATTATACCAATGAATTGGGAATTTCTTTTTAAAATCCTTCGGATGTTTGACAATGGTTATAAAAAAAACCTGTTATTTCCAGGCCTATATTGGAATTCGATTCAGGTTTCGAAATACCATAGCATTTAAGTATTGGGGGGCACGGCAGTGCCCCCGCCAAGTCGAGCGCTAAGAAAACACTGCCGTACCATCCTTTACTGGAACCATTTCGCCGCATTTTCAGGTCTGTATTTGAGAACCTCTGGATAAGACCAGAACGCAGAAATTTTCGTCATCCAGTAACCTATAATCACATACTTAAAATCCAAAATTTCAAGTCTGTAGGTCATTTAGGTCCGAAGTTAAGCGAAAGCAAAAAACAATGCCCACTTCCCATACATTTCAAAACCTGATAATGAAAGTTTATGTATAGTTATAAGGTACAGTAGAAACACTACCTATAAGTTTATAAAATAATGTTATATAGTAATTTTTACAATTGAAACGCTACGAAGTCCAAAAAATATTAATGTTACTTTTTTAGGTTAGGATTTGCCGTTATAAAGAAATAAATATGCTAGAACTAATTATTTAACACTCGAAGTTTAGTCTAAAATAGGAATACTCACTTAATAATACATAACTATGTTCTAAAACGTCTTTTTTACTTTGTGAATCCCTTAAAACCAGCTGCCCTTATGTCACTGCTTAGACTCTCGATGATTGTCACTATAAATTGAGTGTCAAGCATTAAATGTCAAACGTCAAAAATCTGTTTCTATCGTCGTAACTCAATTACATATTGCATGATTAATTAATTAATTTATTGATTTATTTTTAATTAGTCTGTTTAACACATTGACTGTAAAAGAAATACTTACTGAGCAACATAAAACGTAAAATAATGTATGACACTAAGAAAAAGAGTTAATTAAAGTCAAGCAGCAGTATGTAAAATGGAACGTTGTAAGAAAGGGTAGTTGAGATGCGTTCAAAACATGCTAAAATGTTTACCCTTGACGTAGACTAAGCATAAAGAAAAATAAAAATAAAAAAAATCCTGCGTTTCTTTTAAAATTGTGATAGGCGTAATTCATATACAATTTAACCAGCTGTATTTTAAGATTTATTTCATTTCTATACATAGTCCGGTGAAAAATGGGTATGCTTCTTTCGCATTTATGACACTCACTCATGATTATCTAATAGAACTAGTACTTCCCATAAACTCAGACAGCTGAAATTTGGTACAGAGTTAGGGTTTAATGGCCACATAATGGGAAAACTATAAAAACTAGGATAATAGAAGATCTGGAGTACCTGGTGACCCTGATTAGAAAACACAAGAGCCCAACCAAACTATTAGAGATCGACATACCGCCTTTACAAAAAATATTCAACTTGGTGGACCGCTTCATTTGGTGTCAAAAATCAAAGGTCCGAAGTATCTGATGAAGAACCCTCAGCTGGTCTCAGCTGTATTAGAGTTAAGGAAATGCCTTCTTCTACTATTGGTACATAAAAAAAAATCGACTGTCATTGCAAGAACCCAGCGTAGTGGGACACATCTTCTAATTTAATCTAGCCTATAGCGTCCCACTGCTGGGCGAATGCCTCCCCTTCTGCTTTGCCCACGTTTCTACAAAAAGAAGTGAAATCCCACCAACAACATTCTGTAAAAAACTAGCCAAGTATCGATGGAGCTGCTTGTTTATCTCTAAAAAGTAATGAAATCTAGACAAAGTCGTGCTAACTCTAAGGTTCCTTACTGCGATTTCTTTATTATTATAGTTAATGTTGTTTGACTTGGCCGTTGATTATTCTATGATTAGAAGTCCGTCTGTATTGGATAAAACTTTTTATACTGTTTGTTTCAGGAGGAGACTTGGCTCCTAAAACCTTGATCGCGGAAAAAAATGCTTTCAGTTTTCCTCGATTTAAAAAAGGCTTTTTACACTGTCTTTGTTGAATTCTTGTACGCAGGCTAGAATACAGGAATAGGAGGCACACCTCTTGAATTATTTAAAAGTTATATAACACACAGAACACAAAAGGTTAGAATTAGCAGGTATACAAGCAGCGACTCAGATAACACATTCAGTTTGCCACAGGGGAGCATCCTTGGGCCCACCTTGTTAGAAACAAGGTGGGCCCAAGGATGCTTCCCATCTACATCAATGACTTATGTGAGTTGGAGGCAGGTGGTGCTTGGGTCTTCTCTTATGCCGACTTATGTCTTATTGGGTATCGATAATTGGGATAATGTGGGGAAGAGATTATCTAGGATTGGCTACTGGTTAAGAACTTACCTACTTACGCTGTATTGTATGGTATTGCTTTACATCAAAATCACATTTTATTTTCTATTTTGCTGTGCACAACAGCTCCTTAGGTATTCCTAAGGAGCTGTTGTGCACAGCAATTCTTTCTATGAATCAGTAGGTACCAAAGTTTTCATGAAAATTGTATGACACTAATTTGACTTACATTTATTTAACTGATAATTGTTGTACTGCTGAAAAGCAAACCTTTAGTTACCTCTATCTATTTTCCACATCCAATTATCTTATTTCATGTGATCTCTTATTATTTCGTTAGATTGAATGTTTTGAATTGTTTTTTGTCTTACAATTTCATCTGTCAGTTTTTGTTTTTCTATGTTATAGGGCTAAGAGGTCGTTTATTTATTGTAAAGCTATTGTAAAACTAGCGTAAAGCCAAGTTGCCAAGTTCTCACTGTAAGCCATATTTATTGTTTTTGGCCGATAGCCAAATATGAAGTATTTGGATTTATATTTGAAAACCTAAAAAGTCACTTCTAGAAAGTCGGCTAGGGACTATAAAAGGCAGCTGTAAGTATTCACCAGGTTCTTTTGACTCGCTCATTTGGCTTATTTCCTTCGAACTTCGTCTTCTCTGACCTGTCTTTGAGTTTCTAAAGCTGCTTAAATATACACCAATCTTTATTTCTGACTTCTGTACATTATAGTTTTAATATATGTATTGACTTTAAAATACATCAGTGAAAATTCAGTGAATTCATTTCATCATAGACTTTTTGTGCGTGAATGTGTTCTACTCTCTCGTCTTTACCTCCGACCCTCCCACTCACTGACCGGGCTGCAGACTGGTGGAGCGGCCGACGCGAACTGCTACGTGACAGCGGCATGCTTCGTGACCCTGAGCTGCTGCAGGCTGAAGGAGCGGCCGACGCGAGCTGCTTCGCGTCATCTAATCGATTCTAATTCTTAATTTCTTTTCCTACATACTGTTTGTATTTTTAGGGTTCCGTACCTAGAAAGGAAAAAACGTAAACCTTATAGCATCACTTTGTTGTCCGTCCGTCTGTCTGTCCTTTTCTCAGGAACACGTGGAGTTATCAAGCTGTAATTTATATCAAATAGAGGTACTACTTACTGGTCTACCTTCTAAACCAACGCAAGCAAAAGAAACAGCCGTTTATGCCGCAAACTTCCGCAAATTTTTTTAACTCGCAAGGGAATCAAAACCTATAGGGTACTTCCCGTGAACTCAGACTGGTACTAATTTCAATGTGAAAGATACACCAATGTTACAATATCCAGGACACTAATTGCATATGTGCGACTATCGAAAAGAGCATTGGTCAGTGACCGTTTCAGAAAATTGATTTGGATCTTAAAACTACTCAGGCATGTTGCTTTGTGAATCTTATTATTTAAACAAATATACACTTCTTTAGCCCGATCCGTTCTAACCTATTGCATTAAGATCTGGAGGGGTGCCTCCAAAGCCAAACTCCTATATGTAGAAAGATCACAGCGTGCCCTACTCAAAACTATTTATTTTAAATCGTATAGTTTTTCCACTCAAGAAATTGACGAACTATGTGACCTTTTAACTGTAAGAAAGTTATATATTCTTATGTCTACCTTAGAAATGCATTAAACAACGGTATTTGATCCTGGTTCTATCATTAAAGGAAGAAAGTACGGTCGTTTGGCTGGAGTTGGGCTCGTACTGCATTCGCAAGACGGCAATATGCTGCCCAAACTACTCTTCTTTATAACACCATAATCAATAACTCATTACGAATGCAAGAAAACCTTGACTGCTTGGCTAAAGACTTATGAAGAAACTGAGGCACTCCTTTAACAATTATTTAAAATTCACTTACGAGTGTATTATGACTTAAAGAAAATGCGGACTAATTAATTAATATACAATTGTCTACCACATCCTTAACACAAATAATATGCTTTTGATTTCCCTTTCTCTCTTCCTCGCTTTTACACACACACACACAAACTTACACTCCACTATAGTTGGAATCGGAATCTGAGATAATTATCAAATGTGTTACAACTCAATGACATACGCGATAGGATTCAAGTTCTATTGCAACCAATTAATTTTTCTCTGCTTTTCTCAGAATTTGTAAGTGGGAATGAAATGTAAATTATCTGAGATTACGATGCAAGTACCTAACCAATATAACTAATTATCTGTAGATTATATATTCTCATTTTTCGTAGTGCAATTTGTTTAAACCTGTTGTTTATGAAATAAATAAAATGATAAAAATATACCTACAATCCTAATTTCTATTTTTTATTAGTGGTTTTTTAATATCAATCATGTCAGTTGGTTTACACAGTTTTTTTATATTATTTTATTTTCCTTTATCTAAATAAAGAAAAACAAACAATAAAATAAAAAATCAGTTTTTATAATGATAATGTGATTCTTGTATCTTGTGAGAACGTTGTAAGCCTTGTAGGCTGTAGATTTGTAGACCATTTTTTATTTGTTACGCACTTGGTACTTGTTGACAGGCTTAAACTGTCCTCCCATACCTATTAACACTGTAATTTGAAAACATGGTTAAAGCCTATTGTTTTTAGAAGAGTATGGGTGGAAATTCTTGCAGGCTCGTCTCCATAGGAAACGTCTATTTGGAACCGTAGTAGTATATAATTGGGGAGTCTGGATCACTTCACTTCGCTCGTGATCCAGATCACCCCAATTATACACCAGTTAGTAACTGACTTCTCACCATCAGAACATAACCTAGACTGAGATATTCTAGAATTTGTTTCCATGTTTTTATACATTGACGAGATCCACTCTGAATCCGATCTATTTAAAAACTGTCTACTATCATTTGAAATGCATATACCACCATCACTTTATTTAGATGGCGGGTGTAAATTAAGTTCATGAAAGTCGTCTTTACAATGTGAATCATACAAAATTCGAAGCGCTCTTGAACTTCATAAAAACTTTACAAAGTCTTATAAACTAGCTTCTTATAATTAAAGTTATTATAAAACGATCCAACCATCATATTGCAATTGCAAGAATTGAATGCATAAAATCATACTAAGCTATTTATAAGTACTCCAAATCCGTTGATCTCATTATTCGGATTGGTATGTGCTTGCAAAAACGCAAAAACACTGGCTCCAAACCAATATTCGTAACCAGGCGAGGGCGCGGCGGGTATTACCACGGGGTGGCAGGTCTCTAAGGAGGCCTCCTGCTCTGATCATCGGTGGATCCGCTTTGACATCCAAGTCCGTGTCAGTCCAATACCACCACGACGCAATCCGCGCAGCACGGATCGTGCCACCTACACACGCAGCCTTGAATCCAAGCTGGCGTTATCAAGCGTTCCGTTGTCACTTGCGGATACGGCACAAATTGAGGTACAAGTAAGCCATCTTACTAAATCAATGATAGACAGCTACCAAACTGCTTGCCCAGAAACCACCCCACGTAACACACCAGGCAAACAACCCTGGTGGGGTGCTGATCTGGAGCGCAAGCGTGGCAAGGTAAGGAAAGCTCTAAATAGAGCCATGAACACCTGTGCGGATGAGGACTGGGATAAATATTATGCAGCCAAATCCAGCTACAAAAAATGCATCAGATTCAGAAGTACCACGGGATGGCGCAAATTCTGTGGTAGCATTGAATCCTGTCAGCAAGCTAACAGGGTAAGGAAAGTACTGGCGCAACAGAATACACCTGGGCCCGCTACCCTCCGGAAACCCGACAATACACTCTCTTCCTCGCCAGAAGAAACGAGGCGCATCCTTATTGAAACTCACTTCCCTGGATGTATCTTCGCACAAGTAATCGACTGGCAAGAGGTAATCCAAACGCCTTCAGACAATGAATGGCGTTACGCCAGCAGGGTGATCACGTTGGAGAAACTCCAATGGGCGATCCAGAGCTTCCATCCTTTTAAGGCAGCTGGTCCTGACGGAGTGTTCCCCGCCTTACTACAGTGGGGTGACACCGCTGTCGCTATAAGACTGGTGCCTTTAATGAGAGCGTGCCTGGCCTTTAGATACGTTCCTAAAGGATGGAGGGAAGTGAAAGTAATATTCATCCCTAAGCCAGGTAAGGGTGACTACACAAACGCCAAATCCTACCGACCAATCAGCCTGACCTCGTTTCTATTAAAGACTCTGGAAAAGCTGTGTGATAGGGAGGTGAGGGACGGCGCTCTGAAAACCATACCGCTACACGGTAACCAACATGCATACAGCTCTGGTAAGTCGACCGAATCCGCTCTTCACCGGGTAGTCAGCCAGATAGAGGAAGCGATTAATCAAAAAGGCACATGCCTGGGCACTTTCATAGACATCGAAGGAGCCTTCGACAAAACCAACTTCTCCAGCATCACTAGCGCGCTCACCAGACATGGAGTAGAACAGGTACTAACGGACTGGATTACAAACATGCTTAGCAAACGTGTGGTTCGCCTTGAGGGTGAGGAGCAACTGGCCATGATAGCCAGAGGGTGCCCCCAGGGAGGGGTGCTGTCCCCCCTTCTATGGAATCTGGTGATCAATGACCTCATCACCAAACTCAACGCCAGCCGCTATTATACTATAGGGTATGCAGACGACATCGCAATCCTTGTGTCGGGGAAGGTGACGGGTACGATCTGCAACCTCACCCAGCAAGCACTACGTATCGTAGAAAATTGGTGCAGGGAATATGATCTATCAGTGAACCCCACCAAAACTGAACTTGTCATGTTTACTCAAAAACGAGCACTAGGCCTTTTCCGCCTACCAAAACTGTTCAATACAGAACTTCAGTTGGCCAACGAGGTCAAGTACCTGGGGGTCATTCTAGACAGTAAGTTAAACTGGAGTAGTCATTTGAACAACAAACTAAACAGTGCCTGCATAACCTTCTGGCAGTGCAAGAAAATGATAGGTAAAAAGTGGGGACTATCCCCTAAAATTATACTATGGCTGTACACCACAGTGATCCGCCCCATGATCACCTATGGAGCCGCGGTCTGGTGGCCCCGAACCAGACTGGCTACAGCCTCAAACAAACTACAACGCATGCAACGACTAGCCTGCTCGGCGGCTACGGGCTGCATGAGGACCACTCCGACTGCAGCGGTTGAAGCCATGCTGGAACTGCCACCGCTCCACCTGTTCATACAGCAGGAAGCCACACTGGCGGCGGTGCGTCTTAAGACACTAGATCTCTGGGGTAAGAGAGACACACCACACACCGCGCTACTTGAAGGACTCAACAAGGAGTTCCCCATTACGAGAGCCATCAATGATCGGGTGGGTACATAAACAATTTATGTTTGATAAAAAATACAAGATCCAGCTTCACGAGGATTGGAGTTGCGAGGGTTTGTGCCCTGCAGAGCTGCGCATCTTTACAGACGGATCCAAAATAGGTAATGGCACAGGTGCTGGAGTCTTCTCGGAGGACCTCAACATACGTATAGCCACACCATTGGGGGACCATAACACAGTGTTCCAGGCAAAATGCATGGGTATTTCTCTGGCTGCTTCCGCCATCATGGCCAGAGAAGTTAAGGACCACTCGATCCGTATACTCTCAGACAGCATGGCTGTTCTGCAAGCGCTAAACAGCTACACAGTTGATTCTGGGCTATTATACGAGTGTCACCAGCGCCTTAACCAGGTGGGTAGACTCAATAAAATCACCATTCAATGGATCAAAGGACACAGCGGTTCGCTAGGCAACGATGCAGCCGACGAACTTGCCAGAAGGGGGTCGAGTGAGACGGCAGTGGGACCTGAACCCATCGTGCCACTCCCCTTCGTATATTTGCGCACTCTGGTAAGGAAACGCACCAGGGAGCAACATCACAAACAATGGTTGGAACAAGGTGAGTGCAGGCAGGCTAGGGAAGCACTCCCTGCAATTGATAGCCGCCTCACGAAACAGGTTCTCCGACTAACTAAACAACAGCTGCGCATAGTTACGGCAGCCTTAACTGGCCACGGGTCATTTAATAAACACCTCTTTGTCATAGGATTCACAGACAGTCCGCTGTGCAGGGCCTGCATGGAGGAGGACGAGACAGCAGCTCATTTGCTTCTAAACTGCCCTGTGGTCGACACATACAGGGCAAAGCACTTCGGTAACCCAGGTACCCTACGCGAGGCTGTCATTAACATAAAGGCGTTGCTGGCCTTCCTCGAGGAGCTGGGGTGGATCGAATAATCGATTTTTCCACCGTACGCAAAATACGCGCAATGACGTGGAGTTGCGGACACCAGCCCGTATTACCTATTACCTATGGTGAGAAGTCAGTTACTAACTGATGTGCAGCTAACTTCGTTTCATAAATACCCATGTAGGTTTTTGTGAAATAAAATAATTTCATTTGATTTTGTAAGGGCTGACGCTACAAGTTTTTAACGCGGGGCTCGCTCGAGCGCTCAGGCAGTGAGCCTCCCGCCTCGGACTAAATAAGTCGGTGAAACAATTGATTATATAAAAGTCGTATCGTGATTCGGGTACCAACTTGTATTAGTTACCCCCACCACCCGACCGCTGCGTAGGGAGCTAACTCACAATTTGATTTGCTCAAACAATTGACAGCTATGCCAATATGAGTGCAGGTTTTTGCTTAAGAAGGCACATTATTTTGAGCGATACTTTTATAATCTAGTAAATAAATCATAACGCAATCAAATGGTGTTAGTTATTTTCCTTCAATCTTGGATCAGATGCCACCAACTGCATCAGACTGCTTGAAAAGTGAACGACCAAGCACGAGGTCACGAGCTTATTGCCATCAACCGGTCACAAATATAGACTCCGTGCTGCTTCTGAAAAATTCCCGATGAAAAATCTAATAACATTTGGGCAAGGGGCCCAGGAGCTGAAGCTCAGCGTAAGGGTTATGACCACTAGACCAACGCGGCAGTCGATGTATATATAAAAACAACCATAATTCGTAATTCACCTGTAAATATCACCTAAAAAACAACTGTCTTCCAAAATAAAACACTACAACTACTAAGTGAAAAAATACTTTAATTTTGGAAGTTGGAAAACGGAAATACAAAACCAAAGACATCGGTTGTTTTTTTTTGTAGTACAGTTTTTAATTTTTACTGTTTTGCTGTGGTACATAACCCTCACACATTCAGATACCTCCACTTGCTTAGTAAATAACAGTGACAAAAAATTATTATAACACCATAAACATACACTTAAGTGGAATAAAATACGTACCTATTATTGAAGCTAACTCAAAAAATCACTCATCAGAATTTGACCGAATTAATATGGTACCACTCGATAAGTATACCCTTGCAAACAATAGAATAGTCTACTCTTTTTTTCTAAATCAGTCATCATTACAATATATTTCATGCCACCTCTTCCGAATCTGACCCCACTTCTCGATGCTTCAAATTATGCAAATGGGAATCAAACTTGTAACTTCCCTACTTCACGTTCAAGTTTCATCGGTTTTCAGAGGGAAAAAGTTTTAAAACAACGATCAGGAACGTTCAACGCTCCTACAAGATCTGGACGAATTTAAGACTTAGTTATGACAAGTAGACTTTGCAGCCAATGCTCAGAAATATAGAGCTGGTTTTCCAAGGGACTCAAACAAATACTGCTTACTTTATTTTTGTTTTATTGATTAACATATATTAATTACATGACGTGAGACTGTGCTAAAACCACTTACTCTCAATTTTATTCACTCCTTTTATTTTACTAATATCAAATATCTCCTGCATTATATTACATTGTATAATATTTACATAATTTAAAAGCTAAAAGTCTTAAAATAATGATATCCCAACCGTCGTTTCTTTACATTGACGTCGTGGTGGGGTCCGCACGCTCCGAACTCTAAGTGTATGTCGGTAGAGTTTACTTTGCCGGGACAGGTCTGGGGTGAGGAGCCAGACCAAGAAATCCCGCAGGGCAGCATGTGGTGAGCTCTTGGGCATTAGCGACCCCTCATACCCTACCCCGGGAGTAGTCTAATTCTTCCTCTAGCTAGCCTTTATTAGCCGGTTGGAGTGAACTCTGACGACGAGGAACACAGCTCCCACTTCTTCATTGCCTTTATTGACCGGCTTGAGCTTAGATTCGCAAGTGCTAACGTTCTTGAAATAAGGAATTATTCCAGCGCTGGTAGGGATCTTGACCATGTTCCGGGCTCTGGGATTGTTCTGATAGCCATGGAATACCTCTCCACTCTTCAAGCACCTCAGGACTTGTTGCCCCCTTGTCGCTACGTCACTATATGCTAGCGATAGTTCCAGTTCCCGGAGGCCCATTGTTGATTAGAACATTGATGATGCAGGGGCCATAGTTCTTCCATAGTTACTGGTAGCCACCCAAACCCATAGACCAATATCTTATCTTTCCATATCCTGAAATAGTTCTACACCAATCGGAGGTTGGTGCTGCATTAAATTTTAATTGTCTAAAGCATTGTCATACAACGTGGCAATGCTGGCAGACTTATGAGCACTTTTCCTGTTAACTATTTTAGCTATGCGGACGAATTTTTTTATGCACTACGATTATTTCCCCTCCTTTTTTATATACTTGTTCATTTTATAATTTTAAGATTTTAAGCTTTTTAAATAAAAAAAAATAATTTCTTGGAAATGAATTCAAAATACTGAAATACGGTATGCAATTTGAATACTCTTCCAACTCCAACTACAGTAGTCAGCGACAAAGGTCGATAAACACTGCTAATTTAACTCTTAATGTAAATTGTCACAAAATTGTTTGATACATTGTATTTCAGCATTTCATGTAATTGCTGGGAGTAAACATTATTTCAATTTTAATTAAATGTTTAGCTCAAAAATTAAGATTTTAAACATATTGCTATGTCATTGCAGTCAGGTGGGACCTATACTATAACTACTACCTACCCTCCTTGTTGTGTCCTGGTAGTCGGGAGCTCTGTCGTGGTGCCGGTGACTTTCCTTGATCTCATTTCCTTTTTGCCATACAAAGGGTAGTTGGAATCTGCCACATAAACTTTGAATAGCGATTTGTAGTTCTCATATTCTAAAAGTGGCGGAAATGAATTACTATGCGTATTAGCATATTTATGTGCCCTAAATGGATCTATAGCCTTAACAGTTCTCCCGTAAGCTGCAACGCTATATTTTAATTCTGCTTCGAATGTGATTTCGACGTAGAATTGTATTTGTATGAATTGTACTCCGGTGAAACACAGGGCATTCATGCCGGGGCCCGCGCAATATCGTGTCAGGCGCAGTTTCGGCGTCCTATCTTTCACCCGGGCCTTATAGTCCGCTCTGAGGACTACGCAGCTGTATTCGACATCCCCGATTATTGTTAACTGAAAAAACAAAACAAGTCAAAGATAAAGCACCGATTACTAAATTAATTGCGTATGCACACCACTATAATAAAAATAATAATACTTTTATGTCAGACGCTTGACGTCCATTTGGTTAGTATACACGGGACAGAAAGTAGTGTTAATACTTACATCTACCAGAGAACAATACAAACGATTTGTTATTATTTAGAGTCCAAGTGTCTCACCTATCTACTATTTAGTTTTCAGGATGCTGTTGGGGCTGATTGCGCATCAGGTCAATTCTCGTCAGAGACCTCGAGCGCGCCGATCCGACAGGCCCCGACTAGTCCGTTGTGGGCGTTGAAGCAGTTGGACCGGGAGCTCCTCCTGGAAGCCTCGATCGCGCACGATCTGCGCACGATCTGGATCTGGATGTCACGAGGAGTCGCTGGAGACTCTGAACAGGGACCCGTGGGTATGCCCTTACAAAATGGTGCGGGATAACCTCCGCCCATGGGCTCCCCCACTGACGCAGAGTCTCCGGCCACAGCTCGTGGAGGACGTGGTGTGCGCTTTGTTCCCTTCGCGAGGGGAGCACACTCCCCCGGTTATGACTCCGCCTACTGCGGTGCCGGATGCGGACCACACCGGCGACGAAGACGCTTCGGAGGTGACCGAGGCAGACCTGAGAGTGGCAGTACACAGGCTTAGTGCCAAAAATACCGCCCCAGGACCCGATGGCTTACCTGGAAAAGCCTGGGTTCCGGCCTTGGAGGCTCTCGGGCCTCGATTTATGGGGCTCCTAAGCGCACGCTTGGAGGAGGGCCAGTTCCCACTTCGTTGGAAGACGGGGAAATTGGTCCTCATTAAGAAGCCGGGGCGCCCTGCGGACTCTCCGTCCGCTTACCGATCCATTATGATGCTTAACGAGGTGGGAAAGCTCTTTGTCAAAACGACGATGAAGTAACTGGGACTCTTCCTCGACAGCCGGTGGAACTTCGTGGAGCATTTCCAACGTTTGGCTCCCATATTGGAGCGGGCTGGGGCTGCCTTGAAGTGGCTCCTGGCCAATCTAGGGGGTCCAAACGCCTCCTGTCGGAGGCTCTACGCGGGGGTCGTGCGGTCCATGGCCCTTAGGCCCGGAGCACCGGTGTGCGCGCGTTCTTTGAGGCGCCGACCAGCCCGCCGGTTGATCGCGTCCCAAAGGATCATGGCCATCTGGCGGGTCCGGGGATACCGCACTGTCTCCTGCGAGGCGGCGAGCCTCCTTGCCGGATTGCCGCCATGGGATCTGGAGCCAAAAGCCCTCGCGCACGTATTGGCGTGGCGCGAGGAGGCAAAACGCCGGGGTGTAACTCTGCTGCCGCGAGAAATCACTTTACAGCGGACAGAGCTCCGGCGGGATCTCATGGCGTCATGGACGGTGTGATTGTCGCAACCCAGTGCTTAAGTCCCCTCTTTGAGGAGTGGTTGGGCCTCTCCAGCCACGGCGTCCTCACCGTCCGCCTGACAAAGGTCCTCACTGGACACGGTTGTTTCGGGAGGTTCCTGTTTCAAATAAGGCGGGAGGAACGCCCGGGTGTCACCTTTGTGTGGATCGCCCGGAGGACACGGTGGAGCATACGGTGGAGTTCTGCCCAGCTTGGGCGGAGCACCGCAGTGTCCTCGCGGAGTCGATCGGCGGCGGCGATATCTCGCGTCCGGCCCTGGTCCAGGCCATGGTACGGAGCGAGATGGAATGGAAAGCCGTCACCTCCTTCTGCGAAGCAGTAATGCTTGCGAAGGAGGAGACGGAGCGCGTGTGGGAGAGAGACGGAGTACGTGTGAGCGCCTCAAAGAGATGTCAGCACAAAATGACGGGGTCCGATAGAGCCTACGCCTCAGGGTCGCGGGTAATTCTAAAGAGTTACCGTGGCCCTGGCACAGGCAATTGAAGGAACACGGGTGGGCTTTAGTCAGTAAAAGTCTGTCACGCCCTCCCACTCCACCCAGAGCTGGAGAAGTCATTTGATGATTTACCCCAAAAAAAAAAACATATGACGGAGTCGGCTGCTTATCAAACGAGCTTTTAGTAAAAAGCGTATCACGTGTTGATGGACTCATTCTGTGGGCAGTTCTCAACGAGTCAACCACTATCCACAAGTATTCACCTACAGTCTGTGAAAAAGGGTATCAAGTGTCAACGTGTGCATAAGTCCTAACTTTATTATGGTTATTCCTAAATTAGTTTCATTGTGGCAGCCAAGTATGAAAATAAAGGAATAATAATTATTAAATGTGCTGAAAATTATTTGAGATGTGATTCTTAATGTATTTTGAAAACATGCATGTGCTTATATTAAATGAATGTTATACCAATCTGTGTAAAATATCACAGATTCTACTATTGCATCCGACTCGCGAATCTGACTTAACGCTCTCCTGGATATACGTTCACAATTTTTTTTCTATCATAACATTCATCATCAATGCGTCATGAACATTAGTATGTAGGGAGATGGTTTTTAAAAACGTCAAACAAATAGTTATATGATAACTGCTTGCACAGATAACTTTACGCGGCGCGAGCATCGTTTACTTTAAAACATTATATTTTTATAGGGATTTAGAACTTGTTATGTGTTTTTATAAAATTTAAATGCAAATAGTTTCTCGTTTTATTCTACCGGACCGGACCAGAGTGTCACAGCATTATGTTGAGCGATAGGTACCCGTTTTGCGTGGATGTGACGCATAATTTATCCCAACTTTTCCTTTTTTGTGTTTGTGGTTTATCTTTGCGTCATTTCTTTCCGAAAACAAACGTATTTTATTAATATTTGTATGCCGAAGATTGGCAGACAATACTGTCAAAATGGATGATGTTTTTAAACTTACGTTAAAATAATATTTGCCCATAGTTATTTGTCCAAATGGGTCAGGAAAGCGGTGGATTTCGGTCGATTCCGAGTAAAGTTCTCGTCTCACTTCTCCCTCGTCGCAAGGACCAAACCTTTGAACATTGGATAGTGCTGAAAACAATTACATAAGTTAGGGATTTTTGCCCAACCGCTTCCAGAAAAGTAATTTATTAATTTTATATATTATCTTTAATTCAGGCACATTACCCTTAATTCGTCACGAGTGACACTTGTCTTTTTTGGTACAAAGTTTATTTATTTTATTTATTCACTCTAAGCATACAAATATCCTTACAGGCTAGATCCAATACGATATTGTAGCACACTGAAAATTTAAATAGTTCCACTGTTATAACCATAGCTAATTCTAAAGGTAGCTGTTCTTGTAAATTCACCCAATGTGCAACAGAATATGTCCAAGTCAACAGCAATGAGGTTGAGAGTGCGGAGTGCACTCGTGAGCAGCGCCTCGCACAGTAAGTTAGTTCGCGCGCGCGGTTCGGCCAGCAACCGCGGCTGACAACGACGACTCACATACCCGTCCGGCACTATTAGCTCCACCCTTCGCAATATATCCGCATTGTGTATCTTCCCTCTAATTACTTTAAAGATATAAGTCACTAGTGTGAGTTGCCTCCTGACCCTCAGTTCATTATATCCGACCATACCCAAGACAAATAGAGTTGGATACATCAATGGATAAAATGGATAAACCCCGTATTCCTTCATGTATTTGAACCTAATAAATTTATTTTGTACTCGCTCCAACATGAGACTATACTTAGTTTCATGTGGAGCCCAGATATCTGCATTACATTCTAGTTGGCTTCTTACTAAAGCATTATATAATGCCATTAAAGCTTTAATATTTGTGAAGTTTTTAACCATTCTAAGCACAAATCCTAGGTTTCTATATGCTTTTTTGCATACCTTAACTATATGATCACGAAACGTGAGACCAGTGGTGAAACGAACTCCCAGGTCCCTCACTTGAGTGACCCTATCCATCGGCACCCCGTCCACCGTATAAGTATATGTGATGGGTGTGTGTGCGCGCGAGAAACTTATGATCACACACTTAGATGTGTTAAACTGCAGGAGATTACTCTTGCTCCAAGCTACTACTCTGACTATATCTTTTTGCAGTCTTTCGCAGTCATTCAGGTTTGTGATGGGGAGATAAAGCTTGAGGTCATCGGCAAACAGTAAGCACTTAGCATCTTGCACAACGCTTGGTAGGTCATTAATCATTAAGAGAAACTCCAGAGGCCCTAGATTAGTTCCTTGGCTTACCCCAGATCTAGTGTAATATGCGTTTGATTGATATCCAGCAAAGTCAACATACTGTTGCCTGTTACTCATATAACTTGCAAAAAACTTAAGTAAATGCGGGGTGAAACCGCCCCCTGCTAATTTTTTCAGTAACACGTCATTGTCGACTAAATCAAACGCTTTTCTAAAATCGAAATATGCAGCATCGGTTTGTCCTCCACTGTCTACTACCGGTACTACATCTGCCATGTAGTTGAGTAAATTACTTGTTGTATTTCTAGTTGGCCGAAATCCATGCTGCACGTCTGTAAGTTGCGATTTGACTTGCTCAAAAACGCTCCTATGAATAGCCGATTCTAATACTTTAGCCATTGATGACAATACTGCAACCGGTCTGTATTCTTCAACTTTAGTTCCCGAACCTCCCTTCGGCACCGGTATGACCCGGGTAATCTTCCACATCTCGGGAAACACAGCTGATTTAAGGCAAAGATTGTAGATGTGCAACAGCGGTCTCGCTAATTCCATTCGACAATCCCTAAAAATGTACGGCGGAATACCATCAGGCCCTGACGATTTCTTAGGCTTAAATTTCAGCAGGGCGCGTACCACTTCATCAAACTCCAGTCTATCAAGATGAACCCACCCTGCTCCGTTTTGACTGTTATGTAAGTTATCCCAAAAAAACGACAGATTAGAAGATCCCAAAAATACAACTCACTAAAATTATAGGACACGAAAATTTAAAAAACCCACCCCCTTAAAGACTACAAACGCACTGTAATTTTTTCAATCCATACTAATATTATAAACGCGAAAGTTTGTAGTATGGATGGATGTTTGTTACTCTTTCACGTAAAAATTACTGAACGGATTTGGATGTAATTTAGCACACAGATAGTTTATAACCTAGATTAATACATAGAGTACTTTTTATCACAATAATCCCACGGGATCAAGATTTATGCAAAAACTGCGGGGCGCAGCTAGTATATTATAAATGCAAAAGTAACACTATTTGACTGTTTGTTACATTTTCACGCGGTAACTGCTGATTGAATTTCGGCTGGATTACGACATAAGATACTTTTGTAGGTGTATGTAGGTATAACTTTTCCGTGGCATGTACAGTGTGTTTGGTGCATCGTGTGCCAAATTGAAATGGTCAAAAACACTGAAGGGATCATCTGGTAGCCTTTCAGACCCCTTAACACCCCTCATGCCCTGTGGTTTTTTATCGACTTTTATTGTTTTAAAAACTACCCAAATTTTACATTCAAATACAAATATAAAAAAAATATAAGGCGTAGACTCTGAATTTTAATTTTATTTCAATGTGTTTAAGAGTACTTTTAATTACAAAATTAGTGACATTAGTCACCTAGTTTTTTTAAATTCACTCGCAAAGGTAAAACTTAAATTAAAGCTGTACAAGTTACAGCTATTTATATGGCTACAAAAAAAAAGCGACCGGGATCTTCCTCCTCCCTCATTAATTGTCCAGTCTATCCTCCTGCTAATGATGTGCCACATGCCATAAAATCTTAACAACTTTGTAAATTCGCTAGAATTGTGAATCAAGTCACATAAGACTACTACATTCCAAATTGTAATGTTTTTTTTTTATTGTTTTTTTTTATTGCGTAACTGTTACTTGAGAAAGAGGTAAAGTTTGGTTTCTCACTCTTGCGCAGTGAAATCTATCTTCTATCTCTTTCTTGCAACCTTAAATCCGTCATTTTTTAAGTCGAGACATCACTGCCTCTGCTACCTAACGTGTGTGCTAGCTCACCGTACTCCGCAATGCTAATGAAGCAAGAGGATAGACTGGAGAATTAATGAGGGAGTTGGAAGATCCCGGTCGCTTTTGTTTTTTTTTCTTATATTTTTTGTAAAATTTGTATTTGAATGTAAAATTTGGGTATTTTTTTAGTAAAACAATAAAAAGTCGATAAAAAAATGGCATGAGGGGTGTTAAGGGGTCTGAAAGGCTAGCAGATGATCCCTTCAGTCGACCATTTCAATTACCATTTAAATTTGGCACACGATGCACCAAACACCCTGTATCACGTCAAACCTCCACGCGGGGAAGCATAATAAGCCTATAACGTTCCCGTTCCCGCGTCCCGTTCGGACATGGTCCCACCTCCACCCTCTCTGTGAGAGCGAGTGGGCCGTAATTCACCACTCGGACTCAGTGGGGGCTGATAGATGTCACATGACTTCGAAATTTTGGTTCTAGAACACGCCGGTTTCCTCACGATGTTTTCCTTCACCGTTTTGAGAGCAGTGGTGATGAAATTAAATACAAAAAGTAAACCACTGGACCACTACTGCTCCACCACCGCGGGTGAAGCTGCGGGGAAAAGCTTGCTATTTAAAATTCTGTTACTTGTCTACTGCCTATCAAGGGCCTTAGTTGATACTAAAACTTGTAATCATTGTAACAACTCACTTCTTCTCAACACGACGTAGTTTGGCGCCACTTTGGTGATGGCTGGTCTGCCGATCCTCTCGACGCTGCGCTGCACCCACTCGTGGTACATACCATAGTCTAGGAATCTGGCAGGGGCCTGACAACCCGGCCCGTACACGCTGAAACCCAGCTGAAAACCATCAGTCATTACCAAAAGGCACTTTAAATGATAAATGATTTTATTTCTGTAAATAGGTTTGTACAAACACTTTTACACGTCAATCATATTTTAAAAACTAGGTGAGATCGGCATTTCCTATCTGACTACTCTGAGAAGAAACGCCGAAACAAACTCAGAGGTCACAGTCTCTTTTAAAGTCCAGACATAATCTTGGTCAGGTCATGTGAAGACCATGTGGATTGATATCTGAAATGGTCTTTCGAGGAAACAACCACACAGAATGAGTGGACCTGTCCAGTCAGTGCACGCATTTGTCAGTTGTCATGCAGCTCAACACAGAACTAAAGGAGCTAAACGATTCGACGAACATTACCAAAGAAAGGACATTTGGGTAGGCCGCATAAATTACTCAAACTGCCAGACCATGATTAAAACTAATAATTAAAAAAAAAAATGCATTAAAAAAAACAACAAATCCACAATGTCTTCACATTCACAATAATTAAAATAGTATAATCCTTTACAAAGTAAATGTCATTGCATATATAAAGTGCATCAATTTTTTTTATTTTATTTTATTTAACCATTTTTATGTACACACATATAAAGACAAGAAAAATAAAGATAACAGAAAAGTACGTACAAAGGTAATGCTTATTTCTAAAGAAATCTCTTCCAGCATACCTGCAGTAGGAGAGTATATGAGAGATGTAGACAACGTGTGTAATAGTAAAAGGGAAAACAAAATACATAAAACGAAACAATTCACTAATTTAAAAATAAAAATACTAAATCAAAATATACTTACATAGATACTTCTAAAATAAATAACACTTAATACATATAAATGTATAGTGATAAAAATAAATACATACACATATATTAAACAAATGCAACTATGACTCAGTGGAAAGATAGTGTTCCTTCACTCTCCTCTTAAACACCACAACAGTTTGACAGTTCCTTATGTCAGGTGGAAGTGAATTCCACAACCGAACCGCGTGTACAGAGAAAGAGTAGGAGTAGAAGTCAGTAGAGTGGGGAGGGGTTTTTAGGAGATTTTTAAGGTGCGACCTGCAAGGCGCATCAAAAGGACGGGCGAAGGAGAAGCGTTCCCGCAGATAGGATGGCGTTAAAGGGTTGTGGAGTAAGTTAAATAGCAGACACAATATCCGAGAGTTCCTGCGAAGTCGAATAGGGAGCCACTTGAGTATCTTGCGAAAGTTAGAAACGTGGTCATACTTTTTAAGGTTAAAAACAAAACGAATGCAGATATTTTGCAAACGCTCAAGCTTATTTAAAAGCTCCTCGGTGGCATTCAAATAACAGGCATCAGCGTAGTCTATGATGGGCTGTATGAGAGTTTGAGCAAGGGAGATTTTTGTGTTCAAGGGCAAGAAGCTCTGGAGGCATTTCAGCGAATGGAACGTGTAGTGTACCTTGCGACTAACTTGAGCAACATGAGCAGTCCACGATAAGTAAGAGTCCAAGGTCACCCCCAGAATTTTTACGTAAAAAAAAAAGTAAAAATAGCAAATTACACATCAATTATGTCTGTGTAAACTTATTGGAGCAGCTCAATCCCAAGCCTTCTTGTCCTCAATATATTCCTTGACAGTATAATAGGCTTTCTGGCATAATTTCCGCTTTATAAAAGTTTTAAATTTATTAAGGCTTAGTTCTTGAATGTGGCTAGGAAGTTTATTATAAAAACGCATACGTTGACATTTAATGCAAACACCTCTAATCATTATTATCTTAAGATGCAGTAAGGCAAATAAGGCAGTTGACTGAAATAGCCACAGCTAGGTTACTTTGCTCATTTCTGTGGGGCGTTTGCTGCTGACGTAGATTTAATTATCATTGTACAATAGAGGGCAATGTGCGCCATCTATAAAATTCTAAAAGACTCAAAGAAATATATTCAAAGAAATTGATATACCACCTACTCTGCCATATTTTTGTATTCCTATTAGAAAGTATTTTGTATGTTCGCAAAAAATTAGGACTTTTCAAAATAAGAAGTGTTTTAATTAATATAAATACACGTAGTAAAAATTAAATCGTAAAATAAGCAAGTCATTATTATAAACAGTATCTGATTTTATAACAAAACCCACAATAAACGTGTCTTTATCAAGAAAACATATAATAAGATTATAGATTACATTGAAGACAAGTTTGGCAACAATTCCCAAATTACGAAGTTTTTCATTTTTGTATTATTTCTTTGACGTCTTCTCATTATTTGACATTTTAATATAATAATGTTTTTTGTGAACAGAATATTAATTCAGATTTCTTTACTTAGAGCTGTAATGACAATCCTGTCATTCGGTTTAGATACTTCTGCAAATGTGTAAAAGTTATTCAGACATTTTAAATTGGAGGTTATGTATTTTTACAGAGAGTAAATTAAATGCCATTTTTTCCGGAACACATTTATGCCACAACTAATAAAACGTAGTTGAAAAGACATTGACACAAAATGTGTTGTATGGATACAACACAGTAAGACTATTACGCAAACGCAGAGGAATTTGAGAAGGAAACAAACGTACACATAGAAAAACACCGACAACAACAAAGATGTTTGACATCTTGTCATCGTCAACTGACTGTCAGTTTAAGCGCGCGATTTTGACACAACTGCAGAAGACGTAACCTAACAGGGTTGCCAATACATGGCGATTAAGTTATCGAACACAGATCAGGAAGATCGATTTCTTGAATTTCGACTTTAAATACTTGTAAATGAAGGTTTACTTCATTCGCATAGTCTATGATATATACAAACTATGTTTAGAACATAACTCTATGGACTAAACAATAGAACTGTTAATATGAAGATGAGAGTCAAAATGACAACCGTGTAAAATATAGAAATAATTTAATATTTGTAAATAATAGCTTTAAATGTTGTTTCTCTTTTCAGGTAAGGTTTATGTTTGGTTTTGTTCTATTTTACACAATGTTAATGTAAAATATTGTAATTAATAAATCTCCACTCTTTTCAGAGCAACACAATTTAGTCTTTTAATTCCAATATAATATAGAAACATATTATAAAACAACATTTCTACAGCTGTTTTTAAACACATCGGAAAAATGTCAATTCGAGTTTGTTGTGAAACCCAGTGACGATCCAAAAACAAATATAATATGCATAACTTCGATTACCGATGCCGATAAACATACCTTTTCGATCCCGGAACAACTTCAACCTGTAAGATTGCACGATACAGTAATAAAAACTCAAGTTTTTCAAAAAGTAAAAGTAACACTGCAAAGGAGACACGAGAAAAGACGAGTATGGATTTCCGTGACACCAGAAATAAAAAAGGTTTATGAAGATGAAGATGGAAACATGCAGTTTAAGGGATATTTGCTAGAGGAGATGATACCAGAAACACGCCAACAGGCTGCTACTAATGAAATTTCAGAAGAGGTTTTCAACAGGCTTATGGAGAATTTCGCTGAAATGAAGAAATTATATGTCTTAATCTTATAATATAAGGAGTTTGTCAGAGAAGTTTGTTATAGACAAATTCACAAAAAAAACGTCAAATGTATCCCAATGGATGACAATTTTTGAAGCAGAGTTTACTAGATTAGGAATAGATAATGATCTTAGTAAGATTGAAGTTTTTAGGTTGTTCTTGGAGGATTCATGTCTTGACTGGTATAGTTCCATGCTTATAAAACACACAATAAATTCAGAATGGTCAGTATGGAAGAATAACTTTTGTGAAACATATGCGGACAAAGGATGGTCACCAGTCAGGTATGCAATTTTATTCAAATATATACGGGGCTAATTGTTAGAATATGCTTTAATAAAAGAAATACTGTTATTGGAGATAAATAAATCTATGGATAAAAACACTGTAACCTGATTGCTACAGGTCTACCAAATTTCATAGTGGATAGAATTGATAGGAATAATTTAAAGGAAACTGAGGATTCATTTAATAACATCAGAGGTCTAGAACATTTAGTGAATAAAAAGAAATTTTGAAAAAAAATAGTAGGTTTTGAAAATAAAGTTAAAGAAAAAAAAGACCGAAAACCGTGCCGAATCTGTGTAAAATAAAATAAAGGAAACCGATATCATCCTGAAGCTTTATGTTGGTTCAAGAGTAAAAATAATGATGGACCAAAAAGAGACCAAATTAGGAGTGTAAATAATTCTCAATTAGAAATAGAATTAAATGAAGTAGATAAAAAAAAACTAATAATTACACCATTAATCAACATTAAATAATTAATAAATGATACCTTAGAAATTATGGGAATTTAAGATTCAGGTTCAAACGTGTCTTTGATAAATTCGAGATTATTGACTTTGAAAAATAACCCAATAAAAAATTATAAGAATGATGCAAAATTAAGAACGATTAATGGTGTAAAAAAATCTATTGGAACCGTAACATTAAAGATAAAGATATTTAAAATCGAGAAGAATGTTAATGTTTTTGTGATAGATGAAGAGAATTTCGATTACGATTTCTTAATTGGATTAGATTTTATAGAAAAATGTCAACTAATTCAAAATGAAAAATTAGACATTTCACAAAACATCCACGATATAAAAAAGCATGATAATAAAGAGGAAATAACTACCAATAATACAAAAATAATTCCTGGCTTTTCAGGTAGAAAGGTAGAAGAAGATTTTTATATTAAAAATACGTTGGATGTCTTGGATGAAAATGACGAATATAAAATAAACTTTAATGAGTACACACACACACACACACACACACACACACACAGTGTCAAATTTTAATACTGCGATTAATCATCTAGACCTTCAGAAACAGTCGGAGATAGATAAATTAATTTGTAAATATAGATCACTTTTTGCCAAAGATAAATATGATATAGGTACTGTTAATGGCTATGAAACACATATTGACTTACTAATAGATAGAGACTGTAGCAAAAGGCCATATAGGTGCACTATTGATGATAAAAAGAAAAACAAATATCTAAATTATTAGAAAAAGAATTAATTGAAGAGTCTTATAGTCCTCTTGCTGCCCCGGTAACATTGGCCTTTAAAAAAGAAGACGGCAGAAGATCAAGATTGTGTATAGATTTTCGCGATCTTAATAAAATTGTGGTTCCTCAATCACAACCTTTTCCATTAATCGAGGATTTAATGGTCAAAACAAGAAAATGTAAATTTTACTCAACACTGGATATAAATTCTGCTTTCTGGTCGATCCCTATGAAAATAGAAGATAGGAAAAAAACTGCATTTGTTACTCAAGAGGGGCACTTTCAATGGACCTGTTTACCGTTTGGTTTAAAAACTTCTCCAGCGATTTTTCAGCGAGTATTAAGTAGCATTATAAGAAAACACGGACTATCCGATTTCACTGTGAATTACATAGATGACATAATGATATTTTCTGAAACGTTCGAAAGACATGTTTATCATTTATCATTATTATTGGAAGTAATTTGAAAGGAAGGATTTAGATTAAAGTTCTCAAAGTGTAACTTTGCACAGGATTCAGTAAAATACTTGGAACATATAATAAAAAATAAAACAATTACTCCTCTGAAGGATAATTTTGTTGCTAATAAAAGATTATCCTGTTCCAAAAACACAAAAAAATGTCCGACAGTTTCTGGGTAAAATTATTTTTTATGGTAAATATGTGCCAAACATATCAATTATATTAGATTCGTTACATCATTTTTTAAGAAAAGGTCAAAAACTTATTTGGTTAGAAAAATGTCAAGAATCTTTTGATACAATAAAAAAGTTGCTTTGTTCAAAACCTATTTTAACAATCTTTGACCCAGATCTTCCGATACACATTCATACGGATGCTAGTATACAGGGCATAGGTGCTGTCTTGAAACAGGTACAACATATTGGAGAAGAAAAACCTTGTGCATATTTTTCGAAAAAACTAAATGATGTTTAGCAATAAAAGAGGCCTTAAAATTTTGTCAACATTGGCTCATGGGAAAAGAAGTTTACGGTTTTCTCAGATCATAAGCCTCTAAAGAAAATGAATATTAAAGCTAGGACAGATGAATAATTAGGGGACCTCACGTATTATCTATCTCAGTATAATTTCGAAGTAGTATATTCTCCAGGAAAATACAACTTAGAAGCAGATTGTTTAAGCAGAAATCCTGTTTTGGAACCGTATGAAAACCAAGACGAAGGTTTAAAAGTTGTAAACTTAATTAAATTAGAAGACATTCAAAACGATCAAGAAAAATATGAAGAGATCAAGCAAAATAATAATAAATTGATAATATAAGATAAAATATACTATAAAAAAGTAGGAAAAAAGGAAAAGATTTTATTGACTGAGGAGTTTAGTAAGATTATTATAAAAAAACATACATTATCTTTACTGTCATATAGGAATACATCAAATGGAAAATAAAATTAACCCGTTTTATATGGCGAAAATTTTAACATATAATATTAGAAAAATCTGTGACACCTGTGAAATCTGTATTAAAAACAAATCTAGAGCTAAATATAAATTTGGACTTATGTCTCACTTAGGTCCCGCTACTCACCCTTTTGAAATAGTATCTATAGATACTATTGGTGGATTTGGTGGCTCTCGTTCGACAAAAACATATTTACACCTTTTGGTAGACCACTTTACAAGATATGCCTATATCTTGACTTCTAAATCTCAAAGTTCGAACGATTTTATAAAGCTTGTTCAAAAAGTAAGACAGGGAAATAAAATTGGCATGATTCTATCAGATCAATATCCAGGTATAAATTCGAAAGATTTTAAAAACTTTTTAGAAAAGGAAAATGTACCTATTATCTTCACTGCAGTAAATGCACCATTTTCTAATGGTTTGAATGAAAGATTGAACCAAACATTAGTTAATAAAATTAGATGTAAGATAAATGAAAGAAAGGATAAACTAGCCTGGACCACTATTGCACATGAATGTACTCAGAGATATAATGACACTGAGCGTACTGTGACAAGATTTTCCCCAAAATACTTATTGGAAGGGAAAATTTTTAATATTTTACCAGATGAATTGAAACAAGAAATAAAACTTAATGATTTATTGCATGATAGAAAAATTGCATTAGAAAATACTATAAAATCACACAATTATAATAATCAACAATTTGACAAAAACAGAAAAGAATGGGAACTAAAATTAGGTGACTTAGTGTATGTTGAAAACGGAAATAGATTAAACAGAAAAAAATTAGATGAGTTAAAAATTCCACCCTATGAAGTTATTAGAGATATTTTCAAAATCAATTTACAAAATAAACACAGGTCATAAGAAACTTGAATAAAATCTTTTCCACATAACAAAACTTGCTCCTGTTCCAGATAAGACTCAACATTTAATTATTTGAATACTTTTTTTAAAATATATATTTATATATATTGTCTTGGGGTGGGAGATGTAAATGAAGGTTTACTTCATTCGCATAGTCTATGAGATATACAAACTATGTTTAGTACATAACTCTATGGACTAAACAATAGAACTGTTAATATGAAGATGACAGTCAAAATGACAACCGTGTAAAATATAGAAACAATTTAATAATTGTAAATAATAGCTTTAAATGTTGTTTCTCTTTTCAGGTAAGGTTTATGTTTGGTTTTGTTCTATTTTACACAATGTTAATGTAAAATATTGTAATTAATAAATCTCCACTCTTTTCAGAGCAACACAATTTAGTTTATTATTGCAATATAATATAGAATCATATTATATACTTTAAAAAATACTACATTTCTCTATAATAAACACGGTGAAATTATTTAGGTAAAAACAATAATAATAAAAGACAATTAAATAAGGTGGTGAATAAAAAGTAAATAGTAAATCGCTTTATATATAGATATATAATCGATTACAGTGGCAGAACAAGTAACTACCTGACACTTTTTTTATTTAAAAAAGAAAACCTGTCATTCTAGAACATTAATAAAATGATTACTTATTAAAATGATTTTCTTTTCGAAAAGTTCTCGAAAATAAATATTGTTTAATACGAAGGAATTTTATATTTAAATTATTGTACGTAAAATCTTTGTGTCCGTTTGAATTTAGTTTTAAAAGTTGTGTAGGCCGAAACCTGACATTGTCCTTTGCAATGTAATGGAATTTCGTGTTAGAAGTAACTGAAAATGTTACAGAAGGCTTACGGTGAATCGACTTTATCAAAAACACGTATTTATGTATGAGTGGAACAAAGCGCGCAAAAGCGGTCGAGATGTGATGAAAGATTTGCCTCGCTCTGGTAGGCCATCAACGACTTCAACTGAAGTTAACATCGCAAAAGTGTAGGAAATAGTGACTGAAAATCCTCATTCAAGTTTGAGAGTGATAGCCGTTGAAATTTCTGTGTCTCACGAGTCGATCGGTACCATTTTAAATAATCATTTGGGTATGAAAATGTTGCCAATCGGCTTGTCCCAAAAGACCTGCATTTTCTCCTAAAACTCAATCGCATAAGAGTCAAACTCAAACTCAAACTCAAAGCATTTATTTCAAATAAACCAATTACAGGCACTTTTGAATTGTCAAGGTCGGTCGGTCAGAAAAATGAAGCTAGTTGCCCATTCCAAAGCGTAGTAGGTACCTATGGAGAAGAACGGGCAAGAAACTCCACGGACACTCTTTTAAATCAAATTATGTTTACAATAGATTGGTTACATCATTCATGTTGAAATTATGCATGTGAGAACGATGCAGAACGTTAAAAGCGTCCGTTATTTAAATATGAAAACAATTCTAAAATAAAATTTAATTAAAATACGCCGTGGTAGCTAAGAGATGACCAGTCTCAACTGACGGCGCCCGTTCACGAACATGACGCATGGATTAGCACCATTCAACTCAACCATTTTGAAGGGAGCTAAATGATTCAACACACGCGCCACCATCAGCGAAACATTAAAGTGAGCATGACATACTCTCAGCCGCCAGGACACATTCAAGTCAATGAAAGACGTACCCTGTAAATGGTAGCTTTAAAGCATGTACATAGTACTCACATAAGGCATATAGCAATTATACAGTACTAAAAAAGTTGAGTTTATACAATGCAAAGATTCTTGTTTTTAATCTTCAGCAGCTCCATTAGTATTTTTAAATGCTAATCAATTAGTTGATGCGTCCTTGAGGAGCAGGACCAGCGATTAGCCAAGCATTTTTATCAGCAATGTAATCCCCTAACTTATAATATGCTCGGCTGCATAGTGTGCGTTTTATACAAGATTTAAATTTAGTTTCATTCAGTTGATGTATGTGGGGAGGTATTTTATTGTAACATCTTAAACAGTACCCCATGAAAGATGAGTCTACTTTAGCCAGCCTGAAACCTGGTTGAACTAATTGGTCCCTATTTCTAGTGATATAATTGTGTCTTTCACCTCTTTTACTAAAAAGATGTAGATTTTTCCTTACGTACATGATGTTTTCATAGATATATTGACAAGGTACCGTCATGATGTTAATATCTTTGAACAATTCCCTTAGAGAGTCGCGCCTGCGGAGGCCATATATGGCTCTGATGGCTCTTTTCTGCAGAATGAAAATGGACTCGATGTCTGCAGCCCGTCCCCATAGTAAAATACCGTACGACATAATACTATGAAAGTAACTAAAATAGACTAGTCTCGCGGTATCTACATCAGTAAATTGACGGATTTTTCTCACAGCATATGCTGCTGAACTTAGCCGTCCTGCAAGGGATGTTAAATGAGGACCCCATTGAAGCTTTGAATCGAGCGTGATCCCCAGGAAAACAGTTTTATCGACGAATTCTAGTTTCTCTTGATTCAATACTATCTCACAATTAGTACTTTTGACATTTGGTAAAGAAAATCTTATGCACTTAGTTTTTTTCCCATTTAATACCAAATTATTAGCAGTGAACCAATTTTGGATCTGCAGTAAGGCGTTATTCACGTCGTCAAGATTTAATGCACGCCTATTAATTTTAAAAATTAACGAAGTATCGTCAGCAAATAACACCATATGTGGTTGGGTTTTAAAGAAATGAGGTAGATCATTAATATAAACTAAAAAGAGGAAAGGACCCAATATCGAGCCTTGTGGTACACAGTCGCTGAGGACGTGCTAGAACGAGTCAATTCCGACCCAACATTCATGAAACGCATTGTTACTAGTGACGAGACGTAGGTTTACGAGTTTGACATACAAACTAGTCAACAAGCTTCGTAGTGGCGCGTTGCAACTGAACCGAAACCAACGTTAAGGAGAATGGTGTTATGTTACTTTTGAATAATTTCTGACCTTCACCTGGATAAAGCTATGAAAGCGCGGGCAGCTTGCTAGGCTCGTTGGGAAATAAAGCATTGGTCAATCGCATCACGCATTAGTTCGTAACACTAATAGTGAAGTAATGATACTCGTAAATAAGAAGAGATAATGATTACGATACTCAACCAGACTCCAGCGTCTGCCCACTTTCATCACGAGGACTGCACCACTCCTCCAGACGCAGTGACCTTCCCTAATGCTTCTGGCACAAGCGGTGTAAGTTGGCCACAACGTATCTATATCCAGCTGGAAAAATAAAATTATAGTTTTATGTAGGCAGTTGTTTTAGTTTTTAGGGGTATGAGGTAGATTGAAAGTTTCTCATCCTCTTTATAAGAGAAGATTCCCCGACCAGACTGGTGTTGTGTCTGATGGGCCCATGGATGTCGGGACGACGCACGTCGAATTACTTGCTCGATACAGAATTTTTGCTTGTCGTCCGTGTGATGCCTACGCATTTGTCGTTGTGGCTGCAGCTACAAGTTCAATCTCAGATTTTATATGTCACCTGCTTGGAACTGCATCAGCTCTTCTCGCGCAATTGGGTAAAAAGGAGAAATCAAGTATTATGGATAGATCGAGAACCTCTCAGTAGTTGGCTCACTATTGGCAAAAGAAACCTTTGTGCTTCGAAGAGTCCACCGTGGACTCCGTGGAGAGCAATAAAATGCTAGCATGCTATTTTATTGCTCTTCACCCTAGACACCTGTCCAACCGCCGGCTATTAACGAGAAGCGTGTAAAGCTAGCTAAGCTAGCTAGCTTATACGTATGTACAAAGCATAAGTCTGTCAGAGAGTGTTCTTCCCGCCAAGCGAGCGTCGCTGAGTGATTACCTACTCTTTTTGATAGCTCTTGGCGCTGCGAAAAACAAGTGTAAACCTTTTTTTATTAATACAATAAAATAAAAGAAGTTGGTGTGAAAAATCGCTTTTTACAATAGTGCCAACGTAACGCACTACAATCATTGTGTTTATGGATGCACGCAACGGTACAGGTGTCGTGCGGGTATTTCAAGTTGTATTATAACATTTAAAATATTTAAAAAAGCCTTAGTAAAAGTTGTAACTTTGACCTTCAATGTTTTTGTAACCCGAAGGTTCCCAGGTATGGTCCAGTACAACATAACAACGATGGGGAGTACAAGTGACTCTCGGCTTCGTTGAGTGGCTTTATACTCCCGTTAGTATCTCTTTATCTTACACGGGACATCTTTTGTACGTTTCTTGAGCGAGAAATTCGTTAATTGCTAGTCGCTTCCTCGTCGGCGGTGGAAGAGGTGCCTGTAGTTTTTCTGGGACATCACAGCCTATCTAACTAGGTCCCTCAAAACCAGAGCAAAACACAACCGACGTCTACATAGCCCCAACACACTAATATACCTCTCGGCACTACGTTTAATTATTATCAAAAATGACAATGAAGTCCAGATTCTTTAAATTTTAACCTCGGGGATACGATCATGTTATTGTGATCACCACATGTGAACTACGCATGAAATCTGTTATCACAAAAATCCTACATCGCACATGCAAAGTTTTTAGGAACTGTTCACCATTTTCCTCATCCTGCAAAATATATAAGTTAATCACCTCTGCCCGCCTGTAATAAGTCTTGCACTCCTCTGTTGAAACGAACATCATTCTGTGTATCTTCATCTTGGATCGATTGCAATCTAGGAAATAAAAGATCAATAAAAGGAGAACTCCCAAAAATTTCTGGGCAAAAACTAGGAGGACCTGTTAATGAATCCGCCAGACTGTCATCTAACAGAACCAGATGACGGGAGATAGTGAGGCGGGAAACGACTGCACCTGCGAATGGATACAGTTCGTCGTAACCATGACCGCTCTGTCAAGAGCGAAGCAAGAAAGAGGAGACGCCTACAAAAATGCTATTACAGCCTGGTTTTATTCATCATGTTGCACAGCCCGACTTCACGCATGCTAGTTCTATACCTAGCAGTGGGTGAAGTCCTCCCTCTTTTTTTGTCAATCCGTACGCTCCCGCCTCATCTATGTTCTACCCTGGCTTATTTTGTCCTTGTCATGGCCCACATTCATGCTTAGCTTTACCTACTTTTTTACATTCTCGTAAAATTTTTAAACATCATCATTGGCAGTAACTGTTTTATAGTCCCTCTGGGTTTTGGTTACCAAACCTAAGTCTGCCATGAATACTTTCAAATTCACTACTTCCCTAGCCAACTTTCTGTGAAGGTCTCTACCTACCTTCAGAAAAAACCATAGCGAAGAAGTCCTGCTTCTGGAATGGCAACGCCCTTGGAGGTGGACAAATGGGCCGCAACTCTGAAACGATGTGTTGCAATTCATATCATATAACATATCACCCCACCGACTGATTAAAACAGATAGAACTAGCAAGCGCTTTCCAGCTTCTTGTATTCTTTCCGTATCTAGGTTCTCTACCATTTCATAGATTACTAAAAATACCAACATAGTTTTAAGTAATAAGTTTGTATTTCATAGTACATTTAAAGAAATAAAAATATAAATTACAACAAAAAAGTGCCAATACTGTGTATGCGTAAATGTTATCTATTACAAAACACGCGCTTGGCCTGTGTTAACTCACGGTTTGTTTCAATGGATTGTATGAATCGTTTATGATTGGTCGGAAATAAAGAACTTATTGTATTACAAAAATAGGTAAATTTTTCGCCTTCAGTTTTTGTGAAACGTATAGTAGGCTAGGTGGAGCGAAAATCTGAGAGTATCTGTCACCAGGTTGCCCGAGTTTTCAAAAAAAAAAAAAAAAAAACGATCCAGGATATTCTTACCCGTGGTAACGTGGTCAGTTTCCAGCTGAATCAAAGCTATTGCACTAAAGGTGCCTCTGGAATAGTCAGGATGGAAAGTATAGTCACGAATGCCGACGCCAGGCCCGGCACTGCAGTTGGTTCCAACGACCACGCGCGCTCGAGCCCTAAAATTGTGAAAACAGAGGCTTATAACTTAATTAAACCATTTACATAAAACTCAATTAAACCATTTGTGGGAGCAGTGGTGGCCCAGTGGTAACGGCTCCAACTTACGAGTTGTCATGGGTTCGAATCTAGACAGGCGCTTTACTTTGGGTAAGTATTTTCATCAAAACGAAACCGGCATGTCTTAGATCCAAAAAATCGAAGAGATGTGATATCTATCAACCCGCACTGGGTTCGCGTGGTATATAACAGCCTACTCCTCCATGGGCCTGTGTCCCAGCAGTAAGAACATTATACGCTCATTCCGAATTCTATTCCTCAGGGAGACTCCAAGCATGTCACGTTCCATAGCTCGTTGAGCGACCTTGAATTTATGGACCAGACGTACCGCGAGTGTCCACGTTTCGGCTCCGTAGGTCATAACAGGCAGGACGCACTGATTGAAGACTTAAGTCTTTAGGCTCTGTGGAATACGCGACGAAAAGACTCGACGAAGTGCGCGTGTGGATGTGGTCAATGGTGCTATATCCTTCCTCGAAACTCAGCCTTCTCCGGTGGCTGAAACTCGTCGGGTCTTCGCGCTAGACGATTCATAACGACCCTTGAAAACAGCTGATATACGTGAAATTCTTCAAAAGGGTCTTTCCACGGCAGCGAATTGGTTTTCCAGGTCTGTCTGGAACGCACATCCTAGCACAGTTTAGTGCATATTTGGTCGGAGCTTAGACTTCATCAGACGAGTTCACTCGAGCTTGAAGTTGATTTTCAGAGAGCCTCGAACCAGTCTGTGATCACTGCCGGTATTGAACCTGTTGATCACCGAGACATCCCTGAATACATGCTTTCTATCCGTTATGATGAAGTCTATCTAATTTTTCGTCATAGTGTCGACACGTCACTTCCTTTGGGGCTTTTTCTCAAAGAATGAATTCATCAAGAAAAGCCCCTCTTTCTCAAGGAAGTTGACAAGCATAGCATAGCAAGATAGGGGGCAACCCCTATGATTTCTTCTGCCAAACCCGTAGAATCCTACTACCGATTCGTTGCAATTCTGTACTCCCACTTTAGCGTTAAAATTCCCTATGAGAACGTTGTAGTGCGGCTTAGTGGTGGAATGCAAGTCCTTGGAAATGTCATTTCTTCTACTTCGTCATCCAAGTGTGCCGAGGTCGGTGCGTAAACCTGAACAACCTATTTTTTTTTAATTTTCGGGATTCGGGTTGGAAAATCCTCATGGATGTCGGATTGCGGGTCTGTCGGACTCTTATCGACTAAAGGGCGACTCTTATCGGGGAGTGAGGTGTACTCCCCCCGCAACGTCTGTGAGCGGCGCATGCGGAACACTACGCGCGCCGCCTTCTCGGGTCCTGATGTTGGGGGGCGACGGATGTCCCCCCCAATCCGTCGCCCCTGGACCCATTTAGGGGGGCCGGAAAAGGGCATTGTCCGCCCTCCTCCGACGCCCGGTGCGTCTGCTGCGGGCCGGGTCGAGAGTCGAGATCTCTCTCTCCGTTTCCGCAGGCTCCTTACGCGAGATGACCGACTCGCAGAAGGAAACCACCGCGTCCCAGGACTCGACGCTGCCGACCATCGAAATCACTACGGTCGGCAGCGACAGGTCACTGCCGTGTCCTCCCGGCCAGCGGTCGAACACAGTGACTCGAGCACCCTCGCCCCCAGGGCGGTGATGCGGCCAGTGCACAACCCGCCTCGAAAGGAATCGTGCGATACCCCCGAATGACTCTGACAGCCATCGCCCGCTGCGGCTTGCGCAGGACAGCTATGCTGCCGGCTGTCAGGTCAGACGCCCAGTTATCGCTGGGCGGGACCCAGTACGGCTCGGCGACCACGGCCACGTGAATCGACCACTCTGCCATGCTCTGGAGCAAGAGATCCTGAGCTCTGGCAGAGTGGTTGATGTTGCCCTGGAGGAGACGGAACAGCGCCATTTATGCGCAGTCCATCCCCCCCTCTGCACCGTTCTCAGGCCGGGAGTCGGCCGAAGAGGAGCCCTTCTGGCCCCTTCCATTCCTTCTTTTGGCGGGAACGCCACAGGCTTTCGCCCCCCATTTCTCCCGGTCTGCCCGGCGTGCCTCCCTGCAGCCGTGAAGAGGCTGCAGTTTGGCGCCGCGGTGCACTGGGCCGCCTTGTGGCCGGGTTGGCCGCAGCGATGAATGTTATCGCTGCGTTTCGGTGGTACCTGACATGCCCGACGTCCAGGCACCGGTAGCACCGCATGGCCCCGGGCTGCAGCAGTTTGACCCTCGCTGCAACCCATCCCACCAACAGACGCCCATCGTTGGCTACCTTGTTCGCCGCCGCCACCGGGCACCTCACCCAAATCGAGCTGAGCCCGGAGCCGTCGGCGCGGATTTCGCCCGCCCGCACGTCGTCGGGCGGGCATCCACCGACACGGGCGTTGGCCACCACGACCTCAGCCGGGGTCGTCGAATCATCCAGGCCGTTGACTCGCAGCTCCGCGGTCTTTATTGGCCTAGTAATCCGAACGTCCTCCGGGCTGAGGACCTCCCTCAACGTCCGCCCTTTCGCGGCTGGAGGCACCGGACACCTCGAGCAGCCGCGCCTCCGTAACATCCGGCCTCATCTGAGGCCGGACGGTTTCATAAGGTCGGGGAACGCGACCTTGCTCCTTGCCTCTCGGAGGATCGCCGCGTAGGTGACGCCCTCTCAGCGGCTCCGGACTGCAGTGTGATCACCACAGCCGCAGAGCGTGGGGCCCTACGCCGTCCTCGCGACTTCTTTTTGGGTGTCCTGGCCGGTGCCGGTGCTCCGTCAGCGTTCATCGCGCTCTTCTTCATTGTTTTCTTCCTCCTCTTTCCCACCGTCGTCCACCCCTCGGCATCCTGGATGGGAGGTGAGGTGGGAGGTGGTGCGGTCGCTGGAGGAGGGATAGGCGCGGTCGCCGGAGGTGCTGTCGCCGGAGGTGGCACGGGCGAAGCCCCCGTGGGCTTCCTGCGTGGACTTTTTGGGGCCCTGTGCGGGCTTTCTGCCCCCATGCGTGGAGTTCGTACCTGCGGCGGCCTCCTCCGCTCTCCTCCTATCCGCCGCAAGCGGGGGTCGGAGAGCCGCGGCTGGTGGGACTGACGACTCCAACGCCTCCATCCGGGCGTTTATCATTCCGCCGCACTGCATTATGCAGATGCGGGCGATCTTTTCGATCTCCGCATCCGCATGCGCAGGCGACGACTGGACCGCTGGCGGAATCATGAGGGGAGTGACGCCGGCGGCGGCGGGAGCCGCCTTCTGGGCAGCGAACTGCAGGTCGAGCTCCTCGAGCTTGGATCGGAGACGGCCATTCTCCTCCCAGAGCCTTTCTACCTCTCCTCCACAAGAACACGCCGACACAACTCACCCTCTGAAAGCAGAGGGAGGGTGGGCGTACGACCTACACCAACGACGAACTAGTCGTCCCTTTCCTAGCCCGGTTCCCTTCCACGACCATCAAAGATGATCGGGGAATGGAACCGTGCCCTTCCCCGTTTGTTGAGATTAGCCACCAGCGCCAATTGTCCACCAGAACCGGTGGGCGATTGGAGCTGACGTTGCCCAGGAAGCGCCACGAGTAGGCTCTTCAACTGCACCCCAAACCTGAACATCCTTCAGGCAACCTCTTGGTTAGCTTTACTACGAGGTACGCAACCGTGCTCGAAACACTGGAGACTTCCACAACGGTGTCACAAAAAGATTTGTTTACCAGGAATCCGACTCTGCCTTGGGATAGCTGGTATCCTTCTCAAAAAAAAAAGTTGACCCGATTCAAGGGTTATTGTGTCCTCCCCCTCTCTTCGGACTTCACTCAACCCAAAATTGTGCCACCATATTTTCCCGAGCTCTTCTTCTAACTGCACTAGATGTTCGTCGGCCGTAAAAGCCGTTTTTTTCTCAGTTAGTTTTAATCATGGTCTGAAGTTTGAGTAATTTATGCGGCCTACCCAAATGTCATTTCTTTGGTATTACTCGTCGAGTGGTTGAGCTCTTAAGTCGGTTGAGCTGCATGATTGCTCACAAATTCGTGCTCTAACGTGACAGGTTCACTCAATCTGTGCGGTTCTTTCCTCAAAAGAATAGACTTCAGACACCAATCTATATAGTCTTCACATGATTTGACCAAGATTATGTCTATACTGTAAAATAGCCTGTGACCTCCACAACGGTGTCACATGTGAGATCGACTTTTCCTATTTGACAATTTATAGGAAACGCCGATTTCATGTAGTTTTAAAGCATGATTGGTTTACAAAAATAAAATCTTTTATCATTAAAAAAATTGTATATTTTTATAGTAGTCAAACACTGTTGAAAGACGTTGACAGGTACGCATTGTTGTAAAACATTTTCGCAATCGTAAAGTGATGATTTATTAAAGAAACATTTTGGGCACGCGTTTTATGAAACATTTTGGGCACGCGTTTTATGAAACATTTTGGGCACGCGTTAAAAGAAACTATTAGTGCTATACTTTTACCTGAAGTCCTCTTTAGGCAGTTTGTCAATTTCAAGAGCGGTTGCAATTACTATCTGCCGGGTAACGAGCACCACTGCAGTTGTGAACCTTTTCTTATCTAAATGAAAAGCAATGTAACGTCAGTAAATCTTCAAGTGACTTTACCGGAGGCAACAAAAAGTTCAAAATAGTCTGCTCCAAACGTATCTGATACAACTATAAGCAAAACCTTTTTCGAATTCTTACAATCACTCACTAAGCGAGATTACTAACACGTTCATATCTATTAACAAATTTTCAACTTTATATCTTAGGATTTTTTTTCAAAATTTCTTATATTGGAAAAAACATCCACTAAATATTAGATAAAGTTTAAGTTACTTAATTTTCAGGTCACTAAATTTGTAAGTACTACTACAAATTTTCGTTTATACACTTGGGAGCAAATAAATCGAGCCACTTCCTTTTTCACGCATTATGGTTATTATTTTTGGTATTATGGAACGCATCGATTCGAAACATATATCGCCTAAAAGGGTATTTAATAACCTTTACAATGAGGGTAGTTAGTTGTCAAAATTTCATTTTAATTAAAGTTTAAAGGGTAGAATAAAATTATCGCATTTAATTTGCTTATGACATTTTTATTGTACTCTGTTAAGAAAAGATTAAATTTGAGGTTTTTGTTAATCATACCCATATTACTTGTTATTGTTGTCTTTATCTGTGTCTGTGTAATCAAAATAACCTGATAAAATGGATACTACACCGACGGAAGCTGCCCAAGTTGTAGCTTTACTTGAGGTTGGACACGGACAACGTGAAGTGGCACGCAGACTTCATTTGAGTCGTTCAAAGGTACAGCGGGTATACCGCTGGACTGGTGCTTTTGTTCGGCGACCTGGAACTGGCCGACCACGGGCAACAACAGAACGTGACGACCGCTTTATTGCAACCAATTCGTTGCGCGATCGTGGACTTAATGCTGTTCAGCTACAGCAAGCGTTACGTGACGTTCGAGGTGTCGCAATCAGTAGGTGGACAGTGAGACGAAGACTAAAGGAACGAAATTTAACATCACACAAACCAGCAACTGGCCCAAAATTGACTGTAGCTCATCGCCAATCTCGCTTGGAGTTTGCTCGAGAACACATTAATTGGACGTTAGAAGACTGGAGGTCAGTTTTGTTTTCTGACGAGTCAAGAATCTGTCTTTTTAGCAATGACGGGAGAAACCGAGTGTATAGACGTCCTGGTGAAAGATTTGCCCAATGTTGCATTCGAGAAACTGTGAGTTTTGGTGGTGGTTCTTGTATGGTGTGGGGAGGAATTTCTCTAGACGGAAAAACGGAACTTGTCTTCGTCGACCCCGCCAACGATGGCAGTGGTAGACGTGGATTAACAGCTGACCGATACATAACTGACATTCTTGAAGACCACGTAATGCCGTATGCTGGTTTTGTCGGAGAAAATTTCTTGTGTATGCATGACAATGCGAGACCTCATACCGCGCAGATCGTTACGGAATACTTGTCTGCGATCAGGATTCAACAAATGGTATGGCCAGCACGAAGTCCCGATTTGAACCCGATCGAACACCTATGGGACGAGCTAAAACGGAGAGTCCGAGCCAGGGTTCCCGCTGTTTCATCCATTCCCGAGCTTAAAGTCGCTGTGCTTGAAGAGTGGGAGAACATACCACAATATGTCATCGTAACTCTGATCAGATCGATGACTAATAGGCTACAAGAATGCATCAGGGCACGGGGGGGTAATACCAGTTATTAAGAATATTTTTTTTGCAATAATTTTGTTTTTTATTGTTTTTATGGACTGTTTTAGCCCTACTAAATTTTCTATCAAAATTACCATTTTTCTTGCAGAGCCAATAATTTATCATTCAATAAGGTTATTATTCAATAATTTACCCTCATTGTTAAGGTTATTAACTTAACTTTTAGGCGATATATAATTCGAATTGATACGTTCCATATTCCCAAAAATATTTACCATTTTACGTGAAAAAAGGTAGTGGCTCGATTTATTTGCTCCCAAGTGTAGGTACGTTTTTCTGCTGATCCATTGAGTTACATTTACATCAAATACTTTTAGAATAGATATAAAAAGACCATAGAGAAGGCTATGTTCGGGAAGGCTCGATAAGATTCACAGGAGAATGAAGAAAACTGATATCACCCGAAGAATTGCTAAACTTTAGTGGTTGTGGCGGCACTGCCAGCAGTACGGGTCACCAAAAAGTTCTAAAGTGACGACTTCGACTGAAAGGCATAGCGCGGGTCGGTTCCACAGAATTGATGTTCTTAGTCGGTGCTTTTACGATGTTTAATACTTACTGTGAGGATAGTACAGGACTCCAAGCCATGGATAGGTTTCGATTTTAGCGATGCCTTCGTAAACATGTTCCACTGGAGAATTGTCGATACCACAGGACAAAGATATTACTGAAAATAATCATTTTAGTTGGTAGAGTAGTTGCTTACTTAACACATAACAGCACACCTGTTTTCCCAGGTTGGGCACAAGTGTACCTATAGAACACCCTCATTCCGCTAGTACGTTACGTCCCATGTACGGGGCGTGCCTATTGCCATCAACCGCGCACTAATCTATACTCCGGGCTGCTACTGGAAAATTCTAGTCGGAAAAACCCAATAACACTTTGTTCGATCTGGGAATAGAAGTCAGAACCAGCAGTGGCACTTGCGGCCACTAGACCAAACCAGTTGTTGCTTCCAAAAACTCGAAGCGTTAAGGTAAATTTAAATAAACTTACCTCTACTTAAACATGACGAGAAACTAATCCAAATACTAAGGATAGACATGGTGATTCCATCCAACTCCGACTATCACAAACGACTGCACTCTGGTACCCAACACATCATGATCTTATTTCCACAAAATACTTAGTCCACTCGGTGACAAAATACGGTGCCTACATTGAAAGCTGGAAACAAATGCAATTGAAAATACGCATGTTTGTTACCTATTGTTTTATTATAATGTATAAATAATTTCTTAGTTGTTAAATAAACATATAAAACATTCAACGACTTATTGATAAACAAACAATCTGGCGAGTGTGGTTTGTTATTAGTTGCGTCATAACTGGAATAGTTTGAATTCTTTCGTTTTGACACGTTTGTACCAGATAAACTTGTTTAGAGCAACTCGTCTTTTTCAGATTTAAAATTGTTTTTTTTAACAACAACACTCAAAAACTTTGGGTCAGGCTCTGTAATTTACCCTGTATTTCAAGTTTTTTGACTTCCACCATATGTTTTGCGGTTTTCAAACTACTCATCAACATTCTTGCGACAAAATCATCACTACATTAAACGTTGTTTTAGGATGGGCTTAAGTGTGAAAAAATTACGGAAGTCAAACAGAGTAAGGGGGAATAAGTCCATCTACCTCGAAGCAAAGTTTCGTGCCATTAAAGCCACCAAACCGTTCATCATGACTTGGGTCCTGGATCTATACATTGAAAGTCCAACATCAAGACTTGCCCTGCAGTTGGGGAGTTTGTTTACAAGGTAAAAGACATGTAAGTACGAAGTAAATATATGAGTTCTCCTCCATACGTTACACAGTAAGTGGTGATGTGTCGGATGTATCTAACTATAGGCCTATCTCACTCGCTACAAGTTTGCCTTCACGCCTGGTTTGTCGACTGAGAGTGCTATCCTGTGTCTCAAGCAGACTGTACAGTAATAAACGGCTAGAAATACTCCTGTGTACGCTTGTTACCTAGACCTCTCGAAAGCCTACGACTTGGTATATTATGACATCCTGTGGCATAAGCTACGCAGTGAGACACAGGTGCCGAGTGAGATAGTGTCGATATTTAGGTATTTGTACAGTCATCAGCGGAACAGTGTGAAATGGGCGGGAGTATATTCTGACGCGTATGGGCTGGATTGCGGTGTGAGGCAGGGGGGGTTAACCTCGCCCCGCTTGTTCAACCTGTACATGAATCAGCTGATCGTCGAGCTCAGCAGTGCTAATGCGGGTTGCTCAATAGGCGGAGTGCCTATTAATAACATCAGCTACGCGGATGATATGGTACTGCTGAGCCTGTCGGTTGGGTCGTTGCGTATACTTCTGGGCATTTGTGAGGCATATGCTGGGGCTCATGGGCTTAGGTACAACCCTAATAAGAGTGAGTACATGATTTTCAAGGCTGGTACCAAATGTTTCTCTTTTATACCTCCGATCACTCTTTGCGGTATTAGTCTGAAAAGGGTTAACCATTTTAAGTACCTGGGCAACTGGGTCACAGACAACTTGTCTGACAATGAGGATATCGATCGGGAACGTAGGGCGCTGTCGGTACACTGTAACATGTTGGCACGTAGGTTTGTACGCTGTACTGAACAAGTAAAGGTGACCTTGTTTAAAGCCTATTGTCAGTCTTTTTATACGTGCAGCCTATGTGCAGGAAGCGGAGCACCTCGCTACTAAGTCGCTTCCGACGCAGCACTAACAGTATCCTGAGCGTATCGTCCGAGCGGTGGGACTCGGTGGTGTTGGAGAGGTGGATGCACCTGCATGCCAGTTCGTCACCATTTATTTAGCGATTATTGTTAAAACATTATAATTAAATGTCCAAATCATATTTAAATGTTACGTATGAATTTTAATCTATAATTACTCTGTAGCTTAATTTTATAATCTTAATTTTAATGTATTTTTTATTTTAAATGAAATTATTTTTAATGTGTGTTGTTGAATGCATTGTATCATTTGTGACTATAATATTAGTTGTGTGCTGAATATGGGAATACTTAACTTCCTGAAATAAATAATTATTTTATTTAATTATATTTGTCGATTGTTTTCCTCCTTTAGTTCTGTGTTGAGCTGCATGACTAATGGTCCACTCATTCTGTGTGGTTCTTTCGCCAAAAAGACCATTTCAGACATCGATCTACATGGTCATCACATGACCTGACCAAGATTATGTCTGGACTTTAAAAGAGACGGTGAGCTCTGACTTTTCTTTCTGCCTTTCTTCTCAGAGGATCGGAAACGCCGATCTCATGTAGTTTAAAAAATTTGATTGACGTGTAAAAGTGTTTGTACAAACCTACTTACAAAAATTAAATAATTTATCATTTATCAAATCGATTCCACGCCTATTCCTCCTATTGTCAGATAAAGTCATTCGAAATAGACGCGACAATAGCAAACTTTGCATTTCTAGGTCTAGAACTACTCTAATGCGTAATAGTATATTCTGTATGGCGCCAATTCATTATTTTAATTCTTAAAACGTTGCCAAAATATTGGACGGAATTTACCAAAGAAAAATTAAGAAGTAGGTAAAAGCCTTTTGTTGGAGAACGCCTATTACAGCACTCACTAATTTCTCACTCATAAATTGTTCTGACTTGTGTGAAATATCTTAATTTTTGTTGCTTTTTACTTTAACATTTAATTGGCTATTTTATAATACACTTATTGAATATGACAACGTTAAAAAAATATAAACTTTTACAGGTCTATAGTTGAAATGTTGCTGCCTAAAGTCGATGATATTCTTTTTGACATAATAAATTAATTTATTGACATGTTATTTATTAGTGCTTGGCATGAAATTACGGTATCTGTTAACTTTTTTTTGTTTCTATTTTGTTAATTGACATTCAATTGCCCATGCTATTTTGTATACCCTTTGGCGGAACATAGTAAGGACTCATATTTTCCTATATAAAATCTGTTTAATATAATAAATATGAATAAGATTTATGAAGAAATAAAACAGAACAAACCTACTTATTGAAACAAAGATTTATAAATTACGGCGTACCGCAGGGGAGTGTACTTGGTCCGTTGTTATTCCTACGTTATATAAACGATATTCCCAGAACTATAAAACACCAATGACTCTATACAATATGTAACAAAAACCCTGTCCGATCCAAAAAAGGCGTATTCCTGGTTTAACATACGTACTACAAAAAATTGTAAAAAAAATCTAACTCATAAAAACCAAAAGCTATTGATTTTTTTTATTTTTAGTTACCATGCGAAATGTAACACTAAATATGGTAAATTTTCATAAGTTGACAACACACCACCGGCCGGCGAAATCTTTTATTTTTTGCCTATTTTATTTCAAAGGACACCGCCCTGCATTAGCCGCGCTGTAGCTACTCATAACGAGTCCTCGATCCTTTGATGTAGCCGACTGGTCGCTACTTGTTTGGACACTTCGCGGCTTCGCCAGTCTCACGTGGAGATAGCTTGCGATCGGATGTCCGTACGTATCACGTGCCGCTATCGTATCGCGAACAATGTCGTATACCAATCAGGAATATTTGAATATGTTAATTTTTATTTGTGAGTGAATGTGTGATTCGGAAATCGAAGTAACAGCTCGGATTGTGGAAGCTTTCGAGTCACTCAAATCGTACACATGTGCGCTGCGAAGAGTACGTGCAAATTTAATAAAAAGGTGTCGAATGTGTACTAATTTTCTACATAGATAGAGGTATGTAACAAGTAAATGTTTTAATAAACTGATACCTACAGTGGGTACATTGCCAAAAGCACATCACATTAACTCAATAATAATTGTTTCTTGATAAACAGAAGGTCAGAAATCGGGGTCATTGTGCGTAAGCCTACAATAAAATATCAGCTGATACCTACGCGGAGGCAAAACGTAGATTTCTTTAGTCCTACGTTTCTTTGGCGGCACGCGACAAAGGATCGCCGCGCTCAGGCGGCTTCTTTGACACGAAACTGTAGGTGAACTCTGGTGAACCCTGGCGAGCGATCAGTGTTGCCTTTGGTATGATTATTTTTAATTTTTTAAATTAATTGTTTTCATTTTGGAAAATTAATTATCTCGTATCCATTAAATGATTACGTATTATTTTTACGCACTACGATACCAAATAATACCCTTCAGGATCGGACAGGGTTTTCGTTACACGCTGTATACCGATGACTGTTCTTCAAGATTTATAGGAAAAAAAACTTAAAAATATGAATATGAAATAAATAAAAGTTTATCCATAATTATTCAATGGCTAACCGATAACAACCTAAAAATAAATTTTGAAAAAACTGACAACATGAATTTGACCAACCAACAGACTCTATTATTACAAATATTTGATAGTAGGAGTGATTTTCACTGGATCTTCAAGGCACTGCTTAGCACCGAGAGTAAAAGATCTAACAGAGTGTTTTTTTGATCCGCTGCCGCTGTTGACGCGACGCAACGCGTTCGGTTCAACACCAAGGGTTGAAATCCAGTGATTGAAAAAATGGCGCCATGATATTTTATGCCTGTGCCAACATGGTCTAAATCTCACAAAAGATATAAAGAGGCGTCCCCCAGGGTAGCATCTTGGGTCTTCTCTTGCTTACTTACATTATTACTGAGTCTCACCCAATGTTGTGGGTTCAGTTTCCAGCTGGATCCTAGCCACCTATATACATATTATACTGTAAGTGTCCCTTATATAGTCAGGATGGTTAGGGCCGGTTTTTTTATCAGTAGTCAAACACCGTGCAACAATTTGTTAGATTAACCATAGTCAACTGGTCAACTAATGATTAAAGAGCTATTACGTTTTGAATACATATTTTAAGTATAGTCAAACTTAACCATTGGTTATTATGTTGCCAGTATAGGAGAAATCATTTCTTAAAAATAGCTATGGTTTTTTGGGGGTATTATTTTTCAATGTGACAACACTAGCCATAATTTTGACAGTATATATAAATGTCAAACCTGTCAAACTGCATTTGAAATCCGCGGTACGCATTGCACCCATGCAATATTTTTAGGCGTGAAAAGGAAACAAATAAACTTACTTTCATATTTATAATATTACAGTTAGGTTACGTCTTTTCTATTTCTAAAAACCCCGCATTATCTACGTACTTATTCCTCTTATTTCCTCTGTGGTGTGTGGCATTTCAAGAAAATAATTTAATTTAGTGCAAACAGTTCTGGAGACCGCGTGGATAACTTTACATGTAGATGATTTCGATATCCCAAGGAAATCCCCAGAGCATCGGTGCATGGTGCCTGTAAAGTAGAATCGCATCAAACAGAACACAACCCTGTATGGGTTGTGTTGTTTTTGATGCGATTCTGCCTACTACGTGGGCCTACTACGTGGCTCGGCGCTTTCAATTTAATAATGCTTTTAGAATGCTGTTGGGACTGCTATGGCGTTGTAGCGCTTCCGAAATGTTCGCAGAGGCTCGCACAGATGGTTTTCATGCCATCATGCGAAAGAAAGCGGTCTCCATACTACAGCGCCTGCATGGTATTGACAACAGCATTCTGAAAATGATCGCGTCCAGAGTGGACTGTCCCTTTGGCACTGGGTGGCCACAATAATAAGACTTAATAAATAGTTAATTTTGTAAAAACTAACAATGCTAACCTAGTAACGTAAGCACAATTGTTACTAACATTAATATACTAACAAAATATGGAACTTAAATCTGAAATAAACTTGTATTTATTTATTTTATTTATTTGTTACATTAAGAACAATCCGGCAGTTGAAGCGAAGGTACGAAGAAACTGGAAACCATCTGGAGTGACCTTGTGATGGCAGACACAGGTGCACTAGTAAGAGAGAAATCGCCACCTCAATGCAGTTGAATTCCAGCAACAGCTCTTCAGGCCCAAAGCGACTACATTAGTGAGAGAGATGCAAAACTGAGCTACGCCCGTGAACACACACAGTTTAGTGAAGAAGAATAGGCAAGAGTTTGTTTACTGATGAGTCTTGATTAACTATTCACTGCCGATGGATGGGCAAGAGTGTACAGGCGATCTGGTGAGTCATACATTCAAGGCTGCTTTACAGAAATAGTTCAATTCGGTGTAAGATCTGTACACGTATCGGCTGTCATCTCTTCAGGAGGTCGCACAGAGCTAGTAGACATAGAAAATGGCACCCTGACTGGGGAACATGCTTCAGCAGGGCCATATTTAGTAAATAAGGGTGATGAATAGATACCGATGCAGACTAACGCCCGGCCACACACCACTCGGGTCGTACAAGAGTACATTCAGGAGGTTGGTATCAATTTGATGGTTTGGCCATCAAAAAGTCCTGATCTCAACCCGATCGAGCACGCCTGGGATGGCCTCAGGAGGCTGGTCAAAAGCCGACTTATCGTGCTTTACGAGACACGATGGGGTCTCGATATTTAATTGTCACCCATCTGCGAACCGACCACAGCAAACGTATTATGTTATTAGTCACGAGCTTCTCTGACTATTAAATGGCTATGTTGTTTGCCACGCCTTTAGGATCGCTACCAAAGTCGTAAAGGTCATTGAGATGCCCGAGCTTGTGAAAATGTACGAGCTACTACATTTATAAGTATAAACAACACCGTAATGTACTTTTATGATCTTAATAACAAAGTTTTGATGTTTGTGCTGAACTTTCTTTAGTATTGAGAGTAATAAGGAAGATGTAACAATACGGATATTTACAAAAGTACCAGTTTCTGTTAAGGTTGCTATTTCACCTGTACGGTCTACAGTGATAGGTAGTATATTGATCGGTGTTGAGTAGAGGTGGCCCAGTGGAATCGGCCCCGACATACAAGTATATAGTGGGTTCAAACAGAGGTGTTTAACTTGGTGTAATTCTTTTCATCACTAAAAACCGGCATGTCCTAAAACCAAAACTTCGAAGACATGTGATATCTACCAACCCGCCGCATTTGGACTGCGTGGTGGCTTACGATCCACTCCCTCTCACAAAGAGAAGGCCTGAAGTATAGCAGAAATTTAACTGGTTCGGCCTCAGACTCGTTGCAAGCAAAGAGATTTAAGATAGATACAAAAGAGCTATCCGAAGAAATGGCTTAGAAAAACTTTGATCCCACGTCTCACAGCCATCTAGCATAATATAGCAAAATTACAGCTGCTATGGGGAACATCTTCATACTTATATTAGTCTTGCTTTGAGAAGCAAACATACAAATGAAAGGAGATCGGATTCATTTTGGGGTCCTGTGCCTTCGAGGTTCCTCCTCATAAATGTGGTCGGCGCAGTTCTTCTACCTCCATTGATCTCTATTACACGTAATCTCAATATTAATAATATCATCTTTAAGACAATCCTTCTATCATCTTCAAATCTTTTCTATCTCTTTTCTAATAGCAATTCTTATTCAAACTTGACATTTTTTCAAGTCACATCCTTCTCCGAATGATATCTCTATTACCCGTCATCTCAAAATTCATAATTTATCATCTTTAACACAATCAATCCATCTTTTCCTTCTCTTTGCTTAGCCATTCATATACATAATCTGCTACTTCCGTACGTAGATCACTGATGGTGGATTGCGATGCTTCCAACTTCAACTGCATCTCGATCAGGCTAGATCTTAGGGTTGTGATGTACCGCAGCAGCCTGGTGACGTCGACGTGGTCGAATGTGACTGGGGGCAGCTTGCGCAAATCCTTAACCACGAAAGACGGCACGTCGTTCGGGTCGGTCTCCTTCAAAACTTTTATGATGTCTTGGAGACTCTTCTCTCCCTTTTCATCCCTCCTGCGGGACGGCATTCGGTCAGCCATAAGTAAGCTCATACAGCAGTGTTTTAGCCCTGCGTATCTCTTCTTCATTGAAGTTTGATGAGCAGATCTGGATCACACTGACCTCGGCCATGACATCCAGCTGGTACTGCAGGAATGCCAGGACCTCGTTCGCCACAAGTTCTTCCGAACGCATGGTGGCAGCGGCATTTCCCACGCTTGGCGCAAAATAATAATTTCCGCATACAGTGCAAGCGCGTCTGATTGCAGCGGCCGATCGCACTGCACTGACTATTATCTGCCTTATGGTTTTTAACCCAACACTTTTTACTGCACTCATGAAATAATCTCTACTGTACCTTGTGTTTCTTGTTAAATCATTGTATTATCTTACAATTTGTTTCAAGTGAACTTATTGAATGTTTCTGTATTGTGATTTATCACAGAAGAATATTACAAGCAAATACAAAGTACTAAATCATGTTAGCATTTGGTAACTTTTTTTTCGTAAACAATTTGGAAAATGACTTCCGACTATGACATTTATTTTTTCAGTCAACATGTACTCGTGGCGATTGAGAGTTTTTAAGAGCAAAAGTTTCTTTATTGATAAAGAATATTTACATAATACCTACAAGTGTCTTGTCTATTTTTTTACCTATATACTTACGAATAATACCAATGGGTCCGCGCACTACGGTAAAAAATTGCTTGAAAACTATTTGCGTTTGTGATTTTTTTGAGAAAATCTATTTGAACTTTATGGCCTAAAGCAACATGTTACTCATACAAGCTTTCATCAGAATGTTGCAAGATATTCAAAATATTTATAAGTGTGTGCAAACAGCTAAAGCTCTTTATATTAGCAATAAAATAAAATCAGCTGATGATAAAATAAAAACTACCTGGCAAATAATAAATAATGAAACAGGTAGGAAAAACAGCGTAATACTGAATTTAATTTAGAGACTGCACGTGGCCCCATCAACTCAAATGTAGATATAGCTCAGGAATTTAAAAACTTTTTTGTAAATGTTCCACTTAAAACTACTGAAGCTTTAAATTCCTCACCCGCGCTTTCTGCTGCCTTACTTAAAAATAATGTAAAAGCATGCTATTTGGAGTTTAGGTTTCAGCATACAAACCCCCAAGCTGTTATAAAAGCTTTTAAAGATCTTAAAATTAAATGAACAGAAGATCTCTGGGGAATGTCTGTAAAAGTCTGTAGATCTCTCATCGAAACCCTTGCGCTCTAGTTAGCTTTCATATTTAACACCAGTGTAGACAAATGAGTCTTTCCGGATCTTATGAAACATAGTAAAGTGATCCCATTGTTCAAATCCGGTGATAGTAAAGAGCTCAAAAATTATAGGCCCGTAAGGTATTTGAAAAGTTGATGCTCAATCAAATGTTACGTCACTTTAATAAAAACTCCATCTTGCATAAACATCAGTACGGTTTCACTGAAGGACGCTGTACCACTGACGCCGGTGTCACCCTAATAAAGAACATTTTAAACGCCTGGGAGGAATCACAAGATGCCATTGGAATCTTTTGCGACCTCTCTAAGGCGTTCGATTGCGTAAACCATGAGACACTTCTGCTGAAACTGGAGCACTAAGGGATTAGGAATGAAGCTCTTGATTTGCTAAGATATACTAGAAATACTTAAATAAGAGATACTTGAAAGATATAAAAGTAAAGTACAAATAAACGGCACAAACTCATTAGGGTCTGAAATGTCAATGGGCGTTCCTCAAGGTTCGATATTGGGTCCATTCCTCTTTTTAGTTTACATTAATGATTTACCCCAGTTACTTCAAAATCAACCGAAGATGGTGTTATTTGCAGATGACACTTCATTGATCTTTAAAATAGACCGAAGATCACAAAATCTTGACGACGTGAATAACTCTATTCTTCAGGTCCAAGATTGGTTTACGGTAAATAATTTGGTACTAAATGAGAAAAAAACCAAATGGATTCGATTTTAATTACCTAATGTTAGAAGTAGCGAATGTGACAACATATATTGAACGGAGAAAAACTGGAATTTAGTAATCAGATGGTTTTCCTAGGAATCACGCTAGACGAGAAGTTACAATGGGGACCCCATATAACATCTCTCGCTGGGCGACTAAGCTCGGCAGCGTATGCTGTTAGAAAGATAAGACAGTTAACAGACGTAGAAACCGCGCGTTTGGTTTATTTTAGCTACTTCCACAGCATTATGTCATACGGCAGTTTACTGTGGGGTCGGGCTGCTAACATTGAATCCATTTTTATTTTGCAAAAGAGAGCTTTTGCAAAATAAGGGCGGTCTTTGATGGTCGGACGCATGATTCATGTCTATATTCTTGTCTAATAATTTTATAGCGATTTTCAGATGCTTTTCTTAATAGATGCATGTTATTTTTGACAAATAAAGCGGTCTCAAATATGTACAAGTAAGGTAATGTCATTATTTTTAACAATACAAAATAAGGTTTGCAGCTATCAGTTATCTTTATTTCGGTAATAGCTCTAATGCATCTTTTTTGGGATTTGAACACTATGTCCTTATTGCAGGAGTTAACCCAAAACATGACTCCGTAGCATAGTATAGAATCAACATTTCCATAGTATGCAGTGACTGCCGCTGCTTGACTGACTACTTTCTTTAGTTTATACAAAGCAAAAGCAAACTTACTATTTTTTAAGTTATTATTGAATTATTTTGTTTCCAATTAAGTTGATTGTTGTCATTGAGATGCCCGAGATTAACAGTGAAATTGTACGAGCTACTACATTTATAAGTATAAACAACACCGTAATGTACTTTTATAATCTTAATAACAAAGTTTTGATGTTTGTACTGAACTTTCCTTAGTATTGAGAGTAATAAGGAAGATGTAACCATGCGGATATTCACAAAAGTACCAGTTTCTGTTAAGGTTGCTATTTCACCTGTACGGTCTACATTGATAGGTGTATTGATCAGTGTTGAGCAGATGTGGTAGCCAGTGGTAGCGCCCCCAACATACAAGTATGTAGTGGGTTCAAACTGAGGTGCTTATCTTGGTGTAATTCTTTTCATCACTCCTGCCCTAGAAACGGTGAGGGAAAACATCGTGAGGAAACCGGCATGTCCTTAAACAAAAACTTCGAAGCCATGTGACTCTACCAACCCGCCGCATTTGGCCCACGTGGTGGGGTACGATCCATTCCCTCTCACAGAGGCCTGAAGTAAAGCAGAAATTTAACTGGTTCGGCCTCAGACTCGTTGGCATAATAAAGCAAAATTAGAGCTGCTATTGAACATCTACATGTTAGTCTAGCTTTGAGTAGCAAACATACAAATTAAAGGAGATCGGATTCATTTTGGGGTGCTGTGCCTTCGAGGTTCCTTCTCATTATGTTCTACAACCTCCATGCATCTTTATCACATGTTATCTCAAAATTCATAATTTATCATCTTTAACACAATCAATCCATCTTTTCGTTCTCTTTGCTTAGCCAATCATATTCATACTTGTCACTTTTTTAAGTCACATCCTTCTCATTCCTCTTCATCAAATATACATCTAGCCCAGACAACTCCAGCGACCAGTAGTGTTATTCTGTAACCATCTCACCGTCAAAACATAAGTGAACTGAGCGTAGAGGGAGCGGAGCTTTCAGTGCCACTGATGCTAGGGATTGACCAAGACGACAGCTCACTCCACGCAAGTCTTCACGGTGAGATTTTTACATAATAGACATGCAGGTCGGCTATTGTCTGCCTTTTGGTTTTTTCCAACACTTTTTACTGCACTCATGAAATAATCTCTAGTGTACCTTGTGTATCTTGTTCTAACATTGTATTATGTTCCAAATTGTTTGAAGTGAACTTATTGAATGTTTCTGTATTGCGATTTATCACAGAAGAATTTTACAAGCAAGTACAAAGTACTAAATCATGTTAGCATTTGGAACACTTTTCTTTTACTAAACAATTTTGAAAATGGCTTCTGACTATGACATTATTTTTTCAGTCAACATGTACTCGTGGCGATTGAGAGTTTTTAAGAGGAAAAGTTTTTTTATTGATAAAGAATATTTACATAATACCTACTGGTGTCTTGTCTATTTTTTTTTTACCTATACTGTCCCTATGCTGTCTTCCCATAATTTTCTGTTCATATTTTTCCGCTGTAATTTCCAGACAATCAGTGAAGAACTAGTCTAGATCATTGTGCTAGCATTATTAAGGCCCCAACGACGTTCGTCCGCGGGCACCAATTGCTTGACGACCCTGTTTAGGTATTCATTTTTGTGTTCTTACTTTTAGGTAAGTAACACAGCGTGCTAATTGCGTAAGGCAAAGCGCGCACAACGAATTTAATAGTTTCGGAAAATAATTGGAAATCTGTGAAGAATACCAATGGGTCCGCGAACTATGGTAAAAAATCGCTTGAAAAACGATTTGCCTTTGTGATTTTATTTCGCAGTGCGCGGTTAGCATACCACACGTACAATGAGTAATTTTGACAATTCAACAACATTCATTATGATTTAAATGATCGAGCTGAAGAACTTTTCAAACATATTATACCAATGAATTGGGAATTTCTTTTTAAAATCCTTCGGATGTTTGACAATGGTTATAAAAAAACCTGTTATTTCCAGGCCTATATTGGAATTCGATTCAGGATTCGAAATACCATAGCATTTAAGTATTGGGGGGCACGGCAGTGCCCCCGCCAAGTCGAACGCTAAGCAAACACTGCCGTACCATCCTTTACTGGAACCATTTCGCCGCATTTTCAGGTCTGTATTTGAGAACCTCTGGATAAGACCAGAACGCAGAAATTTTCGTCATCCAGTAACCTATAATCACATACTTAAAATCCAAAATTTCAAGTCTGTAGGTCATTTAGGTCCGAAGTTAAGCGAAAGCAAAAAACAATGCCCACTTCCCATACATTTCAAAACCTGATAATGAAAGTTTATGTATAGTTATAAGGTACAGTAGAAACACTACCTATAAGTTTATAAAATAATGTTATATAGTAATTTTTACAATTGAAACGCTACGAAGTCCAAAAAATATTAATGTTACTTTTTAGGTTAGGATTTGCCGTTATAAAGAAATAAATATGCTAGAACTAATTATTTAACACTCGAAGTTTAGTCTAAAATAGGAATACTCACTTAATAATACATAACTATGTTCTAAAACGTCTTTTTTACTTTGTGAATCCCTTAAAACCAGCTGCCCTTATGTCACTGCTTAGACTCTCGATGATTGTCACTATAAATTGAGTGTCAAGCATTAAATGTCAAACGTCAAAAATCTGTTTCTATCGTCGTAACTCAATTACATATTGCATGATTAATTAATTAATTTATTGATTTATTTTTAATTAGTCTGTTTAACACATTGACTGTAAAAGAAATACTTACTGAGCAACATAAAACGTAAAATAATGTATGACACTAAGAAAAAGAGTTAATTAAAGTCAAGCAGCAGTATGTAAAATGGAACGTTGTAAGAAAGGGTAGTTGAGATGCGTTCAAAACATGCTAAAATGTTTACCCTTGACGTAGACTAAGCACAAAGAAAAAGAAAAATAAAAAAAATCCTGCGTTTCTTTTAAAATTGTGATAAGCGTAATTCATATACAATTTAACCAGCTGTATTTTAAGATTTATTTCATTTCTATACATAGTCCGGTGAAAAATGGGTATGCTTCTTTCGCATTTATGACACTCACTCATGATCATCTAATAGAACTAGTACTTCCCATAAACTCAGACAGCTGAAATTTGGTACAGAGTTAAGGTTTAATGGCCACATAAAGGGAAAACTATAAAAACTAGGATAATAGAAGATCTGGAGTACCTGGTGACCCTGATTAGAAAACACAAGAGCCCAACCAAACTATTAGAGATCGACATACCGCCTTTACAAAAAATATTCTACTTGGTGGACCGCTTCATTTGGTGTCAAAAATCAAAGGTCCGAAGTATCTGATGAAGAACCCTCAGCTGGTCTCAGCTGTATTAGAGTTAAGGAAATGCCTCCTTCTACTATTGGTACATTAAAAAAATCGACTGTCATTGCAAGAACCCAGCGTAGTGGGACACATCTTCTAATTTAATCTAGCCTATAGCGTCCCACTGCTGGGCGAATGCCTCCCCTTCTGCTTTGCCCACGATTCTACAAAAAGAAGTGAAATCCCACCAACAACATTCTGTAAAAAACTAGCCAAGTCTCGATGGAGCTGCTTGTTTATCTCTAAAAAGTAATGAAATCTAGACAAAGTCGTGCTAACTCTAAGGTTCCTTACTGCGATTTCTTTATTATTATAGTTAATGTTGTTTGACTTGGCCGTTGATTATTCTATGATTAGAAGTCAGTCTGTATTGGATAAAACTTTTTATACTGTTTGTTTCAGGAGGAGACTTGGCTAGTTTTTTACAGAATGTTTTTGGTGGTTACAAATTACTTAAACCTATGTTATTAAAATAACTCAGAATAATATTATTTCCTCATAATAACACACGCCATTATAACACACGCAATAATAAAACGCGTTATTGGTACATTGACTCAATGTTTTGTTGGTACATTGGCTTGTGCTAGGTGCTAGCTGACATAATTATATGGCAAATTATTTAATGTTTTGTGTTTCGTAATTTTTATTACTTATATAATCCAGGAGGTTCCACCCTGAAGGGGTTCTTGTGTCCAGTTCTTCTAACTGAACAGACAGCTGTGCTGCTGGGGAGTTTGTTGTGCCACTTCTTCTTCCCAGCTAAAGCACTAACTGAACAGATGGCTGTCCTGGTGGGGAGTTTGTTGCGCCACTTCTTCTTCCCAGCTAAAGCACTAGGAAGTGGTGAAGGGCGGGCGTTTTGTGTCATATGTAATTTTGACGTTCAAAAAGTGCTGATTATCAGCCTAGTTTTAATAAATAACTATTCATTTGATTTAACCGTTCCTTTCCCACTGCTGGCCAAAGGCCTCCCCTTAAAAACATTACAAAAAAATACTTCACTACCGCCAAAAGTGCCTAGAAACGTAGGGCCACATCATCTGCTGCCACACCACTCTCAGGGAATATCCAGAATTCTGTCAGTTGGTGAGGGAGAATCCTGCGGACAGGACGTAGAGATACTGAGCTTGCTGTTAGGAATTCCTCAAGAAGAACTAAAGACTTCATATCAACAAATAGAAGCAGTTTGTCATCATCAACTTCTGCAGCCTGACTTCACCCACTGCTGAACAGTGCCTGAGAGCTGGGTTTCTTTGCTTGTGCCAATTCCTACGATTTACCGGCGATGGCCACAAGAGTGAGTTCTGGAGCTCCATAACTCAATCTCCGATATCGAAAACCCTTGTGCGTCTTTACAAAGCACTTACCTTCACTTAAACATGACGAGAAACTTGACAAAATACTTTTGCATGATTATACCAATTCAATAAACACGATATTTATTAAGTCACAAGATTTAACTGTACGTACCTTCACCATGCAAATATAAATTATGTTATGTATTATTGATGAACTAACTAAAAGTTGGTTCGACGTACAATGGTCCACTTGAAGGACTAATTACGGAAACTAATCCCAATACCTAATATAGAACAGAAGATGAATCGGCTGATTTAGGAACTGAAAACGCAAAATGATAGTAAGTTGCAAACTTTTTTTTCACGACAAAAAAAGGTTTTTTTTTTTTTGTTAATTCAGAACCCCGTGAGTATAAAGTGTTCAGTATAATAAAAATACATATTTGTATTATGTAGTTTGTTGCATTACAAAAACAACTGATATGCGAAATAGACATGCTTGTAAACAGTATTATAGATTGTCTACACATCCCTTTTCGTTTGACACAAACAACTTAGTAATTCGCCAAAGTGGAAATAATTGACTGTGACATACTCGTAACTTGGATGGTTTAAATTCAAGATATTTGGATTGGGGATTTTAACGATTACAGATAATTATTTTTCTAAATTCGTTCGAAAAAACACTACTTCACGTAAAAATAACTTGTTTTAAAACTAAACTTCATTTACAATAGCATTAGACAGAAGTTGAAAAAGGCTCTTTTAGGGTCACACTTTGTAATAAAAGTACAACAAACATTAATACAGTCAAGATTGATGTGAAGTAAAAATAGTATATATAATATAATAGTATATAAATTTTATCAGTTTAAAAACCAACTGTCACACTTAATTGTACTTATAACACCTACCTTCCTTCCAAAACCACAAGGTTTTCATTTAATATTATTTAGTTTATACATTAAATATTGTCGTGTTAATGTCTAAATTCTAAAAGAAGCAGGGCGGACAGTACCGGTTTTTTTATGTCAATATAACTATACGAAATCTAAAACCTCTTCCCTCGGACCTCTGTTAGGAGTGGACGTGCCTGTGAAGCTTATAATATTTGTATTTGTAATATTAATTAAAATTGTTCGCCGAAAATCAGACATAAAAATTAGGAGTGCATAAAACAACAGGAGTGAAACACTGTTTACTGGAGAGAAGAGCGCCACACCAAAGTCGGGTGAGACAACAACATCTATCTCATTAACAATCCGCTTGCTAATTATTACTCACGCACTTGAAAATCACAGTGCTCACACGAAAATACTTCCGTCTTGTTTCGACGTGCGGACGCTGCTGGTGTGTAAACGAGACAGCAACGAATCCTGCGACTGGCGGCCTTCAAAGTGAATCTATGTGTGTACGCATAGAGGTGTGAGTAATACAAGGACGCAATCTACTACTGTGACTTCTGCGCGCCTGGTACTCCCGACTACGATATAATTACAACGACAGAATCACCTGCAATATAGAAAATTACAACGACAGAATCACCTGCTGTGTTTTCGGTTTTTTTGTTTGCTTGATACTCTTGTGCGTCTACAATCGACTGCGAATTGTTTTCCATCGTAAGGGTCAGTCTCAAAGTTAGAAAAACGTAGTTTTTTGATAAGTGGCTAAAGTTACTCTTGTCCTAGTAATAAGGAAAGCCAAATGGATAAATCAATGTCAGAATCGGACTTAGACCATCTGAGTCAAGCTAAGACACCGCCAAACTTTGTACAATCTCGCTTTAAAAGGCCACGGGAGGGGGATGACACCGATATTAAGAATTTTATATCTTCTCTAATGGCTGAGCAGCGACAGGAAATTGGAAAAGAAATAAATAAGATTAGCGTAGTTTTGTCAGACATGCAGAGGACGAACACTAACATTGAGAGCTCGGTGGCCTTTCTCACAGCACAGAACAAGGACATGCTAAGTAAAATCGACCAGTTGGAAAAACAAGCTGTCAGGGACCGAGATTACATAACGGTTTTAGAGAACAAAGTCGAAGATATGCAGATTTCAAATCGGAAACCTAACTTTCAGTTAAAAAACGTGCCGAAAATGAGTGGAGAAACGAAAGACGACCTGATTGGGATGGTACTCTGTCTGTCTAAAACTGTTGACTGCAAAATTGAGAAAAGTGACATAAAAGACGTGTACAGAGTGAGCAAGAAGGAAGAGCAAAATAGCTCCATCATTGTAGAAACCTCCTCAACACTTTTGAAAACTGAACTGCTTAAGATGTGTAAGTCTTTCAATACTAGATGCCAAAATAAGCTTGCTGCCAAACATCTTGGATGCCGCTCGCTCTCGTCTCCATTTTCTTGCGCGAGATTTAGTCAAGGCAAAGAAATTTAAATTTTGCTGGACAGCTTACGGCAGAGTATATTTGAAAAAAGATGAAACGTCGCAAAGAATAACGGTCAAGTCTGAAGCACAGATTCACCAGCTCACACAGGGAACCTGACTAGACCGAAAACGAGAAGTCCACGTTTATGTTTACCCTGACAATATGTTAACTCTACATGGTCTTTTAGCTTTTTTATTTTGTTTTGTGTTTTTAGAAATGATGTTTCTTATTACTACTCTTGTTATAAATAATTGTACTACTACACATTCACTCCCTTTAACCCATACTTTTTTATACACAACAACTGAAATCTACACTCAAACATACACTCTCACATACTTAAAAACCTCACTACAAGCATATTATACTCCGCGGTTATCAAAATTATGTTGCCGCCTGTATACATCCATTGCAATCAAATATGTTTCGAAGCTCACCCTCGGACAAGTCAATCTTCTTAATGGATAGTTCACTTCACACACTAAACGATATAGACAATTCAAATATAGCTCAGGCTTTTCACTGTGATATTGAAGATTTGACTAAACACGTACAAGTACAAAAGAATGACTGCAAAATATTCTGTCAAAATATACGAAGCGTTTATAGTAACCTAAATGATCTCCAACTTACTCTGTCTTGTCTCAAATTCGAGCCGGATATCCTGATTCTAACAGAAAGTCAACTCAATACTTTTAAACCTATACCCACTATTCCGAACTTCTCAGCTTTTCAAACAACAAATCACATAAATAAAAACGACGGAATAGTTGTGTACGTCACTAATAATATTGCAGCAAATGTAAGGGAAATTAAATTAACCCAAGCCTCTGCTTTGGAAATTAAAATTAATAATAACAATATTATATTAGGGGTTTATCGATCCCCTTCAAATGCCAATGCCGACATGTTTATTAACTCGCTTGACACATATTTGAACTCCATAAAGTCCTGTATCTGTATTACCTTGGCTGGGGATATAAATATAAATCTCACACCAACTCCATCTGAGCAAGCCCAGGAACGTAACAATAGGCAAAACTATTTGGCAATGTTAACTATGCATGGACTGTTGGCAGGACACACTTTTCCTACTAGATTAAACAATTGCCTTGACCATTTTATGATAAAGCTTAATAAGGATAAATTATCTGCTCACATTGCTGTCTTAAATACTTCTGTGACTGATCATTCTTTATTATTCCTAAATCTATCTAAAGTCAAGCTAAAACATAAAGTTCATAAGACAAAAACAAGTACCGATTTCAATATGGCACTAAAATCTTTAGTAGACAAAAATCTTGGCGAACTCTTGTTTTCTAACGACCCTGATTTTGTCGTGAAATTCTTGATTGAAAGAATTTCGGATTCTTTGAAAGAAAATACTATCACGACTACTTTACCCAAAACTAAGCAAACTATAAAACCCTGGGTAACCCCCGGCATTTTAAAATGTATCAGAAATAGAAATACGTTGCAAAAGAAATTAAAAAATGATCCGCACAATGATATACTAAAAATTAGCTATAAAAGATATCGAAATTTTTGCAATCAATTGATTAAGAAACTGAAGCGCCGGCACGAGAGGGAACAATTAGCTAACTATACCGAAAATAGTAAAAAACTTTGGTCAAATATTTAAAACATAACGCATATGAAGCAAACTGACGCAGATAACACTAAACTATTCGCAGAAAAGTCGTCGCCAATTGAAGTTGTCAATCATATAAATGATTATTTTGTGGGAATAGGTAAACGACTTGCAGAAAAAATCTTGCCGAATACTAGATCGGATGTTACGACTTACTTGGGAGCAGATAATACTCAAACAACATCACTTGTTCTCTTGGATACAGATATAGACGAAGTACATTATTTACTTATGAATTTAAAATCAAGTAGCGCTCCTGGCTGGGATAACATTCCAACCCTATTTCTCAAAATAGCTAAGCACGAAGTTCTCCCAATTATTGTTCACCTAGCGAACTTGTGCTTTAGTAAAGGTATCTTCCCTAATCTCTTAAAAAAATCTATATTTACGCCTGTGTACAAGAATGGAGCAAGAGATGATGTCAGTAATTATAGGCCTATATCAGTGTTACCTGCTTTGTCAAAAATATTAGAGAAACTTTTAAACAAACGATTATTAGACTTCCTTAATAAATATCGAATATTATCAGATGTACAGTATGGATTTAGACAGGGCAAGTCGACTGAAGATGCAGTAACAGCTATAACATCTCTCATTACTAAAAACATTGATCGCGGAAAAAAATGCCTCTCAGTATTCCTCGATTTAAAAAATGCTTTTGTCACTGTCTCTGTTCCCATTCTTGTACGCAAGCTAGAATATATGGGAATAAGAGGCACACCCCTTGAATTATTCAAAAGCTATCTAACACATAGAACACAAAAGGTTAGAATTGGCCAGTATACAAGCAGTGACTCTGATATCACATTCGGTGTGCCACAGGGGAGCGTCCTTGGGCCCACCTTGTTTCTAATCTACATCAATGACCTATGTGAGTTGAAGGTAGGTGGTGCTCGGGTCTTCTCGTATGCCGACGACACAGCGCTGGTCTTTATCGGCGATAATTGGGATTCTGTGCGGAAGGAGACGGAAGTAGGATTATCTAGGGTTGCTTCCTGGTTAAGAACTAACCTACTTACGCTCAATAGCCAGAAGACTATCTACATGTGTTTCTCCCTAAGTAATAGAACTCAGACTGGTACTAATTTCAGTGTAAAGATACACCAATGTACCAATATTCAGGACACTAATTGTGCATGTCCGACTATCGAAAAGGTAGATAAGACTAAATACCTGGGTATTTTACTTGACCAGCGACTCTCTTGGCATTATCACGTAGCATTGGTCAGTGACCGTATCAGAAAACTCATTTGGATTTTTAAATTACTCAGGCATGTTGCTTCAGTGAATCTTATAAAACAAATATACACTGCTCTGGCCCAATCCATTCTAACCTATTGCATTCCTATCTGGGGGGGTGCTTCCAAAATCAAATTCCTAGATGTAGAAAGATCACAGCGTGCCCTTCTCAAAACTATTTATTTTAAACCGTATCGTTTTTCAACACAAGAACTTTACAAACTATCTGACCTTTTAACTGTGAGAAAGTTATATATTCTAATGTCTGCCTTAAAAATGCATAAAACAACGGTATTTGATCCTGGTTTTCTGAGGAAAAGAAATAAGTACGGTCGTTTGGCTGGAGTTAGGGCTCGTACTGCGTTCGCAAGGCGGCAATATGCTGCCCAAACTACTCGTATTTATAACACCATTTGCAAAAAACTTCCTATTTACCAAAAAACTCAGTACGAATGCAAGAAATCCCTGACTGCTTGGCTAAAGACCCTTACATATGAAGAAACTGAGGCACTCCTAAATCCAGTAACATAATAATCATTTATTTAACTTACGAGTGTACACTAAGAGATAATGGAAATGCGGACTAATTACATCCTTCACACGAATACGACTAATATGCTTTTGGTTTCCCTTTCTCTCTTCCTCGCTCATACACACACACATACACACACACACACACACTTACACTCCACAAATAACTATGCTTGGATTCGGAATCTGAGATAATTATCAAATGTAATACAAAAAATTCAATGACATACGCCATAGGATTCTAATGCTATTGCAACCATTTAACTTTTTCTCTGCTTTTCTCAGTGTTGTTTGTCAGTTGGAATTAAATGCAAATTGTCTGGGATTACGAGTTCAAGTATCTAACCTATGTAATTAATTATCTGTAGATTCTATATTCTTATTTTTCGTAATGTTACTACTTTGGTATTGATTCTGTCATTAACAGGCTTTGTATGTATTCACATAGACGTATGGAAGAGGGAGGTCTTCTGGCACAGGTATTTCCATACTTAAAAGAAGGCCTCTAAAATGTATTTGCTAAAACCTGTTGATTATGAAATAAATAAATTGAAATTGAAATTGAAAACGTTTCCTATTCCCTTGATAAGTTCTAGCAGCACGTGTGTATTTTAATTTTGCCGATTCTAAATTATAAGAAGTGTAGTGGTTGTTCCCTCAAGCGCTCACAAGCATAACTGCAGAGAAATGGCAATCTAGCATTGCTCATACAAATAAGAAGAGAAAAGGTTTTGCCAACTTGATGGTATAATGGAAGGTGTTATAGAAAGATTTATTATGAACGTTGGTGAAACTTCTTCATCATCATCAGAAGATGATGAATAATTAGAATTGAAATTTTTTTTTCTTGATTATATCATTAAAGGTGGCATAAAATTTTATCTGTCTCTGGAAAATGTTTTCATATTTGGTATTTAGCTTGCTAAAGTAAACATTTGTTAATCTTCAGGCATTGTAAAAAAAAAAATACTTTTGTTACCACCAATGTCAATTAATTATTATCATTTGTGATGACTGACGGTAGCAGTGATTAACGGCCGAACCCATTAACGTATATGCCTCAAATTATGGACATAGAAAACGCTTTCCATCTCTGGTTTTAACGTCGCAATATAGTCAAAGTATGCGACCCTATAACGTTTTGTATCTTTCTCGAATCTGACCAATTTCAATAATTTATGTTTATTGTGGTAAGAAAATAAAGTTGATTGATTTGCTTGACACGGACAGATAGCATTGTACTGTCTATCAAAAGTAGCGATCTTCGGTTATTGGGTTTGGCCGTTAATTCTTGAGTGGTGTTTTGATTCGTATTTATTTAGTTTGTAGAAAACATAATATGGACATGCCATTGTGATAAAGTTGGTTTAATAAACTGATTGTTACAAAAAATTGTTTCATTTCATGTAACTATTCAAGCATCGTGACGAGTAGATGATAGAATATGCTTTATTGTATGCCATACATTGTTACTTACAAAAAAGCACATACATTATTTATTAAAATCGTTTAAACATAAATTGAAAATAAAAGGTTTCGTGCTCCTGCTTCTGCGAGCCTCTTTTTTCTAATGTTATAATAAATGGAGTATAGATGAGTTCAATGTTTCTTAACTGACTACTCTGAGAAGAGAAGATTTTCTATTTTGTACCTAATAACTGTTTACCGACGTACACTGTCCTTCCGTATCTATTAACAGTATAATTTGAAAACATTGTAGAAGCATATTATTTTTAAAAGAGTAACCATAAAGTTTCTGGCCGGTTTATCGATAGGAAACGATCAATTGGAACCGTGCACCTAGCTTTTGACGGTCCTTAAGGGGTTGCAAATGGTCGTGAATATTTAGAATTAAAATTTAGAGGCCTCTGTCAAGGTGTGGACACCGAAAATTTACACTACAGCGCAAAAAGCATATCAAATTTCAATAAAGTGCATTGCCCGCAATAAAATTATTATGAAATATTCCTTTTGGAAATGCACGTTAGAAATATGGTGCTATAAGAGCGGGCATAGCAAATATTAAATCGGTTTTGTAATTTCACTGCAGTGTAGCTGGTTGTAAATTAAGTACTGCATAAAGTCCAGTGATATTAAATTATTTTGTAGAAACTGTTGTAGCTGTGTACCCGCCCTTTTTCGTTAGAAAATTGTAAATTCTGTAGCACTATTTATGTCGTTAAGGGTCGTCAGAGCAATAATCGATCTAACACTACTATGTCAGGCTTACTAGCGATAATTATCGGGCCAGGATACTCATAGGAAAACTGTGCGTCAGGGAGAGCAATACACGACCACGAGTGTTGCGCTTTGTACGGCGGGCATTTTCGGGGACTGGAATAAGCCCTCGAGAATACATGTCCCGTGTCACAGAGCGCATCGACTTCCTCAAGCAGAAAGTTTGTGCATAGGCGTGCCGTATGTTTTTTTTTTTTTTTTTGGCAGGAGTGGGAAATCCTCATGGACGCCCAGACTGCCTCACTTATAAGCCAGCCTAGGCAGTGCCGGACTCTTACCGGCTAAAACCACACTCCTGCCTCACATTACGTTATTGTCAATGTTGATTTATTATTGATTATATTGATTATTATTGATTTTGGCACTTAATTCTCAAGCTATCTCGTACAATATTGCTGTGACAGTGGAATCTATACCTAGAGCTAACCTAACTTATATTATACACAATTTTTTTTTCTTTCTTGAGTCTGCTGCGTGCGTCGAAGTTGATACAGGTTTTTTTTTATTTATTTACTTTTTTAATTATTTTATTATATGATAACATAATTATTACTATGGGAGTATTGACCCATTTGCTTTCGCAGCTTTGGCCAAGACTCTTTCTGTGAAAGCCAGGAAATGGGTCCGGCAATTGTCGTCACCAATCAGATCCTCAACAACATCTATGGGGCGCCCCAGCCTTTGCTCGCAGTCGTACCTCTCCCTTGTGAACTCAGGGCAGTCAATGAGGATGTGTTTCACTGTTTCAACGGAGGCATCATCGCAAACACAGGCTGGGCTCCCAAACAGCTTAAATCTAAATAAGTACTAGCGGACACCCCCGTGTCCTGTAAACAGCTGGGCTCTCAGATTGTTTGGAGTACCTATCTTCTCCAGAACCTTGTATGCCCCCCTGATGTCACTGAAGAACAGCCCTATGCCTTTGCCCTCGCTTGTTTCGGTTAGATACCGGGATTGCCAGCTGTCTAGCGTAGACTCCCTGATGGATCGCTTTGCGTAGGACAGTGGAAATTTGTTATAGACCGGAGCTATTTTTCTATGTAGAGCAGCGTGCTCGGTGAGTTCATCAGCTCTCTCGTTACCAGGTATACCCAGAATAGGTGGATTTCTGTGCCTTTATGTCCTGCGTCTGAGATTGTCTGCTGAGTTTTTAATGCGATAGGATTTGTCGTTTTAGGGTCAGTAATTGACTCCAGCGCTGATCTGGAGTCCGATATAATGTTAGCTGAGATTGGAGGCTTTCTCTCAGCGGCGTATGTAAGTGCTCTTAAGATGGCGACCATTTCAGCCTGGAACACCCAGCAGTAATTCGCCAACTTTAGCTTCAGCTTTGCGACTTCCACACCTTCCTCGTTCCAGCATGAAACCGCGGCACCAACCTTTCCCTCTATCTTGCTGCCGTTGGTGTAAAGCCGGCGCCAGTGATTTCCAAAACGCAATAGGTCTTGCAGGTTGGTTATATTTTTGAACTCCAGAATAACCCGCAGAGCAGGATGTGGGAGTTCTGAGGGGTGCGCGTGCCTCTCCAGTTTCCTACCAGGTATTTTGTTCAGGGGCTTCCCTTTTTACCTCGTAGAGTTGGAGGCATTCAGCCGCCCTCAGGTTTAGGGGAATCACTCTGGCAAGGACGGCAGCAGCGATGAGTGAGGAGGTCCTATGGGCTTTTGGTATTTTTATGGCGAACATCTTGGTAATGGTGTTCAGCCTTTTTCTTATATAAAGTTTCCCGACGACTTCCGCCCAAGAGCTCGCTGCATAGGTGATAGCTGGTTCGACCACACCAATGTAGATAATCCTCAGGATGTTCGCGTTGAGTCCCCATTGTGCTCGTGCGGCCCTCGCCACCATTTTAAAGATGTTGGTGGTCTTCTTAGTAACTTCCTCGAGATGCGGGAGGAATGTCAGACCTGCATCTTTTGTGAGACCAAGAAGTTTAAGTCTACTTGTGTTTTTTAGTAGAGTTCCTTTGAGGGAGAATTTTGGCTCGTCATACTTCCTTTTCTTCGTGACAATCATCGCCTGTGTCTTGTGTGCAGCAAACTTCATTTTATAAGTCTCTCCCCACTCCGCAATTGCTGCAAGGGCCTCGTTGACTATGGTTTCAAGTTCTGTTGCCGTGTCCGCTTGCGCCAGAACTACCAGATCGTCAGCGTATTTATTTATTTATTCACACAGGGACAACAAACAGCAGTGTACTAATAGGTATATATAGATTAGATGTTAATAGGAGTGTCAAACACACTACTCACAACGTTATCCACAGATTAAAAAACAGATCTACTAGTTAGTAAGAACAATATAAAAAAAAGGGAATAAAAGTAAACTTTACTTAATTATTACGGTTCTGATCACTTAAAGTATTAACAATTTGTTTTCTGCGTATGCCTGGATATGGGCTCTAAGTTTATCTGCTTCGATCATGAGAGGGTCCAGTTGGATGTTCCAAAAGATGGGACCACAGATAGATCCTTGGATGCAGCCTTAAGTAGTGGGTTTGGAGACTGTGTGTGTTAGGGACTCTAGCGTGATGCTCCGATTTGACAGATAGCTATCCAACAGACTCAGGGTTTGTCCGTCTATGTCCTTGCTATGAAGCTGCTGCAGTATGGCTGTCCACCAAGCATTGTCAAACACCCTTTCTATGCCCAACGACACCACTGCCACAATCTTCTTGGCACGAATACCTCGACGAATGTAGCCCACGGTGTCGTATAACCCATCCTCCGTCCCGCATTGCGATCGAAAGCCATACTGCCGTCTACTTAAAATATTCCCCTTTTCCAGCGTCCAGGTGAGTCTATTGGTAACCAGCTTCTCCAACACCTTACCCATAACTGGTAGTAGTCCAATCGGACGGGAAGACTTAGCCGTTGTGTTATCCGGTTTACCAGGCTTCGGGATCACTCTGATCCTGGCGTCCTTCCAGGCGACAGGGAAGTAACCAATTTCCAGGCATTTGTTAAACAGAGCTAGCTGAAAGTTTAAGTTAGCTTTGCAACAACGACGCCTCGCAACAAATGTCCGCCGTAAAGCCGTCAGCACCCGGTGCTTTTTTAGGATGAGTTTTAGCGTAGACTTCCCGAACTTCTGTCTGAGTGAATGGTGATTTTTCTTGCAGTAGAAGGCACAGTTGGCGGTCAAGGTGCTTCACGTTTTCCCTAATAGTTTTCTGGATAACAGAGTCAGTGACAGGATCGTCAACGGGAAAGAAGGTTTCGGCGAGATGTTCAGCCGAAAACTTAACCGACAAAATTTGGTTGGTCTGTGGGTCCCTCAAGAGACTATTCTCGGTACGGCTGGAATTCGAGCATCGGATAATTATTCGCTGAGCACAAGTCCAAGCATCCTCCTCGTTCTGTCTGGTACAGAATTCCTTCCAGCTAGTCGTAAGAGTCAGTTCTATGTTACTCTTGAATTCTTCTTTGGCTTTAAGGTATTCCGCTATGCAGAATGGTTTTCTCTTGGGATTTGCGGAGTGTATCCTTCTGCGGAGTGACTTTACAGGACTTTTTTCTGACTCCAGCTCATCCATCCACCACTGTGGTTTATAGGTAGACTTACGCTGAGAAAGTTTTGGAATCGCCTCATCGCAGGCTCTTGTAGTCGCCTTATTGTACGTGTAGACGAGGTTTTCCAACAACTCCGGGTCACTGCTTGTCTCGACTTCCTCTGTGGTGAGGCCCATGAGGAGCTCAGAGTAGCGGGTCCATTTCGCCTTCTTGACGTTATACACTGTATTCGTGGGATGTGTGACGCGCAGTTCATGGTTGCACACTGACAATTTGAAGGTGATAGTTCGGTGATCGGTGAGAGTGGCAGTGTCGACTTTCGAGTTTGCAACTTTAGCTATCAGGGAGTCACTGCATGCGGTAATGTCCACGATGCTCGAAAACAGTTTGCCACCCCTAAAGGTGTGAAATGTTGGCGCAGCTCACTGATTGAGGACACTCATGTTGTTTTGTGCCAACAAGTCCATAATAGCCCTACCCCGACTGTCTTCAGCAACGCATCCCCACCAAGGGCTCTTGGCATTGACGTCTCCCGCGAGGATGATGTCCTGAGTTTCGATATCATGGATGACTTGTTGGATTCTTCTCAGGCGTGGCTCAATGTCTTGGTCACCCTCGAGGTACACATTTATGAGTGCTACATTAAGACTTCCGATGCGTATGACATGCGAGCTGATGTTATTACATGTAAGTGTTTGATTTTGTACAGAGTTAACATTAGGATTTGTGACGACAATTGCCGATTTCACAGGAGATTCCCGTGTGCCACGAATGTCTTGTATATTGACATAGGGTGTCGAAATGAGACCTTTAGCACCCACGTAGGGTTCTCGAGTAAGTAGGATGTACGTCTCGTTCTTAGATGCATCGCAAATAATTTCCTTAGTCGCGGCTAGGCCACGACCAAGATTAACCTGCGCAAACTTAAATCTTCGTGGGGTGCCTTAACAATAGCTTATGGCAGCTCTGGATATACGGTCCCACTTAGACCACTCCGGGCACTTGCTGGAATAGGCGGGGTGTAAGGTACTGCTGGTTTTTTTTACTAATAGTGCAGTTTACACAACAAGGGGGGTGGTAGCGGTTAGGGCACTCCCGGGTGTCATGTTCCTCCTCACAGTTACCACACTTCAGCTGTGAATGGCAGTCCCGAGCCAGGTGTCCAAAACCAAGGCAGTTGTAGCACTGGACTACCGGAGACTGGTCAGACGCCGACACTACCTGGTATACCAGCTTAATTCGCTGCCCGTTCAGACGCTGCCAAAGACCCATGTCCACCTCAATGACGACGTTTGTGGTGGTAGGTGTCCTTCCCTTTGTTCTCCTGATCACTATGGTGCGCGTCTGATCGTTTGAGAGGTCCTCAAGGAGGTTGGCATTTTGTCTGGTTACGGCCAACTCGATGTTATCTAGGTCATTTATAACCCCTCCTAAGCGAAGCAAAGGATTCCTCCGTGAGGGATTAAATACTGCAATCCCATCTTCTGCGCCCTTCATTGCATCGCCAAGCGCCGCTCTGTCCCGCGCAGAGGCGCAGCCGATAGCCACTTCCTGGTTGCGTAGTTTGCGTATACTGTTTATCCCCACCCCAAGTGAGACAACGTCAACTCTGGATTTGATCGTTTTAATAACATCGTCACTGGTGTGGCGGGGGTCAACAGATTCCACAAACAGGCTGTGGCTCGGGGTATTTAGAGCATCTGCGTAAGACCTAGTGGGCCTCCGTTGCTCGCTGCGCAGAGTGTGAGTATAAGCTGGGGTTTCTCTGTCCATAGTAGGCATCTGTGTGTGGTAAAGGCTGATTCGATTCTCAATCAAGCCGCGCAGGTGTTCCACTGATGTCCTTATAGGTGCGGCTGTCTCCACCGTGGCATCCTGGAGATCTAGAACTTCCGCAGATTCACAAGACGGCAGTGTGCTTTGAAGCACAGCTAGGCCATGTTGCACTCCCACTACGGCCTCTTGCGTTCCCGAACACTTTAGCAGAATCCTTTGAATGTCCTCTGTGTTCGATGGGGATGGGATAGGTGTGCCCAGCATAGCTTCTTGCACAATCACCTTGATCTCCTCTATAGAGATATTTACGTCCACATCAGGAGCCTCTGTTCGGCACCCGCTCAATGATCCAATTTCCTGACGGATGAGCATTAGTTCCGCATGAAGTTCGCTCATATGGTTCGATCGCTGTTTCAGGGCAGGCTCCATGTCCCTTAGCGCATCTGAGGGCTTTGCGGAGTGCAGTGCCACTCTGAGCGGCTCTAGTTCGGCAGACATTTCCGCCACCTCATCGAGCACGGAACTCAATAATTGGGGCGACTCTTTGAGTGCCAATTCCGTGACATGCCTCAATTTCTGGATGGGCTCGCATGCGTCGAATAATAGAATTTGGCGCAGAGCTTCGATGTCGCTGGCCAGCTTTTTTACGTGGGCCTCAAGCTTTCTGTACTCCCCTAAAGCCGCCTCCAGTGCTCGAGCATGTTTTTGGGCACGTCGTTCCCTTCCTTTAGCCACACCTGCCCTAAGCATTTGCGTCTCCACCATGTGAAGGTTTCGGGAGTCTGACAGTTTGAGAATCATCTCAAACATTAGATGAAGAGCCGAGACAACATTCTCCCTGATTTCCCTCTTCAAATTTCCCGAACTCTCCAACTCCTGTTTTGCCTTGTGAAGAATTACGCCAGCCTTTTGTGCGGCATTTCGCTCAGGACGATCCTTTTCCCATCAACAGACCTAGTGGAGTCACAAGAATTGCCTGACACATCCTAGTCATAGTCGGCAGGTTCGGCACCCATTGTTTCGGGGTCCCGTTGCATCTGAGCCTCCACAGAACCGGCGGCCATCGTCTGTCTTATTTGAGACTGTATACGTAGGTCAGCTGGGGCAAGTCTAACTGCTGGTCTGATGGGAGTGGAGGAGGGAGGTGTATCTTCCGACTCAATGGTCCCCATCTCTACAGGGGCGCTGGCACTGACCCACAAACCCAGATCCCGTTGACCACGCTATTGTGTCAGGGGAATCTCGATACTGGCAGATGTGGACAGTCCATCCCCCAAAGTGTCCTGGACCGCAACCAGCTGTGTAGATACCTGAGTAGATTCAGCGCGTATCACTGTGTTGCCACCAGACTCAGTAGTCTTACCGACGTCCCTCGGTTATCGGCGCTGCGTAGCAGAGTAGGCCTGCGTTGATGCCTTAGACCCGCGCCTAGGCGGAGGAAAATTCTTGGACATGACAGCACTTTCTTTTCTCCGCACAGAACACATTTGATGACCCGGTGGTACGTGGTTTATATAAAAAACACGTAAAGCAGCCCCAGCCGGGATGCAAAAAAAAATAATAACCTGACTTTCCCGGTACACTTAAACGGCCCAAAGGAGCCCTTTTTGGCGTTAAAATAAATAGGGGTCACCGCTTTAGATTACGAGATACGTCGCGAGAAATATTTTTTTTCCTAAGGTTAAGTTTTACTAAAATTGTTGCTTAAATTCAGCCGTAGGCTGAAAATCATATCTGTAAATGAGATCAAGGAATAAAAGACGATCTCTCACGCGTATGCAAAAGTTAAACCACCGCGCACCACCAAATCAGATTTTTCGGAACCGCGTGGTTATCAGTTTTACGCCTATATAACCCAAGCCAGAAGGGCGAAAAATATGGTTGATACCTCAAATTGCGAGGGCAAAGAATTTCCATAAAATACAAATGAGAAACGAGTAGGTCAACCATCTAGTTTCCACAGCGTAGGCAAAAGTAGAAATAACTTTTACCTTTATTTGTGTTTTTCACCTGAAAATCCGAAAACTGCAATTCGTGAAAAACACAAAACACTGGCACAAAACACTCACTCTCCCGCACACTTTGAGACACCACACACGTTAATCTGACAAAATTTTCCTGTTTTTACGATTTTCGACAGCGGAGCGAAGCAGAAACGATGTTATCTCGGCGACTAACGGTCAAGCCTCCATGGTGCTTCACGGTTGGGACAGCTATAAATACTCGGAGGAGTGGTTGGTCACGACTGGCCTGGCCGTCTCAAACTCAAACTCAAACTCAAAGCATTTATTTCAAATAAACCAATTACAGGCACTTTTGAATTGTCAAGGTCGCTCGGTCAGAAAAATGAAGCTAGTTGCCCATTCCAAAGCGTAGTAGGTACCTATGGAGAAGAACGGGCAAGAAACTCCACGGACACTCTTTTAAATCAAATTATGTTTACAATAGATTGGTTACATCATTCATGTTGAAATTATGCATGTGAGAACGATGCAAAACATTAAAAGCGTCCGTTATTTATATGAAAACAATTCGAAAATAAAATTTAATTAAAATACGCCGTGGCAGCTAAGAGATGACCAGTCTCAACTGACGGCGCCCGTTCACGAACATGACGCATGGATTAGCACCATTCAACTCAACCATTTTGAAGGGAGCTAAATGATCCAACACACGCGCCACCATCAGCGAAACATTAAAGTGAGCATGACATACTCTCAGCCGCCAGGACACATTCAAGTCAATGAAAGACGTACCCTGTAAATGGTAGCTTTAAAGCATGTACATAGTACTCACATATGGCATATAGCAATTATACAGTACTAAAAAAGTTGAGTTTATACAATGCTAAGATTCTTGTTTTTAATCTTCAGCAGCTCCAACAGTATTTTTAAATGCTAATCAATTAGTTGATGCGTCCTTGAGGAGCAGGACCAGCGATTAGCCAAGCATTTTTATCAGCAATGTAATCCCCAATGTAATGTCTTAAACCGGGGATCGGTTCACACGTGCGTGCGGCAGCGGGGTGGGTCAATAGTGGACGTGTCGTTCGCTAGCCCTGCTGTCGCGAGCCGTGTTCGCGACTGGCGTGTCGCCGTGGAGGTGGAGACGTTGTCGGATCATCGTTACATCCATTTCGACATCTCCGCCCAGACCACTGGCGGCCGCAGTTCACCGGTCCCCCGAACGGACGGCTCGCGCTGGGTGCGCAAGCTCATCGACAGGGAGCTTTTCGAGGAGACCGCTATTGTCCAGGCCTGGATCCGGGAGTCGGCAACGGCCGGACCCGTCGACGTCGAACAGGAGGCGCTGTGGTTCCGCGGGGCGATGACGCAAATTTGCGACGCGTCCATGCCCCGGGTCCACACACAGTCAGCAAGGCGCAAGGTGCATTGGTAGTCCGCCGAAATCGCACAGTTACGCGTCACGTGCGTGGCGGTTAGACGCCAGTACACCCACTACCGGAGGAGACGTCGTCGGGTCCCTGACGAAGAAGCCGCGCTGTACGAGGTGTACCGCGCGGCAAAGGAGACTCTGTGGCTGGCCTACGGCGAGGCGAGGACGCGAGCCAGGGAGGAGATGTTGGAGTCTCTTGACGGGGATCCGTGGGTCTATCGAGCGGTTCGAGGAAAACTACGAGCCGTGGCGCCTCCACTTACGGAGAGTCTTCAACCCGAGCTGCTGGAGGAGGTAGTCGCAGCCCTCTTTCCGGCGAGAGTGGAGCATACTCCGCCGCCGATGGCTTTGCCCACAGCCGCAGAGTCTCCAGAGGAGAACGCCATCAGCGTCCCAGAGGTGACACAGGCAGAGATGGGGGCGGCCGTGATGCGGCACCGGGCCAAGAACGTGGCTCCGGGGCTCGACGGGATTCACGGCCTAGAGCTAGCCCTCGCTCTGTAGGAGCTGGAGCCCCAGCTAAGAGGACTCTTCATAGCGTGCCTTGAGCGGGGCCAGTTTCCCACTTTGTGGAAAACAGGTCGCTTGGTCCTGCTCAGGAAGGCGGGGCGCCCTGAGGATTCGCCGTCCGCGTACCGGCCCATAGTGCTGCTAGACGAGGTGGGTAAGCTGTTTGAGCGGGTGATCGCAGTCCGCCTCGTCAGCCACTTGTGCAGAGAGAGGCCGGACCTGGACGAGAGCCAGAATGGCTTTCAGCGTGGGCGCTCCACAATCCACGCTATAACGCGGGTGAGAGTCCTGGAGGAGGAAACGGTGTCCCGGGGTGGGGTGGTGGTGGCGGTGTCCTTGGACATCTCCAACGCCTTCAACACCCTGCCCTGGAGTTGTATTCGGGAGGCATTGCGTTATCATCGGGTGCCTCTCTACCTCCACCGCATCGTTGGGGCTTATCTGGCGGAGAGGTGTGTCACCTACATGGGACGTGATGGCGGAAACCAGCGCCAAGTGTCGTGCGGTGTTCCACAGGGTTTGGTCGTAGGGCCGCTCCTGTGGAACATCGGGTACGACTGGGTGCTGAGGGGCGAATTCCCACCGGGCGTAGGCCTGACGTGTTACGCTGACGACACGCTGAGAATTCGTACAGGGAGGCAGCGTTGCTGGCGACGGTGGCGGTTTCGCAGGTGGTGTGCCGCATAAAGTCAAAGTCAAAGCATTTATTTCAAATAGGCCCATAAAGAGGCACTTTTGAACGTCAAAATTTACATTAAAAATAGAACTGATTCTAGGCGCCACTCCCAAAAAGTAGTTTCGTATGGAGAAGAAGTGGCAAGAAAATCCACCGTTACTCTTTTAAAATGTTTTACAATATTTTGTATACATTAATTATATTTCTATATGTGAAGACGATGCACCAAGAATAAAAATACTATACCACAATTGGTACAAAAAAATTAAAAATAAAGCAAAGGCATATAAATTAATCACGTGCTCACATATTTATAAATCACATAGGTACATTGTGCTCACATATTTACAAACAATTGTAAAAATTTATGATTTTCCTAAAATATTAACTAGGAATAAGTCAGTGTGTGAGATTGTATTGTATAATTTGTTAGGTTTACTTTAATAACAAATTATACAATACAATAAGCAAATAGTATGATTTTGTCTAGCCTCTAGATTGTCCTATGGAGCAGGACCAGCATGTTTCCAAGCATTCTTATCTAGGATACGGCGCCTAGGCCTGGAGGTGGCCCTCAACAAGTCCATGGTGTTTCATGGCCCCCAGCGGGCGCCGCCGGTAGGATCACACATTGTGGTCGGGGGGGTCCGGATCGCTGTCGAGCCCACCATGATACATCTGGGATTGGTGCTCGACAGCAGGTGGGACTTCGGACCCCACTTCCGGCGGCTGGCGCCCAAGTTGTTGGGCGCGGCTGTGGCGCTGTCAATGCTGCATCCCAATCTGGGGGCCCGAGCGCCGCTTGTAGCCGGCTCTACGTGGGGATCGTGCGATCGATGGCCCTTTACGGGGCTCCGATCTGGGCGGCTGACCTGACGGCCGCTAGCATCTCTGTTCTGCGAAAGCCGCAGAGAGCAATGGCCGTCAGAGTCATATTGAGGTATCGCACGATCTCCTACGAGGCGGCTTGTGCACTTGCCGGATCCCCGCCATGGGACCTAGATGCGAAGGTGCTACCGTATCTTTATCGGTGGCGCGAGGAAGCGAGGGCGCGGGGCGAGCGGCCGATGCAGCGCCATATGGAGCAGCGTCGGTCACAGCTTCGCGAGGTCCTGGTGGCGGAATGGCGGGACAGGCTCTCACGCTCTACCGCCGGCCTCGTCACCATCGAGGCGGTCCGGCCAGTGCCAGTGTCGTTTTGGGCGACGCAGGTGCTTTCGGGGCATGGTTGCTCCGGGAAGTACCTGTGTCGCATAAACAGGGAGCCGAACGCCCGGTGTCACCACTGCGTCGACTGCCGGGAGGACACGGCGTGGCATACGCTGGCAGAGTGTGCCGCTTGGGAGGAGCCGCGCCGTGCCCTCATCTCTGAAGTAGGCAGTGACCTGTCGCTGCCGGCCGTAGTGAGTGCGATGGTCGGCAGCGTCGAGTCCTGGGACGCGGTGGTTTCGCACAGGCGCACCGGGCGCAGGCGGATAACGCCCTCTTCCAGCCCCCCTAAATGAGTCCAGGGGACGGCGGACTCGGGGACGTCCGCCGCCCCCCATACATCAGGACCCGAGGTTGCGGCGCGATGTGTTCCACGCGCGCCCCTCTGAGAAGTTGCACCCCTCTGAGACGTTGCGCCCCAGACTTGCAACTGTTTGACTCCCCCGAGTCAAACAGTTGCAAATCTGGTGTCACAAAGCAGTTACAAATTTGATAAATTTTGAATTGACGGTTTATTCACAATTGATTGAAATTTTGGAATATCACTGTTTTTGTTTGTTATTCCGTTTGTATGATGCTACAGTAATGTCATTTAGGGAGTTTTACGTACTCTTGCTCATAAAAAACACTGTAATAGCACTAATTTATCTTTTTTCGAGTTGACGTTACACTTGTTTTTTTGCAATGTTTGTAACTTTTTAGTTTGTGGGATTAATCAATGGATATCAATGTCACTTGTTTGTACTGGGTCACTTTCACAAATTTACTTACGAGTATAAAACTGTAAATTTCAAAACAAACTATTTTTTAATTAAAATTTTGCGGAGCTGATTTATACCGTGGGTAGACTATAATCGTATCGCTTTGTAAACCTACGGCGGTACAAGCGGCGAGTTGATCGATACACGCAGAATTGCAAGTTCCAGACCGATGAAAGGTGGGTGTATAGAGCTTGGGAGCGACCTGAACAAAACGTGACGGACGTGTGCCGCCCAGATGATGCCGCCACGAGTGCATTCTGGGGCAGCATCTGGTCAGTGCCAGTCTGTCACACAGAGGTAGGCTGGATGCAGGATGTTGAGCGAGTGTGTGGCGCTTGATCCTGCACTGCCAGGCTGGTACGGCTGGTTTTGGTAGTGTACCAACGTCACACTTTGGAAACTTAACGTTAGCTAAGCGATATGCCGCATCAGGCGCGCAATACAGAATCGAGTGTATATCAACGAGATCCTTGCTGCTCTCGAATACATTCTTAAGTTGCAAGTCTAGGGTACACACCAGCGCCCTATTTTTTTATGCATAGGTAGGCGTGGTAATCGCGGTCTAAGTTCGGTTGGAGTGGATCTATAATCGTGAAACGCATCCTCCAGTGCGCTCCTCAATCGAAAATAAATTTCGTGACGTGTTGACGTTGGTGTTGCCAGCTTACTATATTATTATTTAACTGGGCGGTGGAGATCGAACAGGCAGTTGCTTCATGTAAAATACTGATATGCAGCTATATTCGGTTAGACTTACTTGGAAAAGTAAGGATCCTTCGACGGATGTCGGGACGATAAATATAATTATGCTAGTCGCGCGGTAAACTCTGTTTGCGCGATGCAGGATTTTTGCGTGACGATAGTGAGATGCGTAGTTCAAATGTGGCGATGTAGATGCCGCCACATCACTCCCCTCTGGGCACCGGATATTGGGCTGAGTCGTGTACCTATGTTGCGATGCCGCCACAGACGGCCAGCCAACACCAACATATTTCGAAAAGGCTAGGCAAATTGATTTATTTATTATTAGAAAACTTACACAAACGCGATGAAAATAGCATTATATCGAACGCAAGTAGAAACAAAACCAAGTCTGCCGACCATTTCAGCAAATATTTCATAATTATGGCGAACCGCCATGCCAAATTAAACCGGCTCAACTGTAAAATGGAATCGAATATTCTGCTAATGGCGGGTTTGATGCTCAGAACTCACTGTTCAATTTAATTGTAACTTCGTAAATGTTTCAATGCTTTTCTAAACATAAAACAATTTGCATATAACAGAATTATTTTCGGTGTGGCCGTTAAGAATTCCTTAGTCACAGCTCGTGATGTCACAATTTAACTGCTCTATTTAAGATTGGTCACCTAATGTTGTAAATTTACCTATAATTATTAGTTACATTTAGTTCTATATTATCTGTTGTTTCCTGTAATGTCTGTAGTGTATACGAACGTTGGTAAATATATAAATAAATAAAATCCGGATTGGTGCCTGGAATATGGCATTAGGCTCGCCGTATGGGATTGGAATAGGGAAATATTTAACCGATGCTCTAAAAACTTATTGACCTTCAATGTTGGAAACTTTTAAAATGAATGAATCTCTATAAATTAACACTTTTTTAAATTAATGAATCCCTTTAAACTTTTGGCGCTGGTAATAATTCAAACGATTTTTAATTATAAAACATCACGCCTGTTAACCCCCAAGAGTTTAGCAGATGTTTACCTAGTTTACCTACATTTCCAAGCTCCCAAATGTAGTGTTTTTATGATTTTGTGGTTTGTAATTATTGATGTTAGGCTATAAGGTATTTATGTTATGGGTCTTTGTTGCCTGAATGAAATGATTTATTATTATTTCGCCAGTTATGTCTAAGTCATATGTAATAAGGGGCGATCATGTAACCTATAGCAGAAATAACGAACGACAATTTATTGAATAGAATACTGATTAACTCAAGACAGGCTAGATGAGTTCATATAAATATATCTGACGGGTGTCGTATCTTGTGGGCAACTAGCCGTTGATTGATGTCGGGACGATGTACATAATTATGTTAGCCGCTATAACGGTAAACTCTGCTTGCGCGATGCAGAATTTTGCATGAACTCCGCGTGATGCGTAGTTCGCATGTAGCGGTTTACACAACAACTTTTAATGCCTCGAAAAATAAATCAGCTGCTCTGAACCTACACTTAAGTTCGCTTAGCATTACAAAATCTAGAGGACAGTTGATACTTTTTCGCGATTACAGGTTCTTTATACTCTTGTAGTCTGCCTTATTTGTAGATTTTGAGTTAATCTTGGATATTTACTGATTGGTGAAGGAAAAACATCGTAAGGAAACCTGGACTTATAGTTAAAATAAGTCTGAAATGAGCAAGCGTTGTGATCAATGGTCAGGTCTTCTCTAAATGAGAAGAAGCCTCTACCTTGTAGGTGGACAATATAGGGCTCCAATTAAAGGCAAAATAATATTAAATTTAAGTTTAAATCGTTGTTCTTTATTTACACGTATAAAATAGAACGTTATAGATCAAGCGAGCAACTAGTACCTATTATAAATCTAATAACATTACCAAGGTATAGAGGAAGCCACATTGCCTGGACCTCGAGAGTCGAGATGTAGCCCTTTGTACTGAGTTGGTTCGTCGCGACTCAGACTCTAGACAATTGTATTAAGTGATAATAAGCTTAGGTTCGAAACAAAAGAGACATAATAATCGATGCCCAAGTTTTCGCGACACAAGATCTAAAAAAAAGTATAGGGTAAGGCTTTATACAGATGAAAAACTCAATGACACTTTGCACTACCCGGGAATCGAACCAAGGACCTCATACTCAAGCGTAGAGCTTGCGACCACTGGACAAACGAGGCAGGCTGGATTTGTGCCCGGTTGATGGCAATAGACTCGCCCCTTAATACATGGGACTTAAACATAACTGGCGAAATGTGGGTTTTCAATAGTTAGACCTCTGCCGAACCCTTTTGGGATTACAACAGTTATCAACAGCAGTTTACCAACACCTGTAAGTCTAATAACAATTAACGTCCTGAGGAAACCGGTATGTCTTAGAAGCAAAAGTTCAAAGACAGGTGACATCTACCAACCCGCATTGGGCCCACGTGGCTCCCTCTCACAGAGAGGAGGCCTGTGTCCCAGCAGTGGGAAGGTTATAGGCTGATTATGCTTATGCTATAGTGAGCAATTATTAGTCTTGGACTTACACAGTCGTCAATTATACTCTAACCAGCAACGTGTTGAGTATTGACACAGACATATTAAAATATAAAACAAGTGACGCTAGAATTGAGGTATGGCTAAATGAACACATAACTGTTGACTATTTTGTTTTGGTTTGTTTGGCTACATACACACACATTATAGACATGGTACAGACACAGTGTTTCCAATTGCGAATGATCAGGGGTAATTTAATAAGGGCTAATTATTATTAGTTTCTAGCGCTTAGTGTGATGAACTGACTTCTCATATCTTTGGAGCAATCTAATCAATCTTTTCTGAATCTGTAGGGATATGGTCGATGTCCTCACTAACACCACTCAAAGCCAATAATTGAACACGTTTAAATATTCTGTGTTGTTAGTTCAAGGTGTAGTGCATCTGTGCATGTGCATGTTGACCTTCTAACTTTCACAGTGAGCATTCGTCTCTTCAACGATTTTTTCGGACGACTAAAAGTCGTTCGTCAGGTATCCCCATTATGATTCCCTTGTCAAGGTATTTAGGTTTCAAGTTTACTGATTATTACCACTGAGATCTAAGATTTTACGTCTAATTGGCGAAATTGTGGTAAATGTACATGTATGTTCTAAAACTTATACTTATTGTTTATTGAGAGAGTCGTTTTTACAAAATTCGACAATAGTCACTGTTGCTTTTACACCATTAATTTTCCAAAAAATTAAAACTTCGCCATAGTTAACATGTTTAAGCAAAGTAGTTAATAATAACTTGAAAATATTTTAACTGCTTTTTTTTTAAATATTTTCAGACTCTCATCGCGTTTGCTTTAATACCTAAGTAGGAACATACGTAATGAATTATTTAATAATAACGATTGGAAATGGGGATAAAAACTGCCACTTGCTTAGTTCAGATGTCGCTGGTATCAAACGTCCCATAATTTGACAGCTATTTGTCACTATCCATACAATTTGGAAACAAGCGATTTCTTTTACGCATAATTAATTTATATTCCCCGTTGCGCACGTGATGACTGCGATAACGTGTATTAGCCAAAGATTTTAAAAGTCAAAAATTGTGGGAGAAAGCTCTCTGAAAAAAATTGAAACTTGATATTTCGGCGAGACGATATGCTATTCTTTTTAAACCTGAAGACTTTTATGGCAGAAATTCATTTACAGTCATGCTCCCAAGAGAAATTAGTCCATTTTTATAACCTACAGGCGGTTGTAGTGTGGTATTACCTTCGTAAATTATAATTGAGGTGTGTGTGTGTTTCTAATATTATATTAGATCAGTGCTAGAATTAACATCTAAAGTTTTTCAGTCAGGAAGATCATCATCAAGTTGGTTTTCAATTCCGATCAGGTTGTTCCTGTCGTACACCTCCAGTCTTCACCAAAAATGAACTTCAAGTTAACAAACAGAAGATAGTCTATAAATTATACAACGTTCATAATTTATTGCCTTTTCCACTGAAGCTGCTTTTTTAATAATGGTAGACGCTTCCCTTTTTCTTAGCAGGTAGACGCTTAACCTTTTCTCCACAGATTACTATATTAGTAGCAAGCTACAGATACGACAGTACCTACCTAAATAAATAAAATCATTAATCATTTGTTTAGTTTTCGTTTAATTTGTGATCAACACAAAAGTACCTAAACATAAACAAAACAACATTTTTCGTATTTTTTTTACATTCGGTAAATTCACATACAAGTAGGTACAATGTACTTAAAACAAAAAACGACAAAAAATTAAGAGCTAAACTAAAGTCGTAATTTTTCCGTGCTATTTTCACACCACGTTGACATTCTCGTTCGTACCGTTCTCATCACTCATTCATTATTCACTCTTTCACTCAGACCGAGACCCACCGAGACACATCCCAGTTTTAACCCCACAGGGTTACACGTCTATAATGCTACTAAATTGTAAATGACCGTTTCGACTTTGAGTGAACTTCGAAATTCGACTGTTTTAAATTATTTACGTTAAATTGCCTACTTACCTAGTGGCTGTCGAGGTGTATGGTTGTCTAAGTAAATAATTTAGAAGGTCGAAACGTTGAGAGCCATGTTCGGCAACACTTCATTTGATTGCGAAGTGATTTTAAGGTGTACGGTTTTTTTTCGATAAGTTTGCGAATGATAGTTCGTTGATGTGGCTTTTAAACGAATAAGTGGTTGGAGTTAGCTTTTGGTTATTGTAGGGGACGCGACTAAGTGGTACCTGATGGGCTGGTGGCGAAGTTAAACACTCAAACAACTTTAAAGGTTTTATTGAGATAACGTAAACTATCGCTAAAATGTTGGAAATGAATGCACCCGGTTGCTGTCCGTTATGCACTGAGCTCGAGGCGCACTCGGTGCGGCCGCATCATATTGCTACGTAAGCAAAACGTGGTCGATTGCAATTATTGCATCGAACATGCTCCCGAGGGGAAGAGATGAGATGATGAGATAAGCTTATACAAAAATAAAGAGTTAGGTGAGTGTGAGCTTAAAATGCTAAGGAGTTAAGACAATGTTAGATGAGAAATGATTGACAAGGTGATAGAACAATCATAACGTGATCTTATATCTAGACATATATGCTCAAACAGTTGAGTCATTAATCGAAGAACACTGATTGCCTTTTAGCTAAAGGAGACGTTGACATGTCTCGCTTTTTCAAACGTAAACTAGACCACCGTTTACAAAAATTAGGTTCGCGCGCACTATCACTGACACTTGCCTCCTGCTCGGACAGGGGTTGATTTCGCGCACTTACACTAGAGCTTTGCTCTTTCTCAGATTGGTTTATACACACACTCACACTCGCTGGAACGCTCTGGACCCGCCCTTGGATGGGCGCACCACTGGTTCGCAAATATCTCCTCCACAGGAACCACAGGACCGCTGCGATAGCTGCTGCTAATAGGCCATACAACAACGCATACTGATGTATGTCATGTGTCGTTAAAACCTCTGTCTGCTCGGATGATTTTTTCATCGATTCAATCTGCCCACCAAGATGCTTTAAAGAAACGTTTATCGGTGTGATATCTTCGTTGACCTTATCTTCTTGGAAGATTTGGATAGGTAGCGTAAGATTACTGATTATACGATTTATGGGAGTTATTGTCATCTCGAGTATATTTGGTTTAAGATTAAGCGTATTCTCTAATTGCTGATGAGAATAAAGTGTTACATCATGACCCTTCACAATGCATTGCTGAGTTAGTTGAATAAGTCCAGCCTTGCTGACTTCGCTCGCTTGTAGGCCGTCGTCGCATATGACTCTCAAAGAGTATGAGTCACAACAGAAATACAAATAGGTAGAATAGTCATGTAATGGAACCCATTTGTTTTCACAGCTAGATTTAATTATCCTGCAAGTAGATGGCTTCTCTTTTTCGCAGAATTGTTCATCGGGACCTAAACTCCGGACTGGCCCTTGTAGATGACAAAGGTAGGTTTCCGCTTGGTATTCACAACCTTGAAGATCACTGACGCTGGCTGTTAAGTATGAATCTCTTCTCAAGTTAATCGCTACGTATCCAGACGCTGGCTTGATGCTGATCATACTTTTATTAATTTGAACCGGTACTGGTATCAAATTGTATAGCTGGAACGTATCTCTGCTAATTAACGGTAAGTTAATTTCAAATATGAAATATTCGTCCATCATCCTCGCTTTAACTTTCAACAATTTGTAGATGTCATACAGGTTGAACTGAATGTTATCTATAGGTAATGCTAGCTCTTTCGATATTTGACTAGACACAATCTGTAACTCCCCACGGAGTTGTTGTGGAGTCAAGAGATGGAGATTGATCTGACCATGATAGATCTCAGTCATAGAATCAAGAAAAGTGTCCTGAATCCGCTTTAAATTCTGAATCATATTCATGGTCGCTAATGCTGCTAAGGAGAAATCTTGCTGAATAGACATTACGTCAATTTCCTGTTGCACTGTGTTGGTGACGCTGTCTAAATAATTCAAATGTTTATTGATTATCTTATGCTGCTTTTCAATAGTCTCTTCTGTTCGCTTTAAGATATTATACTCCGCTTCTATGACCGATGTCTGATTCCTGTACAGCTGACTAAGATGGTTTATATTACCTTGTACAAGTTCAATGTCACACTTGTATTTTTCTGCGAATTCTTGATCCAGTACTCCGAACAATGAATTAGCTATGGAACCGACTGCATTGATAAGCCCGCGTCGAGTTCGCGAACGCGCTCCGAAGTGCTGATTGAGCAACAGCTGATTATAATAATGTAGTTCATCGTACTCGTGTTGTATTTGTAGGATGATAATTTTACAATGGCTCTGCTTTTGAATTTTCTCGCATGTTTGATCGAGATATTTCGAAAATTGTGTGACCGCTTTGTCTCCTTGCCAGTAAGGAGACATATTGTAATAAGTTACGATTTTCCACTGATCACGAATAAGATGCATTTGTCCTAAAGGGTCAAAATACAATGTTTGATTGCTATCGAATGCTGTTAGTTTGTATGATGCTTCAGTGGATAGTACAAAGCTCATAAAAAATTGCAATGCTAATGCTATATTATATATTTTAGGACCACTGCTGGTCGGCTTGCTCACTTTCTCTTCCGCTTTTGCTTCATTGCTTTGCTTATGCTGCTTTTTTGCTTCTTTTTCTGCTATAGGTAAGATAGACAGCTTGATGATAGGCCGCTTCATGAAACCATTTTTTGTTTTTAATGTCACCACCCTAACAACTCCATCTTTACCTGGATGGACCTCTACCACCCGACCGACAGGCCATTTTCCCGGAGGTAAGTTATCGTCATGAATGGTAACCATATCACCTATCTCTATATTCTGCTGTGGTTTTAACCACTTGCTGCGTATCGATAATTGGCTAAGATACTCCGCTTTCCACCGCTTCCATATATCTTGGAACGTTTTGTTCACCAAATACCATCTCGTTCTCGCATCTTTTGCCGTGTCTATGACAGTAAGACCGGCACGAGTAGTTAAAAAATGTGCTGGCGTGAGAAAATCGATGTCATCGGTATCCTCGGATATTGGGCACAATGGTCTTGAGTTGAGGCCCGCTTCAATTTGAGCCAAGATTGTGCTGTACTCTTCAAATGTAAGAGCTTGGTCTCCTATTACTCTTTTCAGATGTTGTTTCAGACTCCGGATAGATCGCTCCCAGATGCCTCCAGCACTCGGCCAAGAAGGGCAGTTCCAATGCCATTCTATGGTCATCTCCGCTATTTCTCTGTAAAATGTGGCGCTAAAAGTTCGCTCAAACTGTTGCTGTTCCTCTTGAAGGATCTTGTTGGCACCTACAAAGTTAGTACCATTATCTGAATAGATGTGCTTTGGAGTCCCTCGTCGTGCCGACATGCGACGTAACGCTGCTAAGAATGACGAACTGCTTAGATCGGAGACCAGCTCTATATGGACCGCTTTCGTAACCATGCAAATAAACAAGGCGATATACCCCTTGTTTGTTTTGATGCCTTTTCCTTTGTTGGCTTTTACTCGAATAAACCCCGTGTAGTCTATTCCAGTATGATAAAATGGAGGCGCTGGATTAGATCGACATTCAGGTAGGTCTCCCATTATTTGATGTAGCTTTCTGGGTTCTTGTTTTTTACAGGTCACGCATTTGCGAAGCTGTTTTTTGGTAGCTCTATTTCCTTGAATTACCCAATATTGCCGTCTCAATAAAGACAAGGTAAGTCGAGGTCCACCATGGAATGTGTGTTCATGGGCTTGCTGGATAAGAAGTTCCGTTAATCTCCCGCTGTATGGTATTATTATTGGATGTTTCATATCCGAGCTAATGTTGGCGTTTTTAAGACGTCCTCCGACTCTTAATATGCCGCTTTCATCTAAAAATGGCTGTAGATTTAATAATTTGCTATTTGATTTAAGTTTGCTATGCATTAAACTCTCGATATCCGATGTAAATTCAATGCGCTGTATGCATTTAATTATAATTAATTTTGCTTTCCTTAGCTCTTGTAATGTGAGATATGACGGTCTTTGTTTACTTGTCCGTGCAAGTGCCCGTAATAACCACGCTACAATTCGATTTATTTTTACGAAAGAGCTGTGGCGTTGTAGTAAATCTTTAACTACGCTGCTTTCCGGATTGCTATTTTGGACGGTTACAACTTGCTTTCGGACCTCTTCTGCCGTCGCATATTCTGCTTGTTCTCGCTTTGGTTTAAAGTCGGGTGCCGAAAGCCAAGCTGGGCCCCGCCACCACAACGTATTTTCTATCAATTGCGTAATAGATTGCCCTCTGCTCGCTGAATCGGCTGGATTTTCCTTAGTTGGTACATAATGCCAAACATCAGGTGATGTCACGCTAATAATTTTCTTCACCCTATTCGCTACGAATGGCTTCCAACGTTCCGGATAGCCTTGTATCCAGCTAAGGACGACCTTAGAGTCGCTCCAAGCAAAGATTTCGTAATCCATGCTGCTCATGCTAGTGACTACTTTAGTTAGTAATCTGGTTAATAGCTCTGCTGCACATAGTTTCAATCTAGGAAGCGAAACGGACTTGCTTTTTGGTACTAACCTTGTTTTAGCTGCGACTAGTACTACCGACACTTCATTGTTTGATACTATTCTGGCATATACGACACATGCGTATGCTTTAAGAGACGCATCACTAAATCCGTGCAACTGGATATGGTCATCTCGTTTGCTTTGCAACCATCGTGGAATTTTGATTTTGTTAATACATCCCATATCTTTAGTTAATTTGACCCACTCATCGTTAATCTCGGCTGAAACTTCATCGCTCCATTGAATTTCATCTAGCCAAACCTTTTGGAACAACAATTTAAATTTCGTAGTTAGCGGCGCTAACCAACCTAGAGGGTCAAATAACCTGGATATTTCCGACAGAAGAAACCTTTTTGTTAGCTTCGTAGTTTCCGCTGTTGAAGAATATTGGAAAGTAAATTCATCTGTTTTTTGATCCCATCTCAATCCCAGAGTTTTCGGTGTGTTTTCTGTCTTGAAAATGAATGATGGTGCTTGATTATTTTGCTGTGATGAATTTATGTCTTCCAATAACTTTTTTTTCATTTGCTGACCACTTTCTCAGCACAAATCCACCGCTGCTTAGACACGAATTTAGTTCCGCTACGGTGCTTTTCCCTTCATCCATAGTATGAGCGCCTGAAACTAGATCATCCATATAAAAATCTTCCAATATTATTTTTGCTGCTGTAGGAAAGTTCTGCTTCTCGTCCGCTGCTAATTTTCGAAGGGTCATCATCGCTAAAAAAGGTGCTGAATTCGTGCCATATGTAACCGTCGTTAACTGGTATGCCCTAATTGGTTGCCCAGTTTGAGCTCTCCAAAGGATTTTCTGAAGTTTTTTATCTGGCTCGCTTACTAATATCTGCCGATACATTTTTTCGATATCGGCAGTAAATACGTATCGATATTGTCTCCACTTAAGCAAAAGTGCCTGCAGATCTTGCTGCAAGTTAGGTCCTTGATGCATGACATCATTGAGGCTAAGTCCCGAAGATGTTTTTGCAGATGCATTAAATACGACACGTAGCTTTGTAGTGGAGGATTCCGCTCGCTGAACCCCATGGTGAGGTAAATAATAATCTTTTCCACCGCTGCTAAGAGTCGCTAACTTCATATGACCCAAATCTTCATATTCTCTTAAAAATTGCTTGTATTTCTGAGCTAAAGTTTCTTGCTTAGTAAGTTTTTTCTCAAGGTTCCTAAATTGCACTAGTGCTATTTCCTTTGACGATCCTAGCTTTTCGTCCGCTTGCTGCTTCATCGGCAACCTAACTTCATATCGACCGCTTTCAAGACGTTGAGTCGTTGTTAGGTAGTACTCGACACATTCTTGATCTTCCGCTGATATTTCGTTTTGCTCGTGAATATCCTCAATTTGCCAAAATTTATGGATATCCGCTATATTATTAACGATGACGTTACAATGGAACTGTGGCTTTACGGTTCCACATAGTACCCATCCTAGCTGGGTTTGCTGAGCTAAGGGCGAAGACGAATCAGGAACTCTTATCAAACCATCCAATATGATAAGAGCATAGGCGTCTGCCCCAAGTAACAAGTCAACTGGGCGACTTGTATTATAATCTGGATCCGCTAAATTAATATGTTCCAAATGCGACCACGAAGGCTTTTTGAACGATCGATTTGGTAAGTTTTTGATAAGTCCTTTCATTATCAAAACATCCGTATGGAATTTAAAGCTGGTAAACATGGACTGGCATGTAACGCTTAGCTTGCCTGTACAGTTAGATTCTTTTTCTCCTATTCCGGAAACTGCCCCATCAAACTGCTGACGTTTTAAACCTAACTGCTGAGCTGCTTTCTCCGTAATCAACGATACCTGTGAGCCCTGATCGATAAGAGCTCTCAGGACAATCTGCGTGCTATCTGCTGCTGTCACCCTTATTAACGCTGTAGCTAAAAGAATCTCAATAAAATTTTGCTGAGATGCGTGAACACCATTGCCGCTGCTTTGCTTTGAAGCCTCTCCTTGCTTGAGATCTTCGTCATTGGTATTTTGCTTGCCCTCAGCAAATAAATCATGCAATATCGTATGATGCCTGCCCGAACACGTGAAGCATCGTTTCTTGGAATGGCATTTATTACCATTATGATTATAAATGCAGTTAATACAGCATTTTAGCTGTTTGAGGGTTTTAAGTTTCATTTCCTTCGGCATTTGCAGAAACCTTTCGCAATTGTGTAACTTATGCTCAGCAAAACAATGAGGACATTTGATTTCCTGCACGTGCATTGTTTTTGTGTTTTTCGAATTGTTATTGTTCGTTTTATTATATTTCCCACCGTTTGATGTTTTCGATGAACCCGCTTGCTGCTGAGTTGGCTGCGTTTTTTGCATGGTGTCTTGTCGTCGACGAGAAGTTTCTAGACTAGTGAACTTAATTTCTAGAAAATCTAAGAAGTCTTGTAGGACTGGTAGCTGTCGTGGATTTTTTAACGACTCTATATACTCGGAATAAGAGTCACTATCCAGCTTTTGCGACAAGATATGTGCAATTAGAGGGTCCCACGTGCTAATATCGACACCTAGGTTTTTGATGGCGTGAAGACTTTCTAACGTGACGTCATGCATTTTTTTAAAGGCTGAAAATGATTGTTGCTGTATAACGGGAAGATTAAGGAACACATTGGCGTGCGCTGTAAAAATAATCCTCTTGTTATCAAATCGATGATTTAGAAGCTCCCAACAGACGTTATAGTTGTCGGCACTGATTGGTAGATGCTGAATCAAACGCTCCGCTTCACCTTTTAGCTTGCTTTTCAGGTATTGCATCTTTTGAGCGTTTGACAATGCGTTGTTCTTGTGGATTGCTTCGCTAAATAGATCCTTAAAAGGCACCCATTGCTGGTAATGGCCTGTAAATACAGGAATATCCATTTGAGGAGTGGATTTCTCTCGATATGATGTCGACCACATCTTGGAGTTGATAGCCTTTTTCAAGCTATTAAAAGTACGCTCGTGTTTGCTGAAGTAATATTCATAATCTTCTGTTACATCTTCTCCCGATTCACCAATGATCTCCCAATGAAGGTTATCAATAGTGGTCCACCGATTGTGCAGGGTTCGAAGGGCATCTTCGAACTCCCACTTGTCAACGATAGTTTCAACATCAATATTGTCGACTGCTCTAAGAAACGCTTTAAAATTGACCGACTGCTTATGGAGCATATCATCAAGCTTGCTGTTAGACCCTCTTGATTCGAAGGTCGGAGTTGCTATTGTTGGCGGTTCCGGCTGACTCGCTAAAGTGCCGGGCGCCTCTAGCTGTGCTGTTTGAGGAAGAATCGGAGCTGTCTGAGCTTGCTGCATCAACTGTTCTTTATATTGACTAATAAGCTCTTTTGCTGTTAAATAAAGCTCTTTCGTACTTTCAAATTCAGACTTGATGAAATATTTATGCTTCGTCTGTTCAAAAGGAAGAGTCTTTTCATGATTCACTTGGAAGTCCTCCCAGTACTTCTCAAGCAACTCGAGTCTACGCTTACAGTTATCTAAAGTTTTACGCTCTACGCTATCCTTTTTAAAATTGACTACAATTTTTCTAATGCTCTCCGCAATCTCCGATTGAATGAAATAGAGGCTCTCCATCTCGCTGCCGGTGTAAGAAAATTTGAACGATCTTACTTGGAAAAATCCTTTGCCGCTGCTAAACTGACGAGGTTTGTTTCCCACGTCAGTGATCCGCTGATGTCGCTAGTGTGAGCTGTGAACTCCCTGCTGCTGGAAGGGCACTTATTGAGCACCGCTTTTGCTGCTACCGCTGAGAGAATATATTGGGCACTCCAATATATTCCCATTAAAGTCCGCTGCTAAGGTTACCACTACAGTCACTGCTAAGCTATGAACCGCTGCAATCCAAATAGTCACTGGTTCGGTTCAAGTTCACTTCACGATTTTTCAGTCCCGAAAAACTAAAGTTCGACCGCGAAGTCCTTTTATAGGCTCGAAGGACCAAAATGTAGGGGACGCGACTAAGTGGTACCTGATGGGCTGGTGGCGAAGTTAAACACTCAAACAACTTTAAAGGTTTTATTGAGATAACGTAAACTATCGCTAAAATGTTGGAAATGAATGCACCCGGTTGCTGTCCGTTATGCACTGAGCTCGAGGCGCACTCGGTGCGGCCGCATCATATTGCTACGTAAGCAAAACGTGGTCGATTGCAATTATTGCATCGAACAGTTATGTTAAATAATAAAAATAAGCTTTTAAATGTTGGTTTTGTGAGTTATGGGTCCAGCAAATAGCGATCGTATCATATCTTTTCCATCATTTTTCATTCATTCCATTAAGTACGTACAGCGTGTTTAAAAAAAAAGATCATATACAAGCGCAAATTTACATACCAACAAACTGAAAAATTGTCTCCATAGGAACAATATCGTTATCCAGGAAAATGAATTTGCCGTCTTATGGTCAGTACCACACCCTAAATTCGTCCACACCTTTCTGATACAAGCTGTATTTTATGGTGCGTTTACAGGTCTAAACTACTTACTTGCTCAATTTTAATGGAAAACTGAAATGCCCCTTTGCAGTGGGATATTATTTATGTAGGAACGGAAAGTTGATGAATGCATGACTTTTGTGAAAGAGCTGAATGCTAAGGTGTAAGTGAGAAAGATGACGTTTCCAAAAACGTATGATTGGGATGATGTGGAAGGTATTTAAAAAGGTAGAATGACGGTAAGCTTTTAAATGTCGGAGTAAAGACGATAAGCCGTGACATGTAATTTTACGAGTTTTACTAGTTTATTGTAGGAATATAACAGTTTTGATATATTCAATTTAATTTTCCTCTGACCTCAGCTTTTCTTACCACATTAAACTAGCCTGAAACAAACAAACTTTTCATTTAGGTACTTAAAACAGAGGGCCTGCTAAGCTGGAGCCTCTAAATACTTCACGGGGTTTAATGATGCACACTTTTTTTTATTTACGCCTTTTATCAGAGATGGTAGTGGAAACTAATCTAGGATACTCCGACCAAATGGGCTAGGTTATGTTAGAACTGTAAAGTATCAAGAGCGAGCCGACCGAGCGAAGTAAGCGGTGCCGTGGCGTTTTAGAACTGGCCACTTGTAAACGGTGTAATAAAAAATAAGTTCAATGAGGCAACGGTGTGGTTTAAAAGAAGATGTAGTGACAAATATTGAAAACAGTATGCTTAGATAGTTTGGTCATGTCGAGCGGATGAATGAAAGGAGGCTAACAAAAGGTATTTACAAGAGGCAGATATGAGTGGAAACGCCAGGAGGGGACGCCCTAGGAGACATTTAATGACCTTATTGGTGATGTTCTTCAGAAAAGTCAGTTGCGTAGTAATCGCAACCGGCGCTCGTGTATGACCAGTATGAGCGTAATCGAGGCAAAAGGAGTATGTAAGGATCGTAGCAGGTGGCGTTTTTTCCCAACCAAGTTATAGTCAGCTTCCAGTCAAACCGGATGCACCAGAATTCCAGTATTTTACATGTAGCGACTGCCTATCTGACCTCCAAAAGTCAGTCACTCACTGGGTACTACGATATCCTTTGAAAAGGCTGGTTGTCAGACTGACAAAGATCTACAAGTAACAGCCAGAACCAATGGTTTACCGATTAGATTTGATTTGCACCAATATAGGCACTGCAATTTATTTAGCCTAATAAGGGCAAATGAGAAGATCAAAAGGGATCACCAAACTCAAGAAAATACAGTCAGTCATGATTTAAGAGATACTATTTTATACTGTATGCAATATGCGTAAAGGAAATTCCCCGAAAGAGTATTCTATTCTATTACATTATATTCTGATTGAAGGGCGACACGTCGAAGTCTAACTCGTTACGTTATAAGGATGCTAGTTTAGTAATTAGCTTAGCCTAATTATCTAAGTTGTGACAGGCGGTAACTTAGTAATCTAAGTTAGTCTCACTTGAGTGTCTACGAAAAATAATGTTAAGTGGAATTTAGGGTTTTATTCATTAAGCTTTAAGGTCTTTATTTAGTTTTGTGATTGTTAGAGTTAAGTCTGGGGTTTTATTAGTCTCAACAGGTGTTTTACGGCGACTTTGATTGAATGAATAATGATTCATGTTGAAGTTTATGCCGTCGGTTGTCCAGACTTTAGAACGTAAGACCAATATTTGTACACTTGCTACTTTGACTTTTGTAACCAAACTGATGACTGGTCGTCTTGCTGACCATGGTTTTGTTATTGTTGGTACTAATTGTTCGACGGTCTAGTTTATCATTTGTGTGCACTTAATCCAGCATTGTATATGTAAGCTGTCACACCCTTTATGCCTGGATGCTTTTATTTATTTAGGTTTTTTTTTTATTTGCTTTAGTATGTCTTGTTATTGTATTTGTTGGTACTTTGGCGTGGCTAGCTGACATTTGGCAAATATTTTTTAAATGTTCTGAGTCTTGTAACGTTTATTACTTTGCATACCTACTATTGTATAGAATCAAGTCTTTTGCGCCACTTTCTAGTGCTTAAGCTGGAATAAAGAAGTGGCGCAACAAACTCCCCAGCAGCACAGCTGTCTGTTTAGTAAGAAAAAACTTGATTTGACTTGTGCGTGCGTTTTGGGGGTCTGTCTTATGTAATTTTTATGTTTGCATCCCAATAGCCATGAAATCTAATGGTTATCGAGATTTTTAATAACACTATAATCACTTTTCCCAGTTTGTTGACAAAAGCAGGTTTGAGAATGCTGCTTACCACCTGTTATGTAAATAAAAAGCTAGTCACAAAGATTTAGTCCCTAGTTGGAACCATCTGACATCCTTTTCCATATGCAAAAAGCTTGCTTATTTTCAGAAGGAAACCGAAACATTTACTGCCATATCAAAAATACGAAAAAGTATCAAAGGACCAACACATAGGTAGCTACAATGTAAGTACATGCATTTCCAATCCTCTAGAGTATAAACTTAAAAAAGCCTCTTTTCCTTTGAACACCACCTCAAGATGACGTCTTTTGTTTTGGCGCGAAGCGACGAGCAAAATTCTTGATTCGCGGCTTCGGGCAATATGACGTATACTAGCTAACACCAACATAACCTCACACTTCGAAAATATTATCCAAGCGAATTTGAACGTTATTCAAGAGATGCAAGGAAAGCAAGGATATGCAATTACAGTAAAGTTAAATTGGTCATTTTACACAAAAGACTGATTGTGGCAAGGGAAGCTTTACAAGTGGTAGTACCTTCCTTTGTAGTAGTACTTCTAAGGTGCGTCGCGAAAAGCGGATTGTTGATTGTTTTGTGCATTTTATTTTATGCGCCTATCTCGCTTGCCTTAGAAAATATCACCTTTTGTATCTATGTTTTTTTTTTAAAGTTGAATCGAATTGATGTTTTTTCATTGGGCTGTTAAACTTTTTTACGTCGTGTCCTCGGATTTTATCGCAGCTGTAAAGGTATTTTGTGTAACTTTCAAATATTTGAAAGTTACATAATGTTGAAATTATTTTAATTATTTATGAATAATAATAATAATTAAATTCCTTGAATGATAACAGAGTGAGGTTTTCCATGCGATATAAAAGAAAAGATGTCTATGAAGAAGTCTGTTAAATCATTTCGAGTCCGAAATGATTTAAGGTTAAACTTAAAGACAAGATCTATGTGTCAAAGAAACTCGTGCATACTTTAAAAGAAGATCACTTGAATAGAAAACAAACCAGACTGCACGTCGTGACTTGACAAGAAGGCTTTCACTCAGCATGATACACTGATATTTATTTTATTTTGATTTTTACATGACACCCGAAAACTGCACTGCACTGAAACGTGGTCGCTCACAATAGGCCTTAGAGCCTTCTAGGCTCAAAGTCACCTAAAGGCTAAGCTTGGAGTTTCCCTATGTGATCGTATCAGAAGTGAAGATATACGCAGTAAAACCAAGAAAACGGACATAGCACGAAGAATTGCCTAACTTAAGTTACAAGTGACATTGCAAGCAGAACAGATGGCCGATGGAGTCGAAAGGTTCTGAAGTGGCGACAGCGTAGACGTAGCGTTGGAAGGCCTTCCACAAAGTGGACCGATTACCTTGTGAAGATGCGGGAAGCACAACACTGGTCGAAGTGGCGGTGCTTGGGAGTGGCCTATTTCCAACAGTGGACGTCTATCAACTGAAATGATGATGATGAAGACCCTAAAACTAGTGCACTATGCAGTCGTTTTCGGGTCATCAACAAACATTTATATAACCATTCCATCTGCCAAGTTTATTTTCATGACTCCTACACTCCCTAAAAGTTTATTCCTCGTTTAACCTAACACATGGTACCTATTCATGTCGTCAAGTGGACAAACGACACAAGTCACTTTTTGTAACGTTCATTATTTCCTACCTGACGTTTCACTAATCCTTCCTTTCCTTTGTTTTTATCCTTTAGGTGCCCCTAACATAGGAGTTATAAAATAAATGTGATGTGCCATAGTTACCACATATTCAGCACACAATATCCACATCTAAGGTCGGAACTATCCTCAGAAATCCATTGAATGCACCGGACAGATTCTCACATACCCCGCAAGACATAGTCATAACATAAACTAGTCGATAGTTAAGTCAGTGTGGACGGTAACTTACTCAAGCTATGTTATCAAGTTCAGGCCTGCCAAACTTACAGTGTTGCAAGCACATACTCTAACTTGTCCTGTTGCAAACGATTCATCATCATGGGGTAGTTTACGACACTGGAGTGTAGGGGTGTGCTATATATTCGTAGAACAGAAAATGGAAATGCGATCAAGCAAGGAACTTATAACTTAAGTGGCGAAAAGTGGATGTCACGTCCAATGCCTTTTGGAAACAATATTAGATATTAATTATTTTTTTAACCCTTACCCAATCCCGTGAGCTAGAAATGACAGCATTTGTTTATTTATTAGCTTCTTCGCTGTCATTTTAACTGCTTTATTTTAACTTTACAACATAGTAGGTAGTTTTCAACTAATTTTTTGATCAAAAAATAAGTAATTAGCCAGTATTCATTCGTAGTTATAACTTTTTTTTGGTTTCTGACTGTTAATATGTTATAAAGTTTATCAGAAGTCGATCGCATTATCGAGCATATTTTTATGCGTAACAAAGTCGAGAGTCGTATAAGAAAATTAATATTTTTCATCCATGCTGTTATTTCAACGCCAGTATAAACAATGACAACAAATCCGCTACTCGGCTGAAATAAGATACCAACAGGAATTCAGTATTCGATATCGGACGAGTTAGAAATATTTAAGGACGACTGTTTGTGTTCGGACTTGGAAAAAAATATTAGGTCCTGTGTTCATTTGTTTTGGGCAATTGTATTGCAATTGAAAATCCCAGAATGAATAGCGTCTGAATTTGGGAAAAGATCATGAAAAAATGAAGATGAATCTGAGAAATATAAAGAATCCATGGTAGATACTGAAGATATGTAAAATATGGTTGTATCTTGTTTGTCCTATGGTATTTTCTATTAGTATTCAATGTTACTCCGCATAATGATGGAATAAAGCAAAAATGTTAAGAGATTATAACAGCAGGCACTGCAAAATTCCGTTTTACCGAATTTCGTCTTTGGCACAAGTCCGCACGTTTCGTACAATGTCGGTACCTGTCGATATCAGTTGTAAACTTTCACCCAGAATCGGCTCGGTGCCGGTTCAGCACCGGGAGTCCGCCGGGACCCGCTCCCTAACCCTCACATACAGAATTCGATATCCGCTAAAGGAATTTTTTGAACAGTCAATAAAAGTAAAGGTTTTGTTTTACTTAGATGATGTGCCAGTTTTCGTATTGAGTTATAAATTACTATGAGTAAAACTCAATGAGTTTTGATTGTGTTTGTAACTTTATCCAAATATCTAAAGGCTATTATTCAATTTTATTATTGGATTTATTCCTGAGGCAACATTTTCGAAAAAAATACAAATTACACTCGTGTCAAAGATTGCATATTTTCAACCAACTTTTTTTTTTTACAATTATGATTGCCACTTTGATGACATTATATAATCAAAGGATTGCCATTTGTCTGTTGCCTCCATTTAAAACATCAATCTCCGTCAACTTCGCATGATTGACTTAAACAGAACATTCATAAAACGCTAAATGCCAAAATTTGCCTATTCTTAAAAACATTTATTAGCTGAATTTAGTACTTTATAATTAATTAACCTTTATTAAACTCATCGATATTTGGTGTTCACAGTTCAGTCCGGTGGACTGATTTTTGATACGTTTTGTGAATAATTTCTTGGCTTATTATTAAATATTCTCAGTAGTAAGAATTACATTAAGTATCAAAATGTGAAAATAACTAAGACTTACGCCTTTATATTAATTTTGCTCGAAATATCATTCATTGTTCGACCTATCTTCTTAGAACAGACTAATTAAGTTTAGAATCTATTCTAATTATTAATTCTGCTAAACTGAATTAAACTCTATTTTGTGAAAGTAACAGTAGTGATTTGTGTGTTGCTGTAAGAGCAGTGAGGGGCGACATTGACGGACCGACCAATCAGAGGGCGGGATGAATTGAACTATTAATTTATTCAAATTGTATTAGAAAGCGTAATTGTTTGGTTGCTATTGTAGGAGTAGATGAGTTGCTTTCGTTCTGATTGTTATATAGTTGTTGCTGTATCTATGAAACTAAGAACTTGTTTTAAAGAAGAAAACATTTTTAGTTTCTTTAAATCTATAGAAACTAAAAATGTTTTCCGTGCATTACTTCAAAGCGGCTGCATCGATTTAGCAAATTATTTTTATTAATGTTCGTTATTGTCAGGATAAGGTAAGGATGTTATTATATTCCGTAAATCCACCGGGAAAGTCGGCTTGGATGCTATTTTTGTATGAAATTTACGCCGGCCAACACCGGGCAAGAACGGCTAGTGTTTAACTAAGATTCAAGCAATATTTTTTTTTAAATTTGAGAGACAACAGACCACTCCATTCTAGTTGAGAAAAGACGAAGATTGATTTATCTAAGCTAAATCTAATTGTTAATTTTAATATTGACCTCAACCCTGCTGTTTCAACCTCCGCACCGTACCATTACAACATGTTGACTTTGTAGCAATTCACTCCACAGAAACTCCTTACATTCTCGTCAACATACTACCAGGATAGCATAAGTTATACAGATCTGGGTCACAGGTTCTATTAATTTCAGCACAGCGATAGTTTACTCTCCAAACAACGCTTGTGTGTTTATGCATGCCTGCCGACGATGGCTGATAATCTTTTGAATAATATTGGTGTCACAATTAATAGAATTTGGAGCGATTGATTTTGGCAGATGGGAGATGATTTGTAAGTCAATATGATAAGTGTATTGCTAAAAACACAAGGATGAATTCATGTTTCTGATTGATAGCACTCCAAATTATGTTGTCGAATCTCATGTCAAGTGATTTTCATTATCTTTATTTCGATTAATCAGTCAAAAATAGTTCGGGTCATTAAATGATAAATGTTATCATAACATAACATCACGCCTGTAATGTAGCCCCAGAAGGGTTAGACAGAGGTGTACCTATAGTACATACCCACATTTCGCCAGTTATGTTTAAGTCCCATGTAATAGGGGGCGAGCCTATTACCATCAACTGGGCACAAATCCAGAGTCCGGGCTGCTGCTGAGAAATTCTAGATAGAAAAACCCAGCCGACCTGGGAATCGAACCCAGGACCTCATGCTCAGCAGTAGCTCTGGCGACCACTAGACCAACGAGGCAGTCAATAAATGACAATTGATTGTATTTCTGGAAGTAGTTTTGTACAGTAGCGCTCATAAGTCCATAAGCAATCTCACAAAGCAATAGATTGACGCTTAGGTTTCACTTACGATCTTCTTCTATAAGTTGTTTCTATACTATTAACACGACACAGACGCCTTTTGTCTGTAATTGATAGTAGTTCATAATATAAACTAACTTAACATATGACAAGCTAGCTTAGTCGTTACCGTGGCTGCCCAGTTGCCCCGTGGCAAGCTCTGAATTCGAAAATCACCTGCGTCTGCGTAATAAGCTTGATGTTATTTTCAAATAATAACTATTCTTGTTTTTGATAAGTTATTAATATTACCTAAAAACAAAAAATGTTGTGTGTTTTAATAAATTTACTTGCAAGTGGTTCGATATTCATTCGATACTTGTCTCGTTCATCTTGTTTACTTAGATAATAAAAGTTGGTAGGTAGACCACAGAAAACTGAGTAAATTGTTTCGATTTCTGTGAGGTAAATGCAATTAGTTACGACTATTCACCTAATTGAACGTTGTTTGTTTGTAACGAATGTTTAAATCTGTTATATAGCGGTATTGTGGTTATTATTTTCAAAATGCAGTGAAATATAAATATTGAAGCGTTTTCAATATGTTTGCGCTGCGTAAAAGTAGACGTAAATCATGTGATAACACAAATGGACTAAGTGTGAGTGTTATCATTTAAATATTCTCATATTTTACTAAATATAAATTATTATTTGTTTAAATTAGTAAATGATGAGTGAAGTTTTATAAACATATTGTTATTTAAAATACTATTTTTTAATTATTATAGTTTATAGTATTTTGCTTAGAGATGTCTAATAGTATTACATTCTTTGTTCTAAAGAAATACTGTGGGTTAAGAGATGTGAGGAAGAGGGAATCCTTGCTAGTCGGAGCGCTTGTTTATGAAGTGGAAAGCTTATATAAACAAGACTCCACATGGTGCATGAATATGAAACAAATGGTTACATTTTGATGAATTATTCAACACGTTATTCAAAAATTGTTCGCCGTGTACTCCACGCTATAAAGGTTGCATCACCGAAGCCTAGCAAACAATAACGTTTATGTTTCGGAATAGTTTGTCATGTATAATGCGCTATATCCGTGATTATTTAATTACAAAAAAATTAAGGTTTAGTTTCAATCCTCTTTTCTTAGAGAAAATGAATACTTAAGCTATCCTCAATTTGTAATCTATACTCACTAAAGCCAAATAAAATATGAAAAACTAAATGTAAACAAACTACCCTGCATAACCACTTATTAAAATCACTTATTTTAGAAATTAAAGATCGAATATTAATGTATATGGCGAAATAAATCTACTTATATATTTTTTTTTACATTTTCATGTCAAAATAAAACAAATTGCTTATAAGTTCCTTGATATAGTATTGCGCTGAAGAAGTTTTTTATAAATTATCGTATCAGTTTGTCATCCATTTGTAAAATGTTATAACAAATAAATATGTTTTTATTTTTGTTATCACTCGTAACGCTTTTTTTTCTAAACACTTTATTGCAATAACAAAAATAATAAAAGAGCTGCATTTTTTTAAATATTGTTATTATTACAAAACAAATGGCAATAAAACTGCGCTGCATCTTATGAGATCAGAACCTAAGCCGACTGCTTCTCAGTCCAACGCTTGGCGCCTACTGCCACCACAGATTACTAATAAGTAGACTGCTACCACCTCATATTAGATTAACTCGAATTTTAGCAATGCCATAAACCGGCCAGGTCACGAGCATGATGCGTGTCCAACAAAAGCGCCGGACGTTTTTATTTTTGTGCAGTGCGATGCGAGTACGCGACTTCGTGGTGTGTGTCGTTTAAACACATACAGTCGTACCACGAGTTCACGGCAATACGACTCTTAACGTGCCTATGCAGTTTTGGACGCTTACTGTACAAACACATCTACACGTCAAAACGTCATTCGACGGTTGTGCTAAGCTTACCAAGGTCAGTCTGTGGATGGGTGACCATTCAATACATACCGAGACCCATGTTTCGGAAAGCACACTAAGCCGTTGGTACCGGCTGTCATCCATAGATCTTTGACAGTCGCTACGGTTAGTCAGAAGCCCGAAAGACTGACAACCAGTCTTACCAAGCGGTATCGTGTTAAGTTGGCAAAAAGACAGGCAGATTATGAATAAAAAGAAAGAAAGTGAAAGTAGTTCTATGACGTATGAAAACGTGTAATGCTTATTTTGGTGGTAATCACTTTAGAAATCGGGTGTGAACTGCACTTGCTACCATCAATCGCTGTGGTCAAACTATAAATGACTGTTGACTTTTTTTACACAGAAAAGTTTTCGACAACACAAGGTTTTTATAAACCATTTTAGGGGAGCTTGTTTTAATAAGAACACGAAAAATGATCTGTGTGGTATATTAGAAAACGCTGCTTTATACAGATCTAGTCATAAAAATAATCAAATAAATAAAGTACATTAATAACTTAAGACTAACACAATTAGGCAATGACGGTAGAATGTGCCGCGCTCCCTACATTGTCCGAGCGTGATGATACAGCTGGTCGGCTCCCGTTCTTACTGTTCTTAGTATGCGCGGGCGCGCGATGGCGTACCGCTGTGTGCGCTTCTAACTTGTACGAGTGTCGTAAGTATCTAAAGTATGCTGGGAAACAAGCCTCCCCTCGGTGAGAGGTAAATTGGGCTGGAATCCACCACGCGGGCCCAGTGCGGTTTGGTGGATGTCACATGTCCTACAATTTTTGGTTCTAGAAAATGCCGGTTTCCTCACAATGTTTTCCTTCACCGTTTTGAGAGCAGTGGTGATGAAATTAAATCCGCAAAGTGTCTGACTGGGTTCGAACTCACGATCTACAACTGACCTGAACTAAGCCTTGTGGCGGCATCTACACCGCTGGCCCACCACTGCCTTTTAATAAAGCAGGCACTAGGTACGAATGCTGAGCCACAAATAGAAGCAGCAAATTATATCAATAATTCATGTACAATCACAATTACCCATTTACTTGCCAAATTGATTAAGCGTCACGATCAGAAAATCCTACAACACAGCCATCTGAACTAAACTTTGTGGCGGCATCTACACCGCGACATGCGAACTACGTATCACACTGACGTCACGCAAAACCCTGCATCACGCAAGCAGAGTTTACTGCGCAACTTGCATATATTCAACATCCCGACATCAATCGTAGGGCAGTTGCCCACTAGCCTCAACACACGTCTGATCGGAGGATCCTAGCGTTTCTATAGAGAATGAGTAAACTTAACGTCCTGTTCCTCATAACTCACAGCATAAATCTTTAATTACCAATGGACTTAGACATAGATGACAACGCACAAAATTCTGAAGAATAAAAGAAAGAAACATACATAATACTCATAACCCCACGCCCTAATCCTTTCTAACACCGATAAATTACATGAAAACATTCCTATTTTGCAAAAGAAACCCGACCTTTAGTGAACGAACGATGAATGAATGAATGAAGGGAAAGCTTGTAATTACGAGATTTCACCGCTCATTTCGGTAATGAGTCCTGCTGATTAGTGATGGATTAGGCACAACGGAGCACAAATAACGTGTCGCCGACGTATGTGCCTCTGAGCTAATAGGCAATCTTTTGAAGATTTTGGGAGGTGTTTAGATTGTACGATGTATTGGCGTTATTTTTGCGTTTAAAAAAAAATCTCAACCTTCTTATTCTCGTAGTTTTTTTAATCTTTTGTTAATACTTAGATGAAAGTGACTCGTTTTTTTTTTTTTTGGTATTTGTTTGTCTTTACTTTTAACGACGAATAATAACATCCGCGTGGTTTGATCGAAGGTTAAGCTACGCTTCCCACAGTCGGTTCGTGGATGGGTGACCATCCATTACATTTAGAAACCCTTCCGTGCCTCGGAAAGCAAGTCAAGCAATTGTTACCGCCTGTTACTAGTAGATCTTTGCAATGAAATGAAATTTATTTCTGTAAATGCTCCCGCAAACAAACTAGGCTGTTTTTTTTCTTTAACTGGTCTGTGGAGGTCAGGTTGAAGTCGTGAAATGTGAAATACTGGTATTCAACTTCCTCCGGTAAGACTGCAAGCAGACTAGGCAGATTGTGATAAGGCTAGGCAGATCGATTTGATGTAGATATTTACTTTGTCATAAAATTTGTTTATGCTACTAAGACTTACCAAAGACGTTTATCTGATTTTTGGTAAGGACTGCCTCGTTGTTATAGTCACAAGCGCTTCTGAGCATGAGGTCCTAAGTTCGATTCCTAGGTCGGGCAAAGTGTTATTGGGTGTTTCCATTAGGAATCTCTCAGTAGAATTCCTATTACATGGGGCTTAAACATAACTGGCGAAATGTGGGTGTATTATAAATATACATCTCTGTCAAACCCTTTGGTTACTAGAGGCGTGATGTTATGTTATCTTATTTCATCACTAAGTAAATGTTTTAAGCTAATCAAGGAGCCTTGAAAATGTTGGTTCTGTAGGTTCAATGATATTAAGTATGTTATTTAAGTAGTGCAAATCTTCTATAGTTTTAATAGGCTGACAAGAGCTGAAGCGCGGACGCCGTCAGACTTCATGGAAACGAAAGAGAAGCGTGATGACGATGACACAACGCTGGTAAAAAAATCAAAATACTTTTACGTTAATATGTTGCTTGTAGAATAATCTCAAAAAAAAATCAGAATGATTGCATGTAAATTAGTATGGTTTTTAACCGTTAAAAGAAAATTTTAGAGGTGTCTTCGTGTTTTTTTATTTTTCTATTATATCAAATTCATTGCGTTATGTTTTCAACACACTATCTAACTAGCACATATCCTGAATAATATCATATATTTTTCTGATTTGGTTTACTGCAGTGGATCATATACTTTAAGGCGTTATAAAACGTTTATGTCTTGTGTGTGCTCTGAAGTCTATTGCTGTATTTGCAAGATGTGCAAAATTCCTGTACTGAGTTGAATTTTGAGTGCAACCCGTGTATTTGATTTGGAAGTGCGCTAGACGGAGACGTTCCAATTTCCGTGAGGAAGCTTGGCCCTCGCCAGAATATTGAGAAATTCAATCACTCGTGAAATTGCGGTGCAAGTGCGAATAGAATTTAGGGGGTTGATGGTGTTTTGTTTTATTTTAAGTGCCTTTAAGTGAAGTGTTGTTGTTTTTAAACGAACCACGAACAAATCCTATTTTGCACTCCTAGAGATTTTATTGAACACGCTTATGTTATGATTGCGCCTCTTTTTGTGAACTTTAAAGAATTCCTATTTTCATTCCAAAGAGTCACCTAACCGCTGGTCAGATGAAGTAACCGCCCTCACTGGACTCTCTGTTACGACCACCATGAGAACTTAACGAAGACTTTTTTTCATAAGGCTTCGAAGGCCTCTTGTGTGGTGTGTCCACATCTTGCGAATGCGCCGCACGCGCGTAGATACGGTAGACATGGTGCTTTTTTTTCGAAAGCATATTTGAAAATGTGCGTAACACTTTTGTACGTTAAAAGTGTTACGCACAAAAGGGAATAATCGAATGCACACATGCAAATATTTTCTCAACTACGGATGAGGGGTTGGTATAAATATTAGATCGATAAAAATACCGATGAAAATGACTTCAAAATGAGAAGTATTTTTTTTACCGTATTTTGTATTGTTTATTTTTCGATGTGGAATATTATAAACACGTATGAAATGAAATCAATTAAAAATATAATATATTTGTTTCCAAATGACATTTAAGTAAATCAGTTGCTTCAGTTTGTCTCTCACTTATAATTAAAACTGTTCAACTAACGCCTTACCCCGATGGTACCACACATGGAGGCAGCGCCATACTGATAAAGAACATTAACAGACATCATGAAGCCCTCCAAAAAGACGACTATGAGAAATTCTTCAACTCATTGAGACCCCGACTTGTGACACAATGCTAAGCACACATACTGATGCTCACGTACACCGAAGGACCGAGGCGAGAGTTGCATAGAGCTTGAGAAAACATAAACTTTAAGTGAGCCGTCCTATTGGCCCACAGTCCTCAAGTCTGTGAGCCAATCCCACAGACTTGAGGAAGATACCGGACTTAGATTTTCTCATAGTAAAGGGCATGGCTGGCACATACTTCAAATAGAATACATGTTTTCTTTATTGGAGTAACCAAGACTCAACAGGATTATTGGTAAAACTAGCGAATATGTTAGTAACCACAGACAATAAACAAAAACAACGAAGTAATAATACAATGATAACGGTTGGTCACTGTTGCGACATCCCATGAGGGACTGCACAACAGTGACCCACGTATAAACAGTCCCGATGACTCGCAGCCATGCTTAAGACACATACTTCAAAATCCAAACCTGTCTGAACTTTCGTCTGACCACTCTCCTGATGAAATATTGCTTTAAAGAAAGATAACAGCTGCAGTAAATGCATGCCAACTACATACTAATATAAGAAAGAGTCGGGTTCAGCATCTTTAAAAATGAATGTGCCACTAAAACACATGAAAATATAGACAAAGCTGTTAAGCAATTCAATCATTGCATTCTGCAATCTGCTTGGTTTGCTTCACCTGAAACCTCAAATAAAATACCCAATGCACAAAGATCCTATCCTATTAATATTAAATAGAGAATAGAGAGTTAATAGAGAATTGGTTGCTTGAAAATATGAGGCTGGAAAACAAGACAGGAGAGGCAGAAAAAAAAATCTAAACTCACTTGTTTCACAGCTGAAACAATTACTAAGTGAGGACCAAATTCAAAATGTCGAAATCCATTTTGGAGATCTAGATGCTAGCGCTGCGTCTGATTACTCGCTGTGTAAGGCGACAACGAAAAAGCAACATTCGATGGTAACTAAACCCCGCATTCGACAAGGCACAGGCATTTGTACATCCAATAAGTGTATTCCTTTTCAACTCTGATCCACTCCAACTGAGTCAGTGTCAAAACTGTTAAAATAAACGCCGGATCTTCCAATACATGGCTTCTCCAAAAATGAAGTCAAACAAGCAATAAAACAGATTAAATCTGTCTCCCTCCCGCTTTAAACTGCACTCTTCTAGTTGCACAATTTTATATAATACACAAATGAAATACAAAATATTTAAACGAATAATTAAATATAAAAACCCCATAACACGTTGCCCGACCTGGGGATCGAGCCCAGCACCACATACTCAGCAGCGGTAAAAGGTATTTATTTTTAAGGCTCAAAACCAGGTAAAAGTCCTGAAGAAATTAAATCTTACCTGCCAATCCCGTCTGAAGTTATGGAAATCCTATTCTGAGGCAGATTAATGCCTATCATTGAAGTAAATAATTTTAATTTCTGATCACCAATTTGGCTTCAGGCAACATCATACGACTATAGAACCAGTCCATGGGCAAACAATACCGCACAGCTGGATTATTGGATATTTCCAAAGCTTTTGACGCGTATGGCACGGTAGACTCCTATACAAAAGTAAAAAATCCCTTCCAATAGAATACTCTAAGCTTCCATCACATTGATTGGTAATATAATCATTGGCAATTTGACGGCACGGTTGGCGCAGTGGTTGAGCGATCGGCTGTTACGCTGCGTGTCGCGGTTTCGATTCCCGCACGGAACAAATATTTGTATGACCTACAAATAGTTGTTCCGGGTTTGGGTGTCTTGTGTATGTGAGTTTTCATGTTTGTGAACGCACCCACGATACAGGAGTAATTCCTAGTGTTTGAACACAAACACTACTTTGTGAAGCAAAGTGAAGACCACTATACAAAATTCATGCCGTTGTGCCACAGGGCAACGTTATAGGTCCCATCCTGTATTTGTTTATTTCCCTGCCAACAGGTAAGAAGATTAAATCCATTTATTTTAAATTTCTGGACTTTTCGGGAAAATTAAATACAGTATTATTTCTTGTAAAACAGGGTCTTAATACAATTTCGTTTTAAGAACACCTAATAATCATTGATATCCATATCTCAGCGCTGCGCACCACTAATGCATCCTTTTGACATGCTTCAGTCACTAGGCAACAGGCTGACGCATGTCGATAATATTTCACAACTAGATATTTGTAAAATTCTTAAATATCATGTTTAAATCAGTGATTTTTTTGTTACCTTTGGTAGGAAACGCCACTTATCCTAAGGTTTGTTGTGACTGACCAGTTATACTCTAGTTTGAAACAGATAAGTTCCATTTACAAAATTTCTCTTCACATTGTTTGCGAGCTAATTTGTGTCTCATTCAAAAATAGATCTGTGCCGGGAACATTTTCAGGCTATGATTTTTACGATTTCAAGTGTCGTCTGAAACCGGACGAATCATACGATAGACTTCAAATGGCATTCATGGATGAAGGGCCTTCCAAGTCAACCGTGTATCATTGGTATTATGAATTCAAGCCCGGTCGACTAACTTTAGGGGTTGTAGTAAGAAGTGGTCGCCCTTTGGCGGCTGTAACGGAAGAAAACATGCTAGCAGTGAAAATTTTAATCCAAGACAATAGACAAGTTACGTATCAAGAGATTCGGCACTTATTGCAAGTTGGATCGGGAAGCCTTCACAAAATTCTACACGTGCATCTTCGCGTAAGGAGGACAGTTTCACGATGCCGCACAAACTCAATTTTTTTATTTATTTAATAAGACAACAAAAGAGGTCCATTGTGTTAGTAACAATCTTACTTAGCCTATGTTAGTACTTAATAACTAAAAAAGATTTAGTCCTATCGGCCAACGCCCACACAAGCGGACTATCTGCCCGGGTGGCTATCGAGTGCAGAATGATGTTGGGACTACCACGCAATCTGCGAAGTAACGAGGCAGATCTCTTGCGCCATACTGCATCAAAGCTGTCAGTGCGCGCGTCGGCAAACATCGCCGATGCACTGCAGAATCGTGGCAATCGCAACAGCACCCTGAACGCATTGTTATATTGGATACGCAGAGCATTGCAAGCCCTTTGGGTATATCTGAACCACAGTGCCCCCGAGTACAGTGTTGTGCAATACGCCTTAAAAAGGGCTATTTTAACTGCGACTGTACATCGAAAGAATCTGCGGGCCAGCATGTTCGCCCGGACCGACAACGCTCTGCGCTCCCTCTTCAAATCTGAATCGTCTTTCAGGGAATCTGTTACCAGATGGCCCAAGTATTTAAATTTATACACTCTGTTTATTGGGTGACCTTTAAGTAACAGAGGCGGGACCGTAGATGGACATCTGGCACCAGACCTGAAGACAATATATTCTGTCTTTTTGGTGTTGTATATCAACCCATGAGACTCCGCGTACGACTCACACACAGCCAGTAAATTGCGGAGAGCATTGATTGAGGGAGCCAGCAGCACCATGTCGTCCGCGTAGCTCAGATTATTAAAACAAACACCATCCACATAACAGCCGACACGCATGCTGCTGAGTCGCTCGACCAAGGCATTCACATAGAGACCGAAGAGCAAAGGCGAGGACAGTCCCCCCTGTCGCACCCCACACTCCGGCCTGCATGGCTCCGAAAGCTCCCCTACCCATCTCACCCGAGTATCTTGGTGTAGGTACCAGTATTTGAGGAGAGATGCGAGCTCTCGTGGCAGTGTTGTGTCTCCTAGCTTCTGCCAGAGTAAATCATAAGAGACTAGGTCAAAGGCCTTGGAAAGGTCCAGGAAAACCGCGTAGACTGGCGTCTGTCTATCCGTGTAATACTTTACAGCGTGCTTCAGACTAAGAATGGCCGTCTCCGTTGACAGCCCTACCCGAAAACCAAACTGGGCATCATGAATCTTGACATGCCTATTTCGATGTGAGTTGAGCACGCTGTCAAGTACCTTGGCTATGACAGTGGCTAGTGAGATTGGCCTGTAGTTTGACCCGTCCGATACGTCTCCAGTCTTCTTCTTCACTACTGGCACCACCAGAGTCCGCATCATGTCCGAGGGTAAGACTATGTAAATGTTTAAATTCTTATTTCAATTCTTTATTGAAAGCTTTTGTAAACAGGATTTATTCAGATGTGTTACAGTTGCAACTATCATATCATTTGGTTTTGGTTTGGGTTTTTATTTTTATTATTTAATTTATGTTTTATGTAGATTATTTTATATTTACTGGATTTGAGAACGTGGAAGGATTTGTGGACTGTACATTTGTAGACCTTTTTCAAACTTATTAAGTACCTGGTACTTATTGACAGGCCTACACTGTCCGCCCTACCTACTAATACTGTAATTTGAAAACATTGTAAAAGCCAATTATTTTTAAAAGAGGAACCGTGGAGTTTCTTGCCGGCTCTTCTCCATAGGAAACGACCAATTGGAACCGTGCACCTAGCTTCTGATGTTTCATAAGAGCCCGTGTAGGTTTATGTGGCATACAATATTTTGATTTCATTTGATTTCGTCAATCGATTTTCAATCGATTCTAAGCAAATAAAGCTCAAAAAGTCGTATCGTAAACGTGTCGTATAAAGAGCTGAAATAATCCCGGATTGATAGGTGACTGGCCGATATTTTTCATCGGTCACTAATTACTATCCGTTCGACGGACGATTTCAACGTAATCGGCCCGTACCGGGTCAGGTTTTTCTTTTTCAAATCACGTCTCACAATCTATCCTTCTCGTTTTCTACTTGTATCTCTGCCTCGTTGGTCTAAGGCATGGTTCACACTATCCGACATGCGATTGCGACAGCTCGGCGACTAGACGCAACGCCAGGCTTCAACCGACCATTTTAATGTATTTTAGCGTTGAGCTAATCGATTAGCTAGGTGAGTCGCATGGTCTTAAATTGTTACTTGGCGCAGCGTATCTTAAACGCACGCCTGTCGCATGCGACAGGTCGGCGTCAGTCTTGTTATAAGCGCTGAGGAAGGTACACGTGCTTCACATGAGGTGAGAGTGCAAATGGAGGCTCCAAATTTACTCACAAGGTGGACAACACGATCTTATCTCTTGAATACCCTAAGAAAAGGATCGCTCCCTACTCGATGTCTGTCGTAACAACACGACACAAATGCAAACGACAAACAAATTTTCGTTAAGTAGCAGCTACTAGACGTAGATGCATACAACCACATTGCGTCTTGTCGCAGCGACTAGACGCAGTGACAAGACGCACGAGAGTGGTAAATCCAACACTCTGTCAGATTACCAACGGCTGGCTCAACACCAAAAGTTGGAAATCCAATGCGCGATAAAATAGCGACGCGAAATTTTTACGTCTGTGCGAACGTAGGCTAATAAACGAAAACGCGACTTCTGAACGTGAGGGAAACATTGTAAAAGAGTGCATATACTAATTCAACCCACGTTATCCGATGACGTCCGATTACTAGGTGTACGCAGTAATTTTCTTTAACATATTCGACAATACGCCGTTATTAGGTGTAGGTACAACTCGCGCTGGAGTTCATCCAGAATTCCGGACGGACAAAATGGTAAGTACCTTTTGAGTTATTCCATAAGGAAATTCTCAGAACATACCTAATGCTAGATTGTGACGATCCATGACTACAGGTGAAAAAAAATATCGTAAGGAACTTACGAGTACTTGTTATGATCTGAAATCATCCGACAAAAGTGTGCCCCGAAACTTTTACTACGAATTCTTACCATAAAAAAATACAGTTTCATAGTTATTTCTTCGTTTTCAGAATATTTAAACTAGCTTCTGCCCCTGAAATTATCCCACGAGATGTTCTACCGGTATAGGCCATGTCCTTCCCCAGGATACCATCTATCTCCTTGTCAAATTTTATCAAAATCGGTTCAGTGGTACTGGGCGTGAAAACGTAACATACAGACAGTTACTTTCAAATTTATAATGTTAGTATGGATATACTACCATGTCAGGAAAGTACCGGGAAAAGATCAACAATACCCAATATGTTAGTTGTTCATCGAAATTTTTATCGCCCTCAAAGTATGCTCCTTCAGAGACGATACACTTATGACAGTGTGACTGTCTGTCACTTATTCCTATTTAATAACAAAATATTATATTTATTCTCAAACCATGCACGTGGTTCGGCCCACTTTACGAAACACATTAAAACTTAATTTTATGGTCTGACAGCTTGACGCGTTACCCTAATAAATAACAAGATATCCTAATTCTTTGCACTTATTGGCCTCTCAGAAATGCATTACATTTCTATTTTATGGCCACTTATGGCAGCCGTCGTCGCTCGAAAGAAATGTTAAGACAATCGAAATCCATAGTCCTTTAGAAATTCTGAGAACGAGAAAGTTAAAGCGAGGACACGTTATTGCAGCCATCTGTGAATCGTAAACCCGGGACGCAATTGAGAAACAATTAAGAAATAGAAAAATGTGTATAAGTCGAAGTTTACAAAAAATAGTGTGGGAAAGGACCAAACGCCGGTTTTGGATAGTTGGCAGGGGTGTTGAGGAAGGGCAGTTGGTCTTAGGACATGACAGGGTTCGGTCGTTATAGTCTCAAGAGGGAAAGCTAGTTAAGTTAGGAGGTTGGTGAGTGTTGTGAGCTGGGAGGAGCTGTGTTCGAGGTGAAGTTGGTACTACGTGCGGCATTTCGTGAGTAGTAATCTAATTCCCTACAAAGATATCATTGGTAAGTGTTAAACTCTTTACTAATAATGTGTCTTTTCCATTGTATTGTTCTCGTAGGCTGATTTGTTTTATGATTTGTAGGTAACATTAAATAATATCGCTGCAGAGCTATTAATAATCATTTATTCCAGCATAGCGACATTGCGCTATTAATTAACTCTATTTTCTATTGTATTACGTGTCCATCTCCTAATCCGTACCCTGACAGATATTTGTCATTTGCGTTTGATTATAGGGAAACGGGGAAGGCCTTCCACTTTATTTGACACTGAGCACTGACGCTCGACTTTTGACGACTTTGACCTGTAACATGCGCAACCACATACGGAAGGCAGAACCGTAAATACTCTCAGTTCATTTAAAACAACATATGCTATAAAGTCGATCTAAATCGGCATTATAAAACAATCAAACGTTAGTGATAATTACTGCTTCCAAAAAGGTTTGGCCACACAACTCTTTACGAAAGGCTCGTTGTAAGCGCATTTCCGGGAGAGGGGGTAGGCATCACGAAGCTCTCCAAACTGGATTGGTAGTCGTTCTAAGAACGCTAGGGACCGTGTCTCGATAAAACCTACACCCGGCATATGGTACGCCAATTTCTAAATAACCACCTCGGCAAACACCGAGTACGATCGCATTGAGTTTTGCTACAGACTGAGTCTACGGTACGCTTGTGCGATATTTTCTGTTATTTTAGTAAGGAATGGGGCTAGGCTGCCGTAAAGATGATATTAACATTAGTACGCGTTTAGATTTGTATACTCAATACTTGTCTCACTCAATGGCAGTTGGGCTTCGTAGTGCACTGTCTCTAGGATTGAGTAAGACATTTATATTGTGCTTAGGAAACATGTTCCACTAAAATCGTATATTGTCCTCAGAGGTTTTATTTGTTAGGTTTAGTAGAACACGTACAATGAGACATACGTTGTAAAACGGTTCCCCGTCTCACTGAAATGGGTACATCATACACAGATACATTAACGTAGCTATTATTGATTGATTAAAATGCAAGCGTAACGATTCCCTTACATCTACACATTATGAAGATTCTATTACAGGTATTATTAGCGCTACCTGCGAGAAGGGAGACAGACCGCGGTAGGAAGCGATCGGTGTAAGGCTAGGCTAAGGAAGTTAGGAGAATTATTGAGTGCCAGAGGCCTTGTCCAAGTGGGCTGTTGTAAGAGAACGAGTTAATATTTAATAAGTAAAATATATTTGTGTTGAAGCACAGATTTAGTTTATTATTATTCTATAATCTAGTTTTAACGTAGTATGTGTGAGTGTTTGTAGATGAGACTGGGTGAGACTTTAGTTATTAAAATTATCCTAGGCTGATGGACTTGATAGTCATTATTACAAATCAGACAGACACGTGTTGCTGGGGAGTTTGTTGCGCCACTTCTTCTCCCCAGCATAAGCACTAGGAAGTGGTGAAGGGTGGGGCTCTTTGGGGCTGTATATAGACTTTAAAGTGAGTTTATTCACAACTCTATTAATTATGCTTGAGTTTGATTCTCTACTCTCATAACTAGTAATTCTTGAATGTTGTATTCGTTGCCTTTGGCCGATACTATAACTCTAAACTCTATTTAATAATTATCCATGATTCTCTACTTCTCAACTCAAACTATCTAATAATTCAAAGAATATTATATTCTATATCTTAGACTAATAACTCGGTCAGTCTGACATGAGCACGTGTCTTGCAAATATGCTCACTGTGCAAAGAGTGAACTGCCAGGGGTTTGGGTGACCACATCTATCTCTTTTCCAGTCTAAGGACTGATAGGGACCATGTCTTCTTAAGAGCATGATGCAGACGCAATGCCGCTAGAACTAGCCGCTCCGTTGCTAGACAGGGACAGTCGCATGGTTGCCGCAGGAAAAGCCGCTTCGTCACGTTTATCAGTTCGAGAGAACTGCTAGGGGCCATGACTCCAAAAGAGCATGATGTCGACGCTATGCCGCTGTAAAGCCGCTTGCGTCACTTTATGGAAGTGTATCTCTGAGTACTCCGAGTGTAGATGCGAGGTATTGTGTGAGTTACGACTGATCAAATACCTATTACGCGCTAGCGTTTGGGTTACTCACAAGTTTTTATAATAATTTACTCTGCATCCCTCTATTATTTAGCTTTCTAAAATCACTTCCAATATATTTCATAACTATGAATTCCCAAGTATCATCTAATATTGATACATTGTTTCCTTGCCTCATTAATAATATCAAGGCATTGGGCTTCTATAAATTTGGGAATTCATTTCTATTATCGGTGGGAGAGTGACCAAGTCTGGTGACGAGCTCTACAGGGCCGCACGGGGTTGGAGTGCGGCCTTTTCCCCTTAGGAGGAAACCGACCTTAACGCTAGTATTAACATAATTAGGAAAAACTAAAAATTTATCAGCCTAGGGTAATTTAGGTACAGTCACAACAGCAAATAATCCAAACATCAAAATATTTTAAAGAAGTCGGCTGGAGACATATCTGGTGCATAATCCTCAATGGTATTTCTTGAGTTTTTGGTAAAAATATAATAATAATATAATATAATAATTTTATTCTACCCTTTAAACTTTAATTAAAATGAAATTTTGACAACTAACTACCCTCATTGTAAAGGTTATTAAATACCCTTTTAGGCGATATATGTTTCGAATCGATGCGTTCCATAATACCAAAAATAATAACCATAATGCGTGAAAAAGGAAGTGGCTCGATTTATTTGCTCCCAAGTGTATTTCCTTCACTTTTGCGATGTTAACTTCAGTTGAAAACGTCGATGACCTACCAGAGCAAGACAAATCTTCCATCATATCTGAACCGCTTCTAAACGCTTTATCCCACTCATAAGTACAAGTTATTGTCAAGTCGATTCACCGTAAGCCTTGTGTAACATTTTTAGTGACTCCAAACACGAAATTCCATTAGCAAAGCAAAATTTAAGACAAACTCTTTGTTCGATGTTTTTGTCCATTATGAAATTCGCAATACACACTAGATATTATGATCTAACTAAAAACAGCACTGTATTTAATTTATATATCAGATGCAACTCAAACTTCGCGTCAAAATGGAAAACAGTTATTCCAAACAAAACAAAAAAAAAATAGATCCATAAACGAATTGCCGACTTCCTGTCTAACCGGATGCAGCTAAACACCAGTATTTTACATGGAGCGAGGGCCGATCTGACCCCCATAAACTAGTTAGTGGGAACACGATACCCCTTGGTAAGACTGGTTGTCAGACTTTCGGGTTTCCGACTACCCGTAACGACTGTCAAAGGTCTATATATGGGAGCCGGGACCTAACGTGTTTTCCGAGGCACGGAGGGGTCATTCAGGAACATTGGCGAATTGAGATGATATTACAGGATAATGAATATAATACTGAGCATGAGGTCCGGGGTCCGATTCCCAGGTCGGGCAAATTGTTATTGGGTTTTTCTATCTGGAATTTCTCAGTAGCAGCCCGGAGTCTGGATTTGTGCCCGGTTGATGGCAATAGGCTCGCCCCCTATTACATGGGACTTAAACATAACTGGCGAAATGTGGGTGTACAGGTACACCTCTGCCCAACCCTTCGGGGAAACAAGGCGTGATGTTATGTTATTACAGGTAATTTTTCATAATGCTGTGGCATGTAGACCTTGCACTTAATCCTATGTTAGATGTATTGATCGATAATGAGAGTGTCCATGGAGTTTCTTGCCCGTTCTTCTCCATAGGTACCTACTTTCGCTTTGGAATGGGCAACTAGCTTCATATTTCTGACTGACCGACCCCTTGATTCTTCAAAAGTGACTGTAATTGGTTTATTTGAAATAAATGCTTTGAGTTTGAGTTTGAATGTCTCCAAAAAGCATGTTAAATCAAGTATTTATTTATCCACTCTTCTCCTCTGCCATGTACACAGGACACGGCCAAAAATCAAAGCACACAAATAATACATATTTCTCTAAACGTGCGTGCATTACGCCTAACTTACTTACCATAAAACAAATACTAGCCCAATTTTATTACATAACGAAGAAAAATACACCTTTTTGCAAAGAAAATGTAGTTCGTTTTTCGGTGTGGATGTATTGTTACATATGGCAATAAATTTTATACAAAATAGCGCATAACAGCAAGACGCGCCCCAAAGATCAATTTTGTAGATAGGTCACTTAACATAAGATTGAAAGTACAGGTAGTACTTTCAATCTTATGTTAAGTACTTACTGTAGGTTAAGGCGGTGCTACACCTACCACAAGTTTGCGCATAATTGCGGAATTTGATTAATTTGCCCTTCACTCAATCGACTCATTATTTTCACGCAATTAAATTGTCAGCCCATATGCTTCAATGTTTTCGCTTGAGCAAGATCTGCGCAATACCCTACACGGTGCAGTTAAAATATGGTGTATTTAAAATATGGTGCAGTACAAATTAAACTCGCTCATTTTTTTTTATCATTGTGCAGTCTTCAATAATACCCCTAAAGGGCTAAGAGCACTGTGAAATTTAATTGAAAGTTTAGGGCCCGCCTCGGAAACGAATCTATGGAGAGTGTTCTTGTCTGTTAAGGCGCTTCCCAGACCAAACGAACTAGAACGTTCGGTAGTTCTCCGTCCCACCGCTCAGTTTCGCTCTGTGCACGCCCCTTTATCATAAAATTCAATTTGTTTTAAATTATTTTAGCAAAAATAAAAGCTCGAACTTTTGAAATAAAATAACACGTGGATTATTCATTAGTTTAATCCTCATATTATCAGAACGTCACCTTTAGCCAGATGCATGCAATCAATAATTTTCGTTACTTTTTGACAAGGAGATTTTAAATGTATTTAAGAACACTTATAACAAATAAGAACATGTGATTAATTTCTAACATTGAGATGTAGTTTATAAGTCTTAATTATTCAGTTAATAGCCACTGAATAACACACTATCATATAGTTTTGCTTGAGGCAGCGCCTTAATTTATGGTGATAATTATTGATTTTGTGTGAGTGTTAATGTTAATTTAAATAGACATACAGGTAGGTAGATGACACTAATCCTAATGGAGTTTCATGAGCTTGGGCATAATCACTCATAATCAGAAACAACCCTCTACGAAATCAGTTATTTCTATTCAGTTTCAAATAGCACCAAATGAAACACAAACAAGTGCTCGCAAAAATAATCGAGGGTGGTGTCAAAGTAATCTGATCCAGCGTCATGTTAGTGAACGGGTCATCTCTTAGCTTAAGTACAGTAGCGCTCATAAGTCCATAAGGAATCTCACAAAGCCATAGATAGACGCTTCGGTTTCACTTACGACCTTCTTCTATAAGTTGTTTCTATACTTAAGATTGATAGAAGTTCATAATATCAACTAACTTAACATATGGCTTGCTAGCTTAGTAGTTATCGTGCTTGAGTAGGAGCGATTATGGCGAGCCCTGAGTTCGAATCTCACCTGCCATGCGGATTAAGTTGATGTTATTTCCAAAAAATATATTTTTTTAATTTTTGATATGTTATTATTATTACCTGAAATGAGCAATTTTTGTTTGTTTTAATAAAATTACTTGATGTGGTTCGATAATCATTCGATACTTGTCTCTTTCATCTTGTTAACATAAATTATAAAAGTTTGTAGGTAGACCACAGAAAACTAAGTAAATTATTTCGATTTATGGCAGGTAAATGCAATTCGTTACGACTATTCACCTAATTGAACGTTGTTGGTTAGTGACGAATGTTTAAATCTGTTAATTAGCGGTATTGTGGTTATAATATTCAAAATGCTGTGATTTTTCAAAATATAAAGATTGAAGCGTTGGCAAACATTATTGTGGTGCCTAAGTCTGATTAGTTACCATTAAGAGATGTGAGGAAGAAGGAATCCTTACTAGTCGGAGCGCATATTTCACATCTATATATATAAAAATCAATTGCTGTTCGTTAGTCTCGCTAAAACTAAAAAACGGCTTAACCCGATTTGAATCTTTTTTGTTTTGTTTTGTTCGCTATAAAACAGGGGTGGTTTAAATAAAATAAAATTGGGAAAACCCATAAGATCAACTGAAAAATAAAAAAATGGTAATTTTTTATGGGAAATGCGTTCGTTGCAGACCTCACATGTTTTTTTTATAAATGGCATTAGTTTTGGACCTGACGTATTTACTACCTGACGTGCTGAACAACTGTCTGTCACAAATGTCATTATTTTCGTGTGGTTGTTAAATCGTTTTTAGTTGTTCCGTAAAATAAAAAACTAGATTTTAAGACTTGCTGGAAGTGGATTGAGAAGTAGCAAAATGCCGAGGAGAAGACAAGCTGACATAGGTCTATTATATCAATGGATTGAAGTTAGAAGCTAAAGTTAACATAACATAACATCACGCCTTGTTTCCCCGAAGGGTTGGGCAGAGGTGTACCTATAGGACACCCACATTTCGCCAGTTATGTTTAAGTCCCATGTAATAGGGGGCGAGCCTATTGCCATCTACCGGGCACAAATCCAGACTTCGGGCTGCTACTTAGAAATTCCAGAAGCTAAAGTTATAATCAAATAAATTGTAGGTGGTACGAAGTTCACCGGGTCACCTAGTGGTGAATAAATATGAAACAAATGGCTTCATGCCAACTGGACATTTTGCTCAATTATTCAACACGTCATTAAAAACTGTCAGCCGTGTACTCCAAGCTGAAAAGGTTGCTTCACCGAAGCCCAGCAAACATAACGTAATAAAAAAGAACGTTTAAGTTTCGGAATACTTTATCCTGTATATTGCTCTATATCCATGATTATTATAATTATAAAAATGAGATTTTGTTTCAATCTTCTTTTCTTAAAGAAAATGAATACTTAAGCTATAACTTCAATATGTAATCTATATTCACTAAAGCCAAATAAAATGTGAAATACTCAATGTAAACAGACTCCCATACATAACAACTTATTAAAATCAATAATTATGGAAATTCATGATCGAAACTTAATATTTATTATGAAATAAATCTACTTAACAATTTTTTTGAACATTTCACATGTCAAAATAAAACAAATTGCTTCTACGTTCATTGACATAGTATTGCACATCTTTTAAGGCTGAAGAATTTAAATAAATAATCGTACTGGTTTGTTATCTTTATGTAAAATATTATAACAAATAATTATGTTATTATTTTTGTTTTCACTAGTAACGCATTTTTATTCTAAACGCTTTATTGAAATAACAACAAAAAAGCAGCATAAAAAAAATTGTATTACAAACCAAAATAAAAATTTGTAAAATAACTGCACTGTCCTACGAGTATAAATCGTTTAATTAATATAAATGGTTTGAGTTTGCATACCTACTAGTATATCTTAAATCATAATTGGTGGGATCCGTAGATGACAGTGGCATAGTTTGGTGCAAATCGCTTGGCAGATGATACTTAATCTTTTCGGTGTCGCATCTGTTCTCCACCCTCCATGATTTTATTCTAAGTCTCCCGGCGCGGCGCCACTCGGGCGCCTCCCCGTCGCGAATAGGAAACAACATCAAGCCCCAATTCGCGGTTTTTAATGGATAACCTTTCTCCGACCAAATAAATGTAATACTTGCGGCAAAATGTCGCTTAAGATATTCAGAAATGAACAATTACGGGATTAGTTGATTAGGAAATGTTGGCGTGGTTTCCTTTGAAGTATTGGGTATATTGTTATCATGTAGCTTTTATGTAATGTGCTGGTTTTATTCGCAGGTGAGTGTGTGACCATTTATCAAGCATAAGCATATATTAATCAGCCTATAATGTTCCCACTGCTGGGACCCAGTTCTCTCGGTGAAAGGAAGTCGCTCGTAATTCATCACGCGACCTCTACCAACCCGCACTGAGCCCAGTGCGGGTTGGTAGATGTCACGTGTCTTCGAGTTTTAGGTTCTGAGACATGCCGATTTCCTCACAATGTTTTCCTTTACCGTTTTGAGAGCAGTGGTGATGAAATTTACACACAAAAGATTCAAATGTACACAAAATAAAGCGCATGTCTGGGATTCAACCTACGGCCTACAACTCGTAAGTCGCGGCCACCAGTGCTCCGCAGTCTATTTATCTAGCTCAGGTTGAACTCTGGCTGCGATTGAGAATATTCTAGACTAAAATGCGATCGCAAATACACTTTGAAAACCTCTTTCTCATTTTGAATTCTTTTTTATTTTTGTTACCGACTGTGTGCCTATGCATAGTACTCCTCAACATAGAATATGATGTTATCGAAAACAAGGAAAACCATTCCATGACTTTCAAAGTAAAAATAGAAACGGTTATCTGTAATATGACCTAAATGCTCTGTAGTTTTTCCGGCATACGTCTGGGCTGACAGTCCTGCTACCAAATTTGCTTGGCTAACTTTTTGATCTGATTTGTTTTATTATTCATCAGTCTTTCCCAACTATATTGGGAAACAACCCAGTTACTGAGTAATACGATACCCCTTCGTAAGACTTCGGGCTTCTGGCTACTCGTAACGACTGTCAAAGATCCACGAACGACAGCTGGTACCAACTTATCGTGCTGAAACGGGTTCAACGTGCTTTCCGAGGCACAGAGGGGTCTTGGTATGTGAGGATGGTCACCCATCCACGGCCCAACCGCTGCATGCGTAGCTTAACCTGATCGATTGATACGTCCGGCTGTTGTAACTAAGCCTCAAGCCCCCTCTAAACACTTACCTGTCTATTTGATCTAACCTTTCTAAATAAGTCGTGAGGACTCTTTGGCTATTTTGCTCCTGAGAAGCTCAGCTCGGCTCCTTGTAAAGTGAAATATACAATGAAAGAATAAAAGAAGAAAGACAGTACATTTATTATTGGTAAACATGACGCAAAAAAAACATAAAGAACAAGTTGTGGAAAATATTCATCACATCCACTCGAAACGGACATCGCTCAGCATCTTCTTCTAAGCGTGTCGATGGCAGTCTAAATTGAGTCAGCCCAGGATTTGGCTACTAGTTTGGCGCCATCAGTTGTGTCCAGCATAATTTTGTGACACAATGCGAGTTAGAGCTTCAAAGCTGGTTTTCAGCGACAGCTGGCGTTGACGTGCTGACGTCAATTGGTGTAGCATATAGTGGTATACAAAAAGATTATGAAATAAAGAAAAACACAACACAAGTTCTAAATATTTATCTACATAGCTATCTATGTCTTCTATACATACTCGTATATGTAATAAAATTGTAACGAAGTCAAAAGTGTGCATTGAATATATTTGAAAAAAAAAGTACGTGTTGCGAGGCGTGGGAAAAAGCCTGATGCCTAACGAATATCTTCTAAACTTTTGTTCGTTTTTATAATTGTTTGTTTATCTGGATGTATGCTCAGGGTTAGCGCAAAAACGGTTGAACGTATTTGAATTTTGGTACACACATAGTTTAAAACCTGGATAAACACAAAGGGTTCTTTTAATCTCGGTAGTACGTTCCTGTGGGATATCTTTGACATCCGTGCGGCGGGCAGAAGTTACTATACTAATATTATAAATTCCAAAGTTTTCACGTCTAAAGAAGTAGATTTGAGGATTTGGCAATGAGATATATGGCATCCTGGGAAATACTTTTTGACACAGTAGCACGTTCCTGTGGGGTAGGTAATTTCCGTCATCCACGCTGGCGAAACCGCATGTAGAAGTTAGTATTAAAAATTATATAAATGGCAACGACGCTCCATAAAGTTATATGGCTGTGCACTCAATAATACCAAAGTCACATTGAAAACTTACCCCAGAATCATCCATCTAGTATTTCAAACTCCAAGAAATCTCATACCAGTCGTATTGAAGTCAGTTCGGCTGTACGGCAGGAATGTGCCCCGTTGTTACCGGGTCAGAATACTTCGCGTTTTCTTACATAAGGTTCCGAGCTCGAATGTAATACAATTCCAGGCATATGTAGAACGAAAATTCTTTGATGTTTGATCTTCTACATATAAAGGAGGTATAAAGTTTAACCATAGGGTAAAATTAATAAAAAAAATCAGTTCACTTGCACCGAATTATACCAGCCTAATACCGTCCTGACAGATACCTCCATATCGTATTTCGGCCATGGTGGTCAATCTCAACGAAGACTAGCCTTCGGTGGGGGAGATATCATGGTGTATGCGCCCAACGGCATAATTTTGACCAACGGCCTAGTTTTGACCAACGACTTAACGCGCTTTTCGAGGCACGGGGGTATTACACCACCAACTTCCAAACTCCGGGCTCTTTGGTAAGAAACTCCTAATGAAAAGACACAATAACACTTTGCTTGATCTAGGAATCGAACTCATGACCTAAGCTCAGCAGTCGCGCTTGTGACCATAAGACCAACGGCCAGTTACCAGCCTATTATTATCTTACTGCAGGGCAAAATCCACTTCTCATACAGAGAAGGCACGAGCTTAGATCACCACGCTTGCTCCATAAGTCCATGTTCCCTCAAGATGTTTTCTTTAACCGATGTTAGTGATGTCAAAGGTAAACTTAGAAAGTACATAATTATGAATTGAAAAAGTCATGGACATTCTTCTTCTTAACGAGTCGATGGTAATCTTAATGGACTCTGCCCAGAATTCGGCTACGTCCATCACTAGAGTCCATCAGTTCCTGTAATGTGCAGCTGATAGGACATGTTAAATTAAGTGTTCCATCATTTGTGAAAGAACATCACATTTACACTCCAAGGCGTAGATAGACATTGATAAGCGTCTAAAATGACGCTTATCAATGTCTATCTACGCCTTGGGGCGAATGTCGTGAAATTAAATATAGAAGGATTAATCAAAATCAACGCACCTACCGAGGTGAGGTGATTTATAAAATTTTGGCCAGCTGAATTATTCCGTAAAAACCTCGCCGTAAAAAGTAAGATGATTGTCATTATTGACAGCTCACTTGAAAGAAAAGACGTTTATTTGAGGTAAACATGACGCAGAGAACGAACAGAAACACAAAAAATTACAAGTTAGGGGAAAATATGCGTCACATCCATGCAAAACGGTCATCGCTCAGCATAATGCCACGACCCTATGCTAGACAGAGCCCCAGCGCTGGTGATGACGTCGACCGGTGCACCAATCGCTAAGACAAAATAACTCATTATGAAATAAAATAAATACACAATAAATAGCTAGTTTTAAGTGTTTGTTTATAAAATGGCAACATTCCGGGCAACAACGACTCACCTTAGTTTTTTTGGTGAGAATTTTTACACAATAAATCGGGTGTAATTGAATGTACCACTGCGATACAAAGGTCTCATAAATAATTGACGACAGTACGCTAGCTCATTGATTGCGTGTCCGGCCATCAATCGCTTTTAATCAGACGGATCGAGTAGATATATTCATTGCATTGTGCTTGTCATTATAAACACCGATTTTAACACAAAGCTCGATAGGTTTGAATTCGTTGAATTAGATTGTCAAAATGAAATCAATTTTCATTGCGTCTATAAATTGTGAATGCATAAAGTAATATGTGACACTGTGACACTGTGTGTGCATAAATATTTGATTTTAAGGAGTGTGATTATACGGCTTAGATTATGAGCTCAATTGTCCCGGTTACTAGTGGAGCGGAGCAGAGTAAAATATACGATTATGGGTAATTCTAAAAGAGGTTTGTTTGCGTCAACACCAATCTCAATTTAGCATAGATTATTTAGGACAGCACTCACCTGGTTTTATCTTCCTGTTCTTTCTTGAAATTGTTTTTTTTCCTTAACATAACAAAATCGACCAATTCCCACAGCAGGCCTTATATCGGTGAGTTTTCTAACATACTTATTTTATATTTTTCCTTGTTGTTCCATTTCTTATTTATTAAATACAACTTATATTAAACATCTTAAAAAGGTAAATTAAAAATAAATCATGTCTTTGTAACCCTTGCGATTATTTATCCTTTATCTCACCTATGAATAACGTCGAGATTGTTGATTTGTTTTCCTAATTTTATTTCTAGTTCTATTTCTATTTTATGAATTATTATATTTTATAGTTTATGCTGTAACCGACAGGGTTTGTAATTGTTCCTTTAACTTTAAGCCATTGTAACACTCGTAAAAGTTACGTTTTGGAATACAAATAAAGATATGAATATGATAAGTTTTGTGTTTTTCTATGTTTCATTCGTTTCTTTTGGGTTTCCTTATATGCATGGCTTACTACAAATAAATTCTGTGAGTCTAGGTAAGTTTAAGAGGGTGAGTTTAAGTGGGTGCTCATTTACCTTTACGAAACGGTAGTTTTCAAAGCACTACAGAAACTAATTTGGAAGATTCTTGATTTAAAATTAAATGGAAAAAATGTCGCAGTGTTACTACCTCGTTTATTCAAATATTAGCAACTACTTCACACTTGTTTAGTTCCGTTAGTTACCAATTTTATTGTAAAACCCTACCAAACTGCACTGTAGTAACATCACTGTCCCCCCGGAGAACACAAGCACCGTACACAAGCTAGCCCATTGTGTGTTCGTTGCATAATGTCATAATTCCGAAATACCCTCACTTTGGTAATTCATGCGCGGGGGATGTTTTACGGTTATTGAATTGAGCGACCAGTGTTGTTACTTTTGTAAGGTTCGTAAGGGATATGGGCTTATATCCTAATAGAAATATTTGTGAAGAAGAAGAGGGAGCTTCTGTTAGATGTGGGAAAGTAAGAACTCAGAAACGATTGACCTGTAATTATTTCCATCTGGAATCTCCATGTCACCAAGTAAGAACTACTTCTCATGGGCAAAATTTAACTAGGTTATCGAAACATAACTGCTGAATCGCAGAGGGCTATGGTGAGAATTTTAATACGAGACAGAGCAGTGAGATTGGAGGTTAGAATATAATTTTAAAGACACAACTCAACCAGCAATAATCCGCACTGCCCTAAAGCCTATACCACCAGGCGGGCCTAGTGAGAGGGAGGGCCCTCTCACCGAGAGCAGACGTGTGCCCCAGCAGTGGAAATATAATTGGCTGGTTTTGTAAAGACACAAATCGTAAGGCAATCGTCAAAGAACTTTAATTCGAGGTATAAATCCAAGATAACTAAAATTAATTCGTTTACGAACAGTGTGGTAATTTGAGCTTGGTTGGAAGTTAACTTAACAAAAAAGGACTACTCAAAGTCAAATAAACCAATTACAGGTACTTTTGAATTGTCGAGGGTCGGTCAGTCAGAAGGACAAGCTAGTTGCCCAAAAATACCTTTTGTAAAAACCTGATAATATCAGTCCAGTAAATAGTCAGAATTGCTTCCCCATTTTTATAGAAAACATTCCGCTGATTCCTCGCAATATTTTGATGTGAATATTTTATGAGAAAAATGGAGAACAAAGCGTCAACGAGTACTTTCTTTTGTTTCTTTACTTTATATAACTTTTGTATGTATGTTTTATAACTGTGTTGGCATATGGCGCTGATTTGTTTGAATAAAACATCTTAAAAGCATAAGAATCCCGTCAGAGAAAATAGTGCCAAAGACTTCGCCATCGGCTTGTGGTTTACTAATAACAGCCGCACAGGTTATCAGGTGCATCAGGGTAAGCTACGCTTGCTGCGTTAGGTCCGAGGATGGGTAACCATCTTTACATACTAAGACCCTTCCGAGCCTTGGGAAGCACGTTATGCCTTGGTCACGGCTGTCATTCTTGTATCTTTGACAGTCATTAGGGGTCGGAAGCCCGAAAGTCTGACAACCAGTATTACCACAAGGGGTTTTGTCTTATTCAGTAAGTATCTGGGTTGTGAAGGTCAGATACGAGTTGAGATATCAAATGCTAAAAGATTACGTTGTTCGCCATACAAACTTTTCAACTTTAACTTTTTAAACTTTTTAAGTAAATAGAGCAGAGAGTGGTGGTGTCCCAGTGGTAACGGCCGCGACTTACCAGTTGTAGGTCGTTGGTTCGAACCCAGACAGGCGCTTTACTTTGTGTAAATTATTTCATTAACATTGCTCTCAAAACGGTGAAGGAAAACATCGTGAGGAAATCGGCATGTCTTAGTACCAAAAATTCGAAGACATGTGACATCTACCAACCCGCACTGGGCCCGGATTACGGCCCACTTCCTCTCACAGAAAGGAGGCCTGTGTCCAAGCAGTGGGAACATACTAGGCTGATTATGCATTTAGTTAAAAAAAGCGTTTGGTACGTTTACATTGTACGATTTAAAATTATACCCATTTTCGAGTTAATTGAAGCAATTTTTTTTTTGTGTATGGCATCTCGCAGGTCAACCGTTGTCGTCTGCTTAAACGGACTTGCCTGTGGTTGCCCTAATAAATTAAGGCCTCCAGCCAGGACTTAAACTTAAATACTAACTAAAACTAAGCGACAACGCTAAGGGCACCCCCTGTGGGGTACGGACCTCGGCTTAGGGCGTCGCTGGAAGAGGACAGCAAGGGACTAGCTGGATCAGGATTTCTTTGATTTAGGGACGAATTTAAAGCTACAGGCTCAGCGGCGCGGGCTGGCTCGAGCAAGGGTCGGGAGGGGCGTGTATTTGGGCGTCGCGGCGGGCCTCGGCGGCGAGGACGGTAGGACGGCGATCGGGTTTTGTTAATTGAAGCAAGCAGTCAAATCTTACTTTATTACCGAGTTTCGTGTTATTTCGACAACGCCTTTACTCACTAACTTGGACACCCTCTAAATCTTCTTTTAGGTGCTGTTTTACAAACCTAAAAGTGCCAGTCTTTATAATTTATTAAGGAAAATATTGCCAAATTTCAAATTTATTAACCAAAGGAATAAGATTTTTCATATAAACTGGCTTACAAAAGGCATACCTGGGGTAGGTATGCCTTGTGTAAGCCATAGTGTGAAATAAAAAACGTTTGCTGTGTTTTTCTTAAACATACCATTTTTTTAGTTAATCAAGCCACGCAGTAAAATCCTCCCCTTAAAAATGTTATAACCCCAGTGCCCTCAGGGGACGAGTTTTGTGAAACCCTGATACAAGTTATTCTTTATTTTTGGTTTTAATTATAAGTACAGAGTTTCGAGTTATTCGGAACACGCGTTAACATTCTTCCATACAAACTTTGATGCTACCCAGTCCGCCTTCAGGGGGTAGCTTCGAAAATTGAAAATGGAAATCTTTATAATTTACTTATAAATTAAAAAAAAAAAAACAGCCCAATCCGTTCAGTGATTTGAGCTGTGTTGATAGATCAGTCAGTCAGTCAGTCACGGTTTTCTTTTGTGTAATTAAAAGCTTCCGCCCGCGGCTATGCCCGCGTGGTGTTTGATGAAAAGAAGCCTATTTGCTTCCCCAGGCTTCAGATACAGTTCAGCGAATTAGCCGTGAAATATTACAAACCCGCTCTGCGCGCCCCCCGCACTGCCGCTCTTACTGAGTTTAAAAAAACAATAAGACGAAACATTTTCTTTTTATAAGTCCAACGGTTTAGGCGGCGCACGCCAAGATAGCTCTCAGAGGGCAGGATTTTTTTCAGTTCAGTTCCATCAAAATAACTTTTGCGTTGATAATATTAGTAGAAAGTACGATAATTATAGTAGGAAGATGGATAGTAGGATACAGATTATAGTATGTATAAACCAAGAAGGAACTAGGGGCGTTGATCTCCTTCTTTGCTTTCCTCTTGCTGATTATTTCAGAACATTACGTTCAGGTTTCTTCACGATGTTTTCGTCCACCGTAAAACAGCAGTTTCTCGTCATAAAACTGCAAAAGTCATGTCAATGACTGCTTCGTTGGTACACTGGACGCCAGTGCTACTACTGAGGATGAGGTCTTTGGTTCGACTACCAGGTCGGGCAAAGTGTTATTGGTATTTTCCATATGGAATTTCTCAGTAGCAGCCCATAGTCTGGATTAGTGGCCGGTGAATAGCAATATTAACGCCCCTATTACATGGGATTTAAACATAACTGGCAAAATGTGGGTGTACTATAGGTACACCTACCTCTGTCCAATCCTTCGGGGTATACATCCGTGATGTTATGTGTTTATTTAAGGTTTCCTCACAATATTTTCGTCCACGGTGGACGAATAAAAAAAAACTAATAGTATCGGTTGAGAATAGTGCATTCCATAGATGTCTCTAGTCTCGTGATAACCGTATATTTCAGGAAACTGAGGCGGAAGTATCAGGTAAATCTATAAATTCTAGAAAACCTATAGTGTTTTCTGGGCAACTTTTACTTCGCAATGCGGTGGCAAGAATTCGACGGATTACCTGAAAGAACCGGTAATTCTAATACAAGGTAATTCATAGTAAAGGAAGAATATATGTTTAGAAATTATATTTTCGTCCTTTTCACGTGTTAAAATCATATATTCGTTATCGTTATTCGTTTCGTTTCGTAATTGTAGTAGCATTAATTTACTTTACAACGCACTAGTAAGAAGCTCCTTGGAGTACTGTTCCACTATTTGGTCTCCCAATAGGGAGACCAAATAGTGGGACAGTACAACAGTATTCAACTTATACAAATAGTGTTGAATCTGTTCAGGCCCGTTTTGTTAGGTATTTATGTATGAAGAATGGGATTCGAAAAGCTATACCTGATTACAATGACAGGTTAAGGCACTTTAAAATGATTAGTTTAAAAGAAAGACGTAACCAGTCTGACTTACTAATACTCCATAAAATAATAAATGGCTCCATAGATGCTCAATTGGTAAACTATTTTAACTTTAGGCCCAGCCAACGTAGTAAGCGTCATCACCGTATTTTTGAATTGCCCACATCCACCTTAATTAAATACCACATTTAATAGCCCCTTAACACGTATGGCAAGGCAATATAATGAAAGATCCAACTTGACGGATTACCCGATTGATATTTTCTGCATGAGTTTTGTATCATACAGACGCTCCCTATTTAAACAGTGCGAACAGTGCACGTCTTTGTAGCTCAAAATGGTTTGTTTCGGTAGTGTTCTAGAATTAGGTCTTCTAGACACACTTTATTTTATCTTTTGTCTCTAATAATATTCATAATGTCAATGTCATGCATACCTGTTATTTGCATGGTTACTGAAATGCAATTTTTTTGTGTTGTTTAATTGAATTGTAAGTGACTGTGCTGTTGGTGTGCTTAATCTTAATAAATAAAAATATATATACCTATTTTTATTTTTTGTTGATAACTAACTCTGCCTTCTTAGTAAAGTATTTAAACGTTAGCATAAACTTAGGACTTTTAAAAATAAGAAGCGATTTCCATTACATAAATAGACGTAATAAAAATGAAATTTTGTTACCCTTAATTAAAACAAGCAAGTCATTTCTTATAAACAGTATCCGCTTTTATTAACAAGTTGCCAAAGTCGGTTACAGAATTTAGCGATGGAAAGTTCAAAACCCACATCAGACGTGTCCATATCAAAAAAGCATATTATAAGTTTGCTTCTGTAAATGTGGCTTCCCTGGTACCTTATAAACGGCATCACTTTCTATTAGCTGTTCCCAAATTGCGGTGTTTTATTATTAATTATTAATTTTTACATACCTCTTTGACATATCTCCTCATAATTTGACATTTTATACCTAAAATTCTAATTTCGTTTCTTTGTTCGTGGCTTTTGTGAACAGCATAATTAATTCAAATTTGTTACAGTTAAAATGGCAATCATGTCATTTGATTTAAATTTTGAAATTTTAGCCTCTTTTATATTTCGTGAATGTGAGAACGTTGTAGGCCTTATAGATTATAGACTTATAGACCGTTGTCTATTTGTTAAGCATATGGTATTCAATTCACTTGGTTTATAGGTAAAAATGGGTGTTCCACAAGGCTCGATATTGGGTCCTTTCCTCTTTTTAGTATTAATGACCTACTCCATTTATTATTAAATCAACCACAGATGGTGTTATTTGCTGACGATACTTCCTTAATTTTTAAGGTAGATAGACGTGCTTCAAATTTTGACGACGTAAATAACGCCCTACTGCTGGTCCAAAATTGGTTCACGGCTAATAATTTAGTACTAAATGGAAATAAAACTAAGTGTATAAGATTTTCTTTACCAAACGTCAAGAGTAGTGATTGTGAGATAGTATTGAATCAAGAGAAGCTAGAATTCGTCGATAAAACGGTTTTCTTGGGGATCACGCTCGACTCAAGGCTACAATGGGGTCCTCATTTAACATCTCTAGCAGGACGGCTAAGTTCAGCAGCTTACGCTGTCAGAAAAATCCGTCAATTTACTGATGTAGATACCGCGAGGCTGGTCTATTTTAGTTACTTTCATAGTATCATGTCTTACGGTATTTTACTTTGGGGACGGGCTGCAGACATCGAGTCTATTTTTATTCTGCAGAAAAGAGCCATCAGAGCCATATATAATCTCCGCAGGCGCGATTCTCTAAGGGAATTGTTTAAGGATATTAACATCATGACTGTACCTTGTCAATACATCTATGAAAACATCATGTACGTAAGAAAAAATTTACATCTTTACAGTAAAAGAGGTGAAAGACATAATTATAGTACTAGAAATCGGGACCTATTAGTTCAACCAGGTTTCAGACTGGCTAAAGTAGACTCATCTTTCATGGGGTACTGTCTAAAATGTTATAATAAAATACCTCCCCACATACTTCAACTGAATGAGACAAAATTCAAATCCTTTGTCAAACGCACACTATTCAGGCAGGCATATTATAGGTTGGAGGATTACATAACTGATAAAAATGCCTGGCTTAATGCCGGTCCTGCTCCACACCACAACTAATTAATTGACATTCGAATCACTGTTGAAGCTGCTGAAGATAGTAAGAATTTATTTGCATTATATAAACTCAATCTCCTTTTTATTATATAGATGCATTGCACAGATGTGAGTACTTTGTACTATAGAGCTACCATTTACCGGGTAATGTCATAGATTGACTTGAATGTGCCTTGGCGGCTGATAGTATGTCATGCTCACTCAAATGTCTCGCTGACGGTGGCGCGTGTGTCGGATCATTTAGCTCCCTTCAAAATGGTTGAGCTGAATGGTGCTGATACATGCGTCATGTTCGTGAACGGGCGCCGTCAGTTGGGACTGGTCATCTCTTAGCTGCCACGGCTTATTTTAATAATTAATTAGCTGGATTGTTTTTAATTATGTTTTGATGCACTCTGGACGCTTTTAACGTGTACGGTTTTTTGTACATCGTTCTCACTTATAGTGTCAACATTAATCGATGTAACTAAGATATATGTAAAAACATTATTATTTAAAAGAGTGTCCATGGAGTTTCTTGCCCGTTCTTCTCCATAGGTACCTACTACGCTTTGGAATGGGCAACTAGCTTCATATTTCTGACTGACCGACTCCTTGACAATTCAAAAGTGCCTGTAAATGGTTTAATTGAAATAAATGATTTGAGTTTGAGTTTGAGTTTGGTACGTGTTGACCGGCCTACACTGTCCTCTCATACTCGTACCTATGAAATTTGAAAACATTGTAAACGTCAAATATTTTTCAAAGAGTAATCGTGCAGTTTCCTGCCGGCTCTTCTCCATAGGAAACGAACTTTGGAACCGTGCACCTAGATTCTGACGTTTCATAACTTGTACAGTTATGAAACGTCAGAATCTAGGTGCACGGTACTAAAGTTAGTAAACCTACATGGTTATATGAAATAAAATATTTTGATTTTTGACGTACATAATATCGGAATATTCTGATAATAATAACAAGACATCAGCTACTGCTGAACATGGGGTCCTGTGTTCGATTCCCAGGTCGGGCAAAGTGTTTTTTCTATCTAGAATTTCTCAGTAGCACCCCGGAGTCCGAATGTGTGCTCAGTTGATGGCAATATGCTCGCCCCCTATTACATGGGACATAAGCACAACTGGCGAAATGTTGGTGTACTATGTATGTGTAATAACAAAACAAAAGTATGAAACACTTTATCACTCTTAAACCGTATTTTATTACACACAACACTAGCCCCATAATTATCAGCGGGCGCCTAGCATAGCACGTCACAGCTCCATTAAATATTCAGTGGAACGAACCGGATTTAACGCGGCACCTCACTGAAAGCTAGAGAATATTAAACACTGTTTATTTTACAACACTATTATAATTCGTAATTGCGGTTGAGATGAGACAAGAGTGACGGATCGATGATTGAAAATGGTGGTATCGGGGATTGAAAAGTTGTGTGGAAATCAGTTGTTACAGTATATATGGGCATGTGATGCGTGAGAATGAAGCAAATGTCGTAAATAAAGTTTTGAGTATGAATGTAGCTAGATAAAAGTAGGGAAGACCAAAGAGGCGATGGATGGACAGTGTGAAAAATTTAAGAAATATGGCTAGAACAGCAAATATGTTTCTATGGTTCCGTAGCTCAACAGGACAAATAGGAACCCTTGTAGGATTATTTCGTTGTCAGTCTGTCTTTCCGTTTCGTCTGTCAGTCAGTCTGTCAAGGCCCTTTTTCTCAGGAAGACGTCGAGGTATCATGTTGTAATTAATATAAAAAACGTAGGTCTATGGTCCTTAGGAACTATTAAAAAGTCAAGCTTCTAAGTCAAAGCATTAAAAACATACGGCGTTTTATGCGACATATTTGTTAATCGCAAATAAATAAGAAATAGGGTACTTTCCGTTGACCTAGAATCCTGAAATTTGGAAAGAAGCAAGGTCTCACAGCACAAGTAAAAGAAAAGGTTCAAAAATCGTTCATTTGTGGTGTTTTTTTTTTGGGATTACAAACACACATGGAAATTGTATGAATTGGAAACAAGGGTTCAAATAGACTCTAGCCACATTCCCTGAAGCCGTCCTAACATTACTTAAACAAAACATGATCGATATCCCATATACCAGCAGACCAACCCTTAACAGAGACCTCTATGTTTTACGACCCTGTGAATTATTAGCGACTGTCTCTCCAGTACTCCATTAGGGGAATTAACGGTAACACTAGAACAGGAGTTTTAGAAGGGTTGCAGGAGGCATCTTTAACTTAAGGGTTTAAGCAGTAACAAAAGTGGTAGGAAACCTTTTAGAACAAATACTGAATTGTGTGATTTTAGGGTTTAAACAACATTTTATTCTGTTTACATACAAGTAGATGCATTCATTGCGTCGTCCTCTAAAAGTTTGGTTTCTCGTTGATTTGTTGCTAAGCCTTACAACCCAGCCAGTCTTTGAATATTATAGAATCAAATAATTTGTTACATGGGTTACATATAAAGCTCTTAAAAAAAAAATTGTGCGCCATGTTTTGCCAATAACGACATACAGTCCACGAGGCCAAAGCTGACCATTGACCACTTTAAAGGAAATCAAAGCTTAAGTGGCTCCACAATCTCCTCTGAAATACTACCGAACGCTACTATGCTACGCCTATTGACATGCACACTCAGATAAACGATGAAAAATGGAGTAAACAGAAACACATTCCCTGGTTGAGGACAGGATACACATTTTGTGTTTTTCACTCAGAGTGGTGAAACTAAATAGAATACTAACCATTGATCTTTTGATCATTAGTACAGTCAGCGAGGCCTAAGCTGAGCTTTGCATTTGTGTGTTGCACAGCGCCTCAGGCCGATTGTCCGATTGACTCGTCTCTACGCACTAACACTACGAGATTTATGCGTCGTGTATGCAATCAACGAACAACCAACCCACATGCCCCAAAAAAGTAAATGACAATCACAATACTCATTTCCCGAAAGTACCTCAATAAGTACTTGAGTTAAGCTACAATCACAACGCGGACCTAACCGCAGTCGAGCCGCTGAATATTTTATACAACACAATGCCCACTCCACAGATTTTCATGTTTCCTCCTTCAAAATTCATTCACTGGCTTTTATATTAAAATCCTATGGACCCCTCCATTCGTCTTTCAAATTTAATGTTGATTCTTATTTTTTGGTTGAAATGATTTATGGTGAGTTATCGCAGTGTAAAGATTTGTACGTGTTACTTTAGAAAAATATACAATGTCCAAACGCTTTTAAAATCGCGCTTAGTAATACCTTATCAAAAGAAAGTGAATAATGGAAAGACGGAAGGGAGTCCTTTGCACTGCAGTCGGGCAAAACAGGTTCATAATAATAACTGTTAAGGTTATTTTAAACCTAATAAGTTGAAAGTCAATTCTACGCGTGCAGCCTGTGGGCCAACAATACTCAAAAGTCTTACAGTGCCCGCCGAGTCCACTTTAATAAATCGTTCAGTGTGCTGATGGGATCTGCGGCGATTCTGTAATGCATCATGGATTTTCCTAAACGCTGCGTAGACTGCTTTTCCGCTACGATGCGTAAATGGTGCGTAAAGTAGCTGGCCGGACTGTAGTTACATCAATCAGTGCTACGCCATTTTTCATGGAATGGCGCAGTAGTGATTGGTAGAAATTACTTACTTTAATGTTTCGTTGTGGGTAGTTGTTAGTATTACTAACACTAGTCTATAAGAACATTGTTACTAATAAAATGGACACCATAGTCGGAAATAAAGTATTTAATTTTAAGTATCTTTGACATATCTTGGAACCCTGAGGTCCCGGTCCTTTGGAAGTCGTACGAGGAGCCGAAGCCAACTCTCAGAGGCCTCTTAGAAATTTTAAATGGAATGAGGCATCAACCGACGATTATCACTGTTTGCAATGTGCAATTTATTATACCTACGCCTGCAGTTGCAGGTGTAGGTATAATACGGCCAGTTTCTATACTTATTAGGTTTTGTGATTATGGCAACGGCCCCTAGATTTTCTTGTTGTTGGTCTATGGGAGACAGGCAAAGAAAAACTACTAGACAACCTAGTCATCCATAAAAAATGCGGCCAAGTGCGAGTCGGACTCGCCCATGAAGGGTTCTGCAGCAAGTAACATATTATAAAAGTTCTTGTAGTTCGTTGTAACTTTGATCGATGTTTAAATAATAGTGTATTTTTATTAAATTAAGGTTTACGATTTATGACGTATTAAAAAAAAAACTTACTAGATCTCTTTCAAACCAATTTTCGGTGGATATTTGTACATCAGATATTTTTTTTAGTTTTATCATTCTCTTATTTTAGAAGTAACAGGGGTTTCCAAATGTGTGCAACCCCCACAAATGTGTTAAACCCCCAAATTTTATTTATTTATTTATTTTTGTGTGAAAAACTTAATGCGGTTCACAGAATACATCTACTTACCAAGTTTCAACAGTATAGTTCTCATAGTTTCGGAAAAAAAGTGGCTGTGACATACGGACGGACAGACAGACAGAAATGACGAATCCATAAGGGTTCTGTTTTTTGGCATTTGGCTACGGAACCCTAAAAATGAATAGTACATCTGTTGCATGCGTCATGTTCGTGACTGGTCATCTCTTGGCTGCCAATTTACTTTATTGTTTTTATTAATTTTTTGCTGCACTCTGGACGCTTTTAAATAAATAAATAAAGAAAATAAAAATAAAAACTTTTTAATTCAGACTACGAAGTCCATAGAATGTTAGTACATTAAAACAACTTATGAAAAAACTAGTGTTAGTACTTAGGTAAATAGTATAATAAAATAAACATTTGACATTATAACCACCTACCTAATGTCTAATGTGGGTATTAACCCAGTGCTGGACGTAACGCGTGTCCAGCCTATCCGCTATAACCGCCAGGATACTGTTGGTGCTTCCGCGCAACCTGCCGAGCGCCGCGGCGCATCGCTTGCGGAGCACGGCATGGAAACCGTCAACGTGTGCGTCCGCGAACATGCCCGACGCACTGCACCAGCGCGGCAGCCCCAACAATGCCCTGAACGCATTGTTATATTGAACGCGCAAGGCGCTGAATGATCTTTGCGTATAATGAGCCCACAAGCTGCAAGTGTATAGCGATGAACAATGCGCTCTGAAAAGTAATATTTTCACTTGAGCATTACACCGTTTAAACCTGTGGACTATCATGTTCGTTCTAATCGGCAGCGCCCTACGTTCCCTGCCCATGTCCTCATCATCGCGTAGGAGATCAGTGACTATGTGCCCAAGATATTTAAAACAGGTGACCAGTTTCATGGGTGTTCCGTTTAACGTCACGGGAGGAACCTGATCCGGTGACTTGGTACCTGCCTTAAATACCATGAGCTCACTTTTGGTGACATTATATTTGAGACCATGACTGGCCGCGTACGTCTCACACACCTTAACTAGTGTCCTAAGTCCAGCGATTGTTGGGCTCAGCAGCACCATGTCGTCTGCATAACTCAGATTACTGACACAAATGTTGTCTATGTGACAGCCGACATGCATGCTGCTGAGCTCAACAATCAGCGCATTAATATACAGATTAAACAAAACTGGGGATGAGTATCCACCCTGTCTTACTCCACATTGTAGTGCATATGGATCCGATAAGTTGCCAGCCCACTTTACATAATTGACCTGACTCTGATCAAAACTTCAGGATGCCAATCGTCTCACTAGGTACATTAGCATCCTTGAGCTTATCCCAGAGCTTATCATAAGTCACAAGGTCAAAAGCCTTGGAGAGGTCTAAATAACAAGCATAAATGGGAGTTTTCCTACTTGTGTAATACTCAACAGTGTGCTTTAGGCTCAGTATAGCACTCTCTGTGGAAAGTCCAGCGCGATAACCAAAATGAGCATCATGCAGGTGTATAAACTCTGTTAAATGAGCCTCAAGCACACTGTCTAGAACCTTTGCAATAACGGTGGCCAGTGAGATTGGTCTATAATTGGATTTGACCGAGCTATCTCCCGTTTTGTTTTTTATTATAGGAGTAACTATGGTTTTCGTTAGTTCACTAGGTAGGTAGGAGTGTCCAATGCATACATTAAAAAACATCGACAAAAGTCTAGAGAAATGTGACCCTGCATTTTTCAAATGTTTGACGCTGAGCCCGTCATGTCCCGGTGATTTCCCGATAAAGTGTACGTCTTTTGTATAGCGTTCTCACATATAAGATCAACATTAATAATTTAACTGATATTTTTGTAACAATTTTATTTAAAAGAGTATCCATGGAGTTTCTTTTCTTGCCCGTTCTTCTCCATACTTACCTACTACGCTTTGCAATGGACAACTAGCTTCATATTTCTGAATGACCGGCTTCTTGACAATTAAAATGTGTAATTGAAATAAATGGTTTAATTGAAATAAATGCTTCGAGTTTGAGTTTCAGTTTGAGTTTGCACTTAATTTCGTTCTAATTTGAATGACGACGTCTTTTCCGCGAGATCTTTAGTGTGAAAGCAAAATCTGATCCAAGGAAGCCTCCAACCGACGCGAGAGTCAGGCGCATTAATATCCACAGAGTAATGGAAAGTAATAGAGAGCTTTGGAACTACTGGTTCTTTTGGGGAGTAAAAAGGGTACACTGCGTGACACTAATCTACATGGTCCGCATATGATCTGATAAAGATTATGTATGGACTTGTATTGGAGTTTGTTTCGCCATTTCTTCCACTTTCTCGTACTTACAAAACGTTCAAATTTAAGTCCCAATCTCTACACAGCGTCAATCAATGTCAAAAACGTGTCAAAAATGTATGTAAATTGATTGTATTTTTGACAGATTGTGACTGAGATTTGAATGCGAAAATACGGGAATTGTCCCTCGACAGGAAATGTCAACTCCATCAAAAAATCTGTTACACGTTACCAATTTCCAAACTCTGTTCCCTACATCTACTCTGTACCCTTTCACATTTTAAAGCGAAAAGGTACGAGCTCTTTGTGTAGTGAGCGCCGCTTTCTCAATGGAGACGTAGTTTCCTATTTATTGCATTATAATATTTTACACAATACCGTTCTTGAGTGAATATTTTACGCCAGCCTGGCTTGCTGTGTTAAAAATTTTTCATTTCCAGTCCGAAGTCTGGATTTGTGCCCGGTTGAAGGCAATAGGCTCGCCCATGGGATTTAAAAATAACTGGCCAAATGTGTTTGTACTATAAGTACACCTCTTCCGAACTCTCTGGGTAATACAGGCTTGATGTTTTGTTATGTTATCTTTTAAATCTATCTTAATAATAAAGCTGAAGAGTTTGTTTGTTTAAACGCAATAATGTCTGAAACTACAAGTCGTTTTTGATAGGCCAATTCTTGAGGAAAGCTATAGGCTTCTTAATATTACGCTAGGACGCAGGAGCCGAGCAAAAAAGAAGGTAGAAAGAACGTTGAGCGAAAACGAAGTGGTGGAGCGGACAGGCGACGCGATGGGACGGTTTGGGTCGGGGAAGTGAGTAATTTTATGACGACGAAGTCACGAGCGAGATCTTGTGTTAATATACTATTTAAGCCAGTCAACAAGTAACGGAACTGATAGCCTCGCATGCTTAAGGTGGATGCCAAACTTCAGCCTTTTTTTGAAATTTAGGCTCAATTTCTAATCAGCTCTGTTTCGTAAGTCGTTTGTTGATCAAAATGCGATTCGCAACTGCAGGAATGATATATTTACTGAATAATAATCCACTTAAGAATTTTCAACATAAATATTCTTAGGTGGAACAAATTTCCAAAGTTTCCACTTTAAGTATCGTCTTAAGTCTCTGGATAAGCTTTGATCGTTTTCTTAGCTCAATTAACAAAACAGTTTAATTAAATTCTGACAACAGCCTATAATAGCACTCGTATTCTTCACTATCACTGTTAAAATAATAATAATTATGTAAACTCCCGCTGGGTGGATCCGCAGGCACAGAGAGTCTATACTTTCTATAATTGTATTAAACATAGGTAACATATGTGAGTTTGTATGTAGCGGGTAATGTTCAGGAACCGCTTATCCGATTCCAAAAACTCTTTCACAAACGGAAATCACAGTACAGTATTGCCGAGTGTCATAGGATATATTTTATGAAAACAAGTTATTTCACGCAGACTAAGGACGGGTAATTTCAACTAATCTTGTAATGCTTATCAAAAGCATTCGTAAATATTGTTGGAGCTGCTGAAGATTGTAAAAACTATCATTGCATTGTATAAATTCAATCTTTTAGCATACCTAGTATAATTGCAAAGCACATGTGTGAGCACTATGTACCTACTATAAAGCTACCATTTACTAGGTACGTCTTTCATTGACTTGAATGTGCCCTGGTGGCTGAGAGTATGTCACGCTCACTCAAATGTCTCGCTGGTGGTGGATTGAGTATTGGATCATTAAGTTCCTTTCAAAATTGGTTGATCTGAATGGTGGTGGTCCATACGTCATGTTCGTGAACGGGCGCCGTCAGTGGGGACTGGTCATGTCTTGGTTGCCGTGGCTTATTTTAATTAATAGTTTTTTTTTTGAGTTTCATGATACAAATGGTCAAAAAAGTAAGAAAGAAGTATTTAAAGCTCGTGTTAATAATAATAATAACTTTGACAATGTTTGTTTTAAGCAGTGAAACAACTCTATGTATGTAACGAACGTCAAACGTCTTACGTTATGTGTTTGTTTGTTTGGCATCTCGCAGGTCAACCTATGCGGTTGTCGTCTGCTTAAGCGGACTTGAGTCTTACGTTATCGTTATTATTTGACCTAAGTATGTTTCGTTGATCAACCGTTTGAAACAACAGCCCTAATCGCAGCATGAAGCTAGTCAGCAGGCACAGGTTTAGTCTATGGAAGAATAGTCAAAATTACAGATTTTGAGCAGGTTTTAATATCTGCTAACTATTACATAACCTTACGATTGTTAAGGACAATGCAGAATGAAGAACACTTTCAACAAATGATAAACAATGGGAACACAATGTTTGCACTGAAACGTAGCAGTTTTAAAGATAAATAAGTAAGGTTTTTTGGCTGAATTTTCAACACTGCATTCACTAAGCTCTGACAGTACGAGGAAAAGTCAAAACGGAAACGTTTTCTATAGCTTTTGTATTATAACATTAAGCTAAGAGGTGCTAGAAATTAAACAGAATATTTTGAATTGTCTTTGTACTTTACAGCATTACAAGGAAAGTATTTGTGAGTTTTACAAAATAATAACAGCCGGAAGGTAAAGCTTCATTTGCCGCAGTTGGTTCGTAGATGGGTGACCATCCATTACTTATCGAGACTCAAAATCAAATGTCAATTGATTTTGATTTTTGATTTTGAGTCGCTACATATAAAATACTGGTTTTCAGCTGCATCCGGTTATTGTTTAGACCGGAAGCTGACCCCAGCATAGTTGTTAAAAGGCTCAGCAGGTTGATTGATTATGTATTCTATGCCTCAAAGTGTGAACTAATCGTTTTGTTTGGTACCTTCACATAACTTGGACTATTTAATAAAATAACTGTGAATGAATAAAATTAATCAAATCAATAAAATTAATAAAACGAAATAAATTAATAGAACGAATAAAATGATGAAATAAAAAAATTATAAAATTAATTAATTGAAAAAATTAACAATTAGACTAACTAACGTATATAAAGTATAAAACAATATTTTTGTTAATAAATATAGCTTTAAACTATGATATTAGCACTCTAGTTATTAAATAGGTAAGTATGTAGATTCTTTGGAGTCGGCTTCCGATAAAAACTAATGCAGGTGAATACCAGTATTCTACATCGAGTGGAAACCTAACTGACATCCACAACCCAGTTTCTGGGTAGAACGACACCCCTTGATATGACTGGTTGCCTGACTTTCATGCTTCTAAACTGACTGTCAAAGATCGACGAATGACATCTTGGACCAACAGTTTAACGTTGTAGGTTTTTTAGACTGTAGGTTTGTAGACCATTGTCTAGTCTAGGTTTGTAGACAGGCCTACACTGTCCTCCCATACCTATTAACACTGTTATTTGAAAACATTGTTAAAACCAGTTGTTTTTAAAGGAATAATCGTGAAGCTTCTTGCCAGCTCATCTCCTTAGGAAACGACCAATTGGAACCGTGCATATAACTTCTGACGTTTCCTCTCCTTAGGAAACGACCAATTGGAGCCGTGCATCTAGCTTCTGATGTTTCATAAGTACCCATGTTGGTTTATGAGACATAAAATATTTTGATTGTATTTTGAATGGATGGTCGTTGGCCATACACAGACGAACAACGGCAAGCATCGTTTAATCTTTGATCGACTTGAGCGGCTGTTATTATTTAGCGACGAGTTATAGGGTAGGTTGATAAAATAAACTAGATAAATAAATCACATACCAACATCCCGTCAAATAATCGTTGAGCTCCTCAAGTTCTGAGTTGAGCTGCACTGACTGGACAGATCCACTCAATCTGTGTGGTTCTGTCCTCAAAAGGTTTTTTTCAGACATCAATCTACATGGTCTGACGATCAAGATTATGTCTGGACAAGATTCTGACCTTTGAGTTTGTCCGACCTTTCTTCTCAGAGTAGTCAGATAGTAAACGCCAACAACATCTTATTTAAAAAATATGGATTGACGTATAAAATGTTTATACAAACCAACTTACAGAAATAAAATCATTTATCATTAATCATATACCTAACCAAAAAATCTGTTACCCACACAGTCACATAACTTGGCCAAACCGCACTTACAGTCTTAGTTCGATGCCAGCCGTTTGTGATTAATAATCCAAGTTGCCGGCAAGTTGGCGGTAAGTTGGCCCCAAGTCGGTACTCGACGAACTTCATTGTAAAGTTTGTCACCAACAAGCCAACTTTGTGTCGTAGTATTTGGGAATATGTCAGCACCTCTTTTGTCTTTAATCGGAGAGGTGAATGTAGATTCAAACCGAGGCTATATTGTTATGAAATACTAGATGGAGTTACGTTTTAAAAATTATTCATCATTTTATTTAAGAAAGTTGTTAGTTAAATATATAAATATATTTTTTTTATAAACTAGCTGTTGCCCGCGACTTTATTTGCTATCCAGGATGAAAAAAAGCCTATGTCTTTACCCACGTCATGGTTCCGTTCTTCTGTCTTGTAAAGAAATGCAAATTACTGCCTCGTTGATCTAGTGGTCGCAAGAGCTACTGCTGAGCATGAGATCCTGGGTTCGATTCACAGGTCGGGCAAAGTGTTATTGGGTTTTTCTATCTAGAACTTCTCAGTAGCAGCCCGGAGTTTGGATTTCTGCCCGGGTGATGGCAATAGGCTCGCCCCCTATTACATGGGACTTAAGCATAACTGGCGAAATGTGCATGTACTTTATGTACACCTCTGCCGAACCCTTCTGAGATTAATGTTATGTTATGTTAGAAATGAAAATCAATCTGTCAAAATGTTTTAAGATCTCCTACCTAGAACCTACTTTCTTCATTCACTTTTTTTCTATAGATATGTTTAAACTCAAGTTTTACACGTTGCGGTACGATTTTAAAATATTTGAAAATCGTACGGCAATGTGTAAAACTTTTATAGCGTACAAAACAGATTCAGCCGTTTTTTTTATTTTTAGCGAGACTAATTAACAGAAATATTTATTAACGAAGAAGTAGATAGATATTAAAAAGGACACCTCCAGATCCATGGACGGTATTCCAGTGCGTCACACCCTTCCCAATATGGTATTCAGAAGGATGTTGGTGCTGCCCCGCACGCGGCGCCTCAAGGAGGCCACTCCTTTTCCTACTACTGCGCTAAAGCAGTCCGTTCTGGCCTTAGGCAAACATACCTGATGCACTTCAAAAGCTAGGCAACATTATTGTATAGGACTCCAATAATTATATAATATAGTACACACGTATACTTAATTAATACGACATGAGTTTTCAGGTAAAAATCTAAACTATGAGATGAAACCTCTTAACTATTTCCTTGTGCCGTAGTCGAAAATGCAGCGTATGTTTTTGTAAAAATAAAGTTCAGGTAATCCGTGTAAAATTTGTATGAACATTTAAGGCTCGTGTTGCGCTCAGGTATTGCAACCACGAGAAACCTGCATAATAAAATAAGGGAAGTTTAGAAGTTGCAACATTCCTTCATTTGCGATAAAACTCAAACTCAAAGCATTTATTTCAATTAAACCAGGCCCTTTTTAATTGTGAAGGGGTCGGTCAGTCACAAAAATTAAGCTAGTCTGCCCATTGCGAGAAGAACGGGCAAAAAACTCCACGGAGACTATAAACCAAAACATTGTTACAAAATATATTATTGCAAATCAGCATTCAAGGCATAGTGATAACGCTAATCCTGTAGGTACCACAATTCAGGAAGACTTAAGTCCATCATTAATCCAAAACAATAATGATGAACCACAATAACCCACCAAATCCAATTTGCCGAACACCAAACAATATGGGAGAACAAAAACGTTCGGAACCATAAATCATTGGGCTCTGGCGCCTGGCCACATAAATCAGTGACGTCATCGACCGGTATCGCAGCATCTCGAAACAATTACAGGATGTACAGATTCATGTCACGAACCCGGTGGCCTGATCGATGCGAATATAGTGTGTGAGCATGATAAGAATACGAAATGAACCGAAACGAAGATCAAAAAAAGTGTTGCAGAAATTGTAGACAACATAACATTTGGAGTCATGATTTAAGAAATGAATTTTATTAGGGATAGTATTGAATCATACCACGATTAAAATTCTAGTATATATTATCTCGTATAAGTTAAAAAAAAACAACACGTTGAGAATCAAGCAATTAAAAAAAAAACACATCACATAACATCAAGCCCAGAGGTGTCCCTATAGTACACCCACATTTCGCCAGTTATGTTTAAGTCCCATGTAATAGGGGGCGAGCCTATTGCCATCTACCGGGCACAAATTAAAATTTATCTAATTCGGACAACTGTGATCCATATTGTATTAGTGTTACAAAATAACTAAATTTCTAGTGTAAGTTTTATTAGTATAAAATAAGTAAATAGTTAAAATCATGCACACTGCATGCAGAGGACTACCAGACAATTAAACATATCTCCTCCCTGAGCAACCTCCGCATAAAATTCCTAATATTTGGATTATAGCTCTCCGCCACAGCACTCAGGGTACAGTTGCGACTACCACGCACTCTGCTCAGCAGCGACGCGGCTTTTATGGCGTGAAAACCATCTGTGTGAGTCTCAAAAAACATTTCTGAGGCCATCTAAGACAAGCCAAATTCAAAAGTGATGCGAAACATTTTTTGGTCTTCGTATTTCATTTTTTTTTCAGCCAAAGGGTGTCGAATGTCTTGTGAGCCCAGTGTTTTATGCTGAAAGGGAACATGTTGTATATTGTCAGCTGTTTATCTTGTCTCACACGCGTTGTGAATATTGTAAGACTTGGTGAAGAAAAAGGATCGGTTTGAAGTTCGATAGTTTTGTGGCCAAACAATAATCCGAGCTAAATTATAACAGATGCACACACAATCTTAAAGGTTAAGTAATGCTTGCCGAGGTCTTCCGTGGATGGCTGACCATCCATTATATACCGAGACCACTCCGTGCCTCGGAAAGCACATTATGCCGTTGGTCCTGGCTGTTAATCGTAGATTTTTGGCAATCGTAACGGGTCGTCAGAAGCCCAAAATGTAAAAATCTCACCGTGAAGACTTGCATGTAGTAAGCTGTCAGTGTCATCTCGCCTTGGTGAATGCCTAGCATCAGTGGCACTGACAGCTCACTTCACCTAAGTTTTTACGGTGAGATGGTTACAGAATAGCAGTACAGATGCAGCTGAATATCAGTACTTTACACATAGCGACTGCTTACCTGACCTGAATGGCAGACGAGACCAACGGCTTACCATTCTTTCCGAGGTAAGGAGGGGTCTCCATACGTAATAGATGGGTACCCATCCTCATATTAAACCAAACCACACCGGTCGATCCGTGTGGTTTTTATTATTTTTCCACGAGCCCATCAAGGTGCAATACATAAAAGAAAATGAATAAAACGAACGGAAGATAGTCAAAGTACTATCTACAGCTTCACAAGGTTTCTTGTGTGATCAACAACGGTAGTACGGGGAAGTAGAAGGCTTTTAGATAACATGAGGAGTGACGCAGAGTGCCGCGACTTTTGTACGGTCGTTGCTGGAACAATGCTTCAGATCATAGTCTAGGAGACGACCGAAAAAAATCTGATTGAATTCTATTTAGTATTTTTTACTTAGGATAGGAAAATGTCGCGAGGAAAGTTTTAAATATTAATGTGGAGGGATTTAGGAGTAGGGGCAGACCAACGAAACGATGGATGGACTGTGTCAAAGAAGATATGGCTAGAAAGGTGGGGACTACCGAAAGGAAGACTCATCATCTGCCTAGCCTTTTCGCCATCTAGTGACTACTTAACAAACGATTTTTAACAGTTGACATTATTATCGAAGTTAAATCAGATAATTACAATTGTTAAGTCTTTGTGCGGCTAAACACACAATATATCTAGCATATTTCCTCAAGAATATCATATACTTTTCTAATTTTGTTTACTGCAGTGGATCATGTACTTGACGGCATTGTAAACCTTGCGTTTAGGTCCTGTAACCAAAATAATTCCACGACTGTCGGTGGCGTGGATTATGCTTTGGATTACCGAGTGGTAGTTCTGTCAGAAAGCAGTGGGTCGGCAAAAGCTTAGGCTACTTGTCCTACTCATCATCTGCCTAAGCTTTTTCTAAGCTATGTTGGGGTCAGCTTCCAGTCTAACCGGATGCAGCCGAACACCAGTATTTTACATAGAGTGACTGCCAATCTGACCTCCACAACCCGGAAATGGAGAATCGAGGTCAACCCCGATAAGAGTCAGGCGGTTCTCTTCTCGAGACGTCGTCGAATCCCTCCCCCACTTCCCAGCCCGATCACTATGTACGGTAAGCCGATCCCCTGGGAGAAGCAAGCCAAATACCTAGGCGTGATCCTCGATGAAAACCTTACCTTTAAGGGTCATATTAAGGCGGTTCGCGCGCGCGCTTCCTTCGCTCTCAGCAGGCTCCACTTTGTACTGACAGCCCGTAGTAAACTGTCACTTAAACGCAAGCTGCGCATCTACACCGCAGTCATCCGTCCCATCATGACCTATGCCTGCGTTGTATTTGCGCACGCTCACCCACGTGATGAAGATGCAGACCCTCCAGAACCGTTTCCTCAGAAAGGTCACGGGTGCCCCCTTCTTAGTCCGTAATATAAATCTCCACATCGATCTTAAAATGCCTACCATAAACCAGTTCATGAAACGCTTATCGAAGCGCTTCTTTGTCTGTGGCATAAAACACTCCAACCCCTTGATCTCAGCGGCCGCCCGCTACACTCCCTCCCGCATATTCGCCGACCAAGGCATACTTTAATCGCCCCCGACGACGCCACTACCCTCCTCCAGGAGAGTAGTAAGGCCACCAGCACACTACATAAGCCCAAAACCCGATCGCCGTCAAAACCGTCCTCGCCGCCGAGGCCCGCCGCAACGACCAAATCCACGCCCCTCCCGACCCTTGCTCGAGCCAGCCCGCGCCGCTGAGCCTGTAGCTTTAAATTCGTCCCTAAATCACTCAAATCCTGATCCAGCTGGTCCCTTGCTGCCCTCTCCCAGCGACGCCCTAAGCCGAGGTTCGTACCCCGAAGGGAGTGCCCTTAGCGTTGTCGCTTAGTTTTTAAGTTAGTACATAAGTTTAAGTCCTGGCTGGAGGCCTTAATTTATTAGGGCAACCACAGGCAAAAAATTGCCTCCACAACCCAATTACTACGTAATACGATTTCCCTTGGCGGGCTTCTGACGACCCGTTACGACTGCCAAAAATCCACGATTACCAGCCAGGACCAACGGCTTTTAAAGTGCTTTTTGAGGCACGGAGAGGTCTTGTTTTAATCATTCATTCATTTATCAGTATATTTATCAAAGCTGGTATATTACAAATTCACAAATTATCATTAATTATAAACAGGGTAATACACTTGGGAGCAAATAAATCGAGCCACTACCTTTTTTCACGTAAAAAGGTAAATATTTTTGGGAATATGGAACGTATCAATTCGAACTATATATCGCCTAAAAGTTAAGTTAATAACCTTAACAATGAGGGTAAATTATTGAATAATAACCTTATTGAATGATAAATTATTGGCTCTGCAAGAAAAATGGTAATTTTGATAGAAAATTTAGTAGGGTTAAAACAGTCCATAAAAACATTAAAAAACAAAATTATTGCAAAAAAAATATTCTTAATAACTGGTATTACCCCCCCGTGCCCTGATGCATTCTTGTAGCCTATTAGTCATCGATCTGATCAGAGTTACGATGACATATTGTGGTATGTTCTCCCAATCTTCAAGCACAGCGACTTTAAGCTCGGGAATGGATGAAACAGCGGGAACCCTGGCTCGGACTCTCCGTTTTAGCTCGTCCCATAGGTGTTCGATCGGGTTCAAATCGGGACTTCGTGCTGGCCATACCATTTGTTGAATCCCGATCGCAGACAAGTATTCCGTAACGATCTGCGCGGTATGAGGTCTCGCATTGTCATGCATAAACAAGAAATTTTCTCCGACAAAACCAGCATACGGCATTACGTGGTCTTTAAGAATGTCAGTTATGTATCGGTCAGCTGCTAATCCACGTCTACCACTGCCATCGTTGGCGGGGTCGACGAAGACAAGTTCCGTTTTTCCGTCTAGAGAAATTCCTCCCCACACCATACAAGAACCACCACCAAAACTCACAGTTTCTCGAATGCAACATTGGGCAAATCTTTCACCAGGACGTCTATACACTCGGTTTCTCCCGTCATTGCTAAAAAGACAGATTCTTGACTCGTCAGAAAACAAAACTGACCTCCAGTCTTCTAACGTCCAATTAATGTGTTCTCGAGCAAACTCCAAGCGAGATCGGCGATGAGCTACAGTCAATTTTGGGCCAGTTGCTGGTTTGTGTGATGTTAAATTTCGTTCCTTTAGTCTTCGTCTCACTGTCCACCTACTGATTGCGACACTTGGAACGTCACGTAACGCTTGCTGTAGCTGAACAGCATTAAGTCCACGGTCACGCAACGAATTGGTTGCAATAAAGCGGTCGTCACGTTCTGTTGTTGCCCGTGGTCGGCCAGTTCCAGGTCGCCGAACAAAAGCACCAGTCTGCAGATACCTGCGGTATACCCGCTGTACCTTTGAACGACTCAAATGAAGTCTGCGTGCCACTTCACGTTGTCCGTGTCCAACCTCAAGTAAAGCTACAACTTGGGCAGCTTCCGTCGGTGTAGTATCCATTTTATCAGGTTATTTTGATTACACAGACACAGATAAAAAAAACAAAAACCTCAAATTTAATCTTTTCTTAACAGAGTACAATAAAAATGTCATAAGCAAATTAAATGCGATAATTTTATTCTACCCTTTAAACTTTAATTAAAATGAAATTTTGACAACTAACTACCCTCATTGTAAAGGTTACTAAATACCCTTTTAGGCGATATATGTTTCGAATCGATGCGTTCCATAATACCAAAAATAATAACCATAATGCGTGAAAAAGGAAGTGGCTCGATTTATTTGCTCCCAAGTGTATATTAATCAGTGCACAAACTGAAACCTTGAAATCAGCATGTGGTTCTAAATCACCAGGGTAGAAACTTTTCGTCGGTTCTAAAAAACAAATTTTACAAAATTTGTTTTTGTAACCGACGAAAAACTTCTACGCAAAGGGCTCTGGCATCTCAATATTTATGCTGAATTCATAATCAACATCTTTATAATTTACAGTATTTTCACATTCTTGTTATAAAAACATTGGATAGAATCTTAACTTTAAGTGCTTAAAGTTAAGTTTCTATCCAATGTAGTAAAACATTGTTGAAATATGCCAGAAAACTTATAATTTCTAGAAATACTATAAAGTAGTAAATCTTTGAAAATTATAGAATTGTAATTATCGGTAATAAGTTTTTAAAGTAATTTTGTTTTATCCAAAAGTTATCTTATATGCCCCGGTTATACATAATTAAAATAACAATAATGAGATTTAAATATTTAAAATAAAAAGTTTAAAGTCACAAATGAGAGCATTCACATGAATTCGGTTCATAGATACAGTATATTTAGACACACAATATACTTAAGCTTAAAACTGTTACCCCAACTAAGCCATGTATTGTATTTTGTGAGTCAGTCCTCAAACGTGGAGCATCGCAAGGAGATCTGTCAATGTGAATGTGGTGATGTAAATTTTCTTATTTTATTCGGGAAACTTGCAGTTGATTTAAACGGTGTTCATTAACAATATGAAATTGAAAGCCATTTCCAAGTTTCCACTGCATTGCATTGTGCTAATACAGAATATTTGTTTGTACTTATGATTGTGGGTGCAAGCGCGTCTAGTTTATAATTCCAGCAAATGCTAATTGGAAAACTAATCACCCGACTAATATGAACTTGCACACATACTGCCGCTTCAGAATGAATAGCACCATTTAACCGATAGATAGATAAATCAATTAACTTTCGCGGCTTAGTTAGGACATAAAGCGAGCATTCAGTGCTCTAGCTCCGGGCCTGAGTCACATAATAAATATATAAGAGAGCGGGAGGGCCGATCCTCGCGACGTATTCGCGCTGCACCAAGCCAAATAGAATTTTTGGCAGAACTGTTATGGAGTTGATAATACCACCATTGTTATTATTATTATTTTATACGATTGCAAAAATAGTAATAGTAATTTATTTCCAAATCTTCAGTACACGTTACATTAGTGAAGTCTTGACCCCTGAACTCGGACATCCTGTATGACAGTGGTCGACGATTTCTCCAGTTACATGGATCAGCATGAGAAGGCTTAGACAAAATACTATTTAGTGTTTTAATTTAATAATGAGTTTAAAAAAAATTGGGTAGGTAAATAGGTGTAGGTGTGTGAACGTGTGTGTACTCTGTGTCTATCCACTAGATGAGATAAAATACATAATTAGCGAAGTAGCTTGTCTGGGGAAGAACTAGAAACTGCAGAGGTTTTGTGAGGCTGCCTTTGTGAACCGACCTTCGAGAATATGACACCAACTTCCGAAACGAAAGTTGTTTTTCACTTTTCACTTTTGCAGTCCATGGCTTTTTTTCAAGCCGGTTGCTAAATATTAAGCTTTAGAAAAAGGCACAGGTAAGCGTTTCAGCAGTGGCTTTCTTCACGTATAATTTGATTTGCATTATTGCCCTTTGCCTTCCTGTAAATATTTTGAAATTTTCACATATCATTTGGTACGCACACATGGCATAATATACGCAACAAATTTTTCGAATAGCTCTTTTGTTTTCTTATTAAACATTCGAACAATCTTTTCTTCTCAATCAACAATCAACCATCTTTTTCATTACGACAAGTAAAGCGCGCGTGGCTTGTAAGTGTCGCAAGAAGCTCATTTATGCCCGCGGTTTGAAGGGTTTAGTATCGTGATAATAAAAGGCACATCAAGATCTTCTAACTTAACAGATAGCTGTGCTGCTGGAGAGTTTGTTGCGTCACTTCTTCTTTCCAGCTAAAGTACTAGGAAGTGAGAACTGACTTATGTAATTTCGACGTTCAAAAAGTGCTAGTTCGGCCTAATCTTAATAAATGACTTTTGCTTTGGGCATCAGACATGAGCTTTATTTATGGGGGCTTTATCTAAAGGGCGGTGACCACTCACATTGAACGATTACTTGAATGCCATCCAAAGCCTACTGATTGTGGTTTTTGATCCTCGCAAACGTGAATTTTTTGCTTATGTCAAAAAGTGCGTCAGAATTTAGTCAGTAGTGTTTAAATTCAAGGTATCTCACCTTGTTAACAATATTACACCACCCGATCTTCAAAGTGAAGTCGGTTTGCTCGCTCTCAGGCATTTCCATCGAAAAGCCTTACAGAGCTCAATTGATTGGCCAGTGCCATCGCTGCCAATTATACGGTGTAACGTAACGTTTAGCCGACTGGCTAAACGTGGTTACAAGTTAATTTAATTTTTAGAATATAAAATACAAAAGTATGTATAAAAAGATATTAAGGAATAGGAATCGACTAGTAGTATCATAGGACGATCCTCTTGCCCGCAGTAACACGAGGGAGCTCGCGGTCATGCAGCAGCTCGAGGCGTCGGCCGCTCCTCCGGCCTGCAGTCTGTCGAGTTGAAGCTCGCAGTAGCCTCTCCGTGCGCACAGTCGCGAAGCAACTCACGGTTGAATCAGCTCGCGTCGGCCGCTCCTCTACCCCGCAGTCCGTCGAGTGGGAGCTAGCAGCAGCCTCTCCATCAGTCCGCAGCCCGTTGCGAGGGAGCTCGCGTCGGTTGGTGTTTCTTTCGGCGGCGGTGTCTCACGCCACGTTTATTAGTTCTATGCAAACCGTCTCGAACTCCTCTCGTAGACGCAAGTAGGAGGGTCGGAGGTGATCGAGTGAGTCGAACACATTTACACACACAAGATGTTTGTAATAAATTCACTGAGAATAACTTTTAGAAAGGTTAATATTTAAATAGCTTTTAGAAAAACATAGAGTAAGAAAAAGTACGAAAAGAAAGAAGCCAACAGAGCGAGCCAGAAGGGGGTGTCAAAATAACGAGTCAAAAGACGGAATCAAAAAGAACAGAACCAAAAGAACCTGGTGAATAGTATCGGATCGTTTATATAGCCCCTGGCCGATCGTTCTAGAAGTGACTTTTTTAGTTTTCAATCCAAATACTTCTTAATTGGTTATCGGCCAGGAACAATAAAGATTGCTTACAGTGAGAACCTGGCTTAACACTAGTTTTACGATACCTTTACAATAAAATAGACGACCTCTTAGCTCTATACCATAGAAAAAGAAAAACTGACAGATGACAATGTTAGATACAAAATGTCACAACATTCAATAAAAGGAAAATAATATGAGTTCACATGAAATGAGATAAATGGATGTGGAAAATAGACAGAGGTAGCTAAAGGTTTGCTTTTCAGCAGAACAACAATTATCAGATAAACAAATGTAAGTTAAATGAGTGTCATAAGATTTTCATAAAGACTTTAGTACCTACTGAATCATAGGAAGAATTGCTGTGCACAACAGCTCCTCGGGTGTTAAATACATAAATAGATAATAAGATGTGTTTTTGGTGTAACAAAATACCACAACGGTCATTCGCAGACGAACTGCTATGCGACCCCTAGATGCGTCAAGTGTCTAGGCGAGCATGGCACCGGCGACTGCTCCCGCCCTAAAGATAGGGAACAATGTGTAGAGCCTCCCAGCTGCGTACTCTGCGGCCAATCGGGACATCCGGCAAATTACCGGGGCTGTCCCAAAGCCCCAAAGTCCTTCTCTCCCGAACTCGCGAAACGCGCGAGCGACCGCCACCACAGGAAAAGCCCCTGGGGAAAGCTTCCCTCCGCGCAGATCCGGCTTAGTCCTCAAAGGCCCTCTCCCTGGGCAAACCTTTCCCACCTCAAGACTCCCGCAGCTTCGGTGCCCTCCAAACCTGCTCAACCCGCTGAAGTTCCAGCGCTGATGGCTACCGCCATCCCAGCGCCTTCGGCAACCACCGCGGCTCCTACGGCTCCACCGATTGCACCGCAAAGAGCCCCGGGCCGGGACAGCGCCCAAATCATTATCAGCACATACGCGGCTCTCTATTCCACCGCCGCAGTCAAAATGGCTGACGAAATCGTTGCTGAAAATGGCAAAGCACGTCGCCTTATGGAAATTCTAGACGCGTATCCCGAAATCGCGTTAGTCATTAAATCTCTTAAATATTAATCCTCAATGGCTAATACGAGATTAAATTGCCTCAAATCCCGGTCCCTTAAATTAGGCTTTTTCAACGCTAATGGCGTATCAGGTCAACGCGATGAGATCGCCGCCTTCGTCCGCGACGATCAGCTAGACATCCTCCTCAATCAGGAAACCTTTTTAAAGCCTCACCATCGAAACCCGAACATTGCCAACTATAAACTACTTAGCAACGACAGGTCTCGATGCCACAAGGGTGGCACCCTAATCCACTTCAGAAAAACCTTGTACTGCATCCCAATCGATCCACCTCCTCTCCTCTCTCATCTGGAGAGCTCTATCTGTCGGCTCGGCATTTCCGGTGACCAACTGATCACCATCATATCCGCCTATATCCCACCAGACAATGGTCCGGAGGATCCCATCTCTCTCCAAAAGGATTTCACTGCCCTCTTCGGTATGAGTGACTCCGTCATATTGGCGGGGGATCTTAATGCCAAACACCCGGCGTGGAATAGTAGCACGACTTCTACCAGAGGTAGGATCGTTTTCAAGTTAGGCGAATCCCTTAACTTTGATGTCATCGCTCCAATGAGCCCGACCCATTTCCCCGGAAATCTCATCCATCTTCCTGGTGTACTCGATGTAGCGCTGCTCAAGAATGTGAACCTCCGTTTGCAATCTATTGAGACGTTACACGAGCTTAACTCTGACCACCGCCCAGTGTCCCAGTCATGCATCTTGCCCCTTACTCGGGCCCGATCGATCCCAACCGCCCCCCTCAGACCCAGATGATAACCGACTGGAGGAAAGTAAGCGAAAGACTGAAATCCACCACGTTGCCTCAATTGAACACCATCCCCGATCACATAGTGTCAGTCGCTGACACGACGGCCGCAATCGACTCGTTTACTGAGCACGTTCAATCCGTTTTGACGGATTGTTCACGCGAAGTTCCGGTGATGGAAGACCATCGCTGGAAACTACCTACTGACGTACGTGACTTGATAACCGAGAAGAATGCGGCTATTCGTGGCTACGACTCCTTCCCTTGTGACGCGAACAAAGCCCACATGCGCCATTTACAGCGTGCTGTAAAGAAACGTATAGGGGTGGTTCGCTCAGAGGGTTGGAACAAGACGCTCAGTGAACTCGAGCCCACCCACCAAGCCTTCTGGCATTTGCAGAGGAAATTGCGTTCCTCTGAAGAGGTCTCTATGCCTCCTCTCATCCGCCCCGACAAGAGCGTCGCCTTTGACAGTACCGAAAAGGCCGAATGTCTTGCCGACAGCCTAGAGTCCCAATGTTCTCCCAGCTCTCAACCAGTAGACCAAGCTCATCTGAACAAGGTCGACGCTGAAGTCGAACGGAGAGCCTCCCTCCCACCAGTCGAAGACCCTGATGATCCTCTGCCTCCCGTCACTCCAGACGAAGTGCACGACATCATTACAGGGCTCCACGCTCGTAAAGCACCCGGTTCGGACGGTATTACCGATAAGGTATATAAACTCCTTCTTGGCCTACTAATAATGCTTATGACCACCATCTTCAATGGCGCCTTAAGCAACAACATCTTCCCACAAGTGTGGAAAGAAGCAACCGTCATCGGTAATCCAAAGCCAGGCAAGCCAAAGTCTGAGCCCTCTAGCTACCGCCCCATTAGCTTACTCAATGTTCTTGGCAAAATCGACGAGAGACTTACTTATAAGCGTCTCAAAGACTATGCCGAAGCAAAGAGCCTCATTCTCAACGAGCAATTTGGTTTCCGACCTCAACACTCTAGTATCCACCAGGTCCACCGTATCGTAGAGCAGCTTAACGCGACGACGGGCTCTGCAGCGTAACGCGACGACGGGTGTGCTATTCTTCGACAAAGCGAAAACCTTCGACAAAGTCTGGCACAACGGCTTGTTAAACAAGCTTTACCAACTAGGAGTGCCAGATCGTCTCGTGCTCATCTTACGAGACTTTTTGTCGAATCGCACCTTCCGTTATCGCCTCGAGGGTGCACTCTCGTCCCCTCACCCTATTCGCGCCGGTGTCCCTCAGGGTTCCGTCATATCTCCTCTAGCCTTCACGCTGTTCACCAGCGATATCCCAAAGAGTAAAAAGGCACAGTTGGCTCTCTTCGTCGACGACACTGCCATTTACTATAGCGGTCACTATCCCAATGCTATAGCTCGTAGTCTTCAAACCTCCGCAAACGTCTTAGGCGCTTGGTTCCGGAAATCACCGGTAAGAGTCAGGCGGTTCTCTTCTCGAGACGTCGTTGAGTCCCACCCCCCCTTCCCAGCCCGATCACTATGTACGGCAAGCCAATACCTTGGGAGAAGCAAGCCAAATACCTAGGCGTGATCCTCGATCAAAACCTTACCTTTAAGGCTCACATTAAGGCGGTTCGCGCGCGCGCCTCCTTTGCTCTTAGCAGGCTCCACTTTGTACTGACAGCCCGTAGTAAACTGTCACTTAAATGCAAGCTGCGCATCTATACCGCAGTCATCCGTCCCATCATGACCTATGCCTGCGTTGTATTTGCGCACGCTCACCCACGTCATCTCCATAAAATGCAGACCCTCCAAAACCGTTTCCTCAGAAAGATCACGGGTGCCCCCTACCATGTCCGTAATATAGATCTCCACGTAGACCTTAAAATGCCCACCATAAAACAGTTTATGAAACGCTTATCTAAGCGTTTCTTCGACTGTGGCATCAAACACCCAAACCCCTTGATCTCAGTGGCTCTCTCGCTACACTCCCTCCCGCATTAGCAGTATTCGCCGACCAAGGCATACGTTAATCACCCCCGACGACGCCACTACCCTCCTCCAGGAGAGTAGTATGGCCACCAGCACTCTACGTAAGCCCAAAACCCGATCGCCGTCCTACCGCCCTCGCCGCCGAGGCCCGCCGCGACGCCCAAATTCACACCCCTCCCGACCCTTGCTCGAGCCAGCCCGCGCCGCTGAGCCTGAAGCTTTAAATTCGTCCCAAAATCCAATAAATCCTGATCCAGCTAGTCCCTTGCTGCCCTCTTCCAGCGACGCCCTAAGCCGAGGTCCGTACCCCACAGGGGGTGCCCTTAGCGTGGTCGCTTAGTTTTAGTTAGTATTTAAGTTTAAGGCCTGGCCGGAGACCTTAAATTATTAGGGCACCACAGACAAGTCCGCTTAAGCAGAAGACAACCTAACAGGTTGATCTGCGAGATGCCATACCAAAAAAAAAAACTGTATTAATTACAATCTATTGTAAAGACTTTGTCTAAAAGGTTTTTAAATCTAGGTGTTCCAATTAAAATTCCAGCAATAGACTGATTTATATTAAAGGGAAAATAAATTTAACATTCTCTTTACAATTATTTATTAAAGCTACCTACCTTTATTAAAATTTCGTTCCTAATTAAAATACTTCTAACGTACAGCGACAAGTCTTAACAGATAATCTGGGTTATTTGGGAATGCCCAGCTTTCTACTAACATTTTACGGAGATGAGTTCAATATTACTCTAATGGGTGCTGAGTAGATTATTAAATATTAATCTTATTTACTAAATTTCTAACTTTTGTTTTAGTACTCATTAAGGTAGATAGATATAACCGTTTTGTGAAATTTGACCTAATAGGTTACTGACGACTATGTATTAAATGAATTTAAGCGATTAAAGCTTGAAGTACCTACATCTTTCATTTGTACTAGCTGTGCTGTAGTTTGTGGCTTTGCTCACTTGACTGTGTATTCCGGCTATTATTGGCTACTGTCAAATCAAATTATAATTCATTTGATGGGAACGTGAAGTTATAATAACCTGTCATAGAAGGTTACTATAACTTCACTTTCTTATGATTTTCCGGATATCCTCTTCAGCATTGGATGATATTATTATTTTGAACCAAATTTTGTTAGTTCATCTTCGGTTTTAGCATAAGAACGTAAGAAAATAACTGTAACATTTTTGTATTGTAATTAACTATTTCTCCTGGGTCACGACAGCCAAAATGGTTTACACCATGGAAAACCGAAACATTTTGAAAACCTTACCAAGGAGATTAAGAATAACGAAAATATAAGTAATTCTACAGAAATTACGGATAAACCTTTCCCCTCCGTTTACAATAGTTAGCGTTGGTCGACTGCCTCATTAACCCAGTAGTTCTGGGTTCGATTCCCAGGTCGGGCAAGGTGTTATTGGGTTTTTCCATCAGTAATTTCTCAGTAGCAGCCCGACGAATGGATCTGAGCCCGGTTGATGGCAATAGGCTCGCCCCCAGCATGGGACAAGGGACTTTAACATAGCTGGCGAAATATGGGTGTACACTGTACTAAAGATGATTATAATCAGCCTACAATGTTCCCACTGCTGGGACACAGGCCTCCTTTCTGTGAGGCACATCGCGAGCCCAGTGCGGGTTGGTAGATGCCACATGTCTTCGGATTTTTGGTTCTAGGACATGCCGGATTCCTCAAGAGGTTCCTTCACCGTTTTATCTGGGTTCGAACCTACGACATACAACTCGTAAGTGGCAGCCGTTAAGGGGACTACAGGACCTTAACGCAAGTTTTATAATGCCTACATCTAAATTGAATTGATAGAAAAAAAATCACGAAGACACCTGTAAAAATTTCATTTAACATCAAAAAAAAATCATAAAAATGTTTTATTTTTAAAGTCCAATAAACAGATTTTTGTAAATGGAGTTTCTTAATTTTTTGCAATAAATTACCAGTGTTGTGCCATCGCGCTTCTCTTTCTTTTCTATGCAGTCTGACAGTGACCGCGTTGTAGCTGTTATCAGCCTCTTAACCGTTAACCGCGCCGTTTTATGTTAAGAATGAATGATTATCAAGAGAACTTACATCTATCACAAAAAAAAAATCGCGCCCCCCGGCGCGTGTAAGTATGTAAGTAAGTTTTGATGATAATACCATATCTTTGGTATTATCATCTCTATACACATTCCAAACCGTATGCCCGCTGGTTGCATTCGCAATGCGCCGCGCCATTAGATTTACAACGCGCCGACTAGGCGACCTACATACCTACTACATTATGTATCCGCGGCCATATACCGAAGATATGGCCTTATGCAACCTTGTAAAGGGATTTCTTATTTGATAACTACGGAAAGTTTTGCTAGGGTGAAGAACGGTGAATGTATGAAGTTTGGGTTGAATGTTGCGTGGTATTCGCACTATTTAATCATGTAACTATTTAATCATCTTAATGTTATCTTAAATTCCTTGATAGACAAGACAACGCAACGCCTAAACAGCTGGTTCTAGAAGCTTGAAGTAATGCACAAGAGTTCCATATACATATAAAAATGGTGAGCAGTAAGGAAGGATTTGTGAAAATTAATCCCCAGAAGGACTTAAATAGGGATGCAAGAATAAAACAGGTTGTTTAAGTCAAAGAGAAACCATTTATTTGAAATAGGCATAAAAGGCACTTTTGACAAAGAAATAGAATTGATTATCGTCGCCCGTTCTAAAAGGTTGCCTATGGAGAAGTATGGGCCAGAAACTCCAACATTACTCTTTTAAAATGTTTTACAATATTTGGTATACATAAATTAGATGTGAAGATGCACCTGGAATATTATTACTACACCACAATAGATAAACTAATTAAATATAAAGCAAAGGACAGGTAAATTAACTATTAGATACATGGTACTAACATATTTACAAATATAGTAGAAGTATATGATTTACCTTTTTTATTATGGTTTTGGACACAAAGTACTAAGACTATCCTTTTTTAGGTATCTCCAGCGCAGCCTTTTTTTTTTTTTTTTGGGTGGGAAATCATCAAATGACTTCTCCCGCTCTGGGTGGAGCGGGAGAAAACCATGGTCTACAGAGAAAACCGTGGCCCTGGCACAGTTGCCTGTGCCAGGGCCACGGTTTTCTCTGTAGAATAACCCGCGACCCTGAGGCGTCGGCCCTATCGGACCCCGTCACTTTGTGCTGACATCTCTTTGAGGCGCGCGTGGAACACAACGCACCTTCGACCCGGGCCTGGTCCTTACCAGACGGCGAGCTACCCATTGCTCGTCGTCCGCAAGCCCGCGCCTACGGTGGCCGGGAATCTGCAGGCGACTCCCGACGCCCAGGGTGTCTCCTGCGGCGGCTAGTGGGGGCGTGAGGGCGCAAGGCTCTCTCCCTCACCCGCTCCGCCTCCTCCTTCGCGACCATTACTGCTTCGCAGAAGGAGGTGACGGCTGTCCATTTCCTCTCGCTCCGTACCATGGTCTGGACCAGGCCGGACGCGAGAGATCGCCGCCGCCAATCGCCTCCCTGAGGACACTGCGGTGCTCCAGCGCACCCTGTACTGTCAGCCCTTTCACTATTCTCACTACATCGTTTCTCATACAGGATCAATATTAATGATGTAACCGATTGATTTGTTAGACCAATATTATTTAAAAGAGTGTCCATGGAGTTTCTTGCCCGTTATTTTCCATAGGTACCTACTGCGCTTTGGAATGGACAACTAGCTTCATATTTCTGACTGACCAACTCCTTTACAATTCAATGGTGCCTTTAAATGGTTTAATTGAAATAAATGCGTTGAATTTGAGTTTACTGAACGCCTAAGCCTAATATTTTCACTACAACTTGAGTTATTTCTCGTAATTTTAGCTTGAGCCGTCACTAGGATTTTCGACAGCCATCAATATGCCTACCCTTTTCCGAACTATATTGAAGTCAGCTTCCAGTCTAACCGGATGCAGCTGAATACCAGTATTTTTACGTGTCGTTTGTTACAGTCGTTTTACGTGGAGCGAGAGCCTACCTGACCTCCAAAACCCTTACTGGCTAAAACGATACTCCTTGGAAAGACTGGTTGTCTAAATTTAGGGCTTCTGTCTACGACCCGTAGCGACTGTCAAAGAACCACGAATGGCAGCCGGGACCAACGGCTTAACGTGCTTTCAGAGGCACGGATAAGTTTCGGTAGGTAAAGATTGCCGGGGTTGGTCCGTAGATGGGTGACCCCCATCTACGGACCAACCCCGGCAAGCGTACTTAACCTGATAGATCGACCGATGTGGCTTTAATTACTTCGCCACGAGCCTCTTCATTCGTTTTTCGACAGCCATAATTAGAAGGTAGTTGTTATCGTTTTATAGGTATTAACATTACGATGTCACATGGATGGGCCTATCTATATAATTGTTCTTTCAAACAAAAACCTGTATCTCTTAAGACAGCTCGTTTTAAACAAGCATATAGCTGATTTCACCAATGAAACTGAACGTCTTCTGCACAGCTAAAACGCATTCAAGAGCTGTCAGTGTCTTGCATAAGGGATGTCAGTCATTTTTACTGTATTTTATGAATAACGTTTGCTTGCGCACATGGCTTAAAATTGAAAAAAAATAACAACTTATAAGTAAAGACATATTGCGTTGAATTATCAAAATCCATAAGTCGAAACCGCTGTTCAATCAGCCTGTCTATTCCATAGAAATGTCACTGTGAAGACCTAGGTATAGTGAGTTTGATGCGCGCTGACATTTAAACTGATGCATGGAATTGAGGCTATTGACAGTTCACTTCGTCTATTTTCCCACGGTATTTTTTTAAAAGAATATATTAGATGGTGTCTGTTGTGATAAGTTGTCCAAAATAACACTAAAAATTACATTAGCAAGCATGTGTTCTGACACCAGACCAAAAAAAAGGCTTTCAAACACCAGACAAAATGTGCGACAACCCTAACTGTTCATTAATTCATTAATATTAAGTACAATTAAATATACTGTCTGAGGTTAGACCGTTGCTCTACTGCGAGACAAAGACAGAACTATACAGAATATACTACTCCATCTCTCTCTAGCAAAGAGCATTCATAACTCCTAGAGTTTCTAGCGTCTTTAAGTGTTACTATTCAGGAGAAATGCCTATAAAATTGATTGATATTCCAATAAAACTGTTTGGCTGTGCCTCGCATAGTTTTAGTGAGAAATGGGGTCGGAATAGCGGCGGTAGTCACATATTCCTCCTTAAAGCAAATATTCCTAAAATTTGTGAAATAATTTTCAAGTTTCAACACGAATTTTGGTCATACTTTTTGCCTTGTGCCGTCGATAGGTAGAGTAAAGAGCTAGAGTTCAGTTACGAATAAACTCTACTAACTTTGTACTCAAAAGTAAGATTAGTATGACATCAATCAAGAAATTAACGATACATTCATTTTTTATGAATGTGTTATAGAATCTTGCTAACTTCTTGGTATTCTATTTTTTCTTTTTCTTAAGTACCTTCATCGTTTCAAAAAAAAAACACACAGCACGTCACTTTTTCCTAGTCTATTTCAAGCGAGCGTAGCGTCATATTATAGGATTGATTGGTTTTATTTTGAGTAAACAATCACAACAGTTGACGTAAGATATGACAGCAGATTGATAAGATTGACCAATCAAAGACTTCAGTGCAATTTGTCAGAACATAATATTTGTAGATGCACATACTGCATAATTCTTGCACAAAACAAACTACATTCTTGTTATTATTTGGAAAGTACCCAACTAGCAGGCTTGTGGTGTTAGTAGGGATTAAAACTCGCTGCAATTAGAACCGGCTGCACTCAGTAAATGTTTTGTTCTATCTCACTGGATTATGGTTAAGAAGTTCGTGCTGTGGTTTTGCGTACATTCTGGTTTTTGTGTATGTCAAAGACCTGGCTCTTAAAATGATACAGTAAGAACGGCGAAAAAATTACAAGATTATATTGGTAACGTTTGCTCGGTTACCGGATTGTAAAAAAAAAGTTTGTATAAAATAAGGCTTGATACGTTGCCATTCTCATTACACCATTATATATTTCCATAAAACAGATAATAATTAAATAAGAAAGGAGAATCGTTCGTCGCGGCGGAGTCCGTGGAAGCGAGTGGTCATCAGGCTGAGCCGGGTCGCAGCCGCGCTACGCCTCTGTATGTGGATGACACGTTGTTCATGCCGCTTGCTCATGCAGACCGCTTAAGGAGTTGGAATTCATTCCCAACATTTTAATGGGTAGATTTTTTGAAGTTCTGCTGGAGGAATTTAGTTTATGTTTTTTACTTTCAAACACGCTATTACCTCAACTTGACTGGTTGGTGAGGTTAAAATGATGATTATATTCATGCGAAGATTGTCGCTCTTCCCTGCCCGAGGTCTTCCTTCCCTACGTTCGCCGATTCACGGTCGTTTTCCGTGGACTGGTCTAATGAGGCGGGGCGGCCGCTAATATAGCTAAGCTTTAAAAAAAAAAAACTTGCTTTGCTGGCTGTCAGTCGTAGAACTTTAATGACTATGATAAACAATGAAATGACAGTAGGAGCACGAAAGTGGTACTCAGCTGGTATTCAGCTGCTTAGACTTGAAGCCAACCACTACGTAGTTGACAAAAGACTAGGCAGATATATACCTTATTAACCAATATGATTTCTTCTGTGTTCCAAAAACATGAGATTTGTATCCAGCAGTACTTCAAGCGCTTAAGAGATAAGTGTGGTAATTGGAAGTGCATCACCACAAGAGGATGAGGGCGACGGCAAACGGAATACGAGCACAAAGGTGGTCTGGTATGCGTTTGTGGCCTAAAATACACGGTTTAAAGCTGTAGCCTGGATAAGACACAAGCGATGAGATCGACACAAGTTATTTCTAATTTCTCTATGGAAATGTGGATTTCGGCTAGATTACACCATTACGGCTTTATTCCCAGATATCGCACGTTATGCTTAAGTCCCATCAACTGGGCACAAATCCAGACTCCAGGCTGCTACAAAAAAATTCGAGATGGAAAAACCCAATAACAATGAGGTCCTGGGTTCGATTCCCGGTTCGATTCCCGCACCGGGAATCGAACCCAGGACCTCATGTTCAGCAGGAGCGACCACTACACCAACGAGGAAGACTCAGATTTCAGCTAGTCTTTCAGTATACTTTTAGAGGTATGAGGAACAGGGTGTAAAGTTCACTCATACTCTTGGAAAAGGGAGGATCCTCCGACCAGATGGATGTCGTATCTGGTGGGCAACTGCCCGATGATTGTTGTCGGGAAGTTGTATATATGCTAGCTGTGCGGTAAACTCGCTTGCGCGATGCAGGATTGATGCGTTTGTTCGCATGTGGCGGTGTAGATGCCGCCACATCACTCCCCTCCGAAAACCGGAGGTCGATAGTGGACTAAGTCTTGTATCTTGCGATGCTTGCCAATGCCAGTTGGGTTCCGCGACACCCGGTTCCAGTGGGTTGGAACCGGGTGTCGCATAGTTAGCGGTGAGTCGGAACTGTCTGCGAAGATGCCCCAGTGAGTCGGGGTGGCTGACTGCTGATGTCGACCAGGAGAGGGATTAAGCACTCTGCTTGTGGACCGGCCGAATGTGCAGTGTGCTGTGCCAAGGTTGCTGATGAGGCTGAAGGTGATGACTAGGTATGCGCTTGCGCTGCATGCTGATGGTCAGGACAACTGTCCAAGCCGTGGTTGCTGGCTGGCTGTGTGACTTGCGGGAGTGATGATGATGACGTCACGCTGAAGTAGTTGCACGAAGGCTGCGCTGACGTTCATACTCGGGGTCACCAGTTTAGAGGTATGAGGAACAGGGTGTAAAGTTCACTCATACTATTGGAAAAGGGAGGATCCTCCGACCAGATGGATGTCGTATCTGGTGGGCAACTGCCCGATGATTGTTGAAGTTTTATATATGCTAGCTGCGCGGTAAACTCTGCTTGCGCGATGCAGGATTGATGCGTTTGTTCGCATGTGGCGGTGTAGATGCCGCCACATACTTATACCCAGTTACAGTCAGTTTCCTTATCGCATAGCAGATAGGTGATTGTTTTTGCTACGTCATGAGATTCTAACCTATATCCGAGACAAAGATGACGTAGTCCAAGTTTTATATAGACCAAAGAAAACAAAGATCTTTAACAATTTCACGGAAAAAAATAAACTAATCTTACGGCGAATTACGATCAGTTGCACTCGGTCCCAAAAATAACGGGTCAGTCACAAAAGTCCAAATATCTATCATAAGTACGTAGTAACTACGTATGCTATCATAATGAAACGAACACTGTTCGATTGGGCATGTAATTGAGCAATTTGGCTCAAAATAAATAAAAAACGAAAGTAAGACATTTTTTTCTGAAACTGAAAAATTTTGTAAGATTTTTTTTTTGCTATTTTTCATTACATGCATAATTTTAATACTTCGTATTGCCACCCTGAGCTCTTCATGCAGCTTTCAGGCGATTCGGTATGCTGAACACCAAATTTCGGAGCCGGTTCTGAGGAATGGCTTCCCATTCCTCCACCAGTGTTTGTCTGAGCTCGGGTAGCGTGATTGGTGGGGAGTTACGATGTTTTACGCAACGCGCGTCCCATGCATGCTCTATGGTGTTTAAATCAGGGCTTCGCGCTGGCCACTGCATCAGTTCGATACCGACCTCTCATAAGGTATTCATTTACAATTCGGGCGGTATGGGGACGCGCATTATCATGCATTAATATGCCATCTCGGGCCATCCTCGCCATGAAAGGTGGCCACATGCTCATTCAGGATCTCCTCCACGTACCTCTCTACATTCAGAGTGTCATTTTGAATTAGCACGAGCTCGGTGCGGGCCTCTGCAGAAATTCCAGCCCAAACAAGTACTGAGCCTCCGCCGTGTGCCACATTTTCCTCCACACAGTCTTGATGGAAGCGTTCCCCTGGTCTTCTGTACACCAACTGCCTACCATCATGCTTGTAAAGCATGAATTTCGATTCGTCCGTGAACATTACCCTAGACCAATCGTCCAGTGTCCAGTGTTGGTGCTGCGCACGTATCTTTGTCTTGCAATTCGATGTTGCCGTTCCAGTTTCGGGCCATTTGCAGGCCTTACTGGTTTCATGTTTGCCTCAGCAAAACGTCTCCTCACTGTTTGTGCGCTTAAATTGCTACCACCAAAGCGAATAAAGTGGCCGTTGTGCATCTTGGCCTGCCATTTCCTGGTCTCCGAAGGTGTAATCCGGTCTCTCGGTACCGCTGGACTACCCGCTGAACAGTCGACAAACATACACCAATGTTTCTTGCTGTTTCACGCTGGCTCCGCCCAAGTTCCAAGAAAGTCAACATTCTGGTACATTCATCTAACGTGACTGCCATGCTCCACCTCACAGAATACTGATTATGCACGTGTAAGTCGTTCATAATATATTTTTTTTGTGACAGAATAGAAATGGAAGAAACCATAATGACATAAAGCAAAAACATTTGTTTTCAAAAATTTCAATTTTTTAAATTTTGTTTTTTTTTGTAAATAAGTTTCATTCATCAGCCAGTATAAAAAGTATGTAATAAAAAGCGCAACTAAATAGTCTTTATCCCTCTTTTTATTTCATTGATCTTTTCTTACAGTTTTTTAGATATTCGACCTTATGTGACTGACCCGTTATTTTTGGAACCGAGTGTATTTACAAGTAAGTAGCTACACTTATTATATGCATCAGAAACAAACATCACCACCACCACCTTACCATTTCACCTTAGCACCATCTTAGCATATCTAGGTGTGCAGTATAGGTGTGGGTGTGTCAGGAGTTGTAGTGATATATGGATACTTAATTCAGTTATATTTAGAACTGTTAGTCAATTCGTCGCATTCAGAAGAACAGAACAGAAAACAAAGAAATAATGCCAAAAGGGCCTCAGCCCTTTGTTTTCTGTTTTCTTATAGTTTTTAGGTGTCATTTTTTTGTGTTGTAATACCAATAAACGCATTTTTCTTTCAATCTTTCTTTTCTCTCTCAGAACGCGGTCACACAGAAAAACTCGCCTTTAATCTATACTAATCTCAGCTAATACTATAAAGAGGTAAAATTTGTTTGGTGGGGGTAATCTCTGGAACTGACGGTCGAATTTGATAGCCCAATTCTTAAGGTCGGAAAAGAAAAAAAGTAGGAAAAAACGCTTAGCGAAATCGATATAATGCGATGCGATGTGAGGGTCGCGGTAACAAAAAAATTCACGAGGATGAAGTCGCGAGCAGAAGCTTGTTTGTAATATTTATATACCTGTATATGTATTATAAAGTTTACCTACAGCAAATATATCCAAACCCTAGACCTGGTTATGAAATCTCAGATCTTCTTATCAGGGTGTACTTTCGTCAGTAACTTGCACCACACTTGATTATCCCGCATGCTGCCGTGCAATAGTCTACAAAGACATTCTACTCTAGGACTCAGAATACACTAGCTTTAAATTTAATAATAATTTCTTCATTATGCCGCACCAAAACGTTCGATTATTTAGACTTTCGATTTATAGTGGTCGATCAATTGATATTCGATTTTTTGTCATTCGATTTGGCGAGCCAAATATCTGGGTGTAGTGCTCGATGAGCACCTCTCTTTTTCAGAGCACATTAAGGCGGCTCGTTCGCGCGCCGCCTTCGCTCTTCTGACTTGAAAGTGCTTTCGGTTGAAATACCCTAAAGTCGAAAAACGAGTCTGAGCCAGTCTTCAAGACAGTTCTGTGTCTGTTCTTCCTGTAATGGGGAAACCCTTTAGGCTTTTATGGAAAAAGGAGGGTAAAACCTACACCATGGTTAACGTGACTCTCAAAAACAGTTCTGTTCTAGTACCTTAAAAACTGTTTGATCAATTTTAAAGCCTAGCCTAGCTGATTTCAATTCAATAATTGTAGGGAGGTAGATTAGAATCGGACTATCGTAAAATATCTAGATGTTATTGAAAAAAATCTTACGCAGACAAACCGTAATCACACCCAGTATATTACTCTTTGTTATTCTCTTATCTAATCCTGCCCGACACACGATAACCCGTTCATCCTACACTGAAACTCGATCAACACGACTGTTTAGGAAAGCTATAACAATGTTTGGGACAACTTTGTAGAGCTTATTTGCATTTGTGTCGGCTTACAGTCCGGGAAATAATTATATTGTACTACAGGTAGAAATTAACAACATTTCTGATGGGATTGCTGTACCCTAATTGCGTAATACACAATCAATCGGAATCTGAATCGTTTTGAAACAGATTGCTAATACATTGCTTCATGAGTTCGATAAAAAGTTCTGCTCAACACTGTAGATACCGCAATGAATGTTGTTGAAATGACAAAATCAAATAGATTAGTCGTAATCGTTTACGAAAATATTTTACGCAATTAGGCTGATGGAATTTGCAAATCGTTTTGTCGAAGATGTCACCATTATAAAAATATAAAATATAAAACTTTATTGTTCAAGAAAACATTACAATATTTATTGTACTACGTATTATTTGTTCCTTTCTTCGTGTCTGTTGTGTGTACATAAATGGTTGAATAGATACATAATATGGGTAGTAACTGTTCTGATTCATTAATTTATAATGTAGGTAACACATTTTTGGTAAATATTGATGCCGGGTGTTCGGAAGAAGGTTGACGATAAATAATAATCAAAGACTTACATCGTATTTATATTGTTAACAGTCCAGCGACACGTACATAAAAAGAACACAAACGAAGTTACACGATCTTTTATAACATTTCTAACGACAGTTGTCTACCCTTACTACCTATCTGACATGAATATTGCCACAGATAAAATGAACTGAACTATTATTAAAAAAGTAATACTGATCTATTTTAGAACTCTATCAATGCCTACACAACAACATTATTAATAAGTAAATTAATCTCATGGTATATTCTTAACAACATAATTTAATGGAACTTAAAAGTCAATAATTTAGTATTTAAACAGAGGAATAACAAATCAGTTAAATGGCAAATTCAAATAAATAGGTTCAGTGTGAACTTAAAGAAACATCAACATAATTATACTTGCTATAGGTACTAATATATCTACTACGAGTATAATACGATAACAATATTTATTTTTAAAGTTTGCCAGTTTTTCTCCATACGAACCTATTACGGTTTGGAATGGGCTGGCAGCTTCATCTTTCTAAATGACCAAATGCTTTGAAATTGAGTCTAATAACTTGATAAGATGTCAAGTTCATTCAAGTGATTACAGAATTAGCGCGAGCCCACCAAAGCTGTCATGAAAATGGTACAAAAAAACATGTTTTTTCGTTGGTTGCCAGCACTCCAGTAGAAGCGATACTAATGTTACAATTGCTAGTTTATTTATTTATTCGAGTATACATTATATATTAGGTATGTTGAAACAGTTTGTACTCCCGGACACTTGTCCCTGAGGGTTCATTGGAAAACCAGCGTCCGAGTACCTCGAAAGGAAAAAAAACGGAACCCTTATAGGATCACTTTGTTGTCTGTCCGTCCGTCTGTGTCTGTGAAGACCCTTTTTCTCAAGAACGCGTAGAGGTATCAAGCTGGAATTTATATCAAATACTCAGATCTACTTTCCCTTGGAGCTGTGAAAATCAGTCTTCTAAGCCAACGCACTCAAAAGATATGCCGCAAATATCCGCAAATTTTCGACACTCGCAAGGGAATCAAAACCTACAGAGTACTTCCCGTGAACTCAGACTCTTGAAATTTGGTACGAAGCAACTTCTTATAGCACAGATAAAGGAAAAATTGCGAAAACTGTAAATTTTTAGTTACATCGTAAACTAAAAATATTTTTTCCCAGCTCCAATAAAAATATTGTTTCCTCATGAACGCGTAGATGCATTAAATTGAAATTGATATCAAATACTCACGTCTTATATACCTACAGGTTTATATGGAACCCTCGGTGCGCGAGCCCGACTCGCACTTGGCCTTTTTTATCATTTGTATTTCCTTTTTCCTTCAAAATCCTTAGGATTGTGAATGAAAGAGGGTTAAAGAGTTTGCACGCCTTTTAATGATACACATTAAGCCATTGCAAAGCACACATGATACAATAAGCAACGGCGATCGGCGGCTATTTGGCGGCTGTGTCAATGCTGTATTGAAAGTTGGAGGTCCTCTAGGCAGTCGCTCCATGTAAAATACTGGTATCCAGCTGCATCTGGTTCGACGGGAAGATGACCACAACATAGTTCGGAAATATAATGTAACTCTTTCGAACACAATTAATTTATCTGTAACTGGCTGTAGCCCGCGACATCGTCTGCGATCCAGAATAAAAAACATGCATACATAAACTCACGCCTTCTTCCCATGGGAGTAGGCAGAAACCACAGAACGAGGTGGCGTGGTGGTGGCTACGATCACTAAATACTCCTTTTGCCTCGTTTGCGTTCATACATCTGGTCATACACGAGCGCCGGTTGTGAGTACTACGCACCTGACCTTTCTGAAGAACATCACCAATACCCCCCGGCGTTTCCACTCACATCTGCCTTGTAAATACCTTTTCTTAGTCTCCTTTCATTCATCCGCTCAACATGACCAATCCATCTAAGAATACTCTCTTCAATTATTGTCACTTATCACGTCATCATTCCTCAGCCTATCTTTCAAAGTCACACCACACGTGCTCCGCAAGGAACGCATTTCCTCAGCATTTATTCTTTTTTCATGCTTCTTTTGCCGCACCCAACATTCACTTCCACACATAAGCATAGGCACAAGCGCCCATTGTGAACAGCCAGTTGTGCCTTCTTGGACATCAACTGGTTGGTCACAATTGCATGTGTAGCACACCATCCACTTTATTTCCCCCATTCACTCTCCTTTCCACATCTACATCAATCTTTCCATCCCTTATAAACAAATTCCCCAAATATACGAACTCACTAAATTGCTCCACACGTAAATAAGTAGCCTATATATATCCTTACCCATTCGCCCCCGACGACGCCACTACCCTCCTCCAGGAGAGTAGTAAGGCCACCAGCACACTACATAAGCCCAAAACCCGATCGCCGTCCTACCGTCCTCGCCGCCGAGGCCCGCCGCGACGCCCAAATCAACGCCCCTCCCGACCCTTGCTCGAGCCAGCCCGCGCCGCTGCGCCTGTAGCTTTAAATTCGTCCCTAAATCACTCAAATCCTGATCCAGCTAGTCCCTTGCTGCCCTCTTCCAGCGACGCCCTAAGCCGAGGTTCGTATCCCACAGGGGGTGCCCTTAGCGTTGTCGCTTAGTTTTTAAGTTAGTACATAAGTTTAAGTCCTGGCTGGAGGCCTTAATTTATTAGGGCAACCACAGGCAAGTCCGTCTAAGCAGACGACAACCTCATAGGTTGACCTGCGAGATGCCATTCCCAAAAAAAAAAAAAAAAAACCTTACCCAGGTCTTCGTCTCTCTATGTGATGTAAATTTAATCCAAATCCGTTCAGCCGTGTTTTTTAGCCGAGCACTACTTGGACAGGTTGACCACCGCGAAACGGGACTTCGTCGACTACGCCTTGTTATTATTGTTATTAATTTTTATGCGTATTTGTTATGCCTTTAAAAATTATGTTTGCGTTTTTATGCGTTATTAATGTGATGCGTAAATATATTTAGGATAAACAATTGTATGCTTTGTTATATTATCTCTTATATTTTTGTTAAAATGGAAACCTGCTCTTTCTCTCTCTCTCCAGCCTAGCGTTTTCACAATTATGTGGAGCTGGCTTCCAGTCGGAAACTTTTGTGATTGTGATCTATGAAAATTCCCAACTTTCTTGCCGTGATTTTTTTTACCTACTAAGGAAACATAACATAAACATAACATCACACCTGTATTCTCAGAAGGATTAGGCAGAGGTGTACCTATAGTATGCCCACATTTCGTCAGTTATGTTTAAGTCCCATGTAACAGGGGGCGAGCCTATTGCCATCAACAGGGCAAAAATCCAGACTCCGGATTGTACTGAGAAATTCTAGATAGAAAAACCCAATAACACTTTGCCCGACCTGGGAATCGAACCCAGGAACTAGTAGCTCTTGCAACCACTAGACACACAAAGAAAATACACTGTAATTTATCTCATAAAGCACCATAGTTTTCAAACAACCCTATTACTAACCCACTCATTTTAATATTCAAAAACAAAAGAAATGCAATTTCACGAAACCTTTGTGATAACATTTTGTTCTATCTACACAATCACTATGCAATACGGTATGACGCAATCAGGCCGGATTCATTAGTCCAATCAGAGTTAACGCAGCGATGCGCGCCACCCAGCCAGCCAATCAGAGGAGTTATGGTTGTGACGTCGCTGGAGAATAGTGATGCGCTTGTTTGAAAGGGGACGTTCATGCGATTTGAATTTAGAGAATTCAGTTAAAGATGGCGGACGGAATAAAGTGGATTCGAGATGTAGTTTGTTGGACTAGTTTATCGGCTAATTCAATATTGTTTCAAAGTCTTTGTTCATTATTCTTTGAGAAGGCATTTTATTTGCATAGTATTTTATCTCACGAAGTGACGTGCGCTTTACTTGCACAAACACCATACGAATGTGTAGGCAATTGTAGGAGCTCTCGGTACCGTCCAAGCAGTGGCGAAGTTAGAAGTGTTTGTGTTTGTTATGTGTGCCGACACTACTCATCTTCACGCACACATTCACAGTGTGTTGTACACTTGGTTACAACAAGTAAAGCGCGCGTCGCTTAGTCTGACAAAAATACTATACAGTTCTGTTACCACTGACAGCTTTTCACGCCTAAATATATTTTTTGTACAGTCGCTATGAAAAGTAAATTATCATGGTATAAACTGTATTAGGTAGGAACGTATGAAAACTTGATGATGTAGGTAGGGTATAAAGGTAATAGGTATAGGCTGGTCACGCTCACTGACACGTCAATGCGCATTTATTGCGTACGGGATGATGATGTAGTTAATAGCATTATCGATGGATACAATTTATTGGGCATGGTTTTTTACTACGCGATAGTTAAAAACTTGCCCAATAAAATGTAATATCCATCGATCGCTTTATCAAAACCTTAAAAGAGTTTTTTATTTATTCTAATTATTCGAAGTATTTCAACCCAGGCTGGAAACGTTACCGGAGGCAGAGGTAGTCAAATTGCCCAATGTTATGTATCATGTAACAATTGAAACTCGAGCCTTGGAAGAGATACTTATACAGTTGTTTCTGGCTGGTATGTACCTACGTATGCGTGAAGGACATAAATAAAACTCAAGTACATGGGTAACTTATTCATATATTATATATTTTTATTTGAAAATTCTTGGTACAATGTACAATTTTTACTTATTCTCTGAGACTTAAAAATTATAATTGTTACATTGATAATATTACTGTAAGGTTTACAATATGATAAGTACGCCGAACGTAACAACAGTTTTCTTACAAGCCCACGGTCTACTTTGATTAGTACAACAAAACCACGTTAATTTCCACTCTGCAAAGAACGTATGAGTAGGTGAAGATCAAAGAACTACCGACATTGCGACTAATTAAGAAATTTGGAAGAAAAAACGACATGATGCATCAACCCCAAATAAATGTGGAAAAGGACAGGAGAATATCTTGCGTAAAAGTAACTTTTATCTTGCATCCCGTACTTGCAAGACGGGAAGTCCCTCCCCCCCACATACAACATAATTTTGTTGGTAATATTTTTATTCGTTTTTCCACGATCTGCACAGATTTCAATTGTCAGTTATAGTAATTATTTTACAATGAACAATGACATTGAGGTAGTTAAAACATCAGTATAGCGCTACAAGGCTGGTTTTACGAGTGGCCAAAATGGGGACTATAGCCTCCATATTGTATTTTCAATACATTTTCACAAAACAATAATATTTGCACAGATGTTGACCAATAGCGCCCCCGAGACAGCAGCATTTGAGTGCAAAAATACTGGTAGCAGTGGATGTAAGTAAGTTACCAGGACTCAAAAATTGTGAAAAGGTACGCAGAACATTGTCAGAGTCTTTTAACAATGAATGTTAAGACAATGTCACAATAGACGATAGACATAAAAAACAAGATTATTTTTCACAAAAACGGCTGTATTTTATTGATATGAAGTATTTTACATGAGCTTGTATTTAAAAAAAAAGTTATTCATTAAAAAAAAATCGTATTGTACTAACAAACACGTAGGTACAATACGTTGGTAACAAAGTTAAAAAAAAAAGATTTTCATACATTCAATAAGTGTAAAGGGGTAAAAGAAAAACTTTGTTGTGCATCAAGATATAATGTCAACCATTTATTTATTTTAAACTTCTTAAGTTTACGGAAAGTTGTGTACATAAAACTAAAACATTTTCTTAATCGTCTTTGAGAATTTGTGAGCCTTTATAACCTAATTTACAAATGAGATTTGACTGTTCAACTTTCTTCTTTCTTTTAATTCCTTTGTTCCTCATCGTGTTTAATGAAATCGAGCCGGTGTTTTCAGCTTATTTAATTTAAAAAGTAAGTTTTTTTTTTGTAAGATGATAATATTTAGTAATAAAAACCCAGTCATAAATAATGCCTTAAACTTTGGAACAATGTTTGCATAGCTATATAGTTTCAATTATTTACAAATTGGGTTAATGCCACTAACAATTGACAATAAATTGTTTATCTAAACATAATTACTATATACTTCGTAATCCATAATACTGCACCAAGGTTTTACTAAAAACGTATCAACTCCCTTGTAGGGAAGACTGTGACTAAAATAAATCACAATAACTAGAATTTCTAGAAATATCTGGCTGTAATGACATCTCAGTTTTTATGAGCTTCTTGTTATTTAGTAAAGGAAAAAAAATCTGTTAAATTTCTACTAAAACCCAAACCACGAAAGGGTTTGATAACATTTTTTTATGCATTCACATACTTATTTAACATTTTTAAATGTATAAGCGAATCGTATTGCTTTATAATTAACATCAGAAATGTTCTAATATAATTTATGTTTTAATATGTCCAATATACATACAATTTTATTCCTATAAAATAAACTATCTACGACAGTGAAGAAAATCAAAGTAACAAATAATCAGCACTATATTTTGAACATAACTGTACTCATACAATTAGTTTTTTTTCTTTTGGCAATTTATGCTAAATATTTTTTCCTAATTTTTTATTGATTAAATTATTAATTTTGTGCTTTATCATATCATATAGGAGCCAAGCGTAGCGTAGTGTGCTCAATAATAATAATAATATTCCATAATTTATTTACATTATTTGTTTATAGTACAAAACATTTTTACTATATATTTTGTTTACTACTTACATAATCAATTCGAGGGCTATACTTTTGAAATAATGTACATTTTGTTAGAAATATTCAATTCAACCATTTGTGTGGTCAGCTGTGCTTCACGACTAGAACTATCGTGCTTACAATTAACGGTCTCTCTTTCACACTCGCTTGTAATTCTATATTTCTCTCACACCATCCATCGGATCATCGAACGAGATTGGATTCTGGAAGTGCAATTGTCATCAAATCAAATTGTTTGAACGAAATTAAGAAAATCTGAAGAAAGAGACGAATAGGTACATTTACCATTTTTTTTCGAAAATGGAATTTTCGAAAAAGAAAGGAAAAAGTATTCGTTCAAAAATTTATATTAAAGCAAAATAACGAAGTAGTTTCACTTCAGTAACACGGAACATTTTGTTATGAACCAAACGAAAGTGAGCCAAGCGCGGAATGGTTAATTTTGCCGTCGATCAAACCGTCGCTGGTACATCAAGCAGGATTGTTGGTTTATGATTTTAACAGCGGGTCTGAACGTAAAATGTCGAACAGTCAAGTTGCTGCACTAAGTTCCTATACTTTTTGTTAATGTGCCCGTTCTGCCTCAAAGAAAAGGCTTGATTAAGTTGTTAATTAATTAACAGAAAAAACAAAAAAAGGTTTTTAACATATTTTCGTCTTTGATCAGATAAAATTAGTACAACTGACAAACTCGCTTTACTATAGGAATTACAAATTGCCTCACTGTTTTAATACATCACAATCTTCATCCATGTAGTATTTTGATAGAATTACAATCTTCAGAATAAAACGAATTAAATTTTGTGTACGTCACTTCACTTACTGTCCTTAGCCATTAAAAAGTTCAATTCGAATTTCACTAGAAAGCGTTCATTCAAATCTGAATGGCGGAGACGGATTCAAGTCATTCATTCATTCTAATTTCAATCTAAAAAGAATTTGTTTCTTTTCTCTTTGGAGTCTTTGAATTTTATGATATTGCACACTAAACACAAGGTTTAAAATTAGAACACGATTTTAGGCTCGACTCGCACGATTCAAAACTCACTTGAGTCTCGAATGGTCGTAAATAAATAATGATCATACGAAGTTTCGGCTCACTCTCGCTCCGAAATCGATCAGTAGGTAAATATTTTACTTGACAGGGCCCGGACTAGTTGAAACGGCGACCATTTTACAATCAAACGCGTTAAAGTTTTGAACTGGGGTGTGATGACAACATTTAAGTGGGCCGTTATTAATTCAGTAGAAGTTTGGGTCGAGCCTATGATATATGGCATTATCTGTAGTTGAATTTCGAATGACTAGTTGATGTGTATGTGTGTATGTGTGCGTGCCTGCACGATTATGTTGTGTCGCTCGCCAGTCGCCAGTAATATACTAGTATCCAATCGCAACGGTGGTTTTATTCGGTAGCTGACAGATCACTGGCGACGAGTTACCCACGTAATTATTTAAAAAAGAAATAGTGTAAAATGTCGAATATTATCGGAAATCTTTCCAGTTTCGATCACGATGTCCAAGAGTGGCCTATATTTAAAGGTCGGCTACTGCAGTTCATAAAATTGAACAGTGTTAAAACCGAAAATAAAAGTGCTTTGTTACTGACTCATCTTTCGGACAACAGCTACCGCCTTGCACGGAACTTACTTCATCCTGATGTACTCGAGGAAGTTACGTTTGAGGATCTAGTAAAAAAATTAGACAAGCATTTCACGCCGAGACGTTGTGTTTTTGCGGATAGAGAAAAGTTTTACGAGGCGAGGAGATCTGATGGCGAGAGCGTCGAAGAATGGGCGGCTCGTGTGAGAGGTTTAGCCGTTGACTGCGAGTTTGGTGTGGCATTGGATATGCTGGCGCGAGACCGTTTCATACTCGGGCTTGCACCGTGTCGGGAACGTGACCGGCTGTTTGAAGAAGATGCCGCCAAACTCACTTTTGCTAAGGCGTTGGAGGTAGCTCAACAGGCTGCGTATGCGCGATTGGCTCGATCCAGGGCCGCAGCAGTAGTTGACACAGCGGCAATAACCGTCAAGGCCACGCAGATCAAAGAGGAACCTGTGTACCGGCTGAGCGGGCAACGCGGGCAGCGTGCGCGCGGCGAGCCTGCCGGGGGCACCCGCAGCTCGAACAACAGTTCCGAGGAGAATCGTCGGTGTACAGTGTGCGGTCTCAGAAACCACGTAGCTGAAAAGTGTCGTTTTAAAAACTATCGGTGCCAAGAGTGTGGTGTAAAAGGCCATCTAAAGAAAGTATGTAGTGCGAAAAAGGGTGAATCACGTTTACACTGTTTGAACACGGAAGAAACAATTTCGGAGCAAAGTGACTGCGAGGAATGTGAGCTATTTAACGTAAGGTACGTTAGTAACTCGCCTATAATAATAAATGTGTCGATTGATTGTATAGGATTAGATATGGAGCTAGATTCCGGGTCGGGGGCTAGTGTAATTTCCGAAACGCTTTACAAGAAATATTTTACTGAACGTATCCTGATAAAATCTAACCTAAAAATGTGTCTTTACAATGGCCATAAAATCTCGCCCTTGGGATATTTTCAAGGTCGAATAACGTACCTAAATGACACCCACGACATTAAGATATTTGTATTGCCTAACGGAGGTCCCCCGTTACTAGGACGAGATTTTATGTCGAGGTTCGGAATATATTTTACTTCGGTTATCAATAACATCCAAACCCAATCTGTAATTTCTGAGGCCGACACGAAAGAAGTGCAGCAACTCTTATCGAAATACTCTGACTTGTTTACTGACTAATTAGGTAGGTTCAACAAATTTGAGGTGAAACTTGTTTTAAAAGAAGGTACCCAACCAAAATTTTTTAAGCCGCGTACTGTGCCTTTCGCTTTAAAGGGAAAAGTGGAAGAGGAGATAGACAGACTGATTGGTTTAGGGATATTACAACCGGTTAAATTTCCGAAGTACGGAACCCCTATTGTTCCAGTACTGAAAGAAAACGGGAAAGTTAAGATAGCGGGTGATTATTCAATAACGTTAAATAAAGATTTAGAAATAGATAAATACCCAATGCCTAGGATAGAAGAAGTTTTCGCCAAGTTAGGTGGAGGGGAGTGTTACAGCAAAATAGACCTAAGTAATGCGTATAACCAGTTTGTCTTGGAGGAATCGTCGCAAGAGCTGACCGCAATAAGTACATCTAAAGGTTTTTTCAAATATACGCGACTTGTATATGGTTTAGCAAACGCACCAGCCATCTTTCAAAGAGCTATGGAATCATTGCTAATTGGCATAGAAGGTGTTAGCATATGGTTGGATGACGTTTGTGTAACTGCGCCGACTAGACAATTACATTTTAGCAAGCTAAACGAAGTACTAAAAAGATTAAAGGATGCCGGATTAAAATTACATAAAGAAAAATGTTGTTTCCTTCAAGATAGTGTCACCTACCTAGGCTACATTATAGATAGACATGGATTACGAACTTGTCCTAAAAAAACGGAAGCTATTACAAATGCGCCGCGGCCAACAAATGTCACAGAAGTTAAGCGATTCATAGGTGTAATTAACTATTATCGTAGTTTTATACCGAATGCATCAGCTAAATTGCACCCGCTGCATGAATTATTGCGTAAAGGAGCGCAGTGGGAGTGGGGCGAACGTCACGAACGTGCATTTAATAGTGTAAAGGTCGAGCTATCATCAGAAAGAGTGCTGGCTCACTTTGATCCCGCAGCACAGTTGGTGTTGACTGTAGACGCGGGGCCGGCCGGCCTGGGCGCGGTGCTGGCGCAGCGCGACAGGGAGCGCGCGCATGTTGAGCGACCGCTCGCGTTCGCATCAAGGTCATTGTCCACAAGCGAAAAAAACTACAGTCAAATTCAGAAGGAGGCGACAGCCATTATTTTTGCTGTCAAATATTTTCATCAATACCTGTACGGACGTCAGGAACCGTTCGTCCTTAGGACTGACCATCGTCCCTTACTTTCGATTTTCGGGAAGAAAACAGGTATTTCAGTTATGGCAGCTTCGAGGTTACAGCGTTATGCGATAATATTGTCAGCATATAATTATAACGTCCAATATATAAAAAGTGAAAATAATGTCGCGGCGGACTATTTGTCTCGCTCGCCTCTGCCTGAACCTGAGTGTAGAACGGAAGGACAAATTGATCTGTCATTCCTCAACTTTTTAGATGCAAATGTCGCACCGTTAACGTTTAGCGACATAAAAGCAGAAACTTGTAAGGACAACATTTTAAACACAGTGATTAAATACGTGCAGATAGGCTGGCCGCGTAAAATTAATTGTAAACAAGTTCTGCCCTATTTTAACTGCAAAACAGATTTAGAGGTTGAAAATGGTTGTATTTTTCGAGGCCACAGAGTTGTGATACCATCGGTGTACAGAAATAGGTTATTAAAAGAACTACATTCGGGTCATTTCGGCGTGGTAAAAACAAAAAGTACAGCTCGTAGCAGATTTTGGTGGCCATCGATAGATAAGGATATAGAGGAGTGGGTGGGCGCTTGCCACACGTGCGCCGGCACTCGCGCCGCGCCGCCGCGTGCTCCCCCCTCATCCTGGCCGCGCGACTCTTTTCCGTGGCGACGCCTGCACATTGATTACATGACTGTAAATCAACATGTTTATTTGATCGTCGTAGATTCATATAGCAAATGGTTGGAGTGTTTACATATGAGTTGTGGTACTACAAGTCGCGCGCTTATAACAAAATTAAAGGAATTGTTTTCTAGGTTCGGTATACCGAGAGTCATAGTTTCCGATAATGATGTAAAAATTAAGTCGAAGGAATTTGTAAATTTTTGTGAAATGAACGGTATCAGATATATAACGTCACCAATTTACCACCCTTGCAGTAACGGACAGGCCGAAAATTCAGTAAAAACATGCAAGAAAATGATAAAATGTATTAATAGCGAAAACAGTCAGTACAATGTGATTAACGAAAAACTATTAGGATTTTTATTTGATTACCGCAACACACCACATTGTACAACTGGCGAAAGCCCAGCAAAGCTTATGTTTGGCCGAAATATAACAACTAGGCTGGACCTGTTACTACAAGATAGCCATACAAATGAAACAAAAAAAATGAAAATTACAAGAACATTAATCATAGGAGATAGGGTATGGTTAAAGTGGTATACAGCTAGGAAAGAGATATGGGTTTTAGGTAAAATAATTAAAGTAATAGGTAATCGCATGTACGAAATATTAGTTAAGGATTACAATGTAAACTGTAGAAGGCATATTGACCAGCTATGGAAATATACAGGTGCAACCGTTACTGGAAGGGAGACGAACGGCGCACGTGCTGACGTCGTGAGCCCCACGCAGTCAGCGCCGCCGCGGCCGCAATCCCCGGCAGCGCCGGCGGCGCTGCCGTCACAAATATTTCCTCCTGTTATTGAATCACAGGTTATAGAAGGCGAGGAAAATGTTATTGGGGAGGAAGATGAGTGGGCTGAGGATAAAAGGGTGGTTGACGCTAACGATCATAATAATATTGAGACGAATAAAGAAGTAGCCGAGGATCGTGGCGATCGTTCTTTTGATCCACAGCCAATAAGACCGACTCGTAGTTGTAGACGTAAGATTAATTATAAGGTTTAAATTGTAATGTATCGCACACCACGCACTTGATTACCTATATGCGGTGTGTAAAGAAAATCAATGCGTTAAATATGTCTATAGATTGATAGAACCGAATGTTATACGGTGCTTAGTGTGCGACCAGCCGAAAGTGTCGGCATCTTGTTGTTTTGTAGTTATGTAAGTCATATTATTATTCTACTACTTATTGTTTACTTGTTTTTGTAGTTTTGTAAGTATTTATTAATAGATTACTTTATTGTTTAGTTCTTTACTTTTGAAAATAGTGTCGGAGGAGTGATGTGTATGTGTGTATGTGTGCGTGCCTGCACGATTATGTTGTGTCGCTCGCCAGTAATATACTAGTATCCAATCGCAACGGTGGTTTTATTCGGTAGCTGACAGATCACTAGTCCACAATTGGAATTTAGGGCACAGAACACAGGCCGACAGAATTTGAAAATCGCGTTACTGAATGAAACCAGTACTTATTCCTTTTATGAATATTTATTCCTATAGGAATCCTTAACCATCATTCAGATTCACGAACGTTACGATCAAACAACTAGCTCTGAACTTCAACCCGCCAATGATTACGTTCAATCCGAGCATGTTTTGCAGCATTGCTGTCTGTATCGCTTTAGGGCGCACATGTTCATGGCTCTTACGTTCTCGCAGAACCGGGAACTGTCCCGACAGATGCCATCTGTGGAAGAAAACATTCGTTACTGATGTTAGAGCATTGAAGATACAAATTTAATTTTGGTTCTGTTCAAGATTAGAGAGGATTGTTAGTGTCAAATTCATCTTTGTGATAATTTTGTAACACACTTACAATGGCAATGGCTTTCATTTTGACAGGTTAAAAAGAAAATTAACATATATTTTTTTTTACATTTTTATAGTTTCACGCAGGAAATTTTTATATTGGATTGGGTATTATTGGACAGTTTATAGGGACAGGGATGCCGAAGGCTTGTGATAGAAAAAGGTACTATATACATGTTACAACGCGGTCTGCTTCGTGCACAAAATAGTAGCAAAATAATGGAATACAATGTACAAAAGCAGCAATAAACCGTGTTAAAGGCCCATAGTTCTATCATTATTTTGTAACGAAATATGACTGGAACACCTCGTAGTACAGCCCAAGGCTTACAAAACTAGACCTAGAAAAAAATATAGCAATATTAAAAACAAAGCAGAAGTAATTAAAAGAACAGCACTACTTGGGCTAGCTTGCACCACAAATCATTTAACACGTTTCGCGTTAAACGAATTTCAAACATCGTTCTGTTTCTCTCAATCGTTTGAAGATGACAAAGACAGAATGATGTTTAAAATTGTTTTCGTATTCAGTGATTAGTGGAGGAAGTGGGCCGTTTTTAGATATGTTTAGAAGGCCAAGCTAACCTCTAATCTTCCCACCGTTACCTTTATTAACACAGGCATGTACTTGGCAGGAGCGGCTGACGCCGGGGCGAGAAAGCCCCTCACACGCGGCGCCCGCACTTCGCTCGCGGCCGCGACGTCGGCCCCCTGTCATGGCGCGCCACACGCATCGCAGGGCACGGTGCTGGCGACCCACTGATGAGCAGGGGCCTACACACTGAGGAAGGTGATAGGTTAAGTTAAGATTATAACAATGCCGTTTTGTAGGACTGATACAACAAGGACTTTTTGGTCATATCATGTCCGTGTAAAAATACAATGCATGTGCTCGAAAAAATCGTTTTCCAAGCAGCCAAATCGTGCGGAAAGTGTCCCTTTTTTTTTGCGTCGTCACTGTCGTCAGCCTGACGCGAAGAGTTTTGATTATTTGAGAAAAGTTTGATCATCCAAATAAAAGGGATAATAAACTCACTGCTTCAATAAACTCGTTATCATTTATCTAGATTTAGATGTTGATCAATAAATTCATTTTCGTTTTTTTTTTCTAGCACTATGCATAGTAAAACATTGTAGGATACACGTGCGTAAGATGGTTTTCGAATCGTGTCGTCTTAAACACTCGTTGGAAATAGTGATATTCCTATTGATGAAATATCATAACATAAACATGACATCACGCCTTGTTTCTCTGTGACTTATGTATTATTTTGCATGTAACCTACAAAAAAAATATTTACGGTATCACTGCTGTCTTCAGTTAAGTCTCAAAGTTTACACGAGACGCTTCGACGTTGTTTTGTAGACCAGCCGCTTTGTGGTTTAGTTTTTCTTCACATATTAGGCTTATAACTAGGTCACAACAATTTTAATACTCTGACTCCTAAACTAGGCATTTATGCCTGTGTCCTATGAGGCAGCAAATGAGGCTGCAATGTGTTTCAAGCTGGAAGCATCGGACATTGTCACCTAACAACTGAACTGATAGACCGAGTAATCCATTTCGTTAATCTCTTGTTTCTAGATTTGTTTCCAGTCATTGGACGCGTTGCTGTGCCGCCACCAACTCATAAAAAATAGTAGTTCTATAATCAGATTTCCTCTACTACACTAGTGCCAGTAATAAATGCGTACAATTTCAGCAATAGCAGTGTACGCGTTCACTGAATGAAGCCATATGAAATTTGTAGGTTCAGGATGCCTCTTGATTATGACAAAACTCTTTACTCCTTGTATCTCTAACGGAATGATTGCAAAATTCGTGTTTGAGCTTAACAAATTAGGCTGGGTCTACGTATTGACAGGTTATTTAAAGACCAGTTCCTGCGCGCGACTTCGGCGATTTAACGTAAAACATTATGCGGCACTCGGCAATATTGTAACCTTCTATGAATGAAATATTTCTGATTTGGTGATTTGGGCGATTTTGTAAATCCCCGAATCCGAATGACTATAAATGAAAATTGTTTAGACTTAAGCTGCTCTCATTGAAATGGCTCATGCCACGGTTTAAATGACTGTCAGTCAGTGATGTGAGGGACTGGCCACACGTGCTATTTAAACTAGATCCTACTTGAAACCAAACTTTAACCAACGTGAGATATGCAGGAAAAACGCGAAATCCTTAAATCTGTATCCAGCCACTAGCTCAACTACCCAGAAACCGGTTGAACTAATGGACTTAAAACCGAACGAACAGCGAATATAATGTAGAAGGTCTATAATGGTTTCATTGTGAACTTTTCAATGCAAGAACAGCTTGTTAATAGTTCTTCAATTCGGTGCGAGATCCCGTGAACATGCTATTACAGTGTACAAAACAATATTATTGAACGTTATGACTTTACATTGTTTGAATTCCTTAGTTAAGTATATAGAGCTATGAGTAACAGGGTGTAAAGTTCACTTTTCCGTAGAAAAGGGAGTATCCCCCGACCAGACCGGTGTTGTGTCTGGTGGGCAACTGCCCGATGATTGATGTTTCCGGGACGTTGTATATATGCTAGTTTCGAAATAAACTCTGCTTGCGCGATGCAGGATTTTGCGTAACATCAGTGTGACGCTTAGTTCGCATGTGGCAGTATAGATGATGACAAGTAGAAGCGCTTAAACATTTAGCGCAAATTTTTATTTAAAACCTCATTCTGTCTCTGTCATCTGCAAATTTAGTGGTGTAAGCGGGACTAAATATTTTGCTTTTATTACAAAATTTTTTACATCTCTGCTCAAACTTCGGGGAATAAAGATAATTATTTTGTTCATTATATTATTGACTGCCTCGTTGGTCCGGTGGTTGCAATCGTTACTGCTGAGCATGAGGTCCTGGGTTCGATTCTCAGGTCAGGCAAAGTCTTATTGGGATTTTCCGTCAGGGGTTTGCAGCCCGGAGTCATCACCGTTTTTATTGTTGGAGACGGGCTTTCCCCTTACATAAACAGCTGTAGTGACATCAGTCTGGACTCACCTTACTCCAAGGTCCAACTGCCCAAGCCGCCCTGCATGGACTGGCATCTCTCTTCGTCTTATCTGGCCTGGTGGTGGAATCACACGCAGCTTCCAGCAGCGTCGTGCCATTCTCCGACACGCATTCCACACGACGGCGGACGATGGCTGATTGTGAGAATGGAGCATTAAATTATATTGCAGAAGACTTGTAAGTACACCAGTTAAATGGTCGTAGTTAATACAGGGGATATCCCTAGAATATCCCGGGGAAGCAAAAATGTCACCAGTTTCCATAAGTAGAGCTTGGCTGAGTCAAGACTACACATAGAGTCCTACTATCCAAAACTGTAGTGATGGGGATAACATTACAATTATGTACTGTTTTCAACAACCAGTGTAAAGATTACCTTGTAGACTAGGACCACATGCAGCCTCTGTTGCATAATGCTCTTTTGCAAACTGCAGTCATACCGCATTTACTACGCTACTCACCAGCTCCACTGCTAAGACACTTGGGCACGGACCAGGGCACAGTCCTCCACTCCGCGCAGTTCTCTCCGACACATTTTCGCACTACGGTGGGAGGCACGCCTCCTCTAGACAGACATTCTTCTGTCTCCACTGTAGTCGTACTGTTGTCTTTTTTATGCTGTTTAGGAATCAAATAGAGAATCAGCAAGATTTTTTGTCGTGGTTTTTATTTTATAAGGAATTTGTAAGGAATTTAATAAGATTTTAACTAAGATTTACCAAATTTTTTAATAAATCTAATATATAAAATTCTCGTGTCACAGTTTTCGTTGCCATACTCCTCCGAAAGGGCTTGACCGATTTTGATGAAATTTTGTGTGCATATCGGGTAGGTCTGAGAATAGGTAAACATCTATTTTTCAAAAAAAAAAAAAATGAAGCAAAACAACGTTTGCGGGTTCAGCTAGTTAATCAATAATATTCAACAGCACAGACAACAACTACACAGATTAGTTACAAACCTGGCAAACAGCTCCTCTTATCTGGTGACCTGTTTTTCCACAAAGAGCGCTGCATGGAGACCAGTCAGTTGTCATCCAAACGTACTCGTGAGCGTCCAGAGCTTCAAACCTATAGAAACAAATTATTATTATTATTTTTTCGTGGGTTATGCTCCCATTCAACATTTGACTAAGTGTGTCTGTCTTATTTCTAGTCTTTGCTTCATCTTACAGAGTTCAAAACTGTAATATTCAAAATTGTCGGTTAAATCAATAACAGTCACAATAGCATGCTTAGTGAAAGTGTGTTCATGAATCATCTTTTACACAACAAATGACCGTAAAATGGATGGGAACCTTACTTGTGTTCCGTAGTGGTTTCATCCAAATCTTGAAGACTCTCGACAGGAACAGTTCTAATAACATTTCTATTGTAATCCTCATTTACAATAATTATATCAGAGTCATCATCTTCAGGAAAAACTAACTGTTTGTCTTCCAGATTGAAAAAATGAGATTTCGTCGGAGCCCCATAGTTTTGATACATGATTATGGAGTCCACAGTCCTTTGACCTCTAGAGTTGCCAGTCTGAAAATTCCAAAACATCTGAACATATCAATTAAAAATGTTCTGAGTTGCTGAAATGAGTTTTTAGTTGCAAGCAATTAATAATACAAAAAAGTAACAGTATTTTCATGTCAAGGAACTTAAAATCAATTAATAAAGGCAAGAATATATGCAGTAAATTCAACAGTTCTTTAATTGAGATTAGCTACATGTGTACCGAAACTAAATGAACGCTTCATGTTAGTAATATCTCGTTAATACTAGTACAATCTGTGTGAATAAATTTATTCCGAAATCATGAAGAAAAAAGAAAATGATGCATGAGCGAAACAATGCTTCCCAATATAAAAAAACAATTGAAACGTTTAGTAATTATACCAGGTTGGATGCCATGGTCTGAGCTAACCAAGTAGTCGGATTGAAAAATGGGATTGGATTCTGTTTGTTTAAAGACAGCGCGAAATAAAAATCTGGCGTTTTACTTGGTTTATTGTCGAAGGTTATAGGTTGGTTTATAGTCATTTGAACAGGATTAGGTAACCGACTACAAGCGCAAGCGTTTTATTTTCCTCTACAAAACCCTAAAATGATGTCAAAAATTCAAAGAAATCACCAAAGATCAAAAAAACCTTCACACATGCAATGCATGCCACCCAAATCTCCAACTACCCTCAGTTTTGGGAACTTCTCACCTGAAGCTGCATAACTATGTAATGCAGGCAAGGCAGTACCCTGGATGCACTGCTTCTTTTGGGCGGTAGCATCTGGGAGGAGACGGCACTCTTCTTCAATACAGAACGTTCCAAGCAGCGTGCGGGCAAGTTTTGTTAGGTTAAGCTTAGGTTTGTGTTGATAAATTGTCTTTTGATAGTAATTTATTGACTAAATTAAAATAACGTTGGTGATGTTTGCGTTTAGAGTATTTTAATTGATAATAATATAGGTAATAGTAAAGTAACGAAACCTGTTTTATGAGCAAAGATTAGTGAAGACAGTAAAAAGGATAATGTAAATGTTCGACGCTAATAAAATGATGATTGACAAATAATCTCTCCCAAAACTTCATAAGGAGTAAGACAATATCTCAGGTAACAAAGTGCTTTATACAGTAACCATAAAACATTATTATGACGAATTAATGCGAACGATAAGTAAGTCATCTTGCAACAACATCATCCAGATATAAAAACTTTATGTCAGTCGTAAAATTGGTTGCAAATTTTATTACTCTCAATATGCTGTTGTGGCAGACCGAAGATTATCGGTTTTTGATTATAAATTACTGATTTTGGGTTGAAAGTGATTAGAAAACGATTTTGTGTGATCATTGGTAGCAGAGGTAAAGTCCGTTAATGATCTAAGTTTTCGGTTGTACTTATACGTTTAAAACTATTGTTTTGATACTTTATTTATAGAAGCTAAGGTTTGTTAGTATTTTCGGACCAGAACTCTAGGCTGTTAATTACCACTGTTAGTTTATTTTACATGATTTTCCTTTCACCACAACTTATATTGAGATCAGAGAAAGGCTTGATTACTCTTTTATATACTATTTTGTGCAAAAGTTCTGAGCATTTTTGAAACCTATCAGATCACAGTATTCAGATATTATTAGTTAAGTTTCTCAGACGTTTTATCAACACAATGATCTAAGAAATCTTTAATTATTATCTTATAATTGTTTTGAACTTACCTCGTGTTCATCGTACATGTCCCTTTCTTGTGAGTTGAAGCTCGGTGACGCTTTAGTGCTTGTCGTTGCTGTGTTGCCGTAGAGGGCATCTCGGACTTTGTCTATTTTACCTGTCAAACGATAAGATAAATTAATCGTTGTTGTTGTCAGATAAAAGAACTCCCGGGTATAAAGGAATGCAGCATCAAAATAGTGTAAAGTCAGAAAAAAGTTTTGATGCAGCTTTACAAATACAAAATGTTTATTTCTGTACTAAATAGTGAAACATTAGTTTGTGATTGGAGCTTCCTTTTAAGCATGATGACGCCTGTGTTAGGAAACTCCGCTCTTCCGCAGCTTTGGCAGTTTGTACAACTTAGAAATACTCTTTTTTTACATAGTTTTTTGAGTTAGCTTCTTTATAATAAAAATGTGTGTGGGGGGTGTGAGAGGTGTGTTGCGTGTGTGTGATGTGTGTGGTATGTGAGAGGTATGTCGGGTGTGGATGTGTGTATGAGGGAGTGAGTGTGGATGTTGCTTTGAAAGTATAACCAATTTCAACTTATTGTAGTAATAACTCAACGTCTGCATAAGTGCGTGATTTTAACCATTCTATTAGCATTTCTTACCTTTATGAAGATGTTCAGTGTAAATGTATACGTCTTTGTTTATTTTATTATTTAACCGTGCTGATTGATTTTCATAATGTGTAGCAGCAAAATTGAAGTCAAAGTAACCTAAGACGGCACGTGAGCGGTTAAACGGTTAACGGTTATGTTTAATAAAAAGTTGAGTCTGGGAGCCCGGTGCAAGTGTGAGAAGGGAACACCGGTTTGGTTTCTAGTCAGTAATAGTCTAACAGAAAAAAGGGCGCTGGACATCCATACGGATTTTTCATCCCGGAATAAAAAAAGGAGTCCAAGATTGTAATAATTGTATTAGAACTGTTACTGCGATGACAACTTAGCGAAAATTATTAATTGTTTTATTGATCCTTTCCATTCAATTTTATTTTTACTATTACTTTCATGAATCACTAAAATGGTCCTTTGAATATTGAAACTTGAACACATTTTTAGTGCTTGCTATCTGCTTTTTTAATTAAACTGGCAATTACACAGAAAATAAATTAAGGACAACAGAAAAGTTTACAAAATATTTTTATCCAAACTGCAGCGAGCAAATTAAGAAATAGGCTAACAGTTTTTAAACAGGGCTTTAAAAAAAATTATGTATGAAAAAGTAAAACTTTAATTCGAAATTTATCTAGTGTTTGCAGGGCACTCGAGACGCATTGCAGTGCCGGGTCTTAATGAATTTGCTGCAAAACTTGTAATTTTAGTTGCAGGTTGTAGTACTGCGGTATAATACACATTTTAGGGAAAGCAAAATGCTGGGTATCAAATAAAATAATACAGTAACTAAGTAATTACATAAAAATTTGTTGCAAATTTATCAAATTAAAAAATGCCGTATAAATCTGTCAAATTATTTGACATGTTTTGTTTCTGCGTGATTTCAGTTTTGATCACTTTACACTCTCACAACATTACAAGCTCAGCTCGTATATCACACCCACAAAACCACTACACAATATAAATCCATCAACAAACTCACAAACTCATCAGAACACAATTTCTTTTTTTTTCTATTGTTTTTAGCCAGCGCTCCCTGCTTCTGTTATTTTTGTCCTAAGCATAGCTCTCAATATTGGAAGCCAGATTATATACAAATTATAAGGAGGCCAGGAGACCCGTAGCACAGGTTTTACTTAGTATGAGCTCCAGTCTCCTACCTTCAAATTTTTTAATATATATTTTTATTTATTCATGAATATGAGACAACCATACAGAGTAACTTAATAATAAGCCCAGGGTAGACAAAATCGTTTAAAGATATTTTTACAATAAAATTTGGGCTGGTCAACAGATGGAGAGTGTGAAATGGTGGATTGTAAAAATGGTTTGGTTGTCTTTGGATAAAAGTTATAAAATGTGTCCATTTTTATAATTGTGGGAGAAAATAGATAAAGTAAATAAAGTATTGAGGTAACGTCATTCTCTCATCTTGCAGTTTTATTTATTTTGTCACTGTTTTTTCCGTGTTATTACGTAATATTTTGACGGCTTCACTTTAGTCTATGAACAACATTATATGCTGCATGATGCTTAGTATAGGTAATGCACTTATTTTTAAGATTAAAATTAGCTGTATCGTTAGCTTGCCTTTCTGTCTATTCTTATAATTCTTCCTGGAGTCCCCCGGACGTTGTTCATGTGATTGATCATCTGAAGTGCCTCCAATCATTGCCCTGTATCGACCGTCAGCTCTGCTGTTGATAAAGAATAATCAGTCAAAGCTCTATCATTTGAATCATCATTATCTGTTTCAATATCGAAAAAATAATCGTACCTATCTGAAAGTGGTGACGACGGTTCATCTAAAGCCTTGTGCCTCTCAATTTCCTCACTTGACGGAAACTCTCCTGGTCTAGGTTTGACTAGCAGAGTCAGGTTGGCACTGGATCTGCCAGCTACGCACGTGTATACTCCGTGATCTCGGAGTGAGAGAGAGTTTATTCGAAGAGCACCCTGTATTAAAAAGATGTTAATATAGAATGTGTTTTGAAATTGCCGCACAACCCAGGAGGGGTTAACCGACACAAATTTAGTAGAGCATCAAAATAACTAATATATCTATTGTAGAAATTAAATAAGAAAAAAAAAATTACTACTAAAGAAAAGAGACAAATAAGAAACGAGAAGAAAACTGATACACAAACAAAAAAATGCTGATTCTTAAGTTCCCTGCGACAAGAACATGTCAAACGTATTCATATTTAAAACGATAAGTTTCTATTGCATGTCCCAAAACTAACAAAAATATTACTCTTTGGCACAGTTTTAAATGCTTCACATAAACGTTTTTTGTTTTTTTTTACACTGACTCACAGAAACTTGCACTGCTCGCTCGTAACACGGTTTTACAGAGAAATAAAATTTTACAAGTTAAACCTTATAATATTCAGAAAGAAACTTACCTTTCTCGAAATCTTATACTTCTTAGATTTGCTAATGATCTGGTGGTCTTTCGCCCATTGTATCTTGGTCCTATTATACCCTTTCACTGGGCATTTGATCTTCACTTGAGTGCCGTAGAATATTGTCGCTGAACCGCCTACCTTTACTGTCACCTGAGTACAATTGCATAGGTTACAATCATCATTAGTGCTTCTGGAAGTGCTACCCTAGTCTTCATTATTTGAAATCACTAAGAAATAAGAAGATCACATAGATGACAAAAAATCAACAACAATTACTACAAATGAAGTCCAAATAACAGTAAAACTAAACTGCAAAACAGGTATTTTCATATTTCGTCGGTCATGTATGGTCATTGAAGAAATTTAATTTCTAAAGAATAAGATTTTACTTTACAACCGTTATTAGACCGTTTCTCAAACTGTTCGATTGTGATTGAGTAATTCTTCAATAATTTTCTTTAGAATCCTCGAAAGAAGGAATCTAAAGCCTTAAAAGTCAATCCTTACCTTTTTCTTCTTTGGATCATGCTGTATATAAGATGAGTTAGCCAATGATATCTCTGGTGAAGCCGTGTCTAAGAGACAAGGTCTTGAGTTGCAAGACTTAGTGGCAGCAGGACGTGGGGAGCTGCAGAGAGAGGCAGGACGTTCTACCACGTGGGACTGGGCCATTACCTGCTTACACTCCACCTGTTGTGAGAAAATAATATATATATATGTTTAGTCCTATTTCAGACACTCGAATATTTTTTCTCCACGGTTAAATCTTATTCCTTATTTTGGATGAAGCAGCTTTTGCATGTGCGAAAAAGGTTGTTCTTTATAAAATCTGTCCAGAACTTTTTGCGACGTTTTAGACTATATGTAGGTAGAGAGAAATTTAATAGGTAGTCTATTTAATCTTGTCTCTAAAATGCCGCAAAAAGTTCTGACCGGATTTTGTAAAGAACAACAAGTTTTTTTGGTCTCTTAGCCTATTATGTAACTATATAACGGTATTGTGTTTTTTGTTATTGTTTGTGTATTATGTTTTTGAGTGAGTAATACAGTTTTGTTTACTTTTTCTTCTTGTAAACTCCTCCAGACATATTTTTTTATAGACTATTCTTTAAGTTACTGAGTTCACTTGGATATGTTTCTATTTGTTGAAATTATGGAGTAACAATCGCCATTTTTTTACTGTAACAATAGTCTCTTGTTTCGTCACAATCTCACCTACTGTTAAATGAAGATGCAGTCATCGTCGCCAAATTAATGATTAAATTTGCACCGTCGTCGTTGATTAAATTTATTGCATTACACTAAGAAAATTTTGACCTCCTTTACCTAACAAGCGACCCGTGCTTGCTTCGCACTGTTTTACGATTTGACACATCACTGAGGTTTCTTTATTATAATTAAGTTTAATATTAATGTTTTATACACATACAGCTCGTGGCTAAACGATAACAGCTGCAAGGATCGATCGAAAGTTGAGCTACGTTTAACGCGCGCGGTCGGATCGTGGGTGCGACCATCCATTACATATCGAGACCTCTCCTTGCCTCGGAAAGCACGTTATGCCATTGATTCCGAGTGTCATTCGTAGATCTTTGACAGTCGTTACGTACTGGCCGTCAGAAGCCCGGAAGCCTGACAACCAGCCCAACCAGCGGGTATCGTGCTACCTAGTAACTGTGTTATATGTACTAAGTAGTACTGTGGTATTCAGCTGCATCGAAGCCGACACCAACACAATTAGGACAAGGTTAGGCTTGACACATAAAAACTTTTCGGAAGATATTACTTTTATAGATAGTTACCTCATGAAAACTCGTTGCGTAGTTTAGTCATACAGACATACAAGAATATAGACTTTAATTGATAATATGCATTGATTACGAACCTCTCTTTGCTTTATCCCTCCCCCGCAAGTCTTGGAGCACTTGGACCACTCTCCGGAGTGCCATCTGACGGGGCAGTCCAGCACGTTGCAGTACTGGCGGTCTGGCGGGGGTGGTTGGGGACACATGCTGTTCGGTACCACCACCGTGTTTGTACCGCCTCGGGTTACCTGGGGAATAAAGGAGTTTCACTTAGTTGAGTTTATTTAAACATATTTCAATTGTTGCACGTAAATTGTGAGTGCTGATTGTAAGCAGACTTATGCAGGACATTTTTATTTATTTATTTATTGAGACGTATTTTTCAGCAATTTTTTTTTCATAACCGGCGAAAAATGTCTATGTCAGGGGGTCTATAATCATATGCTAAATTCATAGAAACAGTTTGCGCACTGGTTAAAAACGTATCCTGTATGTAGACTATGTACAAGAAAAACGGTTAGACAGAAAGGCAAATGCTTTAGAATGTATGGTTTATTTGCTTGGCTTTGCCATCGTTGAACTACGGAGTCTTTGTACTATGGAGCTATCATTTACCGGGTAATGTCTTATATTGACTGGAATGTGCCCTGGCGGCTAATAGTATGTCATGCTCACTCAAACGGCTCGCTGACGGTGGCGCGTGTGTTGGATCATTTAGCTCCCTTCAAAATGATTGAGCTGAATGGTGCTAATAATAATTTTTTTGGTTTGTTTTCATTTAATTATTGCTGCACTCTGGACGCTTTCAACGTGTACGGTTTTTGTACATCGTTCTCACATATCAATATTAATTATGTTACTAATATATTTGTAAGAACAATTTTATATAAAAGAGTGTACATGGATTTTTTTGCCCTTTCTTCTCCATAGGTACCTACTACGCTTTGGAATGGGCAACTACCTTCATATTTCTGACTGATCGACTCCATGACAATACAAAAGTGCCTGTAAATGGTTTGATTGAAATAAATGCTTTGAGTTTGAGTTGGATGACAAAGTCAAAGTGAGCGCTTTGTGGTAACAAATTTACTTGATTTTATTTAATATTAGTTTAATCTAAAGGCGCATTTAATCCACACTGCTGCTTTCTCAATTTTTATTTTTTTTCTTATTTTGTTAATTCTCTTCAATCTCTTTAAAACACCCAAATTAAGCTTGTACATATGAAGCGGCGTGGGGACCTGGTGACTGGTACCGCAGGCAAAGTTATCCTTAAGCTAGTTTTAAGCTCTACTGTTGTACATTTGTGAAGAGAAAAAAATATACAGGGTGTTCAGTAAGTCGACGTCAAGCCGGAATCGGGTCAGAACGAGAAACAGTAACATAACGAGAATCTTTTATTCAAAGCGTTGCCTAGTGGATGCAGATACAGCGTGTCTCGTAAGTGACGTCAAGCCGGAGTCGGGTGATAGGTCGGGTCATAATAGTCATAAAATCTCTTTGAAGATGAAATACATGCATGCATGTCTATCGGTAATACTGACTCCTTCCCCCAAAACACTCTGTATGAATGGCCAGTAATCTTACCTCGTGTATACAGGTGACCTCTCGTGTCTGAATGCCGATGCCGCACGACTTGGTGCACTGCGAGAATTCGGTGAAATTCCACCTGACAAAGGACATATCAGGATTATTGCAGTTTCAACTGGAGTCAGGTAGAATGCTTTGTGTGTGTGTCGGTTTGAGGATACTATTGTACTGTAGCCGGGGTATGTTACCTGATCTTGATTGTGGATTGTTATGGGTACGTGGTGTTTTGAGTGTGATGTTTAGGGTAATTGTACGCGAATTTGAAGGTGGCTTGAGGCGACTTCAACTAAGTGTAATGAGCTCAAATTGAGTTGCCATTTTATGTGAGCATAGAGATTGACATTACTGTCATTTCACTTCGAGCTCACTTCGCCCAATGACTTCACCTATGTTTTCACGGTGACATTTTTACAGAATAGCTCGGCTGGTATAGATCATGTCTTGAAAATACGTATTGTATTTTTTACGATATTTTGCTCGCATTAACCCTTGGAGAAAGATGGGCAAAGGTCACTCGATCACTGGACGCCTGAAAAAGGACATCGCCGCAAGTTAAACCACGGCGAAGGTGGTGTGACGGTCTGGTAATGTTAGGTTTGCAGGGCTAAAATGGCTAGAGATCGCACAAGGTAGGGAAGAAAGGCAGGAAAAAGCAGAGGGCTTTGCCCAGCAGTGGGACAAAATATAGATGATTTGATACACGTGGAAGAATTGTTTTAGTGTCCATACTTATTTATTTGAAAATAGACTCCATTACGTTTTTTTACAAGTAATTGCTACTGAAATACTATGTACAAAACAGAAATACAAGATCCATTTCGATGATCATTCGAATAAATGTTTACATTGTCGTACATAGAGGAATTTTGGCACGTGGAATGGTTGGCGGAAAAATTTCGCAAAGTTTTAAAATATTCTGTTGAATCATCATTGTCTGGGCGAACTAAACTGATAAAGACACAGCATTTAAAGCCCAAAAAAGTTGTCTTCGATCAATGTTAAGACTTAAAACTACAGACAGTTACAGGCCTTGTTTAAAGCAGTACAATATCTAGAAACTTTCTTCTATTTATATTTTCGAACTAGCTATGTTTGTAAAGCAAAATCTACTAAGATTTTGCGTCTTGAACGTCTAGCTGATGTATTTCCAAGAAATAGGCGTGACAATAGCAAATTATGTCAATTAACGTGTCAAACTAATTTGGTGCGCAGAAGTGTTTGCTGTATGGCCGCAATTATTTACAATAAATTACCAAGTGCTTGGAAAAATTTGACAACGGTGTTGTACTTATAAGAGTACACTACGGAATTTTTAATGGATAAAACGTACTACAGTATGACTGAGTTTTTATAGGAGTTAAAAATTGCTGAATTGTTTTGGATTTGTAACATGAATGTGGCTTTTGGTTTAACTTGAGAAAATTATACTGTAAATAAAATAATTTTATTTCGAGTATCACTGACTCAGAATAGAAATAATACACGCATACAGTCACATTACTTACAGCATTACTAATTAAATTCAACTTAATTCAATCAAATTCATATTAATTTAATTTAATTAGAATATAAATCATACACAATAAAACAATAAAAGTAATCATAATTTATAAACAATTTTCATACTTATTAAATGGGTTATTTTATGTTACACTTAAGAATTTTTCACATACCTGGGTGGACAAGGATGATCGTTACAAGTCCTGACTCTGTTCTCTGGTTTAGTGAGCGGATCACACATGTATGGAGATGCATTCTTCCCATCTTCGTCTCTTACGCATTGGATGATGAGCTCCTGTTAAAGGTTTTTTATGACTTCATACAATAATAAATCAACGGACGTAGATAAAGTTAGGGAAATTAGTTGTTTTTTAAAGTAACTACCAACTTAAATTATCCAACTGTGATTCTTAGACAAGTGTATGAAATGGATCTAACATGGCCAATTAACGGAGTGTGCCAATTTGATAAACAATAAATTTCTCTCATAGTATGTAAGCCTTTTATCGCAAAAAAATGCCCAGTGCATTTATTTTGTTGACTAGGAGCCGACTTTAAAACTCGTGAAAATAAGAATTTAGAACGCGTGTATTATAATTACATAAACAAAATTGAATTTCCAGAATGATATAATGTCTCAATGACTAGATACTGAGGTTTTGACATGTGACCTAGACTCTAGAGATAAATTATTATCTCACATAAAAGTAAATCTATTTAATTAATCCATAGCTATTGCACGCGACTTCTCCTGCTATCCAAGATGAAAAGTCCCAGGCTAACTATTTGTCAAATTTCATAACGATCGGTTCAGTGGTTTTGGCGTAAAAGGGTAACAAACGAACAGTCTATTGTAGTATGAATATAATATAATGTTATTCGAGTATTGTAAGAGAGGTAATAGCAAGACTCAGCCCTTTTATAAGCAGAGTACTATACCTGGACTCCACTAAGACAAGAGGCGCTGCAGCTTGTGTATCCCTTTTCTTTCCAAGAGTAAGACTTCCCCGGAGATCCCGGTGCCACCCTGATGTTACTTGAAGTTCCAAATGTAAGTAATCTGCTGTTGAAAACAAACGACGATCAATATTTTCGAATAATTACTTTCAAAACATGCATGATAAAATACATAATCAACCTACATACATAATCCAAATAATATCGGTAAGTAACAAAATTTAAGTCAGTTTAGTTTTAGATAAAAAGAAACGTAAGTTACTGAAGGCCCAATTATTTTACATTCTTTACATCCGATAGCAATATAGCCAACATTCAAAACCTATCGCGAAACGTAATCTAAAACAAATATTTACGTATTGATATTGGCTTATCAGACGATACGGAATTTCTCGCATGATTAATACTCAATGAACAGTGAGTGATAGCGGAACTAGTGACAGAGAAAATGTCTTTAGAAGTCAATTTAAGTGAAACAGGTGATTTCAACGGTATAGAACTACACAGTTCTATCAAAGAGATTGCTCTCGCAAAGGGTATAGAAGATTTCGAGTATAATGTGGATTGTATTAGTGGTAAAAAAGCAAATTATATAGCAAATGTGTTTCGAGTGGAGATAAGAGAGACAGATAGTGACGAAAATAATATCAGTGTTATTGTTAAGACTTTAGTGAATACGGAAAGACAGGTTTTATTTCACAAACTGCATGAACGAGAAGTGAACGCGTACAACAAAGTTATAAGCAAAATCGTGGATTTACAAAATGTTTTGTATGAAAACGAAAGATTAGAATTCTCTGATTGTTTATTTTCAAACACTGAAAATTCCAACGAGATAATTATTCTGGATGATTTGAAGACAAAAGGATATGAAATCGATGGCAAACTGGCGAAGTATGAAAACCTGGGAATTGAAGAAATTGGTGTGGTACTCGGCGAATTGGCAAAATTCCATGCTTTATCGTTTGTATTTCAAACTAAAGAACCCGTAAGATTCGATGAAGTCAGATCTGAGTTTCACGATCTTTTATACCAAAATCACTTTTTGGATAAAACTAAATTGAGGAACTATTTCTTCGAATCATTTGAGATGTCTTTAAGGCAAATTACTGATGAGGATGCAAAGAGGAAACTAGAAACAATAGATGTTAAGCTCTTGGACATGTTGCAACTGTACACAAAACCAAGTAAAACTAACGTTTTATGTCATGGAGACTGTTGGGTCAACAATATGCTGTTCAAACATGAGGTTAGTCATCTGAAGCTAATTTTAGACCATCTAAAATCAATTCAATTACACTTGATCTGAATCGTCCCAAAGCTTAATATTAAGGTTGTTATCACATAGCACAATACAAATTTGTTTTATCTTTGTTTGTCTTAATTAAAATTGTCAGCTAGTTAAAGCAAAGGCTTGGGTTTGTTGATTCAATAAATGTTTTTTTTCTAACTCTGTTAGTGCCTCGCTTATAAGTAGATGTACGAGTATTACGACTTAATCTAGTTTATAAATTAAGCGACTAATTAACGCTAATCCAATTAAGGTGTTCAATTTGAAATACATAGTATAATTACAATCTCCGTTTCTTATCATTGCATGCGATCTAAAGCTGCTTTATTCTGTTCTTGCACTTGATTGATTTATATCCAAACTTTAACAGGCTTGCCAAAACTACTTGAATTACTCATTCATACACGCTTTAATTGTATTATTTTGTTCACAGGCTGGAAAAATATGCTTCATAGACTTCCAAGCAATGAGATACGCAAATCCAGTGACAGATATCATGTATTTTCTCTACATATGCACCGATTCAGTATTTAGATCTGAACATTTAGATATCCTAAAAATGATTTACTATGATAATCTGAAAGTGTTCTTGAACAAATTCGATATAATGGCAGAGACTGTTTACAAAAGAGAGGATTTTAATGCTGATATAGAAGAGTTTAAGCCATATGGTTTACTGATCGCTATGATTGAGCTAAGAATTGTGACTCTGGCTGCTGAAGATGACTCAATACTGAAGGGTTCGAGAATAGACCTAAGTATGGATCTACCGGAGTATCCAGAAGAGAATGAACTATTGAAGTTTAGAGTGAATGATGTTGTTAAGGAGTCAATTGGGAATGGAGTACTAGATAAGCTTATTGAGAAATTAAATAATTGAATTTATGTGTTTGTTTTCTTTGTTGACAAAAATTGCATATTCAAATATACAGATATTCAGATAGCGGAAAAAATAAATAAACGTCTACACATGTTAGGAAATATGTGTGTTGATGCAGTGATTATGTTTTATACAAAATCAACTGAATTGTTACTACTTGGCTGAATTTGACAGGAAATGAGGTGATGATATGTACTAACTTTATGTATTACACGCTTTAGATTTGATGTCAATATTTATTGGGAGCTATAATTATGTTCGAGCCGTTTGGGGCCTTGGGGTCAGAGTTCTTATTGACTATTTCGGGACATCGCCAAGCGGTTGGTCCACTCTTCACGTGACCAAAGGGCTGGCCTATTTTAAGCCCAAAGAATCAGCATTGCCATTCAACGTGGCAATGCTTCCAGCTTTTTAGGCACTTGTCCCTGTGACTGCGATGCAGACGAATATTTCGATGCCCCATGACCTCTTCCATCTTTTTATACAGGGTGTCCCGTAAGTCGACGTCAAGCCGATATCGGATGATATCAGGTCAAGTCAACATAGTTAACAAAAAAAAAATGCTATGCATTTTAAAAATTACGGCCATTACTACATTCTGTGACAGTGTTTTGTCTGTGATGGTCTTTTAACTCCTGTTGCTACAAATTACAACCCTTCTTTGCCTGTTAACTATTATGACCCGATTCCGGTTTCACGTCGATTTACGGGCCATCCTGTATACTAGTTCATATTATATACATTTTAGTGCTGGCTTGATTATTGTAATTTATAATGAACTGAAGGTTATTAATCATTCATTTTAATATGTATAATTAAATACTCACCTATCACCACCACCATAAGACGGCACACTAGAATCTCCAAATGAAGTCCCATATGCCATAGAACACGGTTCCATGACACATCTCTCTGTGTCCTCAGCGGGTTTAGGTCCCAAGCATTTACTGTCAGGTAGCTTCGCAATAGTTCTACTGAACTCTAAGAATATCTTGCAATGGACCTCTTTTTTTCTCCAGCCTTCGCCACAGGTCACACTGCAGGGTCCCCAGTCCTCATCTTTGATGTAGCTGTTTGACAGAAGAATTTATTAGTTTACGTAAAGATTTTTCAATGTTTGTAGTTGGCACAGTAATTTGGATTTGTACAAGTTTTTCTTATTTAATGTTGTTTTTTGTAACGTAACGAAGACAATAACAGAAACATTGACAAAGAAAATAATTCGATTGCTTATTTGTTTGTGTTATTTTTATCTCTCAAAAGTGAATTAATGCAATCGTAGGCTGCTTTACAAATGAATTTTACTTAAAGGTTGAATTCAAAAATAGCGCTAATGAAAATATAATTGCTTTACAAAGTTATTTGATATTAATACTACGAAGTTTATTAAAACATATACCTTCTACGTAGACGGCAATGTATTATTAAACTCTTACAAACCCTAAATGACTGTGCCAGAAATAGCCCAACCCTACGAAAGTCGCCCCGAATTTAAAAGGAAAAAAACTATTCTATCTATTGTAGATTCACACGGGGTCATTATAGGTCGACATGCGAGGTGCTAAGGGCAACTATATATCCTAAACAATTTCGGGCTGGTATATGTAGAAGTATGCACCAGTGTTAAATGTAATTTAAATCACCCAATACCTGCAAATTCGACCATACTAAAAAAGTATTTGAATAATCAACTTGTGTGTATCAATTTTGTGTTAAATGTTTATGCCAATTGGTAAAAGTGTAAGCGAGGAAACTTTGCAAGACAAACGGTTCGTGTATTAGATTATGTGCAAGGAAATATAAATCTTATGTGCAGTGCATATAGTAGAAAAATAGAAATCAGAGCAGAGTAAACTTGAGATGACGTGTGCGATGGTTCGGGGTTGGTGTGAATTGAAATATATATTGTGCATACAAATTAGTTCATCAATAGTTGAGTAGATAGTTTGTAGAAAGGTTCCTCTGTGTATTGTGTTCATTTTAATATTTACAGAAGGGATGTTACGGATTTTATTTGATTCGGTTGTATAATAAGGTTTCTTCATGTCTGCCATCAGTTAATAGGATTTGCATTGCTACGTATTAAGCAATGCCTTAAACATATTTTTTTATCTTAATTATTACTATTTTTTCTGTGATCTACTAAGGCTTTTTATCTGCTATGGTATTAAGATTATATGTGACTTTTATTTGTTACAATTGCAATGAGTTAAATTTTTCACAGAATACTATTTTAAGACAGTGAAACAGCAGAGTTTATTTTAATAGCATTATTAGTTTGCCTTAAAATGATTTTATTCTGCTTTGATAAAATTAATAGTGTGCATTGTATTTACAAATATTGATAACATAAATAGATATATAGATTACAGATTTATTTATTATGTATTTACATAAGTGGCCTATAATGTGCCCACTACTGGGACTGGGTTTTCCACCACGCTGGCCCAATGCGGGTTGGTGGATGTCACATGTTTTAGATTTTTTGGTTCTAGGACATGCCGGTTTCCACACGATGTTTTTCTTCACTGTTTTGAGAGCTAAATATTTACACAAAGTAAAGTGCCTGTCTGAATTAGAAGACCCGATCTACAATTCGTATGTCGGGGCCGATACCACTGGGCCACCACTGCTGTCTGCTGGTAAATCAAATATAATTGTAACGCTCAAACATATTGTAGTGTGCTAAACAGCAGTGGACCTATATAGGTTAACGTATTTTCAGTAATCATCATCACATCATGGCCCCTACCACCCACCTCATAGCCCAGGTAAGCACAGGCGCATATTCTTCGCGCGCTGGATTAAGTATTCTCGGTATTGAACCGAGCATCGACAATCCAACAAAGCCGAAAATAAACTGTTGGATTTTCAACTCTCGGCACTTAGCAGAGCGTTGAAACACCAGTGCGTGTAAAGAAATCGCCGCGATAAATCCCGCCCGCCCCCGACGATGTCACTACCCTCCTCCAGGAGAGCAATAAGGCCACCAGCATTTTACACAAGCGCAAAACTCGATCGCCGTCCTACCGTCCTCGCCGCCAAGGCCCGCCGCGACGCCCAAATCCACGCCCCTCTCGACCCTTTTCCGATGAGCCTGTAGCTTTAAGTTCCTCCCAAAATCACCCAAATCCTGATCCATTCCATCCATCCATCTGATCCATCCCTTGCTGCCCTCTTCCAGCGAAGCCCTATGCCGAGGTTCGAACCCCACAGGGGGTGCCCTTAGCGTGTAGTCGCTTAGTTTTTAGTAAGTATTTAAGTTTAAGTCCTGGCTGGAGGCCTTAATTTATTAGGGCAACCATAGGCAAGTCCGCTTAAGCAGACGATAACCTCATAGGTTGACCTGCAAGATGCCATTACAAAAAAAAAACCTGCCCGTGCGAACCTAGGCTTATTTCAGTGTGTGCTTTATAGGACGTACAGCTCCACTCTTTCTCATACTGAAGTAAGAATAAAATTAAACTGTTATTAGAGGTGGTAGTAGGCCCCCAGAGAGAGTTGAATTTCAAGAAGTTGTTCTCTACAAAATGAAAATTAGCTGACCTCCGTAAAAGTAATCTTTCATTTGAAAATTATTTTGTTGCATAGAGGCACTGAAGCAAACTTATGGAACATCAAACCTATAGAGATATGAGGAACAGGGTGTAAAGTTCACTCATACTCTTTAGAAAAGGGAGGATTCTCTGACCAGATGGATATCGTATCTGGTGGGCAACTACTCGACGATTGATGTAGGGAAGTTGTATAAATGCTAGCTGCGCGATAAACTCTTTTTAGATTGCGCGATGCAGGATTTGTGTAACGTCAGTGTGATGCGTTGTTCGCATGTAGCGGTGTAGATGCCGCTACAAACCCACGTCTGAACCAAAAGCGAACATCGCGCGGAAACGCGATTCGCTGTTTCTTTAGAAAACCGGAAAGCGCCCTCTGTCGGCGCGACCGGGGGACACACAAGCCCAACTTAGTTTGAAAAAGGCTAGCCTTTTCCCAACTATGTTGAGGTCAGCCTCCAGTCTTAGGCAACGTCCTAATAGAACGCGAATGCGCGATCATCGCACGAGTAAGCGATGCGAACATCGCGTGTACGTGCGATAGCAAAAACTGGTGTCCTATTGAATATCGCACGAATTGACGACGCAAGCAACGGCGTGCGCTCAACGCTGCGTCGTCGTCAAGTATACAAAATATAAATGGCGGACCGGCAAGGCGAGAGGGGCGCGGTCGCGGTGCCCCGCTCCGCCGACGCGATTCAATTAGGACACCTATTCGAATTCAATATGTTTGATCGCGCGTTCGTACGAACTAAATTCGCGGGATTTGATTTACAAACATTTTGAATCGCGCGACAGCGTCGTGCGATTGTCAGTTAGGACACCTATTTGAGTTCAATATGTTTGATCGCGCGTTCGTACGAATAAAATTCGCGTGAACCTACGATGATCGCGCATTCGCATTCTATTAGGACGATGCCTTACACTTTATTTTACATGAAGCAATTGTCTATGTGACCTGCAGGGCTAACATGCCAGACGCGACAATTACTGACTGTCGTATTTTCTCGTCGCATCTATACCATCACTTTACACGTTTTCTGACAGTACTGCCATACAAAATATACGACTCGTTGTGTCAAACTTGATGTTTTCTCGTTAAACCCTAACACGGCACATAATTTATCTCGCATTTTGACAATTCAACATGAGAAAATCACCGATTTTCTCTAATTTTGTCGTCCTCAATTTCGACGACGAGAAGAGTAGACAAAATTATGATACAATAAAAATGAAATAAAAACTCCAAAATAACATAGCAAATTCATAATTATACTTATTTTACTCATCATTTTACTATCAAACATAATATTAATAAAAACACCTAGTTAAAAACTACTATTTACATTGGAACGAAGTTCCTTTCAGCAGCCGCGAGAAAAACTGTGGCTTTTATTTACATATATGAGCATCACGTGCAGTAATAACTAGTCTCTTTGCCAATTTTGGTGATTATCGAAATCTAGGAGGTTGTGGGTGTATGGCAATATCAAACTTTCGCAACATAATAACTAAAGCCACTAATTTTAAAAATGGAGTACATATTTGCAATTACTATTTTTATGATCAAATACTGTCGAACAAAACTTCAAAACTCACGCGTGATTTTTTCAATGCGCCGTAGACAATTTGTCTAGGAGCATACAGAAAATGACATTTCGATTCCTTGCCGTTACATGGGTTTCTACAAGAAACGATATTGACGTGGTTTGCATGTGGTAAGATTACGGTATAATTACCATACAGAATTGGGGCCCTGACCTGACAACCCAGTTAATGGATTATACGATACCCCTTAGAAACACTGGTTGTTAGACTCATCGAGTATAATCAACCATCCCAATTTAAAGGTTCCACTTTCCTTTCCATTATGTAAGCCGTTGTTATTGTAGGCAGCACCGTAAGACTTAATAACCTTAATTGATACGATTCAGAATTTTTTCTAGAATGATTTTTCGAAATGTTTTATATTATTATATCCGGTTCATTAGATAATCGTACTGGAATAATCGTTAAAGTTTGCTTCAGTGAACTTAAATCGTTAATTTACATTATAACGGCATGTATAGTGTTGGATACTATTTGCGCTCCTAAAGTATTATTGAAATCTTAAATAAAATAATTACACGTCTTTTTTTGAACCTCAAATAATTCCTATTTTGGGGCTCTAAAAATACAAAATAGCCAAGTAACTACGCCCAACATGGTTGTATCGCTCAGCGGCCGCTGCCGCAGCACCAGTCGCTTCGCTCGCTCGGCTCGCGCGCGTTTTGTCACTGTTTTAACTTAACCTTGCCCATTTGTTGGGGGTGCCCTAGCTTAATCAATCCAGCTCGCCCGTTGTCACAGTTCCAACCTAACCTGATATGAATGGTCCGGGTACCCTAGCTTCGCTACTTCGACCAACTGTGAGAAAAGGCAAGGAAGGAACCAGGAGGCTCTCTTAAAAAAAAATAAGCCTCTTGTTAACAACCTGTTGTTGAGAAGGTTTAATTTAAAAAGTGACCATAAGTGGAAGGTTAACAAGTTTTTAGAGGATCAGTTAAATATTAACCATTTTTAATAATAAAATCTTCTTGAACCGTAACATCCCGATTCTTAACATTACTATGTATTCTAGACATCCCAGGAAGGATCAGGTTTCCATAAACACTCAGGGTAGATTCTAAAACGAACACTAGACAACGAAAAAATATAACATTTATCAAAAATCGTCTTTAATTCTTTACAGGGCAAGGTGAGCTTTGAAATATCGTTTTGTTTTTTGAAAATAACATAAAAAGTGAACACATTTTTTGAACTGGCAGCATCGTATTTACGGAAATGAAAACGGAAAACGTGAATTAAAGATATTACAACATCAGAAGGATATTTCAGTTTAAATTCGTTACTTTCTTTTTTTTGCCTAATGCGACTTACTAAATTTCACTTTGTACACTTCAAAGTTGTCTATTTTAATGGTCGTTTATTTATTTCTAACGTCACGATATTATTGTGGACGTCCACAGCATCAGTAGAACACAGGAATATGAAATGTATGGAAATATTATATGAAGCTGCTTTTAAATTTCCGTTCACGATAACGTTATAACGTGTACGTATTTCCATATATTTTACTTCCATGCCGTGGGCATCTACAATAATATCGTCACATTCGAAAATTTTAAAGCGCACCAAAATCCACGAATGTTCGTTGCCAAGACGATATGCCAATTCATATTTGCACCCTATAACAGAAACTAAAGACGTTTTCGAAACACAAGCAAAAAATCAAGACTACTGCAACAGGATTCGTTGAAGGGACGGGTAATGTCATTCCTTGTAAAAATGTGTAGATGTTTGAGGTGAAACCTTAAAAACTTTTGTTATAGGTACAATACCTTACATACAACCAGCCACACGCAAAGAATATTTTGTAATTGCTGAAAAGACAACAACAAAATACTCTGAGCTTGGATATTGAGCAATGTAATCAGAGAGTATTGATTTTAATATCATTGGGAATAAAATTGATATTAAACTGAGACATGCTGCGTTTGAAGTTGTAAAGAAAATGGACGTTTTTTAAAAGGTTTGATAAATTAGATCATTCAAATAATGTGGAGGCAGACATTGTTACAGAATATGATCTAACAATAGAATATGGGATCAAATATTCTGTAGACAAGTAGTGTTTTAACATTTTTTCGAAGATTGAACGACAATCCTTAGGCATTTGTTAGTATTATTGAAAACTTATTTTTTTATGAAGACAAACCTGTAAGGATTCTCGCTAGAAATGTTGAAACTCAGATAATTTAACTAAGATCATATATTTAGAACTTTGTGTTACTTTGCCTACGCATTTCATTTACAGAAGGCTAATTCCCGTAATTAAAAACGTTCAAAATCTAGTCGCGGTCTCACTTCGTCGACAATCAAATTGTAAAAAATGTATGAAAATTTGAGGTATTTTCGACAGATTGAGACTGAGATTAGAATGCGAACGTTCTTAAAAAATACGAGAATTGCCGCTCAGTTGAAGCTTTCTGTATATAGAAATGAATAGACTAATGAATTTGTTTTATGAATTGGCTAATGTTTTGTTTATTTATGTAAGCTTGGTAAGATTTCGTTAATTGATTGTATTTGTATAACAATTTATTCAGTAAAATATATATATTTGAAAGGAATTTGTTACCGAAAATCTAGAAATATCGTATTAGTAATTTTAGAAATAGTTACTATAACTATTCTTGAACTGATTCTAAAATCAAAGCATTTCAACTTATCTTTGAAAAGTTCAAGTCCTTTAAAATTTTTATCGAAGAGATCAGACGTAAAAGTTAATATGGCTGACTTTTAATCAAAGTTATATGCGAACATAAGATTTTCTCTGCACTGGACAAAAAACTTTTAATAGCCGCTTTCAAGATATGTTCCATTAAAATGTTCATACACTGATTGAAATACTATATATAATTCAATATTTTGTAAACATTTAAACTAAACTGAATTCATCATTTAAATACCATCAACTACATACTTATTAATATTCATGAATGATAAATATTTCTTCTTCAACAAGATAGGTTTTCAATTGATTATGATGTTGACGTAATTTTTTGCCTCCACACTGTACAAATCTACTTAACACAAGATTACTTACGTGGCCTCTACCGGGACATCAGGCTCTCCAATCAGACGCTCTGCTTTCGCCTGGCGCATTGGATACGGCTGTATCAATGGCTGAGTGTGGTAGACTACACCAGGTAGGAGTTCATCTATTTCATCCTGTTGGTAAAACTGTGAGTTATATTTTAAAAACAAGGTAATCATTACAATGTTTTTGATCTGGCTGGAAGATAGCTAATAAATTTTGTAGATACGAGGAAACTATAAACGAAAAATAGAATGTAAAATAGTTTACAGAAGATGAATGATTTTAAATTTTGTATTGAATATGGAAAACAGCGGTTGCATAACATATTGTCTATGCTATTTATTTGGAAAATTCAAAAACATTCATTGTATTGTTTACGTTGTCGAACAGACACATTTTTAAAATAAAGGAAGCAATGGCTTATGAATTTCTATCAAATAGTTCACATTGTGATTGAAAGTATGTTACGCAATTGGGGAGCTATTGAACAAAATCCAATAAAAAGTCACGAAGTCACCAAAACAAAAAACATGAAAACTAGGTACGGCATTGCCATAATTATCGAACATAACACCACTGTTCGTGAAGTCGTAATTGAGTTCTCCGTCATGGAATACAGCAAATAAAATTAATCGGAAAGATTCAATATCACGATTCCGTGCTCTATTTGACGTTAGCATTAACAAGAAACCCTTGAAACACTCAAGACGATGCATAATTTTATATAGCATATTCTAAAGAATCTTACCTCTGGTTCATCAGATTCCCTATATGCTGGACAGCTGATGCCAGTAGAACATGGTCGTGATATCTCTGGTCTGGAGGCAGGGTCGCATCCACCTCCTGAGGGTGTACACTCGACGCCACGAACCTGGACCCCTTCGCCACAGGATACTGAACACTGGACAGAGAATGATCTTATTTTAATGATTAATATGGATATGAGTGGCACCTGGGATAAAGTTTTACAATACAATACAGGTTTGGGCTTCAATTTATGTTCTAATATTTTTGCTGCTTTTCCTAGAGCATTATCAAATCTCGGGCTTAATACGTATTTTAGAACCGATCGTTGAGGCTTTGGGTAAGGTTTTGTATTTTGTTGTAAAACGCTTCGTGGTGTCACATAACGATGTTGCGAGAGAAAGACTAGTGAATTCATGGTCATTTGCTTAATCCCTTATTTCTGTCACTTCGGTTTCTTTATTTTCACAGCATATGGGTTGCTTTTCTCAAAATTATCTAAGAGTATTTCTTTCTGTGAACCAATTTGCTTAAAGTTTTTCATAACAAATAACTAGCTGGTAGCACAGATATAGGTCTATAATTAGAGGGATCACTCTTACTACCCGATTTGAAAATTTGTACTACTTTACTATGTTTCATTAAATCAGGAAACGTACCGCTGTCTAAACATTGATTAAATATGCCTGTTAGGACAGGGGCAACTGTGTCAATAATATCTCCAAGAACTTTAACGGAAATCCCCCATAAGTCTTCAGTGTTTTTAATGTTAAGACTTTTGAACGCTTTTTTAATTGTGACAATAGAAATAGGCTCGAATTTAAAACTAGGAATGTCCTTACTGAAGTTTTCTTTGAGTAAAGATTCAGCTAATACAGATGATGAGGGAAGAGATTTCGTAACTTCAATTGGGATGTTGGTGAAGAAATTTTCTAGTGACTCAGCAACCTTCAACTTATCTGAAATGGTTTCATTATCAATTTTTAACGACAAGTCATTCTGATCTCGCTGTTTTGTGTTTCCAGTTTCTTTGTTAATTACCTGCCACACAGCTTTTATTTTATTATGGGAAATACCAATTTTGTTACTTATTAATTTAGCAAATAGTGCAAACAATATTATAAAAGCTTATAAAACTGCCAGTATAAAAACGTTTTAAATAACAGTATAAACAAAGACAGCACTATCATAGAAGTGACGTCACGAATATGTAACTACATTGTCCGCACCGCGCCACAAGGACGGGAATAATCCCCTCCAAAAGCTTTTAAAGCGTGTAGCTTCTTCATATTTCCATTGATTTTACAATTTTTTTCGATTATCTCATTTTAATGAGACTTCTTTGAAAATCATACCTTTTATTCGGACGTAAAATCATATTAGAATATTTTACTTACACCTTTGTTACCTCTATACACTACACTCTTGGAACAGTCCAAGAGTGTAGTGTCACCCAACCATTATAAATTTGATACTCAAAGTCAACTTTGAAAGCCAAACATCGCCAAACTCAAACTATGCAGTCAATAGCGTGTAGCCACACAAATTAATGAGCCACACAAAATTGTAATCATGAACTAACGTAGCTCAAATACTCATGTCTAAACTTTAGGCTAACAAGCTTCAAGTTTGTTTAAGTTTCGAAACTTTGCGTCAGTGCGGACAAATTAAAAAGACAGGGTAAACTTTCTTTAATTGGAGGTAAGGACGTCTTTTAGATTTTGAGAGGTTTTAGTTTTACTGGTATGGAATCGTTTTGTTTTTGTTTTGTCCTACGTGACCGGTTCTTCAGTTGTGTAGGTATAGAGAAGTTCGAATTGTGACGATTGGGTGAAACTGAGCTTTTGTTGTAGGTTGGCAGGTATCATTTTGGTTTGCGCTAAGATATATTGAAGACTATTATGGTTTTTTACTTGTGGTGGAAGTTGGAAGTCAGTTGTTTTGAACAGAATATTTTCTTATCATGGATAAAATCTACCGGTGGTATCATTTCCCATACCATACTAATAAAGTGTTTTTTGGTTCTTGTTAATCAACAGACTTGCTGAGTCCATTCAATTAATTCTTTAATTTTAATATGTGTGTGCATAATAATTTTAGAAGTATCCTTATCTTTACTTTCAACTGCAAAAGGTCAAATGAATCCAAGGACACACAAGGTGACCTCACAAAACTTTAGCACGAATACAAAATCTCCGACAATGTATGTAACACGTTCCTAAGAAATTGCATCTCCCTGCACTTTACGTAAGTACAGCAGCGCAATAAAGTTTCGCACTACATATTGCAAGAATGGAATAGTTTATCGACAACATGAGCCGCTTACTGTACACTTTGTATCGCATTTGTAAGACTTGTATGTACTTTGGATATACTATGAATATAAGAAACTAGCTCGCGCCCCGCGCTTTTCACACAAATGCCAAAGTGCCAAATTTCATGAAAATCAAACAAACACAAAAAAAAACTAGTACGAAACAAAAGCTTACTATTGTACGAGTATATAGTATGTCTCGAGTATGAGGTTTCTGCTATGGTGATGGACAATGAAGAACAAGAGTTATTCAATTCAAGTATTCAAAGGAAAAATTCACTCCACCACTTTTGAATTGTCTGACTTGTAATACTGTATCTAATCTTGCTTGTTGAAATCACCATGGTTTAATTCAGAGGGCATTCTGTACGTCAAACCAAGTTACAATGCAAAACAATAATTGCTGAGAAACGACTTTAATTTTGTTTGTAAAAAATCTTTGTTAGCGGTAGTTCGCAATGTATCGCACGTAAAACAATATGCTTAAGGGTGGTGTTACAACATTAAAAACTGTTTTTCGTAAAAAAAACGTCGGTAAGTGGGAATTTTGACTGTTATCTCCATAACCAGAAGGTTCCTAGGTGTAGTGTAATACAAAAAATATGACAATGACAACAACAAACAACACAACACAACACACAACTCACTCAACACACAACAACACAACTCACTCAACACACACCAACAACTGACAACAACTGACTCTCGGCTTCATTAAGTGTCTTTTTACATCCGTTATATTTAGAAATCAATGATGCTCTTATTAAAGTAGGTATGTAAGACATAGTTTGAATCAGGGTGGGAAACGGTCCAGTTACAGCTATGTGAACATAATGCAGCATTGCATATGTAAGCGGGCACGCCCTTATGCCTGTAGGCTTACCTTTGGGTTTTAAGTTTTGTTTACGTTTTTATTGTTTATTTCTGCTTGAGTATATGTCGGCGTGATCTATGTAAACAACAAGTGCGCTGATGAGGGCCTATCCCGATATATATTTTCCAATGTTTTTGTTGGTATAATATTGGCGTGTAACTGACATATGGAAAATAATTTAATAAAAATGTTTTGTGATTCGTAATGTGAATTACCTAGTTACTAAATAAAGTCCTTTTAACTGAACAGACAGCTGTTCTGCTGGGGAGTTTGTTGCACTATTTCTTCTTCACAGCTAAAGCACTAGAAAGTGGTGAAGGGCGGGTGTTTCGGAGGAAGGTCTTACGTAATTTTGACGTTTAAAAGTGCTAATTCTCGGCCTAGTTTAAATAAATGACTTAAGTTTTTATTTTGTTAATGTACTTACCCCTGACCAAGGTCCCGCCACCCAAACTGGACAGTCGTGTTGACTGCACGGCTGAGTGGACCGCGGCGCTGGAGACACGCAGCCGGGTTCGGCATTTGCACCTAAGATATAAACATTGCACAAGGTTAGCTCGAAATTCATGGATTTAAGATGCATAGATCGTCAGTTCCCTAGTAAATATCGGCATTTTCTGTGATAACTCTTCGTCTGATGCTACTTGCTGACATTATAGGAGAATATAGAAGAAAGAAAAAAAGTTTTTTTGCGGTAAATATGACGCAGAGAACGAACACAAACACAAAAAATAAGTCCTGAGTTTCCCTACGTGATCGAATCAGAAATGAAGAGATCCGCAGGAGAACCAAGGTATAGCCCGATAAACAAGTGCCAGTTGGCAGGGTACATTAATCGTAGAACAGATGGCTGATGGGGCCGAAAGGTGGAATGGCGACCGCATACCCGAAGACGTAGTGTTAAAAGGCCTCCCACAAGGTGGACCGATGACTCAGCTGATGATGAAGCACAAAACCGGTCAAAGTAGCGGTGCTTGGAGGAGGCCTATGTCCGGCAGTGGACGTCTTTCGGTGATGATGATGATGATACTTTAACAGGAAGTGGCAGTTTCACTTCGGGTTTACAGAAACTATTTATTTGGATTGCTATATTGAATACTTATGTAGTAAACTCACCAGGTTCATAAGTGTCAGTCTTGGTGACGTTGGCAGATCTTGCGCACAGCACGCGTCGGGATCGCACACCACCACCGCAGGTTACGCTGCACGCCGACCATTCACCTACGTACCACCTGCAGGAGGAAAGGCAGGTCATATTATAGAAAATGTCCAGCACTTTGACTTGATCCATATTTGTAAAGTTTAAGCCAAATTTAGAGAACAAATTGGGAACATACACTTAGTTCTTGTAAAAGACGAATGTGATTTCGCATAGTGTATCCAAAACTTACTTGAAAGGACACGGATGCGTGTTACACCTGACGACAGACGCCTGTGGCTTACTGGAAGCGTCACACAGTTGCTCAGCAGCATCGGACCCCGTCAGGCGATCACGACATACTGCTAGAGACATCTTGTAACCTGCAACAATGGATAAGATAAACTAAGATTTATTGAACAAAAATGTTTGAACAATCAAACACAAATAGCACCATGCGTTTACATATATAACCATAAGTGTCACACAAATACTGCTTATAGCAGTTTTTGTATGAACTCTGGTATCCAAAGAAAGATTCAACTTATGTTATTGATGGTTACATTGCTTGCATCAGAAGACGATATCAAGAGTGGCGCAGTATACACTAGAGGAAGCCTTTAGTAGAATGTGTCTAAGTGTAGTGGAATGTGAAGTTATAATACCTGAGTGAGGAAAGATTGTCTTCGTGTCTGAAGGATCATCCAACGTATATCGGATTTCGGATATATTAAGTATTAACATACAATAGAAGGGCTGGAGACAAACAAGGATTTAATGGTGCAGTCGACGAGTTACAATGTAGTAACCACAGCTCAAGTACTGCCCATATTCCGTTTTTAAAATCCGTATAACTAGTCATCAGTATATCGTCAATTAATATAAATACTCTGACCTGACAGTGAATCAAACGAGGCACAACGGGAACAAACACGCACAGATACACACCCACTCACACATCACACAAAAACACACATTTACATCTGAAATCAACTCTCTAGTCTCCACTCTAGAATTTGTACCGCGAGCCCCAAGATACAGACTGACATCCATATTTTAAGTCGTAATCTCGAATTCTTCTGTAGAGGAGACCTCTAGTTGTGCCTTGGAAGACCCTCAAAGTCGGTAGGTATCCAATGCCGTCAGATAGATACGTCACGGAAAATCCTCATGGATGTCCTCCGCCCAGGGGTGGGCGGAGGGGTCTGTCAGACTCTTACTGACTAAAAACCACCCCGGTGTTCCATCTCACACCTACGCCGGGGTCGCGGGAACACATTATTCTTCCACAACCCCGGCTGGTGCCGGCCCGCTTGCGCGGGCCCCGTCTCGGGCGGGGGGAGTGAGGTGTGCTCCCCCCGCAACGTCTGTGAGCGGCGCACGCGGAACACTACGCGCGCCGCCTTCTCGGGTCCTGATGTTTGGGGGCGACGGATGTCCCCGAATCCGTCGCCCCTGGACCTATTTAGGGGGGCCGGAAGAGGGCGTTGTCCGCCCTCCTCCGACGCCCGGTGCGTCTGCTGCGGGCCGGGTCGAGAGTCGAGATCTCTCTCCCCCTTTCCGCAGCCTCCTTCTGCGAGATGACCGTTTCGCAAAAGGAGACCACTGCGTCCCAGGACTCTGCGCCGCCGACCATCGCGTTCACGACGGCCGGCAGCGACAGGTCATTGCCTACTTCTGAAATGAGGGCACGGCGCGGCTCCTCCCAAGCGGCACACTCTGCCAGCGTGTGCCACGCCGTGTCCTCCCGGCAGTCGACGCAGTGGTGACACCGGGCGTCCGGCTCCCTGTTTATGCGACACAGGTACTTCCCGAAGCAACCATGCCCCGAGAGCACCTGCGTCGCCCGAAACGACAGGGAGCCGTGCCTTCTCCCGAGCCAGCGGTCGAGCACTGGCCGGATCGCCTCGATGGTGCTGAGGCCGGCGGTAGGGCGTGAAAGCCTCACCCGCCATTCCGCCACCAGGACCTCGCGGAGCTGCAACCGATGCTGCTCGATATGTTTCTGCATCGGTCGCTCGCCCCGCTCCCGCGCTGCCTCGCGCCACCGGTACAGTGACGCGAGCACCTTCGCCTCCAGGTCCCAGGGCGGTGATCCGGCCAGTGCACAACCCGCCTCGAAGGAGATCGTGCGATACCCCCGAATGACTCTGACGGCCATCGCCTGCTGCGGCTTGCGCAGGACAGCTATGCTGCCGGCCGTCAGACGCCCAGATCGGCGCTCCGTAGAGCGCCATGGATCGCACGATCCCCATATAGAGCCGCCTACAGGCGGCGCTCGGGCCCCCCAGATTGGGAAGCAGCGTAATATAATATAATATAACATCTCCTTCGTAACCTGGCATGACTTTTCTCAGATCTGGTTGCCACTTGAACGGCATCGTCGATGGCAGCGCAGAGGTCTCTTTTACTGTTATTACTTATCAGTGAGCCTCAAACTTGACATTAATACCAATATTCCAACTCAAAATCTCATGAGTTCCTCGACTTGACTCATCCTCAATTAGGTGGTTTAATATTCATAGTTGCAATTTTACTCCTCGTCTCAAACCGTTTCTGTCAAGTATAAGGTACGTTGGCATGTACCTACAGGCTTCCTTGAGGTAGTCAACAAGGAAGTTTTAACAAAAACACGCGTTTTTTATCCGATGTTCATACTATTTTTTAAGAGTTTATTGAGTATTGACGTATCCGTGACGTATCTATCTGACGGCATTGGATACCTACCGACTTTGAGGGTCTTCCAAGGCACAACTAGAGGTCTCCTCTACAGAAGAATTCGAGATTACGACTTAAAATATGGATGTCAGTCTGTATCTTGGGGCTCGCGGTACAAATTCTAGAGTGGAGACTAGAGAGTTGATTTCAGATGTAAATGTGTGTTTTTGTGTGATGTGTGAGTGGGTGTGTATCTGTGCGTGTTTGTTCCCGTTGTGCCTCGTTTGATTCACTGTCAGGTCAGAGTATTTATATTAATTGACGATATACTGATGACTAGTTATACGGATTTTAAAAACGGAATATGGGCAGTACTTGAGCTGTGGTTACTACATTGTAACTCGTCGACTGCACAAAACTGCTATAAGCAGTATTTGTATGAACTCTGGTATCCAAAGAAAGATTCAACTTATGTTAAATGATAAATGATAAATGATAAATGATTTTTATTTCTGTAAGTGGGTTTGTACAAACACTTTTACACGTCAAACATTTTTTTTTTAACTAGATGAGGTCGGCGTTTCCTATCTGACTACTCTGAGAAGAAAAGCCGAAACAAACTCAGAGGTCACAGTCTCTTTTAAAGTCCAGACATAATCTTGGTCAGATCATGTTAAGACCATGTGGATTGATGTCTGAAATGGTCTTTTGAGGAAAGAACCACACAGATTGAGTGGACCTGTCCAGTCAGTGCACGCATTTGTCAGTAATCGTACAGCTCAACTCAAAACATAAGGAGCTCAACGATTCGACGAACAATACCAAAGAAAGGACATTGGATAGGCCGCATAATTACTCAAACCGCCAGACCAAGTTACGATTAAAATTAACTGAGATAATAAAATATAAATAAACAAAAGTAAAAAATAAAAATGACCCACATAGTCTTAACATTCACAATAATAACAATAAAATAATACCTAGGTAAGTATTCATGTCATTGTTTAATTTACAGATCATATGAGGACCATGTAGGTAGGTGTCTGAAATGGTCTTTTGAGGAAAGAACCATACAGATTTGAGTGGGCCTGTCCAGTCAGTGCACGCATTTGTCATTAATCGTGCAGCTCAACTCAAAACGTAAGGAGCTCAACGATTCGACGAACAATACCAAAGAAAGGACATTTGGGTAGGCCGCTTTAAGTACTCAAACTGCCAGATATAAAAAAATTATGAAATAACTGAGATAGACAAAATATATAGAAATATATTTTGTAATAATATATAATAACCCACTAAGTCCTCACACGAAATTAAAATAATAATAATATTATACAAAGTAAATATTCATGTCATAATCATGAAATTTCAAAGTGTATATAAAATAAAGCAAAAGTTACGTACCAAACAAAAAAAACAAAAAAACACACTCAGTATGCAAAAATTGGAGCAGGTCAGTCCCAAGCCTTTTTGTCCTCAATATAGTCTTTGACTGTATAAAAAGCTTTCTGGCACAACTTACGTTTAATAAATGATTTGAATTTATTAAGGCTTAGATCTTGAACATGGCTTGGAAGTTTATTATAAAAGCGTATACATTGACAAAATACACGTATACATTGTTATTGATGGTTACATTGCTTGCATCAGAAGACGATATCAAGAGTGGCGCAGTATACACTAGAGGAAGCCTTTAGTAGAATGTGTGTAAGTGTAGTGGAATGTGAAGTTATAATACCTGAGTGAGGAAAGATTGTCTTCGTGTCTGAAGGATCATCCAACGTATATCGGATTTCGGATATATTAAGTATTAACATACAATAGAAGGGCTGGAGACAAACAAGGATTTAATGGTGCAGTCGACGAGTTACAATGTAGTAACCACAGCTCAAGTACTGCCCATATTCCGTTTTTAAAATCCGTATAACTAGTCATCAGTATATCGTCAATTAATATAAATACTCTGACCTGACAGTGAATCAAACGACGCACAACGGGAACAAACACGCACAGATACACACCCACTCACACATCACACAAAAACACACATTTACATCTGAAATCAACTCTCTAGTCTCCACTCTAGAATTTGTACCGCGAGCCCCAAGATACAGACTGACATCCATATTTTAAGTCGTAATCTCGAATTCTTCTGTCGAGGAGACCTCAAGTTGTGCCTTGGAAGACCCTCAAAGTCGGTAGGTATCCAATGCCGTCAGATAGATACGTCACGGATACGTCAATACTCAATAAACTCTTAAAAAATAGTATGAACATCGGATAAAAAACGCGTGTTTTTGTTAAAACTTCCTTGTTGACTACCTCAAGGAAGCCTGTAGGTACATGCCAACGTACCTTATACTTGACAGAAACGGTTTGAGACGAAGAGTAAAATTGCAACTATGAATATTAAACCACCTAATTGAGGATGAGTCAAGTCGAGGAACTCATGAGATTTTGAGTTGGAATATTGGTATTAATGTCAAGTTTGAGGCTCACTGATAAGTAATAACAGTAAAAGAGACCTCTGCGCTGCCATCGACGATGCCGTTCAAGTGGCAACCAGATCTGAGAAAAGTCATGCCAGGTTACGAAGGAGAAGACGGAGTAGACTGATAAATAATACTTTGTAACCCAGCTGTAGGTAATATTTTAAGTTAGTCATGTCGTCTCAGCTTAGTGATAACATTTAAATGTGGACAATAAACTAAATAATATCCGTCAAAGTGTGGCCAAAACATCTCAGCGCTGATTTTCTGGATGCGTTTTCTCCTCTACCGATCGTTATTTCACCTGACAAAGTTTATTTTGTTTATGTGTTCGTATGTGTCTATGTATTAGCATTTATTTTTGTATTTTTTTAGTAAATTCCGAGGTAACTACGCATATACCCTAAGCTTGACTGGAAGTAAATGCCTGAGGCATTAAGTCCGCCTTTGTAGTGTATTGTTTTTAGTTTTGCATAAAGTTTTAACAAATAAATAAATAAATGATTCTGACTATTGTGATCATAACACCTAAAGACAACAGCCAATAAAGATTTGTTTCCATGAGATTTCACAAAAGATTAGGGAATCAGGTGAAGAAACTGACTATAAAAGGTATTGGACTTTAAGCGAATGCTTAGAAATGGTATGGTATTTTTTTTTTTACAAGCAACGCTTGCGCAACGCAACGATTCTATAATGGCTGCTTTATATGATTATCACTTTTTTTTACGATAACAAATCTTACAAGTAATAATAAATTGGTGTTTCGGCTTAGACCACTATTTCCAGTGGATTGGTACCCAACTAGCTGCGTCCCGCGGTTTCACCCGTATAAGTCTCGTGAGAATATCGGGATAAAAAGTATCATATATCCTAATCCAGATCATGTTCTATGTGCCAAATAAACCATCATCTAATTGGTACTTGGTTTGTATTTGGACTAGCAAACTCTCTTGACCGCTTGCCAAACGCCCTGGAGCCTCAAACATTTAACTCTTAATCTAATGACGATTCGGACTTTAGCTTTAAGTCCTTCATCAAAACTAGACGATCTAATTTGCAGCTTACCTACTTTGTCTTTAATGCGGTTTAAACCAAATACATTTTTTTTTGTAGCAGTCCGGAGTCTGGATCTAGTCCCGGTTGATGGCAACAGGCTTGTCAATTAATACTTGGAATTTAAACGTAACTGGCGAAATGTGGGTGCACACCTTTGGGACCACACCACCTTCGGGAATAACAGGCGTGATGGTATGTGACTATACCTTTTTCTCATGTATATGAAGCAAGGAAACAGGGAATTCTAAATCAACTTTGGACAAATAAAAATATCTTTGTCGAATTACCTGTAAATTATCTTTGCCATATACACGATTCTCCTTTAATTATTAAAAAACTTGTTGTTTTTTTATTTGCCCAAATATAAAATTTTTTTGCCGAAAACAAAATACAGGCTGCTACACTGCCTCCAATTTCTCTCGAGGTCAGAAAAATATGGACTAAAAATTACCTTCTATAGGTGTGTCGGTACATATTTATGCTTCTGTATTATTTCGGCTCGTTACTGACATAAGGCCCGCTGTAAATTTCAGCTCTTTTGCCTGAGTTCCAGCTCAAAGGGTATTTTATGCTCCCCTTTATTCAAAATTAGGACGGCCAAGGTTATTTTGTCCAACTAGATGAAAATATATTCAAGAGTCAAGGCGAAGTATCCCTTCAAATGAAATTTCTGAAACCTGGGATCGACAGCTTTTATTTCTTGAATGGAACTCGAAGTTGGCTGTGCCGTGTATTAAATTTCGGAGCCCAGTTAAATAACGTTGACTTTATTTTATTATACAATAGGTATGTACGATGAAGTTTGTTCTAAGAAATCAAATCAGTTTTGTGAGTCCTATCAATGTAAAATGAGAATACACAAAACTCAATAGACAGAAAATTCAATAAAACTGTTTTTGAAAGTGGGAAAATCTTTGCCATAAAGATTTTCCCACGTTCACATAAGCAGGCCACGCTGCATATACTTACTGATATTTTTATAACTTAAGACAAGAATATTTTTAGTCAAAATATAAATCCGATTATACATAAATGTGATTAATTTTTGACAAAAAAAAACTGGCTTTAATGCTGAAATAATGCAATTTTTATTTTTATGCGGCCTCCATAAAAGACAAACAAAACAATGCAAAATTCCTAAAGCAAACAAGAACCACTTTAAAAACCACTAAATTTGCCTAAAATGTAATTCTATACCACCAATAAACTCCGCAGATAGGCAGCCACCGTCACGGGGAACGGGGGGAAAGTACAAAAACGTAATTATTTTTCCATTTACGAAACACGAAACGTTCATTTGGAAGATAAAATTAGAAAAAACATTCGAGCAACTTCGTTTCGGTAAAGGTTTCAACGGTAGCAACGCTTATTTTTGGGCTGATTGGGAAATCGAAAATAGAAAACAAAAGGTACAAGGTAATAAGGAAATTGTTAGATGTTTTGTTGCCAGGCCGAATTTGAATGACTATTGGAAGTTGACAAGTAATAGTGCAAGTACGTGAAGCAAACGACGAACATGGCAGACACGAGGCAGAATAAGTAAAACAAGACGTGTGAAAGATAATGCAAGCAAGAAAGTGAATTCTGAGATAACAGCTCATAGAGACTGTATAAAGGAAGGCAAAGTCAAGCTGCGAGGTCTTCAAATAAATTGAGCATATTAGGACGGGACAAAGATATGTTAAGATCGAAGACGAAAACATTTGTGAAAGAGATAAAGAAAGAAAAGATTGAGCAAAGTACATATAACATGAATTTAAGACAATACAATCTTTTATGTATCCAAGAATACACAAAAAATTACGAAATAAATATAAAAACTCCACAAAATTAAACTGAATTCCATTTACAAAAAATAAATAAATTGGACCTAATTCCCCATTATCCTTCAAATGCTCGAGGCCCAAAAAGAAAAAAAAAAGAATTGTGTATTGGACTTGCAATATTTAAATTCACATTAGACGAGTTTCGAAAACAAAACTACGGAACATTATTAAGAAACGGATATAAAAGGGAACTGCTGTGGTAAATTTACATTAGGAGAGGTGCAATTATTTTGACCAAGCAGAACAAAGCCAATTTAAAGGATTTCATGATTTCAATGAAAAGGTAGAAGAGGAGTTTGTTGCATTCGTTTAGTAGCAATTGTTGATTTATTGAATGATGTGTATGAATAAAATTATATGATAAAATGTTGTAATCGTATTGCTTGTCCGAATAACGTTACGAATACGAATTACGAATTACTCTTGCAGGAGTCGATCGATCAACTTAAGCTACGCTTGCCGCAGTTTGTCCGTGGATGGGTTTAATACCGAAACCCCTCCATTATTATCATTTTGTTTGGGTGGGAAATCATCTCCCGCTCTTCGTGTTAGACTTTTACTGACTAAAACCCACCCGTGTTCCTTTAGTTTCCTGTGCCAGGGCCCCGGTATCTCTTTTGAACCTCCCGCGACCCTGAGGCATCGGCCCTATCGGACCTGTCACTGTATGCTGACATCTCTTTAAGGCGCGCGTGGATCGTCGACCCTGGCCTGGTCCTTACCGGACGGCGAGCTACCGAGACCCCCCTTCCATTCCTCGAAGAGCACGTTAAGCAAGTGGTCCCGGCTGTCATTCGTAGATCTTTGACAGTCGTTACGGGGCGACAGAAGCCCAAAAGTCTAACAACCAGTCTTAACGCGGGGTACTCGTATTGTATTACCCAGTAATTGGGTTATGAAGGTCTGATAGGTAGTCGCTCCGTGTAAGACACTAGTATTTAGCTTCATCCGGTCAGACTGGAAGCCAACCTCAATATAGTTGGGAAAAGGCTGGGCAGATAATGAGTCCGAATTACATTTCTACGGAAAGAAAAATTGGAAAAGATTCCCGGAATAAAAACAAATTCGGGACAAACACAACGTCCTTTTTTCGGAATGGAATTTTTGTATGCGTTGTTGTTTGGACAGGACAATGTCTACTGCGATTAATTCTGTTTGGTCAGCCTACTAGCTGACAGTAGAAGATAAATTCTACTGCTACAAAGCATGAATGAAAATATCTAATTTGATGCCGAAAGGAATTCGTTTAATTACTTTGTTCGCTCGTGTTATGTTGACGTGCAAGTGTCCATCTGTCAGTCTACCTTTGTGATTGATAATCAAGGTTGTGATCACTGTAATTTCTGAGAGGGATTTGAATAATCAAACAGTGGATTAGGAGACATATGGGAGATTTACGCCGTGCGGCTGGTCGCTTATCAAATCGTCTCACAAACTGAATCACCACCCCATTTGCACAGGTCGATAAAAATCGCAGGTGACTAGTTTTCCATCAAAATGTCGACCTTCATTCGGCGGGCGATCGCCTGCGACTGACAGTTTTCACGGTCGATTTTAGTTACCCACTGCTTGCGACCTGTCGCCGCACGACAAAGTCGAAACCTACTCTACTTTGGAACTTGCGTTTTTGGCAACTGTGACCTAGGCGAATTTCCATTTAAACATTCGCTTTTCGCCTTGCGGCGTCAGAAAATCGTGCCGCTGTTTTCATCGTGATGTATTGTTTAAAATCGCTTTCATAAATTACGCAGCATAATAAAACACGAATACATTATTACATTCTACTTTTATTCATAGGTTGAAACCCATAAAATAAAAATAAATTGGTACCAATAAAATAAAACGTTAACATTCGCTTTATTTGAACGTAGTAAGCGAACTTTGTGACCTTTAAATGTAACCTAGAAATAGGTTATTTTGATTTTTATGTACGAGTACGTTTGTTTTGACGTTTTTGTATTATGGTTTTACTTTATAATTGTTCGGCAAACAAACCACGTACACAATGGAATTAGTCGTATGACGATATGACCAATTACATCGTGTAGATGGTCTATCACCGCCTATTGCCAAAGACTGCCGATGGGTCGCTATCCTTTTTAAAGTGAAATCTTATTAAGGCACACTTTGCGTTCAGAACAGAGGTCAAAACTGAACCGTCAATCTCGGACTGGTGACGCTGAATTTGGTATACTCGATCCAGTCGGTCGGTGACGCTGAATAGCGTATACTCAGCGCATATGCAGCGCACATACTCGGCTCCAGTCGTAAGTTTTCACTTCTATCGGTTGCTCATGAGCACGCGCCCTCTTTTTGTAAATGGCATATCCTAGATCAACCTAGGTTGTTAGCTGCTTAACCGGGCTACATCGTTCGATTCTCACGTGATCTGGTTTTTACAGTAATGATAAAAGTAATTATGTTCTAGGCGCGCTTAATACATAATTTATTAAATGAAAATGTAAAGGGGTGGGATCCTAGTGTCCTGAAACACAGGCCACGAGCCTGGCTTAGGCACCAGTCTCTTACAATATGTACCTATCTGAATTATGTATCTTTCTCGAATCTGACCCATGTAAAATTATTTATGTATATTGTGGTGAGAAAATAAAGTTGATTGATTGATTGATTGATGTACCCGCATTATATACCCTTATTTCTGTGCCTCGGAAAGCACGCAAAGGCGTTGGTCCCGGCTGTCATTTCAACTGGAACTTTCAAAAAAGTCTGAAGCCAAAAGAGTTGACAGACACAACCAGTATTACCAAGGCGTATTGGATTTTGAAGGTCAGACAAGCAATCGCTCCATGTTTTATTAATACAGGTATTGTCTTCCGGTTAGGCCGACCTCAATGTATTTGAGAGAAGGTTAGGCAGATGATTTTGCCACGAAAAGATTGTCGTTGTGATTTTAATGTTGAATATAGCAAGCACATGAACCTAATCATTTATTTTAGAATTATGTTTTCAACACAGTTGCTCATAAAGTGGCTCTTTTTACACCGTTTTTAGGTTCATAATGCAGTGTATTAAACACGCGTGCTTTTTACATTACCGCAGTCGTGTTCGAGTCGTGCTCGAGTCTGTTTTTTTCCTCGCAAGTGTGTTGAAAAACGTCGTGTGACACGCGTGTGCATTGATCATTACCCACTCGGCTCCCTTATCCCTTATCGCACACTTGCGGTACAGCAGACAGAGCTCCGGCGGGATCTCATGGCGACATGGAGGGTGCGATTGTCGCAACCCAGTGCTGGGCACGTCACAATAGCGGCGGTGAGTCCCGAGGAGTGATTAGAGAGGCGCCACGGCGTCCTCACCTTCCGCCTGACACAGGTCCTCACCGGATACGGTTGATTCGGGATGTTCCTGTTTCGCAAAACGTGGGAGGAAACGCCCGGGTGTCACCATTATGTGGATCGCTCGGAGAACACGGTGGAGCATACGGTGGAGGTCTGCCCATCTTGGGCGGAAACTCGCGGAGGCGATCGGTGGCGGTGATCTCTCGCGTCCGGCCCTGGTCAAGGTCATGGTACGGAGCGAGAGAGAAAGGAAAGCTGTCATCCCCTTCTGCGAAGCAGTAATGCTTGCGAGGGAGAGAGCCTTGCGCCCTCACGCCCCTAGTCGCCGCAGGAGACGCCCTGGGCGTCAGGAATCGCAAGCAGATTCCCGGCCACCGTAGGCGCGGGCTTGCGGACGGCGAGCAATGGGTAGCTCGCCGTTCGGTAAGGACCAGGCCCGGGCGCGCCTCAAAGAGATGTAAGCAAAAAATGACGGGGTCCGATTGGGCCGACGCCTCGGGTTCGCGAGAAATTCGAAAGAGATAACCGTGGCCCTAGCACAGGCAACTGAAGGAACACGGGTGGGTTTTAGTCAGTAAAATTCTGACACGCCCTCCCGCTCCACCCAGAGCGGGAGAAGTCATTTGATGATTTCCCAATCAAAAAGGGTAGCACAATTACGTAGATGAGCATCAAGTGCATTATGGTGATTACCGAAATCTTGGGAGTTATGGCTCCACGGCAATATTAAACCCAAACAACATATCTACGCAAACCACCAGTTAATTTCCCAAAGTTGGTAAGTAACTGCAATTTCATGGGTGATTGTTACAATATCATCCTTCGCTTTGTTGAATTGTGACCGTCGGTCGATTTATCAATTGTGGTGATTATCTATTGAGTATAACAAGTGCCACTAATTTTTTATTTAAATTTTAGCATGCCAAAGAAAAACAGGAAAAAATACATACATTAAAAGAGGTGGACGCAAACTCAATAAAGTGCATACTAATTCCATGCGTAAAATAGACCGGTGTTGCAATGATCAAAATGATTTGTCTTTAATAACTTGCTACATCGGTATCTCGCCGCAAAGTCAAAGTCAAAGCATTTATTTCAAATAGGCCCATAAAATGGCACTTTTGAACGTCAAAAATTACAATAAAAATATAACTGATTCTAGGCGCCACTTCCAAAAAGTAGTTTCGTATGGAGAAGAAGTGGCAAGAAACTCCACCGTTACTCTTTTAAAATATTTTACAATATTTGTATACATTAATTATATTTTTATATGTGAAGACGATGCACCAAGAATAAAAATACTATACCACAAGTGGTAAGAAGAACTAAAAATATAGCAAAGGCAGATAAATGAATGACGCGATAGGTACATTGTGCTCACATATTTACAAAGACTGTAAAAATATATGACTTTCCTAAAATATTAACTAGGAATAAGTCAGTGTGTGAGTAAGTAAAATAAATAAAAATGAAAAATTAAATTGGCAACCAGTGTGATTTTGCCGCGAGATACAAAAGTGTCAAAGTGCCTTATTCGAGTTTACTCGAGCTTAACGGTCATGTTAGGCATTATGATGACGTCACAATCGTAGACAAATTTCGACAAATCGAGCGCGAGAACGCGCTCTGCGTTATAATAGATAAATGAATGACGCGATAGGTACATTGTGCTCACATATTTACAAACACTGTAAAAATATATGACTTTCCTAAAATATTAACTAGGAATAAGTCAGTGTGTGAGTAAGTAAAATAAATAAAAATGAAAAATTAAATTGGCAACCAGTGTGATTTTGCCGCGAGATACAAAAGTGTCAAAGTGCCTTATTCGAGTTTACTCGAGCTTAACGGTCATGTTAGGCATTATGATGACGTCACAATCGTAGACAAATTTCGACAAATCGAGCGCGAGAACGCGCTCTGCGTTATCGCGGCTGAACGGCTGAACCGATTTGGCTGAAAATTTGTGGGGAGGTTAGAACCAGGAGAAGGACATATGATAGTTTATGTTATACCTTTTTTTTTCAAGGATAATTATGTCAGAAGACATTTTAGATCAAATTCGTGTCAGTTCAAGAAATCCCGATATTGAGATGAATGAGGAAATACATTATCGGGCTTTGATCTTGATCGAATACATATGTTACCCCATGTGCGGTAGTTAATTAGTCAGGTTAGGAATGCCAGTGCCTTAACGTGAAATGAATGACGCATTTAATCGAGAATTGGAAGGGGAACGTGATTATGATCATCAGGAATTAGATTACGTTCAAACGAATGTACCCATAGTGTTGAATGCCCAACAATAGAAGTTGAATACATAAATGAAGGAAATTGATGATGGAAATGGTGGTTTATATTTCCTGGATACCCTGGTGGAACTGGTAAGACATTCCTCATGTCAGTAGTTTTAGGCACTGTTCGTGCGAGATCCAACATTGCGGTTGCAGTTGCTTCTTCTGGAATAGCAGTTACATTGTAAGAAAGATGCCGTATGGCTCATACAGCATTAAAATTACCGTTAAATCTTCAAAATATTAAAGAACCAACATGTAATATTGCAAAACACTCCGCAATGGCCAAAGTTTTATCAGCATCGAAAATCATCATCTGGTACGAATGCACAATGGCGCATAAACGTGCATTGGAAGAACTTCACCGAACATTGAAAGATCTACGCAATGACTCGAGATGTTTTGGAGGCGCAATGATTTTACTGTCTGGCGATTTTCGTCAAAAACTGCCAGTAATTGCAAAATCAAGTGCTGCCGAAGAAATAAAAGTTTGCCCCAAATCCTCGAATCTATGGCGCTATGTGAAGAATATTCAGCTGTCAACAAATATGAGAGTTGCATTGCTGAACGATACATCTGCTGAAGATTCCTCTGAGCAATTGCTGACTATCGGTTATGGTCGAGTACCTGTCGACGAATCGAGCTGATTCATTTAATTTTCTCCGAATTTCTGTAACTTTGTCTCATCGAAAGACGAACTCATCAACAAAGTATTCCCAAACATCATTACTAACCACAAACATAATGAATGGTTCAGTGAGCGAGCAATTTTGGCGGCTAAGAATAAAGATGTAGATGACTAAAACTACATAATTCAGAACGAGATCATTGGTACACTGCAATCATTCAAATCTATTGACTGTGTAACAAATGAAGATGAAGCTAACATATATCAAATTGAATTCTTAAACTCCTTGGATGTGCCTGGCACAATTTACCGCACCGCACAATTTACGAATAAAGGTTGGCTCCGTAGTAATCATGCTTCGAAACAAGCCAACCAAAACAGTGAAACGGAACGCGTTTGGTGGTGAGTAAATTGATGAACCATGTGATTCACGCCACGATACTCAAAGGAAAATTTTGTGGTCTTAATCTATAAAATCAAAGTTTTTCCCAAGATAAAATATATGTGGCATGTTCACGGGTCGAAATACCATCTGCGTTATTTGTTCTTGCGCCTGATAATAAAACGAAAATGTCATCTATCACAAGGTGCTTCACTGAAGAGTGCAACCCCTGCACCAAAATACATGGCAAATATAGAAGCATTAAAATGCTTATTTTTTTATTTATATTTATTATCCTAATAAAAATAAATTAAAAGAAATATGCTAAGGCGGAACAAAGTTCGCCGGGTCAGCATTACAAACATTACAAAAAAAACTAAACACTAAATATTAATGTGTTGTATTATTTGTTTTCTTTTGTAAGGATCGTAGTTGGTGGCTTTCTGTTGTTGCTGTCTACCCCCATGGGAAGGCGTGAGTTTCTGTATGCGTATTGTGTATGTTGTGTTGTACCTATGTATTAAGTGCGTATTCGCCTGAACAAAAATTAAGTTAGTTTTTATCTGTAATAAATGGCTAACGTTAATGTCCATTACAAATCCTGGGTTTCAGTACCCGTTAACCTCAACAATGATATCCTTATCGGCATCACAACACCACGAAAATTATCTCCAGTCCAACCCCCCAAAAAGTCACAACCATTCATTTAGTCTTGACCGTCGTTTCTCAACCCTTTAACCGACAAAGGGATCTGACAGACCCCATTAATCATTACGCCACTGACACCTAATTAACAATTGAAACGTCTAAAGGTCTGGATGAGCGTCTCGGGTCAGTGGGCAAGAGGTAATCTAGTGGAGGGTTAGGTCTGCGTTATAATGTTTCTTCTGTAATAAATAGTCGGTGTGCTAGGGTTTAACACCTTAACAGTGAATTAGTAGATGAACTTTGATAAGTGGGGAGGTGAAAGAGGTGTTCCTTTATTTAGAACGACATGTGCAGTTGGTATAGTCGTGGTTTTGAGCTGACCTAGCTTAGTACGTTTCAATAACGGAGCCTGTTAGCATGGATTCAGTAATTGATTTCGATCCCAGTTTTTTTTGAGTGGGAAATCATTAAATGACTTCTTGTGTTAGACTTCTACTGACTTAAACCTATCCGTGTTTCTTGAGTTGCCTGTGCCACGGACCACGGTATCTCTTTCGAACAACCCGTGACCCTGGCAGGATCCTGATTCTGTAAAACTTTCAACGTAGAGGGGGTCGAAATTACTTGCCAGATAAAAAAAAAACTGTTCCTTATATTTTAACCACGTAGGTTAAAACACATAATATAATATATACTATTTAACCCTTTTCTTTGAAAAAGCAGTTTTCTAACTGACGAAAACTTTCAACGCAGGGAGGGTTCAGAATCATTTTAACCGACTTAAAATTTCTACATTAGTTACTAATTCATGGTTAAAGTTTGCGCGTCCATGTCCCTGCCCACTCTGAATGAGAGGCCAGCTTATACTGGTTACCACTGACGAGTTGCTTATAACACAACGTGGGTTTTTTTACTTAAAATACTATATCTTTCTCCAGATATGAAGGTTCTTCTTAAACTTTCTTGTCCATTTTTTTTGTAATTATGTTTAGTGAGGAATAGGTGTGATTAGGATACCTATGTTTATCAATCAGTAGATATCGACAGTTTGATAACTTGTAATTTCATTATGAGTTTTATTTTTTACGCCCATATTTCTCGATTTTTCCTAGGTAACCGCCTCGTCATCCTCTATGTCATGTTTCCAAATCTATCTGCCTTCGACGATGGTGCTATCTTTCTATAAACTAACCCATTCACTCATTAATTGAAGGCCCACCACCTACTCCTCTGCCAAGTCCCACGCGGTTTACCAGCCTCGGTATTACATAAGCCTAGTTGGTAACAGAAACAAATGACTCCGGCGCACAATTCCGCTGTGTTAATACTTATCTCAGATTCATCTTTCAAGGGTTCTTAATTAGAATCGCCCGATGAGAATTACGCTAGCGTAATACGAAGGGGAGACGGGCGACTTTTTGTCGTACATACGATTATTCGAGGAAAATAGAACGATTAAATAGTGTTTAAACTTGGATGTCAGAGGTAGATTGAAAGATATATACAGCAGCTGGTGAAATAAATTCACTTTCTTCTTATTTCTTAATTATCTTATAATGTTTGAGAGGTATTAAATTACTTTCCATACTATTCTATTGAATCAAGTTCTTCTCACTGAACAGACGGCTGTCCTGCTGGGGAGTTTGTTGCGCCGCTTCTTCTTCCCAGCTAAACTCTAGCGCTAGGAAGTGGTGAAGGGCGAGCGTTTTGGGGGTCTTATTTCGACGTTCAAAAAGCGCAGATTTTCAGCCTAGTTTGAATAAATTAATTTGATTTGTAATAAATTATTTCGATTCTCAAAGAAAACACAAGTGGACCAGGTAACTTAGCTAAGCAACATTTTTTTTATGTCTTCAAAACAAAAAAGTGCCCTACTAGTTAGGGCACTCACGTGGATTTGTTCAATGTTCAGACATTCACGTAAATTCATGTTACCAACTAGACTTGTAATAGTTATTGATTTGAAATCTTCGCAATTTGTATGTATGCCTTGCTAGAATTTGAATTCTCTTCACGCAAAAACAAAACACTTATTACGCAATGGCTTAGCAAAAATCCTACATCCAAATCGCACGTCTACACTGCACCACTTAAGGAACTGTTGCGCGGAGACAAAAGGAATTCGCTGTCTGATTTATCGTAAGCTTCGAGTAATGGCGGATTTCCAGATATAAATTACAGGCAAACCCGGAGGCCGACAATTAACAATGCTGCCCTCACTAATGTATCGAAGAGATTTGTATACAACGTTCTGTTAGAATTCTGATTCGAGATGTAATTCGTTGTTGAGACGCCCGCGCCCGCCGCTCCTGATTGTGTTGGAGTTTAATTGATATTCTTGATTAAAATTTAAAATAGCCCTGTCTTTTATTTAAATTGCTCCTACCCTGCTTATTGGCTGAAATTTTGTAGGCGGTATTGACACTATCCTTTTACAATTCTTGCGATATGAGAGAAGATTCTGTCTTTCCTTTCTTCGGCCTTTTATTTTTAGTCGTGTGAAATCCTCATTGACTTTAAAATACTTAGTGGTCTTTTTCGGCACATATGGTTCCAAGACCTCCCGTTCAATGCAATCGGTGCTTCTACTGTGCAATGCCTTTATACGTTCCGGGGGGAAATGACGTCGTTTCCGCAACATCTTTTGTAATGCTCTTTCATTGTTCATCTCTGCACAGCTTTGTCACTACGGTCTACGGTCAATAACTACAAAACGTGCCTTAAAGTTTACGTCCATTGGGTCCAAAATTTGTTTGGGATATATGTGACAAAAATCGTTATCATTCTCAATTGCAATGTATTTGGGGTCTGCGCACCTTGTCTTTTGCTTCAATACTTCTTTGTTAGTCAAGCAATTATAATAAAACATGTAAACTTACCTCCACCACATGTGGCAGAACACAGTGACCCAGGTGTCGCCAGCCAGTGGTACCGGGGTCTTGAGCAAGAGGAGCCATCACCACCGCAGACACCACACTCGTCTACACGACGAGTTGACCCCACTCGAAGGTCGCAGCCGACGCGCTGGGGACAAAAGTTTTGGGTTAGATTTAATTTAACCGTCAGCCGTGCGTGGATGTGACGCATATTTTCCTGCGTATTTTACTGCGTCATGTCTACCGCAAATAAATATTTTTTCTTTCTTACAGATTTTTCAGAAGATATCCTCAATGTGCCGCAACTCAAACTTAAAACATTTATTTAAATTAAGCCAATTACAGGCACTTTTGAATTATCAAGGAGTCGGTCAGTAACAGAGATGAAACTAGTTGCCCTTTCCAAAGCGTAGTAGGTTTAAATTGAAAATAACGAGCAAGAAACTCTATGGGCACTCTCTTAAATCAAAATATTGACACACAACATTTATAACTGAAATGAATTATTGACATGAGTAGATTTTCTCAGTCTCACTACTAGTACTTTTACACTGTTGAACAAAAATCATCCCCTTCCCAATATTTACTCTTTTGTCGTAAAGACAAAAAAGAGGAATCATAAATCATCAGGAGTCATCCACATCGACTGCTCCACGCCTCGAGTTGCCGCGACGATACGGCAGTATGGTGTGGATGTGGATCTGTGGCGGATCCCGTGAAAATGACGAAGTTTTGGGCCAATAAAATCTAATTCATTGTCGTGTCTGTCCTATGAGGAGGCAAATGAGTTAAAATTCGTTATTTAGTTACCTCTCATAAAGTTCATAACAAGAACTTGTATTCAAAGATGAAATTAATGGTCGACAAAGACAGATTTTTTACAAGCTGTTGCATCTAAAGTACTTCTCACCCTCAACGAATGTTCTAAAAGGATATACGCAACCGAACGATATGTCACGCAGAGAGCAATTTCCATAGTCATTTAGGACTTTACATAATCATGAAATACAACCCTATTGCTTACTATTACAGTTTATTTTCATTTTAAACTAACTGAGCAATAAACACACATTATTTTGCAGGTCCAAAGAGTTATATTGGGTTTGTAATAAGGCAAGTAATTGCTTGCACAGTCAGGCGTTTTGTAAATGCGACAATGTAATACCTAGCGGGCATACATTACCTATTTGGAATAATTACATTAAGCGACCAATTTTTGCGACCGTTTGTGTTACCGCAAAGCAGGTTACACTTTAATTCATATAATTCAATTTGGGGGAAGCAGTAGAGTTAATTATAATAACTGCTGTAGTTAAAACCATCAGTATTGATATTTACATTAGGAAAAGTAAGTCTTTTACGTTATCATCACCATACTCCTGCCCTTATCTCACGTCATTCGTGAACGGGCGACGTCGGTTGAGACCGGTCATCTCTTAACTGGCTTTTAATTTTCTCACATAAAGAAGCAACAATAATTATGTACAAAGGATTTTATAACATCTTGATTTAAAAGAGTGTCCTTGAAGTTTGTTGCCCGTTCTTCTCCATAGAAATCTCCGTTTTGAAATGGACTAGCTTCAAATTTCTGACAAACGGACCGACTCTTTGAGAGTTAAGTGCCTGTAAATGGTTTCATTGAAACAAATGCTTTGAGTTGAGTTGAATGTCCCAACTTATTTGAGATCGGTGCAATATGTATGTTGCTTCCATATAACATTATTAGTCGTCACTACCTTTCTATCCATATCATCTTCCACACAGTCCATCCATCGATTCTTTGGTCTTCCTCTACTCGTATAGCACCACATCCATACTTAATACTTTCCTGACGACATTTTCCTTATTCGTCCGCTTCACTTGTTCGATTTCCACATGACGTTCCTACGTTGATATTGTATAATTTAATTGAGCTAGCTGATCATTAATCAAATCAAGTTGCGACGTTCCAAAAACGTTAAAAACAAGCTGAAAAGAGTTCATTACCACTTACCATTTTTTTTATTTTTATTGCAAACAATTTTCTTTTTACGTACACAAATCAGATAATACAATCAGGGTTTTGTTACCGTTTGTTAACTTTCCGACACCCACTCATTCTCAAAGCAGGTACAAATCTCAACCGACCTTACATACATTCAGAATAAATCCAGAAAATCAGTTTGAACCACATTCTGGGCAATAAATTACATAGATATGTACCTCCTGGGTGTCTCATCGTTTATTCAGACCTCTGAATTCGGGGATCGCATTCGTACAGTCTCGGCAAATTTTCCGATTATCATAATAAAATAGGCTGTTGCCATCTCTTTTTGGTGTGTTCAGCTACTTTGTGTTGTAAAGAGATGGCATAAGATTGTTATTGAGCTTTAAAAATATAGGGGATTTGATACTTTTATTTGTTAGTCCTGGTTGAGATTTGGAGTGTGGAATGGAGCGGCCAAAGATGGGCAGTTAGATGCTCATGTTTTATTAATCGGTGGAGGGTTCTTGTGTTTCTTGTCGTAGGCAAAGTAGTATGGGGTTTTGAATTTGTTTAGTGGGTGCGTTATTTATTTTAGGAGTTGTCAGGGAAATAAATTATTTATCGAATTGTTTTTTTTTTGTTGGGAAATCATCAAATGACTTCTCCCGCTCTGGGTGGAGTGGGAGGGCGTGTCAGACTATACTAACTAAAACCCACCCATGCTCCTTTAGTTGCCTGTGCCAGGGCTACGGTATCTCTTTCAAACATCCAGCGGCCCTGAGGCATCGGCCCTATCGGACCCCGTCACTGTGCGCTGACATCTTTTTGAGGCGCGCGTGAAACACGATGCGCCGTCGACCCGGGCTTGGTCCTTAAGGGACCTCGAGCTACCCATTGCTCGCTGTCCGCAAGCCGGCGCCTTCGGTGACCGGGAATCGACTCCCGACGCCCAGAGCGTCTCCTGCGGCGACTAGGGACGTGAGGGCGGCGCAAGGCTCTCTCAATCACGCACTCCGCCTCCACCATCGCGAGCATTACTGCTTCGCAGAAGCGAGGTGATAGCTTTCCATTCCCTATTGCTCCGTACTATGGCCTGGAGCCTAAGCGAGGACACGGCGCTGCTCCGCCCAAGCTGGGCAGACCTCCACCGTATGCTCCATCGTCTAATCCGGGCCACACAATGGTGACACCCGGGCGTTTCCTCCCACCTTATGCGAAACAGGAGCCTCCTGAAACAACCATGTCCGTTGAGGACCTGTGTCAGACGGAAGTTGATTCAAATGACAACTGTTTATTTTACCAGTTGTATGAAATGAAAAATTTTACAAGAAAAAATTACGTAGTGTGTCAATTGGCTAAACGTTTCATTTCCCTTATCGTACTGAAAGGATAAACTAACCATTACGGTTTTAAATCTGCAACCGCTCATCTTAAAACCAAATACTAAGCACGTTATGATTAAGAAACTGGTCTCATGCTTACTCATGAATGGAATAATAAAACGTCTTTATTGTTAATTTTTTTTTTTTTTTTTTGAATGGCATTTCGCAGTTCAACCTGTTCGGATGTCGTCTGCTGAAACGGACTTGCCTGTGGTGCCCTAATAAATTAAGGCCTCCAGCCAGGACTTAAACTTAAATACTAACTAAATCTAAGCGACAACGCTAAGGGCACCCCCTGTGGGGTACGGACCTCGGCTTAGGGCGTCGCTGGAAGAGGGCAGCAAGGGACTAGCTGGATCAGGATTTGAGTGATTTAGGGACGAATTTAAAGCTACAGGCTCAGCGGCGCGGGCTGGCTCGAGCAAGGGTCGGGAGGGGTGTGTAATTGGACGTCGCGGCGGGCCTCGGCGGCGAGGGCGGTAGGACGGCGATCGGGTTTTGGGCTTATGTAGCGTGCTGGTGGCCTTACTACTCTCCTGGAGGAGGGTAGTAGCGTCGTCGGGGGCGATGCGCAAATACAACGCAGGCATAGGTCATGATGGGACGGATGACTGCGATATAGATGCGCAGCTTGCATTTAAGTGACAGTTTACTACGGGCTGTCAGTACAAAGTGGAGCCTGCTAAGAGCGAAGGAGGCGCGCGCGCGAACCGCCTTAATATGAGCCTTAAAGGTAAGGTTTTGATCGAGGATCACGCCTAGGTATTTGGCTTACTTCTCCCAAGGGATTGGCTTGCCGTACATAGTGATTGGGCTGGAAAGGGGGGGTGGGACTCGACGACGTCTCGAGAAGAGAACCGCCTGACTCTTATCGGGGTTGACCTCGATTCTCCATTTCCGGAACCAAGCGCCTAAGACGTTTGCGGAGATTTTGAGAGTACGAGCTATAGCATTGGGACAGTGACCGGTATAGTAAACGGCATTGTCATCGGCGAAGAGAGCCAACTGAGCCTTTTTAATTTTTGGGATATCGCTGGTGAACAGCGTGAAGACGAGAGGAGATAGTACGGAACCCTGAGGGACACCGGCGCGAATAGGATGAGGGGACGAGAGTGCTCCCTCGATGCGATAGCGAAAGGTGCGATTCGACAAAAAGTCTCGTAAGATGAGCACGAGACGATCTGGCACTCCTAGTTGGTAAAGCTTGTATATCAAGCCGTTGTGCCAGACTTTGTCGAAGGCTTTCGCTATGTCGAAGAATAGCACACCCGTCGTCGCGTTACGCTGCAGACCAGCGCATAAGTGCTCTACGATACGGTGGACCTGTTGGGTGCCCGAGTGTTGGCTTCGGAAACCAAACTGCTCTTTGGGTATGAGGCACTTTGCTTCGGCGTAGTCTTTGAGACGCTTATGAATAAGCCTCTCGTAGATTTTGCCGAGAACATTGAGTAAGCTAATAGGGCGGTAGCTGGAGGGCTCAGATTTTGGCTTGCCTGGCTTTGGGATACCGATGACGGTGGCTTCTTTCCATGCTTGTGGGAAGATGTTGCTCAAGGCGCCATTGAAGATGGCGGTCATAAGCATTATTAGCGGGGCAGGAAGGAGTTTGTATACCTTATTGGAGCCCTTTAATGATGTCGTGCACTTCGTCTGGAGTGACGGGAGGCAGAGGATCATCAGGTCTTCGACGGGAGGGAGGGAGGCTCTCGGGACGACTTCAGCGTCAACCTTGTTCAGGTGAGCTTGGTCTACTGGTTGAGAGCTGGGAGAACATTGGGACTCTAGGCTGTCAGCAAGACATTCGGCCTTATCGGGACTGTCGAAATCGACACTATTGTCGGGGCGGATGAGAGGCATAGAGACCTCTTCTGAGGAACGCAATTTCCTCTGTAATTGCCAGAAGGCTTGATGAGTGGGCTCGAGTTCACTGAGCATCTTGTTCCAACCCTCAGAGCGAACCTCCCCTATGCGTTTCTTTACAGCACGCTGTAAATGGTGCATGTGGGCTTTGTTCGCGTCACAAGGGAAGCAGTCGTAGGCACGAATGGTCGCGTTCTTCTCGGTTATCAGGTCACGTACGTCAGTAGGTAGTTTCCAGCGATGGTCTTCCATCACCGGAACTTCCCGTGAACAACCCTTCAATACGGATTGAACGTGCTCTGTAAACGTCGTGTCGGTGACTGACACTATGTGGTCGGGGATGGTGTCCAGGTGAGGCGACGTGATGGATTTCAGTCTTTCGCTTACTTTCCTCCAGTCGGTTTTCATCTGGGTCTGAGGGGTTTTTTTTAATTGTTACTAGTAGAATGCCTTTTATTTATTCAGAAAAGAGACTTTAGCAAAGCAATAACACTTTAGGTGATACTTAAATATGCGTCGGGCACACCACAGACAAGCCTTTTTACTGTGTCCATGGAAATCTAAATGGAGTCAGCCCAGAACTCGGCCATGAGTTTGGCACATCCGTAGCGTCCATAAGTTCCTGTAACGTGCAGACGACAATACACGCAGGATACGATGTCTGTCCTGCGTGTCTAGTCTAGCAAAAATACTGGTTGGTAATTTAATTGCATTATTTATAATAATTATGACATTGATTTGACATTCTGTAATTATTTTAACTCACACGCTAAATGATTTCTTGTTAATATTTTATGAAAACTATCTACTTTTACAATATTTATAAATATGTGAGCACCATGTATCTGTAACATAATTAATTTACTTGTACTTGCTTTATATAAAATTGTTTATACATATCGATATCTTTAGGCTCAAAGGATGTAACCACTTTTTGGCAAAAATAATATAATAATACTAAGTTTTTCGTCCCCTTTCGATCGGTATATTTAAAATCTTCAAATTCGCAAAAAAGAGGTGTTTACAACAAACAATTTTTGAATCGCTAAACACGATTTTGTATAAATTGGGGCCGTAAGTGAAAATTAATGAATTACTCGTTACAGCAAACTTCGTAATAGACAAATCAAATTAAAGACTTGGATGTATATCCCGTGACTTATCAAAATTTGGTGTTTACGTCTCTAATCATTTTTGAATTTGAATACTTGACATAAACAACCCGAGATTTTATCGAGATTGGTGGTTACGTCCCAAAGTACATATATTAAAATAGTAACAAAATTATACGTCCTATTAAAATATTTTGTCAAAGCAATCAACCTCAGGTTTTATAAAGACCGGTGGTTACACCTTCCTATTAGATCATAGTTTGACTTATACATCTGATTGGAATATTTTGTAAAAGCAATCAACCCAAGGTTTTATAAAGACTGGTGGTTACACCTTCCTATTAGATCATAGTTTGACTTATACATCTGATTGGAATATTTTGTAAAAGCAATCAACCCAAGGTTTTATAAAGACTGGTGGTAACGCCTAAATATTAGATAACAATTTGTCTTATACGTCCTATTATAATATTTTGTCTAAGAAATCAACCAAAGGTTTTGTAAAGACTGGGTGGTTACGCCCAGCTATTAGATAACAATTTGTCTTATACGTCCTATTATAATATTTTGTCTAAGAAATCAACCAAAGGTTTTGTAAAGACTGGGTAGTTACGCCTAACTATTAGATAACAATTTGTCTTATACGTCCTATTATAATATTTTGTCTAAGAAATGAACCAAAGGTTTTATAAAGACTGGGTAGTTACGCCTAACTATTAGATAACAATTTGTCTTATACGTCCTATTATAATATTTTTGCCGAAAGCATCTTGTACTTTAAACATTCAATGTTTTATGCTGTTATGCGATTAAATATAGGTGATAAGGTAAAATATAGTTTATCATAACTTTCTATATCATACGTGTGACAGGTAGGTTGGGGTAGGTAACTGTTAACGAAAGGCGCACGACCGAGTGAGATGCATGTTTTTATGTGATTTGTGTTAAAGTAAGGCACACGTATGCATTTAGAAAATGGATTCTAATAGACAAAATAAGCTCAACTCCATGTTGAGGCGCCGTAATCAGGTGGCTTCATTGGAAGAACGCCATCGGAGATAGCTATAAATACTTGTCATTACAAGAGGCTTACTCGTTAGTACAAGTTCACAGTTACAAAATGTACTACAACCGCACCTTAACTTTTTTTCTTAATTTCGAATGACATCGTTAATTCGACAGATTTTGCGTTTTTATAAATTAAAATGAAATGTGTGGATGGATGTTTTCACTATGACATATATCATAATGTTCTTATTGCTGTGATTAAACAGGTCTGCTGGAAGAAATTTCTTAAGAAATAAGCAGTACCTTTGTACTCAAATTGTAATTATGTCGATACAATACAAATTGTAATATAGCTGGTTGAGAAGATTGAAGATACTTTGTGACTGCTATGTTTTGAACTGCACTGCACTTGCTACACTCGCGGTCAAATAATACGGGTCGATGACGAAAATCTCTTTTACTTGAAACTTAATAATGGTGCATGCATAAAGAAATTTTTTAATACAGTGTATTTTTATTTGGTATGAAATAAAACCTTAAATGATCTAAAATATCAATTTATTGTTACAGCCGTGGTCTGAAATCGGCACCTCACGGCAGTTGAAGTAACAAATCAATTTCGGGAGACCCGTAGAAAAGACTTAAGCTAATTTGACCACACATAGACCCGCAAATGGTCCAAAACTTGAAAGGGAACTTCGGGTAGCAAGATTACGTTACACCCGCGATCACGTACAATGGGAAAATGAAAAATGGGCTTCCCCATTTTTCATACGTAATGTTTTTAGACGATTTCTGATTAATTTTGTAGGCACATGATGGGCGGCGAAGAGTCTGCCACGGCCAGTTGAATGATTTACTCCAGGTTATTTTGATGAATAAGTGCCGTTCGGCAGTGTATCTGTTATGATTTGGGCCAAAATCTCTTCAGAGAGTCGCATGGAATTAGTGCTGCTAGAAAATGGTACGTTAACCAGTGCAAGATATGCGAAAGAAATTATTAATGAGCATGTAGGTAAATTGTAAATTAGTATTTTCAGGACGTTGGCATCAATCGCATGGGCTTGCTCACGAGAAGCTTAGACTGGAATCCAACAGAACACGCTTGGGAGGTGTGTAAGAAATCGAAACTCTGCCCAGCAACACTTCGAGATCTTAAACATGCGATAGCGGAAGAATGGGCCAATATCCTGCAACATCGCATGGGAAACTTAATAAACAGCATGAACAATTGCCTGGCAGCTATGATAAGAGCCCGTTAAAACCATTATTGTTTCAACGTAAACCAAGATGTTGTTTTAGTAACTGGTTAATTATTGAAAACATACAGTTTCTTTCATGCCACTAGCTCAATTATTTTAAGAGTAATTTTAGTTTAGCGTACTGACCCGTATTCTTTGTCCGCGAGTGTAACAAGCAAAATTACCCGCTCGGCAAAATTCAACGCATATAATAAAAAACATATTGGTATGAAATATCACAACCGTCACTTACATCGAATATTAGACAATAATCTCTCTTACATCGTTTGTGACGAAGATGACTGTGACTTCCATCACAAATGATTAGTTGGTATAGTGTGAATTGCCATTACAACCTTAGTTGTTTGTACTGGAGTTTTTTTTACTAGTGTAACCGACATGTTTATTTTTACTTTTAGGCCGTATGTGAACCCTATTTTTATTATATATTTCATAATCATAATCATAATCATTTATTTATTTGCAAACATGGGTCAGAGATACACAGATATTTTCCCTTATAATTAAGTTCTCCATATTTTACCATCAAATGGGTATGCAAATAGAGTTATACAATTTAAAATATCAATAATGTCAACTAAATTCACTAAATCACAATTCTAAAATCAATAATAATTAATAACTAAATCAAAAAATAATAAACAATACATACCTAATAGCTAAATTCAGAATAATCATATAATTAAGTTCAAAATAATAAATAACAAATGATTTTCCTCACATAATAATTAGCTGTAGCAGGCTTAGCATCTTTCATTGAAATACTCATTAAGATGATAATAACATTTCTCGACTAGAAATTCGTGTGTTTTGATTCTAAATAGGTCTATATCTTTAATTTCCATGATGTGTTTAGGTAGTTTATTGTAAATTTTGGGTGCCATACCTAAAAGATTTTTATTGAAAACAACTTTTTATGTGGTGTTGCGCAAATTTTATTTTTGTGACGTAGACTCTTTGGGTGGCTATATAGGTGCATATTTGCTTTGACATAGCTTGCTACTTCGTAAATATAAAGACAAGGAAGTGTGAGTAGCTGAAGCTTTCGGAAATGCGGCTTACAGCTTTCTGTGCTTTGAATGCCACATATGGCTCTTATGCATTTCTTTTGTGCTATGAACGCCCCTTCTATATCAGTCGAGTTCCCCCAAAAGATAAGTCCGTATTAGATTTAAGTACTTAAAATATTATTCTACGGTGTTCTTTGTCTCCTAATTCTAAGACCTTTTGTGCTTTTTATTTATTTATAGCTATAATAACAAAAATGTAATGTTATAAAACTTTTTCTTTTATTGCGCTACTGAAAAGTCGTGTTTTGGTCGATACGCCCTTTGAGTCTAAAGGTATCGATATTGTGGTATAGTTATTTTATTCAAGGTGCATCGTCTTCAAATATAATTATATAATTAACTATTCTGAGACAAATCAAATATCACAAAAATCGGTCCAGCCTTTCTTAAGTTATAAATGGTATAACTACTCCGACTTTGTTTTATATATGGATGTATGCAAAATATTGTAAAACATTTTAAAATAGTAACGATGCATTGTTGCTTGCCCATTGTTCTTCATACGAAACTATATTTTGAAAGGGGCAACTAGAATCAATTCATTCTTTTTTGTACATGTTGACATTCAAAAGTGCCATAAAAGGGTATACTTTAAATAAGTGATTTGACTTTGACTTTGTGTCTCATCGTTTGGCACAGCACCACATTTTCACTCAGTGGTTCAACTCTCCCGGCGTAAGTATACTATCCACCAAATGTTAAACGAGCTTTTCTCATATACCTCGTATTGATAAGAGAAGGAGCATCACTGTACTAAAGAACTTCTAACAAAATTCAGACCAATCAAGATCCCGAGGTGTATGGAGAAGTAAATGCTTAAAGTTGAACTACCAAACTTCAAGAAACACACACATCTAAAACTTCAAACTTCGCCTTCAGCGCCGAAGAACACGAACTTTACATAAAACCATTGACCAATCAAGCCGACGCAAAACTTCGCAAATAAGTATTCGTAACGTACCGCACGGGATTATGTAAATTCCACTCCAGAAGTTTCCACTTAAATAATATATGAAATTATGCAAAATACGTTCAAGATACGACGAGTACCGAATCACAGTTGTATCACTTTTTGAGTGGTTTTTCCTCCAAAATACTTCGTCCTTCAACATCGAAAGAATTTGGGGATTTAGCAAAATGGCTTCCAAGGAAACTTGGTCCATTCGAGGTAGTTTCTAAAGTTTTGAAAAAATCGTTGATAGGTAAAAGTATTTTTTTCATCGATATGGTCTAACATCTTAGCTTCCATAAAACTTGGTAGATACTTGACTTAGAAAGTTGGTGAGTTTTCCGCCTGGTGAGGTCAAAAATATATTTCCTTTCTCGTAACTCTAGATCATTCAGAACTATGAATACAGAATTTGTGGAAAAAGTTTATATTCAAGCTCCTTGTGGGCTCCTCTATTCTTGCTTTACTTTCATATATTTTTTGTAATGTTCAAGATTTGAGGAATACTTTCGAGTGGTTCTACGAATCGAAAAAATTGTTGAAAGTGATTTAATTAAATATACTGTTCATTTTGTTTATGTTTACGGCTCTCATGTCTGAAGCGTTTCCTTTTCATTTGAGTTAAAATATAAACATAATATAGCTTCACGCCTTTATTCTCAGACGGGAAGCAGAAGTTTATTTTTTCTCCTAAAGTATTGTTAGATATTTTATGGAGTTACGAACATATAATAAATGAAACCATACTTTTACGAAAAAAGGTTATTTCTTCAGTGTAACAATTGTTACTTCCAGCGAAAAATGCTATTGAATTTTGCGTAACTGTTTGATATATGTGCTCGTGAACAGACCAGTCATGTAACAAATAAATAAATAAACTTGCGTTCTACAACCACTTCTTTTACTAGGTACATAATAGAACCACTGGCTAATCCATTAATGTAAAGCTATTAACACATTAGACGTATCCTCTTACAGCATCAGCATTTTCCTCTACCAGAATAACAAAAAGATGTTCAAGGATAAGTCTGTGGAGCCATAAACTATGTCATGATTGTGAGCTGGAACCGCGCCAACGAGACTTTCTTACAGTTGACTTAAGATCAGATGTTCTATAAACGTGCATAGATGCTTTTTTTTCGTGCTGTGTGGTAAGCAAGTACATGGAAGATGAATTGGTTGATGTTGATCATTTAATTTACCTGAAGAAGGGAGGACTTTCCAGAAATTTTAAGTTTTCTTGGGTTGAGTGAGCCCAGTCCACCTGATCAGTAACGGACTCTTTGGAAAGAGAAGAGAAGTTATAGAGATTAAGACACCAGAGAAGCATGGCAAAAAAGGGGGATGCTTATAATCAGCAGAAGATGGAATACGGATGTTAATAACGATCATGATTTAAAGACGTATCAAGGTATAACTACGCTTCTTGAACCGCTCAATGATTCAATTAAATTTATTCAGTAGCAATTTACATTGCGTTCGAATATAAAACAGCATGAAACAATACATGCAATTCAATTAAAATGATAAAATATTATTTAGATTAAAATGCCATGCAAACACAAAACAATAAGTCTATATGTCAAAAATAATAGAAATCTAAACGAGAAACAATAATAATAATAACAAAAATATGTCATGAGCACGGAACACAATAAAACACCATGACAAATAGTTACATGTCAGTTTGAAAAAAACATTTAGAATTACAGATCATCTAATGCGTAGAGACATCTTTCCAATAGGAATGCCTTGAGCCTTGGCTTGAATGAGCCTGTGTCTAATATGCTTTTTAACTCAAGCGGTAACTTATTAAATATTTTAACTGCCTGAATGAATGAAACAGTAAATAAAAACTGATAAAACCAATAATACTCCTTTAAGAACACGATATTTTCCAATCCAATTACAGATACTCTTAACTAACTTATTAACGTATTTGGCAAAAGATTCTAAACTCGGCGTCCTTTTGGAGCAACACAAAACAGAAAAACTACAGTGTATTGAAACCTCGTGACACAATGGCGGATGAGACCTGACATCATCAGGGAATGGGGACGCGAAATAATAAGGCTACTGTTTTGGTGCAAGGTGGAGACTGAAGCGAGTGTTAGTATTTTGCTCAAACATGTGTACACATACAAGAATAAAAAATGTGCATAAGATAGAGAAAAAAATACTGGTTCAGACATGTTTGCCACATACTATGGCGTGCAAATATGAATAGTTGTGATTGTTGACAGTGAATTTCATGTCAATATCATTATTTAAAGTGAATTCAGCAAACAATGAAAAATTCAATATGTCAAAAATAAATAATAATAAAAAATCTATCTCAAAATAAATGCCTCAGTCAGAAAGTCATCAATATTGTAGTATAGATATGTCATGAAGTAAGTTAGAATTATTTAGTATTAATTAACAATTCATTAGTATTAAGAACGTTTGTCGTGGTCAAAATTTATCCGTTAAAAATCTGAGACGCTATATTAAAATTTTTGACTTAACATAGTTGTGCATTTTTGCTTAAACATATTTTTTTTTTTAGCTCCTTTGACTATTTATTATATTCAACTAGTGCCGTATGAAAAATACTCCTATGCATTAACGGCCGAACCAAATAAAGTATCTATCTCCAATTTTGGCGTACTGGGGATATAGAAAGACCTATCAATCTCTGGTTTTAACGTCCAAATAAAGCCAAATATGCGACCTTATGACGTGTTGACAGCTATTTGTTTGACAGGGACAAATCTAATTGTACTGTCTATCGTCAGTCGCGATCTGTCTGAGGTTATTGGGTTCAGCCGTAAGGCATTATTAGTTTTGTAAATACTGGGACGATTTTCATCTCTTTGAGTACGATTGAAAGCTTTTTTTCACGAAAACAGCTTCTTCTAATATAAACAGTGAAGGCAATGGTAAGATACTGTACTTTTTAAACAAAGGTACACAACTCTTGGTAGATTTTAATCCGAACATAGCCCTAACGCACTGCTTCTGTGCTTTAAAGTTAAATCTTTGTTGGTGGAGTTCCCTAACAAATGATGCCATAACTAAGGTTAGACAGACAGTAAAGTGAGGTTTACTTGTTGATTATTACAAGCAAACGTGAAAAGTGTTTCTTCTTTTCCATGCTTCTTTATTAGTCTCCATCACGGCAGTCCCCTCTTTCTAGCCATATCATCTTTCACACAGTCCATCCATCGTTTCTTATGTCTTCTCCTTATCTTATAGCCTAACCTAGCCTAACGCCTACCTCTTATAGAAAATGAGAACAATACAAACAATAAAATTGAACCAATATCACTAGCACGAGTAGCACGCCCACCGTAGAAACGGGTTTTGATGACAGATAGAGTAGACAAAATGACAGGTTTCTCTAGAAATCACTTTACAATCTGTCATATTGTCTATTCGTCCATCGACAAAACGGGTTTTGTCGCTTTGCTACGCGTAGAAAAATAATAAAGCATAATACGGTCCTAGATCCATCCGTTAGGCAAAATAAACAGCGGGAGGAAGCGCCCGGGTGTCATGATTGTGTTGATCGCCCGGAGGCCACGGTAGAGCATACGGTGGAAGTCTGCCCAGCTTGGGCGGAACACCAGCGTGTCCTCGCGGAGGCGATCGGCGGTGGCGATCTTTTGCGTCCGGCCCTGGTCCAGGCCATGGTACGGAGCGAGAGGGAAAGGAAAGCCGTCACCTTCTTTTTCGAAGCAGTGATGCTCGCGAAGGAGGAGGTGAAGCGTGTGAGGGAGAGAGCCTTGTGCCCCCACGCCCCTAGTCGCCGCAGGAGACGCCCTAGAAGTCGGGAGTCACCTGCAGATTCCCGGCCACCGCAGGCGCGGCCTTGCGGACGGCGAGCAATGGGTAGCTCGCCGTCCGATAAGGACCAGGCCCGGGTCGACTGCGCGTCGTGTTCCTCGGGCACCTCATTGAGATGTCAGCACTAAATGACGAGGTCCGATAGGGCCGACACCTCAGGATCGCGGGAAATTCGAAAGAGAAACCGTGGCCCTGGCTCAGGCAATTGAAGGAACACGGGTGGGTTTTAGTCAGTAAAAGTCTGACACGAAGAGCGAGAAGTCATTTGATGGTTTCACACCCAAAAAAAGCAAAATAAACAGACTTTCTGTAAAGTGTCATGACAAAACTTTGACACTTTTATTGTGATTGAAGACGTACCGATAAACGAAGCATCGATACAATTATCAACATACGAAGGCAGATGTAAGGATTGTACCACGTATAAGTGTTCAATATTTGCGGTTTCGTGTAATGAATTTTACGTTGAGCTTCCTACAACCAGCACCCTAATTACTAAAAGCTACGGTTTCTTAGAGGAGCGGTGATATGCGACAGTAATGAGGTACTGAAACACAGTCTCAAAAAGATGTATTGACAATAATTCTTTTGATTGTTCACAATTTGTGTTCCATAGAACTGTTACAATCTGTAGCTACGTTTAAATATGTACCCAATGTGTAACATGTTTTGTGGTTAAAATTTGGAACAAACATTGAAGACTAATTGTCTTCAATGTTTGTTCCAAATTTTATGAATTGATTATGAATTGAATGAATTCTTGTCATCTTATTGAGGCTGACTGTATAATATTCTTTTTTACCAAGATTTACTACTTCCTCGCTAACGACCAACGCCTCTATCAATACGTAAGAATCTAATCACGAAGCGAGTTCGTATGTAGTACATAATTTAAAGTATTCTATTTTAAGTATAATAATGTTATGTTTATCGCTACCTCTCATAACTTGTATCACATTGAGTAGCGCGGGGCCTCGGTGCGCCTTTGTCCTAGGCACGACGTTTGCTCCCGTTTTTAAAATTAAAACTTTGCGGCCCGGAATGTTCAGCTCGTGTACACGGCTAACATTTCGTTTTGCCAATCAAGTACTGCTAGCTTTGTATTTCGGAGTGTTAAAAACAAACGTAGAAGTAGCCAACGTAGAAGTAACCTGTACTGTTATTTTGTGATGTGAGCAATCTGGCTGTAAGTACTAGGTGCCTTTATCTATTTCATTTTGTTCTTTATAAGTTTGAATACCACTGACTAACAGTGAAAGAACACAAAAATCGTGGGGACCCTTATATCAGACGGATCACTGCGTTGTCCGTCTGTCAGTCTGTCAAGACCCGTTTTCTCAGGAATGCGTGGAGGTAACAATTTGAAATAAATATCAAATACGTAGGACTACGGTTGCTTGGAACCCAAAAAAATCCAGCTTCTAAGTCAACGCAATAAAAAATATTGCGATTTATGTGACATATTTTGATACTCCGTTGACCTAACATCATGAAATTTGTCAAGATGGTTTTAGCACAAGTAAAGGAAAAAGTCTGAAAATCGTTAATTTGTAGTTTCATCACAAAAAAAAACATTTTCTTTCGATTACAATTTTACATTAGCAGTTGAAGAATTGACCGTGACGTAAATCGATGTATGGGAGAACATGTTTTTCAACTACTGGCCAGTACTATTATAATGACATAAGTGACCTCTTTTCTTAGCGTAGCTTCGTGTGTTTCTGAGCGAGCTCCTTTATTTCAAGAGACGATTCAGAGATTGCAATCACGCGGTCAGACCACTGCGTCCACTAGTGTTCTGATAACATTGAGCTAAGAAAATCTAGTTAAGAGTTTCTTGCAAAAATTCACCGTATCGAGATCAACAAAAGTATCATATAATTGAGAATGGAGAAATGATACCTGTAATTGAGAAAGGCATTTTGCGCTCCTGTAAATTAAATCGATGGTACGTTCAGAAAAAACTACAATAACAAAACGCAGACAAGAACCCTCATCTTAAAAGAAAGCGAACTCGTTAACGATACAAAATCTCTTGAATACACTCAACGTTAAAGTAAAAACTCTACGAAGAACACTGATTGTTGAAAAAGAAATACCTACCTTAAATTATTTTAGTCCAACTTTCAATACAACTGCAGTAAGAAGAGAATAGATTAAAGAATTCCTTTATTTTCAGTTCAGCTTGATGGAAAAACACAAAAAAACAATGTATATATATTTTCTGTGTTCCAACAAAAAATGCTTGCAAAGTATTGTTCTTTACCTGAGATCTGGGCACAGAATAGTTGTGTATATGGAAGGCGGGCTTCATACAATGAGCGAAAACGCGCGCACACATAGACACAAATCTACGTACAGAGATTTCAATCACACTCGCGACTGGCATTCGTTTGAGATCGCCGTACAGTCATGACCATAAGTATACATAGCATTTTTTTGAAGCAGCATCCAATATTTTGGTGGCACTTGTCTCGTCAGATCGTCTTGGTGTTCCGTCGATGTCACATATTTGTGCTGCTGCTTGTATAATCCTTTCACAAAATATGATCACATAATATCGGGTGCGGGTGTAAAAAAAATCTTCAACGAAGCCGAGAGTTACTTGTAGTCCCTGCCATTGTTATAAATTTGTGGTACTGGAACATACCTGGGAACCTTCTGGTGACGGAGATATTGAAGGTCAAAATGCCAACTTTTACTGACGTTTTTTTCGAAAATAAGTTTTTAATGTTATAACATAACTTTAAATACTTCCTCGACCTGTACCATTACATGCACCCCATAAACACAATGTTTGGCATGCGTTACCTTTCGCACTACACACCAACAAAAACAATCGTTTCCCATGAATTAATTTTGTGCAATGTTACATAGCTTTGTGTACAGAGGTGGCCCAGTGGTAACAGCCCCGACTTACGAGTCGTTGGTCGTGAGTTTGAACCCAGGCAGGTGCTTTACTTTGTGTAAATAATTTCATCACCACTGCTCTCAAAGCGGTGAAGGAAAACATCGTGAGGAAACCGGCATGTCCAGAACTAAAAATTCGAAGACATGTGACATCTACCAATCCGCACTGAGCCCGCGTGGTGGATTACGGCTCACTCCCTCTCATAGAGACGAGGCCTGTGTGCCCAGCAGTGGGAACGTTATAGGCTGATTATGCTATGCTTATGCTTGGTGTACAGAATGCTTAGTTGACGGCTATGTGTCTTTTACACCCTGTATATTTGCCGTCATCTTGACAGATATTAATGGATGAATCGCGAAGTCAGATATTATTGCCGAGCCATAGTAATATATTTAAGCTCGTGACTGTACGTCCGCGTACATGTGTGCGTGCGCCTATTTTCGTCCGTTGTATGGTGTTGACCTTCTGTGCTCCTACCTAGTCTGTACCTTCGCTGCCTGGGTATGAAACGTGGAAGCAATATTGTTATTGGAATTATAAATTCTTGTTTAGCGTGCAAATAATGGTGATGGTTTATGCTCCGAGAAAGTTTGTTGTATCTCGGTGAATATTTGTTTCTTTAAAATGTTGGGTAGTCTGCTGGTAAATGTGAATTTATGCTGCATCTAGCGTGTGATGTGTTGCAGTATTTGAGTTAGAATCTATATTCTCCTGAATAAAATGAGATATTTATGTTAGGTAAAATGTGTTGTGAATTATCCAAAGTAACGCTTTCTTATTTCATCGGGTACGATTATTTTTTCAGACTACCGCTCACAGTGTTTTAGGGTTCAGTAAAATTTTAAAATTTTAACTGTCCTGGGCTGTCACAGGGCTGTACCTTTTAAACCGTAATAGGTAGACGCTTATTTTTTGTACACAGTACTATTATGGCCGCTATAACAACAAATTATGAAAAACAAAGTGAAAAATTAAAGTTGATTTTATTGACGGAGTTTTTTTCGGCGTTTTCAGACATGTATTGTTACATACTGTACCGTTGTACAAAACCCTTCGTGTGAGTCCGACTCGCACTTGTCCGCTTTGTTGTGCTCAGAATATCAAAGCAAGAAAATTCTAAGTGTAAAGTAGAAAAATAAAATGAAAAAGATGACAATCTTAAAACGAAAGCAAAGATGCATTTAAAGATCTACCAAAGAAATGTACAACACTATGCAAAGTTACAACTGATTCCAAGTGTTTCGCAGCCGAGTTGATTAAGCAAAAATATGTAGCAAGTTCGGTACAATCAGACGGCAGCGACGAATTAGCATATTACCGTCTAACAGTCTAACTGTTACTGTGAATTTGATTATAATTAGCATTCCTGTTTGACATAACACTGGTAAGTTTGTGTCTGGCACTTTTGGTGTTAGAATCGTCGAGATGGTGTTTTGGGGTAAGTTATGCTGTATTTAGAATTGCTGATAGTTGTGGCATAAGAACTCATGTATATAATTATCCGGCTCGAAGGACGATGGAAGGTTGAAAGAAAATCAATGATACTGCTGTCTTTAATGTTAAATAAATGTATTTAACGGACCAAAGAATGAACAATAAAGTGAGGGAGTACACGCAATAACTGCTAATCATGTACTAATTGCTCAAATAATATTATTTAAAGAAGTGAGTTAAAAATGCTTAGTAGTAGGTAGTGTTTATCGTACAACTATAATTGCTGAATATGAAGGAAATTTAACGGGTTGCCACGATGCTTTTAATAGAAGGCATGCCCAATCGCTGCCTTTCTCGGCTTTTAGAAATAATAAGAATAAAAATAGTTCAAATTCACACAATACTCAACGCACTACAATTAAAAAATGCCACACATATCGTATTTTCTAGCCTGCATGGCGTTACCGCTATGTATATCTTATAAGATTAAATCAGCCTTTTCCCAACGTACCTAGTTTTCGTTCTTGTATAGCCTATATGGTCCCAGTAATGGCCTCCCTAATTCATTCCGCAACTTCTGTATTTTCTTCTCATATAAACCTTCCTTAACTAAAGTCGCTCAGCGAGCTATGGAGAGAGCTATGCTTGGAGTACTCTTAAGGATAAAATCAGAAACAAGGTGATACGGCAGAGATCCAAAATAACCAACACAGTCCAAAGACAAGCTGAAGTGGCAATGGGCTGGTAACATATCTCGCAGACTCGTTGGAGAAAACGAGTTCTAGAGTGGAGACCGCGTTTAGGCAATCGTAGTGTGGGATAGCCGCCGGCCAGGGGGAAAGGCGATTTGCAAAAGGTGGCTGGCAAAAATCGAATCAGAAGAGCCGATGATCCTGCTCAGTGGCGTTTACTGTGAGAAGCTTACGTCCAACAGTGGACGAAAATAGGCTAATGATGATAACATGATCTGAAATTTTCATTCCAAAACACTAAAATTAGTTGCGTTTTGGGTCAAAACACTCCAAATCAAACAAGTTAGCATGGACTCTCAAATAAAATAATCTATATTCGTCAGGTAACCATTATAGGTTTGTTAAATTAGTACTCCTGAGCCTAAAGATGCGAGTGACGCTTAGTTTTTTGCTCGCCGAATCGCCCCTCTTATATTATATTTATGATGAATAAATGTTATTATTATTTTCATGAACTTCCTAAAGCAATAAATAAATCACTTTAAACAATAGTCTGTAGGTTTATACCAACTAATTGATAGATTATTTCATTCATACCTCGGTAATCCAGTCGTAGATAATTAATTATCGCCAAAAGCAATGATGTAGCCCTCTCAGGCGTTTGTTTATAAACAAAAGGGCACTTCACTCCTTTTCAATATAGAAAATCAAAACTGCGGTAGAGACCATTTATGAAATCAGTTTGAGAGGTTCCACGAATAAAGTAAGTGGTGAAATGTTGGTAGATATTGCTGGGAAGTTTGGCGGATTTCGGGGCTGGTGCTTTTAGAAATTCGCAGTGATTGCTTTGGGTATAACTTTGAGTTTGTTTGTGTGTACTTTATGAATTTGATCTGAATTGAATTGAATTTCATGCTAGTGAAAATTTAGTTAATAAGGGTATTTTGCACAGTGTCCGGAAATCTATTATATAATCCAGTCCGTGACTCAGAGATCCGACCTGGGACTACGGTTCAAGACGTAGGGTCATCTCATGGGCAGGACACTTGGCTAAACGTGGTGCCGGCAGGTCAAGCGGAGCCCTATCGGTATGGTTGCTGAGAAACAGAAACAGGAGCGTTAGCAGACAAATATCCAGGTGGGTGGGCGACGTACAGAACATCACGGGAAAGACCTGGCTGGGATTCGCACAGACCAGAAAAGCATGCCACAAATGGGAGGAGGCCTATACTCAGCAGTGGGTGGAACAAGGATGGCAATGATAATGATGATGTTGAATCCAGTGTAGTAGAAATCTAAAAAAAGAATGATGCAGCGTAGCGATAAACTTGCCAAAACATATCCATGTGCAATTTTGATTATTCGATGTAACGAATATTAGATCACTCGATTTGAAGTATCGATCGCACCGGTTTAGCTACTTTTTTAAAGGATAAATTAAACACTAGATTCCACCAAGGAATAGAAATCACAAGTGGAAGTGCCCGTCAGTAAATCTTATTTTGTATGAACAACAAATAAGCTTTTCGTCAAAGTTGAACTTGTTGTTCATACAAAACTAAGTCTTATTACAACTTACAAAGGTTGATATTATTTTACATATATTCTGTATAATTGTGACACGCGCGTGATTGCTGCGTGGGCACTTCCACATGTTTTTTCTATTCCGTGGATTCCGATACGTGCCACAGAAATTTAGACCTTGAAGCTGTTATAAGAAACATTAGTTTAGTTCATACCATGGTTAGAAAGGGGGATTGAATTGATAATGATAAAGGATTCGGTGAATTGTTTTAACTTACTGATCTGTGTGTCCGAAACTGGAATATTTTGGTGAAAATCTTTGAATAGAGAGCAGTGGTGGCCAATGGTAACGGCCACGACTTACGAGTTGTAGGTCGTAGGTTCGAACCCAGACAGGCACTTTACTTTGTCTCAATTATTTCATCACCACTACTCTCAAAACGGTGAAGAAAACCGGCATGTCTTAGAACCAAAAGTTCGAAGACATGTGACATCTAGAAACCAGCACTGGGCCCGCGTGGTGGATTACGGTCCGCTCCCTCTCGCAGAGAGAGGCCTGCGTCCCAGCAGTGGGAACATAATAGGCTGGCACAACATAGTATGCTTTGAATAGCCACAGCTGAAATGCATCATACGGCAGTGGCAAACCGTTCACTTTTATTTCAATATACAAAACGATTAATTTTAGTAATTGTGAGTGAAAAAAATACATTGTGATAGGAACGAAATAAAAAGAAGAAGTACACTTTTGCTAATGATAGATAGAACCAACTACTATCCAAATGATTATTTTATATTGTTAGGATTTGGCAAAATAATTAAGACTTACGGAAATAAAAAAATGGTTTGCAGACCTCATTATTATTAATCTTCAATCAATGTACATAACACGTCTACTACTATTGCGGAGCGTGCGTTCCTGGCGGCTGTGGGAAAGTGGGAGTCAAGTCTGTGGCTTTATGCACTACCGTCACTTGCTCTTCCCTACGTCTGGAAGCTCCAAGTTGTTGTCCTCATCGCTGTCACTATAGTGAAGCTGTCAACAGTCTCGGACACCACGACCTTGCAGCCGAAGTGCGGGTCGCTTACCACGGCATGCTAACATTAACGATATCATCCGACGAGATCTTGTCACCGCCGGCGTTCCAGCTGTATTAGAACTCAATGGCTTGGCACACGACAATGGCAAAAGACCGGACGGCATGTCTTCATTTCCATGGAAGTTGGGTAAGCCTTTACTTTGGGATGCAATGTGTAACGTGTGCCGATGCTCTTGTACCATCTCATCTTCCTGGCTCTGCGTGCTGTGCTGGCACTGCTGCTTTGGCTGCGAAAACCCTCAAGCGGCGTAAGTATAATAACCTTATTGGTAATATATTTTCGAGCCGTTTGGGGTTGACACCCTCGGGGTACGTGTGCTTATGGAGAGACCATGAGCACTCGTACCCCTACACTACTACTCGTACACTAAGGAAATCTCGAAGCGGCTGGTTGCCATTTCCCGTTGGCCATTGGCTTTTACCATGGCCAGAGACTAGGCATTGCCATACAACGTGGTAATGCTTCCAGTCTCTTAAGCTTAAGAATGTGGCGGCATCTACACCGCTACATGCGAACAACGCATCACACTGACGTCACACAAATCCTGCATCGCGCAATCAGAGTTTACCGCGCAGCTAGCATATAAACAACTTCCCGACATCAATCGTCGGGCAGTTGTCCACCAGATACGACATCCTTCTGGTCGGAGGATCCTCCCTTTTCCAAAGAGTATGAGTGAACTTTACACCCTGTTCCACCTTCAGCGTGACGTCATCATCATCACTCCCGCAAGTCACACAGCCAGCCAACAACCACGGCTTGAACGGTTGTCCTGACCATCAGCATGCTGCGCAATCGCATTCCTGGTCATCACCTTCAGCCTCATCATCAACTTGGCACAGCACACTGCACATTCAGCCGGTCCACACGCAGAGCGCTTAACCCCTCTCCTGGTCGACACCAGCAGTCAGCCACCGGAACCCAAACTGGCATTGGCAAGCATCGCAAGACTTAATCCACTATCGACCTCCGTTCTCCGGAGGGGAGTGATGTGGCGGCATCTACACCGCTACATGCGAACAATGCATCACACTGACGTCACACAAATCCTGCATCGCGCAATCAGAGTTTACCGCTCAGCTAGCATATTTACAACTTACCGACATCAATCATCGGGCAGGTGCTCACTGAACTTTACACCCTGTTCCTCATATCTCTTCAAGTACAATACTAGTCGACAGCGATGCGGATGAATGTTTTTACCCAATATTTTAGATTGTGTATAGTTTTGGTAACGTTAGGATATCATTTTGTTATTTTTGGTTAATTAGGTTATTTTTAACGTAGTTATTATTTTAATTCTGAATAAAAAGTCATCCTCGTGCCCATTTCAGATTACTTGGAGTTGACTTCTACGATCTACGGTCGTTACCATATTATCTCCTTCCTTCCATAATTATCAACATCGCACAATCCTTCCATTATTTTGGTGGTCTTCCTCTATTCGTAAAGGCTTATAGTCATCGACATTCAAGCGCAAAACTTTTCTCGTGACATTCTTATTGATTACATTTATTTGTACCTTTATTTTTACCTACTCTTCAAAGCAATCAGAAATCACACTTAAATATTTTACCTCCCAAATCCCAGACTTTTGTACCTTTAAAATATTCAGTTTGAAGTCTTTGTACAAATTAAACTTACAAAACTAAAAGTCAATCTTAAAAATATCAAAGTTCATCTAAAGATAAATTGACAAACCGTTTAAAATAAACTGCCTTTAAAACATTCATTTTCATGCTTTGATTGTGTCTATTTTAAGATTTATTAGATTTTGCACCTATATTTCAACGATCCGTAGGTACTAAGAATGGATATGGCCGTGGTCAGTAGAGATGACGTCACTGAATGTAAGTTGGAGCGCTTTCTTAGAGAGCGTTTTTGACACCGTAAAGTCAAAGCATCATATTTGACATCTGTCATTGCGACCGTTTTATGGCTTTTAAGAAACCGTAGCTTACGCAAGGTGGCGGCAGGGCTGACAGCCAGGAGAGGAGGAGTCGCGATAAGGAGAGGAGTGATGCGCGGTCGGAGTCCGACACTGCATCTGGCGCAGAGGGCTCCTTTAAGAGCCCGGAGCGCGTAGTGGTGGGGGCTGCTGGGAAGGACAAAAGGTTCTTCCTGAAGCGGCCCAAACTGAGGGATGGCCAGGGATCACTCTCGGATGGCGGGATGGCCTCGGCCCGAAAAATCGGTCGGAGGGGTGGAGTCCGAGGAAGAGGCGGAGGGTACACCACTCAGGAGGACAGGGAGCCAGGCAGAGCCAGTCCAGCCAAGCCAGCGCAGCGGGCCGGGAGGCTCGCTGCAAAGGGACGACGCCCTGAGGTGGCCAGCCGCAGCGCGGCTCGTTCAGAGTCGTCAGGTGGTGAGCCGGATGCTGCTGGCGGCTCCAAATCGGAGAGATCGGCCAGGTTTGCGGAGGTCGTGGTTGCCGCGATCAAAGGTGTGGCCTTGAAGAGGGTTCAGTCCTCTAAAGACAAGGCCATATCCGCAGCCACGGCCTCCATTGTGGAGGCAGCGGAGGCAATTCATTTCGGGCCTCCACAGGACGGTATCTCTGAGATGCGGGCTGAGGTCGCCCGCCTGACTACCGCCATGGAGCTTCTCCGAAAGGAGAACGAGGAGCTCCGGGCAGACCTGGCCAAGGTCCAAGGAGCCGGCCATCGGGAGTTGCCACAAAGAAGGGCGCATGGGCAAGGCCAGCCCGTGCCGCCCGAGGACCGGGTTCTGGCCTTAGTGCGGCAGGAGCTGGCTGCGTTCCATAGTAGGTTTTCTGCTCTGGAGGCCATTGTCCTGCGCCCCCCGCTAGCGGCGAGCCAGCCGGCTTCGGCACAGCGAAAGGCGGCCTCGTATGCCGCCACCGCTGCCAAATGGAGGACCTCGGGACAGACCCAAAGTGGAGTCGTGGTGGAACCCACGGGCCCGCCCCTGGCGAAATCGGTGTCTGTGCAGACGGCAAGGGCCCCAGCCCTGACGGCGAGACGGCCGCCTCCGCCCTCCCAACCGCCTTCTAAATCTCTTCCGACCGACGCCGAATGGCAAATGGTCGGAGAGAAGGGGAAGGCGGGTAAGGCAGTAAGGGCGGCCAAAAGAAAACAGAGGCGGCAGCGGCGCAAGGAGCGAAGCGTCCTGGCTAGGCTTCGTGCCCCGAAGTCCGCAGCTGTAGTGATAACACTACAGCCGGAAGCGGAAAGAAGGGCATGACCTACCGCGAGGTGCTCGGCAAGGCGAGGACGGCGGTGAACCTCCAGGAGATCGGCGTCACCAATGGCCTCCGGTTAAGGGTCACTGCGACTGGGGCCCGGATGCTGGAGGTCCCCGGTGCGGCCAGCGGCCCAACCGCAGACGCTCTGGCTGAAAAGCTTAGGGCGTCCCTAAGCTTTTCGAATGCGGACGAGGTCCGAGTGTCCAGGCCCACCAAGTGCGCTGACATGCGTATCCTGGGCCTGGACGACTCTGTGACGGAGGAAGAGGTCGTGGCTGCAGTCGTTAGGACTGGGGGGTGCTCTGCCGAGCAGGTTAGGTCAGGCACCATTCGTCCTGACTTTTTTGGGCCGCCGTCACGGGGCAGCTCACCGTAATGGATCGCATCCCCGTGACGGCGGCCCAAAAAATTGCCGGAGAGGGCCGAAGGCTCCTGGTGGGCTGGGTTTCCGCGCAGGTGAAACTGCTTGAGCCCACACCTCTTAGGTGCTTCCGCTGCCAGGTGGGCAACCACGTGGGAGTACAATGTACCTCGGAGGTGGACCGCAGCGGTCAATGCTTCCGATGTGGTCAACCCGGTCACAAGGCTGGTTCGTGCAATGCCGTGCCGCACTGCTTCATATGTGCGGCAGCTGGCAAGCCGGCCGATCACCGGGTTGGGAGTAAGGCCTGCGTTCCACCAGCCAAAGCCAGGGGTAGGGGCAAGCCCACCGCCGTCAAAGCTGCATCCGCCGCCATTACTGCCGCCGCTGCCGCCTACACCACCGTCGTCGCCGCCGCAACTGTCGTGGCAGGTCCTTCACAAGGGGCTCGGGAGGGGGCTGAAATGGAGTGTCATTAATGGCCCCATTACGCCTCCTCCAGGCGAACATCAACCACTGCGCCTCTGCTCAGGATCTGTTGCTCCAGAGCATGGCGCAGTGGTCGATTAACATCGCCGTGGTCGCTGAGCCGTACTTTGTCCCGCCCAGGGATGACTGGATGGAGGACCTGAGCGGCTCAGTGGCCCTAATTTCGTCGGCCGCCGCCGGTACCCTGTCCCTCGAGGCCGTCAAGAGGGGACGGGGTTGCGTGGCAGCACGGTTCGGGGAGATAGTCGTGGTAGGGGTGTACTTCCGCCTGACACAGGTCCTCACCGGACACGGTTGTTTCGGGAGGTTCCTGTTTCGCATAAGGCGGGAGGAAACGCCCGGGTGTCACCATTGTGTGGATCGCCCGGAGGACACGGTGGAGCATACGGTGGAGGTATGCCCAGCTTGGGCGGAGCACCGCAGTGTCCTCAGGGAGGCGATTGGCGGCGGCGATCTCTCGCGTCCGGCCCTGGTCCAGGCCATGGTACGGAGCGAGAGGGAATGGAAAGCCGTCACCTCCTTCTGCGAAGCAGTAATGCTCGCAAAGGAGGAGGCGGAGCGCGTGAGGGAGAGAGCCTTGCGCCCTCACGCCCCTAGTCGCCGCAGGAGACGCCCTGGGCGTCGGGAATCACAAGCAGATTCCCGGCCACCGTAGGCACGGGCTTGCGGACGGTGAGCCATGGATAGCTCGCCGTCCGGTAAGGACCAGGCCCGGGTCGACGGCGCGTTGTGTTCCACGCGCGCCTCAAAGAGATGTCAGCACAAAATGACGGGGTCCGATAGGGCCGACGCCTCAGGGTCGCGGGTTATTCCACAGAGAAAACCGTGGCCCTGGCACAGGCAACTGAAGGAACACGGTGGGTTTTAGTCAGTAAAAGTCTGACACGCCCTCCCGCTCCACCCAGAGCGGGAGAAGTCATTTGATGATTTCCCACCCAAAAAAAAAAAAAAAAAGGGCTGACAGCCAAGGCTGATCCCAACTCGTGGTATTTGTATGCATAATGCACCCCCATTATTCTATCACTTACGTTTCATACTTCTAGAAAAATAGAGAATCCGATACACCTGTATGTAAAACAGAAACTCCATAAAACTCCAACACAACGCCAAAGGGGTTATTTATTCATATTTCAGAATATACGTGATCCGTCTTCGAGTAAAATCCATAAGATACGGAATAAAGGCAAAACGATACCTTATTGACAGTCCAAGAGGAAGCCAGGAAAAGTCGTCAAAATATACGAAGGGCAGAGGTCAGGAAACTCGATAACTCATACATTACAATCTGCGTAGATTTTCAGGCGAGATCTACAAATTGAATTTGGCAATTTGACGCCCCTATTGCATTATGGATAAGGTGTAAAATGAAATGGGTAGTTTTGAAGGTGTAAAAATAAGGTGGTGAGGTGGACGGATGGTTATCACACCGTAGGGTTCGTAGTGAAAATGTTGGTAGGATTAAAACTGAACAAGTAATCAGAGATGCTTTTCATTAACTTGAGATAAATATTTTGTAATAGCGATCCGATCTTTGTTTTGCCTGGGCAGCGATACTCTTGAAATGTAAAGAATTGAGCTAGCAATAATAATGAAAGGTCCCGTTAAACAGAAACCAATTAGTTTTAAAAGCGTAACCGTGGAAATTCTTGCCGGGTCTTCTACATATAATTCGACCAATTTGAACCGTGCTGAGCTAATGACGTTTTTGTAAGTGCGCATGTTAATTTGATAAATAGCCATTAAATGCTCACCTGGTTGAAATCTCTCAATGAAAGAGTTACATTACCTCTAAAGCCATTAAAAATACCTAAATACTGTTACCGGTTCTCAAACTAACGCTTACCAAAATTACCAAGAATTACAGCATAATACAATTAAGTCTTATAAATATTTATGATACTAATCTATCCAAACTGAGGTTATTTAGCAAGTCAAATAGATTACCTCAATGAGTATAAACCTAGTATATCTCGGAGAGGGCCCGAGAGGTTCCTGAGAAGAATATTCTCATTTTGTTGAAATAATAAAATATGCATAGTTAGACGAAACTGAAATTGTGTAGAGGACCTAGTTTTATCTTAGTAAAATGTTTCTTTAGCTCAAAATTTGTTAATTTCCGTCACGTATGCAACAGTTTTTTGTACTTTTGTAATGAAAATGGTTTCAGTTTCTAGTAATATTTTATTAATCTGTCAATTTGTGTATTCTTCCGACGACTAAACTCGTTTCTATGGTGGTCATAGAGTTTTATATGTTTTTTTTTACGGTCAAAATGTATTCAGCATTAAAACAAATCTGATCCATAGATCAGATTTGTTTTAATGCTGAATACATGGTACTCGTTTGAGCGTCGTTGTTCTTTACGTCGTGGTTATCTTGAGACTGCTTTGGCAATTGGCATCATGTCTAACCTACCCCCAACTATGCTAGGGTTGGCTTCCAGTCTGACTTCTGACTTCCACTAACCACCGTTAAAGTTCGTCAAATAACAACCGGGACCAACCGTTTAATGTGCTTTTCGAGGCGTGGAGGGGTTTCGGTATGTACTCGATGGTCACCCATCCACGGATCGGCCTTGGCAAGCGTAGCTTGATCTTCGGTTGAACGGTAAAAAAAAAAGTTTAAATGCTAAAACTTAGACAGACAGCCACAAAGGAAAAATATTGTGGCGCAGCTATCAACGCCCAGCTCAAAAGTACATGCAAAGACATTGTTCCAGACTTCCCAAAAAAACATTTATGTAAGGTGTCACGCCCTTCATGCCTGGAGGCTTTTATTTATGTATTAAGTTATGATGTTTTTTTTATTGGATTTTGTTGTTGTCTTTTTCGGGTATATGAGCGTGGCTAGCTAACATATGGCAGATAATTTAATATGATGTTCTGTCTCGAAATTTTTATTACTTTGCATACCGATTATTGTATAAATTCAAGTTTTTTTCTAAGTGAACTGACAGCTGTGCTGAAGGTTGTTCGGTGCGGCTGTGATTATTTTAAAATTTCTCAACACTAAAACTGTATTACACAGCTGTGTAAATTATCAGCGTAAGGTAAACCTTTTGCTCCTCGGGTCCCGTGTCAATACTTAAATCAACACTCTTCCGGATCGGTCGCAATATTCAAATTTGTCGGGTTCCGACCTTCGCAAACAAACTTAGGTTTTGTTTTATTGCATTATTAGACGGTGACCCTTTTATTTTGATTCGGGTTTACGGCTAATACGAAAAAGGGTGTTTCAAAAAGGCTTATGAAGGGTGAATTCATTTTTTTATTGTGATGGAAATGTGATGCGATCAAAAATTCATCTGCTGGTTATATTAGCATTTTTGTCCATGATTATTCATTTGAATTTTATCCGTTTTATAGCTGATATATAAACGATCTTGAAATCCCGCAGGTATTCGCTGAATGCGAGTAGCACAGGATCGGTCGAAGTAACGATGCTTGGGGGAAGGACAATGTCCAGAAGTTGAGGTCTATCGGCTGAAATTATGCTGATGATAATGAATAAAATGATAAATTAAATCTCATCGACAAACGTAATAAATACTTTGTAAATACTTAATTCAAATAAATTTGCATTTAGATAAAACCGTGAAATGAACACAAATTGGAAATTGCGTTTAAAAGTTTTCTGACACAGGTCCTCCGGGCAAGTAGTTATTTAGAATCGAGTTAACCCTACATTTCTACGAGTTATTTTCTAGTTACTTAGTTAGATTCTGATATTCGCCTTCGCGAGTGGGTTTCATTTTCATGAATGTACTGTGTCCAGTGCACCCTGAGTCGTCAGCCTTGCTGCCTCCATCTTGCTGAGTGGATTATATTTTGACCGTGGCATGCATTGATATCAAAACTGTAAATGAAAACAACAAGAGAACACTGGAATAAGCTGCATGGATTACTGTAGGCCGGTGGCGCGTGAGTCGATGACTGAAATGTTACCATTTTATAAATATTATGTTTATACAAGATGAAATTGAAAACTTGAGCTAACTCGAAATAAGAGATTCAGTAATTGTTACTGATTATAAATTGTCATTTACCAAATCTCTCTCTCTATCTCTTTATAAAATAGCGAAATTATCGTCTTAGATACTTATTGCAAACTACGTTATTGCCTTCAAGTGTACATGAATTCTCGTCGTTACAGTAAAAAAACAAATATGATAGCGCGCGCCCAAGGAGCAATCCAATCATCGCAGAGTTCACAACATGTAGCTAGAGCTAGCAACGCGATAAGTTAGCGGTCATTTACCTAATTTTGACCTTTCCTACAAAAAAAAAGGAAGCGCAACACATCCCTGTCCCTTTTCTCGGCCAAATTACATGCTCTATATTTTCTTTAAAACACGTTGAATTACATATTTTAATTTGGCGCACCTTTTAAATGTTAGTAAAGTGAATATTAATATTTAGAACTAGGTATTGTGGATTTATGATATTTTTAATTCCTTATTGTGCTATAAATGATAATTAATTTATTTATGTAAGTAGGTTTGAACAAACACCTTCATATTTTAAAAACTAGATGAGTTCGGCGTTTCCTATCCGACTACTCTGAGAAGAAAGGCCGTAACAAACTCTGTTTTTTTTTGGGAATGGCATCTCGCAGGTCAACCTATGAGGTTGTCGTCTGCTTAGACGGACTTGCCTGTGGTTGCCCTAATAAATTAAGGCCTCCAGCCAGGACCTAAACTTATGTACTAACTTAAAAACCAAGCGACTACACGCTAAGGGCACCCACTGTGGGGTACGAACCTCGGCTTAGGGCGTCGCTGGAAGAGGGTAGCAAGGGACTAGCTGGATCAGGATTGATATTATTTAGGGACGAATTTAAAGCTACAGGCTCAGCGGCGCGGGCTGGCTCGAGCAAGGGTCGGGAGGGGAACAAACTCTGAGGTCACAACCTCTTTTTAAGTCCAGACATAATCTTTGTCAGATCATGTGTCGACCATGTAGATTGCTGTCTAAAATGGTATTTTGAGGAAAGAACCACACAAAATGAGTGGACCTGTCCAGTCAGTGCACGCATTTGTCAGTATTCATGCAGCTCAACACAAAACTTAAGGAGCTCAACGATTCGACGAACATGACTAACGAGGACATTAGGTAGCATAAATTACCCAAACTGCCAAACCATGATAAAAAACGAAGTAAAAAAAAACAACAAATCCACATTCTTCTTCTTCTCTAGTCTTCACATTCACAATAAATATAATATTATAATACTTTTTTGTGTTATTTATATCTCATCGTATACTGCACCGGTTGATTGACGTCACCACGTCAAAGCTGGCTGTCACTGTAAACCAGCGCTGTTATTCTGTCTCGCATAGAGTCGTAGCATTATGCTGAGCGATGGCCGTTTTGCGTGATGTGACGCATATTTTACCCCAACTTGTTATTCTTTGTGTCCCTTGTCTGCGTCATGTTAACTGCATTTAAACTTATTTTCATTCTTCTTTCTTTCATGTCTTAGAACCTACAAATTTGATGACATCCACTAACCTACTTTGGACCCGCGCTGTGAATTACGGCCCACTTCCTTTTATAGAGAGAAGGCCTGTCTCCTAGCAGTGGATATGTTATACACTGGATAAGCTTATGCTATGCGGTTGACTGCCAAGAGTGAGCCAGACAAACGCTTAGAACCATTGTTTGTATATCGCCTCTTTAAATCTTTTTAATAATATTAACAGTGTAAGACCTAGTTGAGGGCTTAAAAAAACCTACACAGAGTAAATGACAATTAGTTATTTCATAAACCCACGAGACTGCTGAAAAGCCAACTCACAACTCAGTAATTAGGCCTGTGCCTCATTTAAAACGTTTTTAAAAGTTTTCGATCACTGTTAACTATGTTATCTACTACCTAATGCAAATCACTACTATCGACTCAAGAGGCAATGACGGATAAAAAAAACATTTTTCTTGGAGCCTCGGCACTTAGTTCATAATCAGTATGAACCCACTTGTGACAACTAAATAGTATTTATATGTTTCTTCTGAAGCGAGGTTTGAAGCTCATTCAAAATCTAAAACAGTTTATTCACTGTTGGGATTTACTATCGCTACCTCTTATATCTTACTCTAAACCTCAGAGCCGTCATAAAATATTCACCACACAGCGCACCACACTGAAAGCTAGACATGCCCACCGCTGATAACGACTTATACTTTTAACTAAGAGATGCACGACGTACTACTTACACTCATAAATATGATGCAACTTATATTTATGATACATACAGAGAAGGCACGTGCCGCTGTATTAACGACTTAAGTATACTTTTAATTAAGAGATGCACGACGTCACGCTATCACTCCTCGTACTTTTCTATTGCAACTTATATTTATGGTCTATACACACGAGGCACGTGCCGCGATAATAACGACTTATACTTTTAACTAAGATATGCACGATGTCCTATTATCATTACTAACACTAACATGATGCAACTTATATTTATGATACATACAGAATGGGCTCGTGTCACGATCATAACAACTTATACTTTAAACTAAGAGATGCACGACGTCCTGCTATCATTACTAACACTAACATGATGCATATACATATTTATGATACATACAGAGAAGACACGTGTCGCGATAATAACAACTTATGCTTTTGATCGAGAGATGCACGACGTCCTGCTAGCATTTCTAAAGCTACGGTTTCCTTGAAGAGCGGTCCTTTATATTATAACGAAAGTCATGCGAAAATCTTAACGTATGGCCAAACCCTTAAAATAACCTTAGTCCTGATGATATAGCTACTGGTGATAGACAGAACATCGCATAATTTGCCTTTAAAGTGATTTTAAACCCTGAGTTTGATATATTTTCTGTAAGCTAAAATTGACGATAGACACGTTATTGGGTTCGGCCGTAAATCTCTCGACATTTTCACAAGTTATTGACATTACGGTGACAAAAAAACGATCTGTACTGGCTTCATTGTGTGACCGAAAACTTGAATGATGCAGAATATTATACGGTGATACGACTTTTTCTTACTTTAATACCTTTATGATAGATCTTGCTTGTCAAAATCAATTACCATCTGCCATGACCGTCCAATACAAAAGTAATAAACAATTCATGATACAGTAAAGTGCCGTTTTCACCAATGAAACTGAATGTATTCAGCACATTTAAAACGCGCTCAAGAGCTGTCTGAGTAAATATTCCATAGAAAATAATGACACTGAAATCCCTTAAACTAGTTTATGTGCTAATCGCGTTCAGTTTCATTGGTGAAATCCACCCTAAAATTGCATAAAGGCCCAGTGAATTTCAAGAAAACTCCCATGACAGAAAACAAATTACTACGCCATACATAAGTCACATTTGCCCCGGAGCACTTCACACGTTCCAAAGAAATACGTGTACGTATAATCACTGAATTTGTTCCTACTATGCGGTTATTCAGATGGATGAGTGTGTATGTGTGGGTAATCCGAACATTCAAACACGTACAGTCGACAAAAGAGGTGAGTAAAAAAGCAGCTCATTAAAACTACTTTGTAATCCATAAGGCGCAGTCTTGAACATCAATCGTCGGACTGTGTCTTATTTTGTTCAAAATCTTGTGGTAGGTATATAAACCTCTTTTATTTGTTGGGTGGGAAATCATCAAATGACTTCTCCCGCTCTGGGTGGAGCGAAAGGGCGTGTCAGACTTTTACTGACTAAAACCCACCCGTGTTCCTTCAGTTGTCTGTGCCAGGGCCACGGTTATCTCTTTCAAATTTCCCGCGACCCTGAGGCGTCGGTCCTCTCGGATCCCGTCATTTTGTGCTGACAACTCTTTGAGGTACGCGTGGAACACGACGCGCCGTCGACCCGGGCCTGGTCGTTACCGGACGGCAAGCCCGCGCCTACGGTGGCCGGGAATCTGCGTGCTATTCCCCACGCCCAGGGCGTCAAAAAAAAAGGGTACATAAATCTTGAATGACTCACTGCTGTGCAAAGTTTCTGCCATTGAAATCTCATCATTCTTTCTGTCTTTACTGCTTTTTCTAATCAACAATTGTCACGCAGACAAAGTTCAAAAGCATCAATAAGTTAATACGCATGTCACAACAGTAATTAATATTTCATGTGTACTTCAAGATGTTTATTTCTTGCCTTTATACGCAAGCACTTTGTCGACTGTACCCAACGTTGTCGCACTCGACGACACAGGCAACGCGACGACGTGTTAAAAGAACCGTGTTTATTGTTTATTAGCGCTTTGCGTTAAACATCTGTTAAAGGACGGTTTTAGCACGCGAGCTCTTGATAAAAATAACACGCTTTGTCGCCCGCACCGCTAGGATCATTATGATTTCTTTCAGGTTTTATGAAATTCCATATTGGTACACCCATTGAACATTGTATCGGCAAAACATGTATTTGCTAGGAAACTAGTAAAAAACGAATGAAAGCTAAAAAGGGGTAACATTAAAAACAAAAGCATAAACATAAACATTAATCAGCCTTATTTATAAAAATCTCGCTAACCATTAGTTAGCCACTGCTTAGCTAACCAATTAGTTAGCTCTAAATCAATGCTTAACTTTTCTTTATTTATAAACGCTAGTTAGCGGGTGATTAGTAGAGAAACGGAATAGAGGTGAAATTATGTATTCAGCACAGATAATAAACAAAATAGTCGACTACAAAACAGTATTTCAAGAATAAATTTGTCAAACCCACGATTTTTGTATCTGTCGTGACTTTAACAGACGTATGTCAAAAATTTCATCGGAAAATTTTAATTTGAATATAATTATTTATTACGTTATTTCATTGTATTTGACATGGTAGCATTGAAAATAATTAGCTCCAATAATTGGAGTAAACAGGAAAAGGTATTTATCCCTGAATTTATATACACTTACTAATGTAAACTGACCAAATGAATGTAAAACTGATGAAACATCTGTAGCCGATTATAGCTATATTTTTTTCATGTCCTAGCTTGAATATACTCTTTTGGAAATGTATGTAGGTACTTGTGTCTATTATATATTACTTCCTAATTCCTATCGCTGTTGCAACAGGGTTTCAGTGTCTTTTAATAACAATTATTATACTTGTTTACAGGTACAAGTTGGCTGCTGCTATGAAAGTCACTATTAGCACCTAGCACCAATACTATTCAACCGCAAAGACGGGGAGGGAGGAGACCATTAGGGCTGAGGCTACGTGGAATTGATGAGAAATGAGAGGGGCATGAGAAAAGAATGGCACAGTCCATGTCTTTGTAAGAAGAATATTGGAAATCAAAAATAGGGAATTTATAACAAAAATGTTACTTTATTAAATATCAAAATAAATAGTTTCTACAAAATGTCTGTTGTTATTTGTGTGCTACGTGGCTATTCTTATAGTTTCTGGCCTTAGGACTGGCGTCATAAGATTAAGGGCACATGGGATAACACATTGGATAATAACTATCTCCTATGAGCTTCCTTACAAAGTCATACTCTTCACACCTCATGAGTAGGTACCTACTGAGCCTACTCCTGTTTGAGTTGTCCCTATAAATCCTTTCATCATGTATACTTCGAATGAAGAAAATGTAATGTAGATAATCATTCTCGTAACAGATTTTAACGAGCTTTGTAGGTCTTCCTTGGTCTACTTCCCGCTGGCGTTTAAAAACGATTCAATTTTTTTCTGCGTCGTTCTGAAAGATCGTAAAAGATTGTCGAATTCCATATTTACTAAGGCACAGCTCGATAATAGGCACAAAATAACCTCGAGGCAAACAATAATCCCATTGAATCGATCAGCTGACCCAAATAAAAAGCGCCATATTGCCTCTTAGCATCCTCTTAACAAGCTACCGATGGTGTTTAAATTTGACAGCTACTAATCAATTGGTTAGCGAACTCTTAGCGCTAAACAACGTTTATGAATAAGAATTTGGCTAAACATTTGCTTAGCAATTGATTAAAATTTAAGACACGTTTATGAATAAGACTGATTATGTCCGTTCTTGACATCTGAGGTGGCAGCAAGATGATCATTTTAATGTTTCTGCACAGATTAATTACGTAGTTTTTTAGCAGAGTGATAACTTACAACCACTGTTTCTTTTGACACTAAATCAGTATCTTCAACACATATTTAATGTTAAATTGTCAAAGATTTTCCCCTTCGCGTTCGTATAAAGCCACATTTCAGTTACCCATCTTGTTCTCGCGTGGAAACCGAGCATTAAGCCGCACTTAGAACCAAGCCGTATTCACGGGACGTTTTGGGATGACACGTCTGTACCACAGAATAATAATATGAAGTATAGCCACTTTGTATTCTCATACCAAATGAGTTTAAGCAAACAACACTTTTCCAGCTTTCATGCCTGTTTTCAGCTTTGTGGTGCAAATAACCACAATAAGCGGAGAAACGTAATGGTATTGAACTATTCACATTATTATTTGAAGCTCTACTTCCTGCACTAATCGGAAGATTGCCAAGGGGTAAAGTCATGAACTAATATTGTTACTGAAATAACTACCAACTGAAATTCCGTTTATTCGAATCACAACTGTCATTCTTTGTCAGTTGTATAAAATGGGTATAACAGAGCTAATTGATGTAGGGCATAACAATTGAATTCTCTGACTGTATATTTTTGATCATTTCAATTTCGTGAAATTACAAAATTTTAAGCCACCGCAGAAGAGAACCTGGACACGTTAAAATGTAAATCCTCATGTAAATCTAAAAGTTGTTTTAACTCTACTGAAATCCTTTGAACCGGAACGCTGAAGATAGTAATGTAAGCATGTCATTTCTACTTCCCCAAACGAAACATGAAATTTAGAAACTATTAGTAAATATCCCGACTATTATTTGAGAAATTTCTCTGAGTTGGTCTACTGGAAATACAATATTCTGTGTCAACCCAGACACATGAAACGTGTAATTCTGTTGAAATATTAATATATGCGCGGTCTAGTCGAGGCAACCGCGTAATACTTGAGTAATATCAATCTTGGAATGTTATTACTGAAGCAATTTCTTGAGTATAATGTCTTGTGGAAAATGTAGGAATGCAAAAGAGCTCTTTGGTGTAGAATCATTGATTTCTACACCGAAGCGCCTTCAGTCATGAATTGGGTTACTTGATTAAAATCAAGTAACCCAATTTATGACTGAAGTACCTTGCTTTGAAATTTAAAGTGGCTTTAGCAGAAGTTTGGTGAAGAATCAGCATTTTGAGGTCGTCAAAAATAACAATGAGAAGCTCCAACTGTATACTTCGGCAACCCTATCATCTGCCTCTTCAATGACATGAGTGGACCGCGGCGGGATATCATCAATGACGATATGGTTGCTGTGCTCTTAGTGCAGCCTATCAAGTGCTGCATCGTCCAACCTATGATTGCGTTGGGTGACCAGCACCTGATCCGACAGTGGTTGACTGAGAGTTTGACGGTTGGGTCTTGTTACTGAAACAGAGACAACATCCTACCACGGTACGTAGTGAGGTTTTTTCCTCCCTCAGTAGACCTGTAAAATGCGAAAATGCTCTCGTCCATACACGGAGTCCATCTCGTGCGCTGCACACAACCACCGGCAGCGGCGAGCCGGCTCGGTGCCGGATAGCTCCCAAGCTTCTCGGTGGCCGGTTGCCTCGGTGTTGGCGATGTCGGCGAGGAAAAATACTCGTCGCTCGAGCTCGACGTAACTACCGCGGCTGGTGTCGAGACCACTTAGCTACTAGTAGCTTGCTTTGACAACCACAGTGTTTTTTTATTGAGTTACTATGTTTTCCTACACTATAAGTCAATGATGTGTTGGACTAACTTACAAAAAACAGTAACGTGTAAAAAAACTACCCAAGCAAAGTTATAATATGTTTGGGACCACTGCGCGTGAGGTCTTTGTTTAAACTCCTTTTAGATGGATGTTACTACTCCGTCACTGAGTTTACTACTGATAAACGGAGGTATGAGGATTCTGACTTGCTGATTAAACACTTATGATTTCAAACACATTAAATTTAATCAAAAGATTAAATTTAATGTGTTTATTTATCTAAATTTGTAATGACCTGTTTACGTAACTGACATATATTAAATTGGTTTTTTTTTATGTAATCTATTGACATGCCATCTTAATTGTAATTGCTTGTTTATATTATTTTTGTATGCAAAACATAGACACATACTTTAGACATCATACTTTCTGTAACCATACATTTGTTTAACAAAATAATGATTGATTGATTGCTTTCTCTATTAAATGAAAAGGAATCACGTAAATCGGTCCAGTAATCAAGGAAACATCGGTGTAGGAGAAAATACATTCATGAATAAAAAACTCGCCGAATTCGTAACCTCCTTGTTTTTTTTATTAGATTAAAAAATGTATACTCTAAGCAAAATTCAAAAAAGATTATCTCGTGACGTTTTGATTGCAAAAACAAGGAGGTAAATATGTAATACTATGCGTAAAATATAACTTTGGTCGATACTTTAGTAGGCAAATATCGCTCTTAATTTTCGGAATGTGTCAACAAAATTTTACACGTGATTGTACTTGTCAGCTTTTAAACAAAAAACATAACGTATCACATAAAAATACACTAAAACCACAGCTTTACAATATAACATGGTTATCAACCCAACTAGATTCGGTTGGAAACCATTTCACAGTGACGCCTGGCTATGGCCTGACTTCGACAATCCAATTACTGACGAAAACCAATATCCCAGTTGATAGATTAGGAGTTTCTAGGTATTAGCAAATATCATAGTTATGTAAGCGTGGAGTTTATAACCGAACAGTGAGATGCTAATTTACTTAAGCGTGAAATTCTCCTGTTAAGGCACCTGTCGAAGAAGAAGCGACTAGCTATCAACAATATTCTCTCTCAAGAACGTACAAAAGATTGTAGGTATATATACTAACAGCTGATCGCTGACTGTTCACACAGCCCGCCGGTGAGTCCTCGTTTGTTGCCACGATAGGAGCTATCAAAAAGAGCTCGCTCGGCGGGCAGAACACTAACGCTTTGTACATACGCATACCACCGAGTAATCGCTGGTCACCGTCACATACTTGCTGCTTTACTCGCTTGCTGCTTTAGGTGCCCAAGCAGTAAAAAATCTGATACTTGAAGCTACTTGGGAAAATGGTTAAAAACTTTATTTCAATTTTAATAAGCCGCTAAGAGAGATAACAGAGCATTGGTATCAGCCCCGACTTACGAGTAGTAGGTTGTGAGTTTTAACCCAGGCAGGCACTCTACTTTGTGAATTTAATTTCATCACTACGTCTGCTCTCAAAACGGTGAAGCAAAACATCGACTGAAACCGGAATGTCCAAGAACCAAAAATTCGAAGTGATGTGACATCCGCCAACACGCACTGGGCCCACATGGTGGATGAACGGTCCCAATCTTTCTCACAGAGAGGAGGCCCGTGTCCCAGCAGTGGGAACATGAAACGCCGATTATACACATGCTTGCTTAAACTCCTATAGTGAATACTTTAGCTAGATTGATGTTAGTTCTAAACCTGATGGAGGAATAGAGAATTCAAATCGTCGTTTCGATTATTTGAGACCGTTTTTAGTTTGAAATTGAACATTTTGAGACAATAAAATTTAGAACCAGCTCCGCCCAGTGATGCCACCTGACAAGCAAAAAAAAATAGCTGGAAAATATCTGGAAATATCAAGGGCACTGGCAGTACACATAGTTTTTGTTTTCAGTTTATTTTGTCATGATGCTTTTACAGTGCATAATCTATCATTCAGCTACAGATTCGTTTCATAATGAACAGATAGATTAACCTCGCTCTGTGCCCACTGGCTCAACGCATTTAATATTAATAATTAAAACAAACAATGGAATATCAAAACAAATGCACGATGATAGCGTTGAAATCTGAGCCAACATTGAATAATAATTAATGCCGTCCAAAACAGGAGGATTTTATTATGCTCCCACCGGATTAATTTATTTATTTCAATACGTAATTATGAATGTTTTGTGATTGATCTCATTATCATGTAAATCCCATTAAGTAGGACGAGCGTTTATAACTGAAGCTAAACGAGTATGTATAAGGGTCGTAGCAGGTGGCGTTCTATAAGTTCAGCCTACTCCCGTAGGAAGAAGGGGTGAGTTTATTGTAAGTATAAATGTAAGTAAGACTGTTAGTCAGTCTTACTTACATTCTTAAGCAAATATTTCGTGGTAGGTCAGAGCTTTGGTGACTAGTTCCTTAAATTCAATGACCGGGCGCAAAACTACGTAATAGCAATTCTCAACCATACAGTTACAAATGTACAGTTAACATTTGCTCGCCGGTGACGTAAACTCATATTATTAAGATTTCCCCTACCAAAAATCGTTCCACGCGCCCTTTTTAAGGTTCCGTAGCCAACAAGGAAATTTTATAGTCCTGTTAAGTAGTCACGACCTCTCAAGGTCAACTACGAGATGCCATACACAAAAAAAAAAACAAGGAAACCTGATAGTTTCGCCGCATCCGTCCGTTCGTCTGTCCGTAGCTTAGCTCAGTGACTCTTAGTATTAGAAAGCTGTAATTTTGGCATGGGTATAAATATTAGTCACAAAGTGGTAAAGTAAAATCTTGAAAAAAACGTTTTTTTAGGCTGTACACGTAAAGTGGGGATGATTTTTTTTTTCTTGTCTAACCCATGGTGTGAGGTGTCGATGAAAACGTCGTTTAAAAATATACGGTACACCTGACTAAAACTATTATCAAACTAAAATATGGCGTCGAAAAATTCCTCCGCATCGCTGTCGACTGGTAATGTACCCGAGAGACCAGCGGCATAGCCACGTTGTAAGGCAATTCTTAGCCTCTGGCCACGACAAATGCCACGTAGCAGTAGTGTCAAGTAAATTATTCTGTACTACTCTGCAGAGCGGCTCATCCCATCGTGTCGGGGAAGATGGACTATCGAATGGATCTGAAAAATCTATCCGAATAGATCCAGCTGATGTGCCGAAATGATTTAGCTAGCAAACAAACTTGCATCACAAGCTACCAGATTTGTGAAAAACATTTTAATATACAACACTCTAATAATCCATTGCTACTGAATATGTTGAAAAAAAAAATGTTCTGCCATCATTAAATTTGTCGGACATATAAAGTACAGTTACAACTTAGAACCCAAGAGACACAGTCAGTGGGCAACCCTAGTGCGTGTTTATCTATCGAGCGGCCACAGGTAATAATTTCAAGGACGATGCCGAGACTTAATACTGCTTACTGCTTTATTATACTGTGACAGTAGCCAATTTATCTGTTCATAACTTATTCATGTCTATCTAATAGGGTTGGCAAGTACATTACTTATTTGTATATTTTAATTTGTTAGAACCTATGGATTTAGTTTTTGAGCTGTCTGTCGGTCAAGAGAAAATAGTTATTTTTAAAGCTGATTAATACTGCATACCTATCAACCTCCATTTGGAATAACACGATAACTTTCAGTACTTCGTACTTTGTGATTTATTTTAATATTGGCTTTTGCCTTGGAGGTCGGAAATTATCCCATGAAAACGTACTACCGAGATTAAAAGTATAAAATGTTTTAACCCAGGTCACGGTCTACCAGTGCAGTGTGCCAAATTTTGTTTATTTTGTTAATTTATTAAAATTAAAAAAATAGTAACACAGAGAGTTACCTTCGCATTCATAAGAATAGCGTGTTAACTAGATAGAAAACTAGGGGCAATTTAATTTTGGTTCTTCTTTACAATCTGAGTTGCAGGCCATCAGAAGGGGAATTCCCTTAGATTTAAGAACGTTCTCATTCTAAACTGCAATCAATTTACATACATTTTTGACAAGTTTATGACATTGATTATCGCTGAGATGAGATTGTGACTTAGATTTGAACGTTTTTTAAGTACGAGAATTTACCTTCAACTTATAACCAATATGTTGGTAAATTATAGGTAAGTACCAAAAGTTCTATTCTCAACTAATTTATTGAAAAACAAAATGTTTCTATTGTATCTCATACATTAATCTGCACAACATAATATAACTACCGGTAGGTAAGTTACCTAAAATACATAAATTAAAAAAAATGGCAGGCATCAAGTCCCATAGGATGTTAGTATATAATATACTAGTTTTGGTGCTAACTTAGTGTATATTTTTAAAATGTTAAGGCTATTTAAGTAAAACAAAAAAATTCAGTCGAAAAACTTTAATAAACGTACATACGTCCAACCCTACACCTACGAATCAAGCCTTATTTCAACCAACATGTTGGGGCCTATGTCCCAACTCTCACCCTTCAGAAAGGCCTCTGACAGCTTTTCAGCGGCCATCGCCTTTTACCTTCATTTATATTTAAGGTAACGAACTCAGAGTTTCAAGATAATGTCCTTTTATGAGGCTTTGTTCAGAGGTAATGTGGTAAATAAAACGTGTTGTAGATATGACGGTGCTTTTGAAAATTGAATTGAAAGATAGAATAATAATTCAGCATTCATTTGGTAGCCATCAACTTTTCCCAATTATGTTGAATTTGACTTATAGTCTAACTTGATAAAACTGAATAAAAGTAGTATGCGCAATGTCAAGATAAAAGGCAAAGCAATTGTCTGACTTGAAACTGTCTTGCTGCTGCATGTTCATTGGCGTAATGCAGCTAATGACATAACTAATTATGTATGTTCATCCCTTTCTAACAACTTTACGGTATGGTTCTTTTCTTTACTTCGCGCTCTGTATGATTGTGTGTACTTGTACGTGGCTACATTCATGGTTTACGCTGTTTTTGAGTTCACTTATATTCGTTTATGATGCGTCTATTTTAATACGTTATTGAGTTTTCGTGTTTTGAATGCCTAACCGTTTGGCTGTCAGTACTGATCTAGTGCTATTGCAGAAAATCAATGGATGTTGTACCATTTTAATTGTGGTCAAATATGCAGCAGCTGTATTTTGATATCTAATTAAGAATTAAGTGGTTTTGTATGTTTTTTCGTCAACCATTACCAAATGAAAATTAATAACAATAATTATCTTTTATCCACCGACAAACTGCTCTATACAAAAAAAACTGCACATTTTCCAGAGTGCAGGAAACGAAAATATTCTTCATCACACATATTAAGAACATACAAGAAATAAACTCCACGAACAAGGTACTAACCTGACAACGTCCATCAATGCACATATCCAGACTGCCCGGCCGACACCTGGTGCCATCAGACACCCTGGCTGCGAGCACTGCTACCACCAACCGGTCCTCGTCATCCAGGGAGACGGTCTGCAAATGAAGTTTTAAATCAGTAAAGTTAAAATATGTGTTGAATAAAGACTCGTACACACTGGCGCGACGCGACTGCACGACACAAAGGCACCGCGTGTCGCACGACGAGCGGTGCCTTTGTGTTTCACTGTCGGGTAGTGCCTGTTTGTGAGAGCCTTAAGGAGCAGCGTTCATCTGGAGAATGATGACTTGTAAGCATGATGATTAACGATCAAACCCAATAACCTAAGACAGACCGCTACTGATTATAGTAAAATTCTATCTGTTCCTGTCAAACTAATAGCTGTCAACACGTTATAGCGTCGCATACTTTTGCTTTCATGGAACGTTTAAACTAGAGATTGATAGGTTTTTTTTTTCTCCAGTACGCCAAAATTGGAGATAGATGAGTTATTGGGTTCGGCCGTAATGCAATATATCAAATAGAAATCAGTAATAAGGTTGTCTATTGGTCACGGCACATTGCTGAGCCATTCAAACTCAAATTCAACAACAAAGAAATCCCCATTTGTATAGCCACACACGACATAACAGCATTCATCCTCCGTTGCGGGCAATCTTTAATGTCCTTTGTGGGCTACTCTGGTCGCTAATAGCCAACACTTTGTTATTATATCGAGGCTATATAATTCCTGGTGTGACTTGCTTCGTGGTTGACTGGAATGCTTGTAATTGGACTTTCTTGCCCATTTTTCTCCATAGAGTTCAAAAGTCCCTGTTATTGGTATAATTGAAATAAATGCTTTGGGTTTGAGTTTGTAATTATGGCCACCTGCTGGGCCCAACTCATTTATCATAACACAATGTCATTTCCTTTTTCCATTGACTCGAAAAGAAGAAGATTACCTTCTGATACCAACAGCTGAATCACTATGTGCCGGGATCCAAAACAAACCTCGGACACTTCGCCGTTTTGCCAAGGCTCTGTAGGCAGTATAACGAAATATCGAAGCGTAATGAATTAGATATTACAAGCAAATTATCAAATTTCAAAAAGGACATAAAAGTTATAGTATCGAACTCGTAATATTTTGTTATTTTGGTCCGTTGTTTTAGTTTATTATAAATGGTTAATGGTTCTTTATTTCTTATATTTCATTTGTATTTTAATTATTTTTAATTGTCTTTGTTACCTTATGTTTTTATGATTTATTTTTAAAACGGCCTTGTCAAACCTAATGTACCTAGATTATAAGCAAATGATGTGGTCTCCTATAATTGGAAGCGCACACTTGTATTTGTCCCTGATGTATGTATCCTTGCATGTAATTGTGTAGCCTCTGTTGGAGATCCAATAAATAAATAAATAAAAATAAATAAATAAACTTTGGTAAAACTCTGAATACTAAGATTGCCTGCTGACAGTCTCTAACTTTATTTTTAAACTTTCCTTTAATACTTGTCTGTCATTTATAAGTTGTAGCTTTCGGCTTTGCATATATAATATTTAAGTTTCTCAACTAGAGTAGAGAAGGTTTTGGTAGTTTTAAGTTTCTATTTTAAAATAGCTTTCTTAAAATGCAATGCAATGCCCAGACATCTGTTTTGCGAGCGCATGGAGGTTAATTTTAATTTTCTACTTTGTTCATCCACTTTTTCAAATTAATGAGTATTATGGAAGACCCAACGACATATGCAAAGAGGTGGAATTATTTTAGACCTATAATGCAAAATTGCTGTCCGGAGTTAGCAAAAAACCTGTAAGATGCCATTAAGTTTTTATTCTTTGTTTGTATTCTTAAACATTTCGAATGTTTTTTTTACTCGGTGTGGCCAGTAATGGGAGGAAAATTTTGTAAGATCGAATATTAACATTTGTTAGGACCTAAATCATTAAAGTCACAACTATTAAAGCTTACTGTTTGTTGTCTTTTTCTGCAGTTTTGGCTATTACGTACAGACCAAATTCAAAGAAAATCTTCGATTTGAACGAAAATCTACAACCACACTGTTGTTTATTCGCTAAATAACACAAAACAACAGTAGGTAGGTACTCTCTTTCTTGGTAATGTTACCAACCTTGCTGCTTGTCAAATCTTTTTACTCGCCGTATTATAGCGTTCTTCTAAAAGGCTGACAAGAGCTAAAACGCAGTCACTGTCCGACAGCATACAAAATAAAGAGAAGCGCGATGACACAAAGCTGGTAATTTTAATTGCAAAAATTAAAGCGAACGAAAGAAGAATCGATTAAAAAAAACTATTGACTGACAAAAAAACACTAAAACGTTTTTTATTTTAAATGAATAATCTGAAAAAAAAACTGAATGATTGCATGTTTAAAATATTTTTTAGAGATATCTTCGTAATTATTTTCCATCGTATTTAATCATTTGTATTTTCAGCATATTATCTAACTAGCAATTATCCTGAAGAAAATCGTATATTTTTGTGATTTTGTTTACTGCAGTGGAGCTTATGCTTTTGGGCATTCTAAAACTTGCGTCTTGGTCCTGTAGTCTCCTTAAGTATAAAACCATACGCACCGGTTCGGGACTCTGCCCCGAGTGCTGAGGCACGCCCCGGCACGTCAGCGCGCACGGCTCGGCGTCATCCCTGTGCGCGCGCCAGTGGAACAGCTCCCCCCCATAGGGGGTGTCGTCGTGTGCGCTACATTGCTGCTCGCGCCAGGTGTCTTCTTCTAGAAGGGATATGTTCCCGCGGCATGGCTGTGGGAGAAAGTATTAATTTAAGTTTATTTTTTAAATAAAATACATTATAAAATGAAGCAATGGGATAAAAAAACTTTCATAAACCAAAAAAAAAAAAAACTGTAATATTGAAGGAGATAATTGAATTTGAGTCTTTCGTGAATATAAGGTATTATTGTTTGTGACTACCTGTGGCTTTCTAGTCTTCATAGAGAGTGGATTTAAAACAAACCTAAGGTGAATCCTCAGTTTTTTGTTTGTTTGTTTGGCATCTCGCAGGTCAACCTATGCGGTTGTCGTCTGCTTAAGCGGACTTGCCTGTGGATTCCCTAATAAATTAAGGCCTCCAGCCAAGACTTAAACTTATATACTAACTAAAACTAAGCGACAACGCTAAGGGCACCCCCGGTAGGGTACGAACCTCGGCTTAGGGCGTCGCTGGAAGAGGGCAGCAAATGACTAGCTGGATCAGGATTGGTATTATTTACGGACGAATTTAAAGCTATAGGCTCGAGCAAGGGTCGGGAGGGGGTGAATCCTCAGCTGTAGTCCGACCAATTTTTTTTTTTTTTTGCAAATTGTAGCTCTGTTTTGCGGCATCAATAAGGGATTCGCGTATGCAGGAATAAAATATTTACTGAATGATAATGAGCAATTTCATATCAATCGTCAAAACTTTGGAAATTTGTTCAACGGAACAATATTAATTTCTTAGGTTGTACTTTCCTAAATTTATATTCTGTGTTTAAGAAAATCAGGGGTTTATGGTAATCTGGTTAACTGGTTGGTTTTCTAGAAAAGTGGTAGCCGACAAAAAATGATCTCGTATCTAGGTGTATTTCCCTTCATAATTAACGTTTCAGTGATGTCACTCGATGGTAAATTGCGGACGCTATATAGCGGCCACCGCAGTATTAGTAATCATTAGTTTAAGGCACGTGCGAATCTAGCACCCCTAAAACGTGAGGTCGGGCTAGACGGCAGCCAAAGGGGGTGTTTTTTATGAAAGTAGGGCTTAACCTTACACGGTTCTGCCCTTATAAAGGTCGCACGCTACAAAGTAATTTTATTACAGGTACTAACTATTCTAGTTCTTTTTGCAATTATAGTTTCGATTACAAACATAATTGTATTGAGGTTACAATACACATTTTACCTTACTAAGTCAATTGTAAAGGGTGCTACACTCTTGTTCGGGTCGGCACATTCAATTCGGTAGTATTTGTTGAACAACAAAACCGTTCCGAAGCACACGGCAAACTCTATTCAGCATCTACCATCGCTGAGTTGTGTTCGGGTCATGTCGGCATAATTCGAGTAAAAATGAGTGGTTCCTCCCGAATATTATTAAAGAAGAAAATCAGCCTATAATGTTCCGACTGCTGGGACATAGGCCTACTCACTATGAGAGGGAGTGGGCCATAAAACACCACGCGGGCCCACTGCGGGTTGGTTGATGTCTCATGTCTCCGAATTTTCGGTTCTAGGACATGCCGGTTTCATCACAATGTTTTCCTTTACAGTTTTGAGAGCGAGATAGTGGTGGTGAAATAATTTACACAAAGTAAAGCGCCTGTCTGCGTTCAAACCTCTCACACACCTCAATACTCGTAAGTCGCGTTCGTTACCACGGAGCCAACACTGCTCTCAAACCAACCGTTTACCGCCCTGCTGTGCCGAATCATGACAACCCGAACAAGTATGTAGCAGTCCTAACACAAGATTAATGAATAACAAATGTTTTACGTATCAGATTATTAAATAGTACCTAGTCATTACAGCGGAATTAGGTTGCTGAAAGAAAGCCGATTCATTTGCTATCGTAGCAGAAAATCTTGAACACGTACAGTATCGGACTTCAAGGCGTTGTGACTTAGAGCTGGGATCACGTTCGGATATATGCGGATATTTTTTTGAAATTGGAATAGTTGTTTTTTACTTTAATCATAGAACTTAAGACCTGTTTGGTATTCAAGGTTTTTAATAACGAGTATTACCCTAACCTACATATAGGTACCTTTTCTACCTTACAGCATAAGGAGCAGCAAGTTTTTCGTTCAATAAAATAACAACAGCAAAAATATCGTATAGAATACCAAGAAATTGATGTCTTTTCAATTGTTATTTTTGTTCATCATTTAGTTCGATATTACATGTATCAAAAAGCCAATGGGAATTAATATATTGAAAGCTCAATATATTGAAAGAATTTCAATATCCGATTTGATATGCACAAAGTAAGTTTTTCTCATTTCGTGGTAGGCAGCGTATTTTAGAATAATTTCGATAAAATACGCTTAGAATTATGTGGCTGCCGGGTGCGGCTGCCAAACGCGACACATAACTTCGTTTTCCAGGTTCGAAAACGTTTTAAATGAGGTATAAATTACTACAAATTTTGTCAGTGATACGTTTTTGTAAATGTTAGAAATTGCACACATCACGCCTGTAATCCCCGAAGAGTTAGGCAGAGGGGTACCTATAGTACACAGTACTTAGGAATATCATTTATGTCAAAAACCAAAAAAAAACCTTACATATTTTGTTATGACCTTTCTTATATGTACCTTATATTTTTATGTCATATTTAATAACAAAATTTAACCTATCTACACAAAACAAATTTTTCGAAGGGCATAACCCTAAAAAAATTTGGTTCGGTAAATTTTAAGTATGGCAGAAAACATGCCACCTTGAGGACTACTCGTTGAGCTCTTTCCAATTTTAAAATGTTTGATTTTGGAGCGCCACCCCATGATGTTATGCAGTATGTCAGAAGAGACTGACACATTGCATAGTATACCTACCACCGATGATAATTAAATATTTTTCTTACTAATAATCTTTTTTTTTCTGATTTGTTTTACAAAATACACTAGGTACCTATGCAATGAAGCCTTTACCTGCAGGTGATAATGCAGACTGAAATTAACCATTAATGCTCCCGCGGACAGGCGCGACGGGACGGTGCGACGCGATCCTGGTAGAACAATTTACATGAAGTATATAAAATAAAACGCTGTCGTGTTGTACCTGTCTGGGCGAGTTTTTATTAACCTGTGTTTTTTAATGACTAAAAAATATGATGCAAACTCAAGGTAATTGTTAATACTGCAATTAGGTAAAAGGTTTTTGCTTTGAAGTATGCACTCTAAAGCAAAAAGAATGTATTTAATAAAGTACTATCGACACTGGCTATTTTAATTCGCCTTTTCTCAACTAACTTTGGTTCGGCTTCTAGTCTGACCGACTGCCTACCTGACCTCCACAACCCAGTTACTGGGTAACACGATACCCCTTGGTAAGACTATTGGCAAGACTTTTGGGCTTCTAACGACCCGCAAACAACTGTCAAAGATCTACGAATGACAGCCAGGACCAACGGCTTAAGTTGCTTTCCGAGGCACGGAGGGTTCACCCATCCTTAGTCAACCGAGGTACTCGTAAGCGTAGCTGAACCTGATCGATAGACCCGTGCGGCTGTTAAAACATAGCCACAAGCCCCACAATTTCACAAACTTATGTTACATTTTAATTAATTTGCATACTGTTGTTATTTTCACATAAACACAGTATTGAAGTTCAATTGAATGGTATAAAATAAATATTGACTTATTGTTATTTTGGTACTAGCATTTTATTAGCACGTGTTGATTGCTGCTGTAAATACATGAGCTTGAAATTGATGAATAACGAGACTGTACCGCAGTTAAAAATAAACATCGAATGACCTGTTTTAAGCCTTCAGTAAACCTAACCTTCAAACGTAAATATAATAAGGAAATATGCATTTTTTTGGATATTGGGATATATCCGCCATTTGGGTCACATCCCTATGACAAAACAACGAAGCCAGCTCATACGAAGCATCAAAGGTAATGAATTGTTTTCAGAAAAGATACCTATTTAATTAAATCCAACTATCTTAGGATCATAGCAGATGGCGTTCTGTAGTTTCTGCCTACCCCCATGGGAAGAAGGCGTGAGTTATCGTTTGTATCTTATTGATTATTTTTAAAGGATAATTGAAACAATTTAAATTTGAGCAATAACAATACCCAATAGAAGTTTTTTTTTAAATAGTTTCTTAACAAAATATTTTCTTTGTTCTATTAATTCAGTAACCAATACCTAACTAATAACCGATATTTAAATCCGAAAGTAAGTTTGTTTGTAACGCTTTCACGCTAAAACGGTTGAACGACTTTGAATTAAGAAAGAAAAGAAAGAAAAGAACGTTTATTTACGGTAAACATGACGCAGTGATCGAACACAAACACCAAAGAAAACAAATCGGGGGAAAATATGCGTCACATCCACGCAAAACGGCCATCGCTCAGCTTAATGCTACGACCCTATGCGAGACAGAACCCCAGCGCTGGTTTTCAGCGGCAGCCGGCGTTGAATGACGTCGACCAGTGTAGCAAACGCTAAGATGAAAATAAAAAAATAAAAATACATACACATAATAACTAGATAAGTGTTCAACAAAATAAAATAAACAATATTTATAAAAATGGTAACATTCCGGGCATTGAAAGCTCACGCGCCGTTAGCCTTTAATAATCTGTCGCGCAGCTGTCATTTAAAATAGGTTATATAATTTAATTTGGCACACAGGTACTGACCAGGGTAAGGACATAGGCATAGACATACTTTATCCTGGATCGCAGACAAAATCGCGGGCAATAGCTAGTTAACTGTTTTTTTTTTTGGCCTATCGTGCCCCACTACTGGGCATAGGCCTCCCCTTTATACTTCCACACCTCTCTATTTTGTTCGATCAAATTTAATGTTTTATTTCACAACAAAATCCGATGTATCCTCCATTCACAATACACCATCAACATTTCTCACCACAATTCAAAATAACTCAAAAAGCTTTAAAAGCCTAAATGCCATTGAAGAGGCTGCCACTCACACCGCAGAGTAATTTGCATGCACTGAAAAGGATATTGTAGTCCGAACCTCTCACGAACTTAATCGGCTCTTCTTTGGATGGGATGGAAGGGAGGGTGGCACGCGTAAAGAATGATAATGAGTTGCTCGCTACGGTTTTATTGACTCCCGGCGTTTTTAAATCTGATTGGTCGCTTTGCGACGTTCCTTTTTCGAGATAATTTTGTATGTCTGAGTTTTAGCTTTTGTTGATTCGTTTTATCTTGTTAGGCGAATAGAATTTATTGTAATAAAATGTATTATGTATATTGGGACTGTTTTTAACTTTGTAAAGACTTCGTGAATTTTGTAGAGGTCACCTTCAATTAGATTCCAGTCAATGACATCCCTTTATATTTGCACAAAGACGCATGAGGTTATTGGAGCCTTACGATTACCGCTAAGATTATAACATTTCTACACTGACCTTCAAAACTTAGTACCGCACTTTTAATACAACAAAAAATTCTCAAGATGTGTACTTTTAAAGATATTGCATATTTGACTTTTCTGTTTTTGTTATCACATTTATTGACTTATTTTATTTAACGATTTATGTACACACATTTATATAGACAAGAAAAATAAAGAGAACAGAAAAGTACGTACAAAGGTAATGCTTATTTCTAAAGAAATCTCTTTCAGCATACCTGCAATAGGAGAGTATATGATAGATGTAGACAAGGTGTGTAAGAATAAAAGAGAAAACAAAATACATAAAAACGAAACAATTCACTAATTTAAAAATAAACATGCAACGTAAAAAAATACTAACATCCTTAAATGCTTCTAAATTATATGTCACTAAATATATAGTGATAAATATATTATATAAATGCAACAATGACAACAGTGTTCTTTCACTCTCCTCTTAGACACAGCAACAGTTTCTTGATTGATGATTCGAAAGCCAAGGTGTCTTCAGCACGTAAACTTAACTTATCATGCCTCTTTCACCTGAAGAATATGCAAGAATCATGATCATGACTTTTCTAGAACTAGGCATCAGTATGTGTCGTACTGCAAGAATGGTGGGTGTAACATTGAGGAAGGTCCCGGCAGGTGAAGCGAAGGTACGAAGAAACTGGAAAACATCTGAGGAGATCGTGTCATGGCAGACCCAGGTGCACTAGTACTAGAGAAGACCGCTATATTGTATCCACTGGGATGGGAAGTCGCCACCTCAATACAGTTGTAATTTAAAAAGTGTGGTACAGTCCGCGAGGCCTAAGCTGCGCTTTGCATTTGTGTGAGTGATTACCAATTGCACCAATATGATCGCGCGAGGGACGCACAGCGCCTTAGGCCGATTGTATAAATTGGTTTAAACCAATCGCACTCTAGGCCGACGTCACACCTAACTATCTATGTGCACTCACTCAACTGCAAAGTTCAGATTAGGCCTCGCTGACTGTACTAAGTTTTGAAGGCAAGTGTTTACTAATAGTATTATAAACAGGTATAATTTGTGAGTTTGTATGTAGCAAGTCTTCGAAACTACTGATCCTATTCCGAAGGTTCATTCGCTAATAGGAAGTTACATTATTGCAAAGTATCATAAGTTATAATTATTTTATTGTAACTAATGAGACTTGTTAATAAAAACTTCACGAGGACGAAGTCGCGGGCAAAACGTAGTTGATTATACTTAGAATATAAAATAGATATTAAACATCACAGCCCTTGGCGGAAGGATTGGTTACAACAAGCTTAGAAATTGGATAATTACCTACTAACATAATTAATCAGCAGTGCTATTCTGTAACCATCTCACCGTGAAAACTTAGGTGGATTGAGCGTGGAGAGAGCTGTCAGTGCCACAGATGCTAGGGATTGAACAAGCCGGGATGACACTGACAGCTCACTCCACGTAAGCCTTCACGATGAGGTTATTACAAAATCGACATGCTGACGGACCTTTGTGTAAAAGTGCTTTATCTTATCATTGAATGTATAAGTTTAGATTTCATGGTTTTCTTTTTTATTTTATATAACATCTCGTCATAATTTCGCGTGAGGTCTTGGGCTCGATTCCCAGGTCGGGCAAAGTGTTATTGGGTTTTTCTATCTAGAATTTCTCAGTCGCAGGCTGGAGTCTGGATTTGTGCCCGATTGTTGGCAATAGGCTTGCCCCCTATTACATGGGACTTAAGCATAACTGGCGAAATGTAGGTGTACTATAGGTGCACTTTTGTCGAACCGTTTGGAGATAACAGGCGTGATGTTATGTTATGTTTAATTTCTCATGTTTATGAGAGAGATTTGATCTTATGATTGACCTCATCGATTGGTGCCAAAAGTACAGGATGATGTGTTCGATTCAAGATTGTGTCAAACAAATTTTCGAAAATATTTGGAAGGAATGTTTCCTTTGAGTAAAGTTTGCAATCTACAGAATTAAGACCACTTTCCCTCCTGCACCCGAAGCATGGAAAACTTTTGTCGACATAAGAATAGACAAAATTACAGATTTCTTTTATTCATCTGTTACTTTGTCTATTCTTTCGTCGACCAAACTCGTGTCTCGAAAAGTTCTGGCCAGTATAATGTTAACCTTGTTAGAACTCCAAAGTCTCCCTCTATCACATGCCATAAAATTGAAGGCAGCAGTTACTACTAGAATAACAAAAGGTATCAGCCTGAGCTGAGTCTGGATTTGTGCCCGGTTCATGGCAATAGGGTCGCCCCCGCTTCAAACTCAAACTCAAAGCATGTATTTCAAATAAACTAATTACAGGCACTTTTGAATTGTCAAGGGGTGGGTCAGTCAGAAATATGAAGCTAGTTGCCAAAGCGTCTTCACATTCACAATAATTAAAATAATATAATACTTTGCAAAGTAAATTTTCATGTCATTGTACATATTTGTATAAATCAAATCAAATCAAAAGTCATTTATTCAAATTAAGCTGTGAATCAGCACTTTTCGAACGTCAAAATTACATAAGACAGTCCCCCAAAACGCCCGCCCTTCACCACTTCCTAGTGCTTTAGCTGGGTAGAAGATTTGGCGCAACAAACTCCCCAGCAGCACAGCTACCTGTTCGGTTAGAAGAACTGGATTTTATACAATTGTAAGTTATTACCCAAACATTAAATTAATTGCCATACCTCAGCTAGCCACGCCAATACAAACAAAATTTTTAACAAAACTTAATACATAAATAAAAGCCTCTAGGCCTAAAGGGCATGGCACATTACATATGCAATACTGGATAATGTACAAATAAAATAAATAAATGATAAACTAGGACCATCAAAGTAAAATAAATTAGTTCTGTTAATTTAATTACTGTAACAATAATAAAACCACAGACAGCAAGACGACCAGTCACCACAAGCAGCACCCGTTCACGAGCATAACGCAAAGATCAGCCATTACCCCCCTCGCCATATTTGAGGGAAGGAGGAAACCCGACCCCCGACGCCACCGCAAGCAGTGACATCTAAGGGAGCATGACGAACTTGCTGCCGGTTGCTCAGGCAAGAATAATAATATCAATTGTCGAGGTCGCTAGCTAACCACATATTGCAATACAGCTCATTAAAAAATATTGTAATGAGTAGATCATGTCAATAATAAATGAAGATAACAAAATAGTTGACATATACCGTCAAATAAAATAAAAAACTAATATATGAACTCATATACCCTGTCAGTAGGTAAGTTGATTCTGGAGAAAGAACAAGAACATTGTCTTGAGTTTATCACAGCGACCAACTGTTCTTATCGTTTAAGTAGTCGTTAATGGAATAATATGCCTTTGAACAAAGGTTGGATTTAACTTGAGCCTTAAACGCATTAAAAGGTAAATCTAGTAAAGAAGAGGGTAACTTGTTATAAAAGGTTATACCAAGCCCAACAAATGAGTTATGAACCTTATGAACACTTAAAAGGGAGCACGTAGTTTGTTCTTACTTCTGGTGTTAACATTGTGAAAATCACTGTTTTTTGTGTATATGTGTATATTTTGCCTAATTTATACGATGTTGGCGAAGATGAATTGAGATGAGAATTGAGAGCCACCATGAGAATACCAATATCTTTAAAAATATCTCTAAGAGAAACTCTGGCTCCTAGCTGATAAATTGCTCGGACAGCTCGTTTTTGAAAGACTAATATATTTCGAATATCAGCGGCTTTGCCCCACAGGAGAATACCGTAGGACATAACGCTGTGGAAATAACTAAAATAGACTAACCGAGCTGTATCAACGTCAGTGTATTGTCTTACTTTCCTGACGGCGTAGGCGGCTGAACTGAGCCTCCCTGCTAGGCTTGATATGTGTGGGCCCCACTGAAGTTTGGCATCTACTGTTATGCCCAGAAAAACCGCCGAGTCTATAGTTTCAAGCAGCTCTTTATCTAAGACGATGTTGGATCCTAGATTTCTAACATTCGGTAAGACGAACTTCACACATTTCGTTTTCTTGGCATTGAGAACTAGGTTATTTGACGTAAACCAATCCGTAACCATTGAGAGTGCACTGTTTACGTCGTCAAAATCTTGTCTATTCCTGTCTACTTTAAAATAAGAGAGGTATCATCTGCAAACAGTACAACGTCACAGAAATCATTTAAATATAATGGTAAGTCATTGATATACACTAAGTACAAGAATGGACCCAGTATTGAGCCATGTGGTACACCTAACTGAAGTTGTAGCTCGGAAGATTTCACACTATCGCATCGACATCTACACATTGGGATCGACATCTACATATTATGTAAATAAGAATTTGTTACGTTGAGAGCTTCGTTTTGGACACCGTAATGTTACCGTAAAAGTTTACGCAAAAGCGTGTCATGGTGCACGCAATCAAAGGCTTTAGAGAGATCACAGAAAACTCCAATAGCATTTTGCGATTTCTCCCATGCATTAAATATGTGTTTCAGCAGAACAACATCCGCATCTGTAGTGGAACGTCCTTTTGTAAAGCCATATTGTTCATTATTAAGTAGGCTATTTAAGTTAAAATGTCTTAGCAACTGATTAAGTATTAACTTTTCAAAATGCTGTATTTTGCTAAATGCTGGTAAGATAGAAATAGGCCTAAAATTGCTAATGATATTTTTATTACCAGATTTAAATAGTGGTATGACTTTACTACTCTTCATGAGGTCAGGAAAAGTTCCTAAACACATTTATTAAAAGTAACAGCTAGATAGGGCTACTATTCAAAAGGTTCTCAGCTTCAGACGGGGACCGATTTAAGGAGCAAGTCTTAGTTATAGGTATGTTGGAAAAAAACTCATTAAATGCCTCAGCTACGTCAGCTGCCTTACTAACTAATTTTTTATCGACCATAATCTCAAGTTGATTTTCTTGTTTAACCGACTTACCCGTTTCATTGTTAATAATTTTCCAAGTGGTTTTGACTTTATTATTGGAATTTTTATTTGGCAATAGCACAAATCTTTTTAAATAATTTTGAATATTTTTTTACAAACTCTAGGAAAGGAGTATCAAACCTGTATTTCTTCAAACCATATAACTCGTATAGTCTCGCTCTACTTTTATAAATACCTGAAGTAGCCCATTGGTTAAAACCAACGGAGGTGCCATTAATGTTAATGGTTTTGGTCTTGAAAATAGACTGGTATTATACATAAGTAGACATAACTGACGAAATGTGGGTGCACTGTAGGTACACCTCTGCCTATTATTACCCTGCGGATAACACAGGCGTGAAGTTATGTGCATGTTATCAGCCCAAAAATAAAATACTGCAGCACAAATCTCACCTCTTACAGAGCAGGAACAAGCATTATTTCAGCACGCTTGGTCTGCGCATGTTGGCGATTTCAGACCAATTTATTCCCTACATTTATCTTAAATCCTCAGTGACTGTAGCAACTTTGTAAATTTAAATTTGCAAATGGAGTGTCGTTGGTATTAAAATTTATCTGTAACATAAAAGTTGATTACAGTTTTTGTTGGTAGCCTGTACATTATGTCGCGATCGTTATCCCGAATACATACTGTGTTGATAGTAAGTTTGAATGGTGATGTCATGAACTTGCTACAAAATGTTTGCCTACACTACCTAATGCTAATTATTTAAAAGAAATGTCTTCTGCATGAGCATGTTAGAATAGCTAGCTATTAGAATATACAACAATTTACCAACTTCAAGATTTATCATTGACATTGTTCAAAAAATATTCTTTAAACTGTTACTACGTAAGAAATGTTACACTATAATGAATATTTAGAGGTTTGTTATGACATATAACAATAACTTTGTGACTGACATGAAATGTACGCCTTATCATGGCAGGATACGCTGAAAACAAAATGATTATAACATCTTTTCTATCAAATTCTAGCAAACTAATATTTTTGATTTGGTATGATTAACAGCGACGATTATGTAATCTTGAATTTAGTGACAATGTTTTCTCAATAATATTTCATCACCACTGCTATCAAAACAGTGAAGGAAAACATCGTCAGAAACCCGGTTTGTCCTATAGCCAAAAATTCGAAGACATGTGACATCTGCTCACCAACCAGAACTGAGCCCGCGTGGTGACTTACGGCTCACTTACTCCCACAGAGAGGAGGCCTGTGTCCCAGCAGTGGGAACCTTATGATGATGCTGATGATGTTTTGTTTTATATATATTATTATAAGGTGTCTGTCTGTGTGATCGTGTTATTCTTCTAAACGCTTACGCAACGGATTTTGATTCGGTTTTTACAAACATTTAGAAAAATAGAAAGCATTTATTGTTTTCCGCACTCACTAAACATAACACACTCTTAAAATCGTTAAAACATAATAAAACAAAACTTCAATGAAAACAAAAACAAAGTCCTGTACGAGTCCAAAAGGATATCTCAGCATAATGCTGTTAAACATAAAATAAGTTGTCATTTAGAGAATTTATTCCGGATTCAGGAATGTGTATATTTATTAATGAACCAACATATAATAAAGAAAATCTCTGTTATTTTAAGTCGTATTAACCGTGCAAAGGAGGAGTCGCTAGTAAAATTACAATAGGCGGACGTAGGTTTTAAAAATGAATATAGGTATGTGTAGTCGAATCATTATACCTGTTGGTCCGTCACACGCTCCTAAAATGGTCTAAATTGAAACCTTTTTTTTTATTAGCCTACAGTGTCCCACTGTTGAGCAAAGGCCTCCCCAAAACCTTCCAGACATTCTTTACCAGCGCTACTTGGACTCGCCATCTCTTCCTGGGCTGGATTTGGCGGCGCCGTCGTTCCACAGGCACCCACCGTTTGAATACTATTTCCCAGCGGTCGCTGTGTATGAGGCTGACATGACTTGCCCAATCCCACCATCCAATTTATGCTTCAAAATGTTTAAATACCATCTCGGTACTCAAACTATCCACCTATTTTCCTGTACAACAAGATTAGCATTTAGGTAATGATACAATAATGTTCTCTGTGTCTTGTGATAAACAAAAGTGCTAACGAGCTTCTGATGGCACTAATTTCGTTAAAAGGGTCTACCCTCTAATCTAATTTTATTTCCAGCTCCAGAGAAACGCGGTTCGGTATTTACTTTATTATTCCTTGATTAAATAGGAGTTTGTGGCCTTCTAGAGGTATTATGTATAAGATTACATTCCTTCTGTAAGAAATGTAATCTTTAAAAAAAAAACAGTATTAGTTAGACTGCCTTGTTGGTGTAATGGTCTCAAGCGTTGCTGGTGAGCATGAGGTCCTGGGTTAGATTCGCATGTCGGGAATTTTTTTGTTGGGTTTTCAGTCTGGATTTGTGCCCGGTTTTGATAAATTACTTTATTTCTGTAAATAAGTTTGTACAAACACTTTTACACGTCAATCATATTTTAAAAACTAGATGTGATCGGCGTTTCCTATCTAACTACTCTGAGAAGAAAGGCCGAAACAAACTCAGAGGTCACAGGCTCTTTTAAAATTCAGACTTACCTAATCTTGGTCAGATCATGTGAAGACCATGTAGATTGGTGTCTGAAATGGTCTTTTGAGGAAAGAACCACACAGATTTGAGTGGACCTTCATACAATACGGGTATTGCCCCTGTGATGTTATGTTATACAGGATAAATTTTTAACCAGAGCGCAAAGTGTAACCATGAATTCAGCACACAATTCTAGAACCCTTAGTATAGAATTTTTTTGTCGGTAAAAAAAAAACAGCTGTTTCATAGAAAATTGCAATACCTACGCGGTCAAAATGTACTTACTGAACAGCATTTTTTTTTAAATAACAGACAAAAAAATGCTATGCTTAAGATTTTAACCAACTCAGCACACGATTCTTGACCCCCTAGTCAAAAATCGTGTGCTGAGTTGGTTAAAAACTTTTCCTCTAAATTACTACAAAAAACCAATTGCCTATCCATCTTTGAAACAGCACTCGTTCACAAACATGACAAACATTAGGAGATGACTCTCAGCAACTCGGCGTGAACAATGTGCCCCAATAAGACAACTGCCAACAAGTTAGCTGATCTTGTAGCGAAGTTGGATGGTTACAGCCGGGTGATCCGCGACCGACGCAGACAATGCCGGGAATGAATCTATGTGATTGTGTTTATGTAGTTTCTTTCTTGGTGTTTTATTATTCAGTGGCTGCGAACAGCGAGTGAAGTTTGGTCAAATCTTCAAAGATTTTAGTAAACCTCAAGGTTTACTAAAATCTTTTGTAGATCGTAGTCTGACTCAGGGGGTTTGTGCCCGGTTGATGGCAATAGGCTCGCCCTATTTTACATAACTGGTGTGAAATGTTTGTAGTATAAGTAGGTGAACCTCTGCCTAGCGCTTCGAGGAACACAGGCGTGATGTTATTTTAAGAGATATGGAAACGTGGCGATTTTTGTTTTCGATCAGCAACACTTGAATACTAACAACAAGTTGGCAATTTTTTTTTTAAATTTCTTGTGGATGCTTAATGTTCAACAGTTGGAAAATATGATGATTTCAGACTGTGAAACGGTCTATATAGTAGAAGTAGTACGGTCTATAAAAAAAAACTGATTAAATTAACAACTGTGGATGACACTTACAAATAGAATGCTTTGATTTGTATATTTTAATACTTTAACCTCAATTCAAATCCAAACAAATATGATAAATTAATAATTAAAATCTAAAGGAACTCTGCCTCGAATGGACTTCGATAAAATTTGTCGAGAAGATACTTTTGTCCCGGTAGCACGTTTCCGGTGGATAATTAGCGACATACACGCGGGCGATGCCGCGGGCAAAAGCAAATGTTAAATAACCTTAAAACTGATCTACATGTGACATTCGAGGTTTATTTTATACCTCAATTACCTACAATGAAGTAATGATATTCAAACAATAATTCTTAACAATAAATGATGATGATGATGAAACAATTATTGTTTGAAAAATGTCGTAAGGTAAACAGTTGAAACCTTCCTAAATATAGATGGTGATTAAAATGACAGATGAATAAAAGAAATCTGGTATTTTGTCTATTCTCTATGTAATTTTTTTTTCTATTCTTCTTTGTCAAAACCGGGCCATCCTTTGCTTGCTGAACAGGGTCTTGTTTCCACCGACCGATACCTGAAGACCAATACCCGTTATTACAAACGTTTCAATTCAAGTATCAATCTCATCTCCGATTGTCGATCAGTGTCAAAAAGTGTTAAAATTAAGGGTAGATATTTTTAACAGATTGAGACACAGATCAGACTGTTTGTTCCTAAAATTACAGGTATTGCCCCTTTGGTTTCAGACTATTTAAAACTCAGTTGCTTTATCTCGTAAGCTATCTACATAAAGCATACTGTAAGCGACAACATTGCATCCGGAAGGGATGCAATATCGTCGGTAAAAGTCAAGATTTAAGTCCCCGGGGACTGCGATCCAATTCTTGCCTGACCAGCGATGATGCATAGCGGCAGTACAAAGAGCTTTAAGAGAGCTATAAAACCTGATGCGTAACACTGAAGAAGCCATATCACAATATACATATACGGCTGCTGTCAGACCGTATCAAACAACAGCTTAAGTACAATTCGGTGTAACAAGCTCCTCGCTAAGTCATTCTATTAATCACGTTGAAGTAACTTTGGTTAAGTTTCTTCGCATGCTTGCTCATCGAGAATAATGCTTTCAATACAGCATATTGAAAAGTTACCGTTTCAAATAGTTCCTGATTGTGTTAGCGCTGTGTAGCTTAAATAAATTAATAGTTGCGAGTTTTTAATTGAATATTACCTCGACTCGGCGGCGATGGAAGCGATCGCTTCGTTAATAGTTTGATGATAGTTTTAAGTGTTTCATATCCTTTTAAGTTTAGTTTTGCAAAGAGGATTTATGGATGGATTGTTTTAAGCTGTTCTGTTAGTATTATTTTCTAGGAAAAATTCAAAATTCTTAAATAATTTCATTGCAGACACATGGTCTGCAATGAAATTAGTTAAGAATATTAGAACTATCATATCCATGTGTGATCCGGCAGAAAAACAAAGTTGTCTCGACATGGCTCACAGAATAAGCAAGCTGAATTGGCAATGGGCCGGCCATATTAACCGTATAACCGATTTCCGTTGGGGTAGACGTGTTCTTGAGTGGAGACCGCGAATCGGCAAACGTGAGGTAGGACGGCCTCAGGCTAGGTGGAGCGACGATCTTCGCAGGGTGGCTGGTAGCAGCTGGATGAGAGTTGCCGAGTGTCGAGCTAAATGGCGTGGAATTGGAGAGGCCTATGTCCAGCAGTGGACTGCTGTAGGCTGGTGATGATGACGATGTGTTCTAATCTACAATCAATGTTGACGAAAATATCATGTTTGTTGTTTGTTGTCATCCATGACAAACTAACACTGTTGAACACTAAATAAAATGGTGTGGTCTTGTAAGTAGATTGTGACGAAACCAACTACTGGACATCATTTTCCTGGTCTTTTCCTAACTATATTTGGGTCAACGTCCAATCAAACGGGATGCAGCTGAAAAGAAATAGAAAATATACAATATTTTATTGTCCAGGTAATACAGTAAACAGGTTCACAAGGTAACAGCAAGTTGAGACGACATGGGTAGCTTAAAATACTACCTACAGCTAGGTTACAGTATAATATAATTTATCGTTAGTCTTTATCTTGGGGCTCAATGTAAATAAGTATATACCAGTACTTTACATGGAGCGACTGCCTATACTGTTGACGATAGGTTGGTCCGAAGTGACAGCATTTTGCTGAGCAACGACCTGTTCTTGCACAGATGCGACGCACAGCTTAATTATAGTTCTTATTACTGTTGAAGAAAAGTAGTCATTTTTCACTTCGCAATCTTGTTTTTGTTAGTATTGTTTGTGATATTTTATTGTCATTTGCCAATGTCGCAACACACACAGAGCAATGTGTACTCGTATTGTCTTTGGTGCTGAGTTGACATCAGGCAATGGACATAAATGAAAAACGTTTTATTTTTATTTTATATTCTGAATACGAGGCTACTTAATTTGTATGTAATTTGTGTTTTTATTTAAATAATGTGCGTTTTGTTTTTGCAGAATAAACAATTTTTCTTTCTTTCTTTTCTTTCTTTCTATATGACGTTCACAACCCATTTACTCGGTAACACGATACCCCTTGGCGAACTGCAAGAAACCTACGACTGATTTAGCTACTAATCCTTCTTTGATAAATATCTTAAGGCATTACAATGTTAACCATTGGGAACTGCCTCGTTGGTCTAATGGTCCCAAGCGCTTACTGTTGAGCATGGGGGTTCAATTCCCAGGTCGGACGTAGCAGCCCGGAGTCTGGATTTGAACCCGGTTGATGATTAAAAGGCTCGCCCCCTATTGATAGGACTAAACATACATAACTGGTGATATGTGAGTGCATCTCTGAATAACCCTTCGGGGATTACAAGCGTGATGTTATGTTTTGTGGTAACCAAAACGATCCATTTATCGTAATAGGAACCAAGCATTTATCTCCTCTTACAAAACAACAGTTCAAATTCATTTTATTCCCAAGCATGTGTCCTGCATTTATTTAATAAAGAACGACACTAGCCCGACAATGTATCGCCCGAATCGTACACATGGGGACGATGTGCCCGGAACACAATTGTTTTTGTGTATTTTGTATGTGTCTGAGGTAGTCTGATTTATACGACCGACGTATTCATAATCTTTTCTATAGTTTTAGTTATGTAGATTTGGACATTTTTCCACTTATTGTAAAGTTTTGAAAGGGATTCCCCTTTCAAAACTTTGGAGGCGTGTTAGAGTTTCACTTTAATGTACTTAAATTGTTGTTTTGTTAGAACTTTATAACAAGATTATCAAGTAACTTCATGGATTAGGATTAATTAAATGGATTACGCGAGTAGTAGGTCGTACATTCACAGTAAGTATAATAATATCAGCACATAAACAAGAGGTTAATGTACTGTTAATGTAATTCTAGTACCATTAAAATTGATTCATATAAAACTAACGACTGATATTCATGTCTAATGAATCCTGGTATAATTTATATTAATAATTACTACCACATCACGCGAGTGGTATAATTAAGAGTTCCGTACGGTTCGTACACTTGCAGAGTTGTTGTTGTTAATGAGGAAGCGCGTAGATACGAGATAGTATTGAATCAAGAGAAGCTAGAATTCGTCGATAAAACGGTTTTCTTGGGGATCACGCTCGACTCAAGGCTACGATGGGGTCCTCATTTAACATCTCTAGCAGGACGGCTAAGTTCAGCAGCTTACGCTGTCAGAAAAATCCGTCAATTTACTGATGTAGATACCGCGAGGCTGGTCTATTTTAGTTACTTTCATAGTATCATGTCTTACGGTATTTTACTTTGGGAACGGGCTGCAGACATCGAGTCTATTTTTATTCTGCAGAAAAGAGCCATCAGAGCCATATATAATCTCCGCAGGCGCGATTCTCTAAGGGAATTGTTTAATGATATTAACATCATGACTGTACCTTGTCAATACATCTATGAAAACATCATGTACGTAAGAAAAAATTTACATCTTTACAGTAAAAGAGGTGAAAGACATAATTATAGTACTAGAAATCGGGACCTATTAGTTCAACCAGGTTTCAGACTGGCTAAAGTAGACTCATCTTTCATGGGGTACTGTCTAAAATGTTATAATAAAATACCTCCCCACATACTTCAACTGAATGAGACAAAATTCAAATCCTTTGTCAAACGCACACTATTCAGGCAGGCATATTATAGGTTGGAGGATTACATAACTGATAAAAATGCCTGGCTTAATGCCGGTCCTGCTCCACACCACAACTAATTAATTGACATTTGAAACACTGTTGAAGCTGCTGAAGATAGTAAGAATTTATTTGCATTATATAAACTCAATCTCCTTTTTATTATATAGATGCATTGCACAGATGTGAGTACTTTGTACTATAGAGCTACCATTTACCGGGTAATGTCATAGATTGACTTGAATGTGCCTTGGCGGCTGATAGTATGTCATGCTCACTCAAATGTCTCGTTGACGGTGGCGCGTGTGTCGGATCATTTAGCTCCCTTCAAAATGGTTGAGCTGAATGGTGCTGATCCATGCGTCATTTTCGTGAACGGGCGCCGTCAGTTGGGACTGGTCATCTCTTAGCTGCCACGGCTTATTTTAATAATTAATTAGCTGGATTGTTTTTAATTATGTTTTGATGCACTCTGGACGCTTTTAACGTGTACGGTTTTTTGTACATCGTTCTCACTTATAGTGTCAACATTAATCGATGTAACTAAGATATATGTAAAAACATTATTATTTAAAAGAGTGTCCATGGAGTTTCTTGCCCGTTCTTCTCCATAGGTACCTACTACGCTTTGGAATGGGCAACTAGCTTCATATTTCTGACTGACCGACTCCTTGACAATTCAAAAGTGCCTGTAAATGGTTTAATTGAAATAAATGGTTTGAGTTTGAGTTTGAGTTAGAGAAAAGATCACTTAGTTCCTGTTAGGTTTATTACATGTAATGTGTGTTTAGAAGTAAAACTGTTCACGATTTCTTTCTCTAATATTACTCACCGCGTAGCAGTAAGCGCACTTCCTGATTTATTGTTATGTATGTATATTTATAGTAATTAAATGACGCACGTCTGTTGCAAGCCACCGCGTCAGCAAAACATATACAGTTTAATACTGTCCAGTCCAAGCTCTGATAAATATAGTTTTATTTAGAAAGCCTGAAACGGTATTTAGACAAGACATTTAGATCCAATCTTGCTCGATCGTATTTTCGAAAATCAACTATGTACTTACCGACATTTCAATGATTGGTACTTAAAATCAATTTGATGAACCAAAAAACCCCTAAAACTACACATGAAATCCGTAATCCCACCACACTCACTAATCATTTAAGCGCACCACAAATGAACGGAACGGCGGCGGCGCACAGTGGGTCGAAACTATGATTTTAGTGACTTAGGGCTCAACTTTGCTTTTTCACTTTTTTTTTTATGCGGATGGATAGAGCTCATTAACCTCAATAATAATTGTTCTGATGTATTATTTCCTAAACTTTATACTTTGGGTAGAAAAATGTGTTTTGTTATTTTTTTGTATGGAGCGGCTCAAATAAACTTAAATTCCTGCTAAGTAGCGTGTGATCCCGCGTTGAAACTTTATTTTTCATATACCTTGTCTGGTCTATTATCATTTGATGCTATAAACAAATGCATAAAGTTGCAACTCTGCCAAATAAATGGATCGAAAAAAATGAAAAAATACATAGAATAAAAAGCTTCATTTTTTACTTTCGTAAGTTATTTTAAGTTAAATTTGATATGGAATAGTAAGTAAAAGCACGTAATAATACACATAATTACTTAGCAACTAACAACAATACATTTAAAAGGTCCCTAATTAGCTTAAATTTACTAATACTACATATATTAGTAAATTTAAGCTAATTAGGGACCTTTATTTAAAAATGTGGATATGAAATCAATTAATTTCTATTTGTGTGTTTAATTACTGTAATTAGCTTAACCTTTTACCTTATAAAATAACAATGTTTTTCACTTTTAGTCATTACTGTAATATTAATTAGGATAATTAGTTAATGAGGGTAGTAGAAAAATTAGTAAACATTGTTTGTCACTGGATTCTGGAAGTATAAAATGACCATAATTTATTATATACTAACTAGTGTTCGTTTATTCGTACTACTACTAACATCTCGTGATTCTGATCGTCCCTTTTTCGTTATAATGGATAATTTAGTTAACAATTTAGATTTATTTATGATTTTAAGAGAGCAGGTCAAGTCACTGTCGGATAGTCAAAAATTCTTTCAATTCCTACAACATAAAATAAACGTGACCGAAGAGAACAGTGTTGAGCTCCAAAAATTCTGTACGCGCTTTTGTTCAAATATAAGTGCAAGATGGGAACGAAGTAGTCGCACGTTAGCACAGTTTGTAAGAAAAAATGGTGATTGGTTGGAACGTGCAATAAACTGGCCCGAAGGAATGATACCTGAAGCTGTGAACACTGAACAGGAAAGGCTCGAGATTTGTAATACTGAAGATGTCGAAAATCTACCACCATCTACTACAGAAGCTTCGACATCTACATTTACACCTCGAAAACCTTTCGAGGAATTGGGCTCCAGGCAAAAATGACGACGCGTTGATCAAATTAACCAATCGCTTTCGTTATCCCCGGATGAACTTAAAGCTACTACAATTGCTAGTTTAAGAAACACCGGAAATGAGGATGTAGGAAAAATTATGAACCATTTACTAAATCACCCCGAAGATCTAGAAAAAGTTAAAGAGTGTTTAAGTACAAGTAAACCGAAAAGTAGTACATATTCACCCGATAAGGCACTGTCTTTATTAGTTTCACTTAAATTAAGTAAGTGGCAGTATATAAGCCTAAGAGAAGCAGCAAGTGAAAATAGGTCTGATTTATACCCTTCTTATTATAAAATAAAACAAGCGAAGGCAAAATGTTATCCAGGGAAAGAAGACATAATTATAACTGAAGAAGGAGCTGCTATTAAACTGCAAGCTTTACTCAACTTGACGGTATCTAGGCTTTTAGAAGTGATTACTTTAGATTTGGATTCGCCAACTGAGTTACTGCTAATAAGCAAATGGGGTTTTGATGGAGCCTCAGGTCAAAGTAATTATAAACAAAAGACTGAAGCAGAGTTTGATGACTCAACTATCTTCATGGCCAGTCTAGTTCCTATAAGGCTTCAACAATGTGATGGAACAATTGTTTGGGAAAACGATCGACCCTCATCAACTTTCTATTGCCGTCCGATAATGTTCAAATTTACCAAAGAAACGCAGTCAACAGTGGTAACTATAAAAGCTAGCATAACCGAAGAAATAGAAACACTTCAGCCAATCAAGTTCAATCAAGTTGAAGTTAAGCATCAATTGCACTTGACGATGATAGACGGCAAAATATCGTCATATTTGTCAGACACATCTTCAGCTGTCTGTGATATCTGCAAAGCAAAACCGTCAGAGATGAACAATTTAGAGTCACTTGCTCAAAAAGAGAACAACGAAGAAGTGTTCCAGTATGGAATGTCATCTTTACATGCCTGGATAAGAAGCATGGAGTGCTTACTTCATATCGGTAAATATAATTTTATTAGTTCATAATTTTTTTCACGTTATATAGTTACTTGTGAGATTTTTATTTAAGTGATATTTCTTTTTGTTTGCAGCTTATCGTTTGGACTTCAAAAAATGGAGTTGCAGGGGCGATGACAAAGAAAAAATGTCACTCAGAAAGAGCGCTATACAGCAAGCGTTTAAGAAAGAATGCGGTTTACTTATTGACGTAGTCAAGCAAGGAGTAGGCACAACCAATGATGGCAATACTGCCAGAAGATTTTTTAGGGATGCAGAAACAACAGCTCGCATAACAGGAATAGATAAAGATTTAATAGAAAGGTTTCATGTGATTCTTCAGACGGTTGCATCTGGAGAGAGCGTGGATCTTTCTAAGTTTTCCGAATTTTGTAGAGATACTGCACAATTGTACGTTCACTTATATCCCTGGTATTATATGCCTTCCAGTATACATAAATTGTTAGTACATGGGAGTGATATAATTAAGCACTTTGGTGCCATACCTATAGGTAAACTGTCGGAAGAGGCAGCGGAAGCTCGTAATAAAGATTTCCGGAAATATAGAGAGAGTCATTCTAGAAAGGTAAGTAGAACGGCGACAAATGAGGATATTATACACAATCTTCTTTTGTCTTCTGATCCAAAGATCACAAGTCTAAGACCTCGAATGGTGAAACAAAATATAATGGTTCTCTCTCCAAAAGTCAAAGAGCTTCTGCTGATTTTTCCCACAGAATCCGATATAGATTTTATTGATGTAGATAATTTACAAGATAGTCATAGCGATAGTGAATAAGATTTTTTGGTAGTTTGTAAGTTTCTTGTTTTTTTTATTAGTTTATAAATGTCAAACTCATAATTGAAAGGAAATAGTAATGTTTGATGTTGTTTATAGTTAGTTTTTAGTTTGCTTGTGTTAGTTGTAGTAATGTTAGTTTACCTTTACTAATTTGTATTATTATGTACCTATCTTTACTCACTATTCAGTATTAAATCTAACTTAAAATAACATTTCATAAACATGTTAAAGTCATTAAAACAAAGAAATTGAAATTCATAGATCCCTAATTAGCTTAAATTTACTACTACTACATATATTAGTAAATTTAAGCTAATTAGGGACCTTTTAAATGTATTATGATTAGTGTGATTAGCTTTAAATTTACTAATACTACATATATTAGTAAATTTAAGCTAATTAGGGACCTTTTAAATGTATTATGATTAGTGTGATTAGCTTTAAATTTACTAATACTACATATATTAGTAAATTTAAGCTAATTAGGGACCTTTTAAATGTATTGTTGTTAGTTGTTAAGTAACTATGTGTATTATTACGTGCTTTTACTTACTATTCCATATCAAATTTAACTTAAAAGAACTTACGAAAGTAAAAAATGTAGCTTTTTATTCTATATATTTTTTCATTTTTTTCGATCCATTTATTTGGCAGAGTTGCAACTTTATGCACACGTTAATAGCATCAAATGATAATAGACTAGACAAGGTATATGAAAAATAAAGTTTCAACGCGGGATCACACGCTACTTAGCAGGAATTTAAGGTTATTTGATCCGCTCCATACAAAAAAATAACAAAACACATTTTTCTACCCAAAGTATAAAGTTTAGGAAAAAATACATCAGAACAATTATTGTTGAGGTTAATGAGCTCTATCCATCCACATGAGGAAAAAAGTAAAAAAGCAAAGTTGAGCCCTAAGTCACTAAAATCATAGTTTCGACCCACTGTGCGGCGGCGGCGAGCTAAACAGTTTCATTAAGTTAACGCCCCATTTATTACGGCCGCCAGTGTACGAGCGTGATTATCAGGAGTCGAATGCGACACTTTGATTGCGCGCTACGATATCGAGTAATGCGTTGTTTGCTGCTGTTGTTTGTGAAAGAAATTATTGTTGAATTAAAAGTGCTTGATAAATATTATGACCTTAATCCGCTTATTCGAATATTGGCACTGCTACTCTCTCTTGGTTATCACTACATAAATATAACTGCTACATTTCTGTTAATCCATCAATAAAATCGGGCTTTCGTAAACCACTGCTGGAAATTGACCTGTCTCAGGTCACAGAACCGGTTTTCCACCTTCTGCATGCATTGCACTCCCGCGACTTTAAAGCTTGATTGTGGTTGTGCTTGTGGTATATACGTACATACGGACAAATTTATAACTATCTTTTATCTATTAATTTAGGGCAACATAAGCTCACCTGCATGTAACAGATCTTGTACCGCACAGGCTCGCCTCTGAACCCAGCTGGCGATGAACAAGTAATTGTAGCAACACGCCTCCGCCACACAGTGCCGTGGCCATTCGTTCTTAAGTACTAGGGCAAAAGAACCTCATCTGCATGTTACAGATTGTATTGTTCCTCTGCTGGGAAAAGGCATCCCTTTCCTTTTTCCAAAAAAATCTGTTACTTCTTCAACATAACAATGAGTACGCTACGCTATACGAACAACCGATCCCCCCTGAATGCGACTTCAAATACGCATCTGTCGCGACAATCCTCCGTCACACAGCGACCATTCGCTGTGAAGTACCTACTAGGGCAACAGAACTTCATCTGCATGTTGCAGATCTTGTACCGCACTGGCTCGCCCCAACACCCGGCTGGTGACAAACAATGAGGAGCTATACACGCCTACGTCACACAGCGGCCGTTCGCTCTTAATCTAGGGCAACAGAACCTCATCTGCATGTTACAAATCTTATACCGCACAGGCTCACCTCTGCACCCGGCTGACGATAATCAAGTCCGTAAATGCAGCAACGCCTCCGTCACAATGTGACCATTCCTTCTGACGTACTAGGGCAACAGAACCTCAGAAAATCTGCAAGTAACAGATCTTGTACCACAGAGACTCGGCCCGACATTTGGCTGGTAACGAAAAAAAGCGAAGCTATCGCAACACACCTACGTCACACAGCGCTATTTGCTCTTAATCTAGGGCAACAGAACCTCATCTGCCTGTTACAGATCTTGTACCGCATTGGCTCGCCTCGACACCCGGCTGATGGTGAACAAGTCCGTAACTGTAGCAACACGCCTCCGTCACACAGTGCTGTGACCATTCGTTTTAAGTACTAGGGCAACCGAACCTCATCTGCATATAACAGATCTTGTAACACAATAACTGCACTGGCTCGCCCCACAGCCGGTGATGATTCGGTATTAAGTACTAGGATAACAGAACCTCACCTGCATGTTACAGATTTTGTACCGCACAGGCTCGCCCCTGCACCCAGCAGGAGATGAACAAGTCCGCAGTTGTCTCGACACGCCGCCGTCACACGTTCGTGAACACAGCGACCATTCGCTCCACTGCGACCAGCCGCCGCGATCCTGTGGAACAGATTCAATTAGTTATTATTGAATGGAAGGAGAACACTAAGTTAGTTTGATTTTTTTAGGGGTGGAGTTTTAAAGCGTACTACGCTACATTGTGGAAGGTACAGGGCCCAAATTATACAAATTTTTAAACTTTTCAGTTATTTTCGTGTAGATGTCGCAGACAGAGTTTTGATTCGCACTTTACATACGGCGCCGTCTGTTTGTATACTTTAGTCGTTTTGTGTAATGCCATAGGCAAATTGGTGACTCCAATGATCGCATCCATTTCATCAAGAGTCATATGTTAGAGTGACAAGTGATTTGACAAGTTCGGCAGTTAAAACTGAGCATTAAACTAAATAAAAATTACACATTATAAATATTTAAATAGGTAATTAAATAAATATTCAGCAGTAAAATGGCTTAACGGACAGTAAGGTGTGGGCAGTTAACAAATCAGATTAGTTCCAAAAAAATCTAACTTGGTAGTAGGGCTCGCCGCTGCCGCGGCACCGCTAACTTTACTCGCTTGGCTCGCACGTGGTTGGCCACGGTTCTTATCTAACCTAACCGATTCACTCGGGGTGCCCTGGCTTAGTTACTGCAACCAATTTGGTTCATAACAGTTGGTAAAATGATTACCCTTTATTTATTTGCAATAATCCGCCGAACGCCAGTTTGCATGGACACTTGAGTGTGTCTTACGAGCCGGATAACCTCCAGAAACTCTTTCTCTAGTACACGGCTTTTTTAATGAGCCCATTTGAGATTCGTAATAATTGTTCAATATTGTTGATAGTAAACGTCTTTGAAATCACCAGTTTCTTGCAGCACACGCTTGTTTTCATCTTTATTTTCTCAACTATTCGACGCCATTTTTATTGTATCTATTGTATAGTATCAATTTGCCTAGGTGTTTGAGTCACCAATTGAGTTTCAAAGACTTTTACGTAAAGCCTAGGCGTTTTACATTTTGCCTTAGGCATTTGACATGACACCGCCGCCGGCGGTATGCAAACGGACGGCGCCGTATGTATAATGACGAATTTTGCAATCTGAAAGCGACATTTACAATTTGTCCCAGAAATCAACGTCAAGCCGAATATTCCAAGTCGTGACAGTTATTGGAAAAATATATAAAAAAATACTTGGTCATGTACTTTTCAAATATGGATTCCAAAATAAATCTCAAAAAGTGACAACCTGTGATGATCTTTCAAGTCCTGTGACTGCGACAAATATGAACTTCTCGACAGTTTATTTTTCTGTGAAGTAACCATGAATAACCCTTCTGTAAATGACAGTTTAAAGTTAAGACATAACTGAGGCAGGTTTTAACTTTTAAATTATGTGTAGATAGCTCATAAACATCTTTTTTGGCACTCAATACTGTATCTTTATCCGATGTATTGAACCATAATATAATTCCATATCTCAATGTTGAGGCTACAAGACCATGATATGCTGTTACTTTGTATTATATATATGTCGGAGATGGATAATAATTACAAGTGATTTTTATTATTAACTATTGTCTAATAAATCGACACATAGTTTATGAAGTGCTCTGTGTACGCACTAATTGATTCTTGGCAACGTATTTCAATAATTGTAACCGATGGTTTTATTCAAAACAAATTATGACAATGTTACTTTAATTTTATAGTCATTTACTTTATGAATTTACCAATGTTTGTTTACGACAATTATTCTTGTATTATTTCATTACTTTTTAATGTAAGTCTTATTAGGTTTAGCACATTTTAGTGTTTTGTATCAAGTAAACACGTGACGTACTTCCGTGCGTCATCGGACAGAGTTGTTGTGGAGGGATAGCAAGGTGGGGGCATCGTCTTATAAAATAGCGTGCCCTCTGTGTGCGAGTCAGTCGATCTTCGGATTCGACTCAATACAGAGCTCCCCTGCTCCCGACAAAACTGTCGGTTTACCTGGTACAGCGCTGCTGTATATTGACATAGCTGTATTTGCTTGCTGATAGCGAGCGATACACTTTGTCGTTGGGTGGCTTGGCCACCATACGAACTGAGACCTGAAAAAGTCTGTTCGGTTAATTGTATTGTTTTAATTTGTACTAGCGTAATTAATAAAAACCCTGTTATTGTTTATACGGTATTGTTTATCCCTATAAAATGGGAACTCCAAACCCTGACGAAATACCGCTCGGCACTCCTGATCCTACATCAGAAGTGGGATTAGGTTTAGCCCAGGAATCGCTAGGTGTTGGTGATCCATGGCGAATTGTTTTAGAGCTTCAGTACCATAATATGGCTCAGTTAATTAAATCGATTAAGACGCTCTTCACTCCATCTACTGCAATTAGCTTGCCCGATTTTGACCCAGACCTATCTGATTCCAATGCTCAATCTTGAAGTACAACCGTTTATATTTGCCTATCGGAAAAGCCTCTTCAAGGTAGCACTCTTATTATTGCCCTCGCTAAAGCCTTAAAGGGCAGTCCTAACGTATGGCTTTCCCAAGTATCGTATGCAGGTATGACCTGGTTCGACTTTAAAGAGTCTCTTCCTCTCTCGTTATCATAGTTTCGAAAACTGTTGCCGCTACCCTCATTAACCTTCATAATAGTCAACCAAAAGAAGGAGAATCTATAGCCGCATTTGTAAAAGCCTGAGTGTCATTCGTTTTAATTCCCGTGCTAATTTACTACCGAAGTAAATACTAGGCATAAACTTCAACAAGAACTGAGTGTCTTGTCCCATCTTTAGATTAAGTCTCAGATTTCCTCTGACCAGCTCGATTCTTCCCAACCTACGAGGTTCAACCAAGTACGTCACATTTGTGGTATATTGGGGCATTAATCTACAAACTGTCGCAAGAAGGCTGAGAATCATCCTGGACCAGCCAGCTTGTCACATAAGGCGAAACCAAGGAAGATCGTCTGTTACCGCTGTGGGGATTCGGGACACGTCGCTCCTCGCTGCCCAAAGGTGACTGAAAGGCGATCGGAAGGCGGCCGGGAGTCGACCTTCGAGCAGCCAGTCCTCTGTGAAACGAGTTGAAGCGTGTGATGTACGACCTATCAGAGATGTTCTACAGCAATCTGGTGAGTCGCTTCCATTTTGTTATGACTCTGGGGCTGAATGTTCTCTAATTGCTGAAAGGTTGTCTGGCAAACGTATCTCTTATGTTGTCAATATAATGGGAATATGAAATTCTAACATAATCTGTACCGAACAAATTCTGAGTATAGTAAGATGGTTACCATTTAAAGGTACTCTTTCATGTGATACCGGATGCCTATACAAGGCATAGTATCATGATATGCCGTGAGATTTTAAAATAAGGTTTTGCGTTTATATAACCGAAAAAAAAGTATTATTGTTGCAAAAAGTAAGATTATTGATCAATGCTCAATTCCTGAAACTGAATTTTCATGATATTGATCTCTTCTAGAATCAATCAACAAAGCAGAACAGAAACGTGTTGATATTACAACTCTGTCAAATTGTTGTCTTTCAGCTGACCAACAGCGTGATTCTAAAATTTTAGCAATCGTTTCTAACATGAAAAATAACTTTCTACCCCCTAATGTTGTCAAAGTTATGAATACCGATCAGGAACCTTGTACCGTAAATACAACAGAATGGACAACTCGTTGTTTACCTATAGTCTGTTATAAACCACATCCATGAAGCAATCATGCATTTAGGTTGGGATTAAACATTTAAAAAGATTTGTGACCATTGCGAAATTGCATTAAAGCTCTTCAAGTCTAGTGTCATTATTTGGAGCACTCTCTCGCGTTATAGCTGACCAAGGTCATTGTTTTTCTAGCAATAACTTTAAAGATTTTTGTGATTCTCCAAATATTGCTTTGCATTTAATAGCTACCGGTGCATGTATGGCTAATGGGAAGGTTGAACGCATAAGAGTTGCTGACTTTTAAGTTTGATTAATGATGACTGTTGACAGTGAGGAGATTGAAGTAAATCTGTCTCGTGTAAGGGAACAAGCAGCCCTGGGTATAACTAAAAGAGCCGATTACAATGAAGCCCGATATGATTAGGCTATAGCTAAACTATTGGATGGTGGTAGATATTTGTTAAAATCTTTGAGTACTAATAGAATTTACAATTATGCCCATGATTATTTACGAAAAATGCCTGAATGTCCAGTCACTGTTAGTAATGATATCAATGTTGACACAGATGATGATGCATCTGCTGCAGACATAGTATAGCTGAATTGACAAGATGTCTATGTTGACTCTTTGTTTATCTTGATACTTAATCGGATGTCTATGTTGACTCCTGGATTTGGACGTTGAACTTGACGCTTATGCGGGTTGTATGTCTATGTTGACTCCTGGATTTGGACGTTGTACTTGACGCTTATGCGGGTTGTCTATGTTGACGCCTATGCGGGTTGTCTATTCGACTCCAAGTTACTTGTCGAATCCCATGGTGTGATTTCGGCTGGGAGACTATGTCTCTACTTTAGTTGAGCTATGTAGTGTCTGTAGCAGTATGATAATTTTGAATAGTTGCGATGCAACTGCTATTGATAATAATTTTATTGGACTACTTCAGGATTTTTCTTTTCATTATTCTACTTTTGTTTTTTTTTTCTACATACCTTTTCTTAAAACTTATTGCTATTAATGTTATTGGTATACTTCGGGATTTTACTTTTCGACATACCTTTTGTTAAGGCTTTTGTTTGTCAGAAAGGCCGAACGATATTCACAAAGATTTGTTTTCAGGATCACACGAGGCCGTGTAAAACGTCAGTTCTGGCCGTGTCGGAGATGGATAATAATTACAAGTGATTTTTATTATTAACTATTGTCTAATAAATCGACACATAGTTTATGAAGTGCTCTGTGTACGCACTAATTGATTCTTGGCAACGTATTTCAATAATTGTAACCGATGGTTTTATTCAAAACAAATTATGACAATGTTACTTTAATTTTATAGTCATTTACTTTATGAATTTACCAATGTTTGTTTACGACAATTATTCTTGTATTATTTCATTACTTTTTAATGTAAGTCTTATTAGGTTTAGCACATTTTAGTGTTTTGTATCAAGTAAACACGTGACGTACTTCCGTGCGTCATCGGACAGAGTTGTTGTGGAGGGATAGCAAGGTGGGGGCATCGTCTTATAAAATAGCGTGCCCTCTGTGTGCGATTCAGTCGATCTTCGGATTCGACTCAATACAGAGCTCCCCTGCTCCCGACAAAACTGTCGGTTTACCTGGTACAGCGCTGCTGTATATTGACATAGCTGTATTTGCTTGCTGATAGCGAGCGATACACTTTGTCGTTGGGTGGCTTGGCCACCATACGAACTGAGACCTGAAAAAGTCTGTTCGGTTAATTGTATTGTTTTAATTTGTACTAGCGTAATTAATAAAAACCCTGTTATTGTTTATACGGTATTGTTTATCCCTATAAAATGGGAACTCCAAACCCTGACGAAATACCGCTCGGCACTCCTGATCCTACATATATGTCGGATCAGGGGTGGCCGAGATGCGAAACATCGGGTCTTCTTCACGATCCGACACATTTTAGTGTGGGCACTGTAGTGGGTACTCGAACGAAAAGATAATTCGAATTAAAAATAACTTTAATACACTGGCTAACGAAATAAACACGTGCAACGGAAACAGACACGTGCGTTGGTACTGAGCGTTTGCCAAGACTGTCCAAGCTCGACCGTATTCTGTTGACTGTCGCAACACTTGGTCTCCGCCAGTCCTCACTGCATCCCCTCCACCGACGATCATGTCCAAGCGGTAGGGCTCGCTTGCGTTTCCGATCACATGATCATTCGTTTATGAATCAAATTGTTAGATGGCGCTGTCCGCTTTACTGTGGCGCCATCCATCCACGACATATATATATATACATATATTAGTAATATATATTTTAAAATTACGTGGGTATGTAAGTTTATTTTGATATTGTATCTATGCCTATGTTAATATTTAAATTAGAGAATTGTTTTGTTTTAAATATTTTATTTTCCCTTCTACTTTCACACACGTTGTCTACATACATATACTCTCCTATCGCTGGTGGCATACGCGAATCCCTTATTGATCAATATACGACGCAAAACAGAGCTACAATTTGCAAAAAAAAATAATTGGTCGGACTACAGCTGAGGATTCATCCCCTCCCGACCCTTGCTCGAGCCAGCCCGCGCCGCTGAGCCTGTAGCTTTAAATTCGTCCGTAAATAATACCAATCCTGATCCAGCTAGTCATTTGGTGCCCTCTTCCAGCGACGCCCTAAGCCGAGGTTCGTACCCCACAGGGGGTGCCCTTAGCGTTGTCGCTTAGTTTTTAAGTTAGTACATAAGTTTAAGTCCTGGCTGGAGGCCTTAATTTATTAGGGCAACCACAGGCAAGTCCGTCTAAGCAGACGACATCCTCATAGGTTGACCTGCGAGATGCCATTCCCAAAAAAAAACATAGGTCTGTTGGAAGAGATTTTTAAAGAAATAAGCGTTACCTTTGTACGTATTTTTTCTTGTTTGTTAATAAGTGTGTACATAAATGGTTAAGTAAATAAACGCACAAAAGTAATGAAATGTAAAATAAATCCTGCATTATTCACATTACCCATTATTTACAGTGAAGAGATTCGGGTGTACAGCCAACAACAACAGAAGCGGAGTGATCGGCTGTCACGGTACAGTCGACGATAATTGCATGCGATGTGACAGCGCGATGCTCATGATTGGAAACATTCGGGAGCGTAATGTAACTCCAGAGGCTTGAGTTCGTTTAGTTTGTTGCCTTTTTTTCCAGCATTGAATGATTATCGAGTGCCAATTTCACCAATGAAACTGAACGCTATCAGCGCATCTGAAACGCCTTTAAGAGATGTCTCGTCAATATGCCATAGAAAATAATGACACTGACAGCTCTTAGACCTAGTTTATGTGCTGATCGAGTTCAGTTTCATTGGTGAGATCCACGCTTTATGAACCTAAATACAATGAAACAGTTTGCTAAAGCCGTCTATTACCTTCCCACAACTAGAACTTGTAAGTTTTCTGTACAGTTTATGTGTGACGAGAGATGAGATTAGGCTAATTGGTCTCAATATGTCATTTTAGCATTTTGCAATATTGCATAAACACACAAAGTTGTAAATGCATAACCCCGTTTTACACTTTAATCTAAAATAAAACACGGCGATTTAAAACGCTACCCAACTCCGAACGTTTCCATGATTTGGCCGGACTACTTGAATCGGAAAATTCCATTAAAGTGACAGTTTCCAGTTTATATTGGCAGTATTGACATGCTTACCTGGATTGTGATAAAGGGGAAGCGTAAGGTTAGACCGCGAATATTTTTTGTTTTCAAATTTAAGCCTGTAGCTTTAATTTTCCCCGATAAAAAAAATCATCAAAATTTGATCCAGCCTGTCCCATCTTGCTGCCCTCCCTCCAGCGACGACCTAATCCGAGGTCCTTACACCACAGGGGGTGCCCTTGGCGAGCAGTCGCTTAGTAATGTAAGTGTTTCGCCCCTGGCTGGGTTCACTTAAGGCAGCCACATGATAGTCCGGTTAAGTAGTCACGACCTCTCAAGGTCAATAACGAGATGCCATAAGTACACAAAAAAAAAAGAACGTAGCACTCGCTACTTAGAAGGCACACTGGTCGATAGCCCCGCGGTCACCACTGCACTGTTCTCATATGCTTGACCTGAGCAGAGGATCCGTCGGCCTCAGGAATAGTCTAGCTAGGAGGTAAAGGGATAGCATAGCCCCGCAGTCCATCCCTAGGACTACAAATAGGTTTAACCTGGAAAAAGAAATGAAAGAAAGAAAACTTGTTTATTCTGAATAAACAAAACGCACATTACACATATTAAAAAAAGTTGACATAAATTACACACATACAAAGTAGCCAAAGGCCTCGTATTCAGCATTTAAAAAGTTTTGTAATTTTGTTCATTGCTTGATGTCACTCAGCACCAAAGACAACACATTGCTCTTTTTGTGTTGCGACACTGGCAAATGACAATAAAACAAACATTATTTGTACAAAAACAAGCTGCCGATTGCAAAGTGGCAAGGATGACAACTTTGGTAACCTCACTAACTTTGTTTGCAAAAATCTGTCAAGTGTTTGAAGTAAAGTGAATAAACCCCTATCTGTCATCCAACGTTGGTTTGATTCCACCGCCACAATTATACAGCTAAATAAGCGTGGGGTTCGACTCCTAGATATTTTATTTCTAAGGGTAGTCAAATGTTTGATATTTGTCATATCAAGAAACTAATTAAGATATGCTAGGAATTTTGTAATTAGATTGAATTAACAACGGTTCTTTCATACACTCTTTCATTCTTTCTAATAATGAAAACACGCATATTTTTCGGGTAAACGCATTATAATGATTTTTCTTTTATCTTACTAAAAGTTACCAAAGAAAAAAAAGCCAAAATAGGATGATTTGCCACAGAAACAACACAGTGCTTACAAAAAGATGACCAACCGGAATAATAAAAATAAAGAAATAAAAATTATCTATAATCACGAGCACAAGACAGAAATAGTCGGCAGCTGCACTTCGTGGCTGTAGCAAGAAGGCTTCCACTCAGTACGATGCTGTCCTATGGGGACTCACAGCACAGGCCAGTTTATTTGCCAACCATAGTGATTACTTAAAAAATCTCCTTCTATTTCAAGATTGAAATAGGTATCTATTTCAAAATCTGCGATCATTGTTTAACCTTATCAACTCCTTTCCACCACCATAACTTACTAAACCTCTCAAATCCACCACCTTCTAGAATCTCAAAGTTGCATCATTATAAAACCAGGCATCGGTAAACGTGCCCGGCATAACATCGGTATAAAATTATACAGCCTCCGTATGACAAACTCACTCACGAACATTATACGGTAAGCTTCTGACATGTACATGACGTAACGTTTTGATTGACTCGCGAACAAAACCAACAGAGCGGGTAATTGGAGAGATTTTTTTACATGGCTGGTTTGTACATACGTAAAAATAAAAGTATTTTAGGGCATACAAAGACGAAGATGTATTGAAATCTTCTGATACGGAAGCATTCTAATTTGCTCTAAAGTACTACGTATTTTGGGTCGTGAAAAACCAGACAACATAGTTGAAACCTGACTGTTTTCCAATATTTGAACTTCAATTTCAAATACGATCCGAAATGTATACTTACTTATGAAATGTCTACCTTCTACAACAGTTTGTATCTTGCATAGAAGCACTTATTTTAACAATTAAAAACGATTGCTTACTTTGTCAAATCCTCAACTGTAGCGCGCCAAATTCAAATTTTCTTTGGTTTTATGCGAATCGCAGCTCTGGTTTGCGTCGTATGTTGAACAAAATGCTATACACGACGTCATCGGAAAACTTAAGACTAGAGATGCCGATGCATTCCACCAGTTTTTATGACAAGTCTTTTACGGTTCAAGCAGTACGGTTATGGAATGCCTTGCCTATGTCGATAAGGCGTGCTCAATCACTGTCCACTTTTAAATTTCTACTAAAAAAGCACTGCCTCACTCCTTAATCATTATTACATATAGTTTCCTGAGTCTTGTTTCGTGTTTATTATTGTATATATATGTGTAGATAAATGTATGTATGTATTTAATGAATATGTATATGGTACACCACTGACTACCTGCAGTATTGTCTCTCCTTCTCCCTGTAATCCATCCAAAGGTTGTCTGTAAAAGATCGCTTTTAGGGATAAGACCGCCCATTGTGTCACCCAATGTAAAATTTCTACATCAATGTCTGTAATTTTTAAGGTGTACATAATAAAGAGTATTCTATTCTATTCTACACGACTAGCATGAATGATATGTTTTTGAATAATAATCGTCAATTTCATATCAACCATCAAACTTTGGAAATTTGTTAAACCTAAAAAAAAATCAGAACATTACTTATGGAACTTCTATAAATGGAATAAACTAAAGAAAAATTTAATTTGGCGGGCTAGAGCTCAGGATTCAAGATAAGGGCATATACTAGCCCCCATAGGACATATAACATAACATATGTAACTAAACAGCCGTGTAATAAGGTGTTACTATTATTCTCTGCCTGTCTCTCTAAAGAACATATCTTATTAAGGAATAGTGTCCAGTGCGCTATCAAAACAGCACAACTATCACTACTTGAGCTCACGCTATAAAACGAGGTTTAAAGTTTTAACTATCTTAAACCTCCGTAAGTCTAGCCAAATGTAAATGTTGCGTAAAAACAAATTATTTTAGGAAAACTGAACATGCGGTCAAGAGCTGTCTGAAGACAGAAACGTTATTTATTATAATTGTCTCGATTAAAAAAAAACGCCAATTACTTGCCCTGCTTTTTACCTTGCTTCTTGCCAAATTTCATTATTCTAGGTTAACTTGAAGTACCCTATAGTTTTTGATTAATTTGCAAGTATCAAAAGATGTGGTATAAATCACCGTATTTTTATTGCGTTGACATAGATGCTTGATGTTTTAGAGCTTCAAGAGACCGTATAGACCTATGTTTTTTACATTAATTTCAGCTTGATACCCAAACGCGTTCCTGAGAAAAAGGACAGACAGACAGACGGACAATGAAGTGATCATATAAGGGTTCCGTTTTTTTCCATTTGAGGCACCCTAAAAACCATAAAGATGACACTTAACGTGTACCTTGTAGAGATTCCATCATGAAACCATGTAAAAGTTATATGAAAAGATAAGGCTTATTGTTTTTAGAACACAATGTCATTCTAATTTTTGAAATATAAACCAACTACACTGGCTGGTCAGAGCCAGCCGAGACGCATTACAAGACACACCCCACCACAGAGAGACCCAATCAATCTGGCCGTCAGAACCAAACATCACGAAACAATTGCACATCGTTCTAATGTTCGGAAGCAATACAACCGTTCTCGTAATATTTCTCCCCGCCATATTTGTGATTCCGTGAGCGCATGAGGAAGAGATTTGCCAGCGCGTGATGTTTTTGCATGTCCCTGTCAAGAATAAGTAATTGTTTCGCCAGGATTTTGAGAATCTGTGAAAATTTTCGATAGGTTTTTTTATAAAGCTGTTTTTTTTTTTATATGTTGCATTTTTTCATAAGGGATGGGTTGAGAACTTTACTGGATATGTAAAAGTCTAGTTACCTACATTTATCGTTGTATTGCACCCTACTGTTTATTACGTTCCTACAGTTTATTCTAGTTATAGTTTGTCTTTGTGTTATTTTTTTTATTTAGGTTTTATTTTTATCTGATTTCAAATCTATGATTATGTAAATATTTCCCCACTATTGTCGCTGGAGCCCAAAAAACGCCAGTAGCAATAAATATTTTAAGACCTGACAAAGAATTTGACAACATTACATCAAGCCTGCGTACTCCAAAGGGGTAAATGATAAATGGTTTTATTTCTGTAAGTAGGTTTGTACAAACATGTTTACACGTCAATCATATTTTAAAAACAAGATGAGATCGGCGTTTCCTCTCTGACTACTCTGAGAAGAAAGGCCGAAACAAACTCAGAGGTCACAGTCTCTTTTAAAGACTGGACATAATTTTTAAATTTTTAATCCGATAATGTGAAGACCATGCAGAATGGTGTCTGAAATTGTCTTTTGAGGAAAGAACCACACAGATTGAGTGGACCTATCCAGTCAGTGCACGCATTTGTCAACAAAGTAATTGCAACAATTTCTGACATAAGTACATAAGAGACTGTAGAACGTGATGGTCTTATAAACTGCCATTCTAGGTTAACACCTACTCGTGAGCTCTAGGAAATTGTTTTAAGCATCGGGAATTTATCGAAAAGGTCAGGTCAGCTCAGGTCACGTTACATTTATGTAGTGACTGAAGATAGAATTAATAAAAAGGGTGTAAGACCAATTCATAAGAGTAGTAACTGGGTATCAACCGCACTTAGCAAGCGTGATTATTAACACTTGTTCATATTGATTGTATTAGAAGCAGTCTCTTTCATGCATGAGACAATAATAGGTGTTTATACACAATGAATCTTTCCGAATTATTTTAGGGCAAGCGACAATGTTTGTAAATATGTGAGCACCATGTACCTCACGAGATTGATTTATCTGTCTTTGCTTATTTTAAGATATTTTTACCTATTTGTGGTATAGTATTTTTATTCTGGGTGCATCGTCTTCACATATAAAAATGTAATTCATGCACACAAAATATTGTTAAACATTTTAAAAGAGTAACGGTGGAGTTTCTTGCCCCTTCTTCTCCATACGAAACTACCTTTTTGAAGGGGCGCCTAGAATCAATTCTATTTAAATGAAAATGTTGACGTTCAAAAGTGCCTTTTAGTGCTTAATTGAAATAAATGCTTTGACTTTGACTTTGAGTTTCACCGGGTGCAGCTGAATAGAGGTATTTTAGATGTAGTTACTGCCAATCTGAGCTCCACAACCCGGTTTCTAGATAACACGATACACCTTGGTAAAACTATTTGTCAAACTTTCGGGCTTCGGCGACTGGCAAAGATCTACGAATGACAGCGGAGCCAACGGCTTAACGTGCTTTCCGAGGCACGGTACGGGTCTCAAAGTGTATTTTTTGGTCACGCACTCCAAAATAATATCATCGGTACAAACAATTTGTTACTAATATCGGCTGATGTTTTGGTTTCCTAAGTAGGTACAAGTGTTTCGTTGTTGTTATAAGAGATTGCCAAACACTTCAGATTTCGAGACCTTTGTCTCGATTTGTAACGGATGGTCACCCATCTGCAAATCGGCCGCGTCATTGCATAACCTTGGACCGACCCGTGCGGCTGTTGTAATTTTATTTAAAAAACAGAATGTTATTCGACCTTAATTCTGTTACTCGTAGCTTCGTAGCACCTACGTGCTACGGCGTAGCGCTGCGCCTGCTACGATGCTACGTCTTTCTATATTGGAAAATAACGAGCAATAGAAAATATCTCCGCATTTGCCACTTTTTTTTTGTTGCTCGCATGTCTTTTGTGGTGGTGCTGCCATGCACACGGAATGACGATGTAATTCCAGCCAGACACGGGAAGCGTATGATGGGGAGATATAGACTAGCGATTTTTTTACCGAGCAATTTTACTTTGTGGGAAATAATCATGTGAATACTTTTTTTTGAAGTGCGTGATTGAATAAAGTTTTTTGTAACGACAGCAGTTTTTCAGTCTGACTGATAGCCATAAAATTGTAATTAAAGGTGGTTCGGTTACTAAGTTCGTTTTTTGTAGACCTTATTGCTACTAAGTATTATGTTGAGATACAGCAGAAATAAATTACCTTCCACTAGGTCACAACTGAAGCTATGGTACCAGTTGTGTAGCGTACTGTTTATGTATACAAGATGTTCCGTAAGTCGACATCAAGCCGGAGTCGGGTGATAGGTCGGCTCATTATAGTTAACAGAAAAAGATAAAAAGTAAAATATGTAACAACAGGAGTTAAAAGACCGTCACAAGCAGTAGATTTCCTCATTTTTTATATACATTAAAAACAGTTTTTTTTTTAATACATAGCGACTTACGGTACACCCTGTATAACACATTTTATTCCTTTTTTCATTTTTTTACAAAAAAATCTTAGTCTCGGGAAACCTCGGTAATGTCTCGTCCGATTGTGACGAAACTTTGGTAAGGTATCAATGTGCGCGCCAGAGAAGGTTCCTAACAAAAAAAAAAAGGAATTGAAACGCACGCTGCCACAAAAACATCGTTCTAACGTGTTTTTTTTACTGTAACACCAATAAACGCATTCTTCTCTGTATTTTTTTTCCTTATTATTTCTCAACCCTAGATATCTGAGGAGATAGATACCGTAGATACTTATTTGTTACAAATTTTCTAAGGTACGACTATAATGTAAGTCGCATGTCGTCTACGAATATTTAGTCGCTCGTCTGCAAACTTTCGTACATCAATGTTTAATCCACGAGTTACGATTATTATACTCATGTTGCGTATATCGCGCTGTATATCATACTCAGCCCATTATTTCTATTGTGCGCCTTCCGAGGATTTTATAGCTTCGTGTTACTTTTTATATTCATTTTATTGTATAGACGCTCCTGTTTCATTTGAGAACGGTGGTGCTGGTTAAAATACCATGTAGTATGAAGCTAATTCAGAAGCCCGGTAGACGATCCAGCGGTTTAATCTTAAGATTTCCAAATTTACCAGTAACCAGGTCACAAAATTCCACTCTGATTTTGTTTTTCTCTGACTCGGCTTACGTTGTTAATGTTTAAGAAACTATGGTCACTTCTAGGACTGCTCGTTAAAACACTCGTTTTAGGAATGATAATGAATTTATTTTCAAACCAATAAATAAATGCACTCGAATAGATACATCGAATTGGGAAAACATCTTGAGGAAACCGGCATGTCTTAGAACCCAAAAAATTCGACTTGTGACATCTACCAACCCGCACTGGGCCCCCGTGGTGGATCACGACCCACTTCCTCTCACAGAGAGGAGGCCTGTGTCCCAGCAGTGGGAACATAATATTATGAGTAGATGCATCGAACAGGTAAATTTGATAGCTGTCAACTATGGTAACTACAGACAAGAACTACTTATATCCTATTGGCTGATTAGCTGCCTCTGAAATGTGGTCAACCAATCAGCGTTTAACGCAAACGCGTCCATCGCTTAAGCTTGATGTTGTATTGACTTCCACAATACTTTTATCCTCTAGCATAAATGATTTTTTTTTTTTAAATTCAGTATTTCAACGAATAAAAAACTCGTTTTTTAAAAAAGTTTCTTTAAGATAAAACAGAGCAATGACTAAAGAGAGTCTGCTTCATTGTTCTAGCGGGCGCAAGAGGTACTTAACTGCTGTGCGTGAGGTCCTGGGATCGATTCCCGAGACGGGCAAAGCGCTATTGGGTTTTTCTATATCGAGATACTCAGTAGTAGACCGTAGTCTGGATTTGTGCCCGTTTGACGGTAACAGGCTCGCCCCCTGTTACATGGGACTTAAATATAACTGGCGAAATGTGGGTGTACTATAATTCATCCTCTAACTAACCCTTCGGGGAATATAGGCATAATATTCATGTAAAACAGAGCACCAAAGACAAGAACAAGGATCAACGAGAACAGTACCTTTTAAAAACAGAGACAAAGGCAGATTCACTTTCACATTTAAAAAAAACACGTTGTATATGTAAATGAGTGTATATTTATAATCCCTACAATAAAAATAACAAAATAGTTTCTACAAAAACAATTGCCAACACCAAATAAAATACTTCCATTCAACCTATTCGCCTAGCCTAGCCTTCGACCCTACATAGGTCAGACAAGGTTCGGAAAGCAAACGAGTGTAGTCCCACTGATGGCGAGCAATCTCCCTGCCAATATACAAGCACTAAGTGACAGCACAACGGCACGGACGGTACATTTAGTGGCACGGCACTAGAGGCGCTAGCCAACAAGACGGCAATAACAACAACCGGTTTGCGCTGAAATTTACAATCGAAACGTCAAAGGGGGATGGTGGGGTGTAAAGGATGAGATTAAGCGTATAAGCTTTTAAAATAGCTGTTACCCGTGGGATCATTTGAATCTTATGGAACTGCACCTTCAATATCAAACTCAAAACATTTATTTCAATAAAAAACCATTTATAGGTACTTTTGAATAGTCAAGGACTCGGTCAGTCCGAAGAAGCTATTTGCCAATTCCAAAGCGTAGTAGGTTCCTATTGAGAAAAAAAGCAAGACAATGAATGAACAATCATTTATCAATCAGATCAATCTTTATAAAAGTACCCTACGTTTTAATCCAAGCCATCCATGTCAGTGGAAACCGGATACCTTGAAACTCATATAAAAAAATCAGCTTTTTAAATACTGCCACCAAATCACCTTCTTCTACCACCACATTCTAACTTTCTGCCACGTGTTCCAATTTTGTAATAAAACATACCTTCCTTTGATCTCCGTCACTGTCGGGTTGAATCAGGTGATGAATAAATTACTGATTCTTAGGGTGGAACAAAATGCAAATAAAACAATCTAAATCCAGGGAACTGCAGGACCTAAACGCTGTTTTATAATGCCTAAAAGTATATGATCTACTGCAGTAACCAAAATCAGACAAAATGCGGAATCGGAATGCGGTCCAGGCAATGGACAAAAATGAAAAACGTTTTATTTTTTACATTCTGAATATGAGCCCTTTGGCTACTTTATTTGTATGTAATTTGTGTTTTTATTTTTATATATATATATATATATATATATATATATATATATATATATATATCCTTCAGGATATATGCTAGTTAAACAGTGTGTTGAAATCATAATACAACTAATTTGATACGATAGGAAAAATCTTTCAGAAATTAAAAACCATACTAATATACATGCACTCATTCTGAATATTTGTCAGAATATTCTACAAGCAACATATTAAAAAGTGCTATAGATTTTTGTAAACGGACAATTGCTTAATTTTTTGCAATAAACTACCAGCACTGTCTCATCGCTCATCCCTTTTTTTCTATGTTGTCTGACGTGTAAACAGTGACCGCGCTGTTGCTCTTGTCCTTGTCTTACAAGTTAAAGCAGTATAAACCGAGATTACCGCCTTCTACTACTTATAGTTCCAATTCCCTTGCAACACTACCAAAATTCAAATCGCTGTTCGCCTACAGTTCAAACATCAATACAATACTGTCGGGTATGCAAATTTCAACCCTCGGGTGTACAACTTCAATTTGCCAGCTGCCACCCCCCATACTTCCATTTTTAACCCTGCTCTTTTACAAACACTCGTTGTAAATCTATAATTAAATTCATTGTATATTTGTTCCGGATCTAAATCATTTATAGGATTTGGCAGGTATTCGTGATCTTTTTCGACAAATGTATCATGTTTTTCTTTATGAATATTCTAATTTTCATAGCATGTATTCTCTGCCTGCTTAAAATCATTCCCAATTAAATCTCACTGATTTGTAAAAGACAATCCTATTAAACTGCAATAAATCAACCCCCAGTTTCGTTCCCATGTCAACGAACCCAGAGTTATTACTACAAATGCTAATAAAAGGTTGTAAACTCAGCCATTGTGATATCAATGCTTATAAATTTATCAGATAGTCGTCCACCGGTTGAATAGTAACAACCTGTGAGAGACTTGCAATTTATCCTATCAAAACTTGCACTGCGAAGTTTAGTATGAAATAGCTTTCATAGATATTGCTGTGTATTAAATATTAGGAGATTTTTTTTTTTAATTTAAAAGTTCTATGCGGAATCTTCTTGTGCCAGCAATGGTCCCGTGAACAAAATCTTTTTTCCATTCTCCTTTTTTAAAAATATCCTCTGTCTGTCTGTCCGTCTTTTGAATCGTAATAGGGCTCTAAGTGGAATTATATTCCACTTAGAGCCCTAGCACTTATTTCAACACCACTTGACCGAACCGCACCTGATCACTTCCACTAAACGTATTGAAAGAAAATTGTGAAACGTGCGGTTTCATGGAACAGTCCGAACCGCTCCGCACGCATGCTTCAGTATCCGAACGGCACTTTTATTACATTTTTATTTTAATCACTCTCTTTGTAACATTAATTGTATCCCTCTTCACATTTTAATATTGTTATCCAACAAGCATCCCATATATTATAAATATACAGAGAGTAACATATTTATAAAATGGTGAACAAGTATTTTTTTTGTTAGTAAATTTTATAAACGCGCAATGGATACCTAACAAAGCGATGTTATCGCCTGTTCACTTCGTGGTACGGTTCCTATTGACAATCATATGAATGGATTATCTCCATTGTGCTAAATTGCTCACAAATTGTGCTTGAACCGGGGTCATATTAAGCGATGTTTTTCTAAACGCTGATGTTTTCATCGTTAGAAACGGTGCGAAGATTTCAATTGAGCGATTGGGTGCAATTCTTTTGACAATAAATGGAAATGGTAATGACGATATAGATTATCGAGCAGATGTTGGTTACCTACACTGCAGAAGCTTTTATGCGTTATAATTTTTTTTCTGCAATGTAACTTTATACCTAAAGTAATTAAGGAATCGATCACTTCTAAATTTTAAAATGCTATTAAAGCACCACCTGAATAATGTACGAATTAAGTTTTTAACTTAATTTTAGTTTATAACCCAGCGAAACCGTCGCTCATTATTTTTGAGCGAAATAAATTTTCGTAAACCATATATATTTTTATAAATTATGAATTAAAGTTGCTTTTCGTGTCTGTCTCTGTGAACGCGATGTTCTTCCAAACTATGTACTGATTTGGTCGCTGTTTTCAGCATCATTTAGATCATTTATTCCGTAAAAGTCTTTTGTCTTTGAGTTTCTTAATTATGTTAATCTTATGTCTGGAGACATAAAATTTATATTATCACAGAATTTGGTCACGAGTCTACTTGTGCTGATATGCTTCCATTTTACCATACGAAGTATGCAAGAATATAAATGCGCTGATTCTAAATAAATTGCGATGAGGGATAGAGAATGATGATGAACATGTAAAGTGTCCTTTTAGAATGATAGAACTACCATTACTGCTGTGAAAAAAAAAACATTTTTTTACTAGCGTACACTGTCCCACTCCTTGACAAAGGCCTCCATCCACTTCTTCCATCTATCGCGAACCCGCGCGGCCTCCTTCCAGTTTTCACGGAACCTGTCAAGCTCGTCCTGCCATCTCCTACGTGGTCTGTCGCAACTCTGCCTCACTGTCTCCGGGCACAGGTTCTGTGTTATTTTGGCCCACAGTTTGCCCGGCATGCGGCAAAGCATATCCTGCCCAGTCGCATTTAGTTGGGGAGCCTTTGGACCCATGTCAGCTATCTTTGTTTTGGGGCACAGTGTTGTGTTTCGAACACGATCTGTTAATTTAACGGTATACTACGGTCCATTGCTCGTTGACAGATCTTGAGTTTGGTCTTCTGGTTGTTAGTCAATTACCAAGTCTGGGAACCTTATTTTATTAATATACAGGGTGACATTGACGCGAAAACTGATACCATGGATTCAGTACATGATTCTGAACGCGGGGGGCGTTGAAAGCATAAGACGATTATAAAAATACTGTTCCATACACATTTTGACTGCTTAGGTCAAGAGTAGGTATGGGCGCTTATCTATGAAACAACCGTTTTTGTTTTAACCCTTGAACAATTTCTACTGAACATGTCTTCGGTGGCGGCCATCTCTCGCCATCTGTACCATCACGCCCCTAGTCGCCGCAGGAGACACCATGGGCGTCGGCAAACCCGGAGATTTCCGACCACTGTAGGCGCGGGCTTGCATACGGCGAGCAATGGGTAGCTCGCCGTAAAGTAAGGACCGGGCACAGGTCGACGACGCGTTGTGTTCCACGCGCGCCTCATAGAGATGGAAGCACTAATTGACAGGTTCCGTTAGAGCCGAGAGAGATACCGTGGTAGGCACAGGCAACAAAAGGAACACGGGTGGATTTGGTCAGTAAAAGTCAGACACGAAGAGCGGAAGAAATCATTTGATGACGTAGCACGCAAAAATAAAATAGGGTCTCATTAGGGATTCACCACAATGAGAACCAATCTAAGGAAGATTGGTTCTCATTGTGGTGAATTCATTCTTACAGTTCATGGGTTGGTGCGTTGATGTATACCACGCTGCATAATAATTTCTTCTGATTAAATATTTCTTGACATCAGCCAACCCACACTGGGCCCGCGAGGTGGATTATGGCCCTTTCACAGAGAAGAGGCCAGTGTTCGAGCAGTGGGAACATTGTCTGCTGATATCATGCAAAACATTTCTTAAACGCTACATAAAATACTAAAACATCCACAACACACAATAATCTTTGCTAAAAATGCTAAACATGTTTTTTTCTAGTTTTAATTTGAACCGGCTTTCAAAGTGTTGATTGGGGCGTCGGGGCATCGATGTGTTTTATTAACGCCTCGCTGACATGTCCAAAATGAAAAAGGCGCTGACGTGTCCAAATTGAAAAAGGCAGTTTCGCATATTTGAAAATAATCTGTTTTTTCCGGTTCAATAAATTAGTCTCGGTTTTCAAATAGAACGAATGCTTGGCTTATTTTATTTTGTGACTTCACCAACAACTGATTACACTTATACAAACACATAATAAAATTTTACATTTTTTAACAAATAATAAGTAAAACAAAACATCAGTTATTGAAGGTAAACACCACTTTCAAACATCCGATTGTCTGCAATTACCCGTAGGCACCGGTCTCACAGCCGACGAGGAAGCGACTATCAACCATCGGAAGTGACTATAACTTCCTAACTAATATTATAAATGCGAAATTAAGTTTGCATAAAACAATTTATATGCTAACTGAGGTACTTAAGCGCAAATATGCCTAATTGAAAGTGGTCTTCTGATAACGCAACACCAAAGAATGTCATTTAGAATTCAGTGCAAACCTTGTAAACACACTCGAATCGTCTAAAATACCTGTAAATTCAACAACTCTTTATGAATTTCAAATAGGAACACAACAATGCTATTTGGTGGCAGAAAGATCCTACCATAGATCCTTCTGCCACTAGTACTTTACCAGACGAGTGTTTCAAGTACCTTAGGACTTATTATTTTAATGATTTCTGATGTACACTAGTTTTTATATTATTTTATTTTTTATATTATATTCAGCTGTTAACATCTTCAAGTAAACTATCTATTTACATCAGATTCCGACGGTTGAGGATTTCTTTAATTCAATAAATACTTTGAGTTTGACTTCCTGATCATTCAGCATTTCGCGTCTTGCCCGTTGAACGTCTTTGCCCCAAAATTAAAAGCGTAACTTTGTGATCGTGTTTCTCAACTGACCTTTCCATGGTGTGTGGTGTTGTCGTGGTGCTGCTCGATGATCTCAGGGTCCTCAGTGGAAATGTCGTGTCCGTGTCTGTGTCCGCATATTATGTGCGGTATCTGGAACAATGAGATGGATATAAATTAGTGAATGATTGTTACAAAGTACTGCGGCCCAATTGATTGTTTTGTAGAATGTTGGCGTCGATCAAAATCTTTCTGAGGAAAGAAGAAAAATCATCACAATTTTATTTTGAACTACCTACTATATAAATAAATACCTACCCTTACATATGTTTCGAGTATTTATTTACCGCATCATTTAATTTTCAGGCTTCTTACGCCTGATGCCGCTGTGTGTTGTGTATATACGAGAATGAATATATAAGCTTCGAATAAATGGACGTACTTTGGCGTATTCTGATATTTTGAAAATTACTTGGAAATTACAAAGTCTGATCTGAATACGTGTGTCTGATGAAAGAAATGGAATGAAGACTGGCGGCTCTGCTGGCCTAGACAAAGTAACATTCGTAACATTCGATTAGCGAGGACGCTAGTAGAAAAGCCAATAAAAATTATGGGTTTGACGTATGCTATCAAAATGTCACGTGCCACGGCAATGGCACGGGTCATAGCGTAGTATAATTGTGAATCGATAGCGATTTTAGAAATAGAATCGCTCCGAAGCGGATGCCGTTTGTCTAGGCCTACCGCCTAGGTGGCGCTTGCGCTACCTGTCCAGAGGCATAACTACGCAGTGCGCTATCTGGCGTCGGCGGGGCCGTACCACACAACAATCTAGGCCAAGGATGGTGATCCTCTATACATTTACGTGATATTTTATCCACATAAATATTGAATGTAGCTATGACGTGTCAACAAACAATATTGACTACTGGAAAATATTATAATATGTATACCTACTTTTACAATAATTATTATTGTATACATGTATACAACCTTTATTATTGTACAGTAATGTTAACGTTAACAGTTTTATATTCATTTTAATAAAAAAATCCTAAAATGCTGCCGTGCCCAAATTATTTTGTTACGTGCCATTGGTTTGCCAACTCTGATCTAGACTAAACATACCAACATCCAAACCAAAAATGCATTCTACAAGGCCCTACGTAATGTCTATAAAAATATACAACAAACTACCAGGCTTATTAAAGAATGAAGAAAAGTTAAACACATTTATTTAAAAAACTTACAAATACTAGTATTAGATGAATATTTAAATGATAAAAATAAATAACAGAAAAAATGTATATCTATAGTACATGTTAAGAAAATTACTAATATAACAAAAAGTAGTACAGGAATAATAATCAATGATAATCACGCAATATACAGGTTTAAAATATTTTACTAATAGGGTGATTATGAATAAATGATATAATAATAAAAATTTATAAAGAATTTACAAAAAAAACAAATTATAAAATTAAATAGCAATTAATAATAAACTAAATACTAAAATAAAAATTAATAAATAATATAGCAATAATTATTATTATTAAATCTATTTATATAAATGAATAAACATAATTATAATAAGAACATAATAGTACAGGTATCTAAAAATAATCTTAAATATTTAAGTTACATTTTGCAGATAAAATAATACAAATAATGGTTAAACGATTTGTTTGCGATCTTATTTACGATCCTGACTTAGATTATATGAAAGTTAAAACTTGTTCCCACAAAAACAACTTAATAATCTCCTAACACAGCTTCCTCTCTCCTACCCTTTTGCTGTGCCCTACAGGGTCCATAATGATCTAAATTAAATAGTTACCACCTAGATACACATTATGGTAAAGCAATAAAGATATTGAGTATTGATTCTCTTTGTTATAAGTTTATTCTAGCAACTCAATCGAATAGTTGTGGTCCCGCCATTTCATTCGTCTGCAGAAACTGCAGAAAACAATATATCTTGAAAATAGACACAATTTTTTAACGAGCATAAATTACCAACAATATTCGCAAAAAATAGTGCACTGCAAGCCTTAGTTCCACTACAAAAACCTAGCCGCAACTGTTACAACATTCGCGACCTCAGAGGCTCTTTTTGCTCAAAAACACAATGTAACGAGCGCGCTTTTGCACACACTAAATCACCCGCTTGTTGGAAACCTGCACTAAATGGCCAGGCCGTGCAACACTCTGCTGACCCTGTTTCATGGTCCACTTTCATGGTCATAAAAAACTTTATGCACATGAATCTGACATTTTGAGTTTAGGGTTGGTTGTGTAGCTGTGCGGTTTGATTTCCTAGTAAAATCGAAAATTATCTTTGCATTTTGGGAGACATGTAGGACAAAATATATGTAGGTAGGTACTAATATTCTGAACAGGTATATTATTTGTTTGCTTGTAAGTTTATAATGTATATTCGAATGATCCTGAAACTACCTATATTTTTTTTTTTTACATTTCTTGGGCCAATTCTTTACGAAGGCTGTTTAACAACACGCTGTGTCTGTTAGGAGCCGAGAAAGCTAAGCTAAAACGATATGATAGCGCAGGCAGGTGATTCGATGGGACGAGGTGGGTCGGGGAAACAAGAAATTAAATGAATTGAATGATAAATTTGTAGTAAAATATAGAATATTTTCCGTTTCAAATTATAAGTGATTTATTACTACCAATTTTGGATAAAAAAAAGGATACAGAATAGAGTAGTGTCTTTATTATGTTCAGCATTTGGATTATTCAAGATGTACATACTACTCTGTCAAGAAAGTACCGGAAATAGATCAATAATAAACAAAATGTTAGTTATTCATCCAAATTTGTTTTATCGTCTTCAAAGTACGCTCCTTTAGAAACAATACACTTACGACAACGAATAATCCAATCATCAAAACATTTTTTTAAGGCCTTTGCCGGAATCGAGTTCAGTTCTCGCCACGAATTCTTCATTATGTCGGTTTCGGTTCAGTTGGAAGGCGCCACTCCGAAGCTTGTTGACTAGTTTGCATATTATTCATGAATTTTGGTTCGGAATTGACTCGTTCTAGCATGTCCTCAGCAACTCTAATGCGATTGAGTTTTTGGAGAAAATTCAGGTCATTTAGGACTAGCCGTGCGGCAACTTGTTCTCATCTCTTTGAGGCGCGCGTGGAACACGACGCGCCGTCGACCCGGGCCTGGTCCCTACTACTGGCGAGCTACCCATTGCTCGCCGACCGCAAGCCCGCGCCTACGGTGGCCGGGAATCTGCAGTCGACTCCCGACGCCCAGGGCGTCTCCTGCGGCGACTAGGGGCGTGAGGGCGCAAGACTCTCTCCCTCACGCGCTCCGCCTCCTCCTTCGCGAGCATTACTGCTACGCAGAACGAGGTGACGGCTTTCCATTCCCTCTCGCTCCGTACCATGGCCTGGACCAGGGCCGGACGCGAGAGATCGCCGCCGCCGATCGCCTCCGCGAGGACACTGCGGTTCTCCGCCCAAGCTGGGCAGACCTCCACACAATGGTGACACCCGGGCGTTTCCTCCCGCCTTATATGAAACAGGAACCTCCCGAAACAACCGTGTCCGGTGAGGACCTGTGTCAGGCGGAAGGTGAGGACGCCGTGGCGCCTCTCCAACAATTCCTCAAAGAGAGGACTTACCGCCGCTATTGTGGCGTGCCCAAACTTGTTTCATACCCAAGTGATTATTTAAAATGGTACGGAACGACTCGTGAGACACAGAAAGTTCAGCGGCTATGATATCTCTGTCAAACTTGAATGAGGATTTTCAGTAACAACTTCTTTCACTTTTGCGATGATAGCTTCAGTTGAAGACGTTGATGGCCTATCAGAGCGAGGCAAATCTCCCATCTTGGCCGCTTTAGAACGCTTTGTACTACTCATAAGTACGTGTTTTTGATAGAGTCGATTGACCTTCTGTAACATTTTCAGTGACTCCGAAGACGAAGTTTCATTGGCGATGCAAAATTTAAGCGAAACTCTTTGTTCGATATTTTTATCCATTTCGAAATTCGCAAAACATACGAGATATGATCTAAATAAAAACAGCACTATAATTAATCTAGTTAACAGGTGCAACTCAAACTCCGCGCCAAATGGGAAAACAATTGTACCAATCTAACAACGAAAAAATAAAAAATTTGAACCATAAACAAATCATCCACTCCCGATACTTTTTTGATAGAAAGTAAATTAAGTAGTATTGATATTGATAATCTACATAAATACCAGCAAATAAATAACATTTTACAAGGAAAGAACACGGTAATCATACACATACGACAATATTTATAAAAATATTGTCGTATTCTCCAATACCAAAATGTTCTATTTCCCCCACTTTTCAAAACGATCTCCGTAATGCAAGAAAAACACGCCAGCCCTCAGCATGTTTGCTCAGGCACCCGATGAAACGTAAACTATATCGATGTATCGATGCAACTCGGTTCAATCGCCCGTGCAGGATATTCGATACAATCGATTATCTATTCGGATTGGGACATCTCGATAAACGAAATGATTTGTGTTCTGTAATATATGGCGGGGTTTTGTTTAGGGATTATGTGCACGTTTGCAAGTTAATGGTTGTGGGATACAGTTTTGGGTACATACTATTAGTTGACATAATATAACATCACGCTGGCAACGCTTAGCCCTCGGAGAATGCCAGCATATAGAGCACGCACATTCCGCCACATATGTCATAAGGCCCATGTATTTATAGCCACGGTTTCCTAGAAGAGCGATGGCAGCCATATAGTGTCTGCAATTTACAGGTGAATGACATCACTGAAAACGTTATTTAAGTTAGTTGGTGTGACTAGAAAGCGTTTTTTTCACACCGTTAAGTCTAACCCCGTCGACATAATTTTTATGGCTTATTGAACCTATTGCAACCAACCAGACACAATTATAGACACCGAGCGTATGGAATCTAAAATTGGTAACATACGAGTATTTGCTATTTCAATAACAAATTAATGTTAAAAAAATTATATTTTAAGATTGAGATCTTTCTTTAGCAGGATGTTACGACCACTGATAGAAACGTCATCTCCTCATATGGCCAACATCATAAATCTTTTGCTCTTCGGAATCCTCAAGGGTTAACAAGAACATATTAATGGGTTTATTGACTATTGCAACAAAGCGGTCAAAGAGGTGACCCCAAAAAATATCCAGGCTTGGCAAACAGTAAGTATTTATTTCATGACTATACCTCCTATGTATCAGGGCAAAAATACGAAAAATTTAATTATAGTTAGATGTTTTATCAGGCCGGGTCGGATTTTCCGGCCCACTGAACATCTTCGCTACATTAGGTAAACTGACCCGCTCGGCCCACGCCGCGCCGGCCACTTTATTTTTGTTTATTTTTTTATATTTTGTGTTTTTTCGGCCAGTATATGTTTTATGCGTGGTGGACAAAGAATAGGCTTGAAGCTTGTGTCCTCTAAAAGTCATTAAAAGTGTGGACTAAAGATATTTTTGGCCTTATTTGTCAACCGTGGTGATTGTGGCAATATTAATTGTCACTAAAGTGCAAAATGCGTATCTACAAAGCGTGCATCCGCCCGATCATGACCTATGCCAGTGCAGTCTTCGCACACGCCAAGCCCGTTCGCTTCAATAGAATGCAGACCCTCCAGAACAAGTTCCTCCGTAGGATTACAGGCTCCCCCTGGTACGTTCGCAACGAGATCCTTCACGTTGACCTCAAGATTCCCACTATCCGCCAGTTCATGAAACGCATTTCAAAGCGTTTCTTCGAGACCGCCGCGAATCACCGCAACCCTCTGGTTGTGAAAGCCGCTAGTTATATTCTCTCCTCCATTAGTCATGTCCGCCGTCCCAAGCATATCCTCACCGATCCCGATGACCACATAACTCTCATTCAGGAGAGCAGTAGGGCCACCAGTACAGTGCACAAACACAGACCGACATTCCGACCTCGCCGCCGAGGTTCCTCGCGAAGATCCCGACGTAATTGTCCCCCCCGACCCTTGCTCGACGAAGTGCCAGCCCGCGCCGTAGCTGAGCCTGTAGCTTTAAATTCCCCGAATAATAATAATCAACAAAATCTGATCCAGCCTGTCCCATCTTGCTGTCAGCGACGCCCTAAGCCGAGGTCCGTACCCCACAGGGGGTGCCCTTAGCGAGCGTTCGCTTAGTAATGTAAGTAGTTTTACGCCCCTGGCTGGAGGCTTTGAGTCCGCTTAAGGCAGCCACAGGATAGTCCGGTTAAGTAGTCACGACCTCTCAAGGTCAACTACGAGATGCCATACCAAAAAAAAAAAAAATGTGACTATATTTAATTTGACTGTTCAAAGAAAAGTGTATTTTGTAAAATTTTAAAAACCTAAGATTTAACGAATCACTTTCATTAAGATCAATAACGAATAAAATCAATGAATACAAACAATATCAAAATACGTAATTACCAACAAAAACTTAACCACAGCTTGACTCCACGTACGAGAGTAACTCAGAAACAGCAGTAGAACAAAAGCGCCTATTGTATTCACGAGAGCAATGCGCACAACTCGGGAAGCGTCGATTCAATTAATTGTAGGTATCCATGATTCAATTAATTATAGGTTTCCATTATTCGATCAATTGTATTACTTGTCGAAATGTTGTAATTATTTTAATTTGAGTATTGATTTTAATAACTTTCAAAGGTTGTTGATGAGATGGTGTTGGTATTGTTTGTTAAGTGGTTTTGAGTACTTTGGAATTACGTAACAATGGCATAGACCTAAATTCTTAAAGTATTATTAAACGGTGTTTCTACAAAATTACTTCACCTTTGTCTCTAATAAATAAACTTCTAAAGTTATTATTGTCGTAATATTTTACTAACATTATTTTCACCACTTCTAACTCAAACCAGTTAATTTGTACCCAACAATAATTAACTGTCATATATATAGCTTAACTACATCCAAAAAAAGATTTTACACACGACATATTACGACGACATACATTACTTCCCAGAATCAATCAGTAACCTTCGAAATATTCATGCATTAAAAACATTTAATCATACTCCATCGAGACAATTCATAATTGAACCAGAAACTATTAATTCCATAACAACCGCTCCCATAGAAACGCCATAGCAACGTCTGTTTGTTCAATAGACATCACACAATTTCGACGCTTTGAAACAATTTCCTTTTGCCCTCAAAATGGTAATATTCCTCGTGAAAAGAGGCGATGTGAACCAGTTCCTCTATGAGACAGATGTGGATAAGGAGGTAGACGATGTCGTGAAGGATATCACGGCTATCTTCAATGGGAGACTGAAGGTGACCAGGCTGTGCTATGAGATGGACGAGCTGCAGAAACATGGGACCTTCCTGCCTCTTGAGATGCAGGGGTTGACTGAAGAACAGGTTAGTTGAGCTTTGTTTAAGATTATTAATTAGGATGAAGAAGAATTGAAAGATTTTTAAAGCGCGCTTGGATACGAAACGAAAGTTAAAAAACATGCCACAGCACACACACAAGACATCATTCTTGCAAGGAGTTTACTGGACAGCCTTGGAATACATTTTACTGGACATATTGTACATAGAACCAGCCTAAAGGGTTTCAAGTTCAACCTCTTGTGAGATGTTGATATGAGTTTAAGATGTCTTAAATCTACATCCATGTTTTCTAGCTCTACAGTTTTATCATCAAAATGTCTCAATAATTACAGATAATGGAGCTGAAATTGGAAGACCCGTGGGCCAAGCGCTGTGCTCCGCCTGGTCACGTATTTGTGAAGGACGACATGGGACGTCGCTGCGGCCTCGCTCCTCCTCCCAACATGCAGGAGATCATAAAGAAGGCAGCTGAAGATGCCAAGGAGTTTATAAGTAAGAAACATGTAGGTACCACAAATTGATGTCTTCTGTTACCCAATTATATCAGCTGGCTAGATAGCTATTACTTTACTGAGTCCTACATCTTTACCTCTATTTTATTTATTAATATTTATTTAACAAGTAACATGACTCAAATATTATGTTAGTAACAATATTTCTTAACAACTATGTTTGTTATATTTACCTACACACTTAACCTAACACTGCTATATATATCAATGAGAACACCTGCTACAAGCTCAACACCGATGTGGAAAGCTTGTAGCGGCGATTGCAAGCAGTCCAGTCTGCTCGCGATACACCGCAGTATAATGTTGGGGCTGGCCCGCACCCGGCGCACCAGGGATGCGCATCTTTATCGCATCGTAGCGTAGAAGCAATCAACACGAGCCGTCTATGCGTGGCAAGTGCAGAAACATGACGTTATGAACAACCAAGAGTACAATTCCTTATCATCTCTCACAAATTCCATGGGCAAAAGTTTGAATACCGGGACAGAAACGCGTTTTGTTTTAAATATAGCAGTATTAAATCACAAAAAATCCGTATCCTTTCCAGGTGGATCTCCGTAAATGCCTAACCCAGAAGGACGTAGCGCGAGCCCTAGACGAGCTCCGAGGAGCCACTAAGATCGTGTTCCCCGGAGGTCTCCCACCCCACGACCCTGTCCGAATGGAGCTGGACAATGTGGAGGACCTGTCGGGAACCCAAGCTTCTACCGAAGTTATAGACCCGAGTCTAGCCTGTCTGTGGGCTTGTGGGAAGAAGTTCCTCAATGGGAATAAACTGAGTGACCATTTGGGTAGGTATATCTTTTAAGCAATTGCTTGGCTTAGTATCCATACCAACATAAAAAATGCGGAAGTAATTTTGCCTGTCTGTCTGCTACCTTTTCACTCTTTATGGCTGAACGGATTTCGATGTTTGACACACAGGGGCACACATGGGATAATTTCCGACCTCGACGCGTGTGAAGCGGCGGGAAAAAGCTAGTTTAATATCAAATTGTTGGCATTTTGACTTCAAAATCTCTGTTAAACTCCCCTATTCCTCACTTAATCGGATGACGTTTCTGTGAAACAAAAATTGTTCTTTGTCTTCTATTTATTTTTCTTGTTAGCTAAGTTAAGCCGGTTATCGCCATTTAATTTGATAAATATTGTAACAGACTGTACCAACCTTTCCTTTTTTTGATTAAAGTTGTCATTATCTGAATTGACCTAATAAAAATGTACAGACTAACGACCTCAGCAAATTGACATTGGATATTTAGGTGAATTGGAACGTTAAATGAGAGTCGTTAATCAAAATATTTCTGAAGGATTGGTACTGAATAAATATTAGGACACATCCATATTCTAAAATACTTATCGGTGTTTTAAAAAAATTCAGGCAAAAACAACAAGACAAAAGTGACAGTGAAGCTCTGCTCAAACTCCGAAGGCGCTCCCGGTCGGGAACCGGTCATGTCCGAGGAAGACCGCAAGCAACTGACCATGCACGCTTACAGGAAGCAAGAGGAATGGAAGAAGCTGGAACAAGATGAGGATGACAGCTACCTGGACTCTAAGTGGTCTGATAAACAGAATATGAAGAGGCAGTTCCATGGGCTAGAGAACATCTCTTGGAGACCTACTATTAGAAAGTAGATGCTTACTGCAGTTTCTGTCTTGAAGAAGTGTTTTTATTTCGCAGTCTCGTTATTTAAGTGACTTCTTCTTGTGTGTTTTTTTTTTGTGGTATTATTTTATGTATTTGCATCTTTGTCTTTTCGATTAGAGGTTACGTTTGACTGTTGATTGTTTTTTATTTCATTTTAGCCTGTCAGTCGTTTTAAGGTTATGTGACTGCCAAGGCAAAATTCTCGTACTTAAAAACGTTCAAAGGAAAATGCCCATCATGTGATAAGTTTGGTTACAGTGAAAAATTGTTTTATCAGGACAATTTTACTGTATAATTAAGAGAAAACATTCTTATTTCATAATTAGAAAATGGTTTTAACTTTTTCACTCAAGGTTATGTTAACCTAGTTTATCTCTAAAATCATTGAAATGCTGAAGGGTACCTACTCTTTATACGAAAATATCTATCTCAGTTTAGGTTACAGCAGAAGCCATTTCCATTAAAATAATCAGAAGTTTTAGGTAAGTATAATACCATTAGGATAATGGTAAGAAAAATAAAACGTTTAATTAGTAAACATAGGCATCAAGTTTTTGTTTTATTGATTTACTCACAGGATATACACATATAGTTTCATCATTAGTGGTTATATATACTTAAAATGTCATGAGGAAGGCCCATTGGCTTTTGGCAACACCCATTGCCACCCATAAATGCGGAAGAATAATAAAAACACGACTGAACGTTTATCTTACAACTCGAAATGATGAAACGAAACGACCGACGCTATACAGATTTGTATTCGATTCAAATGAGTTATTTGTTCTTTTGGTACTTCATAACACAAAAAGCGTTTAGATATCATTTTTATGGATCCACTATTTCACTTTCGGGTAATTTTATTTATTTATTTATTTATTGGTCTATCTACAATCGTTACACTGTTCATCTGAAGTAACACAAGCCAACATACAAGCCAAGTGCACAATATCAGGCGATAGACACAGCATGCAAAAGCAATTTTATACAATGAAAAACAGTCTACAGAAATGACGCATAGTTTTTACACAATTTTAACACGAACAGAACAGTAGTTGAGGAAGTCGTGCGTTACATCTAATGGTTATCTATTTTCGTGGACTTGGCGCTTGAATTTTTGAAGTGAAGTGCAACAAATATCAATCCTTTCATCACAATTATTTAAAAGTTTGCTAAGTCTTGGGACTGGAGAGTTAGATCCTGAAACAGTTTTGCGGAAAGGGGGACGTAACAGTTTGATAGGATGACGCGGATATTTATAGGGTAGGTTGAGATTAAATTTACTTAACAACTGGGGGCAATCTATTTTACTGTGAAGAATTTTGAACAGAAACATTAAATCATTATTGTATCTACGTTTTTCGAGTGAGGTCATGCCAAATTTTTCAAGACGTTTTGCGTAGCTTGGAACTTTCTTAGCTGTTTTCGTAGAGTAGGCAAGATGGTTTAAAAATCTCTTCTGAATGCGCTCTAACCTAAGACTATGTGATGAATAGTGGGGACGCCACACAACCGTGCAATACTCCAATACAGTACGAACGAGGCAGTTGAAAAGGTATATTTTTGTTTTCGGTTTGCGGAAACATTTTGCATTCCGCATGACAAAACCAAGTGTCTTTGACGCTTTTTTGACAATATTGTCCATGTGAGGAATAAATGTCAATTTGCGGTCCATAAGGACCCCCAAGTCTCTGATTACATCTACTTCACTTAGGCACGTACCGTTCATACTATATTTGAAGTTGATAAACTTTGACTTCCGAGTAAACGTTATTTGAGAACATTTTTTAACGTTTAGTTGCATATTATTATCCTTACACCATTTCAAAAGTCTATTTACGTCTTCTTGAAGTAATGCTGAATCAGCATGAGAATTTATTACACGAACTATTTTTAGGTCATCGGCAAACAAGAATGGGGTGGAGTTAATGAAGCAATTAGGAAGATCGTTAACAAAGATAATAAATATTACAGGACCCAGGTGGGAACCCTGCGGAACCCCAGAGGTAATAATCAGGGTTTCGGACTTATAACCATTGACAACCACATAAAATGATCTATCCGTTAAATAGGAGTGAAGCCAATTAAGAAGAGAACCAGCAAAGCCGTACGCAGCAAGCTTCTGAATAAGGACACCATGGGACACTTTGTCGAAAGCCTTGCTAAAATCTGTGTATACAGCGTCAACTTGCTGATTACAGTCAAGCGAAGCTGCAATATTTTCGACAAAAGTGACTAAATTACTACAGGTTGATCTTGCAGTAGTAAAACCGTGCTGGTGGTCAGAAAGATACTTTTTAAAATATTGTTGAATCACCGGGCATACTAATGCTTCAAAGACCTTCGCAAGTGTCGGGAGGATAGAGATAGGACGATAGTTGCCAACCAAATCCTCAGCGTCCGTTTTATGAATCGGAACCACCTTGGCCAACTTCCATTTTTTAGGGAAGATTCCAACGCTGAGCGATTTGTTAAAAATAATGTATAGAGGGAATGCCAATTGATCAGCGCATGTTGCTATAAAGTTGGGGGGGATTTCATCGCTGCCTGATCCCTTAGATATGTCTAATTTTTTTAGATATTGTACTATTTTGTTCTTAGGAATTTGAATCAATGAAAAGCTGTCGGAGTTGTTTACTAGCTTTTCAAAAAATGAAGAAGTTTGAACTATATTACGCGGCTGGTCAGGTAGGCTGTACACTGAAGAAAAGTAGGTTCCGAACATGTTGCACATGTCGTTACCATTACAGGTTCTGCTAACGCCATTTGACATCGACGCCGGGTATGCATTAGCAACACCTCGTTTTGACTTGATGTAGGACCAAAAAAACTTGGGATTCGTTGTTATTTTCTGTTCTATGTTACTTATATAAGAATTGTAACATTCTCTCGCCAATTTGTCACAGTGCTTGCTACACCAACGAAGCGATATCTTATCCATAGGGTTTTTATATGTATTATATCTCCTTCTAAAGTTGTTTTTTTCACGCAGCTGTCTCTCCAACTTTTTTGTAGACCATGGTGGTCGCGAATTACTTCTCACCATGGTCAATGGGACAAACCGTCCTATGATCTGATCAACAACTGCATAAAAACGTTCCAACATTATATTTGGATCATCGATGTCTGAGAATAATGCACACCAATCGACTTTGTCGAGTTCTGATTTAATAGCTGGGTAGTTTGCTTTTTTGAAGTTTAATCTAATGTTAGGTTCTGGTTTTAAGCAATTATTTAATTTTGAGTTTATGGAAATTTCAAGAGGGGGGTGGTATGGATCTATCTTTGCTAGATTATCGGATGCTTCCGTCACCTTACATTGGGGGAGGTCTACAAGAACTAAGTCCAGGATTCTATTCTTAATATTATAAACATTGTTACATTGTTTGAGGTTATTCATGTGGATAAAGTCTAGAAGTGTCTGATTCAGTTTTGAGCTAGTCCGCGAGAAAGAGGGGTAAGTGCGAGTATCGTCACTGCTTGTTATTTGATTCCAATCTATATTGCTCATATTGATGTCACCGATAAGAATAGTACAACAATAATTTTTCTCAGCTACAGCATTATAATTATCCAAAAAATGATCCAAAATGGAAAGTTGCACAGGGGGAGGCAAGTAAAGAGCACAAATAGCTATTTTGAGGCCTGGAGCAACACTCACAGTAACCCACAAATCCTCGCACTTACTCTCCCAAGAATATTGCCTGTTAGCAGCGAACCTTCTAGATATTGCAACCAAGACTCCTCCTCCCTCTTTTTTTGTATGGAAACCCGAAGTTTCTCTGTCACGTCTAAAAACCATGTATCTGCTATCAAAAAGTTCGCTGCTAAGAATACAATCATTTAGCCAGGTTTCTGTTAACACTAATGCGTCATAATTGGAACATACTAGATTAGAATAGAATTCATGAGTTTTAGAACGTAATCCACGCGTATTTTGGTAGTAAATGTTGAAGGTGGCGAATTTAAATTAGTAAACATTAATATTAGCTCGGTTGAAAACTGTTAATTAAAGTATTGAGTGAAGCGAATCCAAGTCTTTCATTATCTTAGTATCGGAATCATCTGACTTTTTAACATAAATACGTCCTCCTCTGACCCAAACGTAACGATATCCTTTTTCTTTTGCTTTAAGACGCGTAGCCGTATGTAGTGCCTTGTTAGACGGGCTCAGATGTTCAGTCACAAAGATTGCAGATTTTGCACCTTCCAACTCGAGATGGGAGGTGTTCAACTTTTCGCTGACTGGCTTTGATTTGTTAAAGTTAATAGAAGCAGCTAGGAATGTGTCGCGTAATCTGGGTGTGGTGAATTGTACGACTATTACAAAACAGCACTGTTAAGGAAAAGTATTATGACGATGGGACCTGTCATTTATAATACATTACCTCATGGTTATAAGGATTATTCATTCAACATTTTTAAATCTAAGGTTACTGTACTACTTTTAGGCAAATGTTATTACTCTGTGAAAGACTTTCTAAATGACACAAGTTTTTCCAGATTATGAGTGATATAATTAATTGCAATTTTGACAACTTAAGACTTATGTACAGTAAGCGCTCAAAAGTGCATAGGCACGTTAAGAGTCGTATTGCTGTGAACTAACGGTACGACTGTATGTGTTTCAACGACACACACCACAAAGATCTCAGTTTTATGCGGCACACACTGTCGTATCGCGTACTCGCGTCGCTCTGCATGAAACAAAAACATATTTCAGTCGCTTTTGTTAGACTCGCATCATGCGTGTGACCTGGCCGGTTTATGGCATTGCTAAAATTCGAGTTAATCTAATATGAGCTGATAGCAGTAGGCGCTTGGCGTTGGACTGATAAGTCGCTGGTTTCGGTTCTGATCTCAAGAGGCAGCGCAGTTTTATGGCCAATTTTTTACTTTGGTTTGAAATAATATATTTAAAAAAATTGCTGTTTTTATATTTTTGTTCTAATTGCAATAAAGGGTTAAAAAAAAATGCGTTAGAAGTGATAACAAAAATTAAAACATTATTATTAGTTATGATATTTTACATAAAGATAACCGCTACGATTATTTAAAATAACTTATTTAGCCAAATAGGATGTGCAATACTATGTCAAGGAACTTAGAAGCAATTTGTTTTATTTAGACATGTGAGATGTTCAAAAAAATTGATAAGTAGATTTATTTCACCATATACAAATAAGCATCGATCACGAATTTTTAAAATAAGTGATTTTATTAAGTGGTTTTGTATGGCAGTTTGTTTACATTAAGTATTTCACATTTTATTTTGGCTTTAGTGAATCTAAGTAACATTTTGAGGATAGCTTAAGTTTTCATTTTTTATTTTCGTTCTGTGAAAAGATGATTGAAACTAAACCTCAATTTTTATAATTAAGTATACAGGATAAACTATTCCGGAACTTAAACGTCTTGTTTATTACGTTATTGTTTGCAGGGCTTCGGTGATGAAACGTTTTAGCGCGGAGTACACGGCGAACAGTTTTTAATGATGCTTTTAATTAATTCAGCAAAATGTCCGGTTGTTATGAAACAATTTGTTGCATATTCATTCAGCTTGTGTGGGCTTATTTAAATAAGCATCCACTTCATAAATAAGCGCTCCAACTATCTGGAATTCCTTCTTCCTCACATCTCTTAACCCACAGACTCACAGTATTTGTCTAGAAGAGAGACATCTATAAGCAAAATTTTATATTTATAACATTTTACTCGTCATTCACTAATTTAAACAAATAACAATTTAAATTGAGTAAAAACGAAATATTTAAATGATAACACTCACACTTAGTCCGGTTTCAATATATATTTGTGTTACCACATCACTTACATCCTCTTTTACGCAGCGCAACAATATTTTCCAATGCTTTAATATTTGCACAACACAGATAATTAACAGACTTAAACATTCGTCAATAACCAACAACGTTCAATTAGGTGAATAGACGTAACGAATTGCATCTACCTCACAGAAATCGAAATAATTTACTCAGTTTTCTGTGGTCTATGAATGAATGAATGAATGAAATGCACCGACCCCAGCGTGGTTTGACCAGACTCGATTAATCGAATGAACCCCAAAATTTGCACTAGCCCTTGAAGCCTCATGCTTCATGGTGCTACAAAGACCATTGCATATCAAGGAATAGACCGGGGGGCGCTTTAATGGTAGGGTGGACGTGCCCTTAGGATAGGAAGTAAAGTGAGAGCCAATCGAGTAGTGCACCCTAAAATTAGCATTGGACTAGTGGAGAGACGGGTAATATTTGTCTATGGGAGGGCATCTTTAAACGACGTCGCAGCCAATCTCTGCTATGCTGTGTTGTTCCAATATCTTCGTCGGAGGTCTCACTACTATCCGTTTCAGGTTTCTTGTATATTTCGCTAGCAGCTTTTTTTATCTTATCTCGTTCTACAGCCGTGTTCATCCAGAAGTTGATTTCCTTGTCGAAGTAAGTCATGTCCTGTTTGAGGTTGTCATTCCAAGTGTCAATAGTTCGGCCGACTTATTTGGATTGGGCCTTGTACTGCATTGCAGCATGTAGCAGGTGTGATTTTCGTCGTCTGTGGAGATGTGCGAGATAACACATCCTGTGGTTCTTGATGCGTTTGGTTACGGGTTATCCTTTTAAAATTTCATGCATTTTCTTTTGTCTTTTATTACGTTTATTCTTAGCGTGGTTAATCAGGTCTCTCACGATAACTCTTTCATATTTTCACAGTCTTGACCTGTTGGCTTTAGTGAGTGCCGACACTTTCAGCCTGTGTATCATAGAAGGTACGATCACCATTTGATACATGAGTCTGGCTACTTTCTAGCCCATATTTGAGTTTATTATAAATGATATTGGTGACTTCGTCACAATTTACATTCACATTACTATATTTATTTAAAACCACAACCAAATAACGATCCCAAAGGACTTAGTATGTTCAAATAATTTCACTACAATATGCCTTCCACATTCCTACAAAGCGCGTCACGTCACCCTCACTGTTTTTGCAGCACTTTTGAACTTAACACTTGACACTGGGACCGGCTATTTGTGCGGCTATATAACCTTTTTTTTATTTTAACCGGCTACCTGAAGCACATTTCTGTAAGCTTGGTGCAACAAAATACAAGTTTGTAGAAACAAAGCTTTCAGTTTAATGATATGACGAATCAGCTATTAAACAAAAATCTCTCTTTCCGCCTTTTTCAAGTTAGAACACACGTTTACAAGGTAAGTACAATTCTGACGCGGCAATTAGGATGTGTTCTCCTCCCCAGAACGCCTCGTTGAAGGTTTACATCTACTTGGATCATTTATTAGCCGTATTTCCTGGGAATAAATGCTACAATTGTTAACATATGATAGGTTAGTGTCTAGGTCAAGGTAATAAGTTCTTTTAGGAAATCTAAATCGACAGCGTTCGTTTTGTTTTGAGTTAATAACATCCTACAAAAACTTTTCACCAGAATAAGCCTTGAAATAAGAACCGCCAAACCTCAAGTTCACGACCCTGCTGACCCGCTAGGCCCAACCACAATTAGATTAAAGCTGAAAATCAAAACTCAGTTCGATTGGCTTATTTTGCCTTTTGGCCTTAACAAAAACAGTTAATCTGAACAATGAAACTTGATCACAACAGATCCAGGCTTTCCTCACTTTTAGGCTCTTTACGCAAGTTGTTCATTGCCTTCGAGGTTGTTATCGATGCTTGTTGGAGCCTTAAATGATTTGCTATAAATTAAAACAATAGCTAAGCTAAGTGAGATCTTTGTACTTTCTTGTTGCAAATTAAATTTCCTTAACCATAGAATGGATTGATCTCACCAAATTCGAAGCTCAGGATCCTTTGGCAGGCAAGTAGTTCCTCGCATGTTATGTAGGTGTGCAGTTCCAAAGAATTGAATTTCGCGACACAGGGCACACTAGTAGTTTCTTAACACTTATCACTTCGTTGTCCTAAGTTGTCACTTCAACATTAATCGATGAGTTCTTCTCCATAGGTACCTACTACGCTTTGGAATGGGCAACTAGCTTCATATTTCTGACTGACCGACTCCTTGACAATTCAAAATTGCCTGTAAATGGTTTAATTGAAATAAATGATTTGAGTTTGAGTTTGAGTCCGAAACTGGGCGCAGGGTTGGCGCACGTGTCACGAACGCTTTTTTTTTTGTTTTTTGTAGGAACACAGCCGAGACAACCGCTCGCTACGATGGCTCACAACCGAATCCTACTCAGTTTTCTGTGGCCTACCTACAAAATTTTATTATTTATGGAAACAAGATGAACGAGACAAGTATCGAATGATTATCGAACCACTTCAAGTAATTTCATTCAAACAAACAAAAAATGATCATTTTAGGTATTATTAATAACATATCAAAATCTTGAAATAGATATAATTTGAAAATAACATCACGCAGGCGCAGATGAGATTCGAACTCAGGGCTCGCCATAATCGCTGCGCTGCTACCGAAGCACGGTAACGACTAAGCTAGCATGCCATGTTAAGTTAGTTGAAATTATGAACTACTATCAATTACAGACCAAGTGAGTGTGTGTGCGTGTCTATAGTATAGAAACAACTTATAGAAGAAGGTCGTAAGTGAAACCGAAGCGTCAATCTATTGCTTTGTTAGATTGCTTATGGACTTTTGAGCGCTACTGTACCTGACTATAATACTTTACTATAATTTTGTTTTGTTTTGTTGACATTATTTGTTTGATTTTTTTTTTATGGAATAATTTGCACGCCGTAAGGTAGACTTAGTTAGTCTTATACATGTACCTTCATTCATAGCAAATAAAATTCTGATTCTGATTATTTCATACCTTTTCATTTTTGTGTTTTTTTTATTTATTAGATAGGTCGCTAAAGTCATTAAGTGAAATCCCGGTGCTGGGCCACCGGGGCATGGAGGTTAATGCGGTTAAACGCGTTAATGTTTATTACAGTAAACTGTAATCAATATTATGCGTTTAACCATTTGTTCCAATTATTGTTAAACTAATCCAAAATCAATCAAAAATGAAAACTTAATCTATTTAGGTGTATTTTAACTGAGCAAATATAATTGCTAATCATTTTGTTACAATACAATACAATTCCCTAATTCTCTAGTTGTAATATTCGTACCATGATGAAATCCATTAATCATTATGTTATTGAAATAATAAATAACTTAGAAAATCTTAGATACCTGGCAACATTTATGGTATCAATTTTGTGAGCGGATGTTAAATACCCAGTAATTTAGTTAATTAAAAAGTAACTTTAATTCCAGGTTAAAAAGTAGCGTTATTTAGTACATAAGCGTAAAAAAACTAGATATAATTTATACATAATATTTAGTTGAGACACTCGATACGTTCACATGGGACCTACTATTGGGCATTCTCCTTTAAGTCTCATCCAATCCAATCTCATCCCAGCTACAACCAAATTCAAAAAGGGGTGTAGCTGTGTCGTGGATATGGACGTGTGTTTTACGTGAATACGTGAAGGTTACGAGTCATATATTTTCTGTGGCGGACCTCTAGGTCGTGTCAGTCTTGAATGGACTTAACAAATTCTTTGAGCTATTGAGTGGTATAATTATATTTTGGATGTGGATAATAGATATGTAGCTGCAACAACAAACGGTATTCCCCAATTTTGTTATCATATTTTTTTGTATGGCCTCGGCCTACTATTACGGCACATTTAAAGACTTACTACTCGCATTCGTGTGGTTGTACTATAGGTACACCTCTGCCCAACCCTTCGGGGAAACAAGGCGTGATATAATGTTATGTTACTCACGTCAAAACTTGTAAAAAAGGGAAATTAGAGATGTTTTTACGATACAATACAATTCCCTAATTCTCTAGTTGTAATATTCGTACCATGATGAAATCCATTAATCATTATGTTATTGAAATAATAAATAACTTAGAAAATCTTAGATACCTGGCAACATTTATGGTATCAATTTTGTGAGCGGATGTTAAATACCCAGTAATTTAGTTAATTAAAAAGTAACTTTAATTCCAGGTTAAAAAGTAGCGTTATTTAATACATAAGCGTAAAAAAACTAGATATAATTTATACATAATATTTAGTTGAGACACTCGATACGTTCACATGGGACCTACTATTGGGCATTCTCCTTTAAGTCTCATCCAATCCAATCTCATCCCAGCTACAACCAAATTCAAAAAGGGGTGTAGCTGCGTCGTGGATATGGACGTGTGTTTTACGTGAATACGTGAAGGTTACGAGTCATATATTTTCTGTGGCGGACCTCTAGGTCGTGTCAGTCTTGAATGGACTTAACAAATTCTTTGAGCTATTGAGTGGTATAATTATATTTTGGATGTGGATAATAGATATGTAGCTGCAACAACAAACGGTATTCCCCAATTTTGTTATCATATTTTTTTGTATGGCCTCGGCCTACTACGAGTATTACAGCACATTTAAAGACTTACTACTAGCGTACGTGTGGCTGTACTATAGGTACACCTCTGCCCAACCCTTCGGGGAAACAAGGCGTGATGTTATGTTATGATACTCACGTCAAAACTTGTAAGAAAGGGAAATTAGATTTTTTTTTGTTCTTAAAGAAACGGGAATTGCCTTTCTGGTCTTCTGACTTCAGAAAAACCTTAATTTTATTAATTCACTGGCAGACAACGCACAGCCCGCAGGTTCTGGAACCATGAAATTTTTCACAAGACTTACTTATATTACGAAAATGAGCACTAAAGTAGGATTAGTAACAACGTTCGCCATCATTGCCTATCGGATATCGATATTATTATTCTAGCTCTGCAATAGACAGGCCGTCTCATACTACATGTCAACTTAATAAACTTTAAATTTTGAGGCACTGCAGTCTTTTTCAAATAACAAACATTGATATAAAGATTACTTAGACTACCAAATTCGCCATAACTTATTATGAACCCAGAACCTTTTTCGGCATTGGACAGTATAATTTATTGATTAAATAATGAACATATCTTTTCAGCCTTCGAGTTACCTGTCTGCCTACCCTTAGTAGTAAATGTCGTTGAGACGTTAACAGTAGATCAGCTAATATTAACGCCAACAGTATGATTAGTGAGAGATGATGAATGGCGTTATGACGAATAGAATCCGAGTCACGACACACAGTCATAAAGATTGTACGACTTTTCGATTCGTTTAATTGTAAATTGTGTCTCAGCCTGACAAGATTGCCTTTAAAACATTATGACATCAGAATCTACGTATAAATCTGCACTGGCGTCGCGTGGTGGTTTCGTTCAACCCTCTCACAGAGTGCTCGCTGGCTTGAGTTCTAGCGTTGAGAACAAAAAGGTTGATTATGTTATTTTGCGGGCAGAAAATTGTTTTCTTCTTACCAAAATAACCTGGTCAACTTTATATAGGGACGACGTTAAGTTAAAAGAATAAGTGCTATGTAAAATTATACAAAGAATTCAGATCAAACTTGGCATAAGCACACATTCAGCAATAAAGAGACCGTCTAATGTCACATTATTTAACTACCAACCCGTACAATCCGCGTGTCGCTCTCCATTTTCAAAGTGATACATCTTTCGTAGGATTCCTTTATGTGTAATCATTTCTTTACCCCTTGCCATCCATCATGCCAAATGTGGGTTCTTAATAATAATATTGTAGTTGAAGTATGTTTTTGGAGTCAGAATAAATGATTATGCTGGCCGTATTACTCTGTGCTAAATTGAGATTGGTGTTGATGCAAACAGACCCCTGTTACAGTTAAGTAAACCCTTATAAAATTTCACTGCTCTCCGTTTCATTCTCTAATCCGCCTAACCGTAAGTAATAATCAATAGCAGCTTAATCTCTCTAAATAATCATAATGCCGACCTAATCACAGCCATTGGCAGATTAATTGGCTAACTCAGTATGTTTCATAGTTGTATTATATTTTTATGGTTTTATATATGTACAAGCGACCCGCCCCTATTTCTGCAAGTCCGTCTAAGCAGACGACAACCTCATATGTTGACCTGCGAGATGCGACGTACGACTAGACGAATCATAAAGATTTATTTATTATAACATAACATAAAATCACGCCTGTAATCGCAGTAGGGTTAGGTAGAGGTACCTATATAACAGTACCTATAGGCAAGCATATTGCCTACTCTCCAAACCTCCGCAAACGTCTTAGGCGCTTGGTTCCGGAAATGGAGAATCGAGGTCAACCCCGATAAGAGTCAGGCGGTTCTCTTCTCGAGACGTCGTCGACTCCCTCCCCCACTTCCCAGCCCGATCACTATGTACGGCAAGCCAATCCCTTGGGAGAAGCAAGCCAAATACCTAGGCGTGATCCTCGATGAGAACCTTACCTTTAAGGCTCATATTAAGGCGGTTCGCGCGCGCGCCTCCTTCGCTCTTAGCAGGCTGCAATTCGTACTGACAGTGTGGTATTTTGTTACACCAAAAACACATCTTATCTATTTATGTATTTAACACCTGAGGAGCTGTTGTGCACAGCAATTCTTTCTATGATTCAGTAGGTACTAAAGTCTTTATGAAAATTGTATGACACTCATCTAACTTACATTTGTTTATCCGATATTGTTGTATTGCTGAAAAGCAAACCTTTAGCTACTTCTGTCTATTTTCCACATCCATTTATCTCATTTCATGTGATCTCATATTATTTTCCTTTTATTGAATGTTGTGACATTTTGTATCTAACATTGTCATCTGTCAGTTTTTATTTTTCTATGGTATAGAGCTAAGAGGTCGTCTATTTTATTGTAAAGGTGTCGTAAAACTAGTGTTAAGCCAGGTTCTCACTGTAAGCCATCTTTATAGTTCCTGGCCGATAACCAATTAAGAAGTATTTGGATTGAAAACTAAAAAAGTCACTTCTAGAACGATCGGTCAGAGGCTATATAAACCATTCGATACTTTTCACCAGGTTCTTTCTTTTCCTTTCCTTTGAGCGATAGTCACTAGTCAAATGTAACTAACTAAAAGCTTCTGAAATATAAACAGTTTGCATCTGAGTGAATTTATTTATTACAAACGTCTTGTGTGCGTGAAGGTGTTCGACTCGCTCAATCACCTCCGACCCTTCCACCTGAGTCGGCCAGTTCGAGACGTCTTTGAGTAAAAAAATATAAATCGAATAACGAGGCGTGTGACGCCCCTAGTACACAGGAACGAGAGGTCCTGACGTACGCACTTATATTAACATTTTATTTCTAAGATCAAGCCTCTCGCGGGTTCCTCCTCGAATCAACATCGACGCAAGCTCCCTTACGACGAGCTGTAGGACGGTGGAGCGGCCTGGGCGAGCTACTTCAACGGGCTGAAGGCTGGTGGAGTAGCTGAGGCGAGCTCCGGCTGGTGGAGCAGCTGCCGCGAGCTCCACTCTACAGGCTTTGAGCCGGAGGAACGACAAACGCGAGTTACTTCATTCTTAATATCTTTTTCTACTTACTTTTGTATTTTATATTCTAAAAATTATTATAACTTGTAACCACGTTTAGCCAGTCGGCTAAACGTTTCGTTACAACAGCCCGTAGTAAACTGTCCCTTAAATGCAAGCTCCGCATCTATACCGCAGTCATCCGTCCCATCATGACCTATGCCTGCGTTGTATTTGCGCACGCTCACCCACGTCATCTCCATAAGATGCAGACCCTCCAAAACCGTTTCCTCAGAAGGGTCACGGGTGCCCCCTTCTATGTCCGTAATATCGATCTTCACGTCGACCTCAAAATGCCAACCATAAAACAGTTCATGAAACGCTTATCAAAGCGTTTCTTCGACTGCGGCATCAAACATTCCAACCCCCTGATTACAGCGGCCGCCCGCTACACTCCCTCTCGCATTAGCAGTATTCGCCGACCAAGGCATACTTTAATCGACCCCGACGACGCCACTACCCTCCTCCAGGAGAGTAGTAAGGCCACTAGCACGCTACATAAGCCCAAAACCCGATCGCCGTCCTACCGCCCTCGCCGCCGAGGCCCGCCGCGACGCCCAAATCGACGTCCCTCCCGACCCTTGCTCGAGCCAGCCCGCGCCGCTGAGCCTGTAGCTTTAAATTCGTCCATAAATAATATCAATCCTGATCCAGCTAGTCATTTGCTGCCCTCTTCCAGCGACGCCCTAAGCCGAGGTTCGTACCCCACAGGGGGTGCCCTTAGCGTTGTCGCTTAGTTTTAGTTAGTATATAAGTTTAAGTCCTGGCTGGAGGCCTTAATTTATTAGGGAATCCACAGGCAAGTCCGCTTAAGCAGACGACAACCGCATAGGTTGACCTGCGAGATGACAAACAAACAAACAAAAAAAAAAAGCATATTGCCATCAACCGGGCACAAATCCAGACTCCGTGCTGCTACTGAGAAATTCTATGAGAGAAACCCAATAACACTTTGCCCGACCTGAGAATCGAACCCAGGATCTCATGCTTAGCAGTAGCTCTTGTGACCACTAGACCAACTAGGCAGTCAGTTATTTATTATAGCTACGTTTAATACTAATGTATTGTACACTTAAACCTTCCGCCATAAATTCTCTAAATGATGTTGAAAACCGCATCAAAAAGTAAAATAATGTAAATAAAAGTAAATAAAAATATAAAAAATATAAACCTATTGGAATCAAATGACCATCTTGATTACCATTACAAGTGTAACACCCTGTCTACAAAAGTCATTAATAATGAGTTGAAATTAGAATTGTAGATAATGTCAAATAATGGGTAGATAATGTCGAAGAAGAAGAAGAAAATGTAAAAAGAATAAAAAAAGCATCGTAATTTTTGAGCAGTTAATATACATTTACACAGTGATGCCATTATTGAGATACGAGGGAAGCCACATTTGCAGAAAGAATGATTGCGTAACTTCCTTGTCTTAGGTAGTCTTGACGTAGTCGCAATGGGTAGTCAGATGCCCGACAGTCTCAACCAGTTTTACCAGTAGCTGAGTTGTGATGGTCAGATAGGCAGTCGCTCCATGTAATAATAGAAGTATTCAACTGGATGCGGTTTGAAACAGACCCGAACATAGTTAGGAGTAGCCTTACTATGTTCGGGTCGGTTTTAAACCGCAGCAGGCCATAAGCAGCTTGATTGACAAATGATAAAAAGATAAATGATTTGTTTCTGTAAGTATGTTTATACAAGCACTATAACACGTCATTTTTTTAAACAGATGAGATTGGCATTTCATTTAGTCGCCTTAAGCAAAACCCACAGGCACGAATGAGGCTGGTCTTTTGCAGCCACAAACAACATCATACAGTAATATTGTAGCTAAAATATTCAGTTTCCCCACAATGACAAAATCCCATCCAGTGCCAATTATTCTCATGCACATTCCGGTACTACATTGTCGTAATTACGGATCTCATTAGCGGAGACAACCCCGATATAAACGTTTACAGCTGGCTTAAGATGTGGCAGGTAGTCACAGAAGGTTTACTATACAAAAAACAGAGGAATTACCCAACAATATCTCTTCTAAGGTATTAATTACCTCCAAAGAGATTACAATCAAATCAAAAGTCAAACTAGGTTAAGAATCAGCACTTTTTGAACGTCAAAACTCCCTGGTCTTACATCATTTTGACGTTCAAAAAGGGCTGATTCTGAGTCCTTCACCATTTCCTAGTGTTTTAGCTGGGAACAAGAAGAGACGAAAAAACTCCCCAGCAGCACAGCTGTCTGTTCACTAATAAGGACTTGATTCCATACAATAGTCAGTAATTAACATTGCGAAAAACAAAACATAAAATTAAATAATTTGCCATATGTCAGCTAGCACACGCTAATAAGTTGTAAACCAAATGGAGCCCTGCAGATGGTCAGTGTGTATCTAAGCTATTCTTGCTGTGCCTTATTTCATAAGAAAGGTTTATAGTCAGACTGAGAATAATAAATGAAAGAAGAGAGATGAGTGGCAGGCAGTAACCCTTTCTACGTATTTCGTTGTCATTCACACATCTAACTTAAAAACCGGCCAGAAGCGTGTAGGACTACGCACAATAAAGGGTTCCGTAGTTGGATTGATTGTTCCCAAGAACAAACTTAACATTGCAGTTGAAAACATGTTCTCCCATACATCACCCATACATATACCTACGTCACGGTCAATTCTCTAACTGTAAATGTAAGTTTGTAATCGCAAAAAAAAAGATTTTGTATGTGATAAAAATACGAATTAAGGATTTTCGGATTTTATACTATATTTGTGCTGTTAGACCTTGCTTCTTACCAAATTTCATTACCCAAGGTCAACTGGAAGTAACCTAATAGGATTTGGTATATTTGCGAGTATCAAAATATGTCTCATAAATCGCCGTTTTTTTTTATGGAGTTGATGTTTTAGAGCTACAAGGGACCATAGACTTACGCCTTTGATATTAATTTCAACTTGATACCTCCACGCATTTTTGAGAAAAAGGGTCTTGACAGGCTGACAGACGGACAACAAAGTGATCCTATGAGGGTTCCGATTTTTCCTTTTAAGGTACAGAACCCAAAAAAGTTGATAAAACTACGAGTAATATTTAAGAGATTAGCTTTTGGAGTCAACCGGATATTAAGTGACGTCTACATCATCATCATCATAATCAGCCATGTTTCCACTGCTGGGACACAGGCACCCTCCCTCTCTATGAGAGGGCCATAATCCACCACGCGTGCCCATTGCAGGTTGGTGGATATCACATCACATGTCTTTGAAATTTTACCGAACTACAACGCCACGATGAATGAGCCTTCTGCATTTTCCTATCTCCATCAAAAGGCGGTTCAAACCGGTAAATTCCGGTATAAACTGGTTTATAGCATACGGAAACGCTATAATCCGGTTATGAGCTCTGTGTAAGAAGGAAAATGTTGGCTCGTTAATCTTACCCGACTATACGTGTGTATGGGGTTTCACATCGATGGGGCCTTGATTAGGCACCTAATTAGGGAGATGGAAGCGATACGTTGATTGCAAAAGGACGTTGGCATTTTAAATATCAAGTTAATAATGGAGGTTATTATCTTGCCCCAGTGATGATGGTGGAAGAAACAAGGATGTTAAGTAATATATAAAATTAAGTAAATAAAGATTTTATTTGCTTAAACATGGTGCAGGTACATGATATATTGGATGCAAGATAACAATAAGGTACAGGAAAGTTCTAACATGTTCAGCCACATATAGTGGCGTACAAATTGGTAGGAAGAGATGGTGCATAAATCGTGACAATATTCATCAAAATTACACATTATAGACAATATGTAGGTACTTATAAAATCATGATTCATTAAAGATTAGGTATCATTACAATTACATATATTATAAAAGTAATCATTCAATAAATTAGTCAATAAAAATATGAATTACTGTCATTATGAATTATTGTCTGTTGCTTAGGTAAATGATTGATCTCGCTACGTCGAGCGCCGCGAGACCTATCATTTATTTAAGGTCTGTTGTTAATTTTATATTTTTCGTTTCCAACCTACCGCTTAGATTAGATACTATAGGTACCTCCTTCTACCAATTATCTTATACTCCAATAATAACACTAATATTGTCAACCTTTATACCAGTAATATAATTGGTACGCTTCGACGGGCGATGTTTAATTGAATATTTTACTAGATATTACTATTTTCTGGTGCTATAAAAAATTGATCTCAAAATTACTACCAGCTATTCTGAATAAATAACATCATCAGCCTAGCCTTTTCTCAACCATGTTGTCGGCTTCCAGACTTACTAGTAGTGCTAATCTGTAACCATCTCACCGTGAAAACTCACTCCACGCTCAATTCACCTAGAATTGAGCGTGGAGTGAGCAGTCAGTGCCACTGATGTTAGGGATTGACCAAGATAGGATGACACTGACAGCTCACTCCACTCAAGTCTTTACTGTGAGATTTTTAAAGAACATACATACTGATGCAGCTAAATACCAACTGCAACTTTACCTAGTTGTGAAATTCGTAACCGCACTAAAATCCACACAGGCTGTGAAAGTAACTAAGTTCATACAAAACTAAGAGATATACGAAATGTTGTTTCGGCGTTAACTCCAGCACAACTGTCGTATAAAAGCCACAATATGTCGGTTCATGGTTCAAACACAGACTTTCTGTTAATTTGCTCCAATTTCCCGTTTTCAGCTAAAAACTAAATGAAACTGGAAACATTTCGTTTCTTTATTATTTTATTAATTTATTTGCATATTGAAATATTGTTAGTACGAATTTGTAGGTGTACTAGGCTTGTGCTCGATATGGTTTACCATCGCCAAAAAGGACGAACTTATAAACAAAAAATTATCAAACTCGAACTCAAATTCAAAGCATTCATTTCAATTAAACCATTTACAGGCACTTTTGAACTGTCAAAGAGTCGGTCCGTCAGAAAGGTGAAGCTAGTTGCCCATTCCAAAGCGTAGTAGGTACCTATGGAGAAGAACGGGCAAGAAACTCCATGGTCACTCTTTTAAATAATATTGTTGTTATAAATATATTAGATACATCATTAATGTTGACACTATAGGTGAGAACGATGTACAAAACCGTACACGTTAAAAGCGCCCAGAGTGCAGCAAAACATAATTAAAAAACAATCCAAAAAATAAATGATTAAAATAAGCCGTGGCAGCTAAGAGATGACCAGTCCCAACTGACGGCGCCTGTTCACGAACATGACGCATGGATCAGCACCATTCAGTTCAATCATTTTGAAGGGACCTAAATCACCTGTTAAACCACTGCAGAAGATGAATTTTAAAAAAATTATCCTCACTTACACCTTCCAAAAATAAGGAACTCTTATGCAAAATGTCATGCTTCTAGACTCAGCGGTTGTATGTAATGTATGAATAAATGAATTTAAAGACAACTTTTGCTTATCTTGAAACAACACAAAGTTGTCCTATACTAGCACGTGTGTAGATGTTAATTAGCACAGCCTATCTCAGTCACCTGCTGAGATAGCCTCCTCCCAAGATGCGCGACAATAGCCGGCTCTCCACCATCCGCATCCAGTCTATGTCAGCCCATTTTTTCTACAAGTTTTTTCATACTACAGGGTACAATTGAATTCATGGGCATCCTTTTATGGGGTCATTGTACTCATCACTATGAACAATTTTTAAATCGCGAAAAAAAAATCAGTCTTATTTTTTTTTGCTGTTTTGCTGTCGGGTTTATTGCACCAATTCCTCTTCCCAGCTAAAGCACTAGGAACTGGTGAAGTGCGGGCGTTTTGAGGTACTGTCTTATGTAATAAAATAAAAAAAGTCCTGATTCTCAGCCTAGGTTAAATAAATAAATTTAATTTTGTTTAAATAAATGACTTTGGATTTTAATTACAAAAACTGTAAATAATCCCCTTAATAGAAGCTTAACATAATATTCCATTATAAATGATTTAAAAAATATTTCTATAAACATTTTCAATAAAGTGCCAGTCAATTGATGTAAAACCTCCAACATGTTTTTCACTGCGTGCGGTTTGGCACGCTTGTTGAAATTCATTATCCGCATCCAATCCGCAAAATGTTGGAAATCATTTCATCAGCTCCCAAAGTAGATCCTCTTATTGAGAGTATAATTATTATATTTGGTCATTTTGTTTTATCGGCAGGGCCGCTATTAATAATGATACGGGTATAAAATAAAAAGTATTCATAATAAGTTCTAATCGTATACAATTCGTTTGTCATCCATTGTTGCATATACCATCAAAATCTCTGCTTTAATTGAGGTATTTTAACATCATCAGCTTGGCTGTTATTATGTGGATGATGATGCAAAAGCAATAATGTGAGAAATTGTTACACTACTGCGCTGTTTCTGTTTCCCATTCTGACAAAAACAAGGATTTTTTTGTGATTCTGGGTGATAAAGATCAGGTTGAAATGTTTGGTCTAGTACATTCAGACATCAGGTTTTGAACTCGCTACATGGAAGAGCCATGTAGCGAGTTCAAAACCTGAAGCCTGAAACAAAAATGGAAATACACAAACCCCTAAACCACACGTCATCAGTGGCCAACTCGCTAGTAAGCCGTCCAATCACAAACCTTCCAACCAAACTGACGTACGCCACTCATTGTAAATTCAAAATGGCCAGAGTAACGCTAGACTCGCACATACGTCACGCACACACCAGTGACATGGACAATGAATTGACACTCCACAGATAACACACAATGGTCCATTATGTTCGTTTGTCGTCAGAAGTAGGACAGAAATGTCATGGAATGAAAAATGAACAGGTGAACAGCTGTTGAGCAGACACTACGGAGTTCATTTTGTCCTTTTCTGGAAACATAAGAACGATCGTAGATATAGAACGGAGCGTAGTTACCTACCACATACATACTTCCTACAGGCTGAAATCGGCTCCAACTTTCCCAAAGGTCACACTTTCGTGCAAAAATGGTAGTTTAAGTAACGTTTTTCGTTTTGGTATTCTATCACCTTTTTTTTTTTTTTTTTTTTGGGTGGGAAATCATCAAATGACTTCTCCCGCTCTGGGTGGAGCGGGAGGGCGTGTCAGACTTTTACTGACTAAAACCCACCCGTGTTCCTTCAGTTGCCTGTGCCAGGGCCACGGTTTTCTCTGTGGAATAACCCGCGACCCTGAGGCGTCGGCCCTATCGGACCCCGTCATTTTGTGCTGACATCTCTTTGAGGCGCGCGTGGAACACAACGCGCCGTCGACCCGGGCCTGGTCCTTACCGGACGGCGAGCTACCCATGGCTCGCCATCCGCAAGCCCGCGCCTACGGTGGCCGGGAATCTGCTTGCGATTCCCGACGCCCAGGGCGTCTCCTGCGGCGACTAGGGGCGTGAGGGCGCAAGGCTCTCTCCCTCACGCGCTCCGCCTCCTCCTTTGCGAGCATTACTGCTTCGCAGAAGGAGGTGACGGCTTTCCATTCCCTCTCGCTCCGTACCATGGCCTGGACCAGGGCCGGACGCGAGAGATCGCCGCCGCCAATCGCCTCCGCGAGGACACTGCGGTGCTCCGCCCAAGCTGGGCATACCTCCACCGTATGCTCCACCGTGTCCTCCGGGCGATCCACACAATGATGACACCCGGGCGTTTCCTCCCGCCTTATGCGAAACAGGAACCTCCCGAAACAACCGTGTCCGGTGAGGACCTGTGTCAGGCGGAAGGTGAGGACGCCGTGGCGCCTCTCCAACCACTCCTCAAAGAGGGGACTTACCGCCGCTATTGTGGCGTGCCCAGCACTGGGTTGCGACAATCGCACCCTCCATGTCGCCATGAGATCCCGCCGGAGCTCTGTCCGCTGTACCGTGATTTGTCGCGGCAGCGGAGTTACACCCCGGCGTTTTGCTTCCTCGCGCCACTCCCATACGTGCGCGAGGGCTTTTGCCTCCAGATCCCATGGCGGCAATCCGGCAAGGAGGCTCGCCGCCTCGCATGAGACCGTGCGGTATCCCCGGACCAGCCGGATGGCCATGACCCTTTGGGACGCGTTCAACCGGCGGGCCGGTCGGCGCCTCAAAGAACGCGCCCACACCGGTGCCCCGTAAAGGGCCATGGACCGCACGACTCCCGCGTAGAGCCTCCGGCAGGAGGCGTTTGGACCCCCTAGATTCGGCAGGAGCCGCCTCAAGGCAGCCCCAGCCCGCTCCAGTCTGGGAGCCAAACGTCGGAAGTGCTCCACGAAGTTCCACCGGCTGTCGAGGACGAGTCCCAGGTACTTCATCGTCGAATCGACACCGATGTGAACCCCTCCCGCCGTTATCTGGGAACCCGACAGTGGCGCGTTCCGAGGACCATGAAAACACATGGCCTCGGACTTGTGCAGGGCCACTTCGAGTCCCAACTGCCGGATCCTATCGACGATTGTCGCAACCCCGAGTGTCGCTTGTTCGGCCGCCTCCTGGTGCGACCTCCCCTGTGCCAGGACCAGCGTGTCGTCAGCGTAGCACACCACGCTGACGCCATTCGGGAGGTCCGCGCGCAGCACCCAGTCGTAACCGATATCCCACAGAAGCGGCCCCAGGACCGATCCCTGTGGGACACCGCACGACATCTCTCGCCGGTTCCACTCTCCCCGGTGACCGGGGTAGATGACGGCCCTGTCCGTCAAATAGGCCTCGACCACACGACAGAGGTAGGTCGGCATCCGGTGATACCGCAATGCCTCCCTGATGCAACTCCAGGGCAGGGTGTTGAAGGCATTGGCGATGTCTAGAGACACCGCCAAGACGACCCCACCCCGGGCAACAGCATCCCCCGTCGTGAGGGCTCGCACGCGCATGATGGCGTCCACCGTAGAGCGCCCCCTGCGGAAACCAAACTGGCTCTCCGCCAAATCCGGCCCCACCCGCACCAGCCGCCCGACGAGGCGGTTTGCAATAACTCTTTCAAAGAGCTTGCCCACCTCGTCGAGCAGCACGATGGGCCGGTAAGCGGACGGAGAGTCCGCAGGGCGCCCCGGCTTCTTAATGAGGACCAGTTTCCCCGTCTTCCAGCGAAGTGGGAACTGGCCCTCCTCCAAGCATGCGCTTAGGAGCCCCATAAGTCGAGGCCCGAGAGCCTCCATGGCCAGAACCCAGGCTCTTCCAGGTAAGCCGTCGGGTCCTGGGGCGGTATTTTTGGCACTAAGCCTATTTACCGCCACTCTCAGCTCTACCCCGGTCACCTCCGAAGCATCGTCGTCGTCGTCGGCAGTGTGGTCCGCATCCGGCACCGCAAAAGGCGGAGTCATGGGCGGGGGAGTATGCTCCCCCCGCGAAGGGAACAAAGTGCTCACCACCTCCTCCATGAGCTGGGGCCGGAGACTCTGCGTCAGTGGGGGAGCCCATGGGCGGAGTTTATCCCGCACCATTTTGTAGGGGCGTCCCCACGGGTCCCTGTTCAGAGTCTCCAGCGACTCCTCGCGGGCCAGAGCCCTGGCCCGCAGGATCTCCGCTTGGAGGGCGGTCTTCGCCGCTCTGTACCCCTCGTACAGCTCCGCCTGAATGGCTTCCGTATTCGGAGGGCGAATACGTAGCCTGCGGTGCCTGGTGTACAGGTGTCGCGCAGCCACGCACGCCTTGCGCAAAGCCGTCAGCTCCGGCGACCACCAGCACACCTGGCGCCAAGCACGTCCGGGCTGGACCCGGGGCATTGCCACGTCACATATTTCGGACATGGCCTCCCGGAACCACTCCGCCTCGTCGTTGATGTCAGCAGGCCTGTCCGGTGGTGACACCCAGGCCTGCACGATCGAGGCTTCCAGGAGGAGCTCCCGGTCCAGCTGCTTCAGCGCCCACCGCGGACCACTCGGGGCCTGTCGGACCGGCGCGCTCGAGGTCTGGGCGGAGACATCGAACCGGATGTACCGGTGGTCGGAATAGGTCTCCACCCCCTCCATGACGCGCCAGTCAATGACGTGCGGCGACAGAGCGGGGCTGGCGAACGAAATGTCCACCACTGATTCACCCCGCATACGCACACACGTTGGGACAGAACCCCGGTTTAGGACGACCAGGCCTGTCTCCAGAGCCCAGTCCTCCACCATCCTGCCCCGCGTGTCCGTGAGCCGGGAACCCCAAGCCAAGTTCTTGGCATTGAAGTCCCCGAGGACGAGCACGGGGAGGGAACGAAACCCGACGACGACGACTCTCAACTCCGCTAGGGAGTTGTGAAACTCGGCGAGAGTTCGGTTCGGAGAGAAGTACACCCCTACCACGACTATCTCCCCGAACCGTGCTGCCACGCAACCCCGTCCCCTCTTGACAGCCTCGAGGGACAGGGTACCGGCGGCGGCCGACGAAATTAGGGCCACTGAGCCGCTCAGGTCCTCCACCCAGTCATCCCTGGGCGGGACAAAGTACGGCTCAGCGACCACGGCGATGTTAATCGACCACTGCGCCATGCTCTGGAGCAACAGATCCTGAGCAGAGGCGCAGTGGTTGATGTTCGCCTGGAGGAGGCGTAATGGGGCCATTACTGACACTCCATATCAGCCCCCTCCCGAGCCCGCTGTGAAGGCCCTGCCACTATGGTTGCGGCGGCGACGACGGTGGAGGCGGCAACGGCGGCGGCAGTAGCGGCGGATGCAGCCTTGACGGCGGTGGCAGTGGGCTTACCCCTGCCCCTGCCCCTGGCTTTGGCAGGTGGAGCGCAGACCTTACTCCCAACCCGGTGATCGGCCGGCTTGCCAGCTGCCGCACATATAAAGCAGTGCGGCGCGGCATTGCACGAGCCGGCCTTGTGACCGGGCTGACCACAGCGGAAGCAGTGACCGCTGCGGTCCACCTCCGAGGCGCATTGCACTCCCACGTGGTTGCCCACTTGGCAGCGGAAGCACCTCAGAGGTCTGGGTTCCAGCAGTTTGACCTGCGCGGAGACCCAGCCCACCAGGAGCCTTCGGCCCTCCCCGGCAATTTTTTGGGCCGCCGTTACGGGGCAGCTCACCGTAATGGATTGCATCCCCGTGAAGTCAGGACGAATGGTGCCTGCCCTTACCTGCTGGGCAGAGCACCCCCCCGTCCTAACAACGGCAGCCACGACCTCTTCCTCCGTCACGGAGTCGTCCAGGCCCAGTATACGCATGTCAGCGCACTTGGTGGGCCTGGATACTCGGACCTCGTCCGCATTCAGGGACGCCCTAAGCTTTTCAGCTAGAGCGTCTGCGGTCGGGCCGCTGGCCGCACCGGGGACCTCCAGCATCCGGGCCCCAGTCGCAGTGACCCTTAACCGAAGGCCATTGGTGACGCCGATCTCCTGGAGGTTCACCGCCGTCCTCGCCTTGCCGAGCACCTCGCGGTAGGTCATGCCCTTCTTTTCCGCTTCCGGCTGTAGTGTGATAACTACAGCTGCGGACTTCGGGGCACGGAGCCTAGCCGCGACGTTTCGCTCCTTGCGCCGCTGCCGCCTCTGCTTTCTTCTGGCCGCCCTTGCCGCCTTACCCACCTTCCCCTTCTCCCCGACAATTTGCCATTCGGCGTCGGCCGGAGGAGATTTAGAAGGCGGTTTAGAAGGCGGGGGTGGCCGTCTCTCCGTCACGGCTGGGGCCTTCGCCGTCTGTGCAGTCACTCCACCTTTCCTGGTCTGGGGCGACGCAGGTTTCGCCAGGGGCGGGCCCGCCACGGCCCCACTATGGGTTCGCCCCGAGGATCCTGGTTTGGCCGCGGTGGCGGCATACGAAGCCGCCTTTCGCTGGCCCGAGGCCGAATGGCTCGCCGCCAGCGGAGGGCGCAGGACAATAGCCTCCAGAGTGGAGAACCGACTCTGAAAGGCAGCCAGCTCATGCCGCACCAGGGTCGAAACCCGGTCCTCGGCAGACACGGGCTGGTCTTGCCCATACTGCGCCCTTCCTGTTACCGCCTCCCGGTGGCCAGCTCCTTGAACCTTTGCCAGGTCTGCTCGGAGCTCCACATTCTCCTTTCGGAGACGCTCCATGGCGGCTGTCAAGCGGGCGACCTCCGCCCGCATCTCGGACATGCCGTCCGGCGAAGGCCCGAAATGAATGGCCTCCGCTGCCTCTATAATGGAGGCCGTGGCTGCAGATATGGCCTTGTCTTTTGAGGACTGAGTCCTCTTCAAGGCCACACCCTTTATCGCGGCAACCACGACCTCCGCAAACCTGGCCGCTTGCTCAGTCTTTGAGCCGCCAGCAGCATCCCGTCCACCACCTGACGACTCCGACAGGGCCACCCTACGGCCGTCCACTTCAGTATGGCGCCCCTCCGTGGCGAGACTCACGGCTCGCTGGGCTGACTCGGCCGGACTGGTCTCCCTGCCCTCCTGGGTGGTGAGCTCTCCGCCTCTTTTTTTCGGCCCACAGCGTCGACCGATTTTTCGGGCCGAGGCCATCCCGCCATCCGAGTGTGACCCCTGGCCATCCCTCGGTTTGGGCCGCTTCAGGAAGAACCGTTTGTTCTTCCCAACAGCGCCCACCACTACGCGCTCCGGGCTCTTAAATGAGCCCTCCGCGCCAGATGCCGCGTCAGACTCTGACCGCGCATCACTCGACGAGCCTCCTCGGCTCAGAAGACATTTGTTGCCCCCCCCAGAATACGAATGGGGGCTTGACGTTCCCGAAGGGAACGTGGCGGATTCTCCGGCTGCTGAGCAGCCGGTACCGCCCTGGGGTAGTTTTTCTTCAATTGTCTTGTTCATTTTTTTTTGTTTTCCTTTGAAGGGTGTGGTCCCTATTTCCCCTGGTAGCCCCCCCAGCGCTAGTGACCGGATTCCCTCCGGCCATTCATCCCCTCGGCACGCTCGACCTTGGGATTGAGGTAATTTTTTAAAGAGGTTGTCTTCCTCTCCCCTCCCCACTCGACGCCCACAAAACTCACCCTCTGCAAACAGAGGGGGTGTGGACGGAGATGGCCACCAGACCTGTCCCGAAGACGGACTGGCCGCCCCAACCCTAGCCCGGTTCCCTTCATCGACCATAACAAATGATCGATGATTGGAACCATGACCCTTCCCCGTTTGTTGAAGATTGGCCGCCAACCCCAACTGTCCACCAAAAGCATTGTCAATCTATATATTTATATGGGGAAACTGACAGACTGACATAATAAGGGGACTAGGAACGTGAAATTTTGCACACGGCTTCCTTTTATAATGCAGGGGAGCACTAATAAGGGCTTGAAAGGAAATGGAGGGATTTTGTTTGTATGAAAAAACTTATTCCTTGAGAAAATAAAACTTGAAATTTTGCACGAATACTTTTAATAAAGTAAGTCTTTTGTTTTTTATAAGCAACCCTCTAAAGGAAGATTAGAGGGTGTTATGGTTTGTAAGAAAAAAATCAACGCTTTTTCCGATTAACTCAACACTAGATATTTAAACTTGAGACCGGAAATAAAGAATAACGTATATCAGGTCTTTTCGAAATCTACCCCTAACGAAATGAAAAGATGTAAAAAAAATATACGAAATGTATATTTTTAAAATTTGTATATTTTTTTTACATCTCGGTTAAATAACAGAAACATCACAAATCGATTTATTAAATTCAACCACATTCGGGATGAAAAGCGGGAAATACAGTTTCTAAGAAAAATAATTTTCCACGAAATCAACTTGAAAATTGACCCTGATTGATTGAATACTTTTAGTTAAGAAGATAATCTTACATTTTCGAAAACGAGCTGGAGGGGGTGTTCAACTTTGTAGGGGAAATTAGGAAATCTTCGCGGACGAAGTCGCGAGCGAAAAGTTAAGGAAACTTTTGGATGTACCCATAACCATGTACGCAGACGCACGCGTATCGGATTTCGGTTCGCTACTGCGTCTGCGAATCGCGTCACTGATGCGTCGGGTCGCAGCAGCCCCAACAGCCTCGTGGCTACTGTAGCCGGCAGGGTGTGGTCTAATAATAAGTCACTCGATGGCGGCACACAGACCGCCATTCAGATATGTGATGTAGTTTGTAGGCTCAAAACGTTACGTTACGTTTAGTTGGTAAGTACCAATTATCGCTAGGATGTTATGGAGCATAACTGCAAAATGTGGGTGTTCTATAGGCACACCTCTGCCTAACCCTTGTGGGATAACAGGCGTGATGTTATGTTATGTTATGGTTCTCTAGTCTAAAAATAAAGATTTATTTATTTATTTATAAAACAATGCGATTTCCCAAAACAGCTTCTGGCCGCGTTCCAATCAAAGCGATCATCGCGACCACATGACCGTCGGAAACCAGAACGCGTGGTCACACTGACAGAGGGCGCCATCCGGTTCTTCGAACAAAATGTGACTTATGAACGCGATGATTACACGTTCGCGCGACCGATCGATTTTGGTTAGGACACTGGGTCTGGTCTAGGCGTTCACCTTGCTTCCCAATTCTTTTCAGGACTTATTCTAATTCTTGGATAGTACTACTACCGCACATTTTTCTGCCTTCGAGCAGCATTAATTAATTGCCTTTTTATGAAATCTTTTTACTCCAAAGAACCAACAAAGTCCTCCATATTTTCCCAACTCCATACAGAAACACTCAAAGTACCCTTAAATGTTGCTTCGAGTATTAAAACCTGATTAATATTCAGAGAGCGCCGTGCAAATTGTTAAAGCAGAACTTTTCAATCCGGCCCGTTTCAAATTAATTTCTTTCGCTTACTTTAATGATCGTCCGTTGTAAATTATCGTAATCAAAGAGCCATCTAGCTTTGTTGTTGTGGACCCTTCATTCTGTCTAGCTTTTCAATGTAAGACTGGTTGTCAGGCTTTTTTGGGTTTCTGACTACCTTTAAAAGCCATTTATTAAAATTAAGCTGAGAATCAGCAAAAATCACATAAGACAGTATCCCAAAACGCCCACCCTTCACCACTTCCTATTGCTTTAGCTGGGGAGAAGAAATGGCGCAACAAACTTCCCAGCAGAATAGCTGTCTGTTCAGTCAGAAAAAACTTGATTCTATACAATAGTAGGTGTGCAAAGATATAAACATTACGAGACACAGGACATCAAATTAAGTTATTAGCCATATTTTAGCTAGCCACGCCAATATACCAATAAATACAATGACAAAATACTCAAGCAAAAAATAAAACGACGAGTTGCACTCCGGGAGTGCCGGCAGAAGTGAAAACTTGATTATTAACGTTGTGCATTTTTGATATTTTGGAATGGTTAGGAAATAATTTTGCACGAATTGCATTAATGATCAGTATAAAAGTAGTATTTTTATGTGGTAGAATACAATATTTATTTATTGCGGTATCGTACACAAACATGACAATTTATATTACATTAAATTCAAATTCAAATTTAAAAAAAATATTTCAGACCCATGGATCCAAATAGTGTTAGTATGAACTTAGCTTATGTTAGTAAACACAATAACATAAAAATACAATGATTAAATATTAATTGGCTACATGAACATGTGCACGCACATGTCTGCCAGCCTGATAAATGGTCCATCAACCAATTAAAAGTTTATCTCTCAGAAAAATCAATCAATAAAAATCTAAAATCAACAATCATCCGTCTTACGAATTTTCGATCAGGTCACGTGTCCTGACGCGAGTTTATTTTTTTTACCCATTACAAAAAAATTGTACAACGCCGCTAAAGAAGTTTAACACTTAAATTTTTTTAACTAAACTTGATACCTCAATGAAAGCTTCCAGGCAAGGGCGTGACATCTGGCCAATGCTAGATAATGTAACACGAATTTCAATTCAAATGTTGAAATTTCAGTTTCCTGAGTTAATAATTTAAGTACTCGTATCGTGTTCTGCGCAAAATTGAAATCGATAAGTTCCTTAATGACATAACAAAATTTACAAGCATTTGAGTACAAAGAAACCAGTAGATTACAAATACCAGTTAAGATGGTGGTTAAGTGTGGTGTGTGAGTGTGTGAATGAGGGTATGTATATACTCGTATTCAGATAGTGAGCAGGCAAGCTTGGGCTACAAAGTAAAACTACATTTTCCTCATAAGTCCGACACAGCACCCATTCTTTCAGTTTAGATGAGGCTCAGAGTAGTTGTTCGGTTCAATAAAAAATTTGCACTCTTATCGGCCCGTATATAATTATAAAACTAAGACCATCGAAGTAAAATAAATAAACTGTTAATTACCAATAACACTAGCAAAATCATGGTCAGCGAGACGACCAGTCAGCACACGCAGCACCCGTTCACGAGCATAACGCAAAGATCAGCCATTATCCATCATATTTGAGCGAAGGAGGCAACCCGACCCCCGACGCTACCGCAAGCAGTGACATCCAAGGGAGCATGAAGAAGTTTTGCTCAGGCAAGAGTAATAAATGATCAATTGTCGAACTAACCACATATTTCAATACAACTCATTAAAACGACGATTAAACGACTGGACAAAGGACCACGAATGACAAACGGAGGCTCTTCCACGAAGAAACTGCGGCAAGAGTAGTTTCACCTTCGATTGACCCGTGCGTCTTTTTTTATTTAGCCACGAGCTCATAACTATCCGAAACTTGGACTTCCTGAAAGCCCCCTTTTCCATTTTTTTCCCAAGCTTCTCATATCTTTGCGTAATCCTACAAATGCCAAACCCATAAGCCCGCGTCCACAGATGTAAGGATAATACGCATTACCAGCCACAAAGCGAGGAAACATTATAACTGACTGTAGTAACATTCGCGCAATTAGCTTAATACGTTAGTACACGATTACAATTACACTATAAATCAAGAGCATAACATCAAAAGACCTTGTTAATTAGTTTTACATACTTGCTTATATTGTTATGTCATTTCTGGCGTAGAATTGGAACTTTCTATAATGGGCTTCAATTAACTTACAACACTTAACATCACGCCTGTAATTCCCCGGGTTGACACTCACATTTTACCAGATAAGTTTAAGTCCCACATAAAAGGGAGCGAGCCTATTGCCATGAACAGGGCACAAATGCAGACGCCGAGTTGTTACTGAATTGAGTGATTATTCAAAGTTAAGCGTAGTAATTACCTTAACTTTTAGAAACATCATTGTGAGACGGATGAGGTTCATTTGTGCCAATATATTTGTAAGTTTTACTTGTTTTTGTGTAAGTATTAATTATTATCGTTACCCCTTCCTTATCGTAAAATGTCTGTTTATTGAATTTAAACTATTCAATAACTTCGATTAATGTATGTAATGTTGTACAACTCTTTCTCAAAAAAAAAACCCTGCCAAGTGCGTGTCGGACCACGTATGACGAAGGGTTCCGTAGTTGGAATGGTGTGGGTGAATTTATCTCACGAACAAACTTAACATTGTAGTTGAAAAACACGTTTTCCCATACATTTACATACGTCACGGTTAATTCTCCAACTGCAAATGTAAGTTTGTAATTGCAAAAAAAAAAATGTATGTAATAAAACTACAAATTAATGATTTGCGGACTTTTTCCTTTACTTGCGCTGTAAGACCTTGTTTCCTCCCAAATTTCATTCTAGGTCAGCGGTACCCTAGATAGGTTTTGATTTATTTGCGAGTATCAAAATATTTCGTATAAATCAACGTATTTTTTAATTGCGTTGACTTAGAAGCTTGATTTTTTATAGCTCATATTTATTTCAACTTGATACCTCCAATCGTTCCTGAGAAAAAGGGTTGACAGACTTGCTGATTGACAGACAGACGGATAACGAATTGATCCAATAAGGGTTAGATTTTTTCCTCTTGAGGTGCGGAACCCTAAAAAATACGTACCATTAATTTTTACTTTGTCCACCTAATGTTCGACACCCGGGATTTGCAGATCTCATAGCTACCTTTGATACCCAAGTTGAAACGTCTCGTGTGGCTGTAATTTCGCCGGCAACCTTGAATTTGTAACATCGAAATACAACAACAGAAAAAGTAAGTACTATCTTATACGCATAAACTCACGCTGGAGACTTGCGTGGAGTGAGCTGTCAGTGTCATCCCGTCTTGGTCAATCCCTAGCATCAGTGGCACTGACAACTCACTCCACGTCCACTTCACCTAAGTGTTCACGGTGAGATGTTTACAGAAGAGACCGGCTGGTCATAAACTTTGTGTGACAAAATGGGCAGTCCCTTATTATAAGCACTGGGTGCAGAGGCACGTGCCAACGTGTGTTAGGCCACGTCTTTTTTAGTTGTTTTAATTTATAAGTTTTAGTTACATCGTTTTTGTAAGTCATTGTTACTAATACAATATGGATTGTGAGTACACTGGTCCGAAATAAAGATTATATATATATAAAAGCACGCCGTCGGTTGCGAGTACTACGCACCTGACCTTTTTGAAGAATATCACCAATAAAGTCACTTAAAGGCCTTTTAAGGCGTAAAGTTAGCATCCACTCACAGCTGCCTTATAAATATATACCTTTTGTTAGTCGCCTTTCGTTCATCAGCCACCATTTCCTTATACGTTCCTGAATTTAGCTTTTTAACTTATAAGCTCAACATTCACTTCTATAGGTATTTCTCTTTTATGTATCATATTGTATTTATTTTCGGTTTATAACTCTAGAGTAAGTTACACCACTAATCATATAGGTATAACAATTTATTTTTGTTGTAAAATTGAATATAAGCGCGATGCGGCCGCAAATCCGGGCTCAACGAATAATTATATTCGGGGTAAGTACTGCTACGTGATGCTGCGGACGTGCCAAGATGGCGAGCTGCCTTCTAACTGACTAGCTACTGGGTACCAGTTACTGAGATACTAAAACAGACAGTGCAATTTAGCAAGTTGTAGGGACTGGTTTGAAGAGAGGTCGCACGCTATTTACTTGTTGGCGAAATTAAGGCGTATAGGTACAAGGCTTCGGTAGAGATCTGCCCATTTATACGGGGAAAACAGTCGTGATGTTATATTAGGTATCCAAGAATAATATTGCAGTGTTTCGGTTTACAGGGCGTGATTTCTTTTTACAAGTATTTCTTCATCTGTAATGATTTTTGTCACTTGACACGCAATTTATAATTAACTATTATTTTAAATGTCTTTGACATATCTCAGGATCCTAAAGATTCCGGACCTTTGGGAGGCGTATGAGGCGCCAAAGCCAACTCGCAGAGGCCCCTTTGACAATTTTAAGTTCTTAGGTACCAACCGACCCGGAGGACACGGTGGAGCATACGGTGGAGGTCTGCCCAGATTGGGCGGAGCACCGCAGTGTCCTGGCGGATGTGATCGGCGGCGGCGATCTCTCGCGTCCGGCCCTGGTCCAGGCCAAGGTGCGGAGCGAGAGGGAATGGAAAGCCGTCTCCTCCTTCTGCGAAGAGGAGAGGGAGAGAGCCTTGCGCCCTCACGCCCCTAGTCGCCGCAGGAGACGCCATGGGCATCGGGAGTCGCCTGCAGATTCCCGGCCACCGCAGGCGCGGGCTTGCCACCCAATAAAAAAAAAATGGCACCAACCGTCGATTATCCCTGTATGGACTATGTAAGTGTACCCAAGGACAAGCCCCGGTTGGTGCAGGACTGTTGCAGAACAAAGAAACAAAACATGTTTACCTAAACTAGTTGACTTACTATTACCCAGTACTAAACGGCTGACAACAGCTGAAGCTGACCGCGCGTCTCTTCGCCGGCGCCTCTTTCTTTTCTATGCGCTCTCAGACTGCATAGTAAAGAAAGAGAGGCGCGATGATAAAAAGCTGGTAATTTACTGCAAAAAATTAAGTAATTATCTTTTAAATAAAACACTGTTACGTTAATATGTTACCTTGTAGAATAATCTGACTAAAAAACAGAATGACTGTATATTACTTTGGGTTTTAATCGTCAAAGTAAATTTTTAGAGATATCTTCGTGATTTTTTTGTATCGTGTCAACGCAACACACTATCTAACTAACATATATGCTTAAGAATATATCTTTATGATTTTGTTTACTGCAGTAGATCATATACTTTAAGGCATTATAAAACTTGCGTTAAGGTCCTGGTAGTCCCCTTAAATATCACTGTGAAAAAATAGGTGAAACGAGCTTGTACTTAGTTGTCATTCCAACTTACCCTAGGGTTTGACGCTACGTGACAGCTCACTTCACCGTATTATTTATTGAACCATTTATGTACACACATTTATACTGACAAGAAGAAAAAACTGAAAAATAGGTTCAACATGATGCTTTTTAAAAAAAAATCCCTTCCAGCATAGCTCCGATAGGGAAGTAGATAGATTGATAGCTCACACGGCTAGCTTACGGCCGAACCCAATAACGTATCTATCCCCAAGTTTGGCGGACTGGAGATAGAACAACCTATCAATCTCTGGTTTTACTGTCCCAACAAAGCTAAAGTATGCGACACTATAACGTGTTAGAAGACAGATAGAACTGTACTGTCTATCATCAGTAGCGATCTTGTCTTAGGTTATTGGGTTTGGCCGTTAGTGTTCACGTTGAGATGTTAACAGAATATAGCTCTACAGTTACGTCATTGTGTGTGCAGTGTAGTGTCCAGTAACTTATTGACCGAGCTAACTATTTTAATCTAGCCTTACCTATGTATCTAGATAGGGCAAACAATGTGTTAACGAAAACTACGCACAAACTTTCGTTTGACTTTCAACCACATAACCAATGAGCTGTTCAAATAGGGGTCGTTAACCAACATTTAGGTAACACGTCGAGCGAAAAGATTAATTACAAACTTGTTTTTAGGGTTCTGTACCATAAAAGGGAAAAAACTGAACCCCTGTAGGATCACCTTGTTGTCCGTCTGTCTGTCTGTAAGTCTGTCAAGAGCCTTTTTCTCAGGCACGCTGAGAGACAAAAAAAAATGCGATTACAAACTTACATTTGCAGTTGGAGAACTGACCGTGACGTATAACGATGTGTGGGAGAACATGTTTTTGAACTAAAATGTTAAGACTGTATACATTTTTACATGTCACCTTTAGCATAAAACAGTTTGTACAATTGCTGATGAACGAATAAAATAATAAATAACAGGTAACTGACTCTCCTTCTCCCTTTAATTCATCTCAAGGTTGTCTATAAAAGAACGCTTTTAGCGATAAGACCGCCCATTGTGTCACCCAATGTAAAATTTCTACATCAATGTCTGTAATTTATAAGGTGTAAATAAATGATAAAGAGTATTTTCCATAAATTACGGATTTTAGGAAAGTTATGAACAGGCACTCTCTTGGCATAAGAAGACTATGCTATGGTACCTACTACGTGCATATCCTTCGCCATTGCCTTGAATAATAAGATTCATAGAAACGGTAATTTGTATATATGCAATTTCTTTGCTAGTACATAGAGTGTTCTCGGCATTCTCTGTGCTACAACTAGGCCAAGTGATTTTCTCTACAGTTATTTCACAATGCTATCTACTTGTGCCAGTAACTTGCCAATCCAAACGCTCCTCAACAGCGTTTCGGCGATATTTTGCAAAATTGTTCCAGGATCGTTATTATTAGTTTATCAGACTTTCTTCCTAACAAGTAACGTAACTCCTCTAACCTACTCACTCACGCTTATTTAACAAGATAATATCGGGAATATTGACAACGGCTCTTCTTTCTACTCGTTTAAGTCACTTACCTATCCAATCCGCTCTAAGTATCAACAACTCACTGAAGATTAATCAATAAGACATTAAGCCCACCATCGCTATATACCACAGGCACACATTTCAAATCAAATCAAATCATTTATTTCTTTGCAAACATAGGTGTTTTTATAATAAAGTTCTCTTTATTTCACCGTCCCATGGGCATGCAAAGGTTTACAATTCCAAAAAAACACAACAGAAATAAGTGGCAGATCAATGGAGTTACAAAAATAATAAAAATGTCAGCGTGGTCACAGCAATTAAAAATAAAATAAATAAGACTAAATAATGTCAAACGGAAATACAAAGTAAGTGAACCAGGATCACAATAATTATATCATCAGATGAAAATATGTCAATCAGTTAGTGAATCATCATTTAAGAAAATCGTCAATCGTGTAATAAATTTTCATGATTAAGATTTCGTTTAGCACCCTTTGAAATTTTAATGTAGTCATATTTTTTATATATATGGTACTCTGTTATATATGAGTGCCCGCAATCCCAAAAAAACTTTTTTGCATTAGTGCGGTTTAACTATTTACTTAACATAGTAGATTGATGTATTGAGTCCGTATTGATTTTACATCTAAGCCGCTTAACGTCAAGTTACGTCTTTCAACTTATTGTTTTTTTTTTACTCTCCTTTTTCTCGACTATTCTTCCCACTAGCTCAAGTTACTAGCAGATCTAAACGCTCCATACCTTCAGTGATGTACATCACGTGCCGCCTGCTGACTGCAGATTTTTCCCTTCGCGTTCCGTTCCAAAGATATTGATAATTCTGGGTGACCTTCCCAGACAATTGAGTTCGGTGGGTCGACGGTCTACGTAATTGAATCGATTTATGAACAAATGTTTATAGGAACCTCCTTTGCTATGTATCCCGGGAAGGTTCGTTTGTGTTTTCTTTAGATGGAAAGGTATTTTCTCACTCAGTTTTCCTTTATAAAATAATGTTAGAATAAAATATCGCACGGAGGTTTTTCTCATTAGGATGTATAAAAACAAACTTTGTTTTTTTTTTGTTGTTTGACGGGAGGAAGACTTAGTATAAATAAAAAACGTTTTTAGTATTTTTATTTTATTTGCTCCCATGCACTATTAGAGGCCATTGCCTTGCATAGGGATATTTATTATAGGTTTTTATAATTGATTTCAGGGCTTGCAGATATAGAGCATCGGTGGCCCAGTGATAACTGCCCCGTTTTACGAGTTCTAACGCAGGCTTTACTTTGCGTTAATAAATTAACTGCCCTCAAAATGGTGAAAGCAAACACCCCGTGAAGAAAACGGGATGTCCTGGAACCAACATTTCGAAGACATGTGACATCTACCAACCCGCACTGGGCCCGCGTGGTGGATTACAGCCCACTGCCTCTCGATTACAAAAAAAAACAATCAATCCTTTATTGTGTAAACAAGCTACAGAAAAATCTGAGACCCTGACTCCGGAGCTAAGTTAGAGTTTCTGTATTTCATGAGCCAAAAATGTAAATGTAATGTAATGTATCTGTGACCCAGATATGTTTTTGAGAGCCACATCAATGTCTTAACTTTAGACATTGATGTGTTAGAATCTGGGTTATTTTGCAAATGCTTTAGACTCTAAAGCATTTTCAAAATAACCCAGATTTAACATTAACGTTATAAACTCCACATTTTATTCATTGCATTTTGCAACAAAAGTTGTTCGCGTATAATAACTCTGTGCAGTATGTTCACCCGGGTGCACCATATTTTAGCGAAATGCGACGCGCCGTCACACGGTAACACTATCATTACAGAGTTACCAACTATGGCTGAAATATCTAAAATAGGAACGGTTTTAGGCGGAGCGACAGCAAAATAGGAGGGATTCTATATTTTTGGGACACTGTCTTGTCTCTGCATAAATAAGTATTAATCATATTTCCAGATGTTTGCATTTCTCGACCTGGTTTACCAGATCATTATACCATCTTCACTTTTTGTCATTATCGTCATAATCTTCCACAGCATCGTTCCCACAAAACAAAAAAATCTCCAATCCAGTGTTTTCTCAACAAGGTTCCATTGTGTCCCATCTTTCTATTTATCTTCTCGCGCTCTTTGTGCCAACTCCCTACCACTATTCTGTTAAATACCGAATGTGGCGGCTTCTACATCGCCACACGTGAACTACGCATCACACTGATGTCACGCAAAATCCTCCATCTTGCAAGCAGAGTTTACGGCGCTAATAGCATTTATACAACTTCCCGACATCAATCGTTGGCAGTTCGCCCCCGATGACGCCACTACCCTCCTCCTTGAGAGTAGTAAGGCCACCAGCACCCTAATTAAGCCCAAAACCCGATCGCCGTCCTACCGTCCTCGCCGCCGAGGCCCGTCGCGACGTCCAAATCCACGCCCCTCCCGACCCTTGCTCGAGCCAGCCCGCGCCGCTGAGCCTGTAGCTTTAAATTCGTCCCTAAATCACTCAAATCCTGATCCAGCTAGTCCCTTGCTGCCCTCTTCCAGCGACGCCCTGAGCCGAGGTCCGTACCCCACAGGGGGTGCCCTTAGCGTTGTCGAGTTTTTAGTTAGTATTTAAGTTTAAGTCCTGGCTGGAGGCCTTAATTTATTAGGGCAATACAGGCAAGTCCGCTTAAGCAGACGACAACCTGATTAAGCAGACGACAGTCTGCTTAATCAGGTTGTCGTCTGCTTAAGCGTTTTGCAGGTTGACCTGCGAGATGCCATACAAAAAAAAAAAAAACAATCGTTGGCAGTTGTCCACCAGACACTACAACCGTCTGGTCGAAGGATCCTTCCTTTTCTATAGATGAGTGAAATTTACATCCTGATCCTCATACCTATGTACCGAATATTATGGATTTTTTTCGTAGGAGACCTCGCACCACCCGTAACGACTGTCTTTGATGGTCTTCCATCGGAGCCGTAGATTAGATATATACCTCTTAAGTAGGTCGACCTATTCGGTCACTCGACGCTCGACTCTCGCCGCGGACGGACGTGTTTGTGCGCTCTCCCGCTCCAGTGTTGTGTTTCCTGTTCCTACTCGTCGCAACCACGTGACGTCATCGTAGTCGCCCCGACTACTCCGACTAAAATAAAATCAAGCAATTGATTTTATTTTTAATCAATTAAAAAGTGCCTTTTTCAAGGCAAATCTCGTTTCTCTATCAGACGTTTTGTGAGTAGCTTCACTAGGCCCCTTCTGGGTAAAACCACAGTTTCGTGGTCCTCGGTTGAAACCTTACGGTGTCAACGAAGCCGAGTGGGGTGTTGACCCAATTCGCACCCGCCGAACCCCTTCAGGGCGAGGCAGTTAGTTGGACGGGTCCCAGATAACCGGCCTTGGGGGATCTCCTAGTCGGCTCTGGTGACAGTTTTGCTTTTCAGCTACTCACCTAGTGTCTTTAGGGTGTGTCTACACCCTTCGCGCTAGACTGGTCAGGGCCCCGTTCGCACAATAAGACTGGCGACGGGTTACAAGCTTAGGGCTCACCATTAGGTACACACCTCCCTGTCTACACCCGACAGGGAGGGAACTCATCCCCGGGCCAATCCACCCGGGGAGTTAGGTATAGGGTTTAGGCTACGTAGGGAAATTTTTCTCTTTCCACCATTCCTTCCCTAATATAGTTCCCGCTCCGATCATGGAGGACGCCGTCCTCTTGGCGTTCCTCAAAGAGGTCCTACTTAAGGACCCAGATTTTCTTGAGCGATATGGCTCAAAACTCCGCCAACGCTCCACCCCCACTCCGTCCCAGGGCGCACTCGGTGAGTTTAGTGACGCTTTAGAGAGCCCGCTATCGCCACCGGCATGCGAACAAGGCATTCCGCCCTTTGTTCCGCACAACAATGTTCCGGCAATTATCTCTGCCCCCATTGTTACACCCGCCTTTGTTCCGGTAGACAATACTCCGGCCGCTAATCCGGCCCCTATTGTCTCGCCCGCCTTTGTCCCTGCCGCCATTGTTACGGCCTCCATTGTTCCGGCCGCCATTGTCTCAGAGACAACGCAGCTGCGCGCCGCTGATACAAATACGACGGAGAGCATGGACACGTCAGTCCCACTTTCCGAGGAAGAAGCCCGCACCTCCTCCTCCAGCGATGACGACTTCCAAGTCGTGGTCAAAGGAGGCAAGAGGAAGGCGGCTAAATCCTCCGCCCCCGCTGGCCCGGTCACCAAGGCCCAGAAAAAACAGGACGACTTATCGTCCAGCTCCACTTCCGCCCCTAGTCCGCGGGCTAGTCGCCCCGCCAGCCCTATGGCTTGCCCACCCGCTCCTACTGCGAGGAAGCAAAAGCCACCTCCCCCCATTTACGTCCAAGACAAGTCCAAATGGACTGAAATTTCAAGGATGTGTGTTGATCGCAAGATCAACTACACCAACGCCCGATCCACCCTACAGGGGATCAAAGTTACCGTCCCCACGTCTACGGACTTTAGGGATCTCTCCCGCGCCCTGCGTGAAAGGAACTATTCCTTTCACACGTACTCCCTTCCGGAGGAAACCCCCACTCGCGTCGTCATTAGGCGCGTCCCCCAAGAAATCCCCACTGAGGAGATTAAGGACGACCTTATTGCACAAGGCGTCCCAGTATCCGCCGTCCATCGCTTGCACAAAGCGAGGCAGGGCCTTGTATACGACATGGTCCTTGTCATCTGCGACCCCACGGAAGGTCACCACCCGATATTCAAGGTGAAGTCGGTGTGCTCGCTCTCGGGCATCTCTATCGAGAAGCCCTACCGAGCCAACCTGATAGGCCAGTGTCATCGCTGCCAACTGTACGGTCACTCGCAGACCAACTGTTATGCGACCCCTAGATGCGTCAAGTGTCTAGGTGAGCATGGCACCGCCGACTGCTCTCGCCCTAAAGATAGGGAGCTATGTGCAGAGCCGCCGAGCTGCGTCCTCTGCGGCCAATCCGGTCACCCGGCAAATTACCGGGGCTGCCCGAAAGCGCCAAAGTCATCCTCTCCGAAACTCGCGAAACGCGCGAGTGACCGCCAGCACAGGGAAAGCCCCTGGGGGAAGCTTCCCTCCGCGCAAATGCCGGAACGGCTTAGCCCTCAAAGGCCCTCTCCCTGGGCAAACCTTACGCACCTTAAAGCTCCCGCAGCTTCGGTGCCCTCCAAACCCGCTCAACCCGCTGAAGTTCCAGCGCTGATGGCTACCGCCATCCCAGCGCCTGCGGCAACCACCGCGGCCCCTACGGCTCCACCGGTTGCACCGCAAAGAGCCCCGGGCCGCGACAGCGCCCAAATCATAATCAGTACATACGCGGCCCTCTATTCCTCCGCCGCTGAAAAAATGGCCGACGAAATCGTTGCTGCAAACGGCAACCCTCGTCGTCTTTTAGAAATCCTTAACGCGTATCCCGAGATCGCGTTAGTCCTGAAAACCTTAAAATTCTAATTTCCAATGGATAACACAAGGTTAAATTCCACCAAACCCCGATCCCTCAAACTAGGATTTTTCAACGCTAATGGCGTATCCGGTCAACGCGATGAGATCGCCGCTTTCCTCCGCGACCACCAGCTCGACATCCTCCTCATACAGGAAACCTTCTTAAAGCCGCATCACCGCAACCCGAACATTGCCAACTACAAACTAGTTCGCAATGACAGGTCTCGATGTCACAAGGGTGGCACACTCATATACTTTAGGAAATCTTTGTATTGTATCCCTATTGACCCACCTCCTCTCTTCTCCCATCTGGAGACCTCTATCTGTCGGCTCGGCATGACCGGCCACCAACCGATCACCATCATCTCCGCTTATATCCCACCCGACAATGGTCCGGAGGATCCCATCTCGCTCCAAAAGGACTTCACTGCCCTCTTCGGTATGAGTGACTCCGTCATCTTGGCGGGGGATCTTAATGCCAAGCACCCGGCGTGGAATAGTAGCACAACCTCAACCAGAGGTAGGTTAGTTTTCAAGTTAGGCGAATCCCTTAACTTTGACGTCATCGCTCCAATGAGCCCGACTCACTTTCCAGGTAATCCTAATCACCTTCCCGATGTTCTCGATGTAGCGCTGCTCAAGAATGTGAACCTCCGTTTGCAATCGATTGAGACGTTCCACGAGCTAAATTCTGACCACCGCCCTGTAGTCATGCATTTTGCACCCTACTCGGGCCCGTTCGACCCCAACCGCCCCCCTCAGACCCAGACGATAACCGACTGGAGGAAAGTAAGCGAAAGACTGAAATCCACCACGTCGCCTCACTTAGACACCATCCCCGATCACTTAGTGTCAGTCGCCGACACGACGGCCGCAATCGACTCGTTTACAGAGCACGTACAATCCGTATTGACGGATTGTTCACGGGAAGTTCCGGTGATGGAAGACCATCGCTGGAAACTACCTACTGACGTACGTGACCTGATAACCGAGAAGAACGCGGCCATCCGTGCCTACGACTCCTTCCCTTGTGACGCGAACAAAGCCCACATGCGCCATTTACAGCGTGCTGTAAAGAAACGCATAGGGGAGGTTCGCTCTGAGGGCTGGAACAAGATGCTCAGCGAACTCGAGCCCACTCATCAAGCCTTCTGGCAATTACAGAGGAAATTGCGTTCCTCAGAAGAGGTCTCTATGCCTCCTCTCATCCGCCCCGACAATAGTGTCGCTTTCGACAGTCCCGATAAGGCTGAATGTCTTGCCGACAGCCTAGAGTCCCAATGTTCTCCCAGCTCCCAACCAGTAGACCAAGCTCACCTGAACAAGGTCGACGCTGAAGTCGAACGAAGAGCCTCCCTCCCTCCCGTCGAAGACCCTGATGATCCTCTGCCTCCCGTCACTCCAGACGAAGTGCACGACATCATTAAAGGGCTCCACGCTCGTAAGGCCCCCGGTTCGGATGGTATCACCAATAAGGTATACAAACTCCTTCCTGCCCCGCTTATAATGCTTATGACCGCCATCTTCAATGGCGCCTTGAGCAACAACATCTTCCCACAAGCATGGAAAGAAGCCACCGTCATCGGTATCCCAAAGCCAGGCAAGCCAAAGTCTGAGCCCTCCAGCTACCGCCCTATTAGCTTACTCAATGTCCTCGGCAAAATCTACGAGAGGCTTATTTATAAGCGTCTCAAAGACTACGCCGAAGCAAAGAGCCTCATACCCAACGAGCAGTTTGGATTCCGTAGCCAACACTCGGGCACCCAACAGGTCCACCGTATCGTAGAGCACTTATGCGCTGGTCTGCAGCGTAACGCGACGACGGGTGTGCTATTCTTCGACATAGCGAAAGCCTTCGACAAAGTCTGGCACAACGGCTTGTTATACAAGCTTTACCAACTAGGAGTGCCAGATCGTCTCGTGCTCATCTTACGAGACTTTTTGTCGAACCGGACCTTTCGCTATCGCGTCGAGGGAGCACTCTCGTCCCCTCATCCTATTCGCGCCGGTGTCCCTCAGGGTTCCGTACTATCTCCTCTCGCCTTCACGCTGTTCACTAGCGATATCCCAAAAAGTAAAAAGGCTCAGTTGGCTCTCTTCGCCGACGACACTGCCGTTTACTATACCGGTCACTGTCCCAACGCTATAGCTCGTACTCTCCAAACCTCCGCTAACGTCTTAGGCGCTTGGTTCCGGAAATGGAGAATCGAGGTCAACCCCGATAAGAGTCAGGCGGTTCTCTTCTCGAGACGTCGTCGACTCCCTCCCCCACATCCCAGCCCGATCACTATGTACGGCAAGCCAATCCCTTGGGAGAAGCAAGCCAAATACCTAGGCGTGATCCTCGATGAGAACCTTACCTTTAAGGCTCATATTAAGGCGGTTCGCGCGCGCGCCTCCTTCGCTCTTAGCAGGCTGCAATTCGTACTGACAGCCCGTAGTAAACTGTCCCTTAAATGCAAGCTCCGCATCTATACCGCAGTCATCCGTCCCATCATGACCTATGCCTGCGTTGTATTTGCGCACGCTCACCCACGTCATCTCCATAAGATGCAGACCCTCCAAAACCGTTTCCTCAGAAGGGTCACGGGTGCCCCCTTCTATGTCCGTAATATCGATCTTCACGTCGACCTCAAAATGCCAACCATAAAACAGTTCATGAAACGCTTATCAAAGCGTTTCTTCGACTGCGGCATCAAACATTCTAACCCCCTGATTACAGCGGCCGCCCGTTACACTCCCTCTCGCATTAGCAGTATTCGCCGACCAAGGCATACTTTAATCGACCCCGACGACGCCACTACCCTCCTCCAGGAGAGTAGTAAGGCCACTAGCACGCTACATAAGCCCAAAACCCGATCGCCGTCCTACCGCCCTCGCCGCCGAGGCCCGCCGCGACGCCCAAATCGACGCCCCTCCCGACCCTTGCTCGAGCCAGCCCGCGCCGCTGAGCCTGTAGCTTTAAATTCGTCCATAAATAATACCAATCCTGATCCAGCTAGTCATTTGCTGCCCTCTTCCAGCGACGCCCTAAGCCGAGGTTCGTACCCCACAGGGGGTGCCCTTAGCGTTGTCGCTTAGTTTTAGTTAGTATATAAGTTTAAGTCCTGGCTGGAGGCCTTAATTTATTAGGGAATCCACAGGCAAGTCCGCTTAAGCAGACGACAACCGCATAGGTTGACCTGCGAGATGCCAAACAAACAAACAAAAAAAAAAAATCGACCTATTCGACTGTTTAAAAGAGCGTCGAGCTGGCTACCTTTTATCACAATGGTACTCGCAACCGGCGTGCGTGTATGACAATATGTATGAATATAAACGAAGCTAAAAGAATATATGTAAGGATCGTTGTAGGTGGCGTTCTATAGTTTCTGTCTACCCCCATGGGAAGAGAGCGTGAGTTTATGTTATTTTAGTAACCCTATTTCAATAATTTCTTGCAATGTTGAAATAGGGTTAATGTATTTTGCTGAACAAGATATTTTTAAGTCCTAAGAAATAATGCTAAGACTCGATCTGTAAAAATACTTATTTTTTTCTTATAATCAGATAAATTTTCTTACAAACATAATATTGTGACAAAATATGAATTCGTAAGTTTAAGAATTCGAAAGTTAGTTAATTCAAATCATTTATGAATTTACGAGTTGTAGGTCGTAGATTCAGACCCGCTTCACTTAAAGGCGCTTTACTTTGTGTAAACTATTTCATCACCTTAACTCCCAAAACGGTAGAGGAAACCAACGTGAGGAAACTGGCATGTCCTAGAACCAAAAATTCAAAGACATGTGTCATCCACCAACCCGCAATGGGCCCGTGTGGTGGAGGCCTGTGTCCCAGCAGTGGAAACAGTATAGGCTGACTGTGCAAAAAAAAAAAAAACATTGTTTTTAAAAAGCTGGTAATAATTGGTATGTTTAGTTGTATCCGCAAATGAAAATTTTACTATAACTAGGTTGTATTATTTGAGAGCAATGGTGGCCCAGTGGTAACGGCCGCGACTTACGAGTTTTAGGTCGTGGGTTCGAAGAACCCAGGACGTTGGCCATGAAATTATTTACACAAAGCGCTTGCTTCGTGTAAATAATTTCATCGCCACTGCTCTGAAATGAAACGGTGAAGGAAAACATCGTGCGGAAGCTGGCATGTCTTAGAACCAAAAATTCGAAGACATGTGACAACTACCAACCCGCACTGGGCCCGCGTGGTAGATTACGGCCCATTCCCTCTCACAGAGAGAAGGCCTGTGTCCCAGCAGTGGGAACATAATAGGCTGATTATGCATTATTTGAACGAATCCTTCGACAAAGTCTGAAAGAGCCAAACTGCTTCTTTACAAAAATGTGAAACCAAAGAAATTAATACAGTCAGTTACTTATCCTACTAATCCTGCTATGCTCAATCAAGCAAAGCAGCTCAACGGATTAGGATGAAATTTGACACACAGTTTATTGTCTGGATTAACGCATTGGGTACTTTTTATCCCGGTAGTACGTTCCCGTGGGATAATTTCCGACCTCCACGCAAGCGAGGCCGCTGTCAAAAGCTAGTATGCCTCAATAAGACACATACTTGTCACACAAACAATTTGCCGAATATTTGCAATATATTTGGTCGAATATTCACAACTTATTTACCGCTCGAACGCCCACCGAAGCCGAAAATAATATTTACTTTTATCATATTACGTATTACACGATACATGTCATGTCATGTCCATTATTTTCATTAACAACATAGTTGTGCTGTATTTCGGTTTGCAATGCGTTTTCGTTGCCAATCCTTACAAAAAATATTCGTCAAAATTATCCAGTGCTTTTCTGTAAATGGTACCGTAAATACTTCACCTAAGTTTTCACGGTGAGATTTTACAAAACAGATCGACTGTTCTTTTGGTTTCATATTTTTCTCAAAGGATAAAGTTTATATCTCCATTTTTTTCCAGTAGAAGCGCGTTCGGTTTAAAAAAAAAAATTAATTGCTTCCAAAGGTCGGTTTTATCAAATCAAAAATGGAATAAAAATTACTTATGATCTTTATTATATAAGTCGGTACTACATTAAGAGTTATTAAAATTACAGTTTTGTAAAGCCAGAGAAATTAAATTGTTTACCAAGTTGACTATCAACTTCAATTTTCCAGATATTCAAATCACACCTGTCATTATTTGACAGTCGTATGAAATGGACGAAGTGTGTGTATCAATAATCTTAGATTGTAAGTAAGTGAAACCACACATCATTTAATTTCCCGAGGCTAATATCTTTTTCAGCGATCTTTTAGACAACCTTAGGCTAGACAGAGTTTTATTTATAAATATTTGTTTCTTTGCACTTATATTTTTAAACAAATTTTTTTCACGCTCACTCTTAAAGATAACAAAAATATTTTTCTTTAAATAGCTAAATAACCGTGTTGTAATCTTTCTGCTGATGGTACGAGCTCATCAATATTCATCGGTGTCAGCCGGCAGATTTATTAGGCAGAACATATCATTAAGGTGGTCTGGCGGAGGGTAGGCACACATATTTCATGTTGTTTCTATACGGATTACCTCGATACCGGTGATGAAGATTGATATGATGTTATTTTTCAGGCTGATTAAGAGGGTTTTTCATGTTTTAGCGCGTTTTGGTTGATATTTACTTCATTTGAGGCATACCTACTTTCTAATTAAAATTCACACTATTTGGGCACTTATGAAACGTCAGAAGCTAAGCACGGGGATTTCGTCGTTTCCTATGGAGAAGACCACGCAGGAAACTCCACGGTTACTTTTTATAAAATATTGGATTTTACAATGTTTTCAAATTACAGTCTGAGACATGGGAGCACAGTGTAGGTCCGTCAACAAGTTAACTAACTAGGTACTTCAAAAAATAGGAAATCGGCAAAAAACCGATACATCTGAGTCATGAGTCCCTTTCAGTCCGAGAAGTCACAGTATATAAATAAAACATGATTTGCCGTTCAAACACGTCCAAAAATCTAGTCACAATGTCATCTCAGCAACAATCGATGTCTTAAAATTTATAAAAATAAAACATAGCTGTGGTGGCCCAGTGGTAAAGGCCGCGACTTACGAGATGTAGGTCGTAGGTTCGAGCCCAGACAGGCACTTTACTTTGTGTAAATTATATCATCACCGCTGCTGTCAAAACGGTGAAGGAAAACATCGTGAGGAAACCGGCATGTCTAAGAATCAAAAATTCAAAGACATGTGACATCTACCAACCCGGACTGGACCCGCGTGGTGGATTACGGACACTCCCTCTCACAGAGAGGAGGCCTGTGTCCCAGCAGTGGGAACATAATAGGCTGATTATGCATGAGTAAATTCGAGATATTTTTGACAGATTGGGACTGAAATTAGGATGGAAATGTTCTTAATAAATATGGGAATTGCTCCTCTGAAATGCTGCCAAAACGAAATAAGCATGCCATTTGGTAGGAAGGTCTCGGGAAATCTATGCTCCTATTATGACAAAGTATTCTTTAGGTGACGAAAGGAGGACACCGACAGTCATTTTTGGACGGAGACTATTAATATCCGAGATGAATTCCCCTTAAATCCAAGTGAAACCGCGGGCAACAACTCGTTTTTTACAAACTCGACATATTATTCCATCATTAAATTGTAACAACAAGAAAGAATCGTTTATTCAGCAGTTCCTTATACAAGAATTTAAATCCAATAAAAACTGAACTCAGAAGCAAAAACGTCTCAACGAGCGGAGGGATCTACATAAATTGAACAATATTGTCGATAACCACTATGAGTTAAGCCCGCATTCCAAACTATTTCTACTTAAAAAGAGACCAATCTAACTTTGGACAACAGCACAGAAAAATCTCCATAACTATATTGGCACGTACCTCTTGAATACAATACAATTCGGTTCCAAACAAGATTTTTAAACTGAAATAGGAGAATTTTCTATGTATATTTTCAATCTCTGAAAATTTACTGAAATATGGATTGAAATTCTGGTTGAAAACTATGAATATTAACGAATTACAGTATGCGTTTGGAGCTGACACCAGCTATGTTGGATTTGAAAGAGTTATGTAAGAGGGATATCTAGCTTGTGTGTCTTCACAGGGTTAATGAGCTATACAGAAGTTAGTAGCCTCGTTGGTCTAGTGGTCGCAATCGCTACTGCTGAGCATGAGGTCCTGGGTTCGATTCCCAGGTCGGGCAACGTGTTATTGGGTTTTTCTATCTGGAATTTCTCAGTAGCAGCCCGGAGTCTGGATTTGTGCCTGGTTGATGGCTTGCCCCTATTACATGGGACTTAAACATAACTGGTGAAATGTAGGTGTACTATAGGTACACCTCTGCCCAACCCTTCGGAAACAAGGCGTGATGTTATGTCTATGTTATAGAAGTACAAAATACAAATTCAATTTATTTCATTCCACATAAACCTACCCCAATGTTGGGGAAAGATTAGGCAGATAATGATGACTTCACTACTTCAGGTCTAGTTGAAAACTGTTTTTTTTTGCTGAACTGGGCCTTCTTGATGCAGCCGGGAGGCAGGCATTCCCGCTTTTTTTTCTACAACGGAATATTATTTTTTTGTATTTGTTTTGCAGCGTGTGTTTTTTGCCTATGCCTTAAGCCTTTATTAAATAAAAGTATTTTGCTTTCTTTAGTTCTGACTGTGTTTAAGACACTCAGTAAAATTGATTTTTCCCCCGCACTATTTCTTCGTTTTCGCCTAGCAACTTAATTTAGTTTTTCTCGACTACTAAGTGTCCCAGCGTGATGTTAAGAAGCCTTCCTCAAGAATGGGGATGATGATATTTTTTTTATTTTTATCTCAAAGAAATTTTTATTTCCAAATAGTGCAAACGTTTTAAAATAAGTGTTAGACTAGGACAGCACTACTTAACTTCATACTAGCCGTACATTGTCCGTACCGCGTGACAAGGACGGGAATCATCCCCTCCAAAAACTTTTAAGCGTGTATCTTCTTCATTTTTACAATGATTTAACAGTTTTTTCGATTATCAAATTTTTACTATGCCTTCTTTGAAATTACATTATTCTTACGAACATTTTTAATAGTAGTCATCATCCCAATTAAGCTATTAAACGCAAACATATTTTTTCAAATCTGACAGACAGTTCCAGTGATTAGCGCGTTTAAACAAACAAACTTTTATATTTATGATGTCTATTCCATATTATTATAGGATCATCAATTATCATGAATAGATTGTTGTTGTCGTTAAAATCATAAGTACATAATATGTTCATAAACGTAATTCACAAATAAGCGCTAGGTATGTCAACTTCACTGCACAAGTGACCGCTGAAATACCATACCTACTTACCTTTCAGGACACACACTGCCTAGAAACTTTCACACCTAAAATTAGAGACACAGGCCCGCACATCCACAAAATATCTATCCAATCCCTAAGGTATGGCCGCCTAAGCCAGTCAGGTGTTAAAAACGTCAAAAAGTTACGGAAATACCGACAATAGTTTAAATTCGCAGTTATTCCCCGGAAAATGTTTTCAACGTTTACAAATATAAATAGAAATGCTCCGGGATATTGTTTTGTGGAAGCAGGACGCTCAAACAAAAAGTTACCCTGGTTTCCATTATATTTTTACCGGAATGTGTGACATTTTTTACGTAGAGTTTGCTCGTAGCTTTAGTTTCTGGAAGCTTGCGGCACGTCCTAAAAATACATTTTGGGTGATTTTCAAGAACTTCTGCATACGTAAAAGAAAAAAGTTAGAAACAAAATAAGGAGTATACATGACAAAAATCGCATTTTCACAACCAATCGTATCTGACCCTTCTGCCAAAGCATTTGGTATACAGTTGTGATAGACGTTGGGTTCTATGAAAAACTCAACATTGGCATCTTTAACACCAAAAAAAACAGCCAAGGTCACACAAGAACCCCACCGAGACGAACTTATTTTCTTTCACACATTGTAGATAAAAGTAACATGAACTATTTCACCAAAACTATAAAAGGAAATGACGGATCCCCGTAACGGACCAAATTAGCGGTAAACCTTGAAACGGATCATCGGTCCATTGGTCCATCAACTGAACAATAAAATTCGGTCCACTAAGGCTCCGTTCACGGCCTCGAGCTTAGCGAATTGCGACGCAATTTTGCGTCTAGAAGATCCGCGCGGGATTAGTTCGAGGCCTGAACTAAGAATTAATAACAACACGATTTGACAGCTGTCCCTTATCCCGATGTTATAAAAAATCACTTGTTTTGACACATAAACTATTTGATAGAAAAACCTATCAATCTCTGGTTTTAACCTCCCAATATAGCCAAAGTATGCCACCCTATAAAGTGTTGACAGCTATTTGTGTGAACGATAAGAACTGTTGGTCGCTGTGATTAACTCAAGACAATGTTCGTGTTCTTTCTCCAGAATCAGCTTACCTACTGACAGGGTATATGAGTTCATATATTTGTTTTTTTATTATTTTATTTGACGGTATAAGTCAATTATTTTGTTATCTTCATTTATTATTGACATGATCTACTTACTCATTACAATGTTTTTTAATGAGCTGTATTGCAATATGTGGTTAGCTAGCGACCTCGACAATTGATAATATTATTCATGCCTGAGCAACCGGCAGCAACTTCGTCATGCTCCCTTAGATGTCACTGCTTGCGGTAGCGTCGGGGGTCGGGTTGCCTCCTTCCCTCAAATATGGCGAGGGGGGTAATGGGGTAACCTTTGCGTTATGCTCGTGAACGGGTGCTGCTTGTGGTGACTGGTCGTCTTGCTGTCTATGGTTTTATTATTGTTACAGTAATTGTTATGTTAATTTATTTTACTTTGATGGTCCTAGTTTATCATTTATTTATTTTATTTGTTTGTATAATAAATCCAGTATTGCATATGTAAGCTGCCATGCCCTTTAGGCCTGGAGGCTTTTATTAATGTTTTAAGTTTTATTTACATTATTTTTTTGTATATTTTTTTTTGTATTGGCGTGGCTAGCTGACGTATGGAAATTAATTCAATGTTTTGGTAATTTGCTTACAATTGTTTAGAATCCAGTTCTTCTAACAGAACAGACAGCTGTGCTGCTGGGGAGTTTGTTGCGCCACTTCTTCTTCCCAGCTAAAGCACTAGGAAGTGGTGACGGGCGGGCGTTTTGGGTTGTCTTAGGTTAGTGGGTTTGGCCGTTGGAGAGTAGGTACATAAAGAACTGCATGTCGATTCTGTAATAATCTCACCGTGAAAACTTGCGTGAAGTGAGCTGACAGTGTCATCCCGTCTTGGTCAATCCCTAGCATCAGTTGGACTGACAGCTCACTCTACGCTCACTTCACCCAAGTTTACACGGTGTGATGGTTACAGAATAGCATGAGTTTTACCGTCTGTCACCCTTTGTTTTCTCCGCAGTTTATGCCACAAGACGCGTGTCTCTTGAGCGTTTAGCTCGTGGACGCAGGGTTAGAGATGCTGTAAACGCGAATCAGGCCGAAATTGGGATTGCGGGTCGATTCTATGTTAGATAGAGCCAGCAAAACAAACTTTATTTAGTGTTTTCAAATAATGACAAAAACATAACAAGTCATTTAAACACATTTTAAGTATTACACTAGTTAAAAAATATTATGGTAGCAAGGGAAAGAGTGAGTTTTATGAATATTTAAAACTGGTTTTCTTAGAACAGCTAATAATGAGGTTATACATTTTTTTATGAAATAATAATAATAATTTATAGATACAAATAGTAACGAAGTCAAACTGTACATTGTATATTTTTGTAAAAAAATTAAGTGCCACGAGGTGTGGGCACGAGTCTAAAATATACTTTTAGAAACTTCTTTTGTCTGTTTGTCTGTTCCGGATTGGTGCAAAAATGGCTTAACTGAAAAAGCCAGTGTTTTATAAATAGCAAAGTTGAACACAAGACCGTTAGTCCGTTAATCGTTAATTAAGTACCTTGTCGCCGCAAAATCACGTTCTGAACTCCATTTTGATCTCTAAATAGTTATTATATGACGCACTCCTACGATACACCCTTATTTTTATTTTTTTCATGTCTTGCCCAAAGTTCCATATCACATACCAATTATTTTTTGAGTTAATTAAGGGTTTAGTGATAATGCAACTTCTATCACGAATTAACGATTAACGTTAACTTCCGTTAAATTTTACTAACTGTTAAACTTTAACGTTTAACGAAGTTAACTATTTGATTAACGGTGCACTGCACAGCTATGATAAATATGTTAATGGAATCAAATAAAATAAATCAAAATAAAGTTTTAAAAAATATGTCAAATAAAACAAAACAAAAGTTGAATAAAACAAAAAAACACAATTTTAAAAGCGACGGTAACCAAGAAATCGAAAAGTATTTAAACATTTCAATTTGCAATAATGTGTGGCTCAACAGTGTTGACACGGAAAATTCATGAATTATTCGGAACAAAGGCTGTATTTTCTGAGGAATTAAACTTGAAGTCTTGCATTCGTTTGATGAAAATATAATGAAAATATAAACAACATTTTTACTTATTAACAACCTTCGTATTTCCAATAACAAAATACTGCAGGTATTTAATTAGGACATGAAATGCAGAATCATCTTCAACACACCACGTCATCATCATGAATCATCGAACACCATGGATATTTTTAACTTTGTAAAGCTCCTTATTTTACAAAGTTACAAATATCCGTACATTTACGATGCTACTCACGTTTCTGTATGACTTTTCACCACAAAATCACTAGGACTTTCATCAAAACAATTTATATTTGACTTGCTTTTGGCTGCATCTTTGCTCGCGTGGACGTCGAAAACTATCCCACGAAAACTGACCACAGGGATTAATGGTGTTATATGTCCTAACAAAGGTCATGGTCTTCCTGCGTGCTAAATGTTATCGAAATCCGTTTATCCTTTATGTCGTTACAAGGTGTGAGACAGACAGAGTTATTTTTGCATTTATAATATTAACCAGCTTCTGTCCGCGGAAATTATGTTACAGGGCCGTGTTACCGGGACAAAAAAGAAACATATGTTACTCTCTATAACATCAGCTATCTTCCAGTGAAAGTCCTGTCAAAAAAAAAAACGTACCGTATATACTTTCAATTGGATTACTTAAAGTTGTTGCTGTTCATTCGATTATGGATTAATTTATCTACACAAACCATTTAACCTCATACCAGTTAAAAGAATACCTACACACGCAGCAGTAGCGGAGCTGACTGCCTAGAATGTGCAGGACGTAAATACATTTTGCTTTGCCATTCATTGCTGTGGCCACGTAACAGCCACACGGGTCGAGCGATCAGGTTAAGCTTCGCTTGTAGCGGTTGTTCCGTGGATGGGTGACCATATTTACATACCAAAGTCCCTCCGTGCCTCGGAAAGCAGGCTAAGTCGTTGGTCCTGGCTGTTATTCGTGGGTCTTCGACAGTCGTTACGGGAAGTCAGAAGTCCGAAGTCTGACAACCAGTTTTACCAAGGGGATCGATTAGCCCCAGTTAGGGTTGTGGATATCAGATATGTAGTCCATGTAAAATACTCCGGTGAGGCTGAAAGCCGCCTTCAACACGATTGGGAAAGGCTAGTTTCATAGAGCCCACAAAAACCTCCTAAGTACCCAAATCAGGGACAATATAATCCACCGCAACGCAGTAAGCCCCACGTAAATCAGTAAAGTCGAAATCAAACCAAATGTGGAAGCTGACAGCGACCGCATCATGAGAGACCGAACCATTTAAAATTTATCCCTACCGCTTTTAATGAACGCGCCGAGATTGTAAGCAATCACTGGTTTTATATAAAATTGGAAAGAGTATTGTGATGAAATAAATTGCCCTTGTTGGTCGATGTCGGATTGTTTGCGAATAAAATTAATCTGCGTCCAAAGGATCAATGGAGTAATGGAGTTTATCTGATAGTTCGTTCAATGTTCCGGGTTTATGTGGAAAAAGACGACAATGTACTCGTTCTGATAATTATGAAACAGGGAATAGCTTCAGAACTATTAAAAAACTAAAAAAAATGGTTATCTCACGACCTTTATTGCTTTGAAAAAATAAAAAACTCATTTTTTATTTTTTCTAACAGAACATGAGGAACCGCCAAAGAATAAAAAACTGACATAAAAATCGAACCGGTCGAAACATAAACAGAACGAGTATGATAAACACATTATTAATCAAAACACTCACTCAAGAGCTTTTGGAAAGCCTAACAAAATACCAGTAAACAGACAATTCAATTTAAATATCACGTACCAAAAAACGTACCAATTTATTTGTCGCCACAATAAAAATAAATTGTATCACTTCTTTATAATCCCTTTCCTACCCCGTTTACGGCCCCAGTAATATTATGAGATCTGCCAAGACGATTCCCTGGACACGGCAATATCCGTTGCTGCGTAAATAACGCTCCCGGTATAAATATTAGATTGACACCGAGCAATCTACTGCGAACATTATCCTGCGATACGTTTTAAGTGTTATGGCTGTCGGCGTAGGGTGTATGAGCGATATTCCGTACACAGCGCCATTTTGATAAAAAAAAATTTGTTGATTTGCCGAAATTATATAGCGTTGGCGCGGCACGAATTCTTCGTCGATGGAGGATTTTTTTGTTCGTATTTTCCGAAGTTTTGAAGTCGATCTATAGTTGAAAGACTTGGACGTATTCTGGGAAAGACCTCGTTTAAGATTATCCTCTTTCTGAGCTGAAATACAATTTATTTATGTAAATTGGTACAAAAAAACACTTTTACAAGTCAAAAACAAATTATCTTTTAAACTAGATGAGCTTGGTGTTTTCTATCCGACTACTCTGAGAAGAAAGATCGTCACAGTCTCTTTTAAAGTCCAGACATAATCTTCGTCAGGCCCTGTAAGTACCATGCAGATAAGAGTCTGAGATGGTATTTTATGGAAAGAGCCACACAGATTTGGACCTGTAAAAAAAACAGGCTAAATAAACAAATAAACATATTTTCTTTTCTATATTTTAATATTGTTTTTTTTTGTCAAATAACCTCGGTATATTATCCCACCCCATATTTTTCCACTTTTCTTTAAGTAGTGCCTCCTTCGAGCAATCGTTATGTTACAATAATTAAACTTAGCACTTATTGGAAACAACCTATGTATAAACGCATTGCGAGAGGCTCAAACGAGCACTGAAACTGGAAATCTGTTAAGTGTTTGACAATCCCTTTTATTTGGGGAACTTTAAAAATAGATGTCGAAAGTGGAGACGCTTGTACCTACTCCGGAAACTAAAACTTTTAGGAACAAAATGTTTGTACCGATGATATTATTATGGAGTGGGTGACCAACAATTACATTTCGAGACCCTTCTGTGCCTCGGAAAGCATGTTAATCCTTTGGTCCCGGTTGTCAGTTATACATCTTTGGCAGTCGTTCCGGTTAGCCTGAATCAAGGCTGATGACCGGTTCTAACAAGGGGTATTGTGTTACCCAGTAACAAGGTAAAATGGAAATCAACACTAGGCTAGGCATATGGCCTGTGCCTATGTACCTCAGACCAATATCAACCATCTGCCTTCAATAAAGACAGCAAAAAGAATATTCCTCAGCAGAAAATAATATTTTTCCGATCAAAACTTTGCTAACTATAAAGAACATTTTTTTCGAAACACCTGCAACCTGAAACTTCGCTCCAAACTGAATATTAATTAAAAGTTTTTTCGATAACTGTTACCATGCGTTGGAAAATAACCAATATTTGAACTATGTGCCTCTGCATCGCTCTGGAGCTGGCTCCGAGCCAGGGTGCTGGGTTTTAATAACATTTTTGAGTCCTTCTAAAGATGAGGTCTCTGTTCTCGTTTTTGAGGTGAACCTACCGAACTTTTACAGTACGGTTAAAAGCTAAATTAAAAATGAAAGGTCTTTTACACGTCATAATTAATTTATGTTTTTTTTTTACTAGATGGGTTGGTGGAAGAAAGACCGAAACAAACTGAGAGGTCACAGTCTCTTTTACTATCCAGACATAATGTTAGTTAGGTCATATGAGGACCACGCAGGCTAATGTCTAAAATGGTCGATTAGGGGGTTACGAGCTTCATAAAAGTATCGGGCTGTGGATTGAAAACCAAGAACTTACTTTTTAATGCAATTTTTACTGATACTTGCTTATCTTAGTTAGCCAAAACTAAACAATGATATTAATATTTACTCTGTAAAGTATTAAATTATGTTCATTTATTGTGAACGTGAAGACTGTAAGTATTTTTTTCTCAGTTAGTTTTAATCATTGTCTGGCAGTTTCAGTACTTTAGGCGGCCTATCCAAATGACCTTTCTTTGGTATTGTTCGTCTAATCATTAAACTCTTAGTTAAGTTCTAAGTTGAACTGCATGGTTACTAACAAGTGCGTGCACTGACGGGACGGGTCCACTCAATCACTGTGGTTCTTTCCTCAAAATACTATTTCAGACACCAATCTACATGGTCTTCACATGATCTGACCAAGATTATGTCTGGACTTTAAAAGTGACTGTGACTTCTGTGTTTGTTTCGGCCGTTCTTCTCAGAATAGTCAGATAAGAAACGCCGACCTCATCTAGTTTTTAAAATATTATTGACGTGTAAAAGTGTTTGTGCAAACCTATTTACAGAAATACAATAACTTATCATTTACCGACTTGCCTACGATTGACCAAAATTAAGTGAGGAAACGTTAAGTTGATGATTAAAAATGTATAATACTCAGAAACTATACGTAGTGATAAATACATGTATACCCTGTATATTCACAAATACTGGCCTTATTGTGGTGTAGGAAATTTGGTCAATCAATCACTCAAACTAACACAAGATATAGCAGAAATAATAATCAAATACTTGGTCAGGCTTTCGATCACCTGCGATATAGACCTACACATAACTCCGGCCATTAACCCCAAACAATCTATTTTAATCCACTTCAAAACAGAACCCTCGCCCCTCCGACACACATACATAGTTTAACCCCTCCACAAGTTTTCAGCTCGTGTCAGACAATGCACACGTCTATTATGTGCCTAATCTGTTTCCGAGGAATGCCCTCGGGAAGTCCTGCGTTCGAACCCCGACACGGAAATTTCAATGCAATCTTTGGCGTGTCGAGGGGGTGACTAAAATGGTACGAGTAATACTTTTTATCGTTTTGCTTTGCTCCCATTTCGATTTTATTTGGCGTATTGGCGTAGTTAATTTAATGGTACGATACGAAAACATTGCTTGTTATACATTTTTTTCTGATGGCACAAAGACGGTGTTGAGCTCTAAAGGGTAGAAATAATATAATACTTACTTACCTTCTTCAGATAGGGAGTTATATTATTTTTATGGTTAAAATGTAATAAAACTGAAGAGTTTTCCTGTTTTTTTTTTGTTTGAACTAGCGCGTTCATACAATCTCTGGAACTGTCACTCGAATTTGAAAAAATATTTTGGCATTTGATAGATTAAACATAACAATATGACTCAAGAGCCGAGTAAAAAGAAAAAACAGTCGAACGGGCGATGCGACGCGATGCAGTGGGTCAAGGTCATTATTGTATTAACCTAATTTAAACCTCAAAATTAAACTTTTCTCACACTGTTAATCTGGTTTCAACACACTTGACTATAAATGAACCGTACTTGAGAATGCATGAAAAATATTTCAGCAAATGAATTAATTAAATTACGACTTTATCTTACTTTGGTAAAGGTTCAAAATACAATGCATTACAACAGTTGTACCCAAAACAAACCAGGTTTCAATTCCGGTGTTTACTTTCCATCAGATTCGATTGAATTCGTGACGGTTTCGGTCTGGGCAGTGTGACGATGACTGTAAACAATCGGCTCTACGGCTTTATCAGGTAATCAAGGAAATATAAACGGTTACTTTCATTTAAAATAAGCATCTGGCTGTGACTGTTTACTGCTGAATATGTAACAGCTAGATATCATAAATGAATAAGAAATGAATTAACATTTATTTCTCTTCCACAAAGGCGACTAAGACACATGAACATAATAACATCGCAATAAATCATTTGTGAGAGACTGGTATCTGCAGTAGTAAAACCTGTCACACAGATTGCCAGCTTAAGACTAAATACTACAGATTAACAACAGTGTTTGAGTAATAAATGTTAAAGATAATATTAACAAATTTAAGTAAACCACCCCAACCAACCAAACCACCAAGTAAAGAAAACCGGAGTCTGGATTTGTGCCCGGTTGATGGCAATAGGCTCGCCCCCTATTACATGGGATATAAGTACACCTCTGCCTTACCCTTCTGAGATTACAGGCGTGATGTTATGGGTGTGTGTAAAGTAAACCAAAGTAAAGAAATAAAAAGTTACTCATAATAAAAAAGTGTATTAAAAAATATTATATTATATTATATTCTGATAAAAAAGATATTCTCTGAGTTTGTTTCGGCGTTTCTTCTCAGACTAGTCAGATAGGAAACGCCGAACTCACGTAGTTTTTAAAATATGATTGACGTGTATAAGTGTTTGTACAAACCTATTTACAGAAAATAAATCATTTATCATTTATACAAACTTGAAGATTGAAGATCATAATAATGAAAATGATACGTGTTCGCCAAACTCATACAAGTCAGCAAAGTTACTAATTGCAATCGTAGCGTCATGTATTATAGGTATAATTTTCTACTTTTGTGTATGTGTATGTAGGTTTGTGGTGGAGGTGTGCGGAGTACAATCATCTTAGACTAAAATACTCTTAAATAATTCAGGTGCTAACAATATCAGAACGAAAAAAAAAATTTTTTCTCGCACTATTTTATCATACCGAAAGGCAGTGGTGCTTTATAAAACATTCTTTAGTAGAAACCTTAGCATATTATGCAAGATTTTGGACCCATTTCCTTGTGCTTCATATATGAGGTCCGTACCTTGGGAACACCACGATTACAATTCCACATTTAATTACTCTTAACACAGTGTTTAAAAAAAAAAAAACTACTAAAAGGTTCATTTCTCTACACTTTTTTCGCTCCAAATCGTTCATAATAAAACCTAGTCAGCAGTATGTGTCGCTTGGCCCCAACTCGTTTGCATGCCGGTTCTACCCAATCGATATTTATTCAATAACTATCGGAGCTCGGATTCCATGATATGACAGCTTGGGTCTACGACAATCTGCTAGTTGGGTAAGTGACGTGACTGGACTGGTGCCCTGAAGGTTTAAAGAAAATTTAAAGAGGGTATTAGAACGAGAACTCATTTTTTTTTTAGGACAGGTTCATTATTAATTTTTCAGTTTTAATAGGTCATGTCTTACTCAATCTCTGGGTAGGCACTATCTACCTGTAGATAGTGCTTATCCAAAAACTTTTTATATACGCATTCCAAAAAAAGCCAACGAAAAAAAAATTGGAAAGCAAAAAAGTTGTCTAAATAAGCTTCTAAATTAATTTTGCAATGTCATCAGAACTACATAATTATGTTTACCATGTTTCAACAGAATCGGTCCACGGGTGAAAATGCAGTAGGTTGAAAATCAGTTAACTCCTATTTTTCTTGAATTTTATGTGGGACCGACTTCGAGGTATATCATATGCTATAAAATAAGTGTGGCGGCATATACACCGTCATTTGCGAACTAAGCATCACACTGACGTCATGCAAAAACCTGCATCGCGCAAGCAGAGTTTAATCCGCAACTAGCATACATATACACTCGTACAATACGAGTATCCCGACATCAATCGTTGGGCAGTTGCCCACCAGAGGTCGAAGGATCCTCCCTTTTCAACAAAGTATGAGGGAACTTTACGCTCTGTCCCTCATACCCCTCTATAAGAATCGTCTAATCAACTGTGTAAAAAGTTATGCGTGGTCAATACTTTTTCTGTGTATTCTTTTTTTTTCTTCAGTTAACAATAGAACAGCGTTTGTATGAAATCATAAATACCGAAACGGAAATATGTTCATGAATCCAATTGGTTTTCAATGATTGTCTATAAGAGATGATAAATTGGAACCGTGTCATTAATCGGAAATGATGTTTACGAGAGGAAGGTAATTTCTTTTCCTTGTAGGCTTTTCCTGTTAGACTTTCATTTTCGATTGATTTAAGCAGTCAGATTTGAGCAGTCCAAGACAGTAAAATCATTCTTCGTAATAAGTTCTTCTTTGTTTGGTTCTATTTTTACACTCATCATTGGCAGCCTTGTGCCACCCGCTGCTGAAAGCACTCCTACCTTCTGTTGCCATGTTTCCCTGGCCCGCGCGAGTCTTATCCAGCTTTTCTCCGCGAGCTTCTGAATGTTATGTTCTTGTTAGTCTTTTTTACTTTGTTGAAATTTTGGATCATAACCTTAAAGAAGTTGCAGAAGCTTTTACCAGAAACCACATTTTATAATCCGAATTCAACAGTCAAAATTGTCGGCAAAAAGGAAAAAATGATAGGTCTATTCAAGCAAGTCGTTCCATATTCGTCTTCAAAATGAGCATGCGAATTGAACCAATCTGGGGCTCGTAATAACAACCCCCGACCTTCCTTGAGTGCCATCCTCTTAGATGAGCAGGCAGAGTATAAAACTGCTGTTGAGCATGTAGAAGTTCTTATGAAGTATTGGTACAAAATTCTTTGTAGATTGATCCTACCTGGACGTTCTGCCTCGCTAATCACCTTTAATTACATCTTTTAGTACGGCATTAAACCTTCCTCGTGTTTGATTCATCTTTCATGCACGTATTATTTTAGTCCGATATCTTGTTTTACGCATTTTTTTACTAACTTCGGAAGTAAAATCTGTTATTTTAATCAATTTATTTGTCACGAGTTATAATATAGGTACATGACCACTCAGCTGTAATTTTCCTGACTTGCTCGGTGCTCGGAAGTTTGTTTAACAGGCACAAAATCATGTTTATGTGTTTCTTATAGTATAGCAAGATCTAATAAACAGTACAATCGTAAGACTTAGAAGTTAGAGAAAATAAATTCAAGCCATGGTAGCCAGGACTATGTATCTTAGATTCCTCTCTACAGCTCACATTCATACTCTAACATCACTAACTTGAATCAGTCAGTTCCGGGCGCACCTCAAACTGGCGTAGTTTGTGACAAATCAATATTTATGCAGAGGATGCAGCCTGCAGAGACTGCGAGGGGTTAAATTATTGAGTGCCACTATTTTACGAGTATATATGCCAGAGAGTGTGAGGGGGGTAACTAGCTTTATTGTTTTGCAACTATGTAGGTAAGTAGTGATATTAGAATTTGGTTTTTGGTTTAAAGTAGTCAATTTAGTTTTCTCGTTTTTTATGCAAGGCCGTATGCACAAAATATTTTGCTTTGATCCATGATGATCTAAGAACCGAACATAATTAATATGTGATATAATAATGAACATAATAGGGAGGAGAAAAAAAAGAAATAAAAAATAACATTCTTCATAATGAAGACATACAAGGAGTATATTGATTCCAGAATAACTCAGTTACTGCCTAGTTTCTTTGTCCGAAAGCAAATCGAAATATTTTCTGTTCAGGAGAGCAAAGTCAACTGTTAAACTATTTCTTCTCTCAAATATTACGGTTAATCTTTCAATAAATAAAATACTAGCTATTGCCCGCAACTTTATCTGTAATGCAGCAATGAAAGTAGCCTATGCTCTCACTCAGGTCATGGTTTATTTGTGTTCTAAGTTTCATTTAAATCCGTCCAGCCGTTAAGGCGTGAAAGCGTTGCAAACAAATAAACTTACTTGCGCATTTATATTATAATATTAGTTAGGATAGTTAAGATTAGTTCAGATTCTTAACTCCGATCTCAAGTGCGTATGCGGCACCTCCCCACCGACAATGGCCCACGTTCCATCCCACGCCGCATGCCCTGTCACCTGTGCACTTGATGATCTTAAGACTGCGTCAGTGAGTGGAGTTCGCGCAGCTGAACTAGGGCCAAATATGTTTGAACTTGATGCCATCCATAAGGTAAGAAGAAAAGTTTAGATACTGAAGGCAATTCCTCTATGCACATCATGTTAAAGATCTCCATGCAAAGACTACGTTTTAATGTTGGTAAACTAATAAGTTAAAAATAGTTTGAAATCTCTTGCACAAAATAACCAAAGATATTCCTTCAAAGTCGAAAGCATTCACACCCAAAATACTTAGTGAAATAACTTTCAGAACTTAAATGATTCTGCGTCAGACTTAGTGTCAAATTATTGCAAAACTTAACCTGAAGTACAGTCATGAGCATCAATATATTGTCTATGTTGGAACAGGAGGCCGATTGGAGCTGGATTCTTCACCGTAGAACATTTTACTGAGCCTAGATATGTTTTGATGGCGAGAAGAAAAACTGAAGATGATTATCGATTTTCAGGTTATACATTATATCAAAAAAGTATCGGGTTTGTTTATGGTTCAAAATTCAAATTTGTTGTGTTTTTTTTTTGTTGGCGCAATTGTTTTTCATTTTGGCGCGGAGTTAGTTTCATCTGTTATTTAGATTAAATACAGTGCTGTTTTTAGTTTTTTCTTGCTGTGTCTCAAGTCGATCCGTACAATTTTAAATAATCACTTGGGTATGAAACATGTTGCCGCTCGGCTATTCCCAAAAGACTGGTATGTCATCGCCGTCTTCGAGAGAATTTAACATCGCCAAAGTGAAGGAAATGGTGATAGAAAATCCTCATTCAAGTTTGAGAGAGATAGCCGCTGAACTTTCTGTGTCTCACGAGTCGATCCGTACCATTTAAAATTATCACTTGGGTACGAAATATGGTGCCTCTCTGATCTGAATTTTCTCCAAAAACTCAATCGCATAAGAGTCGCTGAGGGCATGCTAGAACGATTCAATTCCGACCCAACATTCATGAAACGCATTCTTACTGGTGACAGCCGTGGGTTTACGAGTGCACTCGGGATTCTTGCTGGAAGGTCAAACGGCAAATTAAGAATATTATTTCAGCGTTATTCGGCATTTAAGAGAGCAAATTCGGCGAAATAGGCCAGATTTTTGGAAAGAAAATTCTTGGATTTTGCATAACGATAATGTGCATTCTCAGAAGGCCATCAATTTTTGACCAAAAACTCAATAAGTACCATCGAGCAAGCACCTTATTCACCAGATATGTCTTCAGCCGACTTCTAATTAATTTTCCTAAACTGAAATTACCACTTCGTGGCACACTTTTCATTAAGTAGAAGACATAAAGGAGAATTCGCGGCGAGCATTGAAAGCGTTTTAAAAGGTTTTGATGATTGGATTATTCGTGGGCGTAAGGGTTTCGTTTCTGAAGAATGCTTCTTCTTGAAGGCGATACAATTTTGGATGAATAAGTAAAATTTTGTGTATTATTGATGTATAAAACGAAACTTTTGACATTTTCTAGGCACTGTCTTGTTACCTGTACAATGTCCGATGGTAAACAGTTGCGATACGCAGCTGTATAGCGGTCTCGTCGACTCGCACGAACGTCAAGCTAGACTCTGACGAAGCGCACCAACTTCACACTTGCGTTCCGTTGCCATTTGACATCCCGTACTCATATGACTCTTTCGATATGTAAGTTACTTAACAGAATTCAAAAGTAATTTTGTGGTGAAATAAAGATTGCAATTTTGAGATCTAAAGAGAAGTTTTATTTCATAATGACATGACTTAATACAACTATATTGAAGTTGGCTTCCAGTTAGATACAGGGTACCGATATTCCTGATATATATAAAGACTGGATTTCAAAGTAGGTAGTACGTATGTATGTAATGGTAGGATACGTATTACGTGGTTACGTATTTCGATCACATGTTGCGTATTAGACTTAGTTCAGAATGTTGTGCTACGTTTTATGCTTGGCTTACAAATGGCGAGGAAACAGTTTTAAAAAGATCCGATGATTGAAGAGGTAGAATAAAAACTGTACTTTTTAAGGCACGGAGGAAGATAATTGTTTGAAGAATGGTCAACTGTGTGCGTGCAAGTCACTGATGTGTTTGATCATGCGGTTCCCTACAAAATGGTTGAGCTGGATGGTGCTGATCCACGCAACATGTTCGTAAACGGGCGCCGTCATCGGTATATTGTGAATTGTTTATTCTTTATTTTACATTGTTCTCACCTATAGAAGCAACAATAATTATGTACCAAGAATTCTGTAATAAATTGATTAAAAAGTGTCCTTGGAATTTCTTACCCATTCTTCTCCATAGAGATCTATGTTTTGGAATGGGCAAGTAGCTTCAACTTTCTGACTAAGTGACCGACTCTTTGACAATTCAAAATTGCCTGTAAATGGTTTAATTGACATAAATTAAGTTTTGTGTGGATGGAATGCATTATATTGTACCCAACTTGTTCTTATATGTGTTTTTTCTTTGCGCCATATTCCACCTCAAATAAATGTATTTTCATTATTTTCTACGTTCGTAAACATTCTGTCTGCTAGCATATTTAATTAATATTATTTGTGGGTAAAAGCATTAATAGGCTGTTGTTTTGAATTAAAATATTCATTTAACATAGTTGTGGCAGCCCATGGATCACTTTTCATTCATTCATTCATTGGAACAAGGAGGTACTTGTTCCATTGAATGAATGAATGAAAAGTGAATGAATTCAGCGCGCCGTTTACCTTTCGATTAATAATACATACTCAAGTACCTAATATAGTCGAGTGTGTAATCTGAACTATAAAGAGAAAATATTTGATTATATGTATGTTTGTATGTTACGCTTTCACGTTAAAACGACTGAACGGATTTGTATGAAATTTGCCCCACGAATAGAACATGACCTGTACTGCTATTTTGAAACCATCTCACTGTGAAACTTAGTTGAAGTGAGCGTGAAGTGAGCTTTCAGTGCCACTAATGCCAGGGATTGACCAAGACGTTATGACACTGACAGCTCAGGCTACGCAAGTCTTCACGGTGAAAATTTTACAGAATAAACCGGATGGACTAGAACAGAGGATTATTTTTTATCTCGATATTCCCCTCTGGATCGAAATGCGGGTGAAACGGCAGGGTACAGCTAGTTCTCTCAGATGGCTGAATGACACGTAGGTATAAAGGTGTTCAGCTGATAATTGTTTTCAAAAATACAAGGATATTTTTAATTATCATCATTTTAGCCGAAACATGTCCACTGCTGGACAAAAGCCTTCCCCAAGCATCCCCACTTCGACCGGTTCTGTACTTCTCGCATCCAGCGGTTTCGCGCGGCCTTCACCGGGTCAACGGTCCACCTTGTGGAATGCCTTCCTACATTCTGTCTCCGATACGCGGTCGCCACTCCAGAACCTTACGCCTCCATCGGCTATCTGTTCCGCGAGCAGTTTATTTATAATATATAAACACAAACGAAATCGGCCTGATTTCTCTGTGTGAGGGAGTGGCACCGTAATTCCGTTACAAAAACCGTAACCCTTCTGAATGCACGTGTTAGATGTCACGCGGTTTGGTAGATATCACATTTCTTCGATTTTTCCTCGTTTTTTCTTTAAGTTTTCTTCGATTTCTCCTTGATTTTTCTTCAACTTTTTACGTTCACTATAACTTTAGTTTTGTTTGTTTTTAGTTATTCTCTCCGATCTTACATATCTTTAAACTTGTTTGATAATATCAGCAGCAACCTCTTACAATAAGCACTAAAAATGCAACAACATTATAACTTAAACATTACCGAAACGCAACGTTAAATAAAGTGCAAACCTAACGCAATAATGCCGCCAAATTTATGGCCTTGAATAATTTACGCCAGAGAATTGTTATTATGAACCTTTATGGCGTGCAAAGCGATGCGTTATAATTATTAACTATTAGTTATTATTAACTGATTGGGGAACTAATCAATCATGTTATCTAATTAATCTATTAGAGTTTAGGTGGCAATTTCATGTGCCGTTTAACTTTGCAGGGCAATTATTATACTGCTAAATATTGCCAACCGAATATGACACGCTATTTTTGAAGCACCAGCGGTTTCGCTTGACTAAGTCACGTTATACGAGGTGCGATTATCGATTATCGAGTTACAGTTAAGTTATTTCGTGAAAACGAGGCTTCAAGCGAGCAAAATCGCGAAGGCCGAGGCCACATTTTCGACTTTTGTAATCTAGCTGCTGCAAACAGACGGATAAAGATTCTCTTTACACTTGAAAAATGAGTTTATGAAACCGAAAAATTCCCCGAATCCTACTAATATAACTTTACATGCAGTAAAAATTTGTATGTTTGGATGTTTACTACTCAATCACGCAAAAACGACTGAACGATTTGGATATTTGTCACACAGTTAACATTCAGATCTAACATGCATTAAAACATAAGATACTTACCCCGGGTGTACGTTCCCGCGAGATTTTTCCCAAAATCCACGGGAGCGGAGTCGCAGGCAAAAGCTAGTAAACTCATAATATACAACATCAGAGGTATGAGAAACTGATACTCTACAGAAAATAGAGGATCCTCCAACCAGATGGGTGTTGTGTCTCGTGGGCAACCGCCCAACGCTTGATGTCGGGACGTTGTAAATACGTATGATAGTCGCGTGGAAAACTCTGCTTGCGCGATCAGTTCTTAGATGGGTGATCGATTACATATCGAGACCTCTACATGCTTTGGAAAGCACGTAAAGCCATTGTTACCGGCTATCATTCGTAGATCTTTGACAGACGTTACTGGTAGTCAAAGGCTCAAAAATTCTGACAACCAGTCTTATCAAGAGGTATCATCAACATTTAAGTGAGTCAAAACTTATCAAAACACAAGATTACAAAACTTACATTTGCAGTTGGAGACTTGGCCGTGACGTTTTTCGATGTAGAACATGTTTTCAACTACAAGTCCAGGTTTGTTTTCAGTTTTTTTTATTAGTTTGTTTTCAATTCATCTCAAGTAGGTACCATGGCCTGTATCACCTGACCCCTCTTCCCCTTTTCTTGTGTGTAAGAGAGGTCAGGTTATGCAGAGACCGTACGTAACCTTTCATTGTGCTTGGTCCGACAACCAATTGGCTGTATTTTTTAATAAGAAGTTTAAATGTGATTGGGACTTCCTGTTTTAGAAATAAATGATTTCATTACATTTCTAATTCACGGTGGGCCTACTTTCCCCAGATCATGTTGTTGGTACAAAGGAGGTGTGAAAGCCCAAAAAGTGCTGGGTGAACTAAAGCACTTATAATGGAAACTTGAAACAAGAAGACTAACTGCTATCTGCTTGAATATATTCTGCTTGAAACAAGAAGACTATCCTCTTAACACAACCGGTCACTCCCCTCTTACAACACCCACGACTACAAATAGCCGTTCCTTCGGAGACAACCACATGGCACCACAATATGCTGCTAGTATGTACCTATAACAATTTCAGCATCATGGCGCGCTGTTTATAGTTTTCATAGCATGCGGTCGTTTTGTGTGTAGTACATAGTAGTACCGCGAGACAAAATACATAAGTGAGAATGTTTGCCAGGATTTGGTTGTAGTTGTGTTGTAATTGAAGTTTAAAACTTAAACTTAAATATGTTAGGGTAGTTAGGTAGGTGGTTTATTTAACTAGTTAACTCTGTAGTAATTCTAGACTGTAACTGCCGATTTTCTTAATGTATGGCAAAATTATCTTCTCGTGTGGAAAAGGTACAAGCATTGGCAGAAAATGCAGGCTCATAGCGCAGAGAATGGTTTATTTTTAATTGTAAAATCCAGTACACCTAGCACGAACGAATGGAGCTAAATAACGCCATAGTAACGTCTTTCCCGCTTGCCGTTTCCCATATTCTGCTGTATGGACAGTTACTGCTGCATCCAAATAAGCTCACATTGGAGCTGAAACAATTTCTGTACAAAATTGGTGACACGAAATCTGTGACTTTTCAATTTTCATCCAAGGGATACAATATTACGAACCATCACCACAATCAGTCTAGAAAGAAAATAAAGAAAGATAAAACGTTTCGTAACATCCACGCAAAACAGTTTTTGCACTTTATAATGCTTCCACTGTTAGGATACCTTCCTACTCTCTTTAGGAGGGAGTGGGCTGTAATCCACGCTGGCCCAGTGCGGGTTGGTAGATTAAACATGTCTTAAAATTTGTAGTTCAGAGAAATGCCGGTTTCCTCACGATGTTTTCCTTCACCGTTTTTAGAGCAGTGGCGATGAAATTATTTATACGAAGCGCCTGCCTTTGTTCATCGAACCTACGACCTACAACTCGTAAGTCTCGGCCGTTACCACTGGGCCACCAGTGCTCCATCACCAAGGTGCAAGAATTTTACAAAGATAACGTTTAATCGACAACGACTATGCTTATCAATGAACGCAAACCGACGGTCTTGTTCCACATAGAATCGATTTAAGCAGTTGATGTCATCGGTCGACTGTAGACCGCAATGTAGTTGGACCTACCTACATAAATATCCTTATTAAATCCTACTTTTCGCCTTCACTCACATCTCGGCCCACACGGTAAGCTTACAAACGCAATCTGCACTGTAACAGAGATTCAGAAAATTACCTCAACTAATGCAAGTATAATGCACCCCTCTGTTATACTCGTATTATACGTTAGAAAATTCACTGTATACGGAAAATGCACTGTAGGTAAAAGGAAATGTACGGAAAATTCGCTGTATTTGTGCAGCGAAAATAGGTAACTTTGTTTTCATAACTGAAGAATGAGGTTCGTGAAATCATTTCAAAAATATGCTGTTCATTATTATCATTTTTGGCCGAAATATACAATTATTCTGAGGTTTAAGGTGGTGGATTATAGCCCACTCCCTCTCGAGTAGAGGAGGCCTGTGACCCAGCTGTAGGAACATTATAGGATGATTGTGATGATGAAATTTAAGGGTACAAATATAAGCAACCAAGTGGATTAATTTATTAGCAATTATTTGCAATCAGGAGCGACGATAGTTTAATTAATTTTGCAAGCTTATAATACGTCTTATGTAGCCGCGTTTGAGCAACCAATGACAAGCCGAATTTACGTTTCTTGCCCCACTGCTCAAATGTCTCGCTGACGGTGGCTCGTGTGGAGATTTAGCTCGCTTCAGATTGATTGAGCTGAATTGTATTGATATATGCGTTATGTTCGTGAACGGGCGCCGTCAGTTGGGACTGGTCATCTATTAGCTGCTACTGCTTATTTAAAGTGATTTTTTTTCTTTGTTGACGCTTTTAATTTACGTCTTTACCGTACGCAAAATACGCGCATTTACGTGGAGTTGCGAACACCAGCCCGTATTTCCTGTTACCTATATACCCTATGTTGATCCAATTCAACGTAGGGTATGCCACTAGCAATTGAATTGCACCGTGTAAATCAGGCTTTAGTTTGGCTTCCAAATTAATTCTTGACGTTGTTCCTAATGAGCGCCCTGTTACAGACGGGGCTTTAAGACCCACTAAAATAAAGGGGAGGCCAAACCCTTGGACAGTGAAATGTATCAAGGTGACTGACAATAATAAAACTGATCAATGGCAAACTCTAAATCCGACACCATAAATATATATTCCCCACTTTATATAACATCTAGCTTCTAGATCCTATCCAATTATCCTTATCCCCAAACTAAATATCTTCGAAGAAATTAGTTTAACAATTCTATCTAAACTAGGAAATTAAACCAGTCGCCTGCTTGCAAATTGTTACGTGTTATAAGCATTAGGGAATCAATTTAAATGGAGCCTTCGAGAATTTCTGCTGTCGTTAGGAAAATACAGCTCTTCGGAGAATAGGCCAATTTACATTGTAAGAGATGATGTTTGGTTGTAATTAGTCTATTTGTTGAGAGTCAGTTTTACGTTTGGGAAATGATTAATTTCATAAATGTATTCCTGGAGAGACTACCTAAATGGTGGGCCAATTAACTAGCGTTAAAACAATATGCAGTACTTCGCTATTTGGTGATCATCGCTGAACCACACTTTATACATTTGTACAGTCATGTCAAATTCGGCTATGGTTTTTGACGGCTACGCGGGTTACTAGCGTGTGCTCCTACGTGGTTACTAGCGTCTGCTCCTACGTGGTTACTAGCGTGTGCTCCTACGTGGTTACTAGCGTGTGCTCCTACGTGGTTACTAGCGTGTGCTCCTACGTGGTTACTAGCGTGTGCTCCTACGTGGTTACTAGCGTGTGCTCCTACGTGGTTACTAGCGTGTGCTCCTACGTGGTTACTAGCGTGTGCTCCTACGTGGTTACTAGCGTGTGCTCCTACGTGGTTACTAGCGTGTGCTCCTACGTGGTTACTAGCGTGTGCTCCTACGTGGTTACTAGCGTATGCTCCTACGTGGCTAATAAAGCCTAGCCTACCTTGGCTCTGAAGGCTACACGCTAAAACGCCATTTTGGTAATGATTTGTATGTTACCAAATCAATATCAATTAAATAAAACAAAATCGGGTTAGTTACACCATTTATATCTCAAGAACAGCTGGACCGATTTGTGTGAACTGAATGATTTGTTACCGCTCCGAATAGCAGAATCACTACTAAAACCTGAGAAAAGTTTACGAAAAAAATAATGATGATGATAATATTCTGAGGCGGCACGAAGTTTGACGGGTCAATTGTAGGTAATTATTCATACTTAAGTATATCCCGTTCAAATAATAAATAAAATAAATATACTTTACCTAGTTCTAAATGTTTATATAAAAAATTTATTTAGAAAATGGTTACATTTACGGCGTCTCATGCTGCCGGCCTTTTATAATCTGTGTACGCAGCTGTCAAAAAACTATAGGTTTGACGTTTTGACATAGATACTAATTACGAAAAAAATTACATGGCGCATTTTGCAATGAATGTTATGATGATGGAGTTTTTTTAAACAAAAGAATGAATTGAACCATGATCTAGGTAAACACAGGATTATTTATAGCCAGCGACTGTGATGTGACTTTTTTGATTCACCTGTACTTTCTGAGTTTACCTTGAGTTTCTCTCTCTTCTAGATCCGCAGGGGAACATAGCCCGAAGAATTGACATACTTAAGTGGCAGTGGGCATCGCACATTGCTTGCAGAACAGATGGCCGATAGGTCCGAAAGGTTCTGGAGTGGCAACCGAGTACCGGAAGACGTAGCATTGGAAGGCTGGCCACAAAGTGGAGTGATGACCTAGTGAAGGGCGCAGGAATCCACTGGATGCGGGAAGCACAGAACCTGTCGAAGTGGCGGTGCTTGGAGGAGGCCTATGTCCAGCAGTAGACGTCGTTTGGCTGAAATGATGATGATGATGATTGCTGACATCGGTGAAGGAAAACATCGTGCTGGAACTTACTGTCATGACGAACATGCCAAACAATCACAGGCTGCCTCTAACCGACCTTGGTCAGCGCGCTATACCTCACAGCTGGCATAGCACCTCCACAAGTCCGAAGAGAACTTGCAAGCGCAGTGGAGATACACAAACAAGAGTCTGACAATAGACACCTTATATTTGGCGCTCAACTACCAACGTAACGGCTAAAAAGCAGGAACAGTTTCCTGAAATCGACAGCGTGTCTACCAGGTCACTCGGTCGACGCCCGTTGTAAATTGTGGCAGGATACCTTTCCTTCACCTACTCATTATCTACCTCCAAACGAGTATCCCCCTGCAAGATGCAACCTTCCGTGATCCACTTGGATGTCCCTGAACCGTCTCCGAACCCAAGTGGGAAGCTGTAAGTAGAACATCGTAAAGTGGGGCTACTTCGACGGAACGGCAGCAGGGTGTAGATGTGGAGCTAAGTTACAAACTATGCTCCACCTCCTATCCTGCCCTCTGTACCCAAAAACATGCAGCCAAAGTAACAGATAACCCGGTCGACACCCGTTGTAAACTGTGGCAGGATACCTTTCCTTCACCTACTCATTATCTACCTCCAAACGAGCATCTCCCTGCAGGATGCAACCTTTCGTGGTCCACTTGGAAGTCCCTGAACCGTCTCCGAACCCAAGTGGGAAGCTGTAAGTAGAACATCGTAAAGTGGGGCTACTTCGACGGAACGGCAGCAGGGTGTGGATGTGGAGCTAAGTTACAAACTATGCTCCACCTCCTATCCTGCCCTCTATGCCAAAAAACGTGCAGCCAAAGTAACGTCTGCGCTGCCACCAATAACGCCATGGAAGTGATAAAGTTTTGGGCCAACATTTTATGAACAAGTGTCGTGCCATCGACACGAAGAAGAAGAACTGTCTTGAGTAAGCGTGGTGATCAATGCTTCTGCCTGCAGTGGGACAGTAAAGATGCTGGTATTATTAATACTAAAGCATCCTCATATATTTCAGTCAATTTTCCAGAACATTTCTATGTAACATCACTTGAATCCTCTATACTCTAGAGCACTATTATGTAACTATGTTTTAACTGTGTCAATTGCAACATGACGGGCCCACAATATTAGCATTATAAACGTATACCAAGGCTTAGTGTTCCTCGCTAGTCATAACAGAAAGACGAGATATTGGCTTTGTTACCCGTTCCTAAATTTTGAAGACTCGTTATTTTACGGCTTATTAGTCGATTCGCACGAACTTTCTCGCCCGAAACGGGCGAATCGACAATTTGAAACACCTACAATATTATTTTTTCTGTGGGCTACTCGCACGAAGTTAATTTATTTGTAGACTCTAGAAATACAGGATATTGTTTTAACCAGTGCGCAAAGAGTAACCATGAATTCAGCACTTGATTTTGGACCCCTAGCGTAGGATATTTTCGCTAAAACAAATATACCAGTAGCTGTTTGTAGGTGTTGTATTTTGCATCTTTCTATGAATCAGCTGATATTTATTTTTGAAAACCGACGAAATATTTCTACGTTACGTCTACAATCTTGTGCCAAATTCATGGTTACAGTTTTCGCACTGGTTAAAAATTTAGCGTGTATGTATTATGTAGTGTTGGCACAATCGAATTTTATGCAATAAAGTTAAGAGAAAACTACACAATAAACATTAACATTACATAACATCACGCCTTGTTTCCCCGAAGGGTTGAGCAGAGGTGTACTTATAGCACACCCACATTACGCCCATTATGTTTAAGTCCCATGTAATAGGGGGCAAGCCTAAAAGCCTAAAACTGCACAATAATAATTGATAAATGCAGTTTCCAGTGTATTTTCTCTTAACTTGATTGCACAAATAAATTAACTTCGTGCGAATCGCCTACGGAAAATAATATATAATTTAAGTGTCAATTCGCCCGTTTCGGGTGAGTAAAATCGCGCAAATCGAATAATAAGCCTATTTTACTCATCATTTTCCTGCCCTTGTCCCAAGAACCTTGGGGTCGGCAGATTATTTTTCTTTTTTCACTCCTGGTAACCGTCACCATCATTCACTTCCTTCTCTTTCTAATCCTCACACAATTCGTCCATCTTTTGTTTGGCTTTTTCTTTCTTCACAATCCATCAACTTTTATATTTATTACTATTTTAATAACACGCATTTCGTATCGTCCCTCAAAATCAAAATCAAAATCAGAAGTCATTTATTCAAATTAGGTTGAGAATCAGCACTTTTCGAACGTCAAAATTATATAAGACAGTACCCCAAAACGCCCGCCCTTCACCACTTCCTAGTGCTTTAGCTGGCATTAAGAAGTGGCGCAACAAACTCCCCAGCAGCACAGTTGTCTGTTCAGTTAAGAAAAACTTGAATCTATACAATGGTATTTACAACAAAATAATAAAAATTTCGAGACACAGAACATCATATTACCTTATCTGCCATAGTTACGAGTATGTTAGCTAACCACGCCAATATACCCGAAAAAATAAAACAATAAAAATCAATAAAAAATAAAAATAAACAACATTACTTAAAACATAAATAAAAACCTACAGTCAAAAAGGGCGTGACAGCTGACATACGCAATAATGGATTAATTGTTAAGTACACACAAATGATAACCTTGGACCATCGAAGTAAAATAAATAAATTAACAGAGCAATTTCTGTAACAATAACAAAACCATAGACAGCAAGACGACCAGTCACCACAACCAGCACCCGTTCACGAGCATAACGCAAAGATCAGCCATTACACCCCTCGCCATATTTGAGAGAAGGAGGCAACCCGACCCGACACTACCATAAGCAGTGACATCTGAGGGAGCATGACGAACTTGCTGCGGGTTGCTCAGGCAAGAATAATATGATCAATTGTCGAGGTCGCTAGTTAACCACATATTGCAATACACCTCATTAATGCTCAAGCCCAAGCCAAACGATTTCGTTTCAACTTATCTGACACTGGTGCCACTTTAAAACTTCTCCTTTATTACTCTTTTCTTATTTTTCTTTGTTGTACTGATGGTATTTAATTAGTTCTTCTGACGCTAGGGCCCGCTTGAACAACAAAACACTTATTGAAACCCTGATTCATAAAAATTAACGCCAACAGTTGACGCTAGTTTGACAAGAGGTCTTCCATTTCGACACTGAATATAAAATATATGATGGCGTTCATCATTAGTTTTCATTAATGTAAAGAAAATATAGGCGCTTTGACAGTGGTTTGACAAGTGCGCGGACCTGATGTCTCAGTGCTGTTACCTGGTGAACGTCATTTAAGATAACCCTCATTCGTTCAGCGCTGTCATCTTCAAACGATTGACCAAAACACAACAAACTTTTAAATTATTTTACGCTAAATGATTTAGTAATTTGTTGAGCAAGCGGACCTTAGATATAACCGCGGGGTGTTTGTCTCTGGAGTGTTTAGCGGTTTTCTTAAATGATCTCTTGTATTCTAATCCAATTAACGAGCAGTTTGCGGTTGAACGGAAGATTTTATTGGCATGACTGAAGTACTGTGAGAAGGATTCATGACAGTGTTGTATTTTTTTATCTTTTTTTTTTATCGACCGTTAGTCTTTAATTGTTGTAATACTGGTGAACCGTGTTAATTTAAGTTTATAAAGAAATGGGTAAATAATGGTATAAGCTACTAACGGATAGGAATATCTTGTGTGCCTCTTTTCGCGGTTTCTGAACGTTTTAAATCTCTGTCAAATATACGAGTATTATCAGTGGTTGCTGTAATTTAAATCAGCCATGGTTGGTTGTTTTGGTCATTCATAAAAATTGCGCCTTGATATGAGGTCTTTCATTTCGACAACGAATATAAATCTGTCATGACGTTCATTGTTCAGTCGGGTAAAGAAAATATAGGCGCTTTGACACTTTTCACAGGTGTCTGGACTTAATGTCTCAGTGCTGCCACCTAGTGCGTCCTGCGACCTTTCCGAAAACCGTCATTGATTACTTTGATTGACCCACGGTTGTTGTGACAAGAGTTTGACATTTGAATCAGAGTACCGCCTCTATCGATTACGACTGTTTTACTAGTTACTAGTACTTATATGTAAAGACCAATCCTACCTTTTTTTTCGACACTGGCGAATATCAGAACACGTAATGGCCCCTTGAGATCCCAAAACAAGAACTTGCTGCATTCGGGTAATTACAAAACAGCACTGTTGAGGAAAACTATTATGACGATACTGTCATTTATAATAAAATACCTCATGGTTATAAGGATTATTCATTAAACATTTTTAAATCTAAGGTAACTGTACTACTTTTAGGCAAATGTTATTACTCTGTGAAAGACTTTCTATATAGTACAAGTTTTTCCAGATAATGTATGATAAGTGCTATAATTAATTGCAATTTTGACCATTTAAGACTGCTTACTATGGTTTAGCCGAATCCATTCTTAGATATGGAGTCATCTTTTGGGGGAATAGCACGGACAATGAAATAGCGTTTGGGGCAGAAAAGGTGCATTAGATCGATGATTAGACTGCAAACAACGGACAGCTGTAAATCTTATTTTATAGAACGTAAGATATTGACATTGCCCTCATTATATATCCAGGAAACAGTAACTTTCATTAAATCCAATTCTCATTTATTTCAGCGCTTGTCTGATACTATCCCTAGGAGTAGAAGTGATAATTTCAAACTCTGTGTTCACGGCGCTAAAACAACCCTTATGCGTAAGAGCATCTTTTGCATGGCTCCGACCATTTATAATAAATTTCCCAAATCGTGGAAAATATTCAATATATCTGCTCTTAGAAGTAAATTGAAGAGTTTACTAACTGAAAGAGCATATTACAGTATAGCAGAGTTTACGGAAGAGGACAATTTTCTTCGTTTTTGAGATGACGATGTTGAATTTTTTTACGTTTAATTTTTTAATTTTTTATGTTTTATTGTGGAACAATTGTAATTTGGAATTGAAATTTTAATTATAGTAATTCATATTTTATTGACCAATTTATATAATGACTATTTTGACTACTTTATTGAAGTTCGAAAAGTGCTTATTCTCAGCCGAATTTGAATAAATGACTTCTGATTTAGATTTTTTGAATTTTGATGAATATTATCACGGTTTATGCACCATCTCTTCCTACCAATTTGTACGCCACATTATGTGACTGAACATGTTAGAACTTTTCTATACCTCTTTATTTAACTTGCATGCAATGTATCATGTACACCATGTTTCAAAAAATAAAAACTTACTTACTTACTTCTGTTTTGTTTTGTTGACATTATTTTGTTTGTATAATTTTTATTAATATAATAATTTGCACGCCGTAAGGTAGACCTGTAGCCGATCTCATTGATTCATATACAACATCTTATACCTGTTCCTTAATTCATAGCAAATATAATTCTGATTCTGATACAATTTGCTAGGTAGGCAACTATTCCCTTAAAACCACATAACATTAAAGCCAATTATAATAAAGCACATAAAGGCTACGCATACCCAAACTGCGGTCACCCATCGTTATAAGTTCATATCGGGTCGCTATAGCCCTTGGATTTCGAAGTTAACTTGGGAACCTATTTTCCTGTTCGATAAATTTTGAATCATGTTATTTATTTATTTAATACTTTAAGCACACAAATGTACAGATGCGGACTTATATATGATATGCCATAGGCATGTTGTGTTGTTTTGGTTTGAACTGAGAAAATATAACGAAGTGATATAATAATAAATAGTTATAGAACGTTTATTTTTCTCCACCACATAATGAAAACAAGTACAATAGGTACATAATTGTGTATACAAAAATAAATTGATGTTGTGAAGAATGGAGCCGGTACTAGAAAAACCAGTGTTACAGGTCTCCAGTCCTCCAAACTATCCGGACATGTGAAAATAATACAAACATCTACCTACTAGACGATAATGTTGGGATGAACCAGAAAAAAATATCAATTTAATTTGATACGATAGAAGACCATCACAAAGATAAGATACCTCTAAAAATTTATTTTAATGATTAAAAACCATAAAATATACATGCAATCATTCTGATTTTTCGACAGATTATTTTACAAGCAAGATATTAACGTATGTTATTTTTTAGTCCAATCAATAGATTTTTTGCAATAAATTACCAGCGTTGTGTCATCGCGCCTCTCTTTCTTTTCTATGCAGTCTGACAGTGACCGTGCTTTAGCTGTTGCCAGCCTCTTAACTATAAGTCCATGTTTCCTTACGATATTTTCTTTCACAGATGTCGGTTATAGGAAGGGAAAGAGCGTAGAGCGCTCTCAGTGAATGTGAAGGCAATGTGGATTTGTTGTTTTTTTTTTTTTTAATTAGTTTTAATCATGGTCTGGCAGAAGACCATTTCAGACACCAATCTACATAGTCTTCTCATGCCCTGACCAAGTTTATGTCTGGACCTTAAAAGAGACTGTGACCTCTGAGTTTGTTTCCGCGTTTCTTCTCAGAGTAGTCAGATAGAAAACGCCTATCTCATCTAGTTTTTAAAATATGATTGACGTGTAAAGCTGTTTGTACAAACCTACTTACAGAAATAAAATCATTTATGATTTATCAGTCAGGAGCAATATGTTGATCCGTAAGTTTACAAAGTGCTCAAGAGATGTACAAGTTACTCTGTTTAGGGCATACTGCCAGTCTATTTACACCGGTGGTCTATGGGACGACTACACGCAAAGGGCTTACAGCGCCTTGCGCTGCCAGTACAAGAATACATACCTACAGGGCGCTGTAGGGGCTGGCACGACACTTTAGCGTAAGAATGTTCGCAGTGGTACGTATAAACGATTTTTACGCAATTATGCGAAAGCGTGTCGCCTCCCTGATGAAGCAGGTGCGGGGCAGCGCCAGCAGCCTCTTAGTCACTGTGACGGATAGGGCGGAAGGTCAAATACTACGGCCATGGACCAGGATATTGTTTGGAGAGACTGGAGATTGCCTTCAAACCGTGCCGTGAAATAAATCTGTTTTTTTATTATTATTTAATTAATGCTACTATTTTGACATTCTTATATTTTTTTCCTAGTTTTTTAAGTGGTTTTTGTTTATTATAAGTAGTATTTTCTGTAAAATAAATGATGTTGAATATTATGAATGTCCAAAAAAATTTGAAAAAGACAGATTTGTACTTGCTAATAACCCACTAGTTAGTGCATGACACGCGGTAGGGGGGAGGGCTTATCACTGGGGATCACAAAAAAAAACAGTTATTTGTTAATAATCGTTTCCTTATGTGGTGATGGGTTTTTAAATATGTGTTGGTTATATATGTGTTATACATGTTCGGTTTGGTTGCTACAAATGAAGAAGTCTATTACTCGTATACAGTATTCAAAGTTGACTCGGGCCTCGAAGGGAAGGAACCTTAAATATTGCATAATGCAGTTAAAAAAAAACGTTGTATTTAAAAAACACATACAAAAAACTGCTGCCGAAGCTGTTCTAGTTTCAAAAACTTCGACAGACTATATACAAATACAGTTCACCACCATTAAACCCTCATCCACAAAACAATGCCACAGTATAACAAATAACAGCAGTTCTTCTTTATGATTGGCTGTTTACGACTGTGACGTCACTACGAAGCACCGTTAATTTGTTTTTATTGCCTCCCGCAGAATTATGCGCGTCGGACAGATGAGTAATGATTATGACATGAATAAAATGAAGGTGTTGGTTAATGCTCATGTCTGGGAGTGCCTTAAGGTTTTTTTGTAAAGGAATAATAGCTTTTTTTATGGCAATAAACAAAACGTTCTCTTTTCACTCGTGGTCTTCATGAAAAGTATGTAGTAAGTAGTATGTAAAGTAGTGTAAGTATAAAAAGTATTTAAGGGATTAGGAGAAAGCTGTAGATAGTGGTTGTCTTGACTATTTTTTTGTTTTGTACCTAGCTACTGGAGGCTTTAGCTTACATGGAGTTCCCATGCAACCTCCGTCAGTGTTTGTTTTTTTATGTTTACGGTATAATATTAAGAGATAAACACTTATAACACATATTTAGAAAATGGAAAATAATACGACCCTCAACTTGAAGAGCTGACAGAGCGCGTCATCATGTAAAATTTTGTAGACTGTCTTAATTTAAATAATTATTCTATGTTATAAAATACGCCGTTCATTGAACGACCCCGTCACACTACCTACTGATACGACGGTAGTGGCAGGATATCTTATTTTGTCACAGCCTCGTAAGTTGTGTTTTCAGTTCGATAAAATTGTAGAAGTAGGTATATCAGAACTAACTGAAGTAGAATGCTAGAATAGACTTAAATACATAGTAATAAAGTTATAAATGACTGATTCATCCACCCATTATACAGTATTAGTTAAAGCCGAATTAATACTGTTTAACCGAGTATGCAAAAATAACTGGAAAAAGAGTCGACTGATGAATCAATTTTTAATGCCTTGTGAAAAAAACTGATTATCCGAGAGTCGAAACTGAGTTGTTTTTCCATTTACACGTTATTATTTAAATGTTTTGAAACTTAATTACAAACGTAGTATTGAGTCGATCCTCAGGACGCACTCAGCACAGAGGGATGATTATTATAAAGAAGAAGGACGTGAAGAATTTAGAAACAGTTGTCTACTAAGTCCTTAACACTAATAATGTGCTTTTAGTTTCCCTTTCTTTCTTCTTGACTCATACACGCACGCACACTTACGCTCACACACAGACACACACAAACACAGACACAAACACACACTCCACACATAAGTATATTTAGAATCGTAATCTGAGAGAATTATCAAATGTGGAACAACAAACTCAATTACATACATTCTGTCAAAAAATGATCGGGAATGGATGATTTGTTTATGGTTCCAAATTCTTTTTTTTTGTTGTTGTGCTGCTTTCTATTTTGGCGCGAAGTTTGAGTTGCATCTGTTATTTATATTAAATACAAGGCTGTTTTTAGTTGGATCATATATAGTGTGTTTTGCGAATTTGATTCATAAAAATTTCTAACAAAGAGTTTGTCTTTTTTGCATCTCCAATGGAATTTCGTGTTCGGAGCCACTGAAAGTGTTATAGAAAGCTTACGGTAAACAAAAACACGTACTTATGAGTGATACAAAGCGTTCAAAAGCGGTCTAGATATGATGGAAGATTTGCCTCGCTCTGGTAGGCCATCAACGTCTTCAACTGAAGTTAAATCGCAAAAATTAAGGAATTTGTGAAAATCCTCATTCAAGTTTGAGAGAGATAGCCGCAGAACTTTCTGTGTTTCACGAGGCGATCCGTACCCATTTTAAATAATCACTTGGGTATGAACAATGTTGCCGCTCGCTTAGTCCCAAAAGACCTGAATTTTCTCCAAAAACTCAATCGCATAAGAGTCGCTGTGGACATGCTATAACGAGTCAATTCCGACGTAACATTGTTACTGGTGAAGAGACGTGGGTTTACGAGTTTGACATGCAAACTAGTTAACAAGCTTCGGAGTGGCGCCTTTCAACTGAACCGAAACCGAAAAACTATGCCAAAGTCGATCAAAAGTCCAAGTCATGTTGACTGTTTACTTTGACTATCGCGGTGTCGTGCACTCGGAATTCTTACCGGAAGGTCACGCGGTAAATAAAGAATATTATTTGAGCGTTATGCGGCGTTTAAGAGAGAAAATTCGACGAAAAAGGCCAGATTTGTGAAAACAAAATTCTTGGATTTTGCATCACGATAAACGATTGAACAATTTTTTTTACCAAAAACTCAACAAATACCATCGAACAAGCACCTTATTCACCTGATATGTTTCCAGCCGATTTGATTCTTTGCACTAAACTCAAATTACCACTTCGTGGCATCCGGTTTCATTCGTTAGAAGACATAAAGGAGAATTCGCGGCGAGAAGTGATTTCAATTCCGGAAATTGCGTTTTGATGATTGGTTTATTCGTTGACTTACGTGTATTGTTTCTGAAGGAGCATACTTTGAAGGCGATAAAATAAATTTGGATGAATAACTAACATTGAACTTTTCCCGGTACTTTCTTGACAGAGTATACGACGGGATTTTAATTCTATTGCAACCAATTTTTTCACTGCTTAGTTTGTAACTGGGGATGTAAATGTAAATTTTCTGTGATTGCGACTTCAAGTTACTAAGTGCCGATATCACCAATGTTATTGAACGCGATTAAGAGCTTCCAGTGTCAATATTTAGTAGAAAACAATGACACTGACGGCTCTTACACGTAGTTTAGTGAACTCCACACAACTCTTATAACTTATGAACAGTAAATTCTCTAGTTTTATTTCTCTTTTATTACATTTAACAAACTTATAAATTACATTTTTAAATATTTTATAAAAAATCTGAAAAAAATAAAATAAAAAAAAATTGTATCCCACCGGCATCGGGAACAGGGTCCAAGCTACCGGCGGTCAGGGCTCCAGAGAGAGGAACCTCCTGACAATGCGAGCCGTGTCCAGAAGTACCGCTTTCTGAATCAAGCCCTTGATCCAGCTGCCCAACGAGAGCCTCCTCGGATGTTTGTCGAGGCTATTAAGCCATTGGCTGTCACGACTATCGGCACAATGATTGCTGAGTCCACATCCCACATGTCGAGCCACATCAAGATACTTGATTTCTTTATCTTTCTCGGCTTTCACGAGGTTACCGTCATGCGGGACCGTTATGTCAACAATCATTGTGCGCCGCTCTACTCGATCCACCACCACTATAACAGGCTTATTGGCAACAATAGTCCTGTCAGTGATGATGGATCGATCCCAGTACAATGTGATATTTCCATTTTCGAGAACTGGGTCGGGCACGTACCTGTAGTACGGCACTTCCGATTCCACAAGGCTGTATTCCAGAGCAATTTGCTGATGGAAAATCCTGGCTACAAGGTTATGTCTATGCAAGTACTCTTCGTTAGCTAGACGAGAACAACCGGAGATAATGTGTCTTATTGATTCCCCCGGACGGTGACATGCCCGACAGATGTCAACCGTGCCGTCTTTCACAATAAATCTCCGGTAATTGTTCGTCATCATAACTTCGTACATAATTGCACAGACAAAAACTTCGGTTTCTCCAAAGAGGTCACCGAAACGCAGCCAGGCTACGGACGCTAGAAGATCTACATCGGGTCCATGTAGGGCCCGGAAAAAGCGTCCGTGAAGCTCCTTACTCTACCATACTTCCATGCGATCATTAGTGTCAAGCACTACAGGTTTGCGTCAGTTCTCTTTAGCCAAGGAGAGCGGGATGAGGCCCTTGTCCACCGCGACCACATCACGATGCATCCCCACGTCGGCTACTAGGAAATATTCCCTGAGACTGCATATCTCGCGATTGTGTAGGGTCTTGGCGTTTAAAAAGCCTCGACCACCACATTTTCGCGGGATATACAGTCTCATTACCGATGACCGTGGGTGATGCATTCGGTTTGCAGTCAGCTGTGTACGGACCCTCCTATCCAGGGCGTCGAGTTCGGTCTGAGTCCATTTGTGTATGCCGAAAGAGTACATCAAAACTGGCATGACCCAACCGTTAAAGGCGCGCACCTTGTTTCCGCCTGACAGAAGACTATTTAACACTTTGTTCAGGCGACCAAAGAAGCGCTCCTTCAACGATTGCTTCATGTCAGTACCATTGATGCCCAACGCTTCCGACATACCCAAATACTTATAGGTTTCGGATGCGGAGAGGGCTCTGAGGTTTATGGAATCCGAGAGTTGGGTTCCCACGGATTCCGCAATCTCCCCTCGCTTAACATGCATGACCGCACATTTGTCCACACCAAATTCCATCCTGATGGCGCTACTGAAAGTTTCAGTTACTTTCAGTAGCTCCAATATTTGCAAATCGTTTGGGGCAAAGAGTTTTAGATCATCCTTGTACAGAAGGTGAGATATAACCTGACCACCTCTCCTCAGCCGATAGCCTAGACCTGAATCCTCCAGCAGTGTGCAGTCTTAGAGAATTCAAGGCTAAGCAGAACCAAAGCGGGCTCAAACTATCGCCCTGAAATATGCCTCGCTCGATCCTTATCGGCTCGCTATTGCTCAGGATATTCCGACATCCTGGATAGCGAAGAACCGTCCTCCATCGCCCCATACATTACATCCATATCAATGAGGTGTAGCTCCTTAGTACCGCGGGACCCGTTCCCACATCCATTTTGAGAGGCAGACATGATGGAGTTGGTGTCTATATGTTTGTTAATTTTAGCTCTCAAAATGGATGTAAGCACTTTATTTATAGACCGTCGGTAAACACGTGATCGGCCTATAATTTTTGGGTTCCGCGGTGCTACCTGATTTATGGAGCAGGTGGGATTATTTTATTATTATTTCTCTTATTATTATTTTTTGTTATTGATTGTGTCACTAACTGCCTTTGCATGTGTACAAATAGACGTATGGAAGAGGGTGGCTTCTTCCATACGTCTATATGTCTTTTGTTACAGGTACAAAAAATTTGGTAGTAGTATTTGTTAAAACCTGTTGATTGCGAAACAAATTAACTTAAACTTAAGAAGAAGAAAAGTACTCACCGCACACAACAGCACGAGTAAGAAGCACCGAATCAGCATGGTGTCTGTCTGCCTGTTTCTCCCCTCCTCACATCACGTTACACGAAACTAAGTCATTTGCACCTGTAACAATAAGAAAATTTCGTTAATTCACACGTATAAAAATAATGAGAGAAAAAAATAGAACCATGTATTTGGCATCAGTTCGCGAAACACAAAAGATATTAAAGACAAAAAAAAAAAAACTGACTTCCAAAAACACACACTACAAAGTGAAAAGTAACTTTAATTTCGGAATTGCGTCTTTGGTTTTCGATGTTCGTTTTTTTTTTGCCACAGTCGGTTGTTTGCTTTTATAAAAAAGTTTTTATTTTTCTTTTCGTTTATTTTTATTTAATGATAATAAAATACGTAGGTGTTACTTAAATTCTAAACTCGCCAAACTGTAACGTTTGATGGCGAGAATCGCTCTTTTACAGAACAATGCACCACGTTACGTACATACCTACTACTCGTACTTATATATTATAATGTTGTAGTCTTATACAATGTCATATTTAGATTTGTTTTCTATCCTGTATAATGTTCTTTTATGTTCTATGTTCATCTCTTTTTAGTTGTGGTAGCTACCCCATACAAAATCGTATCCCACTACTTGCTATGTAAAATTTTAAATAACAGTGACAGGATGTTATTCTAACTTCATCCCAATATACACTAAGTGGAAAAATACATATTATTGAAGCTACTGTACTACTTAGTACATATTATTGAACTGGAAACTACCCAATTTGTTTGTTTGTCTGGCATCTCGCAGGTCAACCTATTGGGTTGTCGTCTGCTTAAGCGGACTTGCCTGTGGTTGCCCTAATAAATTAAGGCCTCCAGCCAGGACTTAAACTTAAATGCTAGCTAAAAACTAAGCGACTACACGCCACGGGCACCCCCTGTGGGGTACGAACCTCGGCTTAGGGCGTCGCTGGAAGAGGGCAGCAAATGTCTAGCTGGATCAGGATTGGTGCTATTTTGAGACGAATTTAAAGCTACAGGCTCAGCGACGCGGGCTGGCTCGAGCATGGGTCGGGAGGGTGGAAACTACCCAAGCAAAATTGTTGAAATTTATATGAGAACACCCCTGGAACATTCCTTATCCAGTACAAAATATTTTATGTATTCAATCCACAACTGACGGAGTTATGGCGAAACAAAAAAAAAACATACAGATGAATTGAGAGCTTTGTCCTTTTGGAAGTCGGTTAAACATAACATCACGCCTTGTTTCCCCGAAGGGTTGGGCAGAGGTGTATGTTTAGTACACCCACATTTAGCCAGTTATATTTTTAAGTCCCATGTAATAGGGGCCGAGCCTATTGCCATCAACCGGGCACAAATCCAGACCCGGGGCTGCTACTGAGAAATTCCAGATAGAAAAACCCAACAACACGTTGCCCGACCTGGGAATCGAACCCAGGACCTCATGCTCAGCAGTTGCGATTGCGACCACTAGACCAACGAGGCAGTCAAGTGAAAGTGACCCCGGTCTAAAAAGTGAAAATAATGTTTACGTACGTGCGGATGTGTGTATGTATGTGTATTAGTATTACATATATTTAATCAGTAAGTATTTCAAGGAAATATGGAATGTATCGCTGTGAAAAGAATCCATTTACGGAAAAAGGGATAACACACAATTATTTAAAGAGCGCTGCTTTTTCGTGCAAATGTTACAAATTGATTACACAGTTCGTAGATCAAAACTCAAAAATGTGCTGTCACAATTTCCAGCAAGTTTTCAGAAGAAACGATTCAACTGATTTCCCAAAAATGTCTTGTCTTATAATTTGTCGTTAAAAATTTAGATTACATATTTCGAAATACGAGGTTAACAATCAGTGCTGATTTAAAAACGAGGTGAAGAGTTAGATTGGCAATGGTAATTTTTAATACTGCAATACTCCACGGTAATTAAAAAATTCTTATCTCCTTTGAAAACGTCCTGAGGACACTAGGAATCCTAGTGTCGGGTCCAGGACATTTGTGAAAAACAAGCTGTGTCTCTTAGGTAATCTGTTATTAGTTTTTATTATTATTTTGTACTGTGTATTTTACGAAACAATTTTTTTTTATTCAGTCAATCATTATCAATCTATTTCTACACCACGTTGTCAAATCTGGCTCCGTTTGTTAACCGCAACAAATTGAATACATATTTAAATGGAACATTAGCATAATATATCTACAGCTAAAAGTATTATACACAAACCAATGAGGTTTGAAAATAGACGCGTCATACACGAACATAAGTGCATTCAAAAAAGCGTAGGCCATGAATGTAGCTACGTACTAGTACACCCAAACAGAGGGCGAAGTAAAGGAAAGACCCATACCGTTACCTGAAGCCTAATTGCGTAACACATTTTCGTAAACGATTACGAAAAATCTGTTGTATTTTGACAGTTCATCTACATTCATTGCGTTATTTACATTGTAGAGCAGATTTTTTAATCGAACTTATGAAGCAATGGATTAGCATCTGTTTCAAAACGATTCAGATTCCGATCGATTGTATAGTAAGCAATGAGGGTACTGTTGCTAGAAAGAGATGAACATACATAATTATATTTGCTACTAGCGCCAATGAACATGCAGCATGACAGTTTTAACTCAGGCAATGGGGAAGGCAACTGTCAAAGTGGCGCTGTATACGATTGTTCCAAATTATCTGTCAAATTGTATAGCATCTTATAAAATATGTTCACAAATAATATAAAAATTACAAAGTGTTGTGTAATTGGGTGTTAAAACGTAGGCCAACACAAATTTCCAATAAATTGTATTAAAAGAAGAAAGTAGATAGCTGCCGTAAGGATTAAAAACTGAGCCTACTCGGACGACGAGGTTGTCGAGATCGTTTTCATGAAAATTATTACCAAACATTAAGTGTGAGTACAGGTGGGTGTTTTAAAAGATAGTTCTTCTATTTAAGCTAGTATCTATATACCTAAATTGTTAACATTACATAATATCTTTAAATACTTATCATTGTTCATCTTGTTTTAAGGTTTGCCTTGTGTACACAAACTCTTAAAGAAAGAAGCAGTACCAAGTCTCTTTTCATGGAATCAGAAAAGGATATCAGCCAGTGCTAGTCTGAGAGACGAAAGACATGCTAAGAGAAATATTCAAAAGAATCTTTTCCAACATCTTTCAAGCTATCAAAACCCACTACACATCCTTCTATTTCTCAAAATCCACAATATAATGGAATACGAAAGAGAGTTCGAAATTTCTTCTCTTGCTACACACCTGTTGATTGTGGTGACAATTTTAACAATCAAAATACCAAAATATCCCATGGGAAGAAGGCGTGAGTTTATATATGTATGTATAAATTTCTTTTGTCAACATTACTGCCTATGGCAGATCATTTGAAATACAGGTGTGAGTGGGGTAAGCGGAGTTTCTACTGAACAGCTTTACTGAAGACCTATAGATATTAAATATTTTTATATGTATAATGTTATGCAATTTCAGAGAGTGTATCACACATAAAACTCATAAATAACTTTTAGGTGTTTTTATTATATTATAATAATCTTTATTCAGATATTTATTCATAATTTCAGCCTTTAGATTGTTATTGTAAAATAATCTAACTTTATAATATGTTTTCCATGAACAACTCATCTTTTTCAATATAAATAAATTACAGAATTTTCTGCCACTGCAGTACATTTGTCCTTGTACTTGAAAATCATATAGGCAGGTTTTTTAAATAGTAATTCCCCATTTTGACTCTGTATATAAGGTACAGATTCAGGGCTAATAAGTCCGTTTCTGCTTACATGCCATGTCATGCCATGCTACGCCATGCCATGCCATGCCACCCTGGTCATCTATCTTGATGTCAACTTGATAGTAGAGTTTTTTCATTGTCTTCTTGACAAATCCTTATAAATAAAAGTGATTATTGATAAATGCGGATCTTATCAATATGAGGAATCTGTCTTCATATAATTTTTCTGATGCATCTGTTTTTTGTTGAATCTTCAAAATGACAGAAATATTTCGTATTAGTAAAATAGGAACTACCTACCATCACATAAAATAAAACCGATAAGAAATATTCACCTTTCAAAATAATCTAATACATTGTCTCTCAAGCGGAGGAAAATAGAGTTAATATTTATGTCATGGTACATCTCCAATGGTAGAAGTATGATAGAGGGTTCTGTTGGATTTGGTGAGAGTTGTGGTGCACTAAAGTTAAAGTTTTTGTCATACAGCTTTTACCTGGAAAAATATAACCAATTATTCATCTCTCTTTAACTCCAAAAGTAAAAAGTACTATTACTTAAGTAAAGTTATGCATTAGTTAAGCTGTTGTAAATATAATCCTGAATTTTGATTCAATAATTTTAACAAATACATACAATACATGACAGTATTCACCAACAATATAAAATTTAAAAATATGTAATAAATATGCATACTAACGACTAACAAGTTATTTAATTATAAAATTATTCAATTCAAACATTGTAAGCGTATTGATTTCCAAGGTCTACGTTGAACTAGGTCTAGGCAAACGTTTCTACGTTTAACAGACGCCCCTCTTCTCTTTAACTCGGCTTTAAGTTCAAGCAAGCTCCAAGTAGAATACATTTTCGGGTCCATGTTATCAAATAAACTACACTAACCGCCCACAATGTTCGTTTTTTTCGTTTGTTTACACGATTCAAGATATGTCATACTGACGCCATTGAGAACAACTGTACGCAGCGCCATCTGAGATTAGCTTTAACTTGCCATCCCCATTATTTAGAGGTATAATGACTGTACCTTGCCAGTTCATTTATGAAAATATTATGTATGATAGAAAAAATCTGCATCTATTTAATAAAATAAGTGATAGACATAATATTAACACTAGAAATAAAAATAAAATAGATCAACCATTTTTCAGACTATCTAAAGTACATAGATCTTTTATGGGGTACTGTGTTAAATGTTACAACAAAATACCTGGTGAAATATTGCAATTAAATGAAAGAAAGTTTAAAACTCATGTTAAAAAAACACTTTGTAATCAAGCATATTACAAATTAGAATATTATACCCTTGATAAGAATGCTTGGAAACATGCTGGTCCTGCTCCATAGGACAATCTAGAGGCTAGACAAAATCATACTATTTGCTTATTGTATTGTATATTTGGTTATTTTTACTTTACTCACACACTTATTCCAAGTTAATATTTTAGGAAAATCATATATTTTTACAATTGTTTGTAAATATGTGAGCACAATGTACCTATCACGTGATTAATTTATATACCTTTGCTTTATTTTTATTTTTTTTGTACCAATAGTGGTACAGTATTTTTATTCTTGGTGCATCGTCTTCACATATAGAAATATAATTAATGTATACAAAATATTGTAAAACATTTTAAAAGAGTAACGGTGGAGTTTCTTGCCACTTCTTCTCCATACGAAACTACTTTTTGGAAGTGGCGCCTAGAATCAGTTCTATTTTTAATGTAAATTTTGACGTTCAAAAGTGCCTTTTTATGGGCCTATTTGAAATAAATGCTTTGACTTTGACTTTTTGTATACACAATGACATAAAAATTTACTTTGTTAGGCTATGTTATATTATTGTGAATGTGAGTGAAGACTTTATGTCTGAGACTTTTTTCAGTTAGTTTTAATCATGGTCTGGCAGTTTTAGAAATGTATGCGGCCTACCCAAATGTTCTTTGTTTGGCAATGTTCGTCTAATCGATGAGCTCAATGGCAAATGCGTGCACTGACTGGACAGGTTAAGGATTCTACGAGACAGGCTCAACCTAGTGTGGAGTTTCAATCATTTTAGACGTATGACGTACGTTTATTTGTACTTTAGTTATAAGAAAATGTAAGAACACTATTTGGTGAACAAAGTAACGATTTATTTTTATTATTAAAATTTGCATCCACAGGTACCTACGTTTTCTGATCGATTTGTCTACATATTCATCAGGTACGGACAGGAACATACACCTTCACCAATCCCCCTTAGCAATCCGTAGAAAGTTTTCTATAACTATTCCATAATTTGGGCACGGAACCGTGAGAGAACGTCCCGTGGCTGTGACGTCACTATTAAGAGAACGAGAACGTTCCCAATTTGAAAACAAACAAACTTCAATTTACTGATTTTATTGTATGGCAGTTTTTTAAACTAGAAGGGTGGGATAAAGACAAAACTATGAGAGCTATAAATAAAGACAAAATTGTTTGCCCAGAATTCCAGAAAGCTAAGATACTACTTTAACAGTATTTGGTCCTGTGACGTAACCCAACATTAGCTTTTTATTGAAGAGAAATTTGTGAAATTGACAGACATGACAGCAGCCACCCAATAGCAACCTTATTAGAAGAAGTATTAAGATCACTGTGATTTTGGCAGTGGCAACAAGGACTTAAATACTCCCATGGAAAGATGTGTTAGGTACATTTTGAATTGATAACAGAATCAAATAATATATGTAAAAAACTTATAAATGTGTTTTGTACATCATATATGTATGTATGTAATTAAATATTTATTTAGTGTCACAGAAATCTGTGTGCTAAATGTAGATGCAAATCAAAACTAATGATGGAGGTAAGGTAAGGTTTTAGTGGAAATGTGTCAAAAACTTTTTTTGGAATTAAAATATTGGCGATGTTTCAGGGACTGTGTTAACATTGTATTTTTTTTTTGTTTTTATCTCACAAGAGACTAAATGTTATATATTATGGATAAGTTAGTATAAGTTAGTATAAGTTATAAGTTAAAGAAGGATTCTTCAGCAAATTTTTAACTAGTTGAGCATATCTATCTTTTGATAAACAGCCAAGTTCTTATCCTACGAAGTAGTCCTGAATTTTTCGCATTAAGTATTTTGTTTCCCGGAAAATCAAAGCCTTGGAGTCGACTTCACAGCCAGAAATCTAGTATTATGGCAACAGAAAACTATGGAAAAGTCACAATGTTTAAATCTATGATAATAGGTACCTATAAAAAGTTCAGCGCAACAGTAACAATAATAACAAAGGCAAATTCAGTCATTCACCGAAAAAACTGCACGTCATTTTATCCTTTATAAGTTGAGTGAAAACCTATGATTATGTAGGTAAACATTGTATCTCTAATACCTACCTACCCTAGGAGTAAAGGCCCCAGGTTCTTTTAACTTTTTATTTTAGGTTGCCTCTGTGTTAAGTTTTGTGTGGCTTTATATTTAAATAATAACAAATAAACACACATATTACAGAAACAGCACACAATGTCAAAACACCAATATTAACACTATAAAATTCCATTAAATACTATTTAAACATACGAGTAGTGGTTGATACACAGTAGAATCCTAAGCCCAACCTAATCCTGAGAACCCAACTAATGGATAATTGATGGACAGTCAAGGTGATCAATAAAAGGTAGGTAGATATGTAGGTAATTACATTGTTGCAATAATCAATCCTTGGTCGTCGCGCGACACGCGACGTCTTTGTGTTTTCTTATTTACAAAATAAAAAAAACAAAATATGAAAAATGGTTGAAAACAAAATTTTTGCTTTATGTCATTATGGTTTCTTTCCATTTCTATTCTGTCACAAAAAAAATATTTTGTACGACTTCAGCGTGCATAATTACTATTCTGTGAGGTGGAGCATGGCAGTCACGTTAGATGAATGTACCAGAATCCTGACTTTCTTGGAACTTGGGCGGAGCCAGCGTGAAACAGCAAGAAACCTTGGTGTATCTTTGTCGACTGTTCAGCGGGTAGTCCAGCGGTACCGAGAGACCGGATCGCACCTTCGGAGACCAGGAAATGACAGGCCAAGATGCACAACGGCCAGGGATGTCAGATACCTGGTGGCTACAATGCTACGAAATCGTTTTCAAACTGCAGTCGGTCTAAAAAACTACCTTATTTTAGTTTTTTAGACCGACTGCAGTTTGAAAACGATTTGGTGGTAGCAATTTAAGCGCAGAAACAGTGAAGAGTCGTCTTGCTGAGGCAAACTTGAAACCATTAAGGCCCGCAAATGGCCCCAAACTGGAACGGCAACATTGAATTGCAAGACAGAGATACGTGCGCGAGCACCAACACTGGACACTGGACGATTGGTCTAGGTAGGTAGGTAATGTTCACGGACGAATCGAAATTCATGCTTTACAAGCATGATGGTAGGCAGTTGGTTACAGAAGACCAGGGGAACGCTTCCATCAAGGCTGTGTGCAGGAAAAAGTGGCACACGGCGGAGGCTCAGTACTTGTTTGGGCTGGAATTTCTGCCGAGCCCGCACCGAGCTCGTGCTAATTCAAAATAGCACTCTGAATGCAGAGAGGTACGTGGAGGAGATCCTGAATGTGCATGTGGGACCTTTCATGGCGAGTATGGACCGGGATGGCATATTAATGCATGATAATGCGCGTCCCCATATCGCCGGAATTGTAAATGAATATCTTGGAGAGGTCGGTATCGAACTGATGCAGTGGCCAGCGCGAAGCCCTGATTTAAACCCCATAGAGCATGCATGGGACGAGCTTGAGCGTTGCGTAAAACGTCATAATTCCCCACCAAACACGCTACCCGAGCTCAGACAAGCACTGGTGGAGGAATGGGAAGCCATTCAGCCAGCCAGTCAGAAATTTGGTGTTCAGCATGCCGAGTCGCCTGGAAGCTGCAAGAAGAGCTCGGGGAGGCAATACGAAGTGTTAAAATTATGCATGCAATGAAAAAAGCAAAAAAAAAAATCTTACAATAAAATATTTATTTTACATCTTAGTTTTTTTATTATTTTGAGAATGAGAATGAAGGTACACTTGCCCAATCGAACAGTATTCGTTTCATTATGATAGCATACGTAGTTCGAGAGATATTCGGACTTTTGTGACTGACCCGTTATTTTTGGGACCGAGTATATAACTAATATTGTAAAACATTTTAAAAGAGTCACGGTGGAGTTTCTTGCCCCTTCTTCTCTATACGAAACAACTTTTTGGAAGGGGTGCCTAGAATCAATTATCTTTATAATGTAAAATTTGACGTTCAAAAGTGCCTTTTTATATGCCTATTTCAAATAAATGCTTTGACTTTGACTTTGTGACCATCCCCCCCTCCCGACCCTTGCTCGAGCCAGCCCGCGCCGCTGAGCCTGTAGCTTTAAATTCGTCCCTAAATAATATCATTCCTGATCCAGCTAGTTATTTGCTGCCCTCTTCCAGCGACGCCCTAAGCCGAGGTTCGTACCCCACAGGGGGTGCCCTTAGCGTGTAGTCGCTTAGTTTTTAGTTAGTATTTAAGTTTAAGTCCTGGCTGGAGGCCTTAATTTATTAGGGCAACCACAGGCAAGTCCGTTTAAGCAGACGACAACCTCATAGGTTGACCTGCGAGATGCCATTCCCAAAAAAAAAAAAAAAAATGTGACCATCCATTACATACCGAGACCCTCCGTGCCTCGGAAAGCACGTCAAACCATTGGTCCCGGCTGTCACTCGTAGATCTTTGACAGACGTTACGGTTATTACAAGTAAGAATCTGAAAGTCTGGTAACCAGTTTACCAAGGGCTATCGTGTTACCCAGTTACTAGGTTGTAGAGGTCAGATAGGAAGTCACTCTTTGTAAAAGTTTAGACTGGAAACCGAACCCGACATAGTTAAGAAGAGACGATGGATAGACATGGATGGGTTTAGTTATTTTGTTTGACTTAGGAAGGACATTTTCAGGTTATAAGCAAACAACAAAAGTTTATATTCCAGTAATATATCTTTTATATATACAGGGTGGAAGGGACATCGATGCAAAACCGGTTACCATGGACTCAGTACATGATTCTGAACCTCCCCGAGATGATTTTTTTTGTTGGTTATTTAAAAATAATTGCTCTGCTATACATTTTGACCGCGTAGGTGTGTGTGCAGTGTGTGCTGTTTGCTGTCTTCTATGAAATGGCAGTTTTTTTTGTTGATAACCGACAAAAAAAATCAACACAGGGGCGTTCAGAATCATGTACTGAGTCCATGGTAACCGGTTGTGCGTCGATGTCCCTTCCACCCTGTTTAAAAGTGTTAACAGTGTTAATAAGTGTAACAGGTTAGCGCGGCGTTGCCAAAATTGCCCCCTCCTAGGTTACGGCTATTTTGGCATCGCCGCGTCTCGTCTGTCTGTTGTTGCGGTACCGTGCAACTATACCTAAAAATGCTTGTTTTGTTACACTGAACGCTTATTAACACATATAAAAGGTTACACTTTGAAACGGTAACATTATTGTATCTGTAACATTGATAAATGTGTTATTTTTAAACAGATTAAACAAACAGTGTTAAAACATGGGTTATAGTTTGAGTCCCTGAGTGGCAGTGATGCAAAGACTGTAGTAGTACAGTACGCAGGCGATAACTATTTTCTAAAGCGCAAAGAACAACTTACAGAAATCGGACGACTGACGAAACACGAAGTTTGCCGAGGACATTAAGAAAATTGTTGTACTGTACCTCCATCCAGTTTTAAAAGCAAAGTTTTCTGTGACAAACCAAACCATACAAGTTCATTTTTGTTAAAAGTCACGTGCCATAGATCCTATTAAGCAAGGAACGTGCCAAAGAGTTTGCTGAGGAAGTCCAAGCTGCTATGAACATAAACGAAGAAAAGGGGGTATGTAAACACGGAGCAGTGGTGGGTCCGCGCTAGACTGGCACTAACTTTGTGTAAATAATTTCATCACCGCTGCTCTCAAAAACGGTGAAGGAAAACGGGATCTCCTAGAACAAAAATTCGAAGACATATTGTGACATCTACCAACCCGTTGGTCGCGCGTGGTACATTACAGCCCACTCGAAGAGAGGCGGCCTGAGTTCCAGCTGTGGGAACATTATAGGCTTGTGGCGGCATCTACACCGCTACATGCGAACAAGGCATCGCACTGTCGTCACGCAAAATCCTGCATCGCAGAAGCAGAGTTTACCGCGCAACTAGCATACATACAACGTCCCGACATCAATCGTCGGCAGTTGCCCACCAGATACGAAATCCATCTGGTCGGAGGATCCTCCCTTTTCTAAAGAGTATGAGTGAACTTTACACCCTGTTCCTTATTTCTCTATAGGCTGATTATGTTGTTTCAGTTTCTGCCTACCTCCATGGGAAAATGGCGTGAGTTTGTGCTGGTTTGTATGTACAAGCTGATATTCATCACAGTTACTTACGTACACAGTACCTTACACACGATACTGTGTTACAATTAGAAAGGTGTGCCAGCGAACATAAAAGCGTATACTTCAAAGGATAGAACGGCTTTGAAAATCTGTTGTGTGTTACATGTAATCCTTTTTAGTTCTGGTGAACGGTTGGCTTTGGCTTATTTACAAACCAAACAATGGGGATGATGACAATTCTTTTTTATCTAAAAAAAAAGGTAAAAGCTAAAAAAAAAATAAGTTATAAACGTTTTAAAATAAGCACTACACAAGGACAGCACTATCGTAGAAGTGACGTCACGACTATGTAACTTCATAATTACTATAAGCAACGTACATTGTCCGTACCGCGCGACAAGGACGGCAACAATCCCCTCCAAAAACTTTTAAAGTTTGTAGCTTCTTCATATTTACATCGATTAACCGTATTTTGTTCTATTATCTTATTTTTACTATGTCTTCTTTGAAGTTACATTATTTTGACTGAATCGATTCTTGTTATTTTTAATATAAGTAGGTAATTTGTATCCCAAAAATAATTTCAACTAGGGAAATTATAGTCACACGTGTAGGGGTCTAGCTTAGGTTTTTCACACACATATGACCGTGCGTAGATTTGTAATGTGACCACAATTTTCACCAACAATCGGTAACACTAATCTTTCTGACTTTTTTGTCAGAACAATATTATTTAAAAGAGTGCCCAGAGTTCCCGAGTCCGATACGGAATTTCTTGCCCTTTCATCTCCATAGGTACCTACTGCGCTTTGGAATGGGAAACTAGCTTCATATTTCTGACTGACCGACTCCTTCACAATTCAAAAGTGCCTGTAAATAGTATAATTGAAATAAATGCTCGGAGGTTGAGTTTGAGTTTAATTTAATAATTAAACAAATAAAAGTAAAAGATCTGTGTATGTTATAAGATCGTAACATCATATTCTAATTAGGGTGTTTGGTGGTGCGCGTTAATTCTACGAAATGTTGCTATGAAACTGTTCATACTATTAAAAAAGTCCCCGAGGTTGTGGGTTCAATGTGACGTTTCCAATTCTCATTTTGCTTTCTGAGTGTATCTTGGACATTACTGACATTGGTGAAGAAAACCAATCGTGAGGAAACCTGGATTTCTAGTTAACTGACTTTTTTATTTTTACTCGGCCTTTCAGGGTCATAGCGTGATGTTAATAAGCCTATAGCCTTTCTCAAGAATTCAATTGAATCATATGCTAAAACCAATTTTATAATCCAACCGGCAGTTCCAGTTTTACCCCGTACATACGAACTTACAAACAAACCAATTTTACCTCTTTATAAAATTATTATTGTCAAAAGTCTAAAATCGCCAATGCCAATCCTCGTGCGTTCTCTCTATGAGAAGATGCCTCTCCCCTTCAGTGGGACAATGAAAAGCTGATAATATCCTTTTAACAATTTATAACATTTTGCAATATCGTAAGCGTTGTTCAATAATTCAGAAAAAGTCTAATTTATCAAAGCGCACGAATAAATAATAGTTGTTATCTTTTAATCTAGGGATCAAAAGTTAATCTTGCAAAGAAGAATGCTCAATGGTTTGATAGTCGGATTCAACAAAATGCCTTTATATTTACCAATTCGTTTCTTTATCCTTAATAAAAGAAAGAAATACTTTCAAAATCTTGTCTTTATTTTCCAAATATCCTAAGTCTGAGTCTAAGTAGGCTTAGCCGGGTAATCTAGATCCTGCTGACGTATCGAAGTATATCATTCTACCTTTCTTTGGCACATAAACTGTAGCTAAGGAAAACTGTACAAGAGTTAGAGAATTTGGAAGAGATATAATGAAGTTTTTTTTTGTACGAAGTTCTTTAATGCAGCTTGCGGTAGGAGTAAACTTGTAGAAAATTTTAGAAACCTTCATGTAACAAAAATGCTTTATCCACCCCCATGCGACTTTTAATTGTATAAAATAGAAAGAGACAGAGGGAGTAAGATAATTTCCATAATTTTAGAGGGTGCTGAAGCCAATAGCGATAATAAAGGAAAATCTTGAGGAACTTCGTTACTGACTGGGGTTCCCGACCCAACACGTTTTTTTCTTATCAGACTTCATTTTCCACTGCTGACTTATTTGAAAGTTATTGAATAATTCGTCAACTTTCCTATTAATATTTGCCACCCCTTATTCGAAACCGTTACTGGTATTTCACTAATTTATTTGTACCAGACACATACTTTTTAAGTACGGTACAAAAGGATAGCAATCATGGCTTTCTTAAAAAAAAACACTATAATATCAATAAACGCAATTTCTGTTTCTATCTTCTCAATACTCAATATCTTTATTGTTAACCATAATGTGTACTTAGGTGGTAACTATATAATCAAGACCATTTTGGATCCTGTAGGGCACAGCAAAAGTTTAGGAGAGAGGAAGCCCTGTTTCAGGAGACAATCAAGTAGTATTTATAAAAGCAAATTTTAACTTTAATACAAACAAAGTCAAGAGATCGCGAGTAAGATAATAACATTTCGCTTAACCATTATTTTGTACTTTATCTGCAAAATATACTGCAATATTTTAGACAATTTTAAGATACTTCAGTTATGTTGTTCTTCAGTGAAAAGAAGAACATACCTGATACCATAATTATGACGTGACATACCTGATAAGGCTTCCTATCGGCAAAAATAATGATCTCCAGCTGATTTACATACATTTCAAATTTTCAGACATCCTTCATTGTTGACCAGTGGTGGCGCAGTGGTAACTAAAAAGTGGCCGCTACTTACGAATAAAATTTTAGGTCGTAGGTACGATACCACACAGGCACTTTACTTTGTGTAACTTATTTCACCACCACTATTCTTAAAGGTGAACGAAAACATCGTGTGGAAACCGGCGTGTCCTTGTTCCACAAATTCGAAGACATGTGACATCTACCAACCATTGCTGGGCCTGCGTGGTGGATTACGGCCCACTACGTCTTACCGGGAGGACCCCACAGTAGGAACGTTACGGGCTGTTTGTGCTTCTTTGGTGTTCACATTGATTATTTTAGGACCTTTTGTGCTACACATGCTTGTAGACCCAACAGTTTAGGCGGTCTGTGCGTGGACGGTTGACAATCCATTACAAATCGAGACCCCTCTGTTCCCGGAAAGCACGTAAAGCCGTTGGTCTCGGCCGTCATTCGTAGATCTTTGACAGGCGTTACGGGAAGTCAGAAGCCCGTAAGTCTGACAACCAGTCTTACCAAAGGGTATCGTGTTACCCAGTAACTGGGTTATGCAGGTCAGGTAGGCAGTCGCTCCGTGTAAAATACTGATATTCAGCTGCATCAGGTTAGTTGAGAAAAGGCAGGCAGATTGATTGATTGTCATAAATAGATTAGCCAGTCAGCAGCACCCTAATTGCGTAATACACAATCAATCGGAATCTGAATCGTTTTGAAACAGATTGCTAATACATTGCTTCATAAGTTCTGCTTATCAATGTAAATAACGCAATGAATGTTGCTGAACTGTCAAAATCAAACAGATTAGTCGTAATCGTTTACGAAAATGTATTACGCAATTAGGCTGCAGGTCTATAACTGTATAAGGTGTTCCAGCCATATCTACATGTATCATTGGGGACAGTACCTCTCAAAGATCTACCACATCCATACCCCCTAGATCCGGGCCCACCTCGCGTGCCGTACAACTGTAGGTAACCGACGCTCCGGCGCCGTTCCGATCCGTTCTTATTGATGACAGCCATTACTTCGCCCTTCAGCGTATGCGGTAAACGTATTGTGGAACTTTCGATATGTGCTTATGTAACGCTAGGGTGGAAGAAAAATCGAAACGACGGGTAATATCGATCTGTTATACAACGGAGCAACAGCCTCTTTTTAAACAGAGAAGGAACGTACAATGATACAGTGGTGATGAGGAATAAGTAAAATGACATAGAAAAAGGTTTGAGTAACATGTGGCGGCATCTACACCGCTACATGCGAACAACGCATCACACTGAAGTCACACAACATCGCGCAATCAGAGTTTACCGCGCAACTAGCATATATACAACTTCCCGATACGACAAGATACGACATCGATCTGGTCGGAGGATTCCTCATATCACTGCACTTCTGACCCCGACGTGATGCGTTGTGCCCATGTAGCGGTGTAGATGCCGCCACATCACTCCCCTCCGGAGACTCATATCTCTTCAAACATAAGACCAAAGAAACGATGGATGGTGTGTGTGAAAGACGATAAGGGGTAGAAAGGGGGAACTTCTGAAATGACGACTGATAGAGAAGTATAGAAGAAGAAGATTATGTTGCGTCGACCGCAAATAAATTGGGATGAGGGGCAAGATAATGATGATGATGAAGGAACTAACAATGATCACCTCGCTGGTTGATCACACATATATATAATTAATACTTCACGCACATTAATGTACAGAAGCGGACTTAATGCAATATGTATTTTCTACCAGTCAACCTTTAGGTGATGCAGAGACAAGCAGTGGTAAGTGCAGTTTATAATAAACATTGAGTTTTTTTTTTAAATGACGATAAGCATAAACCTATTAAAACTATAAATATGAAACACATAACATAACATCAACATTACGTCACGCCTTGTTTCCCCGAAGGGTTGGGCAGAGTTGTACCTATAATACTACCACATTTCGCCAGTTATGTTTTAAAGTCCCATGTAATAGGGGGCAAGCCTATTGCCATCACCCGGGCACAATTCCAGCCTCCGGGCTGCAACTGAGAAATTCCAGATAGAATGACCCAATAGCATGCTGCCCGGCACCTGAGAATCGAACCCAGGACCTCATAAACAGCAGTAGCGATTGCGACCAACTAGACCAACGAGGCAGTCAAGACGAGGCGAGGTCGAGGCGGTAAATGTGATATATTTAACATAATACATATATATATATAAGCACAAATAAACGTACATAAACATATTAATATACTTAAAATCGAATAAGACAAACAATGAGAAAACGTTACCGATAAGCTGATACTACCAGCTTCTTACGAAAGTGCTCGCGAACTTTCCGACTGTTAATTCCATCACCGTAGGCCTATTATTGTTTGGCAACTTTAACATTACTGTTTGCCAGGTTATAAACCACTAATCTCACACTTTTAAGAGGCGCACCCTAGCTTTATCTCAAAACGCCATTAACTACAAATCGGACGAGAAACATTACTTTTAATATTTAAATACGCAAAAAAAAAACTATCATTATAATATCGAACAGCAATCGTCTTACACTTGTAACCATTACCAAAAGCACTCGAAAGAACCTGAGCGTTCGGTGAAGACTAAGTTTTGAAGAAAAACTATTAATCCCCGATCTTTTGACTGAAAAGTGCGCGCTGAAAGGGTGAGCCGCGCGGAATACCAACTAGTGTTGGGAGATGTCACTGTGGTGTATAAGTATTGTTAGGAATCAGAAGTGAAGTGATTAATTGATTCCATAAAATTGCACTTTACAAACCAGATTAAAAATCAAAAGAAGCACTGAAAATTTTCATCAAATACAAATAACACAAGACAAAATGAAGAATCACTAAATGCCCAACAACATAACCTAAAAATAACACTAATACATTTAGACCTCCAACCAGGGCCTTAAAACTTAAAAACTTTGCGACTACAGGCTAAGGGCACTCCCTGAAGAAAAATACAAAAATAAATAGTAATTAGGTATGGACTCGTAAGAGGTTAACTTTATTAAGAAACGCTGCACAAATACATAAATGTTTTAGATGTTATTTATGAAAAAGTAGATGAAGATAGATGACTGCTTCTAGGAACTCTCCACATCCTGATATGGGATAACGGGTATGAAAGAAATGACAAAAAGAACGACGAAAATCAGAAACATTGCCAAACAAGGTTCCTGATCATGTCAAAGGGACACTGAGCAATGGCAGGAGTGTGGTTTAAGCCGGTAAGAGTCCGGCACTGACCAGACTGGCTCACAAGTGAGGCAGTCTGGGCGTCCAAGAGGATTTCCCACTCCTGCCAAAATAAAAAAGTCCTATACGGTGTGGACTTCGGCTTAGGGCGTCGCTGGAAGAGGGCAGCAGAGACAGGCTGGATCGGAATTATGATCGTTGCCGCACTGCGCGCCTTGTTTGATAACTTTCCATCTATTGACAGCTGATCGCGTGACTTCTTTAAGATTTCATCTCACCATCCCTTACCAAAAATTGGTCAGCGAGTGAACGACAGTTTTGACAGACGAAGTGTCTATTTTGTTCCCAGTACCTAAGTATATCATGCCGAAGTACTTATAATATGTGGTTATAGTAATCGTTAAAATAAAAATGAACCTGGATGGATACACGAAGTGTATCAGAAAGAAGTAATCCAATTTTAGTTGTTCGTTTGTTCTTTGACTTTGTATTTATAACACTAACTCAAAGTTTCGTTTCATTGCCTTCACTTCGTTTCTTACTCACATATATATTTTACTTTTTGTCTCTCTCATATTTTACTTTATTTATTTGGAAGTAGTTAAAACTGTGCATAATCTGTCAGTCAATCAGTCAGAAATTATTCAGGGGTACTTTGATACTTGACAAATAAAACAATCAGAAAGTAAAACAAACAGTTCCTTAGACAAACTGACATTCTAAAGCCTTTGTCCTGACCTGCACCTCAATCAAGACAATCCTGCGTAAAGACAGATTAAACATTTACCTTTGAAGTTTATCGACATTTCCCATCACTAGAGGTACCTTCAAACAATCCCTGAAAAGTTTCGGCAAAGTTACGTAGTTAGTAGTTAGTATCGCATAAAGTTGTCGAATATAGGATTCGACGAATCGGCACGGATATCCGACGATCGGTGATGAAAACATGGAAATATTTAAACATTATTTATCCGTTAGTTGTTTTTTGTGTTTTATTTTGTTTTGAGAACACTATATTTACGTTTCCGTTTTCTTTTTGTTGTTCTGTAGTTGGGTTGATTTTATTATTTGCCCTTTACATTTACGCAGAATCTTGAACGTGGAGTTACGGACACCATCCCCAACAACTAATTACTGATGCTTGCCCTCTTAACAATATTATGTTAGCGCTTATTTATGTAAATGTGAACGCATATTGGTGATTGCAGTAATTGTTTGCATATTATATTTTTTTCTTTGTTTTTCTTTTTAATATATGTTCATGATCCAGTCCCGTAGGAATGTACATAAATTCACGTCAGGGGAATGAAAGTGGCGCACGAGGTTGTCTCTCATACCCATGTAATAATTTTTCCCATCTCAAAAATGTTAATGGGGTGTGCGTAATAAAAGTGCGGCTTTATTAACAGCTTGCATGCATGTACTAAAAACATGCCTACCTCACATACCACACAAGAAATCGGAACAACGTCAGAAAAACAACGCCTAAGTAATCCACCTAAATGGGCCAAAACTAATTTCCAGTTACATAATTCGCTCGTTTATTTTCATTCTGTGACAGATGGCGTGTTATGAATGCATATAATCTACGAAAGTGTTACTACACTTTAGCAAAGTAACTTAAAAACAAGGCTTTTAACATTTCCCGTTTTGCATTAAAAAATATTTTAGCTCCTAGAGGATTAGTTAGAGAATACTGTTTACCTGAGGAAATGAGTTTTGCTATGAGTATTTTACCAGGCATTGGAATTTAATTTTGAAACTTGGTTCTCTAAACACTATTCTTATTATTAAATCATATTTCTACTATATGCTTTACATTTTACATTATTTTTTTCTGAGGGTCACACGTATACCTAAAGTCTGTAGGGAAGATAAGATGCAAATATCCACTTATTTTGAATTTTGTTGTCTAATTGAATTTTAAGTTTTGTTTTGTTCAGTTTTTTTTAAAGTTTTTTTTTTAATTGTGAATGCTGAGTATACCTATATAAGGCTCACTTTTATTACGGACTGTTCTGTATTCTTTTTATATGTAGTTACTGCTGTTGGTGTACCAAATAATTAAGTAAATTATCTTACCTAACTTTTTTTGTTTAGATATATGTAGGTATAAATTTTTCTCCAAGGAATGAAATTTCTGTAAATGCCTCTACTTATCAAGAACGGCCATTAATCCGCAGACCACTTTCATAGCATTCTGATCAATTAATACTCTTAAGTTGATTGACTAGTTCGGGGCGAAAGACATAATTAATACATAATTTACATTCAGCAGTAAAATTCGATTCAAAGCAATAGTGGACAGGCATCTTCTGGGCATGCTCGTTCCATGGTAGACCTCTTCCGTCACTTTCCACAAGGCAAGATCGAGGTCAAAGAGCCGAAAAACAAACGTATCGTCCGATACGGACTTGGCCGTTTTTTACACAATGAAGGGTTCCGTAGTTAGTATGAATTTTTCCCAAGAATAAACTTAACATTGCAGTTGAAAAATATGTTCTCCCTTAAGTACATCTATATAAGTCACGGTCAGTTCTCCAACTGCAAATATAAGGTTGCAATCGCAAAGAAAGAAAAGTAATTTTTATTTGATAAAACCTAAAATTAATTATCGTGGGACTTTTTCCTGTACTTGCGCTTTGAGTCCTTGCTTCTCGTCAAATTCATGATTAGGTCGACTGGATGTACCCGTTTTGATCTAAATGCGAGTATCAAAATATGTCGCATAAATATCCGTATTATTTTGACTTTTTAGAGCTCCAAGGGACCGTCGACCCACGCGTTTCTTTGAAAAAGGGTATTGACAGACTGACAACGAAGTGATCCTATAAGGGTTTCGCTTTTCGTTTTGAGGTACGGAACCCTAAAAACAAATAGGTACTTTTATTTTAATAATTATAAAGTTAAGTATTTAATTAAAACCGAAACTGAAGAAAACTTTAAAGAATATTCACTCTTGGCTAAAATTGTGCCTACAAAAAGGTAAAAAGCAGTTTATGGAATATTAATATTAAGGGTCAATTTTGATGATAACGTAAAAGTGGTACCGTTTGAACTTTTAATGCTGAACGTACCTGCTACTTTTCTAAGGAACATTCTCATATAGGTTACTAGTTCCTGCCCGCAACTTCATCGACGTGAAATTTCTTGTTTTAAACTAAAACAAATCGTAGCGAGACTCGGCAATTACTATAGCTCCTTAATAGTGAAAGAATCTTTAGGAATTCGATCAGTAGTTCCGAAGATTACCCCCTACATACAAGCTCACAAAATTTACTTAATACCACTAGTATAGAATTGTTGTATAAAATTAAACGAAAACTATTTTTATCTTCGACTCAAACACAAAAATAAACCATATACCGTTTGATACGAAAATAATCTATAATCTAAGTATAGATAATGTTCAAATTGAGTTCACGTGTTCTCCGTAATGGTCCACTTTGCATAATATTAAGGGGTTGTCTATCAAACGGTATCATTATAGATAAGTCTTTAGTTTATCATGAAAGCTGTTTCCATCGATGTGTTTGTTCATCACTCGTAATCACGTGTACTTATGGGAAATTGCAATTCTATGTTCGCTTTTATGTAAGTGCTTATTGCAAAAATGGTTGTCTGGGTTTAATAGTTAATATTGGAATATTGTAAAGAAATATGATTAATTTTGATTTTATAGATAAATTTGTTTGAATTATTTGATTCCTTATCGGTCATGAACTCATCCCGTTCATCAGCTCAGTGCAAAAACTTATAGGATGGCAAATTTTTTGGCAAAAAACGGTTTTAAACTCGTTAAAATTAGAAGAGCTTTTAAAATGTCTTAAAATACTGTAGGGATGTAAGTAGTTAGTTTTCTCCAAAATCGAGCTTATGATTTAGTTGTTGTTTTGCTCTGCTTTATCTCAAAAATTCAAACCTGTATACCAATAAAAACTAAGGTTTTTCTAGATACCTAAGTATCACTGAATGAGAAAAAATTTGTTCTTGAGTTGTAAGAATATTGGACAGGCTGTCAGTTAGTTCGTAGTCCTTTTGTACAATAAGCACCAAAAAATGATGCTGGTTATCAACAAATGATTTATTTATTTACGAAGGCACCAAGTCCTATTTTTTTTTTCTGTAATCCTTATTGTGTCCCAAAGGCCTTCCCTATTTCGTTCCGAACCTCCCTGTCTAGGCGAACTCTGGCCATGTATGCCCTGCAACCTTAACAGACTCAGTATACGAATCACAAATAAATAAATTTCATAAATTAAAATGAGGAACAATAAAATTCATTACAAATATGAAGTAGGTCACCCGCGAATATACGAATAAACTGCGTTACACACTATAAATCTCAAATCTGAACCATTATGAAGGTTACTGGTACTTGCTTGCCGTTGCTTCATATTATGTTCGAAAAAATATTTAACATAACATAACATTACGCCTTGTTTCCCCGAGGTGTACCTATAGTACACCCACATTTCGCCAGTTGTGTTTAAGCCCCATGCAATAGGGGGCAATAAAACCTAGTAACACTTTGCCCGACCTGGGAATCGCAATAGCGAATACGACCACTACACCAACGAGGCAGACGAAAATATTTTGTTTAATTTATTTATTAACTCTACCACTCACATTTGTTTTTACAGGTGGAACCTAATACAACAATGTACCTCACAATTTCTACACTCAGAGACGTCACTCAAAAACCAATTACACACCACCACCAACAAAAATATAATGTTTTTTAAATTGTCGTATTTTTACTGACAGGGTTCAAAATTATACCTTTCGATTAACGTGAATGGTTAATTTACAAGAAACGACTCTGAGTACAGGTCATACATAGGGCAACATGTCAAGTGTTACCCTCATCGATGTCCAATCGCAGAGACGTTGTTGAGTATCTTTATAGCCGGCGGCCCACCGCATCTGTGCAAACCGTCTTTTCAACAACATAAAACGCAATGAATGTTCTTGCTTTGTCAAAAAAAGCCATCCTATTAGTGCGTAATACCCCGCTGGTCAGTCTACTGTTCTAACAATTCCCTCAAAATTGTGGATTTACTATAATTATGAATATTACCTTAAATGTGGTGATGGGCTATAAAACCGTTACTTTTTATGACCGATTATGGTTATAAGCCCATTTGGTTATGGTTGCACCTGGCGTGACCCGGCTTTAAGAAACGATTATGTCGGTTGATATTGGTTATAACACTACCCTACCCATTGGAAGAAATGAGCGTGCAGAATTGTAATTACTTAGTAATCATAATCACCATCGTAATTATTATTTCTGTTATGGTTTTTATAACTGGGCGGTCTCGTTGGTTTAGTGGTAAAAAGGGCTCTGCTGAGGATGAGGTTCTGGGTTCGATTATTGTGAATCGAGGGGTAATGGCTGATCTTTGCGATACGCTCGTGATCGGGTGCTGCTTGTGGTGACTGGTCGTATTTCTGTCTATGGTTTTGTTATTGTTACAGTAATAGGGATGATGACAATTTGTTAATTTTTGTCTCAATCTCTCAAGTCCTTAAAAAAATGCAAGTTATAAACGTTTTAAAATAAGTGATAGACAAGGACAGCACAATCGTAGAAGTGACGTCACGACTATGCAACTTCATTCTAGCGCCGTACATTGTATGTACCGCGCGACGGCAATAATCCCCTCCAAAAACTTTTAAAGCGTGTATCTTCGTCATATTTACATAGACTTAACAGATTTTTTCGATTATCTCATTTTTACTATGCCTTCCTTAAAATTTTTACGACCATTTTTTGATATTATCATTCCTATTGTTCTGTGTATTTATTCTACTTCGGTGGTCCTAGTTTATCTTTTGTGTGTACTTAACCATTAATCCAGTATTGCATATGTAAGCTGTCACGCCCCTAATGTCTGAAGCCTTTTAATCCAGCATAGCATATGTAAGCTGTCACGCCCCTAATGTCTGAAGCCTTTTAATCCAGCATAGCATATGTAAGCTGTCACGCCCCTAATGTCTGAAGCCTTTTAATCCAGCATAGCATATGTAAGCTGTCACGCCCCTAATGTCTGAAGCCTTTTATTTATGCATAAGTTTAGTTTACTTTTCTTTTTTGCTTGATTTTTATCGAATTTATTGGTGTGTTGGCGTGGCTAGCTGACATATGGCAGATAAGGACAATGCCTGATCCTGCCCCAGCTATTTACAGGAAATGTCAATTAATGAAAGTTATTGTAATGATTAAAGGACCTTTTCATAATACATTGTTTTTCAGTAGAACTTGCCGATTACAAATCAATGATAAAAGGAATTCAACCATTGAATTGCCTATAACGTTACTTATTACGCATGATACTCAACAAAAAAAATATTATTTTAATAGTTATGATAATGCGTAACGTTTATTTTGTTTAAATTGCTTTTTAACAATTATAAATCAGTGGGGCAAAGTTCTATAGAGTTTCTGGCATTGTCCTTTAGTTTGATGTTCTGTAACTATAATGTTTATAATGTAAATGTAACTGTAATGTTTATAACATTGCGTACCTAACATTGCATAGAATCAAGTTTTTTCTAACTGAACAGACATCTGTGCCGCTGAGGAGTTTGTTGCGCCACTTCTTCTTCCCAGCTAAAGCACTAGAAGTGGTGAAGGGCGGGCGTTTTGGGGGACTGTCTTATGTAATTTTGACGTACAATAAGAGTTGATTCTCAGACTAATTTGAATAAATGACTTTTGATTAGATTTGATTTGATTCCCAGGTCGGGCTAAGTGTCATTGGATGACTGGATTTGTGTCTATTACATGGCACTTAAACATAACTAGCGAAATATAGGTGTACTAAAGGCTCACCTCTGCCTAACCCATCCGGAAACACAGGCGTGATATTATGTTATTTTATGGAATTATTTCTTAAGAATATTAATCTTCTTAATTAAATTTCAAATGCACATTCAAACATTTGCTGGAGGATTTATATTTCATAGAATAATGTATTATTTTTCCATATTTTATCAAGTCGGGCTACTTCTCTGAAATCCACTAAATCATGCATCGGGTTTTCGAAACGCTGGCAATGTGGCGGTAAAATTCCCTTATAAAATACTCATATTTTCGTCAATCTTGAAGATAAGCCTTTATAGCTTAGGTTTGTGAGTACAAACTCAAACTCAAATTCAAAGCATTTATTTCAAATAAACCCATTACAGGCACTTTTGAATTGTCAAGGGGTCGGTCAGTCAAAAATATGAAGCTAGTTGCCCATTCCAAAGCGAAGTAGGTACCTATGGAGAAGAACGGGCAAGAAACTCCATGGACACTCTTTTAAATAATATGGTAACAGATTTTTTTTTACATCAGTCTTGTTGAAATTAAACATGTGAGAACGATGTAGAAAGACCCGTAATAAAAAACATAAAAATCGGAAAAGAAAAAAAAAAAACCGTGGCAGCCAAGAGATGACCAGTCCCCACTGACGGCGCCCGTTCACGAACATGACGTATGGATCAGCAACATTCAGCTCAACCATTTTGATGGGAACTTAATGATCCAACACACACGCCACCACCAGCGAGACATTTGAGTGAGCGTGACATACTCTCAGCCGCCAGGGCACATTCAAGTCAATGACAGACGTGCCCAGTATAGGGTAGCTTTATAGTAGGTACTACATAGTGCTCACACGTGTGCTTTACAACAATTGATATCTACAAAAGAAGAAGTTTCATATGTCAGAAAGCAGACTTTCTGGCAGACCAAATCGCAAAGTCAAAGTCCTTCCGAAGAATCAATTTTATTGCAGGCACTTGGGGCTGAGCTAAACTAGCCCGCGAAATCAAAATTTACTTACGATTTTTGCAACTTTCAGGTCAGTGTCAGGTTTAATGTTTATTAAAATATGATTCGCGACCGCAACCGTCCTTTGGAAAATTGAGTTTATTTTATAAATAGTATTTATTTATTTAATTAACCATTGATGTACACACCTATGTATAAACAGACAAGAAGAAAGTAACAGAATAATACATACAAAGGTGATGCTTATTTCTAAAGTAATCTTTTCCAGCAGCAGCAGCCACCACCACTGCATCAATCAATTAGAAATTACGTTAATTGAACTCAGCGACAATTTAGCTTTTGTTTTGGAGATTTTACACTTCTTTTATTACGTAATTACGCTCAAAGTTGCGTTAAAATTAGCAAGATAAACGAATCTTTATTGGCTCATAACTTTTAAACAATTTTTTAATTTTACTATTTTGTTTTCACACAGACTAAATATATAATAATATAAAACGATATCATGTTTCACTTTGGATGCACAATGTCAATCAGTGGAGTAACACAACCCCGAAATTTTCATGAAAAAAATATCGACTAAGTGCAAACGTAAGACAATTCAGTTGTCACAATGCGTCGCGTATCACAGACATAAATGGCGATGCCAGGATATGTCCATTAAAAAACACATTTTCGGCGAATGGCTTTAAAGAATCTCCATGTTCATCATTGTGCAATTTATTATGACTCAAATTTATATCGTTGTTTGCCTGCTCGACTTCACTCATACCCTTTTTAAAATGACTAAGCCTTAGCCAAGTATATAATAAAGCACTATTATGTCTTGCTAGGTCAATAAACTATCGAGTAAAAACGATTTGTGAATATCAAGGGTATGAATAAGACAAGCTGTATACAATGAGCGCAAGAATTAATCAATTGCTAGTGGATTAGAAACGACAAGATAACGTAGCTATGTGGTCTTCTTGGTATAAGTATCTAAATAGATGAAAAGTGGAAGAGGCTAACAAGGTTTTAGCCAAAGTAAAAACTTGTTAAATCCTATTCGATGTAAGGCCCTCTTGTAGAGCGTTGTGTCTTGTAGTCCGGTCATTGGCCCGCCGCGCCGCCGCCGATGCAAACGCTTGAAATGCTAGATTTTTTATTTATTTTAAAAATAGTAACGAAATTTAAAATGTGTTAAAAAAACAATAAACCTTATCTTTTGATATAACTTTCACATGGTTTTATGATAGAATCTCTTCAAGGTACACGTTTTAAATAGCTCGTGTCACTTTCATGTTGTTTTCTTCGAGCCAATTATTATAATTCACGTTTCTTTCTTCACACAGCCGCATGTTCATTCATTATTTAATAATTGCGTAAGATTTACATTTCGCATAGTTTCCAAAGGTTTATGAAAGTTAAAAATACTGCAACCTTAAGGCGCTCTCAAAATACATATTTTTTGGCTGCTTGTTTGCCTTGCAGAGACAACAAAAAAATAGTCTTAATAATAACTTAAAACAGATTTAGGTTTGGGTGAGCATTCAATCACTGTAATATCATTCGGTAAATTATTACTCCTGAACAGGAACTCTTGCCTTTTATAGACAGCAATTGAGTGCGAGCAATTAAAGAATTTCGGTATCAAAGGCAGTGAAAGATTTTTGCCAAACATTATCTTGGTGTTGACAGCAAAAAAAATGTCTAACGACCATTTGTAAGACACACATTGTCTTATTCGTACCCCAACCAAATCAGATCGACACCACACAAAGAGTTTCCGTGAGTCAAACATTGATTTTTCCACCATTAAACGTTCAGACTGCCGGCAGGGTCACATGCTAATACATATACCGCCTTTCTTTATGGCAGCAGTTGGGTACGATAATCAAAGGGATAATAAATAGGTATTTTCGTTTTATTGCCTTTGTTTTCTGACGAGTTATACCTTGAATGGTTTTAGTGTTGCGACGAATTGCGGTAAAAAGAATGACGTTATGTTATTTTGATGAGTGGGTGTATATCGAAGAGAAATACATACATACATACATAAATCACGTTTTCTTCCCATGGAGCTAGGCAGAAACTACAGAACGCCTTTTTTCGGAATGGCAACTCGTAGTTGACCTTGAGAGGTCGTGACTACTTTAACCGGACTATCCTGGCGCTGCCTTAAGCGAACTCAAAGCCTCCAGCCAGGGGCGAAAAACTTACATTACTAGGTGTCTGCTCGCTAAGGTCACCCCCTGTGGGGTACGGACTTCGGCTTAGGGCATCGCTGGAGGGAGGACAGCAAGATGGGACAGGCTGGATCAAATTTTGATTATTATTATTGTCAGGGGAATTTGAAGCTACAGCGCGGGCTGGCACTTCTTCGAGCAAGGGTCGGAGGGGACAGTTACGTCGGGGTCTTCGCGAGGGATCTCGGCGGCGAGGTCGGAATGACGGTTTATGTTTTTAGTGCACTGTACTGGTGGCCCTACTGCTTTCCTGGATGAGAGTTATGTGGTCATCTGGTTCTTTCAGAATGCTTAGGCCATAACACTAAACTCCTTTTGCTTCGTTAATGTTCAAACATCAACGGGGTAATTGCTAATACACTATCAATAAGAATGGCTTTCATTTTGACAGTTCAACAACATTCATTGCGTTATTTATGGTGTTGCGCAGATAAATTATTCGAACATACTAGGCAATGGGTTAGCAATATCCTTCAAAGTTATTGTGATGATAGTGATACGCATTAGAGGGCTGGTCATACACGCACGCCGGTGGCGTAGAGTAATCTTTCAAAGATATTCGGAAATATATAAATAGGTAATATTATCCTCTAGAGTAAGATTACACAATATCCATGTAGACATTTTATTGAAGTTTCAAAAGACCATGTATTACTTTTATTTGAAAAATAATGACATCGATATACCTTGAATTAGAGAATACAACACTGATACCAAAACACGTTCTCTTGAAGTCGCTATCATTTCCAAGCGCGTAGCTAGCGTACGTCGCGTCGATACGTGCGTAGCATAATTGTAAAACGTGCTATCTAAACATCTTTTAAAGGAAGAGATGAAAACAATTGGCTAGAGCATGCGATGTGATCTAATCTAATCGCAAATTATAATTTAGTTAAGCGCATTAAGTATTCGTTTTTAATGTGTTTTTGTGCTTTCTTATTCTATAACGAAACGGTTTATGTGTGCTTACACTCAATTAGTACACAGTGCAAGTAGCTTGTTAAATATTTAGTAAAATGTGTTGGGACATACTAATAGATAAGAGTACATATTTATTCAATAAAAATATTATTGAACACGAACTATAAACTATGAATAATTTCAATGTTGGTGTCCAAAAATAAAAAATTGTCAAGTAACTGCCAACTTTGATGTAGCGTTCGCCGGGCGTTGCGCCGGCACCGCTCGCTTCGCTCGCTCGGCTCGCGCGCGTGACAATTTTAACCTAATCCATTTCAGTTCGGTGTACCATAGCGTAGTTACTGTGACCAATTCGGCTCAGGCGCTCACAGTTCCAACTTAACCTTACCCGTTCGGTCGGGGTACCCTCAAGCTCAGTTAAAAGTGTACATTATTAGAAGTTCAATATACTTTTACAGGATCAGTTAAATATTTCCCTTTACATTATTACACACGCAGTGCAATCGTAACATTTATTCACTTTCATACACCAAGAAAATTAAATAATAGTTAACGAACTTTACAAATTGAACAATGAATAAATTGGTAAAGTTTTGAATAAATACAGAGCAAGTTATAATAATTAAAGTAACAGCCTGACCAGTAAATAATTGGAAATCCACCAATTACTTCTTCAGTAATTAAGTTTACAATTCAGTGAAAATACCTTGAAATATTTGCGTAAGCGCGTACTATTTATTCGCCTAAATTCGTGTTGAAAGTCGATCTAAATCTATAGTATTTTTCGCGTAAGAAGCTTGAAATGTTCTGTACTTGACGACCCAGCAAGTGGCGCCATCTAGTTTTGTTACGAAGTTACTGGAATCGCCAAAAAGGTCGGATATGCGTGACAATGACTGGTGACAGTCACTCTAGCAGACCGACGAATAGATGGTTGCGTAGCGATAAATGTTTTCTGAACACAGATAATGTCAGGAGAGCCGCTGTCGTCCACGATGAACTGCTTTAATCCTGCACAAATCTTGTTATTATTGATCCACTACTACGATGACCACTTCTGATAAAGGTGGCCTCGCGCCGTTATACCGAACATTATAGAAATGGCGTCGCTGGAGCTAATGCAATCAATATCACAAAACCGTAATCTGTTGATTAGCCGAAATGGTTGTTACTATGCAGTTTGATATTCTTGAAGTACTTATTATGAATATGACATTCCGTTTAACCATTGCCGTTAATATTGTTGACAGAGAAATTTTGACTGCAGTTGGTCTAAAAAAAAACACTTTATTCGCTTTGGTGGTAGCAATTTAAGTGAACAAACCGTAAGGAGACGTCTTGCTGAGGCAAACTTGAAACCATTAAGCAAATGACCCCAAACTGGAACGGCAACATCTAATTGCAAGACAGAGATACGTGCGCGAGCACCAACACTGGCACTGGACGATTGGTCTAGGGTAATGTTCACGGACTAATCGAAATTCATGCTTTACAAGCGTGATGGTAGGCAGTTGGTGTACAGAAGACCAGGGGAACGCTTCCATCAAGACTGTGTGGAGGAAAAGTGGCACACGGCGGAGGCTCAGTACTTGTTGGGGCTGGAATTTCTGCCGGGGCCTGCACCGAGCTCGTGCTAATTCAAAATGGCACTCTGAATGCAGATAGGTACGTGGAGGATATCCTGAATGAGCATGAGGGACCTTTCATGGCGAGGATGGACATGCTACCCGAGCTCAGACAAGCACTGGTTGAGGAATGGGAAGTCATTCCTCAGAACCGGCTCCGAAATTTGGTGTTCAGCATGCCGAATCGCCTGGAAGCTGCAAGAAGAGCTCGGGGAGGTAATACGAAGTATTAAAATTATGCAAGTAATGAAAAAAAAAAATATATCCTACAAAATTTTTAAGTTTCTGAAAAAAATGTCTTATGACGGGTGAGCCAGAACAGGATCAATGCATGTATTTACTAATATCGCTTTTTTTTACAAAATTTGGCTTCTAATATTCTATATCATCAAATTTGGAAACACACGGCCATGTTAATACACATTCCGAATTAAAAACCCGACCTTAAACAACGCAAACACAGAAAATGAGTAGCAAAGAGTTTGAAGCACAAAATAAACTATTGACCAACTTAATGAAGTCTATCCGAGAAGCACGTTCCAGATTGTTTCGCTTCCACCTAAAGGCGAGGTCACCCATCGAGCGATCTCGCTCCGCTCCGCTCAACTTCATCAGATAAGTTATTAATGCAGTGTGCTTGGCCCTGATTTCTGCCGGGATAAACGATTTTGGGACGTTAGCCAAATGCTGGTTAAAACTTGTTTTGTGTCGTGATATAGTTACTTTTAGTAATCTGTTGTCTAGTTGTGGTAAATCTTAATTGTTTTTAACCAAGGTAGGTTACCTATATTAGTAGTATACTGCAAGGCAGTAAAAAGGTTTCATTTTGTAACAAGTGTTTGTGCTGAGTCTTCTCTTCTTTATCTAGCCTTCAAGTTACTTCAGATTTTCAGAATCAACAGCTTAATGATTCTATAATTTTCTGTTAGAGAAACTTTATTATGTGGCAAATGGTTGACTGCCTCGTTGGTCTAGTTATCAATTTCCGGGTCGGGCACAGTTTTATTGGGTTTTTCCATGTGGAATTTCTCAGTAGCATCCTGGAGTCTGGATGTGTGCCCAGTTGATGGCGAAAGCCCCTCTATTTCAAGGGACTTAAACATAACTAGCGAAATGTGGGTGCTGGATGTTTTAGTACTTAGATGTTAGATACCACTAGAATAGCAGATTTTTTCCTTTCATTTGATGATTAAAACACTGCATAACATAACATCACGCCTTGTTTCCCTGAAGGGTTGGGCAGAGGTGTACCTATAGTACACCCACATTTCGCCTGTTATGTTTTGTTAATCCTCCATTTTGGTTATTTGCATTACTATTTCTCATTTCTCGCTCATCTTCCTTTACCACCACGCCCGCATAGAAACATTTTTCTTACAATTAATTGTTTCTTTTATACAAAATTTGAAAAGAGAATCGTCTGATTTAATTGAGTGAGCTCGGAGGTTCTTTGTCATTATTGTTTGCTAGTAAAACTCGGGCTGAATATAATTGAAATCAAAGTATTCTTAAAACATAAAGCAATAGTTAAGCTCTGACCAGACTGAGGCGAATCCCGCGCGGGATGCGGGACGACATTCGCTCACATTTATGGAAGTGTTAAAACTGACGCAAATGAACGTTCTAAATAATTAAAACAATCGAATCGAAATCGAATCGAACCTTCTAAATAATTAAAGCAATCGAATTCGGAAGTCGTATTAGTGCGGCCATACCTTAGAATATAATTAAGTCTGAATGTCAATTTTACTGACTTAATTTTACTGACTTAATAGTGAATGGAATGAGATTTTAGAGCTAAATTGACATATTTTATATTATCAAAGTTGCCAGATTTAGAATTACCTATCATCTAAAGTCAGTCAGTATTTATAGTTTTATTTTCGTATTTGAGATTGTTAATACATAATCAAAGCCTTTTTTTTTTTTGGGTGGGTAATCATCAAATGACTTCTCCCGCTTTTTTGGGTGGAGCGGGATGGCGTGTCAGACTTTTACTGACTAAAACTCAGTTGCCTGTGTCAGGGCCACGGTTATCTCTATCGAATTACCCGCGACCCTGAGGCGTCGGCCCTATTGGACCTGTCATTTTGAGCTGACATCTCCTAGACGCGCGCGTGGAACACGTCGCGCCGTCCAGTAAGGACCCGGGCCGGCGAGCTACCCATTGCTCGCCGTCCGCAAGCCCGCGCCTAAGGTGGCCGGGAATCTGCTTGCGATTCCCGACGCCCAGGGCGTCTCCTGCGGCGACTAAGGGCGTGAGGGCGCAAGGCTCTCTCCCTCACGCGCTCCACCTCCTCCTTTGGAAGCATTACTGCTTCGCAGAAGGAGATGACGGCTTTCCATTCCCTCTCGCTCCGTACCATGGCCTGGACCAGGGCCGGACGCGAGAGATCGCCGCAGCCGATCGCCTCTGCGAGGACACTGCGGTGCCCCGACAAGGCTGGGCAGACGTCCACCGTATGCACAAACCGTGTCCTCCAGGCGATCCCCACAATGGTGACGCCCGGGCGTTTCCTCCCGCCTTATGCGAAACAGGAACCTCCCGAAACAACCGTGTCCGGTGAGGACCTGTGTCAGGCGGAACGTGAGGACGCCGTGGCGCCTCTCCAACCACTCCTCAAAGCGGGGACTTACCGCCGCTATTGTGGCGTGCCCAGCACTGGGTTGCGACAATCGCACCCTCCATGTCGCCATGAGATCCCGCCGGAGCTCTGTCCGCTGTAACGTGATTTCTCGCGGCAGCGGAGTTACACCCCGGCGTTTTGCCTCCTCGCGCCACTCCTATACATGCGCGAGGGCTTTTGCCTCCAGATCCCATGGCGGCAATCCGGCAAGGAGGCTCGCCGCTTCGCAGGAGAACATAATCAAAGCCTTGAGTGATTATGAAATGAAAATAAGTAATTCTGTTTTGAAAACATACATTTCTTTAATTATTTTATTGATCGGCTCATTGGTCTAGCCATGCCAAGTTCTTTCTTGGACTCTCGAGTGTGGCAAAGTATTTTCAAGTGAAAATATAGTATTTTTTATATAGGTAACAGTATTTTCCTTAAAAACAACTTATTACATTCAACAAGTAAATCCTAATCTTTATTCAAATTGAAGGCATCATAAACAAAAAGATTCGCACAAAAATTACCAGACTATCCATTAAATTTAAACTTTTCAAAAGGCGGTGCTTGAAAAAGAAAGAAATTAAACAACAAAGGAGGAAGGAAGCAAGGACAGAGAGAAATAATATTGTTAGTCGCCCGTCAGTATTAACGAGAATCCGATTACAGTTTCTCAGGAAATTGAAACAAAAAAAATTGCAACGAGAAAATACAGAAGCTGACATGAATTTTAAAGAGAATAAACGATACTTGGAAAATCAAGGAGGTTGTTTAAGGCTTATTTCTTCATGACAAACTTGCTTCTGTCCGCGGATTTGCCCGCGGAAATGTGCTACCGGAACAAAATGTAGCCCATGTATTTCCCCAGGATGAAATCTATATCCTTGCCAAATGGTATTGTAATCGGGTCAGCGTTTTAAAGTGTTTCATTAAAGCAAAACAAAAAGGCGATTTTGTTTTTCTTTCGCAGTACTTCGTGCGGCCTACGCAAATGTCCTTTCATTGGTATTGTTCGTGGAGCCGTTGAGCTCCATAAGTCCTGATTTGAGCTACACGGTTACTGACAAATGCTTGCACTGACTGGACAAGTCCACTCAGATTTGTGCGGTTCTTTCCTTAAAATACCATTTCAGACACATGGTCCTTACATGATCTGACCGATTTTATGTCTGGACTTTTAAAGAGACTTTGACCACAGAGTTCGTTTCGCCATTTCTTCTCGGGTGTAGACAGTTATGATAATATAATTATGTCGACTCCACCTGGCATATTTTTTAATATTTTATTAATATGACTTGTAAAATTTATTTGGATATCCAATTTACAGAAAAAAAAGGATTTCATTTCACTTTAAAGGTTGTTTGATTGTGATTTGTCAATAGTCGTCTTGTATGAGCTGCCATTCAAAATAGAGGAACACCCTTTTTTTGTTGCTTTTTTATTCTTATTTTTCTGACATATTTTTGCTGTTGTAATAATAATACTATTTTAGCACATATCTATATTTTAGCCCACGTCCCACGGACGTAAAAATACCGCGGCTGGATTTTATCGCACACTGGATTTCCAACGCTCTGCTTAGCGCCGAGAGTTGTAATTCCAACAGTGTGTTTTTCGCACTGTGTTGGATTCTCAATGCTCGGTTTAACACCGAGAGTTGAAAATCCAGTGCACGACATAACCCCGCCGCGATGTTTTACGTCGTCGATTGTGCGCTTATAGCGGTATTACCACTATAAACGTTACAGTCATATTCACCATCTCACCACACACACACACACTCCACACACATACGCACACATTACTCACACTCACCCTCGCTCCACAGAACGCAGTGGTTACTTAAGATTTCATTATTATTCCCTTTTTTTTTCTTTTGTGTTTTTGTTAACCTACCTTAAAATGCATGTCAGAATATTAGTTTTTTTTTGGCTATCGCGTTTCTACATATTCCTGTAAGTTGGGAAGTCCAGAGCTCTTGTAATACAGGTACTCCTAGTACAAGAGCCAGGGCTACATTGATGTTGTGTCTGTAAAATTATTAATTATTAGAAAATGTATATTAATATTGTTATGTCTAGAACACAACAGGAATCGCGAACCACGCGCGTGACACGTAACAAAATTAAATGGGTACGGCGTCATTTAAAGAAATTCGGTACCTATGTTGGACTAATTTGTTATTTGATTTTAATAAATATAAAACTGAGCGGATATTAATATTACTGTCTATAGGTATTCTTGTGAAAGAATATAGTTTTTTTCCCGTACTCACTAAGTCATGATTGTTTGGCCAATGTCATGGCCACATTGAATACATTTTTGAAAAAAATGGAACGTGGAGGTTTGCCATCCCTGTTCTTGAACAATGTCACGTGTGTCATCGAAAAATGACTTCGGCTTGTTTGTTAAAATCAGTAGATATCGTGTTTCTCACTAAATGCACGTTATGCATAGAATTTGCGTAACCGTTTCATTCAAGTAATATTGTTCCTTAAAAAGAAAGTCAATTTTAAAACATCTTTAAGTTTCTGGTAAAGAATTGGCAACTTGCCTGCTAATTAAAACATGAACCATAATTAGTTTCAAAAGATAAATATACTAGGGACTCAATTAATCCGCCTAGCCTTTCCCTAACTTTGTTGTGGTCAGTTTCCAGTCTTACCGGATCGAGTTGAATACTTGAATTTTACATGGAACGACTGCCTATCTGACCTCCACAACCCAGTTACTGGGTAACACGATACCCCTTGGTAAGACTGGTTGTCTGACTTATGGGGCCTCTGACTGCTCTCTATAAACGACACGGCTTAACGTGCGTTATGCTGAGATTGGGGCTTTTAGGCCTCGTACAGGACTTTGTTTTTTGTTTCAGAATAAATAAATAAAAATTTGCGAGTGCTTAGTTAAGTTTGTGAAATTACGTATCACACTATGTACTGCGTATTCCTGTGCGAGCTTTTCCAAGGCACGGATGGGTCTCTTTTGTGGTGGGTGTTTATAGAAACCTACTTACAGAAATAAAATAATTTATCAATGGATGGTCACCTCCTAATATACTAGGATATCATACATGCAAAATATGTCTGAAAAATCTCCATAAAGGAGACGAAAAGCATCACCTAAAACCGAAACTAGGCCGTCCCCATAATATCCGTTCGGGAAATATAGGCCTAATAAATAGAGCAGGACCTTTCTCAGCCCCGGACGATGGCCCAATAGTGGATATTTGGCTGGCGGCCAACTAACCAATGTGGAATAGGATGCTGGCCATGATTGACACCGTTTGGCCACTGCGGAGGCTGTAGTGTGGCTTTATTATGGTAAAGTTGTTGCTATAGTGGTTTAATTTATGGTGGTAACGTTTATGATCGAAGCGCGACGAGATATGTAACCAGGCGGCGGTCAAAAATAACATCACGAATGTATTCGCCGAAGGGTTAAGAGGCGTACACCCAGATTTCGCCAGTAATGTTTAAGTGCCATGTACTAGGGGGCGAGCCTATTGCCATCAATCGAGCACAAATCCAGACTCCGCGCTGCTACTGAGATCTTTCAGATGGAAAAACCCAAAACCACTTTACCCGAGCGGGGATTCGAAACCAGGCGCAAGGCGCTTGCTACCACTCCACCAACGAGACAGTCAACAACGGCTCCATCATCAATACACCTCTAAACATTGCGTTGATCCAATTGTCAAACAGAGCAATCCTTTGAAATCTAGCAATAGAATTTGCTGTAATGCCAGTTGAAAGCAATTGCTTACTCAATTAAATAAAGAGCAAAGCCATAAATTACTGTCATTAAAGACGCGTTACACAATAACAATGCTAAAATAATGTAACAAATATTCATTGCATGACTTACGTTGCCAAGCAGACAAATTTTTCCAACATATGAAGCAGTGGTTTATACTCGGTTCCTATAAACAAAAACGAATCGTTTTGCTTACCAATGGTAGCATTTTTTTTTGACAAACTAAGTATTTAAAGAGATTCGTAAGCTTATTTACCCGTGACAGCTACTTCCTTATGGGATGGTCTACTATGCGAAGCTATGAGTTCTTCGCTTGATTATTGGTAAAGATACAATAAGAGTTACTTTTAACCAATAACGGTCCATTATATGAATCGGCCATTAGCCCTCAAAATCCGCCGGATTTTGGTTGAAAGTGTTACGCATTTGTGGTTATTAATTCATTTACGCACGTACTAAGTCAGGAGAGGTCCGATTAAATGTATGAAACTCATTAATGTATGTACGTGAGAAGGGAGATACAAGGGGGTAGGGAAATCTAAGCCCAACTAAAACCATGAAGTCAGCACATAATTAATTCGCCGAATTCGAGGGAGTGGCAATGGAATCCTAAGGATGATTGCAGACAGACCAGTTTCGGCAGCTGTGGGAAGGCTCATCAGGCTACATGTTAGATGACCATTGTGTGGTTGATTGACCATTATTCTTTCATTCAATTTTAATCTCAAACTTATTTTCAAATACTTATTTATTTTAATTTTTTATTAATTTTAATTACATAACAACATAGTTTTAAGATAAATATTAACAAAATATGGACATTTAGATGGTCTGAAATAAACGTTTTTTTTTTAATATATTTCTAGAAATTCGTCATGTTAGACAAATTTTTTCGTCGGTTATAAAAAAAAAACAGTGAACAGTGGTGGACCAGTGGTAACGGCCGTGATTTATAGATAGGTCGTAGGTTCGAACACAGACAGGCGCTTTACTTTGTGTAAATAATTTCATCACCACTGCTCTCAAAATGGTGAAGGAATACATCGTGAGGAAACCGGCATGTCCTAGAACCAAGAATTAAAAGACATGTGACATCTACCAACCCGCACTGGGCCCGCGTCGTAGATCATGGCCTCTCACAGAGAGTAGGCCTGCGTCCCAGTAGTGGGAACATTATAGGCTGAATAGGCTTATTCAAAAACAGATAACACAGATTTCATTTATCGTCGACAAAGCTCGTTTATAGCTATGGTGGTCATGCTACGCTTGCTGATTTAAGGCTCGTACACACAGGCGCGACTCGACAGCGAGACACAAAGGCACCGCGTGTCGTGCAACGAGCGGTGCCTTTATGTCGCGCTGTAGCGTCGCGTGGAAGCCTTTTAATTTTCCAAACAACCATGCATGGAATGGACAATGATTGCGTGTTTTGATTGTATAAGTCTTGTGCAGCTCCAATTAAATCTTTTTCTAACTGGGATATCTGCCTATTATATACCTATAATCCATCAGTACAGAAGTACCGGCATGAAGTTAGTACTTTACTTAAAGCATATTCGATTAACTACCAATGAATAAGGTTTAAATGCTCTGATAAAGTTGCATTTCGTAAAACACATCTAGGAACAAGCTTTTTTCTTTTGTTATGACCCCTCATAGGAACATTATTGACATATTTCCCATAATTTTAAAGACGACACCAATTTGTATCCTGACAATAGCCAATAATGTGGTGTCGTATTACAATAGCCGCATCTTCACGACTTGACCTCATCATTATTATCATTGTGTTTTTTTCAATCTGATATTAGTCTAATCTGGTAGTAGTGTATAAATTGGCTTCTGCATTGCATCAGAAAAATTATAGCCTATTGGTTAAAGTTACGAATGTTTACCCTTATTAAACCTATTAAATAGACAAGTCCTTTTATCTAAATTTTAATATAATAAAGAGAAAAGATTTGATTTTTTGTATGTTTGTTTGTTAAAATTTCACGCTAAACCGGCTGAACGGATTCTTACGGAGTCGAGACTTATACGGGTGAAACCGCGGGGCGCAGTAAGTTACTTAACAAAGGGTTGCAAAACTCAATAACAAAGCTACATAATAATAAACACATTATTTGTGCTAAGGCAGTGAATACAACAGAGAGTGAATTCATCGAATCTGATGGGTCGAAGTATATTAGTTTCGGCTTCGGTCCGGCTTACACACCTCACTGTAAGCCAGCTGTCTGATGTGTTATCAGCTTTAATGCATCTACGAGAGAATGGTGTGCAAGGGTTTAGCGTATCATTTAACATTTTGTGCCTGGATTTAGACTACACCAGTATGTATCTTTATGTATCTAGATCTTTAGAAGTAGGAAATTTATTCGTTAATAAAATTTACTCCCAGCTTAAATTGTAGCTTGCTTAACAATTAACTTCGCTGTGTGTGTGAGTGCACATAGTGACGCTTGCATTTGTAGGTTTAAACCGGCTTATACAATCGGCCTGAGGCGCTGTGCGTCCCTCGCGCGATCACATTGATGCGATTGGTAATGCCTCGCGGACTGTAACAGTAGCTTGAAGTCACAGAGCCATCAATTTGCTCAGCTATAAAGCACGAACCAAAACAGAAAAATATCGCGGCGGAATTTTTTCAACTCTCGGTCTTCAACCGAGCATTGAGAATTCAACAGAGTACATCGCGTCGTGTCAATAAAACACACTGTTGGATTTTCTACTTCCTTTGCATTGCTTTAAAGTGGCGGCATCTACATCGCCACATGCGAACTACGCTTCACATTGACGTACGCAAAATCCTGCATCGCGCAAGCAGAGTTTACCGTGCAACTAGCATAGACCTCGACATCAATCATCATCACATGTCAACTAAGGGTTGCGCCTACACAGACCGCCGAGATGCCGTGAAGAAAGTGATGATATACGTAATAATTTCGCGGCGCACCTACAGAAACAAAATAGCAATCACTCACATGGGCGCGCGTAGCTATCGCGCGCTCAAACATCTACTGGCCATTGTTAGCCAACACAATGAGGGGTCCGTTTCTACAAGCCACTGCGAGTCTCAACAATCGTTGTGCAGTTGCCCACCAGACACGTCACCTATCTGGTCGGAGGATCATCCCTTTTCCGTAGAGTATGAGTGAACTTTACACCCTGTACCTCATACCTCTATACTACCATGACATGCCTAGCATTATTGGGTGGAAAAAGTGCATGGGAGAACTTAAACATTCAATGTTTCTAGGTTTTTAAACTTCATAACATCACGCCTGTAATCCTTTTGGGGTTAAGCAGAGGTGTACCATTAGTACACCCATATTTCGCCAGTTATGTTTAAGTCCCATTTATTTTGAGCAAGCCTTACTGCTTAGCATGAGGTTCAGGGTTCGATTCCCGGGTCAGTCAAAGTGTTATTTGGTGTTTCCATCCTATTGTTTTTTTGTCAGAACCAGTCCGGAATCTGGATTTGTGCTCAGTTGCCGGCAAAAGGCTTAACCCCTGTTACATGGGACTTAAACATAACTGGCGAAATGGGGGTGTTGGGTGTATTAGAATTAGAACTGTGATGTTAGATACCACTAGAGAAGCAGAGTTTTTCTTTAATCTGAGGATTTTTAAGTTCATTTAAAACACTATTAATCCTCCACTTGGAATAGATAATTTTAATAAAAAATACAAGCCAACAAACAGTCTTGAATAATGAATAAAATAAACAAGAATGTTAAAAAAATCATAGGGCATCGAAAAATTCGTCCACATCGCTGTCAACAGGAAAAATGTCCAAAAGGCTGGCAGCACTGCCACGTTGTATGGCGAAACTAATTCTTTGGCCAAAAAATAGGCCAGCCCTCTGGTCACGTGATGAGTCGACCAACCGCTAGGCAATCCTTCATTTTGGTTATTTCCGTTACTATTTCTCATTTTACGCACATCTTCCTTCACCACCACGTCCGCATAGAAATTAATTGTTACTTATATTTATTTGAAAAGAGAATCGTCTGAGTTGATAGCAATAGGCTCGCTCCCTATTACATGGGACTAAAACATACCTAGCCAAATGTGGGTGTACTATAATATCTGCAACTCTTTCTGGTAATATAGGAGTTGTGGCAATTTCATGCCAATATTCCATCACAAACTGTTAAATCACATTAAATCATCACCTAACTCTGAATTAGATCAATACGGGTGATCCATTAGATCAGGCGTGTCCAAACAACTTGTATAATAAAGATAGATTACACAACAGCATGTTGTGATCACGCTGGAACAGGCTACAACATAAAGCCTTTATTCGTTGCGTCACTGGACAGGTAGAGCAGAAGCTTGAGACTTAATTATTTATTACCATTCTGACACCGATAGTTGTTACTCAAATAACTAAAAACTGCTGTATAAACGATTATAGGAAACTTATATTTAAAATTCTTCCGATCAGTTACAAACAAAAGTATCTTTTAGCAGTTAATCACCATGTTACCCAAGAGCATAACTTAATTCATATAATTAACAACCATAGAACACGATCTATGGCTGCTGGCAGATTCTATGTACTTACCCAGAGTCACTTATTACTTTGGTGACAGAACCATTAAAAACGAACACCATATCTATTGAACAGTCCGCTGGCAGACATGAACTGTGAAACGAATATACTAAAAAGGTTTTATAAATATATTTAAAAGATATTATTTAGAAATGTGTTAAAGTGCTACAAAAATAATAATTAGTTTTGAGTATGAATTTTAAGAATGAGTGTAAAGAGACTCGCCGACCTTATAGTCAAACCCTTATAGTTAAAAGTTATTTACTTACGATGAAATGAATATAAATAAATAAATAATAATAATGTCTTGAATTCAGAAGAGACTGCGACCTCTGAGTTTGTTTCGACCTTTCTTCTCAGAGTAGTCAGATATGAAACGCCGATCTCATCTAGTTAACATAACATAACATAACATCACGCCTTGTTTCCCCGAAGGGTTGGGCAGAGGTGCACCTATAGTACACCCACATTTCGCCAGTTATGTTTAAGTCCCATGTAATAGGGGGCGAGCCTATTGCCATCTACCGGGCACAAATCCAGACTTCGGGCTGCTACTGAGAAATTCCAGATAGAAAAACCCAATAACACGTTGCCCGACCTGGGAATCGAACCCAGGACCTCATGCTCAGCAGTAGCGATTGCGACCACTAGACCAACGAGGCAATCATTTACTAGAGCAACGTAAGAACGGTTTTTGTTGAAAAAGTACTAAATGATGAAAAGCATCAATCTGCCTACCCATTCCCCAACTGTGTTTGGGTCAGCTTCCACTCTAACCAGCTGCAGCTGAATACCAGTACTTTACATGGAGCGACTGCCTAGCTGACCTCCACAACCCAGTTACTGGGTGACACGATACCCTTTGGTAAGACTGGTTGACAGACTTCCAGGCTTCTGACGAGCCGTTACGACGATCAAAGATACACGAATGACAGCTGCGACCAACGGCTTTATATGCTTTCCGAGGCACGGAGGGGTCTTGGTATGTAAAGATGGTCGCCCATCCACGAACAAACCGCGGCATGCTTAGCTTGAACTGATCGATCAAGCCGAACGATTATTATTACTGAGCCAGGCCAGGCAAGCTCCCAAATTATGAAAAGCACCATTCGTCTAGTACCTACAGTCAGGGGAATTACTGACACCCCACGTCAATTTGCCATATTATAGCCATGTCAAAGAATGACAGCTGTGACTCGAATACGCAAACATTTTATATTGATGTTCTTTGGTTTGAACACATATCTACAAGTTAAACTTTTTTTCTAGTAACGGCTATATTCAGCCATTGCCTTTTATTGTTAACCTCCGACGCAAAAAGAGGTGTGTTATAAGTTTGACGTTTTTATCTGTGTGTCTGTCTGTGGTTGGCATCGTAGGTCCCAAACGGCTGACCCTTTTTTTTTTTGACGAATACTGACTTAATCGAGAGTGTCCTTAGCTATGATTCAAGAAAATCTGTTTATCCGTTTGACGATTATCAGCGTTTTTCTAAATCGTTTGGTTCTCAGTCAATTATAGTCCGAACATTTTTAAATTGCTAGATAAAAGCAAAACAATAATATGCAAAGCTAGTTTACCAGTCTTCACTATTGAGAGAACCACCACAAGAAACTGGCTGCTGCTCAATAGGATTATTAATAGTGCGCTTATTCCAAAAATCAAAGCTTACTGCATTGCTATAAACACCCAAACATCACGACCAACCAGAAGCAATAAACATTATTACTCACTAACTCAACAATTTGCCAAACTCCTAACTTAAACGTAACTTTAACTAAACCAAGTAAAGTTGAACTTCTGGTAATTGTTTCAGCACTCACAGGAAGCCGGTAGTAGCGAGCGACGGCGGCTTCCGGTGCCTACGTCACAGTCTACCATTGTGACTCTTTGAAGGTAAAACTGTTTGGGCCGTAGCCGACTGTGGCGTAAAGAGGGGTATTGTGTTCGAGTAGGTAATATGTTGGCGTGTAGCTAAATCAATGTAATGGTTTGGGCTGCGGTACTTGAGAACCTGTTTTGTGGGAGAAGTGTGCTCTTCTCCATGGGAAACGACCAATTGGAACCGTGCACCTAGAATCTGACGTTTCATAAGTGCCCATGTAGGTCTATGTGAAATAAAATATTTTGATTTGATTTGATTTGATTTACGAGTATGTAGGAAGTTCTGCTACCATCACTCAGTAGAAAATACTTTAAGTACTACGTCTAGTAAAACTGATATTACATTAACATAATTATTTTTTTTGGACCGATTTGGCCGATTAGGCTGATTAGTCGATTCTCACGAATTTACTCGCCAGAAACGGGCGAATCGATACTTTTAACTCCAGAAGTATGTATTAGGTAATTGGCAAATTTTGAATTTTATGGAATAAAGTTAAGAAAAAAGTACTTACACAATATTAAATGGTATTTTCTGAAAATGTGCCAATTGCCTATTAAATATTTCTGCAGATGTCGATTAGTCCGCAAATAAAATAACCTCTCGCAAGTAGACTACAGTAAAAATATTTTCTTTAAAAGTTTTTAAAGTGTCGATTTGCCCGTTTCTGGCGACTAGTAAGCCCCGATTATTGAGTCAAATCGCATAATCTCCAGTTCTTGATTTTTATAAAAACAATATAACTTTCTGTTACAAATGCGAAGTCGCCTCAAAGGACCAGGTTTAAAACGTTTTTTAAACATTGCTTAAAGTTAAATAACGATTAGCGTCTGCTTAGTCATATGAACACTGTTGTCATTTTCTGTGTTTTGACTATTTTTAAACAACGTTTATAAATAAGAGGAATAGTGTCTTGTATCTGAAACCAGCTGTTGCCCGCGAATTCGTTCACGATCCATGGTAAAAAGTATCCTTTCTCCTTCTCTAGGTCATGGTCTACACATGTGCCGAATTTCATCCAAATCCGTTCAGACGTTTTAGCGAGAAAGCGTAAAAAAAACTCACTATCGCATTTATAATGTTAAAGTAAGGATTTCACTATCACCCTTCAAGCTCGATCATTTCCCGCCAGCTTTTGTCCAATTTAAGTCAATGAAGTCCAATATACTTCAAAATTAATTAAGTACCGAAATTCATTACTCCAGCTTATACCAAACATTATAAATCTAAAGGATTTATTGCTGAACAATACAATGTAAACGAGTTATATAGTATATATACAATTAAAGACGGAGGGTCGACAATCGATATCAGTCGAAGAATCTACCAATTAAATTGAGATGGTAACTAGGGACATAGAGCGACGAAGACTATAGAGTTGTCAAACGAAAATTGGAACGAAATTGTTGGAAGGAAGACTGTTCTCAAAAGTAGATTAAATTGTCTTGAAACTGTATTTTTAATAAGTAAAAAATTTCATGTTCTGATATTGTGATCGCTGTTGGATTTAATGGTGGAATGATTACCTGAATTTGTCGTTGAGAAAAAAACCGGCCAAGTGCTAGTCGGACTCGCGCACCGAGGGTTTCGTACAAACCTGTAGGTATATAAAACCTGAGTATTTGATATCAATTTCAATTTAATACCTCTACTCGTTCATGAGGAAAGGGGTAGTAAATTTAAAATTGGTAAAAAATATTTTTGTTATGATGATACAAAAAATTAACTGTTTTGGCAATTTTTCCTTTTTCTGTGCTATAAGACGTTGTTTCATACAAAATTTAAAGATTCTGAGTTCACGGGAAGTACCCTGTAGGTTTTGATTCCTTTGCGAGTGTCGAAAAAGACAATGCGAGATACTCTATAGAACTTTGCCCCACTCAAATGAAAAAGTCATTAACAAGCCTGCAATATGCAGCATCTTAATTTTTGTAAATTTTATTTATTACTGTTAACTAAACATTTGTCCTATTGCCTGTAGAACTTGCGGTTTCTGTTAAAATCTTAAAACAATAATGACATTGATAATAGGTTAGGTGCAGTTTATATTTGTTAAAAAGCGATTTAAACAACATATACGTTACGCATTATCATAATTATTATAATCGTAATATGAGTCTTTGTTTTACAGGTATTTAAAACTTTTTTTTTGTTGTGTATCATGCGCAATAGGTAACGCAATAGAAAATTCAGGGGTTGAATTCCTTTTATCATTGATTTGTAATCGGCAAGTTCTACTGAAAAACAATGTATTATGTTTGGTCCTTTAATCATTACAATTATTTTAATTAATGGACATTTCCTGTAAATAGCAGGGGCAGGATCTGACATTGTCCTTTGCGGAAATTTGCGACATAAACGGCTGTATCTTTTGATTGCGTTGGCTTAGAAGTTTAATGTTTTCACAGCTCCAAGGGACAATAGACCTGAGTATTTGATATAAATTCCAGGTTGATATCTCCACTCGTTACCAAGAAAAAGGGTCTTGATAGACAGACAGACGAACGGACAACAAAGTGATCCTATAAGGGTTCCGTTTTTTCCTTTCGAGGTACGGAACCCTAAAAATAAATTGGAAGGATTGAGAGATAAAAACTAACAGTCAAGTTAGGAGTTTATCATAGAAATGTTTAGTGTTTTAAAATTGTCCTGTCGGTGCCTTCCACTGCTTCATCAGTCTACCGCCACATTTATCAAAAGCGGTAACAATTGAAGGGCTAATTAAAATAGATGACCCCGTTACATACTCATTGAGATTTAGTGCGTTTTTTGTACAGGCATCGATTTACAATATTGTACAATATTATATTTATTGACCATACAAATTGGGTGGTTGAACTCACGGGAGTTGGAAAATAGGGTGAAGTTATTTTTTAAATTATTTCGAAGTAAAACACATATTGTTTGTACAAAAAATAATAGATTTAAAGTTACTGTGATTGATTCCTTCGAGACACAATATCGATTGCAGTTATTTTTATTTGACTACTTATATATTTACATATACTCACGCCTCCTTCACATGGGGGTAGACAGTAATGGTTGGTCAAAAGATCGACTGCTGAGCATGTGGTCCTAGGTTCGATTTTCAGGTCGGCGTGTTATTGGGTTTTCCATTATGCATTCAGTCAAGCCGTTGGTCCTGCGATTGGTCTATCTCCGGTCGTGTCGAATGACCGTAACATCGGACTATGAGAGTGAGGGAAGAGAGAGTGCACCATTGTTTGCGCACACACGCCTGCACAGTAACATAATATAATATAATAGGCCGTAATGGCCAAAATGCGGGCTGGAGTGTCCACGCCACAGTCTTCGAAGAACGTATAACGTTTTTCGGGTGGACATTTCAATTTCGCTGCAATACAATAAAATCATAAGAAGGCTATGTATGGTCCTTCGACATAACATAGGTTATTAACATAGGCAAGTGTCCATACATTTTTGAGCATTGTTCTTTAGAGTTTTGCAAAGCAAAGCGACCTCATGCTGGGTTCAGATTACTCTCTAAGCAACCTCAACTCAGGTTGAGCAAAATAATTTGAGAAATGTTGTCTGACAACGAGACATCAGCGCAGCGCCCTTGAGTCCCATACCATATTTAACCAATGTACGATAAGCAATGTAATAGGGGGCGAAGGCCTATTGCCATCAACCGGGCACAAACCCAGACTCCAAGTTCCGGGATGCTACTGAAAAATTCTAGATATAAAACTCATATAGGTAACACATTTTGCCCGAACCAGAAATTGAACTGAGGACCTTATACTCAACAGTACTCTTGCTACTAGACCAACGAGGGAGACAATTTATCCCAAACAATTTATCAGTTAAATTATGCTCGTAAACCCGCGGACGCATTGACAGGCGTGGGCGTCAGCGGGTGAACATACACTTGTATAAAATTAACTTAAATCATTCCTGACAGGTTCTGTTTTCATTATTAAATGTTGTTTGTCTATGTCAATATCAATAAAGGTAGTAGATAATTTAGGCCGTTGTCTCGCTTTCGAAATTGTTTTTGATACCATGTTTGGTTTGGGTTTTATGTTGTAGGTCGTTGGTTCGAACCCAGACAGGCGCTATACCTTGTGTAAATTATTTTCATCACTACAGCTCTCAAAAAAGTGAAATATTATTTCAGCCCGTAAGCCGCAGCCGTTACCTCTCCAACATATGAATTTGTGAGTATGTAGAGGGTAATCTTCGGAACTACCGATCTTATCCCGAAAAATCGTTCCATGTCTAGAGTAGCCAAGACAGCACTTATGCGCAAAAGTGTTAACTGCATGGCTTCAGTTATCTTTAACAAAAAACCGAAGGGTTGGAAAGAGCTGCCGCTTACTATATTTAAAAAATGAGTTTTAGTGCGAAGCTTTTTAGTGGTAAATGATTATTTAAACTTCCTAACTAATATTTTAAATGCAAAAATAAGTATAAAAATAGAATTTAAATGAGTTGTGAACCTTTTGCATGCCTCTTTTTTTATTGGGTGGGAAATCATTAAATGACTTCTTCTTCTCTGGGTGGAGCGGGAGAAGGCGCCTCCGCGAGGACACGGCGATGCTCCACCCAAGCTGGGCAGACCTCCACCGTATGCTCCACCGTGTCCTCCGGACGATCCACACAATGGTTACACCCGGGACCTTTAGCATGCCTACATGGTAAAATATGTGTAACCCTGTTGTAATTTTTGGTACTTATCTTTTATACCCATATTTGCAAAATAAAATACTCTTTATTTTATCCGACCTTATTGGTGATGTTCTTCAGAAAGGTCAGGTGCGTAGTACTCGCAACGTAAACGAGTCAAAATGTTAGGATCGTAGCAGGTGGCGTGGTTTCTTCCTACCCCCATGGGAAGAAGGCGTGACTTGATGTATGTATGTAAAAACTCTTTATCTTCATATTTAGAAACTTCTTTCACTAATAAGAAGCTACAGTATTACAGAGTGTCATCTGATTTATGTATGTTTTGTTAAAACAATAAATTTCAAGCGAATGAAGTGGCGGTTAGAAGCTACATAGTTGTATACAAATAAATCAGTCTTCCCTCCTACCATACATCATTTAATTCATCAACGATGACACTTAATTAATAAAATTAAACATAATATTGTTATAACAAGCGTTGCCGCGTGATGGGAATAATTGGGTTCTTGTCCAGTGATTGATTGAATTGTAAGATAAATACTGTGAAGGATTGAGCCGGTTTATCTTTGAGCTTCGTTTCACTTGTTCTAGTGTACTGGTTAATTGGAAGTTTTGAGTACTATGTTCGATAGTGCTATTATTTGTCGGGTAATATGTCTTTCACAGATTTAAAGGTGGCCTGGCGGCTAATATTATGTCATGCTTACTCAAATGTCTCGCTGACAGTGGCGCGTGTGTTGAATCATTTAGCTCCCTTCAAAATGGTTGAGCTCAATGGAGCTGATCCATGCGTCATGTTCGTGAACGGGCGCCGTCAGTTGGAACTGGTTTTTATTTTCTGTAGGTATTCTGGACGCTTTTAACGTACAACAAATATAAGTATAAGTTGAACGTTAACGAGGTTACTAATATTTTGAATATTATTTAAAATAGGATTCATGGACTTTATTGCCCGTTCTTCTCCATAGGTACCTACTACACTTTGGAATGGGCAACTAGCTTCATGTTTTCTGACCAACTCCTTGACAGTTCAAAAGTGCCTGTAAATGGTTGAGATTAAAAGAAATGCTTTGAGTTTGAAGTTGTATTAAAATTAATAAATAAATTATACAGTCAGTCAGTTACATGAAAGTGGTTATTGTCGCCTACGAGAGCCTGCAACAACAAAGCAAGATACTATCTATCATTCAAGCGTCTGAACTAGAGTCTGACAAACGAAAGTAGAGACTGAAAAAGGGCGGTAAATTTAAAAAATATCAGCATAGCATCCCTAAAATTAGTATGACATACACGGAATAACCTAATTTGATACTTTAGAATTATTTGCTTTTTTTTTCAAATAATATATGTATACTACTGCTTCACAGCATGTGGACGGGATCAAAAATGGGAAAAAACCAACGGCATAAATCAATACTGCGGTAGTAGCAGCTACTAACCTAACTAGGCGACCTCTTATAAAAACAAAAGAAACCTACCACTAAGTTTGTGGTAATTATATTGCTATAAATTCCAGTGTTCCTTCTTAATATTAAAATAGCTAGCGCTTCTTGTATACTATAAAGTCGTATTTTTAATCAGACGAAGTAAACTTCAACAAAAACTAGGTAAGTTTCGAAATGTAAAATCATGCTACCTACCTATTACGATCCAAATCAAAGAGACGTTTTCGACATTTCAAAAGATCTGTTTCCTTCGTTTGAAAAAAATACGACTTTAGGTTATAAGTAGCAATCTGAATTAAAAAAAAACAACAACAATATTCTATATCAATATTGATTTATTCACTACCATAACCAAAATCTGAATCTAAAACTTCCATGTGAAAAGGTTCATTAGAGTCACTGGAATCACTGTTTCCTACATTAATATTTTTTTAATAGTATTCACTATCTCATCAACCCCTGCTACACCCTCCAGATTTACTGTAAAAGAAAACAATTTGTGTTAAAATCACAAAGCAACATTTTTATAGGCATGATAAATAACCATAAGGCGTATGAAGGTGTTTAACGTATTATAAATAAGAATTTGGATCAAAATAGAGATAATCGTTTTTGTAAAATGACAAAAATAAATACGAATTCACACAAAGTATCAAATTAATAGCGTCATACTAACCTAAGAAATCTAACACCACACGTAAACAATCTTGTTTTTGTTTGAATTCGGCGTCTTTCTCCTGTTGTTTTTCTATAAATTTCGACATAATGCGAAACAACGTCTCTCGCACTCCACTTTTAATAGTTTTATTCATTTTTGAGTTAGTAAATGCTATAACAGAATCACGACAAATCACCAACAACACGACATCTTGTTTTGGAAAGTTGAGTTTGACATTATTTTATCATTGCCATATAAAAAGTTTGCAAATAATTCGAGTGTCTACTTTCGTTTGCTAGACTCTAGTGACTTCGTCCGTGGTTCTTGAACCTAAATATGCGACTGCTAATTTGTCACCATTGTACATCTCCAAGAACAACCTAGGACCTACCTAGTCTGGGGTACCTAGTAGTGGGGCTCTGTCGCGCGGGTCGTAGCATTATGCTGAGCGATGGCCGTTTTGGGTGGATGTGACGCATATTTCCCCCAACTTGTTATTTTTTGTGTTTGTTTCTCTGCATCAAGTTTACCGCAATCAATCTTTTTTTTTACACAGACTGTGACAATAGCTTTACGAGAAATTAATGTCTGGTAGTGTTAGAAATTAAGCCAGTAGCTATATATTAGTCACCTAAATATATCATATACAGTTAATAACGCTTCAACAGAGACAATACAAAACCAGCTTAAAAACTCGTAAACGCAAAACTCATTATTAAGCCGTCAGACTCAAGCTGAAATAAAATAAAATTTATATCTATTTAAATTATTCATCTTTTGGGCTTATTGCCTTTCCTCTGTTATATTGTGGATTGTTAATGGAAGAAAGGTTCTATGAATATGCGAGGCTTGGCTGTGGTGCGAGCGTTTGGCGATTTCGCTAAGATAATGCAATTTAAACATGGCTTTACTTGTCGATGGCAATCTAAATAGACTCGGCCCAGAATTCGGCTACATATTTGGCGTCATCACTAGTGCCCATCAGTTCCTGTAACGTGCAGCTGACAGGGCACGGAGGACATGTTATCAAGTATCCCATCGTGTGTGGAACAGCACCACATTTACACTGCAAAGCTAGGCAACCATTACCATTATTATACTACGTTAATTTATTCACTGGGACTTCATTGGCTTCAGTCATGTGTCAAAGAATTTTGTTATGTTCCACTTCAATACCTTGTAACTTTTACACTTATCAAATACTGGTCCATTGAATGTAATAAGTTAAAATCTGCATTATATTCATTAGGTGCGTTAATTCAATACTTGCATCGCTGGTCAAAAATAAAATGATTTACAACAACAAATTAAGCAATCACTCGCTTCACGCTCACAGTATTGCTTGAACTCCACCACATACTTATTTCCAACACAAGCTAAATAGCACCTTTTCCCCATTAAATTAAATTCGTAAGTCATTTGTTCCTCCAAGGCGTATCCACCTACAATAATGAGTTGTTTTAATTTGACTCGTGTTATTTAGCACCTGTTAAAAATTACGTTAAAAGCTGTCGCAGAACATAATATGTTGTCTTTTAATTGGGAGCTCGCATGGTAACCACGATATCCTTTGATGGGACTGGGTCTTTGGTTCTCACTCCGCAACGACTGGTAAAAATCTGCGAATGACAGCCGGTACCAACGGCACAACTTGCTTTCCTAGGCACGTCTCCACGAGTGTAAGTTACTTAATAATTTCAAGGTCGTTTCTGCGTGTTACTGGTGTCTTAGTCTATTAATAGAAGTAGCTGTTGCCCGCGAATTCGTCTGTGATCCAGGATGAAAAGTACTCTATGTCCTTACCCAGGTCATGGTATATGTGTGTGCCAAATTTCATTCAAACCCGTTCAGCTATTTTGCTGTGAAAGCGTAACAGCCAAAAAAAAAACTTACTTTTACTTGGACTAGGATTTTACTTCGAAAACAAGATACTAACAATGAAAAATGACTCAGCTTATAAACCTATTCAGTCCGTTAACACGAATCCTTCACACTATCCACCTCAAAATCAACCTGATAGCCAAAACGGAGCAAGAACTCCATATTTACGGGCTAAGGCCTTAAAAATACTAACAGCGTATTTGCCTGCAGTATGAACAACGATAAATCGTCGGAATAACCCCAACGTATAAATCATGATAAATCCTAACTAGCATTTAGAATCTCTCTCGGGTACTGATGGCAGAATAAATATTGTAATTAGTTATAAATAAGTAGGTTCTTGATTCTGAAATTGTTTTTTGTGTGTGTGGTGTAGTGTGGTTGAAAAGGCTTTTTGTTATGCTTTACTAGCGACCTGCCACTGCTTCTCACAGTTCTTAAGACTTAACACAAAATATCGAGTATTCTCATTATCTTTCAGAAACTTTCGCCTCCAAATCCGTTGCGTAGATTAGTAGAACAACGCGATCACACAGACAGATACTAAAAGCGATTTTAATTTATAATATGTATAGATAAAAAATAACCAGATTCTTAAATGTTTACTACAATCTTGCCTAAGAGCAATTTTAAACTAACAAATTTTTGGACGTGATCATAATCAGAATAAAACGTTCTCACTGCTAGGAGACAGGCACGTTAATAATTTCATACAGTATTCCAACTTCATACAAACGGACAAAGCGCGATCTATGCCTACGCGCCTCGCTCAAGGCACGCGCGCAGCATGCAGACAGTCTCGACTGCGCCGTAGTGACGAACGGGCGGTGTGTTGTTTTTTTAACAAAAACCGCGCGATTTTTTCACCAAAACTAAGTTCAAGTACATATTTAATATGACGAGTATGATATATTGTGCTGTTTATGGTTGCATGAATCCTTCAATAGCGTTTTGTTTGTTTGTTTGGCATCTCGCAGGTCAACCTATGCGGTTGTCGTCTGCTTAAGCGGACTTGCCTGTGGATTCCCTAATAAATTAAGGCCTCCAGCCAGGACTTAAACTTATATACTAACTAAAACTAAGCGACAACGCTAAGGGCACCCCCTGTGGGGTACGAACCTCGGCTTAGGGCGTCGCTGGAAGAGGGCAGCAAATGACTAGTGGATCAGGATTGGTATTATTTACGGACGAATTTAAAGCTACAGGCTCAGCGGCGCGGGCTGGCTCGAGCAAGGGTCGGGAGGGGCGTCGATTTGGGCGTCGCGGCGGGCCTCGGCGGCGAGGGCGGTAGGACGGCGATCGGGTTTTGGGCTTATGTAGCGTGCTAGTGGCCTTACTACTCTCCTGGAGGAGGGTAGTGGCGTCGTCGGGGTCGATTAAAGTATGCCTTGGTCGGCGAATACTGCTAATGCGAGAGGGAGTGTAGCGGGCGGCCGCTGTAATCAGGGGGTTAGAATGTTTGATGCCGCAGTCGAAGAAACGCTTTGATAAGCGTTTCATGAACTGTTTTATGGTTGGCATTTTGAGGTCGACGTGAAGATCTATATTACGGACATAGAAGGGGGCACCCGTGACCCTTCTGAGGAAACGGTTTTGGAGGGTCTGCATCTTGTGGAGATGACGTGGGTGAGCGTGCGCAAATACAACGCAGGCATAGGTCATGATGGGACGGATGACTGCGGTATAGATGCGGAGCTTGCATTTGAGGGACAGTTTACTACGGGCTGTCAGTACGAATTGGAGCCTGCTAAGAGCGAAGGAGGCGCGCGCGCGAACCGCCTTAATATGAGCCTTAAAGGTAAGGTTCTCATCGAGGATCACGCCTAGGTATTTGGCTTGCTTCTCCCAAGGGATTGGCTTGCCGTACATAGTGATCGGGCTGGGAAGTGGGGGAGGGAGTCGACGACGTCTCGAGAAGAGAACCGCCTGACTCTTATCGGGGCTTCAATAGCGCATCCAGAGATAACTTTTATACTAAACCATAAAATAATTTTATTTACTAGTGGGTAGGTACATAAAGTGTGTCTTTTTAATGGATAAGTATTGCCTTTTATCTCCCGAAATTAAAGATGTCTGTATTAATAAATAAAGTGAATAGAGTTAAGGAAAGTGATTGACACGAGTGAAATAGGTAGTTATAGGCGGTTCGTGAATCAGGAAACGGTAGGTACGCTTGTGTTAAAACCTAAGGCATGTGTGTTTTGTTAGTTTGTATTATTCAAAATAAAGACAAAGTAAACACTTTATTACTCATAATAGTCGTTTATTGTACTGTGTGTATAAATAACACTAGAAAAAATAATTTGGCCGTCTGCCTCACACTGGATAGTTGAAATTTTCTCAGATTAAGTATTTCTGCTGCTGCTATATCAACATATACTACTAGAAAACGTTTTTTTCTCGGGATTAATAACAACAACAATAGCTAGACTCATGAAATATTCACAGGATATTTAGATGTTTGAGAGGGTTGTGATTTTAAAACATTCGTAGCCAGCTGTTCAGCTTGGTATTGGTGACCAAAGAATTTTTGTTTTGAGTTGTTGCGAGTTGTAGGTACCTAATTTATAGAGACGTTTATTAGCTGAGATAAAAAGTTATTAAAATTACTCGTCAGCTGTTTTTTTGCATTTTAGTTGAGTAGGTAGGTTTTGCTGTTTGTAAGGATTGGAGTCCATGTTTCCCAAAACAATTTTTAATTAAGCTTTATATAAGAATGCGGATTTTTATACTTTAAAATTTAATAATAAAGCATTTCGTACGTCTCAGTCGAGGCGCAAATATTTTTCGGTCGCAAATCTATAAGACCGATTTGTTATTCAAACATAAACATGTTTTTTTAATTAAATCTAACAATCAAAAAACATCACGCATTTTATTGAACACTTCCTATTAAATTCACAAAGTATTTTATTTGTTTATATACAAAAGTATATTTACAATCACAAAACTAAATCGAAACACAAAGTAGGCAAATGTAATTAAAATGCTGGAGGCGGGCAGCCCTATCGCATGTTTACGTACCGCGCGGCTGTAGGCATTTATTTTAAAGATACGGCCGAGTTACAATACTGTATGATATTATTACCGTGACACAGGCCTCCTCAGCTCACAAGTTGGTTATTAGATAATTGTTTTTATGACATTTGCGAATATATTGAATGTTGTAAAAATCCAAGATGGCATTCCTATACTTAATTTTGACAATAATAATTCTTATACTTATAATAAATCACATACGAGTATCTTAAATTTAATTGTAGTTAGTTATATAAGAATGACATCTGAATATTTGTACACCATATGTTGTGGTAGAATGTGTAGAACCGCCACGTTTGACAGGCGGGTTGGCGATCGCAGTATGGTTTTTAAAATAATAAGAGAACGCTGCTGCCCCTTCTCTAGTAAATCCCGTAGTCGCCTTTTACGACACCCAAGAGAAGAAATAGGGGTGGTGCTATTCTTCAAGTCCTGCACCACACGGAACCGTCCGGCACCACACGGAACATCTTTTTTGGAAATTACGAAATACAAAATTCTCGCATGTAATAGCTATCAAAACATAAAAGGAGAATTAAATTAAGGTGAATGATACCAAGGTAGGTAATATTTCTCCAACCTGAGAAAATATATATTATCAAGAAATACGAAGACCCAATTACACCGCGTGATATTGCAAAAGATAACAATGTTGATAAATGAGCTCGAACTCCATTAGCACTGATCTGTACCTGCCCTTTATTTTAATATCGTTGCGCTTGTTTTTCTTTAGGAACTGACAGAGGTATATTCTGCAGATTATGGTGAAACCACAGAGGAAAGCTATGAGCAAAATACGAAGCCTGGATTAAGAACCTTACAAGAGCTAAAGCGCGGTCACTGGCAGACTTCATGGAAAAGAAAGAGAAGCGCGATGACTGTTGTGTCAGCGTTGGCTGATAATTTATTGTAAAAATTAAGCAATTATCCACTTACAAAAACTCTATTGATTGGACTAAAGAATTTAATCAATGTAACGTGTGTGTGTTGTCAATGTTACGTTGCCATGCTTATATAAATAGATAAATGATGCTTTGGACATTTACCAGCTAAATAAAAAATATGTAAAAGTATAATCTTTAAATTTATTATTGAACATACATAGGAAGAGGCAGAAAACTTATTAAAAATACTTAAATCTCTTTTATACTCACCCTCACACACTCTTTCACACAACTCACCGAGAGGTTAACACTCCACACACTCCGTTTTGATTATTTTGTTTTAAACTTTTTTTATTTTTCTGTGTGATGATATACTTCCTTTCATTAATATGTCTAATTAAGCTAGTAATGTAATGTTCATCATAAGGAAGAGATAGATAGATGTCTGAGATAGGAACAGATATCTTTATATCTAGTTCAGACACAGATGCCTTCAGTATAAATTTAAGAAAACTTGAATGTGTCCTGTTTAACTGTTCAAATGTAACATATGGTCTGTGTCAATAATTATTATATTATTATACATAATGTGTTGTTTGTAGAATAATCTGACAAATAATCTGAATGATTGCATGTTTGGAACTGCAAAAAATGTTTTTAGAGGTATCTTCGTGATTATTTTCTATCGTATCAAATTAATGTATTATATTTTCAACACACTATCTAGCTAGCATATATTCTGTAATATATGATATATTTATCTGATTCTGTTTACTGCAACGGATCATATATTTATAGGCATTATAAAACTTGCGTTTAGCTCCTGTAGTCCCCCTTAAGTAATTACAAAAAAAACAACACTGTTTGGGTGCAGCGTCAGATCCAATAATAAGGTGATGCTTGAGAGAGGCCTTTGTAACCCGATCGCCGTCCTACCGACCTCGCCGCCGAGGCCCGCCGCGACGCCCAAATCCACGCCCCTCCCGACCCTTGCTCGAGCCAGCCCGCGTCGCTGAGCCTGTAGCTTTAAATTCGTCCCAAAATAACACCAATCCTGATCCAGCTAGTCCTTTGCTGCCCTCTTCCAGCGACGCCCTAAGCCGAGGTCCATACCCCACAGGGGGTGCCCTTAGCGTGTAGTCGCTTAGTTTTTAGTTAGCATTTAAGTTTAAGTCCTGGCTGGAGGCCTTAATTTATTAAGTAAGTAAGTAAGTCCGCTTAAGCAGACGACAACCCAATAGGTTGACCTGCGAGATGCCAAACAAACAAACAAAGAGGCCTTGTCCAGCAGAGGACTTCTTGTATCTGATATTATTATCATGAAAAAAGAAAATAGGTTTTAATAATGACTACATTGGTCATCCTGAAGGGCTAAGCAAAGGTGTATATTTTTCACCTACACCTATAGTACACCTATTTTTTCGGTTATGTTTAAGTCGCATGTAATAGGGGGCGAGCCTATTGCCATCAACCGCACACACATACAGATTCCAGGCTGCTACTGATGAATACCTGATAGAAAAACCCAAAACACTTTGTCCGACCTGGAAATCGAATCTAAGACCTTATCTTCGCTACTGCTGAGCTCATGCTCAGTGGTATCGCTTGCGCCCAGTAGACCAGGCGGTACATCGGAAATAGGAGCAATAATATAATACATTGCAAATCCTGTCCGTCAAAGTATGAGAATAATTTGTATAAGGTTGGAGTTTTGGATCCTACGAGTAACCTTATTCAAATTATTCACGTACCTTATATCTCAACCATTCTAACACCACGTTGAAAAACCACTTCCAAAAATACCAACACGATATACCGAATGTGTAAAGCACAGTGATTTGCTGTGCACGTCTTAAAGCGTCTGTGTTCGTGATATGCCTATCAAATGGTACCACGACACGCGAACTGAACGTTTGCTGGAATACATTTATACGGACATTTACTGGTATTTGTTCTTTTGTTTTCTCTGATACTTTGCTATCTGTCTGATCTGAGATAGCGTGTGTGTGGTATTTTGGGTACATGGGTTGGTAATGTTGAAGGAGGTGGTTGGCTGAAAATTTGTGGATTTGATATGAAATATTGTTGGTATGAAAGGCTGATGGTATTGAGTTTTCTTTGTCAACGTCAAAGACAAGATCGTCATCAGCGTCACGATTTGTTTTGCGTTAAGTAAGCATGATCTTTCACGGAATATGGACCGGACCATCTTATGAAATGTCCAGAACACAGTTTTTTTTCTAGGTAAGACCTGTGATATAACAATATTATTATGGTTTTATGATTGCTTTTACCAGATAAGAGGAACCTGCTGCAGTCTTGACAAAAGCCACTTCGTTGACTCATAAAATGCAAAAATCACACTACATAAATGTGGACTATTTTGTTAAACTAAACGCCACCTCAACGCTCTCAAGATACCATGTAACTACCAATAAATTCTACCTAAGCCTTGTACATACCACATTATTTACCGCTACAATAATAATTTCTCATCCAATCCGTACAAGTTGTAATCGACTTCATATAATATTGGAAAAAACTGCCAAAACAAAGTCACGAAACGATAAAACGGCAAAGATTTATGAGTTCGAAGACAATGTGCAATATCTGGATGTTCTTGACTATACAGTTCGCATATTATTGGGGGTAACAGCTGAAAACACGCGATCACTCGCTGCGCAGTTATGTGATTTGAAAAAAAGGTTGCAAAAAACTTATTCTGAACAACAGCCTAATTTCGTAACACGCAATTAATCACAATCTGAATCATGTTGAAGGAAATTGCTAATCCATTGCTTCATGTGTTCGATAAAGTTGTCTGCTCAACAACTTAAACAACGCAGTGAATGTTGTTGAACTGTCAAAATGAATGGGATTACTGCTGATAGTGTGTTACGCAACTATCCCGCTGGATGAAAGTAATTAACGGCTTTGAAAAGATGAAATACCCATCAAGGCACATTCATTAGCATCAGTTGTGACAATGGTCCAACAGATATTTTCATTGTAACAAGACTAAAAAAAAAAAAAAAAAAATTATAGGTGTCAACGACCGCTGGTAGTATTGTTACATGCAGAATGAGTTGAAAACTTATATTTTATAGTGTTCAGAAATCGATTCCAATCATCTGTGAAGTTTACACAAAAAAACGGATTTTTACGGTTTCGTATCTCAAGATTACAAACTTACATTTGCAGTTGGCGAATGGACCGTGACGTATATCGATGTATAGGAGGACATGTTATTCAACTACAATATTAACTTTGTTCTTGGGATAAATTCATCCGAAATACGGAAGCCTCCGTTTAAAAAAAATGGCCAAGTGCGTGGTCCGACACGCACTTGGCGGGTTTTGTTAAACTGATATTTCAAGTGACTTTAGTAACTCAAACTCAAAGCTTTCATTTAAAATAAACCAATTACAGGCACTTTTGAATTGTCAAGGGGTCGGTCAGTCAGAAATATGAAGCTAGTTGCCCATACCAAAGCGAAGTAGGTAGTAGGTATTACGGGAAAGAAACTCCATGGACACTCTTTAAAATCATATTGTTACAGAAATTTTGTTACATCAGTCTTGTTGAATTTATACATGTGAGAACGATGTAGAAAGACGTGCACGTAAAAGGCGTCCGTAATGAAAAACATACAAAACAAAAAAACGGAAATTAAAATATGTAATAAGTAACCGCGTTTGATAGATGACCCCACAAGAACAATACATCAAACTAATTTAATTTTGTTTTATCATGTTTAGATATCGAATACCACGTCTGCGGAGTTTCGTTAGCTACTTTAATATGACCCTATATAATTATTTAACCCCTTATAAAGACCAAGTGCGAAACGACCAATTACCTGGACTGAACTAAGTTGAAGTAAGGAATGTTGCTGTTTTAACAAACGTACCTACGTAAAATTTTATTTGGAAAGGAGTGTGAGTAATAGTTCTAGATAAAGTTTATCTACACCTGTCTACATATTTGTTCTCTACACTCATTGTCTCAGAGATCAAATAAACGAGGCATGAACAATGAAAATGAATGAGGTGTAAAAGATGATATTTTGGCTATAAAGGGGGTGACTAACGAGATGATGACTAGTAGAGATATATGAAAATGAGATTACCCCATATTAATTGGAATAAGGGCAGAAGAGTGATGATTGTGATCAGTTTATTCAAACTCAAAGTCAACATCAAATCATTTATTTCAATTATTAACATAAAGCTTTATGTCTTATGATACCTGTCTACATTCTGTCAGTGCTCTTAGTGCATCCCACTAATATTATAAACGCGAAAGTTTGTGAGTATGGATGGATGTTTGTTACTCTTTCACGCAAAAACTACTAAACGGATTTGGATGAAATTTGGCACACATATAGTTTATAGCCTGGATTAACACATAGAGTACTTTTTATCCCGATAGTCTAACGGGATCAAGATTTATGCTGGTGAAACCGCGGGGAGCAGCTAGTAATTTATAAAATGTAAATATAAAGCGGTGGGATCCTCCCACAATATATGTACATACTTACCTGAATTATGTACCTTTCTCGAATCTGACCAATGTAAAATAATTTATGTATATTTTGTTGAGAAAATAAAGTTGATTGATAGATTGATAAAAGGCACTTTTGGACTTCAAAATGTACAAAAAAATACAGTTGACTCTAATCGTCCCTTCCAATGTAGTTTTGTAAGGAGAATAATGTGCAAGAAACTCCATCGTTGCTGTTTTAAATATTTGTTTTACAATATTTTGTACTTATACATTCATTATTCAATTACATGTGAAGACAATGCACCTAGAATAGAATTACTATAGTACACCCAAATTTCGCCAGTTATGTTTAGGTTTCATGTAATAGGGGGCGAGCCTATTGCCATCAACCGGGCACAAATCCAGACTCCAGGCTGCCACTGAGAAATTCCAGATAGAAAAACCCAATAGCACGTTGCCCGACCTGGGAATCGAACCGAGGACCTCATGCTCAGCAGTAGCGATTGCAACTACTAGACCAACTTGGCAGTACTGTATAAATTATTTATACCTATGCAACCAGTTTGATTTTGTCTAGTAACATTCATGTAAATATCTAGACCAGTCCAAAGTCGTAGCTTGCCTACAAAGCACGCCCATCAAAAGAAGTCAAATTACGCCAATTCATTCGAGTATTTCTTCCTAGACGCGAATTATTGATCTAGCTTTTACTGCAGGTAGCCGTGTTTTTATGACGTCATCATTCTATACTAATATATTTTGACATTTCAGGATGGCGCCACTTTCTTTGGTAAACGTCAATGATGAGTCAAATTCCGTACAATTTAAACGTAGTTCCAGATTCTGCCGTGTGTCAAGTTAAATTGGTCGCTACACAGCTAATTGCTTGTTATTTTCAGTGCCTTGGTCTTTGTAGGTGAGGTGCGAAATTAAAGGCACTTTAGAACTTTAGTGTTGATGGGTGCTTTGCACGCTGTTTGCAAGTTTTGCAGTTGATTCAAAAATTATAGGTATACAAACCTGCTTTTACCAACGAAGAGAAAGATTAGAGCTGATCAGGAAATTATTTTTTTATGGAAAGCCTAATCGACTTCAACAACTACCCAAGGTATAAATACCCCTCGAGTAAATGGCTCTTGCCCTGGACATCATAGGTTTCCAATAATAATAATAAATGACCTCGAGACTCCAATGCTTTACCAAGAGGAATCTTATTACACGGTAGCTGAGTAGTGGAGGTCTTTGGGCCTGCATGTAAAATATGTGTATTTAGCTGCATTCGTTAAGATATGAAGCCAAACCCAAAATAGTTGGGGAACTGTAGGCAGATGACGACCAACAATGATAACATAACAAATGAAGATCTGAATAAATTCAACTAATCTGACAGTTAAACATACTTATGCCAACGCTACGCACAGACAGCATAAAACATTCAACATTAGTTATACCGATGCTAATCGGGTACGTGAGCTTTTTGTAGCGTCAGCAAAAACGATAAATGCGAACCAAATAAATTATTATTATATCAGATAACTCGGTATGAATTTATTAGTGGAACGTTACGTTCGTAAAGGAATAATTTTACTATAAATGATTGTAAACTAGATATCTGAAAGTTATTTTTCAAGATAAAAATTCCTTTTTTAGGAGTTGTCACGTGGAATATGTAACAGCTGTCAATCTGTCGGCTAAGGTCACTTTTATGATCCGTAGCCCGTAGTTAGTAAACACCGTTACAATTTGTTAGATTAACCATAGTAAATTGGTTATACTTTATAATATATTTACTACACACACACGCATACATACATACTTACATGTACTTTTTACCTTTTTATGTTTTTTATTTTAAATACATAACAAAATAAAAATAAAAAATACATTGGGCGGCCTTATCGCTTTCTGAGATCTCTAGTGGTTAAACAGATAATACGTTTTTCAATATCTTTTTTATGTATTGTCAAACCCAACCATTGGTTAATAAGTTTCCAGTGTTATGAGAAGTCATTTCCTAATAATAGCTATGGTTTTCTGGGGGTAATAATTATTTTTCTATGTGACAACACTAGCCATAATGAGTAAACGAAACGTCTTTTATGACAGTCTCTTATCTAAGCAGTAACATTGTTTTATTTTATTTAAGATGAAATGAGTAGGCATGTACCTACCGGGTCTAAAAATACATTTTGAAGTGCAGTCTTATTATTAGTATTTTTCTAATTCCACTTGGAAATTTGTCAATATTAGGTAGAACTTAGACACTACTTCTTTTATTTCCTCTGTGGTGTGCGGCATTTCATGAAAATAATTTAATTAAGTGCAAATAGTTCTGAAGATCGCGTAGATAACTTTACATGCGGATGATTTCGATATAACAAATAAATCTCCAGCGCATCGTTGCACGGCGCCTGTGGCGTATAATCGCAATGTAAGCAATATTTGCTCAAAAGGCGATATGGCTTGATTCCTAGATTGGGTTGTGTTGTTGTGAAGATGAGATTGCCAATTAAAGATGAAATCTTTGAAACTTTAAATAGTTACATTACCTACCTTGTGGTGGAAGTTTTTAGAAAAGTTCCAATATACCGATACAGTTGGAAAAAGTCTACACTATTCCTGGTGTCCAAGGGTGAGTTACGTGGTCTAAAAAAAACTAAAAGAAATCGGTGTTCTCATTATCATAATTCCTAACTATGTTTAATTCCATAATAAATAATACAAAGGATACTTGAGAAATCCGACGTTGACAACAAGAAAACTTGTACACTGTTATGTATGTTGTGTTTGAGTTAACCATCCGCCATATTGTTAACTATCCAACTTTGGCTGGTTCATTTGGGTTGGTTCTCAAATCAAGTCGCCTGACTGAATTTGAGGAGTCTGACACTGTGGGAGGTCAAGGGGTTCTATCTCTACGCCCTCATGCAATTTTAGCTGCCAGAGATCCGTCGAAATATACTTATATAGTAATATACTAATGTGGCAGATAAAATTGATTTCTTTCTAAAAATTTCGATGAATCACTAAATAATGACTACAACGCAACTTTGTAGGCACTGACAGTGACCCGATGTTTCCGAGTTTACGTGAACGATCTCCTAATTTAATAATACTGCTGCTTGTCTCTGCATCACCCAAAGGTTGACTGGTAGAAAATGCCTATGGCATTAAGTCCGCCGCTGTACAAAATGTGCGTGAAGTATTAATAAAATAAAATAAATAAAAGTTCATATATTGTTGATTTATTCGCTGCAAGAGCGAGCGAAGTGAGCTCAGGACTTGGGGCACCCCGACTAGGACAGGATAGGCACGAAGGGGATGACGGAGTCTGTTCGCTCGCTTCGCTCGCTCACTTGACCCTGCCATCCCCTTTCACTTTTTCTTAAACCATGCAGAAATGGACTCCTGTCGACTACTTACCATAGAAATCATTATTTTTTTGTTTTTCGTTTACTTTAAAATTGAATACCTATGACAAAAAAATTACCATTACGAGTACTTACCCACCTAATATTATTACTAATGGTTGAGTCAACTACGGATAAAAAAACCGGCCTTAGTGAGGTGATTGTTTGACGGTCTAAGAAGTTAGGAATAGAAGGAACATTTTATTTTAAATACTAACAACTAAGCGACTCAGTGGGCATCAAGCACAGCAAAGGCGATTATGGTAATGTGGTACAATTCTTAGAAAATACGCAACCCTTTATATAGCGGTAAAGAGGGAGAGGGGCAGAGGTGTACCTGATTGTATCTGTACACCGACATTTCGCTAGTTAATAATATTAGGCGGATAATATAGGGGATAAACCTAGTGGACCGTTACCTATGCTAATATTTTATAGAGGTAAAAGGAGAATGCCAGTTTTACTATGGGTGCTGTTCCAACGTTGTTGCAGGTGTGTATTGTACCTTAAACGAAAGGTCTCAACCAGTGCAACATATGTTATTACAGCAGCAAGTAAAATAACCCAGAAGAACTGTTATTTTTGGCTTAGTGCACTACTGCAACACACTTGGACCAAAGCTGGCAATGTACTTTGTTTGTTTGAAGTTTGTATTTAGGGGGAAATCTCTGGAACTACTGGTCTGATTTGAAAAATTGTTTTTGCATTGCATAGCCCAATTCTTGAGGAATGTTTTATGCTTTGTAACATTACGCGATGACCCTTTGGAGCCGAGCAAAATGAAAAATAGTCAAAAAGAACGCTAAGCGCAAACGAAGTGTTGGTCGGAGGAACAAGAAATTTCACGAGTAAGAATTCGCGGTATAAGCCAGTTATAATTAGATAATAAGATCTCTTTCAATAAATGTTTTTTGTACACACGAGCAGTTTTCATTGTCATACGTCTATGGCAGGATGTGTTATATAAATAAAATTTGTACAGATCTAGGAGTACAATAGGATTTTATGTTCTTCTTTTATCGTGATTAGAAAATAAACTTAGATATGATTCTCTTTCTTAGAAGTGATCGCCGTAATAGCCAAGCAGAAAATGTGATGAACTAGATTTGCTCGCGGTTTCGCCCGCCTGGAGGTCGGAAGCTCACAAATGTACTAAAGTATCTAATAATATAATTTCATCATGATTCGAAAGGCACGTAGCGCCATCTAGCGTCCATAAGCAATTGTGACCGTCGAAAGTTATTGTTCTTTCCCTCGGGAACAGTACTTTATTTCTCCATAAAATATACCCTATGTCCTTTTCTGTACCCCTGACAACGTCTATGCAAAATTTTATGATGATCGGTTCAGGGGTTTTATGCGTGAAAAGGTAACAAACAAATAAACAAAGTGTTGAGTACAACAGGGCACAGATCTACGGGCTGCTACTGGGCCACAATAATGATGAAAACTTCTGGTAAACGTTTACTGCGCCGTTAAAAGATTTTCATTTGTTTCCTCAAGATCGTAATTAAACCGTCATGCCTCAAACCCAGCATATAGGCATAAGCACGAGTTAGTAATGGGGTCCTACACGCTAAAGCCGGTGGCATTAACTCGAGTAATCGTGTAACCGACGGATTAGACTGCCAGTGCGAAGTGACGCGGCTTGTTACAGTGTGTACAGCCCTTTATAGTGGGACAGAACGTTTAAATGCATCATTAAGGCCTGCTAGTTATGCGAATTTAGCTCGTAACTTTTTTAAAGTGACAGTTTTAAAGTTGTATAGTGGGAGAGTCTCAAGTCTCAGTAACAGTGATAACCGATACTACAAAAAAAAATAGGGCATCGCTGTTTTGAACCTAATTTGTGGCAACAAATTAGGTTCTAAACAGCGATGCGTTGGATGTTAGTTGAATCGAATGATCACCAAAAAAAAGTAGTTTTGCAGTTTTAATTAATTTAAAAAATAAATGCACGATTCAGTGGCGTATTTTTTAGGTATTTCTTAATTTGATTGAATTCCCTATAATATCATTACATAAAAATTGAAGTTTACGCTCAAAAATTTGAGGATTACGTGACAATATTTTTTTTTGTGGTCTCTTTTACGTTTGTTTTATCAGGATTTTATGAATAAGTCTTTTCTTTGAACATTCGACAATACAATTTAAAAAAAAAAACGACTTTTTATTATGTACCAATACGCCTAACTGTGTCTGAGTGTTTTACGGTGGCCTACGTTTGAGCAGCGCCTGAATCAATCTATACTGCTCTCGTAGTTATTACTTAGTTAACTTTTTAGTGGATGTTTCCTATCTATAACTGATAGGTATTAAATAGCCTACACAAGAGACTTTATGAACTGAGAATTGCATTATTAATAAATGATTATGTCTCTGAACTTAAACTGCAAAAGATTGGCAAAATAAGAAAGATGCTTTAATTTCGTTGAGCGCAAAATTTATTTAGTGATTTGTGGTGCCAGCGGGCTTTAAAGTGCACATGAAACGTTTTTTAATATCAGCGAAAAACTTTTTTACTAAAACAACACTACAAAGTGAAAAATAACTTTAATTTCGGAAGTCAGTGTCTCTGGATTTGTATTTTCGTCGTTTTTTTTGCACCGACTTCTGAAGTTTAAGTAATTTTTCGGTTTGAAGTTTTTTGGAAGCTGGTTTTTTTTTTCTTAATTTTTTTTTTCTTTTTAGTTGTAGTTCCTACCCCACACAAATTCCTATACCACTACTTGCTATGTAAATAACAATCACAGGAAGTTACCACAACATCATCAATATACAATAAGTGGAAAAATACGTATTTTTGTTACTTACTAATAACCACTAACTGAAAAAAACAGACGCATTAAGAATCTCCTTTTGAAGTCGGTTTAAAAATGAAGGTAGATGCTGATCCCTATACTATACTTAAAAGAAATATTTCTCCGACACATTATGTGGTTCTCTAGTCCTAAGAAAACAGACAGTTACAATATTGTCATTAATTTATCATAACACGGGAATGGAATCAATGGGTCCAGTGATCTGTTACTATGATATACATTTCCGATTATTCAACTCAATCAGATACTGCTCTGAGTTTGATTCTTATTTTCAGTTATCAGCGCACCAGCAGCTTAAGAATCTTGTTAATAAAATACAACCCTAATAAGAATACATTTTAAGTGCAAAATCAAACCCAAAATATTTATTTCAAATAAACAAAAAAAGAGGTCTGTCAGTCAGACATGATGCTAGTGGCCCATCCCAAAGTGGTAGGTACCAATAAATAAGAATGGGCAGAAACTCCTCTGGACACTCTCTTATATAAATAAAAGATGTGGAAAAACGTGCACCTTAAAAGCGTCCGTAATGTAAACATCGAAAATAAGCCGTGGCAACTAAGAGATGACTAGTCCCTGGTGACGGCGCCCGCTTTCGAACCTGACGTACAGATCAGCACCATTCAACCATTTTGAAGGGAACTTAATGATCCAACACACGCGCCACCACCAGCGAGATATTTGAGTGAGCATGACATACGCTCGTAGCCGCCAGGGCACCTTCAAGTCAATGAAAGACGTACCCAGTAAATGGTGTGGTATGCAATTATGCAATACTAAGATACAGCATATCATGTAGTTCCGTATACTAAATAGTGACAAACGAATGGGAACAGCATTTCTTAATACCATTAAAGAATTACCAAAGCAAGATTAACCTCTGGAATATTTTCGGATGTCTGGTACTCCAATAAAATAACCATGATTAGCATGATTACTTAGCATGAGGACTTATTAAATAGAAACCTGTTTTACTGATAAGAATAATACAACCAAGATTTTATATTTACAGCTCGCTCCCCTAAACAGAAAGACAACATGACCAACCTACTCTAAATAATTAATTCAATACCAACATTCCGAATTAAACTCAAAAGGAAAACCTACCCTTTTGGAACAATAACGAGCTCACAGAGCTTTGCACTGGCACCGAACTGGTCTTTTGAGCCACTTTGAATTATACTAAAATTTAAATCGTAATTAACAATGGTGTGCTCAAAAAATACACTCTGTTTATAAAAGATTAAGGTAGGGTTTGCTTTAAGGTGCGGACAGACCGTCCTGTGTGAACTCGCGACACATATTAAGTGTAAAGAACATAATATCCTCGGTGGGACATCAAAACAATGCGAATCGGTCAAGCGTGAACCATGGGTGTGTAATAAGGGTCAGTAGTTTGTGTTACTGTTATAGAATTATACTAAGCTGTTAAAAGTTGTTAAGGGTTCGTTATGGTGGGTGTTTCGGTATCAATTTTGGCATATATATCGTAGTGGGTCCAAGATAATGTCTTTTGGTTTAGGTATGAAAGGAGAAAAAGTGTTCAATATAATAGTTTATACCAGTTACAATTTGAAAGTAAAAAAAAATATGCATGTTTTTGCGTCAGTTTTAGCTTTAACATCGATTTTGTTAAAACTTGATCAAACTTTATTATAACAGCTTTACAGTTACTGTTAACATTTAAAACCAACGTTATTTAATCTAATGAAAGCTTTAATCAGATATATAACACTAACTCATCAAAACAAACAAATACTGGCCATTTCAGCAGCTAAAATAATTAATCAATTCCATTCGACATAAACACGTAGTTTAGGCACATGATTTTAAGAATCAAATTACCCACATTATTTGTACAACCTGAATCGAATTCAAACTCAAAAACTGAAAGCATTTCAATATTATAATTTACAAACACATGTGAATTGTCAAGGAAGGGGTCAGTAGTCAGAAAGCTGAAGCTTGTTGCACATTCGAAAGCGTAGTAGGTTCCTATGGAAACGAAGGGGCAAGAAAGCTCCATGGCCAAAATTCAAATTCAACCTACATTGGCACTTATGAAACGTCAGAAGCTAGTTGCGAGGTTCCAATTGGTCGTTTCCTATGGAGATGAGCCCACAAGAAACTGTACAAATTTATCTTTTAAAAATAATAGTTTTTTACAACGATTTCAAATACGCTGTTAATATGGGAGGAACAAAAAAGGGTCAACAAAGCGAGACATCTATGAGTCTGCAATAAATGTATGTTTGATAGATATATGAGTCCGCCAACAACCTAGAAGTTTACTAATAAGTCTTTACCCATGAAATTACCGTTTAGTATTAAGAAAGTTTCTTTTTTCTGCCTGCCGGCGCAAGGTGAGTACGGTGGATGACGCAAAACTTCCAACCCTGGGTCTTGTGGCTTAGAGACCTTCTGTGGTGCCGTACGACGTCGAGCGTTGTCGTGTAGGAGCAGCAGGAACGAGCGATTAACCAATAACGAGGCATGCGTTCGTTTGTAGTGTTCAATCCGTACACGTAATTAATGTTGCGTGCCGTTTGTGCGGCATTACTACCGCGGCGGAACTCATATTCCATAATAACTCGTATTTTTATCGTGTCCTTATTGATGAAAAAGATACAAATGTAGTGAAAACAAAACACTTATCAATAAACAAATGACAGAATTTTAAAATAGAATTTCATATTTTTTTATCAAATTCATTTGAATTTAGAATTTATTGCCAGCTATACATAAATTACGTTTCAATTGGCCAGTACTGTATAAAGGCAACATCATAGGTTAAGAACTAATATTATGTAAAAACTAAACGATCCCTAAAGAATTATAAAAATCCTTTACGTTCACAGCATGTGGTCTCACCGGGGCGCCTCACCAAGGCTGTTGAAAAAATAAATTAAACCTCCTTAAATGTAGGCGCGAAGAAATGAGAAGTGTGTAATTGTGAATAATGTACGCTGATTGGTCGGCTTTTGTTTTTTTGAAGTCATGATTCGGAATTTAAATATGTGTAAAAGGTATTCGTTTAGTCTTGATTCATTAAAGGTAAAGGATTTATCAGTGGGTGCTGATGAGACGGCGTTGTTGTTTGAAGTAGTTTTTGGTCCTTTGGTATTTTTAGACGAAACTTTCGTAAAATGCATGATCGATAAAAGGACTGTGTGAAAAAAGATATGGCTAGGAGTCGACTACCGAGACAATGATATGACCTATCACCAGATTTCGGCTTGACGTCGGGGACGGGACACCCTGTTTAATCAATCAAATACAAGAATATTGTCAAAGTTACAAATCAAATCAAATCAAGTAGTATAAGTAAATCCTATTGATCAAACAAAGATGTCACTCGACGCTCGACTCCCGCCGCGGACGGACGTGTTTGTGCGCTCTCCCGCTCCAGTGTTGTGTTTCGTGTTATTATTCGTCGCTGCCACGTGACGTCATCGTAGTCGCCCCGACTACTCCGATTTAAAATCAAATCAAGAAATTGATTTGATTTTAATAACTCAAAAAACTGCCTTTTTCAAGGCATCCCTGTTTCATTATCAGTCATTCGTGAGTAGCTTCACTAGGCCCCTTCTGGGTAAAACCACAGTTTCGTGGTCCTCGGTTGAAACCTTACGGTGTCAACGAAGCCGAGTGGGGTGTTGACCCAATTCACACCCGCCGAACCCCTTCAGGGCGAGGCAGTTAGTTGGACGGGTCCCAGATAACCGGCCTTGGGGGATCTCCTAGTCGGCTCTGGTGACAGTTTTGCTTTCCAGCTACTCACCTAGTGTCTTTAGGGTGTGTCTACACCCTTCGCGCTAGACTGGTCAGGGCCCCGTTCGCACATTAAGATTGGCGACGGGTTACAAGCTTAGGGCTCACCAATAGGTACTCACCTCTCTGTCTACACCCGACAGAGAGGGTCACACATCCCCGGGCCCATCCACCCGGGGAGATAGGTATAGGGTTTTAGTCTACGTGGGAATAATTTTCCACCATTCCCTCCCTAATCTAGCTTCCCCTCCGACCATGGAGGACGCCTATATTTTGGCGTTCTTCAGAGAGGTCCTTTTTAAGGACCCCGATTTCCTAGCGAGATATGGCGACAAGCTATGTCATCGCTCCACCCCCACTCCGTCCCAGGGCGCACTCGCGAACTTCAGCGACGCCCTCGAAAGCCCGCTATCGCCACCTGCATACGAACAAGGCATTCCGCCTTTTGTTCCGGCAGACAATGTTCCGGCCGAAAATTCGGCCCCCATTGTCTCACCCGCCTTTGTCTCGACAGATAATACTCAGGCCGCTAATCCGGCCCCTATTGTCTCGCCCGCTACTGCCCCGGCAGTAAATAAGTCGGCCGCTAATCCGGCTCCCTTTGTCGCGCCCGCCATTGTTCCGGCCGCCATTGTCTCGGAGACAATAAACCCGACGCAGCTGCGCACCGAAACTGACTCGACTCGCCCAGAGAGTATGGACACGTCAGTCCCACTCTCCGAAGAAGAAGCCCGCACCTCCTCCTCCAGCGATGACGACTTCCAAGTCGTGGTCAAAGGAGGCAAGAGAAAGGCGGCTAAATCCTCCGCCCCCGCTGGCCCGGTCACCAAGGCCCAGAAAAAACAGGACGACTTATCGTCCAGCTCCACAACCGCCCCTAGTCCGCGGGCCAGTCGCCCCGCCAGCCCTATGGCTTGCCCACCCGCTCCTACCGCGAGGAAGCAGAAGCCCCCTCCCCCGATATACGTCCAGGAAAAGTCCAAATGGACTGAAATATCTAAAATGTGTGTTGATCGCAAGATCAACTATACTAACGCCCGATCCACCCTCCAGGGGATCAAAGTTACGGTCCCCACGTCTGCGGACTTTAGGGACCTCTCCCGCGCCCTACGTGAAAGGAACTACTCCTTTCACACTTACTCCCTTCCGGAGGAAAGCCCTACTCGCGTCGTAATAAGGCGCGTTCCACAAGAAATCTCCACCGAGGAGATTAAGAGCGACCTCATCGCTCAAGGAATCCCAGTTTCCGCCGTCCATCGCTTACATAAAGCGAGACAGGGCCTAGTCTACGACATGGTCCTGGTCATCTGTGACCCCACAGACGGTCACCACCCGATTTTTAAAGTTAAGTCGGTGTGTTCGCTCTCAGGCATCTCAATAGAGAAGCCTTACAGAGCTCAATTAATTGGACAGTGTCATCGCTGCCAATTATATGGTCACTCGCAGTCCAACTGCTATGCCACCCCTAGATGCGTCAAGTGTCTAGGAGAGCATGGCACCGCCGACTGTACCCGCCCTAAAGATAGGGAACTATGTTTAGAGCCTCCCAGCTGTGTACTCTGCGGCCAATCGGGACACCCGGCAAATTACCGGGGCTGTCCTAAGGCCCCGAAGTCCTCCTCTTCCAAACTCGCGAAACGCGCGAGCGACCGCCAGCACAGGGAAAGCCCCTGGGGAAAGCCTCCTTCCGCGCTGATGCCGGAGCGGCTCAGTCCGCAGAGGCCGTCTCCCTGGGCTAACCTTAATCACCTGAAGGCTCCCGCAGCTTCGGTGCCCTCTATTCCCGCGCAACCAGCGCAACCCGCCCAACTTCCAGCGCTGATGGCTTCCGCCATCCCAGCGCCTTTGGTAGCCCCCGCGGCCCCTACGGCCACTCCAGCGAAACCCCAGGGCCGAAACAGCGCCCAAATTATACTTAGTACATACGCGGCTCTCTTCACCACCGCCGCGGACAAAATGGCGGAAGAAATCGTTGCTGCAAACGGCAACGCACTCCGCCTTATGGAAATCCTCAGCGCGTATCCCGAGATCGCGCAAGTTCTACACTCACTCAAATATTAATTCTCAATGGATAATACGAGAGTAAACAGTAACAAACCCCGATCCCTTAAATTAGGCTTCTTCAACGCAAATGGCGTTTCAGGTCAACGCGATGAGATCGCCGCTTTCCTCCGCGACCATCAGCTTGACATACTCCTCATACAGGAAACCTTTTTAAAACCGCATCACCGAAACCCGAATATTGCCAACTATAAACTAGTTCGCAATGACAGGTCTCGATGCCACAAGGGTGGCACACTAATATACTTTAGGAAATCTTTGTATTGCATCCCTATCGACCCACCTTCTCTCTTCTCCCATCTGGAGACCTCTATCTGTCGGCTCGGCATGACTGGTCATCAACCGATCACCATCATCTCTGCTTATATTCCACCAGACAATGGTCCGGAGGATCCCATCTCTCTCCAAAAGGACTTCTCCGCCCTCTTCGGTATGAGTGGCTCCGTCATATTGGCGGGGGATCTTAATGCCAAACACCCGGCGTGGAATAGTAGCACGACTTCTACCAGAGGTCGGATCATTTCCAAGTTAGGCGAATCCCTTAACTTTGACGTCATCGCTCCAATGAGTCCGACTCACTTCCCAGGTAATCCTAATCACCTTCCCGATGTTCTCGATGTAGCGCTGCTCAAGAATGTGAACCTCCGTTTGCAATCGATTGAGACGTTCCACGAGCTAAACTCTGACCACCGCCCTGTAGTCATGCATCTTGCACCCTACTCGGGCCCGATCGACCCCAACCGCCCCCCTCAGACCCAGACGATAACCGACTGGAGGAAAGTAAGCGAAAGACTGAAATCCACCACGTCGCCTCACTTAGACACCATCCCCGATCACTTAGTGTCAGTCGCCGACACGACGGCCGCAATCGACTCGTTTACAGAGCACATACAATCCGTATTGACGGATTGTTCACGGGAAGTTCCGGTGATGGAAGACCATCGCTGGAAACTACCTACTGACGTACGTGACCTGATAACCGAGAAGAACGCGGCCATCCGTGCCTACGACTCCTTCCCTTGTGACGCGAACAAAGCCCACATGCGCCATTTACAGCGTGCTGTAAAGAAACGCATAGGGGAGGTACGCTCAGAGGGTTGGAACAAGATGCTGAGTGAACTCGAGCCCACTCACCAAGCCTTCTGGCACCTTCAGAGGAAATTGCGCTCCTCCGAGGAGGTCTCTATGCCTCCCCTCATCCGCCCCGACAAGAGCGTCGCGTTCGACAGCACCGACAAGGCCGAATGCCTTGCTGACAGCCTAGAGTCCCAGTGTTCTCCCAGCTCTCAACCAGTAGACCAAGCTCACCTGAACAAGGTCGACGCTGAAGTCGAACGGAGAGCCTCCCTTCCACCCGTTGAAGACCCTGATGATCCTCTGCCTCCCGTCACTCCAGATGAAGTGCACGACATCGTAAAAGGGCTCCAAGCTCGTAAAGCCCCCGGTTCGGACGGTATTACCAACAAGGTATACAAACTCCTACCTGCCCCTCTAATAATGCTCATGACCGCCATCTTCAATGGCGCCATGAGCAACAACATCTTCCCACAAGCGTGGAAAGAAGCAACAGTCATCGGTATCCCAAAGCCAGGCAAGCCAAAGTCTGAGCCCTCCAGCTACCGTCCCATTAGCTTACTCAACGTTCTCGGCAAAATCTACGAGAGGCTTATTTATAAGCGTCTCAAAGACTACGCCGAAGCAAAGAGCCTCATTCCCAACGAGCAGTTTGGTTTCCGTCCACAACACTCGAGTATCCACCAGGTCCACCGTATCGTAGAGCACTTGTGCGCCGGTATGCAGCGTAACGCGACGACGGGGGTGCTATTCTTCGACATAGCGAAAGCCTTCGACAAAGTCTGGCACAACGGCTTGTTATACAAGCTTTACCAACTAGGAGTGCCAGATCGTCTCGTACTCATCTTACGAGACTTTTTGTCGAATCGCACCTTCCGCTATCGCATCGAGGGTGCACTCTCGTCCCCTCACCCTATTCGCGCCGGTGTCCCTCAGGGTTCCGTCATATCTCCTCTAGTTTTCACGCTGTTCACCAGCGATATCCCACAGAGTAAAAAGGCTCAGTTGGCTCTCTTCGCCGACGACACTGCCGTTTACTATACCGGTCATTGTCCCAATGCTATAGCTCGTACTCTCCAAACCTCCGCAAACGTCTTAGGCTCTTGGTTCCGAAAATGGAGAATCGAGGTCAACCCCGATAAGAGTCAGGCGGTTCTCTTCTCGAGACGTCGTCGAGTCCCACCCCCCCTTCCCAGCCCGATCACTATGTACGGCAAGCCAATCCCTTGGGAGAAGCAAGCCAAATACCTAGGCGTGATCCTTGATCAAAACTTAACGTTCAAAGAGCACATTAAGGCTGTTCGCGCGCGCGCCGCTTTCGCTCTTGGTAGACTCCACTTTATTCTGACAGCCCGTTGCAAACTGTCACTCAAATGCAAGCTGCGCATCTACACCGCAGTCATCCGTCCCATCATGACCTATGCCTGCGTTGTATTCGCGCACGCTCACCCACGTCATCTCCATAAGATGCAGACCCTCCAGAACCGTTTCCTCAGAAAGGTCACGGGTGCCCCCTTCTATGTCCGTAATATAAATCTCCACATCGATCTTAAAATGCCTACCAGTTCATGAAACGCTTATCGAAGCGTTTCTTTGACTGTGGCATAAAACACCCCAACCCCTTGATCTCAGCGGCCGCCCGCTACACTCCTTCCCGTATTAGTAGTATTCGCCGACCAAGGCATACCTTAATCGCCCCCGACGACGCCACTACCCTCCTCCAGGAGAGTAGTAAGGCAACCAGCACGCTTCATAAGCCCAAAACCCGATCGCCGTCCTACCGTCCTCGCCGCCGAGGCCCGCCGCGACGCCCAAATCTACGCCCCTCCCGACCCTTGCTCGAGCCAGCCCGCGCCGCTGAGCCTGTAGCTTTAAATTCGTCCCTAAATAATATCATTCCTGATCCAGCTAGTCATTTGCTGCCCTCTTCCAGCGACGCCCTAAGCCGAGGTTCGTACCCCACAGGGGGTGCCCTTAGCGTGTAGTCGCTTAGTTTTTAGTTAGTATTTAAGTTTAAGTCCTGGCTGGAGGCCTTAATTTATTAGGGAATCCACAGGCAAGTCCGTCTAAGCAGACGACAACCTCATAGGTTGACCTGCGAGATGCCATTTATAAAAAAAAAAAAAAAAACAAAGATGTGAGGTTTTAAAACCAACCCGGGTTTAAAACCTCACTTGTACATACAAATTTTAATATACCTAGTAAAAGTAAATTTTATGTTGAGGCAATCTCTTAAAAATGTAAATTGCAGATTTTCCTGTTGTTGTAAATATAGATCTGAAAATAAATCAACCATTAAATCTATATCTATACTAAATTATAAATAAAGAGGTAAAATTTGTGAGTTTGTATGCCTGAGAACTTCTGATCCGATTCCGAAAATTCTTTCGAAAATAAATTTGACGCGAATGAAGTCGCAGGCAGACGCTAGTAATTAATATTTTAATAATCTCAGTAGAATTAAGTTGGTCCTTCCTATTCTTATACTTATATTGCGACACCCATCGGGTAATTTGTTTATAACTGACGTAACTGTTACATCGAATGAACATAACAATGACAACAATGGATATCTACTACCACACATTTATTATTATCTATATTTTGCATGGGAATGCATACAGATAACAGGATTTCCAACCACAGGCTAAAACCAAGCGCCTTGAAAGTAAGATCAAAACACAAATGAAAAATCATTTCAAATTTGGCCAATGAACATTTTGATTCGCGGCTATTAGTACCAACATAGAATGAACTACACCACCAACACCCTTAAATGGCACATATTATGCCAAGCAAGGTGGTGGTACTCTAAAGACTTTAGCCGTCATGGCGTAAACATGTAACCTCCGCGAGTATTTTTAAGATAAGAGCAGAGACTCAGCTTGGTGAGCTGTCAGAGCGGGTCGTCATATAAAAAACGTAAAAATGACTCTAGGAATAATTACTAAGAAAACGGAGCCCTTACTTGAATGGACTATTATAAGAAGTCACAAGGCGTGAAAATATGAAGTTATAATCAATGATAATAATGTTCAGTATACCTACAGCTCATCGATTGCGAAAAGTGCTAACGTTGAGATGGCACGTTCGCTAAATCCTAAGCCTGTGTGGTTCTCAAACTTGCAGAATGATGACTTTAGATTTAATTAACTAAGCCTTTCGCATTCCATCGCTGGGCATAGGCCTCCCCTAGGCTTCACTTCAACACCCTGTCCACCGCGTTCAACATCCAGTCTGATCCAGCCCCTTTTTGAAGTCATTGGTACTATTTAGCTAGGGGTTGTAATGCTTTCATTATTGTAACATAATTTTCGACCTAGAATCACGATTATATTTTTGCAAGCCTATATTTCACATTTAACTAAATATGATCTTGCCAACCTAATTTCTTCTTGCCCGCAGGTAATTTGCGAAGCATTTGACAAGTCAAAAACACATTGTGAATAGTATTCTTTGTGGCCTTTCTATATTTTATAGAAACACATCGAACCAACAAAAAGAATTTCAGATAAAAACACTCTTCCACATTCACTTCAAAGCAACCACAAACCTCAACACTACAACAAAGCAATGAAAATCGCAGAAAAATGTAGTAATAACTGTCAAACTCATATTGTAATATTAAATGTGTAATTCAATAAAAATATCCGGTTGGACAAGTTGTACAAAGCCGTCGCAACTCGGATATCAATTCCTTTGTCCAGGCCCGCATTGTTAGAACTTTACCGGTCTTAGGAGAGCTCCTTGCGGCACCCCGGCGGGTTATTGATACTATTATTTGTCGCTGAATTACGGGCGGACAAGCGAAGTATGGAATTCAGGAAATTGGATGATTTAGTGATATTTTTGGGTCGTTTGCGTCTTTGTGGCAGGTTCTTTGAGCGAAAATGTAGGTGAAACAGTGTTAATAGGCTTAGTTTAAACTTGGTCAATGGTTCTATGTTTTCGAAAACAACCCATAAGTTGTAGTAACAGTGTATTTGGGATGCATATTAAAGTGCTTAACACATAATAACTCTTGAACAAAATTTAATCCGTCTTAAATTATAGTACCTATGCATGCTCAAAGAAAGAAGAGCGCGGTGTTAGGTGTTTGTTGGCTCGGCACGCCACAATAGCAGCGGTAAGTCCCCTCTTTGAGGAGTGATTGGAGAGGCGCCACGGCGTCCTCACCTTCCGCCTGACACAGGTCCTCACCGGATACGGTTGTTTCGGGAGGTTCCTGTTTCGAATATGGCGGGAGGCTACGCCCAGGTGTCACCATTGTGTGGATCGCCCGGAGGACACGGTGGAGGTCTGCCCAGCTTGGGCGGAACACCGCAGTGTCCTCGCGGAGGCGATCGCCGGTGGCGATCTCTAGCGGCCGGCCGTGGTACAGGCCATGGTACGGAGCGAGAGGTAATGGAAAGCCGTCACCTCCTTCTGCGAAGCAGTAATGCTTGCGAAGAAGGAGGCGGAGCGCGTGAGGGTGATAGCCTTGCGCCCTCACACCCCTACTACCTACTACCTAACTGGTCTATAACGTCTATATATCTATTTTCCTTTAAACCTACTGATTGTAAAAGACTCCTAAGACAAAAACATTTGCATCAAAAGCAATCCTAATAACAGTGATCGATAAAAAAACTTTGGGAACCAATCAAGACGAACGTATGTCATCAAATCATAACAACATTTGCGCAAGGCTCGGAACAGATCGCGATTGACAGTCGCAGGCGCACCGTGTGCGAGGATGTTGCGCGAGTGTGTGGTAGTTGTGTCGGTGTGCGTGTTCGGTGTAGGGAGCCTAACTGGACGAGGTTGGTCGAAAATTTTATTATTATAAAATTTCATAATTAAAAGCCGGTGGTTCCCTCTATCAAACTAACTAAACTACTACGCTCTATCAAATTGTGTGTATTTAAAGCATTTAAGGACCAGTTCTTATTGAGTCCAGCTCATCCCCAGATTGGTCCTTACTCGTACATCCGAGATTTATTTTTACTTGCAACCAGAATTTTATAATAGTTTTATTATAAAAAGCCTTTTCAAATATTATGTAAGACTTAAGTGGCATGGATAAAAAAGTATTACTATATTCCAACCGACTTTTTTAGCCAAGGCTCTTTACAGATTTTATCTTAGCCATTTAGTTCATAGAGAGGTCCATCTCTATTACTTTCAACTTCGAATTTTTAATCGTCGTTTTGCGTTTGAGAGTTCGCCTGTTCAATTCTCAAAAGATAAGCTATTATTTCTTAAGCTAGAAAGGCAGTATCTAGTTTTAATACAACATCACGCCTAGTTTCACTGAAGGGTTGGGCAGAGGCGTACCTATATATTACACCCACGTTTCGCCAGTTAGTTATAAGTCCCATGTAATAGGGGGCGAGTCTGTTACCATCAAACGGGCACAAATCCAGACTGCCGGATGCTACCTTCTGAGAAATAGTAGATGGAAAAAACTAATAACACATTGCCAGACCCAGGAATCAGACCCAGCAGTAGCGCTTGTGACCAATAGAATAACGACGCACTTTTAAAACTACTCACGACTATATTTTGAAAAAAAAAATAGGTATCATCTTTATCCTTTTGTGAATTTCAGTAGGTCAGTTACATTTTTCTTCGAAATCAAACTGAAACTCGAATAACAAAGCTATTTGCTGATGATACAAATGCTAATAAATTGTGTGTTATTAATAACATTCTTGTACGTGTACAAACATTGTGTTATATGTATTATTGTTATACGCACATACCATCGTGCATCGTACTGTGTTACTCAGCATGTTATTATGTAGAACTAAGAATGTTTCACCACAATCACTGACTCCTTTATATTTAGAGAGAACTGGCGAAATGAGAAGGTTCTGCTTACACCTTGCTCAAGCGCAGTGTAAAATCAAAATCAAGTCATTTATTCAAATTTAACTGAAAGCTTGCACATTTGGAACTTCAAAATAACATAAAGCAGTCCCCATAATGCCCGCCCTTCATCACTTCCTCATGCTTTAGCAAACTCCCCAGCAGCACAGTTGTCTGTTAAGTTCGAAGAACTTGATTCTATAAAATAATTTATGATCGTTTTATTTATAATCAATTTTCTTAAATAAATTACAATATACAAGCTAACACTCAAATATATTTATTATTATACATACATATAAAATTTCGCTGTCAATGCGGTGAAGCAGACAACTGCTTCGAACACCATGGCCTATCCTGCAGCAAAAGCGCATGTCGGATGGCACGGCATGCCAGCATTAATGACATCATCCGTCGGGCTCTTGTCACCGCCGGGGTGCCAGCTGTCTTAGAACCCAATGGCTTGGCACGTGACGAAGGGTAGATGCCAGATGGAATGACCATAATGCCTTGGAAGTTGGGTAGGCCTTTGATGTAGGTGCTGCAGGAGCAGAAAACCTCAAACGGCGCAAGTATAACAACCTTATTGGGAGCTATATGTTTGAACCGTTTGGGGTTGAAACAGCCTTGGGGTCAGAGTGCTCATCGGCTATTTCGGGACATCGCCAAGCGGTTGGTTGACTCTTCTCGTGACCACAGGGCTGGCCAAATTTTTGCTCAAAGAATCAGCATTGCCATCCAACGTGGCAATGCTGCCAGCCTTTTGGGCACTTGTCCCGTTGATTTTTTGATGCCCTGTGAGCTATTTCCCCCCTTTTTATATATGCTATATAAGCTATCGAAATTAATTAACATTACAAAACAAAGAAACACAAAACATGAATACCGTTTGAATCAGCGCTGCGCGCTCGGTCGATCTCAATGCTCTCTCGACGACGAGCTCGTGGTAGAGTGTCCATGGAGTTTCTTGCCCGTTCTTCTCCATAGGTACCTACTACGCTTTGGAATGGGCAACTAGCTTCATCTTTCTGACCGACCGATCTTGACAATTCAAAAGTACCTGTAATTGGTTTATTCTAAATAAATGCTATGCCACATACAGCCTAGACATTGTCTCTTAGAGAATAGTACAGCATTACTGCCTACAGCGCCCATGCTTGGCAGTCGCTCTCGCGACCACTAAATCAACTAGGCTTTCCTAGGAAGTCCAGTTTAGTATTTGGTTCTAATATTTTTACTATAGCGGGTCCTTGACATACTTAAAAAAGGGCCCTTTTAAGCCAGCGTCTATCGTCAACGCGAGCATGATCGAAAAGCTTGTGAGAGAGAATATCGAATGACAATTGGCGCGCGGAGTTTTCACAAAGATTGTACCAGGAGTTTTTGGAAAAACCCTAGAAGTTTTTGGAAAAAATTATTGTCATTTAGAATCTCCATTACTTGTGTAAGGTTTCTATAAAGATTTTTTATTATTTTTTCAACGTATGATACTTTATGAACGGTATACTGATTTCAGACGTCATTCCGGAATAAATTTCTCAAAAAATAAAATCTAGATATAAACCAAAATTATAATGTGTGTTCAAAACAACTGGAGGAAAATTAGTCATAACGCCATAATCACGAACCTACGTGCGTTTGTATGGGAATTATCACAGGTTTGCCGCTTCTTAAGCAAGCGTTGTGATCAATGCTCATACCTTCTCTGCATGAGAAGAGACCTTTGCCCTACTGCAGTGGAACAATTCCCGGGTCGGACAAAGTGTTATTGAGTTAATCCATCTGGGGCCCTATTATGCCCCTTTTTCCAGGCAGTTTACGGCGTAAATAGAACTGCCTTGCAATTTCGTATTATGAACTTGTCAAACAAGCCAGTCAGCGGTCACGTGACACCCTGGCCGACTTCTGGCCGAATATTGCCTGGGAATACCGTAATACGAACGTTCGTTTGACATTTCTTTTCATACTTAAACTGTCAAAAAGTAACCTCACAATCCATTAAATTTACGCTGCTTCAGAGGAGCTTTTATTGAATTGTTTATTTGGCGAAATTATTTGAGTGTTTTAAGTTTTAATTAAAACAAATAGTAGTGTAGGACGTCCTCCGGCCAGGTGGGATGACGATCTGCGAAAGACTGCAGGCAGATGCTGGATGCGTCGAGCTGAAGACAGGGCGCTATGGTGCTCATTAGGGGAGGCCTATGTCCAGCAGTGGACTACTATATGCTGATGATGATGATGATGATTTGAGTGTTTAATAGATAAAGAAATAAAATATCTTGTGTGACGAATGTGAACTGTTTGAGTTCCTGTAAAGTCACTTTTCTCATCAAAATAGTAAATCTAGGATCAAAATAAGACGACTTCGTGATCAATATAATGCGTTCGACATAGATTATGTGCATTTATTCAACGATATCAACTTAGCAAAGACTTGGTACTGAACCATTGTGAGGAGCTGGGGTCTCACATGTCATGAGACGTGTCCCACGCAAGGCTAAAAGAATAATAAAATACACTTTCCAATTTATAAATGAAAGGATAATAAACGTATCATTGCAATCCTTAGAACGGCCTTTAATTTTGGTGTTCACCTTTAACCCATTACGGGCCTGAAAAATCCACGGATTTATCAGTAAAGATTATGGTAGTTATTTTAAATACGTATCAACTTTACGTAAAGTTTTACTGAAAATTATTCTCATTTTAGGTTTTGGTAGCATTATCATAGTATGCTACTGGCTCCTACCAACGCCCCACTGGTGATATAGGCTCTCATTCAATGTCCCAGCCAACATTTTGAACAGTAATAACATAAGCAAATCACTTAGATTTCTTCATTCTTCTCGGTGGGAATATAAATACTCCAACAATGTTTCCAGCTGAACATAAGTTAGGTATCTACGAGGGCGAGAACGCTCATCCACATACTTACAATTGTATTAATATTATATCATGTTAAAAACTGAATAATATTAATACTCAATAACACTTCGCCATATTTTTGCTTTGTACTCCGTAAATCATACGAATGGACGATAGAGTTCTTTCATAGTGTTATTGTTTTAATGTTTGTGAAACAATACTTCCAAAATCGGACCTTCAAGTGGAATTCGTTTGGAAACCTCGCGTTACAATTTACAAATAGAAAATATAATATAAATTAATTATATAGCACAGTATAAATTGCAATCATATTTTCACCTAATTTTATACTAGAGTAACTAGATTGATATATTATATCTATTATAAATACACGATTTAAATAAAACCGTAACTTAACAATAAATATATAATTGTGTTTCTGAACTTTACGTAAGAGAATTACATGCCAGCCATAGACAAACTACCCAGCGTAAAGTCGCTCAGAACTAGGAATGTCATAGTACGAAATTTAGCCAGTGAAACGAATAGCCTGGAACTTGCCAGATTTTTTTAAAGTTCGTAATATTCCCCCAGGGATTTCTCAGTAACAGCCCGGATTCTGGATTTGTGGCAATAGGCTTGCCCCCTATTACATGGGGCATCAACATAACTAGCGAAATGTGGGTGTACTGTAGCTAAACGTCTGCCTAACCCTTTCGGGATTACAGTCGTGATGTTTTGTTTGTATGTATTATTAATTGTTGAACACACTTCTACTTTGTATTACGTCAAACCCAAAGAAGGGCCCCTTTTTAAGATGACATTCTTCAAACCCTTCGGTATAAAAGGCTAAGAGAATTTGTTAAGCAATAAAAAATCCTGTTTTTTAATATTTACGAAGAGATTTGCTCCGACATAGGCAGTAGGGAAATCAGGACGAGTTTGGTTATAATATTTACACAAAATGTTTCTCATAGCTTTGATCCCACGCTCATGGAAAGGGAAAAGAATCAAGAGATCTTCCTTTTCATATTTTTTTTTCTTTCTATATTGCGTTCCTTACATTCGGTCGAATCGACATTCTTGAAAAATAAAAAAAAGAGTTAGACGGGGATGTATTGACTAATACATTAAAACATATCACGAAGTATTCTCAAAGGATTAGGCAGAGGTGAACTTATACTAGTATAACCCCATTTCGCCAGTCATGTTTAAGTCCCATGTAATAAGGGGCGAGCCTATTGCCACCAACCGGGCACAAATCCACACTCCGGGCTGCTACCGAAAAATGTCAGATGGAAAACCCAATAAAACTTTCGGGAATCGAACCCAGGTTAATCTCATGTTAAATAATACCGCTTGCGATAGTCACAAAAAAACAAAACAAATCTAATCCTTACTGATATTGTAAAAAAGATGTTAAGAAAAGTATGTTAGTTTGTTTGTTACGCTTTTACGCTAAAACGGCAGAACGGATTTGGATCTAATTTAGCACACAGATAGATATTACCTTGGTAAGGACATAGGCTTTTCATCGCAGACGAAGTCGCGGCCAACAGCTAGTTGGTTCATAGTTAAAAAACTATTCAACCTTGTTCGGACCTTAAGACCAAACTAGTTTGTACGTGTAGTTGTTTAATGTCCGTCGTAAATATCCTCAACAAGTTTAAGTTAGGTTGTAATATAAAGAATAAAAATTCTGTTAACGTTTAATTCTTCATCACAGCATCTGACTTCATCTCAACTCGCCCTCATCTTCAAACTCATAGCATTTATTTCAATAAAACCATTTCAGTCAGAAATATGAAGCCCATCTTCAATTGTGAGTGTGAGTAGTGGGTATCTATGGAGAAGTACCGGCAAGATACTCAAACTCAAACTCAAATCATTTATTTCAATTAAACCATTTACAGGAAGCTAGATTGCCCATTCCAAAGCACAGTAGGTCACTATGGAGAAGAACGGGCAAGAAACTCCATGGACACTCTTTTAAATAATATTGTTGTTACAAATATATTAGTTACATCGATTAATGTTGACATTATAAGTGAGAACGATGTACAAAAATCGTACACGTTAAAAGCGTCCAGAGTGCAGCAAAACATAATTAAAAACAATCCAGCAAATTAATTATTAAAATAAGCCGTGGCAGCTAAGAGATGACCAGTCCCAACTGACGGCGGCCGTTCACGAACATGACGCATGGATCAGCACCATTCAGCTCAATCATTTTTGAAGGGATACTCCATTGAAACTCTTTTAGTCTAAAATCTTCAACATCTACGTGTGCGTTAACATTTAGAATTAACATTGTCCTACCCTGTCTACAAACGTCTGCTATGAAAAACATGTCTACTCCATTCGTTGTTGAAGTAACTCCCGCATACTGTTCAAACATTCTCAAACAAAACCTAACCATCACTAAGTTAACTCATAACATTGCATCAGTAAACAGTGTCTATGAATTATTGACACATGTTAGAATTTCATACATCGCCGCAATACCGACATATTATGCGTTATAGAATCATTTAAAGAATTTGCAAACATACGCTTTTTATATCCAGTCATTTACTTGGCTTGGATAAAGATCAGAATTGCTCGGAGTCTGGATTTGTGCCCGATTACGTGGGACTTAAACATAACTGGTGAAATGTACTTAGTTCGCCTCTGCCTAACCCGACGGAGATTACAGTTTATTCGTGATGGTATGTTATGTATCATATACAGCTTCTTTTTCACAGTAGTTTTTATAAAGTTATTTTCTTTGATTTTATAGCTTGCAGGTTTTTTTTAAACTTTTTTTTTCTAAAAAAATCTTAAATACAATATACGTGTTCAATCTTACACTAATATATCTCATTTATTTTTATTTTTATTTTATAAATGGCATCTCGCAGGTCAACCTATGAGGTTGTCGTCTGCTTAGACGGACTTGCCTGTGGTTGCCCTAATAAATTAAGGCCTCCAGCCAGGACTTAAACTTATGTACTAACTTAAAAACTAAGCGACAACGCTAAGGGCACCCCCTGTGGGGTACGAACCTCGGCTTAGGGCGTCGCTGGAAGAGGGCAGCAAGGGACTAGCTGGATCAGGATTTGAGTGATTTAGGGACGAATTTAAAGCTACAGGCTCAGCGGCGCGGGCTGGCTCGAGCAAGGGTCGGGAGGGGCGTGGATTTGAGCGTCGCGGCGGGCCTCGGCGGCGAGGACGGTAGGACGGCGATCGGGTTTTGGGCTTATGTAGTGTGCTGGTGGCCTTACTACTCTCCTGGAGGAGGGTAGTGGCGTCGTCGGGGGCGATTAAAGTATGCCTTGGTCGGCGAATACTGCTAATGCGGGAGGGAGTGTAGCGGGCGGCCGCTGAGATCAAGGGGTTGGAGTGTTTACTAATATATCTCGCCTGTTCTTCTCCTTAAGTACCCATTACGCTTTGGGATGGGCTTCATACTGCTGATTGAAAAGCATTTTCAAGGATGAATTCATATCAGGTTTGCTCCACGTATTGATTATGTTATATAAATTCACTCTTCTGTATAAATCTCACCGTGGAGTAAGCTGTCAGTGTCATCCCGTCTTGGTCAATCCCAAGCAGCAGTGGCACTGACAGCTCACTCCAGGCTCACTTCACCTAACATTTCACGCTGAGATAGTACCAGAATAGCACTAATTTTTGTTTGTTTGGCATCTCGCAGGTCAACCTATGGGGTTGTCCTCTGCTTAAGCGGACTTGAATAGCACTAAAGGGTTGGTTCTGAAGTTAAATAAAGGTCATGTTTGATTTTTTCTGTAACAATAGCTATGATCAAAGAATGTGTGAAAGATCATTATGAAATCATTATTTCCTATATGACTGTTACCTCTGTTAGTTTGGTATCGGTCGAACAATAGACTGTATTATCAAAAATATTTACATTAAACAGATTGATAAGAAAACTATTATGCATGTGTTGTTCTGCTTATAAAAATGTGGCCAACTGAAACGTTGTGCAATTAAAACTTTATATTCATCCGTTATTATCTTGTTTTTTTGCGTGGGTATACGTAATAACGTATAAGTAATAACTGCCGCACGGGCCAGTCAGGTTAAAGAAAGAAAAGAGAAAGATTTATTTTTAATTCTGCACGAGCAAAACGCGCATTACATTAATAAAATACACACACACTAAAAGCCTTGGATTAAACCAATTAAAATTTGTCAATTTGTCCATTGCTTGATGTCAGAGTTATGGACCAAGTCAGGGAAAAGCTACGCTTGCCGCGATTTGTTTCTGGATGGGTAACCATCCTTACATATCAAGACCCCTCCGTGCCTCGTAAAGCACGTTAAGCCGTTGATCCCGGCTGCCATTCGTAGATCTTTGACAGTCGTTACGGGTCGTATGAAGCCCGGAAGTCTGGTAACCAGTCTTACCAAGGGGTATCGAATAACCCAGTAACTGGGTTCTAGAGATCAGACAGGTAGACGCGTGTGCATCGACACTCAATTTCGTACGCAGTTAAAAAAACCTGCGTTTGATAAATAATTATCTACCACTCGTACGTTATTTCACAAAGATGTTTGGCAGGTTTTTCACTATCGTGTAACGTTTTTCTGCTTTTCATGGATTACAGATAATTATATCAGAAATAAAAAAGGCACCACACATCCATTAAATTTGCATTTTGAAGCTTATTTTATGAACACTCTAATAAATACAGCAGTGGTTCCTAAGATCATAAAGTTGACTGGACCGCGACCCACTTAACAAAACTTCCAAATTCGGGACCTACCTCTTGCAAACCAATAAATGATTTGATTTGATTTGAAATCTTGGCTGCAATGAAGAAAAAAAATGCATAACTATATAAATGAAGGACTTTTCAAATAAGAAAATAGCATTAAGTTACAAATCCTTAATTAAATACAAGGAGTGCTATTTCAACAGTGAGAAGGATTAATTTGTTTTCAATTTTTTGTCGTTATAGCTTTAGCATCCACTTCAATTTTAGTTACTTTTAATTGCAATGAGTGAAATGATACGTCCAATTTAATTCGGTATTTAGTTTTAATATATCTTTATTATTATATACTTTATTGTACACCACAAAAATACTTAACAAAACAATCAAATCAAATCATTTATTTCTTTGCAAACAAGGGTAAATTTGTACAGAGGTGTTGCCATAAAGTTAGTTCTCCATGTTCTGCCGTCACATGGGCGTGCAAATCATAATTAATAATATAATATTAAATAACATAAGAAAATATCATTAAATCCCATTTTCAAATGTAAAATCATTTGAATCACAATAATAGGAAATGTCTTACGTATTACATGAAATGTCACTGGCTGTTAAATATGTCAATGGATACAGTACAAGCATGTCAATTTAAGTAGTAATATGAAAGTTTTTTTTCTCCCTATAATGTCAATATTGACCAACTACATTATTTTAATTATTATTTCCAAAGAGCATGTCATGAACTGAATCAAAAAGAAAAAAATCAAAACAAACACTACAAAATATACAAAGGGAAGCCTTATCGCTTTCTGCGATCTCGTCCAGGCAACATTGGAATGGACAGTGTTTTTTTTCATTATTTGACAATATATACCTACAATTTTTAATTAGTTTTTGATTTTACTTTATTAGATTATTTTATATTTTGTAACTGTGAGAACGTCGTAGGCTTTTTTTTTTTTTTTTATAAATGGCATCTCGCAGGTCAACCTATGAGGTTGTCGTCTGCTTAGACGGACTTGCCTGTGGATTCCCTAATAAATTAAGGCCTCCAGCCAGGACTTAAACTTAAATACTAACTAAAAACTAAGCGACTACACGCTAAGGGCACCCCCTGTGGGGTACGAACCTCGGCTTAGGGCGTCGCTGGAAGAGGGCAGCAAATGACTAGCTGGATCAGGAATGATATTATTTAGGGACGAATTTAAAGCTACAGGCTCAGCGGCGCGGGCTGGCTCGAGCAAGGGTCGGGAGGGAACGTCGTAGGCCTTGTGGATTGTAAATTTATAGACCATTGTCTATTTGTTTAACATATGGTACTTGTTGACAGGCCTACACTGTCCTCCCATACCTGTTAACACTGTCATTGGAAAACATTGTAAAAGACATATTTTTAAAAGAATAACCATGGAGTTTCTTGCCGGCTCTTCTCCATGGGAAACGACCAATTGGAACCGTGCACCTAGAATCTGACGTTTCATAAGTGCCCATGTAGGTCTATGTGAAATAAAATATTTTGATTTGATTTGATATTTTGATTTGACTGGTGAAAATGGGGTTGTCGTTGGTGCAAATAATAATTATACTAAATTATATTACATTTAAATTACTTAAATAGAAACACAGATCTAGAATATTTGTCATAGCTAAAAATCCCGCGTCACATGAGAGGTACTCAAGGGGAGGAGGACTATCATAGCTTCATCAAACAGGCAAGGATATTTGTCAGCAAATGAGAGTCAGAATTTCGCTAACTGCTTGCGTTCGAAAGTATTTTCAGTGACGTGTCTTCTTATAAATCAATGAGTTCTTTACTTTCCATCGTCCTATTTTTCAAGGCCCACCCAAATTTTTTCGAGCATTTGAAGCAATTGATAAGCAATAAGCTTCAAAATTGTTCAGATTGTGATAAATAGTGTGTTACCCATTTAGGGAGGACCAGCAGGCCTTTCACACTTCTAAAGTCTGTCCAAGATATTCTCGTCACATAGTTACCGACTAAGTTCAGTGTACGCGTCGCCTGAGTTGACATTCGTTTCTCTTGATTGTATAGGATAAGTCTCAGCCGTGTAAGGGGCCTTAACAACGTATCAGTCCACGTGTCAGGTAGCTGGGTGGTATAATCGCATTAGTGAGAAAGCTCTTTGAATTATGAGGGAAAGAGATAGCTACAGTGCTCTTCCTTTTCTTGTATGTTAGAATATTCAAAATCCAGGTAGAGCTTTTGTGCACTAATCTCATGGTTTTAGCTTTTTATTCAATATTCAAATCGTTTGATTAATAATAAAATTATTAATACTCTATTGATACAAGTCCCTACAATATGCTTAATCTCTAGCTAAAGTTCACAATAATTAAAGGCGCACAAGAGTTGAAACCCTGACTCCTAATCTAGGAAAACCTGTGACTTAGGTTTCAGTGTTCTACTGCCGCCTGGACATTGGATTGATGGATTGGTTGCCAACCTATAAAATTTGCTAATGTTCAGTCTATCGCAGTTTTTTGCTGAGCATGCAACTGCATTCCCTTCTCAACACGCATTTAGTTTTGTAATATCTGTAATAATGCAAAAATGTATTTCGATTGCATACCTACATTTCTAATAATAATTACGCTTCTAATTTAAGCAATTGTCTTTGCCTAACCCTCCAGGGACAAACATGCGTGATGTTATGATGTTTAAACAATTGCTGATCACGCATTAGATCACCAGTGAACTTAATGTTAATAAACAAAACAACAACAACATTTGAAATGAAATCACTAAAACATAAACTGTGCACATATCTAACGTGGATCTTTATCAAACAAAAGCAAGTCGATTCATCGGATTTCCTCGTCTATTGTCAAGGTTCCCTTTTGTGTAAAGGCATTGGCCTGCAGCCACAATCAATCATAATATACCTGAGTCATAACATACTTCTGTCTGAGCCAAAAATGCTTAATAACGTTTATAAAAAAACTATTATTGAGTAACGTCCTCTAATTCATGTTCTATTATTCAATTCCAGGGTTCTTCTGCCGGGATCCAGAGACCGGGAAGCTGCACCCTGCAAACAGCACATGGACAGCTGGCTCATTCTGCGGCAAATACCATTGCAGACTCAAGAGAAAAAATATAACAGGTTCTGAGTATGCACCTCAGCGACAAATTAATATCACGACCATCCAACTTTTGGGAGAGAACCTCACAATGGTGGATTTACAAAAGGAGGACATTTTCGTTAAAAAAGTAGAAGTTGTAACTGAAGTCATCAATACCGACAAAACACCTGAACCTGCTATATTACATAATGATACTTTAAAGGGAATCCAAGGAGTTAAGCTATATAATGTCACTGATGACAAGAATGTTACTTTAAAGGGAGTCCAAGGAGTTAAGATAAATAATGTCACTCATGACAAGAATGATACGTTAAAGGGAGTCCAAGGAGTTAAGCTAAATAATGTCACAGATAACAAGAATGCATCTGACAAGGATAGGTACTTAACAGACAGAGAGATAAAAAGTTTAACAGAAATACTTCACACGGTAAAGAAGGGTGATTTAGATGCTATCGTAGAAATATATAATTTAGCGCAAGACATTTACAAAGAACTTGATAAAACAAGCACGGACCAAGTACTGCAAGAAACGATGAGCACCGCAAGAACTTTAGACAAACAAATAATTAAATCTGACATGTTCAAAAAGGTGACAAAACATGATCATGCTTCGTATTGGTACGAGCCTCTTGCGAATGGTAAAATTAGGGTAGCTGATTTAATGAGGCCCGATGTCATAAGAACCGATATAAATCCAGAGATACCAGCGATAGCGATTGGTGTGATACCTGCTACTAGCACAAAAAAATTTGGTCCGAAACCAATGAAGAGTACAATAGTACCACCGATTCTACCTCCGTTTCCAGTAATGAAGAAATTGAGCGATACGTTTTTCAATGGTGCTCTTACTCAAAAAGACTTTAGGAAGCTACCATATTACTATCCGATGTCAAATTTTCAAAGAATGTCTTCGTACAAACATGAGCAAAAGAAAACGTTAACTGCTAATGTAGGAACACCGGTGCCGGCACCGACAACAACACCTTCAACAACACTGCCATCGGTAACGGTTCGAAACTCAGCTTACAATCCTATCACGACCAAACCATTACAAACCGGTGGAAAATACCAGAAGAATCTCAGACCTTCAATTTTTCTGCCGTATCCATTCACTAACATCCAACATTACAACTGGTCCTTCCCGCAAAATCTATACCACGAAAAGCTCTTCGAGAAATTAGGTGCCCGCAAAAAAGGCGACACAAAAAACAAAAACGAAATGAAAAGACGTGTGGATAAACAAAACAACGCTGTTCTTATGAACCCAGATTTGGAGAACTTCCAAGATCTACAAATTAGGGCATCTACGAAGAAAGAGAACGTAGTGAAACCGAACACTAAGCAAGAGGAGGGACGAAGAGTGACAGAGAGACGTAAGCCCGACTGGCAGACAGATTCGTTGCCGCAACAAATATTAGAAGAAGTAAGAGCTCATATACAAGAGAAGCAGAGACTGTTCATCAATCCCGTTTCTATAAGAAAGAAAGTTAAATTAGAAAGAGTGGCGAAGCTGTTAAATATGGAAAAAATCACAAGGACCAAAAGATCAAAGGGACAGAGTGCAGCTGATGTGGAGCCGCTAAAATCTGAATTATATGAAGTTTATATTGAAAAAACAACGTAAGTATTTGAACAGCTCTAAATTATAGTGTGTGGTAATTTTATCTACTATACTTTTATACAACTTATAACACACCGTTTTACCCATTTTTACCCATTTCGCAACCACCTTAGCTTTTATTAAATTTGCTTATAAGCATTGTATAATAAAACGATGAGCCTTAAATTACTTAAATTCAGAATTTCTACACAATTTGATTGAAATAATGTACCACGCTCTTTGCGTATTAGAAATCTGTTGTATGTCCGAACCCACTCAATTTCACTAAACACAACTTTGCCCACACGTACTTATCTCATCAGTAAATTCTAAACACAATGAAAAAACCGTTCCCTCATTATTTACTTTTAACCTGCTTCAAATAATAGAGGAACAAACTAACACCTCAAAAAACTTGACAAATTAGGCAAAAACTGTAAAAGGAATTCGTCCCTTGTTAGGACAACCCTCTCATGGTGGTATATTATCAATGACTGGTAAAAAGATGTTTTATTTTTATTTGTCACTTAATTCTCATAGATTTAAAAGACTTGCTTTTAAATCTATGAGAACTATGTGACAAATAACAGTAAAGTATGTGACAGTAGGCAGACAAAAAATTAAACGTTTATAATTTCAGTCTCTAATATTTAAAATTCTCGTCTGTTTGTAACCTAACTCCTCCGAAACGGCTGGACCGATTTATTTGAAATTTTGAGTGCATATCGGGTAGGTCTGAGAATCTGCCAAAATCTATAAAAAAAAAAGCAAAACAACGTTTGCGGGCTCAGCTAGTGATTTATAAATATTATTATTAGTGGAAAAGGGTAAATAACCAGTTGTTAGTAAGTCTACATTGGAAAAAATACATTTAAAAAACATTTAAATTATATACTTTGCCATATTTAGGAACCTAACCTATAGTTTTTTTTTTGGATTTCATAATTAATCTCTTAATCATGTCTCGAAAGTCACGTATAGGCTACTTATTGAAAATGAATTCCAAGGTTGCTTGGCAGAGATCGCAGAAAGCGATAACTACCCATTGTATATTTTGTAGTTCGTTTTTATTTTCGCTATTTATTTTTGTGGTGTACAATAAAGTCTATACAAATAAATAAATAGATGAGTTACTCCTATTACTTATATAAGGTATCAGTTTATTTTAGTACCTACTGTAAATAGTTAATTGTGTAAATAGTAAATTTACTAATTATAAAGAGGTAATTTTTTTTGTTTGTAAGCTTGTATGTAGGGAGCCATCTCTGGAACAGCGGGACGGCTTTTTTTTTTTTTGCATTTGATAGCCCAAATCTTGAGGAAGGCTATAGGCTATTTAACATCACGATAGGACCCTCAGCAGCCAAGAAAAAAAGAACTTCAATCGGGGTAGGCAATGCGATGAGACGGGGTGGGTTGGGGGTACAAAAAAAATCACTTGCAGGCAGAAGCTAGTATTGTATATTAGAACTTTACACAAACACACACATACATAACATCAGGCCTGTAATCCCAGAAGGGTTAGGCAGAGGTGTATCTATAGTACACCCACATTTCGCCAGTTATATAATATAATCAGCCTGTGTTGTCCCACTGCAGGGTAAAGGCCTCCATTTCGTTTTTCCACTCAACTCGATCCTGAGACAGTTAAAATAAATGAACTAAGTAAGTACTCTAAAGACGGTGCTGGTTATGAAACTGCAAAGGTTGTCTGCGATACCTGACCTTATGTTGTACAGGCTGGAAATAAATTAACCATGGTTTCATTCGAATACTCAAGCATATTTAGAATGAGCGGTCATGCCGATTAGGTTTTTATTTGAAGAACAATTATAGCTCTGCCCGTCAATGTACCACGTACATTCATATTAAAACAGTTAAATTATATCGTGTTTTTCGTGTGTCCACGTCCCCGTAGATTGTTATAAAACTAAATCTACATTATAGTCCCTACTCTCATTACAATGTAGTTTGGTAATGTTACCATAACTGTCATTTTGTGTTTGTATTTATTTGTATAGCTAGTCATTTAATTAGTATCTAGTGTAAATAGTCTAATATTTGTATGCCGAACTGTCCTATCATCTGATTACAACTCAATAATCATCCAATCCCATTGGTTACGAACGCAAACGTATAAAATTAAAATGAGCGTTCACTGAAAAGCTTCGAAATTTCGTTTACCATTTCTCGAATGTCGCATATTTTTGGCAGAGCACACAAAAAAAAACTGTTACAAATTACATGAAACTCATTAAATTAAGTTAAATTGAATTCACTGCAATGTTGTAAGTTTTTATTGTCACTTGGTGCTGAATTGGTATGATGCCAAAAATTGGACGGCTTACCCTACTGTGGCAGAATGTAGCAGCTTTTATTTCCTTGTTTTGACGTTTGTATAATTGACTGCATAATCAGCCAATTGCTAGGACACAGAGGCCTCCTCTCTGTGAGAGGGGGTGGACTGTAGTCTACCACGCGGACCCAGTGCGGGTTGGTAGATGTCACATGTCTTCGAATTTTTGTTTTGTTTTTAAAACTGCTCAACAACGTAAATACGCAATGAATGTTGTTGAACTGTCAAAATAACAGCCATTCCTACCATTAATGTGGTATCTACGAAATTACCTCGCCGATGATTCTATGATTGTATTTAATTTAGTTATTGATTTTGAGTCGCAATAAACATTATTTCTTTATTTTTTTCTAATCTCACTTTTTTACTTTACTACAGGTGTAATGCTGACAACTCGATTCCCGGTTATTTTCGATACGGGAACCTCACTCAACCATTCCCAGAGTGCTGCCCTCAAAGAATACCTAGCCGATGAATTAATCTAATTAATAATTTATTTAGTTAAAATATTCTGCTGTACATACCGATTCTTGTTTTAGGTATTTGTGTAATTATTTAGAGGAAAAAGACTTAAATTTTCTATGAAGTTTCGGATTTACCTATCTTTTATAATGTAAAATAAAACCAAAATATTAACAAAAAAAAGGAAGTAAACACGCAAGGAAGTAAATTGTTTATAATATTGTCATTATTGTAACAAAATAAGCAAATGAAACAAATATCTTAAAATATCTTAATAAAATGTTATTAACGGTGTAACTTAACAAAAACGACAAAATAATAATGTCTGGTGTAGGAGTAACATTGAGAACGAATTGTTTTGTAAATATATTTTATAACTACTGCATAATTTTAAATAAATAATGTATGTATAGTTGAAAACTTCAGACTGCATTTCATTTGGTTACCTATTTATATCATGTCGCCCCAAACTTGACGTTGACGTTCAAAAGTGCCTTTTAGAGTCTATTTGAAATGAATGCTTTGAATTTGACTTTGACCCAATTGCTCAACAAACTTTCAATCACAATCTGAAGGATTTTGCGAGAAATTCCAAATCCATTGCTTCTTAGGTTTGAACAATTCGTCTGCTCGACAACATAAAATAACGCAATGAATGATGTTGAACTAACTGTCTAAATGACTGCATTGCCATTGTAAGTTTGTGACGCAATTAACCCCGTTAGTCTGTTTGTCGGATTTGTTTTGAAGTCAATATTATGTAATAAGAAATTTTATGTCATCATAATCAGCCTGTTCCCACTGCTGGGACACAGACCACTCTCTTCGAGTGGAAGTGGGTTGTAAAACACCACGCGGGCCCAGTGCAGGTTGGTAGATGTCACATGTCTTCGATTTTTTGGTTCTAAGACATACCGATTTCCTCACGATGTTTTCATTCACCGTTTTGAGAGCAGGGGTGATGAAATTATTTACATAAAGAAAAGTGTCTGTCTGGGTTCGAACTTACGACCTACATTCACTCGTTAGTCGCGGCCGTTACCACTGGGCCACCACTGATGTCAGAAATGTTTTTTTTCATGTAATTGAATGAAAACAAACTGATAATACCACGCCCTTAATCTTAGAAGAAGGCCTACACGTGTCTAGAAAACTAATAAAATGGTCGAAGTTCTTACTCTGTATCCAAAAGCGATAAGCTAGTATAATATTGACACTTTACTTTAAAAACATGCCTGACTATATTTTACATTTAAAACAATCCAGTTATGCATTATTTTATCTATGTTTGTGTAAATTGGGACTACGCTCCAGCACGCGCAGCTTGATCACCGTAGAGACGTATTTTGTCAACGTAAGAATAGACAAAATTGCAAATTGTAGACATTTAGTCTGTTCTATCTGTAATTATTTCTTTTCTACCGTCGCAAAACCCGTTTCACTACTTGCGCAGCTTGAGCAAAGAAAGTTTAGCACAGTCGAAAGAGGTTAACACTGGAGTCCTGATTCACCTACTATGTTCTACGAAATACTTGTTGGCTTAGTGGCCGCAAGCGTTACTGCTGAACATGAGGTCCTGGGTTCGATTCCCTGGTCGGGTAAAGTGTTATTGTGGTTTTCCTATCAGGAATTTCTCAGTAGCTGCCCGGTCTGGATTTGTGGCAGATTAATGGCAATAGGCTCGCCCCCGGACTTAAACATACAAAATGTGGGTGTACTATTGGTAAATCTCTGCCTATACCTTGGAGGATTACAGGGGTGATGTTCTGTTGACACTTACGAAATAAAAGCTACTAGTAAACTTATAATTTACTGTTTTTTGATGTTTCTTCAGGTTTGGTCAAAAATGTAAGCAATTCACTCAATTCAAAACCAAGTACAGTCCGCGAGGCCTACGCTGAGCTTTGAATTTGTGTGAGTGCACATAGACACGCGTCCTTTGCTTGGCAATCGGCCAATCGGACAATACGAAAATCACATTGGTGCGATTGGTAATCACTCACACAAATGCAAAGCTCAGCTTAGGCCTCGCAGACCGTCCCTACTATTGACGACCTTATTGCCATATTTTACAAGTTCATATCAAGATGGTAAGGAGATTTGTAGGATATAAACTCTCACTCATACTTATTCGCATCATGACACGAACGTTTTAGAAATCTAATGGGTTCCTAAAATGTAATTGCTCAGCACTCTTCAAAGTTAGGACCGGCCATGATTTATCGGCCGTGTAAATCCTTCTGTTGGCATGAAAAAATTCTTTCTGACAGAGCTTAAATCAATAAAAACAAAAGAATGTCTCATACAACTCACGACATTCCTACCTTCCACAAATTAAAATCTTCAAAAACAAACGACAAACAAGAAAAGACACGTTTGTTAAAAATACATTAGTCAATCTATGTCCCAATTAACTGCTAACGAAAACGAGATAAGTCCTTATTTTGAATTAATCGACAAAAAATTGTGGAAATAAATCAGACCGCCCCCACATGTAGGCTGATAATAAAAAACTATTTTTTGTACACCGTTTTGAACGAAAAAGTTTATAATTTATGTTCAAAAAGTTGTATAATGATGTCGTGGATTTAATCATTATGGATTGTGAATAAAAGTGGTTGTTAAGTGACTTAGTTTATTATGGCAGATGGTTTGCTTCTGTAAACAATGCGGGATGGTTGTCTCAGTTTGATTTTTTAAAATGAGTTTTCTTTGACTTGTTTTGATTATAATACAAGTTAACCACGCATTACTCGCATAAAATAAAATGCATTTGTTGATTTACTCCCTGTTCATTTTATGTAAAATTTGTTTATTTGTAAGTTTGTATGAATTTACTAGGGCACTCAGAAAGTATTGCGATAAAAGTTTTTATGTATGAGAGACTGGCCAGATATAGTCTATTTTGAAAATATGATTATTTGTAAGTAAAATTAGGTACGTTTAAATTTACGTTCGTTTTTTTTTAATCCCTCCACATTGTTTGCGAGCTAACTTCAATTACAGTGTCTCATTAAAAATGGATCTGCGCCGGGAACATTTTCGCGCTATGATTTTTTACGATTTCAAGTACCTGAAACCTGAAGAATCGTAGGATAAACTTCAAATGGCATTCATGGATGAAGGCCCTTTTAAGGCAACCGTGTATCGTTGGTATAACGAATTCAAGCGCGGTCGACTAATTTTAGGGGATGAAGAAAGAAGTGGTCGCCCTTTGACGGCTGTTACGGAAGAAAACGTGCTAGCAGTGAAAAATGTAATCCAAGACAATAGGCGAGTTACGTATCAAGAGATTCAGCATATACTGCAGGTTGGATCGGGAAGCCGTCACGAAATTCTACTAGTGCATCTTCGCGTGAGGAGGATAGTTTCACGCTGGGTGCCGCAAAACCTCACCGATGCTCAGAAGCAGGCCCGGGTGGAATGCTACCGTTATATGATAAACAATTTGGAAGCTACGCGTCTCAGCGTGCTTACGACATCATTACAGGTGATGTGTCTTGGATTTATCAATACGATCCAGAAACGAAGCGTCAGTCGACAGTTTGGGTGTTTCAAAATGAATCAACGCCTACCAAACAAGCATCAACGCTGAATGTTACACCACCAAATGCTTGGCAGAAGTTTTCTCTGTTGTGAGCAACAAGCGACCAAACACAGGACTCCGCGGGCTACTGCGCCACCACGACAACGCGCCTTCGCACACCGCGCTCAAAACGAGGGCTTTCCTAGACAGCACGCCGCTCAAACTCCTGGGTCATCCTCCTTACAGCCCTGACCAAGCACCGTGTGACTTGTTTTTATAACCGAAAATAAAAAATCATGAACGTATATTAAACAAATCATATAATATGTTTGTATATCTTGCCATGAGCTAATTTTTTTTTTTTGCCAATGGATAAGTCAGATAAGAAGGCACAAAGTCAGTCATAGAGGAGTCATAGATATATCGTGTCTAGCGTAACATGCCCAACAATATAACAATATCAACCTATGAATGTCCCACAGCAGGGCAAAGGCTTCTTCTCGTACAAAGAAGGCACGAGCATTGATCACCACGCTTGCCCAAGACGGGTTGGTGATTCCAGACTTATTACTTACCAATAAGGCCAGGTTTTCTCCCGATATTTTCCTTCACCGATGCCAGGAATGTCGTAGAAAAACAAAGACAGCATCGTTATGAATTGAAAAGGTTCAATTGATATTCGCTCGGATTTAAACCCACAAAAACGGAAGCAAACTGTAAACGTAATAAGAGTATTTAACACCGTTTAAAACTGATTTATTAAAAAAACACTTTTGTAAATGTAGCAGATCCAATAATGCTACAGAATCAAAATGTAACCTTTTTTATGTGTGAAACAAACAGTTTTACATAAAACTGCACTGTACGGCGGCAACGTGCGGCGCGACAGCGATGCCGACGACGATCTTCAGTACACCTGTTACACTCATTAACACTGTTAACACTTTTATATCTGTAACAGATACATTGTACTGTTACACTTTTGTAAGTGTTTTGGGTTAACACATTGTGAAACACATTTATATTTGTCACATATTTGATTCTGTTATCAATTCAAAATGTAACACTTATATCTGTATTATAAAACAAGGTGTTTCAATTCCCTGCATCACTACAAACCTCACAATATTTTGAAAAAAATAATCGTATCATTTCTTGTATGGAAAAAGTTTCCAAGAAGAATTCCGAGCACCGAACCATACAAAATTAAATCAAATAAAATGATATAACATCCGCATAACACACCATTTACAGTTATGTTCCCTACCAGCGAAAAACAACACAATATCTCGCACAAGGAAACATTCTATACAAATAGTTGAGGTATGTGTTATGGAAGACATTGTGTGACTTGAACACAAATTATCAGGAAAAATCGTATTGCAAGGAAGTGACGTAGACAACATGTCACTGGCTATAATCTGAACAGATCATGATGAGGAAAGACATGTTTATGTAAGTGTTTTCCCACTATAGAGTGAAATGATACATAAATGATTTTATTTCTATACGTAGGTTTGTACAAACACTTTTACACTTCAATCAAATACTATTAAAAAAAATATACTAGTTGAGGTCGGCGTTTCCTATATGCTTACTCTGAGAAGAAAGGGCGAAACAAACTCAGAGGTCACAGTCTCTTTTAAAGTCCAGAAATAATCTTGGTCAGGCCATGTAGATTGATGTCTGAAATTGTATTTTGAGGAAAATATCACACACATTGAGTGGACCTATCGAGTCAGTGCACACATTTGTCAGTAATCGTGTAGCTAAACTTAAACCATAAGGAGCTCAACGATTTGACGAACAATACTAAAGAAAGGACATTTGGGTAATTCGCATTAATAACTCATTAATAAGACCAAGATTAAGATTAAAATTAACTGAGAAAATCAAATACAAAAAATAAATAAAAACGTTGACCCGCATAGTCTTCACATTCAAAATAACTAAAATAATATAATACTTTACAAAGTATCACATTTTATTTTTTATTTGTAGTAGGTATAGTATTTCATATTATTGTTAAATAAAAAATAAAACAGGAGACAATATTGATCAGATCACTAAAGGTAAATAGACGGAGCAGCTCAGTCTCATCCTCGCTCTGATCTTTAACGGTCTAAAGGCTTCTTCTGTCGTTGAGCTCCTTAAGTTCTAAGTTGAGCTACACGATTACTGGCAAATGCTTGCATTGACTGGACAGATCTACTCAAATCTGTGTGGCTTTTTCCTCAAAATACCGTTTCAGACATCGATCCTCACATGATCTCTTAAAGAGACTTTGACCTCAGAGTTTGTTTCGGCCTTTCTTCTCAGAGTAAGTGGATGGGAAACGCCAACCTCAACTAGTTTATTTTCTTAAATACTAACTAATTTACGTGCAAAAGTGTTTGTACAAATCTACTAATAGATATAAAATCACGTATATATGAAGATGACTGGTGTACAGTACAAAATTGCATTGTAATATAACAATTATTATTTTGTCTAATACGCTTTCAATTACCCTAAAAACTTGAAAAAAACTTTTTTTTTAAATTGCCATGCATATCTTACGTTCTAAATAGTAAAGCTTAGAATTCTGCAGCGAAAGTGGCGCTCACAATCAACCTCAAAATGCGTGAGAGTCTCATAAACTTGAAAATAAAAACAATAACACCACGAACAAACGTAGAACAGTTAAAACTAACATAAAACGTTACTATTAACATAAAGTAATGATCAGGGTAACGGAGCAACGCCATAATAACCCAACGTAACATTTTGTTACAAAAAATCTCTCTTTAACTTTGTAGGGGTTCACTTAAAAAGGCATTTACCCAACGACGGTTTCGTGACTTATCGCCGACTGAGAAAAAGAGATAGATGTATAGCAAAATGCTCGAGAGTAAGTGAGAGGGGTGTATGCGTCAGAAATATTTAAATTAAGTCCTCCCCTTAATGTCGGACATTATTTTTTTATCGGCGTGTCCAAATAAAGATATGTAGTCAACTAGATTTCTTTTTTTTTTCCTTTAGAAAATGTTTTCTTGTAAGGAAAAATGGGTAAAATGCGAGTTGCCCTATTTTCCTGATGGCGTCCTAAATTACAGTTGTTTTGTAGTAACTTGTGTACATTCGTAAATTGTTTTTTTCCTTAAATTAAATTGTTTAGACAAGAAATTTTGGCTGAGAAACATAAAAGAAATGAGAAAAAAATGCAAAATTTTGACATGCTTCCAGTAATTGCTGATGGATTTGGATAAAAAAAGCTGGTGAATTATAAAGTGCACGTTCACTATATTTCATTCCGTATTGATAACTTTAAAAGGATTACCAGTTAGTCGTGGTAAAAGGGTGTGGGCCTTTAGGAATCATGTAGGTATGAACATGCAATTTAAATTGGTCCTTCAAGTTTTGAAATCCGTAGTAATAGGAATTTCACTTAGTATAATATTTTTCATTCGATTTTTAAGCCAATTTGTACTGTTTACCTACTTATGACATAGATAAGGTCCTCTAAACATTACTTTTGAACAAGTAAATCTATATGATATTTTATAATTATCTATATAAAAAAAAAAACGTTGGATATATTTATCTGATGCTCTAAATAAAATTTTGATCTTGATGGAAAAAATAATTAATGATGGACACTTTTTAAATAAATAAACCTTTTTTTTAAATTTCACGCAATTGGTCGCAGTAACTTGGCTAGACTACTCCGACCAAACGGGTTAGATTACAACCAAATTGATAACAGTTCTTGGCTATTTTAAGTATTTCTAGGGCCTCAAAAGGCATAGGAATTATTTGAAGTTCACAAAGAGATGCACAATAATTATTTTAGAGTGTTAGAGTTAAATTAAATGACTACATACCTTTTTTTATATTGTTTGAGAAAATAACTTTTTACGACTAGACACTACAACCAAAACGCTAGTTTATTATCTTTAATTAACATCTTGCTATGGAATCCTAATGAAGGAATCATTCGTTATCTGCAGGGGTAAGTTATAAAATTAAATTGAGTTATGCTCTGGTTTACAATTTATCTTTATGCTCTTGCTATTAAAGTATTAATGCATTATTCAAACGAAATAAGTCGCCTTAGTTAGTACCGCTTGTTGATAGGAAAAGGATTTAATGGAAAAGGATTATTTTATTACGAATAATTAAAAACCAATGAACTTCCAAAAAAATAAACACTTTGTAGTGTTCTTTTTGGAAGTCAGTTTTTTTTTTCAACTTTTTAGTTGTTATCCCAAACAAATTCGTTTACCATTACTTTTTATTTAAACAACAGTGTCAGGAAGTTATTGAAACATCAATAAACACTAAGTGCCGATTTCACCAATGTTACTAAACGCGTTCAGCACATCTAAAACGCGTTCAAGAGCTGTCAGTGTGAATATTTTAAAACCAAAAATTACACTGACAGCTCTTAAACGTAGTTTAAGTGCTGGTCGCGTTCATTTTCATTGGTGAATTCCACCACGTATAATTAAAGCTAACTGAAAACGTACCCAAGCAAAGTTAACACAATTTATATGGGGTCACACTAAAGCATACCCTATCCATGATTGAAGAATGAGACATAGCGTAACAAACATACGAAAAAAAACACGCCTATTGAGAACCAGGAAGTCGGTTTAAAAGTATTGTAATTCCTTACAGAGGGCTCATCGCTAAATAATAACAGCCACGTTCGTGGATGGCTGACCATCCTCCGTGCTTCGATCAGCACGTTAAGCCGTTGGCCCCGGCTGTAATTCGTAGATCTTTGACAGTCGTTACGGAGTCAGAAGCCCAAAGTCTGACAGCCAGTCTTACCAAGGGGTTTCGTGTTACCCAGTAACTGGGTTCTGGACGTCAAAAAGGCAGTCGCTCAATGTAAAATATTGGTATTCAACTGCATCGAAACAACAACTGCATTAAAAGAATAGGCTGATTGATTGTAACTCCTTACTTGTGAGAGATCCGAGGCTTCCTTGGGTTTCACGAATGGGCTAATAAAGTCCTTCGAGTCTGGTCGAGAGTGTTTTTGGTGGTCTCCGGTGGTGGTCGAGATTACCACCCTTCGCGTCATTTTTGGGCAGTGGATCGCTGTCCAGAGCATCCCCTTCAAGTGGGGTACACCAGGTGAGAGGTGCCAGGAGCTGAAGGTTGAACCGGTTGGAGCAGGGATCCAGTGGAGCGTGGTGCAGCATAACTGGTGGCAGCTACAATCGGCGGAACGACGCAAGGGAGGAAAAGGACGGCAGAGGGCGCCACTTATGTGGTGCATAACATCGCGATGCAGCAGCACGAGGTGTCAGCAGTTGTGATTCGGTACAAGTTTAAATATACCCGATTTAAGTTTTGTTTGTTTTGTTTCACTACCCGCTCCAAGTCAACCCTCGGTAATTTCGTTCATGGTACCTATATTATAATATAGCTAATAGCTACCAGTCTAACTTAACTACGTGTTTCTGTCGTCAAGCAGCATTTCTGCTCTGTATTTCAGGGGGCAACTTTGTCTCTGTTCTAGCTGAATGCACAATAATGTAGGTAACTCACGTATTCTTCAGAATCAAAATCATCTGTTAATAAAACAAGGACATGATGTCAATGATTACAAATTACACTGAGTTTCGATTTGTTGACCAATTTCTATTTTATTAAGTACCTGGTACTTGTTGACAGGCCTACAGCGTCCTCCCGTGTAATTTGAAAACATTGTTAACGCCAATTATTTGTAAAAGAGTAACCGTGGAGTTTCTTGCCGGCTCTTCTCCATAGGAAACGACATAGAATCTGACGTTTCATAAGTAACCATGTAGGTTTATGTGAAATAAAATATTCTGAATTTGAATTAAACATTTGAGTATCACTTCTTACTACACATTACTTTAACTTAATCGTTTGACTCTTAACATTGAACCCTTTTTCACTTACTTACATAACCCGAAGCAGAGCAGGGACTATCGCTGACAAAAAACAGCGTTCCCTCACAGACCCTTTATGGAATCCACGGGATTAGACGGAATAACATGAGGTTTAGGCGGCGGTTTTGTTTAAGTACACGATAAGACATTCTACCTGCTCGGATTAGAGACGGGGTTTTTGTTTTTAGAGGTAGGTTGTCGGGGCTGGTTTCATACAAATATTTTTGGTTTAAATAGGTAAAAATAATAATAAGGAGTATTTAAGGATCGTTGAGGTAACAGCCGCGAATTACGAGCTGTAGGTCGTAATTGCTGCACTGATCTCAAAACAATCGTGAGGAAACCGGATGTTCGAAAAACAAAAAGATCTAAAACATGTGACATCTATCAACCCGCAATGGGCAAGAGTAGTGAATTACGGCCCACCCCTCTCACCGAAAGGAGGCTTGTGTCCTAGCAGTGGGTACATTATAGGTTGGTTATGAGGCATCGTAGCAGATGGCGTTATGTAGCTTCTGCCTAACCCCGTGAGAAGAAGGCGTGAGTTTATCTTTGTGTGTATTATCATAATATCGTACAATTACGTACAACATTTGTTTATTAAAGAAGAATTTGCCGGATTTGCCCTTTGCATAGATAGACAATAAAAAAAAAACTTTTTAATTTAATTATTCAAAGTTACTACAATATTTATTTATTAAACTTAATACTACTCGTAAAATACTAAATGTAGGAAAAATAATTTGTATGGAGTAGCAGAAGAGAACACCCTCCGTGAGGGCTAAGAAAGTGATAAGTCAGGATGCCGTCCACATTTTTGGGTTACTTACATAAGAGCTATGATGGATCATGTTTTTTTGCGATGTTGATGGGGGCGGACTTTTAATTGCGATACGAGTGTCATACCCGTCTTACCAATATCAAAAAAAAATTGGAAGTAAAATCTAGTGATTTCGCAATCAAGACTATCCAGTTTTGAAGTGTAAAAAGTGCTGAAAATCAGCAATTTTTACACTTCAAAATCATCCGCACTTTTTACTCTAAGCAAATAGGGTACAAGCCCATTTTGTAAAATGGGTTTGTACCTTATTCGCTTAGCGTAACAACAGTTTTTTCGATATATTTCTCATTGTATCGGACAGTAAAAGAAAGCAACATTTAAGTTTTGTTCATTCAATACACCCAAAATTCTGGCCACTTCCTTAGTCAAGCTGTAGTTTCCAAGCCACCGCCGATGTTCGAGAGTCAGCTGCAGCTTGAATTTGAAGCAACAGTTGAGCTCAGTTCGAGCTGTTAGGCTCATAAACGACACTACGTTTACAAGCTGGAGGCAAACACTTTGCAGCAACGTTGTTTGGTGTACCAGCATGGCAACAGGTGATGTCAATAAGAACGTAGTAGACTGAAGGAACTTACTTAGAAGGATCCAAGTTGTGGTTTGGGTTAGTGGTTGGTTTTAAGAACATCCTAATGCAAACTTCCTTACTTAAATGTTATAAATGCAAAAGTGAGTTTGTTTGTCACGCTTTCACGCTAAAACGGCTGAACGGATTTGAATGAAATTTGGCACACGTATGAACCATGACCTGAGTAAAGATATAGGCAACTTTCATCCTGGATCTTACGTATAAAACCGGTTGCTGGGTAACACTATACCTTTGTAAAACTGGACTGCATACTTTTTGTATCATTATCCCGAAATTTTCAGTCACACAATTGATAAGTTCGATGAGGTTTAACTGTTTTGGAACGCCAGTTAAAGAATCCATGGGGATTCTTGCTTTTATTAAATTAAAAGATTAAAATTAAGTTGAAAAAGGAAACGTTTTAGAGCAGGCAATACTTTTAAATTGAATAAGTAATTCGATTTTGACTTCTGTCTTTGAATGACCTCAATCGACCTGTTTGCGCGTACAATTTATATATCGTACGATCAAATACTAGTTGGTTATAACAGACCAGTATTTTACGTACCATTACCTTCAGTTAGTACCTAGGTCCATATTTTCAACATTACACTGGCGAGAAGTAATCAAAAACTCGTTGGTCATCAGCATTCGGTGCATCCCGAATTTCATTTTGCACATCAACACGAAAACATAAATGAACGGACTTTAAAGAGTTCTTGTTTTTCACTGGAAGCAAAAATATGGACGCTGAAGAGCAAAACTAGGTAGAAATATCGAGTTTAACTTTTTTTTATCATAAACTGGAATGGTTTTGGTGAAACATTAATATGAAATGGCATTGCATTGGAGATGATTGGAATTAGCTTGGCAGCAAAATTAATCAGCTTTGCGGAAAGGAACATTAATCACTATGCTTGCATAGTGCGCGAAGGCGATTTCAGAATTTTTCATCACCTTAACCTAAGGCAACTTTCTTAGACTGGTCTTTGCTAAGTAAACTCTCGTACGAATATGAACTTTATGCTTAAGAATAAAAATATTAATAAAATACAATAATATGACAGGACCTTGCCAATTCTCATAGAAAAAAGCTATTTATGTAAGAAAAAATCTACATCTTTTCAGTAAAATAAGTGATGGACATCATTTTATTATCAGAAATAAAGATAAAATAGATCAACCACTTTTCATATTGGCTAAAGTACATGCATCTTTTAAGGGTACTGTTTTAAATGATACAACAAAATACCTTTTGATATATAGATAGATAGAATACTCTTTAACATGTACACCTTATAAGTTACAGACATAGACGTAGATTGCAATTTAAAAAATTTAAAACTCATATAAAAAGTACACTTTGTAAACAAGCTCATTACAAATTCGAGGATTATATCCAAGATAAGAACGCTTGGAAAGGTGCTGTTTCAGCTCCCTACGACAATCTAGTCTAGACAAAATCAAACTGGTGGAATTGAATTGTATAACTTGTTATTTCTATGCGTTTTGTTTACATTCTTTGATTATTCCTTGTTAATATATATAGTAATATTATTTAATAATATTTGGAAAAAACGTATACGTTTACAATATTTGTTAATATAATAGCACCATGTATATCTATCACATAATTAAATTTATTTGTCTTTGCTTCATTTTTTACTATTTTTAAATTTAAGTGTTATCTATAAATAATTTATGTATAGAAAATATTGTAAAATATTTTAAAAGTGTAACGGTGGAGATTCATGCCCATTCTTCTCCATACGAAACTACCTACCTCAATCAATGTTATTTGAATGTAAATATGATGATAGCATAATGTGTGCCTATTTGTTATAAATGCTTTGCCTTTGACTTTGAAAAGGTTGATATTGTAATGTAATGTACACTTGCTTATGAACATTACTTTGAATATGATTCGTTTATTTTACGTGGTAAACCAATTCAGTGAATTTTGCTATAAGTAAAGTCTACGATTAACAAAAAAGTACATTATAGGAATGTGATAAGTTTTGAAAAAGTCAAATGCCATTTATACACGGAACCGGGTTCCTAATATAACCCTACACCATTAGGACCAAATTTTCACGTCAATCATCTCTATGATGAAAATACTTGAACCCTAGGGGCCAAACTTTGACATCGTGTGGTCTGGCAACATGAAGACAACATTATAAAGGGATTCGGTCGAGACCTTACTGATCCAGGGAAACCCACACACATGGCCAGCAAAGCCAGAGTTGATGCAATTTTGTATACATGTTCATGGAGCCCGACAAACACCCTTTCAACTAATAATACGCAATATCTTTGATTGGTTCAATATCAACAACCAAATTCATGTGTACTTCACAAGATAAGCAAGGTCAGAAGAACGATTCTGAACTCCATGATAACGTGACCTGATCATGTAGCACAGTCAAGACTGGATAACACATTACTTGAGTTGATTAAGGACCGACTTTTTCCAACGAGAACTAATTACAATAATTTAGAATTCTTTACAGTTTTTTCATATAAATACTGTCAAATTCCACGGATAATTGACATTGGAAAAGAGAGAGACTAGTCCATTCGCACGAATTTACTCGTCCATCTTCAGGCTATAACGTTCCCACTGCTGGGACAAAGGTCTCTTCTCTGTGAGAGGGAGTGGGCCGTAATCCACCACGCGGACCCAATGACGGTTGGTACGTAAATGCTACATGTCTTTGAATTAATGGTTCTAGGACGTGACGGTGGTGATGAAATTATTTACACAAAGTAAAGCGCCTGCCTGGGTACGAACACGCAACCTACAACTCCTATGTCGGGGCCGATACCACCACTGCTCTCACCGCTTATTCGCCCGGGATTTCTTATTAGGCGTTTGGCACATTTAGGATTTTATGCGATAAGGTTGAGAAAAAGTATTTGTAAATGTGGTTTCCAGTGTACTTTTCGGGCAAGTAAATTCGTGCGAATCGACACCTGAGCCGGAAAAATCAACGAAAATCAGGTAAACTCATGGGAGTAACTTAGCAAGCACAAAAGTATGAAAGTAGCGTGCATGCCAGTGACATGACAACTCCTGATTGGTGAGTTTCGCAATGGCATGCAAAGCAATCACAGCCACATAATCATAATCAAGTCAAGACTATACAGGGGGTACCGAAAGTTGACGTCAAGCCGGAATCGTATGAGAGGACAAGTCATAATAGAAAATAATTTAAAAGAAAAAATGTACTTTAAGAATTACGGGCATTTATAAAAAAATCGAGAAAATGCCTGTGATGATCTTCACAGGCAGCAGACTTAGACTTTTTTTTATTTTTTTTTGTTAACTATTATGACCCCGACCTATCACCCGACTCCGGCTTGACGTCGATCTGTGATACCCTGTTTAGTCTTCCAGAATCGACTACACTGTCCTACTGCAACGCTAGTCTCTCGCAGTAATACGTTTTGTAGTGTTCTGGAAAAATGTGAAGCGAGAAGACTCGGTACAAAACTGCATGTGTAAATGAAGTGGTAACAAGTAGTAGCCAAAGATCTTGAAAGGCTTGTGTTTTTATTCGCTTGGTGCACGATGGCAGCGTGGACTTTTAGTAGCTAATAACTGGTGTGGATTAGACCACGTTGTCGTGCGCCAGCTGATTGTGCCTTCTGAGTATATTTTGTGCTGAGCGGCATTTTCCAGTTCAATTCATTCATAGACCAATTTGTACATGCAATTACTATATTATAGTTAAACTCCTTTCAAACGCAAGCATCAATTAGAGAGAGTAGATTTTTGATGCAAAATTAAATGTCAAAGTGTATAGTTTATTTAAATTAAATTAAATATTAGTTTATTTTTCGTCCAATCGTTAGAAACACACACATACATATAACATGGGAGTCTCTTGCCCGTTCTTCTCCTTAGGTAGATACTTAATACGCTTTGGAACGGGCAACTAGATTCATCTTGCCCCCCCCGACCCCTTGACAATTCAAAAGTGCCTGCAATTGGTTTATTTGAAATAAATGCTTTGAGTTTGAGTTGGAAACTTTCGTTCGTAAACAAACACAGAAACAAAATCTAAAGGGAAAATGTGAGGTTATCTGTGGGGTCATCTGATCAGACCTCCAAAGCGTGCGACAACCAAGGTGCGTCGTACTTTTAGTTCTTCCAACATACTTAGAATGCCATTAGAACTAGACCGAGCTCTTGACAAGATGTAATCTGTTTGCGCAGACATAAAAATCATCGGTATGCGAATAAGTTCGTTAAAATTGACAAAGCGACTTTGTAGATATGTCACATACAGAGCGACGTTTTGGTTGATAATGCATATAGAAGGTGGAGTCGACAAAATGACAATAAAACTTCGTATATCTCATGACGTCACCAGTCTGCAAACAATAATTGAATAGTTTAGCTCAGACAAAAGAAAAACTCAAGACGTGAGACAAGGTTTGTAAACATGTGTGCACTCCGTGAGGTGTAGTTCGGTTGTATATTGGGTTGTAATTTGTGCGTGTGTGCGTGTTTGCACAGCGCAAGGTGTAGTTTTGAATGCTTCACTGTATTATTCGCAGCGCTATGTCTTCATTTTTTTTTTTGGTCTGACTAATTTAATCACCGTAGTTAGTCAAAGATTGACAAAACCCATAGCCGGGCTATCCCTATTATAATTCAGTTTGTTTGAAAAAATTATTTTTTAACTTATTGTTAAGATTTATTCTGGCTCGTTGGTCTAGTGGTCGTAAGAGCTACTGCTGAGCATGAGGTCCTGGGTTCGATTCCCACATCGGGCAAAGTGTTATTGGGTTTTTCTATCTAGAATTTCTCAGTGGCAACCCGGATTCTGGATTTGTGTCCGGTTTATGGCAATAGATTCGCCCCCTATTACATGGGACTTAAGCATAACTGGCGAAATGTGGGTGGCTGTCTAACCCTTCTGGGATTACAGGCGTGATGTTATGTTATTTTGCTCATTTTAAAATACTCTTATGTATTAGTATTGCCAGTATTTTCATTTCCAGTCGTACTAGCTGTTGCCCGCAACTTTGTTTGCATTCTAGGATGACATTAACTAATGAGCCCCACCAATGTCTATCTGTGCGCCCAAGGAAATGTTTGAAAATGGGCCAGGTAGACTAACTCAAAAACAAAAGCTGTAGAATTCGGGAAAAATAGAGATATTTCATTTACCGTTGTGGTATTTAATTGAAATTTATCAATCATTTTACCGACTTTCAACATGGCGATACCGAAATTAGTCACTATGTGCTTAAAAACAATAACAGTGAACCATAGATCGATAATTGAACATAGAGAGAGAACTGTCAGCTGTTCCAACAGTGTCACTTCAGTCACTTTCGTCATGTCAAACGTCATTAATCAATTATTAAAATGACAGCTTACCGCAATGACGGTTTGTGTTGTGTGATGCAATTTCAAATGTAATTTCTTGTGTTTTAAATGCTAACGGAGCCATTTTAAAGTAGTAACAGGACAGTTTCAAACGGTTTTAAAATGTGTTTCACTATTTTGTATATAGTGTAGAAGGATCTGGCTCAGACTCCATACATATTGGAACATCTCCTTTCATCCAAATCTGTTCAGCCGTTTTATCGTGAAAGTGCAACGAACAAAACCAACTCACTTTTACATTAGAGTTAGAATGGTGGTCTCCACATTGTAAAAATACATAATAATTATAGAAACACTACCACATACTGTAACACAATGAAAAATTGTTTTAATTTCCGTTCCCTAAAACCGAAATATTACCAAACCACTAGTGTTGTAACTTGGCTTACTAATCATAGAGTCCCCATCGATATGTTAACAGCGCGGTGGTTACAACAATAGTTTAATTTCCGAGCGTAAATCATTTTGGTTTAGCCTTGATTGTGTGCCGGGAGATGTATTTCTAGTTGTTAGCGTACTTTTTAAATGTTCAGAGTTAAACAACAGATTTCTAATTATTAATAATAATGTTTATGTCATATCAAATAAGTGTTATTTAATATGACATAAGCATTGTTATAAATACGCACGTGTGGCATTATCTAAAACGAAAAAACCCGAAAAATAGGGTTTTCCATTTGAAGCTCGAATTAGAAGTTTAAATAAAGCCAGTTGTGTATCACATATAATTCAATATTGTTTTATTTTATTTCTTATAGTTTTTATTTACATTAGGAAAATGATATCAGCGTGTTGATTCTGTAAAAATCTCACCGTGAAGACTTGCGTGGAGTGAGCTGTCAGTGTGATCAAGTCTTGGTCAATCCCTAGCATCAGTGGCACTGTCAGTTCACTCCACGCTCACTTCATCTTAGTTTTCACGGTGAGATGGTTACAGAATAACAATACTGATCTGCCAAATGGTTGCAATGGCTTCGAGTTATGGTCGCCTTAGATATCAACGGCGGCATACTGGTTGATGTTAAGAAAAAGGTTTCAAAACGAGCTAGGTCATCATCATCATCATCAGCCTATATTAGTCCACTGCTGGACATAGGCCTCCCATAATGAGCGCCATAGTGCCCTGTCTTCAGCTTGACGCATCCAGCATCTGCCTGCAGTCTTTCGCAGCTCGTCATCCCACCTGGCCGGAGGGCGTCCTATACTACGTTTGCCGAGTCGCGGTCTCCACTCAAGAACTCATTTACCCCACGGTTGTCGGTTCTTCGCGAGATATGGCCGGCCCACTGTCACTTCAGCTTGCTAATTCTTTGAGCTATGTCGATAACTTTGGTTCTCTGTCGGATCTATTCGTTGCGAATCCTATCCTTCAGAGAGACTCCGAGCATAGCACTTTCCATAGCTCGCTGAGCGACTTTGAACTGGTGGACCAGCCCTATCGTGAGTGTCCACGTCTCAGCTCCGTAGGTCATGACGGGTAGGACGCACTGATTGAAAACTTTAGTTTTCAAGCATTGCGGTATGGATGACGAGAAGACTCGACGTAGTTTCCCAAACGCTGCCCAGCCCAGCTGGATCCTCCTCTTGGCCTTCCTCTCAAAATTGTTTTTACCTAACTGTAGAATTTGCCCAAGGTAAGTGTACTCGGAAACAATTTCGAGATGGTGGCCATGTACGACGACCGGTCCCGGATCAATGAGACCATTGATCATGACTTTGGTTTTATCCAAATTCATGCCGAGACCGATGCGTCGCGAGGCTGAAGATGGGCCGTCCAGCATCTGGTTCAGCTTCTCCAACGACTCCGCCATTAAGACTATGTCATCAGCGAATCGCAGGTGTGAGATGTAATCACCGTTTATGTTAATGCCCTTACCTTTCCAGTCCAGCGTCTTAAACATTGCTTCCAACGCGCTCGTGAACAGTTTCGGGGATATAATAGCCCCCTGTCTCACTCCTCTGCGCAGTTGGATGGGTTTAGAGCTAGGTCTATGTACACTATTTAAAAAAAGAGAAAAATGTGTAGAATTCGGAAAAAAGTACTATTAATTCATTTAAATATATACTATTGTGGTAGTCATATTATATATATCAATTACATTTATCGACTTTCAACATAGCGTCACACCGATTTAGTCGCTCTGAGCTTAGAAACAATCACAGTAAACCATATAACGACCATTGATCATCGAAAGAGAACTGTCAGCTGTCACAACTGTGTCACTTCAACATGTAAAACGTCATAAATCAATAAATATGACAGCTTACCGCCATGTCGGGTTTTTATTGTGAGTTGCAATTTCAAGGGTGATTTCTTGTGTTTACCAGCAAACAAAGTCATTTTAAAGTAATAAGACAGTTGAGAACTATTTAAAATGTTTCCCTATTTTTAAGTATAGTGATCATGGTCCAGCTCCAGGCTCCTTACATTTTGGAACATCTCCTTTTTAGTTACATGTAAGAAATCTTTAAAAATAAATTTCACAGAGTAGTGTTTGAAATCAAAGCTCAAAAATTTTTTGACCTCGTGTGAGTTCTTCACTAAAGAAAAAAATTTCTATATAAAGATAGGGACTTAAATTAAATGGTTCAATGAAACATAGCTCAGTAAAGTTTTTTAGCATAATTTGTCACGACACCACTAGGTATGTTTCTTGTTAAAGTCACCAGTATTCTAAATTACAGACTATTAAGCACCACAGAAGTCAATTAAGGGTTACCTAATAGTAGGTACTTGTCTGAGCCTAGACATTTATTACTCTTGAAGACGCTCCCTAAGAAATTAAACTTTAGGATAAGATAAAGTGGCATCTTTGCCTATAAAAGCCCACTAACATTCATTTAACGGTAAATTTTCTGCTTAGAATTTATCTGCCTAATTTAATATAATTGGCAATGCGAGATATTTGTCCAAAATGAATGAATGATTGAAATGCACAGACCCTCAGAATGGTTTGACCAGACTCGATTAATTGAATGAATCCAAAGGTTTGCACTAGCCCCAAAAGCTTTATACTCGTATTTCATGGTGCTACAATGACCATTGTATTTCAAGGAGTAGACCGGGGGCGCCGTAATGGTAGGGAAGACGTGCCCTTAGGATAGGGAAGGATTAACGAGTCATGCCGGATATGTATCCTTGAGTAGACATTAGGACTAGTGGAGCGAAGGGGGATATTTGTCTATCATATCTTTAACGTCGTTTCCGCCAGGTTCGTTCCGCATGAGCTTCACCGGTGAATCTATTGCGAGAATTTGACCAAAAATGTCAAAATTTACATATTTTCACGATAGATGTTGTTTAATATATTGCGGGACACTAAACACTACCAGACGTAATAATAATAAAACTACTATTGTGTCTCGTTCAGTGTCCTTCAATTAATAAAGTAGGAACTATGATAGAGAGTTACAAAATTCTCGTATTTGAGATGTCGCCTGTCACCTGTATGTTTTATTTTAAAAGTCAAAGTCAAATCATTAATTTCTAATAGGCGCATAAAAGGCACTTTTGAACGTCAACATTCACAAAATAATTGATTCTAGTTGCCCCTTCCAGAAGGTACCTTCGTATGGAGTAGAATTGGCAAGAAACTCCACTGTTACTCTTTTAACGTGTTCTATGTACAATATTTTGTACTTAGGTATATATATATTAATTTTTAAGGGTTCGAGTTTGGAAACAGTCGTGTATTTGAGACAATTCACTCGTTTTATTCGTTTGTGTTTATTTAAATGTCAAGCTTCAGAACTTTTCAAACTGTTTATTTTGCAACTTGTTTATTGTGTTTATATAAATGTCGTTTACAGAAATAAAAGCGATTATAGTTCCGAGGATTTCACACAATAAAGCTAGCTAGCAGTTAATCTGAGAGAAAAAACGTGGAGAAATCAGTGTGCGTAATTTCCGTCGTGCCATTTTTCCGCTGAAATATGTCTTCAAGTTGAGACCATTTTAAAACTTGTTCAAATAAAGCGACAGGTTTGTAATTTATTTTTAACAAAAACCTACAGATTCAATATTGATAACATTCTCGAAGCCAAAAAACAATCTTGAACACTATAAATAAATAAAAAAACACTTTATCGTTCTCTTGCCCTTATCTTAATTTATTTGAGGTCAGAGCAACATGATGTAGGTATATTTCTTCCTTACTTCTCTGGTCTACTAGTCGTCATCTCGGTAGTGCCCCCTCTCAAGCCATATCATCTTTCATACAGTCCCATCCATCGTTTATTTGGTATATATTCTTTTTTCTCCCAAATTTATACTCAAAGCTTTCCTTCTAACATTCCACAACTTAACCTATCAACAACAGCGTTACGCTCGCGGCGGAAAGGCTTGATTGCGTCATCATCTCCCACTGTAATAAGCTACATGTGGCTCGCTGATGCGACTAACAAACCTCATTTAATAATTGTGTAAATTGTTTATTAACTATGATTATCTTAATTATTGTTTTATTGTGTATGACTTTTTCTAATTAAATTAAATTAGATTAAATTAATATGAATTGGATTGAAATCATTTGAATTTAATTAGTTATGTGTTCTGTATGTTATGTGACTTTATGAGTGTATTATTCCTATTATGAGTAAGTGATAATCGAATAAAATTATTTTATTTGATTATTTTCTCTCACAGTCTTGCTCAAAACTTTCCTTACAACATTTAACAACGTAAAATAATTGTCTTCAGTACATTTTTATTTAGACGATCCTGACTCCCGTTCTATCAAACAAGAATTAAAGGGAAGGTCAATGAAATTCCAAGTTAGCAATAATCGATGCCATTACGGATTGTTACCATGTATTGTGTATGGACAATAAGTGCGTCGTCCAATTTATGGAACCTTTTGTGTAGCGAGTGAAAAATATGTGTATCGCTGTTTTGCCAATGACGCGTAATTAGTTTTGGTGTTAACTATTCTTTTGTTAAATGTATCTTACGTTTTGTAATGGTATCGCGCAGTTTTTTTAATGGAAGAGTCTGATTGGCTGCCTCGTTGGTCTACTGGCCGCAAGCGCTACTGAGATCTAGGGTTCGATTCCCGGGCCGGGCAAAGTGTTTATTTATTTATTTTATTATTTATGTACACACAGTAAAATACAGAGGGACACGTCATAGTTACTATTTGAATGCAAAGGTACTGCTTATTTCTTAAAAAAAATCTTTTCAGCAGACCTGCGATAGGAGAATTGAAAAATAAATGTAGACAATAGTGTGTAAAAACAAGAAGAGAAAAATATGAACAATGTGAAGTCTAAAACTAAAATAACACAAATACATAATGCATGCAATAAATATATAAAAAAAAACTACATATATAATTTATATATACATAATATAAATACTCACAGTTAAGAGGAAATGTAATGCTCTTTTAATCGACATTTGAACAGAGAAATAGTTTTTAAATCACGAATGCTAGGCGGAAGTGAGTTCCACAATCTTACAGCATGGACAGAGAAGGAATAAGAATAGTAGCTTGTTTTATGAGGATGAGATTTAAGGAGGGATCTAAGGTGCAATCTACACGGTGCGTCGCTAAGGCGAGCGTAAGAAAAACGCTCACGCAGGTAGGAAGGAAAAGACGGGTTGTGTAAGATATTGAAGAGGTGACATAAATCCGAGTGTTCCCGCGAAGATGTATTGGGAGCCACTTGAGTTCCTTGCGCAGGTGGGAAACATGGTCATACTTTCGAAGACCGAAAACAAAGCAAAAGCACAGGTTTTGCAAGCGCTCAAGCTTGTTTAATAGCTCCTCAGTAGCATCCAGGTAGCAGGCAGGGGTGTTTTTGGGTTTTTGCACTTGGAATTTCACAGAGAGAACATGTTTTTCAACTACAATGTCAAATATGTTCCTGAATTTGAGCAAATGGCGTATGTATTTAAAATAAAACCTGTAGGGCACTTTCCCAATCACTATGTGTGGCAAGCCAATCCCTTGGGAGAAGCAAGCCAAATACCTAGGCGTGATCCTCGATCAAAACCTTACCTTTAAGGCTCATATTAAGGCGGTTCGCGAGCGCGCCTCCATCGCTCTTAGCAGGCTCCACTTTGTACTGACAGCCCGTAGTAAACTGTCACTTAAATGCAAGCTGCGCATCTATACCGCAGTCATCCGTCCCATCATGACCTATGCCTGCGTTGTATTTGCGCACGCTCACCCACGTCATCTCCATAAGATGCAGACCCTCCCCTTCTATGTCTGTAATATAAATCTCCACGTCGATCTTAAAATACCTACCATACACCAGTTCATGAAACGCTTATCGAAGCGTTTCTTCGACTGTGGCATCAAACACCCAAATCCCTTGATCTCAGCGGCCGCCCGCTACACTCCCTCCCGCATTAGCAGTATTCGCCGACCAAGGCATACTTTAATCGCCCCCGACGACGCCCCTCCTCCAGGAGAGCAGTAAGGCCACCAGCACCTTACACAAGCGCAAAACCCGATCGCCGTCCTACCGTCCTCGCCCGCCGCGACGCCCAAAAGCACGCCCCTCCCGACCCTTGCTCGAGCCAGCCCGCGCCGCTGAGCCTGTAGCTTTAAATTCGTCCCTAAATCACTCAAACCCTGATCCAGCTAATCCCTTGCTGCCCTCTTCCAGCGACGCCATGAGCCGAGGTCCGTACCCTACAGGGTATATTGTATTATTTATGTGTAAGTCAATTAAAATGTTTTAGTTTTAGACTTCACATATGTTTCAATAGCGGCGATAAGTCCCCTCTTTGAGAAGTGGTTGGAGAGGCACCACGGCGTCCTCACCTTCAACCTGGCACAGGTCCTCACCGGACACTATTGTTGCAAAATGCGGGAGGAAACGCCCGGGTGTCACCATTGTGTAGATAGACCGGAGGACACGGTGGAACATACGGTGGAGGTCTGCCCATCTTGGGCGGAGCACCGCCGCGTTCTCGCGGAGGTGATCGGCGGTGGCGAACTTTCGCGCCCGGCCCTGGTCCAGGCCATGGTACGGAGCGAGTGAAAATGGGAAGCCATCACCTCCTTCTGCGAAGCAGTAATGCTCGCGAAGGAGGAGGCGGAGCGCGTAAGGGAGAGAGCCTTGCGCCCTCGCGCCCCTAGTCGCCGCAGGAATCGCCCTAGGCGTCGGGAGTCACCTGTAGATTCCCGGCCACGGTTCTGACGCAATATTCTATTCTTTTTCACTGTGTCTGCTGGAAGAATTTTCTTAAGAAATGAGCACCCATGTATTTTACTGTGTTTTCATATATGGTAAAATGAAATAAATGAAATAAAATACCTCTTTATAATGTTGATATAGATAGGTAAAAAAAGTTTTGTGAGCAGAACTACGCATGAAGGCATTTTGCCTATCAAGTTAGAGTTCAAAAATCTTTGACGGACTGTAATGAATACATTCATGCTTACACGCATAACAGGACCTCACATCAAAGACCAGCGCGGTCCCTTTCCCGAATATTTTTTAATCAAAATATGTAAGCATAATAAAAGTAAATAAAGTAGGTATTTACCCGAAGAGAGGACGGGCCCAAGTCTAGTTATATTTATGGAAGGTTACATGGGGTATGTAATAAATAAGGGTTATCGGAAATCGATGGTATTTCAGTAAACTATACTGTTAATATACAGTTTATTTACATTATGAGAAAAATGTTGTATTTATGGAACACTTTATTATGTGTAATGTGTAAAAAAAGATATTATCGATGAAATTGGGTACGTTTTGGGTTGTGTTGGGATCTTCGTATGCCGTAGCGTACTTTATTGCGTAATTGAATGATTGCTAAAAGATATTATCTGTTAGCAAACATTCATTCAATTTTCTTATATTGAATAAAAGATTTCTGTATGATGAATAGTTTGGTACGGTACAAAAATAACAGACTTAACAGACCAACCCTCGTATAATAAACAATAATAATAATATTAGCGTGACAGCGTAACAAACAAACCAACAAACAAACTTACTTTCGTTTTTATAATATTACTAGCTTCTGCCCGCGGCTTGGCCTGCTTGTACGTTGTACGTGTTTGTTGAAAATTATCAGTTCAGGCCTCCTGAGGAAGGACAAAAGCTACTTTTTCTCCCGGAGAAAAAGTCGCTTTTGTCCTTCCTCAGGAGGCCATCCATCTTCTTGCCAAATTTTATCGAAGTGGTTAAGGCATGAATAGGTAACATACAGACAGAGTTACTTTCGATTTTTTTTATATTAGTACGGTCATAACATATTTATTTATTTATTGGTCTATCTACAATCGTTACACTGTTCAACCGAATTAACACAAGCCAAGTGCACAAAATTAGGCGATTGACATATCATGCAAAAACAATATTATATTATGAAAAATAATAGTCTACAGAAATTACGCATGGATCCTTACACAATTTTAAAACGAATAGTAGACAATAGTTGAGGAAATCGTGCGTAACTGTGGTGGTAGTTTTATAATATATGTAGTTGGAATGAATTGGGATGATGACTAATAGTAAAAATGTTCATAAAAATAATGTACTTTCAAAGAAAGCTTAGTAAAAATGAGATAATCGAAAAAATCTGTTAAACCGGTGCAAATTTGAAAAAGATACACGCTTTAAAAGTTTTTGGAGGGGATTATTGCCGTCCTTGTCGCGCAGTACTGACAATGTGCGGCGCTAGTATGAAGTTGCATAGTCATGACTTCACTTCTACGATAGTGTTGTGCTTGTCTAACAATTACCTTAAAGCGTATATAACTTGGCAATTTTTTAAGCTTTTACTCTTTTTGTACTATAGTTTGCGCTATTTGTAAACAAAGAGTCTTTTGAGACAAAAATAAAAAAAAATTGTCATCATCCGCCGGTGCGGACCGGACTGCCCAAGGTGCATCGTACATCGTGGTATCGCCTTTACGTCGTAGCTGTAAGGGCGATTTTCGTAATGCAATTTTTACCATTGCTACTAATGTGCGGTGGACTAGTCATTAAAGCATCGTCAATCTTGGAGTCTATTTTCAATATACAATGATACTGAGAATTGTCGTTACCGGTCGTCAGTCTTACCAAGGGGCCGGTCAGATAAGCAGTCGCTCTATGTAAAATACTAGTATACAGCGGCATGCGCTTAGACTGGAATCCAACTCCAACATAGCCTGATAAAGACTAGGCAAATGATTACTGAGAATAACGGTATATTACCATTACCCAGTTTTCGAACTTGGATCCAAAACCACAACGGTTTTTGAAGATATTAACAAAACAGTCTTGAGAAAGCAAAAGTACAAATCTCTAAAACCCACTCAAAACATTTAACTCAAAGTTGTAGACAGGATACGTATCCCTTCTTTCTCGCAGGCAGGTGAGACAATGCGTTGAACAAACGGCTTGAACAAACACTGGGTGTGTTTGCTAGAGGATTGTGACACGGCGCTGTAGTGTGGATGATACGTTCAAGACGATTTAAGGGACGAAAGAATTTGTTGAAAAGCAATGGACGATTTTTTTGAGGATGGATTGGGCTTGTTCTTTCTAAATTACGATTTGAATCTAAGCGTTTTGAAAGAAATCGCTGTGCCATTTGGTTAGATAATTTTTTATTTGTGGTAAAAATTATATAAAAAAAAATATTTATACTCTTTTTTTTGTATTGGCACTGTAATTTTAGACATTCCTAAGATTAATAGATAAGAGACAACAATGTTATAACACAACTTTTTGATATAAATAGAATTGATTCTAGGCGCCAGGTAGTTTCGTAAGGAGAAGAAGGGGCAAGAAACTCAACCGTTACTCTTTTAAAATGTTTAACAATATTTCATATCCATTAAATATATTTTTATATAATAAGTGAAGCCAAGAATAAAAATACAATACCACAATAGGTAAAAATAATTTAAAATAAAGCATAGACAGATAAATCAAATCACGTGGTAGGTACATGGTGCTCACATATTTACAAACATTGCAAAAGTATGTGAGTTAAGTAAAAATAACAAATTATACAATTCAATATGCAATCAGTATGATTTTGTCTAGCCTCAAGATTGTCCTATAGAGCAGGACCAGCACGTTTCCAAGAACTCTTATTTAGGATATAATCTTATAATTTCTAATATGCTTGTTTACAAAGTGTACTTATAACATGAGTTTTAAACTTTCTTTCATTTAATTTTATATATCCCTACGACCACTGGACCGCTGCATGCACCTATACGCACAATGTATTGTGTGCGTTACGTTGCGCGCTACTGTAAACAGCGATTTTTAACACTGTATAAAATTTGTTTTCAGCAATTTATTTGTACAATATCACCTAGTTTGATGTACAGGAGGTGTAGCTGACGCGTATGAGATGGTCCTTTTTATACTCTGTATATCAGACACTTGCCAATACTGTAGAATCCCGTTATTGAAACAATGTTCGGAATGGGATCAGTAACTCGAGATCCCGATTACCCTGCTTTTATTAGTGTAGAAAAAGATAATATGACGAGAACATTTGTATCCCAATCGACCTCAGTCACGCTTACCGAAGCCAACATCAAAGTTTGGAAAGCATCGATTGTTTAATGATTGATGTTAATATGAGTCACACATCTATCTTGCAACGATTCAAAGAATGCTCTCTCCAGATAAATGAACCTCAACATCCTCGCCCCGAGGTAGGCATACAGATAAAAACAACATATTTCTATGCATACAAACACTCATCGTTATCTATGTAGTGCATTTTATGCTTTATCTGTGGTATTATTTTGTGACTCATGAGTGGGAATGTAATAATTATGTTCGACAGTTTTGATAGGATATCGTAGGAGAGGTAGCTAATGGTGTGATTGCTCGGGTCATCACGAATTCACCCGGTGGTATTTGAAAACGGAACTTTACCTATGTGTTTATTATTCAAGCGTACGGCACTCCTGGGTTGCAGCTGAAAGTCAGCGTCAGTGGTAGACCATGTATTGTTATCTGACATTATGCAGAGCTGAGACTCTTTTGGAAGAAAATAAAGAAAAATATTTATTTGCACGCAGATCGGAAAATCCTCACGGCTGCGACAAAAGGGTACATTTCAGCATTAATGCCAGACAGATGCTGTCTGACGCTGGTTTTCTAATGAACCCTTAGGGAGGGACAAGTGACGGGGAGTGCAACAGATTCTACATACCTAATATATGGCATAAGCTTTGGCATAAGCATATATTGGCATAAGCTTTATTTTTTTCTCTGTTTTTTTATAACCGGCAGTGGCTTCATGTTAAATACTGATAATTTAACATGAAGCCACTGCCTATTTGACATCCACAGCCCACATGATACTCCTTGGTTACACTGGTTGTCAGACTTTCGGGCTTCATACGACCCGTAACGACTGTCAAAGATCCACGAATGACAGCCGGGACCAACGGCTATACGTGCTCTCCGAGGCACGGAGTGGTCTCGGTATGTAATGGATGGTCACCCATCCACGAATCCACTGCGGCAAGCGTTGCTTAACCTTCGTTCGACCCTTGCGACTGTTATTATTTAGCCACGAGGAGAAAAATAATGACAAAATAAAGATACTAATGCTTTGTCAAAAATACGTCAGTTTTTTTTTAAATTACCAGGCTTCGTACAAAAATAAAGGCACCGCTGTTTCTGCCTGTCTTTGGCAATATCCGTTCATTTTAAAACCTAAAATCTAGAAAGAAAAAAAAACCGGTTATGTAATGTAGGGAAACATGACGCAAACAATTACACAAATACAAAAAACTGTCGTAAGAAAGCTATAAAATTGCTATTAGTCTTAAATCTAACGACGGAGCATATTCATTCAAGAGTAGAACCTTGTACAGGCATTAATAAAATAATCTTTAAACCAACGGTAGGATTTTTTTAATGACTAATACCATTAACAATTCCATTAAGAGTAAAAGCACATTATTATAAACGCTTACATTCCTTTATGTCTATCATAAAATTCATAAACAAATACATTACTTATGACCCATTACAATACACTACAAATACTGTTTTATTAAGATACAGTACCTGACCGGCAATACATGTTACATGCGACCGTCTGTGTTGTTTGTCTGTTGGGAATTTATTTAAACTAGGCTAAAAATCTATACTTTTTGAACGTCAAAGTTACAGAAGAATGTCTCCAGAACGCCCGTCCTTCACCACTTCCTTGCGCTTTAGCCGAGAAAAGAAATGGCGCAACAAACTTCCCAGCAGCTCAGCAGCTCATAACACAACTCATTCAGAGATGGCGTTATTCCTTCTCAAAATTATTTAGATGGACCTTCCCACCTGCAGGATCCGTCTAATATCTTCCTTTCCCTACATGGGAATGTTCTACCCATTCCCTTTATCAAACATAGGTACCCAACGTTTTAAAGAAAAAGTTGGAGTTCATAGAGTAATATTTTGAATCATCTTGCTCAAATACTTTAAGATTTAAGGAGAATCTTAACACGGTTTTAGTTTTTCTACAGTAGTTCACTGAGCGATAAAGTTTGAGGCCATTGGAACAGCGATCATGGGTAACTACGAAAATAAAGTAAATCCTAATACGTTGGAAAATTAATTTATACTAATGAAATTTGTAGTAAGGCCCTCTTGTAGTACGTCTCGGCCAACCGGAGCGAGCGCTTCACCTTGAAATAATAACGAAATTACCTAATGTACTCTCAACATGCCCTAAAAACAATAAGCCTTATCTTTTGATGTATCTTTCACATGGTTTCATGGTGGAATATTTTCAAGGAATACGTTTTAAAGAGCGATTTAGTGTATCTAGTGTATCGTTACGTTTTTGTTTAATAAAACTATTTTTATTCACGTTTTTGTCTTTACACAGTACTTAGTGGTAAATTATTCTTACCAGTTTTTGTGCGCAATATTTACCTTTGTCTAGATTTACAGAGGTTTAAGACGGCCACGTTTGAATGCCTGCCTAATCTAGTAGTTGCAGAACTCCTGCTGTGATCTTGGTTCGACCTTGTTTCATTCATTCATTCATTATTTCGTTGTCAATTTTTGCATTGAGTTGAACTTTGCCTTGTGTCTTGATTGTCCGGCTTTTCTATCAAGAATTTTCAAACCGCAAGACAAATTATCGACCTCACTCTTAACTCGCCGCTCGCCTGGCCCCACACTAACCATCTAATGACCGCACCTCACGAGCTTTGTCGAGCGAGTGCCGCTCTCCGTGCCAGTTCTCTTATAACTAGCTAGATGATGACAACTTGAGAAGGTGGAACGAGGAAAGAGGTCGCGAATTTTAAAGATGTTAGGTTTTCTTTCTTACAAACATACTTACATTCATACATAAACTCACGCCTTCTTCCCATGGGGGTTTACGCAAACTACAGAACGCCACTTGCTACGATCCTTTACTCCTTTTGCTTAGTTTACGTTCATAATTTTCATACATGCACGCCGGTTGAGAGAACTACGCACCTGACTTTTCTGAAATGTCGTTCCCTTCCACACACATCTGCCTTGTGTTAAATAACTTTTGTTATTCGCTTTTCATTTATCCTCTCAACATGACCAAACCGGTGACCAAGACACATAAGGACATTTGCAATAATAATAATCCTACTGACAGAATTTCGTTAATGACAACGAATCTCAAAGGAGACTAGCCATCTACGCGGGAGATATTATAGTGCACAAGTGTGTGCGCAGAGACAGAAGCACCCACTCTATACTCATTGTCATAGTCCGATGCGACGGCAATCCGACATGACCGGAGAAAGATCAGCAGGACCAACGGCTTAAAACGTGCTTTCCGAGGCCCGGGGGTCTCACATCGCCAACTTCCAAACTCCGGGCTGCTATTGAGAAATTCAACAAGAAACCACATGTTTGATGGTAGGTGGTCAACCACACCCATAGACATTCGCAATACCTACCCCAACAGCAAATCAGCCGGTCCGTTCTGTAATTTTCTCACCGTGAAAACTGAATTGTGTTGAAGTGAGCTGGCATTACTTTTGAGTGATGCTAGAGATTACTCGTACTAGTTGGATTGTCAGTATTTACAGGTCACTTTGAGCTCAATTCATCTAAGTTTTCACGGGGATATTTTTACAGAATAGATCATATTAAGTCGTATGTGACAAAATGATGACAAAAACAAACAAAATGATGACAGTGTGGGGCAAAATTGAAAAACTTTTATGTCTTAAAAACGAGGTCTTTGGCTTCTTTGTATGTAAGTAATTTATGTAAACTTTTTGTAATGTGCGTTTTTTTTATACAGAATAAACAATTTCTCTAGTTTCTTTCACGTGTGATCACACAATTTAAAATTTTAAATGGTTGAATGCGAGGCTTTTGGCTACTTTGTACGTGTATTTTATGTAATTTGGGTTGGTAGATGTCACATGTCTTCGAATTTTTGATTCTAGGACATGCCGTTTCCTCACAATGTTTTCCTTCACCGTTTTGAGAGCAGTGGTGATGAAATAATTTACACAAAGTAAAGCGCCGGTTTGAACATACGACCTACAACTCGTCAGTCGCGGCCGTTTCCACTGGGTTACCACAGCTCTTCGTAAATTAGATTCACGGCAATTTTAGCTGGTTATTCAGTCGATTATCGTGACTGCTTCGTAACTAAAACTAAACTATAGTCGATACAAAATTTATAACATCCTTGATTACTTATCTAACTTAGCCAACATTGTCACAAACTCTATCCAACTAATCGACACTCACCTACCATCGAACGATAGCTCGGAGACACTCGTGACGTGGCTCTTATTAAACTTTCAGCATCAAGGTAATGAAACCTGAGACTGCCCATCTAATATTAATGTCCCCTCCCTGCCCTGTCATTTATACATCTGTGGCTATTCTAAATTACCGCTGTATATTCCAAGCAGTTATATATAATAAGTAATGGTATGAAAGGTGGGTAAAAGGTTGAATTTTAAAATGGTTCTGAAAAAAATCACACTGTTTTCCGGAGAAATAGGTATTTGCTTTATTCTCGTGGTTCTAGCATTGTAGGAAACGTATTAGATTTAATGGATCATGCGGTTTTTGTCAAACTAAACGCAAAAAATAATGCTAAGTTTTAAAAGACAATGTTAAAGGTTGTATGAGATATGTCAAAAAAGGAAACACACAGACTTATTCCTAGTTAATATTTTTGGAAAATCACATACTTTTACACTGTTTGTAAATATGTGCGCACCTATCACGTGATTGACTTATCTGTCTTTGCTTTATTTTAAATTATTTTTACCTATTGTGGCATAGTATTTTTATTCTGAGTGCATCGTCTTCACATATAAAAATATAATTAATGTATACAAAATATTGTTAAACATTTTAAAAGAGTAACGGTGGAATTACATGCCTCTTCTTCTCTATACGAAACTACCTTTTGGAAGGGGCGCCTAGAATCAATTATATTTAAATGTAAATGTTGACGTTCACAAGTGCCTTTTATGTGCCTATTTGAAATAAATGCTTTGACTTTGATTTTGTACACTCTCGCTTCTTGTCGCAGCGTCCAGACGCAAGGTGCACGCGCACGTCGTACTCCCGATGCATGCGACAGGTCAGCATCTTGTCGTCGAGCTGTCGCAGTCGCATGTCGTATATTGTGCGAGGTGGTTTAATAGCCGGTCGCAAAAAGGTAAGGACCACTAAGCCACTTCGGAAAACCGGTCCTCTTTTGTTTTTCGAGCACATCGCTTCTTATCAGTAATACTTACATTTAATCCTCTCTTAAACGCCCGATTACCTGGAAAAGAAGTTAAGTCAAGATTAAACTTAGTCTATTAAGCGAGGGGGAGGATGGGGACAATTAAAACACTTGATCTTGACAATATTATTAAAAAAATTATCTTTTGTTTTTACTTATACTATTTATGCAACCGAGAAATAAATATCATACACATAAACTCACACTTTTTTTATATGGACCGCAGTGGGAAGAAGATTACCTGAATATTGTCAACCCAGACATAAACCACAGAACGCTGCCAGGATCGTAGATTACATACTCTTTTTGACACCGTAGAAGGACATAATTATGGTGACCTTATCGGTGAAGTTCTTTGTAAAGGTCCGATGAGTATACCTACTCAAAAATAAATATATTTAAAACATAACAAGCAAACAAAAGAATTCTAATGTGCGAACAAAAAAAAAAGTTCTACCTTGGTTATGTCCCCGCTAAACTCTTTACAAAAGCTTCGTTTAATTTTAGTGACGAAAGAATTTTATTTGACCTGGCACACCACTGCCACGTTTGAAATCCTCTTTTTGAAATAGAATCTATTTTTAAATAAAATACGTTCCCTCCGCAGGTTCTGATCCTATTCAATTTATTTGGAGGTTTTAAGAACTCTCATTGGGTAATACGAAAAATAAATGTTTGCCGACTACGAGTCTTCCGACAAATAACATAATAATTTATGAAACTTCTGAATTTTTCAATAACTATTGCGTAACACAATAACTATTATTTTGACAGTACAACAACTTTCATTGAGTTACTTACGTTGTTGAGCAAACTCAATTTCGAACATTTACTGGTGCTTATAGCACACGATTCCTCCTAGTTTACAAGTCCCAGCCCAGTTGCACAAGTCTTGTATCTTGCCACTAAGTTAAAGTGTAATTTCAGTTAAAATCATAATTGTAAATAGGTTTAAGTTTTGAACAAATAAATATTGTTTGTTTATTGTTATTGTTATTTATAAAGCAATGGATTAGCAATGTAATTCAAAATTATTCATTTTCTGTTTGATAGTGCGTTTACAAATATGGTGCAGGATTCAAGCTACCGGTGGTCAGAGCTACTGAGAAAGGAACCTCCTAACAATACGAGCCGTGTTCGGAAGTACCGCTTTCTGAATCAAGCCTTTAATCCAGCTGCCCAACAAGATCCTCAGCATGTGTTGGTCGAGGCTCCCTAGTAAGCCAATAGCTGTCACTTCTATCGGCACAATGGTCGCTGAGTTCACCACCCACATGTCGAGAACCTCCCGAGCGCAGTTAAGATATTTGATATCTGCCTTTATTATCTCACTTTTAGAACTATGTTGGGGTCAGCTAAAGAATTAGAATTAGATGTGTATAATGTGTGTTGTCCTTTGCATTTGTATTTAAGTACTAACAATAGTTTCAAAGTTTTTGTAGACTAATCTTTTGGACCTAATTCTTCCAAATTTCTTGTTGTCAGTTTCCAGACCAACCGCATGCAGCTGTATACCAATATGAGTAGTCAAGATACTTGATTTTTTTATGAGGATTTATTATTTATTGAGGTTTGTATCTGTCGGGTACAAATAATGGAAAGGAAAAAGCAATAAACTATTGATGTTACATTATAATTTTATTATTATTCTATTACATGGGAGCCAGAAACATCACTGCACCCACTGATAAGATAATCTGTATCTCTATTTCTTTCATGTTTTAACAGTTTAACATATATTTAAGCTATAATCCCGGCAGGCATTGACAGAGGTATATCTACAGTACACCCACATTTCGCCAGGTATGTTTAAGTTCCAAATAATAGAAGGCGAGCCTATTGCCATCAACCGGGCACAAATCCAGACTCTGGGCTTCTATTGAGAAATGCCTAATGGAAAAACCGAATAACACTTGGCCCAAACTGCACCCTAATTGCGTAACACACGATCAATCACAACTTGAATCATTTTGAAGGATATTTCTAATCCATCGCTTCATATGTTCAAGAAATGAGTCTGCTCAACAACGTAACTAAAGCAATGAATGTTGTTGGCATGTCAAAATTAAAGTCATTGCTGTTGTTAGTGTGTCACGAAATTACCCCGCTGGGAATCGAACCAAGGACCTCATGATCGCTGAGCAACAAGGCAGTCATCAATTTTAATAAATGTAATATACACATTTTGTTTATATCCCTTTAAAAATAACTGCACAAGTAAATCTTTTATTTACTCAAAAAAATCCATTCGTACAGTAAGCTTTACCATAAAGTTTCATAATCAAAGTAAAAACATTGTTTGTATCGTTTTAACATCATTACTGTTTGGCTGTATAATTAAGAAATAAAACAGTCATCGGGATAAAACTCCAAATAACTGGGACTTCGATGAGAATTGGGCTTTTACTTAATTACTACAATTACTTTGACTACTTTTGTTCGGCATAAAATGTACGAATGGCGAATATTTTGTGATACTGAAAGGAATAAAAGGCAATAAATGTTGTTGGTGCTGTTGTTTATTGTCTAAGAAACTCACCGTGACAATTTGTGTGAAGACAGCTGTCAGTGTCATCACGTCTTGGTCAATCCCTAGCATCAGTAGCACTCCATCTGAGTTTTCACGATGAGATGGTTACAGAATAGCACTACTGATGCCACTAACATTAGGTACAATGTCGCTATTAACAGCTCGCCTTATCTTAGTTTTCATGGTTAGTTTTTACACAATAGATCTAAAATAATATCTCCCGCTGCGAGGCGCGACGCGAATTAATGGAACAATTTCTATGAAAACTTCATTTGAACTGTTCTACAAGAATCGCGTCGCAGTCTCGTCGCGCTTTAAAAATTAAAGTGCCTGGCTACAACTGCGCTCGATCGTGTGTAGATCAAGTTTTGGTTTGTAACCCCGTAACAATCGACCACCCATACTTATTAATATTATAAAATGCGAAAGTAACCTTTACCTTAACATGCCTTAACGGCTGATCAGATTTCGATGAAATTTGTCACACGGGTAAACTATGACGTGGGTCCTTACCCAGGTCATGGTTACTTTCATGCCGGTAGTACGTTCTCGTGGTATAATTTCCGACCTTTCAGGTGGACGAAACCTGGCGACATGGAGGGTGCGATTGTCGCAACCCACTGCTGGGCACGCCACAATAGTGGCGGTAAGTCCCCACTTTGAGGAGTGGTTGGAGAGGCGCCACGGCGTCCTCACCTTCCGCCTGACACAGGTCCTCACCGGACACGGTTGTTTCGGGAGGTTCCTGTTTTGCATAAGGCGGGAGGAAACGCCCGGGTGTCGCCATTGTGTGGATCGCCCGGAGGACACGGTGGAGGTCTGCCCAGGTTGGGCGAAGCACCGCAGTGTCCTCGCAGAGGCGATCGGCGGCGGCGATCTCTCGCGTCCGGCCCTGGTCCAGGCCATGGTACGGAGCGAGAGGGAATGGAGAGCCGTCACCTCTATCTGCGAAGCAGTAATGTTCGCGAAGGAGGAGGCAGAGCGCGTGAGGGAGAGAGCCTTGCGCCCTCACGCCCCTAGTCGTCGCAGGAGACGCCCTGGGCGTCGGGAATCGCAAGCAGATTCCCGGCCACCGTAGGCGCGGGCATGCGGACGGCGAGCCATGGGTAGCTCGCCGTCCGGTAGGGACCAGGCCCGGGTCGACGGCGCGTCGTGTACCACGCGCGCCGCAAAGAGATGTCACAAAATGCGCGGGTAATTCGAAAGAGAGAGAAGAGAGAGGGCCGATGCCTGCCAGAGTCGCGGGTTGTTCGAAAGAGATACCGTGGCCCTAGCACAGGCAACTGAAGGAACACGGGAGGGTTTTAGTCAGTAAAAGTCTGACACGCCCTCCCGCTCTACCCAAAGCGGAAGAAGTCATTTGATGATTACCCACCCAAAAAAAAAAAAGGTGGACGAAACCGCGGGCGAAAGCCAGTTTTCTATAATCATTACAGAATATTATAGACTATTTTCGCTGTTATGTATTGTTGCTTTGCTAATAATACAACACTATAATATTTTTGTGCTTGTCTTTTATGGTTTGTAAAACGTTAACGTTATATTGGTTGCCAGCAACTTAAGAGTACATAAGTAATGTTCTTGTGAAAAACTGTTTTTGTTCTTGTTAAAAAAATAACAACATACCTCCGGTTGCACATACAAATTCAGAACGTTACAACGTTGCACGCTCTAAATAAATTTTGTTCCCAGATTAGATTCCCCTTTGCATATTAACCGCAACGGTCACTGTGACCCGCAAGCCACAGCAACCACACTGAAACATTGTACGTTACGTTGTGTTTGAGCAACGTTTTGACAAACGTAACATTGCAAGTTACGTTTGTGTTTGAGCGCGACTGTGCAGCATGAAGGTCGAGGTCTACCCTATGACAGGTATATTTACAAAGAGTAGTTAGATATTTCTAGACCAACATAGGTTAGAGGAGTATATATTATTTATTGCCATAGATTGTTTACACAAGGGATAAATTAAATGATTAACTAATTAACTCTACAAATGAATATAAAAACAAAAGTGACACTTAGTGCCGACTTCACCAACGCGTTCAGCACCTCTAAAACGCGTTCAAGAGCTGTCAGTGTCAATATTCCATAGAAAAATAATGACACTGACCGCTCTTAAACGGAGTTTATGTACTGATCGCGTTCAAATTCATTGGTGAAATCAGACCTTAGGCGTCGAAGTACTCGTCCGCATCGCTGTCACCTGGAAACGTGCCCAGAAGACTCGTAACATTGACACGTTGAATTTTTGGTTGATTCTTTGGCCAAAGAACAATCCAGCCCTGGTCACTTGAAGTGTCGACTAGTCGGTGAGAAATGTCCTTAAAAGGAGACGTGTACTCGGGCGACCCCATTGGATTTTTTATATTGTAGGTACTGCCTTGTTGGCCAAGTGGTCTTGCGCCACTGCTGAGCATGAGGTCCTGAGTTCGATTGCCGGGTCGAACAAAGTGTAACTAGGTGTTTCTATAAGGGATTTCTCAGTAGCAGCCCGGTTGACGGCAATAAGCTACCTACCCTACTAAATGGTACATAAACATAACTGGCGAAATATGGGTGTCTAGGTACACATCAGTCCTACCTTCAGCTTGATGTTATGTTATGTTAATTGGATATTTTAGTTAATAAAACAATATTTGGTTGTTAAATGATTCTCCTCTACATTTATTGCATGTCTATGTTGAACACATAAGCTAAGTAATGCAAATGCGAAAATGCATTCAAGACTATTTCGCAGCCACATTTCAACATCCGGACAAGCGTTAAATTAAGTCCCAACATCAACATTATTACTTTATTTTAAAATGACCCAAATAAATACATAATAGACATAGAATCACGCAATAAAAAAATTGAACGACGCTATATCCTAAAATATTATCGAGGGGTAGCAAGGACGGCCGCAAACTAGGTCTAATTATTTGCCATCGCAAATGTGGGTCGTTTTGGGCAGAAAAGGGCATTTGATGGTACGCCTAATGCCGGTCCGACGGCAAAATAGAGACCTCGTTGACCTCAAACGAAGTTCGAATTACAAATTAAAGTGACCTCTGTCACACCGACGCGAGTTTTCCGCAAGTTTTAGTCACAGTTCGTTTATAATTGCTTGTTTTATTTAATGTATCTTAACTAGTTCTGACCCTCGTTCTCGCTGTAATTAAGTTTCGTTGGTTACTGGGAATATCCTTGAATATTTGAGGCGAATAAACTATGCACGTAATTGAAGTATAAATGTGTTTTGTTTCAGGAAATTGTCAACTTCCAGAATGCCTACGAAAAGATCTTTACTCACATACATCCATATTAAACTCACACCTTCTTCCCATGGAGGTAGACAGAAACTACAGAACGCCACCTGCTACGGTCCTAACATACTCCTTTTGCTTCGTTTACGTTCATACATCGGCATTCTTAATTCTTTACAAATCTCAACGTGAAGTCTTGCTTGGAGTGAGCTGTCAGTGTCAACTCGTCTTGGTCAATCCCTAGCATCAGTGGCACTGACAGATCACTCCACGCTCACTTCACCTAAGTTTTCACGATGAGATGGTTACAGAATAGAACTAATAGTCATACACGCACGCCTGAAGTCACGTTTCTGAAGAACATCACCAATAAGGTAACTATTGTCCACCTCGGGTGTCCCGGCCGGCGTTTTCACCTATAAACCTTGTATACCTTTTGTCAGCCAAAACATTGGTATTACAAAATACAGTTCCCTATCACATTTACGCGAACAGCCTTCGAGGTTTTGGGTAAAAGTCTGAATTATCATAGTGGTAGAAAATAAAACACAACAAGTTAAGACGAAAATAAATTCGAACCAAGTCATCATTAATTGCCAATCACAATTATTTTATTCATCAATAAGATGGTCTTTTACAATGACTAATGAGTGATTGGTGCCAAACGTTCGAAGCTTGACAAATGTTTCATCGTCAATAATAACCCTACTTTACAGACTCAGTAAAAGACCAGCTTGCTGCACTTGACTCGGTGGAACCAAGAGCAAAAAGGCTGATAGGCGACGAGACGTTGGTGGCTAGGCTTCAAAGCCTGGCTCATCGGTGTAATGTTGCTTGCCTGTCGGTCTTCTACAGACTGTACTTCGGAGAGTATGGACAGGAGTTCCACAACCTGATCCCACCATCGCCCTTTTTTTTGCCAGCGACTGCTGTATTCACTGGCAAAAAAATCCACATTTAACCCGTCTGCCTTCAAAGCAAGAGTGAACAGGCATCTTTTGGGCAGGCTCGTTCCATCATAGACCTCATCCATCGTTATCAATCAGGCGTGTTCGATAATATAAAAATAATTACTCAGCAATTGAAATAAATTAAAGCAATGCATCATTTTTGATGCATTGCCTTAATTTATTTACACCACTGAAAAGCTGAACACTTGACTAAAACAAGACCCTGTTTGCATACAATTAAGTTTTCAATTCAAATGCCAACGCTGAATGAAATCAAATATGAACGGGACTGGCATGGCCTGCAGGTACCAATTAGGTCACTTTACGACGAAATCATTTATAAATCCTGGGAAATCGAGTTGGATTCAAAATATCCACTGACATCCGCTAACGAAGTGAATTAACAAGTTGCGAGTTAAGGCTGGCATCCAAGAATAAAATTTTGTATGCAACATTTTCTGGGAATCGTTATATCAAATGAATAACCAAGTAATGGATTATTGCAGTTTAAAATTGGACCGTTCGTTGTAGCTTTAATTCACAGTCAGCCTATACATAGCCTGGCTTTCATTCAGGGGCTTATATTTATTTAGAAGTAGATTTTTGAAAGTATAAAATTATTGAGATTGAGTATCGAGTATATAAATAGAAATCGCGTGAAGACGTTTCCCCATTTGACACTAAATTTTGGTGTGGAAATTCTTCTGAATCTTCAATTAATTCATCAATTGGGAATCATCTTAGGAGGCTAATAAGAGCTAAAGCGCGGTCACACCGTTGTTAATTTAGTGCAAAAAATTAAGCAATTATCTGTTTACAACAAATCTATTTATTGTACAAACTAACTAAAACACTATTACGTCAGTATACATAAATAATAAATAAATCATTTATTTTGGACCAAACACTTCATAAACCTGCCTACACATTTCATAAACCTGCCAAACTGCATGACAGTTTGTCGACAGGATTAGCGCTCGTCGTAGAACATTTGGTCTCAAACTGATTAAACATCTAAAGTGCGTAATACAGATACTTTAAATTCACGGTGTAACATAATTACTACTACTGGATCCTAACTACATAAGGATGCAAATAGACTTGGAACAGATAGTTTAATTGATGAAATATAAAATACAGGTAGTAATAAATAAAAAAAACACTAAACTTCGTGAAGGAAAGAAGAGGAGGAGGTGGAGAAAAAGGGTCTTCAGGTGTCGAAGGGACACTTTACAGTGCCATTATCCTTCGACAGCTCGACGAGTCTCCAGGCAGAAGGTTATATAGCAGAGTGCAGACGTAGAATTGATGGATGAACAGATGGTTTGTTGACAAAACCCGGACGCCGAATCTCCATCAGATGCTTCAGCCTTTTCTTTTATAGGCCAAATATTCCTTTTTCAGAATTAATTTTACATGATTTTTTGAAGTTTAAAAATAATGTTTTCCTTCATTCTGACATCTCATCTACCAGTCATAAAACTAGCGTGTGTGTTCACCCAAGATGTATTAAAACCTCCACGATCGAGTCTGAGCGCGTCCTTATTAATTATTTTAGAAGTCCAAATTCAGTTAACATTTGTAATTATATAAAATACAGTATTTCAGCTAAACCTATTGATAAGTTCAATTCAAGTTATATAAACCAAAAAGTAATCTTCATAGACTAAGAGAGAAAAACAATGACAGTTTGATAATTTGACTTGTGTCACAACAATGGAAAATTATGAATGTTTTATTAAAGATATTAAAAAATAAATCGTTTTATAACGATTCGTAAAATGCTAGCGAATAAAAGAATATGATACGGGACATGAATGGATGAATGATGACTAATGGTGTAAGTATAGCATATACTGTAACGGCAAGGGTATTATATTATAGCAGCGCGAGACGAAATGTAATAATATGTTGCATAGCGGATAATCTGACAAAATATCAGAATGATTGCGTGTACATTGGTATGGTTTTTAATAATTTAAAGATTTTTTTTGAGGTATATTCGTGTTTTTTTTCTACCTTGCCAAATTAATAGGGATGATGGCGAATATTACAAATGTTCGAAAAAATAATGTCATTTCAAAGAAGGCGTAATAAAAATGACATATTTGAAAAAATCTGTTAAATCGATGTAATTATGAAGAAGCTACAAGCGCGCGGTACGGACAATGTATGCCGCTAGTATGAAGTTACATTGTCGTGACGTCACTTCTACGATAGTGCTGTCCTTGTCTAACAATTACTTTAAAATGTTTATAACTTGGCATTTTTTTAAGCTTTTACACCTTTTATAGCATTGTTTGCATTAGTTGGAAACAAACATTTTTGTGAGATAAAAATAAAAAAATTGTCATCTTACCTATTATATCATGTTTGCAACACACTGTCTAACTTGCATATATTTTTCTGATTTTGTTTACTGCAGTGGATCATATACTTATATGCATTAAAAAACTTGCACTTAGGTCCTGTAGTCCCCATAAATAGTCATATTATGATACGCCAGACTGCCTCTTTAGAGAAAATAGGTGTAATGTTATATTTAAAGATGGTAGATTCCTCAAAAGAATTGTTGTCTGTTTAGTGATAAGAAACTGATTTGTTTCATCCAACCAGATTGCTTATCAAAACACAAAATGACAGTTTATTTCAGCGTAGATTTAGCAAAAGCGTTCGCCACAGTTCCCCACCGCGGTTAATCTCAAACAGAAGATCGCCCGAAGCGCTTCCGAAACTTTATACATTTCCAACTAAACTCTTCGAAAGAGTAAACCTTAAAAAAGACAATTACGCTTTGGTCCAACGCGACCCAAAAGACCCTCGGAAATAAATTGAACGACGATTAGATTTAATTTTGCGTAAATTCAATTTTTCGACCCACAGAAGAAAAGTCAATTAAACTACATGTTTAATTTAATTTTACAAACAATTAGGGTCTAATTAGTGGTTGGGGGTCAATTAGGGTGCTTTTGTTTTAATAATTTGGGCATAATAGAATGATTGTTCTATTATGGTTTGGACAGTGACCTTAATAGCCATGTCAAGTTCTTTGACAAGGGACTGTTTTTACGTTTGGGGAATAATAATGTGGGTTTTTGTTATACTTATGATTTGAAGTGAAATTTAATGTACCCTTTCAATGTTTAGGATAAGTGCGGTGGCAGAGAGGAAATGGTTTCCAGATCGGGGCGAAGTGTTTTTGAGGTTTTATGCAATAAAACCGGCAAAAATAATAATTAATGAATACCGCAGACAGTCCGGTGATTAATCAGCCATGGTTTTTGATTTGGTACCAATATTTTCTAAAATTCGCGTTCAAAATCTTGATACAAATATTATAGGCAACTGCAAAAAATAAAAGTGTATACAATTTACAAAATCAATTGATAGCATCCAACCTTCTAAAAAAATCCCCATCATAACAAATAACAGCTATCACGGTGAAATTACATCGTGGTCCATTTCTCCGTCCTCCCCTAAATCAATTCAACCCATTATTTCTCTTTCTCCCTCCCCTTGCGTCAGAGCTTCTGATAAAAGTTCGCGATGAACGTCACGTAGACACGTACTGTGTTACACAGATCTAATAGACAGAAGGTTTGGCTGTATAATGATTTTTCATTTCATTTTTGGCTGAGAATCAGCACTTTTCGAACTTCAAAATTACATAAGACAGTCCCCAGCTGGGAAGAAGAAGTGGCGCAACAAACTCCTCAGCGGCACAGCTGTCTGTTCAGTTAGAAAAAACTTGATTCCATACAATATAAGGTATGCAAAATAATAAAAATAACGAGGCACAGAAAATCAAATTAAATTAAACTATTAGCCATATGTAAGCGAGCTAAGCCAATATACCAACAAATGAACGTAAAATGTATTAACGTAAAGTGGTGTTCTGTGACCCTAGTGTGGGTATATTTTTGCCGTCTCGAATTTACGCATCGGCCGCGTTCGGCGCTCCGATTGGCCCTTCACCATTCACGCAACTTTCGAATGGTGAAGGGCCAGTCGGAGCGCCGAACGCGGTCGATTCGTAAAGTCGAAATGGTTAAAAGAAACTCGCACTAGGGCCTCTTTAGTCTCTGCCATGGGATGAAGGTATGGTTATGTATGTTTTCTCATTCTATTGTTTATGGCAAGTATTAAACTACCTAGCATAATATGAGGTTGTCAAATATAAATAACTAGTTTCTGCCCACAGCTTCGCGTGAAATTTCTTGTTTCTAAGACCCACCCCCCGCATTGCAACACCTTCCCGAGCTATCACTTTCGTTTTCGCTTAGCGTTCTTTCTTTCTCGGCTCCTAAGGGTCAAAGCGTGATGTTAAATACCCTATAGCCTTTAAAACTTCAAGAAACTGAGTTCGATTTTGTAGATGTTTCCCAGCTAAACTCAGACTCTGAATCGAACTCTGACTCTGAGTCGGAGTCCGACTCCGATAACAATGATGCAGAATAGACACCTTTCTATAATATTATGGAACTCCTTCCTTTTTTCTGTTGGTTTCGGTGAATTATTACCATTTTTGTTTTGCATGTACTATTTTTTTTTCTTACGTGTACAATAAAATAGAACTAATTTATTAAATATTTTTTTCTCTATGCAAACCTATTAATGACATACCTAACAATTATTTTATTTCTAACTTTTTTCGTCGTGGTTATTGTTCATTGTAGTAATAGTTACGGAGTTATTAGAAAAGTTGGTCATTACTGTTTTTTTAAAAGTAATATTTTTAAGTTAATTACCATTTCTTGACGCGGTAATTGAAATTTTTGGTCTGATAAATCATTTAGGCAATGCATATAGACGTAAAGTTTATGTTATTAAAACAAAATTAATTTTGAAAATCAAAATAATCTTTGTATTTTTTTTTTTTAAACTCGCACCTTTGACCGTGTCGAGAGCGGAGATATGATGATTTTTCTTACCAACTCCAAAAAAAATTCTAATTATGCTGTTTCCTATATTATTCCACAATCATGATATATTTAGGCATGTCGTTGGTCTTTCAAATCATATTCAAGCATAAAAGTCGACACTTGAAACATTAAGATTATAAGTCTATGAAAGCCGGAATCCAGCCCACAGTGCGCCGGCTGTCGCTGAAATCCAGCAATGGGGCTCTGTCTCGCATAGGGTCATAGCATTATGCTGAGAGATGGCCGTTTTGAGTGGGTGTGACGCATATTTTCCCCCAATTTGTTATTTTTTGTGTTTAAGTTCGTTCTCTGAGTCATGTTTACCGCAAATAAAACGTTTCTGATTTTATATATTTTTTATCAACGGTCGTTTCTTCTCAAAATGATAGCAAAGAGGCGTTTCCCCCGTAACTGACAGTTTAAAAATAGATTTGATTCGACTTATTGATACATGGAAGTCAGATTACTAAATGCTCGATAAAAAGCAAATACTTATTCATTATTCCATTCTGAACACTGCCCCTTTCGTAATTCAATGTTTCTTTACTTTCTTTATAAAAAAGACCTTATTGGACTAGCCATACAACTGAAAATTTAATTTAAATACTTATATGGCGAGGTAACATTTCAATAATTGTTTAGGGCATTTTTTGCATACTTGGTTGATATCAAGAGCAGTCGCTTGTCCTCCACATTTATTATGCACACAGCCAAAGTATGAAATTCTCTGCTAGCATCCGTGTTCCCTTTCACGTATAACTCGTCAGCCTTCAAGCAAGAGTGAAGGCATCATCGTAGACCTCATCCATTGCTTTCTATCAGGCAAGATCGAGGACAAGAGCAGGCATGACGATAAAAAAAGTATTTTATTACGTTTCCTTTTAATCAAACTCTCTCAAAGCTTCATTGCTCTACAAGTAGTCCCGCGGTATTTACAGACACACAAGATACACACAGATACACATAATTAATTAATTTGTTTGAAGATGTGTTGTGCGCGGATTTGTGATTACCTTGTACACTGTCGGTACAATTAATTGGATACCCAGTGGGTAAGTTGTTTATTTATGATAATGCTCTTTTCTCTTTTCTCATTCTAATGAAACAGCATGTTTCGGAAAAACATATCAGGCGTCCCATACGTTTGGGTCGAGTAGGTTGAATAATGGTTTGTATGGGAAAGTTGATATTTTTTTTGTAATTATGATGTTGGTGCCAAAGTGAAAGTTGTTCCGTTTGATGGTCTGTACCTACCACACCCTTTAATTAGACGACACCTTTCTGATAACCCCGTATAATCAGCTACTCATAAGAGAATATGTCAAGCCATGATTAAAGATTATTGCGTCACATACTTACTAATTGGCAATGCCTTGCTTTTTGACAGTTCAACAACATTCATTCCGTCATTTACAGTGTCGAGCAGGCGAATCTTCAAACATATGTAGCAATGGATTAGCAATTTTCTTGAAAATCATTCAGATTGTGATTAAAAATTAGTACTACTACTAACCTAACCTAACGTAGTTGTTTATATAACATCACTTACGGAGTATCTAATCTTGCAGGAAGTTGTGGGCACGCAAACTTAAAAATACTTACAGTACTGCACTTAGATTGTCTCATCATTGAACATGAACTATTATTCTAAATTGAGATGATTCGAGAGATGCAGTTAAACCACTACGAACGATGTAGCAGACAAGTCCTGGAGTGGAGACTATGTGTCGGCAAGCGTAGCGTGTGACGCCCTCAGCTAGGTGGGCTTGAAAGGTGGACAGATTTTATGTGGAAAGCGGAGAACAGGGTGTTGTGGCGCACCCGAGGCCATTGATAACGCCTCATGCATCTCCAAAATTTTCATAAAAGTTGTTAGGGGCAATCCTACCTGGCATACAGCATAATCAGCCTGTAATGTTCCCACTGCTAGGACTTAGGCCTTCTCTACGTGAGAGGGAGTGGGCCGTAATTCACCACGACATCTCGCATACCCACTCTTCAAGTTGGCCATATCCAGTGACAACACTTCACACAACGCCAACTAATAAGTGAAACCATCCAACTACACAAGGACCATACCTCATTCCCATAATTATTCAGCTCCCCATAAATCACACATTACCAACCACATGACGAATGTGACCAATAAATCCCCACAAATTTCAAGACAAATGAAATACAGCTGACTGACAAACACACAATGGGTCTTGGCGTTCACAAAGTTGGATTATACGCGGACGAATCACTCGGACAATCAAAGGAGTATTACCGATCGCTGTCCGGAACTGATCTCGTTAATTGCTGCCGCTTGGTCGCCCTACTACGAATAATTGTTCCCATTGAACAATTACGGACAAAGGAACGTGTATGAACGTCATGGTAGAATAGGTTTTCATCACCTGTACGGTTTAAATAGGTAGCTTTGTGAGCTGTTTCGTTTGCAGGTTTACCAGAACCTCAGCAGTAGCACTTGTAAGACCAACGACCAACGAGATAAATACGTTTAGGGAAAAATGTATTTAGTTAAAAAAGGAGGTTTTTTGTTTAATGTTTGTGACCTTCGTCATTTTTAAATCGAACCGATTTTTTTTTTCTTTTGTTTGATAGAGTGATCCAATATTAACTTGGCCGAGTGCTGATGTGTGGATTTTGAGTTAGCTTTGATAATACGTATTTTTTTCCATTTAGTGTATGTTGATGATGTTTTAATAACTTCATCTCAGTGTTGTGGTACATAAGTGAAAGTATACGAATTTGCGTGAGGTAGGTACCACAACTAGCAAGTAAAAAATCAAAACTTTATTACAAAAATTTTAAAAAACCGATGACATAGAAAAAACGAAAATACAAAACCAGAGACACCAACTTCCGAAATTAAAGTAATTTTTCTGTTTGTGGTCTTTTTTTTTAGGAAAATGGTTGTTTTTTTTTAGGACTAAATTAATTTTAAATCTAATTGAGTCGTAAATATATGTTTCGGTATCGAAGGAAATGGGTATCATTTGCGCATCAACTTTACAAATTATCCAAAATGTACTCGACTTGAGGACGTCTTCTAAAACGGGCTCTTTGAATGACGTCGAGTGAAGGAAGTGACATAGAAAGGTCTTGTTTTACGTCAGCACTCGATCATTGACTTACTTCGAGTGTTACATCAAATTTATAATAACATTCTTAAGAGGCAATATTTGTATGTTTTAAGTTTGTATGCAGGGGGTAATCTCAAAAATACCGGGCGGTTTGGAAAAAATCTTTTTGAATTTGATACGTGTAGCTCAATTCCTGATGTTTGTAATAGGCTACCATCACGATATGGCCCCCTAGGTGCCGAGCCAAAGGAAAAAACTCAGAAAGAACGACAAGCGAAATGATAGCAAATGATGCGAGGCGACGGTGTGGGTCGGAGGAACAAGAACTTTCACGCGAACAAAGTCGCGGGCTGAAGCTAGTTATTCTATAACGTTACGTTATTATAAGACATAGGAGTTGGCGAAACTATTTATTACGGTCGATTACTACAATGAAACTGAACGCGATAGCGATCAGCACTTTTAAACCCAGTTCAAGAGCTGTCAGTGTCAATATTCCACAACAATTCTGGTACTGATAGCTCTTAAACGCGTTTTATATGTAGATAGATAGATAAATAAAACACGTATTCAGTGCACACAAAATACATAGCGCAAGTGACATAATGACATACTCGAATAAAGTGCGGTGTGCGTCTCAAGTTTGCACCAAATGGGATGCTGGAGCTCAGCATGTGTCAGGCCTGACGCTGATATTCTACTGGATCCCTGCAGTGAAATGCCGACGTCGAGCAGACGAGATAAGATGTGTTATGTGCTGACGCTACTCGTCTTCACGCACACATTCACAGCTTGTTCATATGCTTGGTTAACACAAGTAAAGCGCGCGTCGGTTCGTGAGTTAAAAATACTGTACACGCTGGTAGAGAGGAGGCTTAGGTCCCAGGAATAGAAACAGGATAAACTAGTATTCAGCAAAAGAAAAATCACTGGCTTGATTTTTAAACAAAAGCACAATTACTCCTTCAGATTATTTCTAATTATTCTCTAGCTACTATTTACGACAGCATACCGTACAACAAGAGGCTATTGTTTGACCCTGTGTTTGCCATACCTGCTCGTATTGGCAGCGGCCGGCAAGCAGGCTGTAATGGGCTATAATTCATAGTCCGTAGTTTGGCACAATAGCCTGGGAACAATTAGGGTTGTGTACTAAGATTGTTAGGTGATATATCTGTTGTGTTTCGATCGATTGAGAATGTATGGGGTATGTGGTTCGATAGCCAATTTGAGGAGGTTCTGAGTTTCCTCCGTAAGTAAGCATGCTTACCATCAACTGTTTTTGTAATATTTCCACATGCTTGCAGAGAACTGTAGAAAGAATAATAATACAAACAATGTTAATGTTGAAAGATTTGTAATGTAATAAATGTTATTATAATTTAAACGACAATTTGAGCGACGCATTGACATCTTAATTGTAATCTTTTATACTTTGACAGCTTACTCTTTGATACTCTGACATTTAATTATACTTTGACATCTTAATTAAATTGTTGTGTGTATGCATCGATCACTAATAAAGATTTATTAGTGATCGATGTGTGTATGATATTATTTTGAAATGACGTAAACTAATCTTTGCCTTTAATAAATGGATGTACTTATACGAATATTTGCGCGTCAAAGGGCAGAATCTGATGATAACACTGACTAATCTTAAGACCATTTATAATGTGCAGTACAACAATTTTCTTAATGTCCCTCGGCACACTTCGTGTTTCGTGAGTCGTCGGATTTCTATCGGTTGCCCTTTGCTATTGGTGCAGACTGGACGCTCTAAATCGACTTTCAAGTCAAAATCAATGAAAAAAGTTGTACTGTACCATATTCTGACAAATAAATTATTATGATTAAGCGATGGTAGCTGCTCTGGTAATAGTTAAAACTGTAGTAGTTAAAACGACTCAAACAAAGATACATGCAAAGATATTTTAATAAATATTTTAAGAAAAGAAAATTATTATTATTGGTATTAAATACATAACTGGCGAAACGTTGGGTACTATAGGTACACCTCTGCCCAACCCTTCGGGGAATCAAGGCGTGATGTTATGTTATGTTATGTAAGAAAATTATATAATAATACATTTTGAGATAAGTGCCGACTTAACAGCGTGTCGATTCAGTAAAAATCTCACCGTGAAGACTAGGGAGCTGTCAGTGTCATCCCGTCTTGGTCAATCCCTAACATCAGCGGCACTGACAGCTCACTCCACGCTCACTTCACTTAAGTTTTCACGGTTCAATTGTCACAAAATAGCACAACTGATTGTTAGATAAGTGGGTTAACTAGAAACCATACAATAAATAAAAAGGTCTGTTATTTTTCTAGTGACTTAAACCAATCTTCCTTGGCATTTCTCGACTATATTAGGGTCAGCTTCCGGTCTAACCGGATACAGTTGAATACCTGCACTTTACATGGACAGACTGCCGATCTGACCCCTTGGTAAGATTGGTTGTAAGAGTTTTTGGCCTTCTCACTACCCGCACCAACTGTCAAAGTGTATAAACGAAGTAATCTAAAATCATTTCCACGCTAGCCTTGCTACGTCCTTAAAACATATTCTGCTAGTGCATCAGTATTAAAGTTGAATATCGCGTGCGCTCTTGTTCGAGCACGAAACTAAATGGCTTTAGTTTCAATTCCTATTTCGTCTATAATTGCAATATTAATTGATCATTAGAAAAAATATCTTGCTGCTGGATAAATAACTATATTATCTTACACGTAATATTTATTTTAGACAGACAAGCGGAGCAACCTTGGTTTTTAAAAATAATCTATCAAAAAGACACAAATTTCGAATAAAAAAATTAATCGAGCGAAAATGTTACAATAACGTTACTGTCTTGTTCATGGAAAGAAAAATATCCAATAAATCAAATACCTACAAAGTTGCATTTGGTTGTGTGTGTGACTGTTCCAGAATAATAACGCAAATAACATACATTTTAGGGAGCCTCCTCTCCGAGGTGCTTCACAGAGGGGTCTTAATGTGTAATGAATGGTCACTATTTATCCAGGAGACCCTCAAACAACAATCTTACAACAACTCGTGCAAATCATCGTTTAAAAACTTAGTAAAACCAAGTCCAAAAAACTACTAGGCAGGCATAAAGATACATTTATGCAAGCGGCCATCAACCGAAAAGGTTCGGTTGAAGGCCGCATGACGTTTTATCAAACTACCCTATGCTGCAGCAAAGTCAACACAGCTTTTGTAATTCCATTTCATCCAACTTTTAACCAGAAAACACAGGCGCACCGCGGCGAGCGGAAAAAAACAATAAAAACTCGGGAATCCGTAAAAAGTAATCGTTTCGACTAGTTTTTGCATATTACTCGAGTTTTCTGGCATTTCTTAATTACCTGCCACTGACAGTTTGAGGTTTTTGACAAATTGACATCCGTTTAATTTATTTAAACGGATGTCAATTTGTCAAAAACCTCAAACTAATACAACTATACATTACTACATACTAATATAATTATAATGTCTGTTCTATTCGGCTACGACATTATCATTATATAGTCAGAAATAGGTACAGTTCACCCAAAAAATATATGCACTTTGATAATTATCGTCTATCTACGCAAATACGAACGCGCGAAAATGGCATATTGATCTTCTGATTGACGAATTCGACGAAAAGTATTGCTTCTTCTTACTAAATCCCTAAGGGTGGATTGAAACTGAACGAGATCAGCACATAATCACAGAGGACACTAAACGCGATCAGCGCATAAACGTTTGAGAGCTGTCAGTGTCATTATGTTATATTGAATATTGACAGTGACAGCTCTTGAACGCGTTTTATATGTGCTGAACGCTTTCAGTAGCGTTGCTGAAATCGGAACTGAGACATTTTACAACGCCTACGCTGGGCGCGTTGGCGTTGTTAAATGTTTCGAGTTTCAAAAAACCATGCAGTAGGTATCTATGTACTTACTTGATTAATATAATTGGTTAAAATCATAAATTACATAATTATACAATCACGCCTGTAATCCACGAGGGTATTAGGCAGAGGAGTACCCTATTAGGTACACCCAGTACTTTAGTAGGCATTTCATCAGTAATGTATATCCCAAAAAATACAGGGAGGCTCGCCCTCTATTAAATAATTGCCATCAAACAATGAATCACCAGAAAAATCCAAAAAACCAAAATTCAAAGAAAACTTTTCAGTGAGTTACCAAGCTACAGATTGCCTTTACAACTTAAGTAAAGACGGAGAGTGTAGAATGATTTCCCGGGAGCAACATTGAAGTTTTCTGCTCAAGTTATCCATATCAATACCCAGGATATTAATCAAGTTATCAATAGCTGTTACAACTTAACGTAATCCTAAGTTGACAATCCAATTTCATGTGACAAGTCCTTAGGGAGATGTGGGGTTTATTTGATGTCGCCAACACGATAATGTTACTATAATATAACGATATTAGGTTGTTTTAAGAAAATCCCTTTTTTCTTACAGGTATTCATAAACTATGCAGATTGAACTAACCTTTTCAAAAAAAAAATTTTTTAAAAGGTTAGTTCAATCTGCATAGCCCCAACAATTTTGAGGCCGGATTCTAGTCTAACAGGATGCAGTTAAATACCAGGATATCAGGAGGAGCGACTGCTGATCTGGCCTCGACAGCCCAGTTACTGGGTAACACGATACCTCATGGTAAGGCTGGTTGTCAGACATTGACTTGTGCTTCTACCTGTAACGATTGTCAAAGATGTATCATGTCATTTGGTTTAAATTGTTTTTTTTTTCCTTTTATATTTTGTAAATGTGAGAACGTTGTAGACCTTTTAGATTGAGATGAGTTTGATAGAGTAGATTTATAGACCATTGTCTATTTGTTAAGCATCTGGTACTTGTTCACAGGCTTACACTGTCCTCCCATAAATAGTAACCATGGAGTTTATTGCCAGCTCTTCTCCATAGGAAACGGTCAATTGGAACCGTGCACGTTGACTTTGATGCGAACGACAGTCGGAACCAACGGTTTAACGTGCTTTTCGAGGCATGGAGAGGTCTCGATATGTATTTGATAGCATGTACAAGCCGACTGCGGCATAGCAATCGATTTAAGCGAGCCTCTCTCTCCAGTTCATAAACAATAAATTACAAATTATAGACAAACTCGTGTTCAAAAAATAACCCCAAATCGATTGAAGTCATGAATTACTGAAAGTTAGGCCCCTCGATTCTTTACTCGATTTGGTAGAAACTACGTATATCAGTTTGATCTGCGTGACTGCGTTGCTGCAAAGCTTGAGGGTAAGCTCCAGTTATTTCAATACATGTTTCAACGTAATTGGAATATTTTTTCTTTTGTTTGCGTTGTTGACAGGATGGATCCACGTTCAGGAAAAGTTGTGTTGTATATAAACAAAGGGATTGTAGGAATTCTCACAGATTTTCTCGGATTTATTAACATTTTAATTTGTTAACATTGAAAGGATTGAGTTTCAACGCAGCGTTTACGTTAAGTTGTAGGAGTACCGTGCTTTTTCTGGCTAATAGTATAACTAAAGATAAATATTTATAGAAATCTTGTTAATCCCGCATAAACTGAACGCGATCAGCACATCTATAATGCCTTCAAGAGCTATCAGTGTGATTATTCCAGAAAAAATAATGACACTGACAGCTCTTAAACGTAGTTTTTGTGGTGATCGCGTTTTGTTTCATTGGTGAAATTCGCCCTAAGTTAATAATAAATAATGAAAAGTAAAGTGGGTTCGTATCAATTGTGCATACGTTAATGGAACTCAGAAACTCGCCGGAATATTTTTCATCGTTTTTTTTTTGTGGAAACCCCTTCACCAAAATGATATTTCCATAACTGACTGTGTGCTAAGGATAGGTGGTTTACGACTTTCTGGCCAAAAACCGCTCTAAAAATCACGGCAACATAAATTTTTCCAACCGCAAACCAATGGGACCCAAAAAATCTCAACACATTACTTCCCACAGGACGAGAATGATCATTTGGGTAACGCAAAAAAAGTATATAAATTACGAAAAACAACCGAACCGTCACGATGTTACCCGAATACCGCCGGGTGACAAATGCAAGGGTCGACCAGTTGACAGGTAGCGAGCGAAGAGCCGAAAAGAAAAATGGCTGGCAAAATGGCCACTGTTTACGTGTCGAGCATGATTATGTTTTTTTTTTGGCTAAAAACAAAAACAAAAAAGTATTTTTTGTAAAAGAAAATTATAAGTTATATTCTAAAATGCGAAACACAATTTATTTCTGGTCCTATGCTAATAAAATAAGCTTATTTACAAAAAAAAATATCAACAGATTAACATACCTCTACGAATACAGAATTTGAATTTGAAATTATAATCCCAATTATAACGTTTAATATTCATTCGTTAAAATTGAGCAAACATGAAATCTTCTTACTTTAAGCATGATGCGATCCATTAGGGCACCCCGTAATTAAAAACAACACGCACACGCCTACACATACATGTGTGTGTGCAAACAAAGAACGGTTCATACATCAAAGCACCAAGAAAATAAATAAGTCTCAGTAGTTTGACGAAAACGTTATCCATTAGCGCCACATCAGACCTTATTTCGTGGAAATTACAAATTAACACGGGACGTATCCGGACAAATGACGTTACACGGATCCCGTTCTCGATCCCGGGATCGCTGGGATCCCGTATCCCGGGCGACATTAATAAAGGCCCAGATGTTCGGAGCGGGGCTCGAATACTAATTATTGGAAGGAATAAATGAATTAATTTTTGTAATTAGGTACGAGAGAGAAATGTAAAAATGTGGGACTCGACTGCTAAGAGAAAAGAATTTCGGTTCGGCCCATTATGTTTTATGATATTTGATTTATGAGTGTTTTTATAAGAAACGGAGAGGAAAGTGTGAGCTATTTTCAGGTGGGAAGGGGGCAACTGACTGAGCGTAAAACTCCAAATTAGATATAAATATAGTTTTATAACCTGTATTTTTACTTTTCCTGCACATTCATAAGTTTTTAAACTGGACACTTGTGTCGAGGTTACATAAAATAGGTGCCGATGATTTTTAGTTAAGGGACTTCCATGGCTTCAGACATCACCCTCATCACTCCCGCTCACCCCGTCCCCATCCTCCCAGAAAGAGTCAAAGTCAAAATCAAAGCATTTATTAAAATGGGTATATAACAAGCACATTCAAACGTCAACATTTACATTTAAATAGAATTTATTCTAGTCGCCCCTTCTATTCTTCGACATAGCGAAAGCCTTTGACAAAGTCTGGCACAACGGCTTGTTATACAAGCTTTACCAACTAGGAGTGCCAGATCGTCTCGTGCTCATCTTACGAGACTTTTTGTCGAATCGCACCTTCCGCTATCGCATCGAGGCTGCACTCTCGTCCCCTCACCCTATTCGCGCCGGTGTCCCTCAGGGTTCCGTCATATCTCCTCTAGCCTTCACGCTGTTCACCAGCGATATCCCAAAGAGTAAAAAGGCTCAGTTGGCTCTCTTCGCCGACGACACAGCCATTTACTATACCGGTCACTGATCCAATATAGCTCGTGCTCTCCAAACTTCCTCAAACGTCTTAGGCGCTTGGTTCCGGAAATGGAGAATCGAGATCAACCCCGATAAGAGTCAGGCGGTTCTCTTCTCGAGACGTCTTCGAGTCCCACCCCCCTTCCCAGCCTGATCACTATGTACGGCAAGCCAATCCCTTGGGAGAAGCAAGCCAAATACCTAGGCGTGATCCTTGATCAAAACCTAACGTTTAAACAGCACATTAAGGCGGTTCGCGCGCGCGCGTGTTCGCTCTTGGTAGACTCCACTTCATTCTGACAGCCCGTTGCAAACTGTCACTTAAATGCAACCGAACCGCTTGGTAAAAGAGTACCATACCTTCTCAACCAATTGCCTGCTGATATAAGGAGTCAGGTAATAAAAAGTATTTTTTCTCAAATTACTTAAGCAGTTCTTTTACAGGAGTCTGTAAGCGATGATCTTGAGAAAGTGGTATATTGTTGAGAGATAACAAGTTATTAAGTAGTTTTGTTACATATTAAGTCATTTGCTATGAGTAAAACTTTTAAGGTTTTTTTTTTCAATATTCACTATTCATACTTACATATAAGTTAACATATTATTGTTTTTAAACTTTACAAGTGTAATAAGTGGGAATTAAGTGTCCGTAATAAACCTTTTGTTCCGTTCCCGCAGACAAACCGTGAAAACGGTTTTGCGGAGCATTGTTCTTAAGTTAAGACTGTTACAAACTTTGTTAATGATCAATAAATAAATAATACCGCAGTCATCCGTCCCATCATGACCTATGCCTGCGTTGTATTTGCGCACGCTCACCCACGTCATCTCCATAAGATGCAGACCCTCTAAAACCGTTTCCTCAGAAAGGTCACGGGTGGCCCCTACTATGTCCGTAATATAGATCTCCACGTAGACCTTAAAATGCCCACCATAAAACAGTTCCTGAAACGCTTATGTAAGCGTTTCTTCGACTGTGGCATCTAACATCCAAACCCCTTGATCTCAGCGGCCGCCCGCTACACTCCCTCCCGCATTAGCAGTATTCGCCGACCAAGGCATACCTTAATCGCCCCCGACGACGCCACTACCCTCCTCCAGGAGAGTAGTAAGGCCACCAGCACTCTACGTAAGCACAAAACCCGATCACCATTCTACCGCCCTCGCCGCCGAGGCCCGCCGCGACGCCCAAATCCACACCCTCCCGACCCTTGCTCGAGCGAGCCCGCACCGCTGAGCCTGCGCGCTTTAAATTCATCCCTAAATCACACAAATCCTGATCCAGCTTATCCCTTGCTGCCCTCTTCCAGCGACGCCCTAAGCCGAGGTTAGTACCCCACAGAGGGTGCCCTTAACGTGTAGTCGCTTAGTTTTTAGTTAGTATTTAAGTTTAAGTCCTGGCTGGAGGGCTTAATTTATTAGGACTACCACAGGCAAGTCCGTTTAAGCAGACGACAACCTCATAGGTTGACCTGCGAGATGCCATTCCCAAAAAAATTAAAATAAGTCGCCCCTTCCAAAAGGTAGTTTCGCATGGAGAAGAATGAAAAAAAAAATCTTTTCAAATGTTTTACAATAGGTATTTTAGATACCCTTATTATATAATTAAATATGTGATGACGATGCACCAATAAAAATAGGTGCCGATTGTTTTTACAGAAGGGATTTCCATGGCTTGAGACATTTACCCGCGTTATGTTCGGCGCAACTCGTTTCTTCTTCCATGGACTTTGTGAAAATTATTTCATCACTACTGTTCTTAAAAACGGTGGCGGTAAATATCGTGAGGAGACCGGCATGTCCTAGAACCAAAAACTTCAAAGACATGTGACATCTAACAACCCGCACTGGGCCCGCGTGGTGGATTACGGTCCACTCCCTCTCATACAGAGGAGGCCTGTGTCCCAGTAGTGAATATGTATTTACGGTGGTGGAAACTCTCTAACCGTTAATAACGCCAGCCATAACTGTCCCACTGCAGGACAAAAACCTCTTCTCGTACATAGTAAGAAATAAAATTGTATATTCTGCACAAACAAGAAGGCACGACTACCACTAATCACCACGCCAGCTCAAGGTGGATTGGCGATTTCAGACTTATCAGGATTAATTACTAGCTGTTGCCCGCGACTTCGTCTGCGATCCAGAATGAAAAGTAGCATATGTCTTTACCCAGGTCATAGTCTATCTGTGTGCCAAATTTTATCAAAATCCGTTCATTAGTTTTGGCGTTAAAGCCTAAAACACAAAAAACAAATAAACTCACTTTCGCATTAGCAATATTAATTATTAAGTAAGGTTATGCCTAGTGGTTTAAAAGCATAACACTCAAGAAATCTCAAGTTATCTTATTTCTTTTCAATTTGACTGTTCAGCGACGTTCATTGCGTTATTTACCTTTTTACTTTTTGAACAGACGAATTTGTCAAACCTATAAGCAAAGGATTTAGAATTCAAAAACCTTGTGGTGATTGAAAGTGCGTTACGCAATTCTGTTGATGGTTTCCTCACGAAATTTTCCTTAAGGCGCTGCCTAAATGTAGGACACCGTAAAACACTCACATCGGACTGTTTTGTCGTTTTCTGTCAAGTTAAAATTAAGTTTGACAGAAAGGGACAAAACAGTTTGATAGCTAAAATAGGTTTATAAATCTAAAGATTTATTATGAATAAGACTGTTAGTTTTTTGTCGCTCAGTTAGGCGTAAGTAATATTAGTAAACATGAGTGTATTGACAAATGTTCAAAGAAAAGATTAAGTATTTCACAAATAATAAGTTAGCAGCATGATAAATAAAAAACATAAAACAAAACTCAAAACATAATAGCGTATGGAAGCTGTCATGTTTTATGTAATATGTGATAATAAAGAAAGTTCAATCAACTAATGAAATACCTAAACGTATTCCACTGACCCGTGCTTTTTTTATTTATTTGATTAATACCTACTGCAAAATTACTCTCATTTTGGTTGTCAGTAATTTGTATACGAAAGACTATGTTTAGAAAGAAGTTACCTACTTTGTTTTTTGTTTCTCTTAGTTGCCGCGTCAGCAGGAAATAGTTGAACTAACACACCGGGTATCGTCCTCGTCTGATCACACATATTATGGTACTATCTTCCTATATAAGATGAAAATGCTACGTGCAAAATAAGGAAGGGATGAAACTGAAATCAGGTCAAAAATCATGCAAAGAAATAATAAAACGTAAAAGATTTTGACCAGAGAAGCGCCTTACTTTGTTTAATTTTTTCTTAAAAATGGTGAAGGAAAACATCGTGGTAGATTACGGCCCGCTCCCTCTCATAGAGAGGAGGCTTTTGACCCACCAGTGGGAACATTATACTTCTGTGGGCGTAGCGTAGTATCAAGCCCGAAAAAACGCCTGTGGTCTACGACCCGTCAAAATAAACAAGAAAAAAAAACACTTCTGTCCGTGACGTCAGTGAAAGTGTTTAGAATATTTTACAGGCTGGTTATGTTTATGCTAAAAGATTTTGGAGCTAGTGATTCCAAACGTTAGCGAAAACCATTCAATGTTAAGTTAGGCAAATTAATTTTAATTAGCAAATTGACGACCAACTAAATTGTATATTAAAATCAAAACTGTCATTCTTTGACAGTTATATGAAATAGCTTTAACGTAGGGTGTTAATTTGGTCAACATTTAATTCCCTGACTGCGGCTACATGTTGCAACCAAAACGCAAACCCAAATATTACTGTATCATCGATTTAACATAACTAAACGTCACCAGCTCACCAACATATAAATCCAACCCCAACGATTATCTCTCAACCAGTTTGTATCAGAATAATTCAAACTCGGTTATATTTACTTCATCTAATAAGGCCCCGGAGAGCCCCGGGCTGCATACAAATTTATTCGCAAAACAAAGTTAAGCTGCCCTAGCCACGCTTGACGAGGGACGGACGACGGAGAATCCTATGTAGCCGTGGAAGTACCTTTACTCACTATATTAAATAATAAAATCTCGGGGCCTTTTTTAAGGTTATGATTTTAATAAAGTTGTATTTTTTCTAGTCGTTTGGCTAAAGCCGCAAATTCGGAGACGCCTAATAGTTCAGTAAAGGCTGGTAGAGACTGAGTTTATTAAAATGTTAAGTAAGCAGTTACGTATATGATTCGGCCAAAATTCCCGTAATATTTATACAACTTTGTCATCCTCGGGAAAAAAGGAGGTTCAATCTCTTGTAATTTTTTTTTTGCATTCCCCCTGTATTGACATCGATCAAGAAACTCTTTGTCAGGCATATGGCAGTAATGTTCGTATCATCGATAGCAATAATTCTATCGAGAAAAAAAGTATTTGAAGTATTGAAATATCATTTGGATACTCATATTTGTCGGCTTACGTTACTGGTTAGGACTGCTAAAAATCGTCACTCTGAAAATACTTATGCGGTCCTTGCGATTTTCTGTCTATCTCTGTCTCTTTCTATTATATACAAGTGTGTGTGTGCATGCGAGTGTGTGTTTTTAAGTCCTGTCAATTTCATGATGAATCAAATCTGTGATTAGAAGTTTTGCTTAAGGCGGGTTTTAATGACAATCGCACTCTTACGTGTCCATTCTATAAAAGCTATACAGCTAACAGACTGACACATTCCACGTTCTAGAACTAAGTTGCAATCATAAGAGAATTCCTACTGATTTCGAAGTTTCAGATTCGGGTTCCAACGTGTTAATTAAAGCGTAATCTCTTTGATGAATTACGATGCAGATAGGCATTGGGATTGCATTAGTCGATCGGCTATTCGAGGGTAGCGAGACGCGGATCACTATGTAAATTTCTAATAACTGCTCCCAAATAATGGTGTTTAATTTTTATTATTAGATATGGACTTTTACATATCTCTGACATAATTCTTTCATTATTTGACATTATATACCTAATTTTTTTATTTTTTTTTTTATTTTACTTTATTAGATTATTTTATATTTTGTAAATGTGAGAACGTCGTAGGCCCTGTGGATTATAAATTATAGACAACTGTCTATTTGTTTAACATATAACTGTTGACAGGCCTACACTGTCCTCCCATACCTGTTAAACACTAATTGGAAAACATTGTAAAAGACATATTTTTAAAAGAGTACCTAACCATGGAGTTTCTTGCCGGCTCTTCTCCATGGGAAACGACCAATTGGAACCGTGCACCTAGAATCTGACGTTTCATAAGTGCCCATATAGGTCTATGTGAAATAAAATATTTTGATTTTGATTTTGATTTTGCGGTATGGCTGGTCTACAAAGCCGATCAGCAGGCGTTTGTAAGCGCTGAGCTCCAACAGGTTCATTTTGTAAAATCTCACCGTGAAAACTTCGGTGAAGTGAAATTAAAGTGGGCTATCATTCCACACCATTGACTTCGAGCGCTTCTAAGTTTTCACGGTGAAAATTTTATAGAATAGATCAATGTATAGGTTGTAAAAAGTCCCATCACATGGCCGTCAAATATGCAATCTGTACATCAAACTTATTAACATTGTAAAAGATAATTGAAGGGAAACGATTTTTAATTTTTGATGTGAAAATTTGCTGTTTGTCGTAGTGCAAAATGTAACACATGAAAAACATTGTGCTTTTGGAAGCATGCGAAGACCCAAGGATCGTGGGGGTTTAAAGTTGTGTTATAACATTTAAAAGTTGTTTTCGTAAAACAACGTCAGTATAAGTTGGAATTTTGACTTTCAATATTCTCCATAACCAAAAGGTTCCCAGGTATGGTACCGTACAACAAAAATTAAATACAATGATAAATAATTGTATTTATCCAACAATAAATTTATCTGTTTTTGCTTATTTTCCAAATACTGTTGACCTACCTATTTTACGATGGTAATTTTATTTCATGGTCATCGTCTTCACATAATTATGATTATTACTCACACATTAATGAGTTTCATACATTTATGAGTATTTTAATCAGACCTCTCCTGACTTAGTACGTGCTCTAGTTCCCAGAGTGAACAATACATTGCAAAATCTTTTTTTAAAGATTAACTATGTTGCTTTTTTTCCATTCTTACCTTGCAGCTAGTATCAATTTGATTTTCCTTTTTTTCGTTCTATTGTTTTTAATAGTCTTATTGAAATTTAAGATTTGACTTTTAATTTGTCTAAATGGATTTTGAATTTGGAACAATACTCAAACTCAAATTTTCCTTCGCTTTGAAAGCGTGTTCATGTTTGCAAAGTTTCAAACTGTAATGAAATCTAAATGGTTCCAAAGGGTACTTTTGATCGACGTTAACAAATTAAGCAAAGTTTTATCGAGCGATAAGTTTACGGGAAATAATAATAAGATCCTACAAAGGAAGCAGCACGAAATGTTGTTGGGATGAAACGTGAAGCGGAATGGTGATAGCGTTTTTATTTTGCCTATAACGTCTAAGCAGGCCATATTAATCAAAACTAAGTTACTATTGATCAAGAAAATTAAAAGTTTCACGCGAAAGATACATGAAGATAGGTGAATAAAATATTGAATAGGGGGAAGTCCCCTAGTGACGGACACCTAAGGTTTTCAGACATAAGAAAAACAGTTTCGTTAATTGTACTCATAAATATAAATTAACTACGTCAACAATGTTTAAAGTCAAAATAAATTATTTTCGTAAACATTCATTCAATCTTAAATCAAACTTTGATAAAAAAAGATGGAATCATTTCAAATGACACCTAGTACCGGACGGATTTTACTTCGAGCCCCCAGCGCCGGATATCTTCAAAACATCGTGCATTGCAGTAGGTTTCCGAACATTCAGAGATGTCTGAACAGGCTTTATGAGCCCACCAAAGACCTAGTATTCATCTTTCTAAACACACAACGCTAGTAGTTCTTATGTTTAAGTACATGTTTGTGTTTTAGGTCCCAGTTTACTTTCTTTTTCTTCTCGTCCATTTCAATTTTTCTCCGTTCTTTTATTGTACAAAACTCCGTTCTTTTATACTAACAAAGTACAAAATCTATAATAAAAAGTATAATTACTAATAACATTCTAGAAAAAACAACAATTTCTGTCCGGCGCTAAGGGAAAGTTTTGTGTCCAGGGGACAGAGAATCCCCAAAATTACGTGTTTTATAACAAAACTTATTTGGAAATCAACATTTTTTTTTTCAAATATCACATATCTATGGATCACTCACTAGGTGCAATAAAAATAACTCTAATCACAAAAACATAGCAATAATAATCACTTAGATCTTACGTGACGCAGTGTGGCCTCACGCGTCACTGGCACATCGGGTCTCGAAGTCGGGTTTCGATACGCTCCCCCGCGCCCCTTTTACCGGTTTTTTTATCCAACGCGTTGCGAATTGCCGAGATAGTTCGAGTGTCCGAAACTAGGTGCCGGCCGGAGTTAAGGGGCTTTCCCCCACTGATTGATCACAACTAAGCATGAAGTTGAGCATAAGTAAATTTCTCATTAACAGTCTGCAGTCTGGATGTGTTCCCGGATGAGGAAAATAGGCTCACCCTCTATTAAACAAATAAATAAATAAAACATTTAATTCAGGCAAAACCCGTTTTACATAACATAAAACAAAACTTCACAATAATTCAATAGAATAGAATAGAACGAATGAGTAGAATATATATAATATACCTGTTAATAAATAAAATATCAAATTAAAAAATAAATAAAATAAATATTCGTAGTACGTGTGACTTAAACATGCCTTTTTTTTTTGGTTGGGAAATCATCAAATGACTTCTCCCGGTCTGGGTGGAGCGGGAGAGCGTGTCAGACTTTTACTGACTAAAACCCACCCGTGTTCCTTCAGTTGCCTGTGCCAGGGCCACGGTTTTCTCTTTAGAATAACCCGCGACCCTGAGGCGTCGGCCCTATCGGACCCCATCACTTTGTGCTGACATCTCTTTGAGGCGCGCGTGGAACACAACGCGCCGTCGACTCGGGCCTGGTCCTTACCGGACGGCGAGCTACCCATTGCTCGCCGGACTTAAACATGCCTGGCGTAATGTGGGTGTACATGCTAAGGTCTCTGCCTAGCCCTTCGGTGAATTACAGGCGTGATGCTATTTTGATGTAAATAATTAAAAACTGACTGTGAATAAATAACTGTTTTTTTTTGGTTTCCAACAAAACAAGCTGAATTCTTTATGAATTCATGCTTGAATAACTAAACATTTTTCTTACTCAATTCATCCAGGCCACATAATCGCTCACACTGCGTACTGAATCCCGACTCTTACCCGCAGTTTTCTCTCTCGTAATGAATCGCACGTCACAACCAGCGGTCACCGCCTTCCAAATTAATTTTCCTTCTTTGTGATCGCTTTTCGTCCGTCAAAACCTTTGACATCACAGAAAACAAAAACATGTTGTTCTCAATTTTGTTTTATACAAACGAGTTTGTGTTGAAAGAGTTGTCGTTGTAATTTTTTTTTCTTTTTTGGGGTTATGTGCCCAAAGGTGGCCAGAGGGTTCTCTTTTTATCTGTCCATGGAATTTATAGCCCGTTTTCTTCAAACGAATCTACTACGCTTTGGAATAGACAACTAGCTTCGTATTTCCGACTGACCGACCCCTTTACACTTTACAATTCAAATGTGCCTGTAATTGGATTGTTTAAAAATAATGCTTTGTGTTGGAGTAGAGTTTACTTTGGCAGCTTTTGACGCCTGATCGTCGGTCGCAGGGCTGTTTCTTTACAAACCGCAATAGCTAGCCAGTTGATGTTTCACAGAAAAGATATTTATTTTCAGGAGAACCACCACCTATAATAGAAGGATAATTATTAGATTAGAAAACGGAGCCAAATACAGGTTATCAAGGGTAAAACAGAAAAAAAGTAATGGAAATCGAAGTATCACCAACAAGCACGACAAAAAAAATTGTAGCACAATAAGCAAATTTTAAAGAGCCAGTATCTTGGGTACATTACCAGTCGACAGCGATACTGAGGAATTTCTCGACGTTATACTTTTAGTTTGCTAATAGTTTTAGCTATAGCCCGCCAAATTCACTTTTTTTTTTGCAAATTCCAGCTCTATTTTACGTCGTATGTATTGGACTGTTGTATGCGACTGTAGGAATGATAGAGTAACTGAATAATAATCATCAATTTCATATCAATCGTCAAACTTTGAAATTTGTTCCAATACATAAAATTCTTAAGCAGAACAAATTTCCAAAGTTTTTCACATTTTGATCAACATACGACTTAAAACAGAGCCAAAAAAAAACAAAGAAAATTATAGTTTTAGGAGATACAGCTGAGGATCCACAATCCTTTTTAACTCTTAATAAATACCATGTGGCAATTTATAAGTAAAGGTAAACTTTCATCGCTTTTGTGGCACGGAACCTCTTGTGCGCACAAGCGACTGGCACTTGACCAGATTTTTTATACAACAGAGTTTACGAAAGAGTTTATTTGTCGGTTCTTTATTGTTTCTTTTTTTTAATAGACTCACGTTCTGCTTGTTTCAATGAAGTGATTTACCGGGGACGGTTTCAATTTATCTGCGGGTTCACTGACAGGACAGACAAAAGACATCTGTTTGTGAATATGTTACAGGTTGACAGCTCTGTCGGCATAGCATAATTTCACAATTTTGCGCGAATACTATTGTTGGGCTCTCTTGCATCCAATGTATTTTTTACTGTTTGTTCGCTTTTCCGGTTTGTGTTTGGGTATGTTCAGTTTTTGGTAAAGGATTAACTAGGCCAGTTATGGAGTCACGGGATCCGTTCTCCGAATACACGGAAAACTATTACTTATTCAACTTTTTGCTTTATGCAACATGTTTCATTGGTGTATTTGATGGTAGATATTACATCACACCTGTATACCCTGAGGGGTTAGGCAGAGGTGCACCTGAAGTACACTCACATTACGAAAGTTACACTTAAGTCCCATCTAGTAGTAGGCGAGCCATCACCCGGGCACAAATCCAGACTCCGGGCTGCTACTGAGAAATTCTAGATGGCAAAATCTAATGACACTTTTTCCGACCTGGGAATCGAGGTATTCGACCAATTTTGATCATAAGGTTGAGAGCTCTCCGGAGACTGCTTTTGGATTCCTAGAAGTCTTAAGCTCATAGTCTACGACGGTACTCAAAAATGTCGTGTTACTTACCGTTACACTTATGAAACGTCAGAAGCTAGGTGCACGGTTCCAATTGGTCGTTTCCTATGGAGCAGAGCCGGCAAGAAACTCCACGGTTTCTCTTTTAAAAATAATTGGCTTTAACAAAGTTTTCAAATAACAGTGTTAAATAGGTATGGGAGGACAGAGTAGGTCTGTAAACAAGTACCAGGTACTGAACAAAATAGAAAACAGCCTACAAATCTACAGTCCGCAAAATATAAAACAACTAAATGAAATAATAAAAATAACTTACCTATGTACATGTATTCTTTCCATCTTAACCTATTGTGCACAGAGTTGGTCTTTGACTAACATCCAGAAGACCAAACTCAAGGTCTGCTAACGAGCAATGGAGCGCAGTATACTATGCGTTAAATTAACGGATCGTGTTCGAAATACAATACCCAAAAGGCATTACAACAGTAACACATATTAATTAAAATCCGGTCTGTGTGACCTAGTGTCTAGTGTTGTGATATTCAGATTTCTCATTGATGATTGAAAGTAACTTAGGTTACCTCTACAAGTTGATGTGTTATGAATTTTATAATAACCTTAACGAGTCCATAGCATTCAGCTAAGGCGTCACAAAAGTCTACTGAATTCTATCATTGTTTTCAGCATAGAGAAACTATAACTTGTTAAAAATGTAAGGGAAATCATCTCCTTTTACAATATTTGTAAATTTGAAAGCACCATGTATCTATCACATAATTAATTTACCTGTAATTGCTTTATTATTTAATAATTTTTACCTATTGTAGTATAGTCATTTATTGTAGATACATCAGTCTTCACATACAACTAAATCCATGGAATTTCTTGCCCGTTCTTCTCCATTGGTATCTACTCTACTACTAGCTTCATATTTCTGATTGACCGACTCCTTGACAATTCAAAAGTGCCTGTAAATGGTTTCTTTGAAATAAATGCTTTGAGTTTGAGTTTGAATAATTAATGTTTAAGTACAAAATATTGAAGAATATTTAAAAAGAGTTACGGTGGAGTTTCTAGCGCATGCGTAACTTTATTTTGGAAGGGGCAACTAGAATCAATTTGATCAATTTGATGTTGGAATCTGTATGTGTGCGCGGTAGATGGCAATAGGCTCGCCCCCTATTACATAGGACTTAAACATAACTGGCGAAAGTCCTAAAGTTAATATTTCAGGAAAATCATATATTTTTACAATTGTTTGTAAATATGTGAGCACAATGTACCTATCACGTGATTAATTTATATGCCTTTGCTTTATTTTTAATTCTTTTTACCAATTATGGTATAGTATTTTTATTCTTGGTGCATCGTCTTCACATATAGAAATATAATTATTGTATACAAAATATTGTAAACATTTTAAAAGAGTAACGGTGGAGTTTCTTGGCACTTCTTCTCCATACGAAACTACTTTTTGGAAGTGGCGCCTAGAATCAGTTCTATTTTTAATGTAAATTTTGACGTTCAAAAGTGCTATTTATGGGCCTATTTGAAATAAATGCTTTGACTTTGACTTTGAAAATGTGGATGTACTATAGGTACACCTCTGACCAACCCTTCGGGGAAACAAGGCGTAATGTTATTTATTATTTATTTATTTAAATTACATTTATAACACCTTTACAGACGTATCCAAGGCGATGTTATAAGTCACAATGTCTTAGGGCGAATTTCACCCAGTGAAACCGAATGCGATCATCGATCATAACAAAAACTATACTACGTGTAAGATCAGTGCCGATCGCGCCCTTTTCCACTGGCGAAATCAGCCCTAAGTAGATACACAAATTAATAAATAAAGAATAAAATATAATCACCGCGATCATAATTATAAAGTGCTACGCTAACAATTATAACAAATTAGTTACTACGAGTATGCTTAAAGCATCAGACCTCCCTCAAGTATGATTTGTGCCATTTTAATGAATTTCGGCAGGTTGTGTCCGAATATGTCCTCCGACACCGTAACCACATTAACAATACGTGCGGCTCGTGTCATAGGGGTAAACTTGAGTAGGTTAGTCCTAGCCGCTGGCACGTCTAAGAGAGCGGGGCGGCGGCGCGCACCTACGCACCCGTCCTGCGCGCGCAGCCGCAGCGCCGCCAGCACCTCCGGGTGGTGCCGCAACCCTAGCAGTACGCGAGCCACGTACTTGACCAGCGCGACGTCCCTTCTGACTGCCAGCCTGGTGTATCCGACCATGCCCAGGACGAACAGACTCGGGTACATTAGGGGATAAAAGGGATAAACCCCGTACTGTTTGCGGTAAAGAAATCTAGTAAATTTGTTTTGAATTTTTTCCAACATGAGGCTGTATTTCCTTTCATGCGGATTCCAAATTATTGAACTTGTTTCTAGATGACTCCTCACAAGTGCATTATATAAAACTTTAATAGCTGCAGTATCGGTAAAATCCTTACACTGTCTCAAGATAAAACCGAGATTTCTGAAAGCCCTGCCGCAAATCTCCACTATGTGCTTGCGGAACGACAGCTGAGACACCATCTGCACTCCCAGGTCTCGTACATGTGAGACGCGCGGCATAACTACGCCGTCCATTTCGTACTGATGCTGTAATGGAGCACGTGCGCGGCTGTAGCTCATCACACAACACTTTGTACTATTAAAATGCAGCTTGTTGGACTTGCTCCATTGGACTACATTTTCAATGTCAGACTGGAGGCGATTACAGTCGGCAGTTTCCTCAACGTTTAAGAATAATTTTAAGTCATCTGCAAACAGTAGACACTCCGCCTCTTTCACGACTGTTGGCAGATCATTAATTATTAAAATGAATTCCAAAGGTCCAATATTACTCCCTTGACTTACCCCGGAGAACGTGTAATAAGGTCTGGATTCATGTCCCGCAAACTCAACGTACTGTCGGCGCTCGTCAAGATAACTAGCAAAAAACTTAAGCAAGTGCGGTGTGAATCCCATAGCAGAGAGTTTGCACAAAAGTACGTCGTTATCCACGGTGTCAAAAGCTTTTCGGAAGTCAAAATACGCCACATCCACCTGCCCTCCCGCATCAATGACGGGCGACAGGTAGTTAACAAATGACAACAAGTTACCCCCCGTACTGCGACCCGGCCGAAAGCCGTGTTGAGCATCTGACAGTTGCGAGCTCACTTGTGTATAGATACTTTGATGCAACACAGTTTCAAATACCTTAGCGAATGCCGACAGCACCGCCACCGGTCGGTATGCACTCACGTCCGTGCCGCCACCCCCTTTCGGGACTGGGATAACCCGGGTGATCTTCCACTCGTCCGGGTAGTGACCCTCCCGCAAACACAAGCTGAAAATGTGCAACAAGGGCTCCTCAAAAACCATACGACAATCTTTGACAATGTAAGGTGGTATGCCGTCAGGACCTACCGAGCGTTTAGGCTTGAGACGCCGGAGCGCCGCGCGCAGGTCTCGCACGCTTAGGCTGTCAACATGCACGCGCGCCGCTCCCGCCGCGTCGCCACCCGCGCGCTCCGCTGCTACCGGGTCCAGCGCCGGCCGCTTTTCGCTATACACCGAGTGGAAATACGAGGCGAAACACTTTGCACATTCCTCCTCCTTCAGCAATAAGCCGTCCTTAGTGACTTTAGGTTTATTTCGCCTAGACTGTTTACTCCCAATAAAGTTCCAGAACGATTTCGGGTCCCCTTGTAGGTTCTTCTGAAGTCTGTTCTGGTAGACTTCATAGGTTGAAGCTATCTTTAATTTGACACGCGTTCGAAAACAAGAAAACATGTCATAATCACTTTGTGATCCAGTTGCTTTAAATAATTTGTGATAACGCCACTTAAGTTTAATATCTCTTATCAAATCTGATGTGTACCATTCTGGATAACTAAACCTAGACCCGTGCTTGTTTCCTTTGACATTTTTCTTAGGAACGCACTCGTCAAGGATCTTATTCACTGTTTTATAAAACGAATTTAAAGCAACTACAGAGTTCTGAATGTTAAACAAGCATTCCCAATTTACTAACCTGAACTTATTATATAAACCTAGAAAATCAGCTTTATTAAAATTCCACCTGTGTCTATTGAGTGACGAAACACATTCATTCTGAGTAAGCCCCCGATTACCCTTCGGTTCCCGATGAGAGAGATTGGCGCTAATTACCAACGGCGGATGTTGAGTATCAATAATAACTAATGGTTCCTCAGAGAGTTGCACCCCTACGTCACTTAACTCAAGCGTTGACAATACCAAATCTAAGGCACGATTATTAATATTAACAACATTATTTACCTGCCGAAATCCACCGTAGGCAATAAAATATTCCAAATAATTTTGAATTTCCACCCTCGTAGACGGCATATTAAAATCACCCAACACTAAAACTTTGTCATGTTTAACACAAACATTCTCTAATATATGAAATAAATGCATATATTCAGTAGCATCACATTTCGGCGGAATGTAAACAACACAACACAAGAACAGAAAATGATTTTTTCTGTGTACCGTCGCGCACACAATCTCAAATAAGGCCTCGTCGACATTGTCAAGAAAAATGTTATGTTATGTTATGTTGACGATCAAAAGTGCCATTAATGTGTTCAATTGAAGTAAACGATTAGACTTTCACTTTACATCTGGACTTGAATCTCATTAACATCTGCCCGCCTTTTCTTTACTATATTGGAGTTGTCCAATGTTGTGTTGAGTTCCAATCTAACCATGCTGTAAGACTGAATACCAGTATTTTACATGGAGCCTTAACAATTCAGGCTTCTGATGACTTGAAAAGACTGTGCAAGATCCATAGCAAAACGTGCGTTGGAAGACACGGAAATGTCTCGATACGAAATGGATGGTGACCGATCCAGAACGGACCGCAAAAGCGTAGCTTGACCTTCGATCGACCCTTGTGTGAATCATTTAGCTTTAAGCCCCTCACTTCTGAACACAGACCTCTGGACTTCAAATCTAAACCAGATTATAGCAAGATAAACGTCTTTAAAACGTCTTAGTTGGTTAAACGTGGTTTGTTGTATGTATAACATGATTTCTTATTAAATTGAAATTTTACGACGATTTTGCTAGTTGGGCAATTCTCAAATACGTCCATTCACACAATTTACTAAAACAACAACATTCCTATCGATCCGCAAAACAACAATTACTTAAGAGGACATTCCACGGTTCTACTTTTCCTTATACAAGCAGGCAGATAGCGACACCATCAGTTGAGGGCCCATATAAACAGCCCATGGGTACCCCATAACAATAGTGATAAAAGTTAACAGCACTATGCACATTTTTTCTATGTAAAATGGTTTTGAATGATCATCCAAATCCGTTCAGCCGTTTTGGCGTTAAAGCATAATAAAGAAACAAACAAACTTACTTTCACATTTAAAATATAAAAAAAACAACTTCTTTCTGTCCGCGACTTCATACGTGTGAAATAATAATTAAGTATAGTTATTTTTTATGCTCTAACCTTCGCGCAAATGCTTGCCATTAGTTGAGAAACTTTTATCGCAATCGTTATGGCAGCGCGTAGAATACGAACAAAAAAACATTGATTTTCATATATTATATTAAATATATATAACACTTTAGGTTTATTATTCGTTTGGAGGGTAAACAGAGCCATCAGCCACAACAACTTGGCTACATTTTCACTGTAACATTTTCCTATACTGCTGAGATCGTATTGAGAGTAAATATGTATCTATTTATATTTTCTCATGGTAAACAACTATCCGTGAAAGGCTCGTGGCTAAATTATAACAGACGAACGAGTCGATCGAAGGTCGGTTTTCCATTACATATCAAAACCCCTCCATGGCTCGGAAAGCACGTAAAGCCGTTTGTGCACGCTGTCATGCATAGATTTCTGACAGTCGTTACGGGTAGTTAGAAACCCGAAAGTCTGACGACTAGTCTTACGAAGGGGTATCGTGGTCATCTCCATGTAAAGAACTGGTATTCAGCTGCGTCCTAGGTGGTTTAAAACGAGGCCGAACACAACGTAATTGGGACAAGGCAAGGCAGAATGATTTTGATTGAATCCCGTTTTGCTCGAATTCGTCGTCACCCTATTTATTATAACATTTCAGTAAAATACGTAGCCCTTGCATTAGGCTTATTATTCGTTTGGAGGGTAAACAGAGCCATCAGCCTTAACAACTTGACGACATTTTGACTATAACACTTTCTTTTACTGCTGAGAGCTGACTAAGAGTAAATGGTATTTACATTTTCGTATCGGACAGAATTATAGGAAAACAGTACAATGTGGCGACAAAAATAATAGTGAAGTGAGATCAAGTTATTATTGAGTCGTTTTTAGTGCAGTCCTACTATCGTACTAATATTATAAAAAATTTGCAGATATAGTTTATAACCTACAGTAACACGTAGGATACGTTTTGTCTCTATATTTTACGGCATCGAGATTTTATAGGGTGAACCCGCGGAGAGCAACTAGTAGTTCATTTTTAAAAGGGACTGGTCATCTCTTGGCTGCCTTGTTTTATTTTTTAATTTTCGTTTTTTTTTTGTTCTTTTGTTTTGTATGTTTATCATAACGGACGCCTTAAACGTCCACGTCTTTCTAAATGGTTCTCACATGTATAGTTTCAACAAAACTGATGTAACAAATTTTCTGTAACAATATTATTTAAAAGAGTGTCCATGGAGTTTATTGACCGTTCTTCTCCATGGGTACCTCCTTCGCTTTGGAATGAGTAACTAGCTTCATATTTTTATATTATGATTTATGTTATATAAGAGGAAGTCTGAAAGTGGCACCGGTTACAGAAAAGTTGTGCGGAAATCGGTTGTCATGGTATGCGATACAAAGGAATGAAGAAAATGTTGTGAGGAAAGTTTTGAGTATGAATGTCGATGGTTATAAGAGTATGAGAAGACCAAAGAAACGATGGATGGACTGTGTGAAAGATGATATGGATGGAAAGGTAGTGACTACCGAGATGATGACTAGTAGAGAAGTAAGAGTTAGTAAAATAATGCAGATTAAACAATGTAGCGCCGACCACAAATAAATTGGGATAAATAAGAAGAATGATGAAATATGATTTATTTGATTGTGCTCAGAAAACATAATAAAAGAATAGCATGAGCGATTTTGTTGACAGCGCCTGTCAATTGTGGCTTAAATTTTATGGTATGACACAGACAATATTCCCGCAACGTGTAAATGAGGCTTTAAAGTTTCATTGCCAATATCACAAAAAATAACGATTTCAAAAATCTGTTAATTTTTAGATACAGTGTAGTGTCATTGTACGGCAGACATTCTGCTTCATCATCATCATCACTTCAGCCGAGGGATATCCACTGCTGGACATAGGCCTCCCCCAAGCACCGCCACTTCGACCAAAATCAAAATCAAATCAAAAGTCATTTATTCAAACTAGGCTGAGAGTCAGCACTTTTCGAACGTCAAAATTACATAAGACAGTCCCCCAAAACGCCCGCCCTTCACCACTTCCTAGTGCTTTAGCTGGGAAGAAGAAGTGGCGCAACAAACTCCCCAGCAGCACAGCTGTCTGTTTAGTTAGAAAACCATTGAATTATATAATTATAAGGTAATCAAAGAATAAAAACCGAAACACAAAAAAAATAACATATTAAATTATCTGCCATATTTAAGCTAGCCACGCCAATATACCCAAAACAGAAACCAATAAAAAAATCAATGAAAAAAACAACATAACTTAATACACAAATAAAAGCCTCCAGGCATAAGGGGCGTGACATCTTACATATGCATTATTGGATTATTTTTTAAGTAAACACAAATGACAAACCAGGACCATCGAAGTAAAATGAGTTAACAGAACAATTACTTTAACAAAATCAAAACCATAGACAGCAAGACGACCAGTCACCACAAGCAGCACCCGTTCACGAGCATAACGCAAAGATCAGCCATTGCCCCCCTCGCCATATTTGAGGGAAGGAGGCAACCCGATCCCCGACGCTACCGCAAGCAGTGACATCTACGGGAGCATGACGAACTCGCTGCCGGTTGCTCAGGCAAGAATAATTTAAGATCAATTGTCGAGGTCGCTAGCTAACCACTTATTGCAATACAACTCATTGAAAAACATTGTAATGAGCGGATCATGTCAATAATAAATGAATGGTAACTAAAACTAATTGACTTATACAGTCAAATAAAATTAAAATAAATATACGAACTCGTATACCCTATCAGTATGTAAGCTGATTCTGGAGAAAGAACATAAACATTGTCTTGAGTTAATTACAGCGACCAGCTATTCTTATCGTTTAAGTAGTCGTCAATTGAATAATATGCCTTTGAACAAAGGTTGGATTTTACTTGAGCTTTAAACGCATTAAAAGGCAAATCTAGCAAAGAAGAGGGTAGTTTGTTATAAAAGGTTATGCCTAGCCCAACAAATGAGTTATGAACCTTATGAAGCCGGTGAAAGGGAGCACGTAGTTTGTTCTTATTTCTAGTATTAACATTGTGAAAATCACTGTTTTTAGTGTATAAGTGTATATTTTGCCTAATGTATAAGATGTTGGCGAAGATAAATTGTGATGCTACCGTAAGAATACCAATATCTTTAAAAAAATCTCTAAGAGAAACTCTGGCTCCTAGTTGATAAATTGCTCGGACAGCTCGTTTTTGAAGGACGAATATATTTTGAATATCAGCAGCTTTGCCCCACAGCAGAATACCGTAGGACATAACGCTGTGGAAATAACTAAAATAGACTAACCGTGCTGTATCAACGTCAGTGTATTGTCTTACTTTCCTGACAGCGTAGGCGGCTGAACTGAGCCTCCCCGCTAGGCTTGATATATGTGGGCCCCACTGAAGTTTGGCATCTACTGTTATGCCCAGAAAAACTGCCGAGTCTACTGTTTCAAGCAGCTCTTTATCTAAGACGATGTTGGGTCCTAGATTTCTAACATTCGGTAAGACGAACTTTATACATTTAGTTTTCTTAGCATTGAGAACTAGGTTATTTGACGTAAACCAATCCGTAACCATTGAGAGTGCACTGTTTACGTCGTCAAACTCTTGTCTATTCCTGTCTACTTTAAAAATAAGAGAGGTATCATCTGCAAACAGTACAACGTCACAGATATCATTTAAATAGAATGGTAAGTCATTGATATACACTAAGAACAAGAATGGACCTAGTATTGAGCCTTGAGGAACACATAACTGAACTGGAAGCCCGGATGATTTCACACCATCGACATCTACACATTGGAACCTATTGTGTAAATAAGAATTTATTACGTTGAGAGCTTCGTTTTGGACACCGTAATGACGTAGTTTACGCAAAAGCGTGTCATGGTGCACGCAATCAAAGGCTTTAGAGAGATCACAGAAAACTCCAATAGCATTTTGCGATTTCTCCCATGCATTAAATATGTGTTTCAGCAGAGCAACACCCGCATCTGTAGTTGAACGTCCTTTTGTAAAGCCATATTGTTCATTATGAAGTAGGCTATTTAAATTAAAATGTCTTAGCAACTGCTTAAGTATTAACTTTTCAAATATTTTGCTAAATGCTGGTAAGATAGAAATAGGCCTGAAATTGCTAATGTTATTTTTATTACCAGATTTAAATAATGGTATGACTTTACTACTCTTCATGAGGTCAGGAAAAGTTCCTATATCAACACATTTATTAAAAGTAACAGCTAGATAGGGGGCTACGATGTCTATTATGTTACTTAAAAGTTTAATTGAGATGCCCCAGTAATCACCAGTGTTTTTAGATTTAAGTGTGTTAAAGACGTTAATTACATCATTAGGCGTTACATGTTCGAAGCTAAATATGCGAGTACATTTTGGCACACTACTATTCAAAAGATTCTCAGCTTTAGACGGGGACGAATTTAAGGAGCAAGTCGTAGTTATAGGTATATTGGCAAAAAACTCATTAAAAGCCTCAGCTACGTCAGCTGCCTTATTAACTAATTTGTTGTCCACCATAATTTCTAGTTGATTTTCTTGTTGAACCGACTTACCCGTTTCATTGTTAATAATTTTCCAAGTGGTTTTTACTTTATTATTGGAATTTTTAATTGAATCGCTTAAAAATTTTGATTTAGCAAAAACGCAAATCTTTTTAAATAATTTTGAATATTTTTTTACATACTCTAGGAAAGGAGTATCAAACCTGTATTTTTTCAAACCATATAACTCGTATAGTCTCGCTCTACTTTTATAAATACCTGGAGTAGCCCATTGGTTGAAGCCAACGGAGGTGCCATTAATGTTAATGGTTTTTGTCTTGAAAATAGATTGGTATTCTTTTAGCACAACATCAAAAAGGGCTCCGTATATTTCATTAGGATTTTCGTGTTCTACTAACGATGGTGTAATTCTATGAGCTATATTATTTTTAAACTTGTAACAACGACTAGCTGTATATGGCCTGCATTCAAGTTTATGCGGCTTTTTAGGTAATGACATCGGGAACCTAGCTAATAAACCACAGTGGTCGGACGTTAAGTCACTTAACACTAATTTAGTTTTGGCATCACAATTAGTAAACATATTATCAAGACAAGTTGATGAAGATGCCGTGATCCTAGTTGGTTCAAAAAACAAGTTAATTAAATTATAAGACCTAAACAGATTGAGAAGTCTAATACTTAATGGAGTAACATCTAAAATATTAATATTAAAATCTCCACATAAAATTATACTCTTATTACTTGTTTTTAACCTATTGAAACAATCCTCCATTACCGATTCAAAACTAATTAAATCACCAGAAGGGGGTCGATAAACGCAAATTATAACGTATCGCTCGAGTTCAACACAAGACAACTCAATAGTGCGCTCAATAGAGAGATTAACTAAATCTAAACGTTGTTTACATTTCAACTTGTTTGAGACAAGAACTAGAGAGCCACCGCGAATGGCACTTTTCCTTACAAATGCGCTTTGTACTGTGAAATTATCATCATTGATAAACACTACTTCATGCTCCTTCAACCAGTGTTCAGTCAAACATAACACCTGAACATCATAGTTCTCCATAAATAAACTTAACTCTAGCTCTTTGCCGGACAGACCCTGCATATTTTGATGTACAACATTCAACATATGCGGCTCACCCGTTGTCGCACCTAATAGTTTAAACTACAAGGCGTATCAAAAGTAGTATTAGTACCACTACTAACTGTAATCGATTGTACACTACATGTACCCTTGTCACTGTGTAAATTGTATGCTAAAAGATTAGCAATTTGTCTCCTACATCTAGGTGGCAAATACATTGTATAATTTGTCAGTTTGTAATCAGTAATAAATTGATTACAATCAAAATATAAAATAATGTCACTATAACGGCAAGTCCTATTATAAATTAACATATTTAAATGATAAATGTAACTATTTTGCTCATCAGACAAATACTGAGAATAAGGCAAAGCACAGAAAATAAATTTACAATTATTAGTCTCATTGAGATGTAACATCAAATGGACACATTCAGTAATGTCCTTTTTTCTTACAGATAAGCTATCCCCATATAATAATATAACAGTTGAACCGGGGTTAATTTTTGTCAATCTAATATTACAAATTAATTGGCTAATACTGGCACCTGGTAAGCAATTATTAATAACATAATGTTGTGAACACTGATTAAATATACTACCAATACCTTGACCAAATTTGTCAGAGAATACATATGTAGTGTTAACCAAATTATTAATACTATTCTTGTCATGATTAATACTGTTTTTAATACAGCTACCTACTGGCTGTGCCACTGTGGGCATGGGTGTAATAAGTTGAGGCTGGGGTGCCTGGGAGCAGGCACAGCTAAAAGAAAGGTTATTTGTCAGAGATTCATACCTCTCTGCATTGAACTTGACCAGGTCTGCCAACTCATTGGCCTCCTGCATGCGTTTACTCAGGTCCTGTTGAGAAGCCTCAAATTTACTGAAGATATCCTTTAGAGCATATTCCCTAACAAACAACTCATCCTGAAGGTGCTGAGTATCAGTGTCATACATAGTATTACATAATTGTAATTCAATATTACACTTCTTTAAATCTTGTAATAAATGTAGATTTTTATGCCTAAGTTTTGTGTTTAATTTGTTCCAGTGTGACCAGTTCTGTGCTTCTCGCATCCAGTGGATTCCTGCAGCCTTCACACTTCACCTTGTGGGAGGCCTTCCAACGATATGTCTTCAGTCCCATCGGCCACATAAGTTTGACTTTCTGACTGGCTTGAAAAAATCTATTTATTTATTTATTGATATGTTTGACCCTTGATAAGGAGCAGTGGTGGCCCAGTAGTAACGGCCGCGGCTTATGAGTTGTAGATCGTAGGTCCGAGCCTAGGCAGGCGCTTTACATTGTGTAAATTATTTCATCACCACTGCTCTCAAAACGGTGAAGGAAATCATCGTAAGGAAACCGGCAGGTCTTAGAACCGAAAAAAAATCGAAGAGATATGACATCTACCAACCCGCACTGGGCCCGCGTGGTTGATAACATCCCACTCCCTCTCACAGAGAGGAAGCCTGTGCCCCAGCAGTGGGAACATAATATGCTGATTATGCATTATTCATGCATGTCCCTTCAACTACTCACTCGCTAGAACAAAAAAAAAACACATTCAGCTTTAGGTACTGTGAGTACGTCACTTAGAGAAATGCTCAGCACTAACAGAAAGGGGGATGCCCGTTTTCGGCCCTAAAGGCACAATAACTTGCGTATAAGTAAAAAAAACGTCGTAATTTCTGTTTATTTAACAAGTTATTCATATATCCGAAAAAGTTTGCAATATTTTTGCAATAATAAAAAGTACTGAAATGATATATGACATTCACGGTTGTGGATAACGCAGCAGTGTTGCCAATACTTATCAATTTCGTTCACGAAATAATCGATTATGATTTCATGGTTTTTTATTAATAAAATCACATCCTGCTTGTTATACGATCTATTATAATATATACGGTGTCATGTTTTTACTTTTGATATTAAATGGACAAACTATTTAATAGTTGATATTGTAATAATAAATAATTAGGATTATAACAAAAACGCTACCACACATTTTAATAATAATTCAATTCATATTTAGCACAATAAATATCAAATATGACAAAAACGTACTTATCTTCAGTGGGGTTATAGTAGTGATTATAATTTTGTATTAAATTATGATTCGAATAAAATTCGATATCGATTTTTTTGTTTTGCTAATGTGGCAACATTGAGTTACACTGGCCGGCTGTCAAGTCAAGAGTCAAGACACAGTCAAGTGTCAAATCACAAAAATCTACAGAATCTACTTACATTGTTTGCATTTGCCTTACTGAGTTTAAATCTTGCGGATTTGTTATTTTAACCATAAAATAAGCTTATTTAATGGATTCCGGCGATTATTTTAACCCTAACTTAAATATCCAACGATTGTAAAGCAATTATGTTAGTCAAGATTAAAAGCTATTTTATCTTAAAAACCCTAACATTTTTGTAAACCAATTCCTTGACCAGGTAATTGTTGAAGTTGCATATTACACTATGTATATACTTTTAAATGTGTGCACTCGTGGCCGAAGTGTCTATGGATGGTGGGCATTCCCCTTTAATGATTAAAGGACGTGAGAAACCGTTAAACCTAGCTGAATTACAAACGAAAATGAGCTGTTCATACATACAAGGGGAACCACAGAAAAATTTAAAAAAATGACAAAAGAGGCTTAGAAGGTAAATATACTAATACAAACAATACAAGAATACGAGCAGTCTATCAACTCCGAGCTGGTTAAAAACTCTATACGGTATTGACGGCAATTTTCATATATTTCATGCCAATAAAAGAGAACAAGAAGCAGATAAAGAAGTAACTATTACACAAAAGCCGTTCTAAGACGGAGATTATAAGAACAACTGTGTTTTTTTTCTTGTTGCACTTTTATATAGAGCAACTTTCACGAAGCTTATGAGGTAGCGTTGGCAGAAAAGTGCACAGTAAACTAATAAAGAAATTTTCTACGTCTTATAACAGAAGTTGTGAGACACAGAGAGGAAAAACAGACAAATTTAGTTTGTTACCTTGAATATCTGTAGAAGTAGCAGGAAAATAACTGATGTACGGTCAGAAGATGAAGTCTAAATCTCAGATTATGCAGTGACCAGAGATTCGATAATCTCTCTTTCTTCTTTTCGAGTTGATGGTTGAAGGTGTTTTGTGAAATGTTTCTTCACCATGTTCCTCTTAATGCTTTTATGCATTTTTTTTTAAATGCCAATTAAATAGTTTTTAAATGTTCACTTCATTTAATGTCTTCCGAGCGTGCTACGTGTACCGCCCATTTTCCACTGCAAGTTAGGGCGTCTATCCAAAAAAAAAAACTCAAAAAACTCAAAGCATTTATTTCAAATAAACCAATTACAGGCACTTTTGAATTGTCAAGATCGGTCGGTCAGAAAAATGAAGCTAGTTGCCCATTCCAAAGCGTAGTAGTTACCTATGGAGAAGAACGGGCAAGAAACTCCACGGACACTCTTTTAAATCAAATTATGTTTACAATAGATTGGTTACATCATTCATGTTGAAATTATGCATGTGAGAACGATGCAGAACGTTAAAAGCGTCCGTTATTTAAATATGAAAACAATTCGAAAATAAAATTTAATTAAAATACGCCATGGCAGCTAAGAGATGACCAGTCTCTACTGACGGCGCCCGTTCACGAACATGACGCATGGACTAGCACCATTCAACTCAACCATTTTGAAGGGAGCTAAATGATCCTACACACGCGCCACCATCAGCTAAACATTAAAGTGAGCATGACATACTCTCAGCCGCCAGGACACATTCAAGTCAATGAAAGACGTACCCTGTAAATGGTAGCTTTAAAGCATGTACATAGTACTCACATAATATGGCATATAGCAATTATACAGTACAAAAAAATTGAGTTCATACAATACAAAGATTCTTGTTTTTAATCCTCAGCAGCTCCAACAGTATTTTCAAATGCTTATCAATTAGTTGATGCGTCCTTGAGGAGCAGGACCAGCGATTAGCCAAGCATTTTAATCAGTAATGTAATCCCCTAACTTATAATATGCTCGGCTTCATAGTGTGCGTTTTATACAAGATTTAAATTTGGTTTCGTTCAGTTGATGTATGTGGGGAGGTATTTTATTGTAACATCTTAAACAGTACCCCATGAAAGATGAGTCTACTTTAGCCAGCCTGAAACCTGGTTGAACTAATTGGTCCCTATTTCTAGTGATATAATTGTGTCTTTCACCTCTTTTACTAAAAAGATGTAGATTTTTCCTCCCCTTTGCCTTCTCGCGAATGGTTGTGTTTTTTGTTAGTCTACAAGTTAGATTTTTAATATGCTTCTTTCCATAGCGCGCTGGCTTTACTTCTATTTTTTTTTCTGTTATTAAGTTCCATGTTTTGCTGGCGTATGTAAGCAATGGTAGTATACATACATTATACAGTCCATAACTTTCATTTCCAGAAAAAGAAAACCAAAACAACGGCCCAGATAAAGATGGGTCGAAAAGGTGTCAAAGAGTGGCAAGAAAGGGAGGAAGCTTTTACCCAATAGGGGTCCTTAATTAGTTTCTTATTTTAGTTGTACTTTGTTTGTTTTGACATTGAGGAATACGCCTGTAATCCAAGAAGGGTTAGGCAGAGGTGTACCTCTACTACACCCACATTTCGCCAGTTATGCGTAAGTCCCATGAAATAGGGGGCGAGCCTGGTGCGATCAACCGGGCACAAATCCAGACTCCGGGCTGCTACTGAGAAATTCTAGGTAGAAAAACCCAATAACACTTTGAGACGCTTCATTATTATTATGATTATCGGTGAATCTGTAATTCCCGCTCGGTGGTCGGGGATCATTCCGTGGTTCAGTGTTCCTTCGTCAGTAGTCTCGGCTGAAAAGCCGAAACAGTATTTTAAAGTGTGTCATTCCACTTACTGGACGTTCAAAAGAAAGACTGAAGCTGTGGTTTCCTTACCCAAATCATTCGTTCCACCCACTGAAAATCTCCCACCTGGATATGAGTTGCCTTGGGTAACCTGGAAGTCTTTAAACAGACTCCGGACCCAGGTTGGCCAAAACAAGAAAACCTGTTCATTTGAAGATTCATAGATGACTCCGCCTTGGAGTGTAAATATGGTTCTGTTCCACAAACGATGGGACACTTAATATCATGTCCTGCTTGTCCTGTCAGACGTTACAGGATTTAACGGACACTAGTGATGGCGCCAAACATGAAGCCGAATTCTGGGCCGGGTCCGTTTGTTTCCCATCGACACGTTAAGAACAAGAGAAGAGTAGTCAATTATTAAGGTCACCATGGGTAGCAGTACATCTCGCACTGTTGACAGACAGCACTGCTGACTGGCTAATCGTCATAGCTTGTACAAACACCAAACAGAAGAAAAAATATGGCCACAGATAAGCCATCATTTGGGGATGGCCACAACGACAGAGCCATCACAAAACCCCAATTTCAAGTGACAAACGCCCTTTTAAATCTAAGATCAACAAACAAACACGAACACCCAATTCGTATTACACAGAAACCAATTCGTTACCATTTATGAAAATCCTTAGGGTTGTAACGTAAAAAAAATACAGTCATAAATTTGTATCCCCATTTCATTTGCTGGCGGTACCCTGAGGGCGGGGCAATCAGGGCTGGGATATAAAAGGATAGCAGAGCCATCGTAAAATGTCCTGTACTAAGATTGTATGGGATTTGTACGTACTTGCGGATAAAATGTGTATTTTTTTCGGTTTGGATTTAAGAATGTGTTAGCCCTCAGTAGTTAGGTAGGGGTGAAGATAGTTATTATAACTGTTTTTTTTTAAATAAAATTTGAAACTTATTTGTTGAATTATTAAGAATCTGCTCTTGCAGGTTAAAGATGCCAATAAAGGTTAAGTCAAAGTCAAAACATTTATTTGAAATAGGCACATACAAGGCACTTTTTGAACGTCATCATTTACATTAAAATACAATTGATTCTAGTCGCCTCTTCCAAAAGGTAGTTTCGTATGGAGAAGAATGGGCAAGAAACCCCTCTTTTAAAATGTTCCTAATGTTGTTAATGAGCATGGTTATTCCAACATGATAAATAAAATAGAAAACCGTTTGGAGGGGATATCAGCAAGACTATGACCAAGTATTTCCGTAATTAATTAGTTTAAGGCTCCCACAAACAGCAGCCTAATTGCGTAACACATTTTCGTAAACGATTACGACTAATCTGTTGTGTTTTGACAGTTCAACAACATTCATTGCGTTATTTACATTGTTGAGCAGGTTTTTAATTTGACTTATGAAGTAATGTATAAGCGATCTGTTTCAAAACGATTCAGATTCTGATTGATTGTGTATTACACAATTAGGGTACAGGCGCGATGCGACAGCGCGACTCAAAAGCACCGCTCGTCGCGAGTAACGACTATCCTCATCTAGAGACGACAGTAATTTACAACCGACCCACCCTGGGTAGTAACTAATCGGCCTCGACTGTCTAACCTATCACTACGGCATGAACTATTTGCTGACATGCAAGACAACATGAAAGAGAAAGATTGTGAGAGAGAGACCACGAAAGACAAAAAAACTTTAAGCAAAAGCTACCAATGCGCTTAGTTCCTCCACATTTAAACTTTTCCTCATAAAGCGATGCTCGACAACGCATCGTCAATATTTTAAGTTGGACGAGTGGAACGACAGTTACATTTAAGAGGACTCGAATCGGGAGTCAGCGACGAGTGAAATTGACGAAAGAATACGCTTCAATAGTCAAAGTGATGTTCTTGGTTCCTAGAATAAAGCTTGGTGCTCACTGGGCGAGGGATTGCTGTTGGAGATATGTTGCCCGAGATATAGGCTTATGACACGGAGGGTATCTATCCATTCAAACAAGGTGGAATATCAGTATTTTATATGCAGTGACTGATAGGTCTGCTTCGTTGGTCGAGTGGTCGCAAGCGCTTCTACTGAGCATGAGGTCCTGGGTTTGATTCACAGGTCAGGCATAATGGAAAAACTAATTAACATTTATTTTCCATTTGAGATTCTGAGTCTGGATTTGTGGCCGCTGGATAGCAAATAACCCCATTTTACACGATATTTAAACATACCTGTCGAAATGTGGGTGTACCTTATGTTAGCCCTTCGGGAATACAGGATTATTAAGTGATGTTATGACAGATATGAGTCCTCTATTAGAGCATCAGTGAAAAATGTCTGCAAAAACATTCACGAATTCAAGAAGGGTGTGTCACCCATAGATACGAGCTGCTCAGGACACATCTATGTGGACATCTATGATAGAAGCCTTATGTCCAGCAGCGGACGTTTTGCGAGTTCAACGTGTAACAAAAATACCAGTGGTTGTGAAAAATACTTTAGGGGTAGAATTTTATCGTGTTAACATATACCCATCACGGGGACTTTTGCTAGCTTGTTTAATTTCACCCCTTTGACACCAGCGGTCCCAAGACAGATCTTTGTAGACATCCACCCTTTTGTCCATGAGCGGACTTAATGCGAGTTCCTTGTTAAAAAGGAAGCCGACAGCGCCTTGGGAAAGGTGATCACCTTCGTGGAAGGTTATCGTATCCATCACCACCCACTTATGGGCATAGGGAGAGGCCTACGCCCAGAAACGGGTAAAATTTCTTGTAATACAATACGCACGCTCCTGTACCAGCCTCATCCAGGTTCAAACCTCGATGGCAACAATTTCGTCTGCCCATCTCGCCGCCGGACGACCGACACTTTGCCTTCCAGTCCTAGGACGCCACTCGGTCACTGCCTTACTCCACCTGCCATCGCGCGTCATATATCACAAAATTTAAAAACCTGCAGTCAGGAGTACTTGTATTTCAATTTCCAGTTACCCTTTTTCTGTCAGCAGCTTGATGTTGCTCAACATTTAATCGCCCAGTGCGAAGGAAGCTTTACTTCCTATTTTTTCTTGGAACTGTGTAGAGAAGGTTGTCCGTTATATTGTCGAGTAGGAAAATTGAAACCTGTCGTCGAGAAGACGCTGTAGGTATACAGGTTTTGTACAACTTTGATCTTTGCCAGTACTGGAGGCAAACCGTTTAAGTTTCCTTGGTTTACCCTGTTGATATTTCATGAAGAAAACTTACGATAATTTGTTTTTATTTCCAGTTTTGTTTTCTTATTTTCACCTTTTCGCTGTTATTTTTTTATCGTTTTTTTTTTTATCATGGCCATTTTCAGTAAAATCTTTTTAATTATGGAAAGGTTTGCTCATTTTGCCATCGGTGTTCCTACGTTTCATATGTCCTGCGGCTTCCATCATTCTGTCAGAGTTTCTTAATAGCTACTTCATATGTCTGTAGTTTTATTATAGACAATGTACAGCCAGAGAAAATAATTGTAAAGCAAAGGTACATGATCCATGCGTTCGTGAACGATGATGTTCGTGAAAGGGCGCCGTCAGTTGGGACTGGTCATCTCTTAGCTGTCACGGTTTAATTTATATTTTGGATTCTTTTATTTATTTTTTGCTGCATTAAGGACGCTTTAAACGAGTACTTATTTTGTACATTGTTCTCACATATAAGATCAACATCATTGATGTAACTAATATTTGGGGTTTCTTGCCCGTTCTTCTAGATAGGTACCTACTACGCTTTGGAATGGGAAACTAGCTTCATATTTCTGACTGACCGACTCCTTGACAATTCAAAAGTGAGTTTGAGTTAGTTTGAGCTTGAATCGTCAATTTGTCAAGTTGACAGTTGACATTTGAATGCACGGACAATTAAAGTTGGTAGTCACAAAGCGATCACGATTTTTCAAGAAACGTGAGTCCTTTAGAGAGAGCTCGTTTCTCGTTATAAGCCCATTATTACAAAACTAACAGGAAATATTAAAACCATTTATTATACCAATCACATTTCTCAAAAGTAACAGTTTTTTAAACACAGTTTATTTACGTAGGAAATATAATTTTCTTTTTGAATATTTGTTCACGTAATTATAAGCATAGTTTCGTATTTAAGTATAGTTATGGGTAAAAGATTGGTCTTATAAACATTCGGCCGTAACAACAGTCAGATTGTGGAATATAATGTTTATTTACTGGTTCTTTAAGCTGTTTTTTGAAGGGCGTAATTTGGAAGCAGTAGCGGGCAACGTGCACGCTCGTGAAGAATAGCGTAAGCCATTCCTTCTTTCTGGGGATAACTGAACAGGTCGCCAACGCAAAAGCTATTCTTATTGTGATTTTGACACAAATAAGCAGTGGAATTGAAATATATCTATGAAAACTAATCCTAACATAATATTGTAAATGCGATAGTAATTTTGTTTGTTTGTTACGCTTTCGCGCTAAAACGGCTTAATGGATTTGGATGAAATTTGGCACATAGGTAGACAATGACTTAGATTAAAACGTAGGATACCTTTTATCTCGATATTCCCACGGGATCGAGACTTGATGTGGGTTAAATGGCGGGGCGCATCAAGTAGATTAAAGTTATTGTTACCGATTCTTGAGAACCTTGTTCTTAATCGTAGACTATTGTTCAAAAGTTATAATACGCCCTCAAAAATTGTACCCATAGTATATTTTGGATAAAAAGTATCAGGATTTAAAAACAGCAGCATTCTATTTCTGAAAACGATAAAAGTTTTTATTGAGACGATTTAAAGATGATTTTAACTGTATGAGTTTAAAACTATGGACTAGAATAATGTCTGAAAAATTAAATAAATTTAATTACTTAAGAATAATACCAAAAAAAATTCAGCACCTAATTTGTCGCTGTCTTCTATCACTTGTACAGTCTTAAACCATAATTTATGATATGTTTAGAGTCAAAATTTAAATCGTATAGAATGGCCGGCGTCATAAGTTACCGGTGTTGTTAAAAGCTGTCATTGTAATCACAGTGTGCGTTTATCATCGTTTTAAAGTTATTGTAAATCACGGGGTTTTGGGAGTCTGGGTTTGGGAGAGAAAGGAATACATATTTGTAGTTTCTTTGGTATGAAATAAACATCCAATAAACTGTATGAAATTTATTATGGTACTATTTTCAATGGAACTTTAACCTTGTCAGACATGACACTGATTTTGTTTTCCCACATCTTTATTGAATTATATACTCGTACTTTTGATGGATCTCGTAATTTCCAAATAGATTGCCTAACTTGTATGAATTAAGGATATGAGTGATCCAGTAATTCTTTATTTTATATGTAGGATAGGATAAATAGATTGAAAACTCTTGATTTTTTCTTTGAACAATTACTGATTACTGACTGAAATATTAGTTCATTCCAGATATAATTCACATAGCGTCTACATCCTTAAGGTATTGCTTCATCAGCTGATAAAAAACTTCTCACGTCGTCAATCAGTACTTTTACTGTATTAAAGATGATATGGCTAGAATGAGGTCGACTACCGATATGAAGACTAAAGAGAAGTATGGCGTTGATCGGACCCCAAATAAATTGCGTTATGGGCAAGAGGTACTGAGGGTTATTATTGGGGCTTCAGGAATTTCTCAGAAGCAGCCCGGAGAACGGATTTGTGTCCGGTTGATGGCAAAAGGCTCGCCCCGTATTACATGGGACTTAAATAAAGGTAGTGGGTGTGGATGTGGGTGTTCTGCCAAACCTCTGCCCAACACTTGGGGGATAAGAAAGACAAATAAATAATTAAATTATGATGTGTGCACACATTAACATTATTCATTTTTGTTTATGTGCACTTATGGATTGACTTAAAAAGGTCTTACTTAAGTACCCAATTATCTATGTTGATTTGCTGATATCCATTCTTCGGTGAGGGAATCGGCCGTGATCTATGCAGACCCAGTGAAGTTTTAGTGGATATCACATCATCATCATTAGCTGAATACCAGTATACACAACACCCCTTGGTAAGACTGGTTGTCAGACTTTCGAGCTTCTGACGACCCGTAACGACTGTCAAAGATCCTCATATGACAACCAGGACCTACGGCTCAACGTGCGAGACATGGAAGGGTCTTGGTATGTAAAGATGGTGAACCACCCACGGACCAATCGCGACCAGCGTATCTCAACCTGAACGATCAACCCTTGAGAGTAGATAACACATGATACCCTCGAATTTTTGGTTCTAGAACATGATTTTTTTGTTGTTTCTAGAGCAGCAGTTATGAAAAATGAAACTGTCATCAGATAGGAATTCGTACATTAAGGTCCACCTAAACCAATCTTAAGACCTATTTGAGTTAACAAAACATTACTTAAAGAGAGAGTTGCCAAATAAGAGCCTAGTTATTAATACTGGCAATGAGGGGCTATCCCATACAAGCCGTGTGTCTTTACTTGCCCAAAACATTAGAACCTCCAATAATCACAGACTTGTAAATGACATATTGTTTGACACTCGTGCCACCAATCTACTTTACTATTGACTTATATTTAGAGCAAACACTTTGACTGTAACGAGCCGCTGTTTTATATAGCTGACATTCTTGTCATTCCTCAGGGAATGGAATGATGGATTGGAATGAAAACAGGGTGTCTCATACATTTTAGTGGTTATTGTGATTCATCATGTTGGTAAACTAGATGGGTGGGGTACATTGTCGCAGTGGCAGTTTAACTTATTATTGTGTGTCGAATCTCTCCCATTATTGACAGTTATGGAGATTCAGGTTGGCCGAACGTTCTGATATCAGGACGTTCGGCCATACATAAATGCTTCTAACTTTCGAACTTTACTGTCACAAATTATTTGGCTGGCATCTTTGTGAGTCACCAAATCGTCACAAAAAAACTGGAGTAGCAGCCAGCTCCCTACTTCGATGGGCCGAACGTTCTGATGTACATGTATTTTTTGTATGGTCAAATGAAGGACATACTTTTTAAATGGACAACTTGTACTACGGGACCAACTCTAGAATATGTAAAAAAAACACGTGTGCGGTCAGGGGACACTCGTCAGTAACGAAGGGCCTCATATCATACTCGCACGCACACACAATCGTATATAATGGAAAGAGACAAAGAGAGAGAGCGAAGTGTATTAAATACGCGTTGAAAGAATTTTACTACAGTATCCTGTAGTAAAATTCTTTCATTTTCATGAGTACCTACAACACCCCCTTAAAGTATGTCGCTAATTTTTACCTCTAGAAGTAGTTTGGTATACTTCAATATCCCAAAGACCGTCCTTACTCCGCCATTAAAAAAACCCCAAAAAACAAACATAATTACAACACCTTCGTACCGCGACCGCATTCCCTAAGTGTCCATAATTCGGCACATTCACCGTATTAAGGGTTATATCCGAGATTCGGCCACACCTAACGTTTTTGCCCGTCTTGCAACGATAATGTGTTTGGGCTTATACGGAACGGTTCGAGGTGTTTGTGTTATTGGAAGTGTAGGGTTAAAATAGAGTAATGGTGTTGAGATAATATCGCAAGTGATAATGGTGGCAGCCGTGGGTAAAAGGCGACTATAAGGAGACTACAGGACCTAAACGCAAGTTTAATAATGCCTAAAAGTATAAGATCCACTGCAGTAAACAAAATCAGAAAAATACATGATATTCTTCAGGATATATGCTAGTTAGTTATGCATAATACAGTGTGTTTAAACATAATACAACTCCATAAGTATACCTCTAAAAGTATATTTTAACTATTCAAAACCATGATTATTGCTTTTATTTCTGTAGGTTGGTCAAACTTTTATTTTTATTTTTAATCTAGTAGAGGTCGGCGTTTCCTATCTGACTACTCTGAGAAGAAAGGCCAAAGCAAATTCAGATGTCAGTCTCTTTTAAAGTCCAGACATAATCTTTGTCAGATCATGTGAAAACCATGTGGATTGATAACTGAAATGGTCTTTTGAGGAAAGAACCACACAGATTGAGTGGACCTGTCCAGTCAGCGCGTGCATTTGTCAGTTATCGTGCAGCTCAACTCAAAACATAAGGAGCTCAGCGATTCGACGAACAATACCAAAGAAAGGACATTGGGTAGGCCGCATAATTAATCAAACTACCATACTAATATACATGCAACATATAAACGTAAAACTGTTTTAGTTATATAGTCCAATTGATTTCTTGTAAATAGATAATTGCTTCATTTTTTGCAATAATTTACCAGCGTTGTGTCATCACGGTTCTGTTTATTTCTATGCAGCCTGACAGTGACTGCGTTATAGCTCTTGTAAGCCTCGTAAAAGCCGATTGTCCTAGAGGCGTTTGTCCAACACAGCCTTCACCTGGAAAGACAAAACAAAAGCCGGGCGAACGGCACCGATGCGACCGCAGTGTGTGGTCAAACGTAAATTGTATTGCCAGCACATCAGCCTGTCACAATATTGGGCCGAGATCTAAAGGTCACTCCGAACTCCTCGAAAATTCAGGTCCGGAGGTGGACACGCGGCCATAAAATCAAAATAATTTAACTTCACATAAACCTACATGGGCACTTATGAACCGTCAGAAGCTAAGGGCACGGTTCCAATTGGTCGTTTCCTATGGAGAAGAGCCGGCAAGAAACTCCACGGTTACTCTTTTATAAATAATTGACTTTTACAATGTTTTTAAATTACAGCGTTTATAAGAAATTGAGGCCAGTGTAGGGCTGCCAACAAGTACCACATACTTACAAATAGACAATGGTATACAAATCTACAGTCTACAAGGCCTACAACGTTCTCGCATGCACAAAATATAAACGAATTAATTTATATTCGTGGAAATAAGCAGTCTACTAATCTAACGCCGAAGTAGCGATACACACATAGTAGATGTATGGTATCGATATTTCGGCGCCGTCCTCTCGTTCTCTTTGACGTCCCGTTGATGGTGGCAGTGGAGAAACGCCCATACGCAACCTAATTTTAGGTAGCTGTGTCCCGTGGCCACGAACAACAAGATCAAGCGACACGCGTCTTGCTGATGGCAGAGGAAACAAATGAAAGAAGCTGTTTAGAGGACAGTGACTCACGGAGTGAGACGCAAGTCGTGTCGCTTGAACCGAGTCCTGAGTCTCACTGTCACTGTCAGTATAAAACATATTGCAGCGACAGAAAGAAGCATAGTGATCTTTATTGCCGTTGCAATTAGGTTGCTTTTGGGTTGCTTCCATTAACAAGTCTGTCAAATGCACAATGATATTTATAGTCTTTACAATAATGTTGCTATCGGGTTGCTGCTGTCAGTGGTAAAATAATGGACTTTAGCACATCTCGTTGCCGACATACAGAAAAAGGTGAAACGTCGCGAAAGTCTCCGGTGACGTCGCCGTATTCTACAATACGATGACGTCAGGTGGCAGTCCCTAGAGTGAGTGTATAGTCAACTCACTCACACTGCTGACATAGGCCTCTCCCAGGCCGCGCCACAACACCCTGTCCTCCACCTTCAGCATCCAGTCGGTCCCAGTCCACTTTCTTGAGGTCGTCGGTCCATCTACACTCCTCTTGCCGATACGCAGTCTCCAATCCAAGACTCGTCTGCTCCACCGGCCATCAGTCCTTCGACAACGATGGCCAGCCCTCTGCCACTTCAGTTTGCTTACTCTGCAAGCTATGTCGGTAACTCCAATTCTTTTCCGGATTTTTTAAGATAAAACACTGTGACAGACGGACAAGATCCTGTGAGATCATTTGTTCGGAATCTTAAAAATATAACCTAATTTTACCAGATGTTACAAAATGTACCTTTAGATTACACAAGAAATTGTTGATTTTATTATTGAACTTTAACAGAGTTTTACGACAACTCCGATAACGCAAAAATGTACACGTAAATACGCATGTCCCATTAATATTAATTGATTTCACGCTTTTGAAAACATGAGGCGACACTGTAGAAATAATACAAAACAGAATTTTACATAATTCAAAATTAGTTAAGTACATCGTCAGATAAATTGGTCAAGCGCGAGTCGAACTAGCTCACCGGGACCTTGAAGGAAATCCATTTTTCCAAATTCCATGAATTTTTTTTTTTGTCACGGCACAACCAAGTCTGTAGGCATCTACAGGATTTTGGAAACTGATTCTGAAACCTATGGTCAGTGGTTAGGGGGAGGGGGGTTAGGGGGTGGGTAGTTTTACTTACACTTTAAGTCAGAATCTAAGCAACTTATAGGCCTTTCATAAACACCCCAGAATGTCCTAGAAACCCTTTTTTTAAATTCAACCCCGAATTTCGGTCCATGTTGCATTACAGAATAAAATTGAAAACTTGCGTCAACTCGAAATAAGAGGTTCAGTAACTTTTACATAATCATTATAAATTGTCATTTCAAAAATCAAAATTCTTGAAAAAAAACGCGTACAAAGTCAAAGTCAAAGCATTTATTTCAAATAGGCCCATAAAAAGGCACTTTTGAACGTCAAAATTTACATTAAAAATAGAATTGAGAAGGATTGGAGAAGAAGTGGCAAGAAACTCCACCGTTACTCTTTTAAAATGTTTTACAATATTTTGTATTTCTATATGTGAAGACGATGCACCTAGAATAAAAATACTAACTATACCACAATAGGTAAAAAGAATTAAAAATAAAGCAAAGGCAGATACATTTTAGCACGTGATAGGTACATTGTGCTCACATTTTTACAAACATTGTAAAAATATATGATTTTCCTAAGATATTAACTAGGAATAAGTCGGTGTGTGAGTAAAGTAAAAATAACAAATTATACAACACAATAAGCAACTAGTATGATTTTGTCTAGCCTCTAGATTGTCCTATGGAGCAGGACCAGCATGTTTCCAAGCATTCTTATCTAGGATATAATCCTCTAATTTGTAATATGCTTGTTTACAAAGTGTTTTTAACATGAGTTTAAAACTTCCTTTCATTTAATTGCAATATTTCACAATTGTTATTTTATTTATTTATTGGTCTATCTACCAATCGTTAGACTCTTCAACCGAATTAACACAAGCGAACATCCAAGCCAAGTGCACAATATTGGATAGAGCAAACTAAGTTAGTGCCTTTAAGTAGGACAAGAATTATCGTCGTTACAGTAAAAAAAAACTAACAAGAAAATTGAAGAATCGTTTTTAGCGCGCGCCCAAAGACAACGAATGACAACGAGTTGAGCTCGCTGTCATTTGCCAAATTTTTACCGTTTCTATGAAAAAAGGGCGAGTGACGACGTCACTAAAACGCTTGCCTACGCGCACGTATGTACAAGTCTTTCACTTACAATGCCAGTGGGCGAATATTATTTAAAACTGTTCCTATCAACTTGATAAATACTATGTAGTTCTTTTTCCGGACGAAGTAGTAGGTACTTAAGGTTTTCTTCTTACTCGACTGCCCAAAACAAGAGTGCTATTATCATTTTGGTACGGAACCCTAAAACGCGTAAAATCATGCTGCTGTGGATCGACAAACAGACATAATAATATATTTTTTTACTAAATATCGTCTTTTCCCATTGTTGGACAGGTTTTTGAACTCTGTTTTTACTTTTCATCAAAACTTCCTGTTTATCTAAACCGCGTTCCAGAGCTGTCATTGTCAATTTTGCACAGTTCCGATCAGTTTCATTGGTGAAATTCGCCATATCAAATCACTTTCACAATTTAATGTTACCCTTACTCGCTCAATTAAAATTCAACAACACCGAATAATCGAAATATTATTAAATCAATTCGAGAAACATCCTTAACGTTATGTACAAATCAAATTGATTCCCACGTAAGGTATATAAGCCTCAAAAATCCGGACTATTCATTCGATTAACGAAAGTTTTTGTTAAATTCGATTCGAAAAGTCGCCATGTTTAAACTTGTGATCGTTATTGCAGTCGTCATGGTGGCCCATGGGCTAGCCAGTCCTCTAAATCACCAGCTTATGCATTTAAGGTCTAATAATAACAACCTGATGAATAATTTTCAAGAAAATGACCTAAACAATAATTTTAATGACAATAATCTTCGCAATAATCTGCGCCAGAGTAACTTTCTAAATAATTTGCAAGAAAACAATTTGCACAATAATTTACGAGAAAACAGTCTGATGAATAATTTGCAAGACAACAACAACTTCAACATGCTAGAAAATAATCTGAACAATAATAATTTGCGAATGAATAACCTGTTGAATAATTTGGATGAAAATAAACTGAACAATAATTTACGTCATAACAACCTTATGAATAATATGCAAGATAACTATTCGATGAATAACTTGCAAGAAAACAGCTTGCACAATAACTTGAGACGGAACAATCTACAGAACTCGATGAACCTCCGTCGGTCGAACAGTGCGATGCCACACAACTTCAACCTGCAGTCAAACCTTCGTACTCACTCACCGCACTCAAGTTCCTTCCTAATGTCAAACTAAGCTGAACGGAAATAAAAAGGTGAAAGAAACGTAACGGTAAATGAAACTCTGGTATTATTTTTGATTTTGTTTTGAGTACATAAGTTTGGCATGTAATTATCATTAAACTGGATATTTGAGAAATTCTTTTGATGTTTCTTTTTCATTTCATTTTGAGTCTCGTTTGTGTTGCCACTTTTCAATCAAGGTTCATAACCTAGCATAATGTACCAATATGGTTCATAACCTAGTATAATTTACCAATGTGATACCAATTCTTTTTCTCTCGTCAGCATAGGATATACGAGAATTAATGGGTAATGTCATAGATTGTCAAAGTCAAAGTCAAAGCATTTTTATTAGGATTATTTAGCTCCCTTCAAAATGGTTGAGCTGAATGGTGCTGATCCATGCGTCATGTTCGTGAACGGGTGCCGTCAGTTGGGACTGGTCATCTCTTAGCTGCCACGGCTTATTTTAATAATTAATTAGCTGGATTGTTTTTAATTATGTTTTGATGCACTCTGGACGCTCTTAACGTGTACGGTTTTTTGTACATCGTTCTCACTTATAGTGTCAACATTAATCGATGTAACTAAGATATATGTAAAAACATTATTATTTAAAAGAGTGTCCATGGAGTTTCTTGCCCGTTCTTCTCCATAGGTACCTACTACGCTTTGGAATGGGCAACTAGCTTCATATTTCTGACTGACCGACTCCTTGACAATTCAAAAATGCCTGTAAATGGTTTAATTGAAATAAATTATTTGAGTTTGAGTTTGAGTTTGAGTTTGAATTTAAGCTCATGCCGATGTAAAAGGATTAGCCAGTCAGTAGGCAATCCTACAAATGCGACTTATTGCCGAATTTAGAATCACAACTAACGTTTTATTTCGTTAAAATATCTTAGATAAAACCATATTCATATACTCACAGTCACACTCACTCGCCCCCACAACCTCACACCTACTCATACACCAACGGACTCACACCCACATCCAACTCCACATACATCACCTACTAGTCCACACAAACTCATAAAACTTCAATCTCGCATAGATCACTTACTTATTTTATTACAGGTAATATAATTTTAAATAATGTAGCACCTAAGTTAGTAATAACTATGAGTCTTTCAAAATTAATTAGTAGTACAACCAAACATATTTGCAGTTTGGCATTTTATTTGTAGATCTCGAGGGTAAAGGCACTGAACACCGAAATACAGACATTGCCTAATTCGGTTGCAGTGGCTACATCCATTTTTTTAGAATACTAATACTGCCAAAGTATTTTTTGTTAATTACTACTTATATTTGGAGAATAAAAAAAACAACTATAAGTCCGCCGCCGAAGATACGAACCCATACGAAAATAGTTTATCCGTCAAAGCAAGTGCCAAATTCAATTTGACGGATGGGCGAAAACACATCGGTCGTAGGGACAGCTGTCAAATCGTGTTGTAATTCATTCTTAGTTCGGAAACCGAACTAATATTATGTTCGTAGGTGATACGAAGTAGGAAACTCCCATAACTTCTGCTGAAAGGACTTCGTGCTTAGGAGTTGACCCTGTAGACCTCCGGATTCACGGTATAGAAAACCACAAAATTTACAATATAAACAATAAATAAAAATATTATTCTATCTTCTTTAATTGTACATATTATAAATTAAAGTTACTTCTTGTGTTGTAGTGTGTAGCTATTTATAATATGCGGTTTTCACCTTTATTTATGAAATTCATAATTTCCGAAAGGTTTTTTATTTATTTATTTGAGATGGGTTTGTTCTTGACTCTAGTCTAGGTCAGAAGTGACAGAGACAAAGTCTACGATGGAGTGAGCTTACCCAGAAGAAGCCTGTCCACTCTAACTTTTTAGAGATTATATTTGGTTGATGTGTATGATGTGTTGTGTTTGTACCACTGCAGGGCAAAGGCCTCCATTTCCTTGTTCCACTTAACTCGATCCTGAGCCAATTTGGACCAATCCATCCTAAAAGCGTCAATTTCATCCCGCCATCCACGCCTGGGTCTTCCGCGATGTCGTTGGACGTTTTCAGGAACCCATGCTGTGGCGGTCTTAGCCCAAAATGCATCCGACTTGCGGCAAACGTGTCCGGCGCAGTCCCATTTGAGATTGGCTGCTTTTTGGGTGACGTCTGCGATTTGGGTTTTAGAGAGCAGTAACGTGTTCAGCATCAGGTCGGTAAGTCGAACTCCAAGGATACTGCGCTCCATCGACGCTGGCAAACCTCAAAGTGTGAATTACATAAAGTTATTAAAACTCATGTTTTGTCAAGCCGTAAAAACTACTTTAACTAATTATAAATAATAGAGGACTTTGCCCTACATCCTTATTAACAGTCTCTTACATCCTTATTTAAAGGCTCAAACTGGCGCGACGGGACTGCGCGACATGAAGGCACCGGTTGTCGCGCGACACGCAGTGCCTTTGTTGCGCGCTGTTGCGTTGCGCCAGTGTGTACCAGCCTTTATTCTTCAAAAAATTAAGTATATGGACACAGTCAATCAAAATTTTCAAATAAACTACTTTCAGCACTTCAAAATCACAATAAACATGACCCAAATACACACACATTAAACATACTCATAGTGGGAATAAAGACAAAGTTTATTTCACGTCTCCCACATAACTATCAAACTAAATTAGGTATATAAACATCAATACGAATGTTCTAATACTTTCTTATCACACAACATCATGATTATCAGCTGAACATCTTTGACATTATTTTGTCGCCTATTCAAGATGGAGGCCAGATAATCGTGATGCGTAATTAATTCTACGATACAGATAAGATAATGGGCGATTACTGATAAGATTTGGGTGTAAATGTTTATGTATTAGGTTCATTTGGAGATCAAACGAACTATTTTAAGGCCGTTTGAACCGCTCAAGGTCGAAAAACTACTCGTTTTAGTTTATTAGTTGTAGTTTGTTTGTATCGCCTAAGTACCTAGTTTTGACAGGTTGAAAAGTTTCGAATGAAGGTTTTACATACATATAAAATCTTTTAACGGCTGAATATAAATAAAATACTAAGAATCAGGCAAGTTCTAAAAGCAAGTCACGGTTGCGTATTCATTTGAATTCAATTTAGCAAAATCTTAAAATCTATTTTAAAAGTCATTTATTCCAATTAGGCTGTCAAACAATTTTTTGAACGTCAAAATTAGGTACATAAGATGAAATCCCCCTAAACGCCAGCGTCTATTGCTTTAGTTGAGAAGAAGAAGTGGCGCAACTCAAACTCAAAACTCAAAGCATTTATAACAATTAAACCATTGACAGGCACTTTTGAATAGTCAAAGAGTCGGTCAGTTAGTCAAAATGTTGAAGTTAGTTGCCCATTCCAATACGAAGAAATCTGTGGAGAAGAACGTGCACGAAACTCCAAGGACAGTCTTTTGAATCAAGATGTAACAAAATCCTGGGTATTTTATTCTTGTTGCTTCTACACGTGAGAACAGTGTCCAAAAAAATTGATATAGGATAAGCCGTAGCAGTTACGAGATGACTAGTCTCAACCGACGGCACCCGCTCACGAAAATGACGCTTGGAGCAGAACCAACAGACATTTTAATAACTTAATAAAAGGATCCATCTAAATTTCGTCTCCACGCCTTCAGTTAGAGCAGTAAAAAAGATGGTTCCATTGCCATAGAGTAGAAGAAATATAGTCTAGTTTAATCAATAATACGCAGGAGTTGGTGGCTAAAGCTTCAAAAGAGGCAAACAGCAAGACAATTTACAGGGTGATACAATTTTGTTAATGCAAATTCAGTCCCCCGGTCCAGTTTACATAATTAAGCTTGGACCCTTCCCAGGGGAGTTTGAAAAGGGCTCAAAATGGTTCGTGTGAAAACATAGGTATAACAAAGCACGCGCGGTCTGTTTTGCAAGATCTTGCCATTTCGAACTAGTTGAAAAACCATAATAACGACTGCACAGCAAAGACCTCTTCTCACACAGACAAGGCACGAGCATTGTTTCGCACGTTGCACTGAACAAGTTCAGGTCACACTGTTTAGGGCATCGTTCCAGTCCACGTGCAGTTTGTGGGCCAAATACATGCGACGCCCTGCGTGTATATAATAACGCGTTCAGGGTGTTGATGGGGCTGCCGAGCCGCAGTAATGTAGGTCGAGTGCCATATTCGCAGAGGCGCACGTGGACGGCTTCCACGTGATCATGCGCTGTGCTTCGATGCTGGCGCGGGTGCGTGGCAGCCCAAGGCCGTATGATGGCGCACTGGATAAGCCTCCACGAAGGGCAGGCGCCTGTTTTTTTTTTACTTTTACTAACACTGTGCTAAGAACGTTGTAACTAACAAATTTATGGACAAAGTCTGAAATAAATAAATAATAATATTAATTGATCACCACGCCTGCTCAAGACGGCTTGCCGATTTCAGATTTATATAAATTCCAGGTTTCCTCACGAAGTATTCCTTTACCGATGTGATGTCTTAGATAACCTTAGAAAGTACATATCATAACACAACATCACGACTGTATTACCTAAATGGTGAGGCAGAGGTGCACCTAAAGTACACCCACATCGCACAGTTATGTTTTAAGTTCAATGTATCAAGAGGCGAGCCTATTGTCAAAAACCGGGTACATATTTAGACTCCGGGCTGCTACTTCAGGAGAATTTTCAGATGGAAAAAACCCAAAATACCTTGCCCGACCCGGGAATGGAAGAACGCTCAGGACTTGCGATCACTAGACCAACTAAGTAAGTACTAAAATGTTTGAGCTATAAAATATATTATGTTTTTCTAATAATTTACGAAAAGTAACTAACTTTGTTTAAGGATTGGTTTTATGTAATTTAGAGTAGAAAGATTTTGGAAATTTAATTCTAATATCTAAGCGTAATTTTATTTATTTCCTAAATTACTGATATTTGTAGGCCGTCAACGCCAAAACATAGTGCACCATTACATATTTTATTAACAACACCAATTTTTACACCCACTGATGTTTTACAAATAAAAACTCTGACTTTGACTTTAAGAAAGTACATAATGAATTGAAAAAGTCACATTGACACTTGCCCAAATTTGACCAACCAGAGGCTTGGATCACTGAGGCATCTAACATCACGACATGGCTCACTTTGAAACCTGAAAATACCATATAACATAACCAAGTTATACTTACATAAGGAGAGTTACATAACTATAATATTTTACGTTTTATAGCCCTTCTCGATGCCTAGTTTAGTTGTAACTTCTCAGGCTTTATAGGCTCTCTCGGCGAATTTTATTGGGCATAACTATAGAGTTGTTACCAGGGGATTCCTTTGAGGCATTGTTTGCAGATCCAGTATCATTCTCGGAGTAAGGAAATTATGAATCAAAATAACCTAACTTTATGGATCCGCTTTTTAAGCGTCCGGCATGTTCATAAGGGTATTTTTTTGATAATATGGACGACATCTATCGCCAGTTACTGAACTTGCTAGACGCAGCGAAAACGCCTGGAAGAGCTATTGGTCGATGAAAAACCTCATGAAAGGAGACCTAACAATATGCCATAAACGCAAATTAATGGACATGTGTATACTCCCTATCCTCACATACGGCGCACAAACCAGGTCTTTGACAGTTCACACAGCACAGCATTCTTGGAGTCAGATTAACGGATCGTGTTAGGAACACAGTGCTGCACTCTAAAACACAAGCGCCGACGTCACTCAAAAAGCAGCCAAGCCTAATTGGGACTGGGCCGCATGTCGAACGAATTATGGGCTAAATCTACTACCATGTGGGTTCCCGAAAACGTCCGGCGTCATCGAGGCAGACCCAGGAGAAGATGGTCGGACGAGCTAGACACCTACAGACAGGACTGGTCCACACTTGCTCAAGACAGAGAAGAGTAGAAAAGAGAAAGGGAGGCCTTTGCCCTGCAGTGGGACAATATAGGCAAAAAAAATTGTCTAGGTTCACTGTAATAGAGGTGGGGGGGCGAGCCTAATGCCATCAACCAAACACAAAATGGAGATAAATGATGTTTGCATATAAATAAAAACAAAAACATTCCTGTGTATTACAACCCCTCATAATTATAACTCTAACATTTTCTACGCAACGGCCTATTTCTATAAATACAAGCATTGACATTTTGCTTTTTTGCCCCTCAATAAATCACTCAACAACAATCTTTCCCCCATTGTCATAAAACCCATTTTCCTTTGACACAATGTAAAAAAAAAGTTCTTACGTTGCCGTTACAAAGGTTTTCACGTTTGATCGATCACACATGAATAACCTTTATAAAAATATCTTCAAAGAAACTAAGCAAAAGGTTTATTATTTTTGCTCAAAGCATAATGTTGTACAAACGAAGTAGGTGAAACTCGAGCACATAAGCAGATTTTTCCAGGAATTTAGAAATTTCAGACGTTGTCATCGCTGTTTGAAGGCTTTTCATGACTACTGTTACATTGCAGCACTGTTTAGAAATAAAAAACTAATAATGATGAGCTTATCAGACGTGTGATGCGAAAGAATTCAGACAAATGTCGTGAGCAAAGTTTTGAGTATGAATGTGGATGGCTATAAGAGCAGGAGAAGACCAAAGAAACGATGGATGTTATTCTGATGCATAAGTTATATAAACTACTTTAAATTTCATCACAATTCGCTCAGTCGTTTTTGCATGAAAGAGTGTCAAACATCCATTCATTCATCCTAAAAAACTTTCACGTTTATAGATACAAACTTTGTCATTTATAATATTTATGGTATAATGTAATAATTTAAAAAAAAATACTAACTATTGCCTCGGTTTCTTTCGCATCCTTGGGAAACAAATTCATGTACAAATACATTATATACTTTTTACGTAACTCTGGCAGAATATTATTATTATTTGACATTATAGACCTACAATTTTTTATTCGTTTTTGATTTTACTTTATTAGGTTATTTTATATTTTGTAAATGTAAGAACGTTGTAGGCCTTGTAGATTGTAAATTTATAGACCATGGTCTATTTGTTTAACATATGGTACTTGGATCTTCTCAGAGTGGTTGGGAATAGCTGGAGCTGAGTCGTACAACTGACTTGGGGATGGTTTCCAGTAAAACCGGACAGCTGAATACCAGTACTTAACATAAAACTACTGCCCTTCTTACCTCTACTACCCAGTTACTGGGTGATACGATACCCCTTGATAAGACTGGTTGTCAGACTTTCTATTTCAGCCTTTGTCCAGCAGTGGACAGCTAGGTGATGATGATGATGAGCCCAACGTCGTGATAGCCGGGAGTCGTAAAGCCCAGTATCATGAGTTTAAAACTTGGCAAGTACCAAACCCGCACTGGGCCCGCGTGGGAGATTATGGCCCACTCCTTCCCACAAAGAGGAGGCTTGTGTCCCTGCAGATGGAATATCATGTGCTAAGGGTGGATTTCACCAATGAAACTGAACACGATCATCAGATAAACTATGTTTAAGAGCTGTCAGTGTCATTATTTTCTACGGAATTTGGACACTGATAGCTCTTGAACGCGTTTTAGATGTACTGTACTCGTTCTGTTTCATTGGTGAAATGGGTACTAAATATGCTAAGTACCAATGTGACGTTTTAAGGCGAATTGCACCAATTAAACTGTACGCGTTCAGCACATCTAAAACGCGTTCAAGAGCTGTCAGTGTCAATATTGTTATGGGATATTGACACTGACATTTGAAACATTTGAAGCTATGGATAACGAATTTCCTTCTTAATCCTTTTTATTGCAATAATAACTGTGTTATTGTTCTAAAATCCGACTCAGCTAGCGTGGCTATCAATGTTTAAGGCTTAAGGCTCACGTCGCGCTGTCGCGTTTCCATGAAGTTTTAAATAGTTCAACTAGAGTCGCGTCGCGTATGTATAATTCGGTATCTATAAAGAGGCGCCTCTGCAATGGTCTACGAACTTAACCTATTGAAATAATTAAATCTCTATACATTTCCTAAAAGGTCCTCTTTCCTTTCTTATGTTAAAATAATACAGTTTCACTAAATAATGCAACATTCTGGGAATCACGAAGCTACTTGTGAAACGGAACGCAGACTGTTCTGAGTGCACTCGCTTTAAAAGCATTTAGACATTTAACACTGCATCCCAAATATAGTGCAACTTGCTTTTAGTATTTCAATCGAGAACCAGAATACCTGAAATAGGTTTGTCATGGTCCTGGAAATGTAGCTCCTCTAAGTATTTACTAAATAATTTGATAGGTGTGAAGAGATATGAGGAACAGGGTGTAAAGTTCACTCATACTCTTGGAAAAGGGAGGATCCTCCGACCAGATGGATGTCGTATCTGGTGGGCAACTGCCCGACGATTGATGTCAGGAAGTTGAAGGACGCGCAATCAGATTTTACCGCGGTAAAATCTGATTGCGCGATGCAGGATTTGTGTGACGTCAGTGTGATGCATTGTTCGCATGTAGCGGTGTAGATTCCGCCACAGGTGTTCTCGGATCTGGTTTCGTTGGTCAAGTGGTCGCAAGTACTAATGCTGTGGATGAGGTCCTGGATTCGATTTAAGTCAGGCAAAGTGATATTTTTCATCAGGAATTTCTCAGTAGCAGCTCGGAGTCTGGATTTATGTCCAGTTGATGGCAATAGGCTCGCTCCCTAGTCTTGAAGCTGATCTTTTAAAACACTTTTACACGTCCATATTTTATAACTAGATGGCGCCAGGATTTCTTAGCTGACTGATCCCTGAGAAGAAATGCCGTAACAAACTCAAAGGACATGGTCTTTTTTTGAGTGCAAACATTATATTATCAGGATTTTATGTGAGTCTAAAAACGCAGGGCCATGTCTTGAAGGGAATTTTGAAGGAACAACCATTTAAGCTTTGCGTTGACCTGTCCCAACATTTTGAGTTGAGCTCCACAATGACTAATGCATACATGCCGTTTGTAAGCATTAGTCATTGTGGAGCTCAACCCTATTTTAAGGAGCTCAACGAGCCCTCAAACGACGCTACCAGATTTGCAGGACATTTGCCACATACTCAAAACTGCCAACAGTGAAAAAGTCATGTATTAAATCTAGCCTCATTTTTATCTTTAAATGTCATCAAAAATATCATAACACATGTCACGTAAATCAGTAAAAACAATTTTAAAAAATCAACATAGCTCATAAAGTGGCTCTTATTACACCGCTTTTAGGTTCATAATGCAGTGTATTAAACACGCGTGCTTTTTACTTTACATTACCGCACTCGTGTTTTATATTTAACATGTTTTTTTCTTTCATCTCCGTATAGAGATTTATGTCTTAATACAATTAATATTTTTTCATCTCCGACATAAACCCAAGAAAATGAAATGCCAAAAATACTGTTCGGAATCATTTTGAGAATTGTACTTTCACTAATTGTTTCAATAATTAAAGATAATAACAATACGAGTCTGATTTTTTCCTCGCAAGTGTGTTGAAAAACGTAGTGTGACACGCGTGTGCATTGATCATTACCCACTCGGCTCCCTTATCGCGCTCGTCTACGGCTCGCGCGAATAAAACCGCCTCCGGTTAGTGACCAAAAGAGCACACTTGTATCACAATTTACAATTAAAACACTTAGTTAACAGTTTGTTGCTTGAGGGTAAATTAGAGTAGCTTAATTAATCCCAAGCCTTTTTGTTATCCAAATATTTTTTTAACTTTATAGAAACCTTTTTGATATTGTTTCTATAGTTACAGTTTAATGTGTTTAGAATATAGATTAATATTATTTTATAAATAACATACTAAAATATCTTTCTTAATATACTTAGTGAAAATGTACAATGTACACAATATTTTGGAAAAAGGAAACATCGTATTTGAAAAGAAAGTTTTTTCTGAAAAAGTGCGTCCATAAATACGAGTAGTTTGTGAATAGAAAGATGACTAGAAATGAAACCCTGGAGGAGCCGACCTCGGAGGCATGAAGTAACATGAAAATAAGTTATTCATACGAAGTTCAATTTAATTAGCTAGCGAAACCACGTGATGGGTCTAACCACGATGTAAAACAAAAAAAAAGGATTTTATGTATTTATTGAGTTTACCCCTCTGTTGTTACTGGAAGTATAAGATGAGAAAATCTGTATCATCGTGTTGAAATATCGATACCAATCACGTCTGTGAAGATTACACAAAAAAATACAGTTTTTTTACTGTTATGACAAGTATATAAACTAACTGCGTTCGTTGACCCCATACAAAGTCATCATATTAATTTCATTTTTGTTTTATATTGTTTAGATTTCGATATCCATCTCGTCTGCTTAGTTTCGCTGGATAATTTAATTTGACGCTTAATTAAGATGACAAATCGCTGAAGCGTTTAGAATTGCGTCAGTTATGTTAGTATGGGCAGTAACGACTTACTAATCAACTAAGTAAGAAAGTTAAAATTAAGTTGATTTCAGAACAGCTTATGGTGGTACTAACTACTATTGAAAAAGTTAATGTGTGGAATTGTGGATGTTAATGTGGATTCTCCGCTAAATTAACTAAATCGCGAACGGAATATACCAAAACCATAATATCAAAATCCACGCGCCATTCTAACACAAATTTTATCGCAATTTCTGAGCAAGTTTAAAGTCAAATACACAGCAAACTGTATAATTTGTCGTGCCGTCGCTCGGCTTCTGAACAGTTTCTTTGTCTTCCAATCCTTTGTGACGGCATTTAATGACACGAAAACAGACAAGCATGTCTTATAAGATAACTGAGAATGTAACGTGTATTTTACATTATGTGTCAAGGAAGTATCTTGCATAGTTGCATTTAAAGCCATAAAGTATTTAGTTGCCTCTACCTCTCTTAAGCTATTCTCCGAAAGTATTAACATACAAAGTCCCCACAAGTGTATATACTTAAATGGATAATCAGGGAAATTATTAAATAAGAAAATCTTTGACAGTTGTGTGAAATGGCTAAGTAAGTAAGTTTATTAGTACATAAAAATAACAACACAGTACATATCTTAGGGAAACAGAGGCTTGTACTAACAAGTTTAAAATTATAGTCAGCTTTCCGAGCTCCTAAACTAGGTACGTAGACTTGTTTCTTAGGAGTCGGGAGATTTTGCGGCTTTAATTTATAAAATACAACCGTGATATTTCTGTTTGTTTACAGTGATTGAAAACACAGCAGATGGAGTGTATGTGTATCTAGGAGTGTGTATACGAGTGTAGAGAGTGTTTAGTGTGTATGTCAAGTGTGTTTGATAAGCTTTCTTACATGGCAGGTTTGATAAAGTTGTTGTTGATAGCCTATATATTTTCTGTTTCATCATAAGTTAAGTTCTTAATTTTTTTTTTTTTCATGTAAGTTGTATCTGTACAATGGTTTTATTTTTTAATTTTAATTAGACATGCGTTAACTTTGAGCCAACAATTGTCAACTTGTCAACACAATGACAAACAAAACTGTTTTGTTTTACTTATAGGGAAATCGTGGCGTCTTAGAAGCAGTTTCTTATGTAATGGATTCATCAAGATTTCTGTGATTAATCTAAGTAAAATATTAATATAATACACTCATAAAAAAAACTTTTTAATGTAGACTTTCAAAGTCCATTGAATGTTCAAACTGCTTCAAAACCCATTGTTTAGTTTAATAGACACGAAAATAAACTTTGGTTTGTATTATAAATGTATAGATAAGTTAGTTCCAGCCGATACAAAGGGAATGCACAAACACCCAAACCCAAACTCAAAGCGTTTGTTTCAATTAAACAATTTACTTTTGAATTGTGAAGGAGTCGGTCAGTCAGTCAGAAAGTTGAAGCTAGTCCATCCCAAAACGTAGATCTCTATGGAGATGAACAGCTAAGAAACTACATGGACACTCTTTTAATTCCAGATATTCAATATTCTGGGTACATTGTTCTTGTTGCTTCTCTGTGTGAGAACATAATTATATAACATTGCCTTGACATCACAGAAAGTTTCATTTACATTTCCTATCTTTTTCCCAATTATTTAAAGTGACTGCCATGTGACCTCAATAACTAACTCAGTTTGGCAATTAGCCGCATTGTTGGAGGTCTAATTATCATCAGCTTTCACACAAAAGCGACGTTTGTAATGGCTTATGTCCACCACTAGACTGAAAATGGCTTAAGGCTCCCACAAACAGGCACGACACGACAGCGCGACACAAAGTCACCGTTCGTCACAGTCAATTTAAGTCTATTGATTGAGATGATTTCGTTTTTAACGTCATCCAAAATGCTCTTTTTCTAATTCATAAGACTGTCCGACTTTAGTGCTTATTTTGACTACTCGTAACGACTGTCAAAGATCTGAAAATTACAGCCAAAATCAATGGGAAAAACTGTAGCAAAATTTATTCAAAAGATCATCCAGCAAAGAAGCACTTCTATCCGATCTCCATCGATAAGAAAAACAAAACACTCTCTGCTAAAACATTTTCCTGCAAAAGAGAAAATACTATTCTGTAAATTCATATTATAAATATCATCCACGCTGACAGTGAATAACGCCGTATCTACACTCTCTGAATCCACACGATGACACGCGGCGTCGTATAAAGACATAACTGCATTTTCATACTCACACCTTCAGTAAACAACCGTTTAGGAGGACAAACTTATCTCTGATATTTTCAAGCGAGAATAGTATCTTTGTCTTTTACGTAAGGTCTGTTTAAACTACGTGTATAAGTTTGTCTGATGATGCATACTTGGAATACTGTAAGGTGACACGATTCAATCAAAATAAAACCTTATGTTTTGGAACTTTGGGTTGAATAATAATTTAGAAAGTGCTTCCGATACAAAATTTTTGGAATACTGGAAGCGGAATTAATTAAAGGAAATTAATCCTTCGTGCACAAAGTTTAAGGTCCGTTTCAGATTGTGGAAAACCTTTTTAAAATTATAAATAGCCTTAGGATCCAGTCGGGTGCGAATGTAAAAGGCTTAATGTATTCAAAGCTTTGAAATGTTTTAATTATAATGGTACTGTAGGTACTATTTTTCGAGAGAGTTTCTCTTTGTTGTTCCCAAAGGTACCAACGAGTGTGGAAGCATTTTGTTTAAATGGATGAGTACCTTGTGTGAGCCGAATAATTAATTAAAACTTTTTTTTCTGAAAGACGACCTGTATTTCACACGTTTTAGGACGTAGTGTGTGTTTTTTTGAGTACAGACATTTTTATACGTGTTTCTATCAGAATGTTGGACTTTTCATGTTCGATGTATCTTTAAAACTAATACCTAATAGGTGAAAATAATGAGATATTGTAAAGTAGAGAATAGGTAGAGACCTATATGTAAATCGATTATGTTTTTGTCTACACGAGTATGTTCGAATATGTTTTTATTTTTAAGATTTATATCATTAAAATTACAATGGATGTCAAAAAAAAAAAAAAAAATTTTTTGTTGCACGTACCTACGTACGTACTTGTTGTACTCGTACATGATATTTTGACCATAAACCAGCAGGACAAAGTAACTTCAAGGCTTTATAACTTCAGAAATCAGTTAAAATCGCTTGTATTGTTAACATTAAATCCAAATTGTTCAATTTAATATAATATAACGTCACGACTGTAATCTTCGAAGGGTTAGGCAGAGGTTTTACCTTTTAATTCCTATGTTGGACACATCTAGTATTGCCATCAACCAGATATCAATCGAGACTCCGGGCTGCTTCTGAGAAATTCCTAATGAAAAAAACCCAATAATACCTTTTCCCGCTTTTTTAAACTCATGCTCAGCAATAACGCTTGAGATAACTAGAGCAACGAGGCAGTTTCAATTCAATTTCAGTTTTAAGTCAAAACACTCGAAGTCCAGTTTCGTAAAAATATTGGGACGGGAATTTTTTCGTGCACTGGATCTTCAACACACTGCTTAGCGCCGAGAGTTTTTTCGACGCGCTGTTGACGCTACTCCATGCACTGTTGGATTCTCAATGCTCGCTTCAACACCGAGTGTTGAAAATCCATTGCGCGATAAAATCCGATATTTTTACGTCCGAGCGAACGTGGTCTAATAGTTGCTGCTTTTCCACCTAACAGATCTAATTCCTTTTATTTTCTCCAACACAAACGTGAAACACCAGAAGTCATTTATTCAAGCGGCCACAAGCTCCTGCCACAGGGCCACTATTATTACAATGCTGCAAACGACATTAGCCTTAATTTAAGAACAGGGAAAACATAATAGACTTTACTGAACAATGTTCTAACTCACACCAAACAAATTAGGTTCAATATTCTTGAAAAATACAAGTACTGTGGCAGAGCAAAACGTTAATTTTAGTTATAATTAAAGTTTAGGTTTTTTGTATTTATTGAGCTCTTTAAAAAACTTACTAACTAGTATTGGTCCAGTTCGTTTTCATAAGGCCAAGAGGTTCTAGAGAAAAACCAGCATGAAACCCTTGTTCATTGATCATCTTCCTGGACTGTTATCAGGTGACATGAACGAACGTTGATGATCTGTGATGATGATGAAGATGATGATCTAGATAAGATGGTGATGACCGATGATGATTATGATGCCACTGCCATCTGGCCTTCGTAACTCAGTGCCGATTTCACCAATGAAATTGAACGCGATCTTCACTATCACTTTTAAACCCAAACACTGACAGTTCATGAAGAACTGTCAGTGTCAATATTGCGTATTAATTTTGACTCTGAAAGTTCTTGAATGCGTTTTAGATGTGCTGAACTCGTTAAGTTTCATTGGTGGAATCGGAGCTCAGTTACTAAGTGCCAATTTCATCAATGAAACCGAACGCGATCGCACATCTAAAACATGTCAAGAGTTGTCAGTGTCAATATAACAAAAATACACTATCAGCTCTCAAACGTAGTTTATGTGCTGATCGCTTTCAGTTTCATTAATGAAATTCGCCCTTTAATAAGCAATGCCATTATTTCGATGTAACACCGGTTGTTGGACTTTCTTCTGAGCACTATAGTTACTCCTAGAGAATCTTTCGTCGTGCTCTCTGGGGCAGGAGGTTATAGGAATGGTCATCATCAATCTCCGTAAACATTGAGGCTGAGCGCAGAAAAAGCCATGGCAGACAGCAGTGGTGACCGGTAATGGTCGCGACTTACGAGTTGTAGGTCGTAGGTTCGAACCCAGACAGGCGCTTTACTTTGAGTAAATTATTTCATCAACACTACTCTCAAAACTGTGAAGGAATACATTGTGAGGAAACCAGCATGACTTAGAACCAAAATTAATCGAAGTCATGTGACATCTACCAACCCGCACTGGGCCCGCATGGTGTATTACAGCCCAATCCCTCTCACAAAGAAGAGGCCTGTGTCCCAGCAGTGGGAACAGTATAGGCTGATTATGCAGGCTAAAACTGGCCTACGAAGTTGCTGGCAAAAGTGTTATTTGTACCTACTCCAAAGTATTTGCGAATCATTTGTCGTGGACTTTCCAATCTTATATCATAAAAAATTGCCTGATTTGATGTCGTCGATCTATCAACAAGCAATGACAAGTATGACCACACCTCAACATTGAAAAATTCCCATGATTTAGAAATGCCAAATACAGTTGAGCAAACAGTTGGCGTGTGGGATGCTAAGGTGCGCAGGAGTGCTTGGAAATTGTTCAAAATGCGTGTTAGTAAACTATGGTTTAGTGACGATTGGTTTTAAAACGTTTCATTGTAAGTGTTTCCGAATATGGTGATGTCAGGAGTGGACAGTAACATCTGTGAAATATACAGATTAGACCTTTTAGTACTTTTGAGTATTTGACTTTCTTCCAAGAACGTAATGTGTGATGTGTGTATGTGTGTGTGTGTGTTTGTTGCTCTTCTGGCCATCCGTCAGTCCGTCTGACACAGGGCTGTATCTTTTGAACCGTAATAGGTAGGACACTAGAAATGAAAATGGACTACGTGTATTTTTACGGAGTTTTTTTTTCAACAAAAGTACTTAAAAATGTATAGTGCTTTAATATTGTACGCTGATACAGAATCCTAGTCCGACTCGCAAATGAGTGGTTTTTTTTTGTGGCCTAGGTCATTTGTATTGCGTAGAGGAGCGCCCTCAGGCTAGTTGGAACATCTTAGCATTTGCAGGGTGGCTGCTAGCAGCTGCATGAGGGTATTCGAAGATCGAGACTACCAAATGCCGTGTGATTGGAGAAGCCTTTGTCGCAGCGGACTGCTTTAGAGCTGATGATGATGAAATGGCAATAGGCCCTCTCTCAATAACGTGGGACTTGAAACTAGAAAGCTATGCTAAGCTAGCTAAGCTACAACCGTACATTCTCTCAATTCTCTGCATTCACCTTTCGAAGAATACCAATCTGCCTAGCCCAATCTTACCGGATACAATTGAATACCATATGGCCCCACAACCTGGTTACTGGGTAATTTATAAGAAGACTGGATGTCAGACTTTCGGGCTTCTGACTTCCCATAACGACTGTCAAAGATCCACGAATGACGTGCTTTCCGAGGCACGGGGGGTGTCGGTGTGTAAAGATGCTCACCCATCCACGGACAGACCGCGGCCCGATCGATCCACCAGCGCGGCTATTATTACACAGCCACCAGCCCCCCTCGAAAGAAGCTTTCGAAGAATATCTAAGAAAAATGAAAAATGCATAAGAATATAAGAGCATGCACGGAACACCTCAACCACTAAAATCTTCGCATAATAATTCTTCATTGTTTGAACAAAGTTTTCCGAGTGTTTCAAACCAAGTTCACGGCAGCCTCTGTGAGGCAACTCGCAGTACAAATATTGTCATAACACCGCTGGGATTTGTTTAATTTGACACTGAAGGCTCTGTTTCTCTTGTGTGCAAAGATTAGGAGACAGGTGCGAAAAGTTGCGTTCAAATGAAACAATAACTAAAATCTGTTGTCGAAATTGAGTCTTAAAACTTGGTTTGATTTGATTTCGTTCAGATTTTTACTACACGTTGTAGTTGGCGTTTTGTGGTTTCTGCTTACCTCCATGGGAAGATGGCGTGAGTTGATGAACGTATGCTATAGTTCCACTACTTATTCAGTTAGGTACGAAGCAATCTAGGTCTTACCTACCCAGAATCTTCAAGTTTCGAATACTCATTCAAACGTGAAATTAATCTAGACCCATCTTGCGTGATATTAACCAACTGCTGCAGCCAACAATTCCATTTACTTTGAACAATCTATAATAAAATCTCTCAAATGCATGGAAAATTTTCAACAACAACTCTGCCGTATTTCTTAACAATACAGATCACAATAGATCGTCCCGAATTTAGTTCCCTCTCGTACATTATTATCGAAGTTACCTATCTACGCTTTATGGTTTAATCTTTGGATCCACTGCAGCCGTAGATAACCAGGCCAAATATAGAGGTAATCTCGTCTCTTCCCGTGTCAGTTTATTACGTGCCGTAAAACGACCTATTTTATTCGGCTGAGTTGGAATCTTGCAGTGCACCCATCTGATTGTTGCCGTAATTCCTATGAAAATGCGCTGAAGATTTTTTCTTGAATTTTATACAAATGGAAATTTTTAAACTGCAGTTTTGAAAGTAATGGAACTAGGTACGGTAAAAGTGTATTTCTTAATTATTGTGTCGTGGAGTATTAAACGAATGGAGTTCTTAAACGGTAACATATTCTCTCTTAAGGAGTTTCACCAAATTTGTGAGGTGGACGAAAGCCACAGATTGGTACCTTACTGTAAAGATATTCCTTCGTGGGCCTATGATGCGTTTGAAATTAATGACTGGGCAATAGTTGGAAATTACATCATACTTTTGCCCTTATTCTATTCTACTCACTCTGTGCTATATTTATTTGGGGTAACATGTATTCTCCATTCTTCTCTATTCACCCCTTGCTAGCCCTCTCATCTTTCCCACAGTCCATCCATCGTTTCTTTGGTCATCCCCTACTCATATAGCCAACAACAACACAACTTTTCAGTCACCGGTGTCACTTTATACTCTATACATCTTTCATAGCATTCTCTTCTCAACTGCATGCAATTGCCTTGCATGCATTCCTTTTGTGGTAGTTACAATACTATTTCAAGCCTATTAAAACTTAGGTGACAAAGACAGTACGTAACTTCTTGACTATTAGAAGCACTTCATTTATTGTTTTCTCTTTGACTACTCGACAAAAAGGGTTAAGAGAAAATGAAGTAAAACGTTTTCACAGTTTCTTTATTTATTTTATTTAAAGAAAGAAAACCATCGCTGAGTTAATGAACTTCTTATCGCTGCTCGGGTAACGAACGCGCAAGATTGTTGTTCTCTTAATCCGTAAACAAATATGCTTTAATCTGTTTTTAAATTAGCAGATAATTAGGTACTTATGTATTTCGAGAAAATCAAATAAGAAATTATAATTAAAAGTTAATTATTAATTTATATATTAATTATACGCGAGCGTAGTAAAAAAAAGAGAGATCCGCAGGAGAACCAAGATAACCGACATAGACCGAAGAATGCCCAAACTGAATTGGCATAATATGACCAATGGGGTTCTAGAGTTGCGACCGGTACCGAAAGATGTAGCATTGGAAGACCTCCAAAAAATGAACCGGTCGAAGTGGTGGTGCTTTGGGGAGGCCTATGTCCAGCAGTGGAAGTCTTTCGGCTGAAATGATGCTGATGAAGTACAAGATTGACCCCTTGAATGCCTTAGCGCCGTTTACTTAAACGCTCGAAATGTCTTCGTAATTTAAAATGTTTGGTAGGCCTTCGGAAAATCGGAGATAGAGCACACAGCCATTAACATGGTATAAATGATACCTTCCTGTCTTCGTTATGAGTTTACCCATAGAGTGTAGAATAATAAAGCCAGATCGTGTTGCCAGTGCAAATAATCGTAAAATACTACCGTCCAATGGCGATGACAGTAATTGTGTACCTATGAGGTTCAGTTGACATCGCCAGCGCTTTCTCTTATGTACCTAGGCGTATCATGCGACACTCAAGAGGTTAAAGGTCCACAGAATAAATAACTATTTTGATCATAGATACTTACAGGATACATTTTTAACCAGTGCGTAAATTGTAACCATGAAGCAATTAATAGTGGACATGATGTGTTTTTTTTTTTAAACTGCTTTTTCATAGAAAAATGCAATACCTACGCGGTCAAAATGTACTGTTTTTTATATTATTTATATTGCTTATATGTTAATTTTTATGAAGCAAACAGTCGCTAAGATTGTTTATAATGGTGTTATTGAATAAAATGACTATAACGATAATTTTTTGAATTTTTTGTTTTAAATATACTAGAGACCGCATCCATAACATAATATCACGCGGTATTCGTGAAGGGTTAAGCAGAGGTGCGCCTTGAACACTCAGATTCCGCCAGTTATGTTTAAGTTCCATGTAATTGGGGGCGAGCCTATTGTCATAACCGGGCACAAATCCACAATCAGGCGGAAAAACCCTTTAAAAATAACACTTTGGCCAACCCGGGAACAGAACCCAAGACCTCATGCTAGCAGAAGCGCTTGCGACCACTTGAGCAACAAGGCAGTCACCGCACCCAACATTTTTAAAAAACTGGTGATGGCTTCCTGTTATCCAAATCAAAGTAAGTAAATATTAGCAAACAATCTTCAAAAGATTGTTTAAAGCAGGTACAAATGTGAAAACCCAATCAGAATATTCGTTTAGCAGTTCTCCATACACCGGAACAAACACAGGCTTCTGTTGAGTTTAATTTCACTCTAATCACTTTGAGGGCTTTCATTGACAATAAACACTTAATAGGAAAGTAGGAACATTATTGTTTACAAAATGTGGACAAGTTTAGCTTGTATTGGTAGTGATTTAACATCTAGAAAAACACACACAAACAAAACACACAATACACACCCTCACCCTATGTTACTCAACCTGTCAGCACAAACGACATTTATCTCATATTGAGCTGTTGCCCACGACTATGTCTGCTATCCAGAACGAAAAGTAGCCTATGTGGTCCCGGTCTTCTGTCTTGTGAAGCAATTAAAATATTTTTTCATGTATTAAGATCTTCCTAACCTAACCTAGAAGTTACTTTCTGCACTCACTTTTTTTCCATACATCAACAGCCCATAATATGTTCCCACTGCTGGGATACAGGCCTGCTCTCTGTGAGACGGAGTGGGCCGGAATCTACCGCGCGGGCCCAGTGCGGGTTGGTAGATGTCACATGTCTTCGAAGTTTTGGTTCTAAGTTCACCGTGTTGAGAGCAGTGGTGATGAAATAATTTACACAAAGTAAAGCGCCTGTCTGGGTTCGGACCTACGACCTACAACTCGTAAGTCGCGGCTGTTACCACTGGGCCACCAATGCTACCCCATCATTTCTCTAAAGATATTTAAGCTCAAATTTTTCAGTTTTCCGTAAGACTTTTCAAATATTTACGTTCATACAAACTTTGTCCTGACAATTAGAAATACAACAAAAAAATAATTTGCCAAATAGGCAGCGGCTTTAAAGTTATGCGCAGATAAACATTATTGGCAATTGATTTTTGTTAATATACGTTCGTATTTCTATATCGGTTTTCGTTTCTTTGAAATATTTAATGTTTAATATAACTTTGTTATGTAGATCTGGAACAACCTACCTATCTCAATAGTAGTCCGGCGTTTGTAGTTGCAAAACAGTTTTAACTTCTGCAACTAACATCGTGTAAAATCGTTTTCCTTGATTGTGTTCCAATCAATCCATTGCATTTACTTTGAACAATCTGTAATATTGTTCCAAATAAACGATTATTATAATTTACATGTAGCAGCTACAGTCATAGGCTCCGTCCTTATATATAAACTTTGAATAACATTTAGTAGAGGGGATCGTGACTAAATAATAACAGCTTTAGGGGTCTATTAAAGGATACGCTATGCTTGCCGCCGTAGGTCCGTGGATCGAGACACCTCCGTGCTTCGAAAGACACGTTAAACCGCTGGTACCGGCTGTCATTCGTGGATCTTTGACAGCCGTTACGGGGAGCCAGAAACCCAATAGTCTGACAACCAATCTTACCAGGTTAGATAAGCATTAGCTTCATGTAAAATACTGGTATTCAGACATAATAGGAGAGGTAGATTGATTGATTTGCGTAGCGACAGAGAAAATTTCTTTCACGTAGCTGTCATAGCCTCAAACGCAACAGTCCTAACATTGTCTTCAATTAAATGTTGGTAGTGTACCCGAATGCAATGATCACAGAGTACACATGTGTACTGTGTGCTGTCGTACACAAACATCGGTGTGTGTTCGTGAATCTATCGCCTGGGCCCGTGTTGTGTACACACGCGTTCTTACTATCGACGACAAACATTTGACATTTGAACGCTACTTCATTTACAAGCCCTCTGGCTGGTGTGCAGACGGACGCTTTTTTTTTTGTTGACGGGAAATTTTATTCAAAATCTTAAAGTTATTAATTCAAACTAAGTGCTGATTTTCAATCAGAAGTTTTTGAACGGCAACATTACATAATATAGACGCCCAAAACGCCCGCCCTTAACCACTTCTTAGTGCTTCAGCTGGGAAGAAGAAGTGGCGCAATCTCCCCAGCATTATATTATGCCCAAAGAGCTAGTGATTTGAAGCACCTCAGAAATACTAAATTAGTATGTTTCCAAGTTTTGTGTTTTATAACGAAATTTTTTATTCAGACTACATGTAACTGACATAACTGACACAAATAATCCTAATCTTAATACGGGCAAATCTATGAACCGAATAAAATTACAAGGCAGATGTTAGCGGAAACGCCGGCAGGGGCTCCCTAGAAGGACATGAGAGACCTTATTGGTGATGTTCTTCAGTAAACTTAGGTGCGCAATACTCACAACGGGCGTGCGAGCACGACCAGAAATATAGACGTTTACGTCTATATTTCTGGTCGTAAAATGTAAATCAAACGGAGTATGTAAGGATAATACCAGGTGGCGTTCTTCAGTTTCTGCCAACTCCTATGGGCGCGAGTTTATGATATTCAATTAATAAATTCCACAAATTTGAAGTATTTTAATTAACTACAAATGATCTAGCCTAGGGCCCCATTGGATTGATTATAGCGACAAATATGGCACTTACCTAACTGATCTCTCAAAGAAATAAAGATTTTGTAACCCCAATCAAAGAAAAAAAACAATAAGCCGCATAATTTATGAACACCATCAGATTAACTATTATCGTTTGTTAAATATAACAACGTCCTTATGAAAATTCTTTGAATGACGCGATTTATATTTGGCCATCGGTTTTGGTGCAAAATACAAAAAAAAAAGTTTCAGAAGGTTTAAAGCTCAGATAACTTTGAGCAAAAGGTACAAGAGCAATTAGAAAGAGCAATTTTCTTCTTCGTTGTGTCGTTGGCAAGACAGTGTATAAAATTTTCCACTATAATAAAACACCCCACCCAATACCTACCTCCCAGCGAGCATCTTCACGCAGCGTTCATCTAACCTTCCGTGGCCCACTTGGAAGTTTCTAAACCGCCTCCGAATCCAAGCGGGAAGATGAAAATACAACCTCGCCATTTGGGCGATTCTCGACGGTACGGCAGCAAGGTATGGATGTGGCACAAACTATGTCCTACCTCCTATCATGCCCTTTTTTACTAGCTAACACTGTCCCGCTCCTGGGCAAAGGCCTCCATCCAATCCTTCCATTTCTCGCGAGCCTGCGTGTCCTCCTTCCAGTTTTAACGGAACCTGTCGAGCTCGTCCCGCCATCTCCTACGCGGTCTCCCGCGACCACGCCTCACCATCTCAAGGCACCAGTTCTTTGGTATTTGGGCCCATAGTTTGCTTGGCATGCGGCAAACATGTCCCATTTAAGTTGGGTAGCCTTTTGCGCCACTTCAGCTACCTTTGTTTTGGAGCGCAGTATTGTGTTTCGAACAGGATCCGTTAATTTTTCGCATTATATACTGCGCTCTATTGCTCGTAGGCAGTTGAGTTTGGTCTTCTAGATATTAGTGAAAGACCAAGTATAGGCACCATAGGTTAAGACGGAAGAATACACATGTCCATGAGCCTGCGTTTTAGTGTCATAGGCAACTCACCCCTGAATAGTTCCTTCATGGACCAGCAGCTCTCCTTTATGCCCAAAAATGCAGAAGAGCATTTATTGCTCTTAATGTATGAATTGGGCCTTCTTTCATTTTCCATTTCGTGGTTCTGACCTCATTCAGCGGTACTAAAAGCCATAATAAATTGTCTTCATTAATAGAAGTGACAAATCAGAGCAAAACATAAATTAGTGTCCATGTAAATTATATGGGATAAGCGTGTACATTTACATTTTAAATGACACTTCTATGGTACCCATGATGTATAGAGTTATATGTGTTAAAAATTAATGGCTCTGAAGGCGCTTGCCCAATGACTTTGATTGATACTTCTCTTATTTGTATGTAAATAATATGAAATTAATTTTAAACGGTTTCGGGTTTCTGTGGGCAATCTAAATGTGTTGCTGATTACTGATTAGTCGCTGTGTGGTGTAAGATTTGATTAAGTGTTATTGTAGCCAAGAATTTACGCCTTTAACTATTTTTTTCGTGCTGTGATATTTTTCTTTCGACAGCCAAATAATATATCTATCTATCCACTGTGTCATAATTCCCTTTTTTTATACTTTTTATATATATTTTTGTGATGTTTATATTTAAATTAGAGAATTGTTTTGTTTTTTTTAGTATTTTGTTTTCTTTTGTACTCTTACACACGTTATATACATCTATTATATACTCGCTTTTTGCAGGTATGCTGGAAGATATTTCTTTAGAAATAAGCATCACGCCTGTACGTATTTTGTGTTCCTTTCTTCTTGTCTATTTTTATGTGTGTACATAAATAAATAAATAGATGCCACGATACGGGATTTTAATATCTGAGAAAACCTGCACAGTGATTTAAAAAAAACTGACAATAAACTTGGCTGATGACAGCTGATGACGACTGGAGCTGATTAAACGCGATTCAGCGCCGAGTATACCCGATTCAACGTCACCGTCCCGTGCTTGACGGTTCAGTTTCGTTGACTGTTCAGAATGAACGCAAAGTGCGCCTTAAGTAGTTTTCACTTCAAAAATTGTGGGTAAAAAAACACTGGCGTTCCGCCCGCCCGTCTGCTCAACCCGGGTTCGTTACCCTAAACTTTGTGCGTGTAATGTGATTTCCACGTTCGATCGGTTCCTCTTATATTTGTCGCATGAGGTCGCGGACATACTGGGCGTTTTTGTACGGCGTTTATGTGAACAGAAGCTTTTCCGTCACCTAAGGAAGTGCGCGGGTTGCTTTGTTAAGTTATTGTTGAGGTACTTCACAAGTACTTGTAAGTTCTGCTTGTTGAGTTTGAGTGTCACTTGAGTATTTGGATCCTTTGTCCTCTACAAATGATGGTAAACGGATAAGATCGCTTTGGTTATATATTGTGGACAGTAGGTATTAGTATACCTAATGGAAAACTTATTGAAACATAGAAAACCAAGAAGTTTTAGGTATAATATTAAGGCATATTATTTGTCAGTCATTTCAAGTGTTGTAATAAACCCGTTTGATGTTTCCCCGAAGGGTTGGGCAGAGGTGTACGCCCACATTTCGCCAGTTATGTTTAAGTCCCATGTGATAGGGGGTGAGCCTATTGCCATCAGCAGGGCACAAATCCATACTCCGGGCTGCTAATTAGAAATTCCATATAGAAAAACCCAATAACACGTTGCCCGTTTCAAGTGTTGCGTTTTTACCTATCGTGGTATAGTAATTATATTCTAGGTGCATCGTCTGTCTTCACATATAATTAAGAAAAATTGTTTGAGTACAAAATGTTGTAAAACATTTAAAAAGAGTAAAGGTGGTGTTACGTAAAGTTCTCTATATGATGGGTTTTACCTACTGCATTAAATCTTAGGGATTTTTAGGATAGTTTATTTTAACCCCACTTCGAGTAATTAGCTTTTATGTGTAATAGATAAGGGTTTTATTTGATTAAGTGAATCGACATTATCTTTGTTCATTTGCTGAGCATTCCGATTGGTCTACGCATGAGCACAGTAGCGCCATGCTTCCGTGTGTGGTTTTCGCGACACTTACTACTCTTAACACGAAGCGTGCACAGCGCACCATAATCATTTTTCTAAAATGAAAAGGTCCTTCGGTGTATTCGTGATTACCACCCCCTCAAGATACGAACAATTATACAGACACAGCGCTTATGTAAAATATGTGTAGTGAAGTGTAGCAGGACTCAAGACCTCTGTACGCGCCGCGAAGAAACATCAGCGCTAAGCAGTGTGCAGGAGTCTGCGGTAAGCTTTTTCGAATCCTCACCCTTTCTACTACATAGGTGGAGTTTCTTGCTCATTCTTCTCTATACAAAACTACATTTTTAAAGGGCCAACTAGAATCAATTCATATTTATTTTTATTTTTATTAACGTTCAAAAGTGTCATTTATGTGCCTATTTGAAATATATGATTTGACTTTTACTTTGTAAGATTATTGATAAATAGGCACTTGGTACTTGGTACAAGAAGGTAGATAGAAATAGGCCAACTGTACTTCTCTTGAAGAATTTCGTTCCAACAAAGTTGTATAACTTCTTTTACTAATATCCCTAGGGTAGAAAGAAATTACTTACCTACCCGGTCGTAGCCTGAGCTTTAAAAAGTGTCTGTCATACAGGTGTGTGATGAGCGAAAACGACGACGGACATGCCCATTCTTTCCTATATGAAACTGCCTACCGAAAATAACTATACGGGACGCTTAGAATCAATTCTATTTTCTTGTAGATTGTGCCTTTTGACTTTTACGCTTTACAAAACCGTATTTTTTAAAAAATAATTACGCATGCCAAAATATTTACGTCCGCGTGTTGGACTTGTCCCCCTCTCACAGAAGAGGCATGTGTCTCAGTAGTGACAACATTAAAGGCTGATTATGTATTATTACATCCCAACCCCTCTCACAGTGAGGAGGCCTATGTCACAGCAGTGGAAGATTATAGGCTGTTTATGTTTATGCTACTGTACTTGAAGAACCTCCTAAATACATGTCTATCACTTGTATGACCGCCATAACGCAGTTAATGGGTAATACGATACCCTTTGCTTAGACTGAGACTCCTGACTACCCTTTACGACTGTCAAAGATCTACTTATGACGGCCGGACCAACGGATTAACGTTCTCTCCTTGGCACGAAAGGGTCCCGATATATAATGGATACACGCATCCAAGAACTGACCGCAACAAGCGTACCTTACCATTCAATAGACTGATAACTTTTAGCAACGAAACTCAAAATGTATGAGTAAAAATATAACATAAACATCACGCCTGTAATCCCAGAAGGGTTAGGCAGAGGTGCACCTATTGTACTAAAAATATAAATACGTCAAACCCTATTAAAACTCCCTACAAAATACATGCCGGCCACTTTTTTTTAAATGCCTGTAAATCGAGCACAAGATACTTGAGAAAGGCTGAAAAGGTCGCTGTTAGTACCCTAGTCAAATATAGAAGTCGTGTAGTCCGCTACTAAAGAGTTTCGACTCTATTTTAAGATTGGTTCCGTAAAGCTGAAAACGGTTGAATGGCCAGTATTGTGCACGTTAAAGGAACCTTATAAAGTATTGTAGAAGATCATTGTTAGGACATGAGGGGATAAATTGAACGGTTTTATTTTGGAGCTTAAATGTTAGTGTTAGTTTGATGTCAATGAAAACGCACAGGTATTATATGAAACACTAGCTTTCTAGTTAGCCTGAAATTTCTTATTCCCCAACCAACGCAACGCATTACCTGCCCGCGCTATCACTTCGTTTTCGCGTAGCGTTCTTTCTAACCTTTTTCTTTTTGCTCAGCTGCTAATGGTCATAGCGTGATGTTAAATAACCTGTAGCTTTCCTCGAGAATCGGGCTATTATTATTAATATATACATAATATAACATCACGCCTGTAATCCCAGAAGGGTTAGGCAGAGGTGTACAGTAGCGCTCATAAGTCCATAAGCAATCTCACAAAGCAAAAAAAGGGAGTTAGTGGTTTTTAAGGCAGGCAGTGTGACATATTCGTGTTTTCCACGTGTCGCACTTTGTGGAGAACCGCTGCGTAGAGTGGACAAATTTAAATATCTGGGCCAATGGGTTTCTGAAGATCTTAAGGATAATTGTGACATTGAACGGGAACGTAGGTCGCTGGCTGTCCGTTGTAACATGCTGGCAGGTTTGCACGATGTACGAAGCAAGTTAAAGTAACGCTTTTCAAAGCTTACTGTCAGTTCTTCTACACGTGCAGCTTGTGGGTCAACTTCACTCAGCGGGCATACAGCGACCTACGCGTTCAATATAATAATGCACTGAGAGTACTGCTGAGGCTGCTGTGGCGTTGTAGTGCGTCAGGGATGTTTGCGGATAATAATGTTTAAATGGTTTTGCCGCGATTATTAGAAAAAGATGTGCATCTCTAATGACGCGTGTTCGCGGCAGTACCAATAGTATTCTCAGTGTATTCGCAGATCGGTGGGATTCCCCGATGTTGCAGAGATGGATGCACACGCTGAATTTTTATTGTATTTTGTTAAGTTACTAGTAGTACTAACACGTTAAATTGCCACTAACCCTATGGGCTCCTTTCTGAAATAAAAAGTTATATTCTATTCTATAACTTTATTTCAGATAAATCGATTATAGAACATCCATAATTGTATTAGTAAATACTTAATAACTATGTAAGTAAACCACAAAAAAAAAACATAAAATCTAAATCAAACAGACACGTGGAGTGCGATCCAGTGTCTAAGAAATAGACCGTCTAACCGGTCCGCTATTACTTTCAGAATGCTGTTGGAGCTTCCTCTGATACGGTGCAATTTGGATTTAATGCAAACATAATGTATTAAATCCGACCTGTAGTTTCAGAGATTACCCCCCTATGTATGAATGTTCATCTCTTCCCTCATAACTTATGAACAACTAATCATAACTTGAAAAATGAGACCGCTAGTTATAGGTACACACATAAAATTTAATATGGCGCCTTGTAGAGGACGTAAAGTCATGAACTAAAGAAAAATTATGGAACAATAGATATTGTAGCAGTGTTTGAAGGCCGTTTCCAAGAATCAGCATTTTCAAACATTATAATACAACTGAATAAAGTGAAAATCAAATGGTAAGATGTTAAGTCTTCTTCTAATCGCCACAGTTACATTTTAATCCCAATCTTTTTCTTAAAGAACCAGTAACAAGCTAACCTTATCGTGAACTTGGTGGCTCCCTGAAGGTTTGGTCCACTTAGCTCTCCCGGCACGTCTGTGCTATCAAAATTACTTACAGTCGTAATTCGGCTAACCGCCCGCCTGTCCTTCAGATGCTTTCCGTAGGGATGCTGAAACATAGAAGATTCAGAACTTGGAAGTTGTTTGGATTGCTCGTTCAAAATTTTGGGGTTATGCAGCGGATTAGTTTTAAGATTTTCAAGAAACAGCTGGCTGAATACTCTGTCTTAATTACAGAAACAGTAAAGCGCTTTGTGGAAGGGTTAATTTCAATAATTCACGATAACCTGTACATAGAGTAACTTGAAAATCATTTAATTTGGCAAATTAAAGGCTAGATCACGAATCAATTTGATCACTATGGATTTTGACATTATAATGCACGTGATGGACCCCTAGATATCGAAAATCAATCTTAGAAGAGAGGATTGACATTCTCGGCACCTGATTGGTGCAACAGGTGATCGTTGACATCTAACGGTCAAACCCAATAACTTAAGACAGATTGCTACTCTAGATGATACCTAAACAGTACAACTCTATCTGTCGCTGTCAAACAAACCTGTCAACACGTCATAAGGTCGCATACTTTGGCTTTATTGGGACGTTAAAACCAGAGATTGATAGGTTTTTCTATCTCCAGTTCGCCAAAATTGGAGATAAATATTGGGTTCGGCCGTAAGCATCAGACACAGGTAGAGTGCTTTTTTTACCTCCAACAGCAGCAACCCATTTTGAACCTTATTGCAACGATGCTAAAGATCATTGTGAATTTGGCAGACTTGTCAATGGCAGCAACCCAACAGCAACCTTATTGAGTGATTTTGACAGGGATGAAAACTCACATTAGGTGGTAAAATAATTGTCAACGGGCGGACTGTACAAGGATCTTTGAGCGCTTAAATGACATTGATAGTTCGTTGGCGCTTTGTTGGTAAAATGAGTTTTTTTTTCTTGTTTTTTTTTTGTGTTGGCGTGGCTGGCTAATCTATGGCAGATGATTAAATATGGTGTTCTGAGTCTCGAAATTTTTCTTACTTTGCATACCTATCATTGTATAGATTCAAGTTTTTTCTAACTGAACATACAGCTGTGCTGCTGGAGAGTTTGTTGCGCCACTTCTTCTTCCCAGCTAAAGCACTAGGAAGTGGTGATGGGCGGGCGTTTTGGGGGACTGTCTTATGTAGTTTTGATTCTCAGTCTATTTTGAATAAATGACTATTGACTTGTGAAAAAGCAAAACCAGATCGCGGCGTTCTCATCTTATACATAGGTAGCAAATTCACTTCGCCTCGATGTTTGTGGTGCCTTCGCCCCGTGTTGCCTTCTTCTAAAACACTCGAAGATTGACTAATTAGGTCAGGAATTACCTTCTGTAAGTAGGTTTTTACAAACACTTTTACACGTCAATTGTATTTTAAAAGTAGATGAGTTCGGCGTTTCCTATCTGACTACTCTGAGAAGAAAGGCCGAAATAAACTCAGAGGTCAAAGTCTCTTTTAAAGTCCAGACATAATCTTGGTCAGGTCATGTGAAGACCATGTAGATTGATGTCTGAAATGGTCTTTGGAGGAAAGAACCACACAGAATGAGTGGACCTGTCCAGTCAGTGCACGCATTCGTCAGTAATCATGCAGCTCAACACAGAACTTAAGGAGCTCAACGATTCGACGAACATTACCAATGAAAGGACATTTGGGTAGGCCGCATAAATTACTCAGACTGCCAGACCATGATAAAAACTAACTTTAAATATAAAAAATAAACTGAGATATAGAAAAACAACAAATCGACACTGCCTTCACATTCACAATAATTAAAATATTATAATACTTTCCAAAGTAAATTTTCATGTCATTGTATAGTATATTAAGTCCATTAATGTCAAAGTGTATAAAATTCGAGAATAAACTTGGTCAGATCATATGAGGACCCCGTAGACTGGTGTCTGAAATGGTCTTTTGAGGAAAGAACCATACTGATTTGAGTGGACCTGTCCAGTCAGTGCACGCATTTGTCAATCATGGTGCAGTTTAACTCAGAACTAAGGAGCTCAACGATTTGACGAAGAATACAAAAGAAAAGACATTTGGGTAGGCCGTATAAAGTACTCAAACAGCCAGACCATGATTAAAACAATTGAAAGAAAAAAAATTAAAATACAATGACATAGTCCTCACATTTTCAAAATTTAATTAATATTATACTTTAGACAGTAAATATATACATGCCATTGTGTATGTTCAAATATTGAAAAACTCATAATAATAAAATAAAAAATGCAAAATAATATTAAACATCAAGATTGTGTAAATTTATTGGAGCAGCTCAATCCCAAGCCATCCTGTCCTCAATTTAGTCTTTAACAGTATAATAGGCTTTCTGGCATAATTTCCCTTTTATAAAAGATTTGAATTTATTAAGGCTTAGTCCTTGAATGTGGCTAGGAAGTTTATTATAAAAACGTATACATTGACATTTAAACGAGCCAACAATTTTCTTGAGCCTGGTAGTAGGAACAACAAATTTGTGTTTGTTGTAGGTAAGTTGTGTAAGTTGTATTTATATTATGGATATCACTGTATTTTTTAAACAGATTAAAATTTTTATGTGCATACAAAAGATTTTCATAAATATACTGAGAAGGCACATCCATTATATTAATCTCTTAAAATTTGTCTCTGAGGGAGTTTCTGGGACTTAGTATAAATTTAACGAACTGCCTTTTTTGTAAAAAAAAAAATGTCTGAATATCGGCGGCATTTCCCCACAAAAGAATACCGTACGACATCACACTATGAAAATAACGAAAATATACTAAACGGGCTGTCTCTAAATCAGTTAAATTACGAATTTTTCTAACGGCGTATGCTGCAGAGCTTGTTTTTTTTTTACAATGTATCTACATGAGGGCACCATTGAAGGTTGGCATCCAAAGTTATGCCTAAGAGAACTGTGGTGTTTTCGGGTTTCAACTCTTCACCCTTTATAAATACACACAAATACAAACACGTAACGCATTAATACTATCGCGCTAACCCACTAACCAAGTCGTTAATCTTCATAACTCGAATCGGATGCACGAACGTTTGGACAAACGATTTCCGAAGAAAATTATTGAGATTAGTCACCAATTGGTAAGATAAATTATATTTAGGTTGCCTCCATATTTTTTTTATATTTTTAAAAGAAAGTATTAAACTTTTAAACACTTTGTTTTTATGAGTTGGTTTAATAAAATCTTAGAAAAGGTGTTAACTGAATTTTATAATATGTATTTGGTTCCGAGAAGGGCCCAAATTCTTTTAGAAAACATATTACCGTTTCCAGAAATTTATATTTATTGTTCATCTTCATTTTCCTAAATGGATATTAGGTTGTTAGAGTTTCTTGTCCGTTCTTCACTATTGGTAAGCGTAGTAGGTATGCTACTACGCTTTGGAATGGGCAACAAAATTATTTATCTTCTATTTATCTCTGACTAATCGACCCGTAAACACGCAATTGGTCTATTCGAAATAAATGTTTTGAGTTGAGTTGAGATGCTTTACGTTCTAGAAAATTTAACTTTAAAAATGCTTCGTCCGGACATCCAGTAAATTACCACAAATTTTATAATTATGGAATTAGCTTCTTCAAACACGAATAAAAACCAAACTTTTTAATTTTTCGCATCGAATTTCATCTAAAATAAATGCCAACCCTAACTAAGTCTGGTCACACAGCAGCCAATTATATCAGTTAACGCGCTAATAACCATTAACGGATAGTTAATTAGTCCTTATCGAGTTAACTATCGCTTAGCAAAGCTTCCGCATAATACCTGTACTGTAAATCATATATTAACGAGAGAATTATGCAACGTTAGTCATCCATTGAAGAGTTTGTTAGGAATTTTTGTATCATGCTCAGGTTAAAAACACTCAATGTTAATGGAATGGGTCGAATTGGTACTGATGTGAGAGTTTTTTTAGTACATTTAGCGAACGTTAAACACGTATTTCCGATCCAGTTTATCGAAATTATTTGAAAGGTTAAGCTTTCACGTTTGATGGTTGTAAGTTTTAATGATATTGTTTTCTTTTTTATCTTTTCCGCTACAGTTAGTACATAATATGATTCTCGAAAGAGAATTAAGTAAGTACTTGATTTCTCAGAGATACTTAGTGAAAGGTTTAGTGTATTTGAGACGTCCTCCCTTTGGTAATGAAGAATGAGACAAGTCAAGGAACTAAGAATTCTGTGAATTTGAGGCTTCTGCTAACCCCTTCACACTACATCACAGTCATAAACTCGTACAACACAAATCACAAAATATCTCACCAAGTTCGCTACCAACGCGAGATCTGAAGAATTTTCTCGAAGAATTTTCCAATCTCATGAAGCCTTTGTGGAGCTATTTTTCTACTAGAGCCGTAAGCTTGAAGATTGTAATTACGTCCGATGCAGGTGACGAAATCGGTTTAAGGCGAACTCTTAAGGAGACGCAGGCAACTGTTGGTTGGGTTTGGAAATGAAACCAGAAAGATGTTTGACTTAGAAACCGGTTAAGAGAAAAAGTGTCGTTTTAAAATTGCCTAGATTAAAGCATTTCTACATGTCTGTTTGTCTACCATAAAACTAGACTGTCTGTTAGGAGTGATTGTAGTAAAGGTTTCCCATAAATATTTAAAGATGTAGATGATTTTAAAGATGATTGCGACTTAACTCATGAATTTATTTTACAATTTGATTTAATGTACTCTTTCTGATATTTATATAAGTTGTTTTTATTAGTATTATTGTGGTATGTATATATTTGGTTACTAACATAATTTTAAGTGTTCTAACATAAATATGGATCACTGTGTCTGACTTAAATAAATATACTAAATCAATCATGTTTTTTGGGACACTCCTCGCATAAAAATCAAAATATTTTATTTCACATAAACCTACATGGGCACTTATGAACGTCATAATCTAGGTGCACGGTTCCAATTAGTCGTTTCCTATGGAGAAGAGCCGGCAAGAAACTCCATGGTTACTCTTTTAAAAATATTTGTCTTTTACAATTTTTTCAAATTACAATGTTAATAGGTATGGGAGGACAGTGTAGGCCTGTCAACAAGTACCATATGTTGCATACACGTGCGTTGAGAGAAAATCGATGAGTCCTTTAGAATTTTATTTTCATAGGCAACGGTGACCTGTGGCAGTTGAAGAGGCAGGCAGATGTTGAGGCAACAGTGACCATTCATTGCTATTTGTATAAGAAACAATGTGTATGAGTGCGTATCTACTAAAACGGAGGCGAGCAGAACGGAGAGGAGAACTGTAGAAATCGACCAACCACAATGTTTGAAATCCCTATCGTGTCTCTCGAATCTCATTAGTGATTAGTCGATTCCTGCTAAACTCTGCATATCTCCGTTTCAGTGCAAACGCATCCTTAGTTAATGGCCCATTCTTTAAAACAACTTGACAAACAATGGGGAGGCCCATTCATTATCAAACAATGTCAAACACTCCCAAATCAGTGTAAAAGCAAACACAAAGTAATTAATATTTTTTTAATCACGCCACACGCGCCTTTGACAAAAAGAATCTCTTTTACAAGTCTATCTATATCTTCAGACTTCCATAACAGAATACATAGGTAGAGAAGTTCAGTTCCGTACAACGGCCGAAAACAGGCGCACGCACAAATAATCGTACGGCGATCTCAAACAAAATATGTCAGTCGCGAGTGCGCTTACACTCGGTGTACGTGAAGCATGTCTGTGTGCTTGCGCTTTCGCCCAGTTTAAGAATAGTCTTAAAGAAGCCAAAAGTCACTCGTTTTCTTCCCGTTAAAATGATATTTTTTTATATTGGACCATACCTGAGATCCTTCTTGGTTACGGAGATTTTGAAGGTAAAATTTCCAACTTTTTCTCATTTGTTTTATGAAAACAAGTTTTAAATGTTATGAACAACTCAACTTGAAATACCCCCACGACCCCTGTACCGTCGAATAATGATTAGCGTCCGTTACGTTGCGGACTAGAGTTAACAGGGAATTTTCACATCAAAAATAAAGCATTCCCAGCAATTATCTCTGCACAAAGTTACTTAGGGTGATTTTCACAAATGAAACTGAACACATTCAGCACGTCTAAAACGCATTCAAGAGCTGTCAATGTCAAAATTGTTATAAAATATTGACACTGACAGCTCTCGACTTGGTTTAAAAATAACGTTGAGTTTCATTGGTGAAAACTGCACTTAGTTTGATGTACAGAATGCATAGATGACGGTTCAGTGAAGGGTTTTGTTACCATGGAGCTGACCTTCTTGAGCTATCTACATTGTGATGCCATTAAACTGATTGAGCAGAAACAGACGACATTTAAGGCGAGACACTTTTCATTACATTAAGCAGTCCCTGCAATTAACTCTGAGTCTTTGTGTTTTGCATTTATCTAGTAGTAAAGGGACGGTGATTACTTTCAAATGAATATGAGAACGACTTCATTACTTTGTCTTAATCTCAGTTTTATGCCTATTCCGATCCAATTGGCTGCATCTCAGTTCATTAGCTCTGCTAATCGGTACACTGAAAGGTCACTATAGTGTTCCTAGTACAATTCTAGTTCAATCAAATAAGACTATCCAAGTACACTACTGGACATTGGCCACCTTCAACACACCTAGCATGACTCCCACAAAAACGAATATCTGATGAATAAAAGAAATCTGTAATTTTTATATTCTTCCGACCAGACCCGGTCGTTCCACGCGTGCAGGCTGTTCCACAACATTCTGTCCTCTGCCTTCTGCATCCAGTCTGTCCAATCCACTTTTTATATTTGTCGGTCCATCTCGCTGGGTCCCAAACTACGCTTGCCTATACACGGTATCCACTTTAGTATGTCAATTTTGTAAAAAAAACTCAATGCGAAGACTTGCGCGGAGTGAGCTGTCAGTGTCATCCCGTCTTGACCAATCCCAAGCATCCGTGGCACGAACAGCTCACTCCACGCTCACTTCACCTAAGTTTGAACGTTGAGATGGTTGCAGAATAGCACTACAGGACTCGTCTGCCCCACCGGCCATCCAGTCCTTCGACAAACATGGCCAGCCCACTGACACTTCAGCTTGCCTACTCTGCAAGGTATGTCTGTAACTCCAGTTCATTTCAAGTTGCCGGCAACTCTAGTTGGGTCTGTTTTAACATTGATGATCTTAACATCAATTTAAAATAATTGAGAAAAATAAACCCGACACGGTCAATTCCTATTGAAAAAATCTATTTTCGAAGAAATTTCTTATAGTTCAACACATCCGAGGATTTCAAACTATAAAGTGAAGATTTTATAAACTTCACCAACAATAATTCCTCTGATAACTCCTGTGAAACAAAACAATAACATTTTGTATATAAACATATTCTAGTGGCACAGAGTAACTGCTTTCCCAGAGTAAACTCTCTTTTCCTAGGTGACGTAAAGCAATATGAGGTTTCATTAATCATTAGTCTGTGGGCGCTGTTCTATTAATATGGAGACGGTAACCTAGGTTACAGAGGGTAAAAAACCAGAGGCGACAGTTTAAGCATCGATTGTAGTAGGTAAATAATAATAATATATTGAAAGGAGTTACTATAATATACTGTTATCTGTTCTGGCAATACTTGATATGTTTTTAGGGTTTCGTACCTCGAAAGGAAAAAACGGAACCCTTATAGGATCACTTTGTTGTCCGTCCGTCTGTCTGTCTGACCCTTTTTCTCAGGAACGCATGGAGGTATCAAGCTGGAATTTATATCAAATATTCAGGTCTAATGTCCCTTAGAGCTGTGAAGAACTCAAACTTATAAGCCAACGCATTCAAAAGATACGACAGCCGTTTATGCCGCAAATTTCCGCAAATTTTCGACACTCGCAAGGGAATCAAAACCTACGGGGTACTTCCCGTGAACTCAGAATCTTGAAATGTGGTACGAACCAACGTCTTATAGCGCAGATAAAGGAAAAATTGTGAAAACCGTAAACTTTTAATCACTTCAAGTAATAAAAATAGTTTTAATAATTTTAAACTTACTACCCCTTTTCTCATTAACGCGTGTGAACTTTTACTTATATACCTACAGGTTTGTACGGAACCCTCGGTGCTCGAGTCCGACTCGCACTTGGCCGGTTTTTTTTGTTGTTAAATTGTAGTGTGTGAGTATTTTGAGAAACTAGACAGGTATTGGACAAAATATTTAACTACCAGTAAGAAAATAATTTTGTTATTATTAATTAGGTATATTGTTTTTTTATTTATTAATTATGTATTGGTTTTTCTATTACTAATTAAAATTTAATAAAACGTTTGTCCCCACTACGAGTTAACTCAAAAGAAGAATTAGAACAAAAAGTACCTACCAGTAAGAAAAAAAGGTTAGTTTAATATGACGTAACGTCGCAATCGAAAAAACTTAGTTGGGTGCTAATGTAAGTACCTACAATGTACACATATGATCTTACCGTTAGCAAAGTGAAGTTAAAAAGAATAAGTCGAATCTGATGATAATGACAGAGAAATGCGATATAACAGTCCTGCAAAAAAATACAAGCTGCTATGAAACGGTAACCAGTTACAACTTTCTCGCTACAAACAGTCCGGAGTGGCCTGCCTTTAACTCCTACCGGCACATAATTTGCGGGCTCAGATAAATGGTTTACCATCTTACGTCACAAAGCGGTCGGGTTCCTTCGCTTTTTCCTTGAGGCGAGGAACTGAATTAAACAAATCATTTAATTATGTGCAGTGATGTTTATTGAGATTGATTTATGGAAAGCTGATCTCTTTAATAAGACTGGTTTTTGTTAAGACTTTTCAAAAGCTTCATCAAAGTATTATTCGTCTGAAATAAATCACTCTCGGTTTGGAAAAGCGTTCCTTCGTCTGCTTCCGCAGACAGGCGCGACACAACTCCGGCACAACAATTTCCATGTAGATTTCATAAAAATTGTTTCGCCAGTGTCGTGTACGGAAGCCTTTTTAAGGATAAGATCGTTAAAGAAGGTTGGCGAGGTTATATTAATCATTTTACAAGTTTATAGACGATTCTACTTAAAAAATATTGAGTTACTATGAGATGGGAATGAAAAGTTATTTATGATTTTAATTTATTAATAAATAAGTTATCGTGCAGTTTCCGAACGGACCGTTTTTGCGAGCTACATTGATACATTCCAATCTACACTAATGATTTACCTTCTTACACCTAGGTACGTTTTAGCTTGGCGGTTTTCCTTCTTTTATACTTATTTCTTGATAAATAAACAAAAAATTTATAAAACAGAATATGAAAAGTACTTACAATGTAAACATATCGTACATAAAAACATATAAACTATTTTGTGTTATATCGGTATTGAAAACATGAAAAGGAAAATGGAACGACAGTATCAAATAGTCATGTCAAATATCATATTTGTAACTTGTCATTACATTGTTTGTGTTCAAGGGCTATCGTGGGATTTATAAGTTAATTTTGCGATTTTGTGGATTCTTTTGTGGATTACGACATTTACTTCTGGATAACGATTTGCAAGTGATAATATACATATGTAGGGGAGCACTTAAGAGCCCACGGAATGTATGCGATAGAAGTTTGCCGGGATGAGACTCCTCTAGAAAGGATATTTGTTGGCAACCATCCATCCATTCTATGTGCCTGAATTCAATCTACGCAAATAGGTAGCAAGTCCTATTACACGTACATCGCAGTACATAAGAGGCTGGAGGGTCGAAATGCCATATTAGAATATTATTTTAATTGCCTCGTGGGAGCACGGACAGTGGGCTATTGCTGTCATATCGTGAGCATATTGTGGTACATGGGCGATGCAAGAAACCAGTGCTTTATCTCTGCACCAGTTTCTTTCTTTTAATTAGATAATGAAATTACATTTTAATAAGAGATTATCTAGAATTGAATAAGAAAATAATTATGCACAATGATTGTATGTGTTGAATATTTTATAAGTAAAATATATATTTTATAAAGTAAATGAAAGAGATTTTTATATTCTTTATTTAACAAACCCCTAGTTTATATAAAAGGACGGACAGGAGGATGATGCTGTTAAATTTGTTTGATACCTGGTTTTTTCAGCTTGGTTTAATCAGACTACCGTAATAAGAGCGCATAGAGTTCCCTAACCCCTGCAGACGTATGTTTTTTTTAACAAATACACGGCAACGCATATGTGTTTAGGTGTACGAGTTTGAATAAAGACGAAAATCAGCATTAAGTATACCTAGCTATCACCGAAAATACCAGCGATGCAACTCTTCCACTACATTATGCAAAAGGAACCTTAGTACTTCATATACACCAGGTTTATCTGGCTAAACAGATATAGAAGGAACCTATAGATACCTAACTATTGAAAGAGTTTTTATTCAGATTCAAGAGCATTATTTTTAATGTCAAAAAAGTCAGGTAAGTAGCAAAGCGCAACTGCAACGCGCGTTTATGACTCGGATGGATAAACGTGGACGAAGCAAAAGGAGTAGGTATGTTAGAATCGTAGCAGGTGCTACCGGGGAAGGTATATATGTGTGAGTTTAAGTAAATAAGTATGAATAAGCCATTCTGCTACTAAATAATAAATAATAAGTCCACGCCCAAACTACTTTGAGATTATTTAAGGTTATATTCTTCTACCTTTCATATCTTTTCTCTCCCAACTTCTATAACCTACTTACCATTTGTTTATTTGTTAGTCTTATGTCGTTCATTAACTGTTCATAGGTTTCTATAATATTCGCAACCCCTATCAATGGGTCCCAAATAACATGCAAGCTCGCCATTCTCCTTTACCGTAATATGCCATGTTAGCTGTTGTAATACGTAATTTGAATGGAATAACATCGCCCAAATATAAAAAGTGACTTAGGTATTAATAAGCAAAGAGAGCCCTGAAAATTAGGTAATAGTAAAACAAAACCTGCGCTTTAATAATTTATTACGTAGCGATATTATCGTTGACGTCCGCGTCCACGTCACGATGTCACAATAATACAGGAAAATAAAATGCATGGAAAAACAAGAAGACGCTTTTAAATAATTTCTCACCACTGCACTGCTCTCAAAACGGTGATGAAAAACTTTAAGAGGAAACCGGCACGTCCTAGAACAAAAAATTTGAAGACATGTGACACAGTACCAACCCGCACTGGGCCCGCGTGGTAGATAATGGTACTCCCTCTCACAGAGAGGAGGCCTGTGTCCCAACAGTGGGAACATTATAGGCAGATTTTGCATGTTATCATTTTACCGTCGTGCACGTATTTTCACATATTATTTTATGGAAGCGGACTTCCACGATAATATCGCAACGTTAGAAATCCTAAAAGTGCTCACTAGGAAGTCAATTCGCTTCTGAAGGAACAAAAAATCAAAATTGGAAATGTCATGTGTAGACATACATTTCCAAATGTGCAAGATGACAAATGGACGTTTGAGTACAATGCATTGTATGAAAAGACCGGGTAGGTACATAAACCACCTTACCTTACCTTTACATTATTTTCGTCAGCATAAAGAACATACTCCTATAACATAAGTCAGAAATATCTTTAATTAGTCCAACCAAGGAATGATTTGTGTAAAAACTTTTGTCGGAAAAATCTTTTCTTCTTTCACTTCAAAGTTTTTTGAATACGATAAAAAGGGTGTAATTTGGAGTTGGGTAGGTGATGTCACAAAATCTGCTTTTGACAGATTGGAATCGGAAGGTGGAGAACCGGATGCTGTGGTCTTGAAAGAGGTGTGCTGATGTCCAGAATTAGACTACAGTAGAATGGGTGCAAAGACATCGACGGGCAACCATGAGCTGTAATGATTACTGACAAATGCGTGCACTGACTGTACTGGTCCACCCAATCTGTGTGGTTCTTTTCTCAAAAAACCTTTTCAGACACCAATCTACAGGGTCTTTACATGATCTGACCAAGATTATGTCTGGAGTTTAAAAGAGACTGTGACCTCTGAATTTGTTCCGGCCTTTCTTCACAGAGTAGTTTTGATAATATGATTGACGTGTAAAAGTGTTTGTACAAACCTACTTACAGAAATAAAATCATTTACCACCTGCGACATAATTCCTGAGCGTTTTTGCGAAGAGGTTTGTTTGTCAGTACATTAACCACTGTTACATGATAAACAAACAAATTACTCAGAGGCAGGCGTATTATTAGGTACCTAAGCATTTTTTTTATTATTTAATTTTACCATTTTAATTTTGATTTACATAATAAGGTATTTTTATATAAATTGTATTTAAATGCAATTTGCAACTTAATTATGATCCAAAAGGATTGAAATAAATGATTTTTCAAAATGTATCATTTAACCTGTTAACATGGATTCAATTCATCATTCAGAACTGACGACTTAATTATGATCCAAAAGGATTGAAATAAATGATTTTTCAAAATGTATCATTTAACCTGTTAACATGGATTCAATTCATCATTCAGAACTGACGAAACATTTGAACGTTAGGGCCAGTTGACAGTTTTCTTCGGCTAAAAAAAAAATGATGTTCTATAGTTTGACCGCTTAGGTCATCAATTGCACTTTTCTATGAAACAGCTGTTTTATTTCCGTGGGTCGTAGCATTATGCTGAGCGATGGCCGTTTTGCGTGGATGTGACGCATACAAAATCAGTATACTATTTTCCCACTTCTGGGACACAGGCCTCCTCTCTGTTAGAGGGAGTGGGCCGTAATTTACCACGCGGGCTCAGTGCGGGTTGGCAGATGTCACATGTCTTCGTATTTTTGGTTTGAAGACATGCCGGTTTCCTCACGATGTTTTCCTTCATCGTTTTGAGAGCAGTAGTGATGAAATAATTTTCACAAAGTAAAGTGCCTGTCTGGGTTCGAACCTACGACCTACAGCTCGTAAGTCGCTGCTGTTACCACTGGGCCACCACTGCTCTCATGTGACGCATATTTTCCCCCAACTTGTTACTTTTTGTGTTTGTGTTCGTTCTCTGCGTCATTTCTTTCTCAAAGACACCTACGTTTTTCCCTCTATTTATATGTGGGATTCTTTATACTCTCGAAGCATTCTAGCGGCTCCGGTTGAATGGATTTTAATACAATTTCTGGACTGCATGCATTCGTCTTCTTGCTGGTCACATTGTGGTATAAGTCAACGTTTTATCTATACTAATATTTTATAGAGGTAAAATTTTTTTGTTTGTTTATGTTAGGGGTAATCTCTGGAACTGCGAATCGGATTTTTAAAAAAAAATCGCGCTTTATAGTCCAATTCTTGAGGAAGGTTATATATAGACTATTTTACATCACGCTGCGACTCTTAGCAGCCGAGCAGAAAGAAAGAAAGTCGGAAAGAACGAAGTAATATCGACGGGGGGTAGAAGTCAGGGGTAGACACTAGTCAAACATAAAATTCACTCTATCTCTCATCTCAGGGTGACCCAATAAACTCGATCGTTCGTTTATACGAACGATAGTTTGGTCGTGTGGTTCGTTTTCTTTCTTTCATTCCTTTTATATCAAAACAATACGTCAAAGTAAATAAAAGAGACGGAAAGCAAGTGACAATGACGCTGACATGACGCCGTGAAGTGTGTGGGGGGGGGGGATAATTAAAGGGACCGGCGAATATATCGTGGCGATTATATTGAATGTGGCTGTGGTGCATGCGATAGGGGGAAGCGAGAAAGAAATTTTAGTTTTGGATGTAAAAGCTGTAGGATTGCAACAAAAACAACCCTTTTTGTATTTGGCATGAATGCTGAAATAGATCGTTTTGGCGTATCCGTGAAGCACACACTGTTGTTGAAAAAAATAATATTTGTATTTTGTGTTTCAAGATCTGTTGCCAAATAAATGTTATTCTTTCCTTGTTTCTTTAAAGCACATTCTTGAAATCATAGACGGAGTAGGCAAAGAATTATTTCAATACATACTGCTGATGTCATTTATGCTCTTAGGTCAAACTTTATCATTAGTACCTACAGCATCAAAATCTGCCACATACATCTCAAATACCCCCAAAATAGCCTTAGAAGTGTTGTGTTTCTTTCTTTGCGTCATAACTTACCGCAAATGAATGAATTTACCTTCTTTTTTCCTTTTCTATAGACATGGAATCGTTGATGAATGAAAGCGTATTCACCTCGAGCGATATACAGGGTGTCCCGTAAGTAGACGTCAAGCCAAGATCGGGGTGGGTCAAGTCATAATAGTCAGCAGAAAATAAATCTTAACTATGTATTTTAAAATAACGGGCATTTATAAAACAATCGACAAAATCTACTCCCTGTGACGGTTCTTTAACTCCTTTTGCTCCTTTTTTTTGTATTTTGTAATCCTGAATAATGCTTCTGAAAACAGGCAACTGCTCCAGTCCAGAAGGAAGTGTAATTTTTTACCCAACCAACTATTCAAAATTCTTTTTTTGAAGTGAAAACTTCTTAAGCGGCGTTGTGTTTTTTTTTTCTAATGGGTAAAAATGTTAAACTCGCGTCAGGACACGTGACCTGATCGAAAATTCGTAAGACAAATGATTGTTGATTTTTAATTTTTATTGATTGATTTTTCTGAGAGATAAACTTTTTAATGTAATATAAATCGTCATGTTTGTGTACGATAGCGCAATAAATAAATAATGTATTCTACCACATAAATGATAATACTTTTATACCGATAATTAAAGCCATTCGTGCAAAATTATTCAATAACCATTCCAAAATATAAAAAATGTTTCACTTCTGCCGGAGTGCAACCCGTCGTTTTTTTTTCTGTTAACTACTATGACTTGACCCGATTCCGGCTTGACGTCGACTGACGGGAAACCCAGCTGTATGACCAGCCCAGTTTGCAGGCCATAGTAGGGTATGTTTTTTTTTTGCGAAAACACTTGTGTGAACGTCAAAGCTGATATGATCTTACCAAACAAGAGTACAGTCATACAATTTCATGACGTTCAGTCTTCCAAATTTTATGACATTGACATAGTCTCCATTTATTGTTGCCAGGTGTCTCCAGAAGATGGCATAATAAGTATAGTATTCCTTAAATTGAGTTTAACTTATTTATGTTTGTGTCTTAGTTAAATATAGTAACACAGTTTAAGTAATACTGACAACATTATGGGTAATGTGTCTTGATTAAAGATGAATAAATAAAGTTCAAATTGCAATAACTATCACGACTTTGTGAACTAGAATTTGAAATTACCTGTTTTATGATCTACGTTTATCACTTGCGCCTCACCATTCGCTTTATTTAGAGACGGTACATATTTTCCGTGTAAACGAAGGGAAAATCGTGTAAACGTGTGATTACGTTATGTCTGTGTTTGTAACGTCAAATGAAGCTGATGGCACAATTTATTGAGTTTAGTTTAGGTTGATTGGCAAACGAGAGATCAAAAGTATTGGAAGGAATTAAAGATGTTGAAGCAAGCCCTTCAGATTGTAACGACAAAAAAACCTGCAGTATTAACAGTTTTTTTTTTTTCATAAGAATGGCATAATATTCCTTTGGGGTCTCCATGCTTTTAAGGAGCCTGTGGTTGGTTAATGGGTGACTTGTGATACCTTTCATGTCGAGATCCCTCCGTGCTTCGTAAAGCATGTTAAGCCGTTGGTTCCAGCACTCACTCTTCGTCGATCCTTGACAGCCGTTACGGGTAGTCAGAAGTCTGAAAGTCTGACAACCAGTCTTACCCATGTTAAATGCTGGGTTTTATCTACTGCATTAAATCTGAGGGATTTTTAGGATAGTTTATTTTCACTCCACTTGGAGTAATTAAGCTTTTACGAGTAACAAATAAGGGTTTGATTTGATTAATTTAATCTGCTTTCTCAATGTTCATTGGCTGAGCATCCGATTGGTCTACGCATGAGCACAGTAGCGCCATGCTTCCGTGTGTGGTTCTTCGCCACACTAACTGTTCTAAACGTGAAACGTGCACAGCGCACTAAAATAATTCAAAACATTTCTAAAATACTTCGGTGGTCCTTCGGTGTATTCGTGACTACAACCCCCTCAAGATACGAACAATTATACGGACACAGCGCCTATGGAATACATGTGTAGTGAGGTGTAGCAGGACTCAAGACATCTGGACGCGCCGCTGAGCCGCACCAGCGCGAGGCAGTGTGCAGGACTTTACGGTAAGCTTTTTCGAATCCTCACCCTTTCTACTACACAATCTGCATGCGGTTAGACTTTAAGCTGCCATCAGCACAGTTTGGAAAACTTAATGTACTTTTATTTTTATAACAAACAAAAAAAAAAAAGATTGTGTTACCTGTAAATTAGTTAAAAATAGTACCGTCGCAAATAATAACATTTTTAATTAGCAGTCACTTTACATGATAACCAGCTATTCTCCTGTCACTTCAAAAATACCATGACGTCGAAAAGGCAATAATTAACAGGGGTGTTTAACTCGAGGCCAACTTTAGTCGTATAGTACCAAGTTGAAGGCTCGCGTCATTCACCGTGAGTTATTCCTCCCTGGGTAGCAGTGTTGCCAAACTATTAGAATATTGAAGTCATTATGTGAATATTCTAGTGGTGTTGTTAAAAATTTGGATGTTTTGTGAGCAACCTTGTCATTTTGTAGCTGTCACTGGGTAACAGTTTTTGTTTCGGTAAGATTAAGTTTGTTTCCTATGTTCTGCAAATGGTTAGGACAGAGGTGTAGCTGCATCTCTCGTAGCTAACACTTCCCACATGAAAACTATAGAAACAAGCTTTGTCGACGGGAGAATAGACAAAGTTACAGATTAAAACAAATCTGTCATTTTGTGTATTCTTCCTGTCCGTTTATCTATTTAACACAACCTGAGGGGCACCTCCCCTATTTTTATAAACGTTCGCATTCCAATCTGTCTTAATATGTCAAAAATACAATCAATTTACGTACAATTTTGACAAGTTTGTGACATTGATTGTCGCTGAGATGAGATTCCCACTTGCATTTTAACGTTTTTCGAATTACGAGAACTGACCTTCTGGTCAACGCGGCAACTTAGCAACTTTTGTCCACGGAAGAACAGACAAATAACTCGTTTCTATGGTGTTCATGCTACGCGAGCAGTACGAGAAAAAGTTTCTGAGAAAATTACCTATGTTAGACAGACACCGTTTTTAATTAGTATATAAAATCATGCCTGTAATCCCCGCAGGGTTATGCAGAGGTCTACCTAATAGTACACCCACATTTCGCCAGTTATGTTTAAGTCCCATGTAAGAGGGAGCGAGCCTATCGCCATCAACCAGGCATTGATCCAGACTCCGGGATGTTACTGAGAAATTCCAGATGGACAAAACCTAATAACACTTTGCCTGACCTGAGACTCGAGTCCAGAACCTCATGCTGAGCAATAGCGATTGCGATCACTAGACCAAAGATGCAGTCAAGCTAATGAAGGTATTTCGAATTCATATAAGTACCTACTAAATAAAGATAATCTGACCATTACTCCATTCTTGTCAAGAACTAAATCTAATGGTGCAACCAGCCGTTAACCTTACAAATAATCGGTAGATTATCTAACGAGCGTTTTTTTACAAAACAAACATTAAAGTGCCTCCTCAAGTTTCTACACACAAATCATTAAATTGGTAAACTATGTCGTTCTTTTAAAATGGCGGATTTTCGAATATCATCGTTCTTAAACAAACGGGCGAGCCCATAGTTACAAATTACTTTAAAATAAGCACTTCGTGTTGGGCCTTTAAGAGAACGGAATATTGATTTAACAACCTTTTTTGGTGGATTTCACCGATAATGTGCTGATCGCGTTCAGTTACACGCGATCAGCACATAAACTCCGTTTAAGATCTCTCTGTGTCATTATTTTCTATGGAATATTCCCACTGACAGCTCTTGAACGCGTTTTAGATACGCTGAACGCGTTCAGTTTCATTGGTGAAATCAGCACTTAGTCGACGTTCGCTCGGACATAAAACTACCGCGGCGGGATTTTTCGCGTACTGGATCTTCAACGCACTGCTTAGCGCGTAGAGTTGAAAATCCAACAAATTGTTTTTCGACGCGCTGTTGACCCGACGCAATGCACTCTATTGGATTCTCAATGCTCGGTTCAACACCGAGAGTTGAAAATTCAAAGCACGAAAAAAACCCGCTGCATTTCATAATGTCCGTGGAAACGTGGCCTTCATCTTTTTTCCCTCTTATCAGCGAAGTTTGTAAGATAAACGACCACCCGGTCTATTCTGTAAAAATCTCATCGCTAAGGGAGCTGTCATTCCACCTGATGATAAGAATTGACACTATTGACAGCTCACTAAGCTCACTTCACCTAAGCCACAGATATTATAATGCTATGTATAGATACCCAATCCCATACAACGAAATAAACCCCTCCCTAAGTCTGGCTATTCAGCTGGCTATTTAAAATCGTCCAAATGTTCAACAGATGGCAGCATCAGCGACTCACTTATTGCCAGAGACTGTAGTTTTACAATGCTATCTAGGAGTCGACCTACTTTTAAAACGTTTCGAGCAATCCGTTTTACATAAATTTTATAGTTCCGGGTTCCGAAAAACATGTTAATAGATTTCTATGTAAAGTAAGAGATAAAAAGCTCTTTGATCTATATTACTAAAGATAAAGTGGTTACTGTGATGAAAGGACAAATTCAGTAAAATGTAAATATTGCAAAAAGCTTTAAACACAATGATTAACAGCTGGCTACTTTTATCATTACAAGGGTTCGAATTCAAGTTAAACGAACGATTCATTTATGTTTTGTTGTTGAAACAACAACGGGCTTCATGAGTAAAAGTAAATAAATCAGCATTAAGCAAGGAAGTTTAGATTTTTACTAATCTTAATTCAGCCTAAATTCTGCCGTGTACCGTTTTCTAATGATGGTTACCTATGCTGCTATCTACGATTTATTTTCAAGACTAATTATAATTTGTTCGAGTTGAGACCAACGTATGCTCAGATGTAAAAATATCGCGGCGAGATCTTACTGCGCTCTGCATTTTCAACTCTCGGTTTTGAGCCGAGCGTTGAGAGTGTTATAGAGTGCACCCCAGCGCGTCGAAAAAACACACTTATGGATTTTCAACTCTCGGCGCAGAGCAGAGCGTTGAAATTTCAGTGTGCGAATAAAAACCGCTGCGGCAAAAATCGCCTGTGCGAACCTGGGCTAAATGTTTACGATAAGATTTTTATAGAATATGTCGGCCGAAATGTTTCATGAAATCAAAGGTTTGATATTCATGTATGTAATACTGGGAATAAAAACAAGTTTCAGACGACATGTCTGAAACCAAACTACCAAACTCAATAGGTACTGAAAAAAAAAACGTAGTACGGAATCCGCAACGAGCAAAACTGCTGAGCACTTGACCGAGTTCTGCTCGATAATTGCATTCGAGACCAATGAACGCTTCAGACAGAAAATACATCGGTGGGAACATTTTTATCGCACAGTAACATAAGAAAACCTCTCTTAATAACGATCGTTAATTAATGCAATTTACTGCACTAGTTTTAAAACACTTCTTAAATAAGTTTCAGATAAAAAAGGTTTAATTTTCAAAAGCGGCCAAGTGCGAGTCGGACTTGCACACGCAGGGTTCCGTAAAATCGTACAGTATTTAACACTAAATATTAAAAATATTAACTTTACATGTACTTGTATGGAGAATCGCTTAGTTTTGAACTATGTATGACTCACACTTATTATGATCCACAATGAAAAGGAGCCTATGTCCTTATCCAGATCATGGTCTATCTGTGTGCCAAATTTGATCCATATCCGTTCAGCTGTTTTGTCGTGAAAGCGTAACAAACGAACAAACTTACTTTCGCCTTTATTAAACTATCATTTGCTCACGGCTTCACTTGCGTGGAGGTCGTTAATCCAGGTCATAAACTGTCTGTGTGCCACATTTCATCCAAATTAGTTGCGTAGTTTTTGCGTGAAAGAGCAACAAACATCCATCCATCCATCCTCACGAAATTTCGCGTTTATAATATTATTATTGTTTTATTAGTAGGAAGTACGATTCGTTATGATAGGATTAGGATTTTGTTATTTTATCGGCTAATAGTAGTACACATTTTGGGGAATTTTCAAGTATCTACCTAATACGGTTAATAAGATACAGCTCTATGGCAGACGGACGTATGGACGGACAGCGGATCATAGTATTAGGCTCCCGTTGGTACCCTTTTAGAGTACGGAACCCTATAAACTCGAGTAGGATGCAACTTCATTCCGTTTTATTTTCCCTCTCGGTCATTGCAGGATTTTGTAACAAAAGATACGTTTCTTATCTTTAACTCGCTCTGCTATCAACAAGTTATTTATAACACTGAGTATTTTGTTACTGCAATTCTTTGTAGAGTGTTTTAATGAGGTACAAGAGATATTTAATTGTCATATTCCTTTTAAAATGTCGCACTCTGGACGCTTTTAACGTGTACGGTTTTTGTACATCGTTCTCACATATATGATCAACATTATTGATAACTTATATTGTAACTTATATTTGTATGAACAATATAATTTAAAAGAGTGTCATACCTTATATGCTGTGGAATAGTTGGAGTGGGTACAAATTTAAAACTTGATGCCAAGAAACTAGATGATATTACGGAACCTGTATTTCTTGGAATTACTTTAGATTCAAAATTGCAACGGGGCGCTCACTTTATAGCTCTTTCAGGTCAATTATGTTCAGCTGCATATACAGTAAGAAAAATAAGGCAGTTGACCGGTATAGCCACAGCTAGGTTGGTATACTTTGCTTATTTCCACAGTTTTATGTCTTATGGCGTTCTGCTGTGGGGACCAGCAGCTGACGTAGATTCAATTTTCATTTTACAAAAGAGGGCAATCCGCGCGATCTATGAAATGGGTCCTCGCGAGTCTCTTAGAAACAAATTCAAAGAAATTGATAAACTAACTAAAAAAAACATAAGATTAAAGACTACGTCGAAGACAAGGAAGTTTGGCAATAATTCCTTCTGCACATGTGGCTTTCCTGGAACCTCATAAACGGCATCACTATGTAAATGTCTAATAACTGCTCCCAAATTACGGTGTTTTGTTTTTATTTTTAAACTTATCCATTCGACATAATATTCTCGTTACTGTTTATTACGTGTAGTAGCTTTTGTGAACAGATTTGTTACAGTAAGTTGAGTTAATCATGTCATTTTTTTTTTCTTTTTTAGATTCTTCTATATTTTGTGAAAACGTGCCTACAACGTTCTTACATTCAAGAAATATAAAAGATTGTAGATTGCCGGCTCTTCTCCATATGAAACGACCAATTGGACCGTGCACCTAGATTCTGACGTTTCATAAGTGCCCATGTAGGTTTATGTGTTTTTATTTTATTTTATTATTCGATTTGACCTCTTGGCAATTCAGAAATGCCTGTAATTGGTTTATTTGAAACAAATGCTTTGGCAAAGTTTTAGTATGAAAGTTTTGTATTTAGCTGGTGAAATAACGTGTCATTTGGCAGAGTCAGTAGGTACAAGCGATTGGCCATTTTCAGTTCGAGTAACAAGACTAATTAATACTTTTTTATCATATTATAAATTCGAAAGTAATTCTGTCTGTGTGTCTCCTTTTCACGTCTCAACCACTGAACGGATTCCGATTAAATTTGGAAATGAGATAGATGGCATCCTGGAGAAGGACAAAGGCTATTTGTCCCGGTAGCACTTTCCCGCGGGGCACGCGGGCAAAGCCGCGGTTAGAAGATGGTAAATTAATTTAAAAACATCGAACTCGCAAACTTCCTGGCCACACACACACAGTAGTTACGACAGAAAAAACGCTGAACAATGTGACTTAACACATTCTTTGAGGTTTAACTCGCATTTACAATCCGTTAATTTGACGAGACCAAGTAAACTTTTGATTTTCAATTTCATTTAATGGGTTTAATAGTCCGTTTAGTTTGAACACTCGTTATCCGATTGGTGTCGGTCTGTTTTATCATGCTCACCAATTTATTGGTCAACTGTGGCTTTGGATATGACACAAGAATGCCATAATCAACATCTGACCAGCCGTTCCCAACTACGTTGAGGTCAGCTTCCAGTCTGACCGGATGCAGCTGAATACCAGTATTTTATATGGAGCGACTGCCTATCTGACCGCCACTAACCAGTTACTGGGTAACACGATACCCCTTGGTAAGACTGGCTGTCAGACTTGTAGGCTTTCGTGCTTCTGCTTCTTCTTGTCTACATCGCCACATGTAAACTGCGCATCACACTAACGTCTCGCAAAATCCTGCATCGCGCAAGCAGAGTTTACCACGTGACTAGCCAACACCCATCTGGTCGGGGGGTCATCCCTTTTCAATGAAGGATGAGTGAACTTTCCACCCTGTTCCCCATACCTCTATATTTCTAACTACCCGTAACGACTGACAAAGATCTATGTTAAACGATTGGGCTTTGCGAGGCATGGGGGGTCTCGGTATGTAATAGATAGTCACCCATCCACGGACCTACCTCGGCAATTCCTTGAACTTGAAGATCTAACCACGAGCCCTCCATGTCATATGAAGGGGACTACAGGACCCAAACGCAAATTGTAAAATGTCTAAAAGTAAATGAACCACTCACAAACGAAATCAGAAAAATATATCAGGATATATGCTAGTTAGATAGTGTGTTGAAAACATAATACAATTAATTTAAACGATCAAAAACCATACGATAAAAAGCGCTATCTACTCAAGCTCTTTTAAAAAGCAACTTAAAACTTTCCTATTGAATAAGTGCCTAGCTGTTGAAGATTTATAATAAAATTCCTATTTATGCATGGTTGTAATTGTTTAGTGTTTATTTACATTTTTTGTTTTCTTACGTTATTTAATTGTCTTTTTTAAACCATGTAATTTCAGATACAATTTATTGTTAATGAAAAAATTACTTATGACTTAATCACTCTGATTTCTTTCTTTATCTTCGATTCTACAAGCAAACAAAAAATCTAGAGATTGGACTAAAAAAATAAAACTGTAAAATGCGTTTTTAAGTCGTATCTCTAGATTTTTTTGTAAACAGAAAATTATATTGCTTCATTTTTTGCAATAAATTACCAGCGTTATGTCACCGCGCTTCACATTTTTTTCTATGCAGTCTGAAAGTGGCCTCTTAAAGATATTAACTTAATAACCTCAAAAGTAACAAGGTTAGAATTGCTTAAGGAAACCGTTTACCTGACCTCTATTCTAACTGGCGTTTATAAATCATGTTCGGGTATGATTCTAGTCCCAAGGGAGAGAACTAGGTCAATTCATCCATTATGTAATTGATATGTTTTAGAAATTAACAAAATACAGATCAATTTCTATATGTCGCTTTTCATCTGACTGTGTTCCTCTAATCTAAACTGTTCAACGAATTTTGACGCGGTTTTTAACATCATTTTGAGAGTTTATTACTGAAGGTTTGTGGGTATTAATACATTATTATTTAACTTAGATAGAATGAAGAAATGCTCATGTTTTGTCAAGTCGTAGAAAAGTTGCGAACGAGGGGCGGATCGCTATTCTAGGACAAGTCTTCAAGTCAAATCAAGTTCTTTTGCATTTTTTCTTTAAATGAATTTTCTGATACCTAGTTAAATAAACCAAATTCAATAAATAATAATTCCAATTGTAATATAATTAATTCACACTGTATGAAATGGCTTAATAAATAATTGTAATGCGTGTAACACACGTGTACAAATTATTTATTTACAATCCAATCAAGCAACACCTTAATAAATTTGACTGGCAACACCTCACTCAAATTTTAAGCCCTACACACACAATCACTCACTCCGATCGGGCATCTAAGGGCCTGCGCCCACTGATAGCACGGCACGGCAAGCGATTTCGATACTACGAATAGGAATGTCACAGTCAAACTATTAAGTTTGACTGTAAAATTGAAATTTCAATAATAATCATCGAAGGTACTTACAAACACAAAGCATGCTGTGTCATTTCAAATTAAATTTATATTCTTCCCATAAAAAACCCTTGCCGTACCGTGCCGACAGTGGGCGCAGGCCCTGAAAAGAAAATAACCTAATTAAATGATCGGCCAATAAAACCGTGGGACATAAACGACGTGCCAGCGATACCGATCTGTGAGTACTCGGCTTTATTTCAAGCCAGACAGTGTGGGTGGAAGAATTCCCGACCACTTGTTTTAATTCCATTCCAAACATTTAAATTAGGAACAATAACTTTTATTTACACCGTTTTGTTGTTATTTTAACTTCGACAGGGTTGCACCGAATTAAAAACTATGATAAATACGTCAACTAAAAAGAAATAGACAAGACATCTCGGATGACACCGCATTGACATTAATTTGAAGGTAGGCTGTCACTGTGTGTATAAGAATTTCTAAAATCCAATCCCAAAAGGCGCACGAATTGTAAACAATAAATTGCCAAAATGCAGGTACCAGAATATTATTTCAAATGTTTTTTTTTCTAGCAAATAATGCTAGAAAAAAAAAATATAATCCACGGCTTTCCGCACAGTGTTTTTATAGAACGCAAGCAGTCGATATTAAAGATGCATTTAGAGAGTCACATTGCCAAGTTCACTGGCACTGTTAAAGCAACAAAACCGAGACAATCCGAGTTGCTAATTTATGCAGAATGACGTTAAACTGATAAACCAACATTGTTGTATCACACGTCAGTACAGTTATGTTCAACATGCTTCTCGCACATTTTTGTGAATTCGCTACATACTCTTTGAATGTATTATCTTGTAATGATATTCAGATAATGACATGTTAGATTTTAATATGTGGTACCAGGTGACACTAAGAAGTCTTTAGATATTCACGAATTATATTTTGAATAATTGGAGATCAACTGGCTATTTCTTTACAGCTTGTTACAGACGTGTCATCATCATCATCATCCACAGCCGACTTCACTCACTGCTGAGCATAGGCCTCTCCTTCCTTATGCCAATCCCCACGCTCCTGTACCAGCCTTATCGAGGTTCTACTCGCGATGGCAACAATATCGTCCACCCATCTCGCCAACGACCGACCGACACTTCGTCTTCCAGTCCTTGGACACCACTCGGTCACTGCCTTTCTCCACCTGTCATCTCTGCCTTAACATCGATTGGGGTGTGGTGTCCACCGAGCACAGCCACTACCCTAAATATCTTGGTGTAACTCTGGACAGATCTTTTACATTCGGCATCAAGCTTAAGGTGCACACTCGCAACGGCCTTCTTCAGCGACTAGTCTCATTGAAGTGGATTGCTTCGCCTGATGTTATGCGAACTACTGGGCTTGCGCAATCTTTTTCTGCGGGTGAATCGCGTGACCCGTATGGAATCGTTCTGCCCATGCAAAGTTGATGGCTACAGCTTTGAATGAAACGTGACATCATCACTGGTTGCCTAAAACCGACCCCGGTATAAATGCTGTTCCCGCTAGCAAGAATAGCGCCACCAGCAGTTCGCAGAGCAGTGGCAAGCTCCAGCGAAAGAGCCAAAATGTTTTTAAAGAGTGTCGCCCCACTCACTGGTGACCGTTCCAAAGAAAGACTGAAGCTGTGGCAAACAGTGCTTCCTTAACCAAACCCTTCATTCTACCCGCTGAAGATCTTCCACCTGGACTTGAGTTGCCTTGGGTAACCCGGAAGTCTTTAAACAGACTCCGGACCCAGATTGAGCGAAGAAAGGAAAACCTATTCAGGTGGAGATTCATACACGACTCAGCCCTACAGTGTAAATGTGGTGCTGTCCCACAAACGATGGGACACTTGAAATCATGTCCTGCGTGTCCGAATTCTGGGCAGAGTCCATTTAGATTGCCATCGACACGCTAAGAAGAAGACTGCGCCTTGCCAGGTGTCCTGCCCAACTCCATTTGAGTTCCATATCTCGTTTTCCGATATCAAAAAATAAAAACACAGAAACAGACCTAGACCAACAAAAAATACACGCTACACTTATAATACTATTGTTTAGTTTTTTTTTCATAAAATTGCCGGCTCCTTGCCAACAAAACTTAGTTTTGAACTTCGATATAGCATTCTCTGTCATATCACCTAGGCGAGCTATAATACGTTTAGAAGTGGGTGGGCTGAGTTATCAGATCCTGATGGACAAAATTTCTGGTTTGTGTTGAAAACTTATAATATAACTTGAAACTCATTTACATACCAATGTTTTAGCAAACACACATATTTCATCAAAGTACAGAAATTTGGTTTTGTTGCTGTTTCTGTCACAAACATAAATAAATAGTCCCAAACAACCTAAATAAACTGCAAAACGGTACATAACTCATCCGACATTAAAATACGGCCGACATGGCTTACGTAAATAAGTAATTTTGCTAAAAGCAACATTTTGACATATTGTCTGTATGAACAATAGCATTTTTTATACAAATCGCTTTTGTCCAATATAAAGGAGACCGCCATTTTGTCAGCAGAGAAAAGGCGGGAACTTTTTGGAGCGGATAAAAAATTATCTGTGATTCGCAAGTTTTTTATTGTTTTTTATGCGACGTTACTTTTTTTTGGCAAAAGCGTTTTGTCTTGTAGATGTCTGTTTTAAGGTGATGATGGATTGGATATATTATTTTGCTTTATGTTGTCGATAAGTGATAAAATTCAGGGGGCGTTTTATTATATTTGCGGGTGATTTATCGTTGTGTGGGTGAGTGAAGTTTTGTAGAACTTGGAAACTTTTTATTAGAATCTTGCAATTTGGATATTAATGCAGCAGTTAAACCAAAATAACTTAATTTGCCCTCTCTTGTACTTGTAACACCATTACCACTAATTAACAAGTTTAATTGAGGGCTGCTGAAGTCAAACGAGAATTTTTATGTGATTTAAACCGAGATTGGAAGAGACTGACAGCATCATTTCAGGATTTTATAAAGATAATATCTTTGTACGTATATTTTTTTACCATTATTCACCCCCAAACCCCTTTTACTCTAAAACTGCACTCACAAACTTAGCAACTCCCACCTTGCTGCGTAATAATCCAGTAAAAACCGATAAGTACTAACCATAACCGGATCTAACCGGTAGTAACTGGCTATAGCCGGGGCCGAACGCAAATGACTTATCCCCTACATTTATTTGCTACCGAACGAGGGGGTGACTCTGTTTTCGTACACATTAGTGGACAGTCCCGGACTATTCGTTTTTATGCTCTTTCCAGTTGGGTAGCTCGGTGTGGAAATGGTTTATTGTGGAACTGACTGGCAATAGTAGTTGTTACGTTTTTGGTGTTTGAATTTGATGCTTCCATTAAAATGCAATAAAAGACATTTGTTGGAATTGTTTTCAATTTTAGTATGTGCAAGGTTCCTCTTTAAAAAAATATTGGTAATCCGCTTTTATTTTATCGAATAATGGAATGTCTTCTCTTGCGTAAGTGAAACTTTAAGATAAACTTGAAGACTTTTTTTTTGTCATCTCACACTTCAGGTCCAGTTGAAAACCAGCTTTTACCAGAGGCACCAGGTGTCAGTAATGTTTGCTGAACTGGCCTTTTTTGGCGCAGCCGTGAGGCACACTATCCTGCTCATTTCTTACATCGCATTTAACACTTTTTATTTGTTTTTATTTTATTTTTAATCTGCAGTACTAATTATTGTTATTGCAATTTCTTTTCATTATGATCAAATTTTTACTTAACGAATTCTGCAATCCCCAGCTTACCTCGAAAATATTTGAAAGTCGATCAATCAGCCCATTCCAAAAAAGCAAAGCCAACAAAACCACAAAATAAAATAACGAAGACCTAAAAATCACAAACTCTACATTTTCCTTCACGAAAAAAAATCTCACCCACTAAAAGTATACATCAAGCAAAAAAGCCTACCTTTCTTCGCCGCCATTTAGAACTTAGCTGTCGTCAGCGATGACGTCACAGGTTTATCTCCCGCTCCGTCACAATCATGGCTACACGATAGTCCACAGTTGGTATAACGTGGTATAACTCCAGCGATTCTGACAGATAAGGGATTTCAGTAAAAGTTGTGAGTGATGTCTCTTATTCAACTTTTTGAGGCTCATGTTACAAGAGGCAGCGGGATAATCATATAGGATTTTTTTATTTATTGTTATGTGCATACATGATTTTATATTCAACAAGCATCTTCACATAATTTTAACCGTTTAGGGCAAACACATTTTATATTTGGTTATTGCATTTTCTTTTTTTTTTAGATTATACTTATTTTTTTTTTTTTGTAAATATAAAGCCCACAAATGTTAACTCTAGTTATATAAGAGATGATGGCCGATAAAATAGGTTTTCCAATGGTTTCGACGCCTTAATTGGTTTAAAATTCGAATGTTAAATATGACCAATGCGGCCACCTAAATAAGGTGCTCACAGGTAAAATGTATAATCAGCAGTTATGTATAAACTTACCTGCATTATTAGTTATGTGTATTTTAAGCCATGACGCAATTCTATCACCTTTTTATTATCCACAAAAAACCGATAAGACTTCACCTTAAAATTTCCTTACACCGTTAAGCCGAAAAATATTTGAAAATCGCTTCCCGCCCCGCGATCTGTTCTCAAACACACCGCAGCGTAACGTTAAAATACCCCAGAGAAAATTCCGACGAAAATTGCTCGGGGCCTCCGCGGGACGACCAAGCCGTTATGTGCAAACGTTAACTAAACATCACTTACACTTTTTACATATGTACGCTACGGTGTAACATGTGACCGACTTCTTTGCGGGATTGTAGAATTTAAACGCCGTGAAATAAGGGTTGGAATCGCGTGGATTGTTTTAATAGGATTTCGCGAAATTTAGCTGTTCCCGAAGATATCGTTAGATCTGGCGGTAAACAGATATTATTGAGTTTTTGTACTTTTACCTTTAAATAGAATTTGTGCCGTCGTGAGCTTATAATATACCTACCGGGAATGATTATTGCTACCTTTTTGGTGGTAATGATGTTATATCTTAAGGTGTCAATAAGCACGAGTACCTTGAGATTATAATAATTCCTTATATTATGAACAAACATTATCAAATATTTTGAGGTATTTAAGAAATACATAATCAGCCTATAACATTCACTTTTTAGACTCTCGATTATTGTCACTATAAATTGAGTGTCGAGCATTAAATGTCAAACGTCAACAATCCGTTTCAATCCTCCTAACTCAATTACATATTGCACGATTCATTAATTTAATTATTCATTTATTTTTAATTAATCTGTATTATACATTGACTAAAAAAGTAATACTTACTGAGTAAATAAAACGTAAAATAATGTATGAAACTCAGAAACAGAGTTAAATAAAGTCAAGTAGCAGTATTTAAAATGGAACGTTGTAAAAAAGGGTAGTTGAGGTGCGTTAAAACATGCTAATATGTTTACCATTGACGTAGAATAAGCATAAAGAGTAGTTAAAAATTTAAAAAAACCTGCGTTTCAATTTAACCATTCTGTGAAATTTGGCCATTCTTCTTTGTGTTTTACTATTTTATTTTATCAAAATAGCTCATTGCCAATACCTTAACTCTTGACTTTATGTGGCCACTGCTTACAGTTCCACACAAGGACTACAATATATACTGTGTACAACTCATTCATATTGAAACCCTTCATTACCCGTGTCGGCTGTGTCTGACATAACATTCACCTGCACCCACATGTGTGCACTGAAAATATTATTACATACGAGAACATTACATACACAAACTCAACTCAATGTTTTAGTACTGTATAATTGTTGAAGCCACATCTGAGTACTATGTTCATGCTATAAAGCTACCATTTATTGGGTACGTCTTTCATTGATTTGAATGTGTCCTGGCGGCTGAGAGTATATCACGCTCACTCTAATGTTTCGCTGATGGTGGCGCGTGTGTTGGATCGCTCCCTTCAAAACGGTTCAGCTGAATGGTGCTAATCCATGCGTCATGTTCGTGAACGGGCGCCATCAGTAGACTAGTAAATTAAAATATTTGAATTGCAGAATGAAAAACCGACCTTGACAATTCAAAAGTGCTGTAATTAGTTTATTTGAAATAAATGCTTTGAGTTTGATGACGTCTTTAAGGATTGAGATTAATAATTAATTTTAAACTAGTTCGCTAAAACATGCTTACTACGATCACCAATCTACCATGCAACTTACCACGGTACCTGAACAGACAGCTGTGCTGCTGGGGAATTGGTTGAGTCACTTTTTCTACCCAGCTAAAGCACTAGGAAGTGGCGAAGAGCTGGCGTTCTCGTTCTGTCTAATGTAATTTTGACCTTCGTTTGATTCTCAGCCTGGTATAGATAAATGACTTTTGATTTTGCACGAAATCGCCGGCAGCGTCTAGATTCGTGTCGCGCCAGAAGTGTGTACAACTTCTGTAACGGACCCCCACGCCATTAAAGTTGTCAGTTTCTATACATCATTTGCGTCGGCCTATTAGACGGTGATTCGCTAGGTTTGTATGAACAGTGTGGACAAGGCTTCTCCATATTTTGTGTCTATCTGTGGTTGTAACTATTCCAGTAGTTACTATTTTCGTAAACATTTTCTATTATTTATAAGAATATCCCTGAAGTTTCTTGCCTGTTCTTCTCCATAGAGACCTAGTACGCTTTGGAATGGGCAATTAGCTCATCTTTTTGCCTAACCAACCTTGAAAATGGGGATGATGACAATTTTTTTTTATTTTCATCTGAAAAAAATGTTTATTTTCAAATATTGCAAATAGTATTAAAAAAAGTGTAAAAGCTTAAAAAACAGCCAAGTTATTAACGTTTTAAAATAAGTGTTAGACTAGGACAGCTCTATCGTAGAAGTGACGTCACGACTACGTAACTTCATACTAGCGCCGTACATTGTCCGTGCCGCGCGACAAGGACAGAAATAATCCCGTCCAAGAACTTTTAAAGCGTGTATCTTCTTCATATTTACATCGATTTAACAGATTTTTTCGATTATCTCATTTTTACCATGCCTTCTTTGAAGTTACATTATTTGTACGAACATTTTTAATAGCAGTCATCATCCCAATTCAAGAATGGTTTAATTGAAATAAGTGCTTTGAGGTTAAGTTTTCAAAAACTCGAACACTGTTGCCTTAGCCTACTCATCATTGACTTCTTTTAAAGAAGGTAGAAAATTGTGTTAATAGGTACCTACTAACAAAAAAAGTCCAAAATTTAATTCCCCAGACACCGGAGAAGGAAAAAGTCCTTACAAATAAATAAAGCACTTAGGTACTTCGATACCTAGCCCACTAAGTACTTTGTCCAAGAAACATTTTTGACAAGTCATTAATTCGGAAGTCCCTATCTTTGTGGGCTAATGCGTTTTGGTTATCATATAACATTTCTTTGCGAAGAAAACAGGACATATTCGTACACTTCCGTGCAAGATTGTTGGGCCACAACATTATTTATTTTTCGTTTTCTTCGAAGTGTTATTTTGTAATTGTAACAACATGAAGACCGGTTCCCTGTTAATTTGTTGTATTAATAATAAACAGCACAAATATACATACTTATACAGAGTGTACCATAAGTCGACCTCAAGCCGGAATCGGGTGATAGGTCAAGTCTTATAGTTAACAGAAAAATATTAACAAAATCTGTGCTACGTATTTTATAAATAACGGGCATTTATATATAAAAAAAACGGGAAAATCTACTGCCTGTGACGGTATTTTATCTCCTGCTGCTAAATTTCTAGCTTAAACTCAGCCGACTCCAGCTTGACGTTGACTTACGGGACACTTTTTATATATATATACAATTACAGGAATATCAACTTTGTAAAGTATTATATTATTTTAATCATTGAATCATTTGTTTTGTCTTTTTTATTCAGTTAGTCTGAGTTGAGCTGCATGTGTAGAGTAGTCAGTTGAGAAACGCCGATCTTACCTAGTTTTCAAAATTCTGTATAACAAGAGTCAGAAGCAGGTAAAGGCACTATTGTTACGAGTATGTTAACACCAATTAACTGATAATTTGCGCTAAGTATGGTAACTAATCAGGGGAAAACTGCTGGGGACTTTGTTGCGCCACTTCTTCTTCCCAGCTAACCACTAGGAAGTGGTGAAGGGCGGGCGTTTTGGGGGACTGTCTTTTGTAATTTTAACGTTCAAAAATTTGCTGATTACATCACCCCCATTATCAGCATCACCTTGGTACGTATTCTTTTATTCCTTTCTTCTTGTCTGTTAAATATTATGTATGTAAGTTAATCGTTAAAAAAAAAAAAAAAAAAAATTTGAAAAGCTACAGAAAGCAAGCGATTTTCTTTGTCAAAAAATAAACATCTCCAAACGTAGTACAACCTCCTTCTAACACCCTTCTAATAATCTAAATATGTCTACAAACGCCAACTCAACACATACTGTACATCCTCCAGTTTTGATCTTTTTCCTGCATCGGGTCAGCCATTCACCGGCGGATGCTATCAGCTTCCGCAAACTTGTGAGATTATCACCTCAGGAGCTCGTCAAGATTGCGAGCAGACTGTTCGTAAATGAATTAAGTTTCCATAATCAATCTTATGAGGGTGTGAGTTGTAATCTACCACGCGGGCCCAGTGCGGGTTGGTAAATGTCACATGTTTTCGATGTTTTGGTTCATGCACATGCCGGATTCCTCACGATGTTTTACATGACCGTTTTGAATTGTAACAGGATTACGTCACGTACGATTAGTACGTAAAAAAACAGTTGTAAAACGTAACAAGTTAACGTAACGTACGTTAAAAAACAGTTGTAAATTGTAACAGGATAACGCAACATCATCATCATCTCCCGAGGCTTTTCCTTAGGCTTGGTTGGGGTCAACTTCCAGTCCAACCGGATGCAGTTGAAAACCAGCAGGTCATTTCTGTAAAAATCTCATCGTGAAGTCTTGCATGTAAGCTGTCAGTGTCACCCCGTCTTGGTGAATCCCTAGCATCAGTGGCACTGACAGCTCACTCCACGCTCACTTTACCTAAGTTTTCACGGTGAGATGGTTACAGAATAGCATTACAGTATTTTGTATAGAGCGGCTGTCTATCTGATATCTACAATCCATTTACTGGGTAAGACGATACCCCTTGGTAGGACAGATTGTCAGACCTTCGAGCTTCCAAGTACCCGTAAGGGCTGTCAATGACAGCCGGGGCTAATGGCTTAATGTGCTTACATTCATAAATAAGAAGGTGTTCAACATTGGCGCAATTTGTGACTGTTTCTTTAAATTTCTAGTTTAAACTCAGTCTGGGCTGGATTCTTATAGATAGGTATTTTAAACAATGCAGTTTTATTTAATATTTTTTTATTATGGGACTTCTTTTTTGGGCCCTGAACCATCACCCTAATTGCGTAACACGCTATTAATCAGAATCTGAATCATTTTGAAAAATAAGTATTGTAAATCCATTGCTTAATTTGTTCGAAAAATTTGTAGGCTCAACAACTTAAATAACGCAATGAATGTTGTTGAACTGTCAAAATGAAAACGACTACTACTGATAGTGTGTTCCTGGTTGAGACAGAGTTCTATGGAATTTACCCGAATCAAGTTAGTTCAACCTCAAGACCCCAAACAGATAATTTATATAAGACTCAAATCAAACACACACAGTCCATCAGTAAGTGATGTATGCAATTCATCCTCAACTTCTCGCCACCTCCACAACAAGGCAGTTGTGTGACTTTATATATTTCTTGCTAGAACTTCTTGAACCCGATTTCTGTCCTAGCCAGTTTTATGTCAATGTTTGTATAAATAAAAAGAAAAAGGAGATTCAAAATTTCAAAAACAGAATATTTACCAAAAAGTCTTCATCGTTTAAAAGTCATCAAGTAACTACTTACTCGATCAGGTCATTTTGTTGCAAAGGTTGATGAACCTTTATAATTGTTTGACTAACATGAAACCAACCCATTCAATACATGGCATTTAAGTTTAATTTAATAGGCGTCCAGAAACCGAGACCTGCTAACATAATTTTCGAACCGTAACAGGACTATTCCCCAAAGGTGATCCCCAAACAGAGATCATGTAGTCCGAGGTAATTTGCTACACATCTACACTCTCCTGTCCCATGTGGTCGAAGCAATTCTAACGCCGGTTATACGAGAACATCCCGGAGACATTACTGAGGATTTCTACAACAAGCTATTAAAGTTTAAGCTCAAAGGCGTTGGTATCGAATGATACCGAAACTAAATGGAACTTCGTGTTTCATTCTCGAGGACAAAACTATTAAAACTGATGGCAAGTTTCGACGAACCAAAGGTTAGTTGGTCTGTTGCAATAATCCCAACGAATATATATATATATATATATATATATATATATATATATATATACAAAAAACACATCTTCTATTTATTATTATATGAATGACTAAACGTGTTGCTAATTGCAAAACTCGAGAACGGCTAGACAAATTCGTATATATTTTTTTAAATTTTTTGATATCCGAGGAAGGTTTGAAGAGAAAAATTGGAACAAGTGCATGGAAAAACAAAATACGAAATTTATCTTTTTCCCATTTAAAGCTGTCAATTCTATTCAGATATCAAGGACGACGTGTGGTGAGTCAGCTAGTATATCCTTTGTTATTAGCTAGTTCTTCCTACTATAACTATATAATTTATATTATATTATCATTTCGTTTAAACATTATTTTACATACTTTACTACATTTTTAAATGTTTTTATTAGACAACATTAAAAAAAAACATTTTAAAATATTAAAAACAGTGGTCCGCCGATATCGTGAGCAGGGTCCAAACTACTGGTGGTTAGGGTTCCAAAGATAGGAACTCCTCACGACGAGCCTTATCGAGGAGTACTGTCTTCTAAATCTGGCCTTTAATCCAACCGCCAAACGAAAGCCTCGTGAGATGTTGGTCGAGGCTTTTGACCATCAGGCCATTGGCCGATACGACAATCGGCACAATGACAGCAATTCAACAACCTCGTGTGCCTAAGTCGAGATATTTAATTTGTTTCTCTTTCTCAGCTTTCACGAGGTTCTCGTCCTGTGGAATGGTAACATCGATAATCATTATATTTATATATGTATATATGCGAAAGTTTGTGAGGTATGATGGATGTTTGTTACTCTTACACGCAAAAACTACTGAACAGATTTTGCTGAAACTTTACAATTATATAGCTTATACATCAGAATGACACCGAAGCTAAAATTTATTAAGATTTTGTGTTATTTGTCTATTTTACAACGATAAGTATCAAGTAAGCTGGAAGGATACCTGCCTTCTGAGAGCTATTTTGGCGTGCGCTGCTTATACCGTTAGACTTACACGAAGATATTGTATCGTGGGATGGTTTGATTCAAACAGTTCTAATTTAAATTCCGCGACGGCATATATCTACCTTTTACGTGGAAGCTATTTAAGCCAAAATAGTGAGCTATAAACACATTTAAATTGGATACTTTCATTACAATGCATATTTTATAGTTTCTAGTTAATTCCTGGCAAAATTAATACCTTTATCGCTTTTGGTATTTAATGTAGATAAAAGTTATCTTTTCCACTAAGTCATTATTTGCTCTGATGGTTCAAAAGTTACCACAGTAAGAGAGACAGCGCGGGCGGCGCGCAGAGCGGGGCTGTGATGTTTCACGGCTAATCCGCTGAACTGTGTCTGAAGACTGGGGAAGGACATATGCTACTTTTCATCAAACACCACGCAGGTGAAGCCGCGGGCGGAAGCTGGTAATATTATAAATGCGAAAAGTCGTTCGTTTGTTACACTTTCACGCAAAAACGGCTGGACAGATTTTAGCACACCGACAGACCCGTGATCTGGGTAAGGACACAGGCGTTTTAGCCTGGATCGCAGAGGAAGACGCGGGCTACATCTAATACAAAATATAAAAAGCTGAAGATAAGTTTTAATAATTTTTTGTTAGAACGTGCACTGTGGTCTGTGGTACTAATAGAACGCAAAATATTTGACACCCCAACTCTTAGGAAAGGTTAAAGGCTATTTAAACTCACGCTATCATCCTTAGGAGCCGAGCAAAAAGTAAATCAAAGCAAGAAAGAATACTAAGAGAAAAGAAAGAAATAGCGCGGGCAGGCGACGCCATGCAACGCGGTGGGTCGGGACCGAAATTTCACGAAGACGAAGTCGAGAGCAGTAGCTTATTCAATACACAATACCTGGAAACTAAGTACTAAGTAATCGGCCGAGTCCTGATTAAAAGTTTTTATTTTAAGTTAAGCAATCTGTTTCAAGATGTTAACTGTTACAATTGCCACTTCAGCAACCAGACAACAAACATAGTACGGAGAGGTCAGCAGAAGGACTTCTTAGAACAACAAGTAATTAGGCCTACACTTTTTCGGGTTTTGTAGTCAACAAGGAACGGACGGATGGACAGACATGGCGAAACTATAAGAGTTTCGCCATGTCTGTCCATCCGTCCATCCGTAGCTTAGCTCAGAGACTAAGTACTAGATATGTGTAATTTGGTATGTATATACTCGTATGTATAAGTCTTGAAAGAAAAATCGGCACCTCTTCTACACGTAAAGTGGGGATGTTTTTTCCTTGTTTATCCCATAGCGTGGGGTGTCGTTGAAAAGCTCATTCAAAAATATTGCGGGTGTGTGAAACCCATTTTTCGATTCAGGGATCCGTTTGCGAATTTTTGTTAGAGTCATATGTCCCTCCCACGTGCCAGTTAAATGTTTTGGTGCGATATGTGAAAAAAATCACGGCAGTAGTATACACGAAGTTAAAAGGAAAACTGTCACAGCTAATAAGGCTTAACAAATTAGCGAGTAATAGTCGACTAAATTACATTTGCAGTTGGAATATATGGGAGAACGTGTTAAGATAGCAACGAAGGATTTTTTCGGTTTGTATTAACTTATAGGGTACTTTTAGTTTCGCCAGTACATTTCCGTGGGATACACGGACGTGAACGAACGTGGGACATCCACGCTCAGTGCATACGAGTATACATGCTCTTTTACTACATACAAATTTATGAAACGAAATCATCGAAAAATTTGGCTCATTTTCAGTATTTCTAATTCATTCAAAATCCTGCCGCTTACTGACAATCCAAGTGTTTCTACTTGCCAAAATAATTAAGAAAAAATGATACTAAGTTACACCCCGCACAGTCGCTGATCCTGCAAATTTTTTGCAGCACTCATCATGGTAGAAGCATAAGCCTCGTAGTTTAACTATTCTCACATGAAAATACTTTTAATTACGTGTTTTGTTTCCAATTGCAGTATCTTCTGTACAAAGGGGGATCTGAAATGCCTAACCTGTTATCCAACACCGTTAAATACGTAGTTAAAATGGTATCGGTGACGTTCTCCAAAAAGGTCAGGTGCGTAATACTCGCAACCAGCGTGCGTGTATGACCGGAGGCATGAATGCAATTGAAGCTAAAGAATTATGAAAATTCGTAGGAAGTGACGTTCTGTAGTTTCAGCCTACCCCCATGGGAAGAAGGCTTGGGTTTATGTACGTAGACTATGATTAAGAATAAATTTATTTTGCTAAGATAACATTAAAAATAAATTACGTTTCGTTCCGTTAAGAATTTATATACTAAGGTACATTCTTATTTAAGGCATTACAAAGAGTGCATACATACATGGAGGTGTGATTTGTGTTGGTGTTTAAATTAGTGCATCATTATGTATTTGTTAATTGCCGATATGTGCACTGTGAGCTTTTATTCCAACCAAGAAACTTTCTGTCATATTGTAGTCACTAGTCAAATTCAAATCTTTTATAAATCGGAAACTATGCCAGAAAGCTTATTCTACTGTCAAAGACTATATTGAGGACAAGAAGGCTTGGGATTGAGCTGATCCAATAAATTTACACAGATAATGTTGATGTTTAATATTATTTTTATTATATTTACTTGTATTAAATCGTACCATCAACGACCTTCAAACCCAGATTGATGTGTTTACTTGTTGTTTGAGTGAATTAGCAAAGGTATTACTATTTGTACTATGCTACAAGCAAAATAATTAGGCTAGTATATTATGCTGTATGCATGTTATGCTGTTATGTGTTTTTTTGTATTTGTGTAATAGTTTAATGATGGTGTTAGTTTTAATATTTATAATTTTCATGTTTTAAGTACATAGTTTTGATTAATAGTTTTAAGTTCTTAACTGTCGCATTAGGGTAACCCTGTAAGGATAGTTAAGTTGTTATAAATAAATAAATAAATAATGTTTTTTTCTATATTCGTATATTTTTTCATAGACAATGACATGTATATTTACTGTTTAAAGTAAAACAATATTTCTATTATTATGAACGTGAAGACAATGTGTATTTGTTGGGTTTTTTTTCAAAACTTTTTTTAAGTTAGTTTATATGATGGTCTGGCTGTTTGAATACTTTATGCGGCCTACCCAAATGTCCATTCTTTTGTATTGTTCGTCGAATTTTTGAGCTACTTAGTTCTGAGTTGAGCTGCACGATGATAGACAAATGCGTGCACTGACTGGACAGGTCCACTCAAATCTGTTTGGTTCTTTCCTCTAAAGACCATTTCAGACACCAGTCTACATGGTCCTCAAATGATCTGACTTTAAAAGAGACTGTGACCTCTGACTTTGTTTCGACCTTTGTTCTCATAGTAGTCAGATAGGAAACGCCGACCTCATCTAGTTTAAAAAATATGATTGACGTGTAAAATGTTTGTACAAACATACTTACAGAAATAAAATCAATTACCATTTAATTACATTACTGAAATTATGTCTTCTACAACAAGTAACACCACGGTATTATTATTATTATTAATAGTTTAGTTGCCTGTGTATCTGAAATTACAGGCAATAGAACCCTTTTTTAAACAGCCGCATAAAGTTCGTTATAAAAATACAATCCCGAAAACTTTCATTAGGTATTATCAAATGTTTTATAAACTTTTTAATCTAATAGCCTTAAACTTGCAACTGAAACTTTAAAAAACAGTCAGGTTACTACTTAAGGTACCTCTAATCGTCTAAATGTAACCAAAAATAAAATAAAATCCCACTGGGCCCAATAATTGTGTCAGTAAGTGTACGGCCGACGTCATCAATCACGCCGACGTCAGTTACGTCAGCCCACGTCACAGTTTTAAACGTTTTTACTTTTTATATTAATGTGCTGTGTTATAAACTTTGTAAGGAAGTTTTGAAAAGGTCTTTCCTGAAAAGTTTTCAGTTTGCATTTAAATCAGGATTTTTCTTTCATTTATTGTTTGGAAGATTTGGAAGCTCTTTTTCCCACCACACCACACAATTTCTTTATATTTTGTTAACAGACCAAAAAGGAGGAGGTTATATGTTCGTCTGTTATATTTTTTATGTATTTTCATCGATTTCTCCGTGATTCCTGGGCCGATTTACTTTTTCCTCTTTATTATAGTAGAGGAGAGCTCACGCGGTGGACCTATATACAGGATGGCAGAAACTTTGATTGGTTATGAACCCTCCCGTTACCAAAAACAAATCAGTTGTTTCATAGAAAAGTGAAACACTTTTATTTAAAATAATTTTTAGCACTTCTAATGATGCACACTTTTCTAAATAATTGAGCCTTTTATTTTCCTTATTTGCCTTTTTTCACAGTCGGTCGCAGAAACTGCCAGTCAGCGAGCGCTACATCTAAGTTGGACGCAGTTACTTGGCTAAGTATTTTTACTACCCCAATGATTAAAGGTTTATGAATTTATTTGAAAAGTACACTAACGACCTATTAACATAGACAAGAAACAGTAACATAAAAAAAATAACATATGCATTGAGTTATGGTGAAATAGTTAATTACATGCGTGCACAGAACTTACATACAAAATTGCTTCTTAAATATACGTTTTAACAAGCTTTTATACTCGTTGTGAGGATAAGTAGTAAAAAACAAAATCATAATCGATTAAATCAAAAACTAAATCAAAATTATTATTAAAATGAAAATTAAACAATCGAGATTTAAATTAAAATGAAAAGAATCAACAGCAGCATTGAAATTCAAAATTCAAAACGAGTGCAATATGAGTACATTCCAAGGAATGATTAGACATGCTGTAAAAAAATAACATACATTGATGTCCATTTGTTAAGAATGTATCGTTATGCGAATACGTCTTTAAAATGGATTCTTCAACAAACTTAAGTTAAACAACACTTCACTTTCACTTTAAGCCAATGAACTAAACACCATAAAGTAACACGTTTAAATTACTTTGAATCCACGGTTTTGTATGGAAACATTTCAATTACTTATACATTCAGTTAATCAATATTTACGGCGTAATTAAGGGTTTTATGGCACTAATACTATTTCGTAACCGTTTGACAAAATGGATCAAGATGGTATTATTTATATGTTTTGACGTGGCGCTTAAGTTTAGTGATGGGGAGTTACGTAAATATCGATATTTACTAGAAAACTATCGAACTTTCTGAGTTTATCTTGGACATAACTGACATGTTTGAATGAAAAACATCGTGAAACCTGGACTACTAATATAACAGAAGCTGTTGCCTGCGATTTCGTCTGAAATCCAGAATGAAAAGTAGCTTATGTAATGGCATATCTGTGTTCAAAATTTCATTCAAATCCGTTCAGCAGTTTTAGCGTTTAGGCGTAACAATCAAACAAACTTACTTTCTTATTATAATATTAGTCAGGATATATTTAGGGGATTATAAGTCTGAAATCACCAACAGGTCTTGAGCAAGCGTGGTGATCGTGCTCGTGGCTTCTCTACGGAGAAGGCACAAATACATGAGAAGAGGCGTGTGACAATAATAGGCTGGTATTATTAGTATCGATAGTTGCGTTAGTAGGTCTGCTTGCCTTACATCGGAAGAAAACGAATAGCCTCGCTTTTAATGCAGTTACATAAAAAAGTGCAAATATTGTTACATCACGATACCACACACCTGTATAGAGAACACGGAGGTGTATGATAAACAGTGAGGTGTGTTGTGTGTTATTAGTCTTATAAAGAATGGGGCCGAAACGATTACCATTTATAAGGCACAAATAAAGACTTCAGGCTGCTACTGCATAGCGAATCGAGAGGATCCGGCAGTTGGGACTCGAAGTGGCCCTGCACAAGTCCGAGGCCATGTGATTTCATGGTCCTCGGAACGCGCCACAGTCGGGTTCCCAGTTAACGGCGGGAGGGGTTAACGGATGAAGTACCTGGGACTCGTCCTCGACAGCCGGAGAAACTTCGTGGAGCAATTCCGACGTTTGGCTCCCAGACTGGAGTGGGCTAGGGCTGCCTTGAAGCGGCTCCTGCCCAATCTAGAGGGTCCAAACGCCTCCTGCCGGATGCTCTACGCGGGGGTCATGCAGTACATGGCTCTTTACGGGGCACCGGTGTGGGCGCCTTCTTTGAGGCGCCGACCAGCCCGCCGGTTCAACGCGTCCCAAAGGGTCATGGCCGTCCGGCTGGTCCGGGGATACCGCACGGTCTCCTGCGAGGCGGCGAGCCTCCTTGCCGGATTGCCACCATGGGATCTGGAGGCAAAAGCCCTCGCGCACGTATGGGAGTGGCGCGAGGGGGCAAAACGCCGGGATGTAACTCCGCTGCCGCGAGAAATCACGGTACAGCGGACAGAGCTCCGGCGGGATCTCATGGCGACATGGAGGGTGTGATTGTCGCAACCCAGTGCTGGGCACGCCACAATAGCGTCGGTAATCCCTCTCTTTGAGTAGTGGTTGGAGAGGCGCCACGGCGTCCTCACCTTCCGCCTGACACAGGTCCTCACCGGACACGGTTGTTTCGGGAGGTTACTGCATAAGGCGCGAAGGCATAAGGCAGGAGGAAACGCCCGGGTGTCACCATTGTGTGGATCGCCCGGAGGACACGGTGGAGCATACGGTGGAGGTCTGCCCAGCTTGGGCGGAGCACCGCATCTCTCGGCCCTGGTCCAGGCCATGGTACGGAGCAAGAGGGAATGGAAAGCCGTCACCTCCTACTGCGAAGCAGTAATGCTCGTGATGGAGGAGGCGGAGCGCGTGAGGGAGAGAGCCTTGCGCCCTCACGCCCCTAGTCGCCGCAGGAGACGCCCTGGGCGTCGGGAGTCGCCTGATTCCCGGCCACCGTAGGCGCAGGCTTGCGGACGGCGAGCAATGGGTAGCTTGCCGTCCGGTAGGGACCAGGCCCGGGTCGACGGCGCGTCGTCTTTCACGCGTGCCTCAAAGAGATGTCAGCACAAAATGACCGGGTTCGATAGGGCCGACGCCTCAGGGTCGCGGGTAATTCGAAAGAGTAACCGTGGCCCTGGCACAGGCAACTGAAGGAACACGGGTGGGTTTTAGTCAGTAAAAGTCTGACACGCCCTCCGAAAAAAAAGGCTGCTACTGCAAATTTTCATGTGAAAACCGAATAACCAGCGGTTTGTCTGGCTTGGGGATCGTACCGGAAACTCCAGGCTCTGCAGTCATTATTGTTAGTTCAGTTTCTTAAAGTCGTCAGCGTCTCTACCAGATATCCCGGAAAACGCCCGTTGCAAGCCGTGGCAGGATACCTTTTCCCCCATCTCTTCGTCTACCAACGAACAAGCATCTTTCTGGAGGGTATTACTTTCCGTGGTTCACAACTAACTTGGAAGTCTCTGAACCGGCTCCGAATCCAAGTGGGTATGTGTAAATCAAAGCTCGTAAAGTGCGGCTACCTTGACGGCATGTCAGCAGGGTGTGGATGTGGAGCTGTGTCACAAAACAATGCTTGATAACGCCGACCATGCCATAAAATAAAATCACTGTGAGCGAATCGTTGACAGCTCTCAGCTGTCATATCTGGATCGGAGCGCAAATTATCGATGTGAGCGCTGTCGGCGATTATGGTCGGGCTCGGAATGGGGCCCAGGCAATGGACAAAAATGAAAAATGTATTTTTTTTGTTTTTTTTTTAATTCTTAAAACGAGGCCTTTGGCTACTTTATTTGTATGTAATTTGTGTTTTCATTTTTATAATGTGAGTTTTGTTTGTGCAAAATAAACAATTTTTCTTTCTTTCTTTTCTTCAAATCTTATCCTGCTGTGCCCCGAAACATGCAGCTATAGAAAACTCTGCGCTGCCTCCAATAACGCCGTGCAAGCGACACGAAGAAGAAGAAGAAGAAGTTCAACGAGTCAGTTGAACTACATCCCTTTTAAACAAAAGAAAGTCTTTATTTCCAAAACTATCGATTCACACTTGCGTCACAGAAAATCAACTCCCGAAGCTATCGATAAACACGTCCCCGCTCTACTCGCACACCTAAAGCCCCCTATCTCAAGATCTATGGTAATTCGTTGATTGAATACTAATCCTCCCAAACGTGGGGAAACTTGATATTTTAATCAACAGCCCATGATCTGTTTGAAGTGTTTCTTGCTAGTACTGGGAAGCGGCGATATAATGCGTGAAGGTCTTAGAGACTGACAGTTTGGCTTGATAGGAATGCATGGTTGAAGTTTTGGTATCAAGTTTTTTTATGTATTGAAGACTTACGAACTAAATACATACACAGCTTTAAACCAAAATCATTGTCATTACTATAGATGTATTTAAATTGTATTTTAGAGCTGTGGTGGCCCAGTAGTAACTGCCGCGACTCACGAGTTGTAGGTCGTAGGTTCGAACCCAGGCAGGCGCTTTACTTTGTGTAAGTTATTTCATCACCACTGCTCTCCAAACGGTGAAGGAAAACATCGTGAGGAAACCGGCTTAGAATCAAAAATTGGAAGACATGTGACATCTACCAACCCGCACTGGGCCCGCGTGGTGGATTACGGCCCACTCCCTCTCACAGAGAGGAGGTCTGTGTCCCAGCAGTGGGAACAGTATAGGCTGATTATGCTATGTATTTAAATTATAGTAAAGCACGACACTATTAATTAGCGTATGTACTTGTTTTTATGTAGATCTTCATGGTTATGAAACGCTTGCTGAGGTCGGCCTGTGGATGGGTAGTCATCTTTACATACCGAGACGCTCCGTGCCTCGGAAAACACGTTAAGCCGTTTATGTGAGAATCGCGTTATTTTTCGTTATCATAAGGATTTTGATGACGGTATTGTAAAAAGTATGCAATCGAGGTTATTAACGGTTACCGCACGTTTCTTCTTTTTATGAGAAAAGGCTCTTTTTCTGGACAACAAAATATGTTAATACGTACCAAGACATTTTAGTTTAATAAATGTGCATAGAATGTACTTACTAACTCTATCAATAGTTATATTTCTACCGATTTTTCTATTTCAATATTAATATTTAACCCTCATATACATAATGTATCCCACAGCGCAATTTTGATTTTAGGTTAATGGCCAGGAAACTACATAAAACGCAATTATTTCAACAATGTTGTAATATACAGCAACTGCCTCATTGGTCTAGTGGTCGAAAGAGCTACTGCTGAGCATGAGGTCCTGGGTTTGATTCCTAGGTCGGGCAAAGTGTAATTGGGTTTTTCTATCTAGAATTTCTCAACAGCAGCCAGGAGTCTGGATTTATGCCCGGTTGATGGCAATAGACTCGCCCCCTATTACATGGGACTTAAGCATAACTTGCGAAATGTGGGCGTACTATAGGTACACCTCTGCCTAACCCTTCTGGGATTACATGCGTGATGTTATGTTATGTGTTATTTTATGCAATTAAAAGCATAAAAAAACTGCAATTTAAAGACATAAGTTTGTAAAATATTACAATAGTCTCCAAAAAAAATCTTTTAGAACCGCCATTCCGCAGATCTCAGCGCAAATTCTTTTCCCCTAATCGATTGGTCCTCTAACTGTTTATTATGTCGTCCACATCGCCCACAAATCATCCCCGTCCACAACGATTTATTGTACAACACAGAGTATTTCATCCTTTTATCCCCCTTTCATCCCCCTTCGTCTCCCATTCGCTACTAAACGTCGCTACCTTGTTGTTGTGCGCCAATTGAATTTGACGTAAAATTGGAAATAGTGTAGGAATCGGGATGTGGTTAAAGGTAGAGTTAGAAATAACCGATTGGAATACAGTAATCAGTAATTTAATGTTTTTAAGAGAATAGGCAGTATGGGTGTAAAAAAGAGAGAATGGAAAGCTGGAATAGCAACATCAGCCCTTATAAAAAACCAACGTTAATTGTAAATATTAAATCCAATATTTGATCTATCATTTCGACACACACATTTGTTTGGGTCGGCTTCCAGTCTAAACAACTTAACATGAACTGCCTACCTGACTGGGTAATATAATACCCCTTGTTAAGAATGGGTGTCTTGTTTTTTTGGAGACTAACCGTAACAAATGTCAAAGATCCACGAATGACAGCCGGTACCAACAACTTAGCGTACTTTCTATTTTGGTTGATTACGGTATAATTTTAATGAAATCATTGGTAACAGCCGTAGGATTGATAATTCTCTAACTAGTCTCAATCATGGCTCGTGCTTGATTTCAGCAAGAAAAACTTTTTTGTGTGACCTACATAAATATAGTTGTATCTGGTTTCGCGGTTTGGTCATGATCGGGGCATAACTGACCGTAAAATTCATTTTTTACGGGCAACATTTGGTACAACTGGTCTTATAATATGGACTCAATTCAATACATTTATAGACCGTATGAATGCATATGTTGTTACAACATAACGAGAGTGAATATACACATCAATGACACAGAATTAAAACTACAAATCAAAAACATAGTTTCCCATTCAAATTAACATTCATTTTATGCATATTGCATTATAAAAATATCGTCCATGAATTCACATTAAAGCAGAGCGATGATTATTTTAATACGCTGCCAATCAAATCATACAATAATTAATTTGTCACGATTTGTATTAAAATTTCCGTTAATTATACGAATAAAATTATCATTTTTAGTGATAATGAGAGGTGGTTGTCGTTCGTTTTAAACGCTCGGAATCCGGTATGCGATAAGACTAGATTCCAGAAACGGATGTGTGAAGCGGAGTCCACACTTGCGCGCTTTTAATATACTCCGGATTTTGTATTAATATGTGGATTTAAAAGAGTGTCCTTGGAAAGTCTTGCCCGTTCTTCTCCATATAGATCTTGGTTTCTGACTGACTGACTTCTTGACAATTCAGAACTGCCTGTAAATGGTTTAATTAAAATAAATTCAATTCAAATGGTTTATTTTGGGACAACTAGGTCCAAAAGGTTAGTATACAAAAACTTAGAAACTATTGTTAGTACTTAAATACAATTACAAAATACAACACTCATCTCATACATCTTTCTTTTAAAAAAACATCTGTACAAATGCCCCTGTGCTGCAACATCCCGCCCCGTCAAGATAACAAATAGGGAGATACCTCCCTAAAGGATCACTAGACGAACGAAATGCCTCAACACAGGAGCACGTACATCCTCAGCTATAGCTTTCAGGATGCTGTTGTGACTCCCTCGTACCCTCCTCATAAGTGACGCTACTTTCTTCCGAATTAATGCATGAAAACCGTCAGTATGAGCCTGCGCGAACATCTCGGAGGCACTGCAGAAACGTGGAAGTCCCAACATCATCCTGAAAATGTTATTGTATTGGACGCGCAAGGTGTCCAGGGTTTTTTTGGAACAGCTAACCCACAGACTACCCGTGTACAGACCCTGACAATACGCTTTAAATAGCGTAATCTTGACTTGGTTCGCACAGCGGGCGAATCTACGGGCCGACATGTTGCCACGGACTGACAGAGCCCTGCGCTCCCTCTCTATATCAACATCATCTTTAAGGTCGTCGGCGAGGTAATGTCCAAGGTACTTAAACTGCGACACCCTATCTAAGTTAACACCATTCAAAATAAATGCTTTGAGTTTGAAATTATTGCAACCTTAAGCAAGGCGCCACTATGTAGTGCATGCGTCAGAAATAGTTGAATGACAGTGCATGCCTGTGGCACTAGCTGATCAGAATTATGAAGACGCCTACATATTTTGCTCCTTGCGCTTAATACTGGACTAACATAGAACCGAGAGCTTAGGGAACTCATTATTAACATCACGCTTGTAATCCTTCGTATAGTACACTCACATTTCGCCATTTTGTAATAGGGGGCGTGCCTATCGCCTTCAACCGGGCACAAATCCAGACTCTCCTAAAATACATGAAAATTCTTTAAAAAATTGCGTTATTGACATGAGACGAGGCACCTATATTATGAACGTTTTTAAATATCCGTGGGAATTAGCCAGTTTTTCGAGACTCGGGATGTATTCAAATAAGACATGCCCTACATGGCTTGAGTACTAGGCTTTTCTCATTAGGAAACGACCAATTGTAACCGTGCACCTAGCTTCTGACCTTTCATAAGTACCCGGGCAGGTTTAAGTGCTATTTTTAATTTTCTATATTTTCTATTTGATACAAGATGAATTGAAAATTGCAAGAGCACGATTGTGTATACAGCTTAATATATACATTTTTCTCGACATTTAATATGTATCGCTTTCTAAATGGTGCTTGTGGCTGAATGCTACTGCACTTGTGGATTTTATGAAGTAGAAAAACTTTGATAAGGATATGACTTCAATGCTTTTCCTTAGATTATGGTGGGAAGGTATTGCAGAGTTCGCGGTCGTTTAAACATGTAATTTGATGCGATTGGAGGGTACAAAATAGATATTGTGGTCATTTGGCGTAGAGACTACAGGACCTTAATGCAAGTTTTATAATGTCTGAAGTAAATGATCCACTGCAGCAAACAAAATTAGAAAAATATTATTATTGGTATGAAAATATTATTATTATTAGTCCCGCACGGGATTCACCTCGTGGCAAAAAACGCGGGACGTGGCTGCTCAGCCAGAATTATTACATATATGTCGCATCAGGGGTGGCCGAGATGTGAAACATCGGGTCTTCTTCACGATCCGACACATTTTAGTGTGGGCACTGTAGTGGGTACTCTAACGAAAAGATAATTCGAATTAAAAATAACTTTAATACACTGGCTAACGAAATAAACACGTGCAACGGAAACAGACACGTGCGTTGGTACTGAGCGTTTGCCAAGACTGTACAAACTCGACCGTATTCTGTTGACTGTCGCAACACTCGGTCTCTCCGCCAGTCCTCGCTGCATCTCCTCCACCGACGATCGTGTCCAAGCGGTAGGGCTCGCTTGCGTTTCCGATCACATGATCATTCGTTTATTAATCAAATTGTTAGATGGCGCTGTCCGCTGTACTGTGGCGACATCCATCCACAACATATAGATTTTAATCGCTAAAAGAATGTTTAGAGCTATCTTCGGGACTTTTTTCTATCGCATCAAATCAGTTGTTTTCAACACACTATCTAATTAGCATATATTCTGAAAATAACATATATTTTTCTGATTTCGTTTGCTACGTGGATCATATCCTTTTAGGCATTATAAAACTTGCATTTAAGTCTTGTAGTCCCCTTCTATGCGATGACTGCGAGGCGTACGGCTTCTTAGGAGCGTGTAGGTTCGTGTTCTAGTTGACACAATCGGCGAAAACGAATTTCGTCCCGCATCCCACGCGTTTCCCTTCAGTTCGGGCAGAGATTGAAGCAGTGTATATTGAAGCAGTGTATATTCGTAATTTAGGTTTCGTTAGGTGTTAATTAGCCTAAATACAATACCACAATCTGTAACTGCAAAATTATTTGCTTATTTAAATTCATTATGGCGTCAAATGAAGTATTCAATTATATTACTGTCACTGAAATATGATGAAAACTTACACCAGCAGGATCAGAAGTACTGCATCTGGATACTTACCTGAAAAAAGGAAGAAATTATTTTTAATCATGTAATAGTCCAGTATTGTAGATCTTTGGCAAATAACTCTATAGTCAATATTAATTTAGCAAAACCCGATTAAATCTATATCTTTGGTAATTAAAATGACCAAACCCGTCTTCTTAAGCGTAAATTTATGCATATTTATCTCATTTAAAATAAATATCTTAAAATCCGCGTTTTTTCCACACAGTAGTTTTTAATCATTTCAACTTTAATGATATCTGTCAGATGTCAACACGGCTACACGGACGTAGCATCGTAAAATACGCAATTTGTCAGAAAACACATAAAAATATAATTTGTGCGCGCACCGCGGGGCGGCCCTGTCCAATCTAAGCGACCTTCCACACGGTTTGATGTCGCGGCGACACTGTTTGTATAGCGTTTTGTTGTATGGATGGAATGTATTATGCACTGTACTGCTGCATTGCTGCAACAGGATTTGTTTGGAGCACTGTCCTTCATTAGGTAGCCTACATTTCTGGGTCTTTTCAAACTTCGGGACATTTGGGTTCAGTAGGTATCACATCAGGCACGGGATAAAGATCTCCTGCAAATATGTTATTCGAACTTGATTACACAATTCAAGGGTATAGGCCGAAGCATGACTCAAACTCAAAGCATTTATTTCAAATTAACCAATTACAGTCATGTTTATTTATTTATTTCATTATTTATGTACACACAGTAAATTGCAAAGGGATACGACATAATTATAATTTGAGTACAAAGGTACTGCTTATTTCAGAAATTTCTTCCGGCAGACCTGCGAAAGGAGAATTGAAAAAGAAATATAGACAATAGTGTGTGAAAACAAGAAGAGAAAAATGTGAATAATGTGAAGTCTAAAACTAAAATAACGCAAATACATAATGCATGCAATAAATAAAATAATCCTAACTAAACACCTTCCTGGCAACCTGGAAGACCATGACCAGGAACTGTGTCATAGAACTTTAAATAGGTTAGATGCATTATTCAACAATTTGGAGCGAAGTTTGGCTAACTGTGTGTTACAAAGCAATTGCTCCATGTCTCAGCCGCCGCGCTAGAATCAAAGCTGCGCAGTGCAAATGAACAGTTTGTCGCTCATACTCGTAATAGTACCTACTTGTAGCGCCGCCCTTATACAATGTGAAGACTACAATACGATAATACATAAAAAAACTGACAATACAAATGTATAGAAATACTTTGAAATGATCAAAAAAGGCCATCACGCACACATTTTAATAAATAAACGCTCAAGTTCGTTTCGAACCATGCACAACGAAGGGTTCCGTAGTTGGAATGAATTTATCCCAAAAAATAACTTAACATTGTTGTTGAAAAACATGTTCCCATACATCGATAAACGTCACGGTCAATTTTCCAAGTAAAAGTTTTGAAACGTTTTTTTTAGGCGATAAAACTATAAATTAACAATTTTCGATCTTCATCCTTTACTTGTGCTGTGAGAACTTGCTTCTTGCCAAATTTTACGATTCTGGTTCAACGGGAAGTAGGTAGATTTTGATTTATTGGGTGTACTTAAAAGCTTGATTTATTTATTGAGAGCTTCAACGGGCCGTAGACCTATGTATTTGATATAAATTTCAACTTGATACCACGCGTTTCTGAGAAAAAGAGTCTTGACAAACTGACAGACAGACGGACAAGGAAGTGATCCTATAAGGGTTTAGTTTTGTTCCTTTTGAGGTACGGAACCCTAAAACAAACAAAAAAATAGTAATGGCCGACTATCGGCTTTGGCAATCTTCGACTAGCCATATTGACTAAACTATTGAATATAATTGGTTGAATTTTCGTAAGCAGACTGGTGACGTCATTACATACCTATACGTAAAGTACGAGACTAGGTCTTCAGATGAAAGCTTATTCTTCTGAATATAGTATAGCTATTGATATAAATTTAAAAAAATCAAGGAGCATTATGTATTCATGCCTGATCTTAACGGACACACCATTAAGTTCTCACAGTCAAAGGCTTGTGTTTGTTGAAGCATTCCAGTCGAGGAGTGGACACTGTGAGCGTCGCACGTGACTTGGGACGCTTCCCAGCCAGATGAAACGACATTGGCGATATTGCTTGAGGTGAGTGCCAAAACTGGCCTTGGTATAATTGAATTTGGGTGGTCACTTGACATCAAATGTGGAGGTTTCGAATGTGATTCATACGATGTTTGGTCTCTGCATTAGATTAGGTGTTATCTAAACAGACTGAGAACATTACATTGCACCTGTATTCCACGAAAATTATGTTAGTAGTATACAGCTAGTACACCAATATTTCACCAATTGTCATAACGTAACATGACATCACGCCTGTAATCCCAGAAGGGCTAGGCAGAGGTGTATCTATAGTACACCCACATTTTGCCAGTTATGTTTGAGTCCCATGTAATAGAGGGCAAGCCTATTGCCATCAACCGGGCAAAAATCCAGACTCCGGGCTGCTACTGAGAAATAAAAAATAGAAAAACCCAACAACACTTTGTCCGACCTGGAACTCGAACAAAAAACCTCAGCCAATAACATTTGTGCTACTCACTCGTATCGCCAAATTTCGTACAAAATAATAATACAAAAAATATTATAAGCTAGCTGTTGCCAGCGATTTTGTCTGCGATCCAGTATCCTATAGCCTTCTCCAGGTCATGGTCCACTCATGTGTCAAATTTCATCTAAATCCGTTTAGATGTTTTAGCGTGCAAGCGTAACAAACAAAGTTACTTTCGTATTGATAAATTGCACATTTCAATGTGAAAGTTTGTATATTTGTATATATACTCGTATTACTCAATCACGCAAAAACAGCTGAACTAATTTCAATGAATGTTTTACACACGGTTAGTTTATAACCTGGATTTACATAAAGGTTACTTTTTTTCCAGATATTGCCACGGAGTCGAGACTTATGCAAGTGAAACCTCTGGCCGCTGCTAGTGTCTCATTAGTCCAAGAGGTGCGAGCTTTTGTCTCCGAAGTTGCTTATGTCCGAAGTTCAGACTGCTTCTAAGAGTGTCCTAATGGAAAAACCCCAACTGAGGAGCCAAGGACCAACGATAAGCAGTCGCGCTTCAAAATTTGAAAAATAACTAAATGAGATTATTGTAGAAGGTGTGTTTTTGAACCAACCTCAAATAATTCCCATTTTGCGCTCCTAAGAAATAAAAGGAAGAAAGAAAGAAAAATACGTTTATATGCTGGAAACATGACGCATAAAACTAACACAAAAAAACAATTCAAATGATTGCGCCTCTTTTTGTGAACCGCTAATAATTCATATTTTTGGGACCTGAACCTACTAAATATCCAAGTATCTTTGGCAAACTTGGATGTACCGCGCCTAGTTGCTGCGACTTGCTGTGAGACACTGCCAGAAAAAAAATGTGTGTCCTTAGAAGCAAAAAAGTTTTTAGAGGTTCATTAATTTAAAAAAAAACGTGTTCATAATTAGAAGGTTTATATTTTTTTATAGGACCAGTTAAATTTATCCTAACTACATTTAACTACATTTCACACAATTGAAAAAATATATACAAAGATATATTTTTTTAATTGTGTGAAATGTAGTTAAAATTGCGAGCAAAACATAATTTAATTGTTAATGAATACGTACCTGACCTGTTCTAATTGATAAATACTCGATCTGATCACGTGGCTAAACATTAATTTGTATAAATTCTAAATTTTCCGCGAACCAACGCCGCTGGCATACCACCGCTGCGGTTTGTGGTAAAACAACGTAGCAATCAAAGTACATAAAATCTCATTTTACAGCGGTTTTTTGCGATGTTAACATGTAAAATCACTTTACAAAATGATGGAAAGGTATTGCCTTCATAAGTGGCAACACTTGAATGTAAGTTCGGTGCATCCTGGGTGGTCAGCATCACTGATAACTAACAGACCGGGGCTATGAAATGGAGAAAGCAGCACATTTCATGAAGAAGCCAGGAGCAGAGACCCAACTGAATGGTTGGTTGTCGAGATAAGGTAGCAGAAGTTCTGCATACCAACAACCACATGGATGACACAAAAACTTGTTTACAAAAAAAAAAAAACAACCTTCTTCTAAAACAAACACTACAAAGTGAAAAATAACTTTAATTTCGGAAGTCGGTGGAAAGAAACGAAAGTACAAAACCCAGGGCATCACGGAAATTCAAGTTTTTTTCAATTTACAGTTTTTTTTTTATTACTTTTAACACGTGGTATCTACGCCACATAAATTTGTATATCACTATTTGCTATGTAAAATTGTAAATAACAGTGACAGGCAGTTATTATAACATCTTCAAAATACACAAAGTGGAAACATTCATATTATTGAAACTAACTGAAAAACTACCCACGCCAAATTAATAAAAAAATATGGGAGCACTCCTGAAGCATACCCAATCCGTTGAAAAATTAGTTTTCGAATTCGATTCACTATTGCTGGAGATATCGCGTAACAAACATACAAAAATAACAGGTGAATTGAGAACCAAAATTCTTTTGTTCGTTTAAAAAGGGGAAGGCTAATCAGCTATGCAGACTGAGCTGAAGCAGGCCGGCAATGATGAGTTAAAACGATCGAAAGGCGTCACAACAGCCTGCAGTGAATCAACCTCCACTCAATATCGTCTGTACCGACCCTAAAGTACATCACCACAGGTACGCAATTCTGTCATCGCCCCCCTACAGCGCTCACACACAAAACCTCTCGATTTTGTTCTAATCGGTTATTTATGTAATCGTAAATTAATCGATTAACTTATAGCCACCACGACCTAGTTTCTTTTTTAATTTTGTTCGTGTTAAGCAATATTTTTGGCTTATTGATCGCCTTAGTGGATTACATGAATAAATATATATAATTTGAATGTATTTGTGAGTCTCAATTGATGCTGAGTTAATATGTGCATATGAGGTTTACAAACGATGGGAACTTTTTTTTAAGCTTCATTCAGTGGTCTCGTGTGTGGTATTCTTTGTATATTCAAACAGCTTGGAGTAATATTTTACAGACTAAATAGAAAGATCTTCCAGTTACGAATAAAAAAATATTGAATATATAGGCCCACATTGTGTTAGTGTCTAAATTATCTTATAAACTATGTAAGTATATACTTAGAAAACGAAAAGCAAAAAAAAATATAACGACCACAGATAGTTTCATCAAGACTTGATAAAACTACCCATGGTAGGCCCATCCAGCCTTTCAGAGAATATCCTCAAGAAACTGGTAAGGATTGCTGTGTTTCTGTCCCTGATATCCAATGATGTACAATGTGCTGACAGGTGCCCGAAAACAACAAACCATTTCAACCCACATGCACATTTTTTAACATACAGAGAAGTAGGTAATGGTTCATATGAAACCCATCGGCATTACGTTAAATGTATGATCATCACACTTTAGATAAATATTTAATCTTACTGTAACTATGATAGTTTTAGCACTTACAGAATTCTCTTCTCATCATTTAAAATAATTATTATATGATACAAAAACGAATCTAACATGTGCCGCAAAATAACCGCCAATTAATATACCAAAAAACCTGCCCCACTTATAAACGGTAGTCAGCACCTAATCAAAACATTTTCTAAACTATAATTACCTCCTACTCGTCGACCCCACAGAAGTCAACCTAACACATATAATTACAGAGGTACGAGTACTTACATCAAATTATATCAAACCAGTCCATATTAACAAGTCAAAACCATACTTATGATAAATGCCAAATTGTCTGTTTCTAAGTTGAGTTATCACAGCTGAACCACTACACCGATTTTGATGGAATTTGGTACGAGGCAGTACTTTAGGACCGACATAGTTTTAAGTACTACAATATATTGTATTTTTTTTAAATACATAACATTACGCCTTGTTTCCCCGAAGGGTTGGGCAGAGGTGTACCTATAGTACACCCACATTTCGCCAGTTATGTTTAAGTCCCATGTGATAGGGGGCGAGCATATTGCCATCTACCGGGCACAAATCCAGACTTCGGGCTGCTACTGAGAAATTCCAGAAAAACCCAATAACACGTTGCCCGACCTAGGAATCTAATCCAGGACCTCATGCTCAGCAGTAGCGATTGCGACCACTAGACCAACGAGGTTTTTAAATAAAAGTTTTGTATTGTATTGTATCAAAGCCCTAACAGAATGGTTGCCGAGAAATGGTAGGAGAAGCGTTGGCAGACCAATAGCCAGGTAGGTGGTCGACCTACAGAAGATCGCGGTGAAGACCTGGATGAGACTCGCACATACCAAGGAATCATGTCACAAAAGGGAAGAGACCTATACTCAGCAGTTGATGGAACAAGGCTGCAAATGATGATGATTTATATGAAGTAAATATTTTGAAAAATAGCCAGGTGGGTGGACGACCTAAAGAAGATCGCGTTGAAGACCTGGATGAGACTCGCACAGAACAGGAAAGCATGGCACAAAAGGGAGTTGGGCTATACTCAGCAGTGAGTGGCAAGGCTTCCAACAATGATGATGATGATTGTATCGTAGATATTTTTATCAACCCCGATTGTGCGGAATCTGGTTTTGAAGTTTTTACGGGAAAGTTCATGCGAACGAAGTCGCGGGCAGAAACATAGTATAATATTTCAAATTATATTAAACCACTCCATAAATACCAAGATAACTGGTTAATAATTATAACATTAAAATATTAATGTTGCCATACATAATGTAGATATGATGTATGGGATGAAAGCTGATACCATACAAACATCTGTCAGGTTGCGTTAGATTCGGAGTGGTAAGAATTTCACCTGATTTCGCTTTTTTTATGCAAACAAATCATATTTCGTGTTAGGGAGATTAATGTCTGTAGGTTTGTTACAAATAGGAAAAAAAACTACAGAGTTTATGGAAATGGAATCTTAAACTCTATCAATGATGCCTAGAGTTATCATTTGACTCCTTAAGAGGAAACGTGGTCATTGGCGTTCAGTATGTATTATTTCTTCATAGGGAACTTACGTATTCCTCCGCTTTCTACTTCCTTATTTATGACACTAATGACATTTGAGCATTTTTAATTATCAAACTTAATTTACCACGGCCATGTTGATATGTTTGGTTTCATTTTCCTTTTTTTTTCTAAGATTGAGTACGCCAAAAAACAAATCCGTTTGACAATGTCAGTGGTAGATTCCATCATACCGTAAAATAATCTTTAAGCTTTAGGCGAAATCTGAGGAATGCGTTTGTTTATAATGAATGCCATATTTTTTACGAAACAATCTACATCTTCCACAGCCACGTCATTCCATCTTTGGTTTCATTTTCCACATTTGTTTGGTAGATTATATTATATTGTACAAAAAAAACAATCATTAACCAAGGAGAAAATTGAGAAATGTGTTTGTTTGTAATGAACGATAAAGACCACGTTACCTCTCAAGATACAAAAGGATTTCTAGGACGAAAATATAAAATGTTTTGTAACCTTCATGCCCTGTCACCAGATGGATATGTCATTGATGAATTGGGACTTGATGTTAGCGAAAAATTGTATTCAAACATCAAAGAAGACTATTTTATATCCATCATTGGAGCAGTGGTGACCCAGAGATATTGGCCCCGACTAAAGAGTTATAGGTCGTGCGATTGAACACAGGCAAGCGCTTTACTTTGCATAATCTACCCCACTGCTCTCAAACCGGGATGTCCTAGAACCGAAAATTCGAAAACATGGGATCACATCACGTACTAGGCCCGCGCGGTGCATTACGGCTAACTTTCTCTCACAGAGAGGAGACATGTGTCCCAGCAGTGGGAACATAATATAATGTGTCTGATTATATGCTATATCCATCAACGAAGGTATTCTGGTCGATGTGATAATTACGACACAAGCGAGTGACATAGTTAGTCACCATGGGAATAGTATCATGGCGATCACAAGAAAAGTGGTAGATTGGACATTAAAAAGCAAAACTATATGCATTAAATTATATTCCCAATTCGGAATCAGACTTAATACATCAATAAGATATTCGATCTCACACAAATCACTGCATTCTAACCAGCTGTTCCACAGCCTCTCATATATACGCAGTTATTAATTAAGATTACAATGACGCAATCCATAAATAAAGACCACATCACAAACGGTTCAGTAGTTACATATAAATTTTACAAAACACAGATTTGTAATATAAAACGTAAAATGCATAATTTATTGGTTTACTATCACTTATAGTGGTATAAATAACCTCTGATAGCGTAATCTTATCTGTGATTGGTCAGTGGGCGTAAAACTAAAGATTTATATGGTTGAATCACAAATCAAATATTGGAAGGTATAGGTAAGTGGGAAGTTTACTTATTTGCATATAGTAGGTCATCTGTGCGTGCTTGCCTAATGGCCACAACTTTTAAAAGGTAACACTGCTTGACAGGAAGCCTACCTTAATGTTACTCTCATAACATAACATTGCATCAAGCCTGTATTGAGAGGGTTCGGCAGAGGTGCTCCAATAATACACTTACACTAACTCAGTTATGTTTAAGTCCCATGTGATAGGGGGCGAGCCTATTGCCATCAACCAGGCACAAATACAGACTCCGGGCTGCTACTGAGAAGCTCCAGTTGTAAAAACTAAATAATATTTTGCCCGACCCTGGAATCGAACCCTCGACCTCATGCTCAGCAGTATTGCTTGCAACCGCTAGACCAACAACTCAAATCTCCTGTAGTCCTCATTATCTGCCTAGCCTTGTCCCAACTACCTTGGGATTGAATTCCAGTCAAACCGGATGCAGCTGAGTACCAGCCATTACTCTCCTTCACCCTCATCATCATCATCCACAGCCCAACCTCACTCACTGCTAAGCACAGACCTCTCTTTTTTTTGTGCCAATCTGCACGTTCCTGTGCCAGCCTCATCCAGGTTCTACCCGCGATGGAAACAATATCGTCCGCCCATCTCGCCGACCGACATTTCGTCTTCCAGTTCTAGGACGCCACTCCGCCACTGCCTTACTCCACTTGCCATTACTGCGCCTTGCTAGATGTCCTGCTCAACTCCATTTGAGTTTCATTATTCGTTTTCCCATATCAGAAACCGTCGTACGTCTTCGCATCTCGATGTTGGAACTCGGTTACTCTCCTTTAGTATTGTTTGTTTTATTGTCTGCTGAACCTGCTCTTGACCTCGATGTCCCCTGATGCAAAGCGATGCGGCATCTACACCGCCACATGCGAACAACGGATCACACAAATCCTGCATCGCGCAATCAAAGTTTACCGCGCAGCTAGCATATATACAACTTCCCGACAACAATCATCGGGCATTTGCCCACCAGATACGACATCCATCTGGTCGGAGGATCCTCCGTTTTCCAAGAGTTTGAGTGAACTTTACACCCTGCTCATCATATCTCTTCAAGTGAACAGACAATGGTTCAGACAATCCAACAATGGAACCAACGTCGGAATCAGGAAAAAAAATTCAACTGTCCCATACAAAACATCAAAACCTACTCGACCCACCTCATCATCATCATCAGCCTATATTAGTCCACTGCTGGACATAGGTCTCCCTTAATGAGCGCCATAGCGCCCTGTCTTCAACTTGAAGCATCCAGCATCTGCCTCCAGTCTTTCGCAGATCGTCATCCCACCTGGCCGGAGGGCGTCCTACACTACGTTTGCCGAGTCGCGGTCTCCACTCAAGAACTCATTTACCCCAGCGGTTGTCGGTTCTTCGCGAGATATGGCCGGCCCACTGCCACTTCAGCTTGCTAATTCTTTGAGCTATGTCGATAACTTTGGTTCAATTCGAACCACCTCACTCATAAGTAAAATCTTATGAGTTACCCAAAAAAGGACACGCCCATTAGAAGGTGCATTCTGAAAATTGGCAACGTCGCAAATTGCTGTCAAATATTTTGAAACATTACTCTACATAAAAACGTGAAAAAAATAATTAACTGTCCCATACAAACAACAAAACCTACTCGACCCAAATGTAAGGGAAGATTGATTATTTGGTCGTGTCCTTCTTTGAGTAACTAGTAATCATTTTACTTATGAGTTACCCAAAGAAGGACACACCCTAAGAAGGTGCATTCTGAAAATTGGCAACATCGCAAACAGCTGTCAAATATTTCGCTGCTTTGTTATTATAACATTACTAAATGAAATTATGAAATATCGCTCTAAATGTACTCGCGAAAAATTATCAACTGTCCCATACAAAACATCAATACGTACTCTACTTAAATGTGACCCTTAAATTTTACCACACCTTTATCATACACGCTGTATAAAATAAAGAACAAGTAACTACAAATAAAACTCACATTCACAGGAGAATTTATGTCCAAAACTGACATCCACTAAGTCCTAGTCACCTTGTTAGTACAAAAAGTGTCCTAACAGCTATTTCACGGAGTGACGGAGAGCTCACAGTGTTAGTTTAAGCGAGTTAGTATTTTTTTCATTTGTTCATCACGCCGTGTGCGCCCAATTACTTTAATGGAAGCGCCCGCGTTAAATAAAGCGCTTTAAGGCGCTGCCACATGTGAAACTTTCTAGGAAAGTAGATGATTTTGCTGAAATGTTCACTTGGTGTAACATTTTGACTTCCGTCGGGTAAGCGCAGGGGGACAAGATGGGTGTCCTTTCAAAGGAGTGAATTTCTGGACTAGATGTCAATTTATCATAGCTCCCAGACAACCCTGATGATCGCCTCTTGACATAATGACCTATGACAGATCGCTACTGATGATGGACAGTACAATTCATCTGTCCCAGTCAAACAAATAGCGGTCAACACTTTATAGGGTCGCATACTTTGGTTTATTTGGTAGATTGATAGGTTTTTCTATGTGCAGTACGCCAATATTGGAGACACAGGGTTCGTCTGTTAGCTATAATCAAATCTGTCAGATGGAATGTCTTCAAAATAAACGATTCTAACTTAATCAGCCTATAAAGTTCCCACTGACTGAACACAGGCCTCCTCTCGGTGAGAGGGAGTGGGCCGTAATCCACCATGCGAACGCAATGCGGTTTGGCAGATGTCACATGTCTTCGAATTTGTGGTTCTAGGACATGTCGGTTTCCTTACGATGTTTTCCTTCACCGTTTTGAGAGCATTTGTGATGAAATAATTTACACAAAGTAAAACTCGTGAGCCGCAGCCGTTACCACCGAACCACACTTTTTATTTCGAACAATAAAGTTTTTTTTTAAATAACCTTAACACTCTTCATCATAATCAGACTATACTAATCCCACTGCTGGGACACAGGCCTCCTGTCTGTGAGAGGAACTTAACAACTACTTCACTTCTCTCACACCCATCACTCTTCACAACTTAACCACATCAATGGCCACCCATTGATTTTACTCAATACAATCTTCCAAAAAGAGAGACTGAAAAATAAGAAGACCATAACACATTCATTGCTCTGTGGTGGTTTGTTCCCATCCCGTAAAATAATTTACCGCTTTTAAATCAGTTAAAAGCATGCCAGTACTGCAGTTTGTGTAGCGCATTGGAGCTATTTTCTGTAGATTAGAAACTTCATGAATTCAGCGATGTTTATGCTGCAGTAACTAAGTAAATGAGAGTGGCTTTAAAAGATTATGAATTAGGATTTGCTGGCAGAGCATTGAACCACAGATTTTGAGTTTTTATTTTTAGAACTCATTTGCTTGGAGGTTTCTTCATAACTTATATACATTTACAAATACTAGTATTTTACTGGGGACAGCCCGTCTGACCCCCACAACCCAGTTACACAATACCCCTTGGTAAGACTGGTTGTCAGCGATTTGGGCTTATGACTACCCGTAACGGCTGTCAGCTAGCGTAACGTGCTTTTCGAGGCACGGAGAGGTTTCGATATGTAACGGATGATCACCCATCCACCAACCGACCGCGGGAAGCCCTCACGTATCTATAAATTGTTGAAAGCTAAGACGTAGTGGGATATTTCTTAGCAAATGGGTCACACGTCACAATTTCCTATAATTTGTCGGGGAATTTAACACTTAAGTATAAGGTATCAAAGCTCTATTCCCGAAATCTTAGCGTAACTACCAATAAAATTCCGACAAAAATCACAAAATCTTTTGTTACATACATATCTTAATAATTATGCATAGCCTCAACAGGCGCGTCCGAACTTATCAATATAATCAAATATTCAAGAGAAAAACAAACATTACTGCATATAAACACAGCTACGGGATAATGTATCACAACCTCTAACCTCAATACCATTAATATTTCTAAACTTTCTACACAAAATTCGCTTAATAGATTTCGTTCAAACTTGCATTTTTAACACAAACCACCAAAATTCATTGACACCTATCACACTTGAAACTATTTCGATACAGAGACTAAATTAGACTAGACAATATTTAATTTTGTTTACGATACCGTTAACTAGTATGTTATTAAATAGAAATATGAAATGTTCTTCAATGTTAGTTTCAGAATATCTTCGAACATTTGAACAAAGTTGTGATGCTATTAAAAACTAGTTCCGTCCAGCTATAATCGGCTCAAGATATTACAGGAATTGGTTTCCATGCTCCTCTTCGATTTGAAAACAAACTTTAGACCTACTTGTAACATTTATAGAACAAACTTGGTGAATCGCTGAGACGTTCCTGTGGGTTGATATAATTTTCAAGATGGAGATTGAAATAATGTTATTTGTAAGCAATCAGCTCTGAAATAAGAATCAGAATATAATTATAACAAAGAGGTTTAATAGCAATCATGTCATTGTGAGGAAATGAGCCAAGAGAATTGGCATCCACATAATCATATTTACGTATGGCATAGAAATAAGTTATTTGGTGATTTGAGTAAACCGCTTTTTCTAATCCGTCAATTTTCACTTTCATTGTGAACTGTATCGGACATTGCGAGGTTTATAACTAGCAATGGAAGTTTATACACATACGCGTTTATAATGTTAAGTATTACGGAATGTTCAATAATATCATTAATTAACATTCCGTAATACTTAACATTGAGTACATGACATTACCTGCCATGTTTTAGCAACACAAGTGGGTGTCTCCGAGCTACAGAAATCAATATATAATATAATCAACTTCGAATCATCTAAAGACAGTGTTTTTTTTTTTTTTATCCAATAACCATTTAGTCAGCGACTCAATTGTTTCCTTGTTTATCTAGTCAGAAACAACGACACTAAGATCAATGATAGTTCGAAAGCTACAAACAACTTGGGAGCTATTATATCAAGAATAGTTATCCTGAACGCCCCTTCAACAGAGTTGGAAAGCATTAATCGAAAACTTGCCGGTAATAGCTTGACGTAGGTACTAATTGAAGGACTTGAGGCTGTAAGGACTGGCAAATGACATGAGAATGACATAGACTTTGAGTTATTGTTCTATGTACTTGAAAGTGCTGGCCAAGAAAGAAAATAGATGGTTCGTTGTTAAGCAATTGGTTTTTTCAATAAGGGTTCCTTTAAACTTTGAATATTTCTTCTTTATCAGTCCCTGCCAGTCTATAAGGTACATACATATTATATTCTTAATATTGCAACCACCGGATCACAAAAACCTACAGAAAAACCTAGAACGCCCAAAAACCTAATTTCAGCCTCACAAAACGAGTAACAAACATTTTGTGCGAAACATTATAATAATATTCTTTGTCCTAAATTGTCTTGTGAACAGAAAGGGGCCCAGAATGCCCTGAAACAGCAAACACGTGTACAATATGAGCAAAATGGGCATATTAATGTAATTGTGTTGAGTTGAGAACGAGTGTTGGTAAACTGTTTGCAAGTGGTCGCCTGGTTTTTCGAGTATTTTCTGCTGAGTTTAGTGAATATATATATATATATATAGCGAGGGTTAAGGTGGGACAGAGGCAGCTTAATATTTTGTTTCATACTTTGTGTTAAGGTAAAGCATAAAACTTGGCTATACAAGCATACTTTAGATCTAGCATCTGAAGTTACACCATAATAATTATTATGAGCCTTGTGTCCAACAAGGGCAAAGGCCTCTCACTCTTTTGCAATTTTAGCCCAATCTTTTAGGTGGGAGTCAAAATCGTCACGCCTTCTACTACTGGGTCTACCACTTTGCCGGTCTCATTATTATTATTTATAACCACGGATATTGACGAGTCGAGTGAACACGAGTCCTCCTTGGTTGTCCTGCAAAACGCCATTGTAAAAATAAAAAATAAGACGAGTTGAAATGCAAGTCTTTTCCTCATGTATTTTGGAAGACGGCTTCATTTTATAGTATCACAAACTACAGACGATAGAAAACACAAAATACTGGCGTAGGTTCCTGTAGATACCTACTTACTTACTTCAAAACAACAACATTGTCGTGAAATGATACGATATTCATAAAAACTTACTTTCTGAACTAAAGTGCGAAGTTACAAGAGTGCATGAGTAAACAAGTGCATGTTAAATTGTTAATAGGGCTATGAATATGCGCGGCTGCCGTAGCCAGCGCTAATTTTAACTATTAAAGTTAAAGCAAATTTAATTTTGGAATTTATTTTTGCACGGTATGATTCTTGGAAAATTATGCTTTTATACACCTAAATGCTGCAGTAAGATTTTGCAGTGTATATACCTACGCTGCATGTCACACTCCAAAAAGATCCTTTCCTGATTTAGGAGGCGTGCATTAAATATTTGGCTTGGTAGATTAATACTACTTCGGAGTTTGCTGCGCCACTTAATCCCAGAGTGGAAAAAGGCCGTGCGTATTGGTGACTATTTTATGTAATTTTGACGTTTACGAAGTACTGATTCTCAGACTAATTAATTATGGAGTTCTAAGATGATTTTTAAATTCGGGAGGCAACCCAATAGGCGTATGAAGGGATATGAGGAACAGGGTGTGAAGTTCATTTATACTCTTTAGAAAAGGGAGGACCCTCCGACCAGATGGATGTCGTATCTGGTGGGCAACTGCCCGACGATTGTTGTCAGGTAGTTATATATATGCAATCTGCGCGATTGCAGATGTCGATGCAGGATTTGTGTGACGTCAGTGTGATGCGTTGTTCGCATGTAGCGGCGTAGATGCCGCCACACGTATATAATTATATAATCAGGAAGTGTCTGGTGATTGGTTTTTTATTTTATTATTTTATTTTTGTATGATTAGATACTTTACCTTTTGTGAATGTGAGCACGTTCGGTTCTTGTAGACTGTAGATTTGTAGTCCATTTTCTATTTGATAAGCACCTGTTACTTGTTGACAGGCCTTTTTTTTTTTTTTTTTGTTCCCAGGGTGGAAAATCCTCATGGATGTCCTCCGCCCTGCGGCGGGCGGAGGGGTCTGTCAGACTCTTACTGACTAAAAACCACCCCGGTGTTCCATCTCACACCTACGCCGGGGTCGCGGGAACACATTATTCTTCCACAACCCCGGCCGGTGCCGGCCCGCTTGCGCGGGCCCCGTCTCGGGCGGGGGGAGTGAGGTGTACTCCCCCCGCAACGTCATTGAGCGGCGCACGCGGAACACTACGCGCGCCGCCTTCTCGGGTCCTGATGTTGGGGAGCGACGGATGACCCCGAATCCGTCGCCCCTGGACCCATTTAGGGGGGCCGAAAGAGGGCGTTGTCCGCCCTCCTCCGACGCCCGGTGCATCTGCTGCGGGCCGGGTCGAGAGTCGAGATCTCTCTCTCCCTTTCCGCAGCCTCCTTCTGCGAGATGACCGTTTCGCAAAAGGAGACCACTGCGTCGCAGGACTCTGCGCTGCCGACCATCGCGTTCACGACGGCCGGCAGCGACAGGTCATTGCCTACTTCAGTTATGAGGGCACGGCGCGGCTCCTCCGAAGCGGCACACTCTCTGCCAGCGTGTGCCACGCCGTGTCCTCCCGGCAGTCGACGCAGTGGTGACACCGGGCGTCCGGCTTTCTGGTTATACAGTGACGCGAGCACCTTCGCCTCCAGCTCCCAGGGCGGTGATCCGGCCAGTGCACAACCCGCCTCGAAGGAGATCGTGCGATACCCCCGAATGACTCTGACGGCCATCGCCCGCTGCGGCTTACGCAGGTCAGCTATGCTGCCGGCCGTTTGTTGACAGGCCTACACTGTCCTTCTATACCTATTAACACTGTAATTACAATGTTTTCAACATTTTACTTTTCTCTATATGAAACGACCAATTGGAATCGTGCACTAAGCTTTTGACGTTTCACAAGTGCCCATGATGGTTTATGTGGAAAAAAATCATTTAGATTTTTTGATACCTTCTCTCGTATCTTAGATTTAAAAAAAAAACATGTACTTTCTGATATGGATAAACACGTCTCTAAGTTATACTCACATTCACTTTCCACCAATAGCGTACGAGACGGCTCAGGAATTTTATCAGATATACCAATAATATTACGATTACCAATCCGGATTCCAAATGTTCTGATTATCCCGTTAGTATCGCACCATTCGTTGAGCCCAACGAGACCCATTTTACTCTATCAGATGAATAGATATCGCCGCCTATCGAAAATTATGATACACATAAAATTCCCGAGTTTTTACAAGCATACGACAACACAACAAAAAATGTTGTCGGTCAAGTGATCGTTATTGAAATCATTCTTGACAGGTAAACAACAAAAAAACGTAATATATCAACTAAACTATCCGATCAAATTATTATAATCGTACTTTAATTAACTGATGCCACAAGATCACTCGCCTATCGTTCAATCGAATCGATTTAATATCGAATTTAAATCGACTACTTAGCATAAAGGTACGTTTCGTGAAGTTATTATGAATTCTTAACAATCCAAAAGTTGTACAAGGAACTGTGACTATTGACAAAGAATAAGATTTATCGGTATTTTTATTTATTTTTAATTTAGTCGATTTCTAATCGGATGGGTAAGTTATTTCTGTTTGATCTGAATAATTGACGGAGCCTGCATATTATTATGTCACATTATTGTATAGCCTTCAAATTATGCTCCTTCAGAAACGATATAGGTACTTACGCCAACGAATAATCCAATTCATTTTAAACGCTTTTTCCGGAATTGAGTTCAGTTCTCGCCGCGAATTCTCCTTTATGTTGGTTTCAGTTCAGTTCGAAGGCGCCACTCCGAAGCTTGTTATATTTTGCATGTTAAACTCGTAAACCCACGTCTCGTCCTACCAGAAACAATACGTTGCACGAATATTGGGTCGGAATTGACTCGTTAATCAATACACACTAAGATCTTACTAAAAACAGCACTGTATTTAATCTAAATACAGATGCAACTCAAACTCCGCGCCAAAATGGAATACAGTTGTGCCAATCTAACCACAACAAAAAAACATCAAAAAATTAAATTTGGAACCATAAACAAATCATCCATTCCCGATACTTTTTTGACAGAATGTATGTTGTAGCATTACGGTCCTAACTTATAATTATGACTGTATTACCAATATGCCAATAAACATTACATATAACATAAGACGTCGTACCAACCTGACAAGCTAGCACTACCGGTGTTACTTGAACAACTCCATTCATTCAAGTTACCTGTCTATGTTAGGTTAAGCTGTCATAAATGTACTGACACACTTTATAGCCTTCGTATGTAGATGTTTTGATTTTAAAGTATAATATTTTAATTTGAATTGTCAAACATTTTTATTGGTGAGACATTCTTGAGACCGCGAGAACCATATGCTGAAGTTGTAGTTCAATGATCAGAATGTGACAAGCGACAAAAATTTAATACGGATGACGATGAACCTGGTTTTGATAAATTAGGAAATTTATACAAGAGGCAATGCTAAGAAGTATCGTTTTTATTTTATTTTAAGCTTTTCACTTTTATTAGGAAAAACGTAATATTATTTAATTTAAGCAACAGTTTCGCAGGAAGATACAAATAAAATATTAACTTACAAAAGACAGATAGTATTTAATAAACAAGACTTAGCAACTGTTTTCTAAAGAAAGATGAAGGCTCAACTATAAACAAGGTGAAATCAGAGAACTATGGGAAAAAATTAAAAATTTTGCTGACTATGTAATTATCGAACAAAGAAATAGAAGATAACAGTAGTGTTGTACTTAGCAAAAGAGTTGTTGCAGTCAAGAACGTATCGCAGCAAAGTGGAAACTGTAGTATTATTAAATAATCAAACAAGAACTTCGGGCAATATAGGCGTAATGTTAGTGCGTGTTTGTGCAGACAATCACTGTCCATTTCCATTCCAATGTTTCCTGAAAGAGATCGCAGAAAGCGATAAGGCTGCCTATTGTATGTTTTGTAATGTGTTTTTCTGATGTACTATAAAGTAATAAATATACAAATAAATGCTCAACAAATCTTAACCCTATTCTGACTTACATGAAGGATCGCTTTTCGGTTTAGCCAAATGACTGAAACATTAATTTCACACAACGTTGCGGGTCTTACTCAGAACCCAAAAAAATATTATAATATTACCCGAATGACAAGCGAACAGGGGTGGTATTAGTTGGCATAAGTCATTGATGTCATTAGTCATAAATGCGGCGCGTCTGCCCATCCCCTTGGCTTGCCTTCATTATAAGCAGGGATTAGGGTGATTCATAGTGTTTCCCTGGATTTACATATAAAAATAGAAGTGAGGAGCTTTGAATATTTGGGTTCCTGGGTGATAATGAGTTGGTTTGTGTTGTGGAATGAGAAAAGTGTGAAAATATTTGTGGAAATGAAAATTCACATAAATATATAAACATATTACGCCTACATTGCCCGAAGGGTTCGGAGGGGTTCGGAGGGGTTTAGGCCACATTTGGCCATGTTTAAGTCCCATGTAATAGGGGGCGAGCTTATTGCCATCGACCGTGCAGAAATCCAGATGCCAGGCTGGTACTGAGAAATTAAAGACGGAAAAACCAACACTTGCTGACCTGGCCGAAAACAGCATGTCGATTCTGTGAGTGAGCTATCAGTGTCACCCCGTCTTGTTTAATCCCTAGCATCAGTGGCACTGAAAGCTCACTCCACGCTCACTTCACCTAAGTTTTCACGGTTAAATTTTACAGTATTGATCGGCTAGACCTCATAGACAGCAGTAGCACTTGTGACCACTAGACAAATGAGGCAGTCTGGGTCATTTCAATATATGTCAGTTGGCCATCAGCAGCACCACGATTAGTTTCTTCGAGTGGATTCCAGCAATTTCAATATTTTTTTATCAAAAATTAAATAAAAATCAATATACCTATCCTTTTCGAAGTCAAAGTCAAATTCAAAACATTTATTTAAAAATAGGCACTTTTGAACAAATTTTACATTAAAATAGAATTGATTCTAGTCGCCCCTTCCTAAATTTACTTTCGTATGGAGAAGAATGGGCAAGACTCCAACGTAACTCTTTTAAAATGTTTTACAATATTTTGGATACAATTATTCTATAACTATTAAATAAAATTTGCAACCAGTTACATTTTGTTTTGACTCTAGACTGACTTTGTCTGACTTTAGACTTCCCAACTATGTTGAGGTCAGCTTCCAGTCTAACCGGATGCAGCTGAATACCAGTATTCTACATGGAGCGACTGCCTATCTGACCTCCACAACCCAGTTACTGGGTACACGATACCCCTTGGCGATATAGGCAAATAATAAAACTATATTTCCTTCTAACAACATCCATTCGTCCAACACCACACTCTACACCAACCCAAAGCAATTATAATAAACTAGAAAAGAAGTATTATGCTAATATACAACCTATATGCATAAAACATGACTATTAGTGAACCGTTTTAAATGTAGACGAGAACCAACTATCCTTGTCCAAGTCATGTTTTTGACGATTATGTACTCCATTCGTCTATATTAATATGCTGATTTTGATGAAAATAGTTGTTCAAGTTCGGTGGAAACTTGAGACTTTTCTTGGTTTTATTAACTTTCGAGTTTGTTCGCATAATCTTGCGATATTTGTTGTTGTCTGGCGCACCCTGTGTGGGTATTTCCGTTATAAAGTGTGATCACGTGTATCAGTAAAGTGTGATCTTATTTAAAAGTGTGGCAAAGACCACCATGATTCCATTTGAATGTGTGTAAATACGTGAGCACCATGTATCTGTCACATAATTAATTTGTCCGTCTTTGTTTCAGTTTTAATTAATTTTACTGATGTGGTCTAGTAATTCTATTATGGTGCATCGTCTTCACACATAAAAATTTAATTAATGTATATAAAATATTGTAAAACAATTTTGATTTTAAACTTAAATCTTTACAGGTTGCCCTAATGCGATAAGTACAAATATACTTTTAATTATTAAACTAATTTCACAATAAAATAAACAAACATATCACCTAATTTTAACTTAATAATAATAACACAACACTCTAAAAGTCGCCAGAGTAAAGTCATTCAGTGTACAAGAAAACGAAAAGAAGAAAAGTCTATTCTATCGGCTACCACGTTGAGCGTGCACAGCGCGCGCGTCAGCGGTGCTTCAGCGCGCACCGCTGACGCCGCTTGCTCACATACTCGTCTGGCACGCACAGCCGAATTGTCAGAAGTATGGCATAATTAGAAATAGTAATGGTGGAGTTTCTTGCCCATAATTCTCCATACGAAACTACCTTTTGGAAGGGGCGACTAGAATCAATTCTATTTTAATGTAAATGTTGACCTTCAATAGTCACTTTTATGTACCTATTTGACATAAATGCTTTGAATTTGATTTCTGTTTTAAATCAGTTTCGAACAGAGTTCGGCCACTTCGACAGCGTTATCGTTTGTCTCGCAAAGGTCTTCCACAATGCAGGTGTTATTGAACAAAGAGCACGACAAGACGTGAATGCCTCACCTCTTGTTGTGTCACCGTTTGCAATGTGGCTCCACAGTGTAACTGTGGAGCCACATTACCCCATCTGAGTAAGTTGTACCTGCAGCCTGGGGTCTCAACTCGAACAAGTTATAATTTGTCTTGTTAAAAATCTTAGATGGCAGCATAGGTAACCATTGTGAAATTAACAATCATTAAAATGCGATGGCAGAATTTTGGCTGAATTATGATAGGTAAAAGTCCCTGATTAGTGCTCATTTATCTGATTCCACTCATAATTTCACGTATTTTGAAAATAAAATAAAAAGGAAGTCTTTATCTTCAATTCGAACCCCTTTAATTATAAAAGTAGCCATCTGTTAAGCATTTTGTTTAGAGCTTTTTGCAATAGATGGCATTTTACTCAATTGGTCCTGCCTCTTCAAAGTTTCCAATTTTGTTACTTATTTAAATCAAATCACTTTTATTATTAAAGTTTTTTACATAGAAATATAAAAGAAATCTAATAACATGTTTTTCTGAACCCGGAACTATAAAACTTTATATAAAAAGGATTGCATGAAACGTTTTAAAAGTAGGTCGATTCCTAGATGGCGTTGTAACCCTACAGTCTCTGGCAATTAGTGAGTCGCTTATGCTGCCATCTGTTGAAAAATGGGAATAAAAATTACCAGCTCAACTGCCAGACTTAGGGAGGTTTCATTTCTTTGTATGGGATTGGGTATCTGTACGTAGTATTATATTATCTCTGCCTGCAGCGACCCACCTGGCTTCTTGGTCGGTAAAGAGATTTCCAGGTGCCATGGGAGTTGGTAGCCCGCTGGGATCCGCTGGCTACAGTGGATTGATTATCTCGAATTATGGAAGGACTATGTCTCCTGCCTGACCGTCCATGCATATAATAATATACACGGATAAATGGTAGGTCAATACGAGTATGCACTTTTTTGTCTGTGTTTTTAGCACAAGAACCCCACTAAAGCTTTAGAGGCATTCTTCATGGCACCTGGCTTTTTGTAAAAAAAGCATTCCCAACTATCAGAATCCACCCTCTTAATCTTCACCCTGATTATTTGACAATATATCACAAGAAATCATATCGAATATCACAAAACATTCATTACTATATTATCTCCTGAACGGGACATATAAACTGATGAAGGTCACGACAAGCCATTATGCTCTATACAGACGGGTCAAGCCATCCGTCAGGGTAATTTGTATGTTTGACCCTAGTTTGTGGTCGTTTACGTATCGTCATGATAATCACTAGTTTAGGACTGAGGAACATTTGTCTCCCGAAAACTGAAGGGTGGGTCATAACCAGTGAAGTTGTTCCGGTTAAATGTGATTTCTGGGCAATGAATTGGCCATCTGTCTGAACAGTCCGACCGTCGCCAGATGTGTTCCTGACATCTGTCAGTGCGTCAATCTAGCAACTAATAAAGATCAAATTCGTTTGTGTGAAACTGACAGATGTCAAGAACGCATTCTCTCGACTACCGGACAGAAGTATGATAACAATAAAAAGCTATTTATTCGGACCATTTAAAACTTATGCTACTAAATAATGAATTAAGTAATTAATAAATGTATTATTGACACCGGCTTTTTTTTAATTGTTTTTTTTTTTTGGGTGGGAAATCATCAAATGACTTCTCCCGCTCTGGGTGCGGGAGAGCGTGTCAGACTTTTACTGACTAAAACCCACCCGTGTTCCTTCAGTTGCCTGTGCCAGGGCCACGGTTATCTCTTTCGAATTTCCCGCGACCCTGAGGCTGTGTTGGTCTTTGTTAAATTTCCTTCCATGTTTCCCTATCGACTGCTACTCGAGTCTATAAAATTTCTCCTGTAATTTCTAGCTTGTCACACCAGTGTTTTCTCTGAGAAAACAATAACGATAATGTAGTGGTTGGGCCATGATCACCTGTCACTAGACATAGCCCCATAACTAAGTTTTACGTAACTTACGGAAATAAAATGGTTGCTAAGGCTACGGTTTCTTAGAAGAGCGGTGCCGTTATTGTGTGGCCGTTCGCCGCATAACCACATCTTAGGAAACCCAAGCTTTATACTACAACAAACACCGATGGTAGATCCCACAACCCTTTACTTAAAACATAAAACACAGCTTTATCTCCAATTGAAACGGACTGATAAACTTAAGCATCTTTTAAACTACACAAAAAACCGATCGGAAAACATTTAAAAAAATCGCCATGGAGTCTGCAAGACACAGTTCTGCTTATAAACACTGGTATACTGCTAAATGGAAAAAGTTTTGACCCGACACACGGCCGTGAAGTTCGCTCAACTGTTATAGTATTGGATTATCATTCGTGCCCACTGCTGGGACACAGGTATCCTCTTTGTGAGAAGGAATGGGCAATAATCCACCACGCAGACCCAGTGCGTCTTTGTTTTTTCTTGTTCTAGGACATGCCGGTTTCCTCACGATGTTTTCCTTCACCGTTTTGAGAGCAGTGTTGATAATTTGCACAAAGTGAAGTGCCTGCCTGAGTTTGAACCTACGACTTACACCTCATAGTCACCGTTTGCAGACGTGAAAAAAAATCGCTGCGGGTTTTTTACGCACACTGGATTACGCACTGCTTAGCGCCGAGAGTTGAAAATCCAACAGTGTGGTTTTTTCGACGCAATGGGATGCACCCTGTTGGATTCTCAATGCTCGATTCAACACCGAGAGTTGAAAATCCAGTGCGCGGTAAAATCTTACGTCCGTAATTTTACGTCCATGCGGACGTGGTCTGAGTGGCGGCCGTTTCTACTGGGCCACCACTAGGTACACTCGTTGTTCACTGTTTTAATATTAGCAATTCAGCTTTAATATTGAAGTAACTTAGGGTTTTAAAAATTCATTGCAATGCGAAGCGAGGTTTTAGTGTCGTCCTGGTGGTTGAAGGTCGTGTTTTAAGATTATTGCTGTCGTGATTTTTAAGTAAATGTTAGTTAGGCTCGTTTTGGGAGATTGTTGGGGTATGTAATAAAAGTAAGTCGGTTTATTTTTATCGGAACACCGATGAGGTAAAAGAAAGGCTTATGAAAATCACAGAACTATTATTTACGTATAGTCTGTTTCAAAAGTGTATCATGAAGTGTAAACAAACCGTTTTCAGGTTAAATTTTTCACAATCACTCACTAAACACAAACACAAATTTGTTGTTCCCACTACCAGGCTCAAGAAAATAGGTGGCTCGTTTAAATGTCAATGTATACGTTTTTATAATAAACTTCCTAGCCACATTCAAGAACTAAGCCTTAATAAATTTAAAACTTTTATAAAGCGGAAATTATGCCAGAAAGCCTATTATACTGTCAAAGACTATATTGAGGACAAGAAGGCTTGGGATTGAGCTGCTCCAATAAGTTTACACAGACATAATTGATGTGTAATTTGCTATTTTTACTTTTTTTTTTCTTTTAATCTTTTTTTTTTCTATATACGTACCTTATTATCTAAACAATGACATGTATATATTTACTGTATAAAGTATAATATTGTTTTAATTTTTGTGAATGTGAGGACTATGTAGGTTATTGCATTTTTTTTTTCTTCTTTTAATGATGATGGTCTGGCTGTTTGAGTAATTTATGCGGCCTACCCAAATGTCCTTTCTTTGGTAATGTTCGTCGAATCGTTTAGCTCCTTTAGTTCTGTGTTGAGCTGCATGACAACTGACAAATGCGTGCACTGACTGGACAGGTCCACTCATTCTGTGTGGTTCTTTCCTCGAAAGACCATTTCAGATATCAATCCACATGGTCTTCACATGACCTGACCAAGATTATGTCTGGACTTTAAAAGAGACTGTGACCTCTGAGTTTGTTTCGGCGTTTCTTCTCAGAGTAGTCAGATAGGAAACGCCGATCTCACCTAGTTTTTAAAATATGATTGACGTGTAAAAGTGTTTGTACAAACCTATTTACAGAAATAAAATCATTTATCATTTATCATTAAAGCTAATTAGAAAAACATTCGTCTGTATTTCGTAGGTCTTACTTATCAATTTATTTACAAATTATAAACGAAAAATCATTGCCGAAAATTGAAGTCATAAATTAAACTCAATAGTCAAATGCAAAACATCGATAATGTGACTTAAAATTAGAATTACGGGATCAAGTATTCTAATAATCAAATCAAAGCACTCAATTTGTAAATGGCACTACTAATTGGCATCCACAGGTACATTTTCTGATTCATTTGTTTACAATTTCACTAGATGTTTTGGAAAAGATTACCATATAGATGCTACCTCGCACGTATTCATTTAAAACATCTATCACATTTTTAAATAATAATTTGAATGTTTGATAAAGTAGGAACCTACTGTTTGAGGGATTTTTGATCCTCGAAATCAACCAACCCTTTTTACATGCATACATAGGTACATAAACTCACGCCTTCTACCCATGGGGGTAGGCGGAAACTTCAGAATGCCACCTGCCAAGCCTGTTGCGAGTACTGCGCACCTGACTTTACTGAAGAACATCACCAAAAAGGTCACTTTATGTTCTTCTGGACGTCCCTTACGGCGTTTCCACTCAAATCTGCCTTGTTAATACCTTTTTAGTCGCTAACATATTAGCTGCACATCTTTCCCGCTCGTATCTCACCCAGTTAATTGCCAAGTTGGCTCAACTCTTGGCATAACCGCTCAGCTCAAATGCCTCCAGCTTATTTGGTTCCCAGTATTTGACTCCATATAAATTAGTCTACTAGCGTCTATTTGTTGAGTGTAGTTTGTAGCCTGGTGCCCCTGCTAATTATATTTACACGAATTAATTGTTTAAAAGAAACTTGTGGGTACGACGCGCGAATTAGATGTTTGAGTTAATTAAGTTGGGAAACGTTGGTTTAGACATACAATCAATTAAACTTTCATTTGATTTAGTGTCATCGCTAGAGTAATTGACGACGTAAGGTTATTTATAACTTAATTGAAGAAAGACATAAATACATTCATTAGGTATAAAGAGGAAAGATTATAAAGAGGAAAGATTTGATTATTTGTTTGTATTGAATATGCTCCGAAACTACTGGACCGATTTGAAAAATTGTTTTACCATTCGAAGCCGAAATTATGTCTGATGAACATAGGCTACTTTATTCGAAATCCACACGGACGAAGTCGCGGGCGAAATGCTAGTGATTAATAAATGTATTTTTATTTTCACAGACTAAAAGGCACACAACTAAATAAATGTGTCTTTTTTTTTAAACCCGATTTATTTAGAAATAGAACCCTTTATGAATGAAGACATACTATACAAATTAAGCAGAAGGACTTTTCGGAGTGGTCAGAAAGGGACTTGCCAGACCACAAATGTAATTCTTTATTCCTGAAATAATCTTTTATGTTTTACGTGTTTCTAACGGTTTTAATACTGTCGGATCATTTTGAAGATATTATTTTAACCTGCCATTTAGAGAAAGACATAATTAAAATTTTCATCTGTCGGAGATAAAACAGCTGCGAGCCACAGTAAGGTTATAAGCTTGACGGATGTTGGAGCGGCTGAGACACCACGTGTCGCTGCTGATCGTTCATCTGTCCTCCATTATGGGCGTGTACCTGCATGTGCTTGGAAAATAATCCTCGCAAAACAACGTACTTGATTTACTCCCAAATATCGTAACAATACTTACCCATAACATTTAATGATTACAATGATTATCACTGATTGAATCAAATCACAATAATTGTTAAACTTGCATTTAGAGCCCATCGATTTGTGAGTGTGCACCGCGTGACGATCGCATTTAAAAGTGATCGCCATGACACTCACAACCCCATTAGGTGTTACCCGCTCCAAATTAAGAATACCATTTAAGAAATAGTCTAAACCACAAAGTAAAAATAACCGATTACAACTTTTAAAAAGTGTTACAATAAATCGATTTAATCATCGCGCACCATCAAGCTTATGTTTACATAATGGAACTTCCAACTCCAACATAGATTTACGAAAACCAATGCGTATTATAATAAATTGCCATCAAAGACCCAATGCTTACCACTCGCCGCACAAAAAGTTATGGCCGCGATTAAATTTTATAGCTCCATGTTTACGCGGTTAAGCTTTACTGGGTATTATTAATTCATAGGCAAAGAAGACGTCTTGGGTTACGAAAAAATGCCTCTAAAGTTTTAGTGGGGTTCTTGTGCTAAAAACGTGGACAAAAGAGTGCTTTCTATAATAATAATTTACCCCTACCATTTATCCGTGTATATTATATTTCAATCTATATATATTATATTTTTATATTTTATTTGTGGGTGTCCTATAGGTACACCTCTGCCAAACCCTTCGGGGAAACAAGGCGTGATGTTATGTTATGTTATTATATTTCATTGGTTAGGAGACAGTCCTTCCATAATTCGAGATAACAAATCACGATGTTCACAAAACTCAAAAAACAAAGCAATTATTCCAATTTAACCATCTACAGGCATTTTAGAACTGTCAAAATTTCGGTCAGTTAGTCAAAAAGATGAAGCTTGTCGCCCATTCCAAAACGAAGATATCTAAGGAGGAGAACGGGCCAGAAACATCAAGGACTCGATCCAAGGAATCACATAAATGTAGGGACCTACGACAAAGACATCATACAGATGTTTTTTCTACCATTAATTTATTTTTCCATGTTTCCCTCGAAGTTTCTTCTATTATTAGGGCATACGGCCAACGCGATCGATCTGTATCGAGGTCACGTGGAAAGCGAGTTATAAATAGCAATACTCCAACACTTTACTGTGGAAAAAGGTTAAACAATGGAGGCTTTGACTCGAAGTATTTGAACATCAGCCGCAACATCCGGAGAGGTCGACAAAGGTGTGTACTACAGCCACATTACATCAGTTACGTGGAACTAACTTTAGCCCGCGACATCGCCAGCGTGTAAATCGGAAATTATCCCTTGGGAACGTACCTACCACGGGGATAAGTATCCCATGTCTTTGCTCAGTCTTGGTCGAAATCCGTCCAGCTATTGAGCCTGAAAACGTCATTGGCGTTTATAATTTTATTAAAAGGCTATTTAAATTAACATAGCTAAACTCCGCAGACGCGATGGGTTTTGCTATATAAACACGATAAAGAAAATTATTTGTTTTTTTTTTTGGGAGGTCAGCGTCCGCTGTTTGTATTGTAAGTTGAAGTTTGTAAGAGGATAAGATATTAATTATTTTTGCAAAAATGGGTTCAAAACACGGTGACATCAAAATATAATTAGCAACAGCCATATTTTAAGAAGACATGCAAATGTACAAAATACACTAGAGAAGCTAAGTACATACTAATAAAAATAGACAATGTCAACATTAAGATTGACATTGTAACAAAGTTGAAAAGAACTGTGTTCTTATGTTTTTTACGTGTTTTGTACTGTTAAGTTTATATAGCCAATCAAAAATAACCCTTTATACAGTTTGCCATGAACAGCGACCCAAAAACTGTACCATGAATTCAGGACATGGTTCTAAAATCTGCTGTTTACGCGGTCAAATAAATTAATGACGAAAAATTTAAACGCATGGGCGTCATGAAATCATGTACTGACTCCATGGGAAAAAGCTGCATGTCAGAATGGTGGGTGAGCCACTAACCGGGCGGTGAAGGTATCCAGAGTGCCTCTAGACAAATGGAATTCGCTTCGGAGTGATTCTATTTCCACAATCGCTATAGCTTCACTATGAAACTACACTATGACCCATGATCATGTGACATTTCGGCTTATGTCATCCCATACATTTTTTGGCTTTTCTACTAGCATCATCGCTAATCGTAAGTTACAATTGTTATTTTGTCTAGGCCCTCTGTGCCGTCAGCGTTATCACCGATCTCCTTCTTCTGCCTGCCGTCCTAGTCCAATGAGGTTCGCTCAGTATGCTTGGCCCTTCCATTCTCCTCTGACAACTATCACGTTTTTATTTACTCCTTTTTAATTGATAATATTATCCCTCACATAACCCATTTTTGCATGAAGTTTCCTCCCCGTTCTTCTCCATAGAAAACTTGGCTGACCGCCTCCTTGACAAAAGTGTCTGTAATTGGTTCAATTGGAATACCAAAATGCTTTGAGTTTAGAGTTCCTTTGTTCTACTCCATCCGTCTCCCTCTACTAATATTGCTGACTTACAAATGTTTTGATCAATTAAACTATAAATTAACTACTAATGATTCTACCGGGACCTTGTTCCATCTGTTAACAGGTCAAGAATCGTTAACTTTTCATATGGTATAAAATATGTAGTTACATGCTACCCGGTCGTTAACAACCACAGGGTGAAAATTGAAGTGAACTACCGAGAATGAGTGCATTAAAATAGCCTCTACGAGTACCGATACTTGAATAAACGTCCAGCGTAACCTGCACCCTAATTGCGTTGCACTTTCAAAGGAAATTGCGAATCTACAGCTCCATATATTGGAAAAATTTGTGTTCTACAACGTAAATGACGCAATGAATGTTGTGGAATTGTCAAAATGAATGTCATTGTTAGTGTGGTACGTAAGAACCCCGGAGAGCAGTCGGCTGAACTATCCAAACATGACAGGCAATTTTTGTTTCTCCTTATCTTTCTTTCTTAAACCACGGCAAGAGCTTCTCTTCCATACCTTAGTGCTGCTATGGGGGTGAAGAATGGAAGTATTTAAAATCTAGTATGGTGTGTTGTTCATTATAAGCAACTCGACCAACTCAACACAACCTTCGAAATAAAAATAACATCACACCAAAGTTGTGCCATAAATTGGCAGGAACAAGAAAACGATGAGCGCCACACAATTATCAAGAGTCAGCAAACGCTTTTTTTCAATTCATTCTGTTTGAATTTGTATCCAACAAATGGGTAAAGTTGGCCGTTACTAGGCGAATTCCGGCAGTCAGGGTGTACAAACTTTTGCAATAAAAGTGTCGGGTGTGGTGCAGCGAGGGCGGAGAGCGGTCAGCGGATTCAAATGAGGTCAAGGGGAACTTGGAATGCACAATACTGTTGAGAGAATGGTATGATTATTGAAAAAGGTGGAGAGGCTAGGAACTATTCTGTAACCATCTCACCGTGAAAACTTAGGTAAAGTGAACTTGGAGCTGTCAGTACCACTGATGCTAGGGATTGACGAAGACGGGATGGCACTGACAGCTCACTCCACGCAAGTCTTCACGGTGAGATTTCTGCGATATAGACATGCAAGGTCATATTTAGTCTACAAGACAATGCGATTTTTGCGCTGTGTTCTACACAGTTAGTAGAAATGTTAGAAAAAGCTTGTATTTAATTGTCGGATTGTCGCCTTTTGCCTGTCTTGTTTATTTATCCTGTTTTATTAGATCACCTAAATAGCACGCTGTGTGAATTAACCCCAGTAGGGGCGAATTTTCAAAAATCCTACCTTACTGATCACTCTCGTTATATAGTTATATAAAGAACTTTTGTGCAAATTTCCAAGCTTCTAGACAGGCTGTGAAATCATTTCGTGAACATCATCATTTTCTCATTTCATTTGTTTTGTGATTGCATAGTTCAGCTAGATTTATCACCCGCTTGTCTCTCTCACTGTGACCCGACCACAAACGCTAGAACGTTAACTCCCAACCACTTTGAGCGATGTCATGTTATTTATATTGTGCGGAACCAATTGTTCTGCAAGGATATATTGAGCACTTCCACTAAACTAGCGTCGCTGAAAAATGTTTCCACATTTAGGACAATACTTTAACAATTGAAAGGTGAAGAGTTTTCTAGATGACAAATAAAATGGCTGGAGAAAATGGTATTTTAATACTGAAAAAAGCACGATTTTTGGCTTTTTTAAGAGCAGTACAAAATGCAGGTAGATGGATGTAGACATTCTTTATGGTACCTAAACCAATTTCTTAGGTATACATTTTTACGTCAATACGACTATAAAAAAACAATCAAATACATAATATTCATAGTCGGCTGATTGACAAAACTCATAGTAGGCCATATAACTTCTACTTTGATAGTTTCAGTAAAACAGTTATTTAATTTCGATGTTTGTATTTAAGTACTAGCTGAGTCGGCAAGCTTTATTATTATATTTTCTGTGATTTTTTATGTGGTCAGTAGTTCGGGGTAGAGAGAAATCCAACAAACCAAAGATCGTAAAAATCGATTCAGCCGTTCTTGTCTTCTTGAGTTTTTTCATTGTTGTAATTAACCCGACTTATGACTATTTATATAGATTTGTCGATTAATTCAAACTCAGACTCAAAGCATTCATTTTAATTAAACAATTTACAGGAACTTGTGAATTGTCAAAGAGCTTTAACTTTTGGATTCCAAAAGCACTCCAAAACGTATATCTCTATGGAGAAGAACGGGCAAGAAACTCTAAGGACACTCTATTAAACCAATATATTACAAAATACTCATACGCACTAGTATTGTCAGTGTTTTCATTTATTGTTCCACGTGGGATAAAAAAATTATACTGGAAGGTCTTATAGCAAACAAAAATTGTAACCTATGTAAGTTCAGGCAAGCAGCAAGCCTTATGCAGATGAAGATGACGATGCCTGGCTTAATGCCGGTCCTGCTCCACACCACAACTAATTAATTTACATTTGAAACACTGTTGAAGCTGCTGAAGATAGTAAGAATTTATTTGCATTATATAAACTCAATATCCTTTTTATTATATAGATGCATTGCACAGATGTGAATACTTTGTACTATAGAGCTACCATTTACCGGGTAATGTCATAGATTGACTTGAATGTGCCTTGGCGGCTGATAGTATGTCATGCTCACTCAAATGTCTCGTTGACGGTGGCGCGTGTGTCGGATCATTTAGCTCTGTTCAAAATGATTTAGCTGAATGGTGCTGATCCATGCGTCATGTTCATGAACGAGCGCCGTCAGTTGGGACTGGTCATCTCTTAGCTGCCACGGCTTATTTTAATAATTAATTAGCTAGATTGTTTTTAATTATGTTTTGATGCACTCTGGACACTTTTAACGTGTACGGTTTTTTGTACATCGTTCTCACTTATAGTGTCAACATTAATCGATGTAACTAAGATATATGTAAAAACATTATTATTTAAAAGAGTGTCCATGGAGTTTCTTGCCCGTTCTTCTCCATAGGTAGCTACTACGCTTTGGAATGGGCAACTAGCTTCATATTTCTGACTGACCGACTCCTTGACAATTCAAAAGTGCCTGTAAATGGTTTAATTGAAATAAATGATTTGAGTTTGAGTTTCAGTTTGAGTTTGAAGTCCCTGCTACACATATAACTAACTGAATTCTCACTGCATCCAAACTGCAGTCAGGCAGTTTCATTGCAGTATGATGCCGACCATCTATCTTGGGCTTAAGTTGTAAAGTGCACAATTATAATCGCGAAATAACACTAAACCTAGCATGTTTTAACACATTTGAAGCACATGCTTAGTACTGCATGAGTAAGCTTTTAAGTTACTCCTTATGGCGCCTGTCTCACTGCCGGCGATTAACGAGAAGCGAGTAGAAATATAAACGAGTTGGCGAGCAGCGAGCAGCGAGTGCTTGACGATGACGAGCGATTATTTGCTGAAATGTATGTAGCAAGCGTGAGTCGAAACGAAACGAAACGTTGCTGAGCGAGTACTTTCTTTGATAGCTCTAGTCTAACTATTAATATACTAGCTAATGCTTTATTTTTTTTCAAACCAACCGTGTTTATATGCGAACAAAACCAAAATGAATTCCCAAATCAGTAAGCCGTTTTTAATTTTAGAGAGACTAACGAACAGCTATTGATTTTTAGATAAAAAAAGAAGAAGATAAGTATCTCTTTTACTTACACGGGAGAAAATAGTTGTTAGCTAGACGCTTTAGGGTGGATTTCACCAATGAAACTGAACGCGATCAGCACATAAACTACGTTTAAGAGCTGTCAGTGTCATTATTTTCTATGGAATATTGACACTGACAGCTCTTGAACACGTTTTATATATGCTGAACGCGTTCAGTAACATCTGTGAAATCCGCACTTAGTTGGCCGTGGGACAGGTCCATATAGCACGCGTGTTGCATTTAACATCACTTCTCTCGTTATGCTATATCTCGTTTGCTAAGGAGTGGATAATTGTCGCAAGACTCATTACTAAGCCAAGCTCATTTTTACTCTGTTAAAGAAATAATTCTTTATGATCATTCTTTTCTTTTCATGCTTTATAAACTGCGCAAAGCGAAATAACGTTTTGCCGTACCTGGGAATCGAACCAAACCCCTGATCAACGAGGCAGTTTCTTGTATCTTTTCAACACTACTACTAAGAAGATATATCTTCCACTTCTCATTCCTATACCACAGAAATTCCTTTTTTACGCTCAAAAATTTTCCTATTAATCCTGTAAAAAAGCTTCCAATAACTACTTAACAATCGGAATGGCTTCCCGAAGTATTGTCGGGATCGGATCGTGTCGTAAATGTGTCCGACGGTGCCGTTAACATAATTAATGATTACGGTTTGAATCTAAACTCTATGTAATTGCTATAATTAAGAGTGTCGCCGCTAAGTCTTAGGAAAACGGTGAGTTTTTTTTTTGTTCGAGAATGATTTGTTATAGGAACCTATAATATTTTCAAGTACGGTTTTATTTTTGATTTTTTCTTACATGGGTTTCGAACGGGGATAACTGGCGTACCTATAACTGACACTGACACTGAGAACAAAAAAAATAATAGTAACTGACAAGTGATAACACACAATTAGATTCAAATGACAATGCCAGATCCTGCCCCAGCTATTTACAGGAAATTTCAATAAATGAAAATAATTGTAATGATTTAAGGACCTTTTCATAATACATTGTTTTTCAGTAGAACTTGCCGATTACAAATCAATGATAAAAGGAATTCAACCCCTGAATTTCCTATTGCGTTACTTAATGCGCATGAAACACAACAAAAAAAAAGTTTGAAATACCGGTAAAACAAAAACACATATTACGATTATAATAATTATGATAATGTTACGCATTATCGTATATGTTGTTTAAATCGCTTTTTAACATTTATAAACTGTACCTAACCTACAATCAATGTCAATATTGTTTTCATATTTTAACAGAAACCGCAAGTTCTACAGGCATTAGGACAAATGTTTAGTTAACAGTAATCCCTACTGACTTTATTTTATCCTTTTGCTGTGCCCTTACAGGGTCAATCTTTGTGTACCTAGCTTTAAGCCCTTTGTAACATCTTTTTACAATATTGAATGCAATAAATAAATGATTATGATTACGAAATAAGCTTTAAGATGCTGCATATTGCAGGTTTGTAAATGACTTTTTGATTTAAGTGGGGCAAAGTTCTATAGAGTTTCTGGCATTGTCCTTTAGTCAAAGTCAAAGTCACAGCATTTATTTCAAATAGGCCCATAAAAAGGCACTTTTGAACGTCAAAATGTACATTAAAAATAGAACTGATTCTAGGCTTTAACAGCTAATGTCCTTGAGACAAAGAGTCACTGAAATGGCAGACCGACCGCCAACGTTCCCGTAGCAGGACTCATTTCCTGTGAAAGGACAACTTTAGCATTGGTTTGAGAAACCTGACCTAAGTATCCTATTTCTCTAACAAACTCATGGTTCGAGAAGTAGACACAATAGTTAAACACTAACTATGAATCAAATGTGATCACTGAACAGGTTAAGGACTACGCCGCAAAACAAATGAACGTCAACTGCTTCATGTTTTACGTTTGCATTTGTGGTTAATATTGGGGATGCATGAATCAGGCTGACCTGAGTGGTTTAGGATTTAAATAAAGTCCCTATTCATATTGTCTCTTAAAATAGTATAGCAAAATAAACGATTTAGAGCCATATCTCAGCGGGGCGCCAGGTCTCGTCGCCAACTAAATGTATGGTCGTGCTGGTGGAGAGTGGTAGTTGGAAGCCCGACCTGGTGACGTCGTTATGTCGTCCCGGTGAGGTTTGTATCAAAGAAAAAAATGCGGCAACTGCCACAATTCTAAGCAAATTCTATGTCCTATGTTTGTAAAAGGTAATATCTGGAAACAGTGATTCGATTATAACAAATATTATACTAATTGAAACCTTAAACTATTTTCGAGTAACTTAGGATACATTTTATGTCAGAAAAATGTTTGGATCTTGTGGGAATCTCCATGTGAAATAAAGACATTTTCAAAACAGTTTTTACGAACCATTGCTTTCCATCATGTATCCACCACACATCGATCCCTGCAGACCTCTCCACTCGCTGATACCCGGGTGACAGCACGCGTGAACACATGACACCTAACATACGTGTGGTACGTGCCGCCAACATATTGAGTTACAAACGAATTTAATGTGCTGGCGAACTGGGTTGGGAAGCGAAGAATTTAGAAAAGGAGATTACTTGAAAATTAAGCTTTGAAGGAGGGTTATGTAGTTGTTAAATAATGATGTCTTATAATAATTTAGTGTTCAAAGGAGCTGGTACGCATAGCACAACATATTATCACGCTTGTAATCCCCGAAGGGCTGGGCAGAAGTGCCAGGACAGTGATAGGAACGCTCATTCAGTCAGTTATCTTTAAGGCCCAAGACTTCATGCTTGACAAACGAGGCAGTGCTAGACCAACAAGGCAGTTGAAGGAACGAAGTAATATTAGGGTTTTGTTTTTGCGATACAACAGGCTCCGGTTCGGTAAAAGGAACGTATTACACATTACATTCATTTGTTCTCTATCTCTGCGTCACTGAAAGGCAACTTTGCCAAAGTCATCGTTCTTTAATGATAATGATAAATGATTTTGTTTCTGTAAGTAGGTTTGTACAACCACTTTTACACGTTAATCATATTTTAAAAGCTAGACGAGATCGGCGTTTCCTATCTGACTACTCTGAGAAGAAAGGCCGAAACAAATTCAGAGGTCACAGTCACTTTTAAAGTCCAGACATAATCTTGGTCAGATCATGTGAATACCATGTAGTGGGTCTGAAATGGTATTTTGAGGAAAGAACCACACAGATCAAGTGGACCTGTCCAAACAGTGCACGCATTTGTCAGTAATCATGCAGCTCAACTAATCAACGCACAACGAACTAACTCCTTAGTTCGGTATGCGTTGAGCTCCTTAGTTCTTAACTTAAAACTTTACTGTTTATTCAGCCACTACAGGTGACACAAACAATATATTATATAGTAGAATATGTTGGTGTTTAATACCAACACGCATAACGAGTGTCAATCCAAACGCCAAGCGTGATAATATAGCAGTTTTCAGCAATTTCCTCATGCTCATCATTCATAATTCTCCTGCACTTTGCATAATTAGCCTGTAATGTTCCCATTGTTGGGACACAGGGCTCCTCTCGGTGTGAGGGAGTGCACCATTATCCACCACGCGGGCCCAGTGCTTGTTGGTAGATGTCACATGTCACGAGAGCCGTGGTGTCGAAATAATTTACACAAAGCGCCTGTCAGGATTTGAACATACGACTAACAGCTCGTAAGTCGCCCTGCACTTTATCAATTTATTATGGGTCGGCAAAACATTTATATTTCTTTCATGCTTCTCTGTTTCTAGCATCAGCATATCATCTTTCACACAGATCATTCATCGCTTCTTTGGTCAGCAAAACAATAATTAGCAACCCACCTTCATCACTAAACATTTCTCAAACCAATATCATGACACCGGTCTACTTTTATTCTGAGTGAACGAAAAAAAATCTTGACTTAAAATATTCGCTCCTCCGACTTATCGAGCATATGCTAATAAGCGGAGATTGTGCGCACCTCGGATAAAGATGACAAGACAGCGGGAAGGAAGTTTTAAGCTCTCTCTTTTGTTTTTATTGTCTTTCTCAAGGAGAAAAGCTTAGTAGTTTTGCTTCGTAAAAACTATACCAGTAACTTGATGTTCTGTGGTACACTCGACCAAGAAAAATGTACAATCATTTGCGTTTCAAAATAAAAGAGAAGCAAGAAAGAAAATACGCTTAATTGCGGTAAAACATGACGCAAAAAAAACAAGTTGCGGGAAAATATGTGTGACATCCAAGCAAAACGGCCATCGCACAGCATAATGACGTGACCCTATGCGAAACAGAGCCACAGTGTTATTTTTCAGCGTCAGCCAGCGTTGACGTGATGACGTAAAATTGGAGTCGGCATTATGTTGGAGTCAGCAGCTACTCTTCTTCTCTAGTATCGGCAAACTACTCATGGAGGAGTGAGAGAGGGTGGAGATTCATAGGTAACTCCGCCCAGGAGTGTAAATGTCGTGTTCCACAAAGAATGGGGCACTTAATATCGTGTCCAGCGTGCGCTGTTGACTGCTCGTTACTGGAACTGATGGACGCTACTGAAGGTGCCAAACTCGTAGCCAAATTTGACGATTACTTTATTTATTGAATGAATGAAAACTTTTACTTCGACCAACAAAGGGTCATAAGCATAAAAATACAAAAATAAAAATAATGACATACACTGAAACATACAACACAAACATACTACAAATCTCGATTGGTCAGTATGTGAACCAGACAGCAATGCTTCAGGTACTGGCAATCGAACCTCTGCGCGAATGACCTCAAGATGCCGCTGGAGCTAGCCCGAACACTGCTCACCAGGGGTGTGCATCGTTTTCGCATAGTGGAGTAAAAACAGTCTACTTGCGACCCGGCGAACATCCCTGATGCGCTGCAGAATCAGGGCAGCCCCATCAGCACCCTGAATGCGTTATTATATTACACACGAAAGGCGCTGTACTGTCTGCGCGTGTATGAGACCATGTCGTGTAGAATGATGTACAATATGCTCTAAACAAAGTTGTTTTCACTTCTGGGGTACAACGAGCAAACCTGCGGGCTACCATATTCGCCCTTACAGACAACGCCTTGCGTTCTCGCTCTATGTCCGCATCGTCTTTTAGATCAGAGAACATCATATGTCCAAGATATTTAAAATGCTCTACCCTCTTCAGTGGTGTTCCACATAATTTTATGGCAGGTATCGTTGCCGGGCATTTTCCTCTAGCCTGAAAGACCATGCATTCACTTTCTTTTACATTATATGTCAAGCCATGGCTGTGAGCGTACTTTTCACAGATGCCCAACAGCTTTGAAAGGCCACATACAGAAGCACTCTGCAGCACCGTGTCGTCCGCATAACTGATATTATTGAGACAGACATCATATATATGGCAGCCGACACGGGTGCTGCTGAGCTCCTCTATCAGCGCATTGACGTATAGGTTGAAGAGTTTGGATGAAGTTATTCCCCCCTGCCTGACCCCACATTCCACTCTGTACGGCTCGGAATAAGCACTCGACCATCGCACGACATTGACCTGGTTATGATACCAAAACTTAAAGATCCCGCTGAGTTCCGTTGGCAAGGATATATCTTCAAGCTGGCAAGGATATATTTTCTGCCCCAGGATATCGTAATTAACCAGGTCAAATGCCCTCGATAAGTCGAGAAAACATGCTTATATGGGCGTTTATACGATTATTTTACAATCAAACGTTGCAAGTCAATCTCATTCCGTTCAAAACACGATCTTACTTAAGCCCAAGCCTAAACGTTCGAGCCAGTTTTTGTTCTTTTATTATTTTAGTAAAGTTCTAATTACAAAATTGACAACCTAAGACCGCACTAATTTGTCAGTTTTGTAAAAGGAACTGTATTTCGATTTCTTTTAGGTTCTTATTTCAAAAACAGGCTCGATGGTTTAAAACATGTCTAAAGAAAAACGTTGCTTTTTAAAAAGACCGCTTTACTCTAAAACAGGGGCGAACAATCTCATATACAGGGTGGTTGTATAACTTACGTGCATTTTTATCTAGGCTGTCCTCACGTCGGGTTGGACGGAACTTTTCCAATAAAACTCTAATGTGATCAGTGATGAACGATATTGTATGTTAGGGTGTGTGTGTGACGAAGTTTGTCGGATATGACATTGTGTGATTTTTGTAATGGTTTTTGTTTTGTGTTGATGACCACATTTTGGAAAAGCTAGAAGAGATGTGTTCAGGCCGCAGAAAAATAAGATAGGAGAAATGATTTAATGAGCATTTCCTCTATAAACATATATTTTATTATAATTTCAAACTTTAGTGTAGGATTTTAAAAAGAGTATCCGTGGAGTTTCTTGCCGGCTCTTCTCCAGATGAAACGACCAATTGGAACAACAATTGCAACTAGATTCTGACGTTTCATAAGTGCGCATGTGGGTTTATGCGAAATAAATATTTTGATTTTGATAAAGGATTTCCTTGGCTGTCAACCATAGATATCAAAACTTTTGTCATGCAAATTGGAGAATGCATCAGTCATTACAATAAGAACTGTAGCACGTCTGTACTACAGTTGTTATTCGACGGACTTCTAATCATAGAATGTTCAACGGCCAAGTCACACAACATTAACTATAATAATAAAGAAATCGCAGTAAGGAACCTTAGACTTGGCATGACTTTGTCTAGATTTCATTACTTTTTAGAGATATACAAGCAGCTCCATCGAGACTTGGCTAGTTTTTTACAGGATGTTTTTGGTAGGATTTCATTTCTTTTTGTAGAAACGTGGGCAAAGCAGAAGGGAGTGATTCATTCATTCATTCATTCATTCATTCATTCATCATTTGCCCCGCAGTGGGACGCTATAGGCTAGATTAAATTAGAAGATGTGTCCCACTACGCTGGGTTTTTGCAATGACAGTCGATTTTTTATGTAGCAATAGTAGAAGGGGGCATTACCATATCTCTAATACAGCTGAGACCAGCTGAGGGTTCTTCATCAGATACTTCAGACCTTCGATTTTTGACATCAAATGATGCGGCCCACCAAGTTGAACATTTTTTGTAAAAGGCGGTATGTCAATCTCTAATAGTTTGGTTGGGCTCTTGTGTTTTCTAATCAGGGTCACCAGGTACTCCAGATCTTCGATTATCCTAGTTTTTATAGTTTTTCCTTTATGTGGCCATTAAACCCTAACTCTGTACCAAATTTCAGCTGTCTGAGTTTATGGGAAGTACTAGTTCTATTCTGATGATCATGAGTGAGTGAGTGAGTGTCATAAATGCGAAACTTTGCTTTCGCTTAACTTCGGACCTAAATGACCCACAGACTTGCAATTTTGGTTTTTAAGTATGTAAGTCATTTAGGTTTTTTTTTATTTCTGCGTTCTGGTCTTATCCAGAGGTTCTCAAATAGGGGCCTGAAAATGCGGCGAAATTGTTCCAGTAAAGGATGATACGGCAGTGTTTGCTTCGCGTTCGACTTGGCGGGGGCACATCCGTGCCCCCCGATAAATAAAAAACGTTTATTTGAGGTAAACATGACGTAGTGATAGAACACAAACACCAAAGAGAACAAATTGGGGGAAAATATGCGTCACATCCACGCAAAACGGCCATCGCTCAGCTTAATGCTACGACCCTATGCGAGACAGAGCCCCAGCGCTGGTTTTTTAGCGACAGCCGGCGTTGAATGACGTCAACAGATGCAGCAAACGCTAAGATTAAAATAAAATACATACACAATTTGTGATTTTCTTAGCCAATATCAAATATTTTCTTTTTAAATTAATGAAGACGTGCGAAAAACTAAAATGACTGTCTTCGGCAATGTTTTTCTTCACAATGCTTATGTCAGCATTAAAACTACGTACACATATCTTATACTTGAAGATTTATGTCCATCTATTTTATCATTGCAGGGTAAAATGCAAACATAAGGATAATAAAAGTTCAACATAAATTATAGATTTTCGAATGTTAAACCACAGGAGCGCTCGTAAAACTGAGAATAAAACAAAATGGACGTCAACAGCTATTCAGAGTAAATTTTTAGGGTCGGCAGTTTCTGACCAGAGATCCTCGTGTATGTCCTAGTAATGATCCTAGTGTGACAATAGCTTGTATTTTCCGAATAGTTGTAGACGAGGTATACAGTAAAACATACCTAATATTGAGCGAATCTTTAGCCAATAACCGAACAGAAATGTAAGACTTCGAGCTGCTAATATTGTAATAGGAAAACCCTATAAAACATTTCCAACCCGGGCCTTTGTAAGTCCACGTTCGCATGGACATAAAAATATCGGGGCGGGATTTTTTCGCGCCCTGGATCTTCAACGCACTGCTTAGCGCCGAGAGTTGAAAATCGTGTTTGTTTTTTTCGCCGCGCTGTTGACGCGACGCGATGCATTTTGCTGGATTCTCAATGGTCGGTTCAAAACCGAGAGTTGAAAATCCAGTTAATAACAAAAACTACGATCTACCATACACAACACCATTGTATTGGCAGGCACTTCAATAACCAATGGGATGGGATGTATTTAATCATTTAATCGTATCTCAAATAATTGCCATTTTGCTTTCTTAAAAAACATTATTGATCACTCTAATTGGATGCGCCTCTTTTTTTAACTTTAAATATTATTATTGTATTAATTAGGGGTCCTAGAATTTCTAAGTAATTGCGGCCAATTTGGATGTAGCGCTCGCTCGGCTTGCGTGCTGTTGGTCACAGTTCTAACCTAACCATTTGGTCCGAGTTTCCTGGCTTGGTTACTGCGATTAACTGTGAGAAAAGACTAGAAAGTTAAATACGGGCTCATTTATTTGAATAAAAGTGAGCATCTTTATAGACCCAAAAGGCGAAGGTTTTTTTTAAGCGTACATCATAAGCACGTCAATAAGTTTTTAGAGGATCAGTTTAATGTTTTCCTAAATCATTGACCGACCAGGAGTTTGCAAGTCACAAAAATACAAACTGCCGAAAACAACACTATCGACTGTTGGTAGACACCTCAATAACCGATTGAGACATCTCATGTAGACCCCAAACCCTTTCAACAAATCTAAATGTCAGTTCTGCAGCTCCACTATAAACACACCCCCCAACATAAAATATATATTTAAACGAGGTCGCACGTAAAACACATCCCGCGCCTTCTCGATCTCGCAGTTATCACATCCACTTGACGAGAAGCGACTTTATTTACTTGTTATGCAATGATCGGGGGTTGAAAGGGTGATACAAAAGGGGACAGGTTGTTTTCCTATTTAAGGCGTTTTTAAAATAGGTATGACCAGATGTTTGAATGTAAACGAGGCAAAAGGAGTATGTAAGGATCGTAGCAGGTGGCGTTCTGTGGTTTCTGTCTACCCCCATGGGAAGAAGGCGTGAGTTTATGTATGTATGTATAATAGGTAATAATTAAACATGCAATCGTGAAGGTTCAAAGGTTCAACTCAGAGAACTGACGTAGGACTAAGATTCAAAACGATGGACTGCGGATACCGGCTCTGAAACGGAAGAAGGCAGGAGACTTGGCTAGACGTGGTGGAGCGGAGCATTGGTAGACCAATAGCCAGTTGGGTGGTCGTCCAACAAAAGATCGCAGAGACCAGGGAAGCATGACAAGAAAGGGAGGAGGCCTACACCCAGTGGGTGGAACTAGGCTGCCAATGATGATGACGATGGAGGTTAAAAAGTTAAGGTAATCACCGCGGTTGATGGACCCTTTATGATGATCGGAAAACCATGCTAATTATCTTTTTCGTACATGCAAAAGTTGGCTGGAGCAACATCCTTTGCATGTAGTGTTCATATTTCTCATTTTTGTGCATGCTGTTTTTCCTATTCGGAAACCTTAAGGGAACCATGTTTTCTCAGTTATCTATACCATCATATCCTCAAACACCATTGTGGACGAAACTCCAATAATTCCGATACTATGATGCACTTTCCAAATCTATATTTTCCCCCTTCTGAACTAGTCCCCTGATTCCACTAGCATCAAGATAAAAGTTCTAGTAGGTACTATCGACGACAGTCACGCAAGACCCTTTGCAAAACATTTTTGGCAGCACGTTGAAATCAAAGTCAAAGTCAAAGTATTTATTTCAAATAGGCACTAAAAGGCACTTTGGAACGTCAACTATTACATTTAAATTGAATATATTCTAGGGGCGCCCCTTCAAAAAGGTAGTTTCGATGGAGAAGAAGGGGCAAGACACTCCACCGTTACTCTTTTAACATGTTTAACAATATTTTTTGTAAATTAATATCCCGTCAAAAACATTCTGTAAAAAACTAGCCAAGTCTCGATGGAGCTGCTTGTTTGAGAAGTAATGAAATCTAGACAAAGTCGTGCCAAGTCTAAGGTTCCTTACTGCGATTTCTTTATTATTATAGTTAATGTTGTGTGACTTGGCCGTTGAACATTCTTTATACGTTAGTGGGTACAAGTCAATTTTGTTTACACGTAATGTTATATCTGTCCCATACTGGTATTGGTAATTGGACGCTAGTATCTCATTTTAGGCTGTTGTTGATTGTGCAACACATACATTCAGCACTGACAATGCTGACTTCTGCTCTCTTCTTTTTGGAGCGTCAAATCGACCACCGATCTAACATAAAATAGACGTACAGACGGTCTTCTATCAATGATTAGAAGTCCGTCTTTACTGGAAATAATTTTTTATACTGTTTATTTCAGGCTCGCCTATACATAAGTATTATTGAAATACGCAGCTTTATCAAGCAGCTTTATTGAATCAACGTTTTCCAAGTGGAAATTTTCCATCGTCAATGGGTAGCGGGTCTGGTGACAGATTGGTGCAATGGTGTCATGGAGCACCTGGTTTTGTACCCTTATGTACCCTTCAACGGCCAAGTCACACAACATAAGCTGTAATAATAAAGAAATCGCCGTAAGGAACCTTAGACTTGGCACGACTTTGTCTAGATTTCATTACTTTTTAGAGATACATAAACAAGCAGCTCCATCTAGACTTGGCTAGTTTTTTACAGAATGTTTTTGGTGGGATTTCACTTCTTTTTATAGAAACGTGGGCAAAGCAGAAGTATTCGACCAGCAGTGGGACGCTATAGGCTAGATTAAATTAGAAGATGAGTCCCACTACGCTGGGTTTTTGCAATTACAGTCGATTTTTTTATGTACCAATAGTAGAAGGGAGCATTCCCATATCTCTAATACAGCTGAGACCAGCTGAGTGTTCTTCATCAGATACTTCAGACCTTCGATTTTTGACATCAAATGAAGCGGCCCACCCAGTTGAATATTTTTTGTAAAGGCGGTATGTTGATCTCTAATTGTTTGGTTGGGCTCTTGTGTTTTCTAATCAGGGTCACCAGGTACTCCAGATTTTCGATTATCTTAGTTTTTATAGTTTTCCCTTCATGTGGCCATTAAACCCTAACTCTGTACCAAAAGTCAGCTGTCTGAGTTTATGGGAAGTACTAGTTCTATTCTGATGATCATGAGTGAGTGAGTGAGTGTCATAAATGCGAAACTTTGCTTTCGCTTAACTTCTAAATGACCTAGAGACTAGAATTTTGGATTTTAAGTATGTGATTATAGCTTACTGGATGACGAACATTTCTGCGTTCCGGTCTTATCCAGAGGTTCTCAAATAGGGGCCTGAAAATGCGGCGAAATGGTTCCAGTAAAGGAAGGTACGGCAGTGTTTGCTTCGCGCTCGACTTGGCGGGGGCACTTCCGTGCCCCCTGATATTTTTATATGTGAAGACGATGCACCCAGAATAAAAATACTATACCACAAATAGATAAAAATAATTTAAAATAAGCAAAGACAGATAAATCAATCACGTGAGGTACATGGTGCTCACATATTTACAAACATTTCGAAAGTATATGATTTTTCTAAAATATTAACTAGGTGTCAGTGTGTGAGTCAGTGTGTGAGTAAAGTAAAAATAACAAATTATACAATTCAATAAGCAACTAGTATGATTTGTTTCCAAGCATTCTTATCTAGGATACAATCCTCTAATTTTTTATATGCTTGCTAACAAAGTTTACTTTTAACATAAGTTTTAAACTTTCTTTCATTTAATTGCAATATATCACAAGGTATTTTGAATAATATTTATTTTATTATATTAATAATATTTAATTTTTTCCTCATAAAAGATGAATGTACTTTCGTAATCGTAGGTTATCCAGCCCTTTTTTTGTTTGACCAATGAATGAAGGGTGACCTTTTTTTTAAACGTTAATTGTTTTAGTTTGACAATGATGAAGAATGTCTATTAGGAAGCTGACCCTTTTTTACATGAACCCCAACCGAGATACTTTCGACTTGTGTCTTTGGTAAGTAAGTTTTTATTTATTTGATTATACTTATGATTTCATGTGCTGTGTTCTTTTATTTTTTAAACATTACAGCTTCTGATCGATATTGCAATATTTGATATTTAAATAATAAACGTAGTTTTTAACTTACCTTTTGGCTTTCTTTAGCCAATTACTTTACAACAACAGTATTTTGACTACATAAGAAAAAAAACTAATACTTACACATCTTGTACCGTGTTTCAACAACCAATATAAAATGGGAAGAAAATAAGGTCTGAAACCTCAAACCCCGGCAACAATAACCCAACTGAAGGTGCAGAAAAAAAGACGAAAACACGCCTTTTACAAAAAAACAATCATAAAAGCCCTTCATAGTTATGGTACCCTTATGGTAACCCACTTTTCCGGAAATGCGTTAGCCCTTGAACTTAGTATGATTTTGAAGTTAAGTATTTATTCATATACAATAGCACTTCTCCCGCGAAATCGTTGAATGGATTTCGAAAAAAAAAAAGTTGCGTATGTTCATCGGACATAATTTCGGCTTCTAATGGTAAAAGAATTTTTCAAATCGGTCCAGTAGTTTCGGAGCCTATTCAATACAAACAAACAAATCTTTCCTCTTTATAATATTAGTATAGATTATGAAAACACAAAAAAAGGTTTTGCTTTTTCGTAATTTCTACATTTACTTCTAGTATAGTTTCAGCACAGTCTAAAACATTTATTTCCAAGCTTAGGGTTTCCTAAACATTTCAGTTATGCCCTTACAATACAACATGACTATTCATCTCAATCAAATAAAAATCTGCGGCGCGTCGGTCCTACATCCGTCGAAAACTAGGTAAGGTAAAAATAACATCTTATTAGCTCAAGGTTTACAATTTTTTCTTAACTTGTTCAGAACCATTTTTTTTATAATGTGCGCTTCAGCGCTATTGGTGGACGAAAACAATGCAGGCGGGGTAGCCATTGGCCCGTGCACACCAAAATCGCCCTAATTGGGGTCATGCAAAAATTTCGAAGATAGTACCATGCTTCCAAAAGCATTGATCTGACAAATAAAGATAAATAAACTAAATTTAGAACCCTTCACAAAAGACTTTCCTTTTTCCTTCAAAATAGAAGGTATCTACAAACAATTTTGAAATATTTCTGATAGGAGTTAACGTGTAATTTCGTTTGTTTTCTAAAGTGACTACATTCTTGAGTCTTTGAATATATCTTTAAAAAATTACAAGAGGTGAGATGAGTAAAATAAGGATGTCATCCTTAATAATATCCGAAACTTAAGTGCGGATATTGGGCTCTGTTCCATATGAACTCAAAAAAATCTTAAAATAAAGAGTCTTATTTAACAGAATTTTCATTTCTGACCACAATTTCACAATAAGCAAAGACGTTGCTTATTGTGAAATTGTGGTCAGAAATGAAAATTCATTAATATGAAAAATAATCCACTCGGTTTAAATAACAAATTAAACACAGCAATAATGACTATAATATAATAATATTTGAGCTGAACGTTTCAAATACATGCATATTTTAAATAGCAATACTCTGACAACGTTTGAACCGCAAAATATGATTCCATTTATGCAAAATGTATTGCACGGACGAGACTCAATTTTAAACCAATACGATGTCACTTAACATATATTGTACTTTATATGAAAAATTATTCTCATGCGAGAATATTAGAGTATTTGAGAGGGGCTCATACTGTCACAAAGTATAAGAATTGAAAAAATAATCGAATTGCTAGATAGAGCTACGCTTCCAGATCGATACTTAATGTGTGACCATTGGTATGACCCCCCATTGATAGTTATATAGATAGTTAGGGTAACACTAACAGGGGTGCCTGTTAGTGTTACCCTAACTAATATTATAAATGCGACAGAAAGTTTCTTTGTTTGTTACGCTTTCACGCCAAAACGGCTGAACGGATTTGGATGAAATTTGGCACACAGATGGACGCGCGGGTAAGGACATAGGCTACTTTTCATCCCGGATCTCAGACGAAGTCGCGGGCAACAGCTAGTCCTTTATACATTGAGGCTTCCATGCGAAGGTTCGTGTCTAAATAATAATAGTCGCACGGAACGATCGGAGGTTAGGCTCCGCTTGCGGCGGTAGGTTCGTGGATGGGTGAGCATACATTACATATCGAGAGCCCTCTGTGCCTTAAAAAGCACGTTAAGTCGTTGGTCCCGGGTGGCATTCGTGGATCTTCGACAGTCGTTACTGGTATTCCGTAGCCCAACAGTCTGACAACCAGTTTTACCAATGGGTATTACCCAAGGGTGTTGAATGTGGAGGTTATCCGGTAAGACTGGAACCCGACCCCAATAACCCGAAAATACTAGGCAGACGGGGTGTACTTTTAAAAACTATTCCATGCCTTGAAAAGTAGACTCCCCGAGTAGTTTTAATTGTGATATTAATAATACTGATGACAGTATTTTCCTATGACCGCTGTCCGTGCAAAATTGATTACGCTGGAAGTCTACCCTATGCCTTAAAAATCGTGGAACAAATGAATATCCGCAACCATATCCGCAAAAAATATCCGCGTCAATCCCTAGCGTGAGGACTCATTGATTTTCACAAGCTTAGACAATTTTACTTGCGAAGAGCCTCTTGATAAGATAGCCTATAAGTAGGGTCACGCCTCTCGCTCCGTGATAAGTATGAAATTGTTTAGACCTCCGGAATTTTCTCCTTTAAAATGCTGGCGAGTTGATCCACAAATAGTGTGATCCTGAATGGAAAGTCTAAGTAAAAATCAACCTATTTTTGTTTTAGGCAGTGCTTTAATTGGTAGAAGAAGGACGTTTATCGAGTACAAAATAAATGTTGATTATGTTAGTGGAGAACGCACGTAAATTGAGAAATACTTGCACACAAATTCGCTTCTTCGGTTTCCTGAACCATACATACACAATATGTGTCCCACATATATGCAATAAATGAAACCACATACTTGTTATCGCCTTTGCTGAAAATACACAAAAAATTAACGAAATCGGTCCAGTAATTAGGCCTAAAAGTGGATTTTTAACTTTCAGCAAAATTGAACACTCTGTAGAATTGGATCACTAGGTAATTGATTCAATGAACTTGAATCCTTGAACATTGAAAAGCGACGTTGCCACGTAGTGCAAATATCACGACGCTCTGTTGCCTATTCTACTTATTTGCCGAAAACGTAAAATAGATACACTTCAACGACAGGCTGGAATTTAATGAAGTCCGCCTTTGTACCTTTTTTGTGTGCGAAAAGTTTAATAAATAAATAAATTTAAAGGCGACATAAACACACCGCACGGATCGATCGATCAGGTTAAGCTATGCTTGCCGCGTTTGGTCCGGGGATGGATCTTTACATTCCAAGAAGATCTTTCCGTGCCTCGGAAAGCCGTTTGTCCCAGCTGTCATTCGTGGATCTTTGACAGTCGTTACGGGTCGTCAGAAGCCTGTAAGTCTGACAAGCAGTCTTACCAAGCGGTATCGGATTACCCCGGAACTGGGCTGTAAAGGTCAGATTAAATTTAATGTTTTCGTTGATTATTTTGGTACATTAGTACTCGACATTTCCTATTTATGAGGCGTTTACACATAAGTTTGCAATGTGTAACAGTGTACCTACTCATTGTTGAAAAGCTTAAAAATAATAAATAAATAAAACCTATCACTGGGACGTACATTCCCTGTGGGTGTACGTTGCCGCGGGGACTTTTAGCGGCATCTTCAAAGACTTCGGCGCACGTGCCCGCGCGCTTGCTTCTTAGGGTAGGACACCTGTTATCGACCATTCGTTCATTTTATTGGTAGTAATGATCGATGAACATAAATTAAGCTGTTTCGCTTTAAATGATTTGTGCATTGTGTTTTAAGGATTATCGGGCTGTTATGATAATTATTAGAACACTGTGCCATAAGTATTTAAAGCTAAACAGCTTTTTTGTTTAAGGGTGTTTTTATTAAATATTATGAAGTAGATTTAGAGATAACAAATTGTTTTTACATGTTACTTATAGGAAGCAACCTATTAATAATGTCAATACCCGTTTGCTGAAACTAACAAAACGGTAGTTTCGTAAGTTCTATCGTACATAAGTATTTTTTAAATAGTAGTATTGATTAATCAATAATTTGTGTGTGAAAAATCAAAAACAGGTACTTGTATTTTATTTAATACGTTGTCTAAGTAGTGGGTAAGTAAGTGTAAATAAGTATCGATAAACGATAATTGCGCCGTTTGCCCTATTTATGACGTTTTTTTTTGCTATTTTGGAATTTTTATATGTCAAACGGATCAAAGCATGCCGCTCTTCCAAGGGGTCAAGGTACTTTGTCTAAACAGAGTGTTTAATTTTTGTGAATTTATTTTGACATTTATTTTGTTTGAAAATTTCACGTTTTGAATTTACGGTTTTTATTTTAATATTTAATTTTGCTATTCTTCTATGGACTGGTACTACTTGTGGTTTCATTTATTGCATATATGTGGGACACATACTGTATTTACAAGTTGCTAGAATATTATATGCTCACACGATGATCAATAATAATTCACCCTAACATGCAAGCTCACACGTCAGTGTTGTTCTCAACATTTGGAATAAAAAAACACCAATGTTCATCATTTAGAGATATGAGGAACAGGGTGTAAAGTTCACTCATACTCTTTAGAAAAGGGAGGATCCTCCGACCAGACGGGTGTTGTGTCTGGTGGGCAACTGTCCGATGATTGTTGTCGGGAAGTTGTATATATGCTATCTGCGCGGTAAACTCTGCTTGCGCGATGCAGGATTGATGCGTTTGTTCGCATGTGGCGGTGTAGATGCCGCCACATGCACTTCCCGTGACCCAAGGGCTGGCTTTTATCTTGGCCAGAGGCTAAGCTTTGCCATACAACGTGGCAATGCCGCCAGTCTCTTGGGTGCATTCCCAGCCGCCAGCGATGCTGAGGAATTTTTCGACGACATATTTTAGTTAGTTTGTAGTTTAAGTTAGGTTAGGTTATTATATTTTTAATTTCATCGTTTGCACACAAACTTAAAAACAATCAAACAAAACCGCTATTGATATCAATCTCAATGCATATATTTCACAATAACAGCCACTTTTGAATTTTCAAGGGGTCGGTCAGACAGAAAGAAGAAGTTACAAGAAGTTCCCTATTTCAATGTGCAGTAAGTTCCAATGGAGTAGAACGTCAAACTTCACTATTAAAAAGAGAATCGGTTTAATAAATAACTATATCGAATCAATACCAATAGAGAGATTATCTAAGTACCTCAGAATCCGGGCAACCAGCCAACAAAACGCTGGTGATTGACCGACAAAACGCTAGACTGAAGAACATATTTCATAAAGTGCACACGTCGTAAAATTTTGACGCTTCCATGTAAATTGGAGCTAAAATTAATTTAGTGAGCTAAAACTAGGGGTGTGCAAGGGTAGTGCCTCTTAATACCTTTTAATTGGAGGGAGAGGGGTGTTAAGTACCTACTAGCAAAGTGCACGCTTACTTAATTAATATAATAAGTTCGTTACTCTGTCGAGATAATGATAATGTGGAAAGAAGGCGAACTGGGCAAAAGTTCGCTGTGACGGAAAAAATTGTGATACAGAAAAAACGTGCACAATAATATGGGCCAATGTGTTTTTACAGTGTTTTGATAATAATTACAGAGAATATCGTCGTAAGTTACATACTATAACATAACATTACTGAACTGAACGGTTAGGCAGACACTTTAGAATCACCCACATTTCGCCAATTATGTTGAAGTCCCAAGTAACAGGGGGCGAGCCTGTTGCCAGCAGCCAGGCACAGATCCAGACTCCAGACTGCAATTGAGAAATTCCAATAACTCAAAGAGTTACATAGCCATAATCAGACTTAACGTTCCCACTGCTTGTTGTACTATCGACTCCCATTGTGCATGACCCTTTGCAAAACATTTTTGGTCCCGGCTGTCAATCGTAGATCTTTGACTGTCGTTACGTGTAGATTGAAGCCCAAAAATCGGACAACCGGTCTTACCACGTCAGATAGGCAGTGGTTCCAGGTGTACACCATCCGGTAAGACCAAAGCTGACCCCTACATAGAACAAAAGTCTTGGCAGATAGATTTTTGACACAAACGCCGAAACTCAGAGCAATAACAATTATTGATTCTGATCCTCAAAAAGATCTATACAGTACAGTCATTCTTTGTACCAACTATATTGAGGAGCCACTTCATCTTCACAAGAAGCTTAAAACAGTCCTGGTTATAGCTGATAAATAAATAAACCATTTAATAAAATGAGTTTGTTTAATTTAAGGGAGAGCTTGCAGACGTCTTAATTAAATTAATGGCGAAATAAAATATGTAATTATATTATTATGTAAGAAATTGAATTAGTTTCATAGCCAAAAGTGTTTATTATGGTACATTTGTGTTGTGCTCTTGTTTTGAAGACATACGAAACAAAACATGCATTAGTTCATCAGTTTGTGAAGTTATCTTGGTTATTTGGGGTCACTACAAAGAACACAAAACAAAATTATTAAAGTGTTATCTAGTTAATAACAAAAAAAATATACGAAAAAACTAACAAACTAACTCTCACGCAACTTTACACATATTACACCTGCATTCTCATTAAAAAAAACACCACGGATTCCGTACAATCAAATATACAACTTCATTATAAAAACAATAACATACAGCACCAGAAGTAAATACAAGTTTCAACTAAAGACCACACGTGCACGGACTAATTACGCCAAAAAAATAATGGTGTCCCTACACCCTCCCTAGCACAAATGTTCAATGATTCAATATCAAAATCAAAAGTCATTTATTCAAATTAGGCTGAGAGTCAGCACTTTTCGAACGTCAAAATTACATAAGACAGTCCCCCTGCACGCCCGCCCTTCACCACTTCCTAGTGCTTGAGCTGGGAAGAAGAAGTGGCGCAACAAACTCCCCAGAAATCTCCGTCTCCGTGAGATTTACTGGAGAATGTAAAGAAATGTGAAGTAGTATAATTTTTTTTTTTAAACTTAAAAAACATTTATGTACCCTGTAACGTCACCCTGCAGGCAGCAAACACCCCAGAGGCAAACATAATGTTATTATTTATTTATAAGCACTTTGTTCCTATCTCATTTTAAGTGAACTGTAATTGTTCGTGAGAAATAAATTACCTATTTTTGGAACGAAGTTTTTTAATGCAGCTTACGGTTGGAGTAAAATTTTATAAAAATATTAGGCAGATTTAGGAGTCACCAGTAACTTTTTATGGGTTTAACTACAAATTCCAGGATCAGGCCTACAAAATCGGCTAATCTACTACTAAAAACTGGTATTATTTACGTTTAATTATGAGGCATGGCTCTTCAAACCGGAAATCTGCAAAAACAAAAATTTAAAGTTGCGATTTTAAACGTTTTGTTTCTTCTTATTATAGGGTGATGGTCTAGATCTCCCGCGGGGACCAGCCGTGGTGGGAGACTTTTTGTTGATTGGTTAAGTTTTTGATAATTTGATGCTGCAGTTGTCGTTGGTTTCCTGTGTTCCGTGGCAGTATTTAGTTTTTTGGAAAATTTAGTTGTGGTTCGGATCTTGCCTTCACTACGTAGTTCAGTATGTTGAGTTTGATAATGTCGTTTTTTAAAAGTTTTGGGTAATTAATATACCTATGGGCCTACAAATAAACAATACGAAAATCCTCAAAGAGTGTTGCTATGACTCCTTATGCACCAGATCAAACAGACAGCCCCGTCTACTTATCCTACCTGACTGAATACCATTTACACCACAGCATGAGCTATTATTTCTTGCATTTACGAGTGAAGATGCGCCAGCTATTCAAAGACTAACTAAAAGCTACCTACACAAACAAAAAAGCAACTCCAAAAAGTCCACACGCCAGCGGCAGTGTCAAGGTCTGTAATTAGCAAGAGGGTCACGGCGTCCACGTCACCGTATTATCCATCGCGGCACAAAAGACTGCCTTATCTTTACGGCGTCCCGTGCTTTACTACTTCTGACCCTCTTTGATGAGTCCAATGGACGAGATTAGTTCAAAGATATTATCCCTGATATGCTGTTTGAACTTGTCGTGCTAAATAATCTCTGGGGATCCCCAATACCGTGATGAGTCCAAATACTGGCTGTTTTGACGTGTTTTAAAATAGCTTTTAGCCTAATCAGCCCATAATGTTCCCACTGCTGGGACACAGGCCTCCTCTCAGTAAGAGGGACAGGGCCATAATCCACCATTCGGGCTCAGTGCGGGTTGGTGAATTTTTGAATAGCCTTTTAAACGTGTAATGTTATTAAATGTCGGTCTGGCAAATCCTTAGCAGTCAGCCTAGTTACCATCTACGTTACCTCGGCATGAGCTATTTTCGATTTCATACGAGAGAAGAATTCTCATAATTTCTAGTTGCAATACTATTTTAACCGTAGTCGAGAAAAACACCGAGTAATGAAAAAGAAGAAGTGCAAAAAATGAACAGAAACATCCAAGCAAAACCGCTACATAGTTGAAAGTTATGAGTTTTTCTCGTCCAATAAGCATCTGTTTATCGTTCAGATATTACAGGAATATTATAACAGCCAGTTTGTCTTGGGAATTTTATTAAAACCAAGCCGTGGCGAATAAGTTTTGCACACAAAGGGAATTCAGATTTAATAAGAAAAGATCTCCTGTGAATACCCCTGATAGATTGGTTCAGGTAAATAATATTCGGTTATTGGCCAAGATTATTTGAATATCTTAAAGCTGTTGTTTCAATCGTGGACTTAATACCTTTTAGGGTAGGTTTGAGCTGCTGACCAGGCATAAATATTGATACGCCACTGATTGGTAAAATATTTGGCCTGGAAACAATGAGAGAGATCAGTGCGCTTACAATTTCGAAGCAAAGGGTTGATGACGTAGGTCTAATTTCGTAGGTACTTCTAGGAAAAACGAAAAATCAAAGACGTTGGCAATGACGATTGAGTAATCAAATCATTTTCAAAAGCAAATTACCACGTTTTTGTTAATTATATTACTTGTCCTACAAAACTGTACCAATGATATTGATTGACTCATAGATACATACCATTTTAAACATACCGACAAATATGTAAATAAACACAATACCTAATTCAAAACCCAGTACCCATTTTTTCATCACAGTCGCTAAAAATTGATAACCTCAGGGAAAGCCTGTCAAATATGTACAAAGCTCTTCACAAATGATTCTTAAACATGTATACTTTTAATGGGAAATTCAACGTGTTTTTCATCCAGAGGGATGATATATAAATTAGCTCCTCGCATCCATTCGTTTGATAAAGTACGGCACGCAATTATTTGAATTTTAATGTCCGTGTTAATTCGACTTTTGTGCGATAGAGGGATGTTTTATTTCGAATCGGAATTAATGGTATGGTCTGTCCCCTTTATTGCGACAAGATTTTGATTAATCAATCCTTTGTTATCAAAATAATGGCGATCGGCTAGCTATTCAAAAATCGTACCTAACAAGAAAAAGGTGTGTACCATTGGCGTAGCTAAGGATTTTGTCTAGGGGCAGCCGTCCAGCTGATATAACCACTGTCATTCAATGAGAAATCATTAATGACGTCTAATAATAAAAAATCCAAATAAAAATATTTCATGTAAAGTAAGTTGCCAAGACTTTAAAAACGCTTTAACTGTTAAAAAGTTATCAGATCTATTGATAGCCCCTAATTTCAGCTTGGTAGATACCTCCTAGTTGGAGGGAGATTCCTGAGAAAAAGGGTCTTAACAGTATTGTATATGCTATACTTACATCTCCTATTACATTTCATACATCCATTCATGTCCCGTTTCATATTCTTTCATTTGTTAGCATTTTACGAATCGTTCTAAAACGATTTCTTTTATAATATCTTTAATAAAACATTCATACTTTTTCTTACATTTTCCATTGTTGTGACACCAAAGTCAAATTATCAAACTGTCATTATTTTTCTTTTATGAAGATTACTTTTTGGTTTATATAACTTGAATTATTTTTAGCAATAGGTTTAACTGAAATATTGTATTTTCTATATAATTACGATTGTTAACTGAATTTCGACATCTAAAATAATTAATAAGGCCACGCTCAAACTCGTTCGTGTAGGTTTTAATACATCTTGGCTGAACACACAGGCTGGTTTCATGACTGGCAAATGAGATGTCAAAATGAAGGAAAACATAATTTTGAAATTTCAAAAAAAACCTCAACAATAAATTCTGGAAAGGAATATTTTGCCTATATAAGAAAGGGCTGAAGCAACAAAAAGGATTCGGGGTCTGGGTTTGAACAAACCATCTGCCTGGAGATTGTACTTCAAGGTTTTGCTGTAAAACCAACTGCTTGGAGACTCTGCGTCGAGCTTTGTCGAAGGATACTGGCACTCTGAAGTGTCCCTTCGACACCTGAAGACCCTCTTCCTCCACCTCCTCCTCTTCTTCCCTTCACGGAGCCGATTACGCCAACGAAGCCAATCTACGAAGATCCTTCATCCTCCTCCTCCAGGCGATCCTTCCAGCTGTTCATCTTCAAGCCTTCTATATAAACTTCAGTGTCGTGTAAACCGTGTTTAGTGTTTTTATAGTACTAACTGTATTTTCTATCCCATCCATTAAAGTATCTGTACCAAGTCTACTTTCATCCTTTTATGTAGTTAGGGTCAAGTAGTATGTAACAACAGACAGACAGTCTAACGGACTGCTAACGAAGTGTTCCTTAATAAAAAGCGATTTAAGCGACCGTCGATTTTTCTAGGACGTGCAAAGAAGGGTAGGCTTTGCCCACCCTTGCCCCCACAGTCTCCGTGCTACGCCCATGGTGTGTACTTATGTGTGAAAACTTACGACTGAAGACGAGTCTACCCGGTTCAGCGTCACCGACCCGAGTGTGGTGGTTCAGTTTCGTTCATTCAGAAAGAGCGCAGATTGCACCAAGAAGCTGACTAGAAAGACCAAAGACCAGTGTGACATGGCGAAAGAGGAAGGACCTGGTGGTTTGCACCAACTTCGGCGCAGGAGGCTGCGAAAGACTGAGTCGAATGAATCCATTCTGACAATAAACTTTGGAGGCCAAGGGTGGTTATAAGAGAAAATACAAGTGACTTGAGTATTAGTATTTTCTCTTATAATGATATAGCTCAGTCCACTGTCCTTCACTGTCCTTGAATAAGTCTTTTGTTTCAGTTAATATCATAATTTTGCAGCTTTCTTTTTATTTTATTTTCCTCGTTGATCTGGCTGTCGAAAGAGCTACTGGGTTGTATTTCTAGGTAAGGCAAAGAGTTATTCGGTTTTTCCATCATGAATTGCTTTGTATCAGGATTTGTGCCCGGTTGATGGCAATAGGCTCGCCCCCTATTACATGGGATTTCAACCACTTCAACGTAACTGACGAAATGCTGGTTTACTTTAGGTACATTCCTGCCTATCCTTTAAGGGCATACAGGTGTGATGTTATGTTATACAGGGTGGATTTTTGAGATGGGACAGTACGGGTGTGTACCTTAAGCATTGTAGCTACGGGAAAATAGTCTGAAGAGACATCCATAACTTTTTAAAGAAATTTTGATCGGCATTCTTAAAATTACAGTCGGCAAGATCGCAAAAACTTTTTTAATGCCAGTTGATCCTGGAAAAGTCGGAAATCGCAAAAATATATTCCATACATTTCGTAGGAAATAATACTCTAACTTACTTTTTTCCTATGTACATCTCACTCTCTCCTGTATATTCCTCTCATACTTGCTAAGAGCAATGTTATAACAAATTACAAAAAAGAAAGATGCTATTCTTACACATCCATAAACTCACGCCTTCTTCCCATGGGGGTAGACATAGCACAGAACGCCACCTGCTACGTTCTTGACATACTCCTTTTGCCTCGTTTACCTTCATACCGCGCGCCGGTTACGAGTACTACGCATCAGACCTTTCCTCTTTTCCTTTAGCTGTTCATAAGTCTGAAATAATTTCAAATTCTTTTACAACACTCAAAGTAACCACACGGCAGTTACAACAAGTGTCTAAATCCAAACTCATAAACAATTCAAGATCAACATCTTGCTACACTAGAGACCAAGAAATAAAGTTCACTTCAGGAGAGCGACTTATTTCTCTATTGCAAATAAACTTTAATTAAGAGATTATTCGAAGCGTTAAATTATATATTTGAATGTCCCTGGATTATTGTCTAAACTTAGTTTTAAAGGGCTCTCAGAGGTATGTGCTCAATTATAGAGATTGTTGTTCTCGTGGGGTAGGTTGAGATACAAGTTGTAAACTATTAAGAGTTCAATAATACTAGAACTGCCCCACAGGGTACCCTGTGGAGCAGTTCTTGTATTAATAATTTAGTGTAAAATTAATAGTTTGGTGAGGAAACCAGCATGTCCGAGAACCAAAAAGAAATCCGAATTGGGGTGTGTGCGGCATCTACACCGCCACATGCGCACAACGCATCACACTGACTTCACACAACTCCTGCATCGCGCAGAGTTTGCCGCTCAGCTAGCATATATACAACTTCCCGACAACAATCATCGGGCAGTTGCCCACCAGATACGACATCCATCTGGTCGGAGGATCCTCCCTTTTCCAAGAGTATGAGTGAACTTTACACCCTGTTCCTCATATCTCTTCAGGGTAAATCGTTGCTTCGAGACAGATCGTTCGGTATTGCCTAGATTCTATGGATTTTTCCTAGATTCTATAACTTTAGAAGTATGCTATTACCAACCGACTATGCTAAGCTGGTGACAGTCATTGCTACTGGAACAGAGTTGCTTTTGCTTTTATAACATTACTAGCAGTTGCCCGCGACTTAGTCTGGGATCCGAGATGATAAGTACCCTATGTCCTTACCTACGTCATGGTCTAACTAAGTGCCACATAAAAATCAGCCTATAACGTTCCCACTGCTGGGACACAGGCCTCTTCTCTATGACTAGGAGTGAGACGTAATCCACCACGCGGGCTCAGTGCGGATTAGTAGATGTCACATGTCTTCCAAATCCGTTACGCTTTCACGCTAAAACCGCTAGTTTTAGCGTGAAAGCGTAATAAACCAAAATACAAACTCACTCACTTTTGCATTTTTTATATTAGTCAGAATTTGGATAGTAAAGACAGTATGGATGAGTAGTAGATCTTAAAAGTCAAATTATCCACCCTCAACAGCTTCACAAAAAAAGCACTATACCCCAAAACAATGCAAATTCCACTCAAAGTAACAAGGTTCCGAGCCACTTTTATCACCACACCGACGTCCGTCGCATTCCAAATTCACAAGGCGACTGCGAAATTACTTAAATCAACTTAAGTGTCGGGAGACCGTTTGCAAGTTCAGTCGTTATGAGAACTTTCGGCAACAACGGGGCAAGGCCCACAATTAAACGAAAATAAAAACGATATTTGCGCTTGTAAAGGGCTGTTGCGAGACGGTAATGGTCCTTTAGATGTGGAAGAGTTGAAGATATGAACGGCAATGGGATGTGCCCTTGAAGAGAGTTTCTGTACGAATTTCGGGGCCCTTAGTTTTGTGATTCTGCGTGCCTGTTCGAGTGCCTCTTGAATAAATAGGAGTTGGTATTTTATTATTGTGAGGAAAACACGATTAGTCACAGGTTTGTAAGTCAGCGAAATTAATAGGCACTTAGGTGGGTGAGGTCAGGCATTGGTTTGGCTTCACTTAACAAAATATTGACCTTCGAGTAAGGAATTCTGTACTTATGTATTGTTATCGGTTTAAATGATCATTTACTAAGTATCTCAGAACAATACTTATTAACGTAGTTACTTACTACATTAAAAGTTTGTCTGTTTCAAGATAAGCTATGAAACAATTTAGACCAAAATGTGTCTTCAAGCTATTGTAACGTAACATTCTTGAAATAACGAACGCTCGATTTAAAATGACAGCTTCAACCATTGTCTCCGACTTAACTGGAAGAAAATCGCTTCATACACTATCTTATATACCATCAATAGTACGCCATTACATTTTATTATGTACATAGATATAGATCGCTGTTTCTCCTCAGGGAATTGAGATACATAGATGCTTTTATAAAATGGCTGATATCTGAGCCACTTTGGGGAATCAAAAAGTGTAAGACACTTGGATATGACGCTGAAACAAGTATATAAGGTGTGTAGAATGGTGTCATTGTTATCTCTAGGTAGAAGGTGGTTTCAGGAGTAGACAACTTTGGACTTATAAATTCTGACCTTCAAATAACTTACTGAAAAGAGTCGGTCCTTTTGTACACAGTTCGAATCTTGAAACTTGTATCGCGATCGATCTTGCCGATCGCTAGAGACCAATTGGTGGCTTCTATACATATAAAAATAAAATTTCAATCACCAAAAGTACCACAAGGTACTTACAAGAAAGATATCATTAAATAAGTCTGGCCCTAAGAGAAACATATCTATTTAGCCAGAAACCTTCGATAATTAGCTCGAGCCCATTCGTAGGAGCCAGCTGTTGTATTCTTAATTAAGTAACAAAAGTATTACCAAAGAAGTAATTAGTTAATAAAGGAGAATTATGTCTTAAATTCCCTTTTGCTTTATCAGTATAAATGTTTAGAAACGTTTATTTTGTCCATTCCCAAGCGTTGGTGTAAGGACTTATGGAGATTATTTATACTGATTAATATCCAGTGCGGATAATTTATGGATAAAGATCACAGCGGTCATATTATTCAAATAAGTTTTACTTTTGTTAGTATAGTTGGTTGGTCTGGTGGTCTCAAGCGCTACTGCCGAGTACCGAGTTCAATTCCCAGGTCGGGAACAGCAGTTCTCAGTAGCAGCTCTGAGTCTGGATTTGTGTCCGGTTGATGGCAGTAGACTCGCCCCTGTTACATGGGACTTAAACATAAATGACGAAGTGTGGGTGACACAAGGCGTGACGCTTATGCTATGATTACTTTTCAGAAAATCCATAGCTAAAAAATAAAAAATAAAAGGTTTACCAAAAAAAACTCACAGAAACTTCGTCAACGAGCCAAAAAAAAACTTTTACACTTCACTCTAACGCGCACACAGTGCATCTAACTCAAACTTATTTGGACGACATACATTTAATAAGATTTTTCGGCAGAGCATCCTTCAGGCACTCGTCGACATCTAAACGAAACAAATGACTGTTAAATGTATGCCATAGCAAACGAATCCGTGGCAAAAAAACAGAGCTTCGTATATTTTTTGCCCGGAGCCTCGTTTACACGCAAACAAGTGAGAACACTCGTGTTTCCAAGTTTTTTTTTTCAGTTGCGAAAAAAGCGAGTTTTTTTCTTAAATCGCTTCCTTTGTACAAGCGTTTTCAATGTGCGTTCTTTTGCTTTGTTGTGTAGGGAAAACTCTGTCAAGTTTTTGTGTTTAGATTTTTTCTTTGAATCCATGTTTGTATTGCTACTGGGGCGTGTTTTCGAAACGTTTTTTTTCCTTAACGATAATGTATCGTTGTACTACATATTTCTATGGTTTCATGCGTAAAAATAGACTTTGGACTCACGAAAGATTGAACGTATTTGGGCTTGATATGACAATATCAAGTCTGACAATCAATCGTATCCGTTACTGGGTATCGTGTGACCCAGTAACTGTGTTGTGGAAGTCACTGCCTATCGCAGTCGCTCCATATAAAATATGACGCTATTTACAAAGTGTACATCATTAACAAATTTCTATAAACTAAGTAAGGAGACCTTTTGAAGAACATCACCAATAACACTAGTGAAATGCAGTGCGTTTATTTGTCTAGGTACTTCACATTCCTCTTATTTCTGGTTAAATGGAAATACCTTCTACCAGACTTCCCCTATTACATTTCATATTTCACACACAAAAATTGTTTTCCATATCTAATAATAAATCAATTAGTTTTAAAGACATTAGTTTTAATTCTTTTTTTTTCTTAATTAATACATTTTTAAATATTTTTACAAAGCAACATTTAAAAATATTTAAAAAATATAGCTCACCGGTTAGGGAATAGGGTCCAATATACCTGCGGTCAGGTCTCCAGAGAGAGGAACCTCCTGACAATGCAAGCCGTGTCCAGAAGTACCGCTTTCTGAATCAAACCCTTGATCCAGTTCCCCAACGAGAGCCTCCTCAGGCCGAGGCTCTTGGCTATTAAACCATTGGCTGTCACGACTGTCGGTTCAATGATTACAGAGTCCACGCTCCACATGTCGACAACCTCGTGTGCCAATTCAAGATACTTGTTTTTTTTTAAACATTAATTATAATTATGTGCCTCCATATCTCGGCAATCACAAGTTAGTTCTAAAACTTAGTTACCGTAGGACTGAACAGATGCTTCCTAGGTAATTATCTAAGATCGCGTCGAGGTAGTTTAATTAAATTTATATCAAACTCTTTCTTCGCCAGTGACTTTATTTTGTAACCTTAAGCATCCCTACATACATACAGCCTATTATGTTCCCACTGATGGGACACAGGCCTCCTCTCTGTGACAGGGAGTGGGTCGTAATCCACCACGCGGGCCCAGTGCGGGTTGTCTGGATATTGAATGTCACATGTCTACGAATTTTCGGTTCCAGAAAATGCCGGTTTCCTCACGATGTTTTCCTTCACCGTTTTGAGAGCAGTCAGTGGTGGCTATTTTGTAAGTGTTGGTGGTTATTTTGTAAGGAACTAAGTATTTAAAATTTCAGGATGTTATAAAATACAAACAATGTCTAAAGTGAACTTATTATGTAGCGTTCATCAGAAAGGTCAGCTGCGTAGTACTCGTAACCTGCGTGCGTTTATAACCAGATATATGATCGTAAACGAAGCATAAGGAGAATGTAAGGATCGGTGTGGCGTTCTGTAGTTTCTGCCTACCCCCATGGAAAGAAAGCGTGAGTTTATGTTTACGTATGTATATTTGACGAGACGAAAAGATAAAGAAGTTCTAACGTAACTGCCCAACCCGTGTGTATTGAGGCGTAACATTTAGCACGCATACTAGAATGTCGTTATTCTTGTTGAAAAAAATGGCCGTATTAACTAAAGGACCAGTTTTCTTAGAAACGCGCCCCCAAGCAATGAGCCGGGAAATAATACGAAGAAGAAGTATTTAAACGAACGATGCCAAGCTCTGACGCGTAATAATGTAATAAGTGTGTGAATAACGTTATACGATAGACGGTATTATACTCGTAACAATGCCTTTAATCCTCTTCTCTTCTCTGGCGTTGAATGATTTCGGACTTTGAAGTCCTGGTTCCCCCCCATCCGATATAGGTAATATTTTACTGATACTCTAAAAACATAAAGATCTTCTATAGATCGAAACCTTGTTTAAATTAACAATATCGTAAAAAAAACCGAACCCCTTTTTTTATTGGGCCTCTTTTTGCATTCTGTTCTTTTATCACAGTTTCTTACCAACAATGACCGACGAGCGCTATATCCAAGTTGGTTGTAGTTACTAAGCTATCTACTAGTTCCTAAAAAGTGGCGCAATCATTATATTAGAGTGTTCAATAATGTTTTTAGGAGCCCAATATAATTATAATTAGAGGTTCAATTAAATACATCAAAGTCAATTATATCTTAGTAAGCTCCGAAAATTTAGAAATTGATTTTATTTAGACATTGTGAAAGTCACATTGCTAGGTGCCGCAGAACTCAATGTGAAAATAATACGAAAAAACCAGCCAAGTGCGAGTCGGACTCGCGCACCAAGGGTTCCGTACAAACCTGTAGGTATAAGTAAGTTCACACGCGTTCATGAGGAAAGGGGCAGTAGGTTTAATATAATTAAAAATATTTTTTATTATGTGATGTAAGTAAAAAATTTAAGGTTTTGGCAATTTCTCCTTTATTTATCTGTGCTATAAGACGTTGTTTCGTACCAAAATTCAAGATTCTGAGTTCACGGGAAGTACCCTGTAGGTTTTGATTCCCTTGCGAGTGTCGAAAATTTGCGGAATACTGTATCTTTTGATTGCGTTGGCTTAGAAGTTTGAAAGTAGACCTGAGTACTTGATATAAATTCCAACTTGGTACCTCCACGCCTTCCTGAGACAAAGGGTCTTGACAGACAGACAGGCGGATGGACGGACGACAAAGTGATTCTATAAGAGTTCAGTTTTTTCCTTTCGAGGTACGGAACCCTAAAAATGCTCAGACACAAGCACATTCATTTCACAATCACAGAAAAGACGTCAATTTCATTTTAGTTATAGAAAAAAGCTCGGTGACAGATGGTCAAAGCCCCAAGGGTGACCTACCTACGTCTGTAATGTTCTTTTACTTTTACTGTAATTTCATACATCTAAAACAATTCCCCCCGCTGTCTGTGTGAACGCGATAAATAAAAACTATAGAACGGATTTTCATACGGTTTTCACCAATGGACGGAGTGATTCATGAGGAAGGTTTAGGTGTTTTATTCATTAAGATTGTGTGTAAATGGGCTGAAATAGGACGATAATCGTTGAAGATGTCGGAAAAAGTAATGCCAACTTGGAGCTTTTCGTGCGCCCCGTAAACCAATAGAGTTATATGAAGACGATGTGTTAGTGAATTATTCATCTTAATGACTTTTATTGGCGGTTGTACGTTCCGACATCCACGCTGGGGAAGCCGCGGGCAAAAGTTAGCTTGTAATGAGATATTCATGAAAATGTCTGGCTGGTGATCCTCGCGCCTACGTTATGAAAATTAGGGATTAACTGTGCTGAAATAGTTGTTTTGAAGAAATATTTAATACAGGTGAGGGCTTTTTTTGTCGTAATATTGTATTACTCTGTAAGAAGCTATATTTTATTTCTCTTTTAGAATGACAATTTTTTAAGGCTTATATGAATTGTAATATTAACACATAACTTAACATCACGACTTGTTTCCCAGAAGAGTTAGGCAAAGATGTACCTATAGTTACACCCACATTTCACCAGTTAAGTTAAGCCTATTGCCATCAACCGGGCACAAATCCAGACTCCCGGCTCCTACTGAGAAATGATAGATAGAAAAACCCAATTACACTTTGCCCGACCCGGGAATCAAACCCAGGACCTCATACTCAGCAGTAGCGCTTTTGACCACTAGACCAACGAGCAGTCGATTAATTGCTTAAGACTCGCTTGTATAAATTGTAATATTTATTCACTCTTTAGTATTATAAAAGTAGACCCTTTATAAGTGTCTACTGCACCTTTTTGCAAAACATGAAAAAAAAAGAATAATCAAAGTAAAATCCAAGTCATAATGAGTCTATGATATTCCCACTGCTGGGACACAGGCCTCCACTCTGTCAGAGGAATATTGCCGTAATCCCCAGCCCAATGCAGGTTGGTAGACGTCACATGTCTTTGAATTTTTGGTTCTAGGACTTTCCAGTTTCCTGACGATGTTTCCCCTTACAGATTTGAGAGCAATGGTGATAAAATAATTTACACAAAGCAAAGCGCCTGTCTGGTTTCGAACCTACGACCTTCAACTCGTAAGTCGCGGCTGTAACCACTGGGCAACCAATGCTCTCTAAAAGTCCAAGTATTAATAGCGAAATAACTACAAAACTTATCAGCACTCACCTCCATGATATTCAGATAAAATATAAAGTTCTACCTAAACGTTACTATTACGATTATTACCGACGTTCGAATCTTTCCACCGAGCCATTCAGCTGACTCAGTGAGAGTGTTATGTTAGTACTTAGGACGAGCCTTTTTACAAACTGAAGATTCAGGACTCGGTGTTAAAGGACCTTTTCTTTTTTTAATATTATTTAAGATAATCTACATTAAATAATATTAAAAAAATAAAATTACCTTTTCTATTTGCATTCGCATGCACTATTTCAAAAGATGCATGTGTAACCTGTGCACTTGATGATTTTATGACCACGTCATCGTCAGTGAGCGGATTTCGCACAGCTGAATTTAGGGCCAAAGATGTTTAAACCTTTTTGGCCATCAATACACTAAGAATAAGAAGGGAAAATATTTGATTTATGTTATGCTTTTACGCTAAACGACTTAATGGATTTACATGTTTGGCATATGGGTAGACCGACCATGACCTGAGTTAGGAGATAGGATACCTTTTATCCTGATATTCCCAAGGGATCGAGACGTGTGGTAGGACCAATGAGGCCAGTACTTATTTAAACTTGAACATGAATGATATAACCAATATTTTGTAACCATATTTTGATTTAAGAGAGTGTCCGTTGAGTTCCTTGCCCGTTCTTCTCCATAGGTACCTAAGTACTATGCTTTGGAATGGGCAACTAGTTTCATCTTTCTGATTCGGTCAGACCTTAACAACTCAAAAGTGCCTGTAATTGTTTTATTTGAAGTAAATGCTTTGAGTTTGAGTTTAGAGCCGAGTGATAGTCTAATCTTTTTACCCTGGAATGAGCTTACATAGCTCGTGGCGACATGTTTACTGCCCACCTACTTAACCCGACAAAAATCCTCATAATTTACTTTTGAAACAGGAACATTAAGGCACGACATAAAGGCTTCCATTTAGGTGTGTAGCAGCATTAAGCAAGCACAGCCGCTATACAAAAACTGTAAATTCGCTGACTGTACGCCACGAAGTACATTTGCTTCGTCGCACGTGAGTCAGCAACAATTTGTGTGTGGTCACAGTGTTAGCGAGTTTTTAAGAATCTGTTATTTAGATAGTAAAAAGTTCAAACAAAAAAAAAAATTGTCCAAGTTTTGGCAATTTTCAGATAGGCCGTCAAATCATGGGATGGAATGTGGTTCCATAAGCTTACAGATACCAAAGGACTCCAACGCACAACGCGTTGTCAAACTTAGAGCAAAAGTTCAATTGTTTCGCGTGTCTTGATTGTTGTATATAAAACTGCATACATTTTGATCAGTTTGCGTACGAAAATTAATTCAAATATAAATAGTCTTCTCCACGTTGTATATGACAATACAATACACCGCACTGCCGCTTCAAGGCAAAAATATAAGGTGGTTGGCGAAGAGATTCGCAATTATTAGAAACTTCAGCTATCTCTTGCTTGTTCTGGGAGCAGTGGTGGCCCAGTGTACTAGTATGATATGATATGTATAGAGTTGTATGTCGTGGGTTCGAACCCAGGATGGCACTTTACTTTGTGTAGTTTATTTCATCACCAATGCTCACAAAACGGTGAAGGAAAACATCGTGAGGAAACCGGCATGTCTTAGAACCAAAAATTTGAAGACATGTGACATCTACCAACCCGCACTGGGTCCGCGTGGTGGATAACGGCCCTCTCCCTCTCACTATAGGCTGATTATGCTGCTATCTATTAGCATATTCTGAACACTTGACCCAGCGTTTGCCAGAATTCTTCCTAAAGATCGATTTAATAACATTACAAATTTGATCCTCATCGACACAGTGAAAGCTATTTATATTTTTCCAGTAATTGCTATAAAATATAGGAAACACAAGGAAAAGCTATTGTTTAAAATGTACCTACTGGTTAATAGAACAATATTTACTGCTCACTTAATTACAACAAAAGGAACCGGTTACTTAATTAAATGTATTCCGACTTAATTGAATGGAGTACGAACTTAAATCTTCCACTGAATTGAATGGATTTGAGTGTTTTCACCTTTCCAAGGATGTTATTGTGCGGAAAAGTAATTGGGAAAAAATCTTGACTATATATACATATATAAAATACAAATATATTAAAGCTAAAGAGTTTGTTTGTTCGTTTGAACGCGCTATTATCTGGAACTCCCAGTAGCATTTGAAAAGAAAAAACCTTTTTGCATTTAATAGCACATTTCTTGGAAGATAGGCTATGTATCATCACGACCTTACAAGCCGAGCATAAAGATAAAAAAACAAGAAAGAACGCTAAGCGAAGTATAAGAAATCGTGCTGTCGGGCGACGCGATGCGACGCAGTGGGGTGGGGGAACAAGAAATTTCCCGAAGACAAAGTCTCGGGCAGGAGCTTGCTAATTAACATCTTTTATGTACATTGCATGGATATTCTTGATTTATAGAAAATATTTTTCTTTCTGTCGTACTGATTGGAAGATTACTTTTTTCCTATAATTTATCTACAAGCATGGAAACGACATTTTATCTCTTTTCCTATGATAACTGAACATCTTAGTTTATTGATCTTCCGAGTACATTGACCTCAAATTCAAAGACGTATCTCTTATAACAATAAAGACCTACTCGTATTTACAGGACGTTTTAAGTACATTGTTACTTGTCACATTGACTCCTACGGAAAGGAACGACTAATTATTACGGTAACTTTAGGTCAACAAATCATTCCCGGCCACCGTAAGCGCGGGCTTGCGGACGGCGAGCAATGGGTAGCTCGCCGTAAGGTAAGGACCAGGCCCGAGTCGACGGCGCGTCGTGTTCCACGCGCGCCTCAAAGAGATGTCAGCACTAAATGACGGGGTTCGATAGGGCCGATGTCTCAGGGTCGCGGGATGTTCGAAAGAGACACCATGGCCCTGGCACAGGCAACTGAAGGAGCACGGGTGGGTTTTAGTCAGTAAAAGTCTGACACGCCCTCAAAAGGTCAACAAATCATTGCAATGTATTCGCAAAGAGTCTCTTCATCATTCTCCTGCCCTTACTTATTCCTATTTATTTTGGGTCGACACAACACGTTTTTTTCTTCCATTCTTCTCTATTAGTCGCCATCTCGGTAGTTCGCATTTCTAGCCGTATGGAATGTTCACACAGTCCATCCATCGTTTCTTTGTAATTCCCCTTCTCTCTTAGCAATCCACATTCTTACTCGAAACTTTCCTCGCGACATTTTCGTTATATCTCCGCATCACTTGCCCATACCATGACAACCGATTTCCATATAACTTTCTGATTTTCTTTTATAAACTCATTTGCCTCGTTGGTCTAGTGGTCGCAATCGCTACAGCTGAGCTTGAGGTCCTGGGTTCGATTCCTAGGTCGGGCAACGTGTTATTGGGTTTTTCTATCTGGAATTTCTCAGTAGCAGCCCGAAGTCTGGATTTGTGCCCGGTGGATGGCAATAGGCTCGCCCCCTATTACATGGGACTTAAATAAACTGCCGAAATGTGGGTACCCTTAGCTTCTCAATGAGTCTAATGGAATAATTTAAAATTTTACTTTGCTTTAACTAAAATAAAAATGTATTCTATGTTTTCTGCCCCGCTCACACATGGACCCCACACATCGTCAGGCCCAAACGCACTTTAGTAAACAAGCCAGCGATTAGCGTACAATCGAGGCAACGCCCCCGGGACTCCGGGATCCCGGACCCGGGGACTCCGGCTCAAAGGACCAAACTGTTTTATAATTTTCTCTTAGGGTGAAAGGGTAAGGGAAATTTGGAGAATCATTTTCGGGTAGAGAAAGGCTTGTGCTTCACTTGTACAGGGTTAAAAGAAGATTGAGTCCCGGAATATATAAGTTGAGTAAGTCTATGTAAATATTGCTCGGAAAATAAAACAGCTGTAGTATATAAAAGGCTTCTTTGAAATGAGTAAGTATTTTAAAATATGCACCGTTGAAACGTTATCGGACTTCATAATCGTAAAGTTTTGCATTTATATGCTATGAATAGCAAAAGACATAACTTATTTTTAGCTAGCTGCCTAAAAAGTCATTTAAAAACGCGGTAAGAAGCAATTTTTTTGGTAATTGACAATAGCGCATCGCGGTAAGAAATAAGGTTCAAAACAGCGATTCGTTTCATGTTAGTTGAATTGAATGACCACCAACTTTTGCGGTTTTAATTAAATTATAAAATAATTAACGGCTCAGTGTTAACATTCTTCATTATTTCTTTAGTTAATTGAATTCCTTTTATTTTCATTACGTACTCGTATGTTAGTTTGCGCTGAAAATTTTGAGACATATGCGAAGTTTTTTTTTGAGCTCTGTTTTTTTTTTTGTCATGATACTATTTTATTTTTATGAAATATTTTTATATACGTCTTTGCTTTGAAGATTTGACAATACACAAAAATATTCTTACTAATAATATTTATCAATAAGTCTAATTGTGCAACAAAAATTAAGCGTTTGGTGTCCTACATTTGGGCAGCGCCTTAAGTGATACGTTTTATGATTGTCAGAGTTTTATCGATTATAATGCTCGATTAACAAGAGGTATGATGCGACTCATTTTGTAGGCATTACTAGGTAGGTAGGCATGAGGGGTTCAAGGTTCTGGGTCGGGCAAATTATTATTGAGTTTTCTCAATGAATTTCTCAGTAGAAGCCCGGAGTGTGGATTTGTACCCGGTTGAAGGCAATAGGCTTGCCCTTTGTAACATGGGACTTTATGTGGGTGTGCATAGGTGCACTTCTGCCTAAGCCTTCAGGGTATATAGGCGTGATAATATGAAGTAATTGTAGTATCTAATAATCGAGGTTTAATTGAGCATACGAGTGCGAAACAAAAACACATTTAAGAACAACTCAGCAACTATATGTAACTCTGCTTATACCGGATGAAAATATTTACCGTCTTGAAAAAAATAGGGTATAATAGGTGAACGGAGTAGAAGCTTATGGCACTTTTTTTTCAATAACAAACCAAGAAATTCATCTAGCATTAAATACTACAATTACATTTATACATTTGAAGTAATCGCAACTTATACAACGCGACGTGACTAATCGCAGGTGACTGAAAGTCCTGAAATTAGAGAATCTAAATGACTGTTTTTTTATTGTTCTAGTATGAAAAGATTACTTTAAATGTGTAGTTTTTATTGGTAGACCAAAAAATATATATGCCGTAGACTTCTACTCCGTTCACCTAATAATACCCTATTTTTTCAAGACGGTAAAAAATGGCATCCGGTATAAGTAGGACATTTCAGAAATCGTCTCCAATCGAAATACGTCGATTTAACGTGTTCCTTCACAAAGGCATGTTATATGTCCAATCTTGTCACGACTAGGGGTGCTTCTTTTATGGTTTCAATTGATTTCCTTTATCTAGCTACAGTAGAATGTGACCTCAAAAATGTCGCAGCTTTGACGAGAAGTGTCCAGTTATTGTGAAAAGTATTTTGTTGGTGGAACAACTGAAATAAGTGCTTTCTGTAAAACCGTGATTATTTGTGAATGACTAAAGTGGTGTCGATCATGAACCTTACAAGAATGGTAATTTAAAAAGGAATTTGAAATGGATTTTGACAAATGGTAATGAGCTATATTTCATGAGATTGATTGCTCCTCTGCGTACCTCTAAGGAAATGCTATCAATTTTCTTGTGACATGGCATTTCACATGAAAATAGAACACAAAATTAGTCCCCGGCTGTCTTCTGTTTATTTATTCATTTATATCTTTGACATTTCTGTTTCTAGGTACATTCTTTTAGTTCCAAACATCACACGCCCCTACGATGTCGTTTCAGAAGGACATCCCTAATGAGGTTAGCTTATGTCCTTGTTCAAACACAACTACAGTTCGCCCGTAGGTATACCTACGTACTTACATACGGCAAATAACACACGACTATTGCGTTCTATATTCCATCCATTACCGTGTCAGTAAAGGTTAATTCGTCTCGGCATTCAGTGAACACGCAATGTATTCGCATTTTAGCATTTATTCGCCTAGGCAGCACCTGTCGCGTTCTCAGCGCGTTACACACAGAATTTATCATTTAACGTACGCCGTACGCTTATGGAACGAAGGTATTTTCTTCTGAAAATATGTTTAGCGTACGTCGCCTCTGCGTGTTTCTTCAATGAACGTTGCAAGCATGTAAGCTTAATTGCCAAGGAGACTATTTATTTGCAATGCTACATGTTTCGCGTTTAAGATGCTTTATTTGTTCACGTCTACACCCAGCGGTTGGCGATATGAAAGTGATTGCACAACCAATCTAATGGATTCTGGTTTAAATCTAGTCTACCTTTATTTCCCCTTTAACTACCAATTAAACCAGAACGTCACCTCTGGACTACTTCTAAGAATTTTCAGATGGAAAAATCTTGATACTTTGCCTGACCTAGAAATCGAACTCAGGACCTCCTGCTCAGCAGTAGCGCTTGCGACGACATTGACCAACGAGTCAGAAATTATCTGCATACTACATATAGGTGTATAAGGATTTTTACTAGATACTACAAATGTCCCATCGACGTTTTCTCTTTCATGACGACTGCTGGAAGATACACGGTGACCTAGGGCACGGATAATATAATACTACGTACAGCTACCTAATCCCATACAACGAAATGGCACCTCCCTAAGTCTGGCTATTAAGCTGGTTATTTGAATACGTCAAAATTTTCAATAGATGGCAGCATCAGCGACTAAATGATTGCCAGAGACTGAAGTTTTACAACGCCATCGAGGAGTCAACCTACTTTTAAAACCGTTTCGTGAAATCTTTTTTATATAAAGTTTTACAGTTCCGGGTTCGTGTTAATAGATTTTTTTTTTTCTTATGTAAAGTAATAGATAAAACAATGATTTGATTTAAATCAGTATCGGTAAAGTGGTTACTGTGATGACAGGACTAATTGAGTAAAACGCCATCTGTTGCGAAAGAGCTCTAATCAAAATGATTAAAAGATGGCTACATTTACCATTATAAGAGTTTGAATTGAAGATAAAGGCTTCATTGATGTTTTTTTGTTGTTGAAAATTCGTGCATCATGAGTGTAAATAAATAAATCAGCATCAAACAAGAAAGTTTTGATTTTTAGTAATCTTATTTCAGCCAAAATTCTGCCTTTTTAACCGATTATAATTTATCGAGTTGAGACCTAGGCCTAGGGTCAGAGCACAGAATTTCCTTTTTCCCTTGATCAAGAAATATAGAAGGCGCAAGGCGGAATCGTCAAGGCGATTCTTTCTGCATGAAAAACGGCGATTCCGTTTTGACAGATGTGGTTCAACCCCTATTCTCTCTCCGAATACCAATTAACATCTTAATTGGCACTTCAGAACCTGCTATATTCAAACTGCAATCTAGATAATGAAATTAGAACTTCCGAAGTCACTTAAAGAGCTTTTAGCAGTAACATAATAATACTCATAATCGTTACTTCTGCTTGGTGTGTGAAAATGGGAAATCTTTCGTATAGAATAATCTACATACAACTTAATTACACAGGGTTTGTTTTCAAACACCTGCAATATTTTCAGAGATGATTTAAAATCCATAAAATTTTCAATTTAGTATTATTATTAGTTTATGTACTAGATTAGTAGTACCTACTCAAGATGCGCACCCGCAGCGCCGCGTACCCGAGAGAGGTCTGTACCCTTGTCGCTTGTTACAACCTAAGATAAGATTTTTTTCGGACATTTGGAATTCTTCATCAATTTTTATTATTGTTTGAAATCACACAACGACGATTTATTTAAGAGATTTAAAATTTGGCAGGTCTTGGAAAACTAACCCCGTACATATGTGATATATAATGTGCACTTGTTTGTTCTTCCAAATAAATAAAATAAAACTGTGTATAGATGCTTCTTCAAGAAATGCCATGTAAAATAAACGTTTCGATTTGTTGTGTTTATTGCGGCGAACTTCGAATTCATGGTAGAATGGTGAAACTGCCCCGTTGGTCTAGTGTACGCAAGCGCTACTGCTGAGCATGATGTCCTGGGTTCAATTCCCAGGTCGGGCAAAGTGTTATTGGGTTTTTCTATCTAAAATTTCTCAGTAGCAGCCCGAAATCTGGATTTGTGTCCGGTTGATGGCAAAAGGCTCGCCCCCTATTACATGAGACTTAAACATAACTTGCGAAATGTTGGTGTACTTGCACACCTCTGCCTTGCCCTTCTGTTAATATAGGCGTAATGTTTATAGCAGATCAGAAAACACTAGATTTGTTTCATTTGCTTGTATCTGACGAATGGCGTTGAATAACTTAGATGGATAGCATACAAAAATCGTTTTTCCAGAATTTTCATATGACCCTCCCTTTCGTTAGAGACACAATTTGAATTTGCGTTGGAATTGCAAACCGTCTTGTTGGGGGGAATGAATATTTCTCATGGCTAAGGCTGTGACCGTACAGAGGCGGCGCGGCATTTATTTATTCAACCATTTATGTACACACATATAAACAGACAAGAATAAAGAGAACAGAAAAGTACGTACAAAGGTAATGCTTATTTCTAAAGAAATCTCTTCCAGCATACCTGCAGTAGGAGAGTATATGATAGATGTAGACAACGTGTGTAAGAGTAAACAGCAGTTTCGCCCAAGAACCCTAACTTCAACTGGTTCTGTGCTGCTCGCATCCAGTGGATTCCTGCTTATCTAGTGCATACCTAATGAAGGGTTTATTTACAAATACATAATTGTCGGTCATAAAAGTTACTAGGAATAAGTAGGCGCAGAATACTTAAACCGATAGTAGGTACTAAAACCAACTTTTTAGGCGGTTCCAGGTGGTCGGACAGTACCTTATATGACACTCGACAGAGCTGTAGCTTCCCATTAATGTTTTTTTTTTCTGAATTGAAATATCCGTTCCGACGATATACCCCTTACGTATATACTCACAAGGGAGACGTTCCAAAATGTATGAAGCCTGGTCCAGGTACTTAAAAGTAGGAAACACATTTAAAACAGTTCTCAACTATCCAATTACTTAAAAATGGCTTTGTCTGCTGGTAAAATATAAGAAAGTACACTAGAAATTGCAGCACAACAAAAACAGGTTTTGGTTGATTATTGACGTTTCACACAACGAAAGTGACTAAGGTGACAGCTGTCAGTTCTCTCTCAATGTTCAATGGTCGATCTATGGTTGACTGTCATTGTTTTCAAGCATAGAGTAACTAAATCTGATATGACGCCATGTTAAACAAAACTGTATTTATCCAGAATTCTACGTATTATTCAATTATTTTTTTTGGGGATGTGACTTAGACTTGGCCCATTTTGAAACATCTTTTATATCTACAAAATATAAGTATGCGATGACCGAGCGAGCCACCGCCTTAACATTTCAAAGAGAGCTGTCACCCTGTGAATAATTAACGAAATTTTCAGAGTTTATTTATTTCCTAATCCGGATAGTCTGATCTAAAATAGTTTGGACGCCAACAGAGTAATAAATTCATTCAGTGTCACTTTTGGAGACCGATTTCGGAATTTGTTGAATCTGCAACAAATATTTTATTTGTATGTTGTCCGATTGCGCTGGCGTTTTAGTTTTGTTTCGTAAATTTTGGCAACCGGCTTAGCTTTGCGACCGAATGTTGGTATTGAAGTAAAATATTTCGTTTAAAAAGTTCAAGCTTATTTTAAAAGTTCAACAATTTTTAAGGTTTTTTGTCAGTTCAAATATTGACTAGGTGATTTTTATTCAAATATAAGCTTTACATATGTTAGCTACACTGCTCAAGGACTACACAACAACACTTTCACTCTGACTTCGCCAAATGTAAACATTCAAAATAATAAGACTCCTGCTAACACGCGCGACGAGCTGTCCCTTTGAGTCGCGCGCGATTCGCATCGCGTGTCACGCCTGTTTTATGGAGACTTAATATAACGTCACGCCTGTAATCGCCGAAGGGTTAGGCAGAGGTGTGCCTATGGAATAACAATATTTCGCCAGTTATGTTTAAGGAAGATGCAGTAGGGAGCGAGACTATTGCCATAGACCGGGCACAAGCCAATGGCCCAATGCAAACATTCAATTTACATGGAATTCTATGTTGAATACTTCGGATGATTTATTACAATAGTAATAATAATTATAATGTACAGACACAATCTAGTGGCTAGGATTATCCACCAGCAACTCGCCTTGCAGTACAGCCTTGTGGAATCGGAAGTGCCGTACTACAGGTATGTGCCCGACCCTGTTCTCGAGAATGATCATGTCACATTGAACTGGGATCGATCTATCATCACTGACAGGACTATTGTAGCCAATAAGCCTGACACTGTGGTGATAGATCGACGAGAACGCCGTGTAATGATTGTTGATATCACTGTCCCTCATGACGAGAATCTCGTGAAAGCTGAAAAAGATAATAAAAAAAACAAGTATCTTGACTTAACACACGAGATTGTCGACATGTGGAGCGTGGTTTCTGCAATAATTGTACCGACAGTCGTGACAGCCAATGATTTAATAGCCAAGAGCCTGGACCAACACCTGAGGAGGCGCTCGTTGGGCAGCTGGATCAAGGGTTTGATTCAGAAAGCGGTACTTCTGGACACGGCTCGCATTGTTCCCGATACCGGTGGGTTATTCTTATTTAATTTTTAAATTTAAAATATAAAAGGAAAGTTTTAATATGAATAAAGGAAATAATAGTAACAGTAAGTACGGGTAACTATTTACTACGTACGAAATGACTAGGTAATAAGTACAAGTATTTAAAGGAAAAAAAAACCTCATTGGGCATGAAAAAATCAGTTCGCACCACTGTCAGCGGGAAAAGGGCCCAAGAGGCTGACAACGTTGCCACTTTGGGTAGCAATGCTGATTCTGGAATTCAATTTGTTCCCATCAGAGAGTACATGTCTTAATTCTATCTAAGTTCCACTTCACGACTTTCAAGTTCCTCTGCTATAGATGACAGTCACGATCATAAATAAGGAAAAAAATACACATAACATCATGCCTGTAATCCCAAAAGGGTAAGGCAGAGGTGTATCTATAGTACACCCACATATCGCCAGTTATGTTTAGGTCCCATGTAATAGGGGGCGAGCCTATTCCCATCAACCGAGCACAAATCCAGACTCCGGGCTGCTACTGACAAATCGAAAAACCCAATAACACTTTGCCCGACCTGGGAATCGAACCCAGGAGATGCTCAGCGGTAGCTCTTCCGACCACTACACCAACTAGACCAACGAAAAAAAAAAAACACAAATACGATACTTATAACTAGCTCACCCTACAAACGTTGTTTTACTTCTTTATTTTTTTTCAAATAGCCGTTGTGCACACAAAATTTCATACAAATCGGTCCAACCGTTTCGGAGGAGTTGGTAACAAACATTGCAACTGCGACACGAGAGTTTTATATTTTAGTAGATATTAACTATATACCTCTAAATGAAAAATATACATTAGTAATTTTTAAATTAAAAAAAAACTACTCAAAATGTTTTATAAACCATGTATGTACCCAAAATGCATAAATAGACTAATAAACTAAAAAAAAAATACTCTTATGTTTCAATAAACTTGCTAATACTCTTATCTATCAATTTTGTTTTGTTATTTTATAAACGTATCGGGATAGGCCCTCATCAGCGATATTACACTTGCACTTTGTAAGTAGGCGTGGATTCTCGGGCGAAGAAAATAGAGACACTAGTTATAGCACAATCACTTTATTTCACTCACAATGTCTTATAAAATAATCACCATGAAATGACCTGAAGGCAGAGGTAAATGAAAGTATGAAATATAGCAGTAACCAACTTATTCCAACAGCTTGTTAATTTATTAAATGGATCGATATAATAGCTCTAGGCGCTACAGCACGTGCACCGGGCCGAGCCTGCCACAAGAATGATCTCCCTCTTTTTTTTTTTTTTTTTTTTATAAATGGCATCTCGCAGGTCAACCTATGAGGTTGTCGTCTGCTTAGACGGACTTGCCTGTGGATTCCCTAATAAATTAAGGCCTCCAGCCAGGACTTAAACTTAAATACTAACTAAAAACTAAGCGACTACACGCTAAGGGCACCCCCTGTGGGGTACGAACCTCGGCTTAGGGCGTCGCTGGAAGAGGGCAGCAAATGACTAGCTGGATCAGGAATGATATTATTTAGGGACGAATTTAAAGCTACAGGCTCAGCGGCGCGGGCTGGCTCGAGCAAGGGTCGGGAGGGGCGTAGATTTGGGCGTCGCGGCGGGCCTCGGCGGCGAGGACGGTAGGACGGCGATCGGGTTTTGGATCTCCCTCTCGCTGCGCACTAGCTTACATTAAGTTGCTTGAGAAGTGGGGAGAGTGGGGAGGCGAACGTCCCGCTTTGCACAACTTAACTCGGCCCGTTGCAAGTGCCGTTTACAATGGTGACGACGACACGGCCATACTGACGTGCGGACGTCCTCGTACGCGTAGTCTCATCAAGCATTGTCTAAAAAGACATAACGTTTTTATTAATGTTCATTCATCCTGACTATCAATCTTATCCGGGCCATCCCTACTGACTGTGCAACTAACTCTGGACCGCTCGATATTGAGCCTTCAGGACTTATACTAGTAATATGGTCCGGTTCAGCCCTACAGAGTTTACTACTAATTCTGGACCGCTCGGCTAAATCTGTGTGCTCTTATTATTAATCTTAGTTTTAGATATTGTTTCTCAGTAAGTGAATTATTTATGCAATTATTTGTGAGAAAAAAGTTGTTCTTAAACTTAGATATACCTTACATTTATGCAAGATTCGATAACCGGCCAAGTGCATGTCAGACCACAATTAAGAGTAGTTGGTATGAATTCGTCCCAAGAACAAACTTTAACACTGTAATTGAAAAACATGTTCTCCCATACATTCCTACTGCACATTTAAGTTGGTCGACTATTGCTCGATATTTTGTAAAGTTTACTTGGCTGTGATAGCTTTCCTTTTAACTTCGTTATAAGTATACACGGTCAAATTTAGGTCGCTTTGAAACCGAAAGCCATGAACTCGATCATCGAACTCGAAACGATTGAGACCTTTTTTTTTGTTTTTTTGTCGTAACTAATTATTGGAAAATTTCGGCATTCGCACTCTTTCGGGAAACGTAAAAAGTAAGCATTTTAAGGAGGAAAGAAACAGTGTGTCTTTGCTTCTACATTATCAGCAGTATATTATCCTTTCATCATCATCATCAGTCAAAAGCAGTCCAATGCTGGACATAGGCCGTTCTATTGCACGCCATCCAGCTGCTACCAGCCACCCTGCGAAGATCATCGCTTCAACTAGCCTGACGGTGTCCTACCGTACGTTTGCCAATCGCGGTCGCCACTCAAGAACACGCCTACTCCAATGGTCATCGGTTCTACGGCTAACATGGCCGGCTCATTGCCACATCAGCTTGCTTCCTTTATTCTGTGAGCTATGTCGACCACTTTAGTTTTCTGCTGGACCACCTCGTACCGGATTCTATGCAGTAGAGATATTCCGAGCAAAGCTATTTCTTTTATTCAATATCTACTATTATTAATGCTTTCTAATTTAAATCATGGAAAAGACATTTTTTTAGACATTGAAAGAAAATGAAGTTACTTAAAGGTTATGGGGGAATTTTTAAGTAACTTCATTTTGACATATCAAAATGAAGTTACTTAAAAATTTCCCGGTTAGGTTAAATCCGTTGGGTACACCCAACGCATGTAACCTAACCGGGATTTTTTTTCCGACATCATTTTCTTCGGTCCTAGGTTAAGGCAAAGATTTATTTGTAGATAAATATGGTTACAAAAGTTCTTTCAATGTTAGTTATTATAATAGTAGCTTAGCTACAGGTACACCTCTGCCCAACCCTTCGGAGAAACAAGGCGTGATGTTATGTTATGTGTAGCTTAGCTTATTCAATCTTAACTTACTGTAATGCTAATTTTTTTTACAGGTACTTTTAGGTCATTTAGATTTAAAGTGAAGGAATTCTTTTACAGTTTAGAAGGGATTCTGAATTAGTCACCTGTGTAAAGCCCTTCTGAAGCGGATCATTGGAAGTTATTTAATTTGCATTGCTTTTGGTTCCGCATAATACTCTAACAAAACTTGATTGATCCCGAACACAAGCCAATCTTTCCAGAATATATTATAGTTATCATTACAGGTACCCGTCACGGAGACTGGTCCTTTAATAAAATAGGTATATTCCTTTTTGGAGCTGATCGACTGAATGGGTGGGTGGAAGGTACATGCCAATATTACTTCCCCAACGAAGGTACTATCAATATCCGTATCTTGTTATTCTGGGGTAGGTAGATATTGAAGAGTATCGGAGTATACTTTTTTGGAAGCTGTCACCATTTAGGTATTACATTTCTCAATTATATTGAACAAGCAACGACGATTTTGTTGATGATAAGTTTAATATTGATGTATGATACACATAAAGGTTCCGGAATAAATCATCTAAATGATATTGAAAACCTCATTAAGTAGTTTAGAGGAAGAATGCGGTCACACAGACAGACACAACAAGTACTTGTATTTATAACAATACTAGCTTTTTCCCGCGGCTTTGCTAGGGTATTTCAGCCAATTTAGAAAATATTTTTTATAAATTATAGCCTATGTGCTATTCTGATATATTAGCTATATTACTGTAAAGTTTCATCAAAATCCGTTCAGTCGTTTTTGCGCGAAAGGGGAACAAATATTCATCCATCTATCCATACTCACAAACTTTCGCGTTTATAATTGAAGTAGGATGTAATACGTATAGATTTTCAGTATCGATTATTAGTGCATGATAGACCATGCCCCAGGAAATTATGAGCCGTATGCCATCTACTTAAATTACTATCAGAATCATTAATATTTGACAAGACTACGATTATTTGGGCTATTTTTCATAATTAAAAGTAAAGTTAAAGCCCCAAGTTCTAACACACTTAAGCCATGCTTGGGCCTTCTCAGATGTATTAAACTATGTCCAAAAAGTTTCCCTTGGTTTTATCGGGCATAAATCTATCTCTTTGCCGCCAAATTCATAAAAAATTGCAGATCAATCTTGCTGTTTCATTTCTGTAGTTACGTTTAAAGTTAAAAAAAAAACTTTTTTACCTTCACTATAATGTTAGAGTAAATAAAACATTTTAGAGTAATTATAACGAATTAAAACTCATTAAAATTTTAATTATCTACGTCATTCGCACCAATGTTAATTAAACACAAATACACACATTTATTTAATAAACATATTATTATTTCATTAATATAACTAAACGCAATAACTAAACGCTCTTATTTGCGAAACGCGTTGGTATTTAAACAATTGTACTGATTAACTTGATACAAATATTATTTAAATAAATCCCTAAGAAACTAAGCAGACCAATTAACAACCATTATAATTGGACACGTTGCTAAATCTAAATTTTACACTTGTTTGGCAAAAAAAATTTAAGCTTGACTGGCCGCGGTTGGTTCATGGATGGGTGAAAATCCATTAAATATCGAGATCCGTACCTTCGAAAACACGCTAAGCCGATGGTTCCGGATTCATTCGTAGATTCTTGACAGTCGAAACTGGTAGCCAAAAAACCAAAATCCTGACAACAACCAGTCTTACCAAAGGCTATCGTGTTACCCAGAAACTGGGTTGGAGAGGTCAGAAGTTAGACGCTCCGTGTAAGAACTGGTATACATAGTTGAGCAAACTCTATTAAGATCATGAACTTAACGAGCAGCGCCACCCCGACATATCAAGTTAAACTATATAGCCACTCAGAAGCAACGGAGCTTCGTCAAAATAAACAGGTTAGCCTGTGTAACGCGATTTGCGGGGTTATTCCCCCAAAGGAGTCGTTAGCCCGTCCAATGTATCTGGAAAGTCAAACTGTGTCTCATGGAAAATTTATGAGAATTCCCCTCCCGGAGGAGAGCGCGGCGCCGTTTCTTATGAAATTGTGGGGACAGCGGATTGATCGGTCCGATACGAGTTTGTTTCGTCGTGTACACTCCCTGAAGACGAGGCAAGTGCTGATAAGTAGGTACGTATGAGGAAGTATTGAGGACTTCCTTATAGTTTCCTTCGTCTCCCTTTATACAAGATTCAGCTTAGAGATATATCGGAACCCTTAAAAGATCTTTGGCAGTCTTCACTACTACCGCCCTTTTTCTCAGAAATGGCTAGAGGTAGGAACGGTACAAATAAAAATCGAAGTCTAAGGTATGGCTAAGGGCATGCTCCAAAAACGTGAATTGCAACAGTTTGAGTCATGCTCTCAAAGGAATAAATTTCAGTGTCAAAAAGTAATTTGTTTCATAGCAACTACTAGTAGGATCAAATTTAGAAAGATGCGCCCAGACAGTGCGAGGCGTGCCCCGCAAATGCATTATTTTGTACGTCTTAGCCTGAGGCATGTGTCTCATGCGTGGTTTACCATTCGAAGCACCTGCCTCGCTGTGTCTGGACGCACCTTTACATCCATTACATTAGTATCCTGGCATGAATCAGTTTCAGTCCTACAGAATGAAAATCCTTCCGAGACTAGCTGAATTAAAAAACACTATGTGTGTACGTATATTTAATAAGATACCAAGTGATCTCAAGAAATTAAAAATGAGATCATTCAAAAATTGCACGAATGGTTGTGTAGTCATAGTTTTTATAGTGTCAAAGACTTCTTGAACAAAAAATAAATAAAATGCTTTGGAAAATTTGTACGTTGTGCTCTAAGCAAAAACATGTATGCTCTTGTTATTTTGTATATTACCATCTTTTATTCCATGTTTGTAAGCAAATAAATATTACTCTATTTTATTATTATATTCCATTCTATTCTAAAATTTCTCACAATAATCACAAAATATCGTAGGTATCACCACAAAAATTTAGTCCGTACTGATTTTTTGTCATGTTGTAAGGATAGCTACCAATAGTGTAAAACTAAGTTTGCATCTTTGAAAGACCTGGGCTAACTGCGTGTTGCTCGAAAAACCTCGAAAATTTACGACTTTTTTCAGATTTTTGTTTTTATAACTTCTATATGATACATCTTACGGAAAAAGCCATCATTACATTATTAAAGTATACAAAACGTAATACAATTTTAGTGCAGACGTAGTTCTGTAAGACCAATAAACTCGAGTTACAGTAGGTACTTCAAACAATTGCATTTTTTTTAAAAAGTTCAAATTGTAGTTTTTCGGAACTGATTTACCGAAAAACAACCTATTGCGATTTTTGTGTCTGTCTGTGTGACTGGCCTTACCTTTAAATTTCATGGTGCTAGGAACGGTGATTTGACAATTATGTCAAAATCAGTACATTTCAGATGAATGCTCTACTTTGCCGCCTGCACATTCAGATGGTAATAGGACCGGAATATACGCGAGTTATGTGTTACGTGTCACAGTAAATACCAGTTTATCTGACCTGAAATTATATCATCCGTATGTAGGATAAAATTGAGTAAATCCTGCTTTAATCACGTGCAGTCCACAATCTGGCAACTGGCAGGCAATGCCAATAGAATAATGGGGATTGTCTGGCTGTTGTCTGATAGACGAGCTAGTAAATGTATGCGTAAATGTTCTTAATCAGGAATTTCACTATTGAAAACATTATTACAAAAAAAAACACAACAAAGTGAAAAACAACTTTAATTTACCAGCCCTGTGACAGTTATTTTTAAGGGTCGCAGCATTATGCTGAGGTTTAGCCTCGTACAGGACTTTGTTTTTTTCCACAATTTACTATTGTTTTATTAATTTTGATGTTTTTATGAGTGTGTTTAGTTCAGCTTGTGATACTGCGTATCACACAACGTACTGCATAATGTGTATTCCTGTGCGAGTCCTAATAAATAGTTTTTCTTTCTTTCTTAATTTCAGAAATGAATAACGAAAATACAAAACCAAAAATGCCGTTGTAAATAACGAAGTCCTGAGGAAAAAAAAAATGACTGAATTGAAAACTTCTTTTTTTAAGTCGGTTACAAATAGTTCTCTGTCACAATACCTACCTTATCCTCCTACCCTTGCCAATTGGTAAAAACCATTGATTTTTGACAATATCTACGATACGATAGCCACAGTATCTACTTTAGCAATTTTAGTGCTGGTTTAGGTTCTCCTACAGGGTAAGCCAGATATGTCTTCCATTAAAGAATACGGTTACATGCCCAATACACAATAATGCCATTTTCTATATCACTTAATTTAAAACTTCAATCTACAGGTTACATAAGAATCAGTTTTTGTTATAGGTATTACGCAAAACGAGATACAACAAACAATGCCGGCGGTAGGTAGAAGTAGTGTCAGTTGTAGCTATGTCACAGCCTGTCGAGCCCGTCCATTGGTCCATTAGCTCCAGTAATACAATTTTGTAGCTCATCCGGTACCGACCCGAATGAGCCACGTATTGGTATCGACAGCTGATCAAGTTAGCCTTCACTCTGTCTATTTGTTTAAAACTTTCTAGACATGATTACAAACTTTGTAACACACATACTGGGCAACTCAATCAGGCTGTGTAAAAAGGCTTTAATAGACCAGAAATCACATCAGATGAGTTTAGCATAGCATAATAAATAATCAGCCTATTATGTTCCCACTGCTTGGACACAGGCCTCCTCTCTATGAGAGGGAGTGGGCCGTTTTCAAGCACGCGGGCCCAGTGCGGGTTGGCAGATGTCACAAGTCTTCGAATTTTTGGTTCTTAGACATGCATGGTTTCCTCACGATGTTTTCCTTCACCGTGTAGTGGTGATGAAATGATTTACACAAAGTAAAGCGCCTGTCTGGGTTCGAACCTACGACCTACAACTCGTAAGTCGCGGTTGCTACCACTGGGCCACCACTGCTCTTAAAGATGCAGATGAGTTTAACTGAGTTAAATTTCAAGAAAGTCATTACACTACCAACATTATAATAACTCTCTCTCCGGTTGTGTCGGATTGCGTGCCGTTCCATCGGACTGTAAGAGTGAGGGAAGAGAGTGATGAATGAATGAATGAGTGCACCACTGGTGCACTCATTTGTGCACTAAAATATCTCACGCGCCGAACTGTTATCTCCGCTTAAATTGACCGCCATGACGTAATACGGTTTGAAGGACTATAAATGATGACAACTTAACCCTGTTATATACGAGGTTCCATACGCTTTTGACAAGTTTTAAAACTTCTCTTAGATAACAAGCATTTCGCTTTGTACTCTCCTCACAATCCTAGCACAAAACTAACTAGTCTGGCTTGACAAATCTTACGATATAAACTAGCAAAAATTTCTAACAACCATTTTAGTACAAAAAAATTGTATCCATTTGGGAATCTGCTGTAACATAGTCATTTTAACTCTGCAACGAGCTTTAGAAAAACAAGTTTTATATTTTAACAAACTTCCAGGATGTATGCCAAACAGCGCAGTATATGGCTGATTGGAGCATTATAAACTTTGTTGGCTTAAAATGTTAGTGCTTGTAAAGTGTATAGTCGTTAGACTGCCAAGAAACGGCGTCCTGGTCTCGAGGGGGGCCTAAGATGCTGCTAATGGATTACATTTTTATGTTGTAACCTTGTTTGTACTCGGGCATTTTATTGGCTCATGGTCTCGGGCAGAAAACGATCGAATGCTGTAAGTATGTACTTGTAAAGCCTCAAACACACATGCTTGGAAATTGCACAAAAGTAAGCAAGTATTTTTTATACCATTGTGAAATAACAAACTTCTGATTGGTGAATGTCACAATGACAGGCAAGCTACTCCAATACCGCAATCAATCAACTCGGCCTATCGCACTCCACTGCTGGACCACAGCAAACTGTCTTCCACCTTGCGCATCCAATCCCAGCCACCTTTTAAAAAAAATAAAAAAAAATAAGCCGTGGCAGCTAAGATGACCAGTCCCAACTGACGGCGCCCGTTCACGAACATGAAGCATGGATCAGCACCATTCAGCTCAACCATTTTGAAGGGAGCTAAATGATCCGACACACGCGCCACCGTCAGCGAGACATTTGACTGAGCATGACATACTATCAGCCGCCAGGGCACATTCAAGTCAATCTATGACATTACTCGGTTATTGGTAGCTCTATAGTACAAAGTACTCACACCTGCAATGCATCTCTATAATAAAAGGAGATTGAGTTTATATAATGCAAATATATTCTTACAATCTTCAGCAGCTCCAACAGTGTTTCAAATGTCAATTAATTAGTTGTGGTGTGGAGCAGGACCAGCATTCAGCCAGGTATTATATCAGTGATGTAATCTCCTAACTTATAATATGCCTGCCTGGATAGTGTGTGCTTTACAAAGGATTTGAATTTCGTCTCATTCAGTTGAAGTTTCTATACAATAAAAATAAACACAATAATAATAAAATTTCGTTGGCCCTGAACGGTTTGGCAGAGGTGTACCTATAGTACACCCACATTTCGCCAGTTATGTGTAAGTCCCATGTGATAGGGGGCCAGCCTATTGCTATCTACCGGGCACAAATCCTGATTCTGGGCCGCTTCTGAGAAATTCCTGATATAAAACCCCAACGAAGCAGTCTGTTAGAGTCAAGCAAAATACGTTTAGTTTTAGTAAATGACAGTTCACAATTGCAACCAATTATATATACGAGTATCGAAACAAATGCTACTTACAGCAGAAAATAACAAAACAATAACTTCAGCGCCCTCAATAACTCAAGGAGCCGACGAAGCAAAAAACGCGAAGTGAAAACATAGAGGAAATAAAACAAATGTCTTCCTACAAAGACCAGAAACATGTCTTATTTATGTTACACATATCTGATATTATTATTGTAGGATGAAAGGTTTGTTTGTGTAAATAAAGGGTGGGAATAGAACAGCCTGTATGTAGTCGTGGGAGTTACGAAGATGAATGGAAGTCTAAAAAAAATAGGCGTAGTTCTCTATCTAGTTATATGCGAAGGCACGGGTTTAATAAATTGGCAAAACACCTTCACAGAACAGACTTCTATATTATATGTAAGTTTATCATACAAGAATAATGCATATTAACCATCCGGAATAAATTCTCAAACCGCCAAACCCAATAACATAAGACAGATAGCTACTGATGATAGACAGTACAATTCTATCCGTGCCTGTCAAATAAAGCTGTCAACGCGTTATAGGCTCGCATTCTTTAGCTTTATTGGGACGTTAAAACCGGAGATTGATAGGTTATTGGGTTCGGCCGTTAATGGTAGTGAAAACCGCATCAAAATCCGTTGCGTGGTTAAGAAGAACAACGCGTGCACACGGACAGTCACAAAGCGACTTTAATTTATATTATAGTAGAAGCTCAGGCCGAAATTGAAATATTTGTCTATCAGCGAGGTGGTAGCGGAGCTGATAATCAAGTTCAATTGTAGGGGCTATGTTTAAAACCGGGTCTAGAGACGATAGTGCTAATAAAATTTGTGGTACCGAAAGTGCGTCGAACACACAATTCTGCCATGGACCACCCTCAAAACCGTCATTTTCAATACGTCATTTGTGTCGTCGAGTAAACGGTAACACACTATGGAAAGTGTTGAACATGCAGCATCTAGCAGCTTTCTCCGAGGCGTCTCCACGCTCTGTGCTGTTGACCATTCATTTAAGAACCCTGATAATAATTGAATTTCAAAGTCTGATACAAAAAAGATGGAAATACGGAAATATGGCAGAAACTACGGAACGCCACCTGCTACGACAATGACATACTACTTTTACTTCGTTTACGTTCATACATGAGCGAGGTAATTGCGTAACGCACTATTAGTGTTAATCGCTTTCATTTTGACAGTTCAACAACATTCATTGCGTTATTTACGTTGTTGAGCAGACACATTTTTCGAACATATGAAGCAATGGATTAGCACTATCCTTCAAAATGATTCATATTGTGATTAATAGTGTGTTAAATAATTAAGTGTATTTTAATTATTTAGTGTGTTATTATTAAGTAATTGTTTTAAGGTGTATTTTTGTTTTGTTACGTAAACGCTGGTCATAAACGCACGCCGGTTGCGAGTACTACGCACCTGACCTTTTGAAGAACGGGATCAAATATAATTCAAGGCAACAGCATTTTCTCAGCAGCAAGTTAACACATGTAAATAACACTAAACAGTGGGTTAAAGATGCTAGGCGAGTGTATGGCTTACCCCACATTAGGTACCACGACCGGGTATGCGAAGTTTCTTTTAAAAATAAAAGATAAGTATGACGTATGAACACTAAAAAGTTGCGTCTTGTTGGACATAGTCGCGACTATAGAATAAGTAATACTTAGTTTGTTCACAAGTTCTGTTCAAGTGGACAAACATAAGTTAATACTTGTAGAGGTTTTAGGCAGGCCTCTCAGACGAAAGAGAGAAAAAATGTCATGGTTTCGAAGGTAAGATTGTACGTAGTAGTCAAACATTTATAGATTCTGTCTATGTCTACAGATTTATTCATTTATTTATTACTTTTATTTATTTATTAAAATCTCCCTTACAACTATCATTACAGGTGATACCTAATGCGATAGCGAGGTCTTAAAATTATCCTACAATATAAATTTAAAAACTATGAAAAACTTAAAAATAGTACTTAATTAATTTACAAATTTACACTATAACATAAAACAAACAATAGTATTTTTGCGAATTCACTCAAATGGCTTGTAAATACATCGATTTTCCCGTGAAGATCGTTAATCACCCGAATTGCACGGGTCAATGGTGCTTTGGCGAGAAGGTTGGTCCTGGCAGCCGGTACACCCAGCAGCGGCGGGCGGCGCCGCCTCCACACATATCGGTCCGGTACACATATACACAGGCGCTGCAGTACTCTCGGGTTATGCTCAATTCCACGAAGTAACCTAACCAGATACGCCACAAGCGTGAACTCCCGTCGCACCCTCAGTTGGTTGTATCCGACCATACCGAGCACAAACAGAGTGGGGTACATCAATAGTGATTGATAATAATACAACATTTAATAGTGATTTCAGCACATTTGACTGTTTCTATATTTTTTCAAGTAACATAACTTTATTTTAAAATCCGGCAAAAAAATTAAACATGAGAAAAGCTGCAAAAACGTATTTATTTTCTTGTGTCTGTTCGAGGTCTATTCAGAACACTGTCATGAATGTCAAGTATCTCTCGAATTTAATTGGTCGTACAGTTGTAAAGTATTCAATCAAAAGCTGAAATGTATTCCTATTTTGGGCACATTTACTGTAAACGTTTGCTTTACTGACGTAACGTTATTTGTAATGCAGGGTACATTTTTAAAGACCTGTCAAATTTAAGGCGACTGTGTTCAGTTAAATGGTCTTTGACCTTTTAACTGAACAACTTTATCCCTGGACATTTATCAACTGTACCATACAGAACTTCAATACCTAGGTTGCGTGTTCTTTTTTCGCGATTTCGATGTTGGTCCCATAGAGAAAATTGTGCATTCTAATGGTCCGTTCCACACCCTTAAGTTACTTAACTTAAAGACATTAATATCCCTGTGTAAATAGGACTTCAAAACAACCACTAAAAAAGATCACAAGAAGTTCAAATACTAAAAAAGCGACTGTACACTGTCTTAACAATAATTAAAAAATCTGGTGTGTGCTTACGAACACACAATTTATGCGAAAACTTACGACTGGAGCCGAAAATTCGCGATTCAGAGTCACCGATATGAGCGTCACGGTTCAGTTTTATTCGATGTTCAGGAAAAGCGCAAAGTGAAAAATTAAACAATACGCAAACAATTCATCCGTCAAATCTCCCCCTAAAATTACAATATTGACATCTACGGATGACGTCACATCGCCGCCATGACAGCTTAACGGTCCAGCAATCCCACAATCTTCACAAATGCTGCAATGCGCTTCAACGCCAGTCAGTTGCGGTCGACGCAATCAGAAGGATTGGACCCGTTTTCAAAGTCAAAACCTAAAGCTAGAATATTTCGGTGTAGGCTATAAATAAGCCTGGATAAAACTGTCCTATATTTTTATGGGCTGGATGGAAGCGTAAGGGATTTTGTCTATTTATAAATAAGATTGCTATAGAAGTGGGTTTCTACCCACTTCTATAGCAATCTTAAGAAGCGGAAGAGAAGAAGCTTTCGAAAAGATTGAACATGAAATTGCTTATTTCATGTTCAATCTTTTCGAAAGGTAGCACCAATTATTGACAAAAATAAACATAATTGTGTTTGTTTACTTTATCTTCGTCTTTCGACATTTCAGCACGGTTTTGTAACAAGATTGAGAATTTTCCAGTAATTAAATAAAGAAGTTAGTGTTTAATCAGTTCGCTCGATCACTCTGATCTAAAACAGTCTTGGTCGCTTGTCGTGACATCTACGAGAATAGATAATGAAAGAAATGTTTGAACTATTTTTGCTTGGAGAGAGAATGTATTATTCCATGTTATTTTGGTTCTCAAACACAATACTTCTGTATTTGAAAAGGTATGAGATGTGCTGATGCACACCGGGGCGACCGGCGACACGGGATAGCGCATCGCCATTCGCCGCTTAACTACACTCTGCGCTTCATTTTGACGATATTATGAAGCGCGTAACAGCGAAAGGATACACATATAAGATTCTCCGAATTTATTCTCTATAGCATTGGAAATTTGTTGTGACTAGTTCTAACTCTCTGTCACAGTTTAAAAGGAAAATTGAACCAAAGGACTTATAAGCACATCAGCTTCGGTTGCGATGAAAAAACCAATGAATCAGATATTATTATAATGTGAACATGACCAGCGATGCACTACGATATAGCGATAAATCAATCATTGAAATCGCCTCCAAAAATAAGGCGATCACTATTTAAATAATTTATTACTGATAAAAACAACTTAACAGACTTCTCCACAAAACATTAAACATTTACGCCACAGCCGCTCAAAAATTCAACAAGTTTTTTTTTTTCAAATACCCTTTGAAATATAAAAAAAGTTGAATAATTAATAAGTAGCTGTTGTAAATTTTTAACATTAACACTGACACTTGAATAAGTTAGAAGTGTCTGCTGAAGGACGTTTGAGACATCTGTGGACAGTGTTAATTACGGATATCTATACCAATACAATATAGCAGAAGAGTTTGTCGTTTTGTTTGAAGGCGCTAATCACTAGAACTACCCGTCGGATTAAAAAAAATCCTTTTCATTAGATAGCTCAATTACTGAGGTAGGGTTAAAGCCATTTAACATCACTCTACGGCCGCAGGAGACGAAAAAAAAAGAAAAAATTCGCAAATCGTGCCGTTTAAGCAGACAACAACCTCATAGGTTGACCTGCGAAATGCCATTCCCAAAGCAAAAAAAAAAGACGCTTGCTGCGGTCGGTTCGCGGACGGGTGACCATCCATTACATACCAAGACCCCTCCGTGCCTCGAAAAAGCACGTGAAGCCTTTGGTCCCAGCTGTCATTCGTAGATCTTTGACAGGTCGTTATGGGCAGTAAGAAGCCCAAAAGTCTGACAACCAGTCTTACCAAGAGGTATCGTGTTACCCAGTTACTGGGTTGTAGTGGTCTGATAGGCAATCGCTCCATGCACTATACTGGTATTCCACTGACAAACCCAACATGTTTGGGTTAAGTCTAGACAAATTGAGGACCAAAAATCCACTTTTATTCGGGAGATAAGAGTTAGTGCCTCAACGTCATTGACTGACCGCTTTAAAATCCGATTTCCACCCTTATTTTTCAGGTCCTAACGACTGGATAAGAACCCCTAACAATAGGCACTTTAAACAAATCAACAGTAACACACCTAATTAAGGTCAAACCCTTTTTTTTTAATCTTTCACTGCCAGTCAAAAAGTTTAGAATAAAAATCCTAGTAAGTTCGGGCAGATTGCCGGACATATGTTGTATAATTGCTTTTCTGACTGAATTCGGCGCTTGTCTGATACGTAGGTAACGTTACTGTGGATCCCACATCAACACACGACAAGTTTTAAATCACGAATATGGCGCAGAGGCACGTGTTACTATAATTATTTGGAGTGGAAAAGGTCAGGGTTGAATTAAATAGTGGAAGTTTGAGGATTTTTGGACCTTTGCTGTCTTTGTGACGAAAATAGCTCGTTCATTGTAGTGATAATTTGATTATACTCGTAAGAAGGTACGAATGTTACCTTGGAATTTTGCAACGAAGTTGATTAGTATTTTGAAGATGATGATATTCAAAACCATTTTTGTCAGCATGGCGCAAATTATACGTGCCTTATAAATGTATTTCTTTCTTCCTTTTAAAAGTTTATTTGATGCGCTGCACGCTGCCCAAACGAGGGACAGTGTTAAACGCTTCGTCTTATTCATAATAAAGCTATTCGCTTTATAAACCGATTTTAGCCATCGAATCGGCTTTATTATGATTAAGGCGAAGAGTTTTATGTTGTGCAATTAGGCGTAATGGTACATATTACAAGCCACTTTTTTGTGTATTGTCATGGGGTCTCAACTCGAACAAATTATAATTTGTCTTGAAAATTCATAGATGGCAGCATAGGTAACCATTATGAAATTAACAATCATTAAAAAGCGATATACGGCAGAATTTTGACTGAATTATGATTGGTAAAAGTCTAAACTTCCCAGTTTAGTGCAGAGTTATCTATTTCCACTCGTCATTTTGTTTGGTGCTTTTTGCAATAGGCGTTTACTCAATTGGTCCAGCCTCATCAGTTTCCAATTTTGTTACTTATTTAAATCAAACAAGGGTTTTTTTTATTATTATTTTTTACATAGAAATATAAAAGAAATCTAATAACATGTTTTTCTGAACCCGGTACTATAAAACTTTTTATAAAAGGATTGCATAAAACGTTTTAAAAGTAGGTCGACTCATAGATGGCGATGTAATACTACAGTCTCTGGTAATTAGTGAGTCGCTTATGCTGCGATCTGTTGAAGAATTTGAGGACTAAAAATTGCCAGCTCAATTGCCAGACTTAGGGAGGTTTCATTTCTTTGTATGGGATTGGGTATCTGTACGTAGTATTATATTATCTGTGGTATTGAAAAATGTTAAAAGATCCAAAAATATTGCATTAAAATAAAGTAATAAACGTATCATCATAAAACAATAATAAAACAGAGCTCCAAAAATATTTTTATGTCTTTTAATTTTCTAAATTTTGAGAGTAAACTATCACATTCTAAGTAGGTACTGATTGATAATAAAGGGAATTCAATCGGCTAAAGAAACACCAAAAAAACATTCCACAGAGCCGTGCATTTATTTTTTAATTTTATTAAAACTGCAAAATAACTTTAATTTTTAATGGTCATGCATTAAATTAAACGAAAATCAAACGCATCGCTGTTTTGGACCTTAAGTGTTAAAAAGGACATAGCCGCTGGCACTATGGGTGCCTGCCTATGCGTCAAAATCAATGTTCAGTTTTTTTTATTATTGTGCAGCAGTTATAGTAAGGCACATTGTCAACCGTAAGCTCACTAACTGTACTAAAGGGTGGACTGTACTAAAAAACTTAAAATAAAGATTATTTTCATTACACACGAAACTAACTAGATATATTTTTCTATAACTAAAGGTAGGTTAGGAACATAAATCTGCCTAACCTCTAACATAGTTTTTATCGTGTTTTTCATAAAATTCGCATAAGTTCTTTATGAGGGCACTCCAAAATCAAAGTCACAAATAATTTGCTTTTGGTTTTCAAGATTAACCTCGACACATCCCTTTCAATTCAAACCCCATAGAAAAAAAGTCAGGACGTCGCGAAATCCTCAGTTATCAGAATGGTATTCGTTACGTTCCTTTTTAAGTTCGTTTAAGAACTTCAGGATGAAATTACTGCAAGTACTACTGCTAACCCTTTATATGACCACCCTTTATAATTATTATAGTGAACACGGTGCTTTAGAACTAGAGTTATGATCCTAATTGCAATTGAAATCTCAAAGCAATGATAATACAATAACCAATTGCTTAAGCAAGGAAACGTTGTTAAGCTCGTATATCGTATATGGAAATTATCAACTGTCCCATATTATAACTTCAATACTTACTCGACTCAATTTTTTTTTTCGCCATTACTACGTTGGTTCCAAGGCTGCTAGGTGGCAAAAAGGCTTCTAGCGAGATATAAACGAAACCTGAAACGGATAGTAGCGAGACCTCAGACGAAGATATTGGAACAACACAGCATACCAGAGACCAGTTGTGGCGTTGTTAAAAGATACCCTCCCATAGACAAATATTACCCGTCTCTCCACTAGTCCAATGCTTAATTTAGGGTGCATACTCGGTAGGCTTAAAATCCCTCCTATCCTAAGGGCACGTCCTGCCTAACGTTAAAGCGCCCCCTACTTCTTGATATGCAATGGTCTTTGAAGCACCATGAAGCATGAGGCTTCAGGGGCTCGTACAAATCTTGGGGTTAATTCGATTAATCGAGTCAGGTCATTCCCCGCTGTGGTCGGTGCATTTCATTTATTCGATTACTACGTCGGTCCCAAGGAGAAAGTTGATCAGTTTGATGGTCCACACCCTTAAACAGGGAGTTAAAGGCACCTTCATAAGTGTTTCAGAATTATAAGTGTTACATTTGAATCGATAAAACCAAATAATCATTACAGAATCAAATCTGTAACACTTATAAATGTGTTTTCCAATGTGTTAACCCAAAACAAAAATGTAACATTATTCTTTAACAATGTTGTTTAATTATATATGTAACAGATCTAAAAGTGTTATCAGTGTTAATAAGAGTAACAGGTAAACGCGGTTTTGCCGAAAAAGCCGCAATCCCGACTGGATTAAGGCTATTTTGGCAACGCCGCGTCTGTCTGTCCTCCGCGAGTTGTTGCGGGGCCGTGCATTTATACATAAAACTCCTTATTTCTGTTACACAACATAATAACACATAAAAATGTTACACTTTTATTATGTAACATTATTGTATCTGTTACATTACACTAAATTTTTCTCTTTCAAAACAGTTTTATAAACACTTTTAACGGTAACCGTTTGAGTGCTTGCTATTAAATGTGATAACGCCTTTCTGATACATGCTGTTTGTATTACTCAATACATCTAACTGAGTTCACCAATGACGTCTATTCCTTTCACAAAACATACGTTTTTCTTCTTTATATCAATCATAAAATTTACACAATCCTATTAAATTCCAGTGCTTTGTATTTTACTGCACTGTTTTGCTTTAATTGTTACAATGTCTTCAGTTTCGCGTTCATTTCATTCCGGCGTTTCAGCGAGTATCAATTTTCCATTTGGTTCGTTACAAAGTTCTGTTGTATTAAGTCTTATATATTTGTATCTTCTGTAAATTACAATTCTGCAAATATTATGTTTTGAGGGCCAGATTTACTTCTTTGATTATTATATCATTGAAAATGTTTGTATTTATCTTCAAATGTTATTTGGGTACAGTTTTGAATTTCGCAGAGTTCATCTTTATAACTACCAGATTTTTTCAGTTCCGTTGAATAATAAGATACTGCAAACCATTGTGAGTGTGGAGAAACGAGAAAATCCTGGAAATAATAAAATACGTACATGACATCATAACCTCACGCCTGTAATTCCAGAAGGGTTACGCAGAGGTGTACCTGTAGTACACCTGTATTTCGCCAGTTATGCTCAAGTCCCATGTTATAGGGGAAAAGCCTATCGCCATCAACCGGGCACAAATCCAGACTCCGGGCTGCTACTGAGAAATTCTAGATATAAAAACCCAATGACACTTTGCCCGACCCGGGAAACGAACCCAGGACCTCATGCTCAGCAGTAGCTCTTGCGATCACTAGACCAACGAGGCAGTAAATAATGAAATATTATTTCATTAACACATAATCCTAATTTTTAGACAAAATCGAAACCAGAGAAGCAACCAACTCCATTGTCTTCAAATTAATATTCAACAAGAACGATTAGCTAGTCACCCTACAAGGTCCTATTCAATTGAAGTGAAGTTTCGGCTGCTGTCAGTCATAAAGGCGTACTTTAATAACGTGTGCGAACTTGGCCGGGCGCACTGCCATGCAAACTGTTGGCAACACCGCGTCATGACAAATTGACAAAGTTCTTGACGTCGAGTGAGGAGAATTAATAATAATTACTAAGTTGTGCGTAGGATTAGTAGGGTTTTCTTTTGATTCTAACTGGGATTAGTTCTATACTAATATTATGTAAATATGAGCACTGCGCTGAATCCATACTAATATTATAAATTCGAAAGTAACTCTCTCTGTATGTTAACTTTTGATGCCTAAACCACTGAACGGATTTCAACAAAAGTTGGCAAGGAGAAAGATGGCATGTTAAGTAAGGACAAACGCTACTTTTTGTCCCGGTGGCACTTTTCTGTGGGATAATTTCGGACATCCACGCGGGAGAAGGCGCGGGCAGAAGCTAGTGAGAATATAAAGAATTAATTCAACGTATTAAGCTAAAAAATCCTTTAGGAAACCGTCAACCCGCACTGGGTCCGCGTGAAGATTACGGCTCACTCCCTCTCACAGAGAGGAGGCCTGTGTCCCAGCAGTGGGAACATTATAGGCTGATTATGATTCGAGCTAACAGCCGAACATGCTGAATGATAGTTTTTTTGTGTAATTCAGATATGTGTTGATCAGTAGTGCTATTATGTAACCATCTCACCGTGAAAACTTACGTGATATGAGCGTGGAGTGAGCCGTCTGTGCCACTGATGTGAACTTCAAGTGACAATATTGACAACATTGATCAGAATCCTTACGAAGCCTTCAAACCCTGTCAATTTTTTTTTATTTTTATAAATGGCATCTCGCAGGTCAACCTATGAGGTTGTCGTCTGCTTAGACGGACTTGCCTGTGGTTGCCCTAATAAATTAAGGCCTCCAGCCAGGACTTAAACTTAAATACTAACTAAAACTAAGCGACAACGCTAAGGGCACCCCCTGTGGGGTACGGACCTCGGCTTAGGGCGTCGCTGGAAGAGGGCAGCAAGGGACTAGCTGGATCAGGATTTATATTAATTAGGGACGAATTTAAAGCTACAGACTCAGCGGCGCGGGCTGGCTCGAGCAAGGGTCGGGAGGGGCGTGGATTTGGGCGTCGCGGCGGGCCTCGGCGGCGAGGACGGTAGGACTGCGATCGGGTTTTGGGCTTATGTAGTGTGCTGGTGGCCCTACTACTCTCCTGGAGGAGGGTAGTGGCGTCGTCGGGGGCGATTAAAGTATGCCTTGGTCGGCGAATATTGCTAATGCGGGAGGGAGTGTAGCGGGCGGCCGCTGAGATCAAGGGGTTGGAGTGTTTAATGCCACAGTCGAAGTAGCGCTTCGATAAGCGTTTCATGAACTGGTTTATGGTAGGCATTTTAAGATCGATGTGGAGATTTATATTACGGACATAGAAGGGGGCACCCGTGACCTTTCTGAGGAAACGGTTCTGGAGGGTCTGCATCTTATGGAGATGACGTGGGTGAGCGTGCGCAAATACAACGCAGGCATAGGTCATGATGGGACGGATGACTGCGGTGTAGATGCGCAGCTTGCATTTAAGTGACAGTTTACTACGGGCTGTCAGTACGAATTGCAGCCTGCTAAGAGCGAAGGAGGCGCGCGCGCGAACCGCCTTAATATGAGCCTTAAAGGTAAAGTTTTGATCGAGGATCACGCCTAGGTATTTGGCTTGCTTCTCCCAAGGGATTGGCTTGCCGTACATAGTGATCGGGCTGGGAAGTGGGGGAGGGAGTCGACGACGTCTCGAGAAGAGAACCGCCTGACTCTTATCGGGGTTGACCTCGATTCTCCATTTCCGGAACCAAGCGCCTAAGACGTTTGCGGAGGTTTGGAGAGTACGAGCTATAGCATTGGGACAATGGCCGGTATAGTAAACGGCAGTGTCGTCGGCGAAGAGAGCCAACTGAACCTTTTTACTCTGTGGGATATCGCTGGTGAACAGCGTGAAAACTAGAGGAGATATGACGGAACCCTGAGGGACACCGGCGCGAATAGGGTGAGGGGACGAGAGTGCACCCTCGATGCGATAGCGGAAGGTGCGATTCGACAAAAAGTCTCGTAAGATGAGCACGAGACGATCTGGCACTCCTAGTTGGTAAAGCTTGTATAACAAGCCGTTGTGCCAGACTTTGTCGAAGGCTTTCGCTATGTCGAAGAATAGCACACTCGTCGTCGCGTTACGCTGCATACCGGCACACAAGTGCTCTACGATACGGTGGACCTGGTGGATACTCGAGTGTTGGGGACGGAACCCAAACTGCTCGTTGGGAATGAGGCTCTTTGCTTCGGCGTAGTCTTAGAGACGCTTATAAATAAGCCTCTCGTAGATTTTGCCGAGAACGTTGAGTAAGCTAATGGGACGGTAGCTGGAGGGCTCAGACTTTGGCTTGCCTGGCTTTGGGATACCGATGACTGTTGCAAACCCTGTCAAAGTTAAAGTAAGCTTTTTTATTCCTAGTCTGCGGTGCCCCACTCCTGGGCAAAGACCTCCCCCACTCCTTCCATCTTTCACGAACACTCGTGTTCTCGTTCCAGTTTAGACGGATCCTATCCCGCTCATCCCGCCATTTCCTACGTGTCATGGCCTGCCGGGACCCCGTCATACTAGCTCAGGGCGCCAGCCCTTTGTTAAACCTCAACGGGACTGGGTGTAAATACTAAGCTCTTATCCAATACTAAATGATTCGGTACATAATCTTTTAGGTGAAATTAACGAGGCTTAGATCCTATGGAACCCTCTACCCACCCCATTATCTTATAACGATAGATGTATAAATAGAATACTTTTTATTATGGTGCACCTTATAAATTACAGACATTTATGTACAAATTTTACATAAGGTGACACAATGAGCGGTCAAATAGCTAAAAGCGATCTTTAAAAAAAAGCATCTTCGTTAAAGATATTCTGCTGACAAAAAACTTCTTAAAATTCTCGAACTCCAAAAATTATTGATTAGAAACAATTTGGTTTGTCCATAAATCACACAAAGGCATTTTGTTGTGAACTATTATTATCCTCGTTGTTATGAAATTTGTCTGACCATCTATCTTTGCCGGTATCTCTTTATTTCATTTAGAACTTTGTTGGTAATTGCGTCTTTTTATGGTGTTCTAATTACTGGAGGAAATTGTTGTTAATTGGTAACAGTGCTTACTATTGATCGCATAATTTCTGTATGGTAATTCGATAAGCCAGAGTGCACCTGTGGAGCCACATCACAAACGATGCTTCAACTCTTGACGTGTTCGGTGTTCTATAACACCTGCACTATGAAGGACCTTTACGAGGTTAACGCTAAGGCTGTCGAAGTGACCGAATTCTGGTCGAAGCTACGACTAATTAAATGATAGGTATACAAATGGAATCATCTCTATACAACGAAGAAGAAAAATAATGTATCAAGAAGACAAAAGTTCTGCCCGCTGCGGGTTGACGTTAACCCAAAGCTATCAGCAACTCAGCCCACAACATAATTCTACGTAAGCGTATTCAACATAGATGTAGGGTTAGCAACAAATCTAATAATTTGCCATTTTCATTATTAACAGTGATGTTAAAATATAGTTCGACAATCGTTACAAGTAATCAAAAGCCTGAAAGTCTGACAACCAGTCTTACCAAACGTTAGTAACCAGTAACTGGGTTGTGGAGGTCAGAGGCAGTCGCTCCATGTAAAATACTGTATTCAACTGCATCCGGTTGGACTGGAAGCTGAGCCCAAAATAGTTGGCAAAAGGTGAAGGCCAGAAGGGTTAGGCAGAGGTGTACTTATAGTACACCCACATTTCGCCAGTCATTTTTACGTTCCATGAATAGGGGGCGAGCCTATTGCAATCAACCGGGCACAAATCCAGACTCTGGGCTGCTTCTGAGAAGTTCTAGATAGAAAAACCCAATAATACTTTGCCCGACCTGGGAATCGAACCCAGGACCTCTTGGTCAGCAGTAGCTTATGCGACCACTAGAACAACAAGGCAGCATAATCAGATACACATAGCAGATGATAATCTTCAATAAAGTATACAAAAGCAAAGAGTTATCATCTCATTCCAATATACTCCAGTAGTGCTATTCTGTAACCATCTCACCCTGAAAACTAAGGTGAAGTGAGCGTGGAGTGAGCTGTCAGTGCCACTGATGCTAGGGGTTGTCCAAGACGGGGTGAGACTGACAGTTCACTCCACGCAAGTCTTGCCGGTGAGATTTTTACAGAATCGACATGCTGAACTATTCTCATAGATCATCTACTCTACAATAGAAATATCCTGCTCGTGACACAAAGCATTAGGCACACAACCGCTTTACTTAGCTCTGATGCGGTAAACTTAGTGGTCAGGGCTCACTAACAGCGAAGCAGATTATCGGGAAAATAATTAGTACCCAGAAGATTATTGACATACACTGAGTGATGAATATAAATGTTGATGGTTGGATAGGAAGGTTGAAGAAAAGATGGATGGATTGTGTCAGGAATGAAATGAAAGAAAAGGGAGTGAATGATTGCGTGAGGGTTGGCAAGGGAGAAAAGAAGAAAGCGTTTTCTCCGACCCCAACTGACATGGGACAACAGCAGATGATGACTAACGGCCAAACCCAATAATATAAGACAGATCGCTACTGATGATAGACAGTACAATTCTATCTGTCCCCGTCAAACAAATAGCTGTCAACACGTCATAAGGTCGCATACTTTGGCTTTATTGGGACGTTAAAACCAGAGATTGATAGGTTTTTCTATCTCAAGTACGCCAAAATTGTAGATATTTACGTTATTGGGTTTGGCCGTTGGTTGTGAAAATAAATTAACCATCCTTTTACTGTTGGTATTCTCTCAATAAATTTTGAAAAGTTTGACTGCCTACTTTTTAATGTATTTCTTCAAAAAATTAATTTCTAAACACATCTGACAGCATCATGACAGGTCTAAAAGATGGCGAGACGAGTTTGACATCTGCGGTCAGGATTATTTCGTTTCAGTTTTATTTTTTTATATAAATCGGGTCATGGGGCCCGTAGCACGTCTATTTTTTAAGAAAGTTTCTCGTTGTCCAGTCAGCAAGAAGGCTGGATTGTTTTTGGACAAAGAGTCAGCATTGCCATTCAACAAGGCAATGTTGACAGTCTTATGGGCACGTTTCCTTACCACAGTGATTCGGCCGAGTACTTCGACGCCTTAGTGTCCTTATTTTATATTTAGTAAGTCATTAAATTCAGTACTTAGTGTAAATTGTTAAAATAGCTGGGCTTTTTAAATGTGTTTTTTTATTTAGTTTAATATTATTCGGATCCCAAAGACGATAGAAAAACTCTTGTACTGCAGACAAACAAATAAGTGTGATCAATAGCTATGTCAAATTGTCGTATCATCAAAGCACGAGTCACACATTATATAACTTGTCGCTCCCACTCACACCTCACCACAAATCCATACCGAGTTTCCAAGTTACCTCACACAAAAGGGCTTTCTTCAGAAATTTTCATATTACTTTAGTCGTAATAACTACCGGCTCTCGGGATATGAAAAGCAATCTCGAAGGAGATTTTATTACATGAAAGGTAAACAGTGTAGGCTAAGTAAAGCTTTCGTGGGAACGTTGTTTGTTGTACTGTTGGGCAGAATTAGGCTCAAAATGAGCAGGACATTATGTTTGAAATGTGTCAAATTGAAAGTATTGTCAAGTTGACGACACGTTTCACTCAATGACAAACGAACACCGATTTTAGGACTATGTTTTGAGTGGCACAAACACGTGAACAAACATTCCGTACGTAGATTTGTGTGTAGACGCAAACAATGCCATAATAAGCCTATAATGTTCCCACTGAAGAGACACATTCCTCCTCTCTTTGTTAGGGAGTAGACTATCTGTCTGATCTACCACGCGGGCCCAGTGCAGGTTGGTAGATGTCACATGTCTTCAAATGTTTGGTTTTAGTACAGTCAGCTTCAAATAGTTAGTGACTGAAAGGGGTAGAAACTACTGCTGTCCTTTTAATTTTACACATGACGTCATAGACATGTCTTTTGTTTTATAAAGAATTTCGTGCATAGCCATATACTATACATAACTTGTAAGCAATAAACAGCGACTGAAAATAGATGTAGGTAAACCTCATTGATAATGAGTATGAGTAATCTCATAGAGCAAGAGTGCTTTTCTATGATTCAATATCATGTTCATTCATGTCACAAAGTCATATTGACACATTCCGTATTAACGACAAAATGGGCACTTTCGAACGCACAGAACACTCCAGAAACACAGTACAGAATGCTGAGAGGAGACAAACCCCTCAGCCACGAGGCGGTAACAAAAGGGAATGGAAACTCAAAAACGGGTCCCCAAGTTTGGAGACCGAGAGACCGCACCCTCGGGCAAGGGGCCAAAAAGCTCCCACAGTGACTCCTCGTACCCCCTTCGGTGGCGCAGAGACGACCGCACAAATCGTTGGGCATTTGCCCACCAAACACGAAACCCCTCTGGTCAGAGGATCCTCCCTTTTGTTAGAGGTTAAGTGAACTTTACACCCAGTTCCTCATACTTCATACTTCCAAAAATCAAACAATCTATCTAGCCTTTTACCCACTATATTGGGCCCGGGTTCCAATCTAACCGAATGCAGCTGAAAAACAATATTTCACATGGAGCGACTTCCTATTTGAACTACAATAACTCTCGGCAAGACTGGTGGTCAATTTTTTCAGACTTATAACGCCCCGTAACGACTGTCAAAGATCTACGGATACAAAAGAAGGCTATTTCCTTCCCCTTCAGACAAAACAAACAAAAACTATTATAAACTTCAAACCGCAAGTGTATGTTATCAAGATTTCAAATATACATATTTAAACTTGAAACTATACTCGAAACTTAGCGTACCTTAATAAACATCCTTCCCAAACAAACAAAACTTAAGACCTAGAACAAAGTGAAACATATACAAAATTGAAATAATTCCTTAACACTTCTGGGAGAAAACTCCACGTAATATAACATCCAACCTCGCGTGACGAAATTTATGCAAAATTATTTTGAAGTCACTGTTTAGGTGAAAACAGAAGGTGTGTTTGACGCCGTCCTCGATAATTCCAGTCCACAGTATCCTACTTCAAGACAATACAGAAAAGCGCATGGCTCACCATGCGTGTTTACGAATACAAACGTTTACCTTCATGCGATGTTTTCCTTTACCGAAAGTCACTAAAAAAATACGGATTCCTAGAAGAGCGGTGGCCGCCACAAAAATGTCGTGGTCGCTGAAATGAAAGTGGTCGCTATTTCGAAAAATGCTCTCTAGAAAACCGCCAACTTAATTTCATAAATAACGTTTTAGTGATGTGTCACTCGCCCGTAAATTGCAAACGCTATGACGTGCTGGCCAAAGCTCTTCTAGGAAACCGTGGTTTTCCTTTGATAAAATAAAACCCGTAATTTTCATAATTGTAAAAAAAAATGTACGCAACGATTTATTGAAAAACCAGCTTTTACCCGAGGATTCGCCCGCGTGGAAGTTGGAAATTATCCCACGGAACGGTAATTCAGGTTATAAACTCACAAAATGTATTAATTCTATTTAAAAAATTAATTCGTAACTCACTACGAAAGTTTCTAATAATATAATTAAATCATGTTTAGGGTCTTATAGTACTTGCGATTGTCGAAACTTCGAAAGTGATTGTTCTTTCTTTTAGGAACAGTACTTTTCTTCTGGATGAAAAGTACCCTATGTCCTTTCCTGTACCCCTGACCACGTATATGCAATATTTTATTATGATCGGTTCAGTGGTTTAGGCGTGAAAAGGTTCAAACAAACAAACTTACTTTCGTATTTACAATATTAGTTAGGATTTATAATAATGTATAATATAGTTAGGTTTTTTTTTGGGTGGCAAATCATCAAACGACTTCTCCCGCTCTGAGTGGAGCGGGACGGCGGCGGCGTGTCAGACTTTTACTGACCAAAACACTCCCGTGTTCCTTCCGTTGCCTGTGCCAGGGCCGCGGTGTCTCTTTCGAATTTCCCGCGACCCCAAGGCGAAATGAAAATGAAATCTCCTTGAGGCGCGCCTGGAACACGACGCGCCGGCGCCGTCGACCCGGGCCTGGTCCTTACCGGAAGCAAGTCCGTGCGTACGGTGGATGGGAATCTGCAGGCGACTCCTGACGCCTAGGGCGTTTCCTGCGGCGACTAGGGGCTTAAAGGCGGAAGGTTCTCTCCCTCAGGCGCTCCGCCTCCTCCTTCGCGAGCATTACTGCTTCGCAGAAGGAGGTGACGGCTGTCCATTTCCTCTCGCTCCGTACCATGGCCTAAATCTGAGCCGGACGCGAGAGATCGCCGCCGCCGATCGCCTCCGCGAGGACACGGCGGTGCTCCGCTCAAGCTGGGCAGGTCTCCACCGTATGCTCCACCGCGTCCTCCGGGCGATCCACACAATGGCGTTTCCATGCGCCTTATGCGAAATAGGAACCTCCCGAAACAACCGTGTCCGGTGAGGACCTGTGCCAGGCGAAAGGTGAGGACGCCGTGGCGCCCCTCTAACCACTCCTCAAAGAGGGGACTTATCGCCACTATTGTGGCGTGCCCAAAGATTAGGATATTCTTCGGTTATTGCACAGGGTAATTGCGACGAATGGCCATGGTCTCTGCAAAAAGGTGTCGTTGTTTGAAAAAGGTGTATCCTTTTTTTTAAATTATAGTCAAAGTTGACCTACTGTAGGTTCACCACGTGTGTGGTAAGGTAGGTAAAAGGAGTACGTACCCTAACGCGTGACATTTACTTGTAATGTATTGTTTGTATTCACAACTCTATCTAAAGAGGTTCAGATTTTGGTATAAAGCAATATAAAGTTTTACATGACCACAGTAGGTAAGACATGACAGATGTCAAACCTAGTAAGTAAGGTTTGAAAGCTGTCATTTTCTTAAACTTAATTCTATTTATTACAAAGAACTGGGCGGACGCGTCCTTTTTGAGAAAAAATATTAAATTAAACTTAAACGTGACATTGGCTGGATGTAAACACCGTGCGAAGCCAAAAAAAAAACATTAGAAAATGGGATCGTTATTTTTAAAACACTTTTTAAGTTAACCTTCAAAATGAAGGCTAGTATAGTTTTTATTTTAGATAGCAACACAGACAAAACTAGAAGATTTATTATTATTTGTTACAGTCCGTCCGTCGAGAGAATGCGTGCCTGACACCTGTCCGTGCGACAATTCTAGTAACTAATAAAGATCAAATTCGCAAATACGTATTCCTTTGTATGAGACTGATCGGTGTTAAGAGGCTGACAAGAGCTAAAGCGAGATCACTGTAAGACTGCATACAAAAGAAAAATATGCGCGATGACACAACGCTGGTAATTTACTGAAAAAAAAAAACAATTATCCATTTACAAAAATCTATTGATTAGACTAAAAAAATAAAACACTATTACATTAAAATGTTGCTTGTAGAATAATCTGCCAAAAAAGTTGAATGACTGAGTGCCGATTTCACCAATGAAACTGAACGCGTTCGTCGTATGTATATTAGTATCGTTTTTAAACGGTAAAATATATTTTTAGTGGTATTTTCTTTTTTTTTCTATCGTATTAATTTAGTTGTATTATGTTTTCAACACACTATTTAACTAGCAAACATCCTGAAGAATATATATTTTTTATATCGTGTTTTGTGCAGTGGATCATATACCTTTAGGCATTATTTAACTTGCGTTTAGGTCCTGTAGTCCCCTTAAGAAGGCATTTTATCGTAGACGGACTGTAATAGAACCTAGACTTACCAAGGCGTGGGTCCTCTTGAATTGCTAATCACACCGACCCCTTTGACTCTTGAGAACTTACTTGTTCTTAGTATAAACTATTTAATTCAGTGATTTTGAACTGTTTCAGGGATTTAGTTATTCTGGGTTCAAATGCGGGCGAACTGAATTTACCAGTAATATTTAATAAAGTTCTGACTAAACTATCATTACGACTAGCTAGCTACAAAAGGAGTTTTCGATGATGATGTAAGGTTTAATAAACAGGCTACTGAGAAATAACTGGCAGCACACACATAACTAAATATCTTTGCTATTCTTGTTGTTGTTTTCACTTTTTTATTTTGTTATATTTTGTGTTTCACGAATTGTGTCCAAATAAACATTAATCTTTGTTTCTCTCATTCTTAATAATTATAATACAAATTGTATGCTTAGTAATAAGATAACCTTATTGAATATTGGAAAGCAGCGGAGGCCCCAGGGTGGCGTAGGTTCGAACCCAGCCAGGCGCTTTTCTTTGTTTAAATTATTTGAGGTTTAAATTATTTTCAATGAAATATCGTGAGGAAACCGGCATGTCCTAGACCCGAAACTTGGAAGACATGTGACATCATCCAATAACTGGGGCCGCGTGGTAGATTACAGCCCTCTCGAAGAGAAGAGCTTGTATCCCAACTGTGGGAACAATATAAGCTGATTATGTATTGAAACAAATTGTCAGCTGAGCTGATTTTAAGAAGGTTGGTTAATTAGTTGTATATATATTATTTGTTGATAAAGCGGCAATAGACATACACACGCTGTGAACATTTCAACTGTCTACCTATTACGGTTCATGAAATACAGCCCGCTCACAGACAGACAAACGGACGGACAGACAGGACGGCTTAGTAATAGGGTTCCGTTTGCACCCTTTGGGACCGGAACCCTAAAAACGACAGGTGATAAAAATAAGTGGCAAACTTATTTCGTTAGACTTAACAACAGGCATGGTGACATGCTATTACTAAACTTTTAATTAGATCTAAAAACCTAATGATAACAAGTCTTGAATTCATTTTATTATTCATACAAAGAAAAACCCACACAAAGATCAATTTCACTCAAGTTTTGTCCGAATTGTTCCAACCTATCGTTCACCTCAAAGCTTAACTGATGTAATTGGACAAATTGCCTCTTTTATGTTCGACTAATTATCGCCAGACAGTTGATATTGATTGGTGTTATACTTAACAACAGTAGTACTGCTAATTAGTCATTATAACGATAAAGACGGGCTAATGATGATAAAAATTACGCTGGGTTTTTATAGGCAGGTAACCATCATGATTCCAGACAATATTGTTAGCAGTAGGTACACATTGGCACAGATAATCATTTTTATTTCGTATAGAAACAACTTTACCGTCTGTTGGGACAAATCAAAATCAAAAGTTTCATTTCGAACATCAAAATCATTTAAAACAGTCCCCTAAAACGCCCGCCCTCCACAGCTTCCCAGGTGCAAGTGTTATTGCTTCGTTGGAAAACAGTAGTGGCGCAAAAAACTTCCCAGCAGCACAGCAGTCTGTTCAGTTTGAAGAACTGGATTATACAAGGTGGAAGGGACATCGACGCACAACCGGGTAAACCATGGACTGAGTACATGATTCTGAACCCCCTCGTTGAAATTTTTCCGTCGGTTGCACTGTCATACATTCTGACCGCGTAGGTATTGCACTTTTCTATGAAACAGCAGATTTTTGTTTTGATAACCGACAAAAAAAAATAACGCAGCGGATTCAGAATCATGTACTGAGTCCATGAACCGGTTGTGCGTCGATGTTCCTTCCACCCTGTATACAAAAGTAGCTAAGAATTAACATTACGAAACACAAAACATTAAATTAAACAATTTCCCATAATGTGTCAACTAGCACACGCCAATATACCAACAAATGAGCTGTTGGCTAAACTCTTTGGGTCCCATTAAATTCTAGAATTCTATTCCTGTTGGATTCAATAAAAGAAATTGAAAAGCTTTTATTCACTCTAATGGTTCATGTAGTAACGAACCTCATCAAAGTTCTCGGTTCAAAAGCGGTTCAAACCGTTCAAAGTTAATACGCAACTAGGGATGAATTTAGAACGCTCATAATGTGGGGCGCACCTTTGGAACGGAGGCTGTGAAACAGACTGAAAGTCGTGCATTATTAATAAAGTCATCTTCACTTGTATCGGCACGAATTATATGAGAACTAGGTTTTGCTTGTGGCTTCGCCAGAGTGTAGGTTCGGAATTATCCCACGGGATTGTGCTACCGGATAACAAATATCCTTTTCTCATACATTTTTCTCACACACACACACACCCAATCACACACACACACACACACATATACATTTATCTCAAGTTATTTTATTTTAGCGAAAATCAAACGTATTTTAACTTTGAATTGTGTAACTCAATTCTTCGAAATTGTAACAATACTCGTAGCATCAGAAGCACTATGTTACTTTTACGTCATAGTACCTTAGGGGACCGGACTACTTCTCTTTAATACGGGTTTCCATAACCTGGCTAGGAGAAACAAAGAAATAAACAGAAGAAAAATTACAAAAAAACGCACATTACAAAAAAAAAAAAATAATTAAAGTAGCAAAATGTCTCGTATTCAGAACATAAAAATAAAAATAAAAGTTTTGCAATTTTGTCCATTGCTTGATAGGAGAGCAGTGCTCACCCACACTTTTGTAGAAATAGTACTTATTTTGTAAAACTGTATTTTAAACGTGTACTACAATCCTTTGTATTGAATAAATAAATCAATACATGCTTGGAAATTCGAGCATTATTTTGACACCCTGCTTCGAGAGAAATTGTTAATGCTGTACGGGTCAAATACATGCAAGTGAAAATCCTTATCTCTCTGTTGTGTTTATTGGGCGAACTAATCGAAAACTCACACGTGTCGTGTAGTTTAAAAATTAAACGAACTTTTTACTTCGATCTTTGATAAGGTACCTCTTTGGTTGCCATGGACCAAGGAGGTAACTTATCAAAGATTTTATTTAAATCTCGAACTGGCTTAGCAAATAGAGCGGTTTAAAATGAAAAAGAAACAAATTAACATATTGGCGCGAGAATACTTAGTTATCGTTGTTCGTCATTGATTCTGGAATTTACGGTTAATTTACTTAGTTTGAATTCCGCGTATTTCTTGAGAAAACTACAATACTAGACTTGGCCGCAACCAGGCATTGATGGACTCAAGGATAATTGGCCCTAAAATCGGAAATAAAGCCGCCATCTTGTTATTTTTCAAAACAATTTCTGTGACAATTTCTTAATCATTTACTAACAACGCCTCTTGTTAATTCAATTGATTTCTTTAATTATTTACCAACAACACCTCCTGTTAATTCTACTGATTTCGAAAATTATTTATCATCAACGCATCCTGTTAATTCAAATGATTTATCAACAACGCCTCCTGTTAAATCAATTGATTTCCATAATTATTTACCCACAACGCCTCCTGTTAATTCAATTGATTTCTATAAAACCCGCCTAGCCTTTTACTCAACTATGTTAAGGTTGGCTTTTAGCTAACCGAATGCGGATACCAGTGTTCAACACGAAGCGACTGCCCATCTGAGCTACACTAACCAGTTACTGGGTAACACGATACCTCTTGGTAAGACTGGTTGTCAGACTTTGGGGCTTCTTACTGCCCATAACGACTGTCAAAGATCTACGAATGACAGCCTGAACCAACGGCTTATCGTGCTTTCCGAGGCACGAGGGGTCTCGATATGTAATGGATGCTCACCCATCCACGAACCTACCGCGGCAAGCGTAGCTTAACCTTCAATTGAAGCGTGCACCGAAATCCTTGTAGCATTCTATGTATCTATAAGAAGTCACAGTCTATTCTCTATTACACGCAGTCTCCCAACGCGAGAGTTGTGCAGTGAAGAATGTGCATATACTGGGCTGCATTCGAAAACTATTAACATACGATTGACAGAAATATTAAGTGACGTTGGCCTAAGTCGTACTTAAAGTGTAGAAAACAAATCAAACGTAAAAAAAGAACGGAAACCTGTCCTTGGATAAGGATCGTCCATAACAAACTCATAAACATGACGGCGGCGGCGCAGCGGCGTTTTGTACCGAGTTTCTGGAATGACCAAAAAGGGCGGATAAGAATGACACTAGCTGGCGACAGTCACTCTAGCAGAGCGACGCATTGATGGTCGCAGGATGTCTTTTAAATACAGGGGAACCACTGTCGTACCACGTCCACGATGAACTGCTACATTCCTGCACAATCCTGATGAAATTGTAGCTGCTGATCCACTCATATGATGACAACTTCTGGTGAAGGCTATTTAATTATACTGCGCCGTTACATCGTTAGCCTTTCGCAGATAAGGATCTTTAAACGGTTATACACATTCTTACACCCAATATTTTTATTTAACACTCAGACCACCAAAGATAAAAAGGCCTTTAAGTCAATACCGACATTTACTTTACTACTTAAAATACGCGATCCCATGATAACGTCTCCATAAAAATATCCCACTTTATTTGTTCACATCACAAACGATACCGATATTTTATGTCGATATTTTAAAGCGATACGAATGATTCGAATAATTGAATCGATAATGAGTCATTAATATTCGTAGATAACACGAAACTTTCAATTTCACAGTTGTGCCACAGTGTAACAAACAATACAGTAGCCCCGTTTAAGCACAATCATCGTGACATCAAGCGTAAAACATGCTGAACTTGTGCCTCCGTTAGGGTTTCCCCGGGTTTGTCCTCCTTTTGACGGTTTCCGGGACCCATCCGGCACAGATTTGTACAAAGTGAACACGGACTGTCGGACCCTTCTTAAAAAAGGTAACCAACCCTTTTGGCTCACCAGTTACTCTTGCACTTGTGGATGAGAAAAAGGTCCATGTTTCAATCTGAAAAGTCCGGAATTTTCGAGTTTATTTGGTATCGGTATATCCTTTCGTTAAGCAACCGTACGCATAATGAACCTACTGCATATTTGTATGCTGTGGTTATTTTGATAACTTCACAAACATTTTACAGCATTTGATTTACGAATCAAACTGTAAACCTTACCTTCATTAAAATAAAGCTTATAGTTCCTTGTACAGTTCAAAAGTAGGTTATGGGACAAAATTATGTTTTTGTTAGGCACCTATAAACAGATTATTACCATTTTAACTGAGCATTTTTAGTTAAATAAATATCGCAGTTAATTATATTGGAGTAATAAATCTGTGACTGGTTTGAAGCTGCGCTTCGTTGGAAGCTGAGCGAGAGATGAACGGTTAAGCTCAGCGAGAAATGAATTAGTTTTACAGAGCGATGAAGCGCTAGTTTGCGATGGACGAGTATAAGATACGATTCATAGGAATTCAAGACGATCTGAAACTTATCTCGTCATGTTTAAGAGTGGCCCCTGGGCTAAGTGATGGTCAAACGGGGAAGTAAAAATCGGGATCTGGTAATAAATAATTCAAAATGGTAATCTATTTGTTTTCAGGGTTCCGCGCCCAAAGAGTGCCAACGGAACCTTGTTAAGACTCCGCCGCCCGTCCGTCTGCAACAGGGCTGTATCTTTTACACCGTAATATGTAGACACTTGAAATTAACACAGAGTGTGTACTACTAAATAAATGATAATATGATGATTTTATTCCTGTAACTAGGTTTGTACAAACACTTTAACACGTCAATCATATTTTAAAAACTAGATAAGAACTGAGTTTCCTATCTAACTACTCTGAGAAGAAAGGCCGAAACAACTCAGAGGTAAGAGTCTCTTTTAAAATGCAGACATAATCTTGTGACCATGTAGATTGATGTCTGAAATGGTCTTTTGAGAAAAGAACCATACAAATTGAGTGGACCTGTGCAGTCACTGCACGCATTTGTGAGTAATCATGCAGCTCAACTCAGTCTAACTAAATGAAAATAATGACAAAACACAAACACCTACACTGTCTTCACATTCCCCAAAATTAAAATAATAAAGTAAATTACAAAGTTAATATTCATGTCATTGTGCACACATATACTATGGTCATTCAACAAATAATAAAAATATGTGGTGTTAAATGTTGTACCGAGTACCCGAGTACGACTCGCATTTGGCCGGTTTTTATTTAATATCGTTGATCACTAATCAGTCTGCCAGGGAAGCGGGAAAATCCTCTCTAAAGCGATCTATGGGTGGTCCATCCAAAGCGAAAACCAATACCGCGGTTTCCCCTCGATGTGACTTCGCCTAAATTAATACAACATAAATTCAACGCTTCATAACTAAAATATTTGATTAGTTTGAAAACTACTGATGAGATCGATGTGCGTATAAACTAATTCTTCTATTAACTTCAGTCGTTCTTAGACTTTGGGAGGTAAGCAGATGTTTATAATTCTAAAACGGATACGAACACATCAAGTAACGTGCAAAGTGCATTTCAATTTTCGGTAGATAGTTGCACTCCTGGAAACAAAGCATATTGTGAGGAGGTTCTTCTCTGGTAGATTGGACACTGTTCTCAATGCTAGTGGGCACCTGTTTAAAGCCTGGTAATTTATCGAAGACACAGATTCAGATCCTAGAAATAAGTCCCGCCCCGGAGACGGGTTAAGAAGAACGACCACCGAGTTTTTATACACTAACCGATTTATTCATAATAAAGCCATTCACTTCGTAAACCTATTTTAGCTATCAAACTGTTTTGTCCCTTTCTGTCACATTAAAATAAAGAGAGAAAAAAAAACGGTTAGAATATAACGTACGACGATGATCTTAAAAAGGTGGCCGGAACAGACTGGTTGCGGAAGGCGGAGGTCAGGGTGTCGCGGCGCGCAGCCTGAGGTCACTACCTATGCAGTGGAATTCGAAGGGCTAAGTTGATTCATTAATTGAACAAAACGGACAAGATAGAGGACGTCAGAAGCTACACATAGAACATGACCCTATAAAAGTCACAATAACAAATACCCTTGAGAGTCGTAAGATTTCCGCAGAAGAATAGGTCACCCACTATTCACATGGGGTTTCATAAAAAGGCAGTAAGGGAGCAGGTGTCCTTCATTCTAATTATTTATTCTAAAACGACAACAAAACTTCGTATGTGGGTCTAGTGTGTAAAAGCGTAAAGATGGATGGACAATACAAAGTTAAAAAGGTAAACACGAAAGTTATTACTGAAATAACAGCTGATAGAGATGTCGAAGAAGTGACACTGCGCTCACCACAAATAAATTAGGATATATATAGAATAGAAAATATTATATTGCCCAGTGAGCTGGTTCACAAGTTGAGACGATATGAGAAGCTTCAAATACTACCTACAGCTAGATTACAATATTATATTTTTTGCCAGTGAGCCCCAAACTAGACAGTTACACACATATTCTAATTCATAACCTCGAAAGCTACTCGACTCCCAGTTCTGTCGAGGGGACCTCAAGGCGTGCGTCAGAAGACCCTCAAAATCGGTATTTATAGTCGTCAGATGACCGAACGAAGTGGAAGAACATCGTACATAAAGCTACGAAGGCCTTTCAGGGACATGACCTTCAGTAATGAAGTAAGCGACCAAGATGAAGTGTCAACAGATTAAGGGAATTATAAGGTCCCTCGAACGGGTGTGAGTCGAGGTGATACTCATTAAACTCTTCAAAAGACAATGAAATACGCGTGTATTGGTTGAAACTTCCTCAAGGAAGCCTCAAGGTAGATGAGACGTACCTTATATTTGACAGTTGGTTCTTAAACTCAAACTCACCTTGACTGAGGAAACTCCCGACCCTTGCTTGAGCCAGCCCGCGCCGCTGAGCCTGTAGCTTTAAATTAGTCCGTAAATAATACCAATCCTGATCCAGCTAGTCATTTGCTGCCCTCTTCCAGCGACGCCCTAAGCCGAGGTTCGTACCCCACAGGGGGTGCCCTTAGCGTTGTCGCTTAGTTTTAGTTAGTATATAAGTTTAAGTCCTGGCTGTAGGCCTTAATTTATTAGGGAATCCACAGGCAAGTCCGCTTAAGCAGACGACAACCGCATAGGTTGACCTGCGAGATGCCAAACAAACTCACTGAGGAAACTGTTTGAGATGAGGAGTAAGACTGCAACTATGTAAATCAAACCACCTAAGTGAGGTTGAGTCAAGTCGAGGAAATCATGCGGATTTGACTTACAATCTGAGTGTTGGTCTGTATCTTGCTCATGCATGGGCTCAGCGTACGAATTCCAGACTACAGAGGTGATTTCAGGTTTGGTAAGAAGGAGAATGATGATATCAATGAACTGTTTTGTTAGAGGATCAATGGTCTACCATTTTATACCGTCATTGATGTTGACGATAAAAATTTCCAACTTCACAATGTTTTTGGTAACAGTAATTGTACTCAAAAGTTTCTGGCGCAACAATCCAGGACTAAATGCTTTGTAGGAGTAACTTGTCAAATTAAGTCTATCACCAGGCACCGGTTCAAGAAATTTTCTACCCTAATATCAAAGCACTTGGCTGCAGATCCCGTCGACGGAATAGTTCGGTATGCAAGCAAGGAATTGTTACTACGGTAAATCTTTCATCACATTTGGTTAAAATGAGATCTGGAATAGAACAGTGTTTAAGAAATAAATAGCTTTAAATACTGAAAAAAATAAATGAAAAGTTCGAAGTGTATTTGTGTATTTAGCGAATTTTAAGTTTTTAGTCAAGACGATTAATGATAACATAAACGTGACTACTCGCTACCCAGGTTTTTCTAAGTACTAATTGTATGTAGCTGCCTGGATACTGACATATTGTTGTGTTGACAGTGCTTACAGTGATCTAAGTAACAGTTGAAACACCTCTGGCAGCAGAGTTGGGCAGAGGTGTACCAATAGTACAACGACATTTCACCAGTTCTGCTTAAGTCCCATGTTATAACAAGGGGCGAGCCTATTGCCATTAACCGGGCACAAATCCAGACACCGGGCTGCTACTAAGAAGTTGTAGATTGAAAAACCGAATATCACCGACCTGCGAATCCAACCCAGGACCTCATGCTCAGCAGGAGCTCTTGCGACCACTAGACCAACGAGGCAGTCAGATAGATTAAATTAATATTTATATTTAAATAGAAATGCCTAACTCACACAATATTTAAACCACAAAATCCGAAAAGCTTGGCAAGTATCAAGATATCTCCATAGAAATTAAAACCCAATGGAAATCACAAACCGTTCATATCGTCCCCATTGTTCTATCATCTACTGGTGTCATACCAAAATCTCTGACACAAAGCCTTAACACTGTACAGATGCCTACTCACACACTCTATATGCTACACAAAGCCACCATCCTTAACAGCTGTAGCATCACGCGAAAGTTCCTGACTTCTCCAACACTGTCATCCACCTTTTCTATCAAAATTTCGTCTCACATACTTTGTCCCGTCCCGTGTGTAAGGTATCTAGTCATCTCATAAATGAGAAGAAACATACTCGTAAAGAACCGAAAATAATAATCGATATTACATGCAAAATCTCAAAGTTTAAAAAAGACAAAAATCATAACATCTCAGTCATAACATTTTGCAATTTTTGTTTTTTGTATCTGTTCAAAATTATTTTTTTATTATTTTGGTTTTGTTCTTCATTTTGTTTTCTTTTGGGGGATTTCGTGTGATGTATTTTGACTTACGCTAATGTTTTCATCCGTGTGTAACTTATTGTATCTACCTAGATTGTGAATGATGTGGTCTCCTACAATAGGAATCCAATCCAGCCTGACCATAGCTGCTCTCCCCCAGCGATGCTAAGCCGATTTCCGTACCCCATAGGTGTTTTTAAGTTGTTAAGCCCTGGCTGGAGGCCTTAATTAATTGAGACAGACACGGGCAAGCCCGGTTAACCATCTAGGTTTACCTGCGAGATGTTATAAGTTATAAAAGAATATGAAAAAGTATTTGTCCTATTTTTGTTAACATGCAAGTAATGTTCTTCCTTGTTCTAGTTTTCCTATGGTGGTATTGCCTCTGTTGGAGATCCAATAAATAAATAAGATACAGTAAATAATATTAGGTACGGAACTCTAGAAATTACGGAGCTCTAGTTAAATGTATACAGAATGAGCTTATGCCCGGAGGCATGTGTTGCAATTGCTTTTTTTTTTTTGTTTTTAAGTTTTAGCGAGATAGTCTTATATTTTTCTGTTACCTATTATGACTCGACCTATCACCTGACTCCGGCTTGACGTCAACTTACGGGACGGCCTGTATACAAAGTAAAAGATTCATTATTAGTTCAGAACTAAATATTTTAGGTTCCATAAACCCTTACAAACAAGGCAAAATGAATTTTCTCAAACCCTAAACCATACCCACATCATTTGAGTTAGGTTAGGTAAGCTCACGAATTTAACCCGCGAAAAAAGTAAGTTAACATTTATCAAAGACAGATAAAATCCTCAAACCTTTTATAATCCGTTCCCAATATATATGCTCATTTCTATAAATGCACATATTAAAATATCGTATGTCTGACGGATGTCTTCATTAAATTAATTATTTTTTTACATTTTTATGCCAAATAAATCTTGAGTGAGATATTATTATATCCAAACTGGTTTTACAAAATTGGTTCAGATGACATTTTAGAAGTTTATAAATGTGAGACTTTAGTTAAAATGTGTTGGAGATTAAAGATACGAGCATTGAACGTAATGACTTAAACGGCACGTGAATAAAGTTATGTTGGTACAAATAAGAGTTATTAATCGGTGAAACGATTTAAGATATAAACTACATTCATTTCTTCCAGTCCATGGGAAGAAACTTATGTTTTTTTTAAATATTTAAAACCCATTGTGGGTAAGTATGAACAACCGCACGGGTTGATTGATCAGGTTAAGCCATGCTTGCCGCGGTTGGTCTGTGGATAGGTGACCATCTTTACATACCGAGACCTCTCCGTGCCTCGGAAAGCACGTTAAGGCATTGGTCCCAGCTGTCATTCGTAAATCTTTGACAGTCGTTATGGGTAGGTAGTGAGAAGCCCAAAAGTCTCACAACCAGGGATATCGTGTTACCCAGTAACTGGGTTGTAGAGGTAAGATAGGCGGTAGTTCTATGTAAAGTACCGGTATTCAGCTGCATCGGGTTAGACTGGAAGCTGACCCCAAAATAGTTGGGAAAAAGCTAGGCAGATTGAAAATATTGTAGACATTGAGTGACTTTAACCGGATAAATTAAACTTAATTACTTATTACAACTTCTAAATTACTTCTACATTTAGAAAATATACCAATAATTATTTTTAGGTTGCCAAAAGTAATCTGGAAAATATTTTTAATAAATCCTTCCGACTAATATTATAAACGCGAAAGTATGTGAGAATGGATGTTTACTACTCTTTTACGCAAAAACTACTAAACGGATTTGGATGAAATTTGGCACACATAGGTATAGTTTATGACCTGGATACATAGGATACTTTTTATCCCGGTGTTACGTTCCCTTGGGATAATTTTCGACTTCCGTGCGGGCGAAGCCGTAGGCAAAAAGTAGTACCATCTAAGCCAATAAAGGACTTAAATTAATTATCCACGAGCTGCGAGAGTAACCCGCTAGCAAAATCTCTCATGAATGCCATGTGTCTGTTATCATATCTCATTACATGTGATTTGGCTGACAGTTGTCAGAGTTAGCAGACTTGATCAGGCTTTCAGAAGGCAAGGGTGTGTTCATCCTCTATGCACGTAACTTTACAAAAGATGTTACTATGTATGGTTATGTATGTTTAAAATAATTTATAGTTTGAACCGGCCAAATGCGGGTCGAAATCGCACAATAAGGGTAGCGTACCACCGCATAAATAAATTAAACACTTTTTTTTAAATATTGGTAATCATTTTCGAAGTACTGTTAGGGTTTTGATTGATCGCGGTTTTAAAACAAATTGTCAGCTGAGCTAATTATAAGAAACTTGGTGATGCCTAGTTTTTAAATACGGTCAAGTGCGAGTCACAAGACAAGGTAAAAAACACGTTTCTTGTATGAGGGATTCTTTTATTATTTATTGATATAGCGAAAATAGAGTAAACACAGTAGGTGTATTTTTTTACAGCCCGCTGATAGACGGACAGTGCAGGCTTACCAATATAGTTCCGTTGACACTCTTTGGGTACGGAACCCTCAAAAGTGTACCTGTGTGCCTGTAGTTCTAAACCCTGAAATTTTGTTTTAATAAATTGCCATGATGTTATTTAACAACATCGATCATGATTTATGCACATAAATTATTTATTATTATTATTATGCAGACAGCTTACTTCAACAGTTTTAAAACTTTTTTTTTTGTTCCGTGTTGGAAATTGGATGTTCTCCGCCCTGGGGCGGGCGGAGGGGTCTGCCAGACTCTTACTGACTACAAACCACCCCGGTGTTCTTATCGTATCGTCTTTCGCAACCCCGACTGGTGCCGGCCGGGGAGCGGGGAGGTTTTTAACTACCCCCGCAACGTCTAAGAGGGACGCGCGTGAACTGTTTCAACCTAAAGTAACCTTTCTGCTTGTCTGCCCACCACCACTTATTCGGTTTACATAATTTTCATGAAAATGATTTGGCTAGCAGACCCTGACTCAAATTTCTAGGTACTTATAATAGTCTGGCGGCATCTACATCACCGCATGCGACCTACGCATCACACTGACGTCACACAACATCCTACATCGCGCAGGCAGAGTTTTACCGAGCAACTAGCATATATACAACGTCCCGACATCAATCGTTGGTCAGTTGCCAACTAGATACAACACCCGTTTTTTTTTTTTTTTTTAATAATGGCATCTCGCAGGTCAACCTATGAGGTTGTCGTCTGCTTAGACGGACTTGCCTGTGGATTCCCTAATAAATTAAGGCCTCCAGCCAGGACTTAAACTTAAATACTAACTAAAAACTAAGCGACTACACGCTAAGGGCACCCCCTGTGGGGTACGAACCTCGGCTTAGGGCGTCGCTGGAAGAGGGCAGCAAATGACTAGCTGGATCAGGAATGATATTATTTAGGGACGAATTTAAAGCTACAGGCTCAGCGGCGCGGGCTGGCTCGAGCAAGGGTCGGGAGGGGATACAACACCCGTCTGAGGACTCTTCCTTATCTATGGAGGATGGTGAACTATACAGTACTAACTAACACACTACTTTAAAACACTTTCCAGATGCTTTCGAAATCATCTTCTGCCTTGTCTTTTTTCCAAATACATTTGGGTCCGTTTAGATTCAGACCAGAGCCTTGCCACATAACGTAGGTACTTCATTAAGTACCAATTTACTTCTAATCCCAGACATAAAACTTACGTATACTTTCCACATTTATTCCTGTTAATACGAGTACTTCAGCAACGTTTCAAAAGTAGTGCTTATGTCCGTTTGTTTGTTTAATTATTTACAATCACGCGAGGTTTTCTTTGGGCACATAGAACGGGCAACGAATAAGTTTCTAGTGTGAATGTGTCATTATATAATATTTAAATACGAGTTGGTATAGAAACCTATTTACATGTCTCGACATATTATGCCTTCTCTTTCTTACAAGATTGTTATGAGTAACTTTTACTAACTAAAAAGAGATAGAAAATCGCTCAGCACCTTTATTCCGAATGTGGCGTAGAAGACAAATAGTTTTCTAGAAAATTTATGTTTATTGGGTTTGTTTGTATTCGAAAGTATGTAACAATATATAACATAACATCACACCAATAATCCCTTAAGGGTCAGGTAGAGGTGTACCTATAGTTACACCCACATTTCACCAATTATGTTTAAGTCCCATGTAACAGGGGGCGAGCCTATTGCCATCGACCGGCCACAAATCCAGACTCCCGGCTGCTACTGAGGAATTCCAGATGGTAAAACCTGATAACACTTTGCCTGACCCGGGAATCGAACCCATGACCATGCCCAGCAGTAGCATTTGTGACCTCTAGACCAACGAGGTGTAGGCGAGTATGTGTAGGTTATTAGAAGTGATCTATGAAATTAGTGTCCTTAAAATAATCAAAAGTTTCGTTTCCGCGATTCATGGCGGAGGCCGAATCCAGTTGTGAATGTCTTATGGCTGATAAACATATTTTAGAAGTATCTTACCAAAGCAGAGTCAATTGTAGGTAAAATAGTGGTCGATTCTTATATTTAAATCATAAATTAAAGTACCAAGGGTGTTGCCAGTAACCGTAGGTGTCTGTGCATTACAAAGTAGGTATATTATTATATATTACTTCGAATATTCTTAATCATTATTGGTCCTGGTGACAAAATCTAAGGTTTTCTAGAAGAGCGGTAGCCGCCACTTTTCGCCAAATAAAATAATGTAATTGGATAATAATCCTGAAACAGTGATGTTAAGTAGCTGTTGAGACTCCGTTGCTCCAAAAGCAGTAGAAAAAAAGATATTACAAAATCCATCAAAGAGTTCAAAATAAATGGATTTCAAAAGAAACTAAAAACTTGTTAGTAATAAATGTTAATATAGTTTAAACGACTATTTGAACGATACTTTTACATCCTTATTGTAATCTTTTATAGTTTGACCATCTTACTCTTTAACATATTGACTCATATTTTGACATCCCTAACAAATTGTTGTGTTTTTGATATTGTTTTTAAATGACTTATGATATCAATAAATTTAATAATAAGTAACGAATCTTTGTCCCGTTTAAATGAATGTATTTGTACCAATTATACCACACAGCAGAATGTGATGATACCATTGACTAATCTTAAGACCTAACAATACCTAAATGTACCATAATCTGACAAATAAATGACTGTGATTACAAAATCATAATATTTTAAAGTGCATCATTATCATAACATCGCATGCCGCTTTAAAAATTAAAACTAATGGACGCGAAATAATAAATGGAGTAATGTTGGTTTATTTCAATGAACGCATCATCGGTTTATGAAAACAGAGGTTTATTTTTCAATTGGACATAGTATTCATGAAAGGCATTGAACATTTCCATATTAATACAGGAAAATATTATTAAATGTATTTTTACATCGGCATGTAATTATTTCAGACACGTTTAAGTTACTAAGCGTATGTTGATTTACTTTGACATTAAAATATTTCCAATGTGATCTGAACTTCAGCACTCAGATTCGTTACTTGCACAATCAGCCTATTATGTTCCCACTGCAGGGTCACAGGGCCTCTCTGTGAGAGGCAGTGGGCCGTATTCCACCACGCGAGCCCATTCCGGGTTGGCAGATGTCACGTCTTCGAATTTTTGGTTCTAGGACATACCGGTTTCCTCACGATGTTTTCCTTCACCGTTTTGTGAGCAGTGGTGATGAAATAATTTACACAAAGTAAAGCACCTGTCTGGGTTCGAACCTACGACCTACAATTCGTAAGTCGCGGCCGTTACCACTGGGCCACCACTGCTCTCATTCGTTACTTAAAATTCTTTAAATATTAACTTTAATTGGCAATTAGCTATATTATACAGGATGGCAGGCAGGTTGACGAACAACCTGTTAGCATGGATTCGGTAGATAATTCTGGACGGGTAATCTGTCCTCGGTTATTTAAAAAAAACTGCCGTTTCCTATACAAAAGTGCGATACCTACGAGGGCAAATTGTACTGTTCCATATAATTTGACCGCGTAGGTATTTCACTACTGCAAAGCTACGCCTGTATAGAAATGCTTTTAAGCGGATGGATACACGAGTAGGGGAATACCAAAGAAACGATGGATGGACTGTGTCAACAATTATATGGATAGAAAGGGGGTGACTACTTAGAGACAAGGTCAAGATAATCATGATGATTGTCATCATGATGATTATAATAAAGGAATGCTGTCGTTCAAAAATATAACACGTTGAGAACAAAATGCGTTAAGATATAGTGGACAAATACAGCTGCAAGAGAACCTGAAGAGGCCGACGGGGTTAAAATGTTCTGGAGTGTACCCGAAAACGAAGCGTTGGAAGGCTCCCACAAGGTGGACCGATGACCTTGTGAAGGCCGCACAGAACCGGTCGAAGCGGCGGTGATTTGGGGAGGCCTATATGTCCAGCAGTGGACGTATTTCGGCTGAAATGATGATAATACTGGACAAATGAAATTAATGACTTGTGACATCTTCTTAGAGACTTCACCAATTATTAAGTTAGACATCATCATCAGCTGTTAGACACGCTTCTTACGGTAAAAATCATCGTGAGAGGTTCACACTCCTTACATACACAATTTAATGGAACTAATAACAAAACAATCACGTCTTCAAACATGGCATTCACAGTTCACGGCGACTGGCGACTTAGTCTCTTCATTAATGAGTTCGCGGAGGTTGATTTGCATTCAATTAATTATCTATGACCGGGCCGTTGTGGCGCCAGCGCAAACTAGGCGCATTAAGTGCATCGCTAACTTTGTTACGCTAATGTCTAAGATTGAATGACGTGATTTTATGTCAGGATTACAAATATACTGGATTATCTTCTAACGTAGTTTTAATTGCTCTTCTTGTGAATGAGTTCGTCTGGTAAAGCAAGTCTTATAAAAATGTGGTGCCCGCTACATAACGTTCGCAATTCACCGTCGAATGACGTCACTGAAATATTATTTATGAAAATAATGTGCGTTTTCTTAGAGAGCGTTTTTTGCCACTGTAAAGTCCCGGTGCCATTATTTACTTGACTGACGTCACTGCGGCCGTTATATGACAGCCACCAGTCTTCTATAAAACCGTGGATTTTGTCACTAGGTCCAATAACCGATATTCCATGTAATATACAGGGTGTCCCAGGAAGTCGGCGTCAAGGCTTGACGTCACCTTCTGGGACAGCCTGTATACCTACTTTGTAATGTGGTTAGAGACACATACGGTCACTTGCAACACCCTTGTTAATTTAATTTATGATTTACGGATAAGACTCAACCATTAATTTACCTGCAATGGACTCTGTTCTGATAAGAAACTTCTATAAAACATTTATCAGCCCTAGTGGATTCGGCCTCCGCCATTAATCACGGAAACGAAACTTCAGATTATTTATTACAAAAATTTCATAGATCACTTATCAATTACCTATTTACGACTGCCTCGTTGTTATAGAGGTCAAAAGCGCTACTGCTGAGTATAACGTTTGGTTTTAGCTAGTTGATAAATCGGTAACTGGACTGACTGACCAAGATGCACCAGACGTACGTTTTAATATTTCCACTAATTAAGGGTGCTGTTCAAATGCATTCCAATCCACCAAAACAAAAAAGCAGTTCAATCACAATCCAGGGACTTAAAAACACCTTCACGTTTAAGCGTGACGATTTTTACCAGTCAACTCGTACCGCAAGCCGTGTTAAGGAACTTCGTTCTAATATGATTATCAACCAGGGACTTGAAAACACCTTCATGAATGTTACAGCATTATAATTGTTACACATTTTTAATTCATTACAGAATCAAATATATAAAACTTATAAAATAATGTGTAAATTCAAAACACTTAAAAAGTTTAACAGTAATATATCTGTACCAGATATAAAAGTTTTAACAGTGTTATTAAGTGTAACAAGTAAACGAGGCTCTGCCAAAATAGCCGCTATCCCTTGAAATTATACCTAAAACTGCTTATTTCTGTTACACATATTAACACTTATAAAAGGTAACACATTTATTCTGTAACATTATTGTATCTGTAAAAAAAACAGTGTTAAAAATACGTACTACGGTTACAGTTTTACTCCCTGCAACAGTCATCATAAGTGACGGCCTAAATTTATCTTCAAAAGCACAGAAAACCAAATTACTTCTCTCGCCTCCCGAATACCAACAGGAAATACTGCCACAAACTAGAGATAATATCACCCTCTTAAATTACACCCTTACGGGCTGATAATGAGCAAATAAACAACAGCACCTCGCATGCTTGCAGTCGGTTAATCATGGCCGCTGGAACGAAATTACTTAATTATCACTTGTGGTATTTGATGAAGTTTTGGCTTTAAATTTGCATGTAAAGATGGTATAAAGTTAGGTAGTTTAATACAAAAGAAAACAAAGTTGTTTTTTTTTTCTCAAAAATCTCGTTAATGGAGGAAGCAAACAATAATAACAAGACGTAGTCGACAGACGTATTTCTGAATGGTTTACAAAATAACCACGAAGGAGATGTCGGGGTCTGTTCGCTCGTCCTATTTGAAATAAATGATGTGACTTTGACTTTGGGTAAAAGATTCAGCAATATCAAATGATTTGTCGCAGTCGAGCAGCGGAGAGTAACAACCTTTATGAAAACGCCGTAGTTTTGAGAGTTCTTCAATTCGCCCGTCGGTACCATACCCGTCTAGTCGAAGCCCCTTCTTTTATAGAGTCGGCACGAACTATACGGGAATAGTTATGCTGTGGTGCATCCAGTTCTTCTAACTGAACAGACAGCTGTGCTGCTATGGGGAACACAGCAGCACAGCTGTCTGCGCTTTGCGCCACTTCTTCTTCCCAGCACTAGGAAATGGTGAAGGGCTGGCGATTTGGGGGACTGTCTTAGGTAATGTTGACGTTCAAAAGGTGCTATTTCTCAGCCTAGTTTGATAAATGACTTTTGATTTTGAAGTAAGTATGTAAGGATTGTAGCAGGTGGCATACTGTAATTTTCACCTACCCCCATGGGAAGAAGGCGTGCGTTTATGTACGTACGTGTGGCATGTGTTGTGTGTGTGTGTTTATATATACTAGTCAATCAGTGAGCTATATTGGAAAGTCATTCAAGAGCCAGCTAATGAGACAGACTTTGGCGCTTACAAAAATCCGGTACAGAACTACTAGCAATTATACGCTCTGTTTAAACCTGTCCTGTGTTTAATATAGTTATAATAAGATATCTTAATAATTTTCAATGTAAAAATCTATGAAATTGTTTATTATTTTAAACATAACGATTTGAAATCGTTACAAAGTTTCGGGTCTATGTTGCATATCAATCTTCTCAATGATCATAATAATAAAAAAGGTATGATGGTACTCCATTAATCAGTAGAGTAGTTTTGGTGACTACGTTATAATAATATAAAAAAATGTAAACCAATATTACACCAAACAAAGTTAAAAACAAAATAAAAGTAAAATTACGATTACAAATAAAATCAAATTTCTGAATATTGTTACGTACAAAATAGATTAAATTAAAATACATTATTAATGTAATTAAAATAAACGGAAGAGACACATTATAAAGGTTAAGGTAAGACTTTCAAAAAATCGTTGTGTTGTTTATTGAATGAAAGATGCTGCTAAACAATACTTTAGTTGCGATTCACGACATCCACGTAAAAGACCGATCCTTCATGCTGCGAACCACACAGCAAAGTGAAATAAACATTTATTGTTTCTTAGAAAACTTTTGTGTTAAAACTCCATAGCATAGTGAAAGTTTAACATTAAAATGGTTGTTCCAAGTTCAACATTGAAATATTATAATGTCATTTATTCAACGGCCTTTGGGAAGTCTACGAAGTTTTTCATCAAAATTACTTACAAGTGAAATTGAGACAACTATTATGTCTAGGGTAAAAGATATATTATAATGTTAATTACTACACTCTAGGGAACAAAACTTTAGTAATATTTTGAAAATAGCTCCTTTTCAAATGTCATCTTGAGAAATATTATACCAATTTCAGCCATCGAGTTGATATCATTGATGTGTTCCAGTTTTAAAAGGTCGCTTAAACTACAGGCACATAAAGTGATTCCAAGTTTGTTTTTAACATTGGCAACGCATTAACAAACTCTTTGGTGATGCAGTAATGGCGGTAATCACCATTCATCAGTGTTGTTTGCTTAATAACCGATATCCAAACGTTTTAACGTTTGGATATCGGTTGCTGTTAGGTTGCTGAAGTCAGAGTTTTAACTCTGACTTCAGCAACCTAACAGCAACCTTATTGTAACGAGAATTAAGATCACTGTGGTTTTGACACTGATGCAAAATATGCGGTAAAATAACTGTGAATTTTTCATTCTATAAACTAAAATCAACCTGAAAATAAAAACTGGGGAAAATTAGAGGTATATTTGACACAATGAGACGGATCAGACTGTATAAGTTCTTCAAATTACGGGTAATTCCCCTGGTCATCCACATGGTCAACTTCTTTACGAAAAAAACTTAGAAAATATTATGTTAATTAAATTTCTTAGTACAAAACCTACGGGAAGATAATGTGTATAATAACTTATGTGGCCCATTTTTTACCCAAGACGGTCGAAATCGGCATCCTTTAAGTTTTAACCCACCGCGCACCGAATCGTTAAACACCTCCGAAAACGGGTATAATTCGTGCCAGCGTGTTGAAATATAAATAGATTGCAACCAATAGGAATTGGGTCAGCTCACGACTTTAAATCACAAACATTTACACCTTTTTGTGTTGAGGACATAAACAACATAATGAATTTGTATTTCGAACCCGTTTGTACTGAATTTGGTGCTATTAGTCACAAAAAGACAAATAACAAAAAGTGTTTACAAGGCTGATGCGATAGGAAACGCCGGGAGGGGACGCTCTAGAAGATCATAATAATTATAGTGACTTTATTGATGATGTTCTTCAGACTTTATTGAATCTGGTGCGTATTACTCGCAATTGGCGTGCGTGTATGACCCGACGTCTGAATGTAAACGAAAAAAGCAGTATGATGTAAAGATCGTAGCAAGTGGCGGTCTGTTGTTTTTACCAACCCTCATCGGAAGAAGGCGTGAGTTTATGTAGGTATGTAGTCTCGTGCATGACCAACATTAAAACGTGAAATTTTCTCTTGACAGAACAATTTGAATCTAGGTATGCTTGCTCTGTTGTGATGAAAATAGAACCAATAATTTGGTTAAGATGCCCTAATATTGCAGCCAGAACGGTCTCCACGTAAGGGAGTATATCTTCAATAGTTACTCTTAGGCCGATTGTCAACTACGCTATTCAAATGTAACGTGTTACAAATTCAAATCACCAATGCGACTCAACCAATCACAAACAAGCATTATCGTCTTGAGCAGACCACCATTAAAATACTAGTGCTGTGGCATTCTGGCAGCTCATTGGCCTTTTAAGTTACGTCTTGGTCATAACGTCCTTGTAAGTACTCTACTGGATTGGGTCTTATTTCAAGTCGCCCGATTTTGTGGAGTATGTCACTGTGGGGGGTCAAGGGGTTCATCTCAAGCGCCCCCATGAAATTTTAGTTGCAGGAGCTGCGTAGCTAAAAATATCAGTAAATCACTAACTAATGCTTGAAACTAAACTTAAATATAAATATTAAAAAAAACTTCCTATGAATCGCTAGGCCGCCATGTTGTCGACACTGACTGTACAAAAAAAAAAAAAACTCACCCCTTCTTAAAGAAGTTTCGCACGGAGAACAATGGGCAAGAAACTCCAACATTACTCTTTTAAAATATTTAATAATATTTTGTACTTTTAAATTAATTATTCAATTATATGTGAAGACAATGTACCTAAAATAAAATTGATAGGTACCTCAACAAGTAAAAATAATGAATTATAAAGCAATGATAGGTAAAATAAATATGTGATACATAGATACATGGTGCTCACAACATATTTACAAACATTTGAAAAGTAGATGATTTTCCTATAATTTTAACAATAATTCATTGGGTGTGTGAGTTAAAGTAAATCAAAAATGTTAAATCAATGTCATAAAAATTACACAATTATATAAGCAACCCGTTTGATTTTGTCTAGACCCTAAAGTCACTTTCGTTTTCCGAATGCAGGTGGCCGATATCGTCACCTGTATTCCCTACTAGCTTTGCAAGAACAGTATTTATGTTAGGCCAACCTTGGGCGGGTCATATGTGACAGGAAGTCATTAAACATCATCCATATACATGGAAAAAATACGTAATATTGAACCTAACTGAAAAACTACCCAAGCAAACTTATTTAATTAATATGGCCCGAAGCCATACCCAATTGCCGGAGATATCGCTTAACAAACATACAAAAGCATACAGACGAATTGAAAACCTCCTTTTTGAAGTCGGTTTAAAAGGCTAGATAGATAATGATTATGATTACCTATTCTTATCAAGCTAATATCATTGTAAAGCTCAAGCTTACGTGGGAAGTTCGGCAGCTCATTACCTATTTTACTTAACGCAATGTGGAAGAAGAGTTAATCATAAATTCAATTATTTCGTTCGTTCATACGGTCTGATTGATTTAGCATTCAATCAGACCGAATTGAATTGACAGAGTGAATGGCACGCGACGTGTCTTGATTGTTTGAAAATTCGGAATTTCTGAGGAAAGCTTTTGAATTATTTATACAAACAAGAGCGTTCATTATAAAATGTTTGGAACAGTGCCGTTTTAATTGTTACGTTTTTAATTACGTTTAATAGATTAAAAAACTGTTAAGGAACAATCTTATCAAAGTACGTAATGATTTCCTTAAACATTTAATTTAAAAGTTTACAATTAAAGGATTGCAGAGTTTCCTTGGGCGATTTTCACCAAACTTTTATACCTAGAATAAGTCTTAGCCTGAGAATATATTTTGAATTTTTGACAGTTTTTCCATACTAAAACAGTTTTTCCATACTAAAACTGTCAGACATCAATTTTTTTCGACTGATAAAATATAACGGACTTTGGTAAAATCAGCCGATACTGTGATTTAATATCAAAGATTATGTTAAGTCTCAAAAGAAAATTATACACTCCAGGACTCCTTTATCGAGCCAACGTGTAATTCCATGTCAGGTTTAAAGGCCGAAAATGTCAAAATAATAATAACGTTCCGAATAAGTTTGATTTCGACATATTGGCCATCATTTTGTAGTCGTCGTTCTTCAAAATTTAAATTCACGAACATTTTAAAAATGTATGGACTTTTCCACGTCAGGAAGAATATTGAAGCGTCAGCGCAAATAATTTCCTAAACCTCAAATCCATTTTCATATATTTACCTAAATTAACACCATTCTAGTTGGTAGTGGTTAAACATTAACTGTTTACCCACTGAATTCAGTCCCACCAGAAAATAATTACTTTTCACCAAAAGAAGCGTAAACATTCGCAAACGACTTGAAATATATTTTAACCCTTAAAAGCTCGAGTTTACATAAACAACGCTTAATTACAAGAAATACCTGTCTGACCGAGCTGGCCTACAAATGTAGGCTTACTTTTGCACGTGGACTTCAACACCTTTACTACGATAATTAATGTAGTTAGACTACATTTGTTAAAATAATTATTAACTAGTAACAATTAAATAAAACAAAAACAAAATTTACAAAAATCTGCAAAATGCTGACATTATTTTTAGATAAAAGTAATCGTAAATAAATTACAATATTTTTTTATTACAAACTAAGTACTTACAATTAAAGCAGGATGGTGTTCCAAAAAAAAAACTCGGAAAAATTCACAACACTTCGTCCCAAAAAAAATCACCTCACTTTTTCGAACAAAAAATAATAATCAAAAACTTATCACCAATTATTTTTCACTTTCACTGCAACTGTAATTTTTTATCGAAAACACTTCGATTTTAATTGTCACTCGTAACGTTTCGAAGTCGTCCCGCGTCTGTATTTCTGAATCGCGCTAAGAGCACAGTGACGCAACCGTACGCCGCGACAGCGTACAACCGAATGCTCTTTGCGCATGGGTGTACCGTTGTACTACAAAACGTCGTACGTCGCATTGCGTTATACTACATTTAAAACCGGCCTTATACGTTGTGCCGTCAATAGAAAGAGTCCTATACAATTTTTTTCGTAAGAAAAATCTTTTTAAACTACAAAATTTTATAGGCGTCGCTTGCGGTGTTGAGTCAAATATTAAATGGAATGGGAACATTTTATACATAACTTGATGCTTGTATTTACAGATGAGATTTGCTGAGGAGAATATAACACTCACATTTCGTCACTTAAAGTTCTTAATATAAGGGGCCAACAAAGGCCATAAAAGGGAACAAGTAAAGTGTAAACAAAAATGAAAATGAGGTTTTATCTCTTTTGGAATCCTTTTCAAAAGAGGTAAAAGGCAATTTTAATTTTAAAATATACTATTTAAATATTCTGTATGTTAAAATTTACACGCCTTAGCGTTTTTCGTTTAACCTCTCAGCCAAATGTAACGGCTTCTGGTTCTTGCTACTTAATTAGGTCAGACTACTGAGTCCATTTCAAAATTATGTATTTGAGATGAACCGGGTAACTTTAGAGTGATCTTTTAACTTTAAATCGTTGAGTTTAATTTTAATTTACCTACTGCGCTTCCTTACTCAAATATGGCTCAAATAGGCTTTGAGCAGTCAATCGTCGGTAATTATTAGCCAAATATAATTAACGAAAATTTAAATTAATAATTAAAAATTTATAAGTATGGTAACCGTCAAACATTGAAAAGGGTAAGCTTTGATGGTTTGGTCATGTTGAGAGGATGAATGAAAGGCGACATCTTGTGATGTTACAGTAATTAATGATAATCACGCAATCTATGTATGTTTTTAATTTATTAGTGATAGGGTAATTATGAATAAATAATTTAATAGTAATAATGTAACAAAACTAATGCCGAAATAAAATAACAATTAATAATAAATTACATAAATATTATTTAAAAAAATTGCAATAATAATTTTTCAAAGAAAACAATTTTTATAAATTAATTAATAGAACTATAATACAAGTACAGCTTTCTAAAATAAACTAAAGTATTGAAGTACATATTGCAGATAAACTAGTACAAAATAATGGTTAAGCGAAATGTTAGTATCTTATTCGCGATCTCCTGACTTTAATTATATGAACGTTAAAACTTGTTCTCACAAAAACCACTAAGTAATCTCAAGGCATCCTCTCTCCTACCCTCTTGCTGTGCCCTACAGGGTACATAACTAAATTATATAGTTACGACCTAAGTACACATTATGGTAAATCAATAAAGATATTGAGCATTGAGAAATATTAGTATTGAGAAGTATTGAGTAGGACATAAATATAGTGACGTTCTTGGTGATGTTCTTCAGAGTCATGTGCGTAGTATGACCTGCAGGTCGATTCTGAAAAAATCTCACCGTGACGACTTGCGTGTCATCCCGTGTCGGTCAATCCCTCGCATCAGAGGCACTGACATCTCATTTCACTTCACCTAAGTTCCAGAACCAGGGTTAAAAACCAGGTGCGATGTCAGGGGGGTGGACATTTACTACCGACCGAATTGAAAACTTAGAACTATGAAATAACATTGTATTTTTATATATTTAACTGTAGTATATTTCTTTTTTGTCATACCATTAACATTAGCATTACGGTGACTTGAACCCATAAAATTATCCCCTACCAAAAATCCTTTTACTTCAATAAGCTTGTTATAAAATATTATTTACAAGTTATATATTTATTAAGATCTCCCTTACAACTATCATTACAGGTGCATGCCTAATGCGATAGCGTGGTCTTAAAAGTATACTACAATTACAATTTAAAAACTATGAAATACTTAAAAAATACCAGTACTTAATTAATTAACTAACTTAGAATATTATCCTTAAATAGAATCTAGGATGCAAGAGCGAGCGAAGCGAACTCGGGAATCTGGGCACACCGCTCGTATGAAAGAGTCGAAGAAACGCTAAGGTTAAGGCCAGATTCCAGAACCTTAACTGCTATAAAACAAGTATAGAATAAGCTTATCATCATAACTCGACAAAGTAAGTTCTCTTTCTGTATCCAAAGAAAACAGAACCTATTCAAGGTAGGGTGCCAAAAACTTTCAGGCTAGTTTCGCTCGCTCTTAAATTCTACATTATGTTGCTTTTTGAGCTTTTCTTTATAAGTCGACAAAGCAATTCTGAATTCTTATTCCTTTTGGATGATAAAAAAAAATCTAACCTATCAGAGTGTGCAAATTTAAGACAAAACATAACCTAACTAAGGCGAATTGTTGACAATTTCGAGCTCGCTCCGCTCGCTCTTCTCACCCCACATTTTCTACTGTTCTGATACCTACTATTTCATCAAAAAGTCCCGCGACCAATTTACCAGCATTATAAAGCTGCTTCCCAGCTTAGCATTAGTAATGTGGAGCTGGAGATGTACATGAACACATCACATCACAGCTATACCAATAGTACCTACAGCCACATTTCACCAGTTATTGTGTACCATATCATACGGGGCAAGCCTACTGCTATCAACCGGGCACAAATCCAGACTCCAGGCTGTTTATGAGAAATTCCTGATGGAAAGACCTGGGAATAGAACCCAAGACCTCATGCTCAGCAGTAGAGCTTGTGACTACTAGACTAAGCTAGGAGATGTTACCCTACCTACAAATATTCATCGGCACCCATGGTGACCCCACCCCCCAAATCTTGGACTGCGACCGCGCTTAGTATGATCGTAAACAAAGCAAAAGGAGTATTATCTGGCGTTCTGTCGGTTTCTGCTGCCTAGACCATGGGAAGAAGGTGTGAGTGTATGTATGTAGAATTATAACTACTAAGTAAAGTCCTTTTCTTCTCTAATATAAATTCAAAACAATTCGAACAACAGTTTTATAATCATCATTCTACAATTTTATTAACGAGATTTGCAGAAGAGCTCCAATTTAAAAATGGCTCCTAATCTTTTAAAACATTCATTCTCTGATTGTGATTCATCAATAAACAACCCTAGTGACTTCGAAATTTGAAGGCTTTGCCTCCGTAGAAAAAAAATACTTTTGTTTCTTATTCTATTTCAACTGCCCGACTTCGCAGTGAGATAATGAAAACGGTACAAGGAGCCTAGTTTGAAGCGGGAGGATTTCGTTTGTTAACAAAAGATTGTGTTTGGCATTGGGTCTAGAAATAAGCTAAATTAAAAGAGACTCGTGGCTAAATATAATCAGCCGCACGGGTCGACCTGCGCTTCCGCGGTAGGTTCGTGGATGGGAGCTGCTGATCTTTCAGGTGCTTCTGATCCGCCGTATTAGCACCGCCATCTATGTAGAAATAGCGAGTATTGACTGGTGTCGAGATAGCGGACGTGATCGCGAGCATCTTCGGCATGTAACCACCATATGTTGTGAAGGTCAGATACCCCAAACATCCGACATAGTTCGGAAACGGCAGCAAATTGAAGTTGCGAAATTAAATACGAACGCAGCTGACTCCTCTGCACTCCTCAGTGCCTCTTGTAATTTATAAAAAAATTGTATTATTATAATATGCATTCATTTCAATTTAAATGGTGGGAAGACCTGGACTTATTGTTATATAAGTCTGAAATCGCCAACCCGTCTTGAGCAAGCGTGGTGATCAATGCTCGTGCCTTCTCTGTATGAGAAGAGGCTATTGCTCTGCAATAATAATAATAATAATAATCATCATTTATTTGAGGAAGTTATTCCCATATTCAGAACACAAATAATATATAAATATAGGCACAAAGGATACATTACATTCACCAACAGACATTAATAATAATTTCATTTAAAACAAAAATAAATTAAAATTAAGATTATAAAATTAAGCTAAAGAACAATAAATATTATAGATTTAAATTAATTAATTATAATGTTACAACAATAATCACATACTAAATGGTGACGAACTGGCATGCAGGTGCACCCACCTCTCCAACACGACTGAGTCCCACCGCTCAGACAGTACGCTCAAGAGACTGTTAGTGCTGCGTCGGAAGCGACTTAGTAGCGAGGCGCTCCGCTTCCTAATAATAGGATAAAAGTCATCAGTTTGCGCCTGCGCGAACATCGTGGAAGCGCTGTAAAACCGCGGCCGCCCTAGCAGTACCCTGAACGCATTGTTGTACTGTACGCGCATGGCACTGTAAACTCGCTGCGTATAGTTGACCCATAGGCTGCACGTATAAAAAGACTGACAATAGGCTTTAAACAAGGTCACCTTTACTTGTTCAGTACATCGTGCAAACCTAAGTGCCAACATGTTACAGCGTACCGATAGCGCCCTACGCTCCCGATCAATATCCTCATTGTGAGAAAAGTTGTCTGTGACCCAGTGGCCCAGGTACTTAAAATGGTTAACCCTTTTCAGCCTAGCACCGCAAAGAGTGATCGGAGTTATAAAAGAGAAACATTTGGTACCAGCCTTGAAAATCATGTACTCACTCTTATTAGGGTTGTACCTGAGCCCATGAGCCCCAGCATATGTCTCACAAATGCCCAGAAGTTTACGCAACCCCCCAACCGACGGGCTCAGCAGTACCATATCATCCGCGTAGCTGATGTCATTAATAGGCACTCCGCCTATTGAGCAACCCGCATTAGCACTGCTGAGCTCGCCGATCAGCTGATTCATGTACAAGTTGAACAAGCGGGGCGAGGTTAACCCCCCCTGCCTCACACCACAATCTAAGCCGTACACGTCAGAATATACTCCCGCCCATTTCACACTGTTGCGCTGATGACTGTCCAATACCTAAATATCGACACTATCTCACTCGACACCTGTGTCTCACTGCGCAGCTTGTGCCACAGGATGTCATAATTTACCAAGTCGAAGGCTTTCGCTTAGACCTCTGTCTAGGTAACAAGCGTACACAGGAGTATTTATAGCCGTGTAGTACTGTACAGTCTGCTTGAGACAGAGAATAGCACTCTCAGTCGACAAACCAGGCGTGAAGCCGAACTGAGCATCATGTATGCGAAGGTGCTTTTCCAGCTGTCTGTCAAGCAGCCTGTCCAGCACCTTGGCTGCGAGTGCTACAGTAGCGAGCGAGATAGGCCTATAGTTAGATACATCCGACACCATCACCCGTTTTGTTTTTCACGATCGGAACTACCACCGTGTACATGAGATCATCAGGTAAGTAATTATGTCTGATGCACAGATTAAACAGCATTGCCAGTACCCTCGGTAGATGCACACCAGCCGTGCTTGAAGTGCCATCGATGATATGATGATCCCAAGACTGGAGATCTT